>AP018153.1:6832226-9343339 GCA_003052745.1 Caenorhabditis inopinata
TTGGCAAACCTGATCACAAGTTTCAAAGGTTCAACAAAATCGGATCAATCGGATCAGCTGAGATTGATCCCGAACTGCGATGAAAGCCGTTTCAGTTGTCACTTAGCGTTTTTTTTTGCTTTTATTGTCAGGATTTTATCGTTCCGACACCGACGTTTGCAACTTTTGCAAAGGGCGGGGGCGAGAAGTGCCCGCTTCCATTTGTCAAGTGTTGCCCGCAACAGTGCTCCGCCCGCGGCGACTAGAACACACTAACTGGAAGTTCTGAATTTTCACATCAAATTTTCAGAAAATAATCCATTTTCATGGATCACCGCCGCACAAAACGATACATAGCGATGAGAGAAGCGCAGAGAAGTGAAGCAAAATGCGACAAGCGTTCTTCGAATGGTATGGTACGGGTACCAACCAGCACTCAAACCCAATGCTTGAGTCAATACAATCCCCGGAGAAAGAGGAGTGAGGGGGGGGGGGCAGGGACAGCAATCGCCGAATGAGACGCAAAAAACGGTCGGATAAAACATAGAACTAGAAGAGAGAACTGCGCGCCGCACAAAGAGCAGCAGCTGCTTTTTGTGTGAAGAAATAGTTAGGGAACTGTAAAAAGGAATTCCCGCAACACGAGAGGAGGACAACCGAATGACGATGGATAGTCGGCAGCACATATGAACGGAGTACGCGGCCAATACAGTACCGGCCATAAAGGTATTACATACAGTATCGGCCAAAAAGGTATTCGCAAACAGTTTTTCGAGCATAACTTTTCTGAAACTTCCCGGATCGTTTTGATATTTTGAGACAAAATTTAAAACGGTAAAAGAAATTGATTCAACAACAAGAATAATCAAATTTTCAAAAATTTGAAAAAATATCGAAAAATTTATGAAAATGGCGAAAAACCGAAAAATGGAACTTTGACTTTTGAGATCTAGGAAAGACCGGTAAATGAAAAACTACAATAAAACATGATGAAAACAGTTTTAATACTTCGTTGGGTAGCCTTTGGCGTCGATGACCGCCTGACATCTTCTTGGCATCGAGTCGAGAAGGGTGTCGATAACAGACAGGGGGATGGCCTTCCAGACAGATTGGAGTTGATCGAATTTCTGATTGGCATTCGATGTACGGACCCCTCTAAGTTGTCTCTCGACATGCTCCCAGATGTGTTCGATCGGATTCAAGTCAAGAGAATGATTGGGAAAGTCCAGAAGATCCACGTGGCGGCGTCGGAACCAGTCCTTGATGTGCTTCGAGGTGTGTTTCGGGTCGTTATTCTGCTGAAAAACGAACGCCCGGCCCACATTAAACCGTGCCCAGGGTCTCATTGTGTTTTAAAAGATGTCTTCTTACACAAATCAATCCATGATGCCTGTAATTCTTCTCAGGAGGCTGATTGAAGTCCCCGAGAAACGTAGCGTAGCATGGGCCAGAGCTCATCTTCACTGGGGACGCCAGGATTGGGCTAATCACGTGTTCGGTGACGAATCCAAGTATAATCTGTTTGGTACTGACGGTATCAAATGGATTCGCCGTCCGGTTGAATGTCGGTTCAATCCCAGCTACCAGCTCCAAACCGAGGTGGTTTGGAGCTGTTTCTCTGGGACTTCAATCGGCCCCCTGAGAAGAATTACGGGCATCATGGATCGATTTGTGTAAGAAGACATCTTTTAAAACACAATGAGACCCTGGGCACGGTTTAATGTGGGCCGGGCGTTCGTTTTTCAGCAGAATAACGACCCGAAACACACCTCGAAGCACATCAAGGACTGGTTCCGACGCCGCCACGTGGATCTTCTGGACTTTCCCAATCATTCTCTTGACTTGAATCCGATCGAACACATCTGGGAGCATGTCGAGAGACAACTTAGAGGGGTCCGTACATCGAATGCCAATCAGAAATTCGATCAACTCCAATCTGTCTGGAAGGCCATCCCCCTGTCTGTTATCGACACCCTTCTCGACTCGATGCCAAGAAGATGTCAGGCGGTCATCGACGCCAAAGGCTACCCAACGAAGTATTAAAACTGTTTTCATCATGTTTTATTGTAGTTTTTCATTTACCGGTGATTCCTAGATCTCAAAAGTCAAAGTTCCATTTTTCGGTTTTTCGCCATTTTCATAAATTTTTCGATATTTTTTCAAATTTTTGAAAATTTGATTATTCTTGTTGTTGAATCAATTTCTTTTACCGTTTTAAATTTTGTCTCAAAATATCAAAACGATCCGGGAAGTTTCAGAAAAGTTATGCTCGAAAAACTGTTTGCGAATACCTTTTTGGCCGATACTGTATATGATGGTTCCCCATTCGAAACACCGTCACTGTCACTGCCCACAGCCTTTCTTGCTCCAGATGCATTTTCAGCTCTTTCAGACATATAAACTACCTGCTTCTGATTACATTTCCTAAAAATCACCATCCCGCACTGCTCTTCTTGCCGGGTCTCATTCTACATAATATCATACCTTTATGGCCGGTACTGTATGTGTTTGAGAAGATGCATAAGAGCTTGTCGCGCCCCCATTACTACAAATCAAAAATCAAAGAAGATCAGCGCCTCCATTAGAAGAGCACGTCCAAAGAGTGCGAATGCCGGAATTTCACATTCTATACCAAAGCGTTCGACTACTAGGAATCCATCGAGGGAGGCTTCAAACGAAGCTAGAAGGAACGGAAGAGGCGAACATTATTTTCTGTTTTGCATTTTTATGTCTCTCAAAGAAAGCGTTGAGCAACGTGGAGGGGGGGGGTGAGCGTTTACAGATTCATAGCTCCCTAGAGCACACAGCTCTTAACAGTGAAATGGAGCTCTGCTCCGTGGTGAAAGCTGAAAGTCGGCGCGTCGATGAAGTGCAGAATCGATGCTCTATTTCTCTATTTCTGCAGGAAGCACCCGGCGATTTTAAATGCGCAAAATTCCTGGAATCGGCAGTTCGTGCGGCGTGGTCAGCGTTTTGCTTGTTGCAGTGCTAGCCGGGTGGCACTTGGCCTTTGAACTAAGTGAGCCATGGAGAGGGAGCAGAGAGCAACAGCAACAGCGTTAAGAATGCCTCGATGTTCCGCTTCCAGGGGTAAACAAGAAAGCGGAAAAGGGAGTTTCAGACGATCAACGTTCTAGACAAGTTGTCGTGAGGAGCTCTAAATGAAATTCAAAACTCTGTTTCAGAAAAACAAAGTAAATTCTTTCAGTCCGTTTATAAAAGAAAGGGCGGAGCAGTAAAAAAAAGAAACAAAAACAAAATCTAGAAAAATTGAGATAGAAGTCTCAATTGAAAGCCTCGCCTAAAAGTGCATTCGGCCGTCCACTAATGATGTCAGCAGAAACGAGGGGGGGGGGCGGAGGCGTGTCCTTCATTTTTCCCAACGTGAGCGTTCCAGAAGCGGAGCGGAGAGGAGAAATCGCTTCCTTTTTTTCGTCCAGGACTAGTTCTTTCGCTTTCCTTTTGCCGCTTTCCCTATGACGACGATGACGATTTGGCAGCGGAGTAAAATGGAAAAGAGGCTGCGTTTCTTTTTATTTTGCCGTACTTTCTTTTTCGTATGTTTGTCTGTGTTTGTCTATGTTTGTCTGTGTGTGTGCGCGTGTGCATTATGTTTGCGCAACGTCCGCGATTTCCGCGCCGCCGTCGTAATGCGGCAATAGTGGTGAGTGAGGTGGCGCGTAGTGTGTTTCGTTGACGCAATCACTCCAAAAATCAGGAAAAGAGGCACGTGTTTCCTGATTTACAAGAAAAAATCGGAAAACGGAAAAAAATCAATAAACTGCTAATACTACAAAGGATCCAAGCTGATCGCCTGATCGCCCGCTTCCTAAAAGCATTCCCAGGTGATCTTATTACTCGAAAACTTCGCTCAGCCAACCGGATTCCCAGTTTGCTGTCCAGCCAGCCGACCAACCGGAATCCCCATTTTCCATTTATTATTACTCTTATTCGTGTTATTATTATTATTATTATTATTGGCGGCGCCATGATCGTAGATGTACGCGACGTTGAGTACGCATGGGACGGTCGTGCAGCATGGCCCTCTCCACCGTTGAGAGGATCGTCACAGTGACGGAATCTTTGTGAACTAACACTAGCACTAGACATGGGAGAATTACGGAATAGGAAGTGGCAAGCAGTAAGCGAAGGCGGTTATCGAACATCGAAACGAAGAAGAGGAAGGAGAAGAAGAACAAACCAAAGCTGAACTGGTTTGGCTGATCGTCGGTGCGTCACTGTCATCGACTACGTTTACTAATGTATTATTATGATTGATTGCGGTTGAAACGGGATTTACGAGATCAGTGTTGCCATTAGTAACATGCGAAAACAGCGATTTAAACTATTGCGAGGAGCAGCAGAATTGCAGGAAGAGCATGGCTTGCTCTTCGCAGAGCAGGTCATGGAAAGCGCTGGAAAACGAGAATTGATTGAGAATAGATCGCTCTGATTTGATTTGCAATGGGGGGGGGGGGGGGTAGAACGGCACAAGAATGGAAACACTTCCTGATAGGAAGGAAGAGAAAATCGCAGTCTTCCTAGTTGCGAAGACTGAGCAATGAATGCTCAACAACAGCTCAACGCCATGCGCGGCATTGATCAAATAGGCAAAGCAGGCCGCAACCAAAAAAAAAGCTTCTGCTATACTTTGCAGCGCCGTCGTTACGTTCACAAACACACATACGCACAGACGGTCGCGGACAGTCTGTCCGTCTGGCGACGGGGGCCTCTGACGACGACGACAACGACGAAGGACAACGAATGGGGGCGTACATGTGATGCATATTTGCCTGTTTTCATGTTTGTACACGCTTTGACAGAAGTGGAGAAGAAACATGGAGAAACGCTCTTTGCACACGCTGTTTCCATCTTTTTTTCTCTGATTGCGAGACAATATCACCGCCGCCGTTTCCATTTACTACTGGTTCGGGTTCAGCGCCGCACTTTGGTCGCCGTGTGAGAAACCTTTGAACCGTTGATTATTCCCATTTGAAACTCTTTTTTTTGCTGCCAAATTGTATAACTGAGAGATGCCGACGAGCTGCATTCAGAAGTCTTCAAAATCGGCATGGCCGTGGCTTATGTGCAGTAGAGCGCGGAACACTTTTTGATTTTGCTATTATGAACAATACGACGGTAAAGAAAATATGTTGGAAAAGAAGCGAGTAGTTAATCGAACATACTCACCTGCCGATTCGGAGTTTCCAGCTCCGTTGAACTGTCCTTCTTGGTTTCTGCCCATTTCTACTTGTGCTATTGGCAATTTGTCGGAGTTTGCCACACCTGTAAAACCGAAGAAATACTTTTCTATCCGCAGACTATTTGTCCGTCTGGCCCTTAACCATTTGTCTGACAATGGACAAATGGTCAGTGGACAAACGCTGAAGAAACGCTCACTGGGCTTCTCAATTCAGAAGCCCAGTGAGATTGGGCAGTGAGCCAACATTTTTTCTTGAATACCTACCAAAATATATGTTCTTCTGCACTACAGATGGCGGGAAAGACGGTCGGACCCGAAGAAAAAGCTGCAAAAATCAATATGCTGACACCAAATGAAATATGAGCAAAGAACGGAAGCCTGGTTGCATGAAAACCATTAAAACAGAGTGGAGAAAGCTATCAATTTTTAAAAGGAAATTCAGAAGTTTCATTCAATTTGGAGATTATTTCAGAAAACCTGAAAACCACAAATATATGCTCTTCATAAATATTGACCAAATTGTGCACAAAATCCAGCCAAGTTTTTCACAAAGCTATATAGTTACCACTGTTTTACAGCAAGTTATAATGCTGAAATGCTCAAATACTCGGTGAAACTCTGCAGAGCTCTTTCGAGTTTTGGCTATAAATTTGCATAGATTTGTGAAGGTTTGGCTTAGTTTTGTCCTAAAATTGTGCTAAAGTTGCGCGCAAGAGATGACCAAGATTTCTGAAAGTGAGGCTTAGATTTGTCCTGAAATTGTACAAGAGTTGCAGGACTCAATTCTGCAGGACTCCTTCAAATCTAGGCTATAAAATTTCATAGATTTCAGAATTTTTGGCTTAGATTTGTCCTAAATTTGTGCAAAAGATCGCCTAGACTTGTAAAGCGCTCAACTAACTCAGGTAGGCCACTCTACTTGTGTAATTTTTAGGATTGCCCTAGAATTGTGCAAGAGTTGCCCTAGAATTGTGAAGGTTTGGCTTAGATCTGTCGTGAAATTGTGCAAGACTTGTGCAAGACTTGGCCGTGAAAATTTTGAATTTTTTCTACAAATCTGAAATTTTGGAAATGAAATTTTCAGTTAACCTTAAGCAGCTCTCCTAATCATTGCATCATTTAACTATAAGAAGGATTCAAAATTCTGGAAACGCAGTTATAGAATCCAAAGTGCTATGGAGGACTAGCATCTTATAAACGTTTAGGCTCCTCCCATCTACTACTTCTCCTCCTCTTTTTTCCCGAAAACATATACACTGAAACGAAGCGGGCGGGCGGACGCGGGACTACGAGGCTTCTCCCGCTCGTCTTGCTGCTGCTGCTGCTGCTGCTGCTGCCACTGCCGCACCAACCAGGAGAAGACATAGTGTGCGTGAGCCCAGATGCTCTAGACAATAGTGAAGATGGAAGGGAGAGGAAGGAGAGGAAAGTAAAAAAGCAAAAACCGAGAGCTCGAGAAGAAGGAAGACAATTCAGAAACGGAAGCGACATGAACGAATGCCTGCCACTGGATCCCGGTTGCACATATAGGAATGCATTTGCACTGTCTAGGGTGTGCCCTTTTATAATTCTTTATTTCTTGCAAAATTGCAGTGTTCTGCACGCGATGGTATTATATTTTCAGTAGCATTCCATATTTTGAGAGCATTTGCAAAAATAAAGGCAGTGGAAGAACATCGTGGGAAAGTTTGAAGGGCACAGCCACACGCATTTTCCCCACGAAGTCCACTGAAATTTTTTGAGCCATTTTTTCCAGATTTTTCGAAGGATGTGACGCATCAGAATTCCTTTCTCCTTCATTTTAGGGCTTTTCTAAGAAAATAGCAGAAGCCGCTGACATGAAACTAGAATTTTCAGAACATGACGATGCAATCTGGAATAAAGAAGACGACCAATAGTTGTGTCTTTGTACGAATCGGAGATGCCATCTGGTGAAATATGGTGATAACCTTCGAGGATTTCTACTACGGAAGAAGACATATTGCAAATCGTCCTCGCGGGCACACGGCTATGGCAACTTGCTGCGCAATCGGCACAAATTACTAAACTGAAAGTGGCCGCAGAATTACAGGGTGGCCGATAAGTATATCTGAAGGCCTGCATCGCGGCAAAACGGTCGAACTTCGAGCAATTTCTTTAATTTTGGTTCTTTACATTCCAGTTGATGAACAAATAAATTTGGTTTCATAGCAGAGTAGGGCGGAATTGGATTTTGGGAACTCGGAATCCGGAATGCAGAAAACGGAAAGCAAGTTTTTTCACGGAATCTGGAATCCGGAAAACGGAATTTAAAAAAAACGGCGGAATCCTGAATTCCGCCCTTCTCTGTTTCATAGTAGCAGTCTCATAGTCAGTTTCAAAGATATTCAGCATAACGTAATTCCGTATACTTATCGGCCACCCTGTAGACCAGTTGCAGTAAAACACCAGAAGACACCAAAGGGGTTGGGGGGGGAGGGGAGTGTTGGGCAGCGGGGACATACTGCCATGAAGCGACAATCTGCCGAGTGCAGCATGCCGGATTTTCAGGTTGAATGCATATCTTCAATAAAGCGAATCTTAATTCAATGCCGCACGGAAACACCGAAACTGTTTTCGAAGGAAACCACTAAGCTAATTACATACCTTCCACTCGCCTCCGAAATTGCGAACACTTTCTCAATTAATCTGAATAGTCGCTGGAACATTTCTTTTAGAGACAATGAAAACTGTTTCCGAAAAAAATTTATTGCTTAATACAAAGTTTTTTTTAATATTCCAAAAATGGTTCAAAACCAATTTTTATTTTTAAAAATCAATCCTTTTCATTTAAATTTAATTCAATTCTTTTCATTTTAATCGCTCAACTATTTATAATGATTGAAAAGGCGACTTCGGCCATCTCGGCAATTCGGCCACCTCGGCCATCTCGTTCAAACCAATTTTTTGCTACTTTTTCTTAATAAATACTGAAATTTTTGCTAGGACTTTGTTAAATTTTCATAATTAATCAAATAAAATGTAAATTTCGAGCGAAAACAACAAAGTGAGCGATCAAAAAGTTTAAAAAAGGCGAAAAATGCCGGAAACAAAAAAAATGGCATATAAACTAAGAGAAACCAAATAAGTTAGAGTAAAGTCATAAATCTTTCAACGAGAACGAATAAAAATCGGCGTATAATGCAAATATAAAAAGAAAAATCGCTCAGAATGTGTAATTCTTACAAATAAAATGGATTTTCAGCAGCAAGTTGACGATCTCTTTTCCATTTGGATTTTTTTTTTCATTTTTATTTTAGTTGTCTCAGACGCGATGAAACTAACAAAAATTTCATCAATTTTCTATAAGAAAATACAGTAAAAAATACCAAAAAAGAGAGTAAAATTGGTTCTGAACGGGATGGCCGAGGTGGCCGAAGCCGCGTTTCCCGCTTCAGTCTTCTCTATTTTCAATTTGTAAAACTGCATTTTGCTCAATAGTCTATTCAATATGCTCAATTTGTTTTAAGGATTAATTTTACGAAAAAAAATATTTTTTAAGTGCAAAAATGGTTGCCAGATGCGAGATGTGAATGGGGCTCAACGATTTCCCACTTTTTGCGTGCCGGCTCGTTGTAAAACTAATGTTCAGAAATTTCCTACAATGAATACTCTCGGAAGACCTTTTGAAAGCAAAAAAAAATTGCCATGGCGTGTTAATTCTGAAGTTCGGTGGTAGTAGTTGTAGCTGAAAGGGAAACCTGTACAGTCGTCGCTGCAACGTCTTCTGCTTGTCCTTTCAGCATTCTTTTATTCGTTTCCATTTTCGAGAGAGAAGAAGAAGCAGAAGAAGAAGAAGAAGAAGCAATAAACCAGTCTCGCTTTTGCCTCTTCTCCTCATTTTTCTTCTTCTGCTTCTTCTTCTTCTTCTTCTACGTTTTTTTTCTACTTCTCTACGATTGCTGAATGCGAACGCACGAACTATGGTGGTCGGTTGAAAAAGTAATAAACGTAAAACGATGAGAATCATGAATTCTGGAGTGAAAATGTGAAATTTGAAGAGAGGGGGGGGGGGAGAATGGCTTAACCTAGCAGTTTTACAAGCGGCTCGCTATCAGCCGCAATTCCGGGAAACGGAATGAAAGACGTCTGATATTCGGCCGCGTACAGTATCCATGGAGAAGAGGACAAGTCCATTTTCGGAGTGTTGGCAGACGAGACGGGAAACTGACCGGATTATGAATGAAACTAGTCGGTGGATGACGAGAAACGGAAAAAGAGACGCTTCGCTAACTGAAAAGAGAAGGAGAATGGAAAGGAAAAATGGGCGAAAAAAGGTTCGGACTTCGCGCGTTGGTCGCATTATTCAGTGTGATGAAACTGAACTGAGGTGACGCAATGGAAGTTTCTAGAAGTTTCGGGGAATAGTCTGAAACTGTTTCAAGGACGCGGACAGCGCGGCGGGTGTACATTCAACGGAAACTACATGAAAACGTGTGCGTAATCTGAATTCTAGGGAGTTACTTTTGAGAAGTATGGCTGTACTATACTCGCGGATTGATCACTGTGAGCAACATTTGAAGGCGTACGGAGCTGCACAAAACTATACACATCCATCATGATCTGTCTGATCTTTGGTAGGTAAAGTAAAGGTACAGTAAGCCACCTCAGTTCATGCGCAGACATCAGGCGATTAAGTAAAGTAAAGTCTGGCGGAAGCCTTCAACGAGTTTAGCACAAAAAATCAGATTGTTTAGATGTCTCAGAGATTCATCGCACCTACACTTGGGCAGGTTTTGCGCCAACTTTGGCCAGAAATGAAATGTGCCGTTGAGCATTTCCGATAGCTACAACAACAGCTTCAGTTAAGGCTAGGCTGAAGAGCAAGAGAGGGCTTCTTACAGTTTTTTTTTCTGGAAGCCAATAGAACTAAAAAGCGCAATTTTCGCCAAAATGTGCGCGCTTCGCATCCGGATAAAATTGACCGGCGCAGCTCCGTGGTACGGTAGAGAACTCTGTGTGAGGCTTCAAGAAAGACGGAATCTTCTCAAGTCGCTCAAGGAAAACAAAACAGGCAATTTGTTATAGATTCAAGAAAAAAACACTGCAGAGATTTCTCAGCGAACAAGACAAACTAAAGAGCAGGTCAACTCAAGAGCTGGGGCACTTCAAAGAGCGAAAAGATATGGCTGCAAGGGAGCACGAAAGAGCTCTAGCGCAGGAAAGCGGAGCACGAGAACCAATTGCCGACGCTATCACAAAAAGTATGTTTTGTGGTTTTTTCAGTTATGAAAACGAGCCGAAGATGGTTAGAATCAGAATACAGAATTCGGTGAAAGTCGCTCATTCTCATTCGCTCACCGACGTGTGAAACCCAGTTGGCTGACGGAATAAACCTTTGCGATAAAATAGAAAGGAATGAAGATCTGTATTCGTAGGGAGCTGTCGAATTTGGCTTGAAAAACTGCAGCGGCTATAAGCAAGAATTCAAAAACGCCGCAGTATAGTATAGTTTCGAAAATAGAAGGCCGATTTCCGTCGGTAAACACCTGGTTACATGACACTTCGGCGCACAAAAAAGTTTACTACAGCTCTGCGAAAAGTCCCTGGAAGAAATATATAGCGAGCGTCCACACACGGAGGGACCCAGAAGCCCCGCGAGTCGCCCGAGAGCAGCAGCAAGAGCACAAGAGCGCCGCAGACCTCGTTTCTGTCTCGTCTTCTCTTCAGTTTCCCCGATATCTAGCCATCTTCTGCTCCCCGCCTTATCCCGTTCATTTGCTCGGAGGTTCGTAGCGCGGGCACAGAATAAAGCAGTTGTGTTGTCCAGTGGCGTCCGGCGGCGCGGCGGCAGCAACAAAACAGAGGGGCACCCAGTGCAGCGTCTGTTTATGGGAAGGGAAAATACGAATGCATTCTTATGCACGATTTCTTATTTGCGTTTTCCAGCATTGCAACCTCCCCACTATTGAATACTGTACGTTTGAACGTTCGCAATTCGAAGAAGAATAGAATGTGCAATAAGGATCGGATGGATTTGAAATCAGACGCTTCTAGAAGGTTCACATCGGAAATTTACAGAAATCTACTCTTTATGCCTATTCCATGAAGCCGTTGATAGCAGCCAACAACAGAATCCTATTTCCAGCGTTGTCGGCTGGGAGCGCTTCTAGTATGAGAAATGAACTGAAAATGCAGAAGCGCGCAGTGGTGGAGTAGAAGAGCAGATGGTCTGCCGGGGGAAATGCCTCATTCATGAATGAACAACATGAACAGCGTGGCCAATAAACCGACGGAAAGCGACATGGAAAATGAAACATTTGGTGGCCAGGTTTTTGAAAAATGATAGAATGAAGAGTGAAAAATGCATTCAAATTGTCATTGAGACACGGCGGAACAGGTGATTGAAGCATTTGGAAGAAAAATGGAAATAATTGACGACAGCAACTCGGATATGCGGATTTTGGAGGGAACCAGTTGAAGGATTCTCTGATCCGCGCAGTGCAGTTCGCCGTTGGAATTCGGAATATTCGAAGATTCCGAGTTTTTCAGAATAAATTTTCAGGCTTTCGCACTCACTAAAATGCAAAAGCGTGCAAACGGTGCCACGCACTCTACCGATGTTCACAATTGAAGATGCCGAGATAATAGAAAATTATTCCTACAGTAAGCTTAAAGGCGCATTGGGACAAAATTTCGTGGGTCTCAACCCGATTTTAATAGTTTATCATTTTTTTGTATATTTTGCATCGATTTATTCCATAATTAAGATAACGGAATCATAGCTTCTGATATCAAAGCACTTATAATTGAAACTAAAAAGCATCAGTACCGCATTTCACCCGCTTTCCAAGATAAAACCAATTAAAAATTCCCAAACAACAATTGGTGAGTCTCTTGTATGGAAAATAAAAACCGGGACACTTTAAAACCAATATAGCTACAGAACTAATATGCGAAATAGTTAGATTTCACCGTCTTTGACTTCGATGACAGCACAATGTCGTCGGCATCCTCCGCCGCGCGCACCATTCCTGGGTGATAACTTCTCTATAAGCCAGGGTTCCGTCTTGTTGGAAAGCCCAATGTGCTCCATGGTAGTGATTTTGGAGCGAGGAAACAAGTTGTTTCTTCAGAATCTTCTCGATGTAATTCAATTTCGTTTCTTAGGAGTGTTTGGCGAGAACCCTGTGATTTTGAAGGTTCAATTCCGCCTCCACGGTGAACATTTTCATATCTCTGAAGACGTGTGCGTGCATTTTTTAGCTGCTAATTATTCTCTATTTTTTCAATGAAAATAATTATGAATTTCCGCAGTTTTCGTCTTTAATTTCTGCAATTTCACCGGTTTTAATGTGTCCCGTTATTTAATTTTCACTTCGTAAAATGAAAAAAGCTTTCACTGAAGCAACAAAATTCTTAGAATGGCGGATTCCTGATTGACAGAAATTCATAATTAAGAAATACAGAAGCTTTAATTGGATTAAGGTGGGCGGGCGCATCGAACAATTCTAAAATCGCAATACAGATTTTGAGGAACTAAAACCAATTGGTGACCATGTTTAATCAATAGTTGGCCGAAAAGAAGAAAATTCAGTGGGCTAGTAGAGATCAGAGATGAAAAACCATAAAATTGGCGAATCTTTGAATTCGTCATATATGTGTTCGGACAAGCTGCCGAAATCGAAATGCGCGGGAACGTGAATGGAATGAAACAGGCGCCAACCTTCCCTGTTACTGGCACGCTGCCATCTGATTCAGGTCCCCATGCGGCCAATTCATATTCTCATTCCAAAAAGTGAACGAAATAAAATAAAATCGAAAATCCTGATAGGAAAAGGGAAATTTGTGTAGACAGAGAGGTATTGGAAAAGAAGGAAAGTGAAGAATTGGCCGATAGCGAAAACGAAAGGAAAGTGATGGGGAACAACACGAAGACGTCTTCTCTCCCTTATTCTTCTTCTCTTCTTCTTTTCTGCTGCCGCACCGTCCCGGATAGCGATCGGCGAACAGGAACCATCGAAAGCCCGAGAAACAACTAACTGAAGAATTATTTCAGTTTTGCTGTGGCCTTCGATTGCTTTAGGATTATTAATTAATCTATTGAATTATCTCGATCTTTTGCACGAGAGTCGATCTATCATATTGTTCCGTAGAGCGCGCTATGTATTTCTCTCTATAATCTCTACTTGCCGCTGACGTTTTTTCTGTAAAAAATCAGAAGTATGCGCGCACTTTCTGAATTTTGACACAAAAGTCCATGGACAAAAGTTTGTTTTATTTATTACAAATATTTAAACTTAATTTAAAACTTTTCTATTATGTAGAGAATAGAAAATATTTTAAAATTTTAAATTCAATATTTATTCTAAAAATTTTCATAAATTTAAATTTTTAAAAAACCTCTTAAAAAGTGACTCAAAAGTCTGTGGACAAACATTATAGTTTAAAAATTAATTGTTTCAAATAAATAAATATTGATTTTAAAATTTCAAAGTATTCTCTAAATAATATAAAATTTTTAAAACTTTTAAAAAGTAAAAAAAAATTGTCCACGGACTTTTGTGTCCAGACTTTAGTTTGTGTTTAATTATTTTTTGTATTTATATAAATTAAAACCGCAATTCCTGATTCTGACGCAAATTACATATGAGGGAATTATTATCGCCGTAAAAAAGTTCCGACATTTTTTCGAGTCGGGATTTGAATTTAGAGGCTCCGCCCATTCATCATCATTTCAGCGCATTTGCTATGCGCGATATATTTGTTGAATTGTTATTTTTCTTCTGAATTTTCAGAATTAAACTGGATTAAAATAACGAAATTGTATTAATCGTGAATTTTTTTACACGTTTCTTCGAATGTTTAAATATATCGATTTGCGTCATTTATTTTTTTTTCGTTTCTTCTGATAAAAATATATCGCGCATAGCAAATGCGTTCTGATGATGAAATGGGCGGAGCCTCTAAATTCAAATCCCGATTTTCGCGGGCTCGAAAAAATGTCGGAACTTTTTTAAGGCGATAATAAATCAACGGGTTTATTTTGTGTAAATCTGTGCAAATCGGAAGGGGGGGGGGGGTGTGGGTTGTCGCAGAAATTGCGAATTCGGCCACTGCCGGTTTTATAAATTTTATTTTTTTTTCAAGTTAAAAAAAAATAAAAACCAAAGTTTTTGCTGAATTTTTCATGTTTTGCTTTCGCTTCAGGTGCCTAAGATTAAATAATCATAGCAATCAAGTCGACGGTTTGCTGATCATCATTTTTATACGCGAGGATCGCCTATTCTGAGTGGCTTTCTGAAGTTGAAATCCTGAAGGACACGATCTTTGAAAATAATTATTTTCCGCATTCACAGTACGCAAAGTTGCAGAAATAGCATTTTACCTAACAAAAAAAAACCCAAAAAAATTATGTTCTATAACTCATTTTAAAGAAATGTTACGTGTTTCTCTTCTATTTTCTTTGTAAACGTTGTTCTGAAAAGAATCGAGTGTCCGCTAACCTCTCTCCCAAAACCACAGCGCCTATTTCTCTAATAATAACTTTTATGCTCTACAATACGTTTTTTTAGGTTTTAATTATTTTGTTTGACACGTTATTTAAAAAAAATCAACAAAAATGGGCTTTATGGCCGAAGATGGCCGAATCACGGCCACTTATTCCCCTAATAGTGCGCTCTACAGAACTGTTCGGATCTTGAACAATTTTTGTTTAGAGTCCACTTATTTTCCCCCGTTTTTGATGGCATATTTTCTGGACTATGGAATTCAACTGTAACTTCTTAAAAGCTCTTAGCTCTGTGGTCCAAGAATACTGCTAAACAGGTAATGCTCCTTGAAAAAGTTTGAAAGACGGCTGCACAGTATTTATCGTACAATATATCGTCAGTTGATGCCCAGATGATACACGCCTATTCAAACGCATTCTAAGAACAACCAATTGACCTTCGTCACTTGTTTACGGTTTGTTAAAAATAGAATTTAGTACAATTTATCTTGTGAAATTCTTTGAAAAATCAAAAAGAAAAACAGAATATTGCCTCTGTCCGGTAAATAAATAATAATGCTTTGAGAGCGCTTTTCCCTATGCTAATAATCGGGAAAAATGAGTTTGCAAAGAGAGTTAAGCTTCTGGAAGTCGTTGTTTCAATGTTAACTTGCAATTACTTTAACTTTTGAGGGCAGCTAATTAGTTATTTAAGCAGCATTATGAACTAGAATTTCAGTAGAGTAAATATTGAATGACTGCTTTTTATTTCATTTTTCACATTTAAGGAAAATAACTCTACAACGCTACAACGGGATAGCGCTCGGATAAGTTCTCGGATAGTTCCGCGATCAGAAATGATTAGCTGGAAAAGTCAAAAAGCGGAAATGCAGGAAATGTGTCAAGCACCAAAAATGTCCGTTAGTACTCGGCGGGTAGTCATCATCAGCTCCCTCTCTTTTTATGTTGTTTCTCATCGTTTCGACCGACTGTCGTTTTACCGAAGTGTTGTGAGCGGAAAGGACAGTGATAAGAGCATGTATTGGAAAAAGAGACACAGATGAAGACGAGAGAGAGCGGAGCGGACGACACTATACTCGCCACTCACCCGTTTTTTTCTTTTTAAATACACCTGCTGCTGCCATGTTGCATGGCTGGTTGCAACTTGAATAATATCCAAAACCATGAAATCAAAAAATTCGCAACTCGCTCATTTATTGGGGAAAAAATGTTTAAATCCTAACACTTTATTGAAATCAGTGACATGTTATAGTACATATACATTCGCCTTGATAGATTGTTAAACGGGAGGCTTTTGAGGACACGAAATAGAAACGTGAAGAATAGAGGTGATGAACATGCTTAGAAGACCACGGAGAAACGAAACCTTGCGAAACCGAAAGTTAAAATTAGAATAGAGTCAATAAAACTAGAAAGAAGATGATAAAATGCTAATCGAAAGTTGGATCGAAAGAACGAGAGCGGCAAAATTAAGCGTATTACATATCAGGCAGAAGATATTAGGGTGAACCATGTACTTTACAACATTATGCCAAATATTGGTACTCGTCATTTTGATCCGTTCTCTGAATATACATTTTTTCAATCAAATCTTCAATACTTTTCTTAATGAAAGGAACGTCAGGCATGAAGCGACCCTTTGTTTGATCCATGACCTGCAAAAAAAGAAGCTCAATTGGTTTGAGACCTGTTATAGAAAAAAGTGATTGAAAGAAAAAATTTCAGCTCAGAATATAGACAGTCATTACGATATTTTCTTACTTGGATACTTGGACGCCAGGTAGTCGGCTGAGGATGTTCTCAGCGCCGGGCATTGAAAAATCGAGACAAATAAGAAATAAGCGACAAAATAAAATACAACAAGGTTCGTTTTTTACTTTGTCGCTGATTTCTTATTTTTCTCGATTTTTCAATAAACCGTTTTCTTTTTCTTTCAAATCTATAGCACAATAAAGGCAAAGCAAAGAATTCTCGTTTGGAACAAGGAAGATTAAAACAAATCAAAATACAACCTTTAATAGAAATTGAACAGCAATGGAAGCACACCAAAACTAAGGGGTTGGAATTCTACGCCGCTGTTCTAGAACATCTGGAATGTTCCAGAAACTTTGGAAAACAATGTCTATTAAAGTTGCAGTTTGGCACATATGAAGCTGATTTTTACATCCAGACTACTATATCAGCAAATTTTTGACTGTTTTTATCGTTGTTAAGACAGCTTTGTAAATTTTGGGTGTACGGTTCTACAGTATCCAAGTACCCTGCGTCCTCCTAAATATATGGTTTCGAAGTGCTTTGGTGGCAATGACTCCGTCCCAAATATCAAAGTAAAAGTTCTTTTGAATTATTCAAAGAAACGTCTTGGACAGACAGACGAAAACTATTCGCTTAATAATAAGTAGATAGATAGATTACTGACCTCAGAAACAAGTGCATTGTGCTTTAAAACTTTCCTCGTCTTCATAATTCTGACTATGGCACATTCCATGTAGTATTTGCGGTCTTGTGATACCTGAAACTATTGAATATCGTTATGGAATGCATATAATGACAAAACTAAATAATATAAATTTACAAAAATAAATCATCAAATAATATTTATAAAATAGAGTCTACATACAGTATTTGCGACTGCTTCTTGCTCCTTCTCGACAGTTTTGTTAACTTGTGGTGCTTGTAGTCTAAATTTCATTCGTTTCGATGTCATTGCTGTGTTCAACTTTAAAGTTGATTCAGCGGTCAGATTCGGGCTTTCACAGGTAAGAATAGAAACATCAAGAATTGTGCGTATTGTTTTCAGCAGGTAGTCGCCGCTGACACCAATTTCTTCACCGATATTTTTTACGTCGATTGCGTCTCGTCGTTCAAAGCACAGAAGCACAGCCATTTGATAGACGTACATTTGTGCAACATACTGTTTGTCAAGATATGTGAGACGAACATCTCCCTGAGACATATTGAACAGCCAAGTCAGCTTTCGCCCACTGTGCTTTCCTGTATAGAATTTCTCGAATTCATGAATTACGGGTTGTAAAATTCGCGGTAGATGGAAGTTTACAACTTCCTGGGCGGTCTGATTGTTAGAGGTAGTCGATAATTGAGGAGCATTGAGAGGCCAACTACCAGCTTGGAGAATCAACGCTTGCGTTGGTACAAACTTCATTTCTGGATCGGAATTCTTTACTTCAACTATGTGTTTGTCAAAATTAGTAGAAAGTTCTTGGCTTAATCCGATGTCTGTGAACATGCGAGATAATTTACTGGTAAATTCGTAACCACACGCTTGCTTCAATTTGTTTATCATCATTTCTTCGGCGTCCATTGAAATCGAAGTGCTGGCTATAAGACGATTAGCAAGCATTTTGGAGTAGAACTTTTGAAAAATATCTTTATCTTCTATATAACGGAATATCACTATAGCACTTCCGAGTTTCATTTCTAAATCCGATTCTGACAGTCCCTTAGTAGTTTTCTTCAACAAACTATCGGTGTAACGAGCGAGTCTTTCACTTGCTTTGGGAACTGACTGTCCAACTTCTTTCGAATTCACAACACCTTGAAGTGCCTTATCTAGTCCACTAGAAAACTCGCCATCATCCATGAAAACTGCGGTCTTCATATCATTGAACTTGTTATACACTCTCAGAACGTTCTCAACGAACTGTTGAGGTACATTGTCTCCAGAAAGGCACGAAACCGCCTCAAGACCCTTCTTCTTCACGTACTCCTCAAACTCCTTGACCATCACTGACAAACCAGCCTGAATCGGTTTCAGTAACCGATACATGTTGCGAAGATCCTTGTTTTCTTCATTAGTGATCAAATCATGACAGACGGCATGAAGCTTTTCTTTATGCGCTTTTATCATCACTTTTTGACATAGAGTGATTACTTTTTCAACAGATGATTCGTGAAGGTACTTCTTAGCCCGCATCTCTTCCTGCTCTAAGAGAAGGATAACTTGCTCCATATATTGGCTACAACTGAGCTCTGAGAGCATTTTTTGAGCGAGAGCAGAATAATACATCTCGGTATCAGCGAGCAGTCTTTAAAATATAAAAAATAAGCTTTGCCAACGGAATATGAATATTAGACTTACGGTTTTTCAAAACTCTCTTGATAAAATGCAGTTGCTGATTCTTTTGCCTTATAACGTGCTCCGTCTGCGGAAACAACATCAAAATCGGTCTCTTCCATCTTGACGAAACTGTTGATCACACCAGAAACTACGTTTGCCATATGTGGCAAATTGCCTTTTCGGTCACCATCGATAGCGATTAGTAAAAGCTTCACAAGTTGCGGCAGAACTATTTTTACTAGATCTTCTTTCCAAATTTCAAGAGCCAGCTGTAATACAGAAAAAAGTAACATTAATTATGTAATGTGTAAAAAATTTGTTAGAAAGACAGATAACATACACATCCGATTTCTTTGACATCAGGAATCTGGAGAAATGCGACGTATTGAGCGAAGTTAACAAGATCCGTGCATTTTTTTTGTTTGACGAATTGTTTGTTCAAGTAACTGAAATACCGAACTGTAAATTCAGCAGCTCAGATAAGCTCATAATTTACCCGAATAGCCTGTGTATGTAAATGGCCCCTTCATGAAAAACTTTCCACATTTTGTGATACTCTTGAAGTAGAAAGTCTGGATCAACCTCCACAATTTCTGCTCGTTTTTGTCGCACATGCTCCTGTATGCAAGATTTCACCTATAAGACACCTGTTGTAACCAATATTTGAAATGAGACGAAACGGGCAATATCCGGAGAAGTGTTATCCGAAGAAATAGTCATCTCGACTTTTTGTTAATACTATATTACTTACCTGGCTGGCTAAGCACAATAGAAATAACAATCAGCTTACCTCTTTATACAGTCTCTCGCTTAAAGGCGTAGGAATTGATACGCAAATGTCATAGACATCACTGAATAAGATACATTTTACAAATTTTCTTTAACTGGTCATACCTAAACTTGTGATGCCAGTGAACGTTTGTTATCGGACGCAGGTTTATAATATCAATGATTGACGGTCTCAATTCAACCCATACTTCGTCGAATTCCACAACTTTTGGTTTGAGGGAGTACATTTTTGCGACAGTGGGTCGGCTGATAATATAAAGAAAATTTACATAATTTAAGAATCAATATTTTTTAAATTGAAACCTTCAACTTGAGCGTCAGGTCTCCACAAGGACCGAGGTGGGTGGCGCGTGACGCTACCCGAGTCGACCCTAGTGCAGCCTTATTGAGCGCAATGACTATGTGATAGTCATCGAGAAAAAATGTATTTGCGGTATATGAATCGTATTTTAGGTGTGACGAAAAGCCAAATTTTGATGTTTTTCTCAAAAGGCGCCCGTGTGAAAATGAAAGCGAATGTCTCTCGCGGCTCCCAAATTACAAAAGGCACTGTCGCCGAAATACAATTTCTTCGACAGTAACAGCTACTGGAGCACACGAAAAATTAAGATGACTATAGAGAATGAAGAGCGTATAAATATGCATAATGCGATGTAAAAATAAGAATTCGTGTTGAATATGACATGAAAAACAATGAAAAATAAGCTATTTAAGACACACGTGTAACATTAGTAAAAGCTCACCCTTTTTTTATTTCAGGTTCGGGAAAAATTAAATCTCCTGACCGAAATGCCTTACGCCTTTGAAGTGTCGTGCGATTCGATGCATTTGGTGTATTAGACTCCAGTGCTGCTGCGTAGTGAACCTGTTCCAGCAGATATTGAAGGCTGTTGTTGAAGACGAAAAAGAAATTTTGACGAACGGCGACTGAAGTATTTTTGTGGAGATAATTGATCGATGTATATATATAATCCGATAATAAGAAATATATTTTTAATTTTAAAAATTAATTGCGGTATCAGGATAGAAGCATTTTGATGGGATATTTTCTCAGAAATAGTCGAGATGTTCAAATCGCGTTCATCTGAAAATGTTTGTGTGTATTTTGAAGAATGCTAGCGCCGGTCCGGATTGCAAATTTGCAAATAATATATTAGAAATCTGTAACTAAATAAGTATCTCGAGATAACAACAATGATTGAAAGGACAATCGTGAAACTAGGAGATTTATCTGGACAAGAGTATAATCATTTAATTAAAATATTATTTGAAAATATTGTTTTCCTCTTAAAAAATTCATTCGTATTAATGTGAACCTTTATGATTTCTAGCCAATCATATCGCAATGCGCACGTACTCTTCGAGCGAAAGGTCATTCCAATAAATGAGGAGTGCGTATTTCGGTTACCATGGCGACTCTTCTCGCAACGCAATTCTTATGAGAAGGTACTCGCGCCCTTTTCCTGTTTTTAAAAGCATTTTCGTATTTATTCTTGCAACGCGCGCTGAAATTTTTGTAACGTAGAATCGGCTCGAAGACCCCGCATCATTATCCATTATGTCACTAAAGGTAAGGTAGTTTATTATTTAATGACAGCTTTTCAAACTTTAGCTTCAATACCGCAAGAGTGAGGATGAGCATGGAACGGGAACACTTATACATAAATGGAGGCCTCATGGACATACTTTGGCCGTTGCTTGGTTCGTAAAACTAGACATTATCGATAGCAGAATAAATATCGAGCAAGGCTGAACAAATAATTTTCTGAAATTCATAAAAATATTAAACTCTTATACTTCCGAAAAGAACACTTTTTGTGAAAGCTTTTTTCCCAATAACCAAAGGAAATGCTTTTTAGCTGATTAGGAATATTCTTATCACTTTTTGAAGCAGTGGATTGAAACTCCAATAAATTGGTTGTAACAGTAGAAACTGCAAGTTCATCGAAAACACATTGTTTCTTCTAGTTTACGAAAATTTCAGTGTCATACGCAATTTGCGTAGATCCGCTGCAATGTAGAAAATACGAAATATGTTAAACGGCAAACATTACTAAAATATAAAAGAGAAATAAAAGAAATAAAATATACATCACTAGAATATATACATTCAGTATGAATATAATTAATTGATTTTATTGCTTATACAGAAACAATTATTTTTAAAGACTGAACAAACATTCTCGGGAAGAGTTCTTTAGTAGCCTGACCCTAGTCTAACAAGGAAAATAGAATTTTCAGCGCGAACAACAGTGTAATTTATTACGATAAGAAAGGAAACATTATTGATGCGTTGAACCCGACAGGGTAAGTTTCCGGATGAGAATCCTCTAAATTTTATCTCCAAGGAAAATTATTGATATCGCGTGGGATAAAGAAGGAGACGTGTTGGCAATCGCAGTTGCTAACACTGGCACTATCTATCTTTGGGATGTGAACTCTCGGAATACAGACACTGTTGAAAGTTCTGCGGCTTCTTCTAAGTTAGTTAATGAGATAGGGGCATCAAAACTCTGTTTAAATCATTTAGAGAACTTCCAACATGCCTAGCGTGGTCCCCAACAACTCCAACTTTAGTAGTTGGAAATAATGCTGGTAACATTGTGGTCTACAACCATCGAACGTCTCGACGAATAGCTGTTATGGGAAAGCATCAGAGAAGCGTGACCGAGATTACAGTGACTCCAGAAGATCTAATAATCTCTTGTAGCGATGACAACACTCTTTCTGGTATGAAAATACTGCTACTATGGTTTAAAGAAACAGAGAATTTTAGTTACCACTCTCGAAGGTACCACCGTTAGTTCAACTTCTACAAATGGAGAGCCAACGAAAGTGGATTACGGATCTGTGAATAGGAACGGCGGAAGTGGCCTTACAATGGTAATTTCTTCAAAGAAGGTGTTTGATAAATGTTCAAATTTCAGGTGAGCGCAGTTCTCGGAAAAAAAATATTGATGCTGGCTGGTCTAAACGCTCTCGAAGATCCAGTGAATCTTCAATTTCAAGAAAAATATGGAGTAATTCACTCGTACAAATGGTTCAATGACGGCTACATTTTGATCGGTTTTGATCGGGGATACATTATTTCAATTTCTGCGCATCGAAACGAAATTGGCTCAGAGCTTACCAGTTTTCTTGAATATCGTGGCTATTTAGCTTCCATTGCAATCAGTTCATCTTTCAACAAATTAATAACGATTGGGGATAATACGTAAGACAAAGAAACAAACTGCGCTCGGGCCGTGCCGGAGGATGCATTATCTCCGGTCCGGTCGGTTCGGTTTACCAGTTATTATTACAAATATTACAAATTTTCGCGAATAAAAAACTTTCTAGTCTACTCATTAACAAGTTTTGACGCTTTATGGACCAAATAATTTTATTCTGAATTGAACATAGCTTTAGAAATGTGTCGTTGGAATATTTAAAATCTACGAACCGGTAGAGTCGATGGATCGGTCCGGTAGATCGCATGTATGATGATGAATAACAGTGCTGAAAGCTTATAAATTGGTAAATTCTTTCAGGATAAAGATAAGAGACTTGGATGAATTGACAAATGTTACTATGGTGTCCGAAATAGAATCAATTAAAAGTGAGTAGACGCGCAATAAGAAAAATAGAACAACATTTTTTCAGATCTGGACGAAATTGAAGTAACAGAGGATGGCCAGCTAGTGGCTGTTTCTTCCCAATCGGGAGCTTTATCAGTATTTGTCACAAAAATGCCAAGTCTAGCTGCTTCCTATAATAATTCCGTCTGCTACCTTACCAATTTAACACAGGTGACAGTAGTAGCAGAAGTGGACAAAAAAGGAGCTTCGACTATGGAGCTGAACATCGAACCGACAGTCATGGGATTGGGACCATTGAATTTAGCAGTAGCGAATAATAATACGGTTTTTTTCTATGACTATTACACGCCAGCAGTAATACAAGATGCTCAACAGTTGCAATCGACGCAGTCAACAGCTGATAAAAGTACGACAGTTGTCGAATAATTCACACAAATTAATTATGAAATTTCAGCATCGGTTACTCCTGCAGAGCCAATTAACAAAGTTGAATATCTTTCCACGGTTACAAATATTCACCTAAATTACATGTACGCTGCAGTAAGCTTTGGAAGCAAACTTCGTGTACACAGAATTAAAAATTCCGAAGACAGTGCGTCTATTGAATTTCCAGAAGCAAACAGAAATGCAACCCTCTACTCGTATGCCCTTACCGAAAACTTTCTTATCTTCACAACGAGCGTAAGTATTGCGAAATTACAAAAAAAAGCAGCAAGCCTTAAAAACCAGAAAAAAATGATCAGTGAGAATAACAGATACAATGAGTGAATCTTTATTTGTGATTGTGTGTTGGAACGGAAATGGAATGGGCTGAATAATACAATTTTTAGCTTTTTGTGACGAAAAGTTGGATTGCAAAAACATAAAGGAATATGATCAATTGAAAAAAAAAGTTATTAATTACAAAGATTTAATATTATTAAACAGAATTTACTGTCTGCGCCTCTCATTTTCACGTGCTGTTTTTGTATTTTTCTCGACAGAGCGCGTTTCTGATGTTCTAGGTCCGAAAATTGTATTCGATATCAAAATATCAAGTTTGAAAAGCTTCAGACTATTACAGCTAACTTTTAAAACAGGGTCTCCTGAACCGAAATGCTAATTCAATTTCCTTTTATCTATTAATTGTGCTGAAATTTCGGCAATTTGATCTGTCTTCTAAATTTCCACAAAATTATTCACATTGGTAAGGAAAGGTGACAGATAACTGAAAAAAGGATTTTAATGTTTATTATTCGAAGAATTAAATAGGACAACACCAGACTTAAAAGAAAGTTAAAAATTGTAAGTCAGCGTGTTTATCCGCTCAAAATACGCTAATGACAATCTCAAACAAATATTATTTCGATAAAATTTTACAATAGTCTATGAAATGTATCATATTGCCGCCAAGGAAGGGTATTTAGCAATTGAGTGAAAGTTTAAAACAAGGAGACAATTAAAATGAGAAAAGAGGGGAAAATGAGTGTCTGCCAATCATGTTTTTAAGAAAAAATATAATAGTTTCAGGAGAACATTAAAAAATATCGAAAAAATGTATTTGTAGTCAGTTTTATGCGAAAAATGTATAAACACCGATTTTTATAATTTATTATAGCTTCCTTGCGTATATGCAATCAGCGTGCGGTTTATTCTGCGGATACCTTTCCGGCATTTTACATGTTTCCGCTGTTTCGGTTTAAGCGCTTTGCTATAAACCATTGAGTTTAATACTTATTTCAGAACAATTACATTGTGTATTTCTCACTGTCAGAATGGGCGATAGTCAGTGAATATCGACATGTAGTGCCAGTTCGATCGGTGTTCCCACATCCTACAAATGTTGTTTGTTGCTGCTTTGATGATCGATTAGAAGCTATTATATATTCGTAAGCAAATTAGTTTCCGTTTACACTTCTGTGGGAATCAACTAAATATTAATCGTGTGACATCCTGTTGTGCTTTTGGTGTGCAATGAATGTGATGGTAGTAAAAGATCCTTTTTAGAACACCCAAACTGCACTGAAACTTAATTGAACCTGCGTAATTGGTCGGAAAATTTACGTTAAATAAAGTGCTTAAAAATAAAATAAAAATTCGGCTTATCTAAAAAGAATCTCTTCACAACCATAACTCGATTCACTCAGAAAATTTCTGTTTTCGTAAAAAAAACAGATAATTACCGAATAGCAGTGGCAGGCAAGCTTCTTTGCACGTCATCTTGCCATTTTGAATCGCTGTTTTGCAGAAATTCGTCGTTTTGAACAACAATTCGCCCTTTTACACGACTATAGACGAAGCAATTTTTGAAGTTGTTTTAAACACCCTTTCATGCACTTCACTTCGAACACATCGTTAGTCAAGGTTGTGCTTTAATTAGAAAAACATCCTGCTGGAAAATGATTCAGACAAAAGGGTTCAGCTTTTTTTTCGGTTACATACAAATTTAGAAAATCACTTACAGCGAACACAACGGGAAATGCGTTTTTTACCAAGATTTTTAACTATGAGAAATTCACTCCGTATCACCATTTAAAGTGATCACGAGTTTTTCTGCAGCCATGCAGCGAAAACTTCAGCCATATGTTTTGAAATCGGCGCAAAATCGGAAAATTTTAAATGTCAAGCGATCTTTATAGAAATGCTAAATTAAGATTCCTTTTAAAAACGGGATCACTAAAACGCACAAATTTAAGTCGGCGTTGATCGCTGTTGTTTTAAAATTGTTGCTTGAAGAGGCGATGTCGTGGTCTCGAAAATTATCCGCGTTCGGTGAAACTGAAATTTCAAATACTACTGAATTTCATATTTAAAAAATTTACAGCGCTGTAGATGACGAAGTTTTCAAGCTTCCTGCAGTCGGTTCAAGTGCTCACGTAAGACAACACATAAAATGGAAGAACGCATATTGCGGAATTTAATTTCAGTACAAAGGGGCACTGTGGGAAACATTCACCATTGATCGTAACACTTTTGCTGTCTTCGATGCACAAAATATATACGTCTTCCTGCTTAGTAAGCAACACATTCAAGGAGAATCGGTAATCTACGTCAGCCTGACGCGTCTCCCTCACGCCTATATTCCGTTGTCATTGAACAAAGGAATTGTCACGTGCCTGATGAGCAACGGAAAGCTGTCGTCTGTCTTGTTGGACTCGCATAAAACCGAGTCTGTCATTTCGGATAAAACAGAATCTGTCATTGATGAGCTTCTCACCAGATCTTTATTGATGCACAGGTAAGCGAATTTAATTTCATAAGTGTGAATGATGATGGGTACAGTGAAAGAGTTATTTTTCTGACGCCTGAAGTTTTTGAATCACCAATTATCTAACGAATCGAACGGGTCACTGAATTGCGCATTTGAATTAGACGTCGGTTTCTGGAAATTTCAAGAAGTGTTTCGCATACATAGATATCATAAAATTGCATTTATAGAATATTCTGGCTGATATTGGTGCGTGATCTTCAATAGGTTGAATTCCGGAATGACCGCCTTCCGTGTTCCAATTTATGTTTAAAGCTCTACAAATCCAATAAACATACAGGGGCATTTGCTGAAGAAGAAGATGGTACAACCAATTCTTGCGTAGTCATAGCGGTAGTCCTGACTGGTACCCGTTGCTGTAAGGTTGGTACGGGTGATGGCTCATAAGAAGAATTTCTTGGTGGTGGAATGTCACTCATTCGGATAGAATCTGGAATAGTAACTGACAAGAAACACGCTTTGATCATCCCACGCTTTACTTACTCCTCGGAGCATTCTCTAATCCATGCATTGACGCGTTCATTGGATTCTTATTTCTTTTATGGCTTACCATAGTTCTATATCCCATAAAAGCAAGAATTGCAATTAACGCAATACCTTCAATGATTGCAACTGCCACTGCTCCGTTATTTTTTTCAACAACCTTCTGTGGGGTATCGTCATAATGTAGGTGAATGTATCGTATCTTAAATGAATTATCAATTTGCCAGCTAACCTTATAAAAATTGTTTTCAAGGGTTGTAGAGGTGAATGGTAGGGAATTAGTACCAGCTAATGCTCACTCTGGTCCTAGATAATCAAAATTTACTAAGCCACTCGACATTCCCATTCGCTGTGCTGGTACTAATTAATGGACAACTCTCGTACCGTCACAGAGGCCTCTTTCGAATCAGGTGGTGACGGCTTGGCTGTTGTTGTGTTCTTGTCATCCTTTTCCTCTAGCATGTTCGTTGTTCTTCGTATTGATGTGGCTTTACTTGGATCCCTATTCAAGGTAACGTTTTGGATTTGCTGAACGTTTCCCACATTTCCATTCGGGATGAAAACTCCTGAGTAGTTCGCTGAGAAGTTTTTGTTCCCTAAGTTTATTTCTAGCAGCAATGTAATATTCTTGTTAATTTCCACCGTCGCATTGTATAGGTTATAAAATATGTTACCATTAGATATACAAGTTGCTGGATAAATTTGACCATCAATCTGAAATTATGAAACATTAAATACGCTTTGAAAACAAGAGGCTTATTCTATTGAAAATTTCTTCATTCCTTTGTTCATACAAAAAGTAAGAATTACTGTATTTCTGTAATGCAAAGTTTCACACGTCTTTTGCTCAGATATTTATTTTTTCAGCTATCTTCGAATGAGCTAAATGAGGCTTCCACGATAGACGAAGACAAAAAGCCGTCTTTCATCTCGTTTTTCGTCTCGTATTCGTTCGTCTTTCAGTTCGTCTTGCATTCGTATTACGCAGTTGTGTACCAGCACAATTTTTATCTCTGAGTCAGACGAATTCAAGACGAAGACGAGACGAGACGGCCGAAATTTCGCCCAAATAGAAGGCTTAGAGCTAAGACATTCTGGCGCTATCTTAGTTGGGGGGATCAATGGCTTTTAGTCATTTTTGAAGGTTTTTGCAATTTTTTTTCTGAAAATGTTTGTTGTTATTGTTATTGTTAATATTTGTATGTTGCTTTTTTCACGCGTGGTGCTTACTCGTGGTGCGACAACTACGATTCAACGATGAGCAATTTTTGAAATTTTTTTGGATATTTTTTTCGCTTATTAGTTATTCATAACTTAGTTAATCATAGATATGAATAGGACCACAGCTGATGCACTTCTCGACTTGAAGTCGTTTACAGTTTTCAATAGATGGCCCGGTGTCGCGAGAATGTCGTCTAAAGACTTTGCAAGCAATGGGTTTCGATTATCAGACAGTGAATCATTCTTTCAAATATAATGATGAAGCGAAATTTTACGAGATATGGGCCGGAATCGCCAAGAAATGTCCAGTCACCCAGTCATTTTTTTTTGTGCGTATTTTTGTTGTCTGCCAATAAAATTGTTCTAAAAATTGCTAGTGTTATTCGAGTATGTCTAATAACCTTTTCAGAAAAAAAATCCTCCAAAAATGACTAAAAACCATTGACACCCCCCCCCCAACTAAGATAGCGCCGACATTCTTGCCTGAGAATGTAATAAAAAGCAGCTAGTTACAAAAATGCAGTTTTAAATATTAAGATTTTACACAAAATGTTCCGAACACTTAAACTTCTACCAACTTATTTACACTATACCTAGGCTTGGCATTTTCAACTAAAAAATCTCTGTATATACCTTCCATTTCATGGTGTTGTAAACTTTTTTTTTGCTTCGTTTGTAGATTTTTAAAAATAATGTCTCTTTATCTCACTTAGCAGGGCAGAGCATTCTTGATTATTTTTTAAAACTATGCAGAACATTAAAAAATAGCTCAGAAGCATCTTGAAACAAATTCAGTAAAGTGGCCAGTAGAGTGGGCAGAGTCGATAATCGGACATTTTCCTTATCGACTGCATCGATATCTTTAGTTTACAGTCTTTTTAAAGTTATAATTTTCATTGTGACGCATAATCGCACCGTGCGGTTCGGAGGCATACAGACCAAAAAGAGTGAAAAAAAATGTAAGAAATACTAATTCTTAAGAGCGTTATTAGCAAGCTCACTTTCAATGCGGTCCCTGTGCCAGCTACGTTCTCGGTCTGTGTGCGGGCCGTGTCGGGTGGGCACCTCTACATTCGCAAGGGGACAATAGTGATAGCATTATGAGAAAGAAAGTTGGTACAACAAAATAATATAGCAAAGAACGCAAATCATTGAATGAAAGTGCTGAGAAGACAAGAAGAATCTTGTACGTCTCGTGAAAAATGGGAGAATTGAGCAGTGCAATACGATTTTTTAAACGAGTGCTTCAAACGCTGAGTATTGTTTACGTTGAGATGTGAAACGCATAGATTGGGTGACAGGAGAAGCTGGGGCGCAACTACAGAAGAATTGCGACACGACACACTAATGTTCGGATAGTTCGATTAGTTCAATCAAATGTTGATTATGTGTGACAGTCTCACCGATAATGGGCTACAATGTATTTGATAAACATCCACGCCAACTTTAACGGAAGTTATTAGAACACTGTTCATGCACCAGACGGCCGGAATAATAAAAACGAATAATAACATTTTAGTTGGCTTATTCTGAAAAATAGTTTGATTTAGATGGTCTACTGCCTGGAAAATATGTATTCATTCGAACGATGGGGCACACTGGAATCAATTTGCAATGGCGGCACTTCTCGATTCTGATGTGTCTTTGGGCAAGTTTTATTTATTATACAATTAACAATTTTTGACAAAATTAGGAAAGCATTAAGAATTGCAGAGTAATTATTCATAAATAAAACGAAAATGATGTGCTCTTTCTTTCTAGTAAGCTATGAAGAAATGTCCTTCGTGCACAAAACTGAAACTGATAAGACAAATATAATTGATTGTTGGTGTTGGCAGAATGTAAAAAGAAATAAGTCACTTTTTAACATTGTGTATTTGATTAGGTCATCGATGTAGGTGGAGAGTAATAGTAGCCTAGGTCTACCCTGACGCATCGCCCACACGTCACACTAAAAGAATATAGTGTGCATTCGTCATAGCCGAAAATCAAGCCATTAATGAGAGTTCATACAACTTCTCGAAAAACAAAATCAGAATATCAGAAGCCATGTAGGTAGATAAGCTAATATTTGGATTTTCCTTTTGCGAGATGGCTGAGATGGGCATTTCAGTCTTTTTTATCGTTAAAACATTCATTTTTCAATTAGCCAAACACGCCAAACGACGTTATCACCGCAAACTCCGTGTGTTATGCGGAGCAATCTGCGAACGATAGGTGAACACTCTTGCTGAATGAAAAGTGTGGTGAAGAATGGCATCAGCTGAAGAACGAGAGTTGCCAAGGGTTTTCACCAATGCTAGAGGGCAATTGCTATTCGTAGACATCCGCACTGCGATTTGTGCTACTCGCCCATACACAGTTTCATGAAAATCCGTTAAAAATTACGAAAATCTGCAGAGATACGCGCGAAATCCAACATAAAAATTATTACGCTAATATGCGCAAAAATCGGCGAAGAAGAGGGTATTGTCGGCTCCAGCCACTGGTGGTGTATGTGGTGGGTGGACAATAAATGGGCACTGCCTAATGAGTAATCTCAAATGCGCTATACCTCTAGAAAGCTTTCGAACAAAACTGTAAGATTTTCACATCTTTAAACGCTCTTTATAATATCGTGTCGTCTTTTAGTAACGCTCAAAAAAATTTAATATTCCTATTAATAAATACTAAATTATATTATTTGACAGACCCAAAATCTCAGATAACAGAATAAATGGTCGAATAACAATTGAATGGCTATGCGCTACCTTCTTTTCACAATTATTTTAATTACAACAATAATTATTAAAAGCTGAATGCAAGCCTTGAAAAAGATAAGAAATATGCAAAAAATTCCGTTTATTGTTAATTTTGTTAAAAGAGCTGTGCTGCAGTTGCGCGATGATCGGCAGAGAACGGACCAGACATCCAACGTTCAGGCAGTTTACGTCGGTTTTGAGCAGCTTGAACCATGCGAGGTTGCTCTGATTAGAGAGGCGTAGGAAGGAAAATTTTAGAAAAAAAAACGTTAGAAAACTATTATTTGATATTTAGAGGTTTCAGTCTTTTTTAACAAAGATCCTAATTATTGTATTAATCAATTCTGTTCAACGATTTATTTAAAGATGAGGTACGTTCCCATTCCAACTGTCAGCAGATCCTCAGAACTAGTTTTGCCATAATAATCGTCATTAACATAATGTTTCAGCAATCAGAATATTCCGTGAAATTGGAGATGCAGCAATGGTAACCGCCTTGGAACAAATTGAAACGATCGAGGAGAAAAACCTACTTCATGCTCAAATTTACACCATTTTAAGCCGATACGACGATGCAGAACGCTTGTATCTAGACTCTTCTAGACCCATTGAAGCTCTAAATGTTTGTTGGACAACACAATGCTCTCTTATTAACCATAGTCTCGTTTTAGATGCGTCGTGATCTTCTGGAATGGCCGAAGGCATTGGTTTTAGCTGAAACGATGGACCCAAAAGAGATCCCATTTCTGTCAAAAGAATACGCTCAGGAACTGGAACTAACGTACTATTTTTGTATTAGAAGACTCGAAATTTTCACCAAACTGTGTTGTAAATGTGGGCTTTAACTTTTTCAGAGGAGATCATGCCAACTCACTTGCAAATTACGAGAAAGGAGTTATTGAGAACTCAGATTGCTCGCCAGAACTGCAGGAGCATAATGAAATATGTCAGTCCGGAATCGCGAGAATGGCAATTAAAACTGGAGATTTAAGAAGAGGAGTCCAGTTGGCAAAACAATTAGAGGGCAGAGTTGTCAAAAGGGATTGCGCCATTATTCTTGAGCAAATGAAAGTGAGATAATATATGATTTAGTCGTGATAAAATGATTTCGCATTCTTCCTTCTGAAATACATTTGAAATTTCAGCAATACACCGAAGCTGCTCAGTTGTACGAAGTTGGTTTGTTCTATGACCGAGCCGCAGCAGTTTGTTTAAAAGCAAACGCGTGGGCAAAGGTTGGTGAGCTTTTGGACAAAGTAAAAAGCCCTAAAATTCATATACAATATGGAAAAATCATGGAAAAAGAGAAGAAGTTCAAAGTTGCTGTCCAGGTGAGCCTTATTTCTTATCACTACCTACGCTATAGTATTGTTTCAGTGTTATGAGCGTGGCCGAGATTATGATAATCAAGTGCGTCTTCTTCTTGATCCATTAAATGAACCTGATGAAGCTGTTCGGGTGGTTCGAGAGAGTCGGAGTATCGAAGGAGCGAAGTTGGTAGCAAAATTCTTTGTGAAGCTCGGGGATCACAACTCTGCAATTCAGTTTTTGGTAATGTCTCAATGCGTACAGGAAGCATTTGAACTCGCTGATAAGAATAATGCGGTAAAAGAGTATGCAAAGGCGATTGAGAAACATGGAAATATAAGCCAAGCAATGGAACTTGCTGAGTACTACAATCGATTGAATGATATGTATATGGCTGCAAAGTTTTATACATTAGCCGGTCAATACTCCACAGCAATGTCACTTTTGTTCAAAAACGGGGATGACGAAAATTGTGTTGCTCTAGCAGTTGACTGTGGAATTAAATCTAAAGACCAGGGGCTAAACAACAAGCTCATCAAGTTTCTGCTAGGAGAAGATGGAGCACCGAAGGATCCAGCACAGCTATTCCGTTTGTATGTCGGTCTGGGACGAACTGCCGATGCTGCTCAAACAGCAGTTATTGTTGCTCAGATTCATCAAGCAAAAGGCTCATATCGAGTTGCAAGGGATCTTTTATTCAAAATGCATCAACAATTAAGGGAAAAAATGATGAGAATCCCATTGGATATGAACAAAAGTCTCATGATTATTCACCGTTACATTATTGTGAAATCGCTAATAAATCGAAAGGAAACTCTTTCGGCTGCGAGATTATTAATCAAAACTTGCGAAGAAATTCAGAGATTCCCATCCCGTAAGTTTTGAGAAAATTGACACCTTCTGCAATATTTCTTTCTAATTTTCCAACTCGAAGAGTCGGTGCCTGCTTATTTTCAGACGTCGTTCAAATTCTCACTTCTTCTGTTGTCATATGTACTCAAGCTAACCTGAAGAGGTCCGCCCATAAGTTTGCATCTCAACTGATGAGTCCAGAATATCGTCCGAAAATTCATGAAAAATACAAGAAGAAAATAGAAGACATCGTTCGGAAAGGAGGAAATCAGAGCGACATTCCTGAGACGCTCACGCCATGTCCAATTTGTGATGAGATGATGGCTGAGTTCGCAATGAGCTGTGAAAATTGCAAAAGTCTCATTCCGTACTGTATTTTGACGGTAAGCCGCATTTACTAACAGGAGCTAGTATACATTTTGAAGGGTCGTCATGTCATTGCTCAAGATTTTTCGAAGTGTCCACATTGCGAAATGCCGGGATTTTATTCCGAATTCCGAAAGCTGTCGAATTTAAACGAGAACTGCTATATGTGCGGAGGCGATTTAAAAATGGCGATTCCAGAAGATGCAAAATTGTATTTGGACAGAATGGATCGAGATTATAAATAGCCCTTTCCGCAGTCCTCGGATACAATGAGCTGTCCTGTCTATTAATATCTTTTCTAACCTTAATAATGTCCAAAACTGTTATGTAATCGCATGATAAAGAAAATGGATATGTAGTACATAAATTAGTCTCAATCGACACAAGCTGCTTAATTTCTGTGCTAAGTTTCAGTTATTACCCCGAAGGAATCCGAAGGATAGCTGTGTAATGCATAGCATCTATCTTTAGACTGAATAAATTATTACTATTGGACCTTCTTGGCGAGTTTGAGATTCAGAGAAAAACCGCATGAAATGAACTGTAATAGTGTTTCAAACAATGAAACATTTATGTCTCGTTCAAAGTTGATTTCCAGGAGAAATTTCCTGGAAAAACGCTGTCCAAAGCTGCTATTATTTCCAGATTTTCCGGAAACTGTCGCAACGAGTGCTACAATCTACTCACGAATGTTTTCGAGATCTTAAACGATTTCTCCGTTAGAATCTATCATTTGAGGAGAAATATTCAGAAAAACAGTCGAATATACCGAAAAAATGTTAAAAAACTTGCAAAAATTGCGTTAAAAAAGAGCCGTAAATCGTGTGGCGGTCGGTGGTCTCGAAGGGAAGAGGCAAACTACGGTAACACTCGTTGCGACAGTCTCCGGAAAATCTGGTTAAAAATAGCATCTTTGGACAGCGTTTTTCCAGGAAATTTCTCCTGGAGATCAACTTTGAACGCGGCAATTTCAATAACTATCAGAACATTCCCCAGTCGTATGCGAGCTATATTTGTAACTTTTTATTATTTAGAATTTTAATCACAGCTCGCAATTTAAATAGCTTCTGATGACTTCATTGTATCAAAGGCTAATGCTGAAGAGTTGCCCACAGTGCCGTAACCCTCCAATTCCATTCCGTAAGTGTAAACTTGAGTATTGTGTGATTCAGGCCTGGTGACCGAACTGTCTGTAGCTGAATCTACTCGTCAAGCGGAGCAAATCGCGTAATCTTTCTATGCGATAGTCTTTGTTCTGGAAAATTCGAGCATATTGGAGAACTGAGTCTCGTTGGATTTTTTTAGGTTTTATTTACCATTTATTGCGCCGCGGGTGCCCGGATGTCCCCATGCGTCTGTATGGGTGTTTAGGGGAACACATACGCTGGCGTCTGAAAGCTCTGATGGCACAGGCTGGAGCACGATCAAGACGATGTTGAAGCAGTAGTGGCGAGTGGGTGAACAGCTACCACTCCACTGCGGAGAGTGCACTTACTAGGCTCGGCGGATGGAACTGGAGTCAGCATCTTATGTGATAGACTTCGTTCTGGAGAATGAGAGAGCGGAGTCTCGTTGGGCGCGTATCCCAGTAAATGCAACGTTTATCGCATTTGAATAGCACGGGTGGGAAAGTAAAATATGTCAGGACCGGTTGGGAACTGGGTTGAGGAATAAGTTCGTAGACTTTTTTCACAAAGATTTATTTGAACATGAACGAATGAAGATGATTAAGGATTGTCTTTTGATCACAGTTCATTTTTTCGGCCAATTCACGACTTTTTTGGCGACCATCTTCCTTCAATAGTGCCCACAGATGCTCTTCGTCGAATTCTGCAGGTCGTCCGCTTCGAGGCGTGTCTTCAAGATTAAAGTCGCCATTTTTGAACTTTGCGAGCCATTTTTGTGCAGTAGACACGCCTAAGAGTCCTTCTTCATACACACTGCATATTTCCCGAGCGGCCTCGGCTACTTTTTGATTTTGATGAAAAGCGAAGAAGAGCAGATGTCGAAAATGCTGATTCTGATTTTTCTCTTCGATCTCAGAGAATATGTTTTTCTGTTTCGTTATTTCGGAAAAAATCGATAACAGAAAAGGTATTTTGACACTAAATGATTTATTTTACAAGTTGGTTTTTGGGTCTTCTTCCTTGATTTTTCCTTTTTCTCCGGCTATTTTTTCTATTGCTGTTTCAAATCTGCTTATCAAACATTCTTGGAATAGAGGCATTTGTTGCTTTAAACAATTAAAAATAAGAAAAACGATAAATTCGATGAAATTCGACCTAAGTTAGCAACGTAGAATGGAAGATTTGTTCGAAAACACGCGCAGGGAAACTGTGCAGCGCGGTGGGTATTGCCTTTCGAATATATAGCATGCTCCTTTAAATGTTAAGACGTCGTTGCGAAAAAAAAAGAAAATGCATTTTTTCCTCGTTTCTCAACGAAAAACATAATATTTTTGCCTCCTGGATAGTTCATTTCTAAGCCTGAAAATGATGAAAAATTAAAATTTCAGAACAAACTAAAAACCCTGTTTTGTAGAGTAGAAAAAGCGCTATCAGATAAATATATACACTTTGCCAAACAAAAAGAAAATTGTTGTGAAACAAAAGATAATATAAAAACTCTACGAACTTATTCCTCAACCCAATATTATAGTGGGGGAAGCAGACACTTTTAGAAGGAACGCGGGGCCCCACCGAATTTCAAAGCCCCCCCCCCCTCCATCTTTTATTGGCGCCTACTACAGTTTATTAAGATTTTCTACATACCTAGTTTCATAATATTCCTTTTATTGTCGTTCGCGGTGAGACCCGCACGTATCTAACGACTGTGGCCAGACGAAAATCGAAAATTGATTCAAATTTACCAAATTTCGGTACACCGTCTGATGAGAATTTTTTGTGTTTCTTTTTCTTATCTGTCGTTTCAGGTCCCTCTTGTATTCGAGAACTACGGTGTACCGAAGTTTGGTAAATTTGAAAGCAATTTCCGAAAATTTACAGGTTTCCTTCAAATTTCTCAATTCTCGTCTGGCCACAGTCGTTAGATACGCGCGGGTCTCACGGCGAACGACAGAAAAAGTGATGCAACTTGCAGAGCACGCAGCAGCATAGCAGAATACGCGATTTTCCGAGATCTGTGTCGCCTAATCACCTCGCACTTTTCAAACGGCGAGCATAGCATAACAACGTTGCAGTAGCTGAGCTCTTGTTGTTTTGTCAACAGTCAAAGTGCTAGAGAGCACACGACATGAGACGGTTTCTCACATTACCATCTATATCTGCTCGCGTGTGTGCTGGTGTCCAGCTAGAGGTTGTCCCAACCTTCTCCGATCCGCCAAAAACTTGAAGTGGTCAGCATATTTATTTACTTCACTCTCATACTCTAGGCTCGCTGACCTTCCTTACCACCGCTTTCTGCCCCATCTCTGTCTTCCAATAAAGAGAGAGAGAAAAAAAGCGAAGAATCGAATTTCCATTTCCAAAAATTCAAATTCAATGAAGTCTAGTCTAGAGAAGGTAGTGGACTGACGATGCACCGTGTCACTTGCTTCTGCATACTCCTCACCCAGGTCTCCGTTTCATTTGGCACCATTCCATTGTCGGAGGGTCTGCATCAGATTTACGCTAGAAATGCAGCTGGTGAGTTCCCTTGGAATTGTCCTGATTCATTCTGTTTGGTGCTGGAAATCTCCCCCGAAAACTACCATTCGATGTTCGCCGCCGTTTCTAAAGACGACAGAGTAGAAGCCTAGCTGAAATTGCAATTCGTTCATCTTGCAGATCTTAGAAAGCTTGGTGAAAACTGTACGCGGAATACGGAATGTGTGACAGGAGCTATCTGCCTAGGCACATGTCGATGCAGAAGTACACATGTACCTGCTGAAGAGCAATGCTGGAAGAGTGAGTTAAGAGGCGTGGTGGATCTCAAATCATCTCTTCGATGACCTTTTTCTAGAAGTGGAGCCGGGCGACGTGGGTTGTACGTTAGATGAGCAATGCGAAGGTGTCTGGCCGATGACGACGTGCCAGAATGGGCAGTGCGTATGTGCAGAAGGAGAGACGCTGATTGAGACTTCGGAAGGCAATGTCTGTGTTGTACCAGGTAATCCACGTGCTTAAAATGCTCTTCATTGCCTTAAACAAACCATGTGTTGAGGAAATTGTCCGACGAACACCGTCAACGGCGCTCTATACGATCGGGCGACGCATCGCGTTTCGACTTGTCTCACTTTTACGTCGAAAAAGGGGAAGAGCACTCAGTTCATCGGGTGTGACGAGTATCCAGAAGTGTATGATTGCATCTCTGGAACGTGCTGCCCGACGCGTGGAATGACCTGCATTCAACCCTTAAACACTGGAAGCGCAAAGGATTCATCGGCTACCGAGGATGAGCGATGGTGGTTCAACAGCGCGACTGGCCTCTGCATGCCCTTCAAGTACGTTGGGCAAGGCGGCAACTCGAACAACTTTTTGACACGATGGCAATGCGAGTCGTATTGTGGTGGAAGTGAGTACATCAGAAATAGTGTAACCGTCTGATTCGGAATCTTTGCAGGATGCATTCGTGGAGATCCATTACATCAGGAAGACGATATTTCGCCGAATTCTAACGAGAATTACCATTGTAAAATCCACGAATCGGGCCGTCCAATATGCTGTCCAACGATATCATTTATTTGTAGCAGTCTTGGAGGTGCGAATGTAGACAAAAGTACCATGAGGCCTTTTTCAAACGGATCTCCTCGACGTGGCGCCGAGCCTCTTCAGAGATGGTATTGGGACACGAGTGAAATGGCTTGCAAGCCGTTTAAATATTTCGGACAGGGCGGCAACTTCAATAACTTTGGAGACAGGCAAGAATGCGTGGATTTTTGCACAGCCCGCCTATGTCCGCACGGCGCACCATTGCACGATCCAAACGGAAACATTCAACGCTGCTCAGGGCTGGAGCAATGCCCGGATACACATGACTGTAAGAGTGCGGTGTGTTGTCCGAAGCCGGCTGTAACATGCCTTCAAGCCTTGCGCACCAGGGAACACTGTGAGCCGGGAGAAACGATGACCAAGTGGACGTACTCGACAGAGCACAGCATGTGCAAGTCGGTCGTAGCCGGTAGATGTTTGGCTGGTGACAACCAGTTTGACACGATGGAAGAATGCCAGGCAGTGTGCTCAAGTGTGCAAGCTCAGCCAAGGTGTCCGATTGGCCGAGCATACAGGGGCTCCGATCAAGTAGTTGCAAGATGCTCATCGTCGAAGAGGTGTCCATCGAATTATGAATGCGTCTACACGGGAACGGTGCATGCTTGTTGCCCATCCAAAGGTGAGACGCTTTTTCAGAGACCGATCAAGTGATATTTACAAGATTTCATGGATTCAGAATTCACGTGCAACCAAAGACTGCAAGTGGGCACCACCTGTGGAGTGTCTACAGTGCAGCGCTGGTATTATGATCCTTCGAACAATCGATGTAATCATTTTGAATATCAAGGATGTAGTGGGAACGATAACAATTTTGCGACTCGATTGGACTGCATTGAGACTTGCCATCGATCTGATTGTCCTGACGGCGGGGAAGCGTTGATTGATTCCAGTAATGGAACCGTCATTCCATGCGAACGAAACGACGATTGCCCGAGTACCCATGTGTGCACAAGACAGGTTTGCCGTCAAATTGCTGCTCAATATATTGCTCTGAAATTCAGTTATACTCGAACCGCACCTCTTGTTGTCCGTCTCGAAAATGGATTTGCTCGCATGATGCGAATGAAGGTGTCCTCTGTGGAGCGCCGTCGAAAAGATTCTATTTCGATGCCAACACTGAAACATGCCGTCAGTTCACCTACTTGGGGTGTGCCGGAAACGCCAACAGCTTCTCAAACCGAGTGGCGTGCTATCAATTTTGCCAAAGCGCATGTAAGCCCGGAAATTTCATTAAAGTACGTGGAATATCATTTCAGCTTGCTCGTCATCTGAAATCGTCTATCAGCCATCGAATCTGGATGAGCCGTTCGATTGCTCGCTCAAAACATGTCCACGGCATTTTTCGTGCGCCAAGAGTGTGTGGGATGAAACGAAGAATGTGTGCTGCGGAAGTCCAAACTTCGGAGTTTGCTCCTCATCTCAGCACCCGATGCTCTTGTTTAGTACGCAACAGCCAATGACTTGCACACCAAACAGTCAGGTGATTATTTTGAATTTTTCAATCTCATAATAGAGAATATTATCCATCCGCGACTGTCGTGTCGATTTTGGAATTGATCGATTGAATCGAATTAAATCGACAATTTTTGAATCGATTCAATCGATTCAACATGATTCGAATTGGAATAGATTCGATTCGATTAAATCGAATCAACAAAAATAATGCAAAAATAAAGAAAATGCGCTCTACCGATCAATTCCTTCGGCGGCGGTTTAAAATCGTATTTTTTAACTGTTTTTTAGTAAATTGCATTTTTCAAAGAAAAATACGATTTCAAACCGCCGCCGAAGGCATTGATCGGTAGATGGCATTTGCACTATTTTTGTTAAAGGCGCTGTTTGGGTCCCGTCAGGGAATAGCGCGTTTTAACGCGCTAATTTAAAAATTGTAAGAAAGCGCACACACTGCGTTTGTGATTTCTTTCCGAATTTTTTCTATATTTTGCTTCGAAAATCATGTTTTTTGAATTAACACCAATATTCGCTTCAATTTTCGAAAAGAAATCACATACGCAGTGTGTGCGCTTTCTTACAATTTTTAAATTGGCGCGTTAAAACGCGCTATCCCCTAACGAGACCCAAACAGCGCCTTTAAACGAAAGATCACGTCCTCGCTGATGGATAATACCATTTCGAGAAATGCAAATGACAAAAACTTTTCTTTTTTTTCCGCAGAACTCTTGTCCACACGGATTCCAATGCACGTACAGCTCCATCCGAATGCTGTACTTTTGTTGTCGTGACAATCAAAAACTTGATAAATGCCTTCAAGGGTCTCGCCCCGAAATATGGCAGAGCACCGCAGAACCAAGAGCCTGCTCGCGCGATGCTCAATGCCCATCGACGACCTCCTGCTTCGCGCCAACGCCGTTTTCTTCAGGCCTATGTTGTGCACGAATTGACGCAATCTGCCCAGCGACGTTCATTTACGATGAGCGCAACTCGGAAGACGCTGAATGCTCTCCACTTGACAGGAACGCTTGCGGGAGTAATGGGTATGATTCAAAAGGAAAACCATCGCCTGAATTCACTTCATTTCAGACAGTCAGTTTGCCTCTATTCCGAAGTCAAAAGCCGTTTTGTGTGTTGTCGGAGAGAAGCTCGTAAGATCCAGGCGCTAGCCAAATGCCCGCCAGGATCGATTATGGAGCTGACAAAATCGTATTGCGATCCCGAAATTCCATGTCCTAAAACTCATTTTTGCATGAAGAAATCAACCGATCGAAAGGGGATTTGCTGCCGACATCCCAGGTATTTGAAGCATCTCGAATAGTTCAGAAACCGATTCTAATGTTTATAAAGAAATGAAACTCGTTCAATTTTTCAGCTTAAATCAAATGATGACAATTGGAGCCAGGAAAAATGTGGTTAAATCTCGAAAAAATTCATTGAGATGTGAGTTTGTTTTTTTTTGTTTTTTCAAACGAAAAACTGGAAGGAACCACTCTACAGGATGGGGCATAAGTATAGCGCCGCTACTTTGCGTAAGCTCTGGCGCATGCGGAACGCTTTTTGTAGCGCACAGTATGATTTTTTAAATTAATTATTTTGTTTTCAACTATTCCTGAAAATTTCAGCCAATTATATTAACTTTGAATGTAATGGTGGCTGCTTCTCCATTCCGATATGCAATTGTAGAGTGTGCGAAGAAAGGATTGACTTCTTCGGAGATTGTTCGAAAGCTAGTCGGCGAATCGGTGGTGAATCGTACTCTTGTTCGTTTCAGGGAGCTGGGAACGTTGAACGACTAACGTAGAAGGGGTCGCCCGGTGTCTGTGACAACTCCAGATGCGGACAAGGTCGTCAGAGAGAGAATCAGAAGATATCCGGAAAGAAGCACGAGAGAAATGTGCACAGAGCTTGGAAAGAGTGCCAAATCTATGAGAAGAATCGTCAGAAACAAGCTGAAGATGATCCCGTTCCTGACTGACCGAAACAAAGCTTTACGCTTGAAAAAAGCCAGAGACCTCCTGAGAGACACGCGCGTTGGCACGCATCTCAAGACTCTATTTGACCCAACAAGTGTCCACGAAAAATTATCCAAATTTGGGAGCCCTGAAGACCGCCTCGACAGCTGCATGGGACAATTTAGACGCCTCATACCTCCGTGCCGTCACCGACTTCTACCCGAAGAGACTTCGAGCAGTCATTAAAGCGAAGGGAAGAAGATTCGAAAACTGTTAATTCTATTGTTTTGTCATGTTTTAATAAACATTTTGGTTGATTTTCAGAAAAAAATCTTTCGATTTGAAGTTTTTACACCGTCTGGAATGCGGCGCTATATTTATGCCCCACCCTGTAGAGCCTTGCTTTTTTTTCTGAAGCCAATTTAAGAAAATGATTCGATTCCATCTTGTTTAAAAATGCATCACTTCTTTCAGATCGGTGCCCAAATGGTGGGAAAACTGTAAAAGTGGACGAAGCAGTTCAGAAATGCGATAACGATGATGACTGCCCCGAATTCAACAAGTGCACGAGTCAGGGACCGTCTTCGCCATCTGTCTGCTGCGGTTTTGATATCACAGAAATCTGTCCAACCAGAGTGTATCCGGCAATTCGAGTCCAAGAGTGCTCAATGTGCGCAGCCGGATACGAGTGCCACAAGAACTACTGCTGTCCGCAGAAAGAAGTTGCGTGCGCTCAACCGATTCCTGAAGCGAACAACGAGGGAGAAGCGGAAGACGTTGTTAGTCGATATTACTATGATTCAGAGACCAACACGTGCCATTCCTTCAACTACAGAAGAGGAGACGCGCAGACGTCAACGGCGCAAAACCATTTCGCAGATCATTCCGCCTGTATAGAAATGTGTGTTCACAGTCCAATCAACGAGGAAGATATGCAGTGCCCCCAGCCGTATATAAATCCGTTGGACCATCCTCAGATGTGCATTACTAGCTTAAAATCTTGTGCCGATTCGGAATCTTGCTTGAAGACCACCAACGGAAAGAACTTCGTCTGCTGTCAGCACCCGCCGGCATTCCAAATGTTGATGAAAAACTTGTGCGGAGCCAGCTATCAGCCGACATTGAACAAGTCGGGGAATCCAATTAGATGCTCATCGAGCAGTCGGTGCGCCAGTCGCATGTGCAGACAAAGTCCCATTTTGAGATACAGCATTTGTTGTCAGAGAAGACCACCAAGAAGTACGTTGAATTTTCGATAATTTCATGAATCATGAACCCTCCACATTTTTTTTCAATTCAGCACGCCTACTTCTCCGTCAACTATCCGAAGGTCAGTTCAGAATGCCAATTTGTAAATCGGAAGATGATCGAGCAATAGGATTTTGTCTACCAAGTGCGTCACATCTCGATATTTTCAGCAATTTGAGAAACTGTGATACGCTTTCAGAACTATTCCCAGGTGAAGCTGCCTGCAATGCAGACGAGCAATGCGCGACTCCATCGGTTTGCATAGAAAAGAGATGCACCTGTCCAAGGGAGACAGTTCAGTTTAAAAGAATGTGTGGTACGTTTTAAATGACTATGTCGGAAGAAATTCTAGAACAAATGTGAGACTAACGTCTAGTCACGATGCTCTAAAATAAAAAATATATATATTATCCATCCGCGAGTACGTGATTTTTCGTTTAAAGGCGCTGTTTGGGTCTCGTTAGGGGATAGCGCGTTTTAACGCGCTAATTTAAAAATTGTAAGAAAGCGCACATACTGCGTTTGTGATTTCTTTTCGAAAATTGAAGCGAATATTGGAATTTTTTCTATATTTTGCTTCGATACTAATTTGAAGAATATAAACTTCTAATATTGAAAAAAAAACCATTTAAATTCCGGTAAATAATACTTTATTCAGTTTAAGAAATTTGACAATAAAAATTAACTTTTAAAAACATGATTTTCGAAGCAAAATATAGAAAAATTCCAATATTCGCTTCGATTTTCGAAAAGAAATCACAAACGCAGTGTGTGCGCTTTCTTACAATTTTTAAATTAGCGCGTTAAAACGCGCTATCCCCTAACGAGTCCCAAACAGCGCCTTTAAACGAAAAATCACGTCCTCGCTGATGGATAATATATATTTAAACAAATAGACCTTAGAACGCCCAGGTTTTGAACAATTTGGAAACGCAAATAGACGAGTGGAGCTCAGATCGGCCACGGGTCGATTCATAACTTTTTCCAGAACAAAGATTAAAGTACGAAAAAGATCAGAGTCTAAAGATATCTATGATCTGAAATTTGAAAAAAAACACACACACAGAAATACGCACAAAATGACTAAAAAGGAGAAAACAAGCAAATGACTAGATGACCGGATATTTCTTGGCGATTTCGGCCCATAAATCGTAAAATTTCGCTTCATCATGATATTTAAAATGCCATAGCGCTACCCTTATTCAAATGTAACTTAACCCACACACCCCAGACTCCCATCCCTCCCTCTTCACCACTCGGCCACCGCTGCTTGCTTGTTCACAGGCAGATTGCAAAGTCTGAAATATGCTCCACTAATGCTTAAGCTGAGGAACAAGGGATGCGCGCACTGATGAGTAATCGGTGCTCCATCCTACAAGCATCGCATTCAAAAATTTTTGTTGCGGTCCTCTCAAGCAACGATGGTTCATTAGACGTTGGAAAAAATGTTTTAGGCTGATCCATTTATTGTTAACTCAAATAATTAAAAATCGACAAATAAAAAATCATAAAATTAAAACATAAAATGGAAAAAACGTCGAAATTAAGTCAGAGTCAGTGAAAATCAGAGAAATTTAGTTGTTGAGCGGGTTGAGGTTCACCGAATCTTCGCCAAGAACTGGTTCGTCAGATCGGAACTGGGTGTTCCTGAAAGTCGCTTTTAATAATTTTCTTAGGAGAATGGAGCTAGCTGACTCTTCCATTTCGAATTTAAACTCTTTTCTGAGATCATCTATCGAGTTCTGTCCGTGTGCCATTTTGTAATCAGCTCGAATGCGATCACTATAAAAAATTGTTTTGAAAACAAGTGTAATAACACATTTATTATATCTTACTGATAGTTTCCGATTACGTCTCGATAAAGTGGAGATCAGCGATCTTCGCCGGCATTCTATACATCTAATGCTCGTGGTTTAAAAAACTCAAAAACACTCCAGATGGGCTTCTTTTTCTTCTTTTCTTGATATCTTCCTGAAGTAAACAAAGTTGTTTAATTATTAAAATTTTTCAAATAGAAAAACTCACTTTTTCAACTCCATTTGAATACGTATTGCTTTCATTCCAATATTTCTAAATCTTTTAATATCGAAAACTTCTGTTTTTTTGTAATTTAATGCTTAAGTTAATTTTTTTTAAATTAAAGACGTTTAGAAAACGATAAAACTTATTTTTACGATAAAAATGGGTACCGAATACAATGGAGAATAACGAAATGCCACTGAATCTTAGAAAATTTAAAAAGGACACCGCTCCAAAATTTATTTATGGTTTTTATTGTTTCCTTATGCAAAAAATTGCGATTATTTTTTTTGCGATTAATTTTCATTGCGATTAATTTTCCTTATGCAAAAAATTGCGATTAGCATTAGCATTAACAAAAGATAAGGAAAACACCGAAAAATTTATAAATTCCAGCTTAGAATGAAGTCAGAAATGAATTTCGGTTGTTTCTGTGGCGATTTCGCGCGGAAACAGTTTTTGCAAGAGGAACGGCAATAAAAGCGATCAGATATTCTATTTTAAATAAAATAACTTTGAAAAAAAAAAGAAAAAGTCATAAATAAGCAAAAAAAATGAGGCCTAAAACTTTCGAAAATCTCATTTGAATTAATGCGCAAAAGAATTTGCTGACGTGTTTCTGGATCTTGGCGCATTTAGTGAAACGGCTTCGTTAAAATTTTCGGTGTTCAAAGAACCGCGCATTGAGCTGAAAATAGAGAAATTTTTTGAAAAACAATACGGAATAAGCGAAGAAAAAAGTGGCGATGTATTGGCGATCTGATCAGTAATTTTATCTTAAGGATGCACGTCTATTTTCCTTTAAAATTGATAGGTGAAGAAAATTAATTGTTTTTCGGTATGTTTCTTTGAATAAAGAGCGAAAAATCGAAAAAAAAATCTGCAAATTTTTCAAGCAAAAATAGACAAATGTTGTGTGACAATACACAACCTGCTTTTGTACTACAGGCCATGCATCCAGATGCTAAATGCTGAAGAAATGACGAATTTGTCTCGGAATCAGCGGAAATACAAGGGGAAAACGTATGAATGTGAAGAAAATGAGAAAAGACGCAAAAAATAAAACGAATAATCTTTCATGCTCCGATGACCTACCGCCTTCAGTTGTTATTGAATGCTTGAAATATGCTCAGTCGATGCTTTATAAAACCCCGAAGGCAGTGATCCACCGATGCTTTATGAAGTTTCTCGCATTTTCCAAGCATAATCACGATGCTTGAGGAAATGCTTGAGGTAAGCGGCATCGATGAAGCATATTTTAGGCATAGGCCTTTTCCAAGCATATTTCAAGCTTTGCAATCTGCCTGTGTTTAAGCGTGGAAAATGCATAGAGGAAAGATGGGGAATGAGGGAAGCGAGTAAAGGGCGTGATGCTCAGGATTTTCAGATCGAATCGTGGTTTTTGTGCCACGGGTAAGCGCCACGCGTGAAAAAAAACCCACAAATATTTTATCAGTAACAAGAAACAATTGTACAAAAAAATTTTTTTTTTAACTTCAAAAATGACTAAAACCATTGGACCCCCCCCAACGAGAAATATTGTATGCTGAAAAATCGATAAGTCTCTGAAAATGGTTTTTACATTTACAAGTATTGATCAGTATTTCGGCATTTTACTGCACACTGTGCGAAATGGCCGTGGTCGCCACGGCCGATTTTCCCACAATCGCGCCATCGTCTTTCACCCCTTCGATTAGTTTATATTAGACTCGATTTAGTACAGTGAAACGAACTTTGTCCGCATTCTATATGCCTAATAATAAAGATATGTACGCGGAAGCCAAACCATTTCCGTGTTGCTCTATTCAAGACTCTAATCCTTCCTTAATCTCATTATATGAGAGAAAACGACAATTGGCATACATTATTTGCTCTGTACAAAAAAAAAGGAAAATATCTTGTTTGATTCAGTGCAAGTGCAAGATTCAGTGAAACTACTGAATCTTGCATTCCGTAAAAGTCAGACTTGTCAAGAGTAAAATCGGTAGGTAGAAAGCCTATAGTCTGTACCAGATTCTTACATCAAAAATAGATCTATCTCAATTTTTTTAATAGGCAAATTTATCTAACGAATTCTGAGTTTTTCGCTAGCAACGAGTTGTGCGCCAACAATAATTAGCTCGTTTTCGGTGTATTCATAGCTCAAAAAGTTCTCAAGTAAGGTGACATCAGTAGAAAATATCGTCGCTTTCTCAGTTGGGAGGGGAGAGGCACGTCTTTTTTTTCGCGATTTTAGCATATTTGCCGTTGTTGTTTCTTCTTATGGTGTTTGTTGGGTCTCGAAGTGATATTATAGATGTGATATCAACATTTATAGTTTGTAGTTTGTTTTCTCTACACCACGTCCTTCATTTCGATCTAGAAGCTTGTCAAAAGCGTCGAAATCGAAGAACATACGTTCTGGTGGAGAATTTCAATCGGCCAGCTATGATAATCAATGGGGTAAGAAAAGTCATCCAAATCGACGAAATGAATATCGTCAAGAGCAGTGTGTGTCTTTCGATTTTACCGTAGCGATTTTTGGGTAATATCGGTAAAGTCCCGATTATTTTTCGGTAAAAATTCATCGATTCTTAATCGATTCTTTTTTAATTCTTCAAAAAAAAAGAATCGGTAAAAATCGGTAAAGAATCGATTCTTTTTAACCGGAATCGTATCGATTCTTTCGAGTTTCGATTCTTTACCGATTAAGGCTAAACCACTCACGCAAGCGTAATTTCGGAGTGTCGTTGCTCGCTTCGAAAGCAAAAATGGGCAATCTACAATAATCAACCCCCAACAAACAGTAAAAATCACCCCCATCAGAAGATCTAGGAATGATCGCCCCCTTCCAATATTTCCCCCCCCCCTTCTATTCTCGAGGAAATACATCAACCATTTTTGAACAATTTTATTGTTAGATGAAACTAGTTCATGATGTCACGTAAAAACCGAAAAAATTATGAAAATTGTAAAAATTGGTGAAAAAAAGCGGACGTTTTCTAGCACATAATGATAGTGGAAGAGGTGGGGGGTCATTCCACAGTCTTCCACCGGGGGGTCACTCTTATATTCAACGAGGGGGGGGGGGAGTTATTGTATTATACCCTGACTAGTTCCACCTGTTCCGCTGGAATTCCGTGGGAGAGTTTGAACGGGCGTTTCAGACGAGACCAGAAACTTTCGATCGAATTCGTATTAGAGCCGGTGATCGGATCCGTAAAGTGCGTAGAATGGTTGACTGTCTGATGATACGCAAAATATTGCTTCAGTCGCGCGTAGCTTTTGAAGCAATCGGAAACAATAGTCGTATCTGGGTGAACTCGCTCCTGCCTGCAGAATTTTCAACAACGTTGGTGCGCGTCGGTCGTCGACTTTGAATGTAAACACTTTACGGGTGCCAGATTCTATTCCTATATTTAAAGCATAACGTCATCATTACTTTCGATCGGAACTCACCACCGAATACCCATTCGACTTCCGTATCCTTGATTCCTCTTCCCAATTTCTTGGTGTGCAGAGCGCTTTCGTCAACTTGCACAGTCTTTCCTCTTCCACCTATAATTGGACACTTCTTCGAAATACCCATTGAAACTTGACGAATGAAGCATCGGAAATCTGCGACAGTCTTATTGGACAGGCCCGTCTCATGCATCATTTGTTGCGAAGTATGATTCTGGGAATGCATGATGATGACCGTAATGCTTTTTGGCAACGGAACTTTGACGTGGGAGAACCACGAGCCAGTGCGGATCGACTTTGACGAACAATCCTTCGATCTATTCGATCGACATTGCCACTACAAACAATTTCAAGTCGGCATGGCCACATCGTATCTACACGGTTGAGGGGGGCCTATCTTCCCGGTGTGGTGGTTAAGAGGCCTTTGATTTTACCTACCTCCATCGATTCTCCTCGATTTCTCAACGTCATCGGTTTGTTGCACTTATCACATCGTGCCTCCTTCTCAAAATATTTTTCGTGCATTAACAGTTCCATCAAAACCTTCTCGCTTGGAAATCTCTGTCGGAAGTCTGCGATTCCGGTCACACTTTCGAGCGACATCTGGAACTTTCGGTAAATACCGCGAACTAAAACGATAAAAAACTAGAAAAAAAATGCAGCGTCATTTCTGTTGCATCACTTGTGCGACGTGGCAGACATTGCGTGGCGCTGGAGGTCACGCGATATACATTATCTCAATTATCTAAACTTTTCAGCGTGAACTCTCACGGCGAAAAGTGAAGGTCTTATTGTAAGCGGGAGTTATTTTTCCAATTGAGGGGGGGGGGGGTAATGTTCACTCTGCCCAGTTAGAGGAATGATTTGAGACCGATGGTTCGTGTATGAAGTTCAGAAAAATAGCCGCGCGGTTTTCTTCGAAATCGGTGGCAAGCAGGGGAAGCTACTCACGAATAAATTGTTAAGAATTTAGTGCTTCGACCATCAGACACTCAATCATTCTTTAAACTTTGTATACCCACCACTAACCACCATACGCTGAAATCGAATCGCTGTGGAGCCACTTGAAGCGCCGAACCAAGACAGGATGTGGTCTCAAAAGCGATCTCTGGGATGATTTAAAAGCAACTTTTTACGAGATATGGGTCCGAGTCGCCAAGAAATATCCGGTCACCTAGCGTTTGTTTGTTTTTTTCGCCATACTTTTTCTTAATAGCAAGAGTTAAGGCAAAGCCGCGAAGAAAATGCTTTTTCTCTCCCCCCCCCCCCCTCTCCAACAAAGATAGCACCGAAATACTAATGAAAAGAAGGGATAAAAAGGAACAACTGCGCGGAATATTTAATTTTAAAAAATTCAAATTTTTAGTATATATTTACGTGAATAAACTTAGTACATGTGAGTAATTTCGGAGTGTCGTAGTTTTTTGTCATCTAAAAAAAATTTCTTTCCCGTACCGCCCAAATTTTCTATCGACCCGGAAGTTCGCAGGTATGTTTAGGGCAATTCAGACGTGTCTCCTTTGTGTATTCAACGTCGAGAATTTGCGTATAGAATCTTTATTTTCAACCTAACCACTTTTCCTCTCTAAAGAATAATTTTTTCCAGCTTCAGTCTGCCCATTATTCTACAAAAACCAGAGTGGAATTTGCGTGTGACAACAAAAGGACGACGACAGAGATGAATCTGCTGTTTCTTCCCGAGCACGGATTAGTCGCCGCCTATTTCTCCCTCTACGTCACCAACATTTCTTGTTTCTTAAAACTTTTTCATTCTGATTGATGATGTCAACAGAAAAAAAGGGAAAAATGTGCGTGGAAAATTATCTTCATTCTATTTTCACATCACTTCATTTCATTTGATTTGTTTTCCTTCGCTTACTCATGCACCACACTCGTACCAATGAATTTCACGGGTTTCCACACGAAACAACTTTGTTTTTTTTTTGTTTTTTTCTGCCCTCTATCCCCCATATATATAAGCATCTAATTATACGTGCATTGTACGACAAATGCGTTGGAGAGTTATAAATCGGAGATATTTCGATTTTCATAAATCTCGGGTAACCGATGCAGTTGATTGAATCTTTGAAAAATCCGTTGAAAGTCGTTCTCATTTATTTAATTTGAGCTTCCCTGTGTCCGTTCTCACTCAACGTTTTCGGAGAATGTTACTTCGGAGATCATCTGGAATCTATTTTTTTTTCTTAACTCATGATCTGGATAATAAAAATGAGCATCTGGTTGGCTATGCTTGAAAGTGACCATATTCCTATTCAGATGTTTTTTATAAAATATGTAGCGGCAGCAGTGAGTAAGCAAGTTCCTTCTCCGACTTTCAACAGATCTTGTTGAGATTCCCTGTCCCGTTTCAATTCATTATTCGTTTCTCAATAACCTTTGATTTTGATTTTGCGAATCTATCAAAATGAGTTTTGTTTCTATTTTTAGCATGTTGCAACGCACAGAATTGTTAATGTTTGCCTTTTCCAGCAAATCCAAAATTACGAGAAAGAAGGCAATTTCTGCGATTCTGAATCCGTAGAAAGGAATTAAATAAACGCTCATCAGTTTGTTTTTCAAACATTTCCTTTGCAACTTCATTAGCTCTTCGTCTTTGTTCTCGTAAAACTTTCCTTCTGATCTGTTTTTCAGCCGTGCCGCCATCTTTTCGTCACCTCGTTTTCCCTTTCCGCCTTTTGAGTTTCGCTTCCTTCGCCATAATGATGATGATGAAATTCTCTTCAAAGTTCTTCTCAACCTCTGCTTTCTGTTTTCTGTAGTTTCCTTTAGGTCTGAAAAACAAAAATAAACCAATGAAAGAGAGAAGATAATCAAAGTGGGACCGCCTTTCCTAGTGAATTCCGCTGTGGAAATGGCTGCAAACTGCCGAATCGCTATAAATCGGTAGCCGACGTTTCTCGTTTATTTAATTTTGGGCTATCCGTCGTTGTCGGGTTGTCACATGATTGTCGCACTCGCCCTAACGGCTCAGAGCCGAATAGATGCCAGAAGTCCGCAGAATGCTCACCGAAAACGGCAAGTGTCTTGATTTTTCCGATTGACTGCAGTGAATTAAGACGATGGGAGTTCAACTCGTTTATAATTAGCATTGCAAATGCCGGTGAGCAAGCAAGTCACAAATCAACCTTGTCCCCCTCCCCCTTTTTTCAGCGCTTTGGTTTTGATAATCTTACTCCAGGTACATCCGATTCTGATCACCAAAATCTAATGTTCATTTCAAATTTCGGTATTTATGATTTCATTTTGTTTTTTCTTGCACGAAAATATGCGCTAACAACAAGAAAAGATGTCAGATTTTGAATTCTGATAGTTTAAGAAGACGTTCGTTTTGTATGTGTGCACGCAGATTCTAAATTCTCTTTCTAAAGACTTCAAAAAATCAAATTTATCTTTAAAAATGCAATTTCGCCCGACTATTGTTAAATAGTTGTATCGCTGATATTTTTAACCTACAAGCCAGTATTTTCGAAGTTTTTTTTTACACTATCGGCACTTCTTCCTCGTTTTTCCTCTGAAATTCTTAAATAAAGTGTGTCAGCGAATACACCGCAAACGTTTCACTCACTTTCTGGTTAATAAAGCAGCAGTTTATAGCTATCTTCATTGGGCTGAGCCGCCGAGAAGTCGTCTCCAATTATTATTTTCCTCATCAACCATTTCCATTCCTTGGTGGCCGACGGGCGATGGCCAAACATCAATCATTTCTTGATTTTTCACATCTGGTGTCAAGATTTTTGCGGGGAATGCTGCAGTTTGACAAAAAGATTGACATGTTTTTAACACTCAATAACACAGAGGGCTGTTCCTCACAGCTAGATGTGCAGCGTCTCGAGTCTAGACGTTTTTCAGGTTTCACCTCATTGCGTCCGTTAAATTTCATCACAAAGAGCTAAAGAGCTTCTTCTTATTTTAACCTTTACGCCCCTGCTATTCCTCTATCCATCAGTAATTTTGTTATTTTTCAGTTATATTTCGAGACCAATTTTTCCTACCTCTAGCGCGATGCTTTTTCTTATATACTGACATTCGGTTGAAAAATTGAAATACAGATACAGGAACAGAACTATTCAATGACTTTAATTATGAACACAGAAAATCACAGGAAAACAAAGCTTTATGAAAGAGAACTCAGTGAAAAAAGTTTATTACTCGTTTAACCAAAGCTTTTTTTAAATCAAAATCCAAGCGCCCACTTCTATCTTCACTTATAATAGACGCCAAGCGGTCGGAAATCACCTTCAAATTTCTCTATCTAAAAATGATGGTCTCGCCGCAAAAGTCGATTTACGATATCGTTTTTTACTGTTGGCTTCTTATTGAATGTATCAAAATTGGAGACACGTCAAAAACGGAATCCAACCTGTGACGGGTTACACGAAAAGGGGTTACATGAAGGCGGGATATTGCAGTCATCTCCAAAATTGCAGTCATTTTTCCTCGTTTCCTACTCTTTTTTTCCTAAAAAAATTTTTTTTTTAACTCTGTTTTACTCACAAACTTTTCTGAGAAATGTACGTATATCCGATAAAAGATGGGAGGAAATGACGGGAATCTTGATAAATTGGACGGGCAGCCACTAATTAAAAAAGTTCATGCGTAAATCGACAATATCTTCGTTTCGAGACCATCATCTTTTACCAAAAGCACATTTGGATCAGAGTTCTGATTGGCGTCTCTATAATGCTCTCAAGCTGAAAATTACTATGTAAGAATGATACATTGCCCCGTGGTTCTCTCCCTGTAGACTTGCTTCTCCAACTAATGCTTTCATGGTTACGCCTCCACTTTTGATCTCGACGTCGTCTGAATTTTATAAGAAAGGCTGAAATGGATGGGCAGTAGTTGGAATGCTCATCGAATCGTAAAATCTGATTGATTCACTCACTGATGTTTCGTCGCTGTTTCTCATTCATGACTGCCTCATTACAAAACGTCACCGGCCACCATCACCACTCTGTTCTCGTCGAACTTTTTTTCAGAGTGAAGCATTAATTCGATGTTAGACGATAAGACCGACGTCTCAAAATAACTACCTTTGTTGTTTCCTATTTATGAGCCTTGTAGCTTTGTGACGGCGTACTTTCACGAGGCAAAGTCGTTGACTTCCTACAATTTCGGGTATTTTCGGGGAATTCTCGACGGGATCTTCCTTTCTTTTTCAAAAAAAAAATGTAAATATTTTAAAACTATTTTTTACTCACAACATTTTGGGAGAAATGTACGAATATCCGTTAAAACACGGGAGGAAATGACGGGAATCTTGATAAATTGGGCGATTGGCTCTTCATCGATTTTCGAAATCTTTTATTGTACTTTTTAAACTTTTATTGCTCGCAGCTACTTAAAAATTTAAATTAACATAAACGATGTCCACGGGAAGTGACATTTGGCAAATTCCATTTCCAGACAATTGTCTTTTGCTAATAAGGCAAGAAATCAGCGCGGTCTTCTGCACCATTTTAAAATCGGAAGAACCGCCGCGGGAAATGCGACTTCGGCCACCGCACCACGGCCATCTCGTTCAAATTTTATATTTATTGATTTTCTACCATTTTTCCTAATGAAAACTGAAATTTTAGTTAATGTTCAATGTATTTTCGTTTTTTTCAGATGAAAAAAATAAAAAAAGCATAGCAAACAGATCGATAAATTGATAAAAAATAATTTTTCTTTAGCAAGAATTGGCAATTCCGAGCGGAAATTTCTCAGATATTTGTATTATCCACTGGTTTTTATTCTTTCCAGTTGTAACATTTTCTTTAAGGTTTTTCATTTTATTCCATTTGTCATTTTATTTAAAAAAAAAGCAGAAATATGTAGAAATTTTATTCCCACAACTACGTTCGTCGAGTCGACGGAAACACTGAAGTCCGAGCTGCAAAACATGGGCAAAAGCGCTGTGAAAATGTTGAAAATATAATAGTTAAAAAATTGGAAAATTCGCGACCTCAAAGCTCGGCGCCAAATCGAAAAATGTGAAAAACGGGTTGAAATTGCCTGAATTTTTTAAAACTACAATTTGATGCAGATTTTGGGCAAGACTTTTCATTTAGAGATTTTGACTGCTTTTCCAAAGCTTTCAAGATTGCGGTATGCTTACCTTCAGCATTTTCTCACAGTTTTTTCTCTTTTTTTTTCAAAATTTCCTATCGTTTTCATGGAAAGTGATAAGAATTGAGATTTGGTTGATGCGTACTTCGTTCATTTGATTTTTTCCACAGAAATGGACGGTTGATGATGCGCTTTATGCATTTTAATGTTATTAGTTATCCTCAGATGTCTCTCTGCTCCGACCAGATGAACAATTTCAGCTGTTTTACATATTCTACGTCGGAATACCTGACACTTTCCAGGGCAAAAACAAGTATTGAATTTCCATTGTTCTTCGGGGCTCAGAATCTTTTTTTCTTCCGACTCGTCGCTTCCAATGCTTTCTAACCGATTCGTCTGTAATTTGCTAGCCTATCTGTTTATGTTGAACATCCAAAATGATCGGATCCGGCTTCTTTCTTGCTTCTTTTCACAATTCGGCGCAGGGCATAGGCAAGGGATGCGTGTAGACGGACAGGCAGCGGACAATGAGCCAGATGCCCAGTGATTCTACAGTTTGCGTCTGCTTTAAGCGCATCAAATCCTCTACCTATGGGAGGGGGCCTGGTGGACTGACAGATGGACTCTCCATAAAGGCTAAAAACGAGAAGAGAGAAGCCGGAAGATTTTAGAATGTACCCAAAGCTCCTATCTTGTTTTCACAAAAAAAGCAGCCAAGTACTCATATTTCAGCGGTCGCTAATTTGTCTGAAATTGCTGAAACGGAAGAGACTCACTCAAAATTGGTGTCTTTCACCTGAAAAAAGCAAAGTTCACTGGCGCGTCACTGTTGTTGAGAAAGATTTCTCAGCGAAATTCCGAAAATAGCGGCGAAACATTTGGGGTCAACTACTCTATGCCAACTTTATCCCAAGTTTAGGGAAAACTTTGACGCCGCCACCTTTGTTGGATCAGCGCTTCACAAGTCTAGAACAAGTGCGCTACTTTCAACAATATAGGGCAATTGGATGAACTCATCTCAATTGTCGAATCAGTTTTATGAAGCTGTCAATCTATTTTCAGAGATTATAGATAATCTGAAAGGATCTCTCAGATGAATGACGGGGGATTTACACCTATTGAAACATCATATGAGAATTCTCATTAGCGAAGCCTCATCTATGTTCAACCTTCATTTCAGACTTCCAATTCTGATTTTCTGAAATTCCTGCTCGCTCTAGATTCTCTGTTGATGACGTTGGCTTGTTCAGATGGATTGCGTAGGTGTACTGACATTACCGGCGCCCAGAATGCAGGGTGTTCTTCATCAATTATTCAGTGTTTCATTCGAGTTTTACCACTTTTATAGTCGGTGGCTCAGCTCATTTGGTCTCGGTTTTCCGCCGAATGCTCTCGTGGCCGCCTCTGCGGGGCACGCAGAAAAGGCGTTGACGGCGAAACACGCCACCTGCTCGATCAGGAATAAACCAGCTGCTCGATCAGTTCTTGCCGGTCAGCTGTAATGCGCATATTCGTAATGCAATGGGTGAAATCAAAGGCGGAGATTAATTTCCAGCCATTGGTCTGAAATTCTCTTAAAATTGTCGACAGCAGACGGCGTTTCCTCTGCTGTCAGTGCTTCACATTCTTGAAAGCACACTGCTTAGATGAAATTCGGCGTCAACATATGAAGCTTGAAAATTTGGCTGAAAATGTCTGAAAATGTTCAAATTTCATACTTCGACACCAAACATCAAATTAAGTGTTTCTTTAAGATCTTTCCCCAATGAGGCTGTGGAGCAGCTTTCCTCCGGGTAAGGCTTCCACGAAAGACGAAGACAAAAAGTCGTTTTCGTTCGTCTTTCAGTTCGTCTTGCATTCGTTTTACGCAATAAAAAACGCAAGACTTAAGCAAGTCAGACGAAGACGAGACGGCCATATTTCGTCTTTCGTTGAAGTCTTACCTCCAAGAGTTCTAGGCCCCTGTGGTGGGTGGCTAGCATCCATTAAATGCCGTGTCCACTTAAATTGTTTTCAGTTATTTTCTATTTTTCCGCAGTTTAAAGACTAACATTGCTGACTCGCGGTTATATCCTTTTGCAGCGGTCAAAGATGGCCTGAAGAGTCCGTGAAATAGTTCGGCCATCGATTCTGTCTTTAGTAGAATTAAAAACTAGTAGATGATCACTTCTAATAGAGCAGCACTCTCTAATTTTCCATTATGCCGCTAGTTTTGTGCGTTGCTCTCTGGGATTCGAGTACATGTCGCACTATGCGGAGTAGCACCAAATGCTCTCATTTTGCGCAAAGTTGACTCATGTTTCAGTGCTCCAGTGCTCCAGCGTAGTGCTGCTGGAAGAAAGCACTTAAAAAGTGTTCCTTCCTTCGGCATATCGCTTCTGAAACAGGCCAAACTACATTTGCGAAACGCCATTTTATTCGAAGGCGACGGAGTCTAAAAGAAGAAGCGAGAAGCGTGCGGCAATGGAAACGGAGCAGTTAATCGTCCGAATGTTTCAGCTCTTCACAATCATCAAATGGCAAGCGAAATGCATTCATTTTCAGTATCTCTTCTCCGTTTTTTTTTCTCACTTTTCCTACATTTGCCTACTTTGTTTCTCACGAATGGTCATCTGGAGGCGGGAATCAGATTCTGATTTCAAAATGTTTTTTCTGCCGTTGTTTTCTTCTTTATTTCAAATGAGATTCCAATTTTTATTCGATCTTTTTCTAATGACTCATTCTGGTTTGAATCATAAGGGTTTCAGTTTTCTATTTCAGGAAATTTTCCGCGAATCTTTATACCTACTCGGCCGTTTTTGTTCATGGAAAACTTCAATTCTCCTGATTTTCATTTGCACGCCCTTTTTGAATATTCCAGTAAAACACGACAAGCTATCTGATATCTGTCTAAGACTAAGTTTTCTCAAGTCTTATTCAACTTTGGCAAAAGCTTCGACCTATATTTGCACTATCTTAGATCAACTTTTGCACAAGTTTAGGCAAGCTTTTGCTCTTGTTTAGTCCAACCTTTGTACAAACAAGTATAGACAAATCTTTGAACAAGTTTAGACCAACCTTTGCACATGTTTAGGTCAACCTCACAAGTTTAGGTCACCCTTTACACAAGTTTAGACTCACCTTTGCACACTTTTAGAACAACCTTTGCACAATTTTAGGCCAACTTTTGCACAAGTTTAGGTCAACCATTGCACAAGTTTAGATCAATCTTTGCACAAGTTTACATCAATCTTTGTACAATTTTAAGCCAACTTTTGCACATGTCTACTTCAACCTTTGTAAAAACAAGTTTAGACAAATCTTTAAACAAGTGTAGACCAATCTTTGTACAATTTGAGATCAACTTTTGCACATATCTAGTCCAACCTTTGTACAAACAAGTTTAGACTAATCTTTGAATAATTTGGACAAACCTTTGCACAATTTTCGGTCAACCTTTGCACAAGTTTAGACCAATCTTTGCACACTTTTAGGCAAACTTTTGCACAAGTTTAGGTCAACCTTTGCACAAGTTTAGGTCATCCTTTGCACAAGTTTCGACCAATATTTACACAATCTTAAGTCAACTTTTGCTCAGTTGTAGTCCAACCTTTGTACAAACAAGTTTAGACAAATCGTTGCACAGTTTAGATAAACCTTTGCACAATTTTAGGCCAAATTTTACACATGTCTAGTCCAAGGCAAATTTCTCTCAATTTTAAACCAAACATTCGACAACTCTAGGCCAATAGAGATACTACAAGTGTCTGTCAATGTTAAGTGTCCTCTTGCACAAGTTTAGAACAAGTTATAGCCAAAATTTCTGCAAGACTTGCACAGTATTGCTCAGATCCAATTATAGATGATTCAATGCTAGAAAATAAGATTTCCAGAGCTGCTCTACGTCTTAATTAAGCATCAACTTTCTCTGAAATTCGAATCTCAACTTTGAACATTGTTTTCCGTGTCTTCCCGTTAAGTTTCAATCATTTTTCACTGTTCACTTTCAGGATGCCGTCACAATTGAACCGTCTGTTTAGCTCTATTCTATACGTCATCCTTTTGGGTTGCCATGCGTCGATGGCTAAGGTGAGAAATGCAATTTTGCGTGTCTTTTTCCAGCTAAAGTGAGCAGATTATTTCTGAAATTTTATATTAATCCGCTTTGCGTAACGAGCTACAATCGGGTTTATTCTACTATTCTACCTCACCCCCCCCCCCTCCAATGATTAGTGGCCCCCCCACCCCCCCACGTCAAATGACGACTAAGCGGTTCGACAGATTTCAATGACGCCAGTGAAATCCTTGAAAAAGATGATCACCGGAGCACAGCTTATGACTTTTTAAGAGTTTTACAACTGTGTACAGTTGAAGCCGCGCACGGTTTACTGTAGGTACCGTAACCCTACATTTTCAAATCACATTTCAGAGAGGCCTTTCACAGTGAAATGTGCCACTCTTTAGTAGCATCCCGCTAGTGTGTCGTGTCGATTTTGGAATTGATCGATTGAATCGAATTGGATCGACAATTTTTGAATCTATTCAATCGATTCAACATGATTCGAATCGCGATTGAATAAAAATCGAATCGATTCCATTCGATTCGATTCGATTCAATTCAATTCGATACTTATCGTATTTCCCAGTTCCACAGTTCTCAACGGGATTACCTCTGAAATGTGGGTATGATGGCAGGGTGAATAAGGTTCAACTAAGTTCATATACCGTGAAACCTTTATTATAGTGGCATGCCGTTTTATTTATTTTTGTTTCGCCTTAATGAAGGTATCGTAGAGTAGGAAATAAAAAGAAACATGGGAAAAATCCAGAGCCAAGCAAAAATTATCTGTCGTTTTGTCAGAGCGTGCAGTTCTATTTCTCAAACGGCGCTTCGGCACGTCGTGTCGTTATAATGAAGGTTCTGCCGATATCCGGCTCGCCCACATTCATTTTGCATTTGAAATGAGTCTCTCTAAACACATTTTCAGATAAAGAACGCCGACGTACCGATGGTGTGTGACGGATTGGTGGAGCCGAGTGTTCTTTCAGTTGACAAGCCGCTCGAAAACATAAAAGCGAATCGAGGGGAAAGCGTGGTGCTCCGATGCGCATTCTACGCCTCTCCACAGCCAAACATCGTCTGGTACCACGGCGGCAAACGCGTTGACAGTCATCCAGCGGCGCAGTTCGAGACTCTGCTCTCTGCAACAAATCTTGGCCAATCGGTCGTGGAATCCGGTTAGTCGACGTCGGCATCGAATGGCTTCGAGTCCTTGAAGTCTATTTTGAATTCTATTTCATTTGTTTCCATTTTTTCTCATTTTCCTAATGCCGTGTTCAAAGTTGATTTCCAGGAGAAATTTCCTGGAAAAACGCTGTCCAAAGCTGCCATTTTTTTCACATTTTCCGGAAACTGTCGCAACGAGTGTTACAATCTACTCATGAATTGTTTTTAGGAGAAATATTCAGGAAAAACAGCCGAATATACCGAAAAAAAGGTTAAAAAACTTTAAAAAATTGTGTTAAAGTAGAGCCGTAAATCGTGCGACGGTAGGTGGTCTCGAAGGGAAGAGGCAAACTACGGTAACACTCGTTGGGACAGTTTCCGGATAATCTGGAAAAAATGGCAGCTTTAGACGCGTTTTTCCAGGAAATTTCTCCTGGAAATCAACTTTGAACGCGGCATTATATAAAATCCGATTTAATGTTTTCAGCATTACGCATTGATTGTTTGGACGAGCGCACCGCCGGAGAATACTTCTGTGAAGCCACATCGCCGTGCACTCAACCAGTTGTAACCTCGTCTACCGTGACCATCAATAAGGGTAATTGAAATCAAATATTACATTCGCTGAATCGCATTTTTCAGCGCCCAAATCAATCACCGGAACGTGCAAATCCGTTCGTCCACCGCTGGGATCTCCTCCAATTATCTCCGATTTTACGCTTTCCCGAATCGAACTTCCTGGAGGAGTTGCTCAATTGGCATGCCGTGCACGCGGAGCTCCACAGCCGACCACCAAATGGTACAAGATTGAAGAAGACGAGTCGTTAAGTTCAATTGAAGGACAACGAAATTACATGGTATTATTAGGGTTTTTCTTATTTTTGTCTCCGCTGACAGTCGCCTGACAATGTTGAAGAATAGTTCAATTTCACAAATATTTCAGCATCTTCCAAACGGAGATCTGCTGATAGTTGGCGATGAGGAAACCATCTCAGAATCGTTCCGTTGTGTGGCCGAGAACACGATGGGATCCGTTCATCAGGACGCTTCAGTCATCTACATGCTTGCTTAATTCATTGAATTAAAAGCTCTCAGTATATTGTTTTTAAAAAATGCAATCTCCCAAAACTTCATTCTTTTCAAATTCTTCATCACGCTTTTATCAACTGATCGCCGTGTTTGCGTTGATTGAAAAAATATTTTTCACCCGATGTTCATGGCATGGTGTTTTCATGTTTAGCATCGTCAGACTAAATCGATTCTTGAAGCTTGCATACCACAAAAATGTATCATTGTCCAAATAAACAATGTGTTCTGTTTTTATTCACTTGAACACTTTGGTAGGTTAGCATTAAATATTTACAAATCGTTAGTAATGAAAGTTATGGATTCAGGAAATGGAGGAATAATCAAAAGCAATATCGTACTTTTGTTCTGGCTCCGTCGGCAGTACGGGCTCCTGTTCCCACAGCGATAAATCAAAATGTTTGTAGTCAAGTCTTAGCTCTTGACAGACGTCAGGTGGCCCAACATTCCGCATTGCTCTTGATACAAGCCACGCAGAGTCTTTTAAGTCAGCGGCAGAACGCCTGAAAAATCCAATTAGCTCTTTTATTGCATCATTTATGCACTGATATGTTTACCTTTTTTGTGGTTCACAGTTGAGACAGTTGGCAACGAATTCGTGCATTTCTTTCGAAAACTGACGGCTCAGATGTTCATGTGGACGGTTGGCTGAAGGTGAATGACAACTTAGTAAAAATCACGCTGATCAAGCTGACTGATCGAAAAAATATAGGTAGAAGTAGACATGAATCTTTGCCGATTCACGACTCTCAGTATAATGAGTAGACCGTTGACGAACTGGTAGCATTATTAAATGAAAACTTTAAGTCTTCCGCAAAGGACGAAGACAAAAAGTCGTCTTTGTTCCTCTTTCAGTTCGTCTGGCATTCGTCTTACGCAATAAAAAAGTTATCAACACACTGCGTCAGACGAATTCAAGACGAAGAAGAAGACGAGACGAGATGGCCGAAATTTCGCCCAAATGGATGCCTTAGAAAACTTACATATGTCGATTCCCATATCCTGATCATCTTGTAAACTTGACTTATCAACGGGTCGCGGGACTTGTCCGTTCAACTTCCGGTGCAGCATCTCCAATGGTTCAAGTTCAGCGAACGGCATAACTCCATTAACTGCTTCGCAAATTGTAATTCCAAGCATGTAAATATCAGATTTCGAAGTATATCCTTGCATATTCTGTGCGAGAACTTCGGGTGCTAAATAGTATATTTGATGCTGGAGATGAGAATCGAATTCGAAAACGCAATCGAGGTGATGATTCAATTCTACCATAAATCTGAATCCAGACAGTTTCACAATGCCAGAAGAGTTAATCAAGATATGCTTAGGTTTTACATCTCTGTAATGTACAAATGATCGTAGAAAAGATTTTTGCGACTATGACTTTAGAATACCTGTGAATATAGCGTCTCTGGTGTAAATAAGCAAGAGCATTGAGGACTTGACGAGTGATCGCCGCCATAGCTTTTTCGCTGATTCCCCATTTGAGGTATTCAAAAACAATGTCAAAAAGAGATCCGAGATTCATAGCGGGTGTGATAAGATAAGCGGACTTCTCATAAACAAAGCATTCGCAGATTTCAATAATGTTGGGATTGTTCATCAATCGCAGGTTTGAAGCCTCTTTCTTTAATAAATTAAAACAAAACATTGCCTGAACAAGAATCTTATCTTACAGCTACATAACTGTAGTCATCAATTTCATCAAGTGAGAATTGCTTTATTGCCACAAAGTCTTTCAACTTACTGCGTTCTCGTCCTAGAAATAAATGCCCGCCATTACAAACACCTGTAATTATATTTATAAAATTCAGTTTCAATTATTTCAATAAGCCAGTACCCATATAGCGTACACAGTCGTACCCAACCGCTTGCAGATTAGGTACTCCTTCAATTCCTTTAATATTACGAATCGGTACACCCGCATTCGAATTAGTGACTTGTGATAATTCAACGTTGGGAGCCAGTGCGGAAGAAGCTGGCGTATCGAGAATGGTCGTATCTGCCATGCTGAACGAACACGCGCATTTCCCAATCGATAGAAATTTTAAAATACGAAACAACGTGGTCAGCTAAACCTGGCAAAAATCAACTAACGAATGCTTGCGTAATTCAACAAAGTTCATTTTCATAGAAAATAAAAATGTAGTAACAATGTGGACGGACGGACTAGTGTGCAAAAATTAATTATTTTTACATAGAAAGTTTCAAAAATTTGGAGATGATATGAAAACTAGATATTTGTTGCACGAATCTATATTAAAGAATAATCGAGCCAGAAATAGAAATAGGAATGAGGACACAGAAAATTATTTCATGACTGAATGCTCTAAGAAGGTAATGATACGCATATCCAAGGATGTAGTATTAAATCAATGGAGACCTCTGGACTGATAAGCCAGAACGTTCAACCATTTTTTGTAAAATACGGTTAAGTAAAAGGAAAGAAAATAAACACTTATTAGAAAATTAGATTGGTCGAGTTGTAACACTGTTTTCTATGCGAAAAAATAAATATAGTGAAAAAATGAAGAGAATCTATCAACCCTCGGCTACCGGGTTGATTTGAAGCTGCTGAAGTTCCATATCCACCTGCCGAAGTTCACGGAGTAAGCAATTATTCTTGGTGTACGGATCAAGATGGGCCATTTCACTTTCGGCCATTCGAAGTTCCATTCTAAGATGAGCATTTTCCGCTTCAGAGGCATTGCCTTTAAATAGAAATTAAGTTTTAAAATAAATTTGATCAAACCTTGTGCCTCGCTAATCCTTTCTTTCACATCCAAAATTTTATCGAGAGAATTCGAGACAACATTTTGCGGATGAGTCACAAGAATAGGTCGGATAGGCGTGAGTAGGCCAGTAGCGCTGTCTACAAGCATTGGCTGACCCGGTGGAGGTGGTGGTGGAACAGATGGGTTGAAACTGTCTGCTGGAACAGGAACCATCGGTATTCCGCTTTGCGTAACTGTTGCAGCTGTAATTAGTACGGGGTGAGAAAGTTAATTCAGGAATGAAGTTAAGTAGAAGAATGGTTAAGGGCAATATTGTTGTTTTTATTTAACAATAAATCAGCTTAGAAAAAAAGTTATCACTATCAGAAATTTCGGCCGTCTCGTCTCATCTTCGTCTTGAATTCGTCTTGAATTCGTCTGACGCAGTGTGTTGACAACCTTTTTATTGCGTAAGACGAATTCAAAACGAACTGAAAGACGACCGAAGACGACTCGACTTTTGAATCTCAAGCTGAATACGGAAGAAACTGTTTTCAGTTTTGAAAACGTTAGAACACCAACATTTTTGTTAAAATCAAGAATGTATCGTCCATCTTCAGTAAAAGGTATCACTTGAAGGATGAATTTATATTTTTTCTGTTCAATTTTAGAAAAAATGCGATGCAACAGACATTTTTTGAAGCCAACTTCTAGCTAGCACTAGTCCACTTTTAAGAATTCCCACGGTGTCAATTTAAGAGCATTTGCATGCAAAAATCAACCCCACTCACAATTATTTATTGAAGAAATAGCAATCGGTTGGCAAATACTTTCCATCAAATTCATCGTACCACATTCAGCTTGAACATTTGCCGAAGTCGGACCGCCAACCGCCGAAATAATTTGTTGGCCACTTGTTTGGGCAGTTAGCGACGGTGCTCGAGGCCGATTCTGCACCATTTCTCCAATCATCGTCATAGTTTCTTCATTCGGCATGTTGGCAAAGCTGATAGGAATTGCTGGAAGGTCTATCGTAGGAACTGGAATCATGGTAATCGGATGATGATCCATTCTGCAAAAATTAGTTTCTAGCTTCGAAAAGCTTTGAAAAATAACCTATCATCCAGAACTGAAGAAGCCACAGTATAAGAAACGTGCCCTATACCACTATCTTCAGGATCATCATCGTCTTCAGTAGGCTGAAGTCGCTTAAGAATCTCATTTCTTTTTGCGAGGAGTTGTTCGGCGTCTGCGCCACTTTCCCGAAGCATTGTTCCTGGTCCCCACACCATTCCACCACTTCCGCGATCAAACATCGGAAACATATTACCATCCGTTCTAAAAAAAATAATTTTGAAATACATGATAAAAACCGTGATCTCACGATTGTATCCATATTGTGTGTGGCGCTTGTCCTGGTGGAGAAGCTGTTGGATAGATTACACTTCCCGTTGGAGAAGTAGCAGTCCAGATAGTATTGGGGGGAACTTGAACAGGAATTGATGGATTCATTGGCCCGATTGAATGAACAGGTGTCACACTAGGTGGAGGAACCATTGATTGTTGAGGTATCTGAAATGTGTTAATTTTATTAATAATACGTTACTTCAACGCTTGCGAAGTGTTATGTTTCGTACTAGAACAATAAACAGTTTCATTTTAGACATTGTCGTTTTAAGCCAGTGACGAGCAATCTACTGTAATACTCTACTCTGCAATAACGCTAAACAAATTTTCATGGTATTTAAACATCCTCTCACCATGACAACAGGCCCGCCAGGCAAATGAGTTGGAGATTGCATTATAACAACACGTTGAGGCGCTCCGTTGACAACTGGCTGGCCATCTGCTGTGACTACCTCTGTTGTCTGCATCAGTGGAATCGCATTATTAGGAGGTACTCCAGGTGTTGCCATAACTTCTGGTGGAAACCCGAAAAGCATTGGCACTGGCCCTGGACGGGTTCCACCCTGTGGTAGTGCTCCATTGATTCGTCTCCCACGGACTCGTTGAAGTGAAGAAGGTGGGATAGCTTGTGGGTTGAAATAATGAGATTGAATTGGAGGAGCAGAGACGAAATGGTGCTGCTGTGGAGTGTATCCCATTCGATTAGGCGGAATACCCATTTGGTATCGCTTTTGTCTGGGTGCATACAGAGACTGTGACTGATTTTGTGGTAACGTCGGCTTAGAATTCAGGGGAATTTGTAACATACTTTGTTCTATTGAATTTTCTTCAACGGCCTGCTGTTGTAAGGCGCTTCTGCGCGCAGAACGCCCATTTTCATCAGGTTGTGAATAGAGAGGATACAACACAGGACGATTTGACAATGTAGGAGGCTGCGACAATACTGCACGTCGCTCTTCTTTTGGCATTTTTCGAAGATCTTCTTGAGAGCAGTGCAATTTTAGAACTGTCTTAATTTGTAACAGACTTTCTGCTACAGCGTTCATTGACGTATCTACATAATCTGTACTAGCGAAAAATTCGAGGCACGGAATGACTTGAGACAAAAAATATCTGTAACCTGGAACCAGCATGGAAGTTTGAGAAGTGGATAAAGCTCGTAGCTCTTCAATTCCTTGCTGATATGTGTTCCGAGATTGCAGTTTGTCAATGATAGACTGCATGTGAGAGCGGTGGGATTGATCTGCATAGAGAAGAGCAGACCATTGATCAGGTCCAATTCGCAGTCCTGATTCAAATGCTATCTGCACTATCTGCGAATCGTGCTCTCTACGCAGAGCATCGTAGGTTCGGAATTCATCCTTTAACTGCATTAATGAAGATTCGCCATCTCGTTTGAGAACATTAAAGCATGATGCTCGATAAAGTAGCTGTACCACATGCCCAACACAGGTTTTTGAAACTTGAGGGTAGTCAGAAGCAAGTGTCTGAACAACGTACATAACTAAGTTCTTTCGTGCTATACATTCTCCAGTTTCCAAAGTCATTAAGATCAATCTGAGGACATCATCCTGCATCGCCGGTCCAAGAAACTGGCAACCTCTCGCTCGCACCGCAGACCAGAGTTGACTGCTAACATGCGTGCTGCTTTGAATAGAGAGAATAATCTCAACCATTACACGCTCGCTGATTCCTCGGCACATCTTGAGAGTTTTTAATCGGCCGTCGTTCTCTCGCCATTGGTAGCAAAGAAGAGCAAGCACCTTTCGTTGAAGAGTTCGTGATATATCCTAAAACAGACATGTGTGCTTGAACATGGCTAAGAAAACTTACTCTACTAGACACAGTTCCGCCTCGTTCACTGTCAGCTTCTCGAAAAAACCTTGCAATTTGAATTGAAAGAAGATCCACTTTCTTCTCATCGTCAGTTTTTGCTCCAGAAAACATCATGCATTGTTTTCGAGGAAAGATAACAGATAACAGAGCTACATTATTCGGATATTCCGAGGGAGAAATCGTCACCTTCCAATCGTCGTGAGGGCATGGCTTGCTTTGACTTTCCGATTTTTCCACACATTTACGGCATATCACATGCCCGCAGATCAGACTCACCGGAAGGAACGTTTCATTGAAATGCTTAAATTATAAAATTAATGATTTCTTTATCAAACCGACTTATCGCTTACTTTGTTACACACCGAGCAACACAGCACTTCCTGCCATTGCCCACCCTGACCCGTTGGCGCCATAATTTAATCACGTAGTGATCACGAAGGTCGTATACACGGTATACACTGCAGTTAATCATTGAATTGACTCATAAAAATAAAAATAATGAAACTACCAATAAAACTCACGGAAATTTTTGCAGAACCCAATATTATGAAGGGATGTTGGAGAATCCGTTGCAACCAGAGTTCACATCGAAATCAATAAGAAAATCTGGAAATAGATGACTGAATTGCGGAAGCAAAGAAATAAAAAGATAAGACTATCTGTGATTTTAACACGAGATGAAATGTGAAAATATCCCATTTGTCAATGTTTACTTTTGCAAATATTTCAATGTAACATTAATCAACAAAAATTAGTAACAAATGTGTACACAACCGGCAATGAAAAATATAATAATAAAGAGTCAGAACTAAAACGTGATAGTCTCATAATTGGCGAAGCATGAGAAATCGTTAGCCAAATTGTTGGCGTGCTTCGGCTCAAAATTTGTTCGATGCATTGCCAAGAGACGAGCTGCCTGAAACAGAGATTACAAAGATTATTTATAGAAACGGAGAAGGAATATCGCTAATCCACAGATAAAAGAGAGAGGTAGAGAAAAAAACATGGTATAATTATCTGCATTTCTAGAAAGGAAAATATAGCATTTAGCATATTAAGACCACTATTTCAAAAGTATATTTTTTTAGAAATCATTTTTAAGATTATTTGCTCAATTAAAAAACGAAATTGAATATTTTCAAAACAATCTTTACTTTACATTTGATAGTCGATACAAATTAACAGTTTATTATTGCTAGACCATGACGTTCCCCGGCCGTTTCCAATAACATTGAAAAAAGCATATTTTGCTAATTTCTAACCCCTTGCTAATTAGTTTGAATATATTTTTGAAGTAGCCAGAAGCAATTCAATACGAAAGTCTGCTTTTCCATCACTTTATAAAAACGTTGAATTTCTTTTTCTATAATTAACGGTAAAGTGGTGATTTGAACTAATTTTCTTAAACTCCTTAAAATAATGTTGTTATTTATTAATTCTGATAGAAAATTACAATTTTTTGCGTTTTATAACGATGTTTTTATTCTAAAAAAATTTAACCCACTTACATAATCTTCCATGATAATTCCTGTACACAATATCACTTTTACTTTTTCCTTTCCCAACAAACGAATTGAGTGAGCCGTTTTAATCAAGCATTCAGCGGATAAGAATGGTGGATCAGCGATGATAACATCAAAATTTCCGAGATGCTCACTGGGTATATTTGTTGGTTGTTTGTAGTCATACATAACGAATTCATTTGGAAACTTTAGTCCAAAACGAGAATCAAGCTCAAACAGTCTTAACTGAATATCTCCGGTTTTAAACTCCTGAAAACTATTTAAGCTCTGTAAATATATAATAAGTTGATTCAAACCTGTGTTTCATGGAAAAATTTTACAAGAGTCGGTGAAGAAACGCATCCAATTCTTACAGGTCGTTCTGAACTTGTAAATGCAGCAGCGATGGCCTCAGCAACAAGTTTCCGGGAGGTTTCGTCGTCGTACCAGAACTGGCTCAATTGCCAATCTTCATCTATTTCTACACTTCCAGACAGCATTTCTTCGAGTTTTTGTTGTTTTTCGGCATGAAACATGGAGAGAGCAGCGAGTGTGTCCACAGACAGTTGCGGTACATCCTCGTCATCAGACATTCTGAAACCTTTGCTAATTGAATACCCAACGAGAAATTTGTTTCAGAATAGTGATAGTTGTTACGGTCTCGGACCTTTACCAAGTGATAACAAACAAAAGATTATCTTTCAACCTTTAAGATTGGAACATTATTAAAATAGAAAAAAGATATTACTCAGAAATGTGCGACAAAGAGAGTTCAAATGCATTAAAAATAAGGGGAACGACCTTCAGCACAAACAGACTTGCCTGAAATGAAGTACATACATTAAAAGAAATAATATAAGCTGGATGAAATAATATATACCTGAAAAAACCCGCAGATGATAACACGCATTTTTCATCAAATTTCAACTATGTCGCCATTAGCTCTGTATTTTAATTACAACAAATTTTCATGAACAAAAATTTGCCGACTTTCCAGAGCATTACACCACACGATTTTGAGGAAGACCTCGAGAAATATTTCAAAGAAAAATGATCCAGTATAAAGAATATAGCGACAAAGCATATTTGTAAGAAAAATGTTAATCTTATCAACTTCAGGTTAACTCTCAGCTGGTGGGAAAAATATTGTGGAACGAATATATCGATCAATTTGCAGCTACAGCACCAATTGTGAAATCTAAAGGAACACGAGCGGTGTATTCGGTCAGTGATTTTGAGAGAATTTTTTGAATTTGAAGGACTGCACTTTCTGCTCGCGATTCGTCGAATTCCGAAGCTTTGGCATCTTTTACAACATCTGAGACTTCATACGGCTTACGGACAAGTACAAGTCCAAGTACACGAATATCTTCCCCTGACCAACGAGTATCGGCAATCGTCCGTTTCAGTTGGAGATAGGCTTGTTGACCACGAAGTGATATATCCGGCGATTCCATTAGATTAAGAGCTATCTCCCCGAGTGTTTTCTCCAATCGTTCAGCTGTTTTAGTGCCATTCACTGGATTATTTTGTGCGAACTGATCAGTTTTGTCTTGAGCGTGTTTTTCGCTTTCTTCTACTGGCTTTGACAAAATCTTTATCTGAAAAATAATTTTCATTTCAAACTTTCACCAAGATTTTCATAATACAACTTACGTTTTTTAGATGAACCGAATTGAAGATGCGAATAATTGGTTTATTAGCCAACGTTTCTTTGGTATCGAGAACGAGAATCTGCAATTTATTAACTAGCTAGTTATTTATAAATTAAAACGTTAAGATACAAGTTAATAGTGCATTTTACAATTTATTGATTAGCGAGTAGCTAAAAAAAATATTACGACAATGAATACAGAAAGCGTTATCGAGAAAGCTGATTTTATAATGCTGAATAAAATTAAACATACCTTACGTGCCGCATCAAACGAAATGACGATTCCCTCAGCGGTGAACTCATTTATTGTTTCAACCTGCACAGTTGCTCCCACTTCGATTTTTGACACCTCCAGTTCACACGAAACCATTCTGATTATAAAATATTGTGAAGCGAATTGAATTTTCTGTGTCGGAGAAAAGTCTACGAAGCTACGAAAAACGAAAAGTTAGCAATGCACAACGCTTCTTAAACGCGAATGATGAACGCGAAGCGTGCGGGAGTGCGATAAAGGAGAGAATCAGAAAATGCGCTCTATTGAAGCTACGTACTGGTGCACCACTTTATCATAAGTGATTCGGGACGTTAAGTGCATTATTGAATTCAATCGGGTCCGCCGCTTGGCTCTCCTTAAGCAGTAGTTTAAACGTTCTAAAAAGTCACTGGGTTCTATTTTACATCCTTTACATTAAAGTTGTGAAGTCTATTTTTGAATTTTAATTAAAGCGTTGTATATTCTCTTCAATTGATCCACTTATTTATACTAATAAATCGTTTTTTTTTAATTTGAAAACCGACTTAGTATTTTTGTATAAAGTTGCATTTATTATCTCAAGAGCACGGGGTGTGCGACTTTTATTTCGAAAAAGGGCGTGTCTCAATGGAGCGCACATTATAGCTCTCCCAAGGTTTTTAAATGTTTCAATTAATTTTTGTAATGAAAATGTAGTCTTTGAGTTATTTCGTCTGTTTGAACCGTTTTTTTGTAATCTTTAATGAGAAATGTTTTAAACATTTAATTCGCAATAAATGATTGAAAGCATCTGTGAAATTCTTAATATAAATTGTGAAAAATACACAAAGAGCGACAATTTAAGCCATAATTTGACATTTTTCCTCAAGTGGTCATTGAGATCATTGAGAATTATATGCAAATATTCCATGTTATGGCTTTAAAAACCTGATATTAACCGAAAAGATAGAGTAAATGGAAATGAGGTAGACCAGATTTTCCCGATGAAATTTTATAAAATTGAGTTAATAACGCATGTTTTAAATGTTATTTATTTCTTGTTTGGACTTGTATTTTTAGTAATAACTGTTTCCTTTCTATAACATAAACAGCCGCAGAGTAAATCTTTGAAACGAACTCCATTAGGATACCTAGTGAGGCTATAAAATAATAAAATTCCGCTTTTAATGAGAAATATTTTCCAATGGGTCTAACCTCTGGTAATATTCAATAGAAATGGGAGCTAGTAGCTTGCTTTTAGAAAGAATAGGATTATATTTATGCCATAACTGAAAAACATTATAAGATTGGATGGAGCTGAGGAATGATACACTGAATAATAAATTACAGAAACCAATTTGATACCTACCAGATAGAATTCATGAACTTCTGCGACAAAGGTACGTGCTCTCCACTCTGTGAGTAAGCAAGAAGACAGGAAAGAACTGGTAAAAAAAGACAACTTCTAAATGAGCTCCACGTGGAAAAATCCGAGAATATTCCGAATCAACCGATCGAGAACCGTGAGATAAAACTCACGTCAATAGAGAAAGAGAACTGAAAAAAAAACATGTGAAGACAGCTTAGAGCGTTAAAGCAATTTAAAGTTTAACTTTACTAATAGTTTTGGTAATAACTTTAAAAATTTTGCAGATACCAAAACAATTTTTTTGTAAAGCCATCAGATTTCGTAAATTTTTGATTTCACAATTTTTTCAGATAGTTCATCAGAATATTTTGCATTGAGAATAATAGGTATTTTGCCGTTCTAGCGCACCTTTTCGACTGCTTTCAATTTATTCACTTTTTGAGACATTTTAAGGTTTGTTCGAAATACCTGCATCAGAATGAAAAATGTGGTGATCGAGATAATTGCGCTAACAATTTAAATAAAAATACTCTTAATAAATTGCGAAGCTAAAAAAAAACATAAAGCCTCTTACAAATCCTGATTTCCTTGCTTTAGTAGATGCACTGGAAATCAAAAATTCCCGAGACATCTTTATCATTTTATTTAGAGACACTTGGCCGGAAATAATAAAAGATATCGAAGTAAGCATTGCAATCTACGATGCCTTCTCCCCTGTTCAATAATGAATTCGTAAATTATTTATTGATATTTATCAAGAATACGAAGAAAAAGTTCAATTGAATCCAAATTAAAAGAAAAAGAAATTCAATTGAATTTCCATCTATTACTTCATATGAATTAATTTGCTATTAAATGTTTGTAGTTTTCGATGGCAATACTAAAAACTATACAATTTTGAAAGAATATTACGAAGACATAAAAAATACATCTGATTAAAGTTCAAAATGAGCAAAATAAAAACAATGAATCAATAATTATAAAGCATAAAATAAATAAACCGAAGTTAAGCAAAAAGCATTTTTATATTCTTTAACAAATACTTAAGCTGATACTTTTAACAAAATGAAACATGCTCCGGATTTTCAGATCGAAATATCTCGATTTCCAGAAGTTTCGGCAGATAGCCACCATATGTACGAATTTTAAGAAAAAGTTAATGAGATTTCTGTTCGAGTGTCCCTAGTAAGACGCATAGTAAAAATAAACCGAAGTTAACCAAAAAGAATAAAACATTTTTATATTCATTAGCAAATGATTAAGCTGATACCGTTGAATTAACAAAATAAAATAAAGAATTTTTGAATGCATTAATGAGATCTTTTATCTCCTGTTCTTCAACTTATATCATGTGCCATTTAATTGTTTTTGTCTGAAAAAAATAAATAAATTACAAAGTAAATCTGCTCTCTCCCCGAATTTACTTCGTCACTGTTTTCATTTTAACATCAAAAATTGCAATAAGTATCTCCCAATTCATATCTAATATAATCATTAATTGTTGGAATGATTTCCTTTTCTTTTCTGCTCCTTTATCTTTCAATCTAACCTTTTAACATGAAAACTTAATAAATATTTATTGTTTCGCCCTCGCACATTCTCAATGACTATTTACACGCTAGATGAGTAAGAAGCATTGGTCCTTCATTCAATATATAATTTATTTTTGAAGCTATTTGCTAACTTTTCATTACAAGTAATTTGGCAATGAAATTTCAATTTATTTATTATATTCCGAAAATATTTGCGGACTACTATGTGCATCGGTGGTGCTCAAGATTAATGTGGCAAATGTGGATCCGTCCGACTGCTCCGTTGCTCAAATTATGGAAACATTTTCGAAAACTTATATATATAATGGCTTATGCGAAAAGAATGTTATTTTTCGCTATTTTCCTTCGTACCTATTCAACAACTGTAATTGGTTACGCAGTTCTTTTTTTTCATTTCGCATTTAGAATGGTAGTCCTCAAGTTTTGCCGCCAATTTTACGATCGGAATATAGGCCCATCTTCGATGCGAGACTATTCAACTTTATTTCAATATTTACAGTGCTTCGCCCACGACTCCAAATTGGTCTGACTGAAAGTCCATTTTCCTGGAAAAAGCAACACATTAATGGGCTCTGCGACGAAGTTATTATGACAAATTTCGAGAGATTTGAGACGCTTGAGAGATTCGGTTCGTCGATATGCTTCGAATCCGGTAGATTGCGTAATTAAAACCTTTCGGGGCGAGACAGGCAGAAAATTATTCATCGATTTTCACTGCCACGTCCCCCAAAATGAAGAGCGAGTTCAGCTTGTCGGTCTCCACGGAGATTGCGTCGGGTTATATTGAAAATCCGATTTATCCTTCGAAGAAAAATGTGAAAAACACCGATGGCTACTGAAAAACATAATCAAAATCGCGTGAAATTCGCGTAAGAAAAAACGGATTTCAGGAGTCAGGAAAAACACTTTTCGCTTCGAGTTTGTCGAAGAAAGGCTTCCACGAAAGACGAAAAAATATGAAATAACTTTTTTATTGGGCAAGACGAATGGAGACGAGTCGAAAGACGAGGAGACGAAAAATGAAATGAAAGACGACTTTTTGTCTTTGTCTTTCGTGGAAGCCTTATGTCGAAAAAGCAGTTATCCATATTCGTGTGTCCCTTCGGAATGGTATCCAGTGGCGAATATCGCTCAAGAATCAGTCGCACAGGTCTTTTTTGCAGCGCACATTGAGTCCCATCGATTTTCGATTTTTCCCTATCGATTTTCGTTTAATATCTACCTGACCAAACCGACTGTAACTGGTTCACTAGGGAATTTTATAATTTATTTCTTTTCACTTACTTCTTTTTCTTTATGTTTTATTTGCCTTCTGTGATACGAGCTGAAATATATATTATTATTATTATTGCGGTACTCATAATATTCGAGAATACGAAATGTCAAATCTGATGAGAAAACTCTGACATGAATTCTGGATTTTTTGTAAAAAAAAATACCTTTTTTTATAAATATAGAAGAATGAAGAACTTGCGCAAGCTTTGTACAAAACGGTCCTGAATCGCCCGGCGCAACGAGCCACCCACCTGCTTAATATGTTGCTACAAGTACACATTACGCGTCCTCTTTCTCAATAAATGTTCCCTCAACATATTGCTCTGTGAGCAAACGGGAGCATAATTCACCCAAATACATTAAGCAATATGCAAATCAGTGTCAAGTACTTGAGAGTTAAGATGACTGTTCTTCTTCTTCCCGCTCCCGCACGTCATCTATCATCATCTGCCGCCTGCTGCTGGTCAGTGCAATGGCACAAAAGGGCTGATCATTAATAGGAGAGCAGAGGGAAGAAGTGCGGCAGATCGCTGAGGCATGTCGAGCCACACACTTTATGAGCCATCATCAATTTATAAATTGTTCCCTCGTTTCTTGTGTACTTCATCTCATTTGTATGTTAGCTGATTCTAAATTGAGAGAAATAAAGTATGTAATGCCATAAAATGAATAAGGAGTCTTTATAGCTAACCAATTTACGACGCTTAGCTATTCAATTTCGCTTTCAAACAAGCATTTTTGTAGCAAAAACATCGTTTCATTAAAATGGCGGAATTGCAAACATGTATTCTGTTTGACATGCCAAACTGGACTAAAAGCTGAATATTCCTCTTGGCATCAGCTCCTTCAGAAGACGTACGCGATCCTTTGTCTAATCGATAATTCATTATCGGATAGTTCCACTCTTCACCAGTTCGCGGAACCCAACCTTCATAGAACGCACGTTTCTGGCGATATACAGCGTGTCACCTTTGAAACTCTGAATGAAAATAGCTCAGAATACAATATAATAATTATACTTACGGGCGTATTCAAATTGTTTTTCTAATTGAGTCATGGCACACAAAAGCTGCAAGAAGTAGTCCAAATAAAGCATCGGGATCACAAGTCGTAAAGATAAGAGTCACTCGGAGAATATTTGTCAATTAGCTTGCCGATTTCAGAAGAAAGGCATTTTAAAAGAAATCAATTAACCGTTATTTTAAATTGATAATTTACTTGCGTTTTGCCGCAGATTCTTCGACAAATTTAAATTTGGCGGCAACACTCGGCCGGCAGTTTCTCGGCCACCGCAACGATGTCTACCGTAACCGCGATTCATTTCTCACCTTTTCGCTTTTGCAAATTCTGTTTTCATTACTAATATTGCTGAATATTTTGAAAATTAAAAAATTCAAATTGCAAAATTTCCAATTTCCAGTGTGAGCTCTCTTTTCATGAATTCATTAATGTATTAAACGTTCTGTATTTCAATGCGAGCTGGTGAACAGATTTTTTCAAATCGAAAATTATTGCTCCAAGAAATCCCCAACTTTAGATCTCGATCCGTTTTATGTGAAAAATGCTTAATTCAAAATTCATTATGCCTCACGTCATTAGTCAATCCAGGGCGGCGATTTTAAAGTTTTGCCATATTTGCCACGATCGTTTTTTTCTCGTCCCATTGGCTTATTCCATTTTCAGAAGGAAAAATCCGGTGCCTCGCTAAAAATTATATGTTCAGCATCGCAAATTATACTTCCAGTACATCAATTGCGAGGTTCCCCCGATTACAGATTCATAAAAAGTTGTCTATTGCTCTTAATCTAGAAGAGAAAAAATTAAATTCACGGCACGGGGTACGAACCAGCTGTCAGCTGCTCTTTTTCCAAAAATTAAATGGGCTCAAAAGCCGATAAATTCCCGATTTCTCGATATCCCTGCCTTGACATTCACAGCTGAATTATTACCAGATGCAGCGATATTATAAACAAATCTTGACTAGGGAAAGAACGTCTCCAGATAAAATTGTTTTATGGCTCTTGAATTTTCGCTTGCCCGCCGCTAAGGTTTACTCGGGTCTTTTCTTACAGTAATTTCTTAGAGTACTACAAATTTCCGCCTTTGCAGGCCTTGCAATACGGGCAGAAACGGGCGCCCACACGGGGCCAGCGCGTTCTTTTCTTCAAGAAGAGAATCACGGCTTCAAAAAAAACGTGGAAAATCGTAAATTTCGATCTATTTTAGTAAGTCTTCTTTCGTCTCGTCTTCGTTCGTCTTACGCAATAAAAGAGTTGTGCATGTGTACCAACACAATGTCTATCTCTGCGTCAGACAAATTGAATACGAAGAGGAAGACGAGACGAGACGGTCTTATTTCGTCTTTTGTGGAAGCCTTACCTTACGAAAATAAACTGATTGGCACCATGGCATCAGGCGTCGTTTTAGTCGGCTGCTGAAACTGTGTTCGTCTTTTGAAAAGAGCGCAACATTATGGAGAAATATTTATTCAATTTGAATCGAAGTTGGAAGCACTCAATGTGGAAAAGCATGTAAATTTGGAGGGAAGGAGCAGTTCACCGTCAGTGTGTCAGAGATTGTTGTTAAAATGAGATAAAAGCAAAGGAATGGCATTTCAGAGATGTGTCCAAAAGCCATCATTAAGAGATCAGGATCAGTCTGTGGAGTATGGAGAAGGTGAACTTGAGGAGGGGCTGTTCGAGTAGTTCACCGGCTTCGTGTCATCGTCGTCGCTTGAGGTGCTCTTCGATTTCGATGAGTTATTGGAACGTGGCGACGATGGAGACGTCGCAATAGTGGAGCTCGACGGTGGAAACGATGGAAATCCAAGTGGATGAAGAAAGTCGGAGGGTAACGACGTCGACGTAGACGGGTGGCTGGAAAGGAGAAGCATGAAGGGGGGGGGGAAATGAGTGGACCACCTACCTTGGGGCATTCGAAACTACCGTATGAGGTATGGGAGAAACGCCTGCGAATTGTGACGCCGCCGCGGTTTTCATCCACATTTCATAAGCGAACGGATTCAGCATGTAAGCGGCCATCTGAGGAGGGAAAGGCCACGCAAGACCGCCGATTCGCTGTCGTTTGTCTTTCATACGACGGTTTTGGAACCACACCTGAAAAAATCGTTTTGTACGTTTCAAATAATGAAGAACTACAGTATCCGTGCACCCCATTGGCCTTAATCTTCAATAGCGGCCACTGAAATATCCCCACTTGAGGTTTCTGCTATAACTTCTTTTAGAGAAAAGCTACGAGCTTGAGGTCAACTGTGAAAATGTTGCACAGAAAAATGATTCAAATTAGCTCTTATCGATTAAAAAAATGTTTCTTTGAAAAATTGAAAAATTAAATTTTATTGATTTTTAACAGAAATCGGTTTATTCTGATCGACTTCACCCGGGGAAACCGGCTTGCAAACAAAGTAATAAGCAATAGAAAAAGATGCAAAATGATCAGCAAACCCTCGACAATCTGTGCGAGCTTGACATCGTCTTGCTAGAGGGCGTGAGCAGAAGCCAACCGTCAAGCCACTCTCTGAACAGCTCAACATCGATTGCTGCACCATTGGATGATTTTCGAAGCGATGGAGAGCTCAAAATGAGCAACCAGTGAAAAAAAAGATATTCATCGGCGAGCGTTATGAACCATCCTCACGGATAGAAGCATTGCGAGAGGCAGCCCTAGACTATATCCTCCCGTGGATCACATGTAGCAGGTGTCGGAACATTCCAACGTCGTCTAAATGATGCTGGACTCTTTGGCAGAAGACCTGCGAAGAAGCGGTACACTTCTGACCGCAATCAAGCAGTTCGTTTGGTTTCGTTTGGCAAAGTCAGTTTTGTGGAGTTCCTATTGTTCGGCTCGCATGGAATTTCCTACGTAAGACGACCAGTACGAACCAGATTCTGCAGAAATGTTGGTGCGGCAACGTGATAGTATGGTCCTACTTCAGCAGTCACTTCTTCACCGCATCGAACAGATTTGATGCTGATGGGAAATGTGATGCTCCCGTTCAGTCGTGCTTCTTTGAACAAGATAACGACCCAAAACACCTCCAACCAGCTGTGTGACTGTAATGGAGTGGCGCAGCCAGAGCTCCGACCTTAATCTCATCGAGCACTTGTCTGAAGATCTCGAGAGACGCGTTTCCGGTATTCGTGCTCGAAACGCCGATGAGGAGTGAGATTCAGTTGGAAACTGTGCGGACTTAGATTCCATAGTCCGTTCTGACCAATCGAAATTGCAGTCGATGACAAGAAGATGTCAAGCTCTCATAGATTCTCGAGGGTTTTCTGATCATTTTGAAACTCTTTCTGATGCATATTGTCTCATTTACAAGTCGGTTTTCCAGATGAAATCGATCGCAATAAACCAGTTTTTGTTAAAAATCGAAAAATCGATTTATTTTTATTTTTCAAAGAAACGTTTTTTAATCAATAAAAGCTAAACTAGTTCGTTTGTCTGGCTCCTTTTGCAACATTTTTACAGTTGACCTCAAGTTCCTAGCTCTTCTCTAACAGAAGTTATAGCTGAAAGCCCAAAAGGGGGTATTTCAATGGCCGCTGCTGTATATCCTTGCTCATTAGCAAAAACCATTACATAAGCTTTGAAATGTTTCAAAGTATTTCAAATTATTTAGGAAAAACGCTGGCCCACTACTGGCTCATTACATGCCCAATCTCTGCGCGCCATAAGATAAATAAGGGACCAGACTGACAAACTAAGGTGGATGTCGTCCCAACTATCAAGTCAAATTGCATGCAACAGAGAAAATGGAGTCAAAAGCGGTGTTCTCCGCGCCGTCTGGAGCCTGCAACGGCAGAGATTCTTCACACCGTTTTCATCAATCCATAGCCTCACTTCTCCATAGGGATATTTAATCTGGCGACGGACGGACGGAAGAGCTATCGTCGTATATGCATATTGTCGACTGTTCTTCAACGCGGTTCCAAGTATGCCAGTGGGAATTTGGCGATACTCCGAAATCACTCATGGGCGTCTCTCTCTCTCTCCGCGTTGGATGGCTCGTGTTTTTCATTTTTCAAGCGACGACCAAACAGATTTATATGTATGTAAAGAAGAAACACAAAAAGTAGGGATGCAGGTCCCGCATGTATGTCATGGGAAATGATTTGGATGCGACGGCGGCCCGCGAGGATTACGGTACCAAATTATGAACATTTCCGCCTTTTTTTCATCGAATCGCCAAAAAAATTTGACGATTTTGACTAAAGACTAAGCGTGAAGCTTCCCTACCTTAATCGTGCCTTCAGGTAGATTGAGTTCGGCTGCCAACTCGCCGCGCGTCTTCCTGCTCACATAATTTTCCTTGGCGAATTCCCTTTCGAGCCTTCCGATCTGTTCTCTTGAGAAAGCTGTCCGGTAACGTCGCATTTGTCCATCATCTCGGTTATCTGCAATAAGAAGGGGGAATTTCGAATTGAATTTCAAAAAACATCATTTTCATTTCCGCTCTCATGGAGATGTAATAACGGAAAACACGAAAGAAGACGGCCGGAAAACTAGTCATTTGCCTCATTTATTGATGCATTTTGAGCAAGTTATTATTTAATATTTTCAATTTTCGCATTGTTTATAACTTTTCCTGTTTTGTTCGGACGAGAATGTCATATTTCAACAGATTCTAGAGAAGCTTCAGTGCTCGACAGCAATTATAGACAAGTTTCAGAAATTGACGAAAGCCACTATTGTTGATTCATTTGTTTTTGATTTTCAGAATCTGTAGTAGTTCTTAAATATTTTAAATTTAGAATAATATTAAGAAAACGAAGGATACGGTGTATCTTAAAGGCGCATACCAGTTTTATGGTTTGGGTTTCGAGAGGATTTCTTCTGTATTTCTCTAATTTAATTTTAAAAATTTGTTTTGTGAATTCTTGCGCAAATTTTCAGTCGAGCAGTCGCTGCTTTGCTTCAATTTCATAATTGGGCTCTTTTTTATGGGCGCAGAAAGTGTCTGCGAACTGATTCGACACGCAACACCAATTAGAATACGGAGAAACGGGGCCACATGGCAACATTAAAACAATTGAGTGAGCGAGAGGGAAAGGTATAATGCAAATTGGATATTTGTGGCGATTCCAGCGCGAAGGTTAAAGCATTTTTATGAATCGACACAAACATACACATACACACACACACCACAGAACGTGTTTCTCCGTTTTCGATGTCGGTGACCGCACGCGCCTTATTCGCAACACACTGTTCCAACCAGTGATTGCATGATAATTGACCACTAAACGAGGCGTCGCCTACAGTAGTCCTGCAGGCAGGTGAGTTGATTGTCGTAAAACAAAGGAGAGAACATTTACGATATAATAGCTGCATCAACACATGTACCAGACCCCCCCCCCCACCCTCATGCCCCTCGAATATCTCATTCACTGATTGGAACCGCAACAGTTTGACGGTTTATGATGAGCGGCCGTCTTTTCAGACCTTGCGCGGATGTTGATGGACCTGATCGAGAGATACTGGAAGCGAGGCGATGGGGTTCATCGGGTCATCATGACAGACATCTGGCCTATTAAAGAGGCCGCTGAAATGCAAAGTGAGCCCAACAAATGTGGCTCTGTGACGAAGTTCATAGCGGAAATACGCAATACCGGCTGCAAACAGTCGCTGCTTTTGTGAATCATCACGAAGGCAAAAATGTTGATTTAAAGTGACTAAATCGAGATTTTCAAAATTAGAATTCCATGGAGAAATGGAAAAACGGCTGTCCACTTTGTAACTCTTCTATGCACTACAATCAATAAATGGGCGATTACACCAGCTAAGAAATAAAGCAAAGTCCCAAGAATATTTGGCGGATTCTCCAATTTTTCCATTTCGAGACGCGCCATACTACTAATAGGTGCTCATTGTGCATTTACTCTCTTCAATAAAAGCACACCAATCTTGTCTCCGCGTGTCCTCCCCCCCCCCCCCCCCAACAGACTCATACCAATCAATCTCTCTCAATTTGTCATTTTGGCTGTTCATCTCGCCTTTTCATACGTGACACGGGCTCCAGCGAGAAGAAGACTGAATAATTACGCTCATCTGACCTCCCGCCCCATGTTTTCTGGTTCATCTCATTTCACGACTTCATTTTTCTTACCATACGGATGATGACGTCCAGCGACCGCTGCTGCTGCTGCTGCTGCGGCGGCGCCCGCCGACGCCGCAGCTTCTATTGGATCATGATGCTCGAATGGGGGAGAAAACGAAGAAGCTCGAGGTGCCTGAGATGCGGCTACCATTTCAGCCACTTGGAGTGATGGGACCTGGAAATGAGAATGAATGGAGGAGAAGACATGGATGAATTTGGCAATGTTTTATTGGTTTGGGTGTCCAAGGAGACTGACATTTTATGTGGGAAAGTAAAAATTGTTAGCTTGAAATCGTAGATCTAATTTGGTCTGTCGACTAATAGGATGAGGCCAGACGCCAGTTTTTATTTTTTAGTATTGAGTTGTTAAAAGTCTCAAAAAATTGGATGCCTAATGAGCACGCCATTTTTTACAAAGTGTGTCTTCTAAAACAATATTAAAAAATATGAACTTATATTACATTTAAAAATATTTTAAATTAAGAATAATATTAAGAAAATGAAGGATACGGTGTATCTTAAAGGCGCATATCCATTTTTAGTTGTATATCTCGAGAGGATTTCTTTCGTACTTCTCTAATTCAATTTTAATATTTTTATTTAATTATTTTTAAGATAATCAGCTTTAGAATAATAGTTTTTTAAATACTATTTTTCTGTAAAATGAGAAGACTTGCTTACCTTGTTAACTCCTATTAATGACTCAATATCAAAAGATTGCATTCCGATAAATAATTGAATCCTCTTTTTTTTTTAATATTTTTAAAATAAACAAAATTAGCTGAGTAGTAAATAATATAAAACAAATAGAAAAGGCTCTTGAATAAGAAAAAGGCGTTAGCGAACGAGAAAAAGACGAAGAAGAAGGGAAAGAATAAGACGAAGAAAAGACTACGGTATATAGGCCACGCCTCTTTCGGTTTATTGAGAGAAGACGGCTAGCCAATTGAATGGAAGGCGGCGCTGAAACTGAAAGAAGGCGGATTATCATTGAGAGTAGAGATTTAGTGACAAAAGCTCTCCAACTAGGCGAATCAATAGTGGTGAAGCCAGGAATGTCATCTGGAGTTATTGTTATCCGTGAGTATTGCTGGAAGAGGAAAAAAGGGGAATTTCTTTAAAAAAAAAAAGAGAAGCGACGCGGAATCTCATAATCAATGACTGTTTTTACCCTTAAAATGTCATAAATATGGCGAATGAAGAAACAGATTCTGCTTAGTTTTCTCGCAGAACTTCCACGTCACTTCCAGAGCAAATCGTTCAGAAGTTTGGAGTCATTCTGATGATTCTGATGCAATGACGCGGCCGTTGTATAAGCTGGTTGCCTCGTCGTTCCCGGTTCGATCAGGCCTCATCAAAAATCATTAACTCGCATGACTAAGTAGCTCTTTTATTGTCTTGCATGCGCCCTAAATGTTGCCGAGAGAGAATGAATCATTCATTCCCAATTTCATTAATTTTTGGTATTGATACGAGCGCATACCCACAACAATGGAGATCACTCGACGCGGACAATCACGAGCATCACAGTTCTCTGATCATCTTGTATCATAATGGTACAGTTGTGACCGGAAGACCGATGATATCGGCCAGAAATGGATATTATGCTGACGACAGCCGCATACACACCTTTTCCGCTCGTAAAGTCTCAATGCGACACCCTGGGGAACCCGACTGACACACACTATGGCAAATGTCGGGGAGGCGTGTCTTTCATTAGTCCCTCGGGATATTTATGCCAAGACCTCATCGATGAATAGCTTTGTTTTAAGTTTTAGCATCATGTGCTATGCGAAGGGAATTCATTTAGCTGGGCCTGTCCTTCGCATTTTCCGGCTTATCAGCTTTCAAGATTTATTGATGCTTGGGGAGCTATAGTCGAGGAGTACTACACACCGATTACAGATTGGAGACATCACCTCTTGATGTGCTCAATTGAAAGTGGATGGCCTTATCAAATATGGTCCGCGACTGGTCTTTTAATTGTGCTTTAGCAGTGCACATTAAAAATGAATACTTCTTAGTTTTCCAAAGAGAAACACGAACCTTGGTCACTTACCCATTGCTTCGAATAGATTTAAAGCACGGGAGCCTCCGAGATGAGAGCTGTATATCTGTAAGGAACAGTCGCATGAAAAAGTGATTAATTGCAGAAATGAAGCTCTATTTGTGAAGAAATTACCGAGCAATATTCCGCAAATATAAATTCGGAGTCTGTTGACGTTTCTGACCTTCGAAATCTCAAATATTTCAGAGTAGTCTGACATTCAGAAAGTTTTTAAAATGCTCATTCCCCACAACCCTGGTCGCGAACGATGTTCTGTTAAGTCTTCTCGTTTTTCCTTCACTTTTTCAGTCGCTCGATGGATCCGGTCAATCGTGGCAGATCCTATGAATCCATATGGCTCTACATGAATCTGTGTTAAACGCTGGAAAAGCCTGAAATATGGCATAACCATAACAATTAAATACACTCCTTACCTGTACACTCAGAACAACCAAATTCTCGCTGGCACTACATTTTCGGTATTTTCAAACTGCATTTCGAATTCGAATTTCACAATTTATCGTTTATTGTTCCGATGGTTAATAGATTTCCAAAACTTTATTTATTCAATCATTTTATTAATTTCAGTTTAGACTTGAATAAAGAGGTACACATCAATTTTACCTATTTCTGATTTATGATTCTATTTTTCCGGAATACCGTAAATCACCGAACTCAGCTTTACAGTTTCTCAGAGAATTTCCGGAAAGTTAGTCGAAAAAACTTACTAACCGACTGTTAGCGACAAGCAAAGTGTTTTACACGGCAATTTAACGTTTCGTGCAGTAAATTTCTGGCATTTTGCCATTTTGCAGAACAGGTTCTCTTTCCAAATTGTATTTTTGATTCTTACTTTATCCGGGTGAAATGAGATGTATCACTTGCACGGTGTTCTAAAATCTGAGCATTTTCGGTTGAAAGTAGCCCGCGTACGCTATCCGATTTTATTTATTTCCAACTGAAAACTCACAAATTTCCTTTGATATTTTTCGATTTCCGGTTCTGTAAATTAGAGAAAAAACCAAAAGAATCATTTTTGTGCAATCCGGTGCATTTTATCGAACATTGAGAAGGTAGGTAGCCTGAAATAATAAAACTGCAATTTGGATTAATGTTTTATGAACATTGCCAAGAAGCAGGAAAAAAATGGAAAAATGCAACAGAAATCACCAATTTCAAATAGAAAAAATACAGATTTCATAAGTATTGAAGTCGTTTTATAGCAAAAAAAGCATAAGAAACCACTCGGAAATTCTAATTTTTGAATTTAGGCGCAAAAGAAATTGCTGACGCATTCCGTGACCTTGGCGCATTTAGCGTGGCGGTGTCATTGGCGGTTACAGCTTCCAATTAAACGAGATAATATATGAATTTTGCAATAGTAATTCATATAAATAGTATTTAATTAAAAAATGTTTGATAAATATCTGAAAAAAATTAATAAAATTAGAAAATTGGGCTTTAGCAATTTGCTTCTTGCCTGTCATAGTTGTCGGGCGGTTTATCAGCAGAATTCTTCTTAAAGATGACCTTCATTGCAATACAAATTATTTGAAAGAATAATTGTTTTTTTCAACAGCATTCATATTTAATAAATTAGGGAGAGCCGCCACCTATGCGCGACTGGAACTTTTTAATCTCATTCTGGAGAAAGCATGAGGCAAAGGCTGGGACAGGCACGTGGAGCAGGAAAACCAGAGCTGAACACTATCGAGTAAAATTACGCCTGTGCACTGATTGATCCGTTAGAAAAGAAAAATGAACCCAGGGACCGTGTAACAGAAAAATTCTCAGGCGCTCTTAAAGGCGCATGAGAATTTTCATTGGTGGGTCCCGAAACAGTAGGCAATAAGGCAATTTCTACAATTTTAGCAGGGCGGAAGTGGGATTTTTCTGTTGCGACGGCCCCAATTCGTTTCTGCCTGTACCGTTTTTTTTTAAATATGGTTCCTGCCGATACCCCTCGCCGTTTTATATGTGGGTATAGTGGAAAATATCTCTTTTTTTAGGGTAATCGGTCTTTAAAATACTGTTCCCAAAAAACAATTGCTTAAACTAGTTTAACTATCCTTCTAGGCGCCACACGACTATTTTTTCTTCAATTCACCTTGCTGTGTCCTGTTCTGTCGACGCTCTGATCGAGGTCGCCGTGGTATTTCAAAAAATGCTCAGCATAGAGGCTGGAGATGCACCACGTGTTTCACGTTGTCAATTGCTTCTAATCCTCTATTTGTTTCGATTTCTGTAGTGTTCACACCACAGTTGCTGATGACATCTTACGCCACACGGGATCAACAACTGTAATCTTTTTGCGGCACACTGGTTACAGCAGCAATATTATGAGCCGTGTAAACTTCCCCGCTTACCACTTGTCATTCGTTACGCAGATTGTTTTGACCACCACCGCCGGACAGGTATACAACACGACCATAAAATGAGCAAAAGAGCGTGCCGCCTGTACTCTTCTGGGATAGTGTGGGTGAGCTCAGGTGAGCACGATAAATATCATCATATCTGCGACAACTTTACGATACTTTTTTTTTAGATTCGCTGGCTGAAGAAAGAATAAAAGGAAGTTCAAAACGATTTATTCATGGTTCGAGTAAAAAAAATCGATAAATAAGTACACCGTATCAAAATGGATATTGCACTATGAACAATTGCGAAGAATGAGGTAAGTAACTATGCTGGCTTACATCGTCGTTTTTTGAATGTAAACCAAACAGTAACAATGAAAACAAGGGCATTTGCCAAGGAAATACAGGCAACTATCCAGAGATTTCTGTTAGTGAGTTCGTAGGGCAGAGGCTGAAAAAATGTATCACTTTCATTTAATTTTATTGGCACAACTCGTGGAAATTTGAGAAAATCAAAAGTACCACAAATCGCCGCCTCAAACCGGCACGCGCCGGTCAAATCTCGTCACATCCCGTCACACCCCTTTTAGAAAGAATAAGGCTCACCTGCTGGCATAAAGGTTCATGCTCTAGAACAGTAATCGAATCAGTGAACACGTCAATTGTGCCTACTCCATCTGCATGTCGTTTCACCAACTTTCTTCTCCTTTCAGAGTGATTATGATGGTGATGATGGCCACCATCTTCTCCAGGAAGCTTCTGGCAATTTTGAGGTGGAGTGATTCCCTCGCATCCGCCGTCGTATTTCAGACAGAGTGTTATCTGACATTGGAATTGGAGAACTGGCCGATCGGCATACTTGAACACATGGTACGGCTTAGTGGCAAGACGAAGGGAAGCATCGTAGTCCGGCGTTGAAAGGAGGACAGCATCCAATCCGCATCCGTTTGCATTCAGAATATCCACTCGATCACCATACCCGTTATCCACGTAACAAGAGTGAACGAGCATTCCGAACGTGTCTTTATCAGCGCCTTCCACTTCAATGCATTCCCATCGGTGGTATACGCTTTCGCCAAGTGTAGCAAATCGAACAATTGGGCCATCCGGAGCACCTTTGCGGAGCGTATAGGCGCATTGAGGCATTTGATAGATTTGCTCACGAAACACTGTCGTGATCATACTGCAAAAAAACTGGTTATGATTATTCTTTGAATTCATTTTTCACTGACACTATCTTCCACCGTGAAAACTTCCCCACTATACCACCAGTATAACAATTGTCACCCTCTAATATATCAAAACTCTATATTACAATGCAATTTCGTTAAAAGCCCAATTCATTTTTCAAACACATTTTTTCTTCTGCAGCATGGATTACCGTAATCAAAAATACGCAAACACCAACTTCATTTATTGTTATTTATTTTTTTCGATTTTCACTTTCGCCTTAATAATCTTTTCTTCTGTTCTTTACTGATACTTTGTCCATTAATTCGTTTTTTTTTCAGTTCGCCGGAAATCCAACATGAAAAAGTAAGCCCTGTACCGAAAAATGAAATAAAATTCTTACAGTATATTATTTTAGCATAAAATGTTAATGAATTACGATAACGTTAATGTTTAAAAATAAATTGAAGGTGTCTGTCAGCCACCCTGCCCTTCAATTATCAGGCCTAAAATTAAAAAAAGGATCACATGAAATGTTAAAATTATAAATCAGGGTATGGTTTAAAGAATATATTTGAAGTGCGAGCAGCGCTAAGACATCCGAAAGCGCAAGTTCTATACAACAGAGCCCGTTACAACATGGCTTATTTCTTTAAATTATTTAAACGCATTGATAACTTATTCGTGTGCCTCTGAATTAAAAGCGGTGAAGCGCCCAAAATTAAATAAGGCTTGTGTTCCATTGTGCTCAATGTAAATATTTGCTGTTACGAATCATAGATCAGCAAAGTCTGACGACTCCATATTGAGCAAGCCAAGCTTCGTTAACATTCAAACATTTAGGTCGGAGTTGTTAAACGTTGGCGCTTGTACAACAAGACCAAATCAATAGCTAACAATAGCTCCAGTGATAAGCTTGCTCGAGATTGCTTAATACATCATTAGAAAGGTCGAAAAGCAAGTTTTTTGAATTGGCAGAAAAAGAAAAATGGTTTTAAGCTAAATCCTTTCAGAGCGGGTTTTATGAAATGTATTATGGCATTGCTCACCTGACTGATAGAGGAATAGTGACGTGCTTGTCAGCTTCCATGTAGAAGCATTGTACTTTTACAGTTTGATCTGTTTTGGTCATAAACAATGAGTGAAACATGAAAACAATGCTGACTTCCACGAAGATTCCTTTCGGATTTAACTGAAAATAGGCCTTCTATGTATTCACAAAGCGCGAAAACTGACAGAACGATAGCGATGCACATTGCATGCTGAAAATGGCACAGTCAGCCCAATGCTTCTAGAATCTGGAAATTTCTCTGGACCGGCTCTACACTCCTCGTCGTGATAGTGATCCATAACGAAAACATTCCCTTCGAATGGCTGCTTTGTTGATGCTTTTACACCAATACGATCTGGGCCGCAGATAATTTCCGGTGTTCCGGGGCCTGAAATAATAAGCTGACTGATAGAATGGCGTGAAGGGTCTTAGGTCTTACAAGTGCGTCTGGAGAAAAATGAAGTATTTCAGTGATTGATACTTCGTTTAAAGCTCACTACTGTCAGCTAATTGAATACTGGCAGTCAATGTGTGTCTTTTGATTTTACCGTATCGATTCTTGGGTAAAATCGGTAAAGAATCGTTACGATTCCGGTTAAAAAGAATCGTATCGATTCTTTCGAGTTTCGATTATTTTTCGATTCTTTACCGATTCCGGCTAAACCACTCACCCAAGCGTAATTTCGAAGTGTCGTTGCTTACTTTCAAAGTTATTTTTTCATTTGCCTTTTCGTTTTTTGTGTCAAAAGGCATTTTTTCGCGGTTTGAAAGCGAGCAACGACACTCCGAAATTACGCTTGCGTGAGTGGTTTAGCCGGAATCGGTAAAGAATCGAAAAATGTGGAATCGATTCTTTAAAATTTCGATTCTTTTACAGATTCTTGCTCGATGACTTGGAATCGAACAAGAATTGATTAAGAATCGGTAAAGAATCGAACAATCCTTTTGATCCTTAATCGATTATTTTTCGATTCCAAAGTACCGATTTTTAACCGGTACTTAATCGGTTCTTTTTTCGGAACTAAGAATCGATGAATTCACCGAACCGGGATCGAAAACACACACTGCTTACAGTAAGAGCTTAAGGATTGTTTCACAACGGTGTCAGGTGCTGAGAGTGATCACAACTCCTTCCACTGCAGATCACCCGCCAATCACGCGTAAAAGCAGAAATGCTTAAATTTAGTCGAAAGTGTGAAACTCACGGAATTCGGTTTTGCACATGCTCCATGTTAGAGAGTCGGCAAGAGCTCTATCCAGTTGCTCAAATGACTCAACCGTGAACACACGAACAGGATTTCCAGTCATTTGATGGAGTTGATGCACATTCACTAAATTAGTCACACCAATCGCGTAAACCATGACATCGGCGTCTCGCAACAACTGAGACGGTTCGGAAACGTCGTCTTGACTCTGCCCATCAGTGATTACAATTGCCACTTTTGGTATTCCAGGCCTAGATCCCTGCAGTCCTTTCTCCAATGACAGCTTCAATGCCTGGCCGGCATTGGTGGCCCCGCCTTGATATTCTATTCTCTGGATCGCCCATTCGAGCTAGAAAAGCACCGATGAAAAACATGAAACGTTCGTTCGGAGACCTACCTGAGTTGGATGGTTGAACTGTCCAAGAGAGAATTCTATCTTCGGAGTCTCTGCATACTGTATCAGTGCCATATGACTACCATCTTCCGAAATATTCAACCGAGAAGCAAGATGCATTGCAAATGACAGCTGTTTTTTAAATGTGCCATCTCCAATTGAACCACTGGCGTCGAGAAGCAGAATCACTTCTACGGCTTTGTGGGTTACACATTCTGGAAATGAGTGGCAACTGTGCTCTTGGTTTATTCAAATGGTTATGTATTTCCGGCCAGGAATTTCGCATTTTTCTTCACACACCGCATGAGATCACGGTTTCTCACATATTTCAAGAGCAAGATGGCCAGCAGAGTAGGGCGGAATTGGATTTTGGGAACTCGGAATCCGGAAAACGGAAAAAAAAATTTTCACGGAATCTGGAATCCGGAATCCGGAATTCCGCCCTTCTCTGATGCCCAGCGTGTGGGCAGAGGGCATTTTGGACATAAAGACGACGATGGTACCATTGCCGTAAAGCTGGGTATCTAGGACATTGGCTATCCGTCTACACGTGTCTACGACGAAGGACAATTCTACTACCATACAGTACACCGGCCATAAAGGTATTGTATTATGGTTTTTCGACAATATTATACCTTTATGGCCAGCACTGTAACTAGCTCTTTGCATGCTTAACGCCATGCCAAATCCTTTGAAGTTTTCCAATTCTTTCTTGCTCCAGGTGCATTTTCAGCTCTTTCTGATTACATTGCTTAACAATCCCCATCCCGCAATGCTGTTCTTGCCGGTGCTCATTCTACATACAGTACCGGCCATAAAGGTATAATATTATGGTTTTTCGACAATATAATACCTTTATGGCCGGTACTGTATTTGCTGACCCTCCTACAAGTAAATACGCGTAGGCTTCCGGAAAAAAAAAAAAAAAAAAATGCAAAGCTCAAAGTAGGTATTCCAGCCTAGATGTTTTAAGTGTTTATAGACTTGAAAAGAGTTTAGACGCCAGCTGCACATTCAGTCGTTTTTCTGTGCATTCTGACCGGTCTCTCCCCACTTTCTGCGCTAAACTATGTGACTATGTGCCCGAGCTATACCTCGCGCTGTTTCACCAAGGCTCCCATGGAACAGCATGTCATTATCTAGCTCTTTTGAAATCAATAATCAACTAATGTCAGCACAGTTTTTTGTCAAATTGCTAAATATCAATTATTATCAATAAAATGGCTAAAACGACATGAATCGTTTCTATAAGATTGGTCTACGCTAGTATACCGTTTGCTCCTCAATGTGTACATATACTGTGCCGTTGTTCTCACCATGAATCAACTCTGAGTCCACCAAGCCATTGTCAATCGGGTTAGCCGAAGAGAGAAGGACTAGGAACAGAAGCGCAAAAATCTGAAAATTCGAGAAGAGTTGAGTACTTAAATAGTTCCCGGAGTTTCGAAACGGCCCGTTTCAAAACCTCCGGTTCATAAAGTCACCCACGCACTGTTACTGTGCATATATTACCCCAATAAGCAACTATTTCCGTGACTACTTGGATTATAGCCAAATATTTTAAGACATCCACAAAAACTGTGGAATGCATATCTTGGAGAAGAATGATTTCGTCGCGCGGTTCGAATTCATTAGGTATTTGCAAAGCACCCCGGGCTAGGATCCCGACGTACTTATTAAGTATGTTAGTAAGTATTGGGATTTCTAAAAAATAAATATTCAAATTTTCAATATTCAAGCGAGAAAACAACATTTTACGAAAAATAAATTGAGAAAAAATAGACTACGGAAAATATTAATATTGAGAATGTAAAATGAATCCGCTCGAGGCAGTGAACATAGTCTTCAGGTATGCGCCTTTAAAATACCGTAACTTTTTTAAAAATTATTATTTTCTCGGAGCCAAATATCGAACATTTCAGAATCCAGAAGTTCGTTCCGCGCTGGCAGCCCTTCTGCTTTTTTGACTAATGACAGTGCGTAACTCGTTGTTATCGTTTTCTAATCAATTAAACTGGTGGTAAAGTTTGTGGGTCAAACCCGTGAAAACGTGGAAAAAGTAGACCGCCAATACAAAAAATTTGAGTATATAAAAAAAATGCAAAACAGCCTTTACCAGCCTTTAAAGAGTAAACCACCGCAAGAATATCTGCATTTTCTACTAAAAATTGAAATTATCTCACTATTACAGTAAACGATTAATGAACGATTAAACTTATTTTAAAGATGCGGAACCGAAAAGAAAAGGAAAAAGGGAGTTTTTCTTTTATTTTTATTTTGATTAGAGAAGGTGATAAGAAGTGTCCTAATGTCTTAATGATGCTCTTCGATTTCATTTTTAGATTTCGGAGTCAATTATATGCGAATTCAGTACGAAAGGAGTTTTAAACGCGCTCTACCGCAGTCCTTGCATTTCTAAACCAGTTCGAAAATGGAATTTGGAATTTAAGAATTATTTTGTGGTTTCCTATGCACCTTCGTTGTTTTTTGCATATTTCTGTATAATTGTAGACTAATAAACGTATTTAAAAAATTTTTTCCGTGTATTATCGACTTTTCGCAGCTCTTCGCTTGGTGGATTTCTGCGAAATAAAAATATAAATATTCGAACATGTTTTTAGGCGCACGGTTGCAATCTTTTTGAATCGTGTTCATAGCGATTTGGCACGTGGCTGACCACGTCTTTCTCAGCTTACACCTGTTGCCGGACCCACTGAAAACTCATTTAAGCTCCATGCTACATATTTACCGTAAAAAATGAATTTGCTGCGCGGCCGACGGCCGAAGCTGAAAATTCAGATCGCAGTTCAAACTCTAAAGCTCGGAGTAAGACTTCGAAAGATTAACGAACCGATATGATAATGTCATAGCGTTGGATCGGTCTCATCTCATCTCGTAGAAGGGGAGCTTCTGAAAAATGCATAATTGCCGCGGGCAAAGTCACACAGGTACCCGAAATAACGAGGTAAGCATTTTATTTTACAAAAACGTTCGAAATTATTTTATTTCAGAATTATTTGGATAAAAGTGTTAACGTTGGATAACAAATAGTTATTTCATGAAATTAAGCTGATACAATTTTTGAAGGAAGCAGGTAAGAATTTCAGATTTAACCAAAAATGACTGCAGAAATGAGATATTCAGAGGTTATGTGGTATTCCTAAATGGCACGTGCCCAATACCGAACAAAAATTGCACGCTCATTCTGGTGAGAGCTGAATCGACGTGTTTGGCATCAGCATAGAAGACAAGCACAAGGGAAAGAAGAATACTTGTAGAATAAAATGAATTCCGACGCAGTTGCAGACAATTCATCGCTTTTGCCAACGAAACGTTGGGTTTTGGCTGTTTCAAATACTATCAGCTTCAGCCATTAGCGCCAAAAGTTGCCAAAAGCTTCGAAAGCACGGCGGTGAAAGGTGATTCGTAACCAGTCGTTTGGCAATCAATTCCAATAGATTGCTGAGAATTCGCCGTATTAACAGGTATTTCTCTTTCAGACGGAATTTATATTTAAATTTGTTTTTAATCTCTCTCTCTCTCTTTCTTCCTAGCATTGCTAGAAGAAGCATAAAGAATTAAATTGTATTGCAGACGAAAATCACCACCCCCCCCCCTTTTGGTGGGGTTTACGACGAGTCAGATCTGTCCCTGAAAAGATCTGGCTGTGCGAGGTAGAATGCGGAAGAGCACCAAGCGCACAAAAGAGCACAACTGCAGCTGTAGGACAAATAATTTAAGGCAAACTTAAATCCAGACGTAAGACTAACTTTAACCGGCTGTCGTAATATTCCTTCCAAAAAAATCTTAAAAATTGGGGGGAAATTTTTCATTGTGCAACCCGATTCAACCTTGTACGCCGTGTATTTAAGATTTTGCGGTTTGAAGCAACCATAGACGCAGCAAAAGTGATGACTGGACGAAAGGGAAAGTAATTCGAATTTCAATATAAATTTGAAACGAAGAAGGGAGGAATAATGAGTGAACTAATGGCAAGGCTTCTTCGGAGAAGTAATCAATCAATAGAACTTAAACCAGAAAAAGGCGGAAAACAGGAACAAGTGATAAAGTAAGTAACGCGCACACAGAGAAAGAGATAATGTCCTAGTTGAGAAAAAAGAAACGAGTTTTGTAAGCAGCGTTAACTAGTCAGAATGTGTTCAATTGGACGTCAAGTGTCCGCTGGCACTCGTGCCATGTTATAGATTCGTTCGAGAATCTTATTGAGCGAAAAGAGACAGACACCATTGTCCTGTACGTATACGGAATAGAACAAACGGTTAAATTTTTTAATAGAAAGGGAAAGAGAAAAACGGGGGAAATAGATTAAGATAAAACGAACCGAACGAATAAATATCAGAAATTAAAAAAAAAAAACTTCTTGTATGCCAGAAAATGGGAAAATAGAGAGCGATTCATGATAATAATATCATAAAATCAGTCTTCTTTCGGATATTTCGGGCGCACGTCCAGATTTATGTAGATGACATATAAATGGTATGCAAAGGAAGAGGATAAGCGGGGCTATGGGAGGGAATATGCTGCTAACGATAGAGAGAAGGAGAAGAAGATGACGGCTTACACCCCTCAAGAGACTATTGATAACAACTGAATGGGTTCTTTCGGGAATTAATGATTAAGTGGGAGTGGAAATTGGAGAAGAAGAAAGAGGAAGAAGAAGAAGCGGCTATGGATGCCAATGATCTTGGGTGGATTCATGATTGGATCCTAACAAACTTGGTTGGTAGCCGATAGATTTCGTAATCAATCTACTCTTCACTTGTATCGCTCGCTGATTATTAATGCAGTGCGCTTCATTGCGTTGCTCAGTAAAATTCCACAGGTCTTGGCCACACTTTCCACTAGTCTAGGATGAGAATTGCATCCAGATCCGTACCGAATAGTTGAAATCATCCAGGCTGCGCTAGCAAAGCTCTCCGAACCGGAGAGCTTGCTAAAGCAACAGTTTCAAATCCGCAGCTCGGCGCCGAGGTGACGCATGTGAAAAATCCGGTTTCTGCTTCTTCGTGTGAAGGACAGATTACGCTTGGAAACTTGCATTTAATTCAGGATTTTTGGCTGTGTTGTTCACTCCTATTGAATATCTAAATAATGATTGTGTGATTGTCATTAGAATGCATTCAATTATCATGTGTCTATGCATTTAATAGAAAACGACAAATTCATAGGAAATTCATTAAAAATTCACTGAACAATCATCAGTTTCTCCAGATAGTTTAACTCGTTAAATTGCCTTTTGTCCGTATGTTTTTGAAAGCACTGAATAATCGCTCCACTTCCGCTTCACCTGATGAGTTAGAAAACACCTTTCGAGCAATTTTCGATAGTTTCGGAAGACGATCCTCACACTTTGCCTCGAAATTCGAACTGGAAGAGCTATCAACTTTCGAGCCCCAAACAAAAAACTAATGACAATTATCTTGGTAAGGTTTCGCATTTTTCTTTGATTAAAAATTTCATGCCAAAATAATGTGAAAATGTTGCAACGTTAAAAATGAATTAATTTTAATTCTCAACAATTTTTTTTAAATTTTTACTCTCATAAAAATTTATTTATTTCTGAGACTCCATAGAAACGGAATAATTTCGAGTTCAATCAAAATTAAGGCTTCCATTTGGCCGAAATTTCGGCTGCCTCGTCTTCGTCTTGAATTCGTCTGACTTGCGTAATTCTTGCATTTATTGCGTAAGACGAATGCAAGACGAACGAAGAGGAGGAGAGGAAAGACGATTTTTTGTCTTCGTCTTTCGTGGAAGCCTGAAATGGAAGATCATGTGTCTCGTTTCTAAAATTTCTCAATAAGAGAAAGTTTTACAATTTTACTGTTTTCTTCCGTTGTAATTTTCAAGAATTTTGATAAAGATTTCCAAGTGAACAACACGCTTTTGTCATTTTAAATTTACCTTAGAACCATGTGCATTTCTCATCCTTAACATTTAAACGAGCCGTTGTCGACATCACAGTGGACAACAGTTAAATTTATAAATTTGAATAGAGTTTGTTTTTCAAAATGTTTCAATTTTGTGGTGCGTCTTTTTGTTTTAGGTAGCTGTTCTATTTATTTATTCTATTTCAGAAGCACACATTTTGAAAGCCACTTCAGTTTGCTGGTGTCCGTCAAGAGATAATCCGTAAGTTTCTGTTAGACTAGAGGATAACTGAGGTGTCAATGTCTGCAAATTCAATAATATACCAATGTGTTTTCAGGATTTCGAACTTTTCGTGAAATTACGAATTTCTCTTTTCGCCTTTTAAACATGACTTGATCGGAAGGAGAGAATTCTATAGTAATGTTAAACACTGCTTTTGCGCCGGCATCAGTGTTGTTCTTCTTGACATTAGCTAAAGATTCCTTGAATGCAAGATCCACCTCTTTTGTTACTTCTCCAAAATCATTCATAGTTTTCGATGTTTGTGTGGCTCCCAATTTCCGAATTAAATGCTCTCTGAAATGTATAAATGCCTTCTTTTGAAATATTACAGTGAATCTCACCGTTTCATTTTTCTAAACTGCCCTAACTCGATTGGGGTGATCGTTTCAATGAGATCTTTGTTGAAAACTCGACGTATCTTCGAAACATGATGCGGGCGAGGTGGCTGACGAGTGCACTGAAGATATGTACATTGCCATCGACCGATTTTTGTATGAACTGACTTGAACAGAATTTCGTAGTAAGTAAAAATCAGTTTTTTTCTTAATTGACGGAACCGATTCATAGGAGACTGTACCCGAAGAGGCACTGACGCAGGTAACTGGATCAGCATGGAAGTCAATGACATGCTGAAATAAGGAGATGTATTTGAAATCTGAAATTCTAGTTGTAGATGTGTGCGTTGCCGATCCCTCGTTCCAGCTCAGAACTGAAGAAATTCCTATTTTTTTGAAAGGCCTTGGTATTGAGAAGATGAAGGTAATTTTTTTATACAACGCCCCTTCATCAACTGAATATGGAAAAATGGAATATTTATTTGAAAAAGAAACATCAAAATGGATCGAAGAATTGCCCGACATACGACATTCGTTTAATGAGCAGGAAGAGAAAATGTTAAACATTTTTGCTGTTATTATGTAGTATAATAGCAACAAAATTTGTTTTTTTGCTGTCGTTTTCTTTGGTTTTTGTTTGGTTTTCGTTTTTATAGATAATTTTTAGGTTTCTGACTGCTCCTAGCTATGATAACGAATAAAAATTTTAAAAAATATATTTTGGACCCCCCCCCCCCAACTAAGATAGCGGCTATTTTTTTAGAAACGCGCCGAAATTTCGGCGCTATCTTAGTTGGGGGGGTTAATAGTTTTTTCTACTTTTTCGGAATCTTGGTTTTCGCGCAACGAGTAAGCGCCACGCGTGAAAAAAAAACTTACAAATATTTTAGCAATAACAACAAACAATTCAAATTTTTTTCAGAATATCCCGAAAATTATAAAAATGTTCTCATTCTGCACAACTCTGCCACTACAGGAAGAGTATGAGCGCGTCGATGTGACGTTATTTCTCAAATGCTTGCACATTTTTGGAGCTAGGTTCTGCGCGAACGTCATCCAGTTTTTATTGTATATAATCTTCTTACGATAAATCTATGAGCAAGTTTGATTGGAACGATAGATTCCTCGTTTGACATATTGAACAAACCGACGGTTTACTGATTGCGAAATGATTTTTTTTTCACTTTTCTTCCTTTAATAGTAGTGCGTGTTCCTATTATTTTGATTGAAATAACGGCTGTTTTTGTTATATGCAAAAAGTATAATAATAACAGATTGTTTTGTTATTATTATTGAAATACCGAAAAAGAAAAAATATATCGCTAGCTCGGTGGGCCCGGCACAAATTTTCAAGACGATTTGGTGAGTCAATTTTATTAATATTGCGATATTATTATTATCCTTTTTCTTGAATAAATCCTATTCAGGATTACGGTGAATTTCCCGATAGGTTTTATAAATTCCTCGCATTTGCGTTATTTTCAAATTGTACAAGTGCGGCATGTCTCGCATTGTTCCTGCCGAAAATGTATGTAATGAAATAGACAAACTTATAAAATATGAACACGTAAGAAATATCAATCAGTTTTCACTTCGACTTTTTGCACTTTTTAATGAGAATTTCGAAACCTCGCGGACACTGGAAATAGGCATGCACCGCCTATGGATATCTATCTTCAATAGATCGTTGATATCTGGGAAGATTTCTCTGAGAAACTTATCAGAAAATCATTTTGCCGATGTGGTTTAAATACTTGGATACTTGACAGCCCGGTAGTCAGCTAGGAATGTTCTCAGCGCCGGGCACACGTCTCTTTCCATTTGTATCGGTCCTGTGCGGCTTGGGACCAATTGAGTAACATAAACAGCACAAACCCGACGGCACAAACACTGGGAAAACAATTCCACGTGTTTTAAAGGAAATTGTTTAGATCCATGCTGTCATAGAAAAAATTGGAACCTTTGTTTCGGATCAGGCTTAACCACGGCGTGAGGATCCTTAACGTTGTAAAAAAAATAAAGCCACACTTCTCAATGCCGTGCTCTCGAAATTATATGGAATAACCTAAAATTATTTCGAAAGGTTAGCTAAGATTGAGCGGAGAACGGCATTTCGTGATCGTGGACCAGTTATATATAGTTTAAAAACGACGCGGCAGACCACAGAGAAAAAACTGCGGCATTGTGATCCCCTACAGTAATCCAGATTCAAATCTAGGCAAAATTTGAAAAATGCTACATAATTTTTTATGAGCATGAAATGCTTAAGAAGCTGATCAGAAGATTTTTGAAAAACCATTTGTTACATTTTAAAAGAATTGATTTCTACGTACATTTGCTTCAGAATAACGAAAAAAATAAGCCTCATCCGAGAATGAACGATATCTTGGAAGCCTGGCGGAATATTTAAAAAATAATAATAAATGGGCATCGAAAGCTAATTTGAAAAAAAAATACATTATGCGGAATTGAATTACAAATGGAATGTTTCAAAGAATGGGAATAATAATTAAAAGTAATCAGTTATTCATCACATTAATTTCATTCAAAACAGTTTCAGCTCATGCGTCGTACGAGTAGTCGGCCTTATTGTGCATTACGAGTTTATTATCGACAAAGTAGAAGCTGTCGGACCGAGTCTCGTTTGGATTGTTGATCATATCATCCACTACAAGGAAAAAAATTCATCGGAATTTGGAAAAATGGAAAAACTTACTAAGTTGTTGAGATAATTGAGGGAATTCGTAAATATGTTCACAATTGTTCCGTGAGTTCGGTATGCAAAACCCGAATTCAAAATCGAAACATTTCAGTAGACGGTCTTTGAAGAAGTGCCGTTCAATCATTCGAAAATGGTTTATTGGCACGTCTCCAACTTTAAACTCTACTGATGCTCCCACCGTTTTGAGTTTTAGGAAGTTGGGGGCGAAACGATAGCGGACATATCGTGCAGATTCTGTTGGCGACTCCTCATTCTCCTGATCATTTTCTGGTTTCGCTATTTCAAATAACACTTGCTCCGTGTCGAGGTCTCTTATTTGAAATTTCGTAAACTCGATATTGTAGATGTTCGCAGACGGTGAGCACAAAAATCCTAAACTTATTGATATTGAGTAATGTTTTTTTTCTAGATTATGGCTACAAAATTACCTTGAGTGATTCCAGGGAGCGCCAGTACATCAGCTGGGGTTATATGACTTTTGCCAAGTAGCTCTGCTTCCGTGGTTATTCCTTGTTCGGTGACTGGGGGTGGTCGCGGCATCTAAAAAATAAAATAAAGAAAATAATACACCTTTTTGAAATCGGATATTTTACAACAGCTACTGTGGTGTAATGCCTGCCCTTTGTGCACACATTTTTCCGGTCTCTCACCTGAGACGGAAAAGTTGCCGAACCAGGGGGAATCGTTTGCTGCTGCTCTGCTTTCATCCGATCGTGCTCGAACTCGGCTGAAAGCAACTAATAAACAGGAATATCTCGGAATAATCTACAAAAATAAGACTATCAAAACATAAGTTTTATGACAAAAAAAAGGCATTTCATTTAAAATGTTCCTTTCATGTCTCCGACACTTTAGCCTGAGGCAGGTGAGCCTTTTTTTCTGTAAGGCTTCCACGAAAGACGAAGTAAGACCGTCTCGTCTCATCTTCTTCATCGTCTAGAAGAATTCGTCTGACGCAGAGATAGACATTGTGCTGGTACGCCTATATTTTAATTGACGACGTAAGACGAACGAAGACGAGACGAAAGGATTCCATGAAAGGCGACCGACTTGTTTCGTCTTTCGTGAAAGCTTTACTTTTCTGAACATCGCGGCTATGTTTTTGTCAGATTCTAACAGTTTAACGACTCAATTTTTGTCGCAATTTTTAATTTCTTGGGAGCTGGGAGCGGAGGTTGGTGTAGGCATGTATGTGGGATTCGAACCGCCGGAATTAAACTTGACGACTATTTATCCTCAAGACGTACTATTCCCCATTATTTATTCTCAGTTCTCAAACTTTCGGATTACAATAAAATAGAGTGAGCAAGGAGTTCCATCGGTTCAGTTGATGCCACTTTCCTTGTAAATCAGTTCCACCATTTAACAAGTCAGCCGCACACATATTCCCTTATTTTCTGACACAAATGTTACGATCTTTCCATCTTTTCTTATGTTAATATTCCTATAATTGACCGAAAAAATAAAAACTTGCGAGTTCATTTTTCGAAAATTTTGGATAATTATGAAAGCATATAAACTTATAAAATAATGTTTTAATATCTAAAAATTAGATTTCTGAAGTTTTGACACGATTCAAAAAATGGTTTTTTCATTATTTTTTTAACTTCCGAAGCTAGAAAATAATAGTTTTTTTTGAAATAGGTATTTTCTAGTAATTTTGTCTTTCAATCTAACTATGAAAATTATTGAAAGATATTTAAGAAATTATGTGGGAGAATAAATCAGAAAATAATTGTTTGAAAAATGTGGTTGACTGACTTTAGAAGGGGCAAATAGTATTTTTACTTTTTTAGTACGCTATGAATGATTGTACTTCTGCATACAGTCAAAATAACTGACAAATTGCATCCGCACCACCGCCTAATGTACTAAAGAGGCAAACAGTTCTGTATAAGAATGATTCGCTTGTCAGGCCACGCAAATTTTTGAAAGATGTTCTTGTTTTTTTAAATGTTATATATGATTTCTGATAGCTAAAGTTAAAGTGTTGATGTATTATGTGCGGCGAAAAACGAAATGTATTTTTAAATTTTCGTGAGAACATAAATACAAAGCTGGTGAATAATATGATCAATGGAGCTCATTTGCAGCACCTGGTCGAAAGAAATGACAAGTGAAAAATCTTACGTTTTATATTATACCAAAGTCTAAAATATATTAGAAAAATTATTGTGATAATTGTGAAGGTCTTTATCAACCCTCACAATCAAGTGTATCTGTCGGGGAATTTAATTGTATTGTATGATAAATGATAAACCTTTGTGGATCACTGCAATGAGTCCGATAAAGGAATGCGTTTTGGCAGCTTGATAGATTAGAATATAAGAAAAGGGCGATTTTCAGTGTTCACGGAATAGGAATGTGCGCTCACAGAGGCAAAGGAGCACCGGCACAAATAAAATAAATGCGTCTCCACGGTGTGATATCTTACCAGTTTTTCAGTCGCGCTCCATTGACACAAATCTCTGTGTCTCTCAGCGAGAGATTATTGGCTCGTGCAGCCCTCTCGTTTTAATGCTTAAGCATTAAAATTTTGAAATTAATTTCGTTTATTTTGTGATTTGAAATGCGATTTTCACCGATTTTCTTCGTTCTTTTTCTCAAATATAAATAAATAATACATTTTTTCACGATTTCCTTTGATTTCAGGTAGAATGTCCAGCGGAGAGACAGCGATCGATCACACCAAGGAGGACACGAACATGTTCAGGTCACTTTTTCCTCTTTATTTCTCCGTTTTTTCAAATTAATGCCGTGGTTAGAGTTCACTCTTTCAGAAATCGTTCATGGTCAGCAATACAGGATGAGGAATGCAACGAGCAGATTTGGAAAACCGAGAAAGAAGATTGTCAAAAGGTTGGTGAAGATTTATTGAAATAAGGAAGAATTACTTATGAGAAGTCTGAGAAATGGTTGCGATAGAAAAGAGCGCGGAAGATAAGAGTGCTTTTTGATATCGTCTTTGATCGAATTTCTAATAGATGCCCCATAGGATCTTCAGTCTCTCTTCTTCTTTACTTATCTCCCGTGGGCATTACCTTTTTTTCAGAGAACACTGGAACGTGGAACTCACGAAGTATCATCAGTCATCATGCTTATAAAAACTTTTTTATTTTCCTGTTTATTTTGATTAATAAATTTTTATTAATTAATAATCTTAACAAACATTGAAAAAAAGATTCAGTTTCAAAGGCAATAAACAATTTATGAATAAAAACTCAATAAATTTTTCGATTGATTTTCGCTATTCCACTTCTTGATGTTGCTTCCGATTATAGCCGATCATTGTGAGAGCTGTTGTACGTGTTGTGCTGATACAAGTTCATGAACGATTTCTGAAAGAGTGAACTCTAACCACGGCATTAATTTGAAAAAACGGAGAAATAAAGAGGAAAAAGTGACCTGAACATGTTCGTGTCCTCCTTGGTGTGATCGATCGCTGTCTCTCCGCTGGACATTCTACCTGAAATCAAAGGAAATCGTGAAAAAATGTATTATTTATTTATATTTGAAAAAAAGAACGAAGAAAATCGGTGAAAATCGCATTTCAAATCACAAAATAAACGAAATTAATTTCAAAATTTTAATGCTTAAGCATTAAAACGAGAGGCTGCACGAGCCAATAATCTCTCGCTGAGAGACACAGAGATTTGTGTCAATGGAGCGCGACTGAAAAACTGGTAAGATATCACACCGTGCGTCTCCTCGAAGAATGATTGGCAGAGATGGGAGCAGAAAAGCGAGATGGAAGAGAAAGACTGCAGAAAATGGAGAAAAGACGTCAGTCACGAAAGGGAGAAGTCGTGGAGACAAGTCATAGATGAAGCAGAGCAGGAGACACGAGCCCATCTTTGAGCCGATGAGTGAGAGTTGCGCAGGAAGGAGAGTAAGGCTGCAGAGAAAATGAGACACTAGAAGACAAGTGATGAACAGCGAGTGGGAGCGACGTATTCGAGACGAAAAAGGCGACAAATTAAATTGCAACCCAGAAAACCATTGAGAATATCATGGAGCTCTCCGTTTTGCAGCAACGAAAGCAGATATTGTAGTAGAACTTGTGCGCAGAGTATTGAAAGTATCTCTCGGCATTATATAAAAAAGTTAAACGTTTTTTTAGAAACTATAAGTTATCCGACGATTATTGGGAATTTCTGGTATATAATTCGCAAATCATTTTCAAATTTGTCAGAAATATGATCTTTATTATAAGAAATGCGCGTATTTCGAGAATGGAGCCAATTCAAACATAAAATAGTCCCCACTTACGAGAAGTGCACGAACTAAATATTGTTGTGCGCACTTTTATGAAATCATAAATCGGTTCAGTGGTTGAGAGTTTGACAGTTGGAATACGCGTTTCATGCAACGAAGAAGATTTCCACGGGGCGAAAATACCTTTAGTGAGCAGTTATCGATTAGAGTTGAAGGCGACAGTTTTTTCTCCAATTAATGCGTATTTCGCAGCATCATTGCTGACAAGAACCATTTTGTTGCAACTACTGTGTAGAATTCAACTATCAATCACTTGTAATATGTCCCGCTGTCAATATGCTCGATGTGATGCTGAACTTAAGAAAAACGTAAATCTAAAGAATAATTGAATTTCGCGACTTTCAGCGTTTCTTGAAGCACGTAAAAAATTTCGAAAAGGATTCTTTCGTGCACGTTTACGAAAGCATAGACATAAACATAGAGAACTCAACTTTTTATTTAAATGAATAACTTTCTTCCAGCATGAAACGCCTCTCCCCTCTTACTTTTTCATAGCTCATAGCCACATTCGGTTTCTTGGTCTCTCGAAAAGTGTCAAGCAATCGTTGCCATGGAAACCATGAGAGAGCTTAATAAAGCTTTATGTCTTTTTCTCAAAAAATAACGCATATGTTTGGAAAATTATAGAACGACGGCAGAACTTGTGAGAGCTAGGAAAGCGGAAGAATGGAGAGATAAAAAAGAGAGCACTATATTGGAAATTGCTCGAGCGAGCGATAAAAAAAGGGAAGCCACACTGCATATCAAAAAAGAACTATAATATGAGCGGATGCCAGTAGCTTTTATGAAGATTAGACAGATACTCGTTTACTACCTTTCTCAGTTCCTATCGCCTTCTGGACTCGAGCTCATTTACTACCTCTTGCTCCGCCTATAAGTTTCATTGAACAGAGATAACGATTTCATGGGGTAGACGGGGTCAGAAATATTTTTTTCCCTAAGTGAGCCGATGAATTATTAAATTAGAATGAAATGATGAAAGCATTTTTCATGTTAATGACAAATTCACTAAGAAGTTTGAACTTTGTTTTATAAAAAATGTGCAACGGGAATACACGTACATGAAGAGTATCATCCATCTCTGAAACAATATCCGTTGCTTACCCAAGTGCCTTTGAGAGTGTCTTGCAGGTTAGAAGACGGGCAGCATTCATAAAAACATCAAAGCACAACCGACGCTCTCACCTCTCACCTGCCCCCGAATTCGAGCTGAACTCTTCGACACCATCGTTTTTCCTGCGCTCACATACGGATCTGAAGCCTGGACCCGTAGGTAGTGCCTCTCTGAAAAAATCCGTGTGACGCATGCATCGCTAGAAAGAAGATACAGATACGGAACAACGCCAAGGAGCCTTCTACCGCGAAGACATCCGAAACATCTCTCTAGTCACGGGCCCACTTAAACACATCAAAAAGTAAAAGTTAGGATGGTCCGGACGCATTATGCGAAGAATCGACGGGAGATGGACGAAACTGATACAACAATGGATTTCTCGAGACAAAAAACCTTTCAGACACCCCCCCCCTTGATATGGTTCGACTCACTGCGAAAAGAAGTGTTAATACGTCGAGGAAATCAACTGATTATCTTATAGACCACCATCGGTAAGGACCGGAAGGCATGGCTAGCTGTGATCCGCGTCCCACCCAATCGAATAACGGATTGACTAAGGATCCTAAATAAGTATGTAGGTTGCAACAAGCAGCGACGACTCAAATTGAAGCACCGGATACGCGGAAAAAGGTTCGATTAAGAATTGGATTTCTTTTCTGAAAAATAGTTTTATTGCGCTTCTTTGTCATTCGTCGATCCCTAGTATTTAATAAAAATTAAAAAAAAAACTAAATTTTACTGTTTCTTACACTCCGCCATATCGATGGCATTAAATCAATTAGAGTTTGACTTGGTCCTGAACCCTCAGGAGCTATTCTCTTTGAAACGCTGACCCACCTTCACTTGATACTCAGCTCATCCAAATTGGTCATTTTACTTATTTTTTCCCGTCCATCCTCCTTTTTCACCGGTATTTCTACTTATTGCGTGCCATTTCTTTATGCTCAGCGAATAAATTATTGTATATAGATGTAGGCATTCAGCATCGTTCATTTGGGGAAGGATCAAAATATTGGATACAATTTTTGTCCCCTTTTTTCCAAATTTAACAAATATTTTTACGGGTGTTTTCTCACTGAAAATTATAAATTTCTGTCAAAGCCATCGGTCCATAACCAAAAAAGTCACGCCATCCATTTTAAACTTTAAAATTCTGAATTAAAAAAGAATAAATAGGATAAAAATTAGTTGAGCTACGTAATTCAATTATTTTAATAATATACCAAATAAACCACAAAGGCATGTTCCAACTCACGTGAACAGTACCATTGGCAAGGACATCACCAAACCAAGATGAGACACTCACGTGGAATATCACTATAATTGAGTGAGAAGTTCCCAGTGAAAACATTCGTCAATAAAATTATTTTCACGGATGTTGCTTTCAGTCGATACACCATTCTCCAGAATATGGGATTTATTTAAGCTTTTCAGTACTTTGCGTAGCTGTTCGGAAAGACGCTTCGGAGGGGCGGGGCGTGGCGAAGGTAGCTAGCTACTAATGGGGTTATTCATGATCCATATTTATGCAAAAAATGCCACTTTAATCTTATTCACGATGCCATTTTTAATTGAAAAAAATGCATCGTAGTTCAGTGCTATGTTCAGTTAAAATGCGAGGTGATGTCGGATACCGTCACCGAGAAAGTCATATTTTTATCAGAAGAAACGAAAAAAAAATAAATGACGCAAATTGATATATTTAAACATTCGAAGAAACGTGTAAAAAAATTCACGATTAATACAATTTCGTTCTTTTAATCCAGTTTAATTCTGAAAATTCAGAAGAAAAAATAAGGAGCCTCTAAATTCAAATCCCGATTTTCGCGGGCTCGAAAAAATGTCGGAACTTTTTTACGGCGATAATACATACATGTAACATATAAGGTCATTGGGTCAAGAGATATTCAGCTAATAATGGGAAAGTTGTAATGATATAACGCTATTTTGTAGAAGGTGAGAAGCTAGATTTCAGGCGAAATTGTGTCAATCTATAATTGTAAAACGAAAAAGAGATACTAAATCGTTAAAGTACCCGCCTGAAGTAGAATCTGAGAGGTTGTTGCAATTTTTTTTGGCAGAGGGGATGGGTTAAAGTTCCTTTGTAAAGTTCCTACTATATCCCAGAAACGATCTAATATAATCATTGTATAATTTAAAAAGAAATTTAAAGACTTTAGAGTGGAACATTTTTAGAATCTGCCGACATTTTAAGAACGCAGTATTTGAAATCAGTTTGATGCGTTCATCAAACTTTAGATTTTGCTCTACGATAATGCAAAGATCTCTTTCTGACTTTTTTGTTTTTATATGAATTCCATGCAAATAATGTTTCGTACGGAGATTTTTTATTCTAAAATCAAAGGCCGTCGTTTTGTTGTCTGCAAGGGTGAGCCACCACTTCGCAGACCATTAGGAGGCGACGTTGGCGCTTTTTCAGACGCTTGCGCAATCAGGGCCTATTATTTTCAGCAAAGGCAAAGGTATGAACATCAGGTATAAAAATCCCAAGTAAGTCAATTATATACATTTAAAACAAGAACGGACCTGTCGTTGATTCTTGTGGAATTTCAGAAAAAAATGTGAATAAATTATCAGCTGCAAAGCCATTTAGTTTGAACTGAGAACCTTTATATTCTTAATTCTTATGTTTTTATATTCTATAAGAAAACCAATTGCACACCTTTGTATCAAAACCGAAGTGTGCGAGTTTGGATAATAGTAGATTATGAGGGACACGGACAAATGTCTTTCTAAAGTAAAAATAGATAGCATCCACGTAGTTATTTTTAATTGAAAGTAGTTTGCGAATTTTAGGGGTCGATCCGGTGACTGCCAGTGCACGTGAACGCAAATTTAGAAGCCTGAACTGCCTAGAAGCGAGTTTAGAAGCGGATACGCGTTTTATAGAATTCGGAATAACTATCCGCATCAGCAATATGTACTATCCTTTTTTGCGCAGGGAACAATTATAAAAATGTTCCAAAAAGTAGAGAAGTTTCCATTGCCATACGATTAAGGGAAAAATCAGGGAAGGATGAATTATGATAACTGTATAATTAAAATAGTGAGGAATCGTATACTCAATATTAATATAAAAATTATAATATAATCGGTCGAAAACACCAGCTTAGATTTAAGACCGCGTATACAGTTTGAAACGGCAATAAAAGAAAAATAAGGGAACTGGAAAGGATTGAGGAACGCGTTAGAGGGGGAAAAGGAAGAGATGGGGGAATAAACGAAGAGGAGAATGCACACATGAACTCATAAGCTACAATTTGCAAATCGGAGCCATTTATAGAAAACGAAAATTGAAAAAAAAACAACTAACTTTCTTCTTTTCCATCGCGCTTGTTGCCGTCAGTCATCGCTAACACGAGTGTCTAAAAATAACTTTAATAATTTAGACAATTTGAGATTCAGGCTGAAAACAAGAAAGCCGTGCTATGCTCTAATCTATTGAGCTAGCGGCAGCCCCCAAGCATAGAATTATGGCAGAGCATGTATACAAATATTAAGCGAAGGAGAGTGTGCAGTAAGTTTGAGGAGAAGGAAAAAAGAGAAATGGAAAAAAGTAGCATAGCAGCGAAAATGAGCGTATGATTTACAAAACACTGCACCGACAAGCAAAATGAAATATTCCTTTATTGCATTTATAGAATAGGGAAGTAATTTCTTTTGCGAAATTTATAAGGCTTAATAAAGCTAAACGTAGTTTACACATCTTCGAGAATTGATGTATTCGAATTTTGTAAAGTCAATTATACAAATGTAATAATTTAAATAAGTAACCCTTTAGTAGCATCTCGAAGCGGAACAATTCAGTTCCACTTCTGTATTCCGCATTTTGGTTTTTGTGCTGTTTTTGAAGAGCTTTCCCACAGCCTTTGTTGTGTCGGCAAACATTCACAATCGTCATCGCGGGGACCCAACGTCAGATCCCAATAATGCTCAGGTGTATCAGGAAGAGCTTGATTCACATACCGGTGACGACTGATCTAAATGAAAAATGTTAATCAATATAAATTACTGGTTTCAATCGCTCAAATATTTTAATACGGGGATGCATGAAGTTAAAATCTTCCAGATCGAAATTACGCAAGAGACTGACAGTAACAGTAACTTTGGATACGCATTACTGCATGATCAAACGTAGTATGAGATATGATTAATTAATCGCTCCGATTTTCAAATAAAGTGATACGACGTTTCGTGCAGGATATAACTGGAGAAATTAAACTATAAAAACTATGAAAGGATCAACTGAAATAGTCATCTTCAATATTGGAAAAATTTTGAAACAACTATTAAACAACAAACCTTGTTAATGTGCTCCTGCTTTTCATCCTCATTCATATTCAGTTTGTCATAGTATCCACGGCAGCACTTGCACGCAGCTCCATGCATTAGATTCCTTCTCATTTCTTTGTTTCGGATCACTTGGCCATCCTTCAATTCAGCTCGCCTTTGATCAATCCACCCGTTATCTCTTGCATCAATAAAGTTTTGATCTACGAGGTGCTTCATAATTTGCTCTCTTTCAGACACGTGAATTCCGAATTGCTTCCGCTGAGCTTCTTCGTCTATGAGAGTTTTTTGTTTTAGTGATGTTGGATTATTGTTAAATTGCCCACTGCCGCCTATAGTGATTGGTGATGATAGATAATCAAATTGTGGCTGCAAAATTGGGAATAAGCATAGTTTACAAGCATCGAGCTGAATCGCAACAAATCACTAGAGTTTGCCTGGCTCGTGTCTGCCGACCACAGTAAACAGGGAGGTGGTGTCGAAGACAGAGTATAGAATAATTCGAACAAATCGATTTTTCTTTTACGATATGATACATCATGGCTATTAAAAATATTTCTAGTTCAATGAGAAAAGCAAATTTAGAATGTTTCCCGTACTCATCAAAAAACACATGACTTTTTTTTAAAATATAAGTTTTATTACTTTTCCAAACAATTGTTGAAGATATTAAGAGCTCAGGCTAGAATAATGGGATTATTCATGAAAAGCACAATTGCATTTTAATGTAAAAAATGCCACTTTATGGGGTTATCCATTAAAAGCACAATTGCATTTTTTTTGCATTAAAATGCAATCGTGAATAACATTAAAGTGGCATTTTTTGCATTAAAATGCAATTGTGATTTTCATGAATAACCCCATTAATGTTATTCACGATTGCATTAAAAATGCAATCGTGCTTTTCATGAATAACCCCATTAATGCTATTCACGATTGCATTTTATTTCAGTACTGTGTTGAATTAAAATGCAAGGCGGTGTCGGATATCGCCACCGACTTTAATTTGTCGATTTAGGAGGTCCTCAATTTTTGTTGCTGTTTTTTGTATTCTCTTTTTAATATTTCAATATTTCAATATTTCCGTAATTTATTCGTTTTATTTTGCATTCGTCGTTAAATTGGTTTTCTTTGTGAGAATATTATTAATTTTTATAGGCGTGACGCAGAAGAAAAATGAGCGACGACGAAGTTGAACCAATAGATGAAACACTGTTAATGTCAAGAGAAGACGCAGAAAAATTGAATACGGAAGTAAAAAAATTAATTTTTAAAAATGAAATGAAATCGAAAAGGGGAAGAAAACAAAAAGCGAAAGCTGACGACTCGTATGAAAAGGTGATTATTAACCTTCATAATGGAAATGATTTATCATAGTTTGCAGTATACGTATGAAAATGTAGTTTTTTTCATCAATTTGATTGAGGAAAACGAAGAGATTTGGGATCCAAAAAATCAAAGCTGGCATAGAAAGGAGGTCCGGATGGAAAAGTTCGGAGAAATTGAGAACAAATGCCGCAACTTTATGCCACATACTGCGAGAAATTACGGTGAGATTAACAAAAAACTATTCTCAGTAAAGCAAAGAATTCGCAGGAAAATGTGCGAAGGCGAGATGGGATGAAATTTCTAAAGATTATGCTACCCATCTGAAACGAATCAAACTGGCCCCATCCGACAGTGGAGCTAAAGAAGTTTTCAGCAGTTTCCCGTATGCCGCCCACTTGCAATTCTTGAACATTGCTAATAAATCACGAGAAACAAAAAAGTATTGTTTAATTTAAATTATTAACTAATATAAAATGTTCAGCGCGTACTGCCTTGGATCGGAAAATTATGAAATTGTGGAATCGCTGAAGCGAAAAAAAGAACTTTGTGGCGAAGATTATCAGAATACACCGAAAAGAAAGCGCGGTAACTTTCCCGAACTGAACCAGTAAATAACAGAATTTATTTAGATTCAATGATGAATACTATTCGAGAAGAGATGGCTCTAAACAGAGAAGCTTTTTTGAAAGGTGTCGCTTCTATCACATCCACTCCGCCTGCTCCTTCGTCTTCTTCCTCTTGCCTCTCTAGTAGAATTTGTGAGGTTTTCAACGATGTTTCTCGAGGAGTAACGATGATTGAAAAGATCGAGATGGAAGGAAAAGTGATTTCATTTATGGCTTGGCTTGCGGAAAAGAGGAGGATCGGAGCAACCACAGAAGACTGAGTCAACCAAAGAAAATTCAAGAGATTTCAATATGGAAGAATGGCAAGAGGAAGAATGGCAAATTCTGAACTTTTTGACTTTCAAATAAATAATTTTACTATTTTCTCACCATTGCCATAGTAAATTTACGCTTTTTCGTCTCTTCATCGTTCATTTTTGGATGTAAAATGTTATTTTTATCAAATTAATTTTAATTTTTTCTGAAAATGTGAATTTTTTGCACAATAGGAGTTCTTCTCCAAAAATGGAGAGCCTCGTAAATCGAAACATTAAAGGCGCATAGACTTTCTCGGTGGCGATATCCGACACCGCCTTGCATTTTAATTCGACACAGTACTGAATTGAAATGCATTTTTTTGCATTAAAATGCAATCGTGAATAATATTAAAGTGGCATTTTTTTGGCATTAAAATGCAATTGTGCTTTTCATAAATAACCCCATAAGGAGTTTTCTGATAACTGAGATCATTGGACCACACCGAGAGCAACAATTCTCGAGAATTCCTGAAGCCAATTTTTTTGAATTCAAGAAAATTGAAGGTCAATACTCTTTTACTCACGGCTCTCTGAATTTTACAAAAAAAATTATTCCCAAAATGTCGACTGACTACATTTTGAAAAAATTAAGTTAGACAGAAAAGCTTTTTCTCGGTAAATACTTACTCATCAATTTTTTAGTACTTAAATGATATAAATGCTTTGAGTATACAATAAAAATTATCCAATGAACAGAAAGCCAAAAAGTCAATGAGGGAAAAATCAAAAATTGATAGTCAAAACGGTAAAAGTCAAAGGACCGTGATTCAAAGAGTTTTGGCCAAAATTGAATCCGGTTACCATAACCGAGAATCTACGAAGCGCATTCGCGTGACTTTGGGTGAATAAATTTAAAACCTTTCCGATGTAAACGCAATATTTGTAATTTTTTTTTAATATTTGAGGCTTCAGGTAAATTCAATTCCTTACCTCAGCACTATTTGCTGGCTTAGTATCTTTCCGTTTAATGGCGTTATGGTTTTTTATGGCAATTTGATTGATGGTTCTTCCAGTAAAACTTGTTAAATCACATGTGCTTGATTTTGCATTAATGGTCTTCTTGACAGGTGATGGTGTCTTCAGAGGAATGGTTTCTTCTAGAGTAGAATTGCTCGGTGAGCTAAAAATGGATTCATCTAGAATATTACGATTCCCATAGGTTTTTGGATCGTTGGAAGTAATTGATGATTCCAATTTCGAGGGTCTTCGTGGATTTGGAGGTACTCTCAAAATATTACTTCCAAAAGAACTGTGCAGTTTCGATATTTTCGTGATGGGTTTCTTAGGGCTCGGAGTTTTGAAGACCAATGAACAATGAAGATTTTCTATTTCGGATGTTTTCAGATCAAACTTTTCTTCTCTTTTCCTTTTTTTATGGTTTTCGAATTCCTCTTTGTCAACTTCCAAACACTCAATGGAATCCCTTTTCTTCTTGCTACCCTTTTTCGGTTCGTGGGTTGTATGTAGTCGGAACTCTCGGCCTCCTTTGTCGACGCGCCGTGCTTTGAAGAGAAAATCATCCATTCGAGCTTGTTTGGCACGGGGTTTTCGAGTTTGATTACGGTAACGCTGAGAAACATCTACATGCCACGTTTATGAAATTGGAAATACTAACCTCAATTTTATCAGGTGACAAAAAGTCATCAATGAGCGGATCGGCATATGTTTTCGTATTCGTTGTAAAGTTGGGTGCATATTTATTCTCTAAGTGGTGACTTGTTTTTTCATCTTTTTTAGGTTTCCGTGTTGATTTGAATACTGGTTTTAGATTTGAGTTTGAATTCTGAGAAGAATGAGCGGAAGAAACCAAAGCTAAAATCGACGGACCGTCCTCGTAGTTCACAGTTTCAGAAGTTGATGGTCCGAAACTTTCGAGCGTTGGAGCCACATAATTAAAACCAAAATCCACTTCTTTTTTGATACCTTGATTCATGGTGTTTGACTGGAAAAATAAGTATTCTCAAAAATATAATCCAGTCATGAAATAATGTATTTTTGCATACTTCGCCAGAACGTCTTCGCTGCTAGCAGGACGTTTGATAAAATCCAATTGTTGAAAACAAGCTAACCTGTGGCTTCACAGTTACCGAATATTTCCGCTTTTGCAAAACATGTCAGACCGTGTTATATATGTTTTCATTTGAAAAATTACTGATTTTCTGCTGTAGAGTCACCGAAGCGATCTTTTAAATTTTCTCCGATATTCGCGCTCACTCAAGTGTGGCGAAATCGAGATGCACTAAACCAGAAAAATATTTTTGAAAATTACTATTTTCTCTCGAGCACATCTTATTAAGCTTGCATGCGGCAGCCGGACCAAATTTATTTTAACTTTCGTCTCCGGCCTGTGTAGGTGTTAAAATTTCAAGTCATCTTCTGTGGGGTTTTGCATGCAAATGATAAGAACGGATCGTAGAAGAATATTGTAAGCTATAAAACGCCTGCGCCTTCAATTTCTTTGAGCATGTTACCCGTAGCGGCCAACAGTTTTATAACTACACTACATGAACTATTATTATTTTTTAATTATTGCTATTGTTACCTCTCCTACACATCTCATTTTTGAAGTGTTTAGCACTGCTCTTGATTGACTAAAACGTTGCCCACCAATATATGTTCTATTATCCCTTTTTGATGGCGATGGCGAAGAAAAAAGATCGAGACTATTATCTGCCATGTATTGTTTCGACTATGAATTAACCAATGAGATAACGATTTCCCAGTTCACAGATTTCTGGAAAAATATAGATGAAGGATGATTGATATCGATATGGAAAGATAAGCATGGCATCATATACGTAACCGAGTTAAGCAGACAAATCCACTTTAATTGGAGGACGATGGTAGGGAGAAAGGATAAATACATCTTTATAGATTAGTCGTGTATGAATGAAATGTGTTTTGGGAAGTGTGAAAAACACGGGGAATGGGAAAATTAACCAGAATTTTGATAGAAAATGAGATCGCATCACATATCGGAATAACTAGAAATGCGGAGATTTTAACAACTAAGAAAGAATATAAACAATGATTGAAGGCGTGCAAGATGTTTTCAATATAGAAAACGGGATGGCTTGTAATAATTTCTCTACACAAGCGTTCATGACTTTCGGAAAGTGAAGCTGACACATCCAACTTGAACGCGGGACCCGTCTTCCAGTTTGATGATTCCGCACTGAACAAGTTCCCCATTATTTCCTTGATGCGAAACCAACTGGTCAATAACTTTTTGGCATTGGCATTTGAGGTTTTGTGAGATAGATGACGACGCACCTGAAGAATAAATTTATTAATAACCGTCAAAATTAAGAAAATTATAAATGTTATTTAGTGTGTTTCGGGCGTTCCTATGAATATTTTTTGGCACGACTTTTTAATTTAATAACTGAGTATCAGCTATTTGGTAAAGGGGTGAGGTCTATGACGTGCCACTGACGATGTTTGATTATTTTGACATTAGGTGAAAGATATCAAATTTTAACCTTGAGTTCTTGATTGTTCCGCCGCTTCAGAGGCAGTGAGCCTTGGACGGCGGACGGCAATACCGTTAACGATAACTGTTTCCGTGCCAAGCGTGGAGAGATAAAATGTATCAGAATGGTAGTCTCGAATTATGTCACAGTGATATTCGGAAATAGCGGAACAAAAGCTATCCGTGTATTTGTCTATTCGAATGTGACAATCTCGAGAAGTTCCAAGTTTAGTAAGACATCGTTGAATTGCCACAGGAAGATGTTGATCGTTTGCCAGAATATGCGCTAGAACTCGCTGAGTTGGGAGGAAAAATCTTGGTTCATAGGGTATCAGAGAGCTTCGCCTGCCGGCAAGGCAGCGTTCCTTCAGATTTTGCCACTGTTCAGCTGTCCATTTTTCTAAAGCGTCGTCACGTGTTCTGAAATGAATAATTACGTTTATGAATAGAAAATACATGTTTTCAGAATCATACTCAAAATAATCGTGTTTCGCTTCTTCTAAACTTCTCGCGATCATCATTTTGGCATATTTTAGGCGAATTTCTTCAACTTCGTTCAGCAGTTTTTTCGAAATCGAAACCGAGTCTTGTTCGGGTGATTCAGGGGTATCAGTTGATATTGACGACTGCCTTCGCGAAGCCCCTCCTCCATTGAGGCTACCGGTCACTGATCCTCCTCTCCCTCGGACTCTTCGACTTCCTCTAGGCCTTCCTCCACGACCACGCCCTCTACCAGTAGTTGATGATCCTGCTGAATCTCTTTTCTTCTTCGGTATCGCTTCACCGTCCTTTCGATTCCGCGATCCGAGTGGCCTGCCACGTTTTCTAACAACTGGCACATCAACAAAATTTTCATAATATTCGGAATGTGGCGCAGTTGGAGAAAGAAATTCGGTAGAATAGATACTCTTTTCGTCGCCATCCTCATTATTCTGTGTTTGACAAACTAAGGGAAATGAATTTGGTGATTCGGTGATATCAGAGTCATCTAAATAGTTGGATGGATACAGCGAAAAGTAATTGTGCTCGTGATGCGTTTGATGAAAGCTTTCTCGGCGAAGGAAATTTTGTAAATTACTCTGAAAAATATAGTAAAATGTATTGAAGAAAAGTCAACTTACTCTAACTAACGGCCAAATCACTCTATCAACGATATCTGTCTCACTTTTTGTTCGACGCATATCCGATGGCATCTCATCATTTTCACCAAAAAATCCTTCAGCTTCATAAACTGTTTCAGCTTTTTCATAGACATCAATCATTTCCAGTCCTGTGAAATCAAAAAGATCCACCTTTTCTTTTTCATCATTTGTGTGCCCTATAAAAATCTTTAATTTTCGTAAAATAGAGTAAGAATTCGTACCGTTTACGAATTCCACAGGACCTATGTCATTACTATAAAGAATAGACGACGTGGTTGATTCTCGTTGTGCCCTTGATAATGAATCACTTTCTATTCTCTCTGGAGATGAAGACGTCAAATCCGAGTCGATAGGTGTAAAAGGTTTTGTTGTTTCTTCATTATTTTGATCATTAACTAATGCAGGAGATATTGGTGAAGCATTAGAGGCGGCTGAGCTTTCTAAACAAAAAGCTTCTGACTTATCATCCATTGATTCAGCTGTATAAACCACGTTTGGCACTTCAGGAGCAGAATCTACAGGGGTTTCCGACTTTAATCGTAAAGTTCTATTTTCATATACCCATTTTTCAGTCAATGCATATATCGGCTCTTTAGACCAAATGGTCATACTTGATACAAAATATGAATCTCTTTCTTCAGCACTATCGAATGAGTTGTCATAAGCTAAGAGAACCAAATTCTCAGCGCCGCCGTCGAACGAGTGATATTTGTAAACATTAGACATTTCGAATGCTTCTCTTTGCGAATTTAGAGCAGTTTCTCGCAATGTTCGCTGATTGAGGACGTCTTGGGCTTTCAAAGGTGGAACACATCTCCGAAAGAATGCTTCTGAGCGAGCAGTGTTAATTTTTCTGTTTGAATGGTCGTTTCCGAATCCAATAAGTTGGATTAGAAGTTCCACGTCGGCTTTCAGCTTCTTTCGATAGGTCTTCTCTGGCATACTGCATATGGATTGCACACCTCCGCCACGTACAGTTTCCACGGGATCAAGATCGCGTCGCATTAGCTTGATGATATCTAAATAGAAATCAGTTATTATGCGTTATTAACGATGAAATGGTATTTGGACACATGTTTTTAAGGAATTGAAAGTACTTATTATCACAACTCAAACGATAGAACCTTTTCAGATGACATTATTTAAAAAAAGAGATAATTACCTTTCTCGGAGAAATTTTGGTAGAATGCTCGAACTCGTGCAATCATTGATGAATGGCGATTGAAAAAATTTGTTGCCATTTCTAGATCAGTGCTCAAAAGTTTCTGGCTTAAGTAGTCTGCACGTGAGGCCTCTGCAATAAAAATATTTAAATGATTTTTTGAAACGGTGTCAACCATCAAATGATATCAGAGATGAGAGCAATTCTTCGTCGGTAAACTTTTTACTCCTTTTCCCGTCCAATTTATCTAATTCCGCATCTCTCCGTTCCATTAGATCAGGATATGTTCGGGTATTTCTTTTATTAGAGCCTGTTTCCTCGCCAAACGTTTCTTGCAATAAAAATGAATTATTAAAAAATCGGGATTCGTTTTTTTTCCGCCCTCGTCCACCTTTCCTATACGCTTTCGGAATCAGGATTGACGACATGAAGAATGGTATTTCTGCTTCCGGTGCGTAATACATGTTCGCAGTAGTTGAGCCAGCTGAAATTGATAGTACATTAGAAGAACAGAATGAGCAGAATAGCGCACCCTCATGAATGCTAAATCATACTTGTGATCCGGGTACACCCTCAACGGTTTTCAAAATAATAATTAGTGCTATGAAAAAGCCGAAAATTGCACATATTATTGAATTCCATGAATTTATACACAGATTTCGAGCAGAATAAAAAAGTGAACGGGCCGGAACTATCCGTCCTATAGATTGCGGAATTCGAGATCAATTAGGAGCTTATAGTAAAAAATCAATATATTTTTTAAAGATTATTCCAAGGTATTCAATTAGATATCTTTTTTCGAGAATCGTCCGAGCTCGGTTTTTATTAAAGATTATTAAGAAACTATTCAAACGCTATAACGCACATATTATTAATAATTTGTAAATAACGATGTTTCGCCCGTTGTTTTTTCTGTATTTTTTAAATTTATTCTTCGCCATATTGGAAGGCTTTTGGCTTCGGCATAATAATGATGGAGCACCCTAGAAAGAGCCAAAACTGATTTTGGAAATTATATCGGCAGAATATGTCAAATGACGTTTACAGACTTCTTTTTAAAGGTAATTAAAACTTGCAACAAATCTCAGCTTCCAATCTGAATTTTTCTGTAGCCTGGCAAAACTTCTCAAATAATTCAAATGACGGTTCGATGCTTCCATATCTATCGTATAACTCTCTTCTCCGTTCTCGAGTTAATTTCTCTCCAAGGAAGACACTATCAATCACGCTTTCTGGATGTCTCGGGCACATCCAGTAGATCAATCTTGGAATATTGATTAATGGCGGAATAACACATTTCTGATGCCAACGCAGATTACAGAAATCACAGTTCAGCATAGGAGACCAGTCGTCTTTTCTAAAATGAATCACATTTTTGAAAAAAATAAAAATCAACTCACAGCTGGCATTCTGCGCACACTTCGGCACAAATTGATGGCCTCTTTTCTTCCATGGTATCGCCGGGATAAAACTCACGATCTAATTGATATTGTGGAGGCAATGTGTACTGAAAAAGAATTTCAATAGTGTTGGTTATCAGAAAAGCTTTTTTCAAATCGTAAACTCACATCCATCGGGTTAGCCATTCCTAATGCTTTCAAAACACACTTATCACGAAAAAACTGCTGCATCTGTGGGAATTCTTTAAGCGGTCCATAAGGAACTTCAGCCATCATCTTTTCTGCTAGTGCTTCTTCTCTTAATCTATTGCATTGATATTCAATCGCTTCCCAGTTTCTACGATTTTCATTCTCCACTCGGTGAAGAGGGTTTGCAGTAGGTGAACATTTTTCAGGAGGAAAAAGACGAACGTTTTCCGGCATATTCCTGCAACGATTGCAGTAAAAACTATCATCTGGAAGATCTGATGATTCGTATCCTATGCACGCAAGATGAAATGAAGCAGGACAGCGCTCACAGCATAATATATCTCCCCCGATCTGAATTGTTGAATTTTAAAACTTGGATTGTAGTTAAAATTAGATACCGAGCATAAACCACATATTTGAGCCTCTGGCCACTTCCATTCCTCTTCAACTTGTTTCTTTTTCTTCCCAGAACCTTAACGTAACTAATGAAACCGGCTTCTAAAATTATAAAAAATCGATTACCTCTTGGTGACAACTCTTCTGATTTGTGTTCTGGATAACCACATATTCGTCGAATTTCCTTTAGAATGTTCACATTTTTAAGTAAGTATTAATAAAGCTAGCTTACCGGCAAGAGCCCATCGTTTGAATCATATTTCAATTTTTTTCGACCCTCTTTCTCTTTCCTCTGCATTTTCTGAAAAGTGAAGAAAGGTTCATCGAATAATCTTTTAAACAAGACAACTATATGAGCATGCATTAACAATAAAGATTTCATATACTTTTTACAAACAATTTAGCAAGAGAAAGTCGTTATGGAAACTGAGGGTGCCCTTTGAATTGAAAAAGCTGTGTGCATGGAATAACATGGTGCAGCGAAAATGGCCGAGAAGAGGAAACGACAGCAAAGCTAGGTTACGAAGCTTTTAAGTAAAAAAAAACGGAATATAGACTTTGAAAATGAAAAAAACAAATGTATTTTTAGAATTGCTTCAATATTTTTAAAATTAAAAACAAAAAAGGTCGAATTTTTCACTGCATTTATGGAATATTATCGATTATAAAGCATTGCACTGGACTGCGCTGCACGAACATTTGAAATTTATACTGAAAACATTATGTTCAAAAAAAATTACATACTTCTTTAAGCGTTTTAACCGAAGTTTATCCGCCACGGGATTTTCAGTACTTTTCTCCTCGCTGCTGTTTCACCGGTAGAGATAGCTGGGTTATGTGATTAATTACGCTTTTCATTCTTTATTTAAGCGGTAAGCGGTCTCCTTAATGTGAAAATTTTTAAACTAACTTGTTGTCTTAACATCTTTTTTTAGTAAATTTTTACACAACTCTCACAAAGTATATCGGAAAATTAATTGTTTTGAAAATAAATTATTCAAAGGGCTAACTACGGTTTTCAGAAAGTACGCAGTTTATGTGTTTACAGATTAACAGAAAAAACGGATTTTTTCTAGTTGTGTTGATTTCACCGCGCCATGCGAAGCCAATAATACGAAAAGCCTTAGGCGCATTTTTTATATTTCCAGATCATCCGAAAAGAGGGTAGACATATTTTTAAAAAAGTGTAGGCGTGGCTTAATCACGAAGTGACTGTTCATTTTTCGCTTCCTTTCCTTTCTCACCTTTAACAGAATTTCCCATTCATAGTTCGTATCCTTTCTGAAAATATTTTAAATTTCACTTTAGGCGCTTCATTTAAGAAAAATACCCTAATACAAAATGCGGAAATGATTTGTTATCTTAACTAAATTTCAATTTTACGTTAAAAAATTAACGAGAAAGAATTCATGCGAAACGTGCGCGGAGGCTTTTTGTTTAGATTCCGCTCACTTTCCTCACAATTTCGTTGGGACGCAATCTTAGTTGGGGGGAGGTCAATGGTATTTCGACTTTTTAAGTGTTTTTGTTTCTGAAAATGCTATTAGACATACTGGAATAACACTAGCAATTTGTTATTTATTTTTTATAGAAGTGTCTTCCAAAGAAGCCTTGTCTAGACGCGAGGAGCATTTCTGTTTTCTCCATTTCGTGTTAGTCTGTCATAGTTAGTATAACCTATGTGAATTTTTTCTCGATTTCCAGAAATTTTGGCATTTTGCTTTCATTTTTAAGCTTCTAACGATCCAATTAAACTTTTAAAAAATTCAGAAAAGCAAAAAAAAGTGTGCCGGGGAGCGGAACCGAACCCGTTCTAACCAAGGTGCTGTTCTCCCCATCGTATGGCCGCTCTGCTGAATAGGGCAACATCAAGCTAAGATTTAACTCTTTTAAAGATTTTTCATAAGAAGAATTGCCTGAACGTTTTCCAGATTTTGATGGGGCCTGGGGCATTTAAAAAAATACCTTAAAAAAAACAGAGAAGAACAAAGAAAATGCACATTTAATTTATTGAAAAAAATGTAAAACTCACACAAGAATTGAAGAAACGACTACAATTCTTTCCAAACGAAAGCCAGTGGAAGCCGGTAAATTTTTTTCAAAATTTCAAAACTTCGTTTGTCACCGAATTCCAGCTCAACTCTTTGAATTCATCGTGTTTACCGATCTCACATTCGAAATTTAAAAAAAAATGTTTCAAAATAACGGTCAAATTTTTGCCAATGGGAATTCCCCGAAGGGATCAGTTTCATGATAACCCACCGACCCCGGACCGCCGTTTTTCTTGCAAGTCGAGTGTGTTTAAATAGAAGTTGGAAAGAAAGCAGCCGACATTTTTCTGTGTTTGTCACTATTCATCTATTTCGTAATTGTTCAAAAATGAAAGGCGGAAATTGCGACATTTTATAAAAATTCTTGCACTTTTATCGTCAAAAACAGCAACAGTTTCTTCTTCTCATTTGAAAAAGTATACACAACAGTTTGGAACACAATTAATTGGGTTAGAAATCCGGTTGAAAATGAGAATTTTCAAATACATCCCGAATAAGCATTAAAAAAAATTTTTAATTCCCATATACGCAGAATTGCCTGAACGTTTTCCTGATTTTGATGGGGCCTGGGGCATTTAAAAAATGCCTAAAGAACAGAAAAGAACAAAGAAAATGCATATTCCAATTTATTAAAAAAATTTATTCATAGAAATTTATGCGAGAATGTTTTTCCGGAGCTTTTCGAGCTATATTTTTAGGCACTTGATCTAGAGCAGATGTTTCAGAAATCTCTTCTTCCTTACTTCCTTTTTCCTGTATTTGACAATCAGCGGAAAGTGGTACTATTCACAATGGTACTATTCTAATACACTATACCATATACTTCTACTGGTTTCCACTGGCTTTCGTTTAGAAAGAATTGTAGTCGTTTCAGTTTTTCCTTTTGTTAATGGAACAATTTATTAGAAGAACGTCAAAAAGCAAATAAATTTTACATCCCGTCCCATCCATCCCGAATATCAAAGTAGGAACCCAACGATCTTTTGAGTTATTCAAAGAAACGTCGTGGACAGAGTCACGGACACACAGACGGAACTATTCGCTTAATAATAAGTAGATATACCATGTGGTTCTCACTTATCTACCGCCGAACTAGCTCAAATCGATGTTCTGATTTCTAGAGGAATATCAGGATCTTCAAACGCCCGTCAGCTAAGAAAGAATCTCAAAACTGTCTCCACCTATGTTTGCAATCCAACGCTTTGTCCTGCTCCACGTGCCGGAAAACCGAAGAAACTTGCGAACACCGCGCCATTCAACGCATTTTGTTCAACTCCACCAAACCAGCCAACAACATAAGGACTGCTCTTCAGCTTTCGGTGTCGAAAAGCACAGTTTTCCGAGCCATCCACTCTTTTGGACGCATGGTTCAAGAAGCCATGAAGTCGACACCAAGACTGAAACCCGACCACAAAGCGAAGAGACTCCAGTTCGCTCGCAACAACAAGTCTACGAATTGAGAGAAGATAGACATTAAGATGGATGGCTACCAAGTCATATTTAATAATGAAAAACGAATAAAATTTGTTCCATATCATTCCATATCGGTAGTCTCGGTCAATGTCAAGCTTTCACCGCAACGAGGAAGCTTCAGTTGGTGTTCATTTCAAATCGGATCAATGCTGTAGCATATCAGAATGTATTCAAGACCAGTTTGATACTATTCATAAACCGTCCTCGTCCTTCCGGACATGTCTTCCAACAAGACAATGCTCTCTTTTCTCATCCAAATTACCATCATACCAGCGGAAAGTTCGCGGCTACGCCGCGACTTCCACTGGCTTCCACTGGCTTTCGTTTAGAAATATTTGTAGTCGTTCTGTTTTTCTCTTATTAGTAAAACAATTTATTAGCAGAACGTCAAAAACCAAAATAAATTTACATCCCGTTCCGTATCCCAACTACCCTACAACCTCCTAAATAAATGAATGTGAAGCGCTCGGGTGGTCATGACTCCATCCCGAAAATCAAAGTAAAAGACCCACGATCTTTTGAGTTATTCAAAGAAACGTCTTGGACAGAGTCACATACAGACAGAACTATTCGCTTAATAATAAGTAGATAGTGATGTTCCAAAAACGTTGGAAAACAATGTCCATAAAAATTGTAGTTTTAAAGATATCAAGCTGATTTTTTACATGTGATATACGGACATGCTATTTGATATATCAGCAAAATTTTGGCGTTTTTTATCGATTTTAAAACAGTTTTGTACAATTTGGGTGTACGGTTCTACAGTATCCCTAGTACCCTGCGACCTCTTAAGTATATGGTTTCGAAGCGCTCGGGTGGTCATGACTCCATCCCGAAAATCAAAGTAAAAGACCCACGATCTTTTGAGTTATTCAAAGAAACGTCTTGGACAGAGTAACAGACAGACAGAACTATTCGCTTAATAATAAGTAGACAAGTAGATATTTTCTCTCTTGAATATTAATGTCTCTCTCCTCAAATTCCACATTCACCTTTTTCTAGCCTTCTTTCATTCTATTCCAGGCTGTCCTCTTTCTGGAACTTATCTGAAAGTCTCGTCTGTATTTCAACCGTAAATAATAAAAGGAAAATATGTATGCTGAAGCAGGAATGGATACCAAGAGAGAAAAATCGATTTGATGAGGAAGGATTCATTAAGAAACGAAATAGCAATCAGATACAGAAATCATCATCACAAAAGACTTCACAAAAAGACAAAAGACAAAAAGGGGTTGGGGGCTGTGATCCGCGCTAAAACAATATGAGCGAAAAACGGATCGACTAAGCAATTAAGTGAGTTGGCACTTTGACTTTCTTAACTCTTTTCCAAGGGAACACTATTTTATAGGTTTTACAGACAACGTTTTTCTCGAAGACCAATTATTCGCTTCGAGCGATTCAAAATTAAAACAAAAAATCAAAATTACATATATTTGCATTACGTGCTCAGAAAATCGGTCTGTTTCGGCATTTGCTTTGACCGTAAAGTCCTACAATTTTTCTCGAGTAAATTATAGCGTATTTGGGAAGATCCTAGTAATTATTAGAATACGTTTTGATACGATAAACTTAAACAAAAAAGAGGCCGTTTTATGGCAAAACGAGACAAAGGAGGTTACCACTTTTACTAAGATTAATTTTTTTAAGATTAGATAATAAAATACGTTTGAAATTTAGAAAGAATTTTCAGTGTCCCTCGTTGAATATACATTTTTAAAAGCTTCTTTCGTTTTACAGTTATGCGGGATAATCTAAAATCTCCCGAAGACGAATTTATTCGATTCGATTGCAAGATTTCTTTCCTTTCTGAATAAAATTTCGACTAGTTTCGCTTTATTCGTCCCGGAAAGAAGGATCCGCATTTTTTTCCGAAATCATTTTTGAACAAAAAATGATTTAAGAGATATTGTTTTCTTAATTCAAAAAAATAAATTTTCGGACTACTGTAATGGAAGAGAAATTCCCAAGGCGTCCGCGACCGCGCCGCCATATTTAATGCAAGTGCGCTCCTGGCGATCATTTTGTTCACTTGCTTCGGAAATGCTTCGAAAATCTACTAAAATTTCAGAGGGCAGACGAAGGATCAGTATCGAGTGTACGCGGAAAAAGACAACGAAAGAGGATACCAGTCAAAATACGTTTCAATTGCGAAATATTGGTAAATTTTTATAATTTTTAAAAAATTCCTCATTGCTTTAATAATGACCCACCTACTCAACTTCCATAATGGAATATTCCAAAATGAATCGTTAAAAATGTAAATAATCATTCCAGAAATTGTATTAAAACTTTCACCGACAAGGTTTTAAAAGTTCAACATTTATTTCCCATTTTCTTAGAGTATGAGTCGAGATCTACAATTTGGCCCTAAATTTGGTTTACTGCAATTTTACAACTTCCCCATTATGAAGAAAGTTGTGAGCCGAACCACAAGTCATTAATCAATTATACTTATGCGTAATGCCAAATGATCAAGGATACCCTTGCTCAAGCTTTTTCAAACTTTCTATACAGTAGTAGTAATATATTTCGTGAAACTATTTATAAGGTTTGGATCTGATCATCAGCAATATTTCGATAATTTTGATCACCCGGTCGATAGGAAATATTTTAACCACCGAATAGCTCCAGTTTTTTGAGCATAAGTTTATTGAATGAGTTATCTCTTTGATTCTTCTTTAAATATTTATACAAAAACAATTCAAATGGACATGTTGGTGTATACCAATTGTGACTATTTTATTACCACATTCCTTCGTCTACCATTTATGAAGGCTCGTATATCTGTCGTAATGGTCGTTTATGGCTAGCCGAGCGGCGCTGGCAAAACACTGTAAAAGACTCCCGATTCGCACCCCCTGATCATCACCACATGGTCTGCCGGCTCACCATTTGAATTGAACTATCACCTACATGTTTTAGAAGGAAACGCTCGTTCTGCAACCGTCATGACGACTATCTGGGATTTCGTTAATTCGAAACAATGTCTTTTTTATTTTTTCTTTCATTATCTGAAGACGTGATACAACAAGAAAACAGCGAATATAAAACTCTCAATAAGACGAAAACTTTCGAAAAATCTGATACGCGCTTTAAGATTTAACGACTTATTCTTCAAAAAAATATATAGCTCGTTTTTCTGTAATTGCTTTCCTTCTGTCTCAGTTCAAAAATTCTAGCCTAAATAGCTTATTGATCTTTTTACCTTTATCTTACAGATCGAGCTCAGTGTGCTTTTTATCTTTTAAAATATTGAAAATTTACAAAAAACAGTTGGACTAGCCAGTAGTTTCAAAGCGAAAATTTGCAGGTGTTATTTTTGAAAACCTATTTTTATTTAAATGATTTAAAGTTGTCCATTCATTTCTTAGATGTTTCAATAGATGATTGCTTTGTTTCAAGCAATAGCTACAGTTTCCCTTATATGTGCTAATCGCCGTCTTGTAGCAACTAGATAACCATCTGAACACCGCATGCACACGTACCGCCCAGCCTGCCCTAATTCCAGCGACTCCGCCTTAATTAGGTGGCGTGCTCTCTTTTTCTCTCTTCCCCGCTCTCTCCGATGTCGTGCTCAATGACTATCCAATAAATACAGTTTTATTCGATTTTGTGATTTTCAGATATCGTCGCATAAAATGATTCTCTCGACTGCCGCTTCGTGCATTTTAATACTTCTTATCGCTAATATTGGCCATGCTAACGCCGATATGTGGATGTACGTCAATGTGCTCTCAATTGAAAGAAGACCATGTCCGATTGACGAAACGTCTTGGGGTACGGAAATCAATGGATGTGCCACAATGAGCTACATGACAGTAAGTGTTCTTTTAAAATATTTCTGATATACAACGCTCATCAATTATTTTCAGTTAGACGAGCGCATTCTCCCGCACCACGAACGTCGCTCATCAAGTTTCGAATATGTAAATGGAATCACGCGTCCCACTGTAACCCATTGGCCAAAAGGAAGACTTGCTGATTGGATGATGTCTATTCAATTCATTTCCGTGGATCCAGTTTATGGCCTGGCGAGAACTTGCGACCGCTCTGGATACATTCGTGGATTTCAAAACGAGAGCGGATTCTCAAACGATGAAACAGAATTAATAGAAAAAACTATAACGGTTCGTGAGTCTAAAAATTAATTTGTTTCTTTCCGGCAACAACCAATACAATGCTACATATGCAAGCGATACGTGATCCGTTTCAGCTCATACGCGGTGAATCGTAGATCTCAGTGAAATTGAGTTACAACTGAAGACTTTAAACAGTCACGCCTATGCCGTTAGCCCGGCCGCTTTACTGATTCTGTTTCATGACTCTGAATTTTATAATTTTTCCATTATTCACATACAATTATTAAACCTTCTGATTAAAAATTCTTATTTCTAAGAAAGTTGCGATTGAGGCTTCTATTTGGACGAAATTTCGGCCGTCTTCGTCTTCGTCTTGAATTCGTCTAACGCAGTGTGTTGTCAACTTTTTTATTGCGTAAGACGAATGCAAGACGAACAAAAACGACTTTTCATCGTCATCTTTCGTGGAAGCCTTAGTTGCTATCCTACCCGGATTACAAGTATTGTGATGAGACGTGTACCAACGTTTTTACAGATTCAAGGCCAATGCTTTACGGCAACTGTCAATGTCCAAGCTTCCAATGATGTTTGCCCATGGTGTGTTAATGATTCTAAGACCACTACTACTACCCCTACCGAATCAACGACTTTCCCCATGAAAGCGTCTGCGCTCTCACCATTCGACAACGCTTCTCTTCTCATTATTATGGTGGTCCTTGCACTGTTTTCATTCTTAGCTCTCTGTGCGACCACCGTATTGCTTATTGTTTATATTAGCGATCGAAAGAAACCCGAATTCTTCGATCTGCATTCGCCTCAAGCCAATAGCACTGTTCTCTTAAGGTTTGACTCGTTTTTCATCCTGACATATGTTGACATTTTTCAGTGATCATAATGCTTTCACCACAAAATCATCCGAACGATGGACGGAATATGATTGTGAGAATTGGGCATCATTCCAGCCATTGCATATTGAATCTACATTTATTCCACCAGAGACGGGTGTCTATAAAGTAAGTCAAGATGATGACTCAAGCGATTCAGGAAACGCTTCTCTATAATAAATGGATGTCCCACATCCAGAATTTCGTTATCTATCAGATCTCTATAATATATGTTACGATGTTTCCTGTGCTATAATACTGTTCATTTGATGTATTTCTTATCTTTTTATCATGGTAATCTGAATAAAATTAATTTAATCATTTTAATAAGATACATCTTGTACTGTGCTGGATAAATGAACGAGGAACTTTGGAAGGAGTTAGGATTATGGAGTTTCTGAACAATGAATAAAACACGTAGGGGGTTATGAATAAAGCAAGAAAAAATGTTTATGAACATGCAAGAATACGTCCAAATTGGTCCATAGAGATGGTACAAGTTCCATCACTGACAACCATTCCAGAACGGGAAGTGTGGATCCTTTTGTCGCCTCTCTTAACATAGCATTTGTCTCTATCCTGAACAAAAAAATATATATATAAAACAGACGAATTTTTAGGTTGGCGCATTTGTGTTTCTCGTCATATTCAGATTCTCGAGAATTAAAGAAAGTTTTAAAAATGTTTTTTTTTTGCGAGAAAACGAAAATTGGTATGAAGAGATATATTGAATTTTATGAGAAATTTTTAATTCCAACATAATTTTTCTACTACATCTACAGAAATTACATTTTTTAATATGATTTTCAGACTTATTTTTTGAAAAATATCATAAAACATGGATAACTCTTTCTTTCTTTTTGTAAGAACAAAAAGAATAATATTTGCTATAAATCAGAAAAAAAAGTTTTTATTTTTGAAAAATATTTTACCTGAATAGCCATGTCAATGTGAGAGCTTCTCAACTGGGCAGTAAGATTCATAGGATTGACAGATAACTTGACTGGCTTAGCTTCAACAGTAACTTCTCCTGTCTGGCGATTACTTTTTAAGAGCATCCCATTGATATGGACAATTAGAGTTTCATCTGGAAGTTTCTCGTACTGCGCTTTCTGCATGACTGCGTTACACTTTTCCATGTTCTGAAATAATTTCATTTTCTTCGTGTTTCTAGTGTTTCTAGTACGTTCACTCACACCAGCACCAATGTCTGATTCGCTATACATTTGTTGGATGGTATAGTCCATATTCTGAATCGGAAATTCAGGCTTCTCTAAGGCAATCGCAGACGGTCCAGATGCATTGGCACTACTCAGAAGATACGCTTCTTTTAGCGAGTCCATGCTGAACAGAATTCCTTCTGGACCAAGAACAGCCATCCGATCATTTGTATTCACGAATTTGCAATGAACATGCTCTTTCCCATGCACAATCTTAGCATATTTGTGAAGAATACTAGAAACCGAGCCGTTGGAATTCACATAGGCCATGAAATCAGTATTGCAGACAACCCGAAAACTGCGATCTAAACACAATTCAACAAGCACGCCAGCAGCCATTGATATCATCAGTGTTCCTTCCTGAGAGCAGAGAAGCAAGGGATACTTGACAATTCCTTGTTCGTTTCTGATTCCGCGAATTGGAACGGAATTTATGGCAAACGGGAGTGGACTAACCAGTTGAAAGTGTTGCATGTTGGCATTGTGATGGCGATGTGGGCTCCCTTGAAATTTACTAATTGTGATCTTCATGAGGTTTTTGCGATTTGGAAAAAAGAGAATGCACACGTATGAACCTTATATTAACATGATATTAGAGGAAACTTTCAATCGGAAAAAGGAAAAAGCATAAATTCAGCATAAACAGTTAGTCTTCCACGTAGAATAAAATATTAAAAAATAAACAAACATACGTATACAAATCATAGTTTTAATTAACATGATGGCCACTTTTCGCTAAAACTGGAATGCTAATTTTTTATTTAAACATGACAAAGATATTTGAAAAAATTAAGCCGAACATAGGTAACATGAAATAAGGTTTTTTAGATAGTTAATAATGAATAAAAACGATGGTAACTGTTTAAAAGGTGGAAATCAGGCTTATAAGGAATTATGGGCGATCAATGCGGTGAATTATGTTGCGGATACCAGCGTATTAAAAACATATGAATGAGACTAAAAGGAAAGACTACCACACCTAATTGCCTAATATATTAAATAAAAAACCTCCTCAACTTATTCCCCAACTTTCCTCACCCTGTCTAGTGCCTTCAACGGCTATTCGATTTGAGTTTTTTCGTGGAGTGCTTTTCAGTTTTCCATTTTTTTGAGTTGACTGAATCTGTTTCCTAACATTGTGGTTAATGTTATTCGGTCTTCCCCCAGAAAACGGGATGTGTGCAGGAGGGGAGAGATCGTTATAAGCCGAATTATTCACTGTTGGAAGACCCCTGAAAGAAAGGAAAAATATGAATGGTGATATGAAATAGAATGTTTGCTGCGGAGAAGGTACTTTGGGAAACTTTAAAAATGGCTTATATATCTTGTTTTGTATAATTAAAGGGAAATCAACCTACGGTTGTAGTTCGACAGACATCACAGTAAATGAAGCAGTGTTCAAAGATATAGGTGACTTTTGTTGAAATGGTAGCCCACTTTTTTGAGGTGTAGAATTATCTCTGAAGCAGAAAGTGATTATTATGAGAATATGAGGCATTCATAAAAAAAGGACTAACCCTCGTTGGTTTCGTAGAGCCATTTCGGTTCGTAACAAACGTACTGAACTCTTCGAATGTTCTATGTAATCCAAACACCACGTGGTGTTCTAATGACCTTTTGCACAGAAATTATGAAAAAAAACGTGGAAAAAATCACGCATTCGACTACAGAAATGAATTTTGTCATGGCATTTTATGACTAAATATGAGATTTGGCAGGAAGGATAATAGTGAGAAAAGAAACTGAAAACTCGTGTAATTCAACCGGCAATATAATGGAAACGGAGGAGTTTAAAGGAAACGGTGTAGTTTTCGAACGCGGTTGCGAAGGTGGTAATTTGTTTCGGAGCCATCTCTCGGGCGAATCAGCCTCGAAAGCTGGTCGCCCCCGATATTTTTTCTTATTTCAATCTTTCAGAGCATCCAATATCCGAAGCCTAGCCTTTTTGCTTACGTGAGCGGCGGCCCCAAGTAGAGAGGATAGCTGCTTTGAGGAGTACTCCTAAAGTTAAATATTTAATTTCGCAGGCGTAAAATAAACTAATTTTACCGAATGGGATTTGATCCACTGCTCTAGTCCATTTTCTGGCAAATAATAAGCTTTGATATACCCATCGACAAAGTTTGCATGTGGCACCGGTTTCATTTTACACAGCGGCTCTAGCTATAAAATTTCCATTTTATAGAAACCATTTTTTAAAATTCGGTTACCTTCATTAAAATATTTTGAAAATCGAGTTGCATGAGAGCTCTTCCTTCTGTAGAACATTTTCCACCCTCTCCAAATCCTTGAACGAGCGCTTTAAAGGAGTAATAGATCGTTCTATCCCAGAAAAACTTCTCCATAGCTTCAGATAGATTAACTGAGCCACTTTCTTTCACTGCACTTAACCGAATAAAGAAAAGATCATACTCTTGAACAATAAGATCAACATATGGACTGGGCTCGCTTCTGAGCTCACCAATGTCCCACTTAACCAACGCCACGTTTTCTACGAGACTTTTAAGACGGAGCGATCGAGAAGCAGATGCATCAATAATGAGAGTCTTCGCAAGAGATTGGCAAGGTAAAACGCTTGTGTAAAATGTGTCGATAGGTATTGACAATGAATGGCGAACATCTTCCAGTAACAATGACTCGATGACAGGGCGTATCAGATCTAGTTGACGAGCCACAAATTCACTGGAAAGCTTGTAGGAGTTCCGATAATTTCAAAAAAATGTTCAAGTAACACACCATAGAAGAGTAATTGGTTGATGTAAACTACCAGACAATTAGACTCAAAAAATACTTTCAGCAACTTACATAGAGTTGATAGCAATTACACGCTCACATGCTCCGTAAAGATTGTCAATGAATGCAATTGGAACAACAGGAGACAAAGAGGGGCATATTTTTCCAGAGAGGAAACTTCCGTTCCCTTGAAACACTTTCTGGAACTTATAGCCGTCCCCAGCACATTTGGTTAACTTCTGTGTGATTCCATCTATGCAAGCGGAAAGTTTTGGTATCTTTTCTACATACTCAGTACCTTCCGATCCAAATATATGGCACATCTGAAAGATCGAGAACGGACTATATTTTATGTTATATATAATCTTACTGATACAAAGAAAAACTCGTATAACTCAATAATTGCGGGAGCTGATTTTGAGCAAAGTGTAGGAAGCAGGGCAGTCATTTTCAAGTATCTACCGCAAAACCTGAGTAGGTTTAATGCCGTATTGCAAAGGTTTGGCGATGGAGAATCAGCTGTCTCGTCTAGTGGGTCTTCAGAAAAACTTTCCTGCGATTTGAGATTTTCGGGTGCCGATGAGGTAGAAAAACTTCTTTGGTCTGAAGACTTCTGGCTATAGGTTGATTGATGACGAGACCGAATAGCTGCTTGAGAGAATGGATTTTCCCATTCATAGCCGAATAGATCACTTTTGTTTTCCTCAGTACTTCCCACAATTTCTTCTCTTGTTTTTATGTTATCGAATTCTTGCCTAGACTCTTTCAAGAATTCGAAATCTTGCAGGTCAAAAATAGTAAATTGATATGGAACTGGACAAAGAGCGAATGTTTCGTTTTCTATAAACATTAAAAGCTCATCCATTCGCTCATTATGGTAACGATCAAAGTATATTTCTATTCTCTTTGCAATAGCTTCAGCGAGTACATGTTGATTGCAGGCAAAGTACGTCTTTCCGATATTATTGAATCGATTAATCGAGTCGACGATATCCAGGATATGGTCGAATTTGAGGCTCACGAAATCGCGTGATTCCACTAAAGTTAAAAGTCGCTTAGCAGCTGATAAAAACACATCGTTCCTGGAAGAAACCAGAGCATTATAAATGCGCTGAGAAGCTTCTGATGTTGATTCCGAACTATGGAATTGAATAATTTTGTTGTACGCTTGAAAACTCCTGCATAAAACAAATCCCATTTCTCGAAAAGTAATTGATGACTGATCACTTTCCAGCTTCAAACAGAGACTCGCGTAGGTCGCTCCTTCTGTACGATCTTCAGGTTTCAGTTTATCAGCCACTACGGCAGTGGTGGTCGATTCAATAGCTTCAACGAATGCAGCCAATATTTTATCAGTTACAAGATCAGTTTTTTCGAGCATTTCGTACGCAGTGTAGACAAAGCGGTAATTTTCTGAGTCGAATACAACGGCGATTGTAGATAGTTGAGCTGTGAGTTCAGTATCCAATAGGCAGCTCATTTCCGCCATTTTTGACATTACATCACTAAAAATATAAATTTACTTAGTTTTCAAATTAAAGGTTAGCACATACTTCACACATGTAAAATGCGAATACTCTGCTGCTTTAATTTGCGTTTCAATTAGAAGTTGAATGGCCATTGGAAAGTTTCCGTCTTCGATATTTTGCCGAGCTTTTCTTTCCGCTTCATGAAAATGTTTTATTGTTGTTAAAGTTGCTTTTAGTAGATTCAAAGTGTTTTTCTTTTTTTCATTAGCAATCAATCCTAGGCACGTACGTGTTTGGCTTTTTGCCAGCGCAAGCGCTTGCCTAATAGTTGCTACTTCTTCGATTACTTTCCCAACATCATCACGAATTTTTTCCATTTCTCCAACTTGAGCTGTATAGGAAGAGGACTTTTGCATTATTAATTTTGAAATGTTTTTGGAAACAACAGTATGTTGAGATTTCAATCGAAATTTTTCACGTTGAATATCCTCGTAGCACATATCGATGTCGTATAGTTTCTGGAAAATACCTTTAGGTTTTCTAGTTACAATGTAAGAAACACAAACTTTCAGCTCGTAGTCAATTGCATCAAAATCCTCGTTGTTTATGAAATACGCAGCATCTATAGAATTTATTACATCTTCATCCTCTGAAATTCTAGAAGACGCATTCTTTTTTAAAGTTGAGCTTTGGGTGCATTCGACCGATGGCACAACAGGAGGATCGTATGAAGAATTTTGCAGATCGTAAGAGCTGAGGGTTCCATTCATATTTTCTAGTAAAACCTGAATTAATTTATCTATAGGGCGAAAGGTTCATTTAATGAGCCCACCTTAACATCATTTTCTGCAGAAAATTGCTCTCCTATTTGATTTACAGTTCGCGTTAACTGCATCTTTAATCGCTCCATTTACAGTTTATTTCGAACACTGAAAAAACAAATGATTATTAAAGCGTATAATATTTCTGTTATAGTCTGTAAAAGTGTGCGTTATTCTGAAAAAAATAACTTAAGCGTTGAAAATAACAGTAATGCTTTACAGTATATTTAAAGGCACGCTCAAGTACGTTATGAAATACCTTTGAGCAAAAACAACTAAAGGAATTCGACAGCATAACGATGCGTCCAACATAGCTTCTAACTGTGAAATCGCGGCATCCAAGGTCAACTCGATGTTTCATATCGTTGACTAATATTTTTATTTCTATTTTTTAAGATATAGTATCTTTAAAATACGCTACAAATACATTTTAAGAGTAAGAATTTTGGTTATAATTATAGTTAGTTATTAAAGTTATTTATGCGTTAAACGTGAGGAAATGGTCCACAATTAGTGGAGGGAAGAAAACGGGGATGGGCAAATAAGATTAATAACCAATTTGGGCCAGTTTTACCTCTGGGGTTACGTCGCGACGCTGCTTTTCTATTTTAAAGCTACATTCGCTTTTTTTTTAAAGTGGGAAAATACCTTGAAACGTTTTTCTTTTTTTTTTGAATTTTTTTATTCCCTTATCAACTCCACTGATTTCACTTGTTCAAATTATTTGAGGCTGAGTAGGGAACTGTGAGGAAACATTGTTGTAATTGTGAGTCAAAGCGCTATAACAGGGCGTTTCCTCACAACCAATCTCACCGTTCCAACATTTGTGGAGCGTCGTAGCGCGCACTGTTTAACAAAACTATAGCTCCCACTCTGTACCCGAAATTGTAATGGAATTAAGGAAAATTAGAGTTTATTTCATATTAGATGCAAAAAACAAATTTAAAAATTTAATATTATTGTTGGATACGACCCACGTGATCAGCGAAAGTTGGTAAGCCGGTGGCTCGCCGATGCCGTCTCCAACACAGGAACATTGACGCCGCATTTGAAATGCCATTTGTAGTATCTGATATTAGCGAGTAATGTTTTTGGACAATGTCTAAACATTTCGGAAGGAAAAATTCACGAACCAAGTAAGAAGGATTCTGGTCTAGATGACTACTGTGTCCATGTTAAAAGTGCTTTGAAGGAGAGAGAGAAAGAAACGCTGATCGCTGACGAAACTCGTACTGATTTTTGGAAACATTGTGCAATTATGAAAGAGGTGCCCACTAGGAATGACACTATACAAATTCCCCGGCCGATTTTATGCAAAAAAAATACCTCAGCTTTTTAGCAGTTGTTTCCAAAAAACAAATTTTCAAAAGTTGTGTGTAAACACCGTACGTACAACTTACGATGAGTACCGTATTTTCCTTTAGAAATAATTCATTGCAAACACTTTTTTCTAATGCCGAGTTCAAATTTGATTTCCAGGAGAAATTTCCTGGAAAAACAGAAAAAAAGTTTAAAAACTTGAAAAAATTGCGTTAAAAAAGAGCCGTAAATCGTGCGACGGTCGGTGGTCTCGAAGGGAAGAGGCAAACTACGGTAACACTCGTTGCGACAGTTTCCGGAAAATCTGGAAAAATGGCAGCTTTGGACAGCGTTTTTCCAGGAAATTTCTCCTGGAAATCAACTTTGAACGCGGCATAAGAGGTTCTTAATGCTAATCCTTGGAGATTCAAATCGTTCAGGTTCTTGACTGCCATTATTGCTCCATGTAAAAAAGGATCAATCGGACATCAAAGATTCAAAAATTCTCTCTGTTACAAAGATTTTTTGTTTTCCTTATCAACTTATTTACTTAGGATACTTAGTCGATCCGTTATTCGGTTGTGTGGGACGCGGATCACATCTAGCCATGCCTTCCGGTCCTTCCGATGGTGGTCTATAAAGTGATCAGTTGATTTCCTCGACGTATTAACACTTCTTTTCGCTGTGAGTCGGACTATATAGGGTGGGGGAGGAAAGTTTCGACAGGTCGTTTTTGATCTCGGGGAATCCATTCTTGTATCAGTTTCGTCCATCTCCCGTCCATTCTTCGCATAATGTGTCCGGAACATCCTAATTTTTACTTTTTGATGTGTTTAATTTTTTCGATTTTTCGGATGTCTTCGCGGTGTAAGTCTCGGTGGCGTTGTTCCGTGAGGATCCTTCCTATTAATCTTCTTTCTTCTGATGCATGCGTCACCGGGATTCTTTCAGCGAGGCCCTGTGCAAGGGTCCAGGCTTCAGATCTGTATGCGAACTTTCAGATCCCCAATTCGGGTACTGATCATAGCGTCAGTTGTGTGTTTGATGTTGCTGAACGTTGTCCAGGATGCTCTTCTTCTTCTGTGGAAATCTGTATCCAGCTCACTTCGTGAGTTGAGTAGACTGCCAAGGTAGTCATACTCTTCCACGTCTTCGATTATTGTGAAGGAAGCGTCAATTCTGATGATCTCCGAACCCAACGATTTAGACTTCCTTAATTTTACTCATAACAAGCATGTACCATACAGACGTAACAACTGGCGATCACTGAATGATAAAAAGTAGAAAGTATGGAATCCATGGGGCAAAGTCAGATTGAGTCCCATGGAAGCCCTGAAAGTGCTCGTGAAACATCATTTTCGCAACTTCGTTTTGCCGATGAATCCACCCGAATTTCGAAAACACCGTCGCTATGCTCAGAAAACTATTAAATAAAAGCAAATCCTTATCACACCTTTGCTACGAGTCCTCGACAGTTAAGTTTGATGGAATTGACAGGAAAGACTACACATGCCTAGTCAAACGTCTATTCAATATTGCACAATTGAGACAGAGGATAGAAGGTCAAGTTCAAACATTCAAACAGGTTTTAGTCATTCAATTTTTAAGCCCAATGCACCGGCCAAGTTAATTCTTATTCCTCTTATATTAGTCTGGAACCATTCAGAATGGTCTGGAACAACTTGTTTAAACCTAAACCTAGACCTCAATTTTAATATTTCTTAATATTTATTACTTCTGCGTTTTCCTCATTTTAGTTTAATATATTTAAATAATCTTTATTTCTTGTTTTCTTACTATCTGAAGAATTCGTCGGAGAAGTATATTCAGCTTAGTTCTAACTAGCCGTATGAGGAAAGAAGAATGCTATGCGATTTGGTAAATAGGCGGCGTATCGAAAAAGCGATATGACGCTTTTTGAAATTTTCTGGTTAACGAATATTGCTTTATTTTGCATTGTGGCAGATTTTTCAAAAGTTTTATTTTTCAAAAATTAGTATAAAGTTTAATCCTAGTTTTAACGCTAGGAAACTTTTGAATTTCAGTTTCCTTTCTAAATTCTTTTCGAAAAAAGAAATTGTTCTTTTTGTTCAACGACACTCCGCTGTACCGCTGGCGCTCTGTTTAACTACTTCCCTTCTGCGGAAAAAAAGCTTCCTCTCGTTCTTCAGAACCTACTGTTGTGTCACGGCAAAATGCTGGCAGGCAGCGTGGATGGAACGCCATCCACAAAAAGTGTGCCAGTGTTGCGTTTTCTCGCAGTGAGGGCATTCTCATGTAATTGCAAAACGCAGTTTGTGCATTTCAAAGTGGGACTTGTCTAATTTTCTTCTTGTTTACGATATCGTACTACTTATTTCTTTAAAAAACAGATTCTGTTGTATGTTTTGGTAAAAACCTGTTTTTTAATTTTTTTTTTTCAAAATATTTCCTAAAATTTGGATAAAATAGTCAAAATCTGTATATGCTCATCCTCTTTGGTTTTGATTGTCTCATGTTCTTTAGCTTTAGAACACTGGTTTAATTGTGGGCCAAATACAATAAGAGAGATGTGACTATTTTTACAATCACACTGTTTTCCCGCATTTTAATCGGGGATAATTTTGGTTATTCTCGTTCACATCACTGAAAAGTCTTCTCGAAAATTAACTAATATGTTTTTCCCGAATAGCCTAGTTGTTCAGCTTACACTCTTAGTGGTCATTCGGAGAAAAATTGGAGCGTAGACTAAATCACTGTGTTGGAAACATGGGTTGATATCGCACCTGGTAATTGTAAAACGTGCAGAAATTTGAACATTTCCAGTTCGCCGTTGTTGTTTACATTATTTTTTCATTGACTTTACGATCACTCTTTGTCGCGCTCCGTATAAATTTGGCTGTGAATGTTTCTCTCAAACGTCACTTACGTTGTGGCACCCTCATTTGCATGAACATTTAGTTATTTCTCTAGCGCAATTGTTTCATTGTAGAGTGTAGCTGTGCACAATCGGCTCAGAGGATTTTCCTCACCCCCTTGACACCATCAACACTAAGGCCAACGCCGTGAAACATCATGTCGACCCAACAAGACAATGGAAAAAATATTGAAGATGAAAAGGACAATGGTGAGCTTTTATATACAAACAAAATTTGCCCATTTTCTAGCAAGTAATCATTCTGAGTTTTCTAATTTATAGTTGCTGAGTTGACCGAGAAATTGGACAACCTGGCTGTCGACAACACAAACAAGGCGAACGAGAGCAAACCAGCCCGTCGCGGCGGATATGGATACCGCGGGCGTGGTCGTGGTCGTGGAGGCCGCACAGGTGGGCGATTCCTTCCAAGACCACCGTATGAGGAGCAAGTAAAACAAATAGAGGAGTCCCTTAAATCGAAAAAGGTTATTGAAACCGGCGTCAACGGATACGTCAAATGGTTCTCTGTTCGCGGCCTTTACGGATTTATCGCTCGTGAGAATGCAGCTGATGATAAGGATGACTTCTTCGTTCATCAAACAGCTATTGCAAAATCGAGCACCATCAAATATTACCTTCGTACTCTCGCTGAAGACGAGCCTGTTGTTTTCGACATTGTCGAAGGGCGTAAGGGACCCGAAGCCGCCAATGTGACAGGACCCGATGGAACTAATGTTCGTGGATCGAAGCGTGCCCGTTATCTGCTTACTAACCGGGGATCATTGCGTCGTGGTGCCGCTCGAGGATCTGCAACACGCAAGCCACGTGAAAAAGGCAGTGAAGAAAAGGATAAGACGGCTGCTCCTGAAGAAAAGGATAAGACGGCTGCTCCTGAAGAAAAGGATAAGACGGCTACTCCTGAAGAAAAGTTCGGCAAGTACTTTTAGACTAATATAAAGTTTGTGTTTTCCAGTGAAGATGGAGAAACTCGTGGAAAACGCCGTCCTCGTCGTGCTCGTGGAAAACTTCAGCCTAGCGCAGAGAAAGCCGCAAAGCCACATGAGAAGGGAGATGGAGACACTGCTCCAGCTGTGGACGGAGAAAAGAAAGGTCGCCGCCCTATTCGTGGAAAAGGATTGAAAAAGTCGCAGGTGGTATCCCAGCAAAAGCAGGAAGAAGCTCCAGCGAAGGCCTAAGTCGAGTTGTTGACCTACCATCAACTTTTAAAAATCTAATTAAACATTTTTCATTGTCCCTTAGACGAGTCATTTTTCGCTGTCCTTTTGACGAGAACGTTTTATTTTTTGTTTTGCATGTTACCTTCTTGTTTTCAAAATCACATTTTGGAAATATTTATTCTATAAAATAAATCTTGTAAAAATAAATTAAGTTATTTAATGAGGAGAACAATATGCATCGAGTAGATGGTTCATTTTGATAAGTGATAGTTTATGGAAATATGTACTCGTAAATCTCATCGGTAAGGAAAACAATTATACATGCACTAGGCTGGGCCAATCGCTTAAATTTTCAGCACGGTGAAATTGGGTAAAAATGGAAACTTTAAAATATTCTCATCAAAAATGATATACATAAACATGCAATTATTATTTTTTATAATGCAATAATGAATGTTCTAGTCCATTCAGTGTCAATTCTTTTGTTAGTTTTCCACAGAGAAAAAAGTACGTGCATCTTTGCTTCAAAATTAAGAAAGTTCGAAGCCTGTGCCGGCATGAATAGCATATCGTAACTTTTCAAGAAGCAACGATTTTTTGTTATAGTTTGGAAGTTTGAGCAAATTAAAGCAAGTTGATGCTGTGGGAAGGCGCGACACCGATGTTCCCTTACGCAACGCGAGGAAGCCACGGACTACGCTTCCCAGAGTGTCCCCTTGATCTTGATCATCGGAAACTTCAACGCATCTAATGGAGAAAGGAGGTTCTAAATACGAAAAACCCAAGACTGGTGGCCGAGAGCAAGAAGTCACGAATTTCAAAAAAAGCTTGCGCTCTTCTGCGGTGAATTTGTTTTCGAGGATATCCCACAGCCATTTGATGAGCCTATGATTGCTATGAAATCCACCGAAATATTGTATGTTCCTTTTTAAATCAGATAGATCGATGTCCCTGGAAAAAAAATCACAGAAGTGCGCGCGAATCCATGATAAACTTACGAATTGACACCACTAATCAGGCACTGTAAATCATTTGGAGCAAAAAGGGAAAGCCACGCTGGCTGAAGAATTGACTGCATTCCGTTAACAAAGGCTTTGCATTGCTCTTGCGTTCTACGAAACACTCTATGGTGAGCCATTCGATGAACATAATCAATTCTGAATTTAAAACAAGAATTTTAAAATGCTTCGCAATAACTCACTTATTTTCGTTAGTTACTGCAATAGTTCTTCCACTTGGAACAAGGTCAACCGTTGTTATTTTATCCAAAAAATCTTCATCAATGGAAAATGTGAGAGAAAGATCAGCCATATCACCTTCGTATCTTTTGACAAACGTTAAACTTCGATAGAGTTCAGGATCGAGTTGGCTGAGTTCGTCAAATGCACACAAACGATGATTACCCAAAACGGCTGCAAGAAGAACGGGCGCGAGTTGTACATCAACAACGATTCCTTCGTATACAGCTTTTCCAAGCATTCTCCCGACAAATGTGAAAAGAGCAAGATGATCCTCATGTAGCGATGAAGTTGGTGATGGATACAATACTCCTGAAGATTGAATATATAATATATAGTGTAAGATAATTCTGCGATCGTACCGGTTGTTGTCGTTGAGAAAAGATTCAATTGAGGATCAAAAACTTTCTTGAGTGTTAACTCTAAAAACTCCTTGAATACACCATCTTGATCGATTCCTGCCTCATCGAGACCTTGTTCGTTAATAAACTTGACTCGAATAGTAGATTTCAGGGCGGGGACTGTTAGCTTGGAAAGATGATTGAACCCATCTTCAATTATTCTATTTCTTTGGACTGTAATCCATGTCTGCATTTGAGGATCGGAGAGTGCTGACGCAACACGATTCTTGTCTTCGGAAACTTGATGCCGAAACAGCAGCATTCGATCTTTGATTGGAACCAGATGAGCCATTTTACGCATCATCAAAACGCCTCTTCCAGATTTTTTCTCATATTCTATTGTAAGCGAGGACGACTTTACTTCTCTGAAACTAATTTGTTTGCTATACTTTGCAAATGGGAAACTAACGAAATAATCCAAAACTTTGGATCATTTGCGAAAGATCTTCGACTGTCTCTCTCATACAAAACCGTGAGAAGAGAGTGCATACTATGAAAAAGTCCAGTTGCATTTGCCGCGTTTTCATCTGTAATTTCAAATAATGTTCCCTGCCAATACATTTTCCGCTCACCGACGATCCCACTCCAAATCGCACGAAAGCAGAATATATTTACAAATTTACAGATTGATTCGAGTTCTTTGTTAGAAAACGGAGTTTCTTTTTCAAACATCTCCTCTTCGTCTAATATTCTGAAATTGAATAATTGGATAACTTGGAATTCTCTGAATGAACCATACGATATTATTGCAGCTGTACAATCGGCAAAAAGGCGAAGAGTAGCAGTGTGCGGGGAGCTTGCTCTTTTTAGTGATTGGAAAGCGGCTGCTACCTGCAAATATAATTCTTTTCAACACACATGCATATGTATATCTAAGGAGAAATGTTTATCTTGAGAATTACTGACTGGTCCCCACTGTTCCGCATTCGATGAGCTGAAAAGTGATCCACCTGAACTTCCAGATTTCTCTCCCCATTCTTTCAGGTACATCCACAATTGTTTCAATAACTGATCATCTCGACACAATCCTGATATGATTTCGCCTTTCATATGAACCATAGTACTTAGGGCCGTCATATAAACTTGACACACTATTGCGATGAGAGTTGGCGGTGGCTCACTCTCGGATTTCGAAGTTACCGAGTCAAGAGTGCCACCCAGTTTTCTCCAAAGTTCTGAAATTGTTAATAGAAGATGATGTCGAGCCGAAAAAAAACTTACTGCTGAAGGCGGCGCTGATATCTTTTTGATTTTTCAAATTTGACTGATTAACAGTTGCAGGAGAGCACGGAGACAATGCTTTAGTTTCCATGATTTTCCCAAAAAGACATTTTACAACTCGGGAGCTCCAAAGCATCTTGAGCTGATATAGCACGTTACGAAGGGCCCCTTCAGTTCGTTTATCAACCGGCAGTAAATAATGCCCAAAGACAGGATGCCAGTAATGAAGATTCGTTTTTGCCCCACCGTGTTTAACTGTTAGCTCGGTACATCTTGAAAGTGAAACTCCGACCGCCCATGTCCATTCATAAATTTTAGCTTCAAGGGTCTTACTGTCTATGAATGCGAAATGAACCAAATTTGCAAGTATATTGATTAGCAGCCGAATATCCATACTAGTTTCAATTTCATCTTGATTCGCTCGCATCCAGTAAAGTGTTTTTTCGAATAATTGTGTGGATTTTATTACATCGATATGTTGTTGATTGAGATGAAGTAACAAAGCCGGGCATGTGAGAACCTTCAGGACAAATATTGAGAACAGTTCTGTATTATCCGTATTGCAGTTTTTTAGTGGTTTATATAGAATTGAAAATTGCGCATTTACAGTTTCAATGCTGATCAGAGGCTTGAGATCATTAACGGAGACGAATAGTGACTTCTGAAGTTTATTTAATATATTATTCGAATTATCACAGATTTTTATCAGAACTTACCGCTAATTTTTCGTAATTTTCCTTTTCATAAAACAAGCTCGACATTTTAAAGCACAAGCCATTGAGAACCGTCTGAACTTGAGGAGAATTTCGTACCAGTGGCCAGGTAGAACTTGATGAAAACACGATTACAAAATGAATGAGACATTGCCATTCTTTCATTTCCACTGCCTTTTCTCCATTAATAGAACAAAGAATATCGGGAATCAGACTAAAAATGGAAGTGATCAAAGAAGTTGCCTCCTTAATCGTATCCTTATTAAGGAAGGCGGCTGCAAAACTGATCTCTTTCGATGGCGAGTCGAGCGAAATGATGATATGGCGGCAAATATTACATATCATCTGAAAACTTCTAGATTGTAGTAATCTAGGCGAATACTCGGCACCTGTCTATCATTCCGTTCTTTCGCTGTTTCTATCACTTTCGAAGCCTTTGAAAGCATCTGATTTACATTCAACAGAGTTTTGTTGCTTTTTTCAAGGTCACAGAAGTCATTGAAGAAGTTTGGACGAAATGCTCTGAAATTTGGAGCAAGCTTCATATAAATTGACTTTTATTGCATTGATAAGTTATTTATATAACTGGTGTGTAAAGGGGTTCATATCAAGCGAATCCAATACGAAAAAGAGGTGCACGGCGAGTACGAAAGTTGCAAGCACGAAACATCGATAATATTCCGAAAGTTAAGTATATTATACATGCGTTGATGAAGGCAGAAGGCAACGTGGCTTATAGGATATTGTGCGTACCACCCTCTCGTGAATATAGGCGAAAAAATCATCCTATCTGATCTCGATGGCACAACTGCATCCATACTCCGCTTGTCCAGTTTATTTTTGATATTGTAATAAACCATATTTATGGAGAAATTTAGCAGCAATTTACCGGAAAGCACTCCGCGTCGACAAAGAAATGCAGAAATGTGGAATTTACATTAATTTTTGGCAGAACTTCTTTGCATTCAGTGTTTTATGCGTAGCTTTGCAATTAGACATTTATTTATTTAATTTTACAAGCTTCGAGTCTAGGAAAGCTACTGCGACAGAATCATGCAAATTTTCATTTTTAGTAGATAAAATGGGTGGAATTTGGAATTTTATTGGGGGTAAAAGTCGAATTAGATTATTTTTGATTCTAACCAAGCTGATTTAGTAGCTGAGAAACTGCAAAAAATGGATTTATAATTACATATTTAGGTCCACTACGATAGCCGTTTTCAAATTTCAACAAAATTTTTAAAGTAGTCTTTCTAAATACTAACTTTATAGTTCCTTGATATTTTTTTCGGGTTAAATATCCGCGAATATAAGGCTCCAGCTTTTCAGCAAGTTCGACTCGTTTCCGTTGTGTCTCTTCTTCGTCACGCTCTCTCGTTTTTTTTTCGAGAGTTTTCAATATATTATCCATAATTATATTTTTCGTATTTCCATACTGTAAGAATATAAATTTATCAGTGTTCATCTGGAACCGTATCGATAGCTACTATCAACTGCATAGTAGTATAAAATCGGAAGATGGACCGAATGTATATAATGAAATGGTTCAAGAGCATTCGTTTTATTATTAATCACAAATACGAGCATAATAACAAATTACACTTGTGACTGTAAGCGGGAACCCGTATGACGAGAACTACTAGAGCCTTGACCACCTCCTCCAGTAGGCATGGAATTCATTACTATCGCTTGCGCTCGTTCATCATCTGTAAAAAATGATATTGGTTGATATTGAAAGTTAAAACTAAATCTTACTGTGTGCATTTCCTTCGGCAGAATTTTTATTGCTCTTCCTTAATTTTCTCTTTGCCGCAATCAAATCGATTTGTCTCTTTGTACGTGGAATACGAATTCTCATAAAACAGCATACAATGACAACTGGAGAAATTAAAATGAATAGGATTCAACATCGAATGAAACCATTCAGGGGTGGAAGTTATTTTTCTTACTTTCTGCCATTCTTTTTGCCGTCCTAGTGCGAGCAGACCAGACTAGGCGCTGGAAATTCGCGCAATGTGTCTCCATTGTTAACGAATACTAGAACTCAAGGAAAATCCGCATTTATTTAAAATGAATTTTTTAGAATTCGAAAATTGACAAAAAAATTAGCAAAATCATAAAAGTTATCTCACATGTATTCTTTAAACATTACTGACATTTACAATGACGACAAAGCGGTATAATTGAATGCGTACCACAAGTATAGGCACGAATCGCGAGTACGTGGTTTGTCGTTTAGAGGCGGGGTTTGGGTCTCGTTAGGGGATAGCGCGTTTTAACGCGCCAATTTAAAAATTGTAAGAAAGCGCACACACTGCGTTTGTGATTTCTTTTTGAAAATTGAAGCGAATATAGGAATTTTTTCTATTTATATTTTGCTTCGAAAATGTTTTTTTAATTAATACCAATATTCACTTCAATTTTCGAAAAGAAATCACAAGCGCAGTGTGTGCGCTTTCTTACAATTTTTAAATTAGCGCGTTAAAACGCGCTATCCCCTAACGAGACCCAAACCCCGCCTCTAAACGACAAACCACGTACTCGCGATTCGATAATAGAAGATTGCGAGACTTTCCTTTATTGCCAAAATAATATTCCTCCGAGGCTCCGACATTGGTGTCGTCGTAATGGAGCCCGACGAGACACGCCCTTCAATCTATGTCACAACAAATTAAAGGCGCACGCAAATATACCTGCCGGTCCTTACAGGATAATCATATAAACTGGGCCAATGACGGACAGACGACAAGAAAAACGGTGCCCTCGCATCCGATTATTCTCGAATAAAAAAGAAAAACGAAACTTCCCCCTCCCCCAAAATATCTCTATAAAAACTCACTCATAATGAGAAGAACACCTCCGACTAATGCAATCAGCATCCATAGCCTCAGTCCTGGAGCAACAAATTGATCGAGAGCAGATAAATGATTCACTTCTTCACTCCCAGTAGGCATTGTTCTGGGTAATATTAGGGACTGGGTAATTTTATATAAAAATAGGTCAAGAAAGAGCAGTTGCTGATGTGACAGCGTTGTGGTGAAACCGCCACTAGAGAGGAAATGAAAATTGTGAACCGAGGCGTTGAAAGTTTAACTTTCTAAAATACTCTCTTTAGCTGGGAGAAAAATGTAGTCAAGCTAAAGAAGAAATCCACAAATTTTTGAAATTTTTCTTCGACATCGGCGCTTGCATTCAGTCGGCAGGACCACACATGTTCACTTGAATTGTGTTTTCTGCCGTTCGTGAAAAATGGAAGTGAGCGTATCGACGCAAACACCGATGTCGAGAGAAAGATTATTTCGAATTTTTGCAATCTTTAGAGTCTATTTCGGGTGTGTAGGAAAATGAAAGGTTAGTCAATGCATTTTATTGAGAAACGGAAGAACGAAGAGCAAAATGGCGTAAAACTATATATTTTCCCATAGGGAAAAGGACAGTGAAATATAGAGGGAGGGATAAGATTATGGAACGGAAGACAAAACGCTGCAGTTTCTTCGTCTTCATGGCAAAGACGACAGCTGTTGAAATGAGAAGCACAGGAGGGAAAGGGAGGAAGCAACTAAGGACCCCTCCAACCGCCACTCTCTCGTTCTCTCTTTCTTCAAATAGTGTGCTTTTCAAGCCGACGGCAGCAGTGTGGATATTGAAGAGGCGACAGGGATATGGAGGGGACAGGAAAGACTGCATAGCCCAACGAGAATCTTGCTATTATTTAAATTAAATATATCTCGTGAGGGGACCATCTAGTATTTGAACGTTTAAAGGCCTTGTTTGTTTACTGAACTCAATAGCAATTTGCTGCTATGCCTTCAGCATCTATACATTAGCACAGGAAAAGCACCAAGGAAGGGTACCAGAATCGATGAAAAACACAATTATGCGATTTAAAAAGAGATAAGGCAATTGAAACAAATTAGAGGGGATCCGTTGTACATAAATATATAGTAAAACTCTGAATTAATTTAGAAAAATATTACAACTTGTTAGATTTTCAAACCCTGACTTATATACATGTAGATGACAAACGTTTTGTTAGTCCGGACTCGACAAATGGTCTTTTCGGAAACGTTTTTAAATTAGAAATAGTTTTGATAGTTCTACGTTTTTTGTTCACCCATTCCAGATCACTACCGAGATACGTGAATATGAACTCGTCTATCGTGTCATTGAAAAATATCTTTCCCATCTCGAATCTCAAGTCTTCGGCGATTTGCTCGATGGGAGTTGCATGCATTTCAATCATTTGTTCTACTTTCTGAAAAAATGAAAACGTTTTGAAATAAGTTTAATGGGTCTTACGTCCAAGTACCAATGACTTGAAACAGAATATTCATCAGCCACTCTTGACAACCAGCCATTTAGTTCGTAATCGTCTTGTCGGTATGTTCGGAATTGCATTTGCTTTTGATAAAGCTCGTTAACTAATTCATAAATTCGACTTCCAGGAAATCGACACCCAGAAGCAGAAAATCCCAATTCTAATGGAGGGGAGCACTGGAGCAGCTCAGAGGTCACTGGATAATTTCCGGCAAGTGGTCGGCCTTCAAGCATAGTTTCCATACTCATTGCAAGTGTGGGCAAGGCAACTGGTATAGTTTCCGCCAGCACGGCAAAATGATCGTACCGGGACCAACCAGTCATAATGAGACCCTACAATACAAATTCATTAAATACATTGAACAGTCTTTAATCAAAAATTCGCCAACAAAAAAGTGTAATCGCTCCACCCCCTTTTTACTTTATATTTTATCTTATGTTTAAATTCTCAGTTTTTAAATGTATTCTGGACAAAATTACCAAAGTTTTGATGTTTTCACTGTTTAAAGACAAAGGAGACTGTGTAGTCAAAGAGTATTTCGCAATGTCGCAAGGTATTTTCTTTAATATACAGTATTTTAAAAACATTTTCAGCAAGTTGAACCGGAGAAACAGCGGCTTTGAGATAGCTAAATGGGTTTTGATGATACAAGGAGGATAGATGCTTCTGGTCACGTCTTTTTGTGCCGATAGGTTTTTTAAAGTTAAGTCGAAAGTGCACCGAGGTTCAGAATCTTATTTTTGTGGAAACGTCTAGACTGTGGCAAGCAATACGGCTTTCGGAGTTAACACTTAGTACCTAGAAAAGGCACGCTCTTCAAACATTTTCCTTTGGCATAGAATTACCATCAGCGGCCAAAAACCAAATTTTAATAATTGAAATTGAATTTGATTCGTTAATGGGGTTATTCATGAAAAGCACAATAGCATTTTAATGCAAAAAATGCCACTTTAATGTTATTCACGATTGCATTTTAATGCAAAAAATGCGTTTTTTGCATTAAAATGCTTTTCGTGCTTTTCATGAATAACCCCATAAGCAAACGAGTTTTCAACGTTTTCTCCACTTTCGGTTTTTTAGCTTTGTCGGGCTTTGTCACAATGCAGTTGTGTCTTAAAGAATATTCAAATAAACTTATTTTCAGAACACCTGAGTAACGGTCGAACTCGACGAACAAAAGAATAAAGCAGCTGGCACAATGGACCTATTTAAGTATTATTATTATTGTCTTTCTTTCTGTTTTTTTTTTCATATTCAATATCTGCCGAAAACTGCAATTTTAAACAAAATTTTTGCCCATCACGGATGTGCGGAATAAAAAATTGAAAAGTTTCTGTCAGGAAAGAAGTTTCAAACAAAATTTCGATAGATATTTTGTCTATGGAAATAAGAGTCAATAATGTAGTACAGCTCTAACACAAAGATAATGTTCTCGATCATATGGGGTTGACTAGAAATTCTTGCCGTCCAAGTTACCATTTTCAAAAAAAACATAGTTTTCAGTTAGTTTTTTTTAATTTGTTCTTTCAAATACCTTATTTTTTTGTAGTTTTCATAATGGACAGGTACAGAGGCTCTTATACGGATATACGGCAAACACCTTACAAGAATATCAAAAATACCGTTTTCAGGTTGTTTTTGGAGCCCACCTATTTCACGAATTCCCGCTATCGTATAGTTAACGAAACAGTACTTTTTGGGATCCTGACACTATCAGTGAAGCAGAACGGCTTTTTAATGGACCTAGGTGTTAAGTGGCAGATTGCAGAAAGCAACTATCGGCAGTTTGAAAAAAAAAATTATTTGCATTCAAACGTAGATTTAAAACGATTTTTTTCTTTTTTTAATTTGTGCTGTTTTTCATAAATCTCGTTGATTTTTCAAATAGCTTAATTTAATACCCTCACAATATTAATGCTTATTTGAATTATAATTCCGAAAAGTTTCAAAATTTCAACAAAACATTCAATGCTCAAGGAAAAGCAATATAAAAATGACACTTGACTTGGCCTACAAAGATCATTTGCTAATTGCTTGCAAGCATTTTTTTTTGTGGTACGGCAGTTTCAAGTTTTATTTTCACTTTTTTCAAGGTGCGACAATTTTTCTTTTTTTCTATTCGATCTTACCTCGATTACGTTGAAATCCTTGTATGCCATTGAAAATTGTTTGATCCAAGATTCGTGATTTTTCACGTAGTGATTTGCGTTTGTCGAATATCTCGAGGGACCATCTGCACCTTTCCATGCAGAGCTTCCCCACACATTTCCGAAGTTTCGTAAAATCATCCAAGTTGATCTCGGAAGATAAATATCTAAATCTTCTGCATAATTCCACAGTACTGGCTGGAGGAGTTCCGTTAATTTATACTCTTCAATGTCAGATTCCATCGCACTAGTCATCATATCATGCCATGCAAGGACTTTGGTATCTGGATATTTTTCTTTTACAAAACGCGCAGTTCTTGCAATATGCCACAGCATAAGACGTTCCCGTGAAAATTCATTTCGTAAACGTGAAACACTTGCATTGCAGACTCCAATCTTAAATTGCTATTTTTATAGGTTTACATTGTTTGCAACTACTCACCTGGAAAGCCTCATCAGCCCCTATATGGAAGTAAGACATTCCGTTCTTCATGTGCACTGCAGCTACTTCATCAATCATTTCTTGTATTAATTCCCAAGCACTATCGTCAGAAAAACAGATGACTTGAGGGAATCTGGAGTCCTCTCGAAGATGAGCAAATTCTTCAAGCTTTAGAATCCATTCGAGATGCCCCATAGTTTGTACTAATGGAATTATTTGAAGATGATGTTTTTGAGCTTCTTGAAGAATTCTATTAACCGTCTCTAAGCTGTAGGCGTTTTTATTCACAGCACCAGCAAGTCTTCCTTTATACGGAAACATATCCTCCCACTCTAAAAGAATTCCGGTTGCTTTTATTCGGTTGAAAAAAGCAAAGAGTTCAGTGAAGTATTCTGGCTTATATGGCGCTCCTTTCAGATCTAAATGAATAATCCGCCTTTGTGGTATCAGCTTTCCGTCTGGTGTTAATTTAGGGTACTTTTCTCCATTGATCATTATATTTTCAGCCGGCTTGATAGTTTTTTGCTGAGAAATATTTTTTTTCGTCGTCAATTTTAAAATGCGAGTAGTTTCCTTGGGTAGATCCGGATTATTGATTTGTTCAGGTGCATTCTGATTTTTAATCGCAAATTTCTCTTGTGGCGGTTCAAGAAAAGGATACACTGGGGGAACATCAGCTCCATCGATAGGATGAATTTGTTTATTTACCTGAAAGAATTTTGTTAATTTATCGATAAGCTTAAAAATGACAGAATACTTCTTGAACGTTGCAGCGTGATTCTGAAAACTAAATGATGAAATTAAGAAATCTTACTTCGGGAACAAATCTGGCATCCGTCGATGTCGTTTTTAATTGTGAAGCAAATAAAAAAAATAGCGTGATGATGCAGAGGTATATTAGTCGAAACCATGCTGACCGGTATCTCCTCCCGAAAAACGCTCGTAGCATAGTACTCTATTGAACTTGTATTCCTTTCATAAAATCTGAAATCAAATAATTTAAATCATTTTAATTATGATTTACTTAAGTTTGAATTATTACAAAATGTATAAAAAAGCATGACGAATAAGGTGATTTCAGAGTGATGTCGTAAATCCAGATTTTAAGAAATAAAACGGAGCATCTTCCACATTTTGCAAAGATATGGCGCTTTTTGGACGCTTCAATGAATTTATTCCGTTGAATCACGATAATTTATTTGGGAGAAGTTCGAAAAGATCTGACGTATCAGAAAAATACATTGTCAATAGACGCCATAGATATTTCTTGAACTGCCATTTTTTCTCAAATAATATTTATCAAATTTAGAAAGAAAACTATTAAAAAAATCCGAATTTGTTTAATACTTTGTTCAATCCATTTCAAAATTGTCGAATCTCTAAATGCGAAGTATAGTGTTCAATCATGACCTAAAGAACCCACATAAGTGCTTACGAATAAATCAGTGCGATTTAAAAAAAAATTGATTTGCGTCTTTTTAGATATATTTACTGGCGCCATTGCAGTGTAACTATAGCGCTCTAGCGGTTCTCAGGCAACACAATATTATTAGAAAACCAATGAATTTCGAATATAATTAGAAACTACTTGAATTTAGTAAAATTCAAACATTTTAAAATGGCAAGGAAGCTCGTTGCTACTATATCATTAAATCTAATTAGAAGTTGTATGAATCTTATAATGACGCGTTAGCTACGAAATGTGCAAATTGTTTTACAATTAGATTCAGTTAATTTATAATAATATTTCAATTGAGTAATCTGAGTCATGGAACAAGTCGGTTAAAATCCTGGAGCATCGTACAGGATGCATTGTTTAGCAGAAAAGCAGCCTGTGCTCTGTGCGTTCCGAACAGGAGAGAGGCTAGCTAGCTGTGTGATGATACCGGATTTTCCCCATAATTCCAACTCAAGCTACAGGATTTTTTCGCTGAGAAAACTGAAGTGTATTTCTTTTTGTACGAACAATGCAGCTTTCCAAGACTAACACCAATTTCTGATTCATCAAAATTTTGGAATATATCTTATTTTTTAAAATATTTTTGTTATATTTTATATTTTTCGAATATAGAGTTGTTCGTGCCATTTTGTGAAACATTGCACTAATACAAACCGTAGAAGATCGCGAAGACACGACAAGCTGCAAAAAATTATTTCACCCTCGAACTTCTGAGTTCTTTGAGAATTTTATGTTATTTCCTGCTCGATTGGTAAAGTCATTGAGTCAATTTTTGGGTATATAAAATACTGCGTTTAAAATTCTTAATAAATAAGAATGAAGCGAATGTTTAAAAAAAATTCTTCATGTTTGGCATGAATTACTTTCCGAACATGCCAAATAGTGAAATATAATAAAATATTAAAAAAATATTTTTATTCATATTGGTTCAGTTATCCATATCTCCTCAAATCTATAAAACTGGGAAAACGGAAAAAAAAGTATTTTAATCGACAGAATTTTCTTTTTTTTGTGCACCCACTGACCAGAACTGCATCCACATTCGGGAAATAAGGAAGCAATTCTTCAGGATGAGAGATTTTAGAGATCCGGTAAGTTTGGAAAATCGGTGGAAAACCGGATGCTTTGTACAATCAGGTACAAAAACTCGAAGTTTATAACAATTTTCATATTTTTGAGTGATGCCTTTGCGTCGCTATACATGCTGGCACCAATAAGCGTTTCAGGGCTACCAGCGATAAGCCAAATCGGAACTTTCTAAATAGCACCGTGAGCAGTTACAATGAAATTTAACTTGTGTTTTTCAGGGATTTTAAACGAAGCGTTTCGTGCCACAGAACCAGGGAAAGAAAGATTTAAAAGAATAAAGTTAAGCTTCCCCAGACGGCGACCTAAAATAGTTTCTCTCGGGGTCTGTGGTAAAGACGTTATCTTGCAACGGCTCTCTGCGTGTATACTATTCCAAACGACGTCCAATTCTTTTTCAAATCTTTTTTGCAATCTGCGGCATTTTATAACTTTGCTCAATACATGACTGAAAACTAGAAAGTAAAATAGGGAACGAGGCGGTTTTTTAATGCGATTGAAAAGGAGCACTGAACAGTAAAAAATTTAAATAATGAGAAACAAGGAAACTAAAATATACCAGTTTTACGAATAAAAATGTTTCAGATTTTATGAAAGTTCTCAAATATTACAAGAAGACTTTAACACCTTCGAAACTGTTTGAATTGCTTTTTGATGGGAGATTTGAGGCTCTAACGACGTGGTTGAAGCAAGAATATTTTTACCGTCTTTTTAAAGGCGCATGAAAATTATAAGTGGCGGGTCCCACAACAATAAGCCATGTACATTTAATTTAATGGTAGCATTTTTTGACATTTTTTCCCCTATTTTTCGAGGCGCCACGTTACTGATTGTACTTCGAACATCCTATTATCGGTTCGCGAGTACGCAAGAAACCGCTTAGAGATGGGGTTTGGGTCTCGTTAGGAAATTGGCGCGTTAAAACGCGCCAATTTAAAAATTGAAAGAAAGCGCACACACTGCGTTTGTTTTTCTTTTCGAAAATTTATATTTTGCTTCGAAAATCATGGTTTTTTTAAAATTAATTTTTATTGTCAATTCAACAAGCTTCTTTTCATCAGATGAACTCTCCCTTCGATTCGCACTTTGGCGAACTTAGGCTCCAGCGGCGAGGACGACATAACTGAGAAACAACAATTGTTTATTCTTTTCTACATTGAACACAGAAACGCATGGCTTTTAGTTCCACATTCTTTCTATAAATTCTCCAAAGTTTTACATTTTGGCGCAGATGACACATCATTCAACAGTTAAACATATAAATTACAAATTATTTATAGACTTTTCCAATTTTTCAAATAAAAAAAGTATATTCACTGACTGACGTGAAGAGTATATTTAACATTGTTTTTAACTGAAGACGTTCGTTTCGTCGAAGAGAAGATTTTCTGAAAGAGAAGATGATTTGAAAAAAGAGAAAAAGGAGAAGATTCAGTTACCTTCGATGACTTTCTCTCCAGAATCCTCTCTCGATCCTTCCCCGGATGGTTGACCAGCTGATTCTCCAGATTCTAAAACGTCCGGATCATTCAGCGACCTCGCGTGTCTAACCATAAAAAACCTCTTCTCACGAAAAACCTGAAAATTAACATTTATAAATTTTATTTGACAGGTATTCCATACCATAAACTTCATCACTTCTGTTGAAACAATTAGCTGCAAGTGAAAAGATACTAATTTGAAGAATATAAACTTCTAATATTGAAAAAAAAAACATTTAAATTCCGGTAAATAATACTTTATTCAGTTTAATAAGCAGTTTAAGAAAATTGACAAAAAAATTAATTTAAAAAAAAAACATGATTTTCGAAGCAAAATATAAATAGAAAAAAATTCCAATATTCGATTTCAATTTTCGAAAAGAAAAACAAACGCAGTGTGTGCGCTTTCTTTCAATTTTTAAATTGGCGCGTTTTAACGCGCCAATTTCCTAACGAGACCCAAACCCCATCTTTAAGCGGTTTCTTGCGTACTCGCGAACCGATAATAACTGCAACTTTATTTCCCGAAATTTTCTTAGATCTATTTCAAATTAAGCATTACCGTTCAAAAAAGTTGCAAATTGTAAATTTCGTGTCGTTTTACAAAAAATCAATGCATAACTCGCTGAACAAGTTAGCATCAGACTAGAACCAGCAGATTTCGGGCCGAATTTCGAAACTGTATTACTGCATAGAACTTCACGGAACTCTCCGATTACTTTAATTCGCAACGCTTTTCAAACAGCGTTGCGAATTAAAGTAATCTGATTTCGATTTTAAAGAAAGCGGTGTATCGGCCTGGTTTTCAAGTAGACTGAAATTGGCGAAATTTTATTTAGAACACAATTAAAACGAGGGAGAAATAACGGATATTACTGTTATACTGTTATAATTTTAAAGCCCGTGAATGTTCGTGGAAGACCAAATACTCAGGCGAATCGTAATGCGTCTAATTATAAATCCGGATTCCAAGAAAGGAATTTGCGTTTATAAATAGATATATAATTTATTTATAGGTTCCTTATCTAATTAAACAATTTTGTTTCTAAAAAGGTCTTATTAAATTATACATTATGAAGATTTACTGGCTCAATTAGAACAATTTGCGGTTCGCGTATAGTTAGAAATACCTGGTTTTATTAGAAAACACTGTTCTAATTAAAACAATTCTTAAATCTAATACAAGATGACATAATGAATGATGTTCTGGATTGGCTTATCCTTTCCTTAGAGCGTCTTTTTCCCGGGGACACTCAGATAACGTAACGCGAAAACCTGTACATTAACCATCTACAGGCAGTCGTGATCTTCTCCGCCGTGCCTCTCTAAGCCTTGATCAAGCATTTTTTTCTTGCTAAACAATGCGCGCCGTACGATGCTTCAAACTATATTCGACCGCATTGTCGTTTTTCGAGGGATCTTTCAGTACTTCTCGTTGACAAAGCTTTCAACAGCTGACGCCAAATTTTCTTTCCCAAAATCTTGCCCATGAAGTTTTAGATTTTCATGCTGAAATATATTCTTAATACTATTAAAAGTCTACTCCTCAATAAGACAGTTGTCCCGCAGTATACAGACACTTGGAAATCTATTCTAAAAGTAAGTCGTATTCTTGCTCAGAATTTAATATTTTATTTTAATTCTTGCCCCGGAAATCGAATATTATTGTAGGTATATAAAACGCCATGAAACGCCAATTTTCAAATAATAACTCCGTAACTTCTACCTGTGAAACAAAGGCGAAAAAGTAAAGCTTTTCGTTTCGTTTCGAGCGTCGTTTCCCGCTAGAAACTTATTAGAACTCTACCAATTACCCTGAGTATTTAATAAAGAATAAGATTATTTCAAAAATGGCTGCCTTCCTAAAACTGAGGGCCCTCACGGTCGTTTGTTAGCCTTGGCTTTTAATAAGTACTCACCTTAGAAAATTGCTTTCAGGACGGAAAAGTGGTTCCGAAAAATAAAAAAAATATGCTGATACCATCTAATCGTGTTTTAATATGGAAAACAGAGGAATCAAAAGAAAAGAGGAAAAGGCATATGCAGACAGGAGTTAATTTCATGTTTCAATTTCAATACGATGAAGATCAATTTGTGATAAAAACTCAAAGAACGTTCGACCAAAAGCTGTATTCGGAAGCGTTGCCGAAAGTTAGTTCGACGAATTTAGCAGTAAAAATAACCAATTAACAGATATCAGCTCTGATGAAAAAAAAAGTGTTCAAAGGCAAACCGGATACCTCTGAAAATGGTATTTCCATAGAATTGAGTCCGCAATTAGCGCACCTGGTAACAGAAGAATTCACAGTCAACAATTTCGCTGATGATCAAAGAATCACAACATTACTGGTGAATGGATCAGAATTCAAAGTAGTACGAAATGGAATCCCGATTGCATTTGCCTCTCTTGCCTTATCTCCTATTGTTGGCAATTTTTGTATGCCCTCCATTGTTTTCAACGTTAAAGAAACACCTGTCAATCTGCATTGGTTTGTTCAGAATGAAACGGAAAAGATAAGCCGCGTGAGAAATGACACAAACCCCTCGGCTCTATCTCAGATATCGTTTATTAACGAAGAAAAGCGTCAATACAATCTCAATGGATTCACATATAAGGAAACGGGTCCCTATTACGCCCCAGATTCGAATGACATTAATAAGTTGGTGGCAGTTGTCGTAGAAACTGGAAGAGACTATCCTGTGTAGTAAGTATTCAATATCGTTAAGAAAATGAAACATCGTTTAGTGCAGCGACCAGCTCAAAACAGGTCTCAGAGATGCCTGAAAGTGTTATCACGGAGGAACAGGTCAAATGGTGCAAAAACAACCGTTTGAAAGACAATGATGATATGTAAGTATCTGCTTATTTCAAGAATATTTCACTTTCACATAATATAAATATTGTTGAACTATAAATTATAACGCCGAATATATTTTAAAATCGTCCTTAGTTATTCTCTGGGGGAATAGAAAGCCGGCTGAAATAAATACTTTCCAATTCAGTGCGACAGAATGATTCCCTACCAAATTTCAGTTAAAGTCTTTACACAAGGAGTATGTTTAATGAACTTTAAAAAATTTTGGAATATTCAACAACTGCATATTTCGTAATACTCTGAATTTTCAATTTTCGGAATTCATTGATTTCTTCATGAAACATCACTTAAAAGCCTTTTTTACAAGTAATGATCCCATTTGTTCATTGTGAAATTGCTATTCGTGGCAAAAAAAATAAATTTTAGAATAAGGAAATGCAAAAAAAGCTACAGCTACAGTTCCAAGAGAAAATTTGCCATGCACCTTTAAGATTTACAGTCATGATCTTGCTATTCTGATTTTTGCTTCTCGGATTTTTCCATTTGCATGTTAGATTGTCATTTTCGCTGCGTGGATCAGAAGGATAGTTTCCTAAATATTCGATTCCGCAAAAGTATAACCTAGAAATGGTTCAAAATTCACTATGATCGGCAGATTTAATACAAATGTTGAATTATAGGCAAATGGTGGTATTTCGCCCGAAGCACATTTTCGTATATATCTTCAAATGCATATTCTATAGTTTATTTGCAAGTACGTACATTGCTTTTTTTAAATTATATACACTTCCGAATGTGCCCTTTTTTTTTAAATTAATGTTAGGTACTTTCAACACAGTCAGCATCCTATAAAACAAAATTTTGCCGGACACTGTCTCTAACACAAAGAAATAAGAAAATTTTTAAGAACAACCGATTCTCTTCTGATGTATTTTTTTAAAATTTAGAATTCGTGTGATGTCCTACAATATTCTGGCAGATCTGTACCTGAACCTTAACTTACCGCAGGAAGAACTATTCTTCAACTATTGCCCGAAATCAAGTCAGCGGATGTTCTACAGAACTCCAATTCTCTTGAAACAATTGCATGATTTCATAAATGGTCAAGTATCCATATTGTTCTTCCAAGAAGTAGATATAAGTCGTCACGAAAATTTCATTGCACCTTTTCTCGAAACTCTCAATTATTCGAGTGAAATTGCAAAAAAAACTAGCACTATTTCGGAAGGCGTTGCCATTTTATTCGATAGAAGAAGGTTTCGCTTATTAGATTCAAAATCTTTTGGACTAGCAGAAGTAGTTGCAACAGAAGACATAAACTCTGATATTCGACGTATCTTGGAGAATTCAATAGTGTCGAAAGAAAGATTCGCAACAAGACCCGCCGTAATGCAGGTTGTTGTATTAGAGGATACAATGACGGGCAAAGTTTTGGTGTGTGGAAATACGCACTTGCATCACAATCCTCGAGAAGAGCACCTGAAATTCCTTCAAGCACTTGCATGTACCAGGCAATTAATGAAGATATACAACGACAGAAAAGCAATGGAGCCAGAACTAGATATTCGAGTATTGTTTGGTGGTGATTTCAACAGTACTCCTGATGGAGCCGTTTTTCATCTTCTGAATGAGGTAAGTCGTGTTTCAAGTGTTTGTACGAATTCTTCTGCTTCAGGGAGTACTACCAAAAGAACACATAGCATGGAAATGCGATGAAAACATTGTTCCCGAAAATATATCGATTGAAAGAAAGTTGGAATGTCTGACAGGAACGCCAGAATACACAAATTATACTGCCTCTTCTTGCAAAGAAGGATTCATAGGATGCCTCGACTACATTTGGGGAATAGGTGGGAATAATAACAGATAATTTCAAAACCCAGTTTTTTTAAAGGAATCTCATCAATTAGATCTTGTCCATTGCCAGATCATCAAAAAGTGATAAGGTATGAAGCGTTGCCATCTCCGATATCACCTTCAGATCATTTACCTATTATCAGCGATGTCAAACTGTGAAATACTTATTAACTAAAAAAACATATATGTAACTGAAGAAATTTATGAATAAAATACGAAGTAAACTGAACGCTTTTATTTTAATAATTATTACCACCGATATCAACAAAAGGCAATGTTAGGTTCTGATAGAAATACACATGAAGATCTTTAAAAGAGAAATGTAAGAAAGAAGAAATCGACATTATGCAAGATGGTGAGGCAGTGGGAAAAATCATACGGTACGGCACTGGAGCTGCAGAAAATCTTTAACCGGGGCAAGATGCTACTGCGCTATTATGAAAACTGGCGGAATACTTAAACTAGGACTTAAATCATGAACCGATTTTATTAAAAAAAAATAGAAAATTATTGAAAGTATTTATAATCGCTATATAATAAAGCCTGAAATGAGTGATAAGTCGGAGGTTTTTTTAATGTTCGCCGATTTTTAATTTTACATTTACGCATATGGCACTTTGAAATGACCAATTTTTCTTATATGTACTTCCAACACAAATTCGTTCTGGTGATAAGTACTTTCAAGCCCTCTATTTCTTTTTAATTAAAATCTGGTTCAACAGTAATCTTACACTAACAGGAATGGGTAGTCATTAGGATACTGCAATTGGCATTTGCAATGATCCGTACGGTTTATTCTAGTCCAAATACCATTGCAAGACTGGGGTCCTATCAATTTCCAAAATCCTTGGTCTCCATCGTCCAAATCGGAAGCGCACCTTCCGTTGTTTCGATGATACGTGGCTTCCGGCTGACATTCAGCGCACATCACACTTCCTTCCGTCAGTCCTTTGCTCAACAAACGTGACACACAGTTGCGGTTAACCCACTCAATAGAATAATGAACGCAGTAACTGAAAAATTATAGTTTCTACATGATTAGGAAAGTTTTTCCTATACTTACAACGTAGCTTTTTTAACCTTTTCGGCGATATTCGGAAGATCCCAATAAATATTATTTCGCCCAAACTTTGCTCTCGTTTTGTTGAATTTATAGTCCAAAATTAATGCTACTGTTGTGATATCTAAAGCTGTTTTTTATTTAAAACTTTTAAGAATATATTAAAAATACTTACCGTCCATTGCAAGTTTTCTCGGATTCTTAGGCCGGCATTCAACAAAGCAAGTCTTCATCTCCTTCAGCGGAGGACAAGAAGTTCCTCCTCTTTCAGCACGCTGAGCAATGTGTCTCGTTCTTGTTTGAGTTCCAATTCCACAAGCTCCATTATCAGCTGTGCATTGAGACCATCGATTCCATTCGGTTAACAAACAATCCCGCGCTGCAATACAAAGAACGACTGACAGAGTCAGACTCTAAACACTTTAATATAGAAATTAATTATTTTTGCTAACTACTAAATGGTAAGCATGTCTGTGCATCAAAATTACAAGTTAAATTTTAAATATGGGTTGCGGATATCTCATGAGATTGCGTTGTGACATGACACTTTCTCTGCTGACTATGAAACGACGACCGATTGGATTATTAATATTATCACTGTTGACGAAAAATGGGTGATATAAATAAGTCAATTATACTAGAAAAAGGCAAAGGGTCCTGGCCGAGGAAACCGCCAAAACGGACCTCAGAGGAGAACTTCACGAGAAGAAAGTGATGCTGTCGATTTGGTGGGAAAGTGAATCTTTCGAGAGCTTCATCCATATGGCGCCACTGTCAACGTGGGCCTATACTGCACTCAAATGGAAAAAGCGGTTCAGGATTAGCGATTACATCGCCCAAAAAGCTTACAACCTGCTGATGCTACACGACAACGCATGACCGCACACCTCTTTGAAGACCCGCCAGAAGCCTTAGGCGCTGGGAGCCCGTTGTCGCCCATCGTATTCACCAGACTTAGCCCCAACTGAATATAGTTTTTTTCGTTCCGAGCATCATCATCTTGGCGGGCAGAAGTTCCTTGATATAAAGAATGTCTAGAGGTGGGTGGACGACTTTTTCACCTCCCTAGTCTCCCGAGTTCTACGCGAATGGAATCGCTCAACTTCCATTGCGTTGGCAAGAAGTTATACATACTAATGGTGAATATATCACACATTGAATCTCGTTTTGTTTTAATAAATTTCGTTACGAAAAAAATTCAAAAAATTACGATGACTTTTCGCTTAACCTTATACATGCTCATGTTTAAGGCGCAAGCACATGCCCTAGTTTTGAAAAGGATTGCGAGGAAGTTGCAGAAAGGGCGAAGTTTTTTTTGAATTGGCAACAGCTTTATATCGCATATGTGACATAGTATAATATATTCAAAGTTTCAAGAACTTATTTCTCGGTAAAGCCGAAAATCGTAAAGCGACTCACGTGGACAGACAAAGGTATAATCGGAGCAGCAATCACCAAGAGCTACACAGTGCTCATCACAATAACATTCACTGATACCGCTTTCCAAGTAATAGAGATTACTGGTTGGTTGAACACGATTTTCTTCATAGAGAAGAGGGGTCGAGGTTACTTTCAGTGACATGTACTGGGAAAGGATGGAGTATCTAAAATGGGTTATTTCGTTGTGATGATAACTGGATTGCCATTTTGATCGTGAGACTAAACTAGTTGAAAGAAAAATTTCTACTTCAAACAACATAAATTAACCATTTCATTAATCATTAAAAGATTTACGATTTTTCGCTTAAAAAGTATTTTGCGAAACCAAAAATCAAACCGTATTAGAAGATGCCTAGGCTTCTCGCTATACCGCGTTATCTCTTCTGGTGGTGTCCTCTGATCTCTTATTAGCCCGAAAACTAATGTTTTCAGTTTTGGAACAGCCGTAGTTAACGAAATCTCTTTTAATTCTTCAGATTCTTCTTCACTTCCAATGCCTAGATGAAAATTTAAAGATAGCATTGATTTATTAGTTCCTCACCATATTTTTCATACACTTTATCAGCTCCTGATGCATCCATTTCTATAATATCTGGAAGAACCAATTTTCCAATTTTTTCGTCGCTTTCCTCATCGAAAACCTAAAAGAAATTTTTTAAACGGCCCAAGGTGTAAAGAAAAAAGGTAACATTACATCTGGAAAAACAAAATCGTATTCATCTCCAGATGACTCGTAATGGGGGGAATAGTATTCCTTCTCAACTCTTCCCGGTCTCTGATGAAATGTTTGCGCTTCTTCGTTGTGGATTGTGCTGACAGTGGGCAAGTGGTATATTCCATCATCAACACCCTGCAAGGAATTGATGGTAATATTTCGTTTTTCGAGATACTTTTTATTCTTTGAATTGGATTTACAAAACCGAATCTATATCAGCAGATTTGCGATGTCCGGGTCGTATTAAGAACAAACAATACAACAACAACAGAAAGTAAATTTTCTTCTGATATCGATCAAATGTTGCAGCGTTTATCTCAAAGGAACCTTGTAATTCTCATGATTTTCGCGCTATTAACCAGGAATCCATTAATAACTGACGGTACTACAGGGTGATATAAAAAATAAGTGTGCACCGAAAAAGCAAAGCAACTGGGCAAATAATCATCGAATCTTCTTGGTCAGAAATTTAATAAAATCATACAAAAACAAATTTTATCAAGACTGTTTAGTTCCGCCTCCTTTAATTTCCACTACTTGCTGGCACGCAAGGAGGAGAACATGTCCCATTCTTCCAAAAGGTGCAGGTTTTTCTCCAAAGATTCCAAGTTTTTGTGGACCACTTTCAACTTTTGCTTGAAGAGTTCTCCATAGAATTCATCGGAATGTGATCGGGCAGAACGCAGGCCATCTATTCTTGTGCATGAAACTGGGGAAATTGGCTTTGCGCCATGCTTGTACAGTGTTGGCGGCTTCTTTCAGAAACATCCGGAGAACGGGGGCATTGGATCACAACAGTTCTCAAAACTCCTTCTGGTTTTGGACTGTATGAGTGGCTTAACCTTGTCATTGGCACCTTTAGCCGTTTTTGCAATTATATGGCGATTTTGGAAGATTGTCCGCGCCTTGAGCAGTGAACGGTTTCTCATCGGTAAGCAGAACGATCAAGTCCCAACGGAAGCCTCACGCATCTTTTGAATCATTATTGATTGTTTCTGACATAAATATTAACCGTACATATATTTGTTTCATCGGTATGAATCCTTGAGATCATCTTAAGTAGGCTATTGAGAAAATTGCTGCAAATTTGCTCTCAGGCGATGTTGACCCTCTGCCCGGGTTAAGGTTTTAGAAACAAGCTGACGATTGCATCGTGATGTGGGAATGCAGATGTCTTATTTTGTAACAATAAATCAAGATGCATGAGAATTTGCAAAAAATATAAAAAATGGGTTATAATACGAATTCAAAAATATTTAAACCATCAAGAAAGGCGCCAACATTTTGTTGTTGGCGCGGCACCCGTGCACATTTTTTTTGCAGCACCCTGTGATAGAAATGTTTCAAAGTTTTAAAGTAATCTTTATTTTTCTTTCCTATTTAAAAGTGATTCTCAGAAAAAAAAACGCAAATTATAGATTTCATCATTTTTTATTTAAAAAAAATGAGAAATTATATTCTTTAAATCAAGGAGCTGTCTCATGGAGGCACAATATTAAAAAAAAACAAATTGGTTTGAAAAATTTGTGGCCTATGGCGGTCCTCCAGATATTTAATATTACAGTCAATAATTCGAACCTATTTCAAAACTGCATCATTAAAAACTCTGATTTGAGCATAACTTGCCAGAACTCCCCGCCCTTTGCCTAATATGTGCTTCTTTTCATTGGAAAACCTACTTTGCATGTGTTATTCCTTCCCGTACAACACAAGCGTCGTTGATAACATCCGGCACGGCAAGAGTACGGTAGAGAAAAGAGCAATGAAAGAAATAGGAAGTGGCGCATTACCAGATCATCTGCAAACTAGAAAGAATTCGAACGTGTTAACAGCATAGAGCGTAGAAGAAAAAGAACGGAAAAAGTGCTGATTGTATGAAATGGAATTAGAGACAAATTATTATCAAACGCGATGTGACACCTGAACCGAATAATTCATTTTTTTGTGATGACTCTCCTATTTCCTAAAAACGATATGGGAGCAATCCGATTAAAATTGAGTTTGCAGCAGGTTGTCACTACTAACTGATCATGGAGCAATATTTGGCGGAGCTCTTTGCTTCCTTGATTAGAAAAGCAAAAGCATGGATGGCCATCGAAATGAGTTTTTGATTTTAATTATTTATATTATAGAAATTGAAATATTTTCCAAAAATAACAAATCAAGATCCATTGGAAACATTATAGCTAAGAGAGCCAAGGTTTATAAATAAATTTGTAAATAAAATTTATAAATAAATTTGAAAGCGGTCTAAGAGGGTCTCAGAGGCGTATCCATCTGGATATTGCATATTTAAATGTATATGAAGCTCGCCCATTCTGCACATGATGCTCATTTTTCGGAATGGCTCCAGAATAAATGGAAGAATCTAGGAAGCGAAGCGAACTGAAACGTCTGGAATGTGAGATGATGCTGTCTGGACCAATTGAAACGTATCGTTGCTGCGAGGCATTTTTCCACCTTTTCGCCACCGGCCCTTTCAAAACCGACGACGTTTCAGAACTGGTGATTTTCGGAGCCTAATTTGGGCTGAAATGGGCCGTTCAGTTTTCCAAACCTCTACATTCGAAATGTTCGCTTGCAAATTGGTCGGTTGCGAAGCGACCCTAAAAACCAGAGTAGGGCTGAATTGGATTTTGGGAACTCGGAATCCGGGAAACGGAAAACGGAAAAACATTTTTTTCACGGAATCTGGAATCCGGAAGACGGAATGAAAAAAACGGCGGAATCCGGAAGTCCGCCCTTCTCTGCTAAAAACCAATCAGAGCAAAAGTGTATCTTCCTTTCTAAAGAGGCAAGCCAGTAGTTTCCGTAAAACTTCTAATAGACTTTCACCCCAAATTGACTTGCACCTCTAATAGTATAGCTCTCAAAAAGGCTCTACGAACAATAGTATTGCGTGCAAGTCTATTTGAGTTTTTACGGTAAATGCCGGCGCTTAGTGTTTCAGTTTTGGAAACCAATGGCTGTCAGATTCGAATCCAGTCATCTGTATAGAATCAGCCACCATAACCTGTAAAGATTAACCTAGAGACTTGAAAATTCGCAATTAAGATAACTAAAACATGCTGCAAATAACGAAAGTAAAATTATTGCACGAAAATGCGCTAGCGCTCACGATCTTGCGCGAAACTCAAGTTACCATACTTTTGGCGCACCATGTAGAATCAGTTGGTGGCAGCGACAAAGATACTAAAGCAGCGCCGAAAGAGCGGCGAAGCCCGTCTTATAACTTTCTTTAAAATTGATATAATGACCTTCAGATCTCCGAATTCAGCTAATATTAAAGCTGCCGTCCTGCTTGAATGCGTCTAGCAGTCCGGTGGACGTCTTTTTCAAGGTTATAATCCAATATTTTCATTATAAAATACACAAATTCTTACGATTTTCCACTTTTCAGAAGATAGAAATCAGAGTAGGGCGGAATTGGATTTTGGGAACTCGGAATCCGGAATACGGAAAACGGAAAAAAAATTTTTTTCACGGAATCTGGAATCCGGAAGACGGAGTGAAAAAAGGGCGGGATCCGGAATTCCGCCCTTCTCTGATAGAAATGTGCCGGCTCTGGTGGTCGGTGCCGAATCACACACAGAGCTTCGGAAATTCAAAATCATCGTTCAATTCGAATGGTTAATGGAAATATAAAAGGATAGAGAAATCGGTATGCCTCCAATCATCGCCGAAATGGCTAAGCATCCCTCTCCCCCCCCCCCCCCCAAAAAAAAGCTCACACAAAAACCATTGGAATCGGTACGTCCGTGTCGCTTCCCCCCGGGATGGTGTGCCACCTGCGCAATCCACCTGTCTGACAATGAGAAGAAGCGAAAGTAATGCTTGTAGTGTTTTGTGGCAAACGTACAGAGCTGAGAAATCGTCAAATAGGGACGGCGATCGATTGTTTGAAGTGGAGTCATTTAACGAATCATTTCCACCGTTTGCCAAACATCGGAAGTCTAACGGGAGGCCATAAACGGCGAAAAGGCCAAACCTGAACATAATTATTGCCGTCGCTTCTCTTTCAACTCTCCGTATCGACTAGCTGATAACCCGACGCTTTAACGAGCAACAAAAGAAGTGACCACCCTCCAAACAACCGATGAAAGAATCACTGTGAAGTCGGAAAATGAAGAAATTTCAGAGGGGAGGAGCGGGCGGACGGTACACAAAAAGCCCTGAAGCGTGAGACTCGGCAATTTGCATGAAAATGGAATAGAATGGCGAAATGGTTTACGGCAAATGAGAAAAGAATTTTTTCGCCGAAAATTGCTAAAACTAATGACGGAACGAGTTTAGATTCAGATTCCGGAATTGTTTTCATCTGGAACTCATTGATTTTCCGATGACAACGCTTGAAAATGAATTCTTTAAACTGCACAATTTGACGAGTTAGGAGCAAGCAAGGGGGGCAACCTGTCTAAAGTGTTCTTATCTGAGGACATTGGCCCTCGTACTGAAATTGACTGACTGAAAACCAATTCTGAAGCCTATTTTTCATGGCTCTAATGTGACTATTGGCAGTTGGCCGACTGCTTATAAGGCGAACTTTTGAAAACTGTAAGGGACCAGATTCTGAAAATTCTTAAAAGGACGAACACGAGCACCTTGAACACCTTTAATTATCTTCAAAACGCCTCCAATATATACAGTTTTTTCACAGAAACAGCATTGAGATGTAATAAGAAAGCAAAAAATCTTTAAAGTTTCATTATCAAAAAGTTTTATTAAATTCGGCCTCCTCTAACGTCGAAGACATCCTAAAGACGACAGTGATCGGTGGAAAGAAGATCCCATTCGTTGAGAAGCGTCTTTTTCAGAGCTACCACACTTGAATGTTGTCATGAGTAAATATTTTTCTGCAAGGATTCTCAAATGGAATTGTCTAGACGATTCAGATGGTCATCCCTCTTTTGTGATGAACGCCGGGAAGTTGCTAGTTGCTTCTGCACCATTCGTCAATGAGTTTGGCTCTGTGAGTCTGAAGTGTGTTCGGCTCCAGGGAAGGACGAGCTCTGCCTTGAAACTCAGCTGATCAAATTGAACTCAGCTGATCAAAGAAACTGTCACCAGATGGTGCGTGCCAAGCAACAAGTGTTTCGTCTTCTCTCCGAGAGAATCGCGACCATCGTCACTCTATATGAATTCAGTTCCACCCCTTTCTTGACAATATTTGTCATGGAAAAACGGAGGAAATGTTCTACTCTTCAGCTAGTTTCCGAATCGATTTACGCGGATCTCCTCGGGCTCCCTCCCGAGCAACGTTGATCTTTGGTGGTGTAGTGACGGAAATTGGTCTTCCTCTCCCAACCCGGCCAATAACCGTGCCAATCTCCTTGTATCGATTAATATTTTTGTTTTTTCGCTCTACGAGGCCCCACAATTGCGGCGCGGTGCTCGCTGAAAGCCGTCATTACCTTGAATCTCAACGGATTAGTGGAAATTCGGCAAAAAGTGAAAAACAATAATTCAATAAACAAATAAAACAGTAATTGATGCACCGAAAGTGCGCCAATCGTCAACGCCATTGCGTCAAAGTTTTGTCTTCGTAATTAAAAGCCGCCCTGTGCACATATATTTTTTTCTGTTTTAATAATTTTTCCCAGCCACCTTCCTTTTTAAAATTCGAAATTACAGCTTGCATTTATAGAACAACTTCTTGGAATCTGCGAACTTCTCCCCACTCCCATTCCTCGCCGTTGGAAGGCCGCGGTCCTGCTCTGCATTGTTTTCCACTCATATTGTTGCGATTTTGCATTGCAAAGGAATTTTCACACAATCCGCAGGTCGTCTAAACCTTCATAAAAATACCGATTTCCATCGATCATGCGTTTAAAGTATCCAATATTGGCAGAGGAATAGACGCGCCGCCGCTAGAAGGCGGAGTTTTCGCGCGCTTCGACCGCGAAAATGATCTACCAGCTTCTCATGTGTTTTTCTCGGTTTTTTCCTATGATGTCCGTGTGCAACCTAAACTAATTTACCTTTTCACTTTTTCTACATTAGCAGCAGATTCCAGGTTGCCTACCGAATGTGAGAATCGGGAATTTTTTTTTTCGCAATAAACGATTTTCGCAACTCATTCTTCACTCAGCAATGCTCATTTTCCCGTTAACGGTCAGCATACGCCGCGCAGAGTCCCCCTCGACATTTCTAGACGCTTTTGGAACACTGTACATGCTCCGACTCCCCCACACTAGACACGGCTCCTAACGCATATCACGGTTCGCGACGGTAAAACATTTTTTCGGAGGTTCTTGTTATGAGCACGTCTAATAGGAGTAAGTGGTATTTAAGCCGATAGCTCAACGGTCTATCAGAATGTCATTATCGAAAAGGAAGCCTCTTCCTCATAGCAGACGCTAACTGCCCAAACGCTGGTGGATGGCCCACTGGCAGCCCATCTCCAAAAATCACCACACATTTTTCTGCCATTCAGAAGCAAAACGTCAAGTTTTGACAGAAAGCGCTGGAAGTGGGGAATTTTCCCATTGCATCCCCATCTTTTACAAAAGTCAAAAACGAGTTTCTTGCAAGCAGACTTAGAATACGGGGCAAGGCGGACCGATCACGGGGCGGCGCACAATTTTCCTCAAATGCAAATCTATTTTGAGTTTTCTGAATTCAATGTCTTAGCGAGGGATATCAAGCAATACAGCTTCGAAATAAGGCCGCTCCGACTAAAACAACAAGCAATCTGCCGGCATAAACGGCTTGTGGCATGATGACAATTTGGTCCTTTATTACAAACCGTTCTGAAATCTACATTTTCTAACCATTTTTGAGCTGCAATTCTCCATATAAAGAGAGATGCGCACCCGCCCGTATGGACCCGTTTTTCCCCGGATTTCAAACTTCACGCTTTCATCATAAAAATGAGAATTAAGAAATGGTGAAACAAGAAAGGAAAGAAATCGAGAAAGGTCAAGCAGCACGAACATTTACGAATATCGAAGGGGAGGGGACTACGGAGGAACGAACCTTCTGCAACCACTTGTGGAAATAGGGAATACCATCTTTCTCTCTCTCTCTCTCTTCCCCCACCCCCTCCCTTTCTCTTACTCGCGGTATGTAGCGGCAGTAACAGAAAAAGAACACTGGGGACCAATGTGAAAAGTTTAGAAGGGGGCGGGGAGGGGGGGGGGGCAACGCACGGGGAAATGGAGAGGTCATGGTACCATCATTTGTTTAAGAAGATAACCATCAATTTCAGTTATGCAATGACCCCCTATAAAACCGTTTGTCAATGATTTGTAGTTGTGATAGTAAAGGCTATCGGCAAGAAGTAAGTCGTATTAGTGTTTCGTTGGGACTGCGCAGAAACTAAGGGAGACTAGTGGCTGGCCAGATTTCGTCTGCCGGAGATGCACCATTATAATTACTTAAAACTGTATATAATCCCAAAATCACCCCCCCCCCCATCATTCCAAAATCACAACAAGAATCCTAGCATACATTGGTTATATTAGGTTGATGAAAAAGTTATTGCGTTTTTATGTTGTTTACTTTTGTGAAAAATTTTTGAATAAAATGTTTGGTTATCTGTGGTCGTGTTATATATCAATGAGTTCGTCGCTTCCAGAAACCCGGACTTTTACGCTACCGTCATAAGGAAACTTGTTTCTCGTTGGCAAAAATGTATTGATTCTAATGGTTTTTATTTCGATTAATAAATTTGATTTTAAAAAAAGTTATGGTCATTTAAAGTTGAAGGTTAAAAAACGACATAACTTTTTCACCAACTTAATACATTTTCAAGAACGCTACTGGGAAGACATCAGATTCCCCCCCCCCCCTTCAAGGTAAGCGTCGTATATAAGGGGATACCTAAAAGCGAAAGGGCTCGTGACCATTAGAAATGGAAAGGCGACTTTGGATTTTTGGATTTTTGTATCTTCCGTTGGGGGTGATTTTTGAAGTACCTACTCTCATACAATCGCCCCCCCCCAAAAAAAAAACAGCGAGTGGGGGCGATTATTCAATATCCTTATCTAACTTTAACCCGTCTCCAACAATGACTCCCCACCGCTTCGGAAACGGGAAAATGTGGTGGGGGGCGGTACAAATGTGGGGGATGTGGGGGAGGGGAGGATGATTTTTGTAGTATACTTTTTTATTCTGTCCGATTGTACGTTTGTTCGTTTGTCTCCGCGGCCAAAATCATTAATCAGATTCAAAGAAGTGAATCAGCCGAGATATAGCTTCTCGGATAGATTCATTAGCTTCCCGCATGCCAGCACAATATCGGGTGGGAGCAATAAAGAAAATCGCTAAAAATAGAGAACTTTAATTTAATGAAACTCCACAAACTCCATAATGAAACTCTATTCTTCAAAATGGGTTGGGGCTCTTCTGTAGGCATTCTTAAAGAACCCCCCCCCAGAGTAGGGCGGAATTGGATTTCGGGAACTTTGGAATCCGGAATCCGGAAAACGGAAAAATTTTTTTCACGGAATTTGGAATTCGGAAAACGGAATGAAAAAAACGGCGAAATCCGGAATGCGGAATCCGAAAAAACGGAAATTTAACCATTAATGAAGGAATCAAATGATGTAAATGCGCTCTGTTCGCAAAAATTTTTGCGGGAGTTCAAAAAAGTATACTTTTCACAACAATTGAGAATAAAGTATTAAAACTCATAGTCTGGCGGAATTGGATTTTGGGAACTCGGAATCCGGAAAACGGAAAACAGAAAAATTTTTTTTCACAGAATCCGAAAAACGGAAAACGGAATGAAAAAAACGGCGGGATCCGGAATTCCGCCCTTCTTTGCCCCCCCCCCCCTATAAACATTTTTGTGATTACCAAGCCTTTCAATACCAACAATAATTTTTAAAAATTGCTGAAAATTGCCAACGTGGCATAGTTGTTTCATTTAAGCTATTCCTGGTGAACTACACGTAAAATTCTATTAAGAAGAGAATATTTCATAAATGCACAGAAAAAAGGAAGTTTTCGTCCGATCCCCCACTCAAAACGCCAAACTACCGTGTTCCCTTTGAGTATATCTTAAAATAACGTTAGGGCAGACAATAGTCCTACTTTTCACAGAAAATTAGGGCAGGTTGAATACGACAAAAGAACCCGGCATAACATAAATATACGTTCAACATGAATAATTCAGGGAGTCCCTCCTGTTCGCCTTCTAATTCTAGTGGCTGAGACGGATATGCTCTTCGATCACGAAAATGTTCAAAGAGAGATGAGCACGAAAGGAAATGACGAGCGACAAGTGTTCACAGTTCGCATGAATAAAATACGAATGAATACAGCTGTCGGCTGGTAACAGGAAGGAAGCGAGGAGGAGCTCAACGAGAAAAGTTGGTAGCGCTTTCGGTGGCCAGTCACTGTTCTCACGGGTTATAGATACACATGGCACTGCACTTGCACCTGCTATATCTTTTTTTCGTTCGAGTTGGTGAGTGCAGGTGTGCAAAAAAATGCTAGAGTAGTTTCAAGGGGCCAAAAAAGAAATTTGATGTTAAATCAGGCGGGCAAATGAATACCTGGAGGGGGGAATATATATTGAATCTCAAAAACAGTTCTATGAACCTATTGTTCTATTGCTTTCTTTTTTATATTTATCACAACTTATTATCATGGAAGAACGGTGGAAAAATACAAAAAATAAAACTGAAATTTCAAACCAATGTTTCGGCATTGCTTTAATGACAGTCGGTGTTAAGAGACCCATTTCTGTAAATCTAAGCGTTTCTTATTGTGACCTTCATAATTTTAATAACTTTAATAGTGTTCTTAACGCTTTTATTAATTTTTTTAGGGGTTTTGTTGCAAATTTTGTCATCTGGAAAAGCTGGAATCACATAAATAATGAAAGAATGGGCGAGAACTTGAACCGGCGGAACCATTAGTGGTTTTTAAAAACAATTTAAAAATATGTGCAATCACTGTTACGGAAAATTGCGGATGTCGCACATTTCACGCACAGTTCTAAATATTGCTCATCCTTTTCTTGATTGTATTTTAGATTTCATTATATATGTTTAAAGTACTTTCGACATTCGCGCATAGAACATTTTTAAAAAATGCCAAGCTTTACCCGGAAAATATTTCAATAAAATAAAAAATTTATTTCAGGTTTTTTGGAAAACGCTAAAAAAAACTCCAATTGTCTCTTTCAATTTCAAGTTAACCGACGTGGACTTGGTGATCGTGACAAATTTTCCGACGCGTTGCGGAAACGGACCTCCTGATTTATTAAGAAAAGTACAGTAGAGCGCGACAAATCTCTTTTCCCTAATATTAAAATGCTTAAAATTACGCCATTAAAAAACCCCCGTTAATCAACTCCTGGTTGAAAGGCTCACGGACTGTGTTTGGAATTTTTACCGGATTTTGTATGAACCTAGCTCGAGGCGGTTGAAAAAAAATGTGGAAGCGTTAGTTTAAAAATTCATTTTTCTGTCTTCCCCGATCGTTTTTAATATAGAAAGTGAGTTTTTGTTTATTTCCTCAATATTTCTAAATTCGAATTAATGAAGAAGTGTGACATTTTTTAAAAAATTGATTAAGATTTAAGGCAGACCGGATTAGTGACCGGGCAGATTATTTTTTAAAACTTTTGGAACATATTGAAAAATGATAATCAGAATATAAAAAAGAAAAACACTAGGTAAAATACTATTTTGTCTACACTATTCATATTTGATCGTCGTCATTGAAAATTCAACGTGACCTTATTACTTGAATTTCAAAAGTTGAAATGAAATAGTCTATAAAATATAATTATATTTCAATGAAAAGAACACCAAAGCCTGAGATGATTGAAGGCTTTAGTAGAACAGCTGCTATAACGTCATTGTTGTGGCTAACGTGCCTATTCCAGAAATACTGGACTCTGAGTGTTTAAATAAAGAATATCTGTGTTAGGTTGACAACCATCAACCGTTCCGACATCTCCACGGAGAACTGAGATACCTCGTCAAACCGAAATGGTTGAGGGGCGGTTTTATTACGAAAAGAACTATACTTTTCAGACATTTAATGGCTCTTAGAAACGATTTTCTATAAATTACTTTTTTCGTTTTTCCTTTTGTGCCAACTTGTGCTAGTTTGCTACGAAATTGAAAAAAAAAACCAAAAACCTTGAAAATGTAACACTAAGCGATGAAAAGAAAATCTGCTCCACGAATAAATCACCTAGACGTTTTCACGGGTGTCCTTAGAAAAATTGATCGTATCTCGCCAGGTGGCTGTCGGGAACAATGGCGACTAATCTCCTCGTATCAACTTTGATCTTTTTTAACCATTAAAACCGCTTAAAATTTCGTGGCATCGTCACCGACCTGGGCAACAACCTCATCAATAAAAACCCTTAAACCCATTGTCCTTCTGTGAAGTCGTTGTTCAAGGGAATTGAGGTTTATTGGCTGTATACAATCTTAATTTCTTTGTGTTGCGAGCGAAGCGGATAAGTGTCGCGAAACTGAGAATAGAGATACCTAGGTAGAATTGATGGGGGGGGGGGGCGAGGGTGAAACAAAAAAGTAGAAATTGGAAAATATGTGGTGGTAAAGAGAGTACAAGAGGCATTGTCTTCCATTTCTTACTCTTATTATGACGGGTGGCAAATAAGAAATGTTGACGGAAGAGAGCTGCCTGTCTAATGGTATCAATTGCACTGTTGTGTGACTGAGGATGGTCCTTAGAAGGAAAAATAAGGGAGGATCAATAGAGTACTTACTCCCAATCTATTCAAATACACCTGCCATCATAAATAGCGTAAACTGCCGCAGTATCATGTTTTCAAGTGACGGGTTTATCGTATATACTATGCTATAATTTCATTGATTTTGAAGTGCGCGTTTCCCGTTCCATTTGATGGTACATTTTTATTTGAAATACAGTAAATCAACGATCGGTGAGCCAAGGAAAACACCAGGGTTATTCACGAAAGATGCTAAAAAGTGACAAAAAATATATCAGTCCCCCCCCCCCAACTCGCGTTTGGCTATTCTCTCTAAAAAGTTAAGCTCGCTGAGCCACTATTAAACATTTTAAACAGAGTTATTCCCCGTTTTCGAGGAAAATTAATTTCCACCATCGTTTTTTCAGCCACGTTTCTTCACATCGAGAAATGTTCAAGAAGAATAATTTTGAAATGTTAATTATAATTTTCGTAAACTGCGAATTCTTCATCATTTTTTGCTGAATTTTTAGGGACAAATAAAAATATCAAATGACAAAATCCAAAAACTTCGATTTTTTTAAGCCATTTCATTATATAAGGGAATAAAACGCAGGTTTGGCTCGCTCTACTGTACTCACCAAATATCAAAACATAGGGTGCTCTACTCCACTGAAGCTCTCACCTGCCCCATTTTCGTGCTCAACTCTTCACCATCATCGGATATGAAGGACCTTTACATGGGCCCTCGCTGAAAGAATCCGTGTGACGCATGCATCACTACAAAGAAGATACAGACACAGAACAACGTCAAAGGCACTTCCGCAGCGAACCCATCCGAAAGATCTCCCAAGCCCCGGGCCCACTTAACTACATGAAAAAGATACAATTAGGATGAGCCGGATCGACGGGCTTCGAAACTGAGAAAACGACACCCCCCATGAGATTGTTCGACCCACTGCAAAAGAAGTTTCAAACACCAAGGAAATCAACTGATTAGGCTGTGATCCGCGCCCTCACAATGTTAATAGCAGATCGACTAAGTATCTAAAATAAGTAAGTATTACCTATCCGTGAGTACGTGATTTTTCGTTTAAAGGCGCTGTTTGGGTCTCGTTAGGGGATAGCGCGTTTTAACGCGCTAATTTAAAAATTGCAAGAAAGCGCACACATTGCGTTTGTGATTTATTCAGTTTAATAAACAGTTAAAGAAATTTGACAATAAAAATTAATTAATAAAACATGATTTTCGAAGCAAAATATGGAAAAAATTCCAATATTCGCTTATTGTCAGATTTCTTTAAAAAATCGGAAAAAACGCAGTGTGTGCGCTTTCTTACATTTTTAAATTAGCGCGTTAAAACGCACTATCCCCTAACGATAATATTTGGCGGAGCTCTTTGCTTCCTTGATTAGAAAAGCAAAAGCATGGATGGCCATCGAAATGAGTTTTTGATTTTAATTATTTATATTATAGAAATTGAAATATTTTCCAAAAATAACAAATCAAGATCCATTGGAAACATTATAGCTAAGAGAGCCAAGGTTTATAAATAAATTTGTAAATAAAATTTATAAATAAATTTGAAAGCGGTCTAAGAGGGTCTCAGAGGCGTATCCATCTGGATATTGCATATTTAAATGTATATGAAGCTCGCCCATTCTGCACATGATGCTCATTTTTCGGAATGGCTCCAGAATAAATGGAAGAATCTAGGAAGCGAAGCGAACTGAAACGTCTGGAATGTGAGATGATGCTGTCTGGACCAATTGAAACGTATCGTTGCTGCGAGGCATTTTTCCACCTTTTCGCCACCGGCCCTTTCAAAACCGACGACGTTTCAGAACTGGTGATTTTCGGAGCCTAATTTGGGCTGAAATGGGCCGTTCAGTTTTCCAAACCTCTACATTCGAAATGTTCGCTTGCAAATTGGTCGGTTGCGAAGCGACCCTAAAAACCAGAGTAGGGCTGAATTGGATTTTGGGAACTCGGAATCCGGGAAACGGAAAACGGAAAAACATTTTTTTCACGGAATCTGGAATCCGGAAGACGGAATGAAAAAAACGGCGGAATCCGGAAGTCCGCCCTTCTCTGCTAAAAACCAATCAGAGCAAAAGTGTATCTTCCTTTCTAAAGAGGCAAGCCAGTAGTTTCCGTAAAACTTCTAATAGACTTTCACCCCAAATTGACTTGCACCTCTAATAGTATAGCTCTCAAAAAGGCTCTACGAACAATAGTATTGCGTGCAAGTCTATTTGAGTTTTTACGGTAAATGCCGGCGCTTAGTGTTTCAGTTTTGGAAACCAATGGCTGTCAGATTCGAATCCAGTCATCTGTATAGAATCAGCCACCATAACCTGTAAAGATTAACCTAGAGACTTGAAAATTCGCAATTAAGATAACTAAAACATGCTGCAAATAACGAAAGTAAAATTATTGCACGAAAATGCGCTAGCGCTCACGATCTTGCGCGAAACTCAAGTTACCATACTTTTGGCGCACCATGTAGAATCAGTTGGTGGCAGCGACAAAGATACTAAAGCAGCGCCGAAAGAGCGGCGAAGCCCGTCTTATAACTTTCTTTAAAATTGATATAATGACCTTCAGATCTCCGAATTCAGCTAATATTAAAGCTGCCGTCCTGCTTGAATGCGTCTAGCAGTCCGGTGGACGTCTTTTTCAAGGTTATAATCCAATATTTTCATTATAAAATACACAAATTCTTACGATTTTCCACTTTTCAGAAGATAGAAATCAGAGTAGGGCGGAATTGGATTTTGGGAACTCGGAATCCGGAATACGGAAAACGGAAAAAAAATTTTTTTCACGGAATCTGGAATCCGGAAGACGGAGTGAAAAAAGGGCGGGATCCGGAATTCCGCCCTTCTCTGATAGAAATGTGCCGGCTCTGGTGGTCGGTGCCGAATCACACACAGAGCTTCGGAAATTCAAAATCATCGTTCAATTCGAATGGTTAATGGAAATATAAAAGGATAGAGAAATCGGTATGCCTCCAATCATCGCCGAAATGGCTAAGCATCCCTCTCCCCCCCCCCCCCCCCCCAAAAAAAAGCTCACACAAAAACCATTGGAATCGGTACGTCCGTGTCGCTTCCCCCCGGGATGGTGTGCCACCTGCGCAATCCACCTGTCTGACAATGAGAAGAAGCGAAAGTAATGCTTGTAGTGTTTTGTGGCAAACGTACAGAGCTGAGAAATCGTCAAATAGGGACGGCGATCGATTGTTTGAAGTGGAGTCATTTAACGAATCATTTCCACCGTTTGCCAAACATCGGAAGTCTAACGGGAGGCCATAAACGGCGAAAAGGCCAAACCTGAACATAATTATTGCCGTCGCTTCTCTTTCAACTCTCCGTATCGACTAGCTGATAACCCGACGCTTTAACGAGCAACAAAAGAAGTGACCACCCTCCAAACAACCGATGAAAGAATCACTGTGAAGTCGGAAAATGAAGAAATTTCAGAGGGGAGGAGCGGGCGGACGGTACACAAAAAGCCCTGAAGCGTGAGACTCGGCAATTTGCATGAAAATGGAATAGAATGGCGAAATGGTTTACGGCAAATGAGAAAAGAATTTTTTCGCCGAAAATTGCTAAAACTAATGACGGAACGAGTTTAGATTCAGATTCCGGAATTGTTTTCATCTGGAACTCATTGATTTTCCGATGACAACGCTTGAAAATGAATTCTTTAAACTGCACAATTTGACGAGTTAGGAGCAAGCAAGGGGGGCAACCTGTCTAAAGTGTTCTTATCTGAGGACATTGGCCCTCGTACTGAAATTGACTGACTGAAAACCAATTCTGAAGCCTATTTTTCATGGCTCTAATGTGACTATTGGCAGTTGGCCGACTGCTTATAAGGCGAACTTTTGAAAACTGTAAGGGACCAGATTCTGAAAATTCTTAAAAGGACGAACACGAGCACCTTGAACACCTTTAATTATCTTCAAAACGCCTCCAATATATACAGTTTTTTCACAGAAACAGCATTGAGATGTAATAAGAAAGCAAAAAATCTTTAAAGTTTCATTATCAAAAAGTTTTATTAAATTCGGCCTCCTCTAACGTCGAAGACATCCTAAAGACGACAGTGATCGGTGGAAAGAAGATCCCATTCGTTGAGAAGCGTCTTTTTCAGAGCTACCACACTTGAATGTTGTCATGAGTAAATATTTTTCTGCAAGGATTCTCAAATGGAATTGTCTAGACGATTCAGATGGTCATCCCTCTTTTGTGATGAACGCCGGGAAGTTGCTAGTTGCTTCTGCACCATTCGTCAATGAGTTTGGCTCTGTGAGTCTGAAGTGTGTTCGGCTCCAGGGAAGGACGAGCTCTGCCTTGAAACTCAGCTGATCAAATTGAACTCAGCTGATCAAAGAAACTGTCACCAGATGGTGCGTGCCAAGCAACAAGTGTTTCGTCTTCTCTCCGAGAGAATCGCGACCATCGTCACTCTATATGAATTCAGTTCCACCCCTTTCTTGACAATATTTGTCATGGAAAAACGGAGGAAATGTTCTACTCTTCAGCTAGTTTCCGAATCGATTTACGCGGATCTCCTCGGGCTCCCTCCCGAGCAACGTTGATCTTTGGTGGTGTAGTGACGGAAATTGGTCTTCCTCTCCCAACCCGGCCAATAACCGTGCCAATCTCCTTGTATCGATTAATATTTTTGTTTTTTCGCTCTACGAGGCCCCACAATTGCGGCGCGGTGCTCGCTGAAAGCCGTCATTACCTTGAATCTCAACGGATTAGTGGAAATTCGGCAAAAAGTGAAAAACAATAATTCAATAAACAAATAAAACAGTAATTGATGCACCGAAAGTGCGCCAATCGTCAACGCCATTGCGTCAAAGTTTTGTCTTCGTAATTAAAAGCCGCCCTGTGCACATATATTTTTTTCTGTTTTAATAATTTTTCCCAGCCACCTTCCTTTTTAAAATTCGAAATTACAGCTTGCATTTATAGAACAACTTCTTGGAATCTGCGAACTTCTCCCCACTCCCATTCCTCGCCGTTGGAAGGCCGCGGTCCTGCTCTGCATTGTTTTCCACTCATATTGTTGCGATTTTGCATTGCAAAGGAATTTTCACACAATCCGCAGGTCGTCTAAACCTTCATAAAAATACCGATTTCCATCGATCATGCGTTTAAAGTATCCAATATTGGCAGAGGAATAGACGCGCCGCCGCTAGAAGGCGGAGTTTTCGCGCGCTTCGACCGCGAAAATGATCTACCAGCTTCTCATGTGTTTTTCTCGGTTTTTTCCTATGATGTCCGTGTGCAACCTAAACTAATTTACCTTTTCACTTTTTCTACATTAGCAGCAGATTCCAGGTTGCCTACCGAATGTGAGAATCGGGAATTTTTTTTTCGCAATAAACGATTTTCGCAACTCATTCTTCACTCAGCAATGCTCATTTTCCCGTTAACGGTCAGCATACGCCGCGCAGAGTCCCCCTCGACATTTCTAGACGCTTTTGGAACACTGTACATGCTCCGACTCCCCCACACTAGACACGGCTCCTAACGCATATCACGGTTCGCGACGGTAAAACATTTTTTCGGAGGTTCTTGTTATGAGCACGTCTAATAGGAGTAAGTGGTATTTAAGCCGATAGCTCAACGGTCTATCAGAATGTCATTATCGAAAAGGAAGCCTCTTCCTCATAGCAGACGCTAACTGCCCAAACGCTGGTGGATGGCCCACTGGCAGCCCATCTCCAAAAATCACCACACATTTTTCTGCCATTCAGAAGCAAAACGTCAAGTTTTGACAGAAAGCGCTGGAAGTGGGGAATTTTCCCATTGCATCCCCATCTTTTACAAAAGTCAAAAACGAGTTTCTTGCAAGCAGACTTAGAATACGGGGCAAGGCGGACCGATCACGGGGCGGCGCACAATTTTCCTCAAATGCAAATCTATTTTGAGTTTTCTGAATTCAATGTCTTAGCGAGGGATATCAAGCAATACAGCTTCGAAATAAGGCCGCTCCGACTAAAACAACAAGCAATCTGCCGGCATAAACGGCTTGTGGCATGATGACAATTTGGTCCTTTATTACAAACCGTTCTGAAATCTACATTTTCTAACCATTTTTGAGCTGCAATTCTCCATATAAAGAGAGATGCGCACCCGCCCGTATGGACCCGTTTTTCCCCGGATTTCAAACTTCACGCTTTCATCATAAAAATGAGAATTAAGAAATGGTGAAACAAGAAAGGAAAGAAATCGAGAAAGGTCAAGCAGCACGAACATTTACGAATATCGAAGGGGAGGGGACTACGGAGGAACGAACCTTCTGCAACCACTTGTGGAAATAGGGAATACCATCTTTCTCTCTCTCTCTCTCTTCCCCCACCCCCTCCCTTTCTCTTACTCGCGGTATGTAGCGGCAGTAACAGAAAAAGAACACTGGGGACCAATGTGAAAAGTTTAGAAGGGGGCGGGGAGGGGGGGGGGGCAACGCACGGGGAAATGGAGAGGTCATGGTACCATCATTTGTTTAAGAAGATAACCATCAATTTCAGTTATGCAATGACCCCCTATAAAACCGTTTGTCAATGATTTGTAGTTGTGATAGTAAAGGCTATCGGCAAGAAGTAAGTCGTATTAGTGTTTCGTTGGGACTGCGCAGAAACTAAGGGAGACTAGTGGCTGGCCAGATTTCGTCTGCCGGAGATGCACCATTATAATTACTTAAAACTGTATATAATCCCAAAATCACCCCCCCCCCCATCATTCCAAAATCACAACAAGAATCCTAGCATACATTGGTTATATTAGGTTGATGAAAAAGTTATTGCGTTTTTATGTTGTTTACTTTTGTGAAAAATTTTTGAATAAAATGTTTGGTTATCTGTGGTCGTGTTATATATCAATGAGTTCGTCGCTTCCAGAAACCCGGACTTTTACGCTACCGTCATAAGGAAACTTGTTTCTCGTTGGCAAAAATGTATTGATTCTAATGGTTTTTATTTCGATTAATAAATTTGATTTTAAAAAAAGTTATGGTCATTTAAAGTTGAAGGTTAAAAAACGACATAACTTTTTCACCAACTTAATACATTTTCAAGAACGCTACTGGGAAGACATCAGATTCCCCCCCCCCCCTTCAAGGTAAGCGTCGTATATAAGGGGATACCTAAAAGCGAAAGGGCTCGTGACCATTAGAAATGGAAAGGCGACTTTGGATTTTTGGATTTTTGTATCTTCCGTTGGGGGTGATTTTTGAAGTACCTACTCTCATACAATCGCCCCCCCCCAAAAAAAAAACAGCGAGTGGGGGCGATTATTCAATATCCTTATCTAACTTTAACCCGTCTCCAACAATGACTCCCCACCGCTTCGGAAACGGGAAAATGTGGTGGGGGGCGGTACAAATGTGGGGGATGTGGGGGAGGGGAGGATGATTTTTGTAGTATACTTTTTTATTCTGTCCGATTGTACGTTTGTTCGTTTGTCTCCGCGGCCAAAATCATTAATCAGATTCAAAGAAGTGAATCAGCCGAGATATAGCTTCTCGGATAGATTCATTAGCTTCCCGCATGCCAGCACAATATCGGGTGGGAGCAATAAAGAAAATCGCTAAAAATAGAGAACTTTAATTTAATGAAACTCCACAAACTCCATAATGAAACTCTATTCTTCAAAATGGGTTGGGGCTCTTCTGTAGGCATTCTTAAAGAACCCCCCCCAGAGTAGGGCGGAATTGGATTTCGGGAACTTTGGAATCCGGAATCCGGAAAACGGAAAAATTTTTTTCACGGAATTTGGAATTCGGAAAACGGAATGAAAAAAACGGCGAAATCCGGAATGCGGAATCCGAAAAAACGGAAATTTAACCATTAATGAAGGAATCAAATGATGTAAATGCGCTCTGTTCGCAAAAATTTTTGCGGGAGTTCAAAAAAGTATACTTTTCACAACAATTGAGAATAAAGTATTAAAACTCATAGTCTGGCGGAATTGGATTTTGGGAACTCGGAATCCGGAAAACGGAAAACAGAAAAATTTTTTTTCACAGAATCCGAAAAACGGAAAACGGAATGAAAAAAACGGCGGGATCCGGAATTCCGCCCTTCTTTGCCCCCCCCCCCCCTATAAACATTTTTGTGATTACCAAGCCTTTCAATACCAACAATAATTTTTAAAAATTGCTGAAAATTGCCAACGTGGCATAGTTGTTTCATTTAAGCTATTCCTGGTGAACTACACGTAAAATTCTATTAAGAAGAGAATATTTCATAAATGCACAGAAAAAAGGAAGTTTTCGTCCGATCCCCCACTCAAAACGCCAAACTACCGTGTTCCCTTTGAGTATATCTTAAAATAACGTTAGGGCAGACAATAGTCCTACTTTTCACAGAAAATTAGGGCAGGTTGAATACGACAAAAGAACCCGGCATAACATAAATATACGTTCAACATGAATAATTCAGGGAGTCCCTCCTGTTCGCCTTCTAATTCTAGTGGCTGAGACGGATATGCTCTTCGATCACGAAAATGTTCAAAGAGAGATGAGCACGAAAGGAAATGACGAGCGACAAGTGTTCACAGTTCGCATGAATAAAATACGAATGAATACAGCTGTCGGCTGGTAACAGGAAGGAAGCGAGGAGGAGCTCAACGAGAAAAGTTGGTAGCGCTTTCGGTGGCCAGTCACTGTTCTCACGGGTTATAGATACACATGGCACTGCACTTGCACCTGCTATATCTTTTTTTCGTTCGAGTTGGTGAGTGCAGGTGTGCAAAAAAATGCTAGAGTAGTTTCAAGGGGCCAAAAAAGAAATTTGATGTTAAATCAGGCGGGCAAATGAATACCTGGAGGGGGGAATATATATTGAATCTCAAAAACAGTTCTATGAACCTATTGTTCTATTGCTTTCTTTTTTATATTTATCACAACTTATTATCATGGAAGAACGGTGGAAAAATACAAAAAATAAAACTGAAATTTCAAACCAATGTTTCGGCATTGCTTTAATGACAGTCGGTGTTAAGAGACCCATTTCTGTAAATCTAAGCGTTTCTTATTGTGACCTTCATAATTTTAATAACTTTAATAGTGTTCTTAACGCTTTTATTAATTTTTTTAGGGGTTTTGTTGCAAATTTTGTCATCTGGAAAAGCTGGAATCACATAAATAATGAAAGAATGGGCGAGAACTTGAACCGGCGGAACCATTAGTGGTTTTTAAAAACAATTTAAAAATATGTGCAATCACTGTTACGGAAAATTGCGGATGTCGCACATTTCACGCACAGTTCTAAATATTGCTCATCCTTTTCTTGATTGTATTTTAGATTTCATTATATATGTTTAAAGTACTTTCGACATTCGCGCATAGAACATTTTTAAAAAATGCCAAGCTTTACCCGGAAAATATTTCAATAAAATAAAAAATTTATTTCAGGTTTTTTGGAAAACGCTAAAAAAAACTCCAATTGTCTCTTTCAATTTCAAGTTAACCGACGTGGACTTGGTGATCGTGACAAATTTTCCGACGCGTTGCGGAAACGGACCTCCTGATTTATTAAGAAAAGTACAGTAGAGCGCGACAAATCTCTTTTCCCTAATATTAAAATGCTTAAAATTACGCCATTAAAAAACCCCCGTTAATCAACTCCTGGTTGAAAGGCTCACGGACTGTGTTTGGAATTTTTACCGGATTTTGTATGAACCTAGCTCGAGGCGGTTGAAAAAAAATGTGGAAGCGTTAGTTTAAAAATTCATTTTTCTGTCTTCCCCGATCGTTTTTAATATAGAAAGTGAGTTTTTGTTTATTTCCTCAATATTTCTAAATTCGAATTAATGAAGAAGTGTGACATTTTTTAAAAAATTGATTAAGATTTAAGGCAGACCGGATTAGTGACCGGGCAGATTATTTTTTAAAACTTTTGGAACATATTGAAAAATGATAATCAGAATATAAAAAAGAAAAACACTAGGTAAAATACTATTTTGTCTACACTATTCATATTTGATCGTCGTCATTGAAAATTCAACGTGACCTTATTACTTGAATTTCAAAAGTTGAAATGAAATAGTCTATAAAATATAATTATATTTCAATGAAAAGAACACCAAAGCCTGAGATGATTGAAGGCTTTAGTAGAACAGCTGCTATAACGTCATTGTTGTGGCTAACGTGCCTATTCCAGAAATACTGGACTCTGAGTGTTTAAATAAAGAATATCTGTGTTAGGTTGACAACCATCAACCGTTCCGACATCTCCACGGAGAACTGAGATACCTCGTCAAACCGAAATGGTTGAGGGGCGGTTTTATTACGAAAAGAACTATACTTTTCAGACATTTAATGGCTCTTAGAAACGATTTTCTATAAATTACTTTTTTCGTTTTTCCTTTTGTGCCAACTTGTGCTAGTTTGCTACGAAATTGAAAAAAAAAACCAAAAACCTTGAAAATGTAACACTAAGCGATGAAAAGAAAATCTGCTCCACGAATAAATCACCTAGACGTTTTCACGGGTGTCCTTAGAAAAATTGATCGTATCTCGCCAGGTGGCTGTCGGGAACAATGGCGACTAATCTCCTCGTATCAACTTTGATCTTTTTTAACCATTAAAACCGCTTAAAATTTCGTGGCATCGTCACCGACCTGGGCAACAACCTCATCAATAAAAACCCTTAAACCCATTGTCCTTCTGTGAAGTCGTTGTTCAAGGGAATTGAGGTTTATTGGCTGTATACAATCTTAATTTCTTTGTGTTGCGAGCGAAGCGGATAAGTGTCGCGAAACTGAGAATAGAGATACCTAGGTAGAATTGATGGGGGGGGGGGCGAGGGTGAAACAAAAAAGTAGAAATTGGAAAATATGTGGTGGTAAAGAGAGTACAAGAGGCATTGTCTTCCATTTCTTACTCTTATTATGACGGGTGGCAAATAAGAAATGTTGACGGAAGAGAGCTGCCTGTCTAATGGTATCAATTGCACTGTTGTGTGACTGAGGATGGTCCTTAGAAGGAAAAATAAGGGAGGATCAATAGAGTACTTACTCCCAATCTATTCAAATACACCTGCCATCATAAATAGCGTAAACTGCCGCAGTATCATGTTTTCAAGTGACGGGTTTATCGTATATACTATGCTATAATTTCATTGATTTTGAAGTGCGCGTTTCCCGTTCCATTTGATGGTACATTTTTATTTGAAATACAGTAAATCAACGATCGGTGAGCCAAGGAAAACACCAGGGTTATTCACGAAAGATGCTAAAAAGTGACAAAAAATATATCAGTCCCCCCCCCCAACTCGCGTTTGGCTATTCTCTCTAAAAAGTTAAGCTCGCTGAGCCACTATTAAACATTTTAAACAGAGTTATTCCCCGTTTTCGAGGAAAATTAATTTCCACCATCGTTTTTTCAGCCACGTTTCTTCACATCGAGAAATGTTCAAGAAGAATAATTTTGAAATGTTAATTATAATTTTCGTAAACTGCGAATTCTTCATCATTTTTTGCTGAATTTTTAGGGACAAATAAAAATATCAAATGACAAAATCCAAAAACTTCGATTTTTTTAAGCCATTTCATTATATAAGGGAATAAAACGCAGGTTTGGCTCGCTCTACTGTACTCACCAAATATCAAAACATAGGGTGCTCTACTCCACTGAAGCTCTCACCTGCCCCATTTTCGTGCTCAACTCTTCACCATCATCGGATATGAAGGACCTTTACATGGGCCCTCGCTGAAAGAATCCGTGTGACGCATGCATCACTACAAAGAAGATACAGACACAGAACAACGTCAAAGGCACTTCCGCAGCGAACCCATCCGAAAGATCTCCCAAGCCCCGGGCCCACTTAACTACATGAAAAAGATACAATTAGGATGAGCCGGATCGACGGGCTTCGAAACTGAGAAAACGACACCCCCCATGAGATTGTTCGACCCACTGCAAAAGAAGTTTCAAACACCAAGGAAATCAACTGATTAGGCTGTGATCCGCGCCCTCACAATGTTAATAGCAGATCGACTAAGTATCTAAAATAAGTAAGTATTACCTATCCGTGAGTACGTGATTTTTCGTTTAAAGGCGCTGTTTGGGTCTCGTTAGGGGATAGCGCGTTTTAACGCGCTAATTTAAAAATTGCAAGAAAGCGCACACATTGCGTTTGTGATTTATTCAGTTTAATAAACAGTTAAAGAAATTTGACAATAAAAATTAATTAATAAAACATGATTTTCGAAGCAAAATATGGAAAAAATTCCAATATTCGCTTATTGTCAGATTTCTTTAAAAAATCGGAAAAAACGCAGTGTGTGCGCTTTCTTACATTTTTAAATTAGCGCGTTAAAACGCACTATCCCCTAACGAGACCCGAACAGCGCCTTTAAACGAAAAATCACGTATTCGCGGATAGATAATTATAAGAGAATAAAACGGAAGTTCGGCTCGCTCTACTGTACTAACTAACAGTCGGGAGGCCTTCCTCGTCAGGAATTCAGCCACGGCTCGCACTGCCATCTAGATAGACCCTATTTTTCTCATTTATCTTTGCTTTTTCGTGATAAACAATTCTTGCCGTTTCAGGTGAAAACGGATAAGAAAACTACGAGAAAAATCAATATTGCAACAATTATTCGAAGTTTGTTGCTCTAATTCTAGCTTCCTCATACGGTATCATCGAAAATACGCCAGAGATTGGGAGAAATGGATGATTTTCCGACTCGCGTTGATAAACCATTGAGGTCTTGAAGTCTGAAGCTCACAAATGGCCGCTCAAAAGATGAGATCCATTTATTTTATAGTCTGTCAAGAACTGGAGTTTCAGGTAAAGAAATGAAAAGTTTATCTGCTGAAAACTGTCAAAAACATATGTGCTCGAAATGAACAGAAGGTTATTTATGCGACTGTTTGCTTTCTTTGCGCTATTCCGAGTTTTGGGACGGCCGCCGTCCTACCGCAGAAGAGCTACCAGATGACTGTACAGCACTACGACGGAAGCATAACAAGACAAACGAGTGATGGGGTGGGGGGGGGGGGAGATTAGGAGATGACAACTCGTGTAACACACTCTATTAAAGTGGCGATTTGCCGCGTTTACGCGCGATTTCCGTGAAGAGTACGCTCTCGTAAAGCATCTCTGATTGCGGCACTTGAGCTGATAGATGTTGAGGGAAGGGCACAGTGCTTATTGCGGAAACAAATTTTTGTCATTTTACCGGTTCTTGTTTCAAATTAGACAAGCGCACCTGGAGACCTAGAGACAAAGAGCAATTTGTCAGAAAAAAAAGAGAGAACAATAATAGCAAAGGAATGTTCAAGTGTTTCGTACAATTTGTTCCAATTTGCTCGCTGCAAATATAACTTATAAACTATCGAAAAACAGGTTTCGTTTCTATTGACTTGGCCCCGCTTCTTAGAGCGCTCCACAAATTATAAGTTTACTACGAAGTTTCAGTGAATTTTCAGTGAAAATTTACTATAGCAAAACAGCATTACCATTTCGGCAAATATTTAGAATAAGCAATAATAAAAAATATTGAAAACTACGCATTTTTCCAAAAATATTGGGTTTTTGTGGTTCCATAAAAGTATAACTTCACCCAATTTCTTTAGTTTCTTTCAGAATTTTTCGATTATGTTTTTGTAATTTTTTACTGAAAATAATCCCTTTTTGCAGTAATGCTCAAAGGCGCGTTCTTTACTGCCTACGAAAAAGATTCTAAAAAATTTACAGATGCATTTCTCATTATATTCGCTGGAATTCTTCTTGCTGCCCATCTCAAAGTCTCGTTTTTCTTCACTCGCAGGATGTGGTTAGCGCTATGAACATTTAAAGTAGTAAATCTATTGATTAATTTTCGGAAAAATAAAAGTTTGCTGTTTTTATATTTGCACTTCTCTGAAACTATAGTATTGTCTGAGAACTATAAATATTGCTTGTTTTAATATTGGTTGGTTGGTAATCTGTCTGCACCAAACATGCTCTATATTACTCCACAAAAGTATAACTTCACCCAATATCTTTGGTTTCTTTTTGAATTTTCGGAAACGTCTTTTTTCGTAATTTTTCACTAAAATTAATCTTTTTGCAGTAATGCCAAAAGGTTCGCTCTTTACTACCTATGAAAGTAATCAAATTGACGCGAAATTAGACCAAGGTCTCTCAAACCGACAAATCGCTGGAGACTTGAGCGGAAGCCCACGTGCAATCAATAATCATGACAAGTACCCAGCTAATGATGGAAACAAAAGAAATCTGGACTTCTTTCAATCCTTACAAGACGTAAAAAAAATAACGAGCATCCGTAAGGCGTCCAATAGCGAGAAAAATTGGCTTTATTTTTGCCATGTAAAGTGGAGAAGAATCATGTGAGAATGTCGAAACCTGGCTTTCGAAATGTGATTTGATCCACGGAAGCACCTATTGTTTCAAAGCCTCCAAATACTATTAATAGCCGCGTTTCAGACCTGAATCCACAAAAATCATCGTCATCTTAGGGCCGGAAGTGATTGCTCCAAAATCCATAACTTGCTATGGATAAGGCTCTCCATTGATACATTCAAGCTCATTTGCTCCCTTTACTGTCGTTACAAGAAACCGACACTTTTGTTGGTTGAATTCGGCTTCTGGATAATTTTTGGCGCAAGGAGAGAGTTTCGAACAAGGAGAGCTGTCACATTCGAGCCAGCTTGTTGCTTTCTGACAGAATTCCGGCTTTTGGAACACGGTACGGAGCCACTCCCAGCTCTCATATCATTATTCATTTCATTGCTCATTTCGAGTTCCAAACTGCGGATTTCTACGCACTATTTCTCTGATAGTCTTGATTCTCACCGAAGTGATGGGAGTGCGGCTTCTTCCGCTTTTTGTACGGCTTTCGAGGGTGCTGAACTCTTCATATCGTTTGATGTACCTTCTTTGTTCGAGAGATTCCGAAAGCCTTTCTGATGTTACTTCGACTTATTCATCTTATCGCCAAATCAATAACCGAATTTTTAAAAATGAACGTAGCTACTAGAAAAACTGGGAACAAGGTAACTAAGGTATTCTGAAAAACATCGAGGCACATCGAGGCCAACGTCAAGATGGTGTTAAAATCGATAAATTACCACGTGGAGCTGCCATAAAAAAGTAGCTTGCGTGCCGCTGCCTTGCTCTTCAAACTATTGCTTTTCTAGCTGAAACTTGCCGGAACTTTTCTGAAATCCTTATCGATTATTTAGTATTATGTTGTTTGGTAGACAACCACGTAAACTTTGACACAAAAGTCCGCTTGTTTTATTAATTTAAAATATTTAAATTGAAGTATTCTCTAAATTTTTATATTATTTAGAGAATACTTAAAATTTTTTAATTCTATATTTATTTCTTTTTTAATTTATATAAATTTTAAGTTTTAAATTAAAAAAACGTTTTATTCTAAAAAACCTTTAAAAAAGTGATATTTCCGCAGAAAAACACAATCAACATTTCGGGGAGAAATTAAAACACGCGCGAACTTTAGAGCCTTCTAAAAATGACAATTCCCTTCATGAAATTCGGCACTTTTTACGCTGGAAACCAGAGTTGGGCGGAATAGGATTTTGGGAACTCGGAATCCGGAATCCGGAATACGGAAAAAATATTTTTTCACGGAATCCGGAACCCGGAATACGGAAAAAATATTTTTTCACGGAATCCGGAATCCGGAAAACGGAATAAAAAAACGGCGGAATCCGGAATTTTAACCATTAATAAGGGAATATTTATAATAAAAAATGATGTAAGTGCGCTCTGTTCGCAAAAATTTTTGCGGGGGTTCAAAAAAGTATACATTTCACAAAAATTGAGAATAAAAAATTAAAACGGAATAAAAAAGCCATATCGCGGAATCCGGAATCGGGAATACGGAAAAAAATTTTTTCACGGAATCCGGAATCCGGAATACGGAAAAAATATTCTTTCACGGAATCCGGAATCCGGAATACGGAAAAAAATATTTTTTCACGGAATCCGGAATCCGGAAAACGGAATGAAAAAAACGGCGGAATCCGGAATTCGGAATTCCGCCCAACTCTGCTGGAAACGAATCACAAATTGGCTGTTTAACCGCTGAGAATAAACGCTCTTCAATGGAACCATGGGCTCATTTTGATAGTCTCCTAGTGTATCTTTTTGAAAGCGTTTCGAGAAAATTTTCCGAAAAATTCTCGAGAATTTTTCGAAAAACGCATTTTTCGAGAAATCATTTTTCGAAACGACACACTGGTCAATGGAGTCCATCATCCGTACGATATGCTCGCTGCTGCGCATAATGCACTTTTGCGTTAAGTACATTGCTGATTCTTTGACCTTCGCCGCTCCGCTTCCATCTTTCTTTTCTACGTTCCAATTAACTATTTTATAAGACTTCTCATTTATATAATGTGGTGCGGGGGGGGGGGGGGGGGGAGGGGAGTACAATAGTTATCGAATTCACAAGAAATAGGCTTAGCCAGCGGTGGTGGAGGTAGTCAATTCTGAATAAATACCTTTTTATTGTGTATGGAGAGGGGGGGGGGTAAGACTACCCTATGTTATAACCTTTTCATGGAATTAAACCCGTTTTGAATTGAGTTGGAGGGGGGGGGGGGTGGACGACTTCGGTTGTGTTCTGGTGTGCGTAGGGGTCAGGCTGCGAGGGTTGGAAGTCAAAAATGAAGAATGCCAATACACCTTGCCGATTGTATTGTTTACATTCAGAGAGAAATTGATAAATAAAAAATATTTTCTCTAAACATATTCATTCTTGAGGCGGTTACATGAAAATCGACAGAAAACGTTTCAGATTACAGGGTGGCAGATAAATAGTGTTACGCAACTTTGCGTGGATGAACACAAGTATACTTCCATTTTTAAGGTAATGACTTCTGCTTCACACCATTATGGTTCTATTATTAAACTGATGCAGCAGGGTGTATCGAATTGGGAGATTGCTAAGCGGTTGAATGTCAACCGAATGCTTGTTCATCGGACTGTTACTCGCTTCGTACACCTGATTACCGTCCAAGATCGGGTCGTCCTGTCACTTTGACGACACCAAAAGCTGTGAAAGCCGTTCAAGAAAGAATCCGAAGAAATCCGGAGCGAGGCATGATGAAGCTTGCTAAAGACTTCAAAATGTGCCGACATTCTATGGGAGTCATTGTCAAAGAGAAGCTGAAGATGACTCCGTATCGTATGCAATTACATGAAAATTGACAGAAAAACGTTTCAGATTAAAGGTTTCTACACCTTAAGCGGCACTGCTCATTGAAGTACTTCGTGCATGATAAAGGCCGCTTCGATTGGTCCGACGTAAGCCGTCAAATGGAATCTGTCATCGGCAATCTCTGACAAACGGCCGTCTTATTATCGGTGCACTTGATTAGAATTTGAGAGGCGGGTAGAGAGGTACATGGGAACACTGAAACTCCATACATAAATGTGTTTCAGTGTTTCTATACAGCAGCCGGCAATTCCTAATTTACGCTAAAAAAGCCACCAAGTTAAGGTAAAGCTTTGTGAATAGTATGCCTACCGCGTCTGGCACCCAAAATAATACGGGAAAATAAGAATCTTTATTAAAATGTTTCCAAGAAGTGTGCAGTAGCGGCGGTCACTGAAATATTTGGTATAATACAATAAACCCCCCCCCCAGCCACACTTGAATGAGGTTGAGCATTGACCTTGCTCTGCAAGACCCCCAACACGGAGTAGTCCAAGGGATTCAGATCTGGCGAGGATTCCGAGCTGTTTAGCAATCGTTGCTCCACTGATTCCGGACTTGAACATATGGATAATGGTAGCACGGTGGGGAGAAGCACGTGCCATTTGGCTAAAACAAAACTTATGAAGCTGAAACTTGGGAAAATAGTGAAAATTACATAAATAAATAAATAAATTGAATTTATCCGCCCCACTGATGCGTCAATTTTTGCGTGCTTGGCGCGGAACTCGTGTGCGGATAATTAGTGGCCACCCTGTAAATGAGATAATATGCATATGCAGAAAGAGTTTCAAAATAATCAGAAAACCCTCGAGAATCTATGAGAGCTTGACATCTTCTTGTCATCGACTGCAATTTCGATTGGTCAGAACGGACTATGGAATCTAAGTCCGCACAGTCTTCAACTGAATCTCATTTCTCATCAACCATTTCGAGTACGAATACCGGAAACGAATCTCTCGAGATCTTCAGACAAGTGCTCGACGAGATTAAGGTCAGAGATCTGGCTGGCTGGTCCACTCCATTACCGTAACACAGCTGGTTGGAAGTGTGTTTTGTTGAAACAAGTGACGAATCCTAGGGCAAGCACGTCTGAACGGGAGCACATTTTGCATTAGCATCAGATCTGTTCGATGCGGTAAAAGGTGACTGCTGAAGCAGGACCATACTATCACGTTGCCGCCATCATTTCTGTAGAATCTGGTTCGTACTGGTTGTCTTACTTAGAAAATTCCATGAGAACCGAACAATAGGAACTCCACAAAACTCGTTGCCACTGACTTTAAATCCAGTTTAAATGATCTATCGTCCAGGCAAAACGAACTGCTTGATTGCGATCAGAGACGTACCGCTTCTTCACAGATCTTCTGCCATAGAGTCCTGCATCATTTAGGCGACGTCGGAGCGTTCTGATTCTTACCACGGTGAAAACCTAATCGACTTATAGTTATGTGGCCAATGATGAATGGCTACCTGTTTTTTTGCTACCTGATTTATGGCTACCAAAGGATTAATGTCTACTCCTAGATTTTTGGCTACCTGAGAGTTTTAGCTACCCGAGAACTTTAGAGTCAGTAGAGGACAAGAAGATTTTTTGTTTCAAACGATGTTCTGGTATGAAAGAAAAAAGCACAAGTATCCCCTAACGAGACCCAAACAGCGCCTTTAAACGAAAGATCACGTCCTCGCGGATGGATAATATGTTATTTGTGGAATTATGAAAACATTATAGTTGACATTTTTTTTTCAAAAAATTCCGAATTTCAAAAAAAGTTTCGGGAAATAAAATATTTCTTCTTTTATCCGTTTTTCTTTTTTTTTTCGTCGTTTTCACTTTTGTTTTGAAGTCTGAACGTCAAAAATAATAACCAGATGATTTCCTATGTTTGAGTGATGCGTCAATAGGAAAAATAGAAATAACGCGATATTTGAGTGAAAAAGATTGGAATAACTTAATCGGATCTGAACGGTGGGCTGAAAGTTTTGGAGCTTTAGTATTGAAATAGAGCTATTATCTATCCGCGAATACGTGATTTTTCGTTTAAAGGCGCTGTTTGGGTCTCGTTAGGGAATAGCGCGTTAAATTGTAAGAAAGCGCACACACTGCGTTTGTGATTTATTTTCGAAAATTGAAGCGAATATTGGAATTTTTTCTATGTTTTTCTTCGAAAATCATGTTTTTTAATTTAATTTTTATTGTCAAATTTCTTAAACTGTTTATTAAGCTTTCTTACTATTTACCGCGCTATCCCCTAACGAGACCCAAACAGCGCCTTTAAACGAAAGATCACGTTCTCGCGGATGGATAATACTTCAGATTTCAAAAAGTGCCATCTGTGAACACGAATCTTTTGAACCAACTGAACGACGAAAGGATATTGCTTCTTGAATTGGATCTTTCTAATGGCCAGGATTACAACCATGACAGTCATACGTGGAGTTTTTCGAACTGTGAGTTCGATTATTGTGTTTTGAGTTAAACATCATTTGCATTTCAGCTTCAACCAGTTTTCGGCATCGTCCGATGTATAAAAAAATTAATTTCAATGGTGAACCTGTCAATGTGATTCAATGCACCGATTATTACATATAATCACATGTTTAGAAAAGATGTGAGTAGAAAAAAAAGTGAAATATTGTTGTAATTGAAAATTAAGGTTCTGAAAGTTGATGGAAAAGCGTATATTCATTATTTTTTGAAAGGCGGAGAATATCAAGAACGAATCAATGGTAACTGTCCTTAGAATTTGATACTAATTATAATGATTATTTTAGAGCAGCAAAAACAGAAAGTTAGAGCTCTTTTAAAAAATAGAACAGTTCTTGACGCATTCAAAATGGCAACAGAAGATGGAATGAATGTGTCCAAAATACAGGTGATTTAGTCTTTCACAAAAATTAGATTTAAAATGCATGATAATAGTATTAGAAAAACAAAACTTGCAGGTGAAAAATCAATCTAAAAACATTTCTGATGTGAAAAAGGAAAATCTGATTCAAAAATGGAAGTCACAATGGAACTTCTGGAGAATATGAAATCAAGCATTACGAAAGTTTCTTCAATTGCTTCACTGAGTACTCCTTCTACACCAATGGATAGTAAACAAAAGAGCACAGATACAGAAATCAGGTTGCAAACTCTTCTTGAGTTTTAAATTTACGAGAGAAATTTACAGAAAAAAAATCGACTCTTAAAAATTTCCGCTTTACGACCTTCAAGAAATAGACCTTCGAGTCAACACGTATTTGCTCAACATTTTTTAAGTTCATGAGATTCTTGTTTTTTGTTGTATTTATTATTTTCACACGTTACGTTTTTTTTGTTAACCAGTTTAAAAAGTCTTTGTTTGAAACAAAAAAGACTTCTCCTGACTATAAAGTTCTCGCTCGGGTAGCTAAAACTCTCAGGTAGCCAAAATTTTAAAAATAGACATTAATCCTTAGGTATTATCGCCGTAAAAAAAGTTCCGACATTTTTTCGAGCCCGCGAAAATCGGGATTTGAATTTAGAGGCTCCGCCCATTTCATCATCAGAACGCATTTGCTATGCGCGATATATTTTTTGAATTTTTATTTTTTCTTCTGAATATTCAGAATTAAACTGGATTAAAAGAACGAAATTGTATTAATCGTGATTTTTTTTACACGTTTCTTCGAATGTTTAAATATATCAATTTGCGTCATTTATTTTTTTTTTCGTTTCTTCTGATAAAACCAACCAACGGCTGTCGCAAGTCCTGTAGTGCTCTAAATTAGATCCTTTGTCCCTGATGCACGCTGATGCTTCAAACGAGTCGGCACAGATCCGACCGTCCGCAACAGGTAGTTGACGCCCAATTCCTTCCCGTCCTTGAGCAGCGCAAACTTCAGAGACTTTAAATTTGGATAAGAGTGAGCCATGGCTTTTTGTTCCAAGAATCCTTTACCAAAAATTTGAGCGGATCCTAGATCCGGCGAGGAAGCGAACCACATGTTCTTCTTCCAATATTCTGGGAAATCGCCGTCGATTACTGTATTGGTGGATTGCAAGCAGAGAAGGGCGGAATTCCGTATTCCGAATTCCGCCGTTTTTTCATTCCGTATTCCAGATTCCGTGAAAAAGATTTTTTTTCCGTTTTCCGGATTCCAGATTCCGTGAAAAAATATTTTTCCGTTTTCCGCATTTCGGATTCCGCGATATGGCGTTTTTATTCCGCTTTAATTCTTTATTTTCAATTGTTGTGAAAAGTATACCTTTTTGAACTCCCGCAAAAATTTTTGCGAACAGAGCACATTTACATCATTTTTTTTCATTAATGGTTAGAATTCCGTCTTCCGCATTCCGCATTCCGGATTCCGCCGTTTTTTACATTCCGTTTTCCGGATTCCAGATTCCGTGAAGAACATTTGTTTCCGCTTTCCGCTTTCCGGATTCCGAGTTCCCAAAATCCAATTCCGCCCTACTCTGATTGCAAGCCATGCGATGGAGCCCAATCTTGTTGAAGGAAGAAATGTCGGTGGGCAATGTGGCCAATGACCCAGGGACTAGGATTTACCTACATATTGGAAGCATTTGCCGTTGGTTCTGGTTGTTCAGAAGCAGTCTGATAGTGAAGATCTTTTCGTCGGGCCAGATGACATTGGATAGGCGGCGCACCCTGAGAGATTCAAACAACTCGGATTTTTTCAGATTGTTTTTCGGACTGGTCTGGAAGCCACTGTCTACCACGGAAACGGCAACTTAACCAATTTCAAGGTTCTCTGAATAGTGGTTCCGCCGATTCTCACCGATTCTGATATCTTATTCATGCTGCCAGCATCGTTCATTTTCTCCTTGATTATGCCACGCATCTGGCGAGTGTTGTCAGCGTGAGGACGTCCTGTTTTCGGGACCTCCGACGCATTTTCTCTTTCTCTGAGACACTTGACCACTTTGTGAACGTTAGACTTAAGATTATGAAGGCATCGAACGACATCGGACACTAGGAATCCTTCTGAAATCATTTGGCAATAAGGGGCAATGCGGAGAAGCTTGCAAAATGAGCGATGCAGGTAAATCGATGACCCATGCTTGCAATCTTGGCTTATTGGCTTAGCCTCTCTATTTTCGAAATAATCCAAAGATTTTTGAAAATCGAATTTAGAAGCGTGCCAACAGTTTTCGATAAAAGTCTCCATACTTATGACCACTCGGTTTTAAAGCATCGACGCTGATCGATTATTTTCATTGATTTTTATAAAATTAATTTATTTTCAAACTCTTTTCCTTATAATTTCCCCATTTTTCAAAAGGTGCGATCAACGGAATCGGAAACGACAAGCGTTCCGAATAAAGAGAAGTATGGAAAACGTTATTTAAATGACCCCGTTTGCCAAAAATTTGCCAAATATTCAAAATTATCGCTTCAATTTTTAATGGGCAAATACGTATTGTTCCGGCTTATTATTGCATTATTATAGTCCGCAAAATAATCAGATAAGCAATAAGATATTGTAGAGACGCCAAGTAGTCGGAACTGTTATTCAAACGCGATTTAGCTAAAAATGATGGTCTCGCATCAATTTCTAACCTTCGATTCTTTCTATTGAAAATAAAAAAACAAAAGCAAATTATTGCGATAAATTCGATGATAACCGTTTTCCATTTTTTTGCATTTTTGTTCCTTCCGTCTCGTATCGGCAAGTCCGTATAGATAGCATGAGTGGCTGGGGACCAGAGTAGGGCGGAATTGGGAACTCGGAATCCGGAAAGCGGAAAACGGAAAAAAATTTTTTCACGGAATCTGGAATCCGGAAAACGGAATGTAAAAAATGGCGGAATCCGGAATGCGGAATGCGGAAAACGGAATTTTAAGCATTAATGAGGGAATATTTATGATGTAAATGAGCTCTGTTCGCAAACATTTTTGCAGGAGTTCAAAAAAGTATACTTTTCACAAAAATTGAAAATAAAGAATTGAAACGGAATAAAAACGCCATATCGCGGAATCCGTAATGCGGAAAACGGAAAAAAATATTTTTTCACGGAATCTGGAATCCGGAAAAAAAATTTTTTTACGGAATCTGGAATCCGGAAGACGGAATGAAAAAAACGGCGGAATCCGGAATTCCGCTCTTCTCTGCTGGGGACGTTCTCTTCATAGTTTCCAGGTACCACATGTCACCGAAAAGCCGCACTTAACCTGTGTAATTGAAAGGATTTGGGAAAAACTCCAAAATCACTACATCTGCAGGTATACAGGTATTTTTCCAGATTTAAACATTTCCTGCATTGCTTCGAAAGATTTTCAGGATTCATAGTTTGAAAAAGCGTCGTCGTAATTTGAATTTTCATTCTGAAAGTATCGGTTCTAAATTTTTCCAAAAATTGCGAAGCCATTTCGACAATGGGCTTCTTGTTAGCATAGTTGATTTTCCTGCAATAAGTCAGTTATTGAAATTTCCAATTTTTTGTTTATTTTCGCAATGAGAAAATAAAGAATCCCTTTTTTCCTAACTGGCATATTTCAAAAGTGATCTCTTTTCTATTCTGTGATTCGAGTTCACAGGATCTTCTTTTTTATCCCGGTGGAAATGCGGAGAATGAGGATGAAATGATCGAGTTCCCAACCAGTTAAACATCTGGCATTTACATATATCTTTTCATCTTTCCCCTTATTCTATTTTTGCAGAATGATTTGTTAAGTTCTTCGTCTCGACTTCTCACTTATCCGTTCGCGAGATACTCAAGGTAACAGGAGGAGATGGCGAATCCCTTCATTCTTCTTTCTCCTTCTTTTGCTTCTTTTTTCGTTTTATTTTGTTTCTTCTATTTTACAATTACGAACTCCTGTGGAGCTTCTATTTCTTCGTTTTTCTTTTTCTCCGCCGCCGTCACACTGTATCACTTTTCAGTGGCAAACACCGGAGAAATATAAGAAAATGAGAGATACGGACACAAAATATCTTTGAGAGCGGAAAAAGAGATAGGGGCCATATGTATAAAGATAAAAGTATTGGGATGATATCCTTTGGGATATCTTTCGTGTCGTCTCAGGAGTAGAGTAACACAGGCATGCCATTGGGAAGTGAGGCGAGAAAATTGAAGAAAAGCGACGAAGTTTTCGTCAGGATAATGCGGCAAAAAACGTTGAAAACATATAATAATTATGAATATTTGGCTAAATTTCTATAATATATGTATATAAGGTCTTGTCCAAGAGTTTCAATTTTTTCAGAAATAATTGGACAGTCTACAAAAGTATTGTGGAAAACATTCAATAATTTTCGTTAATTTTTTTCAATTATCGCTGAAACAGAATCTTACTTTAAAATTACGTCATTAAGCAATTTCTGTGAGTCATATAGTATCCTTCAGGAGCAACCACACTAAGAAGTTATCAATATTGTTATAATTCCATAGTCGAATGATGTCAATGATAGTGAAACCATTTATAGATGAAATTGATCGTTGAGCACCTCAACAACTCAAAGGCTGAAAAAATTTGAGGAGAGAAATGAATCTCCGAATGGTTTCCTCAAGATTATAATGCTTTTCAGTTTCTGAAATTCCATAGCTCAGTAGAATTAAACCAGAAAATATATTTGCCTTCATTGTTGGTAATAAAAACGAACTCGTCTAGTTCAAAGTGTAATTCATGTGGTATGAACCGATTTATAAATTTCTTCATATTTGAAAGTATCACTCGAAAAATGACGCAAGATTTGTTGATATCAGTGATTTCTATTAAATATATAAATAAAAAGAAAACAATTTAGAAAATGCAGTACTGACATTAACCATTAAAGTGGCCTAGCCTACAACAGCGGCTCGGAATCTGTCCACCGGCTGTTTAAGTGTTTTTAACCCAGTGTCTGCTTGTCCAATAACTATAATTTATAGCTTCTTTTATAAAATGCACCAATATCGGCAATTAGTTTATGGTTTTGAGCAATATTTTCTATTTTGTAGAGGGTTATGAGCCGGGCCCTCCTAGGCCCGTTCCGGTATAGATCACAAATTATCATTGCTCTAGGTTTATTTTTAAATGTTTAATCAAGGCGGTGTGTGATAGGTGTTTCCTACTTTAATTTAAACGATACAATGTGCGTAATAAAGCGCAACAACTTACGTCGATGCAGTTTTCCTGATCACTGGTTTGTGACGCAACTCTCACCGCTTTATCAGCAAATCAAGCACTAGTTCATTTCATTATCATATTCGCACAATCATATTCTTTATTTCCAATAGTACGACCCTGGTTTCCTTTTATTTTCTCTTCCCCTTTGAAGTCTCTTTCCTAATCTCCCTCCTCAATTCCCGTCTTTCATCGTTCTATGAGATTGACCTGCGTGCTCAACTTTGATAAATTGTTTCGTTAGTTCCTATCTTTTTCCGAGATCCAATTTCTCATTTCTACCTCTTTTTCCCATCACTTCTCTTCCAAGAATAATCCGGGTTGTTTTCAGTCAAAAAACAGAGCAATCGACATAGTCATAAACACAACAATAAGAAGCTGGGCTTGAATGATAAAAGTGAAAAATCCCAAGATATAATGTTTTCCTAAAAGCAGACTACGTCAGAGGGTGAACTGGAATGTGGCCGGCCATTATATTGCAGCTTTACAGAGGGAATAAGACAGCCAGATTCTTTTTAAAACGTATGGAAGGCATTGAAACTGTCATAAATATAAGTATTAATATAAAAGCCAAATAAATTGTAAAGTATTTATGTATAGAAAATATGGCTATTCTTCGAAATGATTTCATATGCGAGAGACAGTCAGAATAGGAAAGCAGAACAACAAGTATTGTGGAAACTGAACGGACTATAAATTTTTTCTGATGCCTTTTCAATTATTACATTTAAAAATATTCGAATTTTGGAAATTTCGAAGTCTATACCCTTATAATTTAATTTTTACGGGATTTCGGTTATTGTAAAGCTAATATATAGTCTTCAAATTTCAATAAATTTTTTATCGAAGCAATCGATATCGTCAATAATCGAAACTAAAATTTATGTAGTTCTGCATCGCAAAAAATCGAGTTAATTATTCAGAGATATTTTTGCGAAAAAGCGATACTTATTTGTAGTTCCACTATTGCGACTACAGAACAGAAATTACTTTTTAACTGCTAAAGTTGTGTTCATTGCATGTATCATCTTTCTTTATCAATCTTGTTTCTTTTTATCCAGATGATTAGAAAAAGTTGATCACTATAACAGAAAATCAGACACTTACGTAGTTAACACCCAACTCGTATCATCAGACGTCGTTATCTCCAAATCATTTCCGATCACCCGATTTATTCACATCACTGCAGTTATATTTAATATCTAGCAAATGAAAGTTGAAATTATGAAAATAATTAACTTTAAATAAGCGCGTGGTTACGAATAGTTTATTCGAATATACATTTAATCAAGCAGAACGGGCACCCTTTTCAAGAAAAAATTCCGTCAAATTTCAAAAAGTTAAAATTATTGTATTTAGGTTCTTGAATGCGATGGTCGCAAACACTGTGATGCAACTATAAACACATTGAGCTTTACTTTTTCTCAATTTTACCTTTAACAAATATTCACCTTTCGTGTAAATTTATTTGATTTCTATTGATTTTTTAAAAAGTTCAATTAAATAAACGCATTTTTAATTCCGGCTGATAATAACTTTGCCGAATGACCTGATTAAAAATTGCAAAAATAAGAAATAAAGCGGAAGGCATGAGAGACTTTCAATACAGCATTTTTTTTCGGAAAATACGCAGCGAATTTCTCGGGATGTTGCACATATAATATCACTTCTAATCCATAAGGAATTAAACAAATATAGTATTTGTTGTTTACTCAGATTTATTACACTTAGAAGCTGTCTCCGTATCACCGCTTAGTGATTTAACGAGTTTTTTCTCGGTACCCACATAACCAAAAATACATACCTAAAATTTAAGTTAGCGAAATGTAACTAATTCGTAATGAAACTGTTGCAAATTGCAATTGTATTGGAATAATCCTGCATCGATTGAGATCAGTTTCGTTCTTGGCCCAGGTTCTCATTAAAGCGTGCTTCAGATCTTATTGAAGTCCTCAAATCTTACAAGATAAATTAAAAATCTTATTAAAATGTTACTAGGAGATTTTAAAATCTTTCAAGGTGATGCACGCGCTGGAGTGATGCATTGTTGAAAATCCGCTCTAATATTGGTTCAAAACAGTTCAGATCTGAATTGAACCAAGTTTTCTAACCAAGTGCTAATTGCAGCAGTTTTATTGCAAATCAGTTATATTTTATGCTGATATATTTAAATACTGGTTTTCTAACGTAACATTTATGTTCTGGACCGTTCCTAAGCCGAGATTACCCTCGATTGATTACATTTTTCCAAAAAAGCTCGATAGAGCGCGTTTACACAGCGGTACTCGAAAACGGAAAGTTCAACCGTTTTCACATGCACTACAACCAGTAGCCCTTCTTTCACAAGTTCTCAAATCGATAACTACCGTATTTCCTTTGATCTAGCTTTAAAGAGAAAATGTTTTGATTGCGATCTTTCCGAATTGGCATTTCTTTGCCATTTTGACCTGTCCTTTAAGTTCTCAAATATTTGCATTCCAACCGGGGATTTGGTGTGAAAAGAATTGTCGTCATTAATCGGGATCCTAGCAAGTATATAAAAAATTAGCCGTGTTTTATCGCAGTGCGGATAAATTTAGAGATAGAGATCATATATTGTTTGCCTGCCCGTGATATATCTTGGATTTATCAATTACTGTTTGCCGACCTGTCGCGGCTTCACCGTTGCTCCCACGCCCCACTAAGATTTTGGTTGGATTTTGATTCGAGTAGCATTTCCTACAGTCTGATTATTTCGGAAAAAAATTTTTTATGACAGTTTCATTTCATTTACTCTCTTTTGTCTCTAATGAACCGAAGCCGGGAAGAACAACTTTTTCAAGTGTGTTAAGTATACGTATTAATTTCTGTTCTCTGGTAACCTGGTTTGCTGAAATTGTTGCGATCGTTATCGCAACAGATGTCTTTCTGAGAGAAATCTAAATGCATCAGAAGTTTTCCAAGTTTCTTTATTATCTATTCCCTCCATGATATTTAGTTTTTCATAACGCTATGTAATGTACTCGCAAATCAGTATTTTGTTACCTGAGTTGGTTCTCCTATTCACGTGAACTTTATGAATTTTTTGTTTTGCCGGAAAGCTCCGCCTTTTGCCATCCTGCCTCTCTAGTGCTCATTCAATCACGTCACGGCACCTTCTCTCGGACAGTTGCTCAATATCTGTGTTCCTCTCATACTGCACGCTATTCCGATCTTCCGCATTTCTCCTATTCAAAAATAAAGCAGTAAGAGAAGTTTAGGTTAGATGCATAACAGCATTCGTTTTATTACTAAGAACAAAGTAAAAACAGTCGATTTTTTGAATAAAATCTTTCAAGTTTCTTACAATAAACTGTTAAATCACTTTTCGCACTTCTTTGTCCTTTTCCGCCAAACACTTTTATTGATAATTTGATTACACCCAGAGTTCTGTGGAATTTCATACCAAAGCGGGGAGAAATGATAATATTTCAATGAACTGACACAGGTGTGAAGCAGCTCAAATGGTTTGCCGTGCCAATTGAATCGTCGCTAATGCCTAGAAATGTGGAAAGTGTCTCACTAGTGCCGTTTTTGTGCCGATTACTAGAAGCACAAACGTTATCGACTTTGTCATGTTTTACAATAAAACATAACAGCGGGAAAGACCTAGTAATTGATAATTAAATTTGCAATTAACGATTGATAAGTTATATTCACTGTTGTACTCGTTCTTCAGGTCCTTTTTATTAAACTCTGTTTCTGTATTGTTGGTCATAGACCCACGGACATTTTTCGAGAGGTATGTTATACTATAGAAATGTTGAGGTAGAATATTTCTCTCTGTTACTGCGGAAAATTGTTCAATTCTTTAACAGAATGATGATGACGCAGGGACAATTTCTCAGCGTATGATTTTTGAGAGAGGAAACAAATGATATACTGTATTTTTAGAGTTTTCTTTAAACATGTTCCCTCGAAGATAAAACTATATTCCACTTTCCGGAAAAATCATCAAGTAGGTTTTCATTGCAGAATTTCGAATACTTTTTTTTTTGCTTTAATATTGTTTATTTTTCATGAGCTGAAGAATTTGAATAACTGCTCTCGAAATGTTTCATAAGGTTTGCCCAACGCTAGAAAAAAAGACGAAACGTCATATGCTGAACATTATAAAAAAAGTTGGATGCCGCATATTTTATATTCGTATTAATGTTCAAGGAAATGCTGTGTTCCTAACATAGGAAATGTCAATTCGCTGCCTGCTGTGAAATTATTACCAAAACTGAGGACACTGGTTGTCAGAAACAACTTTTTTTTTCAATTTCGGTTGTAAAATATACGTTTGAAGCTATTTTTAGGATAAGAAATTTATGCCAAATCAGGTTTTCAACGAAGCGCCTTTGTAGCACCCGAACACCGGTAAATTGACAAAAATCATGTTTGTACCAAAAAGGTTTTTTTCGGCGGAATACCAGACAGCTTCTGCACCGTCTGCTTTACCCCAACGATATTCGTAGTGTAAAAAAACGCCGAAAAAAATACCGAAAACATATTTTTTCCATTAATTTCAAGAAATCGGTTTTTAACCGTTAAAAAAACAATATATAAAGTCCGTGTCGTTTTCATGCTTCATTTTCCTAGGTACTAAATAGTTTAACATGAATTAACGTAAGATTCTTTTAACAAAAGAATGGCTTTGTCAGGAGGCTTGTTTCTTGTAAGAGTATTTTTTATTGGAAAAAATGGTTTTCCATGTGGTATATTAACTATGTATTACAATTGCGAAAACTGAACGGCGTAATTCTCGCGCAAACAAATATATAAATAGTTATTATTTGTGTATGTTTGCTTTTCCTCTTCACGCCGTGCTAGACACTAGACACTAGACAAAAACACGGCGAACGTTTCGATCATTGTTCCCCTAAATTGAAAACCTCTTATCAGAAATGAGAATATCGCAACTCGTCACTACAATGACCAGGTTTTCTTTTTGCATATAGGTCACAAACATGATGATACAGCTGGTGTGGGTCGTATTAACTCCCATAACGCACAATTTCCATGTGTTCTAGACACTTCTTCCGCTACATCTGCCTCCATCCCATTTTAGTGATGTCTGCGAATGCGCCACATTCTACGCGCAACTACACACTCTTCTGGTATTACTACACGTCATCATTCTCGGTCTACCACGTTCTTTAGGTACTCATTATTCCGAGTGTATTGATTTTTGAAATGCTCTCTCTGGAAAGCTCTCGAATGCTCTTCAGATAAATTTCTTTTTTCTTCTGTTCAGTCTGCATATATTTAGGTTTTAGGTCGTAGACTTATATTATAATTTTAATCGAAAATTGATAAGCTATATAAGTTATTTCACAGTGACGTTATAGTTGATTCCTGACATTGTTGGCACATTATAACTACTGTTACCGCTATTATCGCTGTTTCGACGTTACGTAGTACTTCTTTTTTCACGTTTCTGCTCTATCATTTTTTACAAGCTTCCAAGCTCACTTATTTGGCCATTTCTGCGATTTATGAAGTTAATATAGTTTTTAGCAGTATACGGGATTGATATTTAATATATGCTCCTGAACCAAACATGTGATATATCACTATTAGATCATGTTATATCGATAATTTGAATACGCCAGGTGATTTTTAGCTGAATAAAAAAAAGAAAACACCTTCATTGAAATAGAAGTTTCAGTAATTGTTTGTATTTTACTCTGTACCTCAGTATAAGCAATGGCACATTATCTTACTCAGTCTAACACACCTATGCCAGTATTTGAATGATGAGAAGTCTTGCCTATTTTAAGTGAATTTTTTTAAATTTTGTCGGCCCGGCCCTCTGAAAGATTATTTCTTTAAGTGAAAACTCAAAACTTGTCTTAATAATTTTCTATTAATACAAATTCATAGAACACGCCAAGATCTACAGTTTGCAAGTTTTTTGTATTTAAATTTTCAATTGTAGAAAAGTTTTAAGACAAACGTGCTTGACTCGGATCACAAGAATCTTCACAAAAACAAAAGAAAACGCGAATTGTGGCTTACTTTTTTGTTCTGTTGAGATCGAGCTATCGCATTCTGAATGAAAAACACATATATCGTTTTGTCAAAATCTACTGATTTTTTCTGTTGTTCCACAATTTTCTTTATTACACCTTTTGACTAAAGGTCATCGTCGCTGTCTAACACACAAAGTCGATTTTATGTGCTACCCGCTTGATTTTGTTAGGAGAGTCGTCTCCGTTTCTTAATCTTTCGAGCCCACTGCAGAGAATAGAGCACAGCCTCATCGGGTTCCCGGCTCCCGCCGATGTCGTCGATGAATGGCGCGAGAGATACGACGGGAGGCGCTTCTTCCTGCTAGTCTCTCTGACTTCTCCTCAAATGCCACAAATTCTCTCGGTTTTCTTCTCCTAAATCTCTTTTTCTCCTCGCTATTTCTTGTCGTGAAGAGATGTTTTTATTTTCATTCTACTTTACACATATCCATGTCCCGCCGCTGGCAGCACATCACTAGGCACAGGATGTGCTCGGGCTCCTACCACCGGCGGTCCAACTTCGTTGCTTCATCTCTTGCTTATCATTTTAAATATTTTTATTCTATTCTTATAGAAAAGAATTCCTTAACTTGATACTTCCAGCATAAACAACCACTTGGGTACAGCCGTCAACATGGAGGACGCGCATTCCAAAGAATCCGATGAGGTAATTGTTATACAAAAAGTTAAATTTTTCAAATAATCATTCAGGTATGCAAATTCTTCAACACGGGTCCTGAAGGATTGACTGAACAGCAAGTTGAAACATTAAGAAATAAATATGGAGAGAATGGTGAGTGAACTAAATGTTTTATTTCAAAGTGAGCTTTTCGAGTTTTTAGAAGTCATATTTTTGTCTTATTATTAAGTGGTGCATGTTGGTGATATTTAAATAGATAACCTGTTTCTTTCCTCAGAAATGCCTGTCGAAGAGGGAAAAACCATATGGGAACTAATCCTTGAACAATTCGATGACCTTCTTGTTAAAATTCTCCTCCTCGCTGCTATCATCTCGTTTGTCCTCGCCCTTTTTGAGGAGCACGAAGATCAAACAGAAGCAGTAACAGCATTTGTGGAACCATTTGTCATTCTTCTTATTCTTATTGCCAACGCCACCGTCGGAGTTTGGCAGGTGAGTGAAGCATCACATAATATTAAAAAAAAACATATTTTGTTTTACAATTAGATCAAGAGAGAAACTGGTTAATGTCTTTTTGACTTGTTTTGTTAGAATGATCATAGGAAAACAGATATGAGCTGCTTGACAGAGAATAGTGTAACTGACGATTCGGAGTGAAAAGGGGAAGAATACTCCTTGCTCAGGGTTTTGAAAAAGAAGACAACGATGAAGGGAAAAGTCGTGTGCGTCATGAGCACTAAATCTACGTACGCAAAGGTTGAAACCGGGAAAAAGAAAAAAGATGAAAAGAGATCTTCATTTGAGTGGCAAATGACACTAGAAAATTGACAGATTGGGCATTTCAAAATTTTCTTTCTGATTAGAACTAGCCGCAGTACACGCACCTTGAATGAATGCTGAATTTTTTTTTCAGGAAAGGAATGCAGAATCTGCTATAGAAGCCCTCAAGGAATACGAGCCAGAGATGGCTAAGGTCATTCGCTCCGGACATCATGGAATCCAAATGATCCGTGCTCGAGAACTAGTTCCAGGAGATCTTGTGGAAGTGTCAGGTATAACAGTCTCAATTTTATCGACTTCCATTTTTCCATTTCAGTTGGAGACAAGATCCCTGCCGATCTGCGTCTTGTTAAGATTTATTCCACTACGATCCGCATCGATCAATCAATTTTGACCGGAGAATCAGTTTCTGTTATCAAACACACCGAATCTGTGCCAGATCCACGCGCTGTCAACCAGGATAAGAAAAATTGTCTTTTCTCTGGAACCAATGTTGCTTCCGGAAAAGCCCGAGGTATCGTTTTTGGAACCGGGTTGAATACTGAAATCGGAAAGATTCGCACTGAAATGGCCGAAACTGAAAATGACAAGACACCACTCCAACAAAAATTGGATGAATTCGGAGAACAACTTTCCAAAGTTATTTCCGTGATTTGTGTTGCAGTTTGGGCTATTAACATAGGACACTTCAACGACCCAGCTCATGGAGGATCTTGGGTTAAGGGAGCAATTTACTATTTTAAAATTGCTGTCGCTCTTGCCGTCGCTGCTATTCCAGAAGGACTTCCAGCAGTTATCACCACCTGTTTGGCTCTCGGAACTCGTCGTATGGCCAAGAAAAACGCTATTGTTAGATCTCTTCCATCTGTTGAAACTCTTGGATGCACATCAGTTATTTGCTCTGATAAGACCGGCACACTTACTACTAACCAGATGTCAGTGTCTAAGATGCTAATCGCTAAAAATGCTTCGGGTGATGACATCAACTTTACCGAGTTCACGATCTCTGGATCCACCTATGAGCCTGTCGGAAAAATTCAGCATAACGACCGAGACATCAATCCAGCAGCAGGAGAGTTCGAATCACTGACTGAACTTGCAATGATTTGCGCCATGTGCAACGATTCCTCTGTTGATTACAACGAGATTAAAAAACAGTATGAGAAAGTTGGAGAAGCCACTGAGACCGCTTTAATTGTTCTTGCTGAAAAGTTGAATGTTTTTGGAACTTCTAAGGTCGGACTTTCTCCAAAAGAACTTGGAGGAGTTTGCAACCGTGTTATTCAACAAAAGTGGAAAAAGGAGTTCACTCTTGAGTTTTCCCGTGACCGCAAATCCATGTCTGTTTACTGCCTTCCAGCTTCAGGAGGATCTTCCGCCAAAATGTTCGTGAAAGGAGCTCCGGAAGGAGTTCTTGGAAGATGCACTCACGTCAGAGTAAATGGGCAAAAAGTTCCGCTAACACCAGCCATGACCCAAAAGATTGTCGATCAATGTGTGCGATACGGAACTGGAAGAGATACTCTTCGTTGTCTTGCTCTCGGAACCATTGATAATCCAGTCAGTGTCAGCAGCATGAATCTTGAAGACTCTACTCAGTTTGTCAAGTATGAGAAAGAAATCACCTTTGTTGGAGTAGTCGGAATGCTCGATCCACCAAGAACTGAGGTTATGGACTCAATTAAGGCTTGCAACCACGCCGGAATTCGTGTCATAATGATCACTGGAGACAACAAGAACACTGCAGAAGCCATAGGACGAAGAATCGGTCTCTTTGGAGAGAACGAAGACACTACTGGAAAGGCGTACACAGGTCGTGAATTTGATGATCTTCCACCAGAGCAACAATCGGAGGCTTGCCGTAGAGCTAAGCTTTTCGCCCGTGTTGAGCCTTCTCACAAGTCGAAAATTGTTGATATTCTTCAATCACATGGAGAAATTACTGCTATGACTGGAGATGGAGTGAACGATGCCCCAGCTTTGAAGAAGGCCGAAATCGGTATTGCCATGGGTTCTGGAACAGCTGTCGCTAAATCTGCTTCTGAAATGGTTCTTGCTGATGACAATTTCGCTTCCATTGTCTCCGCTGTTGAAGAAGGACGTGCCATCTATAACAACATGAAGCAGTTCATCAGATACCTCATTTCATCCAATGTTGGCGAAGTAGTCTCCATTTTCATGGTTGCCGCTCTCGGAATTCCTGAAGCCCTCATTCCCGTTCAACTTCTCTGGGTCAATTTGGTCACTGACGGACTGCCAGCAACAGCTCTCGGCTTCAACCCACCAGATCTCGATATCATGGACAGACACCCGCGATCCGCTAATGATGGGCTTATTTCTGGATGGCTTTTCTTCAGATACCTTGCTGTTGGAAGTATGTTGATTCTCAAATTGTATTATTTTTGTAAATATCAATTTTGCAGCATACGTTGGAGTTGCTACTGTTGGAGCTTCTATGTGGTGGTTCCTTTTGTACGAAGAGGGCCCACAAATTACCTACTACCAACTTACCCATTGGATGAGATGCGAAATTGAGCCAGATAATTTCGCTGATCTTGACTGCGCCGTTTTCGAAGACAACCATCCTAATGCTATGGCATTGTCCGTTCTTGTTACCATTGAGATGCTGAACGCCATCAATTCGCTGTCCGAAAATCAATCACTCGTTGTCATGCCACCATGGAAAAATATCTGGCTTATGGCTGCCATTTCGCTTTCAATGTCTCTTCACTTTGTCATCCTTTATGTTGACATCATGGCCACTATTTTCCAGGTATCTCATTACATGAATATTAATAATGATAGCTTAAATTGAAAATTTAGATCACTCCACTCAACTTTGTTGAATGGATTGCCGTGTTGAAAATCTCAGTGCCAGTGCTGCTCCTTGATGAAATTCTAAAGTTCTTTGCTAGAAACTACATCGATGGTAAGCCGGAAACTGGTGCCGGAAAGGCGCGTTGCGTCATTTCGCTGCTCGCTTGGGTGTCCGTTACTCTGGCTTATTTCGCATGGATGTTGGGCCCGTACGCCGAGCTCATAAACCATGCGCTGATCGGTCCATCTGTAGATCCGTCGAAATTTGACTCGATTATGACTGAAAAGCAACATAACGAATTGTGATTAATTGATCTAACCCGCCTTTAAATTCTTGTGATGTCTCCTTTTCTCCTCTAATCAGTTTCAAATGAGTCTTCTCCTTTCTGCAGTGTGTGAACTGATCCCTAATCTGTCGTGTAAAATCTACTTCTAGGATTTTTCCCATTGCTCATTGTATGTCCAAAAAAAATTTCCTCTTCTTACCCAAAAATCATGGCCGTTTTCAATAAATTACGGTCTCTACATTTTTCCCAAGCCTAGCCAATGTTAAAAATCTCCCATTCATACCCATTGTCTATTAGTGTTTTTTCAAATGATTTTTTACAGATTTGTTTTTGTTTTATTTGCAATTCCCTTGTCCATTTAAATCCTGTCTTAATAATTTATTATTATCTACGTTTGTTGCGTGTTCTATAGGATTTCACGAATAAAGTGGTCCTGAATTTCTTTTCCTTATGTAATCTTTTCCTCATTTCCCTAACCATTATCCGATTGTCGTTCAGGGAGTGTTCTATTTTACCGAATGGTGTGTAGTCGTTTCCGACCTAACTTCCGCCTCTTCCGTCGGCTGCTCAACAGGAAGCTTTCGAACCAAATCAAAGCAATGATGATATGGTTTAAATTTTCAGTCGAAGCTCCATCTAAAGACAAGCGCGACTGAATGGCTCTCGAAGACTGCACACTCAATCAGAATGGAAACAGCTTCTCATCTGCTCGCCATCTCATTTTTCATCTTTCAACTATTTCATATGTTTTCAATTCTGTCTATCTTTATTTAGTGCGATCGTTTCGGTTCGAAACTCGAAATCGGAAAGATCTCTTCTAGAGAGCATCCGATTATTTTCCTCTTGCTCAATTCCTTTATCTCCATAATTCTTTCCTCATCTTGCTGTTTATACTCTTTTAAATTTGTTGACGGTGATTAAGCACCACTGAAACTTTTTGTTAGAAATATACTCATTTTCGTTAGGATTCTAAACTTCAAAATTCGTGTATTTTCCTTCTCAAGTCAATTTGTATTTTGAGTTTTTCTCAGTGTGTTGCAATAAAAAAAAGCTCGAAGCTAATCAAGCATCGATTTTAATGCAATTTCTCATATTTCCGAGGCGTACACGAGAAATTGGAAAAAATATCATTATCATAAAATCCGAACTATGCTCATAAGTCTTGCTAATACAATTTAGGCTCATCGAAATCATCAGCAGTCGGTCTACGATCGGCGATTAAGGAAGAAGTGGCGATGTTGGAATACGACATCAATTCAAGGTTTTTTTCAAGAAAGGATTTTAGAAAATTTAGGGAGAAGCAAAGAGAAGTTCTACTTCTAAACAGTTTGCAAATGATCCTGTCTTCGGTTCGAGTTGCTGACTGCTGCATCCTCAAAAATGCTAAAAAAGCGAAGTATTCCGAAAATTATAAAAGTTGCGCTGCAATTATCGTTTTTTACCTATTCTATTGAAATTCGGAAATTTTCAATTCCATAAAAGATCCAATTGGATCGCTAATTCACAGCTATTCGAGTTGTTGCACGCAATTCGGAAAAGAAAGGAATGGAAGGATGCGTCATCGCGACAATCTGCGCAGCCTAATTCATCGACCTGCTGAATAAATTTAATTTTTTAATCAAAGGTTAATAATTGAGAGAAGCCTTTTATTTTTCAGACAAAATAATACAATAATTAATTAAAAATTAAAAAAAACGTAGGGATATTACATACATGAAGTGGATAGACGTGTTCAATACATTGATGGTGAAGAGTCAAATATTTTCGACAGCGGCACGAGTGTTCGAAATGATTTGTGCGAGCTGATCAAGTCTAGCAAGGCATTCGGCTTTTTGGGAAACGCTAGCGTCGTTTGATAGAACGGCCATCGATTCACGAGATAGCTGAAATGTGGTATTTTTTAAATGGATGGTTAGAATAAATATCACCTTATCTGTCATATCTTTAAGATTCCTCAGATGATCCACAGCCAATCGGCGATTTTCCTGCTTCTCATCCACTTCGTTGTATTCATCATCCACATTTTTCTACTGCAGGAGGAATGAACAACTCTTCATCGCGAATAGGAGTGGCTTCATCACTTCCATCTGCTCCAATTCCATCCAGATTTTTAGTTTTCACTTTTTCAGTTTTCAAGGTTTTTTAATTTCGTAAAATATGGAGTATCGATCGGAAAAAAGTATTTATCAACTTCGAATTTCAAGCATTTATCGGTAATTTTTTTCTTAACTATTGCATCATTTTATAAGTCAAAATGAATGAAAAAGTTTTTTCCGTGCTCTGCCCCTCAATTTTTCGGTATTTCACTTTATAATTAGAAACACGGTGTATTTGTTTTTTGAACGCACGGTTCATTCAACGTCGCGGAAAGTTCACCGTGCAGAAAGCGCCATAAAATTTTACTAAACGTTTGCAAACATGCGGAAATCTGCAGCTCTCTGCAAGCATCATAAACTCGATAACGTTTTGTTCTGCAAAATATAAATAAATTATTCAATTGTAGGAAATTTTAAAGACATCATATCTGAATGCTAAAATATTTAAATGCCACAAGTACCGCCCCGCCGACGCCAAAAGTATGGAAACACATTAAAAGTGATGTAAGATTTGCAAAATGTCCAATACAAACATGACAATTGCTCATTGAAATGACTATGACACATAAATTATTAAAATTGTTCGGTGCGATTGCCTCTATTCTTTACAAAATCCTTGATTCTCTTGTGGAACGGCTCATAGGCATTCTGGAGATAAATTGTTGCATTTTGCATCCATTACCTCTAAATTGGATGTAGATGTGCTTGAACACTTCACTGAAAAACGTTCCAGACAGAATAGCTGAGGGGATTCAAAATTCATACGTCTTGAACAGGTGTGTGCGGAGAGCAGGATTCGCGGATCGGTCGGGAGCCGGAAAGTGCTTTGCGTCATACTCGAAGGAAGCAAGCTGTTTTCAATCAAATCTTTAAAATTTTGCTGTATATCACTGCAACAATCCATCTCCGATCGGTCGAAAATGGAACGATAACGATTGGAAAAGCGCAAAGAAAAGCGCTGCATACAGCAGTTGCGACGGCGATTCGTTACGAATCGGAAACGAGTGTGGTTACCTTAGTTTCCGGTTTTTAAGCGACTGTAATGAAGGTCTGTAATTAAGATCAGCTATAGAAATTGTCATGGGAAAGGAGAAGTCACGAGGGTAGAAGGCGACGTAGGCCATGCTGACCTGAAGAATATTCGAGAATGGTCAAACATCAATCGCAATACTGGCCAGCAGGAAACCGTAGCGTTGCTCACTTATTCCGCAGAAAGAAAATTCACCTTCCCCCATTCATGATATCTACATTTACCTCGCTTCTCATCCTTATTGAAATTAAGTTGATTCTCGCGCTCCTCGATTTCTGATCTCAGCGCTTTATCATCACACAAAACAGTTTTCAATGTCATTTCTTGTACGAAGTACCATTCTTCTTAAAATTCATTCTTTTTCTGTCTCTTTTTTTGCAAATATCTCTCTTGACACTTTACACTTCGCCGGCACTAGCAACGATATAAAAGAACGATAAAGAATGGGAAATCAGCAGTCAGACAGACATCTCATTCAGAAATGGACGAGAAGCAACGTCTTCACGCTTACCGCTTCGTCGCCTACTCGGCAGTTACCTTCTCGACTGTCGCCGTTATCTCGGTTAGTTAATGATTCATTATTTCATACATAATTATACAGTTCAGCTGTGCATTACCCTTCCGATGGTTTACAACTATGTTGATGGAATCAAGACTCAGATCAAACACGAAATTAAGTTCTGCAAGCACTCCGCCCGCGATATTTTCGCTGAGGTGAACCACATTCGTGCCAATCCAAAGAATGCCACCCGCTTTGCACGTCAAGCTGGATACGGAGCTGATGAGGGAGTCGACCAAGGACACCCAGCAGTACAAGGAGGATCGTGCTCTGGATGCTGCCTTCCAGGAGCCGCTGGACCAGCTGGTACCCCAGGAAAGCCAGGAAGACCAGGACGCCCAGGAGCAGCCGGTCTCCCAGGAAATCCAGGACGCCCACCAGCAACACCATGTGAGCCAGTGACCCCACCACCATGCAAACCATGCCCACAAGGACCACCAGGAGCCCCAGGAGCGCCAGGACCACAAGGAGATGCTGGAGCTCCAGGAGCACCAGGACAAGCATCGGGAGCTGGAGCACCAGGACCAGCTGGACCAAAAGGACCATCCGGAGCACCAGGACAGCCAGGACAAGCTGGAGCCCCAGGACAACCAGGAGCCGACGCTCAATCGGAAAGCACCCCCGGAGCACCAGGACCAGCCGGACCACAAGGACCACCAGGACCATCCGGAGCACCAGGAGCCCCAGGAGGACCAGGACAGCCAGGAGCCCCAGGACCAAAGGGACCATCCGGAGCGCCAGGGCAGCCAGGAGCCGACGGAAACCCAGGAGCTCCAGGAAACCCAGGAAGCCCAGGAGCCGCTGGAGAGAAGGGAATCTGTCCAAAATACTGCGCTATCGACGGAGGAGTCTTCTTCGAGGACGGAACTCGCAGAAAGTAAACGTTTCTTTGTGTTCAATAAATATCTTTACCAACTCACTTTTTCTGTTGTCTGTAAACAATCTGAGAGCAATCAGCCACCTCAAACAACTGGCCAAACACAGTTCCAGGAAGAGCGATTCCAATCGACTCCAAATACTTTTTCACTGCAAAAAATCGATAATTTCCTGAAAGCAAACACATATTATCCATCCGCGAGGACGTGATTTATCGTTTAAAGGCGCTGTTTGGGTCTCGTTAGAGGATAGCGCGTTGTAACGCGCTAATTTAAAAATTGTAAGAAAGCGCACACACTGCGTTTGTGATTTGTTAAGTTTAATAAACAGTTTAAGAAATTTGACAATAAAAATTAACTAAAAAAACATGATTTTCGAAGCAAAATATAGAAAAAATTCCAATATTCGCTTCAATTTTCGAAAAGAAATCACAAACGCAGTGTGTGCGCTTTCTTACAATTTTTAAATTAGCGCGTTAAAACGCGCAATCCGCTAACCAAACCCAAACAGCGCCTTTAAACGAAAAATCACGTCTTCGCGGATGGATAATAATTTGTTTAAAAAAGCAAACCGATGAAAAACGTAGAAACGATGATCTCTGCTGCCTCGTCCACTTTACAGTCAGCAATAATTTTGGAGACCTTAGCTTTCATGGCGCTGCTTTCGATTTGCTGAAAACAATGGAATTCAATTCTAGACGACGTTAACAGTGATTCCAATGCTTACCGGCAAATGGAATATGGTGCACCATGAGAAGTCGGTCTTAAACTGCGGATCAACCAAGAACATGACGTAAAGAGCGTCGAAGAGGCGCGCCTCTGGTACACGCCGCAAGGCATGCGGCTCTTTCAACGTCTCCACTGGCAGATATTTGCACATTCGTTGGTCGGGCAGACGAAGGCCGATTGTCTGCATTTGTGTCGCCAAGTTCTTCTCACACTCAATGAGTTGCTCGACCATCGCGTGGAGCAGCTGCAAACGGTTACACATGATAAAGATCATTGTTGAAAGTTGCATTATTTTTTCGAAATACATCTGATTCGATTCCGACATGTTTCGTTTTAAACCCAGTTTCATATAAGAGCGCGTTTGCATATTCATTTCATATGCCAAACTATTTCCTAAATTTTCAACGTTTCTTTCCCAAATTTTTGTGATGCTTTTTGAAAGTGCTAGTAAACTGGTTTCCAATTCTCAGTGCTTCCGGAATAACATCTCAGGAGGTGCCCCCCCCCCCCTTTTGCTTTCTTCCAGTTCAATGGTCATATGCAGACCGAAAATTATATGGCTTACATCGCTCTATGAATGCGCTAGTGCTAGAGCAAGAACTTCTTTTCTCAATTTCAATTTCGTTTTCCGTTCATCTTAAATTAAAAACAAATGAAAGTTGTCAGAAAAAAATCAAAAAGTGAAAAATAAACATTGGAATTTCCTTAAAAATAGCGAGGCATGCGAATACATATTATATGCGATCTACTGCGAATTTCGGACCAAAACGATACTGATTTTAATTGAAGCGTGGTTATTGCCAAAAAATGCAATTTGCAGAAATTTTAAAGCAAAATTTAGCTGCATTTTTATTAACAAAAAACAGAAAATATTCCGCAGAACGATAACAAATTGCTATTATCTATCTGCGAGTACATGATCTTTCGTTTAAAGGCGCTGTTTGGGTCTCGTTAGGGGATAGCGCGTTTTAACGCACTAATTTAAAAATTGTAAGAAATCGCACACACTGCGTTTGTGATTTCTTTTCGAAAATTGAAGCGAATATTGAAATTTTTTCTATATTCTGCTTCGAAAATCATGTTTTTTAAAATTAATTTTTATTGTCAAATTTCTTAAACTGTTTATTAAACTGAATAAATCACAAACGCAGTGTGTGCGCTTTCTTATAAATTTTAAATTAGCGCGTTAAAACGCGCTATCCCCTAACGAGACCCATACAGCGCCTTTAAACGAAAAATCACGTACTCGCAAATAGATAATAGGTAACCGGATATTTATTGGCGATTTCGATCTATATTTCGAAGAATGAAACCTTTGTTTGAAATCAGAAAAAACGGTATGCGGTATAAACCCCGTTTTTAAATGAAACTGTCCGGGGATATTTACTTCTTACTAAGCGAATAGCTCTGTCGGACCAGGACCTTTCTATTAAATAAAAAAACGATGGCCTCCTATTTTGATATGCGGGATTGAGTCATCTAGATCGTGCCTAAGATAACGCTTAAAAAATGTGAACTTTTAAAAAATCGATGTAATGTAAACAATTAATCTGAGTCCATTCGCTTTGTTGGTATCTGAACCGCAGCGCCCAAAGCTGTTTCAAACTACAACACGCTGATAGATTTCCTCTTTGTTTTATAATTTATATGTGAAAATTAAAAGTATAAATTTAAAGGTTTGAACTGCACGCTGATTACTGCGGTGAATAGGCGACTTCGCAGCTTTTGTAGTATAAAGTAGCTTTGGACACTGACATAACAGACTAATTATCAAATAAGTCACTTCAGAGCAAACTGAGTATTTCAACTCGCAACACACGGAATGGTACATTGAACTACATACAATGGAACCTAAAAACAAGAGCGAAGAACTATTCGCTACCCTCTGCTAGTCCAACTGCTATGAAACATGAATATGTCACTACAGTTTTAGCGTGAAATGGGCCATTTTTCAAACAGAAAAGTTGTGAATGATAGCTCGATAGGCCCTTCTTTCACTAATGGTAGCGATCATCGCCTCCATCGCGGAAAATTGCACCTTAACGACAACTCTGCAAAGGTCGATCAGATCAACCGGAGGAAAGAATATTGGATCCGACAGTCGCCCACATACAGAGTGACACGGTATCCATTAAACCGACTGCAGACATCGATGAAGGCTATAATAATTTGATCAAAGTGCTAAAAGACCTTCTACATGATTCAATAACACAAACATCCAATTACTCCAGCTCAACCCCTAACGTGAAAGCAGCTGGATCTGACAAAATCCCAACAGATTTCTTGGAAAGCTCTCTTGACAAAAACAAGATGACTGAAATGCTTTTTCGGAAGTTCGGTAGCTCGACAACTCAAAATGTACGTTTTTTTTTCAAAATTTTATAATGCTGCGACGCTTCACTGGGTTTAGTTAATAAATAACATTTATTTAATAAGGTACGTAGGCTTTTCTATGCGTTCCAGCAATCACTGGATCCGAGGCGGTACAATCCCATTTGGAAGCTTTAATCACTATGATTATGCCGTCAAATTACTTGTTTCCCGATAATATTATTCTCAGACTAACTTCCATCCCAAATAAAGAGACCTCCAGAAAACCAGAAATTCTTCAGACTCCCGCATCACTTGTAAGTTGCAAATAATTTCATTTGTAAGCATCGAACCTTTCTGTAGAACAAAGGAAAATCTACCGGATCCAACAGTTTAGAAGACAAACCACAGACAACAAGCTCTCGTCCAATTAAAAAATTAATTCAAAGTCCGGATAAGCGGGAGAGAAAGAATTCGTAAAGGAGGAAGAAAGACGACTGACCTAACCAATTTGGTTCCTCTTCTTCAACAAGTTCAAAATGCTCAAGCTAATGGAATGATTCCAAAAGAGAGAGAGAGAGTCTACGGACGCCGGTATTTTTGTTTGAAAATAATTATTCTGGCATTCAGCGTGCCTTGACGACAAATACTTCCCGGCAGATACCAACAATTTTTCTGCAAAAATTATGACTTGCCGTTTTAGAAACAACCATCTTGCATCTGGGTTTTTCCTTTTGATACGACCTGTTCTGAATCTAATAAAATCAATAAATAATTAATTTATTGGAAAATAACGATGCTCGAAAATTTCCGTTCTTTCCGTCGACAAATAGTTCATCACATGCTACCTTGGTTGACAAATTTGTCGACAAGGCTCACAGATCTGAAAAGTTATAACATTTTTAGAGAGAATATCTCATTCCACCTACACCCGAAAAACAATAATCTGGCCAAATGCTCGCAATATTAAGAAAGAAAAAGAAAGATGAGTCTTCGCGACAAGCTGCGCAGCCTAATTGATCGAACTGCTGAATAAAGTATTTAATTTTTAATAAAACTTTTATTTTACAGAAAAAATAATACAATAATTAATTAAAAATATAGAAAGCATGGGACCCGTAAGCTATTCACATGGTAAAGTGGGCCTACGTCAAAACAAAATAGGTAAAACAAAATAAGTTATGAAAAAAAAATGAAAAAAGGAGCATGGTGAATGGTAATAAAAATGGGGGGAATTTATGAATACATTACATGAAGTGGATAGACGTGTTCAATGCATTGATGGTGAAGAGTCAAATATTTTCGACAGCGGCACGAGTGTTCGAAATAATTTGTGCGAGCTGATCAAGTCTAGCAAGGCATTCGGCTTTTTGGGAAACGCTAGCGTCGTTTGATAGAACGGCCATCGATTCACGAGATAGCTGAAATGTGGTATTTTTTAAATGGATGGTTAGAATAAATATCACCTTATCTGTCATATCTTTAAGATTCCTCAGATGATCCACAGCCAATCGGCGATTTTCCTGCTTCTCATCCACTTCGTTGTATTCATCATCCGATTTTTCTACAGGCGGAGGAATGAACAACTCCTCATCGCGAATAGGAGTGGCTTCACCACTTCCATCTGTTCCCATTTCTTTCACACTGAAGTAAACTAGGTTTACTAAAAAAGTTCACCATAGAATTTAACGAACCGATCCGCGTAGCGTAGTGTATTTAGAGTGTGATCACTAGACGAAATTCCCGGCGAAATCATTGAGATCATCACAGTCCTTGACTTCTCACCAATGAAACTATCTCGGAGAACCATGGTCAGTTTTGACTGCCGAAATGGGACATGCGAGCTGTTGCGAGCCATTCCACGAATACATTCTTTTAATGCAAGGAGAGACTGGTTTATATTAGCTCCCTCTTTGCGAGTATCTCGATCACACTCCCTTGTATCCTGTCCCCGTTCATTTCCAGCCAAATCGATCAGTGAAAACTTACCCCACACTTTCTTTCCTCTTAAACTACAGATATTAAGTGCTGTTACTAATCAACGATGGGGTTGAAACGGCACATTAATTTTTTTCAATAGCAAAATAGCGCAAGAAATAAGCATTTTTCGCTCACTCTCAATTATCTTCTGATGGGATTTTTGTGCTTACTAAAAAAAAAGAAAAAAAAGACGTTTCTCCCCAAAAGTCAGAGATATTACTATATATTAAAAATATTGACTTACTGTCTCAGAATTATCTGAAAAATGGCATGAGAACGTGACGAATTGGCATTAGCGGAAGTGGTTCCAGCCGTTCGAACCAATGTACCTTTATTGATAAGTTCCAAGACGTCTTGTTCATTCATGGCTTGCTCTTCTTTCAATCCGACCACTTGCACTTTTGCCATTTTGTCTTCGAGCACTCGTAGCTCTGCTTTTTCGTTCAGTAAATCGAAGGTCTAAAGCGATTGATTATTCACTTTACTATTATTTCTAACTAATTTAAAGACAAAAAATGAAAACCAACCTTGGTTCCGTATATTTCGAAAAAGGCACAGTGAACGGAGAGATCCTTCCGACGATACTGTGGCTGTTCAAGCATTCGGAAGACATCTCTAGCAGTTAAAGCATAGATGCCCATTGCAGCGTTTTGCTTTTTTCCAGAAAAATCACCACCCATTGTGTGAGTTTTTCCCGATCCGGTTTGACCGTAAGCAAAACAAGTAGCATTGCCATTGTCGAAAATGGTTTTCACAAGAGGAGCAGCAGTAAAACTGGAATAGGAATGCAACAGAAAGAATTAAGCAGAAATCTAATACCGATAAACAAGCTCATTGTTCGCGTATTCGTCAAATGAGTAATCGAACCTAAACTTTTGATTGTCGAGATATTTGGTCAAATCCACTCGCGTCTGCGGCTGATGAAGAATTGTGATATCTCGAGAGGGTATGGTTATTACATCCACTTCGTTCTTTGCAAGTTCTTTTTTATTCAAAGGACGTTTTCTGACACAGACAGAAATTCGATTCTCATTAACGGCATCGAACATGCTCAACGGGCGATAGTCAATCTAAAAAAAATAAATCATGCAGAAAGTGAGGAGCATTCATTCACCTGAGCCCTGTAGTTACGAATCATTTCAGCAAACGCGAAGTTTCCATTTGAAGGTGAAACTTCTTGTTGTGGATAGGATCTTGGTACATTCTTTGGAGACGGAACCCGTTCAACTGGAGAAGGTCCACGTTGAGTTCCCGCGTTGACTGCTGGTGGAGGCGGTGCTGGTTGAGCAATAACACTTTGTGAATAATTTGACCGTTTAGTAGCTGGCTTTATCGGATCAGTTAATGTCTGATCAAAATCAATTTTTGAAACTGCAGCAGGACGAGTAGATAAAGGCTTTGGAGCAGAAGGAGCAGCCCCTTTTTCGGTCTTTGGAGATGGAGCTCGTCTGGCTGCCACAGGTTTTTCTGTTGGAGATGAAGATCTCAGCGGAACATGTTGCATAAATATTGCACTTTGACGTTTGTTTGCTGGGGCACCTGAAAATTACTATTAAAAACTTTGTTTTTCTACAAACTGACCTCTCCCAGGTGCCATCTTCATGTGATCCAATAAAAATGTATCTTCCTCATCCAGCAACATGTTAGAAACATGCGAATTCGAAATCTGTCTGTTCACTGCCTGTAGAGTCTTTTGCGCAGGTTGTGAAGGCGGTGCAGGCTTTGGCATTTGCAATGTTGGATTCAATTTCAGTAATTCTTCAAGTGAGGATTCTTTTCCTTTGGTCTCGCCCTAAAATAAACTACATAAAACCCTTGAAGTACAAAGAAAAATGCGTAAAATAAAATGCATGATTTTTGGTTGGTGACACGAAATAGAAAATGCATAGTTTTGCTAAGACTGGCGTGGCTGTTTTAGAACGTTTGCCGGCAAATTAGACATATCCGTACTCACCTTCTCGTACCATTCAACCATAAATCGTCCGCCAGATCTCACTTCGGCGATTACAGCACCGTGAATGCGGCCGTCGCTACGCTTAATCTCTACGTGCATTCCGACAACAATCATTTTACCTAAATTTATCAAAATCAGTTTGTTAATTAGAGTGGAAACAAATGACAAAGGAAGAAGGCACTAATCGGTTGAGATGTTGTGAAATGGTGACACAGCGAGGACTGCGGTGGAAATTGGCGCGAAAATTGTGTTCAAAGGAAGAAAAGAGGGAAACGGATGGAAGAGAAACCAAGTAACGTAGAAACGCAGAGAAACGGGCGCTCAACGGACTAGGAATGAGCGTGGGACTGGACATACAAAGAAGCGCTTCTGCGAAAGGATTGTGCACAGAAGGAATAAAAACAGACGACAAAAGGAAACAGGCAATGTTTTCCCGTTTTTATAGACATTGTAATATAACCCTTTGGAAACAATTATTTTTAAACATTGCACCTATCAGACGAATAAGAAAAAATGATGGGTTGCAAGCGGACCGGCGACACTGAAAGGGAGAGGAGATCAAAATCAATATTGACAATGGTCTTCGAATAATTTTATGAATAAGGTAACGACAACAGCACAAGCGGATTGGGATGGTTTTAAGCTGATAGTTGTAACTGATTATACCGTAGGGTTTGGAATTTTCTTCGTACCCGATCAATAGCAAATATTTTTGAGAGCCAAAAAATCCGTATCGACATCTGTGTTTAGATTCTGAAGAGGAGGCTATCAAATCTACTTATTATTAAGAGAATAGTTCCGTCTGTGTTTCCGTCTGTCTGTCCAAGAAGTTTTGTTGAATAATTCAAAAGAACGTGGGCGTCCTACCTTGATATGCCTGATGGAGTCATGGCAACAACGATAAAAACAGTCAAAATTTTGCTGATATAGCAATCTGGATGTCCGTGTATCGCATGTCAAAAACTAGCTTCATAAGTGCAAAACTCACAACTTTAATAGACATTGTTTTCCAAAGTTTTTAAAACATTCCAGAATGTTCCAGAACGCTCTAGAACAGAAAATATGATGCTGGCCGATTATCGGATAGAATGTTTTAAAACGATACTTGAAATTAAAAATTAACAACAGGTAATTTAATTTAATTTTAAAAAAATTAACAAAAACGCCGACTATGAAAAGTACCTTATCATATTGTACCTTATCAGAACATTTCCTCAAATCTAAAGGATAATTCTCAACTGCCTCCCAATCGCACCTTTTGTTCGGCAGAGCGTGATATTTATTTTGTACCGGAATCTAATATTGTAGTTGAACATTATTTTTGGAAAAAAAATTATATAAACTAGACAATGAGAGCATACCCCGGAATTTTTTACGGGAAACTCAGCGATACATTAATTTTGACAGGAAATGCATAGCGCGCTCTACCGAAGTAACTACTGGAACATGAAGGCTCTCAAAATTGATGTTATTCAGCTTCGGGGTGCAGTACAAATAAGGAACGGTTAATGATTGGAAACCGAGATTATCAAAATGGGCCGAGCGAGAAGTTTACGGAACACTTTCTCTGCGAAACCTGTGCATATATTCATACGATCCTTTAAATTTGGAACAATAATTTTTTAGAATTATTCATTGATGAACGAGTTTCTAGAAGTGCGATAGACGCATTGAAGCCAAATTTAACTTCAGCTATAAAGCCGATAGGAGAAAAGAGGAGCGGTTCTAAAAAGCTTGTGTTTCGCAATCAAGAATAGCCGCAGAAATAGAAGTGTGCCGGAAGGCATGTAGATGGGAAGAAAAACGCACTTCACTGAGTGGACACAAGCCCAAAAGACAGGCAGAGACAGAGACACGTTTTGGTTATATGCATTTTTCTGGTCTTGGTGGTGCAGGAGAGATGGAAGAAGAAGGATTATGATAGGGTAGAAAAAAGTGAATCGCAGTTGTGTTGAAAAACGAAAAAAATGAGTAGTCGGTAGGGCTAAGTGAAACATCGAAATTCAATTTTAGAGGTTTTAAAAATTCGAAAGACTGCGAACAGTTTTGCACATGAGTAAATATATTTATCTAAATTAACATTTACGTCTCTAATTTTCCCGTGATGCCTATGGGTATTACTCAACGGAATGATGTATAATTCCGCAGCGAGTACAACATGAAATTTGTTGGTTACTCTGATTTTTATACTGCAAAATTGGGTTCGTATCACCGTCTAATACATTAATTAGCTTTCCCGTAGGGTGAAATGCTTAAATATAACGCGTAAATTTGGCCGTTACTATTGACTAAATATCACAGAAAACTATAGCTGAAAAACAGCCGGTTGTGAAATTCTGGGATGTGAGATCGCCTGTTTCTTTTTGTTAAACGTCAAGCTTTGATATAGCCGCCTTGCGTAAAGCCAAAGAAGCGCAAAAGAGCAAAATAGCTCGGTCGTTTTCGGGACATTGAATGCATGAATTTGCTCCTGAAACTTACGTCTTAAAAGAAAACGTTCGCTGCGAATTTTCCAAAAATTTCACACCGAGCAATTGTGTCTCCATCACTGCTTAAAATAATAGAAACAACCAATGCGTTCTCGGGTTAAAAAAGCGAAGCGTAGTTTATAGTTATCGCGCGAAAAATTTAAAATGTCCTTCATAATTTATGTTTTTTTTTGTTTTGCGAGATGAATAATTTTCAGAAATATCTAAGATTCTAAATTTGAGAAGACGAATGCTTTCTTTTTATAGATTTCAAAAATATCTCAAATGTCAGCTTCTGTTCACACTCAAAAACTCAAACTCAAAAACTCAATTTTTCTAAATAAAATATGGTGATTTCCATAAGACTAACGCTTCGTATTTGAAAAAACCGAGAGATGAAAGGAACAGGAGAAAAGAGAATAATCGAATGTGCTAAATGCCTCAGATCGATCACAAAAACGCAATATAAAGAAAACAAAATGATGCACAAAATCATAAAAAGGCGGCAGTTGCAGTAGATCACTAAGCGATCCTCTTTTGCTTGGAGTAGATCAAAACTAAATAGATCAACTAATGCATGTATGTAATGCAACAAGTACGTAGAAATCCGCAGACTTTCTATAATATTCCCATATTTTGTCAATTATTCGTTATGTTTTTTTGCTTTATTTTTGAAAAATGGTTTAATTTTTTCAAAACTTGACATTTCCGCAGATAAATTTTGTTTTTCATCCAAGAATTTAACAAAAATGTACGGAAAATTATTCAGGAGACGGTAAGGAGAATTCTGTGAGTTTCATGCGATGTGTTATCAGAATTTCTAATCTATATTCTTTGTACTCCTTGTGCGCTTTGCTATTCTGTAGCCTCGCAGCAAATAATTTGCCTTCGTATTTAAATGAATTGAAATCGAAAAATCTAAAATACGTCTCGAGAAATCACCGTAAATGAGTGCTTAGAAATGTGATAAGTCAGCTTTATACCAGAGTAGGGCGGAATTGGATTTTGAGAACTCGGAATCCGGAAAACAGAAAAAACAATTTTCACGGAATATGGAATACAGAAAACGGAAAAAAATGATGTAAATGCGCTCTGTTCGCAAAAATTTTTGCGGGAGGTCAAAAAAGTATACTTTTCACAACAATTGAGAATAAAGAATTAAAACGGAATAAAAACGCCATATCGCGGAATCCGGAATGCGGAAAACGGAAAAAATATTTTTTCACGGAATCTGGAACCTGGAAGACGGAATGAAAAAACGGCGGAAACCGGAATTCAGCCCTTCTCTGCTTTATACCGTTGAAAGTTGTTGCTGGTCAATACGCTTGCCTGCTATGCCCGTTCTGCAACTGGCTTTTTCAATATTGGGAATTCTTGTTTTGTCGTACTGCTTCGCTTATTTTCAAAGGTTCATGTACGTTTATTGTGTGAAAACATTTATCTGTGTTAACATTAACCTCTAGTTTTCTCTTTTTAATGTGCTTCTAGATATTCATATTTTTTTTCAATAGTCATTTTCCAGCTTTCGACATATTTTTATTGAATTGAATAATAAATTCAAAATATGTCAACGAAATAGGAACGGGATAAAGCGTGATTTTCACAAAGCAGGAAGCATTAATTCTGGTAGGCCTTAATATTCGTTATGGGGAAATTACAATACGCGTGTCATTGGTGGACCAAAAAAGAAAAACCCCACCGAAACTGTGCACTGGAGAATGGAAAAATGTTTTCGTAGTCTTCTTCTGAATGCGATAGGACTTTTGAACAAGTGAGATCCTTTCTTAACGCTTGCGTTTCGTACTTCCTTTGCAGAGTTCAAAATTGGTTTCTGTACGCTGCTCTGAAAAATGTGCACTATTAGCTAGTAAAGCTGCAGTTATGTTTTAGATTAAAGAGCTGTATAAAGCTGAGACTCTTGAAAAAATTGGAGTCATGAGCACTCCCACCATGCCTACAGCAAATCCAGATGAGCATTGAATCATACTCGCAAGTAAGTGATTAAAGAGTGATAAGATTTTCTGAGGTTTTTTGCTTTAAATACTTTCATTTTGACGGTTTTCAATGGTTACCGATTGACATATAAATTTCAATCTTCAGATGCTGCCAGAATCCGAATGTGTGATCTATCAATTGCTCTAACTACTTCTGGGATGCTTGTGAGTTTTTTGAATTATTTTGATTTTGAGCTCTTAATTCAGCTGACTGAATTTGCCGTAATGAGAAAGGGCAAGTGGTTTTAGAATTGACAAATAGCTGCCAAACAGCGACGAGCTAGAACAAAAAGCGGCAACTTACCGAGAATTCTCAGAGTAACTCAGCCATTTGCTTTTAGTTTTAGTTTGTCTATGTGCGCCTCAGCCAGACGCGCACATAGACAAACCAACTTCGCATTGGTGTTGTGAGTTTCAAAATTACATGGTTCCAGTGCTTAATATTTACCTTGATGCGCATAAATATTCTGTGATTCGTTGGTGGACATTCTGATACATTGCTCTACGAATAGATATCATGACAATTTCTAGAAACGCCCTTTACCCTTTGTTCTTCGTTATTTTTGACCAGTTTTCCAGCGGCTTCTCAATCAAAGAATACTATGACGAGGCTCATTCTTATCTTTTCGAATTGACCTATAAAACGATACGAGTATTTCAAGTTCTATTTTTTCGAGCCCCTCATCGAACACTACTAACGGCATTCTTTTCAGATTTACTGTAAAATTCCCAGTTAATTCTTTCCTTTTTTTAAAATTCCGTTTTAATCCGATTGACTCTTCTGCATGTCTGGTTGGTGGCCGATCTGTTTCACTCTAAAACACCCACTTTTATTTTTACCGCCAATAAATAAACACATGATTCGTTTTTTTCAGTTTCGCCCTTCTCCGTTATCACCTTCTGTCGACGGCTCGTTTTTATTGCACCCCTCCCCCATTTTTTTGGTTCATCTCACCGCGTTTTCCCTTTTTCGCTTTCCTTCGCCTGACTAGTAACAAAAATACGCTGTCAGTGCACCGTATACATATACGCTTACCTAGGAAAATCTAGGAAAAAACATAAAGTTTTCAACGGGAAGAAATAAAAATCCGCACAATATGCAAATATAAGAGAGAAATTCGCTTGTAATGGCTGACATATGCCATTAAACAGGATTTTTAGAAATTTATCGATCTGTTTGATATGATTTTTAAATCTTAATCATACAAAGGGAACATGTATTTCGCTGAAATGCTTGGCAATTAAAATGCTGCGCTTCTCGACGTGAGATCATTTCCTCTTTTTACGAGATTACGAAACGAAAAATAATGAAAGAAAATAGCACTTGTTAGTATTATAAAATAAGAAATTAATTAGAACTTGTATAGGTTATTTGTCAAAAATGAAACCTTTTCTCCGCAATTTTAGCATAATTTTTGTTCTGGAAAATATTTCGAGTAACACCAACGGTTTTTAATGCTTTTTTATTAACAAAAAAACAGAAAGTATTCCGCAGAATGATAAAAAATTGCTAGGTAACAGGATATTTCTTGGCGATTTCGATTTATATCACGAAGAAAGCGATCTCACATCGAAAAAAGCAGCAGTGGCGGACAGGTTTAGCTTATAAATTCCAGTACAATTTACAAATTTAATATTATCGAGACTAAAAAAAAACAATAACAATCATGCAAAAATTAAAAAACTTAACCATAAGATAGGAAGTTTTCCTCATTGTTCAATGTTCGGCGAAATCACGTTTGCTCAGGACTCGTCAAGCGATGTTCATTTATGCTTTAACCTCTAAGTTATTTTTGATTTTTGAAGCAACAATCATTGAATTCCTGACTTTTCGAATAATTAGTGTGCGGAATTCTTCGCCATACAATTCGATTCGATTTCGCGAATGAATCGACTTTAATCGATTCGAATCGGTACTTGAATCGAATCGATTTCGAATCGAACGATTCGATTTTTATTCAATCGCGATTCGAATCATGTTGAATCGATTGAACCGATTCAAAAATTGTCGATTTAATTCGATTCAGTCGATCAATTCCAAAATCGACACGACACACTAGTCGCGGCTCAATATATTAAAGCTAAGCTCTCCTCCGCGGTAGAGCCATAAGGAGAATATTATTAATGAGCCTTTAAAACTATGGTGATTTTCCAGCAAATCTGTAATTTTTTGAGGTACCATTATGCGACCGGCTGCAATGAAAAATAAGAAAGGGAAACTATTTTTTTTCATTTTACCAAATCCTAACATTTTATGTTTTATTTTTCTCTTAATTTTTCAGCTTTTTCTTCTTTTTTAGTTTTGTAAACTGCAAGTTTCTTTGCATACAAAACCTTCTGTGATACATTGGAAGCTCCTCTGTTTCGAGCGAATTTCAAATTTTTGGGTGGAATTCTTTGCTGCAAGAATGTCGTAAGCAATTTAATACATTTGACGGTGATACGTTTAACAAATTTGGGTAAAACTACTAATCGTGTTCGCTGTAAGAATTTCCTTTAAAACGATTTGCACTAGAAAAAATTCGTGTATTCGTGCATTCGATCGATCGCAAGTGAGTCTGGTATTGTTAATTTTCTATTAGGTTGATTCATAAGTCCTGTCACATTTTCAGTTTGAAAAGTTTATGGTATAACTGATCGAATCGCTATCAGATAAATTATATATACTAGCCATGTTTATCAATAACGGTCTGCCAACGGTTCACCAACTTGCGAATGCCGTCCTGCCAAAATTCCAGGGGCTGAGATTGACTTCAACTCATTTTCGATATCCTTCCGAGTTGCGAATTTCTTCCCAACAAAATGCCGTTGCAGATGGCTGAAAAAATGATAATCAGATATTTCCATTCAATTCGTCTTTGAATTTCCCGACAACTTTCTTATTCTCTGTGATAATCACTGAAATCGAAATGTCTTCAAAAATAGATATCTTTTTCCACATCTTTGTAGAAATCTTCAGTCTTGATGTCATATTTGAGACTGTCAGTATCTTGGTAACATAACTCTACATTTCGATATTTCTTCTGCATAACATTGTAATGAAAGTCGGACATCAACCACTTACTTCGAATTAGAATAGCAAAACCTACATAAATTGGTTTATCAAGAACGATATTAGTTTTCTCCATTTCTACAGCAGATAACCCTTTGTCATAGATGATGGTTCTTTTGCAGTTAGGTTTTGAGGCTAATTTGATTATTTTATCTTCATCTGTAACTAAACGGACATCATTTCTTTCTCTAACATTTTCCCTGATTTTTCCGAAAACTGAGTTATTCATGAGTTTGAAATAATCTTTCTCAATGTTATTTTTAGCAGTTTTTCGAAGATTAGTATTCATTTCAATGTAAGATTCAGGCCATTTACTCTCTTTAAAAGAAAGGATTCGTTGTATCTTTTTTATTTTTAGTCCTAATTTCAGACATTGCAACAAGTTTTCAAATAATGTATAACACAACTTTTTAACGGATATCAATTTTCACATTTTCTGGACACTGAGGAAAATCATTGTGCTTTGAGTGTAAATCTTTACAAGGGAACTGTTTTTAGATAATGGTTGAGAATTTTATGAAAATTGGTACACAGACACTTTCGAGCATGCTGAAAACCATGACAAACTTTTTTTTGCCAAAAACTCTCCAGAAGCTGAATATTCGCTTCTAAATTTTCATCTGAAGTTTCATCGCATCTGAAGTTCTCCCCCCATCTCGCGACCTCACTCTTCTCTATGCTTCCATATCATCCATTTCCGTACACACGTAAACCGCAGTTTGCGAACAGTTGCTGAAAAAAAGGCATATTTGCAAATAATCGCTCAAAAGTTGCTGAATAACGCCCGAATTTGCAAACAGTTGTCCAAAAGTCGCGGAGTTATCAAAAATTGGAGAATGATTCGCGAATTTTCGAGCAATCGTTCCGCAACCTTTCAATAATCGACAAAATCGTTGGGAAAATGGATGGGTGGTACAAACAACTTTTTAACGGATTGTTTATCAATTTTCACATTTTCTGTACACACTGAAAATCATTGTGCTTTGAGTGTAAATCCTTAGAATATTCCAAATCTACTACGAAAATACATTCTTTACCTAAATTTTTCAAATAATCAACATAATCCCTCTATTTTTAAACATTTATCTTCCATCTCACCACTGTGAACATAAATTGAAGACTGAATAACAAACTGGAAATCTCCTGTAGGTAATTTTTGTTTCATGGCCCAATCATAAAGATTATTAGCATCTAAGTACATCAGATAATTTTAAGGAATTGAAGGATCAAATGTATGAGTGTATTTATTATTAACCTTAGAGTATTTTTTGACAGCATTAACAATACCACCCCTTATTCCCTTCTCAATCATTTATCAATCATTCAATCAATCAATCAATCAATCAACCACCAAACATGATCATCAGTAATAATACAACCATCACAACAATCGAAGACGTGGATGAGTATGTCTACCTTGGCAGGCTACTCAACTCACGAAGTGAGCTAGAACAAGAACTCCACAGAAGAAGACGGGCAACTTGGGCAGCGTTCAACAACATTAAAAACACCACCGACGCTCTCACATTCCCCCGAATTCGAGCTCAACTTTTCGACACCATCGTTCTTCCCGCGCTCACATACGGATCTGAAACCTGGACCCTTACACAAATCCTCGCTGAAAGGATCCGTGTGTCGCATGCATCACTAGAAAGAAGATTAATTAGAATGATCCTCACGGAACAACGGCAACGAGACCTACACCCCGAAGACTTCCGAAAAATCTCCCAAGTCACGGACCCACTAAAATACTTCAAAAAGAATGCGAAGAACTGACGGAAGATGGACGAAACTGATACAAGAATAGATTCCCCGAGATTAAAGACGACCTGTCGGACGACCCCCCCCCCCATGAGATGGTCCGACTCTCTGCGAAAATAAGTCTCAATATATCTAGGAAATCGACTGACTACTTCATGGACAACCGTCGCCCAAGATCGTAAGGCATGGTTAGTTGTGATCCGCGCCCGCACAAGCGACTAACGGAACGACTAAGTAAGTAAGTAAGAGTATATTTTGACAGCATTAACACTATCACCCCTTATTCCCTTCTCAATCACCAGGTATTTTTCAACATCTTGAAGTACTTCTAATTCTACTTTAGTCTTTTTAACATAGCATCCCAAGCTTATCCCGGAATTGTGAAATACCAACAAGGATCAAGCTCATAAACGCTGAGACTTAAGTTTCTAAAATTCTCAAAAACATCAGCTAAAAGAAGGACATCATTGATCATGTTTTAGTATAATCTAAATTCGAAAATTATACTAAAATTCTAAACCGTGGGAGAGCTCATCGCCGAATGCACCATTTTGGAGCAGGAGTTTCAGTTCAAGACCAACAATAACTTCCCGAATCCCATCAATTCGATGTGCAATCGTATTTATCACGTTATTACTGCCAGAAGTTGATGCACGAAGCATGAATTTTCTCCTTTTTCTTTCTATTTGTAGATGTGGACCTATAAACTTGCCACGCTTGCTAATGACACTATTTTCTAAACTTCTTCATAACTGGAATAGCTTTCCAGATATAATTCTGCATTTTGATAGACATGGACATCTTTTTACTCTGAATCCGATTGTTAAGCGACCAAACTCCTATCATCTATGGTTGCTACGTGGCTGTGCAAAACAATGTTGGACATATAAACCTGCAACGCACTGTATATATTCAGTATCTCAACCGCGTTCGCTGCTGCCACCGCTAAAGAGAAATTTCGTTTCAGAATCATCAATAAGTTCATCATCTCGATATATATATATAAGTTATCTGGGCCGCGTCTTTGTGAGTTTGAAAAATCCAGCCATCAGAGTAGGGCGGAATTGGATTTTGGGAACTCGGAATCCGGAAAACGGAAAAAATTTCTTTCACGGAATCTGGAATCCGGAAAACGGAATGCAAAAAACGGCGGAATCCGGAATGCGGAAAACGGAATTTTAACCATTAATGAGGGAATATTTATGATGTAAATGCGCTCTGTTCGCAAAAAGTTTTGCGGGAGTTCAAAAAAGTATACTTTTCACAACAATTGAGAATAAATAATTAAAACAGAATAAAAACGCCATATTGCGGAATCCGGAATGCGGAAAACGGAAAAAAATATTTTTTCACGGAATCTGGAATCCGGAAGACGGAATTTAAAAAAAAACGGCGGAATTCGGAATTCCGCACTTCTCTGCCAGCCGTGTCCTCAGTCTGTCCGACATTCTGACTCCCTTGCTTGTTTCTTCTAATGAATAATTGGTAGCCGTTTTGTAGATCGCAACCTCTGTCATTGAAACTATCCCCTGCTCCGGAACAGTGGCGAAAGGTGAAAGTGATTTCGAACATTTTCCATGGCTTTTTTATTGCCAATTTTTGCCGTATGTCGTGCCACAGTAGTCGTTAGATATGCGAAGGTCTCGCCACGAACAACAGGAAAGACATGAAACGCGAAGCAGAATTGCAGACGCTTCGAAGCATAACTAACATTCAATAGCCCATTTTTGCTCAATACTAATACTAAATTTTGCTCAATACAGTAATTTCGAAAAAAAAAACAATTTTCAATTAAAAAAATATAGAAAACAAGCATAAAATAAATATTGCCCGCCCGTCCCACGGCGACCATAAATTGCAGTAGCAATGCTACACTTCTCAACACAGAATATACCAATGTCTGTTTGTTATTAATTTTCTGACCGTCAGAAGTGGTGGCTAGCCCGTCTATAATTCACCCGCTTTTTTCCTGCCGCATGTCCCAATATTTCTATTTTTGGCATCATTGAACTCTCCTCTAAGAGCTACCGTAAGCCCTTAGAAGTACGAAAGTGCCTGCCATTTGCCGTTCTGTGCATCCTCCTCGTCATTGTCGCGTTGTTTTGCTCCTTTCAGTCACTTTGGCTTTGTTTTTCCTTCACTTTCCGCTGCCGGCGTTGCGAACGCATTTTTTGGCCAGTCATTCTCTCCGATCAGTCAATTATTGATAACGCAACAGACAGCCATCTTCCATCTTCCGTCGCTTTTCTCCCTTCGTCTCTTCTCTTTTTCCGCCAAAAAAAATGTCGGCTTTCAAGAAATGTATGATGGATGATCCATCTCTGAACAATGATTCCGAGTCCGACATGAGTACAAGCACCGTCTTATTTTCGTTGTTATTCTCCTCACGGATTCTCATTCCACATTCCACATTCCACATTTCAAAATTTGCGAAGCAAGAGGGAAAAAGTGGCCGACATTAGCGTTTTTGCGTTTATTTATCAGTCAGAAGTTTGATTAAATGATCTTCTTCATTGCGATTCGTTATCCTACAGCTGCTTGGATAAGCTCTCCGATACGGAATCCATTTGGCACGCTTGCCTCGTTATCCTCGAAATTCGAGCTACTCAATTTTCGAAAATCTATTCGTTGTTGCTCTTGTGACAACGATTTCAGCGTATGTCTCATTTTTAGGTATCGATTTGAGAAAAAAGGAAATCAAAAAGTTTTAACTGACGCGCTTCCCGAAGTTGGCTCCTAGCTTCTCATACTTCGCTGTGACTGTTCGAAAACGCGGTGTACTTTAATTTTCCGAGCATTTCGCCTAGAAATTCAAATGAAAAACTTCGGCTCTTTTCAGTCTTACCGCAATGGAGAAATGAGAGATTTCGCTTTATCCAATCAGTTGCAACCCAATAATTTTTTGCTTTTTTTGTACACCGTACTCGAGCCGAGCAAAGCACTAACTCTAGCACATCACATTCTGATTCTCGCTGAAGAATTCAATATTCTGTTAGAAGCAAACTCGGATGTAGTAGGTTGATCTCTCAATTCTTTCAATCTTAAGGATTTATTAAAAGAACGCTGTCAACGAACAGAGAAAATAAATTAATTAACACACCAGGCAACTCAAAAATCCTAAAACCAAGGATAAAAACTTAGGTAACTTATTATCGGATTGCGAGTACGTGGTTTGTCGTATAGTGGCGGTGTTTGGGTCTCGTTAGGGGATAGCGCGTTTTAACGCGCCAATTTAAAAATTGTAATGAAGCGCACACACTGCGTTTGTGATTTCTTTTCGAAAATTGAAGCGAATATTGGAATTTTTTCTATATTTTGCTTCGAAAATAATGTTTTTTTAATTAATTTTTATTGTCAAATTTCTTAAACTGTTTATTAAACTGAATAAATCACAAACGCAGTGTGAGCGCTTCCTTACAATTTTTAAATTGGCGCGTTAAAACGCGCTATCCCCTAAAGAGACCCAAACACCGCCACTATACGACAAACCACGTACTCGCAATCCGATAATATCAAAACAAAACTTTCTCCTTTTTGTTTTTTCGTGCCGCCCTGAGTCCAAAAACACGTCAGTGTCGCGCCCTTGGCGCCAACTGCAACATGTAGATCAAGGAGATCGGCAGGTCAAAAATGACTTTGGCTTTGATGTTTTTGGTCTACAAACCGGGCATTAACCCGACAAATTGTCAATCCTTATGATATCTGTGCTCAGAATCCAGGTGCGTCGAGTTGCACTGTTGCGTAGCCAGCGAATTATGTTCCATTTAATCTGCAGCTTACATGTTACAGATCAACTTTGTAATATACCTAAATATATCTTTTCATTTTCAAACCATTATCCTCTAGCTTCATGATGTTCCCTGGCAACCTTTCACGCTACTCTTGAGCCACCGGAAATCTCGGAATCTGTATTGCGCTGATCAATCCTCCACACCCCCCCCCCCTCCCCCCTTCTTAGACTGGTTTCTGAATTTTTCTGGATGGCATTTTCAGAGAGCTTATGTCAAAGAGAATGCTTCGTTATCATTCCGTGAAATCCTCCGCCAAAAACGATGACTGCACGCACGCGCGCATTTCTCTCGCTGTGTTCTCCACAAGTTCACAGAATTCAACTTGATTTTCAGGCCACGCAAGATCAGAAAACCAGGCCTCTCGTTTCATTTATCTCTTCTAACCCACAGTGTAATTGTTCCGTTTCCCAATTGCCTTTTATCACCCCCTCATCGCCATCAATTTCCCCCAAAAATTGGCACCGTCACTGTCGGACGGCTGCCAAAATGAGAGAAACTGTTTCAGGATGTGGTTCGATATCAACCGATTCCACTTTCTTGTACTCCTCACTTGGCAGTTCTCCATATTTTTTGCATCGCAGCAGATTTTCCCAATTTTCTCGAACTACGTTCCCCAATGGAAATGCGGTCAGTTTCATTCTCGAGCTTTGTTAAGAATTTTTACAGAAGAAAACCGATGGTCTTATATTTTTTGTTTTAAAGAATTCCGATGAAACTATTCACCCAAACCGGCAAAAAGGGGAAAGCGCGGCGCGAAACCGCTGAAAATGGCTCGACCGGCGTGAAATTATATGAATATTGATTGAAAAGTTTCTGTTTCGTTTCCAGCAAAATTTGCAAGCGTTCAAGCTTCATATTTGAAGCCGATCTTGGAAAATAAAGGATAATTAAATCATCAAAAAAAAAAAGTAATAACCGAGACACTTTAAAACCTGTTAAACTTGCAAAATTAAAAGAGGGAAACGGTTGAATTTCAACAAGATTATCAGTTAAAATAGTTGAATTCCGCCGTCATTGCCTTCGATGACAGCACGATGACGTCGTGGATAGGCATTCACCGCCGCTCGCACCCAATCCATGGTCAAATTGACCGATTTCTTCACCAAAAACATCTTCCGAGATTCGATATTCGGTTGTGGTTCAGCACTGATCTTATTCCGAAGAACTCTACGTACCGGAAAGTGCGGAATGTTGGCTCCGCACCAGTCTTGCGTGAGGGTTGCTCTATGAGCCGGAGCTTCGTCTTGTTGGAGAATCCAATGTGTTCTTCCGTGGTAGTAAATTTAGAGAAAGGGAACAATATGCTTTCTCAGAGTCTTCTCAGTGCAGTTGAAAATCGTATTTTAAGATCAACGGACATTTGACAGTAGCACGAATCGCTCAAATATCATACAAAGTGGTCGAGAAATACCGGTTATCAAGTTTGGCATCGTATTGGCGCGTACTAGCGCATACGCTGATCGAACAGGCAGGGGAAGTAAATTCTCGCCAGAAGATCAAGAAGACCGTTCGAGAGAGAATTAAAAAAAATGCTCACATGAGCATCTGGAAGATGTCGATGTGAAATTGTCAAAAACATCTGTGACATGTATTGTCAAAGAAGACAAATTTCCATTTTGGAAAATAATTTGTTGCAGTGGGCTCAACATCATTTTGCCGGACAACGTTGGATTATCTACAGTACTGGCCATAAAGAATGTCCGCAGGCTTTTTTTTGGGATAACTACGCTGAAAACAGATATTTTGTTGCGAAAACTCTACTGTAGCTGCGAAACACCCTCACGGCAACTTGCAGAAAATGAAATTGCATCATTGCAGAAGTTTTTAATTTTTTACAGTTTTTGATTCAGCCCAAAAAAAAAGCCCGCGGACATTCTTTATGGCCAGTACTGTAACAGGGCGGAGCTCAATGCCACATAGCAAGGATGGCTCAGCGGTGGTGTGACGCTCATCTTCCTGCTTTTCTGAAGGCGTCGAAATGGTCGGCTTCCTCGCCGGATTTGAAAGTGTCAAAAATATCTATGAAACATACTGTCAAATACAAGCTTCCCATGGATTTGCGAACATCTCGTCATGGCCTTCCCTGATCCGAAGTTGTTTACGGTAGGGGCAGAGTTCAACTCAGAAAATCGCAAAGTGTACGCTCGGACGTCCCAAGAAGCTAACAAGGAAGGTCGGACAGTTCATGGAGTCTCTCATCCAGCCAGCGTGATGGCTTTTGATGCTGGATGTTCAACAGGCAAATGTTCCTTGAAATTCGTTAAAAAAGATGACAAAATCAACAAGGAATCAGAAGAAGTGCGTTCTGAAAAGGATTGTGCTGCAGTGGGCTCAACATTATTGGATTATCCAACACGGCGAAGCTGCAGCCCACACAGCAAAGATAGCAGTGGTAGCAGTGGTATGAGATTCACCTTCCTGCTTTAATAAAGCCGTCGAAATGGCCAGCTGCCTCGCCGGATTTGAATCCGTTTGACATTTCCAATTGGGGGGGGATCTTACACACTCAAATGTGAAAGATTTGAAAAATATTCTCTTGGAAAAATGGGGCAATTTGGTCGTTGACTACCTCAGTGCGTGTCACCGTCAACTCCTATCCATATCGTCTAAAGCCTGTCAGAGGTCGAGTTGAACACCAATAAGCTATTCCTTAGCATCTAAATAAGCATTTTGTATATAGGGTGCGGCAAAAGTATGGTAACCCAACTTTGACGCAGACAGGCGCGTGCTTGCGCACTTCTCGTGCTACGCTATTTTTAAAAATGTTTTCCCCTGTTTTTCATTTTAGATTTGCAATTTTTCATGTTTCCATCTCAGTCTTTATAGTAATTACGGGTCCTTCTATGCACCGATCTTCATCTGCAGCGCTCGGCACAAGAAAAGCAAGACAACTGGTGAGATCCGTTCAGCACTCGGAATTGACAAAGTTACTCTTTGGAGGGTCATCATACGTTATGAAGAGACTGGGGATAATACTGATTGACCGACAAGCGGTCACCAGAACACTTCCATCACTCCAGAGCGAGGCAAAACGATTCTGGAAAGGAACAGACGAAATCCTTACAGAAGCATGACTGAAGAATGCGGAAAGAGTGACCGAACTGGGAGAAGAGTTGCCAGAAATGTGTTGGAGATTAAGCCATATCGAGTGCAAAATTGCTGTTTTTCAGATCGAAACAAACTCATCCGACTCCAAAAATGCAAGGCGCTTCTTGCCGGAACGCACTTGACGACAGTGTTTATCGATTAGAAGCTATTCAATTTGGAAGTGGAATTCAATTCCTAAAACCATCGTGCACTTGCTCGAGATCCTCGGGAAGCCAACAGCAAAGATCGGCATATTCACCGTGCTGCCCATCCACAACAAATCGTGGTTTTTGAAGGAATCAAATCCAATGGAAAGACACCTTTGGTTTTTCTGGGACCAGGATTACTATCTCAATGAGATTTTGGTGAAAGTAATGTTTCCCAGGTCCCAATCTCACTTTGGATCGCTACATTAGACTTTCCAGCTGAACGCAGCACCAGCTCATACGGCTAAAAGAGTTCAACATTGATGCGAAGCGAATCTTCCGAGTTTCATCTCAGGGAAAGCCCTCATCTCAAGCCAATCGATTATTCCGTGCTGGAAACTCATTGAAGCGAATGTTGAAGCTCCTCTTAACAAAAATTTGGAGGATCTCAAAAGGATTTTGCTCGCGGAGTGGGACAATTTGTCGCCGGACTACCTCGATGCATACCCGAAGAGATTGAGGATGGTCATCGAGAACAGAGATGCGAGAATCGAACAATTATAATCTAATTTTGTTATTTGTTATTTTGATAAACTTCTGTTAAAATTTCGATTTGATCCGAATTTTTTTTGGGAAGTTATACGGTTTTTTTCGGTTTCACTACTTTTGCCACACCCTGTAATAAACCTCACTTCTCACTTCTCGACTGTTTTTTTGATTTTGTGATAAATCAAGCGATGACCTGTAATTTTATACCGCACTCTAACGCTGGAGAGATGAGAAACCTTGTGGACTGCTCACCCTTTTCCGTCAGCTTCTTCAGAGAACTCTATGATTTTCAAGGTCCAATTCCGCCTCCACGGTGAACATCTTCTCATCTCGAAAGACGTGTGCGTGCATGCTTGCGGCAAAGGATGCCTATCCACAGCGTTTTCGCGCTATAATCGAAATATTTCAAAACTGATTACTATTCTCTATTATTCCAGTGAGAAATCTTGATGAATTACCACCGTTTTCGTCTTTTATTTCTGTAGTTTCAGTATAAAAGGTTTCACATACAGATTTTCTAATTTTGTGAGGAAAATGTGGCAGTTTCAATTTCTTAGAAGCAAGTTTGGTTTCTCTGTTCTTTTTTCAGAAGGCAGACCGCACACACACATTACAGGGTAGTGTATCGAAGGTTGGGGGGGGGAAGGGGAATTCGTATTTCTTGTCATTGTGAAACTGTGAAACCAATAGATGAGGCAATTTTACAGAGTAACTTTCAAGAATTTAAAGTCTCGAAGTTTCAGGAAATGGAGAGCCAACGTCGGACTGTACAGTATATACAACCTGCCAGTCCAACATAACCTTCGTCAACGTGGCATTCAAATCAGCTGCAATGGAATATGATTGGATCTGTGGAAAGTCGGCGTACCTCAAGTCGCTCTTCTCGCAAATCCAATTCGCTGGAGTCCTTTGTGGAACATTTTCGTTTGGTGCAGTTTCGGATCTTGTCGGCAGAAAGCCAGTCGCCGTTTTCGCGTTGTCTCTTGGAATACTGACGAACTTTGTGACAGGTTTCACGAAGAGCTCCAAATGAAATAATTCGTGTTTTAAGGCCTGGCACCAAGCTATCAGCTTTTACTCGGAATTCGCTTTTTCGTCGGACTCTCTGTGGGAGGCACCCTTGTGGTAGTTTGCACGTTCGTCATGGAAATGCTGCTTCCGAAGCAGAGAATGGCGCTCAGAGCGTTTTTTAACTGGGTGCGGCGTGAAGCAATTCTGCTGCTGCGATTCTATTCGCTCTACCATTCTTAACAAACTTGCTCATTTCAGGGGGTGGCTCGTCTCATGATGACCCTGATCGCAATGGCTCTTCCTGAATGGAGAATGTCATCGATTGCTTGTGCCATTGCAGCCCTTCCCGCTTTGTTGATCATAATATTTATCTTTCCCGAATCACCGACCTGGTTGCACAATAAAGGAAAACTAGACGACATGAAAAAAAGTGAACAGCACATTGCAAGAATTGCCGGAGTACCATATGCTCCTGTAGAGCATCAGAGGATTGAGCATTCCAAGGTGAAATGCCGAGAAAGTCGGCATCTCTCTATCAGATAATAGCGACGTTTCCTGTGAATTAATGCAGGATTTTAGAATTAGAAAACTTTAAATTTCGTTGAATCTGCTATAAAATCAATTTTCTTCACTTTCAGACAGTGCTGGAAATGCTCCGGACAAAAGGACTGATGCGTCGTTTGTTCGTTTTATGGTCAATGTGGTTTGTGGCTTCGATTTGTGGATATGCCACTGATCTGAATTCCAACACGATCTCCGGTGATCTCTTCGTCAATCAAGTTCTCTTTTCGCTTCTCATTGCCGTTTCGAAAATGATTCTTGTTGTTTTTGACACTCATGTACCATCATTCCGTCGCAGGACACTTCACCAGGGAGCGCAGCTCGTCGTCTGCATATGCTTCCTGATTCTCACCTTTATGACATTCTATGGATACACTGTAGGTTTCTTACCAACCACTGAGCAATGGGGAACGCGACTTTCCTCAGGGTCACGCCTTCCTCATTGTGAATCTCATCGGAACTGTCTTCATCGAGTATACGTGGGATGCCTGCTATCTATGTGCCGTTGAGAGTATGGAGACCGCTTTTCGTGCATCTGCTACTGGAACATGCTCCCTTGTCGCTAGAATTGGAGCGATTCTTGCACCTATGGTAAGTTATTATGTTTTCGTTAAACTTAAATTTTCTAAACTTTGAAAATTGTTAATACAAAAAATTATGATTTTGATTTTATTGAAGTCACCAATGATTTCACTAACGATTTCACGTGCGATAAGAAATGCAGAAAGTGAGGTTTCAGTTGAAAATGCCTAAGTTATGCGAAATTCTCACAACTAACAGCGGCTTTTTGTAGTTGATAACTTTTTTCTATAGTCTTAAGCGAGATTGCTATAGCTCTATGAAGTGAAGGCATCCTATTTTCACAGGTCTTCTGCTGAAATACGCAATAATTTAATAAAGATCACTTTATTGAACAATACCAGTCTTGCCTGAGTCTATAGTAAGAAGTGGCCAACTGAAAATATAAAGCTGGTGTGAAGAAGACATTTTCAGACATTTCAACATTTATGAATTTCCTTAAGCAATTATTTTTTCTTTCGCAGTCTTTAAAACGTCTTAATTTTATTCTAGCACCTCATGAGTTTGTTATTTTCTTTTTTTTTAGTTTTGAGCAAGTGAACGTATTATTTTGTGGAAATTTTTTAAACTTTTTTTTATAACATTTTGGTCTTTTCCTGATGTGTGAATTTTAGGCCTATTTTAAGTTTTTTATCATGAAACACCTACTAAAAACCCATATTTCTTTAAGCATTTTGGTTGAAAAGCAGGTTTACGAAAATTTTTGGGGTGAACGTAAGATTATGTGGAGCACTGTATATTTGCAACATTTATTTATGACAAATACGAGCAAGAATAATCAATGTCTTATGCATATAGCACTAATATTTTGAGCAAAAATGATGGATTTTTAATTTTTCCTTATATTTCACTGCAGCTATCGATCAAATTTGAAAGTTTGTAAAAAAAAAACTTACTTTAAGGCATTCATTTGAATAGAATTTTACGTTGGTAGGCGTTCGTATTCCCATGCTTCCTCGATTGATTAAAGAATAATGAAAAAATGTGCGTGCATTTTTTTATTATTCAAAATTTTAAAATTTTGTTCGTCAATTTTTAGAAGTCAAAGGAGTAATGAAAAAAAAAGCATTTAAAATAAAGAAATGCAGTAGAAATCTTTTCGAGAGATAAAGAAAAACTTGGAAATGCGCCTTTAAGAGGTAAAGTAATCCTGATATTACTTTTTTCCCCTATTTTTGGGAAGTATTCCGATTGGATGGTCTTTCCGAAATTCCGTACAGTTTCGGAATAATCCAATCTGCGTTTCATTCTGAAATTTTGACTGTGAATAAAAATAATTTTGCCAACAGTTGTTTTTGCCTCATGGTTTTAGCACACATTTTAGATAAATGAAAAAAAAATGTGCAAGCCCTGTGCAATGAATGTGCTGAAAGTTTTGTGAAATACCTAAATAAACGGATCTTAATACCGTCTACAAAGTGACAAAGAAGTAATAGTTATAATAAGAAAAAAAAACGTTTTTGCTTTTATTTTTTAAGGTCTTCTCGAGCACTGCAGCATCAGTGTACTCAGTAAAATCAGTAAAATATTGCGACGGTGAAAAAGCGTCTTTTTCTCTTTTTTTTATATTTAATAGTTATAAAACTCGGTGTTGGTAAGGCTTCCACGAAAGACGAAATAAGACCGTCTCGTCTCGTCTTCGTCATCGTCTAGAATTCGTCTGACGCAGAGATAGACATTGTGTTGGTACACATGTATTTCAATTGGCGACGAAAGCGAACGCAAGACGAGTCGAAAGATTCCACGAAAGACGAAACGAGTCCGTCGTCTTTCGTGGGAGCCTTAGTTGTTGGAATCGAATCGCACATAAATTGCATCACGAATTGCCCACTATAAATGCTTCATTTCAGCTCAACTATGCGAACCTGTGGTGGCCTCCATCTGTGTACCTGACCGTGGTTCTCTTGGGAACCATCAACCTCATAATCTCATATTTCTTCTTGGTATCGCTGCTTTACGCATTATTAATATACTGTTGTTCGCTTTCAGGTTGAGACGAAAAATATCAATTTGGACAGCGTGCATATCGGCGTTTCGTCAGAAGAAGGAACACCCATGATTGATGAAAAACCGTCACAAAAATCCGATCAATAGTGCTTTCAATGTATAAATGTTGTCACTTTTTTGCCTCAATTTGCTTTTCATTATTTGAAAAAATATTCCCTTCGTTTCCGTTGTCCATTTCAATTGTCACAATGAACACAAAAGCTGATTTTATGCGTCTCGACGTTCGCTGGTTGCTCTTGGAGCCGCTCAGTTATCAACTATAGATATTTCTAGATTTCAGTCCGATGGCTCTCCCATCTGAGATGATGCGGAACGGCCTCCCAGGCGGAGAGCGAATGGAGTGCAGAGCACTTCAAGACAAAAATCAAATTTGACACAAAATTCCGCGGACAAGTTTGTTTTACTTATTAAAAATATTTAAACTTAATTAAAAGTTTTAAAATGTTTATATTATTTAGATAATACTTATAAATTTTAAAATCAATATTTATTTAAAAGAAATTAATTTTAAAAATTTATATAAATTGAAAATAAATATTAAAAAACCTCTAAAAAAGGACACAAAAGTCCGTGGACTAACATTTAAAAATAGCTAAATAATTTACTTTATATAAATGTTTTAAATTAATTTTTTAAATAAATATTAATTTTAATATTTTAAGGTGTTCTCTAACTATAAATAATATACACATTTTGAAACTTTTTATGAAGTTTAAATATTTTTAATAAATAAAAAAAATGTCCTTGTCCATGGACTTTTGTGTCAGACTTTATGAAGCTGTAATAGTCGAAATGGTGCGAGTCGCGGAACGCGGAAACTGAAAAGAGAATAACGGGTTTCAGACACTGATTAAAGATACAATCCATGCATTTTTAGATTTCAGCTGAAATCGGTAAAAGCTTCAACTTTTCCAATTTCTTGCCTGCTTCTTTAATCGATACCGCGATTTTCAGACGCGAGAAATATGCGCTATGATTCTGACGAAGTCGCGACGGAGAGACTAATGGATATTCAATTGTCGGCGGGAAACGGAAGGGATTGGCCGGCAGGACACTGCTCATTTCTCCTGCTCATAGAGGACTCGATCTGTAAGAGCATCTTCCAGAGGTATTCCCATGAAAAGTGTGATTGCAAGGTGGGTTCGTTGTTTGAAGATGTGTATCTCAGCCCCCCCCCTTCCGAAGTTTGGGGGGGGGGGGGAGAGGGTGGGAGAGAGCATCTGGAAGTTCACAAGATCCACAAGAGCATTGTTTTCTTCTGAAATGGTGGTTCACGATCAGAACCGTTGAAAAAGCCATTTGAAAAATGCTTGCAAAGAAGGTGCATGCTGCCCAAACACTCGGCATCTGGTCCACTGCGCTACATTTCTTTAAGTGCACAATTAGTCCACCCGAAATTCTGTATTACAACGGCACATATCAATGTGTGCCCCTCAAATACACGCTTCTGTCAAATACGAGAAGTCACACTTCGGCCACTATATCCATTTCAATTTTCCCGTGACCTTCTTGGCTGGATCTCCATTTGTGAGAACTCAGAAGACCGTATTTCACCGTGACCAGTGCCACGAGTTCACATTAGCCAACATGGCAACTTTGTCACGTTGAAATCGTGTGATTCAGTGTGTAAGTCGAAGCAGGTGCTGCTGGAGTTCTTGAAAATTTCTTCCGCGATGAACGGTATTGATATCATCAGCCCGACTAAACCACTGAATGAGACCACCTTCCCGAACGGAGTAGAAGTTCTGATGCATGATGTCAAAGGTGAGGCGGCGGAGTCGCGAATTCTCGAGTAGTCTGCGAGAAAAACGTCGCTTATTAAGCATTCTCCAATCTCTATTCGACCGGAGAATCATTCGACGAATTGGCGGAAAAGACGGTCGATGAGAATACGGAGGCGGGAATCCATTTCTCCATTCACTTTAAGCTGCATCCAGACGCCGTCAAAAAGTTGGACACTGTCGGCCAGCAAATTAAGTCCATCTGCGCCATCGTGCAGCACAATCTGGTAATGTATTCGTTCGCATATTCCATTGATGTCTTCGAGGAATGCGAGGAAAAAGGTTTGCTTCACCATATTCAATGCGCTATTTGGGAGATTCTCTGATTACTTTAAGTCGAGCGAACACTGGAAGCCTTTCAGAATGAATTGAGTCAAATCGAAAATCTCTTAAAAGCCCTTCTAAGTCAGCTCACAGTCAGCTCACTGCATTTATTGATTATTTGAGAAGCTCTTAAATATGACTTCAGTACGCTTCTTAAAAATGAAATTTCTAGTTTCCATGGGCGCCGGTGCGTACCTTTTCTTCAAATTGAAAATTGCTGATCAGAAAAAATCGCTAATTATAGATCTCAGGCCCATCACAAAGGCCGTTGAAACCGTATTACATGATAGCTAATCTTCGGCCTTTTTCATGCATTAGTTGCTATTCTGAAAAAGGTTATGCGACGGGCCGTGTCGGGCCCGATGGAAAGTCTGGGGGCGATCGCAGCCCGCGCTTGAGTCTCGCCAACGGCATCTCTCATCGTGTTTTATGGTGTACACTTGTGGCCTTTTGAACTCGATTATGCATACGGACACTTTGTCTAGACCCGCCGTCTGCATTACGGTGTGTCGCGGGGGAAAGATCTGATTGACATAATTGATGTTTCGTCAATTCAACCTCAAGAAGCACTATCAAGAATATCTGCAATTGGCGACGTGTGCCAACAAAGCTCCGTTGCCGACTGTATTATGCAAGTTTCGAAATGGTATGGTTTCGAACCGTGTAGAAAATCTTGGGATTCTGGAAATTCTGAAATTCTTCTGAAAGATTTCTGGAGCACGAACGAAGCCAGCTGTGTGCCAAACTTCACAGAAAATAACTGGGAATTTTGACTTATTATATATAGCATCTGAAACACTTTTCTTTCATTACGATTCCAGTTTGTCGCTCCGTTGAGCAACTCTTTCAGTTCTTTTATAGTCCGGCGCAGACTGCACATTGCAGATGTCGGTGTATGCTATATGCAAATGCAAATACCGTTCTCGGCAGCCTGGTCGACGACGGATTCTGGGCCGATTTGTTTGGGACACCGTCACTGCTGAATTATCTGATATATTTTTAATTTTGACAGACTCTAGCACTATATTCATACTCTTTTTCAAGCTCTAGCAGGAAGTTGTAAGCCGCGGATCACGAGAACGGAACGAAGAGTCGGCTCACCTCTTCCCAAGTTTAAAGCGGCCGCCTAGGCTTTGTTTTGGGTGAACGCGGTGTTTGTTGGGTGGCAAGAAACCGTAGACTACAGTTTTAACACTTTTTGGGCGGGTTGTTAACGAATAGGAAGTTGCAGTGTTTGGTTTATGAAATAAGTTAGCGCGATACGGTACAACTTAATAAAATACGCAAACACGGCGTGTACACACAAGGCTGTGAAAGATGCACACGTTGGAGCAGCGGATGGACTATTACCACCGTCTGAGCGGGTGACTACTGAGGCGGTCTAACAAAAGCGAAAAGTGTGCAAAAGTATGAAATCGCCGAGAAACGGTAATCGGCGCGCCTTTGAAATCATTGGAAAATGTATAGTTTTGTTTTGAAATTTCTGGCATTTTTTTGGCGATTTTCAGCCGATTGGCGTGACGAAGCAGGCATCGCGACTCGAAATCCCATCAGAATGCTGTGAAATTGGTTTTAACTTGCGGAGCGTGGCGGAAAATCGATTAAACACGAAAACAATAATGCTATTTTCGTTTAATGGTCTAGCACTATGCAGGAATCTTCAAACAATTTGAAATTTGCGAGCATCGTCCATTTTGGGCTGAAATTTGAACTGCCACTTATTCGAAGTTTGTTCAATAGAGCGCGACTGCACACACTTTGAAGATACGCTGTTCATGCTTATAGTTGCGACTTTTGGTTTTTTTTCTGCGACAAGAAGCGGAGCGAAGCAAATATTCGATGAAACTGTGGAGTTGTGCGCCAATCGTGCGCCATTGAACAAACTTTTGCAATGAACGACAGCTCAGAATAGGTCCTGTACGATCGATTTAGCACTGTCACCAGGTAAGACGGCGTCATTGTGTGGAAAGCCTAATTTCAAAAGCGCTCCTTATTGTAGTACACGGAATTTCAAATAGATCTGATTAATGATTCTTTGAGAGGTGATTTATCCACAATTTCAGGCCTCCTGTGTAGAGTACAACTGGTGCCGGACAGCTACACCTTCTGCTACTCGACAGAAATGAGGAAGGGAGGCGTTCCGATCGCTTTCAAGCCGAGTGCTCCCGAATTGAAGCAAGTAAAATGGACTGTAGACGATGAGCACTTCTTCGATCTTTGTGTGCAGTCGGACGGAGTTTATTCGTCCGACACATTGGTGGCGCTGGACTCTCTGCGAGCTGTCACGAATGTAACCTTCCTTTGAATGCGTGCGACTTTCAAATTTAATAATTTCAGAACGCGGTCGCCACTTTCAAAGTTGAAATGACTATTGATCCGGAATACTTTACCCTTGGAGATCTGGTCAACTTGAACGTGTCTGTTTGTTCTCCTTGAAATATCCATGTGTCAATTCTGAAATGTTACAGGAAGGAGGCCTACGTCGCGCCAAACTCCTTTAAAGTTCTGGACAAGATTCTCGCTGGAGAAGTTGCTCCGAAAAGCGACTGGGTGATGACGGTGAACGAGGGATTTCCCAGCTCTTTCCATGTACACGGGCCGGTTTTGGCGGACGCCAGCTTGATTCTAAGAGTATGCGCTTTGTCCACGTTTCCACCAAACCCGACGTTGAGCACCACTCTATTATTCTGAAATTACAGGCGGCCGTCGTTAACCACATGAGTATTGGGCCATCAGTCGCCATGATTTCCCACGAGAACCGCCTAATCTTCACCAATTTGTCATCAAAAGACATGCGTGTGGTAAGAATATTTTCCTGTCGTCCTAAACTCCTATTTCCAGATTCTCACCTACATTTACCACCGGCGATATGTACTTCCGGAGTTCGACTCTGTGCATCGCATTGGAAAAATACTGGCTCTTCTGTTTAGAGATGAAATTCCCAAGTTCTTTGAGAGCTGGGAGGCGCAAATCATCAAGCATCTCATGCAGCTCGATGTTGTTTCTATTAATTTCGTATTTTTGCATAATGTTTTGTTTTTTAGCGGTCTGCCTCACTGCAGACAGTCGCGGAATGCGTTAAAGCTCTGATTCGCGTCGTGTCGGCCCCACATGGCGCACTTCTCGCCGCCTACAACGTTGCTCTCATTGTAGCAGCGGATGCTTGTCAAATGGCTGAAGCGAACGGCTGCCGAGTTAGCGAGGAACAAGTCAAAAAGGAGGTTGGAGAATCGTGGGAATTGATTGACAATTTGATGGATTTGTGAGTTTTCTAGTGTGTGTGTGTAGTGCCTTCAGCCTTGTAGGCTTCCGTGGGGCGCGTTTATTTTCTTGCACATGTTTGGATTTTCTTTCAGAATCGATGGCTTCAAGATCTCCGTGTGCGGCGTGGAGAAGACGAAGTATGTGAGACAAAGCGATACGTAACTCGATTTATTGATTGAGCTTTATAGTTTTGGCGTTAATGAATTAAATTATTTATGAGTGAATTGAATTGTTTTCATTTGGAAAAGAAAGCAAGTACCAGTGTCACGATGAATGAAAGCATATGTCTCGAAAGCAAAGTGGAAAGACATGTAGCGGCGCAGAAATACAGATTAACCTTGACAAATACTACGGGATGAAAGTACGCGAATGAGAATCACCAAGAAGGACTAGAGTCGCCAGTCGAGGGTACATTTCAGAGGAAGACGTGGAAGAGAGAGAGAGAGACGAGGAGGAGAAGGAGACCCGAACGAACACGAAAGAAGGATAAGGAAACGAAAGAAGGGACAGACACGGGTTGTCTATGGGGGATAATAGGGCATTGGCGGGCCCCCGCTCTCTGCTTCGCGTCGTTGTGCATTCGCCATACTCGTTGGGTACTTTAATTTCGCTCGCATTGGTATCACCACTGCGGAGGTGTTGGCGGCGATGGCCGGTGCCACGCCGAAAGTGCTCAACCCGGACGGGTCGTTCTCCTCGTACTCTGGCGGGCCCGACAGTCCGGACGGCTCTCGCTTTGCGTTGCCGGCTATTGGAGGAGGCGCTCCCAGCGAGCGTGTTTGAGTTCGATTAAATTCTAGGGTTGACAGAGAATATTCGACACCTGACGGAGGAGGCATCGTGTAAAGGTCAGGATTGCTCAAAAATTGAATCGACGCGGTCCGAGCTGGATTGTTGTACTGAGCTTGTAGCTTTTGTTCAACCGCCTGTAAAAGCGAATAAAGCATGGCGTGACCAGTTGCAAGAAATAGACGAAACGTACCTCCATGTGCTCCTTCGCAGCTTTTGAGGATCCGCCACAGTAAAACATTGATAATAGAACAGGCAAAATAACCAAGCCGTGAAGTGCTCCGAGAATGATAACGAGCACGATGGTTTTCAGGAAGCTTCGGAAGACGTAGGATTCGGCTGTCGCCATAAACGAAACACCAATGATGGTCGATGACGCAGACATTAAAATGGGCGCTCCGACGGCGTATAGAGCGTTTCTCATTCTTTCTGGAGCGTCTATGTGTTCTCCCTGAAACCGTGAAGCATGAAAGCTGGCGTTCGTGAAAAAACGGACTGACTTTAGCAAAATTATAAGCCAGATGCGCTGCAAAATCCACGCAAAACCCGATGGACATGACGATGGTAACCATGGAGATGAAGTCGAGACGTACCGACCAGAACGTCATGAATCCAAGAATTCCAATGTTGATGGAGACGATGGAAAACGTGACCTGAAAACTGCAACAAAGTGTGTGGTGAGTGACAGCGGCTTACCCAGAGACTGGCTACAGGTTCCGGAATGAGAATAAGTGAAACTGCAATGACGGCAAGACCAGCGTACGCAATGGACGAGAGCGTTCCAGGGAGGACTGCGTTGTATTGCTCAGCAAACTTGAATTTCAATGAATTAATGAAGCGGCTGACGACAAATAATGCGTGCTTACCTGGAAAAAGTCGGCGTACACACCAGTCTGCAGTTCGCTTGTTTCGGCGAGCCTGCGGAACAGCCTCATTGCTCTTGACTGATTGGCTGAGCCGACATGCCGCAATTGCACCGGAATCCGTGACGCTTCCAGACGTTCGCCGTCCATGGTCAGCACCACGTCTCGGTTGTACTTGGCGAATTGCGGTTGTGACAGAAAAACGTTTTTAAGAATGTAGACAAAGTTTTCGGGTGTGATGAGCAGTCCGGCTTGTTTGACGAACGCGAGAAACGTGCGCAGCCACGAATCGCTTCCAGCTGTGAATTCGGTGTGCTCGTAGAGCTCAATCTCTTTTTCGAGCACGTTCCAGATCTTTCTAGGCGCCACGTTCACCTCCGACAGATTATACATCCAAACGTGCAGAGAGCTGCCGTAGTCCGAAAAGTACTTCTCAGCCATCATTAACGTCCGTTTTCCATATGAGTTATCCGGCAGCAAATCGTTCGGCTCGAGACCCAACTTGACTTTTGTACATCCATAAGATGCGACTCCCTGAATAGATGAGGTTCTTTGAAAACTTTGGAAAAATCGCTTACTAGATAAACGCAGAATGTTGTCAGAATGAAAACGCGCACGAGTGGATTCAGAAGGAGGTCCGCGTACGTCGTCTGAAAGAATTGCGCCAGCATGCTGTTCTTCTCGAAGCTTCTGTCTCCCTGAGCAGCCACTTTCTCCGGCAGCGTCGTTCGCTTCAGCTTGTGAAACGTGATGCAGTGACGGTTGTCAATTTCGCGTCGATTCGTGTACACCATGACGGCCGCAAAGAAGGTCAGCTGGTACACGTAGGTGAAGATGACCGCCGCCACCGCGTACGCGCAGAACATTTGAACACTCGGAAACGGAGTGGCGCATCCGACGCCGAACGAAATGAGATCGGTTAGTGATGTTACCGTAATGCTGACAGCAGCGTCAGCGAACGTCTCCTTCATCCGATGCTCCAGAGATTCTGTGGATGACGTCGATCTCCATGCAGACAGCAAGATGAACACATTATCCACGCCGACAGCTGACAAAAGAAAAATGGTTCATTTAGAAGAGCATGGCACTACCAAAGTGCAAATTTCCCATTTAATAGGCCTTTCAAAGGTGCAAAGTCGCTTAATAAAACGGGCCGAATGGCAGCGGTCTGTTAAGATTAGTTGGAATCTGTGAATTCTCACTTAGAAATGGAACAGAGATTTTCAGATTTAAGTTTGAAAAATTCAAAGGCAAGTGGGAACAGTGTGTCGTATCGAAAAATGATTTCACGAAAAATGCGTTTTTCGAAAAATTTCCGAAAAATTCTCGAGAAACTTTATCGTTGATTTCTCGAGAATTTTTCGAGAATTTTCGAAATTTTTCGGAAATTTCTCGAAAAATGTCTCGAAAAATTTCTCGAGGAATCGCGAAAAATGATTTGAATGGAAATACGATAAACAACGCGTCTTGCGTTATTTCGGAGTGTCGTTCGAACTAGTTTATTACTTTTTTTTATCAAAAATGTTTTTTTTTTCGAGAATTTTTCGGAAAAATTTCTCGAAATGTTTTCGAAACGACACACTGAGTGGGAATGGGAAATTTCTAGAAGAATCGGCAGTTGCTCCGAAAATGAGAAAATGCGGACAAAATTCCGTTTGAGAGCTTCAAAATTGAGATGAGAGAAGCGCAATTCCAGCTTCCAACTACTCCTGGCGCTGTGTTTTCACCCGATTCCCGATTCCCGCTATTTTTGTCACTGTGATGGTTCTAGGAATCTCTAATAAAGTTCAAAAAGTGCGAACAGTAATGCAAATAGTGTTCTTTGCCTCGGCTCTCCGGGCCAACGCTGCGCGCCTTGTGCAGAAAGCCGCAAAATATTTGCAAACGGGATTGACTCGGAAGCATGCACACCTCCTACGCACAGAGGGCCCCCCCCCCGCTACCCCGCCGCCGACACACATTCAAATCGACACTCGGTGAGCACACTTACAGAATACAATGAACGGCATCGAGTAAGCGACGCTCGTCATTCCATAACCAGATAGCAGGAGAGCTCCGACTGCTGATGCGATTGCCATTGCCGCCGAGACGACGCCGCCGATGGCGAGCCTTAATAGTCACAAATCAGAAAGAGAGAGAGATAGAGAGATAGAGAGCATCTTTCAACGCAAATCTGGAGATCGGCGACAACGTCTTCCGCTATCACGTACCATGGTCGGGAACGACGCCAGGAGAGCACACAGCAGCATGCGATGGTGTAGATTGAAACGCACACAAAGCAAGGGAGAAGCATGCTGAAATGAATGGTTTCTCTGATTGTTTCAAACGACCTTGTGATGTTACTGGATCAGTTGAAGGCGATCGCGAGCGGATTCGGCGGCCAGCGTCTCATACGTCCACCAACTTGCACGAATTATTGGCGAATTGTACTGAAATCAAGTTTCAGTCAAGATATATTCTATCCTTCACTCCATTGAGTGATGGCCAGCGGCGAAATGTCAATTTTCGCTTTTTTCAGCAAAAGATTTTCAGCTTTGAGTGCTTGCCATAATGTTGAAAATTGACAAATTAAAATTCTCAAAACTAGAACTTCATTTCATCATTTTGCCACTTCTCTCTGGAATTTTATTGCTCACCACAGGGCATGCTATCTTTCGAGAGCTATAAGTCTGTAGGTAGCGGTCGGGCAAGAAAGTGGTTAACTACCAAATTGAAGCTCTGTTTTTAAAGAATTCACCCAGCAATTTTGGAAGCAATCAAACCATTTTCAGCATTATGGTAAGTGCCCAAAGTTTGCGCTTTTTCCAACAGAAACTATCCTCATTGATGGCTACGGGATGTTTTATAAAGTTGGGAATTCACTTCAACCATTTCTAATAGAAGCAGAAAATTCACCTGAAGTAAGAAATCCGCGAGTCGCACTTCCCATTTTTCAGCAACCCAATCTTCGTCGTCCGATGAATGACGGAGTGCATATGGGAGCAGCATCGCCTTGGCTCCTGAGGTGGAGAAACCATTAGATGCGCTTTCTTGGAATGGACGACGCTCTCTCTCACCGCCGCAAACCTCGCATAATGCTCGCTGAGCTCACCTGCTATTCGCTTATCGTCGTCCAGCGTGACGCCTCCTAACAGATGCGTCATTCCTCCGCTGTCGAATTGAATGGCGTCCGATATCTGGGAGAGAGTCATCTCGTCGATCGATCTGAATATTCACTCGATAACTAGTTTTCATCGCTCTCATTGAAGATACCGGTTCAGGAACGATCGGTCAGAGACCAGAAGCAGCTTGAAGATTTCCACCAGTGGATTCGACACGCATATCTCCTCGGGTCTGAAAGAGGAACGCTTAAAATGCGTTGGGGAGCGCATTTCTCCCTCCCCCCCCCCTCACCAAATCCCCGTTGGTTTTCATTGGATTCCATCGCGATTTCACCGAATTCAATGCGCAAACAATGGTGGATCTATTCGACTTTTGACACTTTTGATGGGTCACTCAAAGCACCGTCGCGATCTGTTTGTCTCTGACGTAATATTCATCTCTGTTGCAGATGCTGGCCATCGAGTATTTGCAGAGAAACGAACTCGTCGCCTCGCGCCTCCGCGAAACCGTGAAAAAGCGGGGCCAAAGGCCGCTTCCTGGCCAAGCATACAGTATACCATGGTGGCACCCGCCAGGGTGGTTTCCCTTCGAAATCCACTAAAAAACCCGATTGAAAAGACCAACTTCGGCGTTCTCCTGATTCTGAGAAGGCAATGCTCTGGCAGTTGGCACCTGGTCGAGCATGGTGATGCTTCTTCTTCGTCTTGAATTCGTCTGACGCAGTGTGTTGACAACTTTACTTTTTTATTGCGTACGACGAACGAAGACAACTTTTGGTCTTCGTCTTTCGTGGAATCCTTATGCACACCCCTTTCCAGAGTGATCTGGCGGGCGGCGGCGCCAGATCGCCAGATCACGCCAGATCACCAGATCACTCGAGAATTCCGTTTTGAAGATGCACGAGCGTCGAGGCTCATTAAGGGGGGGGGGGAGGGTTCTGGCAAAAACGTAGTTTTTGTAGTCGCTGCTCTTAATCCGAAATGAATTGGAATTTCGAACCTTGAGCCGCATCGCCTTGAGAGCCCTTGAACAGTTGTTGTGCCAAATTAGTGGCAATGTTTAATCTTCTGACCAACTGATCGCAATAACAGAGAATCATCTTTCTCTTTTGCTCCACAAATATTTTGGCGCACCGCCACCACCAAAACGGCTTGAGAAGTGATAAGTGCGTGTCAACAGAGATACACCTTGCGCCCTTGATCCCCCCCCCCCGCCACACATCGTTGATACGCAACGCTGCAACTTTTTTCAGTAGCGTGTCTTCGCTTCTGTATCCGGCTACCGTAATCCGTCGGATCGGCGCGAGACGCTTCTGTTTCCTTTCTGCTATTCTCGGTCGCACCACCTCCCCCCCCCTCTTCTCCCTTCCGCGTCATTCTGAACATCATGGACCCGGCGGCTTACGCTGTTTGCTCCGCGCATTATTTTGTTGCGACACAATGGAGACATACACCCGAAAATGGTGCAGTGTGGGACGCAGCAAATTATCGATTCGGTGCAGCAGTGCACTTACGTGGTCATATTCGGCGAGAAGAGAGAGTGAAGAGCCTTGCTGAACTCTGGAGGAATCGGAAACTTCACGCATATCGACGGGTAGTTTATACGACGATCGTCCTCGTCTTCTACTGTCAGCGACTGGAAATACATCGATTGAGGCGATTCATCTTTATGAATTTTGTGCGAAACATTTTCAGTTTTGAGGCGTACTGTACCATTTTCAGAGAAGTCTTCGATGCAAGAGCAGTCTGACTTCTCTCTCTTACTCTCTTCGCTGACGGAATTGTCAAACTCATTTTTTCAGCATCTATGCCTTTCAAATCTAGAGAACTTCAAGCTCCCCCCCCCAAATAGCGGAATACGGTAGCTTGAAGCTTGCCTCACATTCGGCTATTAGAGAGAGTGGGGGGGAGGTACTCTGCATAATTGTCAGTTTCGTGAATCTAGCGAGAATGGCCGTGATTTTTCACGGCCCCCTCCCAACTGGTTTGCTCTCTGCATTCATTCTCCGGCTCGTTGAAGCCGTCAATGAGAGTATAAATTCAATGGGGGGGGGGGGGAGCTGACCTGTACAATGCTCCAAAGTTGCATGGCGGCGTGCATAACGAGTGGATTCAAAATGTCGCCGTCCTCCTCCTGATTTGTGACAATTATATAGCCGGCTCTTCGTATATCGTACCTGAATCATAAACCTTTTAGGAAATAGTGCTTTCAGCCCGATGCTTGCGCATTCCGCCTTTCCTACCACATCTATGTGGCAGTTTTCCAGAAGTCAGACAACGGAACTGCTTCGCACTCACCTTCTCGTCGCATAAAATGGATCAGAATCATTGATGTGAAACAACTGATCAAGTTGATCGAGCTCTTTTCTTGCCTGGGCGTCTGTCGGTGTATACAACTCGAGCTCATCCTTCATAAAAGCCTGCTCGTGCCTAAGAAGGCCCGTCGACAGCGCCGCAGTTATCAGAATTGGAACGATGAAAAACGGGAACGGATGACGGACGACGAGGCCAGAATAGGCGCCGAATGCGTGCGCAAATCGTCGTTCAATGCAATCGAATCTCATGGCTGCTACGTTGCACTCAACTACGCATTCTATATGTTGTAGTCGTCGTCGTCGTCGTCGTCGTCGTCTGCAAGAAGAACGAGAAACTGTGAAACGGTACGGGGAAGCGGATGCAGGGACGCGCGCGCGATGGTCAATCCATCCTTCGCATAGATTAAAAAATTAAAGGTGAGAGCACAGAAGACGAGCATGCTCTCACTCTGCGACCCTCTTGTGTGAGCGCGAAAAATGTTTGGGAACAACGCGCTGCGCGGCTCGATACAATAGGTTGTTTGGCAGCTCAAAGAGCCGCGCGGAGACGAGGCGGAAAGGCCGGAGAAACGAAGAGAGAGAGAGAGAGAGAAGAATGGTGGAAGAGGGACACGCCTACTTCTGGGGAATGATGGTTTATATTTGGAAGCAATGCTGATTTCGAAGATGGAACGGAGAGAGAGAGACAGAGAGAAAGCATCACTAATCTTTCGTCAAGTCTGGTGTTTCGAGTGCAAACACCTTTGCTCATTACCATACGCATATCCACAGAATATATCGACGCATTTCATCGGTTTTTTTTTAATTTTTGCTGGCCGCCCATGACCCGTTTTGATAGAGTGCTCCGCGCAATGGTACCCGAAGTGACACCCTGGGCGCGCTGAGCTCTAGGTTTAGAGCTTCTCTTCAGGTTCTGTGGAGAACAGTCTCGTAATTCTAAGGGGGTATGTAAAATCGGAACAAAATGAGAATAGAACTCGTAGGAAATCAGAACATGATGGATATAAAACTGTTAGAAAAGAAAACTGTATTGAATTGGAACTGATAGGGAATTAGAACTGTTTTAAAGTAAAACCGCATGGAAGTGGAACTGTATGGAATTGGAACTCTGTTTAATGGAGCGCGTTTGCTTTACCCAGAGTACTTTTCTCAGCGATAAATCAACTAAAAAATACTCTGGGTAAAGCGAACGCGCTCCATTGAACAGAGTTCCGATTCCATACAGTTCCGCTTCCACGCGGTTTTACTTTAAAACAGTTCTAATTCCCTATCAGTTCCAATTCAATACAGTTTTCTTTTTTAACATTTTTATTTTCATCATGTTCCGATTTCCTACGAGTTCTATTCTCATTTTGTTCCGATTCCGACATACCCCAAATTCTAGACATGCCAAAATGCTCAGAGTGCGCCAACGAGAATAGCTGACTCTCTTGGAAAGCGGCGGTAGAAAATGCGATGGGTCACCGCTCGCTTTCTCTCTTTTTGAAGGCGCGCTTTTAGCCAGCACTGTGGATGCGGATGATTCATGAAGAGAGGAGAGAGTGCGTCGTGAGAGACGATGGTTAGCCGATCGACACGCGTTACATCATAGAATAGTTGGAATGTCACAGTTCTTTGACAGTTGAGTGGTGGTTACCATTAGCACGGTTGACCACGTCAGCGTTTCCTCCAGGCAGCTAATTGCTTCAGGAATGGATTACAGTTGAGGATCTTCCGCTGTCAGGCTGGCTTCATTTCCAGTCCAAAGTTGTCGCAGCCACATGGTAAAACCATTTAAGAAGAGAAACATCGGTAGAATAGAGAGATGTAGACCCCATTTATAGAATTTTCTATGTGAATCCGAGATAATGTCTCAAAATGGCCACAAAGCCTGCTCAAACATCGGCAAATCCGCGATCTGTTACAGAAGAAGAAGAAGCGAAAAGCGTCAGGAATCATGCAAAATTGAAGGAAGACGCCGGTATTTGGCTATAATCGCGTACTTTGCACTTCTCATAGTGGCTCAACGAATTGTTTCAGACGAAAGCTAAATTCCGTGAAGAGAGCTTGGAAAAAATTGGAAAGGGAGCACCTTTAATGAGCGCATTCCACAAATATTTGCAATTTTCTAGCGCAAGAAACTTCTGGAAAATCATTGATTCCACAATTACGTCTTCCATGAAAGACGAAGTAAGACCGTCTCGTCTCGTCTTCATCATCGTCTAGAATTCGTCTGACGCAGAGATAGACATTGTGTTGGTGCAAATGTATTTTAATTGTCGGCGTAAGACGAACGCAAGACAAACTGAAACACGAACGAAGACAAGACGAAAGGATTCCACGAAAGACGACCGATCTGTTTCGTCTTTCGTGGAAGCCTTATCCACAATTTCTAGATTGACGTATTCTAGAATGCATACCCTATTCGATTCTCTCTATTTCCTATATTCTCGTGGCGATGCTTCAAGAATCTCTTCTGTAACCTAACGGCGTTGATGACTCTCATTTAAACTCGTTTTGCCACTACGCCAACTGGCGCGGAATACAAATCCGTACCGTAAGACGAGCTCAAGCATGTGCTCGATGGATTCAGTTCCAAGAAGCTCCGATTGAACTCGCATGTCTGTCTACTATGCGAGAAAATGCTCTTTTCGGTAGTAAAAACGTCGCCTCGTTTCAACAGAGTTGACACTTGATAGCGGGTCTGCCTGCGCCCGGAGAGAAATGGAAAAAGCGGAAAAGAAACATAAAGAGACAAAAAACAAAGTTGAACACGACGACAAATGGTATCGTTTTCACCTGTAAGCAATCAAACGGGGGGAGGAGTGGATGGATGGATAAAAAGATGAATGAGTGAAATGCGGAATGGTCGCCTCCTCCTCCTTCTCGTCATTTCGAGTTTTCAAGAGGTTGTTCCCTTCCTTTCCACAACCACCACCTTCATCAGCGAAAAAATGAGCGTGAACCGAGCACTCGAGTAGGGGAAATGCACAAAAAAACGAAGAGATACGAGAGAGTGACCACTCGGGTGGCTCTCGGAATATAAATAAATACAGGAGCCACACTGTCATTTTTTTTCATAATTCGAAAATTATTATTTGCAACTGTGTTGCGCTGCTCAGTTTCTAGGCTTGATGGAAGGAAAACATGTGACGCCTCACCGTCAAACAATTAATGACCAGAGCGGCGAGGAAAGCGTCTAAGCGGTAGTGTGCATCTTTAGAAGTTGGAAATATGAAAAAGACGGGGTTGTCATTGTGCTCGCACTTGTTTGCATTTCGGTTTGACACACACCAAAACAACAGTGTCGCTTCGGTTTGAGGAAGTGGACTGTCCTAAATGAATCTGAGAAAAATTAGAATTCATATAAATGTACACATCTTGGCACAGTATGACGTGCTCATTAAAGTACATGGAGAAAGTGATTGACCAAGAGCCCGGAGAAAAGACAAGTTTTTTCCCGGGCCTCAGCAGAAGACAACAGATTGTGGAAAACTGAGAACAAATGAGCAAATCGAAAAGGAATAATAAGTTCTCAGGTTTCCCATCTAGGCGACAGAGATCGTCTTTACAAATACAAGAGATTCAAGTAGAGGAGTTTAGATAGATTAACACGTTGATACACATAAATAGCGAAGAGGGGTTTGATAAATAGAGAATTGAATAACAAAATATGATTTTAAAAAATTAAAAATGTGGTTAGTCCATGTGTTAATCTGACATATCAATATCGGAACCGTCAGATTCCTCGGACATCGATGGTTTATACACCTTTCGTTTGGCAGCCCGCGTAGAAGGAGTGTTGATAGCGGAGCTCGAACTTCCACCAGCTATTTTCTTCACACGGCCTCTTGTCTAAAAATGGATTCTGATGGTTTTTAAGACAAACATTAAAAATAATTCTCAATTTTTATTTCAGACAAAAAATTAAAAATTATCCAAAATAAGGTTGTCCGGAATATCCTCGTTTCATTTTCCCATCTTTGTTTTCTATGATAACAGTTATTGCAGGGTTGAAAATAAGAAATACAAGTAGAAGAGATAGAAATGCACGCATGTCGTTATTTTTGAGCAGAAAAATGAAAAATGAAACGAGTCACCGTATACGGCTATATAATTTACGACCCCGTCAAATAGTTTTATGTCTTTTTGCAACCTACCTTGGCAGTTCCTGAAGGCGCGGCGGTTATATCTTCCTTTCTCAAACCGTCTGATTCGATTTTGTTGATGTTGTTAATGAGCTCTGTACATTGCGCTTTGAAGTCATCATTTTTGGAAGTAGTATGCATGTGCTCTACCATTTGTCGGTACTCTCTTGCTACGTTTGGATGACACAAGAATTTGCTCCAATGACGCCAATTGTCTTGAAGCTGAAGAAATGATATTATATTTATATAATGTTCCGTTTCGTCTTACTCTGCGAAGGCCGCCGTCGCTTTGTGCAAACTTCGCAAGCGCAACCAGTAGGTACTTAGGAGTTTCTGTGTCGTTCATGCTGTAAAAAAAGGTAATTCAAAATGAATACTAAACGAGAAACGCTTACTCAATGTTAGAAAACTTGAGGCAGACTCGATCAATCATAGAATCAGTGTTCGATTTGGGTTTATCTTTTAATAATTGAATGAGAAATCTGTTAAAAAATATCCGTTATTAAATCAAAAGCACAGTCCACTTACTCGAACACAGTTTTGTAAGACTTGAATGACATGCGGTCTCCGCTACATGAGAGGTGATATAAGAATTCCGGCAGCAGCTGAATGATGGCCTCACTTCTGGAGTTGATCTCTTTGAAAAAGGATTGCGCAACGTCGCGAACAGCACGCACAGGATCACAGATGCAACGAGCAGGCTCAGAGAGAACACCACGTGTTTGAATCATATCGTTGGACATCAGATGTGATAAAACAAGTATGGCAGATTCCCGAGAAAGTGGAGATTCGTCTTGAGACCTGAATTTTGACATTCGGAGCTATTTTTTAAGATGGTTGTAAACAAACATTCTAAAGAGACTAGGAGCATAGAGCTCGAACAGTGTCGGTTGCGAAAACGCAAAATCACAGCAGGCAGCAATCAAATTACAGCGAGTTAGAGTTGATGGAGAGTTGATCATTGCAGAGAAGAAAGAAGGAGCAGCGAAGGATGAGATTTCGGCGCTGAAAAAATAGAAATTAACTTTCGTCTTGAAACATGTCTATTATTTGTAGTACTTGAAAACGCATACTCATTCTAAACCATACAGGAAAATAAGATACTCATGATACTATGAAAAAGTTGTGTATGAACTAATAAAGGATGTGGACACCTAAAAAAAAGTGTTTGTTGTAGTTTATATACTAATGTCGAATTAGACAAATATAGTTTGCATACGGATTACCTACACATGAGCACAGCTTTAATTTAATGATGTTAAAATATATCAAAATTTATTGCTATTTTGCTCATTGAATACTAAATTCTCGAACAATCACAAAATAATCTTTTATTTTGTGCTCTTTATCAGAGTTATTACTTACTCACACGTGAGTAACCACGTTACTCAGAAACCATAAAACAGTAGAAACGTTTGGTTTTAAGATAAATTTTGAAAGAGTCTTACCTTAGTGGCATGAACTTTCCATAAGCAATAAAAGCAGCCTGCTGAATTCTAGGCGGCATTGTCTTTGCACGCATTGCGTAAACCACAATTGGAAGAAGTCTACCGAGCAGTTTGTTTGGGACAAAAAGTCTTTTGTCACACATTACAGAAACAAGGTGGTGAAGATCGTTGGATGCAGTCCCTGGTGTGGTGTCTTGTGGAATTGAAAAAATTGTTTTCTTTTGAGCAACAGATTTTTCGAGATCACTGAGGAAACGCACAGGTTCCTCTCGAATTTTCGAATCATGTTTCTCCGCATCCTTCATTTTCGATATGTATCTGGTGTGTAAACGTGGAATGGTAACTTGAATGTAAGCATTGACTTGAATGGCTACTTCTCCGCAAAATGCTATCAGCTTCTCCATAACTCTGCACCAGGTCAACGCCCAATAGTCACGACGACGAATAGCCGTTGTTTTTCTAACATCATCTCCCGCTTCTTCGACTTGTTGACTGTAGAACATGTAGAACTCAGAAATCCTTTTTGCGCGGTACAAAAACTGCGCTGCAAGTTTCGGAAGCATTACATTTACATCCATTGACAGGTTGAGAATAGTAGCAATTGTAAGACGAATAATACCGAACCAATCACGTTCCGGACTGTCATCAGCTTTTATAACTTCTGTAAATTCACAATGAGACATTGTAGATAGGTGAACGTACCATAGAAAAATAATTTCTCGATTGATTTGAATAGCGAATCATCTTGATGAATTTTGAAAATAGGGCGATTGAAGGCGTCTGGCTCTTTTTCCTGTTTCGTAGGTGTTGCCAAGATTGATATTATTCGAAGTGCGTCAACTGCAAGGTCCGGCTCCATCAATTTCTTCTGAAGCGTTCGAAGACGTGTACGAGCTTCAGAAATACCCTTTTCACTTTTCGAAATAGGATATAGAACCCGGAGAGCCACTACTTTTTTATTGTTTATACCGAGTGAGCTGTCGAATGCGATTGACCACAGTTTATTGATGACGTTGATCTCTATTGGCCTTCTTTTTCTTGCCGCCTTGTTTTTATCACTATCGCTGTGAACCAATTCCGTGGCTGCCAGAAGATAAATAACTTCTTCAACTGAAGGTCGGTCTCTTTCAGAGACGCCAGCCATCGCTTTCATCAGATTTTCAACTGTTGACGTATCTCTTTCCGATGCTTTCTCGTTGCCATCCAATCGACTAATGAACATATCTTCAGCCGCCTCGATCAATTCATTAATTACATCAGCTGATGGTCTCCACACTAAGGAGCACATAGATCTAATCGCATCTTCGGCACCAGTTATTTCAAAAAGCTTGCAACGAGTTAGGAATTTTATACCTTCTTTAATCTCTGCCGTTTCCCCATTTAAAACACATCTTAATGCCATAGGAATACATTGAGATAGTTCCATTTCAATAGACATTTTGTTGACAAGTTGTTGAATTTGAGCACGAAGCTGAAGTGTTTCATGTTGTCGATCTTGATCTTCTTGTAGATCTTCCAACAGTTGCGCGTCATCTAATTGTAAAAGTTGAACCTAAAATCCAGCACATATGGGGGATATGGTGAAAAACGATTTACTTTGAATGTAACGTAATCCTCTTCCACTTGTCTGAGGATCCATTTAGAAGCATTGTTTATTAATTCGTGAATTTCTGATTCTGAGTTTTGTCGTCGGATTGCATCTTTGCTGCAAAAATTCATTAAAATTAAAATGATGAGGGTTAAGTCAGATAAAATATTCTCAAAACTGTACTCACAATGGGAAATTGTCCTGAACAACGTAATAGCTCACTAACGTTGGCCCAGCACCAGGCTCAAAAAGTTTGTGCAATAGTTGAGTGATTGAGCTGAAACTTTTACAAAACAAGTCAGTATTGAACAACAATGATAAAAATTACGTTGTTTGAAATTCTGACACATTTAAATCCCCTCGGAATAAAGCGTTCAGTTCGTGTTTCACATCTGTTTTTAAATGAAAATTATTGGAATTGAAAATGTCTTCCGCTTGCTGAATAGCTCGGGATCTTGGAGTTCCCGAGAGCCGCAGTTCTTTTGATTTCGAATCGAGCTTCGCTAGATGGTCTGCTCTATTGAACTGAAAAAAAAAGAATGTTTACATGATTTTTTTTCAAAATAAATCTCACATCATGTCCATGGCGATTATTATCGAGGAAAGTAGTCAAAAACTGAATGGCTGACTTTCGCACCTGAACCGATTTGTCATTGATGCGACTTCCAACAATGGTTAAGAATCCGGAGCTTTCGAACTCTTCAGGAATGCGACGATTTTCCATTAGAATTCGAAGTAGAGAAACAGCTTTTGAGCGCACGTTAGTTGCCTCATCGTTAGTATGTGCTACAATTCTTTTGAAAATTGCAACTCTTTTTTTTCGGCGACTTTCAAATTCATCACACAGGGACTGAGATAGATATGGGGAAGAAAACATATCGGCGAGAGCTTGAAGTGTTGACATGCGAACATTTGGATGTGGATTTTGAAGAAGCTTGTAGACCTGAGCGACATCCTGGAGCATTAAATCGTGGACGTTTACAGCAAGTGATTGAATTATCATGCAGAAAGATTTTGGTGGAGGCTTATCAAGCCGCTCCCCACTGTAGACATAGCTCACGCGTCGAACAATCATTTCAAAAACAATACGAAGCGGTTCTGTAAAACAATATTTCGTTTCGAAACATGCTTTTTCAACATACGATAAATTCTGTCTTGCCCATCTCCCCCATTTTCTTTCATTAAATGCACCAATGGTTCTATAAATGGGAAATTGCTGGCTGTCTCAAGATAAGTAAGGTTCAGTGTGTACGTGAACAAAGTATTGGCGATCTCTGAAAAGCCGTTTTACGGTAATTTATATGACAATGATACCTGTGGACATAGAATAATCAGCAGCAAGAACTTTCCAAATTCTGAAATAATGAGTAATCCAGGGTTGACTAGCGCGTGCAACGTTTTCCGGATCTTCTAGTAATTGAGTGACAGTATCCATGAATCGCCTGAAAACGGTTCTCAGTTCTCAGCGTCACAATTATTTTGAACGCAATTAAACGCAAATCAACTTACTGGATGAAGTCTCTTTCCATCACATCTGGCGCAAAGACGTATTGAATGGCTTTCCTCTTCATTCCTGCTACAGTGTCAACCCGGAGTTCAAGTAACTCGATGAGACAATTTATCATCTGTACTTGGGAAGTTTGAATAATATTCATGCATTTTGCAGAAACTCACTCTGTGTCTTTGAACATCTTTCCATTTAATAATGTCTTCGTCAAAATCGGAATATCGAACTTTTCCAGTTCCTCGCTTTATATGGCTAGCAGTTGCAATTGATTTTGAGACATACAATTGCAGCTGAACGGTGAGTCTTTGAGCAAGTATAACAAACATGCTGACAGCATGCACAAGTTCTGTGTCGACCACGTGATCTTCGTTAGTCTCTTTTTTTTCAAAATAATTTGCAACGTATTCACTAACGGAATCTTTCAGAGCACCAAAACCTGAAAAAAAAACTTCAAACACTGTCTTGAACATTTTGCGACAACAGACATGAAACAAGATAATCGACAACTTTGAAGCGATTTTGCCAATTATCATAAGTAGATGCTCTCCTTGATAGTGAGCTGAGTGAATCGAAAAATCTTGGAATTCCTCTCCAATCAGATATGTCGGAATATGAAGAAAAATCATCAATGTCCCTGTCGATTGTTTCAGAAGGAATATTTCTGTCCGTCTCAGCAATGAGCTCAGCGATGCTTTTAAATCCGCTGAAATTAATGTATTCTTTTCTTGATAAATATGCTATAAAAATAATGTTTTTCTTCCAAGTGTTTTGAAATTATTGAAATGATTCCCTCTACATTTGTGGGTGTGCTTCTCTCTATACACCAAACACTTGCCATAATCCGTCCTGGCGTATCCTGAAGTCATCGTCTTCTCCTGATGATGGAGATAGTGGCTCTGGACACGTCCGAATGTGTGTTTTCGGCATGAATTACTATGACTGCTAAATAAACATTTACAATAAAAGGAATAAGTGGAAACGGAATACGGAATCAAAGCGATCTGAAGCAACGGCAGCTGGAAAACGAAGAAAAAATACACATGGTACATATATACAGACGCCTTCATGTTCGTATCATTATTACATATTGAAAGAATCAATTACAAATTTATCATCAGTACAGTTATCAGGATCAAATCTCGACTCGAACACACGAATCTGATCATTTCTTCCTCGTACGGCAGCCGGAAGATATCGACAATTGTGAAAAATTAGAAACTCCAGCGACATTCTGTCCTTGAACTTATCCGCTATCAAAGCAATACCTCCAAAGCGTGCACCACTAAAATTACAGCTGCAGTGAAAAGGAAGAAATATGAAAAAAACTCACGGTTCCATTTTTTCTCGGAGAAATTCACGAATAATTTCGCTGTACATGATTCCATCCTCATCATCCCTGTAACAATTAGAGAAAAAAATGCCTACGGAAAAATGCAACTTACAGCACTCTGTTTGCAATTCCTCGACAGAAATCAGCTTTGACTAAGGACTCTCCATGCCCAGTAGAACAAATTGAAATTGTTCTTTCACTGAATTGCTCGAATGGTTCCTCGTATTGCCTTCTCTCGGACCACGTGCCGCTTCCATACACACAACTGTGGCCGAGCCGTCCAGAATGTTTCAGCACAATTCCACCACTCGATGTTCCCGATTCTGCCTCCATTGTCTAAAAAACCATTTTTTTTTACAAATTATCCGGCGGAGTAACAATTCTATTTTAATGAGTAATTTTAGAATTACTTACATTTGTGTTAATAGAAATAGCTCCTACAGTGTCATGTGTGTCATATGGATGTAACATTCTATGGAGATACTTTTCATAGCTGTCTTTAGCCGAATTTGAGATAAGTTCTTCTGGATTGCACGTTGGGAAGTCTTAAATGTAGCTATTATTTGATTTAAAAGTGGTATATTAACCATTTTTTATTGCATATTTTTCTGCACCGCGACCAACAAGAATTAGTGGATGAAGGAGACGACGTTGTTTCCACCAATTGCTGTTAGCCAGATGACGAGCAACGCGTGAGGGATGGAAAACGTTCGAAATAGCGCCGACAGCACCGAAACTGAACAGTCGAGATATTTAAATAAAATTTCATAATTTTAAAAACCTCATATTTTTGGATGACATGTAGGACGCTTCACATTCAACTTCTTGGTCGATAGTCAAATGTGAGCCGAATCCACAATTGAATTTTTCAATTCTTTCCAGGTCCTGCAGAAAAATGTACATAAATTAGAGCTTACAGTGTCAAAATCACCGTCAGAGCACTCTCAACAGTTCCAGTACCACATGCGAAGCGACAATCCTCCGCCAAACTAGCATCATACCTTGCGCAAGCCCCTGAATTATAAAATTACTAAATAATCGATTGTTAAGCATCCAACCGCCATGGACAGCGATCAATTCTGCATTATCCGGTTTATTCCTTGTTCGACTCATCACTGATTTTTGCGAGATTTTCTTCGAGGATGACACCACTGAACCGTCCTTTTAAGATCACTTTATCAGATTTTATTAATACAGGAATGTCGTATTTGAACTTCTGAAAAATTTGTTAAAGGGAAAAATATACCATGCTTACACTATTTAAATTATGAAAAAACATTGTTGCTATTCATGAATGCAATTTATGTAATTTAATTCATGAAAAAAATAATTTTATTTCTTACATTTATCGTTAAAAATAATTATTTCTTCGACATCAATGTTTGCGCATCGTGTGAGTAATGATACACGCACAGCGGAAATTTCCCAACAGACGCCCGTGGATAATATAAGTGGGCGTATTACTGCTTTCAAAACAAGCAAACATCTATGAAAAAACAATTATTTTGCCAATAATTGTATTCGTGAATTAAAAAAAAAGGTAAATTTATAAATGAAGTATTCAGTGAAAAATTTAAAAGCTCACATTTATTGTTTCAAGAGACTCGCTTGCGAGGTCCTTCTCTATTACTAAAATATTAGGACGCTTTTTGAGGAAGTGCTCTAATTGCTTCTTGAAATGTACGCACAATGAGCAGTTTTTGGAAGAAAAAAGAACAAGTTTGATAGGTTGGGAGGAGAAGGAGCGCTGCAAACCACGAGGGAAAGTGATCATTTGAATTGGCGTCAAAATCACATGGCAAAACTAGGCCACGCGTGACCTGAGCACGAGACTCACTCGGCCATTTTTTACTTCGCGCGCTACCCATACATTCGTAAAGCGTTTTGCGGTGGAGTGTATGCAGAACGTGCACACAGAGTAACGATAAGCCACGCCCATTTTTCTGTGTCTTGCAATTTTTTCGAATACATTGATTTTACCGAAATAATATTCTAAGATTTTGATTTTTAAAGCTTTGAATAACAAATAAGAAAACTAAAATGCATAACAAGAATATACCTTTATTCGTTGAAACTTTTGTTCGTATAAAGTAAATTAAAATCTCGCTAACGCTGTTGATGATTTTCTGATAGGTTCTTCCATTGTGATCATGCTCTCTCATTTCTTCCGAACGTCAATTCGAGCATTTTCTGGTCCTCCAGTAGTTAAGGTTCTATCCTTAGATGCAAGAGATACACTTATAACATTAAAAGAGAACACCGCTCTGGTGTACTCGCGTTTTGCAAAAAAACATGGTCTGAACATCAGAGAGGAATATATCTCTGAAAATTTTTTGAAAAACTATAAACGGATGAGTATCAGCAAACCATGCTTCGGATTTAATAGCATCGGGAGTCAGTGCTGGTGGGAAGAAGTTGTTGCTTCAACAATTTTAGATGTGAGGAGATAGGCTTATTAAATTTTTACCAATCGTTTAATTTCAGTGCAATCCTAATTGTAGCGAAGAACGTGTTCAGCAAACAGCAAGTGATTTGTACAACTACTATGCTTCTTCAAATCCTTGGATGCTTGTTGAAAACAATGTAAAGTTTTAGTTTAGTGTCCCAAATGATAATTTAGATTTAGATAAGACAAACACTTCTGAAACTGCGCCTTAAAGGAATTATCTTGGTAGTTTCGTCGAATTTCGATAGCCGTTTGAAATACATACTCCGTCAATTCAATTTGTCTGATCTATTTTCTATGGTTATTCTTTCCGGAGAAGTAGGATACGAAAAACCTGATAAGAGAATATTCCAGCTAATTTTTAATCTTTGTGAATTATCCCATCCTTCTGAAATCTTACACATTGGTGATAATTATAAGAATGATTTTCAAGGTGCTAGGAATTATGGTTGTAAATCTCTGTTGTTTGATCAAAATTCTTCCTGCTCTTCTGTTGAACCTTTCGATCGTATATCTCGTTTGTCAATGTTAAATTTGTATTAAAATAAAACAATTTTGCAGATAATGGATCTTTTCAGGAAGCCGAAAAAACGAAATGCGGAAACAACGTTTCGAAAAAAAGAAAGCTCTAGTGAAGAAGAACCTGATACCGATGTTAAGGATATTTTTAAAAAACGGCGTCGAACAAACCCGATGATTCAATCGGTGAGATATTGGTATTTATTTAGCTGTTTCGGGTCTGCCCAATAAAAAACCTCATCGTATTTGGGAACCGAAAACCGTTTAGCGAATCGAACTGAAATAACCGGGGACTCATGCTTGACTCTAATTTCACTGAAGTTCGCTTTTTGTTAAATTTTTCTTGAATAACCCCATTACTTAAAATGTAAAAAAAACATTCCAAATTGTATCATTTTTTAACGTTTAAATAATTTAAAGAAAAATGACGTTCCCCATTTCACCCATATCTGTTGTTTACCTCGCTCTCAAAGCGCTGGCACGTTGAGGAAACCTTGTGTGCTCTCTCTTCCCTCAAGAACACCGTTCCTTCGATCATTTCAAAGAAGCGTATAAAAATGTCTCATTAGGTCATATTTGCAAACATCGGGGAAAATTTGTTATTCTGACGATAACACAAACTTTTGAGGCATCACTGAAACGTACTGTTAAAAGCTGCCGCACGGTCTACTCTGCGCCCGCTTCTCTCTTCAATATGGAAAATATTACATTTTCAACATAGATATTTTTACATTATTTCCTGACTTGGTCATTCACCGGGAAAGTGTTCGTTGTTCTTCTATTTTTATACAAATGCGGCCATGAAGTGCAAATTTATGATAATATTTTTCTGAAATACTGAAAGGAGTATGATCTAAGACCACTGATATTTTTTGGAAAAGAGCCATCGGTTATAACATCGAGATGTCATTTCAGTTCAGTTGCCGGTAATCCCCTCAACCACCATTTTTTGGTTTTAAAAAATTAGTGTTATTTTTTAGTTTTATGAATATAAAACGTTGTTTATAAACGTAAAAGGCATAGATGTGAGTGACAAATAAAAAAGTAACCTTTTAAAGTTTTGAATTCGAATTTCTGGTTGCCGTACATCTTTTGGCTCCGTTCAGACCCTTTGAATATCGTGACGACTATGAGTATATCACTACTCCTTTGCAAGGATAATTTCGACATGAAAATTGAGAAAATTTGACTAAGCTTTTAAACGATTTTCATATAAATGGGCACGTTTTCTTAATTTCTCATATATTCATGATCATCTGAAACTTACTTACATACTTACTTAGTCGATCCGTCAATCGCTTGTATGGGCGCGGATCACAGCTAACCATGCCTCGCGATCTTGGACGATGGTGGTCCAACCGAAACTAATTTCCAAATGTTTGCTTTTCTCTCTCTCTTGAGATTTTTAAAAGCCTGAAAAATGCCTGAAAAGGTATTTATGAACTGATGTTGACGAACTACCCCAAACCTTTATAGTAATTCTTTCGTGTAGTAAATTTAAATAAGTTTCAGACGAAGAAGGTTCCGTCCAGGCGAGATACCACATCAGATGATTCTGGCAGTTCTGACAACGATGATATTGCAGTGGCAACTCATTCGTTCGCAAGTACGGGAGAAGCCGGACCATCTGGCCCTCTAGATCAAGGCGCAACAGCGACTCTTGATGTTGATACGGATTACACGTGTGATGCACAAGCTCAATTTGAAAGAGTTCAGCAGCAATTAAAAGAGGGTGTCGAAAAAAATGGAACAATTTTCTACAAAGGATCAGCTCTTTATGGAGCAAAAGAAGCGAAGGATACCGCAAAAGGAAATGCATCCAGTGGCTATAATCGCTTTGGGCCTGTTAGGGCACCGCAATTTCTACGGCAGACAGTTAGATGGGATTTCGCTCCGGACATTTGTAAGGATTACAAGGAAACTGGATTCTGCACATTTGGTGACTCGTGTAAATTTGTCCACGATCGTTCGGATTATAAACATGGATGGGAAATCGACGAAGAATTTGAAGCAGGGAAATATGGAGAGGATAACACAGATTATGAAATTCGTGAAGAAAACGAAACTTTCCCAGAAGACTGCCCCATTTGCGGAAATAATTTTGTTGATCCTATTGTTACTAAATGTAAACACTATTTTTGCTCAAGTTGTGCTTTGAAGGCTTTCCAAAAATCGTCAAAGTGCCCCATCTGCCATCAAAACACTGAAAAGATTATGAATGCAGCAAAAGGTTCGTTTTCTATTTGTTCACGTGACTTAAATCTGTTATTCTTTTAGATTTGATAAACTATTTGAAACGGAAAAACCAACAAAGCGAGAAAAAAGAAGAAAAAGAATCTGATGATGATGAAGAGGAAAACCATGGTACTTGCTGCGGTTCTCATGACAGCGGAGAGCAGGAAGCACATCATCAGGAAAGTACGGGATTTGACGAAACTCATGAGAGTGATATAGAACAAGACATTGCTATGGAAGATGTTGAAGATCTGGAAGATGTTGAAAATGAAACGGATTCTGAAAATGGTTCAGATGATTGAAACCAAATTGTCTCTTGTTAATAAGGATGTTTGTCCTATTCTGAAATACGGCGAAAACGTTTAATAAAAATATTTCTCATCAGTTAAACTTACTTCATTTATACCAGTTTAAAACTAATAAATATCTTAGTGATTTTATATTTAGATATTGATTTAAAATCTGCAAGATTAACGACTACTGATAATAGGCGTCGTTATTTTTTACTAACGCTGAGCCCGAAACTTGAAATAATCGAAAAAAAAAAGTCGGAATTGTGCTGAAAAATTGTATAGACGACACGACTCAACTTTTATTCTTATCTATTTCTTTACCCGTTTTACAAAGCTTCGGTGATCTTTTAAATATGTAAATGAAGTATTATCTGCTTCTCTAAAATTATAAGCATGATAATTATTTGTAATAATAAGAAATGTTCACTAGCAAGAGTAAAATATAGCCAAATGAGTCGTGTATTATAGAAAAAAATTATCCTAGTATAGAACGCCATATTAACATAGGGTCTCAGTTTAATTGGCGCTAGGACAAGAGCATATATTAATTGGATATTTGTTAATGACACATATGGCGGTACTTTGTTGTACTCCACGCTTTCTAGAGTACGTTGATCCTTTAGTCTATCATCTTATTCACTTACTCAAAAAAATAATTTATTATTGAGTGTAAAATACAATTTTTCGAGTTGTTTTAGTCAATTTACTAATAAGTGGAAATTATACATACGTTCTCTACCTAACTATGAATTCTATTCCTACGAGTTCGGAAACTCTGAACTGAATTTTCAATTAATATAAATTTCCTTGAGTTGTCGAGTTGACCAAAAAAAGGAAAAAAAAACTTGGAGCGCGACGTGCAGGGCTCTTGCGGAATATTAAGGCGCTTCACATTCCATGCAAAAGAACTCTGGGAAATAGGATTTGCCACTTTGCAAATGTACTGAGAACTTTCTATTGCAGATTTTCCTCACCTACTTTTTAATCAATATCTGTCTTAATTAGCCGGAAAAATCACAATTCGTATGATTAACCGAAATATTCAGAAATTTGATCACGAAACTAAAAAAAAACAGTCTTTTCCAAAAATAAAATATTTCATTGCTGTCGAAGAGATTATACGAGAAATGCCTTCATAATGTCATGATAGTACGCTTTTTTGTTTTTTTTTTCTAAATGGAAATTTAAAGTGTAAATTCTATTTCTTATTCGACTAGAAACGATAATTTGTACGCATCGTAATTTTTCTTGAGAATAAAGGTGTAAACAACTAAAATTGTTTGGCATATGCTTTCCATATGCGTATGTATCTTTCAGAGAGCGGTTTGAAATTTTAACGCTTTATTCTATAATTATTGATATTTTGTTTTCTTGCTCTATCTCCTTTTTTCAGTTGCCTATTCGATTTTTCACTTTTGTATTAGATCTCTTCAACTACATTGGTTCTTTCTCGGTCACACATGTCAAGCAAACCTAAAAGGACAAGAGGGGGAGATCCAGTAATTTTATTAAAAAAACGTTTATGTAAATATTTTTAATATTTCAGAAGGACGATGTTTTTTTGGTGGAAAAAGTTCTCGATAAAAGGACTGGAAAAGCAGGAAGAGAAGAATTTCTCATTCAATGGCAGGCAAGTGCACTTCTACCTATTGATGTTCTAAATTGACATCATTCAGGGGTTTTCACCGACGGATACGACATGGGAACCGCGGGAAAATCTTCAATGCTCTCAGGTTCTAGATCAATTTGAAAAAGAGTATGCAAAGGTTTGAAAGTTCGAAAGTTTATCGCTTTATTATGAGTACTTCAGAGAGAAAAGCCAAGTCGCAGACGCGCTAACCAAAGAACATCTCCCGCAGTAGAAGCGCTTGGGTCTTCATCTTCTGCTCAAGAACTGGCTCCAGCTGAGGAAGAAACGGGAAACCAGAACGACGCATTTTCTATTAACAATAAACAGCTAAAATGCATTGTTGGACTTACGAAGGGGCCAGGAGAGCTTCATTTCTTATGCAAGTTTACAGACGACACCGCCCGGCTTCTCCCAGCAAAAGAAGTCAACAGTCGGTTAGTTCGTTGTAATAGCCTCACTATCACGTAGGGGCGGCGATTTTAGCACCTCCTATGAGTTCTAGAGCTGTTGGACGAGGGTTCAATGGCAAAATAATATGAGTAATAAAAGGAAACACCGTTTTACCTGTTCTTTCAAAATGTTATAACAATAATTATCTCGTAAATTAAACAAATTTTCGTGTCAGCTTTGATGTTTCCTGCTTCGACTTGGCCGGTTGCGATTTCCTATCGCTTTGATGAGGCCTCTTCCACACTAGACGGAATGATTAAAGTTCTGACGTGCCTCGTTCCGCTCTTGGCAGTTTTTAAAGAAAACACAAGAAGATAGCATAAGCATTTCTTGGCTAATCTTTTAAATATGAGATATTCATTACAGCTATCCGAATCAGGTTATTCAATACTACGAATCCAAGCTAACAATTCAAGACCCCAAAGCTGACGAGCTCTAAAAACGGTTTCAGTGACGAATATTTCGACATCTCAAATATTGTTTTTTTTTCTTCTCAATTCCTTCTCCAAAGTTGCAAGGAAACATTTATGATCTTATTGTTCCATGTTTATGCTATCATAAACCGATTACCATTCCTAAATTTGAAAAATAAATATGTTGTTCTTTCCACGTTCGTTCATACATTTTCAGGTTCCGTCCTTTCGTTGATGAATATGGAGTTTTTCTTCGGAAAAGAATGGAAAGAAGGCAGAAACGGGTAGAAGATGGAAAAAAGAAAATTGTTGAAGATGACTACGAAGATGAATGGCCAGCTATGCCCGCAGAATATTGTGTCGCTGTGAGTACCGATATCACCGCACAAGTTTTAAGTTTTTGTTTATTACAGGAAACCAGAGAAGAAAAGACTGAAAGGCGAGACGAGCCTATACTGACCGCGAATGCGAACATGGATCTAAATGAAACGGTAAGCACAGCGCTCTCTTTAGGAGGTGGAAAAAAGAGTACGAAAGAACAAATAGTTGTAGTAAATCGAGTTCATGTGGCCGATGAAATTACCATTATCTTTATAGTTTTATGGTGATTGCAAAAAGGCGGTCAGCTTACTCAAGGATAAAAAGAGACGCTAGGAGGTTTATGGAGTTTTGAATTCCCAGCAGAAAGATCATAAGCAGTGTGTCCTTACCGGTACGATTCGGTTAATTTACCGGTAATTTTACCGGTAAATTAACCGCGAAAGTACCGGTACTTTACCGGTAAAGTACCGGTACTTTCGCGGTAATTTTTTACCGGTACTTCACCGGTAGAATTTTTTTATTTTTATTAGAAAACATTATTAATCTGCTGAATTTACCGAAATCTTTTCTGTTAATTTTAATATTACTATTCCAAAACAGCTGTGTTTGCGAATTAACCAAATTCATTATAAACTAAACAATAACAAGAGTTGCATGAGTCAATATGAACAGTAATCAAGAAATTATTCTGATTGCTCTTCTTCGTCGCTACATGGTAGTGAATAATCCAACATTTCATCGGTCGGTTCATCTGTGGCATCACTGACATTGTCACTTTGATCTTCATCGGAGTGTTCATCTTTATCTAGACTTTCTTCTCTTCTAAAATCCGAAAGATTTGTACTAAAAATGAAAAAAGATAAAATTACCGAAGACGACTGATCTCAGAAACGAGAAGAATACTGTTCAAAGTCTCAATAGATGCTCTGTTTCTCTTTTTTTGCCTGATGAAGTCTGAGCATCGGCTGAAAATATGATCGATTTTCAATGTTATAGCTGTATATTTACCTGAACAATCTCTCTAAGAAAATGACGAAAAAACAAAAAAAAAACAAGAAAATTATAAAAACTAGCAAGAATTTTGAGATGACCTAAAAAAAACTAGGTCGTGTAATCCTCGTGGACTTAAAATTTTTACCGGTACTTTACCGGTAAAGTACCGGTAATTTTACCGGTAAAGTACCGGTACTTTCGCGGTAATTTCAAAAAGTACCGGTACAGTACCGGTATTTTTTCAGTAAAATTTACCGGTAAAGTACCGGTAAAAATAGCGAAACGAGCCTTTACCGGAAATGTTTATCGGTAAGGACACACTGATCATAAGTTATAGTTATTTAGTGGATTTCACGTAAACGGCACAGCTTTTTCCAATCGCAAAACTATAAAATAGTTTAAAATGTCCAAAAGCCCATAAATAAATCAAACCAAGGTAAAAACAACTTAGAAAAAATAAAAGAATGTTTAAAAGGGTTCGAAGATGACAAAAAGTAATTTACTGCTAGGTTGAAGACGCTCAGTAATTTTCCGTAATAGCTGAAATTTGTTTTAATGAAGCATTAAAAAGTATAATGGTTTTATTATGGCTGTGGAATGTTTAGCCATGCATTTCTGGCTGAGTCAATTGTAAAAGATTTTATAATGATTCGACAGTTTTTCACCGTTTTCCTGTGTATGCGACAAACTTTTTAGCGACTTCTATTCTTCGGAACTCTTTTTCAACCGTTTTTTTCTGGAAAACGAATAAGTATAATGGTGCGCAGATTCTGAACTAAGCGCATTGTGTTTCCGCATTCATACGCGCCTCTGAAATAGATATATCTTTTAAGATTTAGCTTGAAACGGAGAATCAAAAAGTCCTCCTTATCTTTTTTTACAAAAAATAAATATCTGCTGCAAGTATTTATTATTGAGTGTTATTCAGAGCTTTCTCTACCAAACAAACTTCTCAAGCCGGTAGAATTTCATAGTAGGTTCTGTACAGAATCGAGGGATCTCTTCTTTAAAAAGGGATCGTGTTGTCTTGCAAAAAAAGTTTAAAATACCATCCTACATAACTCTTTTTGGTTTCTGGTGACATTTTGATAATGTATTTACGATAATTAAAAATAGAAAAATCGTTTGAAAATTGCTGTGAAAAATGTAAGAAATTTAGAGGAAATTTCAAAAAATATGATCGTAAATTTGCGCATGAATCGTTAATCAGATCCAGATTCATCCTGAATTGGGCACGAAGCGTCTTTCCAGAAAAGACGTGACAATTAATGAGGAATTCAGTAAATGGTCTAGCAATAATTAAGTATTCGCGAAAATTATTATCAGCAGGCATGAATTCGTAACTGATCTAGCCTGAAGATTCAATAACTCGCATAAGGCTTCCATGTGGGCGAAATTTCGGCCGTCTCGTCTCATCTTGGTCTTCGTCTCTTTTTTTTTCATCTTGAATTCGTCTGACGCAGTGTGTTGACAATTTTTTTATTGCGTAGGACGAATTCTAGACGCGCATTTCGTGGAAGCCTTAAACTCGCATTTCTAGTGTCCAAGTAATTTTTGAATGTATCATGAACTGCAATTTTATAAATTATCCATTATAGCAAACGACACTTTTCCTGCATTTCTCTTGTTCTTCATTAACATGCAGTTGTTACTAATGGAAAAGGGCAAATTATCCGTGTCGAAAACGGAGATCTCTTCTCAATTTTTGTTTGACCTGACACGATTTCGTCTTTGGCGGACAAAATATTAATTTAAAAATTGACATAGGCTTTCGCGAAAATCTTAGCTTACCTTGAGAAAACACTCATGCAGCCCTATTGTTGTGATATCGTATGGTGACATTTAGTCTTACGATATATTTGGCACTAAACAGCTATTTTGAAAATAACGTGTTTTCCTAATTCATCTAACTTCCCCGAATTAGTTTCAGCCAACAGCCACCGATATTCTCAACGACATGCATATGACGGCTCTCTCGAGTTTCCCGCAGGATCCCATCGAGGACGCGGCCTCCAGCGAAGCGAATGATTCCATACTTGCAGTTTTTGATGAAAATTCAAACAGCCCTCCTCCGTGCCCTATTGTTATCGACACCATTCCGGACGACGAAGGCCTGCTTTTCCCTTAAATATTGTCAATTACAAAACTAAAGCTATTAATACTACACGCAGCATTATCTCGTTTATTTATAAAGTTCAACAAAATTGATACAATAACAAAATCTATATATCCAAAAACTGGTAACAACAAGAAGAAGAAACATTTTTAACTTGAACAAACTGTTAAGCCCAATATGGATTGGTGTTGTGGAAATGAGGTAAAAGATAACAGGATGAATAGAAAATGAAACAATGAAACAATGAACAATGAAAGCGATTAAAAATGGCTTTAGAGTTATTCGCTATCGCTATCACTGCTCGACTCTTTTTTCTTTGATTTTTTCGATTTCTTCTTCGGCGCAGCATCTTCTTCCTCATCGGCTTCCTTTTTGATTTCTGCTTTTCCAGTATGTACATACTCCTTAGCCCACGACTTTGGAGTAGTCTCATTGGGTTTTCCGAACTTATCAAGAAGACCATCTTTGATCATTTGTTTCTTTTTCGATGCTACTGGTCCGAGTCCCCACTTCCTTCCGTAAACGTCACGTTCCATAATGACACGCTTCGACTTGGCGACGATTCCATGATCTACTGATGCGATTGTGGATGTACTCATCTGAGCAATCGCAATACAAATAGCTTCTCCTTTAGTGGTAATGATAACAATTTCCTTTCCAACTTCGATGTCATCATCGTAACGAAGAACTCCCGGAATAAGAATCTTGGCTCCGTAGCAAATTGCATTAATGCAACTATCCTTCACAACAATTCGCTTGTGTTGAGTTAGGAGAGCTTCGAGTGGACGAACAATGTGCCTCATGTAGCTCTCATCTTTCTGGGTATCGAGAAGGTATTGCGCGTCGAGAACGTCATGCATAGTAACCATATTCTCATTCTCGTCGCAGATTCCAGATCTGTTTCTACGAAGCTCCTGCATTTGTGCACCACATCCGAGAATGAGGCCGAGATGAACACAAATCGTACGAACATAAGTTCCAGATTCACAAACGCAGCTGAAAGAGAAAGTTAGAGAGTTTATTTGAAATATTCAAAACATACTTAAAGATTCCCATTTGTTGAGCAGAATCATACTCAATGAATTTGTTTTCGTACACAGTACGAATACGCAGTTGGCGTTTGACAGCAGAAATGAGTGGTGGTCGTTGGAATAAAGCTCCGGTAAGTTTCTCGAGAGCTTGCTTCACCTTTCGTTCATCAGTCACCTCTTCGTGAAGCTTGAAGATGCAGATGTACTCTTTTCCAGCGCCTTGTTGTGACTTGGCTAAGCGAGTTGTTCGGTCGATACACACAATCAGACATCCTGACACTTTTGGATCAAGAGTACCACTATGGCCAGTCTTATCGCAACGAAGAATTTTTTTGATCCAAGAAACAACTTCGTGAGAAGATGGATTTGACGGTTTATCAAGGTTGAAGAAACCTGAGGAAATGTAGTTCTTTATATCGCGTTTGAGTGGCGAAACTCCTTCCACGTGAGGAGTGTAGTGATTAGTACGAACGTTGAGCTTGTCATAATTCTGAAAAAACGTTAATTAACACCACTCAGTGATATCTACCGATAATGAAGCAGACGATGTCCGTAGTAATTAATTTGCCACTTTGTTTGCCAGAGCAGTTTTCAAAATAAAATCGCTCAAATATCGGTAAAAGGAAGGCTTTGAGGAATCGGCTGAGGAACGCAGTTTCGGTGGTTTCGAAACTACGATCCGGAAAAAAATTGTTGATTTTCAGGAATTTCATACCTTGAGCAAGAGTGGCCATTGGGAAGCATCGAGCTTGGAAATCTCGTTCGAAGACGGCAGTTGGAATGAACCTTTAAGTTGGGCTTCCTAAAAATGAACTCAAATTGCAAATATTGTTGTTGAAAAAAAGACAAACAGCTAATTCCTCCTCTTCGAGCTTGAGACGCTTATCCTTTTTACCCATGATGAAATTGTTGCTGAAAAACTTTACTATTCGACTTTTTCTGAGAACGAAACAACGAAGAATTGAACATTTCACATCAGACAATCTCCCTGATTAACGATTAAACAAAATGAAAAAATTAATTGCAATCATCTTATTGATAATTTTATTTATTGCTAGGATCTGTTCTATTTACGAAATGAGACGGGTGAAACTGCATTGGCAGCGTGCCAGGCAATGTATTCTACACTGCGTATGCCCCCCTATGACACAACACGCCAGGGGCGCTACGCACAGATATTTTCGAATTCCTTTTACTTTGGCGCGCAAACTTATCCAATTGCGCCATTCTCGAACACCTTCGGCTCCGGGCGCCGTGATATTGTCATCATTTTACAACCGTTTTCAATTTCGTATCATTTTCCGAACACTTTCAGAATATAATGTTAGTGAATCCGCGAGCCTTGTTATAGTTACGTAAAGAATGTATGCCTTTAATATTTATACTTTTCCATAACCTCGGTACTACACAAAGAGATATGATTGTGTCTTTTGTAATTTTATCGAAAATTTTAAACTATATTGTTTGATTCGTTTTCAAATAATTTCATGATGAAAATTTCGCAATCGTCTATTTTTTCGAAATTCGTTTTATTCTCAATCGTTTCATTGCTCTTTTTTTAAGTCGGTTTCAATTTGTAGTCATGTCTGGTGGAGACGGCATCCCTACTTTTAAGCTTGTTCTGGTTGGAGATGGTGGAACAGGTAAAACTACATTTGTCAAGCGACACTTGACCGGAGAGTTCGAGAAGAAATATGTCGGTAAGCTAATTTATAGTTTTTGTAACATATTATGCTATTATTTTTTTATTTCTTTAGCCACACTTGGGGTTGAAGTACATCCCCTCATTTTCAACACCAATCGCGGAGAAATTCGCTTCAACGTGTGGGACACTGCTGGCCAGGAGAAATTCGGTGGTCTTCGTGACGGGTATTACATTCAAGGTGAGACTTCTGCGATTATCTTATTTTAAAAATAAATTTAGGACAATGTGCAATTATCATGTTTGATGTGACTGCTCGTGTCACTTACAAAAATGTACCAAACTGGCATAGAGACTTGGCCAGAGTATGCGAGAACATCCCCATTGTTCTTTGCGGAAACAAGGTGCTTATCAAAGTCCCAACATGAAAAATTAGTAAACGAAAATTTCCAGGTCGACGTTAAGGATCGTAAAGTCAAGGCCAAAACAATCACATTCCATCGAAAGAAGAACCTCCAATACTACGACATCTCCGCAAAATCGAATTACAATTTCGAAAAGCCTTTCCTCTGGCTCGCTAGAAAGTTGCTTGGAGATCCAAACCTTGAGTTTGTTGCAATGCCAGCTTTGGCTCCACCTGAGGTACGGTGTTGTTTCTGATTTTCGTTACACTTGTTGAATCTTTTCAGGTTCAAATGGATCCAGCTATGATTGCCGAATACGAAAAGGATCTGGACAATGCCGCCAAGACCGATCTTCCAGATGACGACGATGATCTTTAAACACTTTAACCTTTCAACATCCTTGTTTTCCAATCTCACAAACCCCGTCCCATCTAATTTTACCATTTTATACATTTCATATGCCAATTAATTTCTTAACTTTAAAATAATTAGCATGCCCAATTAGTAATTCCAGTTTAATGCACTGGTGTGGGTTGAAGAAAGAGTGTACATTTGCTGTTTGAGCGTTGTGCAAATGAATTGAAAAAAATGGTTGGTTCTTAATTCCCAATCTTGATGCTAATTTTATTTTTATGTTGAATTAAAAATTTCAAGACATTTTGAAATCAAAATAGGACCATTCTACAAGCAATACCAGTGAATTTCAGTAATAGAATTACACGTATTTAAAGCACTTTTGGTGATTCTGGGGAATGCGGGTTTTGAACAGGATAGAATCGACGCGGAATTGTGAAAATCGTAGTGGGTTGTAGCCGTATATTTTGGTGAACAGACGCATGCATTCATGGCGCTTTTCAAAATGAGAATCCTCTTTGAACAGACTTTCCGAGCACGTTGGACATCTTAAAAATATAAAATATGGTTTCTAATAGAATGTGCTCTTACTTGAGAGTCCAGCGGGAAGTCGTTTTTATTGGTGGCTTTCTTGTTAGATGAGAAACCAAGTAGTTCATGGCAATATCTTCACAATTCTTGATGTTATCGACGTGCTCACGGATGGCAGCTTGCATTTCGTAAGTGTATGCAGTCAAATAATTCTGAAGATTGTACCTTTTATTATATTCGTGCTGTAGTCTGAACCTTGAAATGTTCTTTTTCAGGTTTGAAAAGAGCTGAAAAGTGAATATTTTAAGCACAGCGTATTACCGAAAAATGTTGATGCGAACTTTTTTCAAGAGAGAGTTAGAAATGATTAATTTAAGCAAAATTAGCAATAGAAACCCGGAAACTATTGCAAATCTCATTAAACCTCAAATTTCAGGATAAAAATTAAAAAAAAATTTATGTGAAGCGTGAATGCTTCGCATTTTTTCCCATTTTTCCAAATTGTTAGCCAAACAAAAATGGTTCTTATTTTCAAAGATAAAATTGGTCAATTGCACTTCAAAATTTTAGCGCAATCAAATTGATGTACCCCATCAATTAAATATCCGTTTTGGTATAGAATAGTAGAAAAAAGGGTTTACCTTATGGATAAAAGCAGCTCCGGTAAGAATCATGCTCATTTGACATGTGTGATTACTGTTATAGAACATGGATTCTCCATATCTCGCGTGATAGCGTGCTGGAAACCCAACTATCCTATCACGATTCTCACGCCACACTCGGAAAGCAAGAACAATTTCCTGTTGCATTAAATCAATGTCATCATCCAGTGAGAGAATTGCTTCAGTCTCTATTCGATCCCAAGGTACAAATCGATTGTTAAGACTGTTTGTCTCGACTCGAATAAATTCAACGGGGACGTTTAATGATGGCCAAGTGTCAGGTGGATCCCGATGCACATTATTCCAGACCACTATTATTTTGTTGAGATAGGGTAATTGATGCAGGCGTTCGAGTGCTCCAGTGAGAACAGCATCTCTTTCATATGTTAGTAGGACAATCGTGAACTGTTCCCTTTGCCTGTTGCCTCCCAACGCCTTGCTGAACTCAACACCGCTGCCAGGCTCAATAGGACGAAATCCTATTTTGGTATCTTCGTAAAACTCAGATTCAGCTGGCAACTCTGCTGCATTGATAATGAACTCTTTCGAGCGATATGGTGATCTGATCGAGTTCCAAACTTCGTACGAGTACTGAAAATAGACTGTTAACAATGAGAAGGTAATCAATACTTGTCAGCTGCCCATATAGCGGCCCTGTTATAAATTTAAATTCAAATGTTTAGTAGTACAAGCTCGAAAATTGTAGGCCTCAGCTTTAGGGCTCATTCATCATTCATGCTAGATGCACATTATCGTCTGAAAGAGGATTGAACGCAAAAATTATTTTCTTCGGCAATATTTTTAAAATTCTGTTTTTTTTTATAAGAATGAAATCTAGGTGAGAGCATAAAACCAGGACAAAAGTAACAGAGCATAGAAACAGAATAATGAAAAATTAGCGTAGCCTGTAATGAAATAAGACTCCTTTAAAACGCAAATCCAATTACAATTTATCGAAAATTTCAGAAGAAATGTATTTTCTGTGTTTGGTAAAATTTTGGCCAGCGATGTAGTAAAGGCGATCTAATTATGCGTAATCTGCAGCTCATCTCGCTTCTATTTCGGAAATGAAAATTCTTGACGGCCGGCAGTTGCGGAATGAAAATGCGAAATATGACATGACAATCATAAAAAATGCTCTACAATTACATTTTTAAAGCATTCTATTTATTTTGACCGCTCATTTACAGTTGATAGAGTTTTTGTCACAGATACCGCAAATATTGAATGTTCTCAAAGTTCTTGCGAAATAATTACAATTCTACAATAACCCACATATTATAAAAAATAGAATAAGCAATGGGGAAACGAAGAAAATGATGGAACGAATTGGTGGGAAAACCCGGTTAGAAGTTACACGCAAGGTGTTATCAAATTGGTTGTCCCTTCTCTTTTCGTATGGTCTCCAAAAGTGTAGCTGCGATCTAGATTTTTTTTCAAAAACACGTTCGAAATTTTGTTTATTTATTTTAAGTAATTCTCTATGGTAGGGACACCAGATACGCACGTGCCTGACTCGGTTCTTCCCAAACTGTCATCGGCTCGGACGTGAATAATATGAAAAATAAATTAAATAGCGAAATCACGTACTTTAGAAATCACAGGAGAATGCAATCTCGTTAAAATTAAAGGATAATCGGTATATCAACTGACTTTGGCCAAAACTGAATTCGCTGTTTACAGTTAATTTTTACCACACCTGTAGCTATAAATCTTCCCCGTTCTTTTCATTTCGTTGCTGCTTCGTACTCACGAAGCGAATTGTGACTGTCAAAACCGATATTTCAGCGGTAGAAATAACTTAGTGTATGACACACTTACCATCTGAAACTCCGTGAAGTTGAATACAAACGCTGTAGATTGCACGCGTGACTCTAGCGGACCGAGGAGATATTCATCGTCAAAATTAGGCTGCACATTCACTGAAGCGCCTTTTGGAGCTGTAAAGGAAGAATGGAACAGTGGTACTGCTCGGTTGAGTCGACTTGATCCCGTTTCTTTTGTTGGAATTTGGAGTTTGTACCTTAAAGCGGCCATCAAACTCTTTGCCACCTTCAGTCGACTCGCAAAATATGTTTCATAGAACATCCTTCCGTTTCTTCGCATTTCCAAGACATCCGAATTCTCAAATGACTTGACAATGAAGTGAGACTCGGGTAATCGAGCGAGCGGCAGACGGTATGTAGCTCGCCGCCAATCAATAAGATCATCGAAAGGGAGAGAATTCGTATTAGAGAAGATTACAGGAACGCATCCAAGTTGGAGGGAATCCAAAAAATTCGTTAGGAAATCATCGGATGGGAAAAGAAAACAGAAGACGGTAGAGCCGAATATCTTTCTTCTCGAAATTCGAGAGCAACTATCTTTGTTTTTAGAACATTTTACGACAGCAATTTGTGCATTTGAAATATTCGCGGAATATTCCAAGGCAGACACATCGTACATCATTTGATTTTCCTCTATTATCAAACTAATCAGATTCTCTCGTTTTAGTGGAAGAAGAGGATGCAATTCTTCAACATTTGGATCCGATGCATGACTTGGATCAACTGCAAAATCAAATGATCTGAAAAAAAAGAAAAATGATCACACAATAAGAGAGCAGAAATAATACCGAAGAGGAGACTTCTGAACAATAATGCTTTTTGCTTTTAAATCGTCGATATGTTCCCCAATGTTAAAAATAACGTTGTTGTAACTGTTCGTGATAGAGACGCCATTTGAAATACGTATCTGCAACAAGAACAATTGTATTGATTATATTAAAATTTCATTAATACGGTTATTCATGGTGAATTTAATAATTTTTTTTGCCATAATTGATTTGGAGTTCTGCTTTTTCAATCACATATTTTTCTGCATTTTAACACATGTTTGAAATGAAGGCAAACTTTATAAATGCGCTAAAGTTAACTTTAACTACTGAAAGTCCGACTAGTTTTTAACTTTAACTATTCAGACAATTGAAGAAGCAATATACTAGCATGTGTACGGCTCTAAGAAAATTACCGAAGCGAACTATACACTACTATGTATATTATCCTGACCTAGAACGCATTAAGAACATTATGCAACCATGCAGCAAATAATTAACTTAACATTTCGAGTTGAAATTACTGAGTTTAAAATACATTAGAAATCTCTGAAATGTTGTAAACCTAACAAAAAATAACTATTTACCTCTTATGGAGTTTTAATTATACATCAATTTCAATTATTTCAGAATTTATGCCTTAATCACATTGGAAAGGGAAGTTAATCATTTCATGTCTTTTTCCATTCTTTCAAATTTTTTCACTGAAATGATTTTTGTGGCCCTAGTTTTATTTAAAAAAAACGAGATATTCGCGAATATGATTAAAGAAGTATGAAATAATTTCATTTAATTAGGCACTCTGTTTGTGGAAATCATTTTCGGTAGACCGTTGATGATAAACTCATTTGAATAATTGAGAAATTGTTATAAACGATATAGGAACTATGTTGTTGCGGTCAACTAGTCCGATCATCGTTTGGTCAAGAAGTTTTCTATATGAAAAACCTTAATTAAATCCACCATGAACTTTTCTATAAATATCTTAAAAATTACACAAATACAGGCATCGTTAGGTTCTTCTACTATGTTCAGCACACTTTCTCGAAAAATTTCTTTCCATTCTTTTTCTAATTGTCCAGATGTGACCATATCAACGTAAACTGGCATAAAAGAAGTGATTGAGCATCGGCTGTAATCTATTATGCTTTCTAGATCAAATGCTTTCAAATCAGGCGGAAGTAGTGATCTGTAAAAATTATTAAGCATTGAAAGTGCCAAATGCTTAAATGATGCTCCTTTTATTGGATGCTATTTTCAGTCAAGTAAACCTACTTGGGCAGCAGCTCCTGTGAAATGGAATTCGGAGAGTGTGGTAGAAATACTTTCACATTCTGTGTCTCACGAAGCTCTTCTAAATGTCTTTGAGCTGCTTCGATCTCGCCCTCCAGAGAAGACAACTCGAGTTCTGTAATAGAAGCATGTACTCGAACATGCGATACGTAAAGCTACACACGTTTCTGGGGAATCAATTTTTGCAGTTCTTCTTGAACAGTTCGGATTTCTTCAATTTTTACTTTGGTCTCAGCTAGTTCTTCACGTACCGAAGCCAAAATTCTGTAATTTCGAAAATTGTATAAGGATAATCATTGTCAATTGAAGTGATAATACGGCTTTTGAAATGTTTCGGTCAAAACTTAATGTCGACAAAGCGTGTTTCGAAAATCAAAAATAGAAGTCGTCATTCGAAATTGGTCGAAAATCAGCTGAAATTAGACTAAATTAGACATTTCGATCATCGAAATGATCGATTTTAAACTTATAAATTGCATTCATTTTCAAAAAAAAAGTCAAAAAATTCTCGCAAATGTAAAAGAAAAACCAGTGAGCATAACCTATAATAACTAATTTGACAGCTTACGTTTTTTGTGATTTACAGTAGTTTTTAATCATATATCATGTTTCTTTTTATTATTCAATTATTTTACCTATTTGGTGTATAAAAATGCTACATTGTAATAAGCACATCTGAAATTTTTCAAAAATCGTAAAAATCCCGTAATACGCAGCATTTTTTAACTGACTGTCACCGTTTTTTGCTTCGATTGTCGACAAGGTCCATCGAAAATTCACACGGAGCAATAATGGAACATCGAAATCCCAGAATACGCCGACAATCGACTTTAATTTTGAAACTTTCTAGGTGTTTCCATAATCGACAATAACGGAAGTCAATTTTCATTGCAGGTCAACCAATTCATAGTAATTTCTTGTTTCAGTACAGAGAAACCAGCGGAAAGTTCGAGGCTACGCCGCGACTTCCACTGGCTTTCGTTTAGAAATAATTGTAGGCGTTCTATTTTTCCACTTGTTAGTAAAACAATTTATTAGCAGAACGTCAAAAACCAAATAAGATTAACATCCCGTGCCGTATCCCAACTACCCTACAACCTCCTAAATAAATGAATGTGAATCGCTCGGGTGGTCATAACTCCATCCCGAATATCAAAGTAAAAGACCCACGATCCTTTGAGTTATTCAATGAAACGTCTTGGACAGAGTCACGGACAGACAGAACTATTCGCTTAATAATAAGTAGATGGCATATGATAAGTTGAAAAACCGGGCAAGAAAGAAAGATGGAAGTGAATAAATTTGAAGAAATTACCAATTTAGTCCATCTTTAGCATCGGGGATCAGGTTGATAAGGATAAAACTTCAAAGGAAATAGGCTCTACACGCGTCGGAGGACCAAGGATGAAACGTAACTCGTATTGATTAACAAGCACGATTTCACATGGATATGTTGGAATGTAAGAAACATTCAAATTTAGATTTGTTGATTTTTAGTAAATACGGGTAGGACGAAGAGGTCAGGAAGTGATAACCTTTGGTTATAATCCTAAGTGTGCGAGGACCATAAGCCTTCTCGATTTCTTTTGATATTAAACTGAGCGGCGATCACTGTTTAAGGAGAAAGGAATGTGGCAACGTTGTAGGACGCGCCTGGTGAAGAATTGGAGTAAAGATTCGAGTTTATTGGTAAGTAAGGCATTTGACGAAAATGTGCGCTATATAGGCCGGACCTCGGGCAGAATTGCTCAAGCGGGTCAATTATGTATTATGAGGAGATGGGTCCTAAAACCGAACTTTGTGGATATTACATAGTTTCAAAAGAGTAAGTCATGGAGGACAGATTCGAATTTTTTTTCAGAAATTGTATCAAAGCATCATCAAAGCAGCATCAAATCATTTTGTGCGGCCAGACAACTTTTTGTGTATTTTGGCGATAGATTTTACTATAGTCAGCATGCAAGAGTGGTAATTTAAAAAACCGTACTAACTGGGACGACGATCGGCTTTTTGATTACCCAAGAATGCCTTGCTGACTTTAATTTTAATCGAAGTTTACGAAAATTGTCGACAACTTCCCGTAGCGTGATGTCACAGTAATATTCAAACCTTTTTTGTTCACGTAAAATTCTTCCAATGGAATATCCACTACATGCCGCATCATAGTCATCGAGTTCTTCGATGTTTCTAAAAGGATCAGAGGCTTGTCGAAGATTTTATGAAAACTTTTTAAAACTTACTTCTGCAGAAAACTGGACGACGAGGGCTGTTCCGAAAATGAGAAATTACAAATTATAATGAATGAGATTACGAAGAATATTAAAATCGAAATTGCTAATAGGCGAAGAGATAGTGAGAAGCGTTTTTTAAAGCCTGTAAAAATTTAGAAGGGTATGGTAGTTTTTTAATTTGAAATACCGCTTAATTTTGTAGCCATCGATATTACCGGCTTAAATGTGATTTGTATATGTTCTTGCACATTGGTTGGCAGTTTCTGCAATTTAAGAATTGATTCACATTGTTTTCATACAATACTTTTCGTAAGAACATTCAGTATGTCAGTTTAAAATAATTTTTTGGCGATTTCACTGTTTTTTTTGTTTCTGGAACTCAATTCGAAGAATGTATCAAATTATTTTTTAATCATAACCATTTCGTTACATTTCTTCGAAAATTGTTTCCTAGGAAATTTACTGACCAGAATTTAAAAGAAATACACAATTTTCGAAAACATTTTTAAGGTAAATAAAATATTATTGTTAATTTCCTTCAATATTATTCAAAATGTTAGCTTAACACACAGCCAATTATGGCCGATATTGAACTGTGTCACCACCGAATTTGCAAAACTGTCCCGCTTTCCTTATTTTTTTTCCATTAGCCGGAGAGCGCATTTTCATCGCGCACTTTTCATCATATTTTTTTCAAATCTAACAAAATTCTTGCATATCTCTCTTGTTTTTAATTACCGTAGAACATTCAAAAAGGAATAAAAGTTTAGCTGTTTTTAAAATTTGTTCAAATTGATTATTAGTAATTTAAAAAACATCCTGAGAAAATATTCGTATTCCATCTAAACCATTGATCGAGTGTGTTGGATTCAAGCCCATAAACTATTTCATCTACCTAGACTTTGGCCTATATTTATTCCAAATTTTTCTATAATTGTTTATATTGTTCTTAACGGACGCGGTGCATGCCTCCTGAACCTTCGGTTCTCTACGACACAACGGAGTGCTTTTATTTTTCTTGAAATTCTGGATAGTGCTTAAAACTAATAGTTCCTCCCTGTATCATCCACCGTTTCACAAAATATTTCCAGTGAAGGAAAGAGTGCAATTCAAACGCGCTCTATGGCAAATTAAATTAACGTTTTTTTTAATGTAAAATCAAAAGAAAATTCCTTCGATTTATTTCGACCAACTCGAGTAACTTAAGCAACTCAAGTCGTCGTCAGCTATGTTCGGCATAGTATAAGGATAGTTAAAATCAGTACTATTTGTATCCGCCTTAACCCCTGAATCATTGCTGTTGTTAATGTTTAATTTTTACTGTAGAAAGCAAAAGATTGCGTATTGATTATCGTAAGAAACAATGAAACTTCACGAGGCTCATGATTAAACACTAATTTTTTCTTGTTTTTCTGTAAACGCGCTCCAATGAGAGCGTTCGCGTTTCGCGGCGCGTAACGCCAAATACGATTCGATGCATAGTAAAACGGCGAGCGTAATTGCTGCATTACCTTCCTTTTGGTCGTTTCAGTTTCTTCTTTTTCACTTCTGTTTCGCCGAAACAGTGATCCGTAAGGGAATCGTGACTGTCCCGTAAGCGTTCCCTCCTCCTTTTCCGAAAATAATTTTTTTGCCACCTCGCTATTTTACCAACGATACGTCTAATGCATCGTTTTTGATCGAATTTGGTGCAGAAATAAGTTCGTTGCGTAGAAGGTTTGCTAACTACTTATTAATTTAATTTCCCAACCCTATCCACATGTTCCATTTCTTTATTTTAAATGAAGAATTAATATTTATTATTATGAGCATACGTTTTTTTAATTGTAAAATACCTTAGTCACGATTCTGTCATTTTTCAGAAACAATGAGAGAAATTGTTCATGTTCAAGCCGGACAGTGCGGAAATCAAATCGGATCCAAGTTTTGGGAAGTAGTTTCCGATGAGCATGGAATCGATGCAGATGGTTTCTTTAAAGGCGAAAGCGACCTTCAAATCGAGCGAATTGACGTTTACTACAATGAAGCTAATAGTCAGTTGTCGTACATGTTCCTTGTTTTATTCTAGCTTTTTACAGATGGGAAGTACGTTCCACGCGCGGTTCTTGTCGATCTTGAACCAGGAACCATGGATTCCGTGAGGTCTGGTCCTTTCGGACAGATTTTCCGACCGGATAATTTTGTTTTTGGACAGTCTGGAGCCGGTAACAATTGGGCCAAGGGACATTACACTGAAGGAGCTGAGCTCGTAGACAATGTTCTCGATGTTATCCGTAAAGAAGCTGAAGGTTGTGATTGTCTTCAAGGCTTCCAACTGACTCATTCCCTCGGAGGAGGAACTGGATCAGGAATGGGAACACTTCTCATTTCAAAAATCCGCGAGGAGTATCCCGATAGGATCATGTCTTCCTTTTCAGTTGTTCCTTCTCCAAAAGTTTCTGATACGGTCGTCGAGCCTTATAATGCTACTCTCTCCGTTCATCAGCTTGTTGAAAACACTGATGAAACATATTGCATTGACAATGAGGCTCTTTATGATATCTGCCACAGAACCTTGAAGATTACTAATCCAACATACGGAGATTTAAATCATCTTGTTTCCCTCACCATGTCCGGAGTAACTACCTGTCTCCGGTTCCCTGGTCAATTAAACGCTGATCTGCGCAAACTTGCTGTAAACATGGTGCCCTTTCCACGTCTTCACTTTTTCATGCCAGGATTCGCCCCCTTATCCGCAAAGGGAACCCAAGCATACCGTGCTCTTACGGTTGCCGAATTGACTCAACAAATGTTCGACGCCAAAAACATGATGGCTGCTTGTGATCCGAGACACGGAAGATATCTGACTGTTGCTGCCATGTTCCGTGGTCATATGTCGATGAGAGTAAGTTTATCTTATATCTATCTATCTACTCGAATAGTTCTGTCTGTCCCGGACCTTTTTTTGAATAACTGAACAATTACAAATTTGAAGACGTTTTTAGAAGGAAATTGAATCGCAGTAATGCACATCGGACAGCGCAACCCAAGCGCTAAATGCAATGTTTATACCATCCACATTGAATGCCACAGTTCGTTTAGAGACTCAATTGTCATTGTTGAATGTCAATTGAAATTTGGCAAACGCATTTATGAGATCACGTATGTAGAATATCGTCAGATCCTACCTGCCTTTCATTCAGTTCATCCTTTCATTTTAATATATGCAGTTCTACGTCCGCTCTTTTCTCGTCCTCGGGCGACGTGTTTATTTATTTAAAAAAAAAACTTTGTTTGCATGCTCCGGAAGCCCTAATGAGCTATTAAAAGGTAGAACTACTGGAATTCATGGTCTTTCATAAAAGTTTTGTACAAACTATCTAGCCTATTTCTTTAAAAAATTAATGAGAGAGCATACGTATTTTTTAATAAAAAAAATTGTTAGTTTTTTTTTTCAAATGTCCGCGTTATAAGTACGAGACACAATTGGTAGTTTTTATGTGAACTTCCAGCGCCTTTTCGGTTAAAGGTGTGCGGAACTGAATAAAAAAAGCAATTTGAAAAATCAACTAAACTTCTTATATTACTTGTATTTAAGGAAGTGGATGAGCAAATGCTCAATGTTCAAAACAAGAATTCGTCCTACTTCGTTGAATGGATTCCGAATAATGTGAAAACCGCTGTTTGCGACATTCCGCCACGTGGACTTAAAATGGCAGCAACGTTTGTTGGAAACTCCACTGCTATCCAAGAGCTTTTCAAGCGCATCTCAGAGCAGTTTACGGCTATGTTCCGTAGAAAAGCGTTCCTTCATTGGTACACTGGTGAGGGAATGGATGAAATGGAGTTCACTGAGGCCGAGAGTAACATGAACGATTTGATTTCGGAATACCAACAATACCAAGAGGCAACCGCTGAAGATGAGCCACTCGATGATTACGCTGGGGAAGGAGAAACGTATGAATCTGAGAATTAAATTTTTTCGGTGGGACATTAAAGTCCAGTTTAATTTAATTTGCTTATAAATAAAATGTTAATTTTCTGTTCTCTGTTAATTATTTAACTTCACTGTTTGTTATTCTGTTCAATAATAATACCTGGGAAATGATTAAATGCGTCGTTTAATTTTATCATGACAGGATCTTCTAATAAGTGCCTCACGAATAAAAAAATGAAAGAAACGGTTATCAGAGGATCCCTGAAGTTGAAAAAAGTGTCAACCGAAGCTCCAAAAAAGGCGAAGAAAAGTATCCCATCGGTAGACCCGAAGCAAGTTGATATGACAATACGCAGGTATGAGCTATACACTATTCGAGATTAACTGTCTCAGAGATTCCAGAAACACTTCCGGGACCGGGCCGCACAAAACCGAGGCTGAGCTTCGGTTTGAGGCAAGAAGACAAGCTAACATGGTTGGTTTTCTAATCCATTTAATTGATATTTTAATTAATTAGTTGTAGGCTGAAAGAATGCTGAAACGAGCTGCCGTTAGTCACCGAGAGAAAGTGGAAAAGTTCAACAAACAAATGGAAGAAATGACTGAGTTCAATGACATTCCGAAAGTATCCTGGACAAAGTAATGGAGAAGATCGGCACTCAATGTAATTATCTCGTGAATATTGTGCATAACTAAATTCAAATCTTCGCTCATAAGCATGAAGTAAACTTAAAATTATATCGCTTATTGATAATCTCTTCAGTTATAATGTCGTAAAACCTTGTTTAATATATATAAGATATATTTTTCACATTACTAAGATATCTCAAGGCTAATCTGACTAGTTAAAAGGTGAGGGATGCCTAGGAGGTCAGGCAACTGAAACTTGGTCGTGTTTAGACATTTTTTATTATTACATAAGTGATTTTTAGTTGGATTAAAATCGGGTTTGCTCAATACCAAATCTTCTCGGAAACTGGTTCTCCTTATACTACGAACGTGATCCATTTTTTCTGGAATAGGCCAGAATTTTTAAATTGGTAGTTAACATTATTCTGGTAAATAAAATTGTTAAAGGAAGAGAAGCTGTAATTATTTACGTTTTCTTGCTTGCCGTTCATTTGTGTCTCCACAAAGAGGCCGATAACTACTACACGGTGATCTAGTTGCTCTCGTTGTTGGCATCATATTTCGGTGATGAATATCCGTGAGTCACAGGCGGCAATGAAATCCTTTTTGAAAAGCATTGAGCAAACTGTACCGAAGCTTGAAAAACCATTTCGGAAAGGACTAGGTTTGTAGATTAGATTTGTATTATAATTAAACTGCAATGAAAGCAAAACTAATACAGCGTTGCAATCCTTTTTTCGAGGTCGAGCTAATGTTACAATCAACCATGCAATGGTTTTTGGTGACAACAATATTGCAAGGTTTCAGAAACATAAATATAAAATTTTTTATAATTACTAAAACAGAACAAAATATTTTCAAAATGTTACATTTCAGTTGTCCGAGTACGCGAGAATCAAGAGAATTGTCCAGAGCAGAATTTACTGTTTGTTTGAGCGAGCATGCATCGCTCGAAATTCAGCGAGTTCCTCGTTTGCTTTTTCCGTTTTTTACTAATTCGTCTATTTATTTATTGCTATTATAAATAAACTAATTCCAGCAACTCATTCACGTTTTAGAGTTATCCTTACCGCTGCCAGGGCACGGTAATCACAGAGAAGATGAATTTGTAGTGCAGATAAAAAGAAAGTATCAAAATTGCGCGGAGAGACTTGCAGCGAGAGATAAATAGTACGATTTCCCATATTGGCTTTTCGAAAAATGTGTTAACCATTTTTGTAACGATGTTCTATATGTTTTCATAAATGCGCCCATTCGTGAATAACGTATCTGAAATGTAACATTTATTTGTGATTTCTTTGTTTATTGCCTACAAAAGTATAGAAAAATGAAATTGTCTAATATTATCTACCAGCGGAAAGTTCGCGGCTACGCCGCGACTTCCACTGGCTTTCGTTTAGAAATAATTGTAGGCGTTCTGCTTTTCCACTTGTTAGTAAAACAATTTATTAGCAGATCGTCAAAAACCAAATAAGATTTACATCCCGTGCGTATCCCAACTACCCTACAACCTCCTAAATAAATGAATGTGAAGCGCTCGGGTGGTCATGACTCCATTCCGAAACTCAAAGTAAAAGACCCACGATCTTTTGAGTTATTCAATGAAACGTCTTGGACAGAGTCACGGACAGACAGAACTATTCGCTTAATAATAAGTAGATAGTGATGTTCCAAAAAAGTTGGAAAACAATGTCCATAAAAATTGTAGTTTTAATGATATCAAGCTGATTTTTTACATGTGATATACGGACATGCCAACTGATATATCAGCAGAATTTTGGCTTTTTTTATCGTTGTTAAGACAGTTTTGTACAATTTGGGTATACGGTTCTACAGTATCCCTAGTACCCTGCGACCTCTTAAATATATGAATGTGAAGCGCTCGGGTGGTCATGACTTCATCCCGAATATCAAAGTAAAAGACCTACGATCTTTTGAGTTATTCAATGAAACGTCTTGGACAGAGTTACAGACAGACAGAACTATTCGCTTAATAATAAGTAGATTAAGCAGTTGACTTCCGTGTTAACATCATATACGGAACTTTAAAAGATTGTGTAGGCAGTCGGCTAACACAACGTAGGCCGCATTGCACCAGGAGTCAGATAATGTAACCAGGAACATTTAAAAAGGCTATATTTCCCACCCAAGTTGCGGCAATTCCTTAACTTCCATAAAGAAATGTTTTGGACGGTTTTTTCGCCGAATTTCCCCACACTAATTTTGTATTATGCTACGCTTTAAATAAATTTTGATGTTAAGGGTGTTCGAAATAACAGCGAATTTTTATTGCTTTTTCCGAGTTTTTCTGTTATTCATGACTAGAACCTTGAATATCGAGCCGTTCCGAATTATCCTGCATTAAAAAATTAGAAAAAATTACAGAATTAAGCGCGTCCTTTGATAAACGTGGGTCTCGCCGAGAATGACATTAAAAAGAAAAAATGAATTGAGAATTTCGGGAAACGGATTATGCGTGACATTATGTTTGAAATAGGGCACGAAGTGAGTGGTCAATTGTGTTTTTTTTTTCATTTTTTAAATTCTAAATTCGTTTAAAAGTTATGATAAAAAGTTTTTTTGATATTTCAGCAACATTTTAAGGAAAATTTAATGATCTTAGTTTTTATAAAATCATTCTACAACGGTAAACATATAGTTTTAAAAAATGTGCTAAGACATTGACCTCTTTCTGGTCCGATTCGCTTTAATTCCCAAAAATTTCGAAAAATACTTAACCTCGTTAAATCGATTAATTTTCAAATATTGAACGCAGGCTCCTGTTCTATCTACTGGTTTTTTGCAACAATTGGTTTTCTTAAGCATTTGAGTGAAGAATGAAATCTTCGTAGACAGGATGAATCATACGAAACACGTCGCTCCATTCTTCTTCGTCATTCGGGTATTGCTATTCTAAAGTATCTTGAAGTTATTTTTTATTGCGTCGAGAATCCATAAAAATTTCGAGACCAGCGGGTCGGCTCTTCTGTAGAGGTCAACGAAGATTTTCTAGTGGCCCGGCATGGTTCTCGTCGAATTTTGTTTTTTTTTTAAGTAATCTCGCCCCGAGTCCGAAAAAAGAGATGATACGCGTCATTTTAGTATGAACACCTCTGGTCGTCAATTCGTGCGCATTCACAGACAAACCAGCAAAAGCTGTCTGTGTCTCCAACTACTCCCCTACTCTTTCCCGCCCGATATTCGCCAACGAGCATGACGTCTGGAGTTCCTGATGGCTTTATCGATCATTTAGGATACGCTTCATCTTAAATTGCTAATTTCCTATTTAATCCGTACACGTATTTTATAAGGTAGTCTTTAATGGGTGTGGAGGTGTATTGAATGTGCCTATCAGACCTATTTTTAACATTACCAGCACGCACGAATCCCATGAATCCCAATATGAATTAAAATTTTTTAAATCAACGATCTTCTTATACTTCGTCAGCTTCATATTATAATGATATGCACCTCTGTATCTTTAAACATAAAATAGTAACATCTGGCAAGTTTCTCTCCGATCCTTACAATCTTCAATATTCGAGAATGGTCTTTTACTATAGCTTTTATTTCAATTCTCACGTCCCATTTTTCCAATTGTAATCGATCGCCTGCTTTTCCATCTTATCGTTTCTATAGCCTTCGTTTTCATTATCAGCCACATGACACTTATCGAAGACTGTTACAGGGCGCATTCGAGCAGTATACGTATACCTAATATTACCAGAATATTCTCCTAGTACGAAGATGCTGCGTGGAAAAGTTGATCCGAAAAAGGAAGAGCAGGAAAGATTGCAAGGCTTTCTGTTGGAAATGCTCAAAGAGGATGAGAACAAGTATTGTGCCGATTGTCAAGCAAAAACTCCAAGGTGAAACATTAAAAATGCTCCAGATAATCCGTAATAATCTATAGCCGCATTCTAAAAATTTTCTGTTTTGTAGAAATCACCAAATTGAAGTCGTGCTTTTTTAATTGTTCAGCGCGACAGCTGTTTTCACAAACCAAAGCTGGAACGATTTTAATTTTTTAAATGTTCCAGGTGGGCTGCTTGGAATTTGGGAATATTTATTTGCATACGATGTGCTGGCATCCATCGCAATCTCGGTGTTCATATTTCAAAAGTCAGATCAGTGAATCTTGATTCATGGACTCCTGAACAAGTACAAACAATGCGGGTTATGGGAAATGAGAAAGCTCGGTTAGTTTATGAGCATGATCTTCCCGCTTCATTCCGTCGTCCGAGCAATGATCAGCAAATGGAAGGATTCATTCGGACTAAGTATGAACAGAAGAGATACATGCTTCGCGATTTTGTGTATCCCAAAGTTGACGTGAACGATTTGCCAAAATCACTAGCTCAATCGTCTAGAAAAACGGGGGCTCCAGTTGTAAGCATTGCTACTCTCGGATCTGCAGCTGTGACTAATAATGGTAGCAAGCCATCAGCACCTTCTATGGTGAGTACTTATTAGTTCGGATACAGAGCTAACTGAAACGGTATTTTAAAAATGTTGAAAGTGAGCAAACTGATGCAAATACTCCAAGAAAAGTTTTTGTTTTTTTCGTTCTGCAAAATCCCAAAAAAACAGTTGACAAATGAGTTTTGTTTGTAAAACTATAGTTGTCGCCAGCCGGGCCCAAATTAGTATCTCAAAAACGCAGAAGGGGTAGGTGCCAAATTTTTATTTTAAGAAAAATTCGAAATAACTAAAATTAGGATTTATTTTAGTAAAAGTGAACAGAAATCATTTGTTGAATTAAGCTGATTAAAAACGAGAAAATGTGAAAGATCGCATTATTTTTAAAATGGGTTATAGGGCTTAAAATAAAGCATTAAGAAATCAGAATACTTCTAAAAAATAATTAATAAAATTTTGATATTCTTTAAGAAATTCTAAAACTTTCAAATACATTCAAAACAAATTTATTTTAATCCGTTATTAGCAAGCATTTTTAAATCCAAATTGAATTTTTAGAATCTAGCCTTCCTTATCATTCAAATCGTTCGCAAAGAGATGGGTGTTCGTTTCTTTAGCTATATCAGTATTCCTGGCGGGTTCTTCAACCAATATTGCCATATGCTCTATAAGATATTTTTGTCATATTCGGTATCTTTTGAAACATCAGGAATATCACTGACTGAACACATTGATTTGGCAACTTAACACGATTTGTAGGCAGCTTGTGGTTCTCGAGTAGGTGAGGTCGAGTATGTCGGAGAATCATCGATTTTGATGTTTTCTGCTGAAAACTGTTCGAAAATAATCATAAAAGTATAAAATAACCAAATTCTAAAATGTTTCGGTTCAGAAATTTCAAGCGGGCTAAAATATTTCGAAAAATCATCGGGAAAATGCGAAACATTCTTGTTCCTTCTCACGTGGTGAGAACTTGCGATTTATAAGTTGATCTCGCTTCTGATGGAAACTTGAAAAAATAAAAAAAAATAAAATTTCAAGGCTCCATCACTCCTCGACTTTACTGATGAACCAGCGATCACGACGCCTGCGAAAAAACCTGTTAATCTGTTTGATGACTTCGAAGATCTCACTCTCAATAGCTCCGGTCCAACTACTGCTAAATCTGGTCCTGCGCCGAACGACGATTTTGACGATTTTGGTTCGTTTGTCTCGGCAAGTGCACAGCCTTCTGCCGCCACATCGGCTTCCTTTGGAAGCTTTGCTGACTTCTCCTCTGCGCCGACATTAACGACAACTAGTACCACCGCATCTTCCGGTTTAAATGGTAGGCAAATTTAACTATTGGAAATCTGGATTTATTTTCAGATCTGGCTGCTCTATCCGCAACAGAGAACGGTAGTGATAAAAAGAAAACCAACGCTGATATTCTGTCATTGTTTGGGTCTGGCGGTGGCAAATCTGCTTCAAATGTAGTCGCTCCTGGAGGATTTGCTGGGTTTGGATTGCAAGCTGCCCCACAACAAAAACCACTTTCAACTAGTACTTTTCCCGCATTTGGCGTACAATCAGCTCAACAGATATCTTCTGCTCAACAAAACGACACTTTCGGAGGACTTTCAGGTATAAACTTTGGAAATTCTGCTTCACCTGCCCCGATGACTATGTCGCATAACCCGATTTCTCCACAATCCTTTGCTCCTTCGTTCGGAACCACATCCATTAATCAAAACACCTGCGGATTAGCTGGACTCACTTCGCCAACGCTCGGTTCCAAAGCTGCGCCTATTTCACCAACTAGCACTCCGGGATTTAATATTCCTAACAAATCTAATGCATTTGCTGATCTGGCTCTCGGGAAGGTAATTTATGAAAACTCACTGCAAGATGATTAAGAAACCTTTCTTATAGGTTATGAAGACCAATTACGGACAAAGTGCATTGAATGCCGTTCCTGCTCAATCTATTGTGAAACGAGCATCGCCATTGCCAATAGTTACGCCCCAATCATCTACGCCCACAACAACTACTGCAGCCAAAAACGACCTATTTGACTTGTTCGCTTCTGCGCCGCCTCCAGTGCCTATGACTGTGAATTCGTCATCCGGGCTGGACGATTTGTTAAGACTGTAGATAATTTTCTGCGCATAATATGACATGTGATTGTTTTCTAAACATTTCTTTCCTCTTTCTCTCTCTCTCTCTCTCTCTTTATAGGTGTCCGCTTTGTGATAAATACGATAAGCTATTCTCGTCATCTTATATTTTTAATCTTCGGTTGTGAGCCTTTTCCAAAATTCCAGTCAGTTGTAACTCCCTCTACTTAAAGCATATCTACAGTTTATTTTCAAATTTCAATGTGAGGACAATAATTTGCTTGTGACATGGACCAAATCTTCAATTTATATCACTTCACCGCGTGTATTTGATCTTCATTATTCCATTGCATAGTTTAGCCTTTCTTTTTTTTATTGCTTCTATTACCTATTAGAGCGAGAGCCGTGCTGACGCTTCAGGATAGAATAGTGTTGAGCCAGATTGTACTTTAAATATTGCGCAGTGTATGGAAGTACACATTCTAATAATAGAAAAAGAGAAAACAATTTAGAACGTATAGGAAAGGAAATTCGCCTATTAAGATCGACCAATGAATCGTCTTTTATCGAAAAATCGTCCAATTTCCAATTCTACTTGATTGTTTATCTCTTTAATATTATGATGGCAGGTTAATAATCTGACTAGGCACCAGTAAATCTTCGAATGTTTCTCTCAAATAAAATGTATCTAGTTATTTAGATTGAACAAGACAAAAACATCATTACTCCGAGCCAAGGAAAGTTTGTCACTTCAAATGTTTCGCTGATTTTCTTGCAGCTTTGTGCTGTCGGGTAAATCGTTAATTTTATGCTGAAGAGTAGTTGAAAATCTGAGAACGCAGTCGTGCTTTCTCTGATTTATTTTAAAAACAGAGCATCAATCCCGACGTCAACTGATCCCAAGCCGCACCGGACCGAAACAAATGGAAAGAGACGTGTGCCCGGCGTTGAGAACATCCCCAGCCGACTACCAGAGTATCAAAGTAGGTAAAGTTGGCGGGAAGAAATGTTTATTTGAAGAAGAAAGTCTACAATTGGCAAACACAAAAATCAACTATTAAGTTCTTCATTCAGAATTTAAAAAATTGCCTTTTAGCTCATTTATGTGAAAAATGTTTGCATTTCGCGATTTTTTCAGGTGAAACAGCGGAGGATATCGGATGGAACCCACTTACCACGCCGCTTCGCTTATTCAGTTCTTTCCTTTTCACTGCTGTTTCACCAAAACAGTGGTTCGAAAGAGGGCGCTATGTTAGTTCGGGGTGGGGGGGGGGCAATGGTTTTTAGTCATTTTTGGAAGATTTTTTTTTTGGATTTTTTTTTCTGAAAATGTTATTAGACATACTCGAATAACACTAGCAATTTTTAGAATAATTTTATTGGCAGACAACAAAAATACGCACAAAAAAGAAAATGACTAGGTGACTGGATATTTATTGGAGATTCCGGCCCATAACTCGTAAAATTTCGCGTCATCATGATATTCTAAAAAATGATTCACTGTCTGATGGTCGAAACCCAATGCTTGCAAAAAAAGAAATCCAAATGCTTGCAAAGTATTCAGACGACATTCTCGCAGCACCCGGCCATCCATTGAAAACTGTAAACGACTTGAAGTCGAGAAGTGCATCAGCTGCGGTCCTATTCATATCTATAATTAACTAATAAGCGAAAAAAAATCCAAAAAAAATTGCAAAAATTGCTCATCGTGAAAAAAAGTGGACTCGTAGTTTTTGTGCCAAGAGTAAGCGTCACGCGTGAAAAAAACAACTTTCAAATATATTAACAATAGCAACAAACATTTTCAGAAAAAAAATCAAGGAAAAAGCTCCAAAAATGACAAAAAACCATTGACCCCCCCCTTCCCCCCCAACTAACAGCGCCAAAAGGAGTTGTTCCCGTCGAAATAGCGTAACGCCTCCGTTCGATCGTCGCACATTCCTTCAGTTTTTAATGTTTTTCTGATTTTTATTCCAGATTTGATTTCTTTCCTGTTTTCGGTAGAATCGAAATCGTTGAAATTATTATTAAACAAAACGATTTAATGATGAGTTTTTACAGCATGATAAAGGCTTAATCTGAATTCGAAGTGAATTCTGCGCTGCAAACCACAAGTTACAAAATTTTGTGATTTGTACTCCTTTAAACACAATTTTCTGAGAAATGTTTGTATGCATACGATAAAAAACGGTAGGAAACGAGGGGAAAAGACGAAAATTTTGATATATTCGACGAGCAGCCACCATTAAAAAGAGATTTCGTAAATCAAGAAGACTTTCCTGACGAGACCATAATTTTTTAACAAGAGCTCATTTCAATCATTGTTTGGAGCCTCTTTAATATCTTAGATCTGATTGGCAAGAATAAGCCGAAGATGGGAAGGAAATGCTGTACTATTTGGAACATCCCTCTCTGCGCAAAACTCACTTCGAACGCAGTATTATAGTGCAAATGCCCTCTACCGATCAATGCCTTCGGCGGCGGTCTGAAATCTTATTTTTTATCGGTTTCACTCAGATTGTACGATTTTAAGCCGCCACCAAAGGCATTGTTCGGTAGAGCGCATTTGCATTGTTTTTGCTGATTCGATATGATTCGATCAACACGGCAACAATCGAATTAAATAATAAAGTTTTTTCAATCTTTTTTTTTCAATAATCTCTTGAGGTCGGAGAAATCCTCAAGTGCGCCAGCAATGGTTTTGGGCTATTGATTTTGATTTTTTGATATTTTTTTGGAGGCCAACTCACCGACGCAGGTTCAGATTACATAATTTCAAATCGTCTTGCTGAAAACGAATTATTAAAAGCATTAATCGCTCTAGTTTTGCCCTACTATAATCTTTTAATATTTTCGAAATGTTATTTCCTATATGAAATTTCGATTTGCCCTTGAAATCCTCAATAAAATATCAATTTTTTACAATTTATTTAGCTTTTCAGTGTTTGAATAATGAATAATGGAATAATGGAAAACCATGAAAACGTGTTAAACGGAGTTCCCATCCGGCTAATGCATCATCTGATCATATGGAAGATCCGTTCGATGCACAAGAAAAACCAATGCAATACCTGGTGAAGTGTACCTGAATATTACGTTGTATCCACGGCGCTAAGGTAGTTGGGGGGGGGTAGGGAGGATCAATGGTTTTTAGTCATTTTTAGTCATTTTTGCAGCTTTTTTCTTGATTTTTTTTTCTGAAAATGTTATTAGATATACTCGAATAACACTAGAAATTTTTAGAACAATTTTATTGGCAGACAACAAAAATAAGCCCGAAAAAGAAAACGACTGGGTGACTGGATATTTCTTGGCGATTCCGGTCCATAACTCGTAAAATTTCGCTTCATCGTGATATTTGAAATGCTACAGCGCCTCAAAGTAATGATCATCCCATAAATTTTCGCCAAACTTTGGCTTAGGCTTAGGCTTACTTCAAGTCGAGAAGTGCATCAGCTGCGGTCCTATATCTATAATTAACTAAGCTATTGTTAACTAACAAGCGAAAAAAAAATTGCAAAAATTGCTCATCGTTGAAGCTACGCGTGAAAAAAAGTGGACTCGTAGTTTTCGTGCCACGAGTAAGCGTCACGCGTGAAAAAAAAACAACTTTCAAATATTGTAACAATAGCAACTAACATTTTCAGAAAAAAAATCAAGAAAAAAGCTCCAAAAATTACTAAAAACCATTGACCCCCCTAACTACCTTAGCGCCGTATCCACATTACCACGTCGCTATTTCGTTGTCAACTGAGCACTATTTTTTTCGGTTTGTATATTTTTTCTGAGCTCCATTGCTCAGGGTGTTTGGCAATTTGGCACATAAGTCACAAACTACCGCTTACCACGACTGCCAACGCAAAACCAAACGGTACAACGGCAAATAAAAAAGAAACTCTTCTTCTGACGCCCGAGTTTATTTTAGACAACTTGTAAACACTAAATTGTCCTCTTTATTTGCCATCCCACTATTGTCAGCGACTACAAAACTGGAGAACCATGTGTCCACTGACTACAGAAATCGCCTGAATGTCTCTGTTTTCGTTTTACTTTTTAACGATTTACTGAAATCTGTGAGAGCGAATCTGGGGAAACAATTGTCTCTAAAACTATTTTATAATCTCATATTCCAGACTTTTTTCGCTTAATGATCCTTTCTCGATTCTTCAAATGTCTTTAAGTATTCAATCGATATTCCATTTTTGGATAGTTGTTGGCGGGCTCGCAATCAGGATTCCCGCACTTTAGTCAACCGCGGAAGTGCGCATGGCATAGCTCAGAGTGAGCACGAACCATCTCGTCACAGAGTTCTGTGAAGTTATGTTTCGATTATAGCTATTATCTATCCGCGAGTATGTGATTTTTCGTTTGAAGGCGGTGTTTAGGTTTCGTTGGGGGATAGCGCGTTTTAACGCGCTAATTTAAAAATTGTAAGAAAGCGCACACACTGCGTTTGTCATTTATTCAGTTTAATAAACAGTTTAAGAAATTTGACAATAAAAATTAATTAAAAAAACATGATTTTCGAAGCAAAATATGGAAAAAATTCCAATATTCGCTTCAATTTTTGAAAAGAAATCACAAACGCAGTATGTGCGCTTTCTTACAATTTTTAAATTGGCGCGTTAAAACGCGCTATCCCCCAACGAGACCCAAACACCGGCTCTAAACGAAAAATCACGTAATCGCGGATAGATAATATTGGTTTGGAAATACGATCAATAAAGTAGCCGGACCGACGAACTCGGCCGGAAATCTGCTCCTCTCAACGGCTTCCGGTCTCATGCCAATTGCTCTATGGATTTATATTGTTTCTTCTTATTGTATCTCAATCAGTATTTTTCAATTGGAATAAATTTTAGCCACCAGCAGGCCAGTGGGCGCCCGTTTTCTCCCGGATCGCATGCACCGAGTCCTCCAGTAGGTACAGTGAACAAAATGTATGGTCTTTCTTTCTCTCTTTCTCTCTGACACTCTCTCTCTCTCTCTCTCTCCAGTATGTTCGAGCGAACAAACCCATTCGTCTTTGCTCGCCAACTCTACTCGATAGACTTTTACCCTCATCGGCTGATATTTACTTAGATCACCGAAAGTGTAGGAACCGAAACGAGTGTTGGCGGCACAGCTGGATTAGAGCAGCATTTCGTGTCGTTTCGGCGTCCTTACACCTTCTGCACAGTGTCCCTGACATGCCCTTACCTCCCAGCTTCACCGTTTCACCTTCATCATCTGAAAATGGGAGAAGAATCTTATAGAATCTTGATGAATTTCGCCGAATTTAATTTTCACGTTGGCCTACTTGTCGCGCCCGAGCCGACCACGGCTTCCTCCTAGTTTTTAGAATTATTGAAGATCCCGGCTACCTAACGCCCTCTGGTTTGATTCCAATTTGCTCTTTCATTTGAACCATGGTCTGCAATTTCTCCAGTTACGCATAGACTGCCCGTTTCTTATTACGTCGCCTTTTCTGAAGATGATTTTAAAGCTTTTTACCGTGTTTTTCTAATAGAGGTTTCACGGACACATCAGGTTACGAGTTGTGTGTCTTTGGCGCATGTGACCAAAAATCTTCATTTCTTCAATGCACTTCGGCCGCTAGAGCACTATGAACATTTAACGAAATGGTAAATGCAGCATCTGGAAACGAAGAGACGGCCGTTTTCGCATTTGAGTGATGTTGGATTCGCGCCCATTTTCACTTCATCCAACGTGAGCACAGAGCAGAATTCAATGAGCTGTGTGGTAATTAACAGTTTTATGGTCACGGTCCAGCGCATGAGAGAAGGAGAGAAGAGACATCTACAGGGTGGCGAATAAGTATGTGGTTTTATGTTTGGCGATTTTCCCCACCTCCGACTTTCGAAAAGTTTCGAAAGTTTTCGAAAATCGAACTTGGCACGGCGCCAGGAGCACTCAGAAAAAAAAACGTACTTTTTTTTGATTGAGTATTTGATTGGGAACGCTTTTCTTTTTCGAGTGGATTTCGTAATTGTGCTTGTGGATTTCCGGCAGAGAAGGGCGGAATTCCGGATTCCGCCGTATTTTTCATTCCGTCTTCCGGATTCCAGATTCCGTGAAAAAATATTTTTCCGTTTTCCGTATTCCGGATTCCGTGATATGGCGTTTTTATTCCGCTATAATTCTTTTTTCTCAATTGTTGTGAAAAGTGTACTTTTTTGAACTCCCGCAAAAATGTTTGCGAACAGAGCGCATTTACATCATAAATATTCCCTCATTAATGGTTAAAATTCCGTTTTCCGCATTCCGCATTCCGGATTCCGCCGTTTTTTACATTCCGTTTTCCGGATTGCAGATTCCGTGAAAAATATTTTTTCCGTTTTCCGGATTCCAGATTCCGTGAAAAATATTTTTTCCGTTTTCCGGATTCCAGATTCCGTGAAAAATATTTTTTCCGTTTTCCGGATTCCGAGTTCCCAAAATCCAATTCCGCCCTACTCTGGTTTCCGGTGCATCGAAGTACGGTATGCAAAGGGCCGCAGCTGATTATCGTCGAGTAATAGCACTGCGCTTCATGAAAATCTGCTCCATTCCAGGCTCCAGGTTAAAAGATTTCCTATCCGTTAATGATTGTGTAGTCACCATGCGTCACTCCATTCCCTCCATTGTCTACTGTGCCAGTTTGGCCGTAGGTCTTTGCCACTTTTTTTTGTGATTTCCAATGCACAAATACTGCTCTCCGCTGGCACATAGTCTATGTAGAGCATTCTACACTCTTCCAAATCAACATAGGTTCATACTTCTCGAATCGTTTCTGCACGGTCCGCTTCTCACAGTTAGCTATGCCTTCATTCTGACGCGGTAGGCCAAAATTTCAGTCATTAGGTCCGACTTTTCAAATCGAAAACAGAATTCAAGAGACTTCTCTGAAACCCTCGCAAATTTCAGCTCTTCTAGACAAATCAATTACCAATTTCCGTTTGAATTGGTTTGAAACCCCCCCCCCCCTGCCTAAATGCTTTTCTACCCGTAGTTTATTCCCTTTGTCCTTTCCTTTTTGCACATTTTATTCGTATTCATCTATTTTTTCTAGAGCAGTACCAAGAAGTTTAGGTCCATTTTTTCTGATTTCTTGACACAGCCAACAGCCAATAATTTCTAATATCGGCAGTAAAGGATGCTAAAATTTGCTCATTCTCAGTAAGAGATATCACTTTCCGGCGTATGGCCACCACCGTTAGCAGAACGACCGAGCCTCGCCGCTAGTGCCAGAAACATTGCTCGGCACCAGAAGCGCCTTCCATTGAAAATCGGCAATCACTGGTGAAGCGCGGTGACCGAAGGGATCAATGACGATTGATTACCAAACGAAGAACAATCAATCAGTTATCATTCAGCAATTAGTGGCAATCATTCAGTGATCGTCCACTAATCGGCCCTCTTTTTTATCCTCCGTTACTCTTATAGTTTGGAAGCTTTGAAAGAAGTTTCTCGGATTTCCCAGTTATTCTGAAAAGAACTTCAGAAGTTTGATATTTAGAACCTTGTTTTGAATCAGTGTGACATCGGCTGATTGCCACTTCGCGTTAGTCGCATATGCAGATTTAAGGAGCCATCTGCAAAGTCTTACCTTGTGAAATATGACTGTTTATCAATCAGGAACAATCTAAAAGTGAAATTGTTCAGAAATTGTAATAGACGGAAATTGTCAATGCGTCATTTATGAATGTTCGTTGATTTTTTTGGTGTTCATCGTCCATTCAGCAATCAATCACTTATTTCTTGAAAACCTGCGCGTCACCTGGTTGCCGTTCTCTGATTCTGATTCCAATTATCCTATCGACGTTCACTCAAATAGCCGGCCGTTGCATTGCGCAATGATAATTCAGTAATTCTTCGCGGATTCGCCACATCACTCAAATTGTTTGAAAATAATGATGAAAATCCTGCGAAAGTTTGATTGCAATGCCACTTGGAAATTCAGGAGATCTCGAGGCTGCACACTTTTTATGTGAATCGCTTTTTATGTATATTGAGATATTTTTGAGATTTTGCGCTCTGGCACTTTCGGACATCCTGAAAAACGTGATGAAACTGCCAATAGGAGGCTGAAGAAAATGCATCTGAAATTTTCAGTCGTATGAAACAAAATTTACGAAAGAGAAAACTCACAGCATTTGGAAATTAAACGGATGCAATTTCCAAGTGTTAAAAGTAAAAGTAAACAATAAATTACATACTGTATTCGTTGCGAGAGTTTCCTTAAATCTACATGGACCAGATTGAAATGTGTCCCTTCGAACAAATTTCGATAAATATTTCTCAAAAATGTTTCGGAACATTTTCGATAATTTCTCGGCAGAAAAATTAATTTTTTTTGGCGGAAAATTTAATGAAAACCGCTTTTTGACAAAGCACAATGGTCCCAAAAATGTCGCTGTGATTGTCGAGAATGCGACGGGCGTATGACTAAGAAAAAGGGCGAAAAAAAGGAGAGCACTTGTTTTTCGCCTATTTCGGCAATTATTTCAGTTTTTTCTCAGACCAGCATCGTTTTCATTTTTAACAATTTTTATGAACAAAATAGAAAAGCAACACGTAGCATTTAGCTGTGACATTTGTTTAGAAATGTGATATCGGACAGAACCTTTTTGGATTATTTTCTTCTGGTATATTGTCATTTTTGCAACTTTGTGTACCGCGATTGCGGAAAATAATTTTCAAAAAACGCAACCTTCAAAAATTCAACATTGTAGCTCCCTTTTAGAGCGCTCAAACTTCATTTTTTATTCATCTCCTACAAACCACTCAAAAAACAATAGCACACCCGTTAAAAACTGAAAAAAATTTGCATAATTTTCCGAAATCGTGTAAAACGAGCGCCCCCTCCCCACCCGCAAGTGCCGCAGCGCCAAAAAAAGCTTCTTAATTCATTTCTGTCCATCCATTTGAAAACACATCAGCGATCGAAAACGAAGATAGTCCTGCGTTCCCTTTTTCGTAAACACGTGCAATTTTTAATGTTTTCACTTAGACACAACATTTATTTTTCGAATAAACTTTGACCAATTTCGTCCATGAAATTGCTTCGGAATTGGGTGGCGCAATCTTAGTTGGGGGGGGGGGTCCACTCGTTTTTAGTCATTTTTGGAGGTTTTTCTAATTTTTTTTGTACAATTGTTTGTTGTTACTGTTAAAATATTTGTGAGTTTTTGTTCACGCGTGGCGCTTACCCGTGCCACGAAAAACACGATTGGATCTGATTTTTTTTGCTTTTATAGTCTTTTTTTAGTTTTTTTGCTTTTTTAGTTTAATTGGATCATGACAAATAAGGATAAGTTACATTTGACTAAGCGTGGTGCTTTTCAGAAACAAAAATAATCCAAAAAAGCCGAAAAACTATTGGACGCCCCCCAACTAAGATTGCCCCAATTGGGTTTCATTAAATTTCCGATTTTTAATTTATTGATTAAATTTTTTGAATGCATTTTCGCGACGATTAAATTGCATCATACGCATATTTTAAATAAGTGAGTCGTACTGAAAAGAATAATTGAATATAAAACAAAACCGGGATAAACGTTAACATTTAATTAAAAATGTTCTGAGTTTTTTTTAAATTTACGTCGTCTAAAACTAGAAATGGTCAACTTTGAGAGCTGTAAGCTTCTGTAAAAATTCAAACTCGCTAGTCAAAGAGGAAAAAAGTCAAAGATAAGGGAACCAAAGAGTAAAGTAAAAGCTGCTTTTGTCTTCTAGGCATGCGTTTCTATGTTTCGGCGCAACTGATCCAAGATAAAGTTTTATATCAATAAATGGAGCTTATTTAATAACCAATTGCCTGTAGGCAGTGTGTCGTTTCGAAAGCATTTCGAGAAATTTTTCCTAAAAATTCTCGAGAAATGTTTCTCGTTGATTTCTCGAGAAATTTTTTGAGAATTTTTCGAAAAACGCATTTTTCGAGAAATCATTTTCCGAAACGACACTCTAGGAAACACCGTGAAACGTGCTCCATTTATTGATCGCAATTTCCAGGGCATCCGGTATTTCCTATTGGAAGAAAATTAGGAATTCACATCATTTGCAAAATCATCAGGTGAGATACGGACGACTAGATAGAAAGCGAAAAGGGACACGGAAAAGTACTCGTTTTTGCGCCAGCACGAGATCGTTCACGCCCGGGCACGCCGCGCATCTCATCTGTTCAGTTTCTGAGTTTTCATTGTCTGCAACCTCTTCCACCATTCCTTCCTTTTAGTATTTTCATATATACTGTGTCTGTCTCGCAATTCAAATTGAAAAATAGAAGAAAACGACGCCAACATGTTTAAGGAGAGACCCTATCTCCATCACGTTTTTTTCATTCAAGACCAAAATATTTGGAAGTTGACTAGTCTGAACGAAAGTGTGACTTTGTCGTCAAACTATATTGCTCATGCTCTTATTACATAAGCGGACCATCTGTTTAGTATAACTGAATTTAGTATAAAGGGGAACATTTTTAAATCTAAATCCTAAGAAAGTACGCATTTTCTGCGTTACCTTGAACAAGTTGTTTTGTGGTTTTCTGCATGTTCATTTCGAATTTTTTTTGCCATTGGAGTTTCCAATACCTGATTCCTAATTTTTAAAGTCAAGTTATGTTTTATAATAACTATCAACCATTATAAGACATTCGTTATTTCTTGCTTTTTTTTAAAATTCAATTTTAGAATTATTCACTGTTCAAAAAATGCTAAGCCTAATTTTCTCTTTACTCACGAGTGGAACTACTGGAAATATCTCGCCATCTTTGGCAAAATTCTGCTGAAATATTATCCATCTGCGAGGACGTGATTTTTCGTTTAAAGGCGCTGTTTTGGTCTCGTTAGGGGATAGCGCGTTTTAACGCGCTAATTTAAAAATTGTTTTACTTTATTCAGTTTAATAAACAGTTTAAGAAATTTGACAATAAAAATTAACTTTAAAAAACATGATTTTCGAAGCAAAATATAGAAAAAATTCCAATATTCGCTTCAATTTTCGAAAAGAAATCAGAAATCAGTGTGTGCGCTTTTTTACAATTTTAAAATTAGCGCGTTAAAACGCGCTATCCCCTAACGAGACCCAAACAGCGTCTTTAAACGAAAAATCACGTCCTCGCGGATGGATAATACGAAATATTGTCGCGAGCTCAAAAACTATGGCGCAATGGTTTTATAACACCGCAAACAGTGCCCAGCAAATTGAAGGCTCATGCTTTATATGAAAGTAAGATGCATGAGCCTTAAAAAAAACTACGGTTTGAGGTTAGTCCTCGCAACAATCTTCCGAATTTAAAGAAGGTTCTCTTCTGAAATTAAAGAAGTTTATGTGTCTCCTGTGAACCAGAAAGAGGCCTTTATCTTTTCCGAACAATGAATAATTAATTTAATACTCTATTTAAATATGAAATACCAGTAAGAAGTCTCCTATTACAATATGTTTATTGTTTTTTTTTCGAAAAAGATGTCCGTTCTTGAAACAATCAGATTTGGAAAATGTTCCGCAGCGTTACCTTATTCTATTTTGTTCCAGATAACACCGATCGTATGAAATCAATGAAGTAAAGTGCGAAAGGCACTTGAAACCACTCGAAAGCATCGCGAAATCGTTAAATTGATTAATAACTTCATCCACTTTCCATTTTTTCATTCTCCATTTTTAGAGAATTTTGAATGAGCAAGGTAAGCTTTGTTATAACTGTAAATATTGAAAAAGCTTTAAAAAATGTATTTCTGAAAACATTCTGAAAATCGCGATGTACTTTTCCCGTCTTTTCCAGTCTCCCTTTTTCATTCCTAACAACTTATTCCAAAACATCCGATTAGTCGCAAGTTACTTAGTTGTTTACTTTTTAGCTGTTTTTAGCAATTCACTAAGGCGAGGTCTTTATTATTACACTGAGCTCCGTTACGCTCTCGTAACAGCATATTTTTAAATTGAATTTAAAAGCCGGGTGCCTTATTCGTAAAGCGTAAGGCTCTAAAATTATGGTCGAAAAATAGACATTAAACAATTATCTGGAAATCTTATATAATTTTTTTTTCGAAAAATGGAAAAAGCGCCGCAATTAACTAATTTCATGCTGTATTCGTTATGAGAGTTTTGTAGATCTCAGGAGTAAAACCGCAAAATTTCGGGTGAATTTTGAATTTTCAACTTTAATTAGGATGCGTCCAAAGCGTTACTGGAGATACAGATTCCGTAAGTTCTGTATTTCGGCGCACCTTGATGAGTAATAAATTAGGAAACCAAATCGCATTTGTTTCTGATTTATATGTACTAAGTTGTTTTTCTTAATAACAGAAATCGGTTGGTTCTGACGTTGAAGCGTCGACATCGAACTCCGGTAGCGCCCTGTATGATGCCAATATTTCCAAGGGTCATCATCGGCGTACGTCTTCGCTGTGGGTGCCCCCGACTAGGTATTTCTAGGATTCTTTTTTCAACATATATCATTGCTATTTCAGACCGATTTTCTCGTCACCTACTCAGGTCTTCCGAGAAAAAGCAGAAAATGGTGGCCGACTTTTGAAAACTCACCCAGTCACTAGATGGCTATTTTCAAACGAGCTAATACTTCCTCAGCAACGAATTGTTAATCCAAACAATCAAAAAGAGGCGCCTCCTCGATACGAGCAGCCTAATAGAAAATACTGCGGAAACCGAATATCAACTACCAAGTATAGTGTGCTTACATTTATTCCGAAAAACTTGTTCGAGCAACTTCATCGAGCTGCCAATCTCTACTTCATTTTTATTGTCATTTTAAACATGATCATTGGCGCGTTTGGAAAGTATATATCAGTGATGCCGATCTCATTTGTTCTTGGCATAACTGCTATCAAAGATGCTTTTGAAGACTACCGTCGATACAAGTCCGATCAGAAAATAAATCATTCAACGTGTCGTGTCTGGGATGCCAGCCAACAGAGATACAGGAAACTTGAATGGCAGAACATATTGGTCGGCGATTTTGTGCATTTGTCTCACGATGAAGTCATTCCTGCCGATATTCTTTTATTGCGAAGCAGTGATGTGAATGGGGTTTGCTATGTAGAAACATGTAACCTGGATGGAGAAACCAATCTCAAGCAAAGACAGGCTATCAGAGCAATGGGAAAGTATCACAATTCAAATGTCCCGTTAGAATATTCACCTTCAGAGTTCAATTACAGAGTGAGAAACACCATTATTTGAATTAAACAATTCTATAATTATCTTCAGATTTCATGTGAACAACCAACTACTGACGTTTACAAGTTTGAAGGAAGATTGGAAGCTATGGAAGGAGGACCTCCACTAGCCCGTGAATTCACTATTCTTGCAAAAGAAAATGTGTTGCTACGAGGTTGTGTTGTGAAAAACACTGATTTTGTCGAAGGAATCGTCCTGTATGCTGGAAAAGATACTAAAGCAATGCTGAACAATAGTGGACCTCGGTACAAAAGAAGCTCTCTTGAAAAAATGACAAACATTGATATCTTATGGAGCGTGTGCACACTTTTGGCTCTTTGTGTTCTTGGTGCCGTTTTATCAGGTGTCTGGCTGCGCAACTTCTCTTCACCATACGTCGTTCCGTTTCTTGTATTTATCCAACCAAACTCCACCTATTACAACAACCATGATTCTCAATACAAGTACAGCCCGTCCTACGAATCCTGGTTTAGTTTTTGGAGTTACATCGTTGTTCTACAGGTACTCGCTTGTTTCTTCAAAATGTTATTTGTATTCTTTATCTCACGTTGAAACGTAAATACCAAACATGATCAGGGACCGAAATACAAGTGTGCGCGGCGGCTTTTTTTTTGCCCAGGTTGACTCTGGTTTAAAAAAGTTTATAAAATAAAATATCGCCAATTAATCAAAATCTCGAAATCAGAGCAATTTAACAATTTACAAAAAGTTTATATAAAAGAAAACTTTTTCGAAGAAACGCTTAAAAATAAATATTAAAAATGCATTTATTTTTCATAATTCTTATGATGAAAATTTAAATATTTTCGATAAAATTAATAAAATTGAAGAAATAAAGCGAAATCTAAAATTAAAAATCAGTAAAATGACTTTAGTAAAAATGGATCTGATTTATGCGTTTCTTAATATTCCGAAAAGCAACGGCAACAGTCTTTTCTGCGGGTGAAACGGCGGATTATATCAAAAGAATAAATGTACACCGTAGTTTGAGCAAATTGTATTTTCTAAACTTTTCCGCCAATGTTCTCTAAAAATCGCTCGTCCAAAAACGAATTTTCGCATACAATAGCCTTCTTCCGTCGTTGGAAGCACCCTCTTTCGCTGCTGTTTCATCAATAGAAAGATAAAGTTTTAAGTTCAAAAAATATTACAATTATCCTGGTTTTGTTAAAATATGATGTTTCTGACGCCGGTGCGAGCGCTCTGTAAATATTTAATATTCGAACAACCTCACTGCGTCCCCGTTCTTAAACACTTAATGCAGAGTTTCAGGTAATGATTCCGATTTCACTGTATGTATCGATCGAATTCATCAAAATTTTCCAAGTGTGGTTCATGTCTCAAGATCGAAATATGTACCATGAGAAAGTGGATAAACGGCTGCAATGTCGAGCTCTGAACATCACTGAAGAATTGGGGCAAATACAATATGTGATGTCTGATAAGACTGGAACATTAACAGAAAATCAGGTTTTGCTTTTTTTTAACCTATTTTCGTGACATCGGATTTTCGGTTGTCCTGCACCAAAAGACCCGTCATAAAATTTTTGAGTTAGGGCGAAACAGGAAAATCTAATAGTCTCAAAAAAATAACCGTGAATTACGAGATACGAGAACCGAAATGTTAAATCTCAATGTTTCAGATGGTATTTCGGCGATGTTCCGTGAATGGCAATGATTATGGCGGTTGCGCTGCCATCAATGCTGTAGATTCGTCTTTAGAACATGTAGTTTCAAATTTACGAAATGATCAGCCTACGGAAAAGAAGCTACAATTGGCAGCCCTTGCTGAAGCAGCCGCTAAAACTGGTCGACTTCGCCCTTCTCGAGATCCGACTCTTGAAGCTGAGCTGGCATCGAGTGTTCTCAAATTAGACGCTGATATTCATGATCCAGTTTACGCTTTCTTTCTGACTATGGCTATTTGCAACACCGTTGTCGTAAATGAGAAGCCTCACGAAGATTTAATGGACCCAGATGGAGACATTGTAAATAGTAGATTCGGAATTGAAGAGGATTCCGTGACAAAAAATAGAGAACATAGTACGCATGGTACCACTGGTAATAAGTTGTTGACTGATGTGGAGGAAGAGAGCTTGTCGTCGAATTCGTCGACTCCTGTCAATCAAGAAGTGAAGACAGACGAAGATGGATTTGAGGAAATTGAACTTATCGAGTTTCCAGAAGTAAAGAATGATGATAGTAACTCATCCTATAAAGATCCCAAAGTAATAGAGAAAAAAGAAGAGGAAAAAGAAGGATCCAACAACTACAATGGAGAAAGGAAAGAAGGAAAAGGAGGATTTGTATGTTTTACCTGAGATTCTTCTTGTATTTACCATCATCGTTTCTTTCTAGGCAATTCTTAATCGCCCTTCGATTTTGTCGGTTCCGTTCGCCAAATTGAAAGGAATGAGAAGTCCTTTCCGTCGTTCGGTGGACAAGCGATCCAGCTCGTCAGATGTGACCACCCCTCCTCTACATTCGTTTTACGATTCCGAGTCTCCTGATGAACTAGCTCTTGTCGAAGCTGCTAGAGAATATGGTGTTCGGTTGTTGAAGAGGCGATTTGATGATGTTATAGTTTATTTGCGACATTCAACCAGAAGCGTCAGATATAAGGTGAGACAATTTGTCTGATTTGGTTCGAATATTTTCCGAAATAAAACCTCCCTGCTTCGAGGTTTTCACGAATGAACTATAAAAAAATTAGAAAACAGCATCAGATGTATATCAATTGAAACCTTGATTTTGAAATAAAATATACAGTAAAGACCAATGAAATTAACTCCCTTCAAAATCAGCTTAATTTGTTCTTAAAATATGCAAATGTTTGTTTTCCTTTGGTTTACGGGAGCTGTGTTTTAAAATCCTAAATCTGAATTTAGTAATCGTACAAATAAGTTGCTAACTAAAGTGAGTTTTATTTGTGTAGAATTTAACATTGAAATAATGCAATCTTTTTGACATTATCTCATGTTCATTTACCGATATTGAAGTTTTCAGGTTTTGCACACTCTTCCTTTTGATTCCGATCGCAAGAGAATGTCGGTAATAATTCGCGAAACAACCGGAAAGAAAAGAGTAATCGTGTTGACGAAAGGTGCTGATGCAACAGTTCTTCCTGTTTTGAGCGACGAATTTTGCGTTTCCACTAGAGGAGAGGAAGTTATCTTCAAAGCTCAAGAGCATCTGACACAATATTCAAAAGAAGGGTTAAGGACGCTATGTTTATCTATGAAGGTCTGGTCTGAAGATAAGTATTCTGAATGGAAGGAAAAACACGAAGAAGCTGAGCTGGATATGCTAGACAAAGAAGCTCTCGTTGCCGAGAGTACACTTCGCGCTGAAAAAGATCTTGAATTACTCGGAGTCACAGCCATTGAAGATAGACTGCAAGATGGAGTTCCAGAATGCATACATTCACTTCGTGAAGCAGGAATTCGAGTGTGGGTTCTGACTGGGGACAAAATCGAAACAGCAGTCAACATTGCTTACTCCTCCCGTCTTTTCTCGCCATCAATGGACCTTCTTAACATTGGAGCCAGCGGGGTTCGAGCTGTTTCCGATCTTATTAATGAGCATTTGAAACGAATTGCAAGAGCATTAGAAGTGTCTGTTGATGCTGTTGATTCCTTCGGACTTGTCTTGAATGCCGCCACAATGAACTACTGCTTGGATCCACACAATCTTGATCGGTTTGTAAAACTACTCAAAGGATGCCGATCAGTGTTATGCTGTCGTGCAACTCCGCTTCAAAAAGCACAGTTAGTTCACCTTGCAAAGAATGAACTGAAAGGAAAAGTATTAGCTATTGGTGACGGAGCTAATGATGTCAGTATGATTCAGGTGACCATGAGAGGCTATGCAATTTTAATCTGATTTTTGCATGTTCAGGGAGCTGACGTTGGAGTTGGACTATCTGGACAGGAAGGAATGCAAGCGGTTATGTCTTCTGACTTTGCCATGGCTCGCTTTCACTTTCTGTCAAATCTACTGTTAGTGCACGGTCATTGGAACTATTACCGTCTCGCTCAAACGATCCTATACTTTTTCTATAAAAACGCAATGCTCGTCTTTGTAATTTTCTGGTATCAGATCTATAACGGATTCTCTGCCCAAGTGCCGATCGATCCAGTGTATTTAATGGTTTACAATCTGATATTCACCTCGGTTCCACCTCTTCTATTTGGTTGTCTGGATCAGGATGCCAGTGCAGAACTACTTTTAGACTGCCCAAAGTTGTATGGGCAAGGAAGGCTAGGAAAACGGTACCGATGGTACTCGTTCTGGATTAATATGCTTGACGCGATTTGGCAGAGTCTGGTTGTCTATTTCATATGCTATTTTGTGAGTAAAAAGCAATTGAAGCGTTGCGTATATATAGGCGCGTCTATTAACTTTTACTTAGTGTTTTTTCCTTGCTTCAAAAGTTTTCCGAACACTTCCAAAATCTAATATTTCATTTCTGATGTTTTCTGAATGATTCTTGGCAGAAAAACGTTTTCAGGAGCCAATTACCTTTTTTGAGCTAATTGGTAACTGTCAACTGAAAAAGTGGCTATAAACTTTATTTGATTCTCACCGCCCACTTGAAGTGTATGAAAATCATTAGACATTTCTCGAGACAAAAATATATTTCAGACAATTTTTTTAATTATTAATTGTTTTCCTCTAATGAGCACTCTCATTAGCCATATTTAAAAGTTCTGGTATTTAAACGCTCATATTGCATCTATTTTCGAAATCGGATTCACCATTTTTCTGATTTTAGCAATTAATAATGTAACTTATTTCATGACACTCCAAAGCTGTTTTAACTATTGATGTGATTAACTTTTTATAAATTGAGAATTGCTTGCAGACCTATCGTGGAAGTAACGTCGATATGTGGACTTTCGGGCATCTACTGGTCACTCAACTCATCATAGTCAACACCTTCCATTTGGCTCTCTTCGTCCAATATTGGACTTGGCCAATGTTTTGGTCAATGTTGCTCTCTGTTTTACTATTTTTCCTTTGTACCCTTCTATACAACGGATTCGTTACGGCCAACTGGACATGGACCAATGTAAAAGATCCTCCATCGATGGTGTCATTGAAATCGTACTCAAGTTTGGAGTTCTGGATGGTACGCTTCTATTTTAATGATTTTTATGACTTTAAAGGTTATTTTGAGCTAGGACGTTCGCATTTTATAGCCGAAATTAAAGTACTCACCTTTTAAACAAGTTATTCCTTTTTTCAAAGTTCCAAGAAAATTGTCACAGAATATTTTTCAAAAATATTTTGTATTTTAAAACGTTTTTATCTAAAACAAAACATTTAGGCCCTCGTCATTTCCGTCGTTCTTTGCTTAACACCAAGATATGTATTTACATCCATTTTCAACACGGTTTGCCCATCGACTACTCTCAGAACAAGGCTTGGTGCGGAAGACGGAATAAAAAAAACAGAATCGAGTAATTAAAAACATAACATCTTCACCTTAAAATATTTGTTTCAGGGTTCACTTCATGCGCTGTCAGCTGTTTAACAGCTCCATTCCGATGTGCCACTTTTTTCTGTAAAAGGAGAAAGCAAGCAGTTCACGTGAGCTAGTTTGTTCGTTCAGAACCGAATTACGTCATTGTAGGTCGAGGATGCTTGCTGACCACTGGCTTGCTCTATCATCCATTGTACTCGCAATATCACCATACGTTATCACATTTCCATGATCAATATCCACCTTTCATCTCAAATTTCATTTTCGTATCATTTTCAACTACTATTCTCGATTCCAGCCTCACGAGTTTCCTGCCAATTTCACACGGGCGCACTATATTTTTGGTTTTAGATACATTTCGACAATTGACTCCTTGTCTATATCTTTTACTCGCTCGCAATTTATACTTTATTTCTCACAATTTTATCAAATCGCACATAGTACAATAAAATCTTGTGCCGGTGTTTTCCAGACTGAGGAATTTTCCCGCAAATGTACAGTTAATGCTTTATTTGAAACGTGGCCTTTCATTTCAAACATTGATACATGATTTCTATGTATGTTTCGACGTCGGCTTGCATTTTTGTTTAAAAATTTTTGTACTCTAGTGGGGCGAATTCGCAAACTCAATGAATTTTGAATCCATAATGCCATCGCTATTTGTATTCGTTAAAATTTTCTACAGAATGTCCGTTGAATATAAAAAGAGACGTAAAGAATTACATTTTTAAAAATAAGTTTTTCACTGGATTCGCCTCGATCTACACTTTTAGGGAGCAATGTTTGCTCCCATCAAGAGAAGTCGCTCGAGGTGCGCCCAAAAAAACATTAATTTTTTTGGATAATCTTTTTTTTTCTATATTTCTGTAAAAAATACGCAAAAAGAATTAGAATGTGGTCAGCAATTTGGAACAACTTTTACCGCTTTAAATAGATATTTCAAATATTGAAGAGCCAAAAGCAAGTTGCAAATGAGCAGGCTCACGGGCTCTCCCTACTCCTTGACGCGATGCCTAACGTTGCATAGTGATGGACGCTTCTCAGCGAGGATACAGTTCATTGCTGGTTTGCTGTGCTCTTTTGGTGGAGAGCGAAACGAAGAGCCAGTGTTCAGCAGCAAATACGAAGATCTAGTAGAAGAAGAAGAGTATTTGCCCAAGAATTTCGATTTGTTCAAGATCTTCACGCCATTTTCCATTACCACAAGAGTTGGATGACCTTCCATCATTTCGACAAGGAAGATTATTAAATATATTATTTAGCGCTGGATGCTCTAAGACAAAAAGGGCGAAAAAAACCAAATTTTTTGAATAGCTGGAAATTGTAATGTTTTTCAGAAACGAGGGAAAAGGTAAGATTTTTATTTAAAAAATCTGTAAATTTGAGCACGGAAAAAAACATGAATATGAAGAATTTATGTTGTGCATCCTTCTAACCATGGCAGATTTAAAACAACTGAAAGCTCTAGGCTTAACCTAGTAAAGTTAAACGGTAGGCCTGTCAGCTGTCTTGTTTGTGCTGTATAAGAAATTGGTGAAGCGGACGTGGAGACGCAGAAATGCCGCAGTGTCTTCGCTCTCTTGTACTTCCTACGTAGTTGTTGCGAGAATCGAGCGCCGCTGACGAAACAGCTGAGCGACGAAAACAGACAGAGTGCAGAAGCCGCAAGAGACGCCAGACATGCGTATATTGATTGGGCCGCCCGAACGAACTGCCGGAGATGCAGACGAGGTGGGCGACGCGTACTAAACATTGCTCCGTTATTTCCAGCCTACGTTTTTTGACTTATCAACGTTAGAAAAGTTCTAGCCAAGCTAATATCAAATATCGGTATTCTCGTATCTTATTACGGAATTGTCTTCCAAGGATAAGCACCTGGTATCTTGCTCATTGTTAAAAGACGAGCAAACGAGAAAATCATCAAAATTTATAGTAAAAATAAAAATATTTTTTTGTGCATTTTGAATTGCACTCGTTTTGCAATAATTTTAAATTTATTTGAAGTTATACCTCGTAGAAATGTTACCTTCCCTGCCCGATACAAATAATTATTTACGGCCAAATCATTTTCCATTTTAACAATTTACCATGTGCGATGACTCACTGCATTACGATGACTCAATTGCTATACACTTCTAGATAATTTGCTGTCAATAATCACTAATAATACTTATTTTTGTATCAATAATCCGGAGTCAAAAGGGTGATTAGTGATTAGCAATTGATTGAAAATGAAGTGCCTGCGAAACAAGTTTTTGGAACACGAAATGAGTAGTTTGTACTGACCTTCATGTCATCATAACTGAATCCAGACGCTTTTAGTATATTGAAAACTTGTCTTCTGAATTTTTCGATTTCAGTTCTCCAATCTTTTGAAAAAGGAGAAGGTCTCAAAGTTGCTTCGGATTACCTCAACGTTGTCAAGTCACGCATTGCTTAATTATCATCCACGCATGATTTTTCGAAGCCAGCGTTGAGCGCAAAATGTTATTTCCGAAGCATTCCGTTTGCAACAAAACACGAAGAAAATACAGCATGACACTTTCTTTCATTGAGAAATTCTTTTTGTATTATCATCTTTGTGTCGCTTTGCAGAATTTTAAATTAAAAAATGCGTGATAAAAGCCGCCGTTCATAATACTCTTCCGCTTGTTTCCTAATGATGGTGAAAATTGTTGTCTTTCGAAACGATTGCATGCAGATTTTGGACGGAGTGAGCCACACTCATTCTAATTGATCAACTTCCATCCGAGACCCAATGAATATGGTGGTGTCTCGCTGCATCCAAGAAAAGCGAACTCTGATTTTATTTGTAAGAAAATCTCGATAATATTTTGGCAAAATTTAAATTAGCCCGAAATTATATTTTATAATTCCCTTACCCTTGTTCTACCCAAAATTAAATATAGAATACTAAAAAATAACATAAAGTTCCCTTCTTATCTTCTTGCTTCATTTTTACGATGAGACGATTCTATTGTTCGCAACACTTTACCTCCCTAACATCTGCGTCTATAAGACAAATACCCGCTCTGTTGCAATTTTTACCGTTTGGCTCTTTCTTTGTCTATTTGCTGCATTATATTTGATCAAGCCTGCTTCCGTCACTCGCTCCCGCACATCTTAAAACTGATCTTCGCCAACCGGTCTTGATGAAACTCCAAAAAAGTGTGTTCTTATTCCAATCTCTCCACCTTCTGCCTGGACTATTTAGATTCCGCTTATCTTTGTTTCTAACAGTTCTTTGTTTGTGTTGTCCACTTACAACAATTTTGAAACATTGTTTGTCTTTGATGAAAAAGTATATTTCAAAATTTTCTGAAAATTTCTATAATTTTAGCTGTCCAACGGAGCATCAGATGAATTTAAACCTTAATTTTGAAATGCTCCAACTTAATCACCGCACGTGGTAAGACAAAAACGAGTGTGTCTCACAGCTCCTGAAACACGCAAAATGCAGTGTCACACCAATTGCGCTAAGATCTGGAAATGCGCCAGTACGCTCTTTTGCGCGGTCATTCAATTTCTAAGTTCAGAAGGATTTATTGTTTTTTATTCTCAGAATCACTCGTTGAGCAGCAAAGTGGAGTTATTTCCGTTGCGTTTTTCTCCTGAAGCGTCATGAAGCTTCTATTTTTCAATGAAAACTCACAAGTTTCCATGCAACATTTCTCTCGACACGACAAGAATTTTCGTTCGTTTAATGCTTTATTTTAGTATTTGCTGTGACTGTTGTACAGATAACGGTTGCAGCGAATACCATAGGAAATGTGATGTTTCCTTTGATTTTTTACACTGGGGAATTTGCCTCCGTATCATACCATTAAGGCTTCAAAATATCTCCGTAAAGGCGTAAATTGTAGGCAATAGGGATATATGATTGCATCTGAAAGGGACTGAACCAGCCACGTGCTAAATCGCCACGAAAGCGGTTGCAAATGTTTGAACATATTCGAACTTTAAAAATTTTCAAACGGCATTCTGCAAATTTCATCATGCTTTGTTGTTTGCTGCAGACCCCCGAAAAAATATTGAAAACTGAAAACATTAATACATTTTTAAACAGGTTTGAAGGCGCACAGATTACGGTATCACTCATTTTCAAATGTTTTCGCGGCAATTTCGCACGTGTCTGACTCTGTCCTTTTCTGGCCGCAACTGTCACCCGCTCGGACGGGGGGGGGATAATAGATCGAGCGTTGATAGTATGATGCTATTAACAGAAGACGAGTTTGGTTTTATCGTTATTTAAACGGTAGATACTTATCTCTTCTATAGGGGATGCGGGTATGCTACAATGTTTAAGTCAAGGTGATCGTTTTCCATCTTTCGCGAAAAAACTCTCCCTCCACTGAAGCACAAATATTAAGAAAAATCAAAGAATTTTAATGGGGTTATTCATGAAAAGCTGTACAATTGCATTTTAATGCAAAAAAAAGGAATTTTTTGCATTAAAAATGCAATTGTGCTTTTCATGAAATAACCCCATAAGCGAGTTCTGCGTATCAAATCTGTTAAACCGTGAAGTTGATCATTTTCCGCGTTATTCAGTCTTCAAGCTGACCTGCCGCTCTACACCATATAATATGTAACCATAAAAGTGTCTATTAAAATCGCTATTTGAAAAAATTATTGCAATTTTTTAAGATTTAGAAAATGAATTGAGAAACTGCTATGAAATTCACGATTTTTGAGCTGAAAATGCGAAAAGGAATGTTTGTTTCAATTGTTTCAAGCTAAATATTTATTTAGCACTCACCTCATTACCTCATTTTTCAAAATTTCAGAAAAAACAGCTTTACTATTAAAATGATAGCAAATAACTACTACGTACCTCGTTTTCGATGCTAAATTGTTCAGCGGAAGCTACTAATCCTGAAAAGAAATGGAAATTTGACGCCTTGAACGATTTGATACACAAAACTCGAAGAAAATTCACAGATTCTTTTGTTTCGCTTTTCCAGTGACAATTTGCAATAACCAACGTTTTATAATGAAACAAGGAATTTTGTGATAAGTAATTCAATAATCGATAGCTCTTGCGTTGGCCGCTTCATGTATTGTTCTTTGGTGAAGCCATTATCTTAGCTGAAAATTGCAAAAATTTCAGTGTCTGATGCAAGACAAGGAGACGCAGAGAATCGGTCCTCGTGGCCGCGGAATACAGCTGACGATTTGTTCTATGTTTTATCAAAATAATAACCCTTCGACAACAGTATTTGCGTGTCTTGTTAGCAAAGAGACAAACTCACTTTAAAAAAAATGAAGGAGGCGTGTCTTTTCTACGTAAATTCTCGTGTACAAGAGCAATTATGCCGATAATATTACGATTGATGGCTGTGATCCGTTAAAAAATTTTACTGAGTTTGACGTTATTTTTCTTTTTGCTTCGATGACATCAATGCTTCGAAAGCTTGTTTATCATCTGTTTCTCTCACTCTTTTCTTTTCGTCTCTGCCTACGTGAGGAACAAAAAAAAAGAGATACATCGAAACTCGTCAATTTATCGATGCACTGATCACCCAGTTGCTCGGCCCTCGATGGACTTTAACCTTTCCTTTCTTGTCCTTTGTAGTGGGTTTTTCGTCACTATCATCGCGCTTCTGTTATCACTTGTTTATTCAGTGTATTGATCAGCCGTAATCGAATTCAGAATGATTTATCATCTCTCAATCGCAAATTGCTAACCACGTTTTTATTTCTCTTCGGTCCGCTTGATCTCAATTAAAATGAGAACGGTTTCCTGTAGAGATCAAACTTGAAAGTTCAATCAGACTCATCATGCGACTTGTTTTTAGTGGTTTGCCATTCTTGCAGGCCTTAACGCATTAAGGTATTCTTCTTGATTTTGACTAATCTTATTTTAATTTTATGTTCGAATACTGGTGATACTTTGACCAGTTTATCCTAATTCCCGTTTTTACAGTCCATTAAAGTTTGTTTGAAGAACAACTATCAATCTACTCGAAGAAACGCATTTCTTCCCCAGTTTTTTGTGTTTTTTTTCGCATCCTTCCTCAACGACCAAGTCTCAGGTGACTAACTCTGGGAGCTTATTACACCTCATGCATTCTGTTCTCGTCTTGTTCGCGCTTCTATTTTTTCTGTATCTTTTCTTCCTATTACTATTACGACGATGATAATTGATATACTTGAACTTGTTGTCGATTACAGGAATCGGTAGCCGACCCTCGATTCTTGATTCCCTCAATTTTCTGAACGCCTTCTTTCATGTAACATTGAAGGCGTTACGATTGGCAAACGACAACCAGATAACGCTTGAAAATTCCGGTGAATAATCGAAAAATGGTGGCCGGTGTGAGATTACTGGCATACGGAAGACTGGCTGTTAGAGCTGTTTTTTCCGCTTCCGCTTTAGATCTTGGTTAGTTTCCATGCGATTATTGAGCTTTTTCTAACTGCTTGAATTCAGGGTCTTCTATTGGACCTGAAGCCCTCAGTTCTGGTAGACGAGGACTCTCCAGTAGTGCTTCAAAACCTGGTGGAAAGCCATGTCCAGATGGAGCATCGTCTCATGCAGCTAGTACTCACGTTGAAAATGTAATAGCAAGCTGTGCCGGATTCCCTAAAGACATGCTGAATGGGCCTTCCACAGTTCTCGATAAAGGAGTTTACGGAGACGATGCTTGGTTCATTTCTAGGTTCAAAAACACCTTTGTAGTTGGTGAGTTCTTGAGGAAACTGAACTAATTAAATGCATAATGCTGAAGGTGTCGCGGATGGCGTTGGTGGGTGGAGAAAATATGGAATCGATCCATCTGCGTTCTCTCGAAGGTTGATGAAGGAGTGCGAGAAGCGTGTGCAGGGAGGAGATTTCGATCCGAAAAAACCCGAGACTCTACTTGACTACGCATTCATTGCATCGGCAGAAGCGCCGCGACCTGTTGGTGAGTAATAGAAGCTTGATTATTGAGTACGAAAGTATCATATTGCTTAAGGATCATCGACTGCTTGTGTTCTTGTTGTTCATCAAGAAAAGCTGTACTCAGCAAATCTTGGAGATTCAGGTTTCATGGTGGTTCGGAATGGAAAGGTTTGCTATTCATATAATATTATTCCAATTTAACCGGTATTTCAGGTCATCTCAAAAAGTCGCGAACAAGTTCATTATTTCAACGCTCCGTTCCAGCTAACTCTTCCACCAGAGGGATATCAGGGATTCATCGGTGACCGAGCAGATATGGCGGATAAGGAAGAAATGGATGTGAAAAAAGGAGATATAATATTGCTTGCAACAGATGGTGTTTGGGATAATTTGAGTGATCAGCAAGTCCTTGATCAATTGAAGGCATTAGATGAAGGAACAAGCAATGTGCAAGAGGTATTTTTCAATGATACTGGCCATTATTATATGAAGCTCTATTTCAGGTGTGCAATGCTCTCGCTTTAACTGCTCGTAGGTTAGCATTTGATTCAAAGCACAACAGTCCGTTTGCAATGAAGGCTCGTGAACATGGATTCTTGGCACCAGGAGGAAAACCAGATGATATTACACTCGTTCTTTTGCTTATAGCTTAACATCAAAAATCCTTATTTTTTTGAGTTTTTCTAGATTAGTGTTTTCTTTTTGTTTTTGATTATACTACAGGTTGCCTTTGTCATCACCAAATATCAATTTTTCTCTCTTAAAATTTGTTCCTCTGTTCTGAATCCTCAGACTCAATTGTGAAAACTATCGTTCGTTGTTTTGAGATCTCTGTCTAAGTGCATCTGTCTTCGCTCCATTTCTTTAAAACTCCCTGTTCCATACCACGTGCCTTTTCTTTTGTGCTTTTATCTCTCGCAATGAGTTTTTTCACGCTACACGTTTCAAGAGTCTCCAACGTAAACGGAGCATTCTAAAAGGGTCGTTTCATTACATGTGTCGGGCTATTTGAATGCTCGTTAATTTCATGCTGCTCTAGATTTAGTCATTCTTTGCTCGGTTAGTTGAGACTGATTATGATGTTGTTTTGTTTTTTTTTTAATCTTGTTTCCTTTGCAATGTGTTATAATCTAACTAAATAAGAAGTTAGTGGGCTAACAATACAACACATCCCTCTTCTTCCATGCAATAAATGTAGTTAGAATCGATTTCTTGAATAAATACGAATAGTGCGAGACACAGACGAAATAAGACAGTCTCAGCGGAAGTCAGATTGCCGGCCTCGTACCAAATCTCACTTATTTGCAGCTGGAGATGTCAATCAATATGTATAAACTTCGGGTCAGAAACGCAAAGTAACCTTATTCGATGAGACCTGTTTCCGATAATACTTTAAAACTTTTCAGAGATGGAGCTATTTATTTGCTCTTTGGCGTTGCGGTAGGCTATTTAATTGGACTGCTATTCACATTTGACGCGGGTACTGATATTTCCAGGCACATTCATTTATTGGAGCACGGTACGGTTTTACCTATATATAATACAGGTGCTCGATTCTTGATATATCGTTACAAATGCCGTTCCATTCGAATCACAATATATTATAAAGTAATTTTATAGAAGTGCCGACTCAAAATCCTAAAAGTTTCGATCTTCGTTGTGTAGTCATCATTCACAAAGCGATCCATGTAAGTTGATTGGTATTATTACAATATAGCTCCCTCGCCGTATATGCTTTCCATACGATGGTAAACTTTCGGAGGCGTGGAGTCACATGGCTGACCCAACACAGTGGCACATGCTATGCATTTTCACTGAAATTCGTATTTTTCTTTGTAGCTTCCTGAAAACTGAGCTGAAATGCAGACAAAAGTTTTTAGCTGCAGAATTATAGTGCAGAATTATGTGAAGATTTCACAAAAAAATTTTTGGAGGAGCACTTCAGCGTCTACTAATGCTGTGCTCGATTTCAAAACTGCGCAAAATAGACGTTCGTAGCGTAGAAAACTGGTTTTACCTTTTTTCTTTCTCTTATCTGCGCGATAATTTATGATTCTGGACATTTAATAAAAATAAGTGTACTGAAACGATTTTTGACATATTCCCTTGTCTCTGAAGTCCTCTGTTATTCATAAGGCTTCTACGAAAGACAACGACAAAAAGTTGTCTTCGTTCGTTAGAAAACTGGTTTTACCTTTTTTCTTTCTCTTATCTGCGCGATAACTTATGATTCTGGACATTTAATAAAAATATTATCGGTTCGCGAGTACGTGGTGAGCCGCTTACAGGTGGGGTTTGGGTCTCGTTAGGAAATTGGCGCGTTTTAACGCGCCAATTTAAAAATTGAAAGAAATACTTTATTCAGTTTAATAAGCAGTTTAAGAAAATTGACAATAAAAATTAATTTAAAAAAAACATGATTTTCGAAGCAAAACATAAATAGAAAAAATTCCAATATTCGATTTCAATTTTCGAAAAGAAAAACAAACGCAGTGTGTGCGCTTTCTTTCAATTTTTAAATTGGCGCGTTAAAACGCGCCAATTTCCTAACGAGACCCAAACCCCACCTGTAAGCGGCTCACCACGTACTCGCGAACCGATAATAAGTGTACTGAAACGATTTTTGACATATTCCCTTGTCTCTGAAGTCCTCTGTTATTCATAAGGCTTCTACGAAAGACGACGACAAAAAGTTGTCTTAGTTCGTCTTGCATTCGTTTTACGCAATAAAAAGGTTGTAAACACACTGCGTCAGACGAAGATGAGACGAGACGGCCGAAACTTCGTCCAAATGGAAGCCTTAGTTACTCATTTGCGCTTATATCCCAAAAATACACATTTTACGACTATTTCGCAAATTATTCAGAATGTTTTTTTCGGAGCTATGTGACCAGAATATAAGAGCATGAGAGCGTAGGTAGACACAGACGTCGCTTGATTTGCAGCCACGCAACGAAGGTTGTTTTTATAAAGTTTCAAGTTCGAATGAAATCGAGAAAATTAGGATACAATTCAAAAAAATTCCCGCGGGGTTCTGACCGAAAGACCGGCGAGGGAGAGGGGTTGCGAAGTTCACTAGAACTACTTCCATAACGGTTTATCTAAGGAAATGGAATGCGATGTCGCAAACCTCGAAGAAATATCTTTTGCGTTTAAGTTCTCTTGAAATTTTAGAAACCAGAAAAGGTGATATCAGCGATTCACGACGGATACGCGAAACTATGCCAACAAACGATTTACTTCACCAACAACAGAAAAGTTTACGATGTTTTCAAAAGTCAGTTTTGTTTTTCAATAATTTTGATACAAAAATGATAGTTTCACATCAATTAAATTGAGAATGTGTCCATCGTCTGGATAAAATAAAACTTGCGTTTTGAAAGCGCAGGATTCAGCGTTTATCGTCTTAGTGATGAATCCTGTGTGATATGGAAATGTTGGGTGACTTCTGGAAATATAATTTTCGAAAAACGTTTTCTAGACAATGGTTAATATAAATGTAGATCTGACGAAAATCGTGCAAGAATCGCAGAATAACATAGCCGATCGGCAGGGGAACAGCTTTACAAAAGAAAGATTAGCACAGCTTATTGCGAATGAATGTGCAGAGCTATAACCACACCGAGTTTCAACTCTTGAAGTCTCTTATCTGAATTTCTTCATTGTAAATTGCCTACAAAATTATACAAGAGCGCTCGGAGGGTTACAACGCCGAACGATTATAGTTCCTCCCACTTTTCCCCGATTGCCGAAGAACTCATATGTTCATCGATATTCGTCGGATCGCTTCAATGGGGCAAAAATATTTTCTATAAAGTGAACGCTTTCATAGTCCTGCTTCAGGAGAAAAGAGCGGAATATACACGAAAACAGGAAACTCTATAATTGGCATTGCGAAAATATTAAAAATGTGAGAATTCTAATTAAATTAAAATCAAAAATATCCACGGCTAAAAAAAATAGTACAGTACTGGCCATAAAGAATGTCCCCTGGCTTTTTTTTGGAATAACTTCGCTGGCACTGCTCCGATCGGTCTAAATTTTTTTGACAGTGTTAAAACTGGCCTGGGTAACTTATTCAGTAAGTTGTAGCTTGTAAATATAGATAGTTTTGGAAAAAATCCAAAATTTGAGAAAATCGTGCAAAATGCTCTTTTTTGAAACTTTTCAAAACAATGTTAGGAAACAAAAAACTTCAAAATATCTAACCAAAATACGGTTTTAAAATGTTTAATACTTCGTTGGGTACCCTTTTGCATCGATAACAGCTTGGCAACGGCGTGGCATGGACTCCAAAAGTGTCTTAATGACTGTGATTGGGATGCTCGCCCATGCTGCTTCAAGTTGAGCGAACTTCTGGTTTGCATTGGTGGCCCGGACACCTCGAAGTTTTCTCTCGAGCACCTCCCACATGTGTTTAATCGGATTTAAGTCTGGAGATTGACTTGGCCACTCCAACAAATTAATTCGACGACGTTGAAACCAGTTTGCAACATGCTTCGAGGTATGGTTTCGGTCGTTGTCTTGTTGAAAAACGAACGCTCTTCCAACTTTTGCTCTCGCCCATGGTCTCATCGTATTCTCCAAAATATCTTCATACACAAACCGATCCATGATTCCATTAATACGTCTAAACGGGCCCATTGCAGTATCTGAGAAGCATCCCATACCATCACCGATCCGCCTCCATGTTTGACTGTTGGGCACTGGTACTTTGGGTCGTACCTGGCACCAACTGTACGACGAACCCATTGAATTCCGTTCGTACCAAACAAATTTAACTTAGATTCGTAGCTCCAGACGTGTTTCGCCCACTCCTTTGGACCCCACGCTACACGTCGTTTCCGATTCTTCAAACTGACCAGCGGTTTCTTCACAGGTCGGCGTCCTTGAAGTCCATTTTTTTGGAGACGTCTTCTAATAGTTCTCCTTGAAGGCACGGGCTTCATTGGAGAAGTGATCATCATCTGAATCTCCGTAGAAGTCCTTCTAGGATCCTCTCGAGCCGCGCGCAGGATGTTTCGAACAACGTTCCTGGAGACGATGCGGGGTCTTCCCGGCGATTTACGATCAACAACTTTTCCCTAAACGTGAAATAATAGTTTTTAAACGTTAAAAAGCACTCATATCTTCTCGGTATCTTTTCAAAACGGGACGAATCTGTCTTTGAGATCGATTGAACTGGTGAGCCAGTTCCACTCTAGAATCACCTCGTTTCCAGCCGACAATAATGGCTTCTCGTAGGTCTACAGTGAGGGATTTCCTTCCAATAGGTCTAACCATTTCTAAGAAAAAATAGAGAATCATACTCGCTGATTTACAAGACTTCTGAATCAAAAACTGAAAATAAATAAAAACACTCAAAAATGGAAAAAACGAAAAAAATTGAAAAAAAAATTAAATGCTTTTGCAATGATGCAATTTCATTTTCTGCAAGTTGCCGTAAGGGTGTTCCGCAGCTACAGTGAAATTTTCACAAAAAAATATCTGTTTTCAGATTAGTTATCCCCAAAAAAAGCCAGGGGACATTCTTTATGGCCAGTACTGTAATACCTTTTTCTATTTATATCATCAAAATTGGAAATTTTTGTCGATTTTAGTGGTATTTGCGGACAATTAGATAATTTTTGGGGACTTTTACAATTTTGTTTATTTTAACAGGATTGCATCGCTTAAATTTATATCGAAATCTGTTGTCCTTAACCAGATCTTCTGGCAAGAAAAATTGTTGCTGCCTACGGGTCTTAGCTCAACAACTTATTTTCCATTCATCAATGATGGCATTTTTCTTGCAGTTGCCTTGCTTCATTTGCTGTGACCGTTGTGCTGAAAAGGAAATAAAAAACATTGAAAAATAGATATTCAGGTACCATTTTGAATCCTCGCTGATATAAATAGATGAATTAAGCGAATACATTAAAAATCCTCTCCGAATCATTGAGGATTCTCCTCCAGAATATCATTTGAAGAACAGTTGCAGTTCTTTTAATAGAACTAAACCTGATCAGACGGGATCAAGAACCTGTCTTGCAGGAAATTTCCAGTAGAATTTCGACTTTGATTTATTTCACGATGGTTTCACCTGATTGAGTTGTCGAGCTTGAGCTTGTGGGGAGTCAAGGTGATAACCTTCCCTTTTTCCATGTTAAGAATGAGATAAAGCACTTTCCTTGAATGAAGATGATTAACACTAGTTTTAAAATATGCGTTCTTAGTGCCTACACATCGGAAGATCTTTCAAATAGCTAAAAAAACTTCGAAAATTCAAGATTTTTGAAGATGCGAGCTCTCATTTCGGCTTGAAGTTTGCAGTCAACGTGTTACAGTTTAATTTATAATTGTAACATTGACTATCGCAACAAGAGCCCATTTCACACCGCTGATACCAAATTTACATAATCAGAAAGAAGAATGTTTCACCACTCTAGGCGATTTTTTCAGTTCTTTTGTTCAAAAGAATTTTTGAATGTTTATTATAGTGACGCCAAGCAGTTGGAATGCAGGTTTAAATGTGCTTTGGCTAAAAAATGAGGGTTAAGCCACGAAATATATTAGATAAAAAAACGATAAGAAACGAGGGGAAGCGGCGGATATTCTGATAAATTCAACGAGTAGCCATCAGTGAAAAGCAATTTCGTAAATCGACACTACTTTCGTGGCGAGACCATTATTTTTTAAGCGAAAGCAAAATTTAATCAGTATTCTGACGATTCCTTGGAAATTATTTTTGTAAAAACCTTCCGACCAGAGAAGAGATTAAGGGACTTAAAGTCGAAAAGATTCGCACTAGATTATATATTTCAATTAATAAGGTTTTAACGCAATTGCTTTTTGCACTTTAACTACCTAAACAATCACAAAAAAATGAGTGTAATGTAGCAAAATCACCAAATTTTTTCGAAAAAGCGAATCAAATTTACGCTACGATAATAAAAATTAAGGCTAGCGATGCCAATTGTAGTGGTTTCTTCCGAAAAACACTGCTGTTTTGAAACTTGTAATATAAATGCGCTCCTTGGTTACTCCTAAAATTTTCCTAAATTTCTGCTTATTTTCAGTACCGTTATATGCGCGTTTCTGAGTGGAAGTCTTAAAGATACTCGCCGAAAGTTGCGGAATACGTTTTAATGTTCATATAAAGTCACACAAGCAAGCAAAAACTTTAAAAAATTAAAAGTTCAATCGGTTTTCCAACAGTTCTTGCGTGTTCCGTCTCCGGACTTCTGTGAAAACATGTAGTAGCATCTATTTTTTTCAGATGATCATACGATGCATTTTGTTGCATCGACTCTCAATCATTTCTATTGGTCATTTTACCAAAACGTCATGGAAGTTTTATCTAAAGTACCTGCTCAATGGACATTTATAGGAGATGATCAAACGTATCTAATAGTTCCAAATCTTCAAAAAGCGCTTCAAGCCTTTGATTCAGAAAGCCCGGTGATCTTAGGAAAGGTTCAAGATACCAGGTTCGTCGTTCAAATTCAGAATTCTTTTCAATCATACATTTCAGCAACTTCTTTTCTTGGATATTTCCATTCAGCGGCTTTAAAAAAGTTTCCATACGTGGTGGCGTAGTGCTTTCTAATACAGCCATCGACAAGCTATTAGCTTGCAAGTAGGCTTTCGTTTCAATCATAGAAAATGTGTATTTCTATTTTTCAGAAGCTTTTTCTTCGCTCGTGCATCTGACTATGCACTCTACGAATGCAGTGAGCATTTTGGTATTCAAGTTGCTGATCCATTTGATGAGGATGCACTTCGATTATTTAATGATCTTGGACCAAAAGAAATAATCACTCCGGATGTGAATTATTTTGGAAGTCGTGCAACGAAAACTGGAAAATGTTCTGACCATGCAATTTCTTTTGGACGATTATCTGAAAAAGACATGCGAGTTCTCCAATACGGGATGACCCTGAACGTTTTCGGAAGAGGAGGTTAAAAATGACTATCGTAAAACCTGTATTAGCCTTGCCTCTATAGTTGTACTATTCTGTAAGGTTGCTGCTAAAGCGCTCCACGCTCTTCTTGGAAATTTATTCATCTTCAACTTTCCGAGCTAAAATATTTATTATGGAGCACTTTCGGTATTTTGGAAACTCGATTCGAATTTAATTCGGGTTGAGGTTTGGTTAATTAACTGGCTTCCACATGATCTGTTTAAATTCCAGATCAGTTGTAACCTTTCTCTTACTACTTATGCCATGCTCATGAGTTGTGCCGAGCAAAGAGATTAGGAGTTGTTCGTGATTTTCTCAATAAAGAGAATCCACCGCAATGTAGTTGACCAAAATTTTTTTGATTACTTCAGAATGTTTTAGGAGAAAATTTTGTCTGTCTTTATGTTGGGGCCTGTTGTAAAAAGGTTGACATGTACAAAACCTGAATCGCTGAAGATTTCACTTTGAAAAATCTTTTAAAAAAATCGATATCTTTTAAAACTACCGGCACCGACCCGGTAGGTTCGTTAGTTTCATTATAATAGAAAATAGTTGACAGTTTTCATACAAAATACTAAGTGGCCGACCGGAAAACATTGAAAAGAAAATCCATCGATCACGTCGTTTATGGGCTTCTAACCCTAAGCCCACCCGTTGTATGGTCACATTTCTATCACTCTCTTATAAATACCTCGAGATGTATGCTTTGCGGTCACTTTTTATTTTGAACAGTTATGAGCGGCCTGGATTGCAAGTAATATTGAATACCTCCTTGGTTGATTTTTTTTTATCACAAACAGGCTCTTCGAAAAGTAACATGGCTTGCAAGTTTACTATAGGTTTTACGGCATTTATCAACTGATTTTTCAATCTTTTTAATTTCAGGAATTCTAGAACAGGAATCAAATAAAACGAGTGCCTGACTGCAGATATAAAAAAAATTACAATGAACTCTCTACGCTCAATTCTTCATATCTGAATGTGTTACGCCATCATATCGGGTTGTTTAAATTAATTTATTTCCAAATTGTGGCATTTTTATCTCTATCTTCTTGACCTCACATTTTTTTAAATGCTTGCTTGTGTATTTTCAAATAATATAAGGTTTTGAAAAAAAAATGTATATTGATAACAGAACAAACATTGGAACAGAAAATCTAAGCTGCAAAAAAAAACAAAATATATTAAAATTGAAAATTCATACGATTTCTATAACAGCACCAGCCTTTTCCAAGATTGCCTTCAATTCTTCGGCTTCCGCTTTTCCAAGATCTTCCTTAACATTTACTGGAGCGGTTTCAACGAACTTTTTGGCCTGAACAAGATTAAGACCAGGGATTGTGTTACGAATCTCCTTGATAATAGCAATTTTTTTGGTGTCATCAAATTTCGTCAGCTTAACGGTGAATGTCATCTTTTGAGGAACATCCGCTGATGCTTCGGCTTCAACTGAAATTATATTTTTATAATTTTAATAGTTTTGGCAAGATGCAAAGGTCCTCCTTCATTTTTTTACTTAAATGCTCAGAAATATCGATCAGAATCACTCTGTAGACCGGTCTCGTCCCGTATAATTGAGCTAGCAATAAAATCCACAGTTTGTTCGTAAAAGCCCGGCATTTTTTCTTTGCACACATTTAAAGAAAATAGGAGTATTTTCAGGAACCGTTAGCTCTAGAAAGCTTCAACTTTGACAAGACACCTTAACTTCAACAATTATCCACCAAATTGTTACCAAATATGAAATATTACAACGGAATTGCATTATTCTAAACGGTGATTTGTCAGCACTTTGATTTATCTTCATATTCCTTTGGTACCAATTCAAATTGGATTGGATTAGTAAAAAATGTACCTGGGGCAGTTGGCGCAGCGACAGACGCTGGAGCAAACGCGGCGGCCGCCATTAAAGGTTGATCTGGGATGTTGAGCCGTTTTTTAAGTGCCCAGTTAAGATCAGAAACATCGAGCAGGCTGAGATTTGCGATTTCCTCCACTAAAGCGGAAACTTTCGGTGATACTGCTCTGTCTTCAGAAGGCAGTGAGGCGGGACTACCCTCATTCAATGGTAGACCTGAAAATAAAGGAATCACATTACAGTTATTATACGCTAGTTTTCTCTGGCAAATCAATTTTGGTCTAATTGGAAATCTGAATTCTATAGAGGAAATTTCGGATGTTAATTACAATAGTTTATTTTGATATTCCCTTTCTGATAAAGAAATTTAGGAATGTAAAACGGATATTAAAAACTGATAAATCCAGTAAAAATCCTGAATTTAATCATTTCGGCGCCTGTTAAGAAATCCCGGATTTAGGTTGAAGGATTACGGATTTAATCAGAAAATTCTCGAATATAATTGAGTTTCTTCATATCCATTATTTGCCTGATTAAAACGGCAAACTTTTAAATTAGACCAAAAATTATTTTAAATGTTGAATTACCAGCTGCTTGGGAGTATTTGAAGCTGCTCCTTATAATTTTGGAGACCGGCCGAAGTGTTCTAGACAGCATATTTACCTAAAAGCAAAAGAAAATTTTACAGACTTCACATTTTCATTTAAAAATTACTCCTGCTCAAAAATCTCTACCAGTGAAACAGCTGCGTATGGAAGGAACTGCGGCGGCGAAACAGCGTGCAGTTTGATTCTTCCCGAATTACGTAGCCATTTCATCGGTTGAAATTGGCGAGTTGGAATGCGGCTCCACCTCTTTGCAATGGCGCAGCGCAAATTTTCCTTCGTTCTTTTGTTCTGATGCTAGAACGGTTTAAAACGATCTCTTTCTTTGTAATTAAATATCTTTTTTCTGAACAATTATTGGCAATAACTTATTTAGTGCTCAGCTTTTTGATTATAATTTTAAAACTGTACGCTAATTTCATAGTCAATTTCGAACTAGGCCGTATCTTAACAGTACGCCGAATACAATTCTGATCTTAGTGATTTCTGAAATCGACAACTGCAATACGGATTCAGAAAGGAAATAGATATTGATTTACCTAGCAAACTGTTCGTATCCGGACATTTCTACACAATTTTAAAGGAATTGCGCGACTCATCGTAAAGAGGCGGAGTTTATATCCAATAAGATTTTTCCCAATAGTTGCTTTTTCAGCAATATTTTGGGTATCAAAACTTTTAGAGCAAACAAACGAGCAATGTGTGAAGAAGGAAAAATGTATAACTTTATAAAATTTCGTTCAAGGTATTTTCAATAAATAAGAGAAATTCTGAAAACAAATAAATTATAAATCTTCGTGCATTATCTAGGAGCGGCGATTTTATATTGGAGCATCGTACTACGCGTTGTTTAACAAAAATTATAATCCTGATTATTTTTTTTTGCAGCAGTAAATATATGTAAATACATATAATCCGAAGGAAACCAAGTTCGACTGAAAAACGTAATTGAACAATTAAGGACCGCTCTCAGGCTTTCACTCAATCTTGATTTTATCGAATTTTTCTTCAAAAATGTGTATTAAAAAAACGTAGGCTTTAAGAAATTGTTTTGAAACCAATTATTTCTGACGGCATTTCTTTCGTATTTATATTTGTTATTATCATTTTATTTTTGTTTCTCTCCTTATTAAGTAGGAAAACATTAATTGCAACATTGGGAAACTGTTAAAAAACATTTTCGGAAAAACGCGCCGAGGCTTTGCACCACAGCTCCATCTCAGGCTACTTGATATTAATTTAATCAGAAATCGTGTGCCTACTGAGAAGAAATAGTGATATAAATAAAGTGTAATCGATATAAATATGAAAACGCACTCATTGCGCGTACTTAAAATTTTTCCGGTTAAATTAGGTGAAATGCTATTCTGATTAAAAAATTTATCAATCTAACTGAGCTGCGTTCGTTACGAATTTTACTAAATTTATATTAATATCGAGATTTCTGGTCCTCTTCCCGAAACTTAATACTGCAAATAATTTCGGCGTTTCCCTTTTTCGAATGGCTAAGCACCACAACATGGTTTTAATATTTAATATTTTCTGATTATTTTATATTTTAGAATGTTCCAGTACTTATTCCAAACATATTCCTAATTTTATTCGAGTTTTTTAGTTGAATATGCAAATAGGGGAAACGTATTTTTTGGATATTACGAAAGATTATGTGCGAATATTTAAGAATAATTTATTTGCTCAGAAGTAAAGAAATGGCACATGATAAGTTAAAGAACCGGAAAGAAAGTAGGAAATTGATAGGAACAAATAAGTGAAATTGGATTTACGCTAGATTTAGACCTGGAGGTCAAGTTGATGGGGTTATAGAATCGAAGGAATCACTGTTACGCGCGGCGCACAAAGGCCTGTTGGATCAAACTTTGCTATTTCTGAAGATAAACGAACAATTTTAAATGTTTTGAGAGATTATCGGGATCATTTTTGGGCATTCTTATTTTTCCGTTAAGAGGAGTCACCAATTAAAAAAAACAATGTTATAGAGACGCAACACAGCCGGAATAACGATTCAAATGTGCTCTGGTTAAAAAATAAGGGTCTCGACACGAAGATTCCGCTGATTTACGATATCGTCTTTTAATTGTGCATCTTCGATAAATTTATCAAAATATCTGTCTTTTCCCCTCATTTCTTATCGTTTTTATCAAATTGCGTCAGTAAGTAAGACCTACAGTAACTCATTTTAATTTATTAATTTATTCATTTTGGTTTTTTTCAGCAAGGGCACATTTGAATCAGTGTTCCGACTGTTTCACTTTTCTATGACAAAATTCAATAAGCTGTCGAATTTCGAAAAAAAATTTCGTTCACTACCAGCAGTTACGCGTGGCAGCCTTGTGTCTGGAACTAAAAAAACGTTAAACTTCACCAAAAGTTTAAAAATTACTAAATTTCAAACTAAATTAAAAACAATTTGCCGCACAATTACATTTTAATATTTGATTTGGAATTAACCTAACATTGTATTATATTGTTAACACGTATTTTCGATTCTGAATCTCCAAATCCAAAAAAGTTATTTTTTAAGGTTAAAAAATATATATTTTCTAAAGTTATTCGCCAACGTTCCCAGCTTTCATATCCAAATAAGATTCTGCGGGAAGGGGAAAGCTCTAACATTTCCAAGCAAGAAAATTTTTCGTTTCAGCTCGATTTTTCCCTCATTAACTTTTTATATTGTAATGTTATTCAAAAACTGACATTTCGCATCGATTCTACGTTGTCGATTACATCGGTAAAAGTTTGCTTATATCTGAGTTCTATAGGATACTCAGATAAAATACTGTAAAAGCAACGAGAAACCCAGATGGAAAAATTTCGACGACCTGCCTCCTCTATATTGCGGTACCTACGTATGGTTTCACGTTTTCCGATAAGCAATGCGTGATCCGCCTATCTAAAATCGACCACCTCCCCTCTCCCACGCTGTCGCTCTCTTATAGACTTTTCCGTGGGATGCGTATGTACTTATGTCCGCCGAAAATATAACGCCAGTGAGCAACTTGCTGACGTTGTATTCGACCGCAAGCTTGGACGCATTTCTGTGCGAGATTGCCGGAGTCCAATTTTTAGTCGCTGTGCCCTTATCGAGTTTTTTAATCTTTTCTGCTTTCATTGATTATGCAACTATGCAAATTTGGAGCTTTATTAAAAATCAATATCTATCCATGTTTTCAGGTAGTTCATGAGAACGGAAGTCATCAGCCAATTTCATTTTATTACTGGAAAAAGCAATTAAAGAACGGTGAGATTAAATAATATATTTTAAACATTAGACATCTAGTCATCAGTATAGTTGAAACTTTAGAAACCGCGGGCCATTTTGTATCTTGAATTTATATAATCTGCCAATGTGATAAATATTTATCCTTAAACATAATCTTATCAAAAGTTTTAAAAACTGAGCAGGGAATTAATGATTTTTCTGATTAGAAGTAGCGCGCCTGATATTTGGAATCTTATCAGACAGTTTCCGTGTCTCACCGGCTCGTGCTTGAAGTTTGAATCGCTCTTATCAAACAATTCATAAGTTGCCGAAGTAAACCAATGAGTGAATTCTTATAACTTACTTTTTTTTGAATAGTATCTTTTTGCAGTATGGACACGAAAACAGGTCTTGTTATCGCCGGCGTGGCAGGCGTCTCGGCGCTCGTCATTTCGGTGGCAACGATTCCGTTCGTGACTCCGGCACTCAGACGTGTCTGTATTCCATATGTTCCTGCCACAACAGAACAGCTTGCAAACGTATCCCGCGCACTTTCACTCGCAACCAATAACAAAAAAGGAACTCTCATTGATCTAGGCTCTGGCGACGGCCGTGTTGTGAGTAATTTTTTTCATGTTTGATTGTTGCAGATGAAATTTGGCGAACAATTAGCCAGCCACTTAACACCCGAGTGGCGAAAACAGTATATTGATTATGAACGACTCAAAAATCTTTTATACGATGACATGATGGAAGTGCCAGCTGATGATGATCGTAGAGAAGAACACATATCTCGGCTGGATGAAAAATTTTTCAACGAATGTGATCAAGAGCTGACTAAAATTAACCTCTTTTTCTCTCAAAAAATTGCCGAGGGCCAGGGAAAGCATCACGAGCTACAAACCGAGCTTCAAGTTTTTAAAGATGTTCTCGGATCAAGAAGTGAAACAACCGGAATACGGAAACGGTTTGGCGGCAAAGATAGGTTTCACAAGGAAACAACACGAAATGAACAACAATTAAAACTAGCTTTTTCGGAATTTTATCTTTCACTGGTCTTAGTGCAAAATTATCAACAATTAAATGCAACAGGATTTCGAAAAATTTTGAAAAAACACGACAAGCTGACAGGAAACGAAAGAGGACTTGATTGGAGGATAAACAAAGTTGAAAAGTCGTCTTTTTTTTTAAATCGCGAAATCGAGACGTTAATTACAAATGTGGAGACTAGTGTTATCAATGATCTGGAAGGGGGAAACCGGCAAGCTGGTATGAAGAGACTAAAGGTTTGATAAAAAATGAATGCGTCTGTGTTATTTATTATTACAGGTGCCACCACTATCTGAGAAACAAAAGCCATTAACCACTTTCTCATTGGGGCTTTTCATAGGTGCAAGCGTTGTTCTCCTTTTGGCGATTATATTAACGTGGATGGCATCTCCAGCTCGACCCCAAGAACCTAAATGGGTAGCAGTTCGTCTATTCCGTGGTCCCTTACTTCTATTTCTCTCAATTTTTCTATGCGGCGTCAATATGGCTGGGTGGGCAGCTGCGGGAGTCAATCATGTTTTGATTTTTGAAGTGGATCCCCGAAACCATCTATCATATCAGACACTAATGCAAATCGCCTCCTTCATGATAATGATGTGGTCGTTTGCAGTATTGGCCTACTTATATGCACATATGCTCCACATTCCACCATTCGCACCACCTCTGGTTCTCATGATTGTTTGCTTGGTTTTACTGCTGAATCCGATTGCCAAGCCAGACTCTGTTTTCCACAGGAATTCCCGATTTTGGCTCCTCAAACACTGTTATAAGTGTTTCACATCTCCGTTTCATTTTGTAACATTCACCGATTTTTGGCTCGGTGATCAAATGAATTCGTTAACAACAGCGTTCCTCGATTTTCAATACTTCGTGTGCTTCTATGCTACGGAAGTTGATTATTCAAATGGATGGATTGAGGTTAAAGGAATAAACTCTACGACGGGATCTGTTCCATGGGGAAGCGTTGAACTTTCAAACGGAAAGGATCAGTGTGCATCTGCAGCCGGTTTACGATCATTGATGTCTATCATTCCTGCAATGATTCGCTTTTTGCAGTGCTTGCGCCGTTACAGGGACACAAAACGTGTACACCCTCATCTTGTAAATGCTGGAAAGTATTCAACAACCTTTTTCGTCGTTGCCTGTGGAGCTCTCAACAAGTACTATGAAGCCACTGATCCAAATACAACATCCGTATTTTTCTACATTTGGATTCTCTCTTATATAATGTCGTTCACTTACACTTTCCTGTGGGATATTTTCATGGATTGGGGTCTCATTGATCCCCGAGCGCCGAAAGAAGCAAGATTCTTACGTGAAGAGATGATTTATGGTAGTAAATGGTATTACTATTTAGCTATCGCTCAAGATTTTGTTCTTCGCCTTGCTTGGGTTCTGAATGTGTCACTTGGAGAAGCCTGGACTCTTGATTCGGACTTTTTGACCACAGTGACGGCCCCATTTGAAGTTTTTCGAAGATTTATCTGGAATTATTTCCGTCTCGAAAATGAGCACGTCAATAACTGCGGTCAGTTCCGCGCAGTTAGAGACATTTCTGTGAAACCCATTCGAAAGGGTGATCTGGAGTCGTTGCTTTCGAAAATGGATCAAATGGATGGTGTTACCCATCGCGGACAGGATTTGATGGAGCGCGTTAAAAAACAAAAGAAGTCTGCTAAAGCTTCTAGGCAATTGCTTCGTAAGAATCGTTTCAATAGGATGATAGCAGCTGCTCCAGTTGTCACTACCACCTTCATTGACACAACAAACACTAACACCTAGTTGTTTGAAAGTGCCAGATTGATTGAAATAGTTTTATACAATGTGCACGATTTACTTAATTTTCTTCTTCTGGGTTATCATGGATATATGATATGTCCAATAAACATGCCTACAGGGTTTTTCATCACCGTTTGTCTCATTTTCAATTTTCCATAACATTCCATTCTTAATACCATCACTTTCCCCCTTCAGCTTTAGTTCTCACCCCTTTTCCTTGACTACAGTACCGTGATCATCTTGTTTCTAGTCTTTGAAAGTTTTTTTGGAATTTTTAATAAAAATTATTGGAGTTACAGTGCTTTTTGCCTTTGAAAAGTGTGTTGCTAATATTGCAATGGTTGATGTCTTTTTGTTTTTCTTAATGAAGAAGAATCGTAAAATTTTCAGGTTCTTCAATGTGCCAAGGAAGGGTATACCAGCACTGGGGTCGAACTGAATTCAATTCTCGTCGCCTATTCGAAATTCCGTTCAATAAAGGAGGGATTGACCAAAGAAGCTAGGTACTCTAAAATTCAAACCCGCAACTAGCCAGGGCGGTTTAATCATTTGAAATATATTTTCCTGGAAAACGTAATTATTTATTGTTTTCCTACAAAATTATGATGTTTTCCTCATTCAATAGCCGTTTTTGAAAGCTTCAGCTTAGCCAACCCGGGTTGTAGCGTTTATGTTTAAGTAAAAAAGTAAGTAAAAGTAAAAAGTTGTTTAAGTAAAAATTTTAAACTCGACATATTCAGATTCATGCGGAAAAATATCTTCAAAACCAATCTCAATCCATATCAAACAGCAATAATCTTCGGAGCAGAGAGTCTTATGGGAGACTTGATACCTAAACTTAACGAGATGCGGTCGAATACTAGTCTTCTTGCGTGCAGGTTCCCACTTCCAGAAAATGAGCACTGGACATTGGTGAGGTGAGAAACTGAAACAGTTATGCAAGGTTCTATCTGCAGGAGCACCAAATCGGAGAAGGAATAGATGCTGTTTGGGTCTACAAACGCATATGAAAGATGTTAATGAGAGTAATAATTGTACCTTTATTTTGTTTTGTTTTTGACCTTGTTATCTGTTTTGATAATCAAATAAACCAATGTCTTTAATCAATTTTTAAAAGCCGATATCGATATGACCCGATAATAATCATTTTTAGCTGAAAATGAAATCACTGAAGTTGAAGATTTTCATTCAGAATGTTACTGAAAGGAGCAAATATTATTTTGAATATTACTCGTTCAAGAGCTACCTATTATCAACAGAAGAGCCGATTTCCTCCAGTGTTTGTTCGGTTTGTTTCACTTATCTCGTTTATAAATTAAACTCAGTTGCATAAACCGAGCATTGTGGCTGAAAAGTAAATTTTTTTCCAATTTTCTTCTGAGCTCGTTAAGTCAATATCCTCGGCCGAAGTATTTAGCATCGCTTGTGCAATTTAAGAAGCGGTGAATGTATTTAGTATGCCAGTGCTTTGTATTTCCCAGCACATATAAGCGGCTCCGCCTCGCACTTTTTTAATTAGGCACTTCACACTTTGTTATTTTTTGACATCAAATTTAGGCTTTCTACTTTAGAAGGTTTCTGCTGCGGTACCCAAATGCACTTTTATATCTTGTCTTTGGTCTCTGCTCGTCGGCAATGGTTGCGCCTGTTTTACACTCGGTTCGTGGCAATTTGAATAATTCCAATAATCCGAATGATATTTTCAGTGCTATCTGTACATCACCATGTCAAAACCAGAATTTGACCAGTATCGAGTTGAGCATAACGCTGTTGTTTTAGAGAGACAGAAATTTGGTAAGAAAAGCTAAAAGCAATTTCAGGAAGTTATCTCTTTACAGGAAAAGGACTTTGGTTTCCATTCATTTCAAACGAAAATCCGAAACCTGCGGAGAAATCTCAGTGAAGTTCTAGAAAATATGACGTAAATAATTGCATCTCTTATCTCACATATAGAACAATGAAGTATATATAGTCTGTCTATATATTTGTTTGTCAGGCCAGAAAAGTTTCACCAAAAACTGAAATAAATATGTAGTTATTTTTATGAGCTGATTCTCACTGGATGCTCAAGCGGAGGCTGGACAAAAGCTCTACAGACCCGACAGGCCCGTGGTTGTCCTTCATTTTTGCATCTATGAAAATTTATTAAAATATGGATCGTCTTCAGAAATTCCAGAAAAAATGCACTGTTTTCAGTGAATAAAAGACGGTGTTATCTGCGAAAAAAATTCGAAGTTGGAAGGGTGCTCGAAAATAGTTTCAAGGAAGAATATCCTGTACAGCTCCAATTAAACACGTGTGAGAATAAGGAAACAGGCAATTTTTCGATTTCCCGAATGGTGATTTTCCGGATCGCTTTTTTCGGGAAAAAAATATCTTCAAAAATTACTCCGATATTTTGTGAAAGAGAAAAAGTTAAGAATCCTTTCTTGCTTTTTTGGAACCACAAAACCGAGAGGCAATTTTCGATGGAAAACTACGGGAAAATTAATTTTTAAGGTTCATTTCCCGCACAGGTCGTCTTTCCTCGAGGTTATCGAGCGCCCAATCTCGAGGCAAGTCTGAATTATTTACAGATATCGTTTGAAAGATGCAAAAAAGAAGAACTTCGCCAATGCCGAAAATAAAATGAAGTTGATTGATAATGAGGTATGTCGAATATATAAATATTTTTTGTAACGATGATCTACCATTTTTGATCTCAATTTTCTCATTAGCGGGAACAATTTCGAAGAAAATTGGGTGAGGTGCATTCAATTAACCGTTTTACTTTTTATTTTGGCTGCGTTTAGCTTACATCCGTTTAGCTTGTTTTTTTCAGATACTAACTTGTACTCCCTCATTCTGTTCTAATATGAGTGATAAATCCGGAAGAAGTAATACTAAAACGTCTGATTCCTCGTCTACCAGTTATCATCAAGCAGCTGATCTCAGCATCTTCGGCGGATCTTTCGATGGAGGTGGCTATCGAAAATTTCAGCGAATCTCTGAACGAAACACGTTTTCAGGCGTCTTTTCGTCAAACCTGCCTCTCTTCGACCTCACGGGAACTGGAAACCATAATGCTCTGTACTCACCTCACCCATTTGTCAAGTCTAACGATACATGCCGTCTGACAGCCGCCACCCGATCCGAACCATGGGAACTGTTCAACGCAACACCTGCTGATTTTAGTTTCACGGACTTTTCTGTTGGCCCCCAGTTATTCGCTGACTTTACAGCCAACAATTCATCGTTTGTTGGAAGTTTTCAAAGCAATGTTCGTTCGACTCGCCTTTTGCCTGCGTGGGCCGTCGATGCCAATGGAAACATTCGTGGCGATTTGACGCTTCAAGAAGTGATCCGCAACGGAGCACTTCTCGATTTTGCAATGGACCGCACTGGCGTCAAGTTCTTAGAGCGTCATTTCCCATCAGAGCAAGAAGACGAGATGCGTCGTTTGTTGTTTGACAAACTCACGGAACAGAGCGTAGTTTTCACAAGTCTCTGTCGTAGTGCTGCGGGAAACTTCATAATTCAGAAGTTTGTCGAACATGCTTCACTAGAAGAGCAGGAGCGTCTTGTGAACACGATGAGTGAAAACGGACTAATCGAAATGTGCCTCGACAAGTGCGCATGCCGCGTGGTCCAGCTATCTATTCAGGTTAGACAATCAGAGTCTCTTTCCTCAATAATTCGTTCCGATTTCAGAAATTCGAAGAGTCAATAGCAATGAAGCTCGTCCATAATATCAGCTGCCTCAATTTCCTCCCATTGTGCACGGATCAGTGCGCTATTCACGTCCTGCAGAAAATTGTAAAGATATTGCCAATCAACGCGTGGAGCTTCTTCGTCAAATTCCTCTGCCGAGACGACAATTTAATGACAGTTTGCCAAGACAAGTACGGATGTCGCCTTGTTCAGCAGACAATAGACAAGTTATCTGACAACCCGAAGGTAAACATTTTTAACGAATTCTGGTTTCCAACTGAAATTTCAGCTTCCCTGTTTCAACACTCGCTTGCAGCTTTTGCATGGATTAATGACTACAGTGGCGCGCAACTGCTTCCGTCTTTCTTCAAACGAATTTGCCAATTACGTCGTTCAATATGTCATAAAGTCTTCTGGATTGATGGAAATGTACAGAGACACTATAATTGAGAAGTGTCTGCTTCGTAACATTCTGTCTATGTCTCAAGACAAGTATGCATCTCACGTCGTCGAGGGAGCGTTCCTTTTTGCTCCCCCACACTTGCTCTCTGAAATGATGGACGAGATCTTCGATGGCTATGTCAAAGATCAAGAAACGAATCGTGATGCTTTAGACATCCTTTTGTTTCATCAGTACGGAAACTACGTCATTCAACAAATGATCTCTATTTGCATCTCTGCTCTTCTTGGAAAAGAGTACATATAACGCCGTTTTCTTCCCAACAATGACCTGTCTTGTTTCAGAGAACGTAAAATGAAGCCGTCGGAAATGCGTCTGTATGCCAAGTGGTTCGACAGAATCAAGAACCGTGTCAACCGCCACGCCGGTCGTCTTGAGCGTTTCTCGTCGGGAAAGAAGATAATCGAATCACTTCAGAAGCTCACAGTTCCGATGACGATGACGAACGAACCAATGCCATTGTGGGCAATGCCAACCCCACTTATGGACATCACGTCGCAGTTCATCAACCGTACGAATTTCGAGAAGCGGTCGGTTTTTGATGTTTAAACCACTTTTTGGATATTGCCCGCTTACCACATTATTTAAACACCTCGAAGATCCTGAACTTATCTTATCATATTCCCTACTAGCCAGTTGTACTATTTATTGCTTTCGAGTGAATTCACCTCGCCTCATGTGTATCATACCAGACTGTGCGCCACCTTTCGATGGTTGTGTTCCCTCTGGTAATAATAACCGACTTGTTAAATATATAGCTCCTCCCACATACATTTTTGTAGCATGCCGCATCCTTTCTTTTACGTTGCTATAGTGTCATAATAAAGGCCATTATAGCAGGATTGATGAAAGACTTAAAACCGAACAATCGAAACCGGATGTGCCACAACCGGGCAATAATTCTTCTTTAAAAAGTGCGTGGCACTGGGAAACCGTTAACGTGATTCCTGGTATTTGATTCACGGCAATGTACGCTAATTAACAATAGGTAGAGACGCGAGAAACTCCTTATATACTTACAATTTCCAGCAAAGCACAGCACAATCCATCAACATTATTTGAGGATCAAACAATTTTTAAATTGAAACGTAGTGAAATGTTCATGATAATCAACTGTACACAAAAACAAAACGAGAATATTTCCTACATATGAAATTGATAATAAAAGCCAAAATTGTCAGACCGATTAAATGAGGACGCAGGAACGACAATTTAACTGATTAAAAAACGTTTAATTATATGGAAAGATAGAAGTGAGACGATAAGGCAGGATAAGGCAACACTCGAAAAAGAGATCTGATCAAAAATAGAAGTAAACTAACAAGGAGGGAATCGACTAGAAAACACATGAAAAAGATATGGACAGAGGTATTACTCTAGCTTAGCAAGATATGCCGTTATATGACACTCGAGCTCCGGCTGTAGTGGGAGATATCGACGAGCTGGCACCTGTGGTGGTGCTCCAGAAATGCGGCGGTAACCATAGGTTTCGTCTTCGGAAATGAAATAGTCGCGATTAGAAGGTGATCCCATCGCGGAAAAATGAACGGTGTTTGATTACAAACAATTTGGAAAGTTGTTTCGTCCTCACCTCGGGCATTAGTGAATAATGGCTATTTTCTTGAGGGAGCCCATAATCAGGAGAACGTCCAGCTGTTACAAGAATGTCGAAAACTTCTCGGAAACCATTTGAACGCGGTTTTTTGATTTATAAATATTCAGTTACGCAATAGAAATGTTTAACTGGGTGTTTTTTTGTTTTTTTTTTTGAATCCTGAAACCGAAATCTACCAATAAAACAGCACTTTTTTTGAATGCTAATGATGATGCAAGTTGAAAGCGCCAGTTCTTGTTCCATCCCCAGCAACTCTGGACAAATGAGTACAAAAATTTCACAGTTTCATGATATATGAGCATAAGGTTAGGAGCGACTGAAACAAGAAGAATAAAAGTGCAATTCACAAAAATTTCAAAAAGATGTGATTAATAGGTGAAAGAGTTATTTCTCAAGCAGATCTTGACCCCATATCTGTGTATCACTACTTTTGTGGCTAACAGGTTTGGCAGTATCATTGAAAAATTGGAGGTTAACATGAAGTCGGGAGCACATCTCGAGAAACAGTTCCATATTGGAGTCGGTAAGGCAACCGTGAACGTTCAGATTCTTGAGAGTAGGCTTGTTGTTCAGATGTCTGAATTCATTTAATGACGAATTGATGGTCTTACTGGTTTATGATATGATACTAACATTATGACATTGGGATCTATTCCATAGCATCGATTGAGAGAAACTTTCTTCAATTTTGGGAATTGAGAGAAGATCGTATGTATGACTGAATCGTCTAGTTCCACGTTGTCAGACAAATCGAGGTCAATTAAATCATTGGATATGTTTGCAAGCGCTTCTATATCTGTAATCATTACAATTTTTAATAAAATTCAATGGTATTGCCGAAGTGGTGGTTCGATCCGCGCCTACACAAGCGATTGACGGATCGACTAAGCAACTAAGTAAGCAAGATATCAATCCTTTAACGAAAAAAAAAAATGTTGCGATCAAAGCTGCTAAAAATACAAAATATTTTTTTAAAAATGCGTCTGAGTAAGATCTGCGTTGGCGACTACCGTAATCAGGATGCGGATCAGAAAATTTAAACAGAATTTCAATAAGTTTCAAATGCAACTAGTCACTAAGGCTTCCACAAAAGACGAAGAGAAAAAATCGTCTTTCAGTTCGTCTTGCATTCGTCTTACGCAATAAACGCAAGAATTACGCAAGTCAGACGAATTCAAGACGAAGACGAGACGGTCATATTTTGTCTTTCGTGGAAGCCTTACTTATGACACGCGTAAATTATAAAGAATCAATTAAAATGTTTAGATCTGCAAGGTGAATATGTTGGCCACCAATCATCTTACGACGCCCCGTTTTAGTATCTTTGTAGTTTGAAACAGCTTTGGATTGTTCGTATAATATCAAATCAGTGGTTTACGCAGCAAAAAATGTGTCTTTAAAATTCAAAATTGGGGCGATACTGGGAAAAATGACCACCTCCATAATGCACCATATTAGTCACTTCGTAAATGATAGAATGAGGGGATCTTGACATGAGAAGATTGAGGATAGAGCACAGTAAACTTTTCTACGTTAAAAGAAGGAAACTGCAAATTCCTTACTTAGGGACACGAAAGTGCGCCAAATCTAGTCATGACAAGACATTCAAGTCATAAACGCCGAAAGAGATGATGAAAGCATTTGTACAAAACGTGGTGTTCGACTCGAAGATGCCGAAAAATGCTCTACTGATAGTGGACTCTGGACACAGTTGTAAGGATCAGCCAGCAAGAGACAGCAACACCACATGTAGGTCGTCGTCATTCCGGTACTGGACGTATTCAGCGGTGTGGGTTCAGTATTCAGTATAGATGTTTCAAAAAGTTCCAAAGCCAATCGCCCTATCCAATGTACGTAGCCGCTATGAGACATTAATAAGTTTGGACAAAAAATTTTTTTCGGATACCATCATTGGTTTTCATTAAAAACAAGGGACTCGAGCTGCGTGGTCGAACTAGGACCCTATTTTTCCCACTTATCAGATAAAATCCTAATTGTAAAAGAAAAGCGAAATTTAAATCATTGAATGAACAACGGTTTTTCGACGAGCAGAAAACGTTCTTCACGTAGGTTAATCACAGGGGCGCACCGTCGCCCAGAGTTAGTACTCTTCTGAACCGGAGCACCCGGTGACCGACCAGCAGAGAGATTTGGCGCCTATGCCTGTACTCGGTCACGAGGTTGAAAACAATGTTCAGATATCTAGAAATCTGCGCAGGTAACATTGAAAGTGTTAAATTATGAGTCAGAGTGTGTCAACCAATTTTAAGAAATATTTCTTAACTTTTCTAAGCCAGAATTACATTTTTTTTGAAGTTTGATGAAATATTGCTTACGAAAAGTCATTCACAACCTACAGACGCGAAATAACGAGTTTTAGAAGATTTGATTATTATGATACGGGAATTCTTAATTCCATGAGCGTTAAAATGAAAACAGAAAGCTAATATTGCAGGATTTATTTTTTTCCTTCATAAAGAAAAATTCTGTTCATATTTCAAACAGATAATAAGCCAATTAGTTCGCTAGTGTATTACGCATCTTTTCAGATATTATCAAGCTGGCCATCGAACACTCTGGCTTCTCTCAAACTTGTCAATTTCATACACTTTTAGTATTATTTTTGCGTGTTACAGAAACTTACGTCTATTGTTGAGTCCGATGTTGCGCAATGTTCCAGCAAGGTTTAATCTTTGAATTTTTTTGGTTATCGTCGTGCAAATAACATTGAGAACAGAGTTGGACAATCCACACCACGAAGCATTGAACTCTTCAAGTCTAAAACAAGACTAGTTAGCATCGTGTTTTAGGATTTGAATGAATAAATTTACTTTGTACACTCTTTCAGAATAGTTTTGGCGCCATTTGGTGTGATTCCTTCTGTCATAGAAATATCGAGCTTTCGAAGATTCCTATTGGAAGAAATACAGTTTGCAATCTGATCATCTACAATGTTTCCTTCAATGGATAGACACGTAAGCTTTTGGCACGGCTTCAGTATTATGAGTAGCTGACGGTAAGTTAGATTGGCACGGGAAATATCAAGGTATTCCAGAAAAGAGAAGCCGAGCAGGGTCATTTCGAACAAACGTTTCTCGGCACGGACAGTCGGATCCGGCTGAATTTTAATATATTTTTTAACTTTTCATTTTTATATTTTATCTACCTTAGCACCAGCTAGACGAAGAACCTTAATTTTCCGCCTCATCAAAGTGATCAATGACACTTCGGAGATAGGGCGTTCCATGAAATCTGTGACTAACCAGTTATCACATTTATTTCCAATAACGTAAAATGTCTTGCAAACGAACATAACGGACAAAAGATCTCGCTTTTTCAAATTCGAAAAAATAACCCTGAGAACTTCATCGGGTATCATGTATTTTTTGAATGGGTTTTCAGTGTTTCGTGTATCTTTTCCTTTTCTAGTGATTACGTTTTTCCTTCGTTTCTCGTTTAGATCAATAGACTGAAGCTTGTCTGAACTGAAAAGCTATTACTTTATCATTATTTCAAACTTCCGTAAATACTGTAATTGAAGCACTGCACACTAATGGACATTAGAAAAACAAAAGCATGCATAGTTCGATTACAGTAATTACGATGCTCAGAAGCTTACTTTCTACAAATTGGAATTCGTATGTTTCTTTTGAGAGAACTGCCACAGAAAGAGTGAAACGAGTTCGTTTCATCGGAAAACACTGTAATTCAGCAATAAGGATAACCCCAAAAAGGAACGCAGAAAATGTCATTGAAACTTTTAAAATTGAACTTGCCGTCGCTTTCGTCTTCGGTACTTCTATTGTCTTTGAAAATCGATGGAGGACGGCCAATAATGCGGGACATTGATATCTAACGGATACTTCATAGATTAAGGTATTAGGCAGATAGTAAAGAAATAGAACGGAAATTGCTTATTATTCAACAGCGAAAAAATTCAATAAAAAATCAAGTTTTCTGTAATTTCTTACACCTGCTTCTAGAGGATGATTTTCGGTTTCGGCGATCAGATTTGGAATGCTTAACTGCGCTATAGTACCTCGAATTATGATTAAAAAGTAGAAAAAAATCTATTTAAAAATTCAGTCGCAGGTTTGCATTCTGGAGCAAAGCAAAAAGTATAGCACGCATAGAACAAGTTGTTCGAATCCAGGGATGTTCCGAAATAAGCATTCTATTTCACACTACCCTACATGCAGAAATGTTTGAAATCATTCGTTAACAAGAAAATACCAAAGCTCCCTATTTGAAAAAAATTCCCGAAAGACATCCGAAAATAACGGAGTGAGACAGAGCTGTTGGAAAATCATGAAATATTGGATGAAGTAAATATAATGAAATTCAGAAGTCAGAGAGAACAGTAAACATCAGGTATTACGTTGATGACTGAGAACATGAAGGAATACCAGAAGTGGTCACTAACAAGTGGCACTCACATCTTTATAAACTATAAAATGTTGCAAAATAAAGCTTCCGTAGACTGATTAAAAACCATTAAATAAAAATTCCCAACGTTCAGTAAAATATTAAAATGCGTTTTATTTCAACACCACAAATTAGGTTCAAACAAACGGTAGGACCGAAAGAGCTGCGGAATCGGGTAGTATGACGTAGTAGAAGTATAGCGTTTCAAGTTAGATTTTCCCGATTTGGTGTTGAGTAATCTAAAATTTTGTCCTAAATAGTATTCTGGCAAACTGGCTAAACTCTACTTTTAAAAAAGTAAAACTAAACCCTATGAGAAAATGAGAAAAGTTTTTTTACTTTTCTCATTTTCTCATAGGGAAAACATATGATGAACACACTGATCTACATATATATATTACCATGATGAAAAAGGAAACAGTATGGTAAGGTAATACGACTTCATTATGACCACAGCTAAAGATGTTTTGTTAAGAAATAAATTTTTCGAAATTTTCTTGATAAATGGATTTTCTGTATTCTGTCATACTGGGAATTGGGATGGAAAAACGAATCCCAATGACATCCACAAAATACACAACAATTCCCGTTACTTTTTAGAAAGTTACCCGTTCATTGTGAGAAAAAAAAATAATTAAGCGCAATGAAGGCGTAAGGCATCCGCTCCACCGTACTAAATATTTCAAAAATAAAAATAAACAATGAAGCGGCGCGAATGTCGGAAACTCGTCTGTGTGGCGACCACGGCCACCACACACATTTTATTTTTACCCTCGTCGTCCGAATATCTTGTTAATTTTTGTTAAATAACTCAGGGATTCGATGCGCTGTGGATCCATTTGAAGCGCTGAATCAGGTCAAAGTGTGGTTTCTAAAGCATAAAGTGAAATATGGGCCGTAATGGCCGAGGAATTTCCGATTACCCAGTCGTTTGTTAGTTTTCCTCATCCCATTTTTTGCCGATTTTCCTTTTTTATTAATAAAAACGTTTCGAAAATTTTTCCGAAGCAAAGACAAAAGAAACACAACTTCTACACGAAAGCCAAGGAGAGAAAACTTATGAGAATATAGCAGTGAGCCTTTTGAAATTTCGAAGGGACTTCTTCGAAATTTAAAAAAATCGAAAGTAACAACTGACGGCTTCTGTTGATTATTTAGTTTAAGAGGAATATGATACTGAACAACTTTAATGAATAACGCAAGTATTAGTAATAGTAAGTTATCGCGAAATTTCATTGAATTTAAAATTTGAACTCAAAAGAAATACAGGAAAAAAAATTGTCATCGTTTTGTTATTACACCGTTTCTCGCGAAGATAGTGATTCCGAAACGAAAGGCCTCCGCCGAAACATAGCATGAGATTAAAATACAATTTAAAACCGCAAATTAATAAAATGCATAGTAATAAAATGCAATATTCCCTATTTATCAACTTCAAAGCTATGAAACCGAGGTAGAAGTGGAAAAAATACGCTTAAATATTTCAAAAAATAAGGAAAAACAACAGAGATCAACAACAGAGCATCTTCCGATCATTCAATAATAATTGATCCCGTTTTATGCATATCTTTGAGAGTTAACTTCAGAGTTTCTCGCTGTTCGAGAGTGGGACGGACCATCACTGCACTGACTTCGAGGTTTTTAGCAGGGGTAAGAATAACTGAAATAACGGTGCACATTTGAATCGTTGATGAAAATTCGTCTTTGTTGCCAGAATCCGCATTTGGATCCGCAGGCCAGTAGATAGTCAATTGTTCAAGGTTTTTGTCGAAATCTCGCTCCATTTTCTGCAATTATTAGTCTTCAATTATTGATATCGTATTTATTCCCATTTTATAAAGATTGGCATTTCTCCTACATGCAATATGCGAAAAACTATTGAATTACATCGCACTTACATCAGCATAAACTCGTTTTACAATACCGTATTCGACAATCAACACATCAAAAGAAAAATCCATAACACCGAGAACAACGCCTTGGCAAGTCATTGGACCGACTTCATGTATGAAAACTGAGAAGTAAAGCATAGCCGACTCCTCTGAAGCTTCTTTAGATGCAAGTTTTGTGTCGTTGCATCGAGTACACTAAAATAAAATAGTTAGTTAGCTTTATGTTTACTTTTAAATAAAATTACAAGTTGTTGAATCTCTTCCGGTTTTCTGTCACACCTCTCACTGTATCCAAGTGCAGCAGCCAATTGGCGATGAACAATTACATCTGGATAACGACGGATTGGGGAAGTGAAGTGAGTGTAACGATCGACATTTAAAGCAAAATGGCGGAAATGTGCTGGAGACGTTTGGTACGTGCAGAAGTACTTCGCATGCAGCATTGGCTTTATAGCCAATGATGAAATGACTTGCCGAATGCATGTAGCAAGACGTGAACTTCCTTCATGCTTCCGAAGAGAAGAAGAGAGCAATCCTGATGTGTTTCCATCAAGAGGAAATCCAATTTTCGCGCATTGATTAACCACGTCTCTCATCATTTTTTCTTTTGGTGGTGGATGATTACGGAGAAGAGCATGATTTGGGAAGCTTCTTTCGATTTTTTTGGCTACTTCCATATTTGCCAGCAACATAAATTCTTCCACAAGTTTGTTGGAGTCCTTGATCTGTAAAAATAATAACTTAGTAAACGCTTCCGTTAAGGCTGTAATTTTGGCGTTTGTAGAAATTTCGAGCAGTATTTAATGAAATGATTTTTATAACGAATTGTTCAATTGTTCTATATGAATATCTATCAACCTCATATGCAGACACTCCTTGTGGTTTTTTGTCTTCACTCAATGCAAACTTCAACTTGGGCAACTCGATGCGTAATGCTCCTCCGTTCTCTCTTTTCTTTCGTAGAATCTGTGCTATTCTGTGAAGCATCAGCGTTTTTTCTTTGATCTCAAATGGCGTGTTTCCATCCGAAATATCTGGTAACTCTTCAGTCGTGAAATCTTTATCAGGGTTTTCAATAAAATCTTGGGCATGCTCGTAAGCCAGTTTTACACGAGATCGAATAATGGAACGCCCGAACCACACATCTTTTAATTCGGCTTCGTAGGTCATTTTGAAAACAGTGGAGAATGATAGGCGATCTACTCCAGGATTCAAAGAGCACAATTGTTCACAAAGAATACGCGGCAGCATAGGAATAACCATTTGACATAGATATGTACTATTTCCACGTTCAGCAGCCCATTTGTCCAGCACAGTTCCCTCTTTCAGAAAGTATGAGACATCAGCGATATGGACACCAACTTCGATTCCTGGCGTGCCTTTCCCATCACAATCGTCAATATGGTTCGCATGAAGAGCATCATCGAGATCCCGAGCTGTTTTTGGGTCAATTGTAAACACGATGTCCTTGCGGAAGTCTCGACGGTACTCGAGTTCTTCATCGGGAATCTTCCAATCTTCGGTAGTAAACATGGAAAGGGAGGCAAGACACGCATCGCTAAATTCTTCTTGATCAATTTGATGTTCGAATAGAATACGTTCGGTCTCTGTTTCAATTTCACCTGACATTCCTAGCAACTTCACAAGTTTACCGTCGGCGTACACTGAATCGGCACGCCAGTCAAGCATTTTTGCAGTGTAAAGAAACATGGCGAAATCTTGAGGACGGGTGAAAAAATTCTTATCAACTTCACTTTTTGGTATTAGCATTCGCGGAATTCTGGAATCAGTGGCTACGAAGAGCACATTGGGATTAGCGCTGTTGGGCATAAGTTGAAGTTTTCCTGCGGCAACGCGAAAGTGTTTCTTCTCATTTATCCGAACGATAGCTCCAACAGTGATGAGACACGACTCGGGAACTTCATTTGCGCTTAATCCGTTGTCATCAATTTCATTTTGAAGGGTTCTTTTTTCAGGTTTGTTTGTGTTATTATCGATTTTTCCATGCTTTCTTTCTGAGGTTTTATTCAGTCCCCACCATTTGACATACTCCACATAGTTAACCTTAAAATTCGGAAAAATTTTAAAGCTTCCAAAATGTTTCTCTTACCAGCCACTGTTCTCTTGGCTTTATTTTCACAGTTACAATATCACCTTGCATGGCCCGGTTTCGATCTAGACCAAGAACAAGAACATCTGGATGGTCAGTGCCTTTTGGATGATCCAGAAAGCATTCCTGGTAATTTTTTGGATTTATCCGAAGAACCCCTACAAACATTGACCCATCTTTGACCCCCGCGTCTGCATCTGTCTGTGAAATGTATTCTTCGAATATTTTCCGGGTTGTTTTTTTAGCATTCTGGAAATTTCCGGTATACTGACTTTTGTACATTGATTCTTTCGGTGTATTCTTGATCCTGCAATTTTAATTATTACGTCTCAGCTAGAAAACAAATGTTCCTACGGCGAAGGAGCACCAATCTGTACGCCCGTTGCATTCTGGGTAAATCTGGAAATGTTCAACGATGTTGGCTGCTGTACTGCACTTTGAGCTTCGACTTTTGACATCTGAAAATTGATTTACCAAAATGGGGAAGAAGGGGAAAGGTCCTACAATAAAAACGGTATGAAAAATTCTTGTGCTTTTAAACTTTTCTAGCTATAGCAGAGCCACATATGTAAAGTGACACACGGCCTTTACGGTGTGGTTACGATTGCGAAAATGTTCCGTTTCGCTATCGTTTCTCTTATTGCTTATCTCGGTCTGATTATATTGCAAAATATAGGTAAGAATTGCGCAATAATACGAAATTTGAACTAAAATTGTAAAAAAGGACATAGCTCATAAATAATATGATTTCTAACTTGGAAGAGGAGCACTTTTTGAGACCACACGAAAATGACGAAAAGCAGTAAATCGAAGGTAACAAAAATGGGAAAAATGGTAGAAGAACAATTCTAATGTTGAATGCGGACCGAAACGCGCTATCTTGGTGCACATTTAAGCAGCAACGCAAATTCATTCTTGATATTCTGAGTATCAATCATGTTTAGGAAAATCAACATGTAGATTTTTCCTCTTTAAAACAACTTTCCTATATTCTTAATTTTCATTTTTTTTTTAATTTTCATTTTTAATTTTCGGAAAAAATTACGCTTTCGTTTTCTATTTAGTATTTTCCATTTTCCACGAAACCCAAGTCACTTTGCTCAACTTGATCTTTTTGAAAGGTTTTTCAAGCATTTTTGACAGAAATTCCTCATTTTTATCGTCCTCGCGCAGAATAATTATATTTATTTCCAAAAGCATTATGTGTTTTACAAGGACGAATCGAAAAAGCTCCGAAATGTAGTAATTTTGCCGGTGTGAAAAAATGTGTTCCACTTGGTAGACTAGGTTTGTTTTGAGAAAATAATAATTGCTTATAATAATAGTAATGGGGTTATTCATGAAAAGCACAATTGCATCTTAATGCAAATAATGCCACTTTAATGTTATTCACGATTGCATTTCATGAATAACCCCATAAGTGATTGTTCGATTAAATCCAGATTGTTTGCGCATAACACGACAAATAATGAAAATAATGAATAATACTCATTTTATCGACTTTAGAGGTAAAGAGACATTAATTAATTTTAATTTCTATGAACCATGACTATGATAAATAAAATATTTTTCAAGAATTAGAGGTGCGTTCAAAGTGACAAAAGGTGAGCAAAAAAGAACGAAGCGTCTAATTTAACATATGCTATTGAACCGTTTTTCGAATGCTGCACCACTAGCCTACATTTAATATTTGCAGCTATTCATCAATTTCCGCCAATGAACCAGCGGAGGTGTATTGAAGAACGCTCCTTCGATAATAACAATTTCTATTTTTCACTGATAAAAATTTCTAAGTACTATTTCGAGTGATACAGTACAGAAGAAACAACGCAGAAAGGAAATTTTTGGAGGTCTTTGCTTCTTTCATACAATGAGGGTGGCTTATTGTTATCCGCAGAACTTTAACAACGAGCTATTAAGAACACAAATGATAAATACTGCGAAGAAGAATTTTGCATTTTTCCATTTTCTACAACTGCCGGAACTTTCAACAATAAAAATATTCTGAAGCAATCGTATCTCAAACTATTACAAACATCTGACCTTGGCTCGAAATGTATGAAAATATACGCAGATGAAGATTGAAACGCACCGGGCAAGGAAGTGTTTTAGGAACATAAGTAGCCATTTCTATTCGTTCTACTGTACTAATAGAAAATCAGGAGAACCGACACGTTTTTCTGTAATTATATAGGGGGACCTAAAAAGGTAATGATAACTAGCATTTTTGAAATGTGGGAAATATGACCCGCGCATTAAATAGATATATCAGGGAAGCTTTCTCTAAAAATAAACGATTTTACAGATAAACAGGTTTTTCACCAATTTATTAAATTTTAATATGTGATTTTTAAAATTTTAGTCATATGAAACGTTAAAATAAACAAAATTTTGACAAAGATTTCAGATTTTATTAGGAGAAAGCATAACGTTGCCTAGAACGAGATGGCCGAGGTGGCCGAAGTTGCTATTCCCGCAATGTTTCTCTTGATTTTCAATTAGTTAAATAAAATGAAAAAAAAACGGTAATTTAGTAATAATATTCTTCAACGTTCATACAAAAATATAATTTTTTGTTCACTTCAGCTTTTTTTCAAACTAATTCAATCAGACTTTGTTATACAGAAAGCTTATTGCGCGCAGCCTAATTTTCAAGAAGTCGGACCCCGGATTGACCCATATTTACATTCATGAACATTAGAATACCTTACAGAAGTAGAGAGATTTAAGTTTCGCCAGATTTATGGTTACCGCTTTCGAAAATCTTCGAACAGTTTTTCCATATAGTTTTAATAAAAAACCGAATTTACGAATTTATATTACGGTTTACAAGTCCGCAAACACCGATCGCAAAAAGCTGGACCATAGTGGCTTGTATTATGGTGCCTCACATTACAAAGCCAATAAAAATTACGAAAACAATGAATAGTCCACATCATAAAATTCGTGCAGAGAGTTGAAAAATTGCAAAATTCCATGCAGTGCACAAGCTTCTTCATGATATAACAGCGCTGCATATGCAGAGAACGGCATGATATTTAAGGCGTGGACTATTCGGCTCTCGTTATTTCCCGTTTTGTTTCATTTCTTCTTTCCTCCTTTATCCTTTCGCAGAGCTTCCACTTCCTCTGAAAAACTAACTCTTGCCATAAAACGGTCACGCCACTTCTCAGGCAAATCACTTTTAGACATTTTAGAAATCGATTCTGAGAAGAAAATCGAGAATTCTATTTATGAAGCAAAAGCTTAAGAAATGCCTCTTTTGATTAGAATATCTAAAACAGATCAAACTAAATACAAGAAAAATTCCGACTCATTCTAGAAATTTTAATAGTCGAATTAGATGCTTTCAAGGTCTGATTAAGAATTCCGCAGTCATTTAGAAACTTTACGGTTCTAACCATAAGGCGTGTTACGGTTTAGATATAATCACTTTGGATCTATAAATAGTCTGATTAGAGTTATGCTTCCTGAATAGAGCAAATACAGTAGCGGCCACTTGAATGTCACCTTTTTGTTATTCGGCTATAACTTCTTTTGAAGAAGAGCAATGAAGCCAATTTTTGTGCCGCGTATATAATGAACTCCCCGCGAAATTTCGTGATGTTTCATCGAAAATAAATTTTTTTCTTGGGTTTTTTTTCATTTTTTTCATTTGGTCGTTTTTCATATACTTTTTTCTGAGAGTGAAAACTCCAAGATTTTTACAGATAACTTCTGAAATCTTTGTTTTTGTCATGGCTAAAACCAAAGGGAAACGAGATTTGGCCCCAACTTTGCAATCTGCGATTGCCGAAGGTCGGGAGCAAGGGCGCACGCAGAAGCAGCTTGCCGAGCAGTTCAATATCCATCGTAGCACCGTTTCAAAATTTCTAAAACGCTGGAAGACTCAAAACGGACATGCAATTAAAAGAAAACACTTGGGGATTCGTGTTACGGACCATCTGACAGATAGAAACATTATTCGGGCTTCCAGAACCAACCCAAGGCTGTCTGCCGCTGAAGTTCTCGAGCAAGTTTCTCATCATGGATCGCCTGTAGCTAGCGTCAGAACGATCAGACGTCGTCTGAATGATGCCGGACTGTTTGGTAGGAGGTCTGTGAAGAAAAGAGAGCAAATACAGCTCGCCTTAGTTCTCAGGTATGTAAATCCTTTTGGCTCAAAGTAGAAATGCGAATTCTAAAAAAAGCGCGCGGGTCTAATTATAAGGTAATTAATAAATATTATTACGTAATTTTCCGTTATGCTGGCTGGCTTTTAAGCCACAGAATAGGCTAGAGAAGACTTGACGAATTCCAACCTGTCGAACAAGCCGGGTTTCGAAAAAAATTCAGCTGCATCGACCACATCCACACAGTCACTCAACTAATCGAACCTCAGAGGGAGTACAAACAACCGCTCTACCCCTGTTTTATTGATTACGTCAAGGCCTTCGATAGTGTGGAACTCAACGCGGTGTGGAACGCACTCAACCAAACTGGAGTCGACGCAGAATACATCAATCTCCTCGAGGAATGAAATATGGGAACAACTATCAAGATCAAGATGTTTATGAAAGAGCTGACCATCCCAATCGGCAAAGGGGTACGGCAAGGAGACACAATCTCACCGAAACTCTTCACTGCCGCTCTACAACACGCGATGATCAACCTCGACTAGGAGGACCAATGGATCATGATAGATGGCAAGAAGCTCAACAATCTTCGATTTGCCGACGATATCGTTCTAATAAGTCACAGCTCTGCGGAACTTCAAAGCATGGTCAATGACATAGACAAAGTTGGAAAAGCCATCGGACTAGAAATGAATCGCAGCAAAACGGAAGTAATGAGAAATAGTTGGACAACAGCGGATATCACCACTGTCAGAGGAATCCCCCTTCCGTATGTCGACAAATACATCTATCTGGGAAGACTGGTATCCATGGACAACAATCTCAAAGCAGAAATAAGCCGAAGAAGCTCAGCATGGGCTGCCATGGGCGGTATCAAAGTAGCTGCTCAACTCATATTCAGCATGAAGATAAGAGCCGAACTGTTCGATTCGACAGTTCTCCCCGCGCTCTGCTACGGATCTGACTCATGGGCGAATAACAAGACTACATCTATGATTCTCACAAGAACTCAACGAGCCCAAGAAAGATCATTACTGGGAACTAATCGAGGAGAACAACGAGAGCAGAATCTAAGAAGCACCGATCTACGGCAAAAATCCGGCATCCGAGACGCTGTGGAATACACAACCACCGCGAAGTACCGATGGGCAGGCCACGTCGTACGAAGACAAGACGATAGATGGACAAACCGAATCACCTTATTGTATCCAAGGAACGTTACATTGGACCGTCTAGAAATAAGATGGTCTGATGCACTGAAGAAGTTCAATACTCCCTACGGCAACTGGTCCCAAGCCGCACGGAACCGAAACAAATGAAAAGAGACGTGTGCCCGGCGCTGAGAACACCCCCAGCCGACTACCGGGCGTCCAAGTATCCAAGTAAGTAAGTATTTTCCGTTAAGCTTGACTCATTCGCACAGATTGCGAAGCTACAGAACCTGTTTTCTTGTTAAATAATGATTCGTTTTTACCTAGGAAACCTGCTGTCTCGCACATTAAGGTGGTCTTGCTCTTCCAGCTAGCTTATTTCCTGTACACACCTTAAACTTGGGTAATTACATGAGCCAATACACACATTACGCTTTTTCTGCCATTATTGACTGCATTCGGAAATTCATGAAAAATTCCGGCGTCGCTAGAAAACTGTAGGTTAACAAAATGCTAGTTACCAGGGTCGATTCCAGTGGCTTTTCAAGCCTGAGGTCTCTTATTCAATAGATAAATAAATAAATAAATTGCGTTTAAACGGCTTTTAAACGACTTTAAAAATTGGAATATTCTTGCATAGAGTAGTTCTTCGTTTTTCGATTTAAAAAGTAATGTTGCCGCTAAAATTTTCATCATTCCTTCTGCCGTAATTCGTCTAGAAGTTGTGTTTTTCTTAAAATAAAATATTGCATATCAAAAAAAAATACTTTCTCAGCACTTCTAAAACTGGGAAACAACGCAAGAATCCACCGTTACCTAGGCAACTGAGCATTCATATTTCGAGTAAAAGTATTGATGTTGTAGTAGTGCAACGATTTTGCAATCGATCATCATAAGATAACTAATTTCTCTCGTGATAATATCGAATTACAATTGTTTAGTAGCAGCCTCACCGTAAGAAATTGGACCCTTGATATTGAAATTGGCGCTCGCTGGCTTTCCAATGTTTAATTGATGTAGTAGAGCGCGAAAAGCGTTCTTACTATTTCCCATTATAATCGACGAATGTCTTAATATCACGAAATACGGCGGCTTTGAAGACAGTATAATAACATTTCGAAATATTTCTGTCGCAATAACATTTAATTTTTGAATTCTACTCGCTACAATTTCATAGTAAGAAGCAGCATTTGAAGTGGTATTTAATGATGCATATGTAATACGGACGGTCCAATTTCACCCGTTGATAGTCAAGGAATAAGGTCTCCCCGCCTCTGTTCTGAGCGGTCCACTACAACTGTGCTCCTATCTTGTATCGGCAGTGCGTTGTTGGGTCAATACTCAATGATGAACAAACCCTGCGGCGCACACACTGATTTGCATTCAATTGGTCCGCCCACTTTTCTGTGTCGTCTCCCCGTTTTCTTGTTTATTTATACATGAACAATTCAGGAATTTCGTTTCTAGGCCATGGCCAGTTTGAAACAAATGTTCGGTCCACCCGAAATGTTTTCATAATTAAAAAAATATTCATTTTAAATAATATCAGAAAATACAATTATGTAAAATAGTTACTGGAGTACTGATGCTTTTACATAATGGCCGAGCGACGATTAGCGTGGCCGACCATTGATTGTCGTGGCCGAACGTTCGCAACGATTCTCAAATAAATAATTGTCACTTTTAAGTAGCGCCATTATTCATTCAGACGGTAAAAATAGCAGCCTGACAAGAAGTTTTCAGAAAATACGATATTTAAAGGAGTATGTGAAACTCTTCTGAAGTTGCCGTAACTACTGAAGCGTTCAATTTTTCCGATTTTGATAGTATCTTTTGGCAAAGAGTGAGAAAGTAGAATTATTTTGCATAAAAACGCTATGAAAAATGTTTGTATCTTCTTTTGACCAACTTCGCTTATTATTACGATGAGTTATTGATTTTTTTTATATCTTTTCAGATCGAACCCAAGCTTGAACCGAAACCATTACAACATGGCGACGGAGGATCCAGCGGATTATTTTCCGATGGACAAAGAAGTGCGTAGCCGTTATTTAATCTGGGAAATTATCAATTTTAATTGTTTTAGGCCGCTGAGGAAGAGATAGCACTCTTGGTTCGCAAACCTGGATTTGATGAGCTCACACCATCGGATATAGTTAGACATATGAAAGTGAGCCTAATAAAAATTATATAATATGATTTTTGTTTTTAAAGAATCGCTTCAATATCAATTTCGATTCATACAAGTCTCAACTGAAGAAAATGGTTATAGATGAAATTAGAAAAAGAAACGAGGAAAACAGATCAGATAGTTCCGATGACGATGGTAGCAGCAGTGAGAGTGGCAGTGATAGTGATAGTGACAGTGATAGTGATAGCGATGGTAGAAATGATGCAAATGGCCTAGAAAAAAGTAGCACCGAAAAGGAAGAAAGAAACTCGAAAAAAGAAATCAAAAAACCTGTGAAAGAAACCAACCAGAAAAACTCAGAAAAACAAGACTCAGATTCTGACAGTGGAGTGGAAGATGCACGTCTGACAAAAAAAGCGAAGAAACCGGTTGCGAAAGTGGAATCTGACATGGCTTCAAATATAAAGTCAACACGACGAGCAGCAGCATCCGATGCATTAAAACAGATTCGAAACTCTTCAGGAGGAGGGAGATTCAGCAAGAAAAATAAGGAAAAAGATCCGAATGCCGATAATTCAGGAAGATTCGGACCAATGACGAAGCTGTGTTACATTAGTACTGAATTGCAGCAAGTCACCAAGGATCAATGGATGAAGCGCTGTGACGTTGTCAAAGTCATGTGGGAGTATATTAACGAAAAAAATTTGAAAGACCCAAAAAATAAACAATTTGTTTTATGTGACGACGTCTTGAAATCAATCTTCAAGCAGAACCGAATTAAAGCATTCGGAATGGCTAAGTTCCTTACCAAACACATTATTGGTACTACTGATATGGAACCTGATATGCTCAAAGAAGCTGAAAATGAAATGAGTAAAAGAAAAAAAGAGTGGCAGGTAATATTTTATTTATTTTTCGTAGCAGAAAATTTTTGAAATGAAAAAAAAATTATATCTCAGCGAATTTTACCGATGAAACGGCTGAAGATATCGGAAGAACTAAAATGCCCAAAAACAGTGTTCCCGATTCGGTAAACGTAATTACAAAAGCGAATGATGGCTTTCGTTCCTTCCATGTTTCCATAAAACCATTTCTTTCGCCGCTGTTCCACCGGTAGAAATTTCTGAGTTCCAATTTTTTGTATATTTCATTTACGTCTGGTACTTTACTTTTATCTCAACTTTTTCTAGGAGAGAATTCGAATTAAACGTGAAGCTGAGGAGACCCATCAGGTATCAAATTCTGATGCATTTGATGGGCCATCTGTCAAAAAGTCTAGAAATGATGACGGTGCAATGAATTCGGAGAAAAACGAAGATCAGTCTTCATCCGACACAAACTAATACTATCGAAATTATTATAATAACTCGATAAATTTTGTCCGAGTTTCATTCCATTTTTGCTCTCTATTTTATTAAATAAGACAAGCTATTTCCACTCTTCAGTTGACAGGTGTCCTTAGTTTAAAATGCACAGCCTGTTAATATATATTCATGTCGCATTCATTCTCTTGAATCTCTTTCGTATACTCAAAAGTCTACTAAATCCTTTCCCATTGAAACGTAAATGTGTTAATTTTTTCCCTGTCCCTTTCGTTTTTGTTCATATAATTCAGCTCTCGAATTTTTTGATATCATTAAAATCTTCCTTTATTATGTCGACGCAATGGACCACCGGGCACCCATTTCTTTGCTTAATTTTCATTTATTTCGTTTTGTTGGTGGAAGAACATAGTATTAAACTTTTGTTTCATTTCAACTCTATCGTCTGAGAGTTTCTTTATACATCATTTTTTCATGTTTCAATACGATAACTATTATTTTCGAATCGGTAAAAATGTATTCTTTTAAGATAATTTTTTGAGGCGGTGGAACCATGACAGATGTAGAAACTAAGAGTAAGGCTAAAAAGACCGTCATTGGAACGTTTCTAGGTCGTTTGAGCAGAAGCAAGAGTCGTGGGAAGGATGTGGATCATATTAAAAAGTGAGTAGTCGATCTTGTTGGTCTTGACCAGAAAGTGAACACATTTTCAGCATTCATAACTCGGAAGCCCCAAGACATGTTCCTACATCTAAAAGCGATGGTAACGTAAAATCAGTAAGCTATCATCATTGCTCAGAAACTTCGCACAGAGGTAATTTCCTTCTACAAAATCCGTTTTGAATCCTTCAGTTCCAGAAGAGAGTGCTAATCATCTGGCTGAAGACACCAGAATGTCTCCTGCTCGGAGGCTTCTCAATCGATTCTCCACGTTACGCTCAACTGGAAAATTTAAGGTATCAGTCCTAGATTTCAAAAAAAAAAAAAGATTACAACTTAATTCTTTCGTGGAATTAACTTTAAAAAGTGAGATTGACGTAGTATCAATCGGGAAACCATCGCTTTATCATTCCTTGATTAATGAGTTTTCTTTCCTTAAAGTCTTCGTCATCTCGTGGTGCTTCCAGTGACCGCCTCAATACATCAAATAATGGTCTCTCAGGTAAATTTTTTTTTGTTCATCATGCTCTGATGTATATTTATGCATTACTAAAAAAACTAAGCGTGCACTCATTTTCGGATGTGTACTTAAAATCAATTGCAGCCAAAACTACGTCCGATCATGATCTTCATGTATTTTCAACCAAGAAAAACAAACATATGACACCCACATCGGGAATACCAACTGGGGCACAATCAGAAACTGATCTGCGTTTCGTGACATCTCGCGACAGCCACGTTAGTAACAGCTGTTGAGCTATATTCATTCTCTTTTTTACAGATTAGCATTCCTTTCTGTGAGCCATTTGGATTCGGCGAAAAATCTCCACGAGCATTCATGTCAGAGAACGATATCTCTATTGGAGCCGCCGATTTTCCAGAGGTGAACCGAACACCAAGTTATCTCAGAATATCATGTGCTTTGAACGGATACACAAGGTGAATTGATATTACCTTGTTAAATATTTAATAGTAATAGTGAAATTGTTCTTCAGGTCTCCAAAAGCGGATTTAACACCTAAAGCGCCACCCATGGGAGAAAGTTTGGTTGAGAGGTAATGCTGATTCTTAAAATCCCTTATTAAATGTTAGCATTTTTAAAAATTGTTTTATATTGCAATCAATAAGTGTTCACAAATGCTATTATATGAAATGGTAGCGAATTCATATCCTGGAATAGGGTAGGGTATGGAAGCAAAAAGTCAAACAAATTATTTTGCACATTGTTAAAAAAAAACACCCAATTCCATATGTGTGTGTTCATGGTCTTCAGACCTTGGCGCCTTTCCAACTAAACCAATTTTTAAAAATTTTGTCTTAACGTGATTCATTAATTTGATTGTTGACTTAATTGACATATATGCAGGTAGGTGAAGAATTACGTGATTAATGCTTTGAATTATAGAGAATGCATTAGGGAAAAATATTACACACGTGTTCTCCTAGTCCTTTCATCAATAGTATTTTTCGAAATCATCCCTAAATTTTTGTTTTTTTTAATTGGAAATTTTTACAACTTTGCAGTTATTGGGCGTATTTATTATCGCCGTAAGAAAGTTCCGACATTTTTTCGGCGCAATCTTAGTTGGGGGGGGCCACTCGTTTTTAGTCATTTTTGGAGGTTTAAAAAACATTTTTTTTTCTGAAAATGTTATTAGATGTACACGAATAACTCTAGTAATTTTTAGAACACTTTTATGGGCAGACAACAAAAATACGCACAAAAAAGAAAATGACGCTATCTTAGTTGGGGGGTCCAATGGTTTTTTCGGCTTTTTTGGAATATTTTTGTTTCTGAAAAGCACCACGCTTATTCAAATGTAACTTATCCTTATTTGTCATGATCCAATTAAACTTTAAAAAAAGCAAAATCAGAAAAGCAAAAAAAGCTTACGTTGGAGCGGAACCGAACCACGACCCCGAATTCCCATCCCCCCTCTTCCCCCCTCGGCCACCGCTGCTTGGTTATTTCAACATTGAGAATGCATAGAAGAAAGAAGGTGAATGAAGGGGGCGAGTAAAGGGCGCGGTGCTCAGGATTTTCAGATCCAATCGTGGTTTTCGTGCCACGGGTAAGCGCCACGAGTGAAAAAAAACTCACAAATATTTTAACAGTAACAACAAACAATTGTCCAAAAAAATGTTTTTTAAACCTCCAAAAATGACTAAAAACGAGTGGCCCCCCCCCCCCAACTAAGATTGCGCCATTTTTTCGAGTCGGGATTTGAATTTAGAGGCTCCGCCATTCATCATCGTTGCAGCGTATTTGCTATGCGCGATATATGGGCGGAGCCTCTAAATTCAAATCCCGATTTCCGCGGGCTCGAAAAAATGTCGGAACTTTTTTAAGGCGATAATATTATCGCCGTAAAAAAGTTCCGACATTTTTTCGAGCCCGCGAAAATCGGGATTTGAATTTAGAGGCTCCTTATTTTTTCTTCTGAATTTTCAAAATTAAACTGAATTAAAACAACGAAATTGTATTAATCGTGAATTTTTTTACACGTTTCTTCGAATGTTTAAATATATCAATTTGCGTCATTTATTTTTTTTTCGTTTCTTCTGATAAAAATATATCGCGCATAGCAAATGCGCTGATGAAATGGGCGGAGCCTCTAAATTCAAATCCCGATTTCCGCGGGCTCGAAAAAATGTCGGAACTTTTTTACGGCGATAATAGTAAGGCTTCCACGAAAGACGAAGTAAGACCGTCTCGTCTCGTCTCGTCTTCGCCATTGTCTAGAATTCGTCTAATGAAGAGATAGACATTGTGTTGGTACACATGTATTTTAATTGACGACGTAAGACTAACGCAAGACGAACGAAGACGAGACGAAAGGATTCCACGACAGACGACTGATTTGTTTCGTCTTTCGTGGAAACCTTAGTATTTAGTTTTGATCGTTACGCTAGCGCTAAGCTTGCGTGAAAGTTTGTTGAATGTTGCGCAAAGGTTTGGCGACATTGACGGCTCCGAATATTATGCATGTTCCGCTTTTATCTCTTGAGAAGCCGCCCAGCCATCATTTAAAAGTTGTCATCTACTATAATGCGCTGTTGTAACGCAAAATGTTTTGCCCTAATTTATTGAAATTTGTATGAAATTTATTCAGTTTAGATAGTTTTTTGCCTTTCTGTGAAGCATTTCAGCTTGAAATATGCGAACCAACTTTAAATGGATTCTGCTCCAAACTGCTTATTCTTAAAATGACGCCAACTCAAAAAGAAATAGTGTAGTGTACAATCGTGTAGTACACGAACGTATTAATTTATCATTCCAAAATCTAATTGAGAAACGAGCCATTTTTTTTCAAATTTTTTGAAAAGAAACACTTTTTTTTTGGTTTGGCATTCTACTTGAAATAAATTATTTTGAACTAAGTTTCTTAAAGTTTTTTCAACTTTCTTTGCCTTGCGCTTTGGACATAGAAAGACATTTCCAATATAATAGTATATAGTGTAAACGCCAGTGTTTTTTGTACGGTGTGGTTAAGGGTCTGAAAACAAATTGAATTTCGTTAGTGGCCCTTCCATAATATTTGCATTTTTAAAAATTAGGGCATTGTGAAGCTGCCGCGGAGTAAGCGAATTTAGTGTCGCTAGATCATCCAGAAAATGATATTCACAGTTGCGGCATTTTGGGAATGTTCTCGTGTTAATTGGTTTGAGTTTCTCCCTTATCCAACTCTATCCTAGGATATCAACGCTCGATCTTTGTATGTTAGACCGGAGAAAAGTTCCCTGGTGAAATTGTGACTAATAATACTAAATAAGTATGATGTAAAGTCTTGTGTCCCGTATAATTATAAAGTTCTTTCAGACGTGCCCGAGTTTTCTCACAACCCCAAGAACGGAAACCTGCCCCTGGTGTTAGCAGTCCACATCCAAGCACACTGTCCAGTAATTCGAAATATTCGATAATAGAGTGGTATGTTGTCTATTATTTATTCAATACATTCATCTACCTTTTTGTATTTTTGTAATTGCTAGCCTTGGAACATCCACTACCTGTTAGTTATGAAGAAATGAGAACGCACTCGGTCACCGAAAGTGTAATTTGATAAGCAGAATCGAATATTAATAGATGCGCTATTGGGTGGAAGGGGTGTGTTCGTCGAAGACATTTGCCCGCAATGACAGATTGGCGCACAACTGAACGCTCCAAACGGCCAAGCGAACAGAGAAGTAGGTGATGCCCACCGAAACAATTACTAATCGGTTGACCGCCTCGCTCTCGCACAAAACGTAACTACTTTTTTTGTATACTTCTAAATTGCACATTTCTGGTATCTTAAAAGAGTGCTGCTCCTTGTATAGATGCAGCAATAATATAAGTCTCCACGTGTTGCTGAAAGCGCATGCTTTCTGAAGTATCATTAGTCGTTTCTTCATGAAACATGCCAAAATATAATTATCAAAGAAAAAAACTAGTTCTCAACCCTACTATGAATGGAAGCAAAGGATTAAAGTGGAAAATTTACGCCTTTTAACAGTTTTTCATTCTGTTTCATTCAATCGCGGTCAATAGCATCTTTCCTGCGCGTGTCATATAACTTTCTAAAATGAAGCCGTATCCTGTTCTTTTTGTTTGGACTATATCCGGTATCTTGTTACTTCTTTTCTTTTGCTGCTTCTTCGTCACTTTAGGCAACATTATTTGTCTCCATTCTGTTCAAGAGCCCTCCATGTGTCTCATCTAATTATTCATCTCGACAGAACACAGAACTGCCCTTTCCCGATTAATGTTTGTGACACGAGTCCCTTCTTTCCCCAATGTCGCACTTGTTTATTATTCATGAATAACGCCAGGCTCGATTCATCATGGATCAAAATTTGAGGGCTTTCTTGATTCTGGCGGTTCTGGCGGTTTCCAATAATACTCTCACTTTTTCTACGTAAACTATATCTAAACATACTTGGTTTTCTGTTCTGGTTTTTTCTATAGGAGTTTCAAAATAATAAATGGGTTTCCTAGTTTGTACAGTGCTGTTTCTTCTCCCGCCATCATTACGAACACACCTGCTTTTGCTTCCTTTTCCCTCGCATTTCGTGTATTCCATTTTGTCGCGCTATCTTCGGTCTCTTCTCCCTGATGCTGGTTGTCTTCATCGTTTGATTCGAAGGTAAGCCATTGAATTTCTATAAATCCATATCGTTAGAAAATATATTATGGTTGGCCTTCCTCCCTTCTCAATCTCATTCTATTGAGTGCAATTTCCCTCAGACGACAAATAAGTTACTGTCGAATTTAAATAATGTTTTCATCTTCTAACCAGGCGGTGTAGTTTTCAGTTTCTGCAAAACAATATCCAATAAAATTTTCTATGTTTTTACCTGATATATGAAGATTATTTCGATAACCTCGGGAAGACACTTAATCTGACAACCATATCGGTTACTGACCTCCTATTCGAATCAAGCCGATCTTGATGCTAATCTCAAATGGTTTTACATTTGTCTATTGTTGAATTTCCTCTCGTTTCCCTCCTTCCGAAAAGTTGTTTGAATTTTCACTTCTACAATAGGATTATACCGCCAGATTAATAACAATGTTGGTCAGTGTCGGACGAATGTCGGGCCCATGTTATGTTTGTACTTGTGTATTAGTACAAATATCAGTCCTAACGTTTTGTGGAACCATTCAGTCGCCCATCCATCACACGCTTGTGTGCGCCGAAGCGTAGTTTGTAATCAGGGAGTGGTCGTACCACTATTCATTATTGCATCGTTAAATACGTTTATTGTTCTCTCTGCTAGGAATGGTTTTCAACGAAACAAAGTAGTTCATATAGTCCCGCATAGCCATTAAAGGGATATCACCTCCGGCAGTAGCAGGATTTTGATTGGCTCGCGATAAGCGGGCTCGATGTTTGCCTTCTTCCACATTGCCGCCATCAATTACCTCCTTCTCGCACATTAGCTCGGTTCCGCACCACTCCCGTCATCCGTTTCTTGTTGTGTTGACCTTCTTCAGGCGGTAGCTACCTGGACGCATTGGGCCTTTACTGAACGAATGTATCATAATATGTTACTGATGAAAACTGTGTCTTGATGGTCACTCCGCCTGCCGTCGTTCTCTTTCCCCAGATCGTATTTCTCTCATTATTTTTTTCACTCATTCTTTTCTTTCCTTGTTCACTTCGAAAAGTAATCTCTCAAAATTTCAAGAATCACTTACCGTACACTGTTAAAACAATTAAACGCTAATGTTCTTTGCAATTTTTTTGATTGGTCAATCAGCGCTTATCATTCTTTGTTTTTCTTGAAAGCTTTGAGTAACTTTCATGTGTTCTCTCAGCCATTCTCTAGCACTAAAGCTAGTTCGTCGGCAGTTAACAAAAATACTTTACAGCTCTACTCCTATCGCGTTATCAAGGAATAATAATTGGAGCGCTGTTGAAAACGATATGGGAAATCATGTCTCCACGCCGGGACCGATCAGAGACCTTATTTCTAAATTCGATCAACTGGATCTTTGTAGTGCCAAAAAGAACGAAAAACATGGAGTTGAAAACATCGAGCCCCATCAATTCGTTATCAATCAGCAACCTGTATGTGCTACAAAGAATATGCTCGATGGTTGTTTTCATTTTCAGGTATTCGATGAGATAGTTTTGAAGAAAGAAGCAAATGAAAACGATGAAGAGAAAATGACTGGCGATCCTAATTCCAATATTTTGACTGATGCCGAAAGTGACAGCGGGATTTCCGGATCGTCTCCTGCTAGCTCTAAAAAGAACATTGAAATTTTAAAAGATTCAAAAGAAAATGAAGAACAAGAAGTGACATCCTCTACTCCATCAGACGGACTTGAGTTCAGAGCTCTTCACGACAAAATTAAAGCCCAGTTACAGTCCTTGATGAAGGCTGCAAGTGCCGACCTTGAACACGCAGATGATTATCCAGAAAAGTGTGCCGATTCATTAAGAGCTGCTCACGGCAACGCGCATCTTCTTGTTAGAAAAAAGTTTGCGAAGTTCAACGAGTTGATCGAAAAGAATCTTGTAAAATTTATCTACGAAAAACGCATTATTTTTATATCTACTTATTTTCAGAACCCTATTGAAGACGACCCAATGCCAGTGACTGTTCCAGATCTTGAAGGATTTTGGGTGACCATTGATATGGAGTTGAGAGCAATTCTCAGGGAGTTTGCGAAGGTTGAACGGTATAGAGCTGCAAACTGGAATCCAAGTGCTGTTGAAGATGAGGAAGTTGACACGACGCCTGTAGCGCAGAACAACAGGCCCATGTTAGCTAAAAAGAAGGCACCAGTTATGTCGGAGGAAACAAAGAAGAAACTGGCTGAGCAGGTATTTGATTTGTAAATCGGTGTTTTCCTAACTGTAAAATTCATTAGGAAGGCGAATTTTTAAGAGACTAATTTATTTCTTATAGTAAACTTTCAAAAATCAGCATTTTAATTATTGTAGAAAGCGAAAGCCGAAAAAAGGAGGGCGGAAATGAGAGCCCAGATGCGTGAAAAAATGAAAAACAAAAACCAGGAAGAACCTGTGTTTGGAGCATCCGAAGAGTGCTGATAGCCAAGCCCATTCCATATATTTTATCTCATCATCTCCATAGACCTTATTTTACTCGCCTTTACCACGACAAATCACAGCAATTGGAGCTGGACCATTTACCGATTACTAATGCGACGAATAAGATTCGTCCTATCAATATCAATGCATTGTGTTTACGAAGTCATCTTAATTCATTGTTCGATTTTTGAAATGTTTTGCTAGCATATTTATGATTAATTGACCAAATCGCGGGTCATTCTTATTCATTTTGCTATTTTTCTTTCACAGGTCAAACGCGACAGAACTTATGAGTAATCAATGTTTAAAACAGGTTTACCGCATTTGACCTGTTGTTAGCTCGGCTATAATGAATCATTTTATTTAGGATTATTCTTTTATCATTCTCCAATGAAAGCTACAATCATCGTATTTAATCATAAACCGAAAGCTTAATAGGAAACAACATGTATTGCTCATAGTGGTAATCTGTATGATTACGCCTTGATTACACAGCCCTGGTTTCTCTTCGTTTGTTTCACGTCAATTTTGTGTATCAAAAACCTTTAAATGACTTCCACTGTTAAGAGATTCCTTTTAACATTTTTCGGCGTCCATCTTTCAAGTTGAGATCAACCACCACGCTAAAAAACATCCAAAGAAGAGAGTCAAAATTAGTGACTTCATTGTGCTCTAACACAATCTCAAAAGTTAATTTATTATCGTTATTATCATAAGTTTTAAATTTTAGACAAAATTTTGAAAATTTCTTTGTTTCCATCAATATTTTACCCATTTTATTATGCATCAAAACAGATGGTATATTTGAAAACATTTGAAAACGTGTTCAAAATACAATTTGCGCAGCAGGTAATCTTCGCAATGTTTGAAATGAAGTCTGGCTAGACACGAGTCCATCTTTTAATGACTTTCGCTCGACCTTCTGCGCACCACCGAAACGTAGCAATTGACAAAAGTGCCGCCAGATGTGTGCACGACGTGCAGCAGTTGCGGTTACAGCGTGCAGGTGTTGAATGTCGAAGGATGTTAATGGTACGACTAGTAGTATTTTTGGTTTTATAGTGAACTTTCGTTAAATAGGACCTCAAAATTCTGAAAGGGTTTATAGAGAACAACGGCGGATAACGAAAATAATTGAATTTCACAACTATCCTGAGCAGAGTAGAATAAAATATGATAGAAATTATGCAGTTAAAATTACATCCATATCTAATACAGCTCGATATTCGCGAAAACGTCTAATTCTTGATATTCCTTGACATTGATGTCAGAAAACCCAAAAAAAAAGAAGCGTTTTTATGATTTTACATCATTTTCGTAGGCTCACAATGTTTTACGAATTTATAAATTCGGGGGTATGTGAAACCGGAACAAAATGAGAATAGAACTCGTAGGAAATCGGAACATGATGAAAATAAAACTGTTAAAAAAGAAAACTGTATTGAATTGGAACTGATAGGGAATTAGAACTGTTTTAAAGTAAAACCGCATGGAAGCGGAACTGTATGGAATTGGAACTCTGTTCAATGGAGCGCGTTTGCTTTACAAGAGTATTTTTAGTTGATTTAACGCTGAGAAAAGTACTCGTGTAAAGCAAACGCGCTCCATTGAACAAAGTTCCAATTAAATACAGTTCCGCTTCCATGCGGTTTTACTTTAAAACAGTTCTAATTCCCTATCAGTTCCAATTCAATACAGTTTTCTTTTTTAACTTTTTTATTTTCATCATGTTCCGATTTCCTACGAGTTCTATTCTCATTTTGTTCCGATTTCACGTACCCCCATAAATTCTCTCTCTAACTGCGACAGAGTAAAGTTGCATAGAAAGAGAGAAGACGCCTTTTTGAGCAGTTTGCCGCTCAAAAAGTGAATTTTGAGCAGCAAATTGCACGAAAAAGTGTCTGAAATGTTAGAGAATTTGTTTTATTAGTATAATCAACTTCTCATAGAGAACCACATTACTATATCATTATATTATGAATATAATATATTCGTAATAATATTTCTTTCTCGTTTTCTTCGAAATGTATTTAATGTTTTAAAAAATGCTGAAACTTTTAGCGCCCGAAACACCGTAATACTTGTTTCGTTTGGCGAAATCATTAAATTCGTTAGAAATCGTTACCAATTCAAATAATTAGTATAATTTGCACACGCCGCTTCAGACAGAAACCCCGTTTCATTTCTTTCTTCATTTGAATCGAGCAGAGATCCTTCAGAATGGTGTAAATCATGACAATGTCTTCAACAACTGCTTTGTTGATTTAGGCGAAAATAGAAACGTTGCTCAATGAATCCATCGATCTTCAAAGTAGGTCGTTTCGTCAAACAGCAGCACACAGCGTAATTAATTTCTCATCCAAAAACTATTTGTTTCTCAATGACTTTTTATTTTTTTAATTAAACAAGCAAAACTCATTTTTCATTTCTATTATTCCATATGATTCTATTATAATTTTGAATCATTCGGCCTTAATGAAAATAATCGTAACGAATACAATACGAAATACTCTGATTCCTTGTTCTGATTCGTTGTTTACTTTGATTTTTGCACTAATTGCCTACGTATCACCGGTTAATGCTCTAAAGAATGTTGCGGCTAAGGCTTCCACGAAAGACGAAAACAAAAAGTCGGTCTTTTGTCTCGTCTTTCAGTTCGTCTTACGCAATAAAAAAGTTGTGTACTGTGTACACAATATATTTTTCTTGACCAAGACAATGTCTATCTCTGCATCAGATGAACTCAAGACGAAGACCAAGACGAGGCGAGACGGTTTTATTTCGTCTTTCGTGAAAGCCTTAGCGGCAGCCACTCAGCGAAAGAATCGCGCCTAAAATATGAAATAGTGCGAAATCCCGAAATTTGAAATAAGTACCAAAAAATCACCGTGTTTCAAGGACTAATGCCGCGTTCAAAGCTGATTTCCAGGAGAAATTTCCTGAAAAAACGCTGTCCAAAGCTGCCATTTTTTTCCAGATTTTCCGGAAACTGTCGTAACAAGTGTTACCATAGTTTTCCTCTTTTTTCGAGATCTTCAACGATTTTTCCGTCAGAATCCTTCAGCCGAATATAGCGAAAAAAATTTAAAAAACTTGAAAAAATAGCTTTAAAAGAGCCGTGTGACGGTCGGTGGTCTCGAAGAGAAGAGGCAAACTACGGTAACAGTTTTGCGACAGTTTCCGGAAAATCTGGAAAAAAACGGCAGTTTTGGACAGCGTTTTATTCAGGAAATGTCTCCTGGAAATCAACTTTGAACGCGACATAATGCTGTCTCCTGGAAATCAACTTTGAACGCGACATAATGCTGTCTCGACTGAATTGTTTGCAATGCGGTGTTGACAACCTCAGCTAGCATGTTCACTGGATTCATGAATATCATTAGTGCCATAAACATCTTTTGTAGAAATATTGTTTATTACTACATTAATAACACTCGAATCTTTACCTCCAATGGTTAATTGCAACCTTTCAAAAGAAGCTTATTTATTTTTCGAGCCGGAATGAGGGATTTATCAAAATTTTTTTCCAAAATAATTATTCTTTCGGAGTTTATAATTTATGTAAAACTAATATGAAAAATGTTAATATGAACGCTCGAAGAAAGTTTGAAAATTATCAAACTCTCAAAAAGTTTTTATATGTTAAACGCTTTCAGAAGTTGCTTGCCATCAACATTTGCCGGAAGTTAAGGAATTGCTCGTGCAGACGTCGCACAACCGGAAACGGGGGTAAATCTTCGTAAAAAATTCGTGGGAATGTGGCGAAAAATCGCGCACTAGTACTTACATTTGTCAAAAATCTTCTTGCACTGCACGCTGTAGTTGTAGAAGATATAGCGCTCGTGGCGAGGGTGGTGCAGCTGCGCGCAGAGGTTGTGGACGGTTGCTCAATGGGTGATATAAGTTTAATTTTTTGTATTTATGGCTCTCTGTATTTTAAATCTCATTTGATAATAATGAACAAAAGGCTTTCAGTGAATTTTTAGGAAAATGGTCAGTCATAAACATTATTTTTTCTTTTAATATCTTTCACAAACTCTTCCTGACCACTCCCATTTCCGGACACTTGAGTAGTAGTTTTTCTCTCTTTTCTTCCCCGCGTTCTCTATTTTCGTGCTGTGTTTTCTCTATTCTCTACATTTTTTCTGACATTTAGAAGACATCTATACGATCTTTTCTTTTTTTTTCCCTCTTTGATGCGGTCACTTTACGAGTGAGCGTGTGTCCCATCGTCAAGTCCAGTGGTTTTGATGAGCGTATATTTGCTTCTTCTTCTTATTCTCGTCAAGTGCACTTTGCTAGAGCTGAGTTTGAACAATTGCCATCTCATTTTGAATTCTGAGCAGCCGTAAAATTCTGCAAATTTTCAAACTTTTCGTATGGCATCAGAAATACGAACGAGAACGTGAGCCTTTCGTATGAAATTGTCCGTAAATGTTGTTTTGTTTAAACTGAGATCGAGCATTTGGTGAAACATTAAAAATGTTAAAATCTCAGAAGCTTTTAAGGTAAAATCAGTTATTCAGAAGAGCGCATGTGCATTGGCAGTCGTGAGTTAAAATCCCTCGTCCGCTGCGTGGCTGCCTAAATACTTTTTAAAGCATTAGGCGGTTATACATGCTTTTTTTTGATATAAAAAGACAGAATAAGGAACACATTTGAAAAAGAACACACTGAATCCGCGTTATTTGCACATTTTCATGATTCTCGAGACTTACGGGCATAAAGGTCGAAAAAATTGCTTTTTAATAATTGCAATATATATATACTGAAGATATAAAAACATTTCATTAATTTTTATTATTTTGGAAATCTCGACCGTTTCAGAATTACTCGTTAGGGAATCCGCCGTTTTGGAATAGTCTGGTTGCGAAAAGGCCGCTCGCGAGCCAGAAGGCATCGAAACGACAAAACAAAAAAAACCTGTTGTGCTATTTTTGAGATAAAATGCTGGAAATTATAAAAAACATGACTAAGACTAAAAATTAAAGTGACAAGTAACTTACACAGCGTTTCATCTAGTGTCTTTTGAAATGAAAATTTCGCGAGAAACATGCGGTATATCAAATACTTTTGACAAGTTTTGTCAAATTACTTATGCAATTTTGAAAAAGACTCTTAAAATCAGAAGCGCAACTTTTAAATATACTATATTTTTTTAATAGAATCCAAAAATTCTTGATTACAATGCGTATTTCTAATTTGAACGAAAGCGAGTTGTCTCAGGAGGCAATCTGTTCGTTAATATTTACTAAGATAATATTATCGAAACAAAAAATATTTGATAATTTTTCATTGTTCGTTAAAAATGAAGTTTAGACATATAGGCTCCCCTCCCTCGTTTGCAAATGTTGCCCACCAAAAAGCATGTAACACACGAGGTATAGCATTTCCGTCGCTTTTTCTAGAAAAATAAAATGAAATATTCCAAAATTTGAATATATTATTGCTTTGATTGAAATATCAAATAACACAAGCGACGAAAACCCGTTTTTATTCAATTTTTTTTCTGGAAATGTAGTTTAAAATAGTGAGCGAAGAACGCGTGCGCAGGACTTGCTTTTTATAGTGAACACGTTACAAAAGTAGGCGGAGTCTATTTGTTTGAAATTAAATTTTCGCACAATGTGATAAATTGTCGAATCCCTTTCTATGTAGCAATGCGAAGTGTTTTCAAATGTGCAAAACTTTAAATTGTAAGAAATGTTCATTAAAAAGTTGTTCAATTAGTCGCTTGTCGTGAATTGTATGTAATTTTAATTGTAAATTCGCCAGTTTAAATTTCTTCTAAATTTAAATGGAATGAACTCGATTTAAAGAGATTCTTTCTTTCTTCTGTCAAACGACAATATCTCCGTTTCATTTCATCTTTATAATTTTCCTCCGAGCAATCAGCTGTTGACTATCCCCCTTCCATCCCATGCTTTCCGTGCAATTTGCATCCTGCTGTCATTCTCTCAATTCCCTTTCCATGATAACTCGGGTATGCCGCCATTAGTGTTTCCTTTCGATCTTTTCAATTTGTAATGTAGATTCATACATTTTGACACCACCTACTGATCTCATTTCCCCGCGACAAAGGCGCACTGAATAAACGGGCAGCCTATCAGGTTTCGACATTTTTTTTATCTCCTGCCTACATTATATAGCAGTCAGTATATATGCTTTTTTAAAATTGTTTTCCCTGACACGGAGCGCAACGTCTTTTTGGTTTCTATTATTTTTCACTCGTTTTTCGATGAGCAAAAAGCGGCACGACATGTGCAGCACATGCGGCGACATAATTTAATTGCCGAGAAGGATCAAGAAATGCGTGCATTTGAAACGTTCCGAAGATATAGGAAAATTGTTCATTTGAGTGCGGTAGATTACTGAATATAAAATTAAAATAAATTGAGATTCGCAGAAAGGTTCCGCGAATATCAAATGTTGTACTAAGGATTTCACCTGTCTTCTAAAATATCGTAAATCCCGTACTATTAGTGTATTTCCTTGTAGGAGAGCACTCCTAACAGAAAGTCATCGCAATCTTGGCCGAACTCTTAAATTTTTTTGTGCCTTATGGTATAATCTCTTCTGCATACCTTCCGGAAAACGAAGCCGTTCTGACATCCCTTCGAAGGGGAGAACACCGGGGTGTTTCACAATGTTTTTTCGTATTTTCTGGAAATAAAATATTGCAGCTGATAGGTTGAGGTAGAAATGAACCTCATGCTTTTGATAGAAGTCTAGCCTAGGGCCGGACCACTTATGCACATAAATTGAAAAGAATTAAAGCAATGCGGTTTTGAAAAAGAGAAAATGAAGCATCCTGGCGTGGAAGCTGTCGCTGTTTTAACGCGTCTAGGCCGTAGCCTACTTGTAAACTGTTCTCTTAAAAATAGACCGATATCTACTTTTTTCGAGTTACAATTTCTATTTTAACGAAAGTTATGAGCGGCCCGTAGCCAGTCCAGCCCGGCACCGATCACAAGTTCAAAAAGTATCTTTCCCACCTCATCATAATCCGTTCTTCTTTTTCCTTCTCGTTTTCCTCTCAATGCCTTGTTTTTCGTTGGCTGTTCTCGAAGCGAATGCAGTTGGCGTTAAGCACCTTGCAGAAACATGCCGAGGGAAGAGGAAAGGAACAGCCGGGCTTAGTTACAAGACTGGCGAGTGTTATCGCGTGAAGCCTATCAAATATCTATCACGGCACACACGCACACGCCACCACTCGGGCAAAGAAATGGAGGAATGGGTGATTAGAAGGGTTTGGAAACAGGCGGCCCTGATTGAAAGTTCCGATAGAAATGCTTGATTTGCTCAGGCACCGGAAGTTCTAAAGTTCAAACTTATGGTTATCGTTAAAACTAGCTCAGCAAAACTTCACAAGTCTTAGGTAAAATATGTCCAGAACTTGTGGTAAAGTTGTACGAGAATTGTGCGAGACTTGTGAACTTTCAAAGTTTCGCCTAGACTTGTGCTAGATTTGTGGAGTTTTGCTGAGTTTTCTCCAAAAAATTCGCCGAGATCTTCAATTTCCCGTATTGTTTCAAACATCAATTTTTATTTCGAAGTTTCGCGCGCCTTCACCCGCATCTTACTTCATTAAAGTTCACCGTATAAATTGATTAAAATAATCATAAACGACTTCACGAAATAATGGAAATGAATAGCATTTCACGAAAGCTGGAACGATAAATCTGCGTCGTTTTGGGCGCACATGTGCAGTGTTAATAGGTACAGTGCCTTACCGTGCCCAGCATTTCGTGTGTTTTAAGAATTTTTCGTGCTTCCTTTTATTTTTGTTGGGGAGACGCATTGATGAAAAGCACCCATTGTTAAAAAATCAAAAACTTTACGAATTCTTTAAATTCATGTGGTCACACCTTTAAACAAAGTGCATCATTCCACTTTAAATGGCCAATGCTGCTGTTTGCATTCTAGAAACGTTTCTTTTACCTCTTCGTCTTAATCGTTGCGCTCCAAATCAATCAGAGCGACTACTTAAACCAGAAAGCGGGCGAAGATGCTCCGCGTGATTCGATGAGATTCTCCGCGTTTGTTGTTGGCAAAGCCCGGAAAAAGAGTGTGCGTGCGGTTTACGGGTGTATACCGTTTCAAGCATGCCGTTCCGTACGCGGGTGTGCCGATTTTGTCTGAGACTCGTAGACTCGTAAGCTCTCTGGCTCGACGACCACGCACGAGCGGCGTCCGCTTGTCTCAGGAAAAAAGGCGTTTCGTGCAATAAGCTGCTGGCGGTTTCTTTTTAACGTCGTGAATATTTTTGCTCTCTTTCTGTTGCGCTCTTTCCATTTTATTATTCAAATCCAAACTGAACCTGTAATCCTTTGCGGTTTCGTAGTTTCTTCTTGCTTTTTTTGTCTTCCATTTTCTCCTTTTCCACAAGAAACATTACGGCGTCTGCTGATTGTTTTGTCTGTTTTATGGAGAAAAGATGTGGTCGTGCAGGATCCTAGACAAGAAACTTGTTCTGTCAATTACAGCGTTTGTTTTGGCATATAAAATATGAAAGAAAATTAAAGATCTTACGAAACACGGCACATCTGGATTCAGACAAACGTCGCGAGATTCAAGTTTTAAGCAGCTGTTTTGCAATTGGGAAATTTCCGATCCATTTGTCCTTGCTCTTGAGAGCGCACCGTAACAACATTTCTGTCACACTTTGACATATGAAATTTATATATTTCGTACAGCTAGTACGGTTACACCATTCCCTCGTTCCCGGAGTGAAAACTGCCTCAACAAAAAACGAATGTAGTTTCCGGGAAAAAAAGTGCAAAGACGGCAAAGGCAACTGTATACCGCCCAGTCAGTATCTGGTTCTCCCCTCCCTTTCCGCCAATCCGATTGTTCTACCACAATCCGCGTTCCACGTTCTCTGCCTTCGCCCTCGCTCCTCGTCCTATTACTTCGGCGCGTACCTCCTGAATCGGAAAAGAAATGGGCAAAAAGTAGTGTTCCCAGGGGGCAATGACTTTCACTTCGTTCCCCACCTCCCGCACTGGGCTCACTTCCTCATTTATAATACATTTCTCACAGTTGTCCATTATTTCAGTTCGGATACTTGAGAACCGGTCAGGGAGAAAGGTGGGGGGGGGGGGGGGGGAGGAAAGTGCTGGTTGAGTGGGTCATGAACATAGTTGTTTCCAATTCACTCATTGTATTCCTCACCCACCGTTACATAAGCGACTATAAGTGTCAGATCCCGACACCTTTTAGCTTCACTCACTGAAATATCAAATATAGAAGACGCTCCAGTTTTTTTTCAAAATTTTCTCGGTAACCCACCCGCCCCTATGTAATTCTTTCTTAAATGGGTTTAGCCGTACTGCTAAATCCATTTTAAGTCTGATTACGCTTCTTCCCGCGTAACTGAGATCAATGAATTTTCTGAAAAACATGTGACAAGCATCATCATATTTTCTTAGGAATAATTTAATAATCACATAATTTGGTGACTTCATTTCACTATAAGAAGGCACGCAGTTACCTGTTTTTCAAAAGGTTTGCGTGCCGCACATTTCCAGAATCGTCTCTCCGCTTCGTTAGGTTCCATCCTAAGCTGTTCCTAGCATTTGCTTCGTCATTCGTCATAATGTCCACATTGGCGAGTTCTAATCCTTCTTATGAGCAAACCAAACGTCATTTCCTATTGACCAGCATGCCACTTCATACAACTAATATTATTTTTGAGTATTTGAAGACCTGATGAAGGTGTTTCACAATCTGTTCCTTCCTTAGGCTTAGGTCTTTCTGCAGTCTTATTCTGCGGTATCCTCGCCCCATCACTCCTCTTTCCACACCTTTGTTGTCGTCGTCTGTGGCGCCATTCCCCATGACACATTGATCGATGACCGCCTTCTTTTTCTCCTACTTCTTTAGGAAATGGATGAGTGACCTTGAACTGCGACAAAACAGGCGCGCTGTGTTCTATAATTTCATTGAGCTGGCGATGTTCCTAACGAATCTTTCTTGGCAGCATTCCAAGTATATTTGCTGCTCGCTCGCTGGTTCCGCTCTTATTGTTTGGAAAGCGGGGTGATGCGGTACGGAAGTTTGTTTGCCGACGAGGAACGCGGAAAAACGAGATACACGCGAAGAAAGAAAGCGTGAGAGGCGGTGTCAGACGAGGATTCCATACATAACCATGCGCGTCTGTGTGTTATGTGTAACAGTTATGCAACAGTTTTCAGACTGCATGAACACTCCTACCAACCTTACTATGTATTTTAAAGAGTAATACACCACTTCTGAAATAGCCAGCTTTATTCTCATTCCTTCTCCAGAAATCCGGTCATCGTACCCTGTCTCTTGAGTATTTTAGAGAACAAATTTCAATTTTTAACAATTTTAGAGAGGGAACTCTCGAGAAATTCACTTTCGAGCGTGTTTCAGTCGCGTGGGAGTTGCTTCTTTTCGTTTGCTGGCCGGAAGGGATTCTATCTAAAAAATATGTCTTGCAGTGATACTTGCAATCCCGCGCGATGCATAACTTGCTTTATAATGAAAATCGCTTCTCGCGAAAGGTCGCAAATTGAAGATCTCGGCGATCGCTATCGCGTAATGAACTTTTGATTGGAATCAGTAAATAGGCGTGCCGGAGACCGAGCCCGTAACCTACAGTTCGCGAACTAAAAAAAAATTGAAGCTGTTTCTCTAAAATTCTCAAGTGACAGGGTACGGTTGCCGGGTTTCTCTAAATCGAATGAGAGTAAAGTTGGTTATTTTAGAAGTGGTGTTTTCCTCTTTAAAATTGAAAAATTGTTAGGAATATTCATGCTGAATTTGATTATTTTATGACCGTTCTGTATGACTTAGCTTTATCAAAATGCTTCTTTACTTTCATATCTGCCATCTCAAGTTTCGGGGGTCATTCCGTCAGTTTTGCGCTGGACCCGATACGAGACAGGCTGTTCAGATTGAATCCGGCATGTCTGTTGTAGTATAACGTGTTTCCTTCTCTCTGACCTTCTGCCATTCTCAATTCTCTCGCTCCCATTCGCCAAGTCGCACTTCACTCATTGACGTGGCCTACAATAGCGTTCTTCATAGATGAACTGGTACTAATGTAAGTCATCAAATTTCTTTTTCTTTTTTTTTTGCAAACTTATTTTCGCTATTTCCTCCACGTCACCAAAATCAGGGGAAGATCTAGTTGGATCGCCATAAAGCAATTAGGGATTCGGAGGTCGTCGTCGCATGATCGAATAATTACGGACACCAGATGTTGAAACTTTGAATTTGAAGAACGAGAAATTCGGGCGGACAAAGTAGAAAAGCGTTCTTACTATTGCTGGATATCTACTATTTCTTCCTTCCTCTTGAGAACTTCGTTTTCTGAAGTCGTTCGTGCTTATTTGCTGCAGATTAGTTAGCGGCACTTATAAATTTGCAAGTGGTGAGCTTCAACTTTGTTTGGTGCCATCGTTCTGTTTCATCAGTATGGATTCTCTTCTTCCAAACAGCGCTGACCTTATGAAATGCGGCTTCACAAATCCGTGATCCTTGTCCTCACAGCGTCCTTGTCCTCACAGCGCCAGCGTGTGACGCAGAATCGATTTATGGCTTATTGAACTATACCTTCTTTCGGTTTCTAAAGTCTAGCTATCTCAATAGGTCGCCATTCGTTATTGCATTTAGAAAATTTTGGGCGCATGCGCCACTGCAACGATGCAACCGGTCCGACGGAGGTAGAGAGCATTCACCGAAACCGTACCGTTTCTTTGGAGAATCGTACTAGCACATGTTTCGGTTTCATGCCTTTCAAGCATCGTCAGACTATCTCTTGTGATTTTCTTTTTCACTATCGGAGGAACCACAATTTCCAATATACCATGAGCGGTAAGATCCCTAAGAAGGAGTCGTGGTCGTCGATCTAGACTGAGATCAGCATATATCACCCCACCTACGGAATTCATCGGAAATTGTGCGGAGATGGCTAGTCTGTTGGTCGGTATTTTGGCAACGTTGGCACATGCTTCGGGCGCACACTGCTTATAGCATTGACGATCTGACCTACTCAAGACTATATTGTGAGCCACTTCAGCTAGGAGCGAACTTTACAGTAGACGTGAGAATGGAAGTTTTCCTGCTCACAATCAGTGCGCAACAGTCGCACGATTACAGCACAATTGACCATAGGATGAGGTGTACTTGCTGTCGTACTTCAAAAATGAATGCAGAAAAATCAAATTTTTTGATCAATGGCTTATTAGCTTATTTCACCATAAATAATAATTTAATAGGAATTTGTCACGACGGTTTTACTGATTTTTAAAAATGATTTAAAAAAAGGTTTTGCTCTGTTTCGACCTAGATTATGTTCATGAAATCCGGATAGAGTAATGAGAATGTGAAAGTGGCATCGGGACTCGTAATACTGGAAAGAGCCATACTTTCTTGCTCACTCCATGATTATATTGGCTCCGACACTGATTTTCGTTCGAAGAATTCAAGGCTGCACACACTCTGCGATCTTGTTCATCTGCCCCCCCCCCATTTAAGTTGGAAACCAAAAGAACTGGCATTGTACTCAATCTGTAGATAACGATGATAACCTACCCAAATAGTGACCCTACAAATAGGAATCGCGTTTTCTTCCAAATCTCTCCATTTTTCTGCTGTAATGTGTCTAAATCTCTTCAAATTGAACACTTTCCTTTCACCTTCTTGTCAGTGAGGCGCCGAATGATGACAGTCGGAGAATGAGAGGCAGAGAAGAATCGTGTTTTCGGCGAAACACACGCTCAAGCGTTGTCAGAAAGAAGAAGAAGATGATGAAGAAGTCTTTCTTTTGTTTCTGTTCATTTATTTGTAGTCACCATGCACGTCGCCCAGTTACACTTCCAGTTATCACATTTACTGTGAGTTGCTTCAACTGACCCATCAGCTGGCAGCCGACTGACCGACAAAACATCAGTTTCAACAGTTGCCACGTCATTTTTCGTTATCATACTCTTCTCCTCTCATGTTTCCGGCCGCCGCTTAATCAGGTACATATCAACAGTCCAAATCAGACAAGCGCACTTCTTCATAATGCTGATGACCTTTTCTTTTTATTCATCTCCTGATGAAACTCTTGTTTTGAGTAGTCACAGTTAGACGCTAAAGGTTGTCTAGTTTGCTTTAAATGTTTTGCAGCTCAGAACAAATCGTTTAAAAAATGGTATTAAGAATATTGACATTCTTTCCTCATTACTCTCTTGCTCATTACTCCCATGTTGAAAAACAGTACTCAGAAAAGCGAACGCCCTTTTTTCCTCAGACCCGCAGCTTATCTCCACAAAACTCCTCTAGTCTAGATGAAGCATTGAGTCACCCGAACTGATCAAACGCTTCACATATCTAGGCCAAATTTCTCTCAAATCTAAGCTCACTTTGGAAATTGCCACTAGCCATATCCCCCTAAAGCCTAGAATAAGATTACTCAAGATTGAGGCAAGTAATATAACAAATTACTGAAGTTTTGCTGAGATTCCAAAACAAATGATAACAAACACCGGGCCGTAACTTCAGAAAACCTATGGAGATCTTAAATTATTGTTTTTCATTTCGTTTTCATTTTTCATCGCGTCGATCAGTGGGTCGGTCCGAATTGCACCTCACTCATATAGTTCATAGACAGCTGGCCTGGCCAACTGAATGCCCATTTCCGTGCAACTAGTGCCCATGCGCCAGATGCCCAGACTGCTGCGCATCCTATCCATTTCATGTCACTCCATGCGCCGAATTTCCCCGACGTAGTAGGAGGGTAAGCCAATCCGCCGAGCTCATTAAGGTGTTTCTCATTTCGAGAAAGCTTTTAAAAGATGTTTGTTACAACTAAATTAACTAAAAAATCACAGAAGAACCTAACTTTTGTACTTCCTGGTTCATAAATTCACACATTGAGAAGGTTCTACAGTGCTCCACAAAATGATAGGTTCACCCCTATTTTTCAAGAAATCTTTTTTATTTTTCAACATGATTGGAAAACGTTTGGGTCCCGGAGAGGGCACCATGAGGGTACTGTATGGGTCCCGACACGAAAACATTTTATCATGAGCAAGCTCGCTTTATCATGAGAAATGTGATTTTCAGCTAATTTTTTTTCCACAAAATGATAGGTTCACCCCTCATTTTGGTTTTTTTTGCGCTTTTTTTTTTGGTTTTTTGTTTTGATAACAGGAAATTTTAACCTTTTTGATTGTTTTATAGCCATGGGAAGAGGAAAACCGCTCACTGATTACGAAAAAGGTATCATCCACGCAAATTCTGCTGCAGGAATGTCAAACCGACAAATCGCGATTTCCATCAACCGATCTCTCAATGTCGTCAACAATTACGTCAATAATCCGCTTCATTATGGAACAAAAAAGTCTTCTGGACGACCATCTCTCTTGTCTGACCGAGATAAACGGAATATCGTCCGCAAAGCATCGAATGCTGTTACTTCCTGCTCAACCATCAAGCGTGAATTGGACTTGAACGCTTCCGCCGAGACAGTTAGACGGGTCCTGAAGAAGAGCAAGTTCATCAAGCACAGGAAAATGAAGAAGGCTCCATTCCTGACAGCCGGTCACAGAGAAAAACGCCTTGAGTTTGCTAGAAAGAACGCGCGCACGGACTGGAGAAAGGTGAGGATTACTGTACCTGTCGTAAACAATCTTTACAATCCCAGGTGATTTTTTCTGATGAGAAAAAATTTAATTGTGATGGTCCGGATGGATACCGCTCGTATTGGCACGATTTGCGGAAAGCACCACTCCGATTTTCACGCAGGAACTTCAAAGGAGGAGGTTGCATGGTATGGGCAGCCATCAGCTCTGTCGGACGATTGAAATTGAACTTTGTTTCGAAGCGAATGGATGGTGTCGAATACAGACGTTGTTTGAGACGTGGTCTATCTCGCTTCTGGCGTCAAAATCGAAACAATAACTTCATGTTCATGCAGGACGGAGCTCCATGTCATCGAGCTCGCCGCACGATGAAGTGGTTAGAGGACAGAAGAATCCCCGTCCTGAGCTGGCCGGCATGTTCCCCGGATATGAACATCATCGAGAATGTGTGGGGAGTCATGATCCACAAAATTTATGAAGGAAATAAGAAATACGACAATGTTAGACAGCTGAAAAAGGCGATTGTTGCTGCATGGAAGGATGTGGACCAACAACTCATTGACAAACTCTATCTGTCCCTCAATTCTCGAATTTTCGAACTGACAACGAACCGGGGAGGTCATACAAGTTATTAGATAACTTTTTTATCCATGTTAAATTTTGTGAAAATTGTTTTTTTGTTGATTTTTTTAGGTGAACCTATCATTTTGTGGAATGTTTTTACGTGTTTTTTCAATAAATTCGGGTTATTTTTCGATACGTTATTTTTTTCATAAATTCAATTATGTGACATAAAATGTTTCCAAAAGGGCTACTTTTTTTAATGAAAAGAGTTTTCAAAAACTTTTTTTAAAAAGAGATTTTTCAAAAAATTGGGGTGAACCTATCATTTTGTGGAGCACTGTAGTTGTTTATCGTTGTTTGTAAATCATTTTATATTTAATCTCACATTACCTTCACTATTTTTTTCGCTTCCCTTCTGTTTTTTTGTGTAACACATAGTTTGTTTTTGCGTTTATCCTGCTTTTACTTCGAATTTTATTTTCTCCCAGAATCTGGAAAATTGCCCGCTTAGTTGAAACTGTCCATTATATATTCGTAAATATCACTGTATCGATCAATACATTTCGGAGAGTAAAATCTGATATATTCTCGTTTTCTTATCACTACTGCTACACCCGTCTTTTATTTACCAAAATATTATTTTTCTGCTTTCCATCAACCGAAAAGTTTTTCTGTTACATTGCCGGCCGAAAATCTGTAATTCTAAATGTACGATATTCAGTCACGAAATGTTTACAAAAAGCGTTCTTTAATTTTGTGATCATGACCGTCCGCTGAAATTGGAACACCAGCTTTATACATTTTTCTTTACGACTTTTTCTATCAAAACCCACCCCAAAAAGTGTATGTAAATAAAAAAAAGGGCATCAAGTTTCCGCCGGAAAAGAGAAGATTGTCTGACCGATCTAAAGGTTTCTCTCTGTTTTCCCATCTCATTTCCAGCCGAAAAATTGCAAAAGAGTCAGTAAACAGCCAGTGGCTGTGCATAATCGGCCGGTTTTCCCCAAAGTCTCTCTTCTCCACTTCTCGTCGCGAAACTTTTACTCGATGTTACTCAATTCTCATTTCACTTTTTCTCTCCCAGTGGTTACTGCCGAAGCGCGACGACCTACTAACCTGTAGAATCCATTTCTATTGGCGTTAAGGCTTATTTTCTCCTTCCCCCCTCCTTCTTTTCTGACTCTTCCCTTCGATGGCTTTTTGCCACCTTCTCGCTTCCGAAACCAATTTTGACTGATTTCAGTTCAGTTCGGCTGGTTGGAATAAAATGGCACCCAGAGAGGATTCGCCGTACACCACACTTGGTATTTCCTCCACTTCAGATGATACAGAAATTAAGAAGGCGTAAGTTCTTTTTTCATTTTTTGTCAATCAGAAAATCGCTCAAATTATAAATAAGATACAGTATTTCGTATTTTTACAGATATCGTAAGCTGGCGTTAAAATGGCATCCAGATAAGCACACAGATGATAAATCGAAGGAAGAAGCGGAGCAAAAGTTTAAGAAGATTGCACAGGCCTACGAAATCCTTACTGATAGTGAGTCTTGTTTCGCGGCTCCAAACGTTTTTGTTTTGACTTAAAAAAACGGAAACACTATTATAAAACATATTGAAGCACTATTATAAAATATAATGCTATTATATTATATTAAAAAAAACTAGTTGGCTGTTGATATTTCCAAGTTTTAAAGAACAGTTTCTGAATTCAAAAAGGGAATAATGTAACTGAAGTATTATAAGAATTTTTCACACTGAAAAATCTGAAGTGATACAGGTAATGATTTCGCCGATCTTACGGGCTCTAGGTCGGCCCACGTGAAGCAGTGCTAAAGTCTAAAAATCCCTGCTCTACGGTTTTCAGCGCATGGCTGAGCCGAAGGGAAGCTATTTGATAATTAATTTTCAAAAGTTTTTTTTCTGTTTGCGTTAATCGTGTGGGCATTGGAAGAAGAAATCAATAACTAAACTTATTTAAAATTAAGGCTTTTTAATACAAAATAAAAAAAAGCTCTGTGATACAGCGAGTTCTGTATTGTATTCCAAAAACTTAGCACATTTCTTTCGAAGTATGCAAAAAAGAGAGCGGAGTTCAAACTATACATAACGCCTTTCTAAAACAGCTTTTAGAGATCATACGAAAACAGCCAATTGATGGGAACGCGGGATCGAGTTAAAATCTATCGTTTTTTCTGAATTTATATGTATTTATTTTAGATAATTAATTTAAGCAGAACGCGCTGTAAGAAATGCGGGAATAATAGAAAATTTTATTGAATTTTTATGTTAAGAAAGGTGAAACAGGTGAAACGTGCGCGGCTCCATTGCCTTTATGATCCGCCCACTACTTCATTCAATTAGTTCCTATCAATTGATATTTTTGTATGTTCAACAGCTCGTGCTTGACCCGTTATAGAAAATAGAGAAAAATAAATATGCATTTTCCAAAATTCATATATTCCAAGTTTAAACAGGCCATTGTAATCATAATTTTGCAATTTGTGTACCTTCCGGGAAGAAAGAAAGAACAATAAAGCACTGTGATGGATTCTCTCTCTCTCCCTTCCTGCTATTTACCTAGGCGCTCTTCTTGTTTTTCTTTTTATTTTGAAAAACACATGAAGTTGTCTCCAACAACATCAATCAATCGGTGCGCACTTTTTTGTTGGAGTTTTGGACCGATGGGCGTGCATTATACGATATCATTTTTCGAGCAACGGGAAGCATTTATTTGTCCAAAAGCCAAATTTACAAAAATTAAAGAGACCGATCTCCAGGCACGGAGAAATAGAGAGTAAAGTGTAAACTAAACTAGCTGTTGTATTCTTTCTTGTGTAACAATCAGTGTCTTCAAGCACCTGCTCTCTTGAGAAGTTTGTCAATTAGTTGTTGAAAACGTGTCGAAGAAATAAGAGATTGGCACGACTAAAGAACGGCCAGAGCCGCTAAAATGTGTACCTTGCATTTCGACTCCAATTTTTACGATGGGTTAGTCTCGAGAAATATGGATGCTTCTCACAAAGCTGAAAGTCCGTTTGATCCTTCTTAAAAAGTGATAAAATGAAAAAAATAGTCCTTAAATATAGGTTCAAATCTCGGAAAGCTCAAGAAGTTATGGAAAATATTAATTATCACTTCCAGAGTTTCGGGTTTCAATGTTTGCATCTCTAACAAAGTTGCCCGCAATGTTTTGATTGATTGCCACGAACAAGCGTTATTTGCAAGATTCAGTCCTTTTTTAACATTCGACTCCAGCTGTTATTCTACTGAGTATAAAAGCAAAGTGTCGAAAAATAACTGCTGGACACTTCAGATTAACCTAGCTTAACTTAATCATAAAGAATTCTATTGAGATGAAAACGATTAAAGTTTGAGATGAAGATGAAGATGAAAAACGGTGTTTAGAACGATTAGTTAGATACGCAAGTAACATAAAATTTTAGGAACGTAAAACTTGTAAAATATTAAAATATAAACTGTAAACTTATAAAATATTAAAATGTAAAATATAAAATTCATGCTTTTGGCTTATTTTTTAATTGTTACTCAGCCAGCTAAAAAGATATCAAAGTGTAGTAAAATGACGAAATAACGAAATTAAAAAACAATATTTTTAAAAGTAACTTTATACCTATCTGCTGAAAGAAGAATGTTTCTCATGAGTATATATGTAACTCAAACTACCCCAAAATAATATTGATTTTCATAGATCAAGCAGTTATATATGACGAAATTATTGCAGAGAAAAAGAGAGCCGACCTTGATCGATCTGAAAATCCGGGGCTCCAGCGTCGTCGCAGTGCTCCAGGCTACCGAATGCATAATCACGACGCATTCCGCTCGCCATTTGACATTTTTCGCGAGTTCTTCGGCAACAGAGATCCGTTCGAGAACGTGTTTTTCGACGATGCTTTCACATTTCCCGATGCATTCAAGAATCCCCCACGTTCAGCGGACTTCACCACTAAACATCACCATCATCGATTTCCGTCAAGCCGCGTTCACATTTTCTACGATGAAAACAGGAACAAGGAAAGAGATGACAAGGAGTGAGTTTGGATAGACAAGGAATCGTTTTCTGGAATATGCATTTCAGCTCGTTCTCAACCGTAATTCGTTTTTCAAGCCCAACGGAGCCGGGAAAGAATGCGACCGTTCGAAAAACGTCAACATCAACGAAAGTTGTGGATGGGAAGAAAATTGTGACAAAAACTGTGGAAAATGGGGATGAACATATTGTCGAGGTGAGTATTTTCGGTAGTTACTGCGAGATTGTAAGGTTCTTCTATATGATGCCGTCTTCCATAGAGCGGTAGCTGCCATCCAACCAAGCTTATCGTTTTTAAAAAGAAATTGCTGAATTCGGAAAATTATTTTTGAAAACAACTGAAAACTGTCGGACCAGTACAAATTCCGATTATTTGCAGATTCATGAAGACGGAGAGTTAAAATGCCGAACAGTAACGACTCCTCCGACATCCCCAACGGTGACAGTCGCAGCCAAGTAGACTATTTTAGACTTGGTGGATTTCGCCTCAAATCGTTTTCCTTTTTCTTTCTAGTCATTTCGTTTTTCTGTTTTTCCTTGGGTATCACCTTTCCATCTTTCTCTTTTTTCAGCCAACTTTCTACCTTTTCCAAGTCCCATCATGTCTTTTCTTCTAGTTTCCTCCACTCCCTATTTATCAATTCTTAAATCCCTAAAGGTTGCGCTTTCACAAACAGCACACACAACTCTCCCCCCCCCCCCTCTCCCTGCCCCCTCCCAGTTCTCCGTTCATCTAATTTCTTCGCCCGTCTCTGGAAAGTATTATGAATCGAATTCTGTCATGTACATAATGTGGTTTACTCAAATAATACTTTGTAATGTCTAGGTATAGCACTTTTTTTTTGAATAACACTATGAAACGTGTTTCCCTTTTGCTTTTACTGTTTTTATAGGACAAGGAAAAAGTAGTTTTTGGCATTAAAAATGGAATAGAAAAACGATTTTTCTATTTACTGATGAAGCAAAAATCGAGAATCGAACACGAAAGGCATAAAGCGGAAAACCTTTGGCTGAAAAAAATTGATGATAAGAAGGAATTAAGGCGTGATTTTTCCAGTTTTTATCGGCATTATAGGCTTATGATATTAAAAATCGTGAGCTGCGAAGTGTCTCGAAATAGTTGATGATTGCGATAAATGAGCTCGGATCAAATCAATCAGATCAGATCATTGGTTCATACCTGAGAATTGCAGATGAAAGTACAGAGTATGCAAACAATATCGGCGCTTTCTAATACTGCCAAAGCAGGTTATTTGTTTAGCGACAAAGGTTTGCACATTTTGGAAAAGGAGACCCTTCTGGGCTCGGAAGAACAACTACGCGCTGTTTAGAGATCTTCGAGAACGTCTTCTTCTCCGCCTCACACTTGTTTATATTATCTTCCACAAGGCATTCGCTTTCAGCGCTGAGCAAAGTTGTCTACAACTCCAGAAGCACAACAGGCTTCACTCAGTTCCGTAGTTTAGGCACGAGTCACAAGAGATCCGATCCCGGCGAACCACGAGGGTTTTCAGTCAAACTAGTTGGAACGATCCGCCTCTCGCAATTCGTTAATGTGTATAAGAGACATATGCCACGCAATGGAGCACAGTCATGGACATCTGAAGTTTTCTGGGGAAGAAGCAGACGTGCAGATCAAAGTGCAGAGTATGCAAACAATCTCTGCGCTTTTCAAAACTGCCACCATAGCTGGCTATTTGTTTAGAGACAATGCACAATTCGGAGAGCATTTCGGTTCATTGAAACACTGGCCGATGAGGCTTACGGAAATCAACGCATTACCAATTGATTCCCGAAATTTTTGAAGCGTTTCGAAGAGCGCTGGAGAGTGCTGACTTCTTCGAAGACTAGAAGACTAGACTTTTTTTATTCTCCAACAACGGTGACCTTCAGAAGAAAACAAAAAACCTGAGATGCTTATTTGTTGATCCTTGTCAATCATTTTCCAGAGGTGCAATTTTCGGTCTGAAACGATGCGGAACGTCGGATTTTGAAAATCCGGACGATCACGCTCCTCGAAATGAAAAAGAAAGCTCGAAAATGGCTTTTCGATATGAAGAACTCCGCGAGGGACGGGGTGTTTCGCCCTGGCTCAATCGATGTTTTTATGAGCCGAGATCCAAAAGTGGAGGCCTTTCCTGAGCAGCAGTGTTCTGTTTGATACATTTTTTGCAGCGCAATGTCCACGTGGATGAGCTCACTTCGGCGAGCATTACAAGTAATTGTCTAGTTTCGCTGGGAGCGATCAATTTCCAATCGAACTCAAATATTTGCCATAAAGTGTTTGTTTGTTTGACCTGCGCATAATCGTCTGTCCTCTGTCTCCTTGAAGAAGAAACTGGAAATTCCAGTTGAGCATAGCATCGTTTAACTACAATCAACAAATCGGTGGCTTTATTAGACTAACCAACCAGAAGACTACTGAATATTGCAGTGCTTGCTTGCTTCGTCGGGAGGGACGACGGCGCAGAGTGGCGTGGCCTAATTGACAGAGTGTGAAGACACTGGCCGACCGATGATATAACAATTAGTAGAACGGGTAAAGTGGTTGAATTATATGCATACTCGGTTCCAGATAAGCACAAAACGAGATCTCAGACGGCACTATAAATAGAGAAAAGAGACATCGAAATCCCATCAGTTCCAGCAGTTCCTACCATATTCCACAGCTGCATCTTCTGGTTCCTAGACAGGATTCTTGATTAGATAGACTAGAATCTGGAGTTCGCCACCATACTTTTTCTTCATATATCACAAAACCTGATAGTGATAACTTTTCGTGCATACACTGCGCGCTTCTGTTATACTCAGATTAGACCAATGCACCGCGAGGTGCTCGCAGAGCGAGGCAAGACGATCTTAGGCTGTACCTTCAAACTAGGGAACATAGTTTTAGAGGAGATTCGGAGCGCTATAAGATAGTTTCAGAGTTTCAGATCCGTCTTAAATCTGGAAACCCACTACCATTTTATTATCGACTTAATATAACCAAATAATTAACTATTTTAGCTCATAAACCCCCGTTTCTCATTACACTGAGCTAGAAGTGAGTTTTGCTCCAAAAATTGCGCCAAAAACGATGTTCAAAGTTTTGAAAATGTGATCTGCTTTTTTCGTTCTTCTTATCTGTCGTAGCTGGACACTCACATATCTAAGGGCTACGGTGGTGTGGAATTTCGTTGGTCTGAAAGTTACTTTGAAACTTTTAAGTTTCTTCTTCCAAGTTTTACAAATTTTGCGCCACCGTACCCATTTCATAAGCGAGGGTCTGTATCGCTAGCGAACGGCAAAAAGAAAAACGAAAAAAGCGAATAAATCATTAAATTCGAGCGAAGCTCCGAAACTGAAGCATCTCCTGCGACAAATATTACCTAAAACCAGTCTTCTCTTGGGTTACAACCGTGAATAACACTTGTTCCATCTTATTTTAATGCTAGTTGGTCAATCACGTTAGTCCGAATGCTTATTCAGAATCGTCATGAGCAGACTGCCTCTTCCCACTCTTATCTTCTTAATTCTCAGTACTTCCACGTCTGCTTTCTTATTCCCAATGGCAGGCGGAGGCGGTGGCTGCGCATCTCCACCACCACCTCCACCACCTCCACCACCATCATGCGGGTGTGCTCCACCTCCGCCGCCGCCACAACCATGCGGATGTGGAAGGAAGAAGAGGTTCGCACAAAAACAAAACCAGAATTCATTTTGAATCGATACCTTTAGATCTGCCGATGATTCGCCTGTGGAAGGAGTGATCAGCCTGGATAGTTCGTTGGAATGTAATAGTGTTGTGCTGAAAGAAGTTCTAGAAAAGGTGAACAATTGAAAATTATCTCCGGTTAATACCAACTTTTATACTTTTATAGAACATGAAAACAACGCCATCAGAATCTCTTCTGGCTGTTCGCAAATCTCTTGCTTCTGATGAATACTTTGTGGTGTGCACTTACGGATCGACATCTTATCATGCTCCAGCTGGAGCTGAAAACTGTGCAGTCCTCAAAGAACGTCACTTCTGTCAAGTGTTCTCGCTGAAAGATTCTAATTAATTTTTCTTTGAAATTGGACAACAAGTGTTATGCTCAACAGAAACATTCCAGTTATATGTAAATTGCGTCTCATACTTCATAAATATTGTCTCTATTTATCCTACAAGTAATTCGGCATTCACATCCTTGATTTCATTAATGCGCCAAGTCATTGTTACTCAAAATATTTCGTTTGGCACATTTCAGTTTGAATCATAAGTTTTAAAAATTCCGTTTCAAATGGTATTAAAACCGCGTTTCTGCTCACAATTTTCGAAAATCTCTGCTTATTTCGCAATATGCTGGTGTTATATGGTATATCAAGGAGAGTGCGCTATTTGTTAATATTTGAAAGTAGGTAGCACAAAAGAATGGAAAAAGAATAAAACGTTTAAAAAACTAAATTTGAAAATGAGAAATTCGAAAAAAAATCTGTCAAGGGATAAACAAACCATAGTTTGGCGCACCGTAGTTAGGGGGGGCTCTCGGTTTTTCGCCTATTTCGGCGATTTTTTCAGGTTTTTCTCTTCAGAACAGCGTCGTTTGTATTTTAAAAAAAATGTTATAAACGTAGCATTTCGTTGTAGCTTTTTATAGAAATGGTATATCAAAGACAGAGCTTTTTTGGAATATTTTTGTCAGCTTTTTGCTATTCCCGCAACTCCGTATTGCGGTAAATAATTATTTTCGAGGAACATAATAACAATATCCTTCAAAACCTCAACCTTTCAGTTCTTTTTCACAACATTTCAAATTTCATTTTGCATTCGTCTCCTGAAAAACTCATTTAAAAAACGTGATAAACGAGTGCACCCCTCACAACTTCAATAGCGGCGGAGTTTGGATATGCGCCTTAAATTCATTTTCGTTTATCACTTATGGGGTTATTCATGAAAAGCATTTTAATGCAAAAAATGCCTTTTTTTGTATTAAAATGCTATCGTGAATAAAATTAAAGTGGCATTTGTTGCATTAAAATGCATCATGAATAACCCCATTAGAATTCCCTTCCTCACAAAACCTAGCGTAGTAAAATAATTCAATAAAATAATGAATAATAAGGCTTTTCGGCATTTTCGAAATCAAGTTTTTGACAAAACTGTTCAAGACTCATAAATAACTGTATAAAATTGGAATATTTATCTGAAAATCAGTTAATTAAAAAAAAAGCTTTCTTTTTCTAAAAAAATAAATAAGTGCATTGATCTATGCATCATCCGCCAATAGCTTTCCATGGCTCATCTTCATTCTTTCCTTTCTCAATTTTTCTGAAATCGCTTTCTCTCTGGCTTTAATTTTTATTTCATCCTCGCCGTCTGTTTCGATAATATAATTGAGAAATCGGTCGACAAGCTCTCTGCAAAATTCGTTTAATATCCATTGTAATAGTATTTTTAGGCGGCATCTTACCCGAAACTTGGTCGCTCATACGGCTGAGTTCTCATACAGTCCAGTGCAATATCATAGATTGTTTCAGACATGTGAAGACCCCTTTCGTGACGATAGCCATCATTTAGGTACTGATAAAGATTCGAAGCATTTACACATGCACCGTACGGTTCTCCCATTTTGTCACACACTTCAAAACAAACTATTCCAAAAGCCCAAACGTCAGTTTTGAGAGACAATGTACGACTTGAAAGCACTTCTGGGGGCAACCATTTAAATGGAATTTTCGTTGGGTCATCGTACTGAGTATGCAGTTCATCAAGACATGTTTTGGCCAGACCCAAGTCCGTGATTTTGCATATGTACCTGAATACATGTGTTCTTGGTATAGCTTATATTTTTTTGAAAGCGACATGATGCTTTAAGGTTATGAATTTTTAACACTTACTGGAAAAGTTGCTAAATTTGCTATTAAAATAGTAAAATAGCACAAAAAAGTGCACTGCTCCTTTAAACTTTAAGGGAAACATTAATTGTTATTTTAACCCCTTCCTAAATTATTCACACCAATTACGCCATTTATCGAAAACTGACTTTTTTAGATAAACCGGATGCTTTTTGAGAAGTACGTTTCTAGCTGCCAGATCCCCGTGTACAATCGGAGGAGTGCGGGTATGAAGAAAGCTCATTCCACGACTAATTTGAGCAAGAAAATCTAATTTCTCATTTTCAGAAAGTATCGCATCAGACTTCTCGATGAATTTGTCGAGCGATGTTTCCATTAGTTCAAATAGCAGATAAAGGCACTGCTCGATACCACCGCACATTGAAAACCCGTAATAGAGGACGATGTTGGGGTGAGCCACCATCTAAACCAATTTCGAATTATACCGCATCGCTGGTGTTTGAATCTAACCTCAAGAATCTCCATTTCTGTAAAAGCTGGATTTCTCTCATCCTTGTGGCTCTCTCTCAATTCCAATTTCTTCACGGCCACAGGAACACTTTCACCGGAACTTCTCATAAGCTTCCCTTTATTCACTTTTCCAAATGCTCCTTTTCCGAGTTGAATAAGTCCACACTCCTGAAAATTGAACAAAGAATACTGGAAGAGGGCACAGATGCACTTACAATATTCTTCAAATCTATATAAAATGGAGAGTTTATACGAATTGAAGTTTCATGCAAAGGCAAGTCTTCCCATCTCTTTTGGTCTGAATTCGCTTTATCATCGCCACCCGTCTTTGGTAAGTTAAACTTTTTAAGATAAGAAGAAACTAGTTCTTTTTCAGCATCGGTCAACTTCAATTGCCTTGCCACTTTTACGTGATTAACTTTGTCGGCGTCAAAAATGGTTTTCGTGGTGAACAGTGTCTTTTCGCCACATTCAAACCGACGTGTGACTTCATCGAAATGTGTGGCTGCCCATTGTTCGATTGTCATTGGCTGGCATCGTAGATCTTTTACGAACTTATTCGTGGGTGGTGGAACAACGTTTCGGCCAACCACCAACGGCGATGATCTACAGTACACTAATTTGTGCGGTAGAGCCGAACGATAAGTGGACAGGTGGTGTACTAAATCATAGAGCGTCTCGTACCGCTCCCCCATCAATTCATAGTGACCAAGAGAAGAACGGTGGATGGGAACAACCTAAATAAGAAGCATTCGCCGATTTAGTAATAACTTCTTCAATTTTAAGTTGTGAATTACAAAAACGAACCGCAGGTTCAAAAGGAGTAGTTTCAATTTCAGACATAAACTCGATGCATTGCATTGTAGCAGTTTTTTCCGTCTGTGCATTCGACGGTAATAGTTCACCAAAGAAGTGATTTATCGCATTGGCCATGATTCCGTAATCTTAAAATAGAGCGACGGTTTTTTCCACTATTCTCTTCTCGCTATTCTCGAAAACGGAAAAAATGGTAAAACACCCCGTAAAAATGTTAAAAATTGCTCAACTAGCTTGAAATGTTTGGCAAAGTTGCGAAAAACTCAAAAAAATCCTTTTAGTGTTCGGCTAATTTTGTTAAAATTTCAAAATGTTTCCAACATTTTAATAGTTTTTTCTCGTTGTTTTACTCATTCCGCCGATTTCGTAAAGAGCTCCGAAAGTTTCCTAACTTCCTCTCTCAATCGCAATCAACTGATTCAATTTATCATCATGCTCCTTGTTTCGCTCTATGAGAATCATTAAAAAATAACAGCGATGTTCGTCGATATCAATATTGAGCCAAGGTGGAGAAAATATTGCAAATAATCCCGGGCACAGGGCAGATCTATCACTGTACAACTTATGGACGACTTCGTGAATTTCCGCATTTCCATGATACCAAACGGGCCATTTGATAAGAAGCGGATGATCTAAGTTTTGAATTTAAATGTATTATATGAATGTTTAATTAAACATAAAAATATTCAGGTATTTACCATCATAAAACTGCTTGGAAACTAAGTAATGTGAAGGAATGAGACCCAAGTAGGGATTGACGTTTCGTTCAGACATCCAACGAGCCAATGACCATTGGAAAGGCATTCGCAAATATGTTTGATCGTCAACGACACGAACTCTAAAATCTGAGAGATGACATTGAACGAACACGGCATCGACCATTAAAATATACCATTTCCGCTTTTAGCTGAAACATTTCTTAGAGATGATTTTGAAATTTGCGGCCTTCTGTGAAAAAATGATATCATTTAGACTTTTTTAGATTGGGAAATAGGTTCAAAAAATTGTTTGTTTCCTAAATTTGGATTTTCCACGAATACCAGATTATTGAAAATTCGCCCGAAGCATGGCAACACGCAATGGAAAAACCGAAAAGAAGCAAATACTAGTATTGGTACCTTGTTGCGGCACCGATGATAGCCTAACATTTTCTTGGAATTTTAGAACATTTTCTTAGAATTAGAATACAGAAAATCAAAAAATGGGTACAGCTCGTTTCACAGGGAATGCGGATGATGTAAACCCCATACGAACTTCGAAAAGCATCCCAAGATTCAGTGCTGCTGAATTTAGGAACCAGGTCTCCTCTCGTGGATCATCCGTAGCTAGCGTTAGTAGTGAATTGCATCAGCTGGACTATTTGGAAAACGTCCGGTCTCTGACTGACGATAAAGCAACGAGCTCATCTCAGCTCTACTCGCCGGCAGCGGCGGAGGGTTTCCTCTATTGACGAAAGGAAGTGCGGGTATAGTGGAATACATTACGCCAGACATTTTGTTGGACCAATTATTGCATCGTCTCACTGTGACTATGAACTATTAGTTGTACATAGAACGCGTTGTTTAGTACATTATTTTTTTTAATATTTTTTGTTTTGTTATTAAAGAGCTTTTATTGCGCATCGTTTGATATATAATTGTCTATGTTTACTTTATTTTTCACAGAAAAAGATCACTGCACGAAAATCGAGAATTGGCTGGAAGTCTGCTCACCGCCATACAGCCTGACCTGCGCATCCGACTACATCTTTCAGTCGATGCAGCACTCTGCCGAGAAAAGTTCAAAAACGCGACGAGTCAAATTTGGTGTCTAACTTCTTCGAGTCGCAGCCGCGATTCTTCGAGAAGGCTTCATTCTTTGCGTGACGTTGCGACAAATAGCGATAATATACTTTTATTTTTTTTTTTTTTTTTTTTTGTTTTTGGATCAAACCGCGGTTTCTTATGTTACAACCTATTATATCCTGCTACGAGTGACGTGGTTTGTTGCACGAACTTCTCGACTTCGCTTCTTATTTCAGGACCCGAAACACCGATCTAACAGCATCAAGGTCATTTCATCTCTTCTGCTCAGAATTGGTTCAAAAAGGACTGCTTGTTCTATATTAGAATCTGGACCTCAACTACATCGAGCATCACTTGGAAGAACTCGAAATATACTTTTCAGAAATCAGTGTACGAGATGCGGATGAGAAATTAGTACACTTGGCAGCTCGGTCCCAAATTCTATTTACAGTTTTGGACCGTTCCAGCGACTCCACGCCAAGATGATGTTATCAATGGAAAACGCTTTACAACAAGGTATCAATATTTTTATTTTGATTCTCTTCAGTTTATTCATTGTTTCTTGTCCTTTTTTAGGCCAATAAGCTGGAAGTTGTGAAATATCGAAAATTTCAAAATAAAAATTTTGAAAACCATTTCTATAATTAAACAAAATTTTGTGACAAATTTCAGAATTTTCACAGGATACCGCTAGGATACCTATTATCGCCGTAAAAAAGTTCCGACATTTTTTCGAGCCCGCGAAAATCGGGATTTGAATTTATAGGCTCCGCCCATTTCATCAGCGCATTTGCTATGCGCGATATATTTTTATCAGAAGAAACGAAAAAAAAAATAAATGACGCAAATTGATATATTTAAATATTCGAAGAAACGTGTAAAAAAAAATCACGATTAATACAATTTCGTTCTTTAATCAGTTTTAGAAGAAAAATAAGAGCTCTAAATTCAAATCCGATTTCGGCTCGAAAAAATGTCGGAACTTTTTTACGGCGATAATATTACAGCCAAAAAACGAAAAACGGATATTTCAAGTGCAGCTAAAGTATATACAGAGTGTGACTAAGGTGGTGTGCTGTAACCGAGGAAAATAATCGAATCGCCGTTTAAAAAAAGTTTATCTGTCTAACAAAAAACTAAATAAAATTATATTTGCTCGATCTTCGGACGCAATTTTGTTTCTAATGAACCCTTTTAGTCTCTTCGTGTATACACCAATGAAGGGACGGTGGCATTCCGGCGAGATCTTGTCCCATTCCGTGTGCAGCAACTTCTTGCGGTCACTCAAATTCTTATGAGGACGAGTTTGAACCTTCGCTTGAAGAGTTCCTCATGCCGAACAATTCATCGAGTTCTGATCCGGCAGGAAGCAGGTCATTCTGATTCAGCAAGGAAATTTGAAATTTCGTTTTTCCCGGAGTCTCGTTTAGATAAGATTCCAGGATTAGTGGTGTTCCCCATCGGTAGTGATTCTTCTGAAAGCCATGATATGCAGAAGGTAAGTAGCTCTGTGAACGAGCCCGTCCTTTCTATTGGCTTCCTGAGAATTATGAGCTAACACACAATGATTTTTAAAATTACAGGGTGGCTGACAAATAGTGTTACGCAGCTTTGAGTGAATTCTGAGTGTCAGCCACTCTGTACATTCTGCTTCCAGAGTGAAGATCCGTGAAGAGGGTTGTCAGGTGCATGCCAAGACGGGTGCCAGAAAGAAGTGCGTAGCATTATTGCATTCTGGCGCGCTTGTTCCGTTCGGACACGATTGCAACTTTTTGCATTCGATGCGGTTTCATTTAGATCGCGTCTGACAATTGTCCTGAGAGATCGTACACTCGTTTTGAACATCTCCAGCCATTTACCCTAGGTTTGGTGGGAATTGGGCTGCTTCTCGGTCAATGAGTATTGTCTTCAAGCAGTTTCCAACGCTTGATGGCTTCAACCTTCTGTTTCCGACGCTACATCATGCCTAATAATCAAAGGTCCGTAAGCAGACGGGGGGCTGCCATCAATGTAAAAATCGAATAATATTCGTGAAACTTTGGGAAACAACTATTGAAAAACTGGTGAAAGATGCAGGTACGTCCGCACAAAGATGACGTCGGGTATTTTCGAAACTAAATACCAGAAAGCTGAAAAACGTGAAACTTTTAATCTGCGTTTCAGAAAAAGATTGCTCCATCAGCCCTTTTTGTTAGCGAGTATTGTTAGGTAAGCAATGGCGGTATGGCAGTGGTTATTGATTTTTTGGAACGAATCCTGGCAAATGGAACTCGCACCAGTTTTGATTGAACTTGACATTGTGGGCAGGTGGGTGCGTCATTTTTCTGAGATTTCCAATGCCACCATTGGAAGGGTTTTTTTGCGGCAGATCTACGAAATGTACGTCTCTTTGCCTTCACTTTCACTCTTTCATGGCCAATGTAGCCTTGCTAGTCGCCTAGACGGTGCCAAATACCATAGCACTTGCCGAATGAAAGCTGAATGGATTGCCCGACCTTTGGAATAGCTTCTGAAGACGTGTAGCAAGCACTCTAGCATATGATTCTGGGAATGAGCATCAGTATGGTTCGTGAAAGAATTCTGTTGCGAGGCGACTGTTACAAAATGCCTATTGAAATTTAGCGATGTTTCTACATGGTAATTAAAGTGAACTGCCCCTTTTCTGAAACGAAATCAATAAAGCTCAGCTACCTATTTCTAACTATCTTTCCCATTGACGCACGACTCATTCTATTATTTCTAGAAGTCTCTCTTCTGTCCCGATGAAGATGTCTTCATTTCGCCGCTGCTATTCATTCCCTCTCAGTGCAGCAAACCCTTTTTATCGAGAATTCGTATCATACACCGTTTGTTTCGCAAATCTGACCAAAAACGTTCATGCCAGTTGGACGACCTCCTTCGTTGTGCTTACACGTGAGAAATCCTGGAATATAACGTGAAAAATAGGAAAAAAGAATCTATGAAAAACAAAAATAATTATTATCGACGCACCAAAAAAGCGCCAGTCTCGCTGCTTATGGCACCAATCTTTTGACAGCGGACTACCCTGCAACTTGCACAAAAAACATGGCTTTTCAGCTAGCGCTAGCTCTACAAAAACTGTCTGTTACTCACTGGTATTCCTCTGCTATCACATTAACAATATCTCCTGCATGCGTATTTAAATCATCATAATTGTTTCCACCGAAATAGTCCCACAAAACAATGCATTCAATTTCCTGTGATTCTCCACACAAAACGAACTGAGAGAAGCCGGCAGCCTCGTTTAGTGTCTCAAATAATGCGTCATCAGGCCTATCCTGGCCATCCACATCATATCCCAATTTATCTGCATATTGATCCAAAATGTCTAAAATATTGATGTTCTCCGCTGATTTTGTCACCATCAACAGATCGATATCCTTCTCCTCGACTATTTCTTCTTCTAAAGACACGTCACTGAGATCTTCATCGAGGTCTCTTGTGGATGGAATCAGGCGAGTTGGTAGAAGAAATACTTCTTTATCGCGCACTCCAATTTTCTGAAGAAATTTACAGAATCATTCAGTGAAGCTCAATTCGTTTGAAGCAAAACATTACATCTCCAGAATGAGTTCTTGACATTTCACACGGATATTTTCTGATCGTCTTTCATGTACCGCACGGTGAGAGAAATTTATTTGAAACTGTATAAAGCAGATGAACGCTTTATTAAACAGGAAAGAAAATTGATTTTGAATATCAATGACGCTCAAAAAATGAGGAAGGTTGGTTACGTACCTGAAATATGACGTCAAAATTACTGATATTTTCGGCAATTTATCCCAGTGTATTTAGTATCATGCTAATCACGTTAGCTTTATGCAATTGCTTTGTTAACATTGTTAATTACACACATAAAGTTCTTTTTATTGCATTCGCTAAGAATTTTTAATTATCTTTGCTGAGAAAAGACACCTACTTTGTTATATTAATGTTATTGCGAATGCGCGCTAGCGCACTCGTTTGCTCTACCTGTGACTGCGGGAATTCATAGATTTTTAGTAGTATTCGATTACGACGTTTTTAGGCTTTAGAGGCTCCAGTTTTTCTTTTCAATTTTACTATGCTTTAAGCGTAAATTCAAAGTTTTAGAATACATCCAATTTGTAACAAAATTTGTGCAAAATTGTCAATAAAGCTGTGCCAAAGGAATTTATTGGTTCACATAAATTAAAATAGCAGCGAGCTTCACGTAGAAGTAAAAGGAATGCTTGAATTTACCAATACGATTTCTCGGCACAAGGAAAAGAGCTAGACGAAATTTGAATGTTCAGTGTGAGATCGCCATGTGAAATCATGTGTTAGTTGACGTATCTTTGTGAGAGTGGAGGAAGCGATTCTTCGTCTTCTGATACATCGCATGACTCAAAAACTCTCTCATTGTAGCCAGTGCATCCCCGGATGATGAGCTTCGGTGGTTTGAAAACCAAGAAACGAAATTCATATGAATCAGTGAGAAGAAAGACTGAAAATGCAAAGTAGCAGCACCATTCATAAATTGCGTCGATAGCCGTATACTGCTTCATCGGGTCACGCACCCAGTTTGCTTGCACCACTGAAAGTACAGATTATCGGTTTATGAATGTTCAGTTTATTTTGAAATTTCGATAATTCAATGTATAGTCCGACGCAACAGCATATAAAAAAGTGATATCTCAGCTGAGAATGTCTCCTTTGGATTGTGTTAATAAGTGAGTTAAAGGTGAAATTTTCCGGAACATTTTGTGAGAAATCGTAACAATTGAAACTATGAACCGAAATGTATTAGTTGAGGATATGCCCAACAGACAATTTTTAATATGGAAGACTTACTGGCAGCAGCTAACGAAAAGACAACAGAAGCTAGCGATATCCTGATCAGGAAAAGCAGCCACCTGGGAACGTTTGCATCACGAATTTTGAATGAGAGAAAGGCGTGGACCCAAATGTAAATGTTGGCAAGAACGAGGGCAAGTTGATTTCCAATTGGAGCTATGTGGTTGATTTTTGTGGCCTGAAAGACTGATTCAGTATTTTTGGTGGCTAAAGAGTAAATCACGGAGCCGCCCGGAGCCCTGAAACTGTGGCAGAGGCTTCTCAATGTCCCCTCCCCCATCACCACCCTACCCAACCTTCGACATCTTTTAACATTAGACTTCAATAGTATTTTCTTCGCCGAGGTTCTGGGACCTACGCATTTAAAGAATGAGTTCCTTGCTCATAGGGGACTCTAGACCATCCAATAAACCCAACTCAGCATATATTCAGTTTTGGATTCTTGTAGCTGCAGACTCAATGCAGAGTATTCTCCTAGTGAGAATGAACTATAGTATGCATTTGAGCGATTAGACTTCAAATTGAAACAACAGATTCTGCATTGAAAGAAGCAATTTTTCCAAAGCTAAAAGAGTACAAAAAGCACGAAACATCCAAAATTATTAATTCAAGATGAAATAAAACGGATGGCATTGAGTTCCCAACTACTTTTAGACATTTTGCATATCTTTGTGAGTTTTTAAAATATTTTTTGGATAATTGAGATTGTGCTAATTTTGTGGGAATTCATACATATTCGCACATGGCAGCTGTCAAATTCTTCGAATAAATTGAAGAAAAAAAAATAATTTTTCGCGTATTCTCACGTATCATATGCACGGGAACCAGCCCTCAACGTTCAAACCCACCTCGAGTAAATTGCAGCATCGATTACATCCAAACGCTTGATTATTTTCAAAAGGAACCTTGAGGCGACGGGCCAAATTCGCAAAGGTGAAAAGCGTCACTTACGAGACACTACCAATAGTTTTAATGGGCACTGGTTGGAAAACAGTTTGTCATCAGATACCGAAGCACAAAGCATTGTACTGATTCTGAACCGGTAATCACCTAATGAGATAGAGGGGTGTGCGATACGAAATTCGTGATTTCGGAAAAATATTTTGGAATGGAGATTTAGGCGGTTATTTCATTTAATCTTTAAAAACATTTTTTGTGTTTTTTCCTATTCAGGAACTGTCGAAATATTCAGCTTCTACGACTTTCCCGTCGTTTTTTGCAAGGGGTTCCTACGGTTGTTGATTGATCTTTGTAAAACCTATCTGTATAAATCGGTGCGCCTTTAAAATTTTTGTAGATTTACGCGATGAGTTCTTTTCTAATATCGTAATTTTTAGGTCTGTTTGAAATGTTTTTTAAACGTATTTTTAAAAGATTTTCCGTGATATTTTTTTTCAAATTTTTTATGAATGCTAAATTACGTTTTGAATAACTTTTCGTAGATTTCTCTATTTCCTGCCGGATAATTGATAGTTTACTACATTTTCGCAGTCAGTTATTTTATTTTCTATTGTCATGCTCTTGAAAACAATGATGTGAACGTCGTGAAAAAGAATACCCTTTTTGACCAATTCTGAATAAGAAAAAACCAGTTTAAAGAAAAAAATGTAATAAAAAAATACAATTTGAATTGAACCATAATGGGGTTATTCATGAAAAGCACAATTGCATTTTAATGCAAAAGATGCATTTTCTTGCATTAAAATGCTTTTCGTGCTTTTCATGAATAACCCCATTAGATTGGAATGCTGATAAACAAAAATAAAATGAATGATTACGGTATTTCAAAGGCGCTTGTCTAAACATTTTGTGCTGCGTTTCGAGCGGATTCATTTTAAATTCTCAATGTTAATGATTTTTCGCTGTCAATTGTTTTTTTTTCGTAAAACACCGTTTCATTGCTTGCAAAATGTATTATTTTCTAACGTTTTTAAAATTGTATAAAACGTTTAGATTTTAACATATTTCTTTTCAAACGCGAGAAATTCGTTATAAATCAATAATTCTCAAATCTACTTCCTTTCGCTTTTATGAGCGGCTTAGAATTTTTCCTTGCTGGCATGCGGTCTGAATATCTTTGGCAAAGATTCAATAATTTTAACCATTCTTGTTGGCTTCGACGATGAAGATTTTTTCCTCCGTAAACAGTGTCCACAAGTCTACATAAGTAGGTGTCGAGCTTTCTGGACTCTTAGCAGCTTGATACGCTCTATCAGAAAAGCACCCTTGGTGATTTTGTATGGTGTAAGACGCAATCTTTTCGTGATAATTCTTCACATCGACATATTGTTCGTTCTACCACCTTTCTCATGCTCCGTCCCGGATTTCGCGAGATTCTCTCTTTGACGGCATGGACAATCGGATAAACTGTCACGGACACTCGACGGCCAGTTTCCGAACGATTCTTGTTGGTATGAAGATTGGAGAAGCGATGGACAGCTCGTTGAACCAACTTACGAAGCACAGTGAGCTGTTTTGCAAGCCGTTTCGATGATAGTAGTACGATACGGAGAAGCGGCCACCATTACCTTCAAACGTAATAACAATGGTTTAAAACGGAAAGAAGAAACAAACAATACACGACAAAATAAAAAATGAAAAAAAAAAGTTGAATCTGCACGTTGTGCATGTATCAGAGCTCACGCAAAGTTGCGGGTCAATAATTATGGCGCTCCCTGTAAATGTTAGTGTAACTATTTCTCATCCAATGGAGCTATACACATAAAAGGAAACGTTAAGGAAGTTTAACATTCCCTGGTGATGGATTAAGAGGAAAGATTGGAAAAGTTACCGTGTTTTTCTGAACACGCGGTTTATTACGGCGTAACAGAAGGATCAGGAACGAAGAATTATTCGTCTCTAACAAGGGAATCCTCTTAACTTTTTCTAAAAATTCGTCCACAGGTACTTTCAACTACGGAGAATTCAGTACACATAGTGGCTATCTGTGCAAACTTCTGGAAATCCAGATATTTCCATCTGAAAATCCGGAGCTCCGCGCACTTTCCTCGCCCCTTTCCTTCCCCCACTGTTGAAAAAACAAGCAACAGTGGTCGAATTTTTAAAAAAAAGTTAAGAGGATTTCTATTCGAGGTTCCCCTGTAAGCTACTTCGCTGCAATAGCACAAAAATATGCCTTCCACCCAATTTATAAATAAGAATTACCGGGAAGTTGACAGCTAATTGATAAGAAGTCAGCGCTGCCAACCCAATGAACAGATGAATTTTAATTGACTTTATAGTTGTCAATGATATTCCAGTCTGCCGAAAAAACGACTTCAACTCTCGATATTTCAAATACATCCATACAGAAACTGAAATAAAATTCAATTTTCAGATATTGGAACGCTCGTCTTACGTAGCAGAAGAATATGATTTGTCATTATAGTATACGCATTTTTGGCTGGAATATATTTCGTGAAATCACTGAAATTCATTTAATATCAATTTTTTCAACCAATGGAACAATTAAATACCTTAAATAAGGCCAATGGGCGGGAAAGTGCTTTGAATTGATTGAGAGTATTACGCTGAAATATGTTTCAATGAAAAACTATTACAAAACATTATTTTTGTCGGAAACTGACCAAACCAGAAGGCAAACGATGGAATACAGAGATATCAAAAGTGGAAAAATCCATATATTAATGATTGCCATTGAGGGTAGAAATACTTTTATTTGCCGAATGTTATCAGCTAGTTTGGGAATTCAACAATTTTCAGTCTAGTTTTAGAAATGCACACTCTATATCGAAACTCGAATATTTCGCAACATGGAACATTTTAATTGAATTGATTTCTAGAATTTCATGCAATCCGCCATAACGCTTGCCCGGTCGGCTATATAAGGTTTCCACGAAGACGAGACGAGACGGTCATATTTCGTCCTTCGTGAAAGCCTTACGGCTTTGAAACACTGTTAATCTTCACTACTTCTATGTTCTTGCTAATAGTTAGTTTAGTCTTCCTAATTGAATATAAGGCTCATTCCTGTAACACATTTTTACTAGAGACAACTTTTTTGGATCGACAGTAGGGCGATTAGACGGTAGTTTTTTTTATGAGATCTCGTTCTCCTTTCTTGAACAGCAGCACGTTCTTGGAAGTTTTCCACTGCTCTGACACTCCTTGATGTATCGGTTGAAACGTCCGGTCAATTTTTGGATAATAGTGTCTGATGCTGCCTTTAGGAAGTTTCCAGATCTTTCGTGTAACTTGCCATTTTTAGTTATGTAATACAAAAAAAATTGAAAAATAAAGAAAAAATAAGTTTACGCTCTAATGCAGACTACACAGTTTCTCTGCTTACCGTACACTGCGATAAAAAACGCCGGCAAAAGCCGCCGAAAATTTTCCGCCGTTTTTCCGCCGCCGCGCTGCCGGCTTTTGTTTTTCCCAGCCTTGTGTTGTCCTCAAATTTTTGAAAGAGCGCGTCGTGGAAGCCTTACTTGCATGCATTAATCCGTTATTGTCTCGATTCCGTGGGACCTTTTAAAAATGAGAAAATCCATGCTTAATGGGGTTATTCATGAAAAGCACAATTGCACTTTAATGCAAAAAATGCCACTTTGATGTTATTCACGATTGCATTTTATTGCAAAAAAATGCAATTGTGCTTTTCATGAATAACCCCATAAGGAAATGCCCACATGTGTATATGAAGCAAAACTGAATAACTGCAATTTTTCTTTACTGAATACTATATATTATATATTTTGTATACTATATATTTTAACTGTTTTTACCGTTGTTAAGACAATTTTGCAGATTTTGGGTGTACGGTTCTACAGTATCCTTAGTACCCTGCGACCACCTAAATATATGGTTGCGAAGCGCTCCAGTAGTCATGACTCCATCCCGAATATCAAAGTAAAAGGCCCACGTTCTTTTGAGTTATTCAAAGAAACGTCTTAGACAGAGTCACGAACACACAGACGGAACTATTCGCTTAATTATAAGTAGATTGCGCGTTTCCTTCATCGAAATAAGGCTTCACCTCTGGTGGACCTTTAATGACCATTCCTTTGAAGATTTACGTATGATCTTTTCGACATAGTAATTGTAATTCGACATAATAATTGTATTCATTAAGATGACAGATAATGACCACGAAATCCAAATACTCGAGTTAGAAGCGCTAGAAAGTGTGCTGAGAGAAAACAAACTAACGAAAAACAGCGATTGGACTGATAGAAATGTCGAAATTGAAGGAGTCATTGAGGTATTTATTGCTTATTTTTTAGTTTTCAGTGAATTTCCGTTCTATGGCTACAAATCTCCGTAAAAAATCGCGAGTTTCACAGGTAGAATTCGATTCAATATCCGATCCTAACAATAAAGTAGTAATTGAATTAACCTCGGATTCTGGTGAATATTTCTCAATGACTCTCGATATTTGTCCTCCTGTTCGGTTACGGTTTCATCTTCCTCATGACTACCCTTCATGTTCTTCCCCAAAATTTGAGATAGAAAGTGACTGGATGAGCACAAAACAAAAGGAATACTGTGAAGCAGAATTAGTGAAAACTTGCAATGAGAATTCGCCAATGGAAGTTCTTTATATCTGCTATCAGGCGATTATTGATATGGTAAGAGATTTTGTGAATTGAAATATCAATTTATATTATAAAATCTGTTCAGATAGAACAGATGCAGTCTAGAGTGATAAATTTGAACGACGCGCATGTGCTGAAGAACAATGAAGAGACAATTGAGACTTTGAGAAAGAAAATATTAAGAAATGGAGAGAAAGCTGCTGAAGAGCATTTTTTAAATGCTCTCTTTTTATGCGAGGTTTTTCTTATTTCTCTAAAAAGTTGCCAGACACTGTTATTTTTCTATTTTCAGGTGTGCTATGATAACCAAATGGGCCAACATTGCATTAAATTCCTGCCATGCAATCATGTCTTCTGTAAATCATGTACTTTTGAATATTACAAATCACTGGCTAAAGGAGTTGTGGTTTGTCATAAAATAATCGGACAGAAAACCTTGAAATAATTTATAGTCGAAGCAGATGCATTGTTTAGCAGAAAAATGCCAAAGTGAAGCACAGCAGAGCGTAATCAAAGAGGCACTGGGAAATGAGCTATACGCGAAGTATTTTAGTTGTTTGACTATAAAAATAAATCTAACATTGCAGATACGAAGATGCTATGCTAGAAAAGGCGATACGAGACATGGATGGCGCAGTGGAATGTCCCAGAGAAAGTTGTCAAAAAATCGCTTATATCACAGACAGGTAAGACGGAATTTTGCAAAAACTAATGCAAATCGCTGCTCCTTGAGCAGTTATATGTTTATCTGAAACATAGTTCATAGTTCGATTTTTTCAGGAAAATGCATCTTGCTGAATGCTCGTACTGTAACTTCTTCTTCTGTAACCTTTGCAGACAAACGTTTCATGGGATATCTAGTTGCAAGAAGGATGATAAGGAGAAGTGGGTTCAGCAATGGCAAGAAGGGGACGAGTTCACTAAAACTCAAATTTGCCGACGATTTGGTGGAAAGAAAAACATCGAAATAATTGTAGAACAGTTTCTGAACGAAAAGTGGCTTCATTTAAATAGTAAGCCGTGTCCTAAATGCTTTGTTAGCATTGAGAAGAACCAAGGATGCAACAAAATGTTTTGTACAAAATGCAATACCTTTTTCTGTTGGTTGTGCTCCACAGTAATTCGCAAAGAGAACCCTTATGAGCATTTCAAGGAAAATGCAAGTTTCTATATCCGAAATGTTGATGTAGATTGAGTTGTTCAGGGAGAATGTTCTGGTCGTCTGTTCGAAGGTATGGAGAACATTGTTGACGAAGAATTTGAAGATGAGTTCTACTTGGACAACATTTATGATTTTGATGATTAGAATGACTACGAATCCGATTTTGATGTAAAAGAGTGACAAGAACTTGAAGGGCATTTCGCGTATGGTGCAGAGGGTGATCAAGATGATGAAGATGAAAGTTAAATTTTTGTTTTATACATATGTACATACGTGTTACAGCTTGTAAATTGATTTCGAACTAAAAAATTTGATTTCGAACTGGATACAGGATGAATGACACTAGTTTTAGGTGGGATCAGTTCCCAGAATGGTGGGAAAGAATAAAGGTATAATTTGGGGGCCATTGTGAAAGATTACCATTATTCCGGTACACATTAAAAAAAATGCTATAAACAATAAGAAGGAAATAAAATGAACAAGTCGGATATGGAACTTCATCCATCTTTTTCAGATGATTCAATTCCCGCAGAGTTCAGGCTTATCGACATTTTAGTGAAAACTCGGGGAATTCTAATGTCTTGACCAATTTTTCGGAATAAGAATTGAAGCTCTACAAGGTACGTTGTTCTGAAATAAATGAAATATAGTTTTGCGAAGCACCCGCTCATTCCAAAACAATTTGTTCCTGGATGATGATGCATGGCGATGACGTTTCATCTGTTCTTATGAAGGACGGCCATAACGAACCTTATAGTTTAGTGAGTTGTGGAAGACAAAACAATATTCGCTGGAAGATTACTATTTCCATGATACTCCACACGTATTAAATTTACATTAATTTCGCATCCATTCAACGGCTGCGAACTAAAATTAGCAATTGTGCGAAAATTTTGAACGCTGCAAATCAGTGTTATTCGCGATTAAAAAATAATTATTTTTAATGGAATGAAATGGGAATAGTGATAAAATTAAACCGCTAATATCGCATATTAAGTGTTTTATCAACAGAAAGGTTTTAATATAAATTTTCTAAGAATTTATATGAATTGATTAATTATATCATATTGCGAATAATATTGAAACATTTTCTTAGCATAAAACAATTTTTAAATATATGAAAATAAAATTCTCCAATTGGAAACAGAGCTATTAAAATATGTGGTAAAGTTCCCTTTTGGATTTAAATAGACGTGTTTGGGGCTCTTAGATTTCCTAATCAGAAAATGAAATTTTAAACATTTAAAATTCGAGCCCGAGCCCGCATTTCCAATTAGGCCAAAAACGATTTTTCCGAGAAAATAGGAAACACAATTTCTATGAAATCGAAACTCACTGAAAATTAATAATTTCTGAATATGAAATAGTAATATACGGTTCACCACTTTTTGATCTTTCGCTTTCCCGTCCCGGCAGTCAATACTCCTTTATATTCGCGTAAATTAAGAACTTGCTCCCGCTTGTCCCGCGACTGACCTATCTCCCAATTCGCACGTTAACGTTTCTTGCGTTTGATTCACTAAATTATTTAATTTTTTCGAAAATTTATGAATTTCGAATTAGAATAAAATACTTCTCGCACAAACTATTTTGCTTCAATACCTTTAATATTTGAATATTTGAATGGAGAATAGAGAATGAATGAATCGATTTTAGAATTCAAGGGAAAGAATGCGAACAATTAAATTCCAAAAAATTTTATTTTTTTTACGAAAACACATTATTCCGGGTTACAAGAATAGATTACACTACATCCTTCATTCTTAAATATTTCTTTAATCTTTTGAGTTAACCTTTTGTGAAGTTTAATATATAAAAGGAAGAGGGGTGGGGCATGCTAAATAACTTTTGCAATTGCCAGTTTCCACGAATTTAAATACTTCTCCGTACTATTAAATTGTGATTTATTTTTACAAACAAGTTTTTAATTCTCTTAGAATACGAGCAAGGCATTGAGACAAGCCCTCTAACGATTCCAAAAGCTTTTTCTTGTAACAGCCACATTTTCCTCGATTTAAAATGTTATGTTGGGCAGTTATTTAGAAACTGAAAATTTCAATAGGTTCTATGTATTAGATTACGGAAAGTCAGTTTTTAGTGATACCGGATTCCTATTTGATTTTATAAATAACGAGCGGAGCTTCTTTCATATTTCCGTGTTTGAGTAATCACAGAGACGCAGAGATGGAAATCGGCAAGTGTGTCAATCAACACTTTGCGCCTTTGCGGTGGAACAGAATATTATTTGCCTTCTTCGATAGTGCGCATGTTCTTAGCATTCACGGGAAACTGTATCCTTATCAGGGATAGATTCTATCTTTAACCTGAATTTATCAATAAAACGTTTTCAGCTTATGGAAGATATTGATTTCGGAAATGCTCACAAGAAATCGTCATCAGAATTTCTTTTCGCTGACTACGGCAGGAATTTCACTGATGGAGAGGTAAAATCCTGAAAATCACAAATGCTAATTTCTTGTTAGTCTCTATTAAAGGATCCAACTGCCGAGAACAAACGTGTAATAGATTTATTCGATCCAGTGGATTCGATGAGCTTAAATCGAGAGAAAGACAAGGTTGTTGTCTCAGGAATTCGTGGTGGTGAGCGTTGCAGAATAGTTCAATGAAACCTATAAACATGGTTCCAGTTCTACAAGTGATAAAAATTCAAAACTCAAAAAACGATGTAATAGAAGGGCCGTTCATTGTCAAAGATCTCGATATGCGAGTCTATCGCAAGGGAAAGGTTAACATACTTTACTCAGCGCAAAATGTTAAATGGAATCAACTATACGGTCTGCAACACCTTTAAAAATGTATTTATCGTTCAACGTTCTTTAGATCAGTATATTGCCACAACTTCTTCAAACGGGTCCATAGTTTGTTGGAATATTTCTAGAAGAAATAGTGAGTCTCCTATACCTGGAACATCCCACTTAAAACATTAAAAAAAATTAAATTAAAATTTTGGAGTAATCCCTAAAGTTACAGAATCGGTTTTCAAAGCTCACGAAAGGTCAGCTACATGTCTTGACTGGCATGCCACAACACCATATATTCTTGTTTCTGGATCTCGGGACTGCACTGTAAAATCATATGATATGCGGGTCAAAGATAATCACCAGTTAACGTTTAGGTATGAGGCGAATATGGTTAAGATGTTATACAAAGCTTATATAACTTTTCAGTGATCGAACTTGTGAGTCTATACGAGATGTGGCAATGTGCAAAGTTGAGGATAATGAAGATTACTTCTTCACGGGAGATGATGGCGGAGTTATTCGTTTATGGGATTTGCGGCAAACGAAAAAGTTAGTTACCGTAAAATCTGTATTAGAATTGCCCTAAAACGAAGCCCTTTTTAATTTCATTGCTTTACAAAATGATAGGTAAACAATAGAATTGCTTGCAATTTTTAGATTTTACGGTATTATCAAAAAGTTTGAGTAATTATACATTTTATACGAAAAATCGATAACTCGGTAATACAGTGGGAAAAAATTTTTTTTTTTGATAAACGAGGGAAGAACATTGACGTCAACCACAATTACTGAGATGGAATATTCTCCCGATGTCCTTCGCAGTTTCACCTAAAAATTTCACTTATGTAGTGGAAGCCTACTGCAGTTAGAGGTGCAGGATATTAAAAATACGGTTTTTCGTTGTTTTGTTTTTCCGCAATTCTTGAAGCGCTTTCGATTGAAGCGGATTCCACAATTCGCATACTTTGTAAGCACCATAATTCGTCTCTCCTCTCTCTTGGTCACGCATATTTTTATTGTGGCGTGTGCGTAGCCGCAAATTGAGGTTCCTTCTCTTTTCTATCTTCAGCCGTTTCGATTGAGCAACCAACGAACACAATTTGCAGCGAAAGCAGCACTTTTACTTTCATTCTTCCCTTTATTCTAAACTGCAAAAAGTTCGTCTATGTGCTTCTTTCAGATGGATACTTCAAAAAGTTGCTCATCGATCGTTTGTTTCAACTCTATCATTAAATCCTCATTATCCAAGACTTCTGGCCACAGGAGGAGGAAGAGATAAAATGGTTAAAGTAAGTACTTTTTTTTGAAAACTGAGCAAAATATTTCTTTTTTCAAAATTATGCAAACGTTGATAAGGGAAATTTTAGATTTGGGAGTATAACGGAGCCGAGTTGAATCGAATATCTGTTGTAGAAACAACTGCTCCCCTCGGAAGAGTCGTTTGGAACCCCTATAAACCATCACATTTAGCAACGTGTGCAAGTAAGATGAATTCTTATTGATTCAAAAATTTGACTAAAATAACTACAGGCGTAAACGAGACATCAGTTCATGTTTGGGACGTCAGAAGACCGTATTTGCCGTATGTGACGTACGACGAACATAGAGACAGTGTTACTGATGCATGTTGGCCAAGCAACGACTTTGATATTTTTTTAACCTGCGGAAAAGATGGTCTCGTTGTTCTTCATAACATTGATTCGGGTCATGTAAGCTCAATTTTATTTAAACAGAAAAAGTACTGGCTTTTCAAATATTTCGTTTGCTTTCAATAGCTATTTTTAAAGTAATTATTTAAAATAAATTAAAAATGCTAATACATTCTTCTATAAAAAGCGAATAATTTGATAAGCTTATTCACCCATTAAAATAATTCCCAATGTTTTTGCTGTTTCTCATCATTGATAATGCATATTATTTGAGGCTCCAATATCCTTCGCTTGCGATGTAGCCTTTGACATGACACCCGACGGAACCATAGGATTAGCTGTCAATTCTGAAATTCAAGCCAAAAACGTTGCTGAAATAGATACGAAAACGCCCTCGTCAAATAGGAAGAGGATGATTCGACAGATTCCTTACGAGTCATTCAGGAATCCCATCAAAAGCCTTTTGTCTTTCGGCGTTCCTGAAGCATTAACACACAGCCTACCACCGACAATGTTTTATAAAATTGCTGAAAAGTACCTCATCGGTGGCCAAGAAATTATTCAGTTGTGTGAAAGCAACTCTAAAATTGCTCGTAAAAATGGGCTGGAACATGTAGCTCAAACGTGGCGACTTGTTGAAGCTCTCTGTGAGCAAGCGAATATTCAGGAGGAATATGACACAAAGTCAGCTGAAGAAAAGGAAAGAATAATTCGGGCATGGGTTATGTAAGTTCATCAAATCCGGTTTATAGACTGATGAATAGTTTATTATTTTAGTCGAAAAAAAGAATTAGCCGAAGAAGGTAGAAGGTGGCTTGCAAACTTAAATGATCACTACAAGGATGATGTGAAGAAACAAGTTGTTCAGCGATTGGAAAATACTCAATATGTCACCGCGTTCTTAAAATTTTCGAGTTCATCTGAATCCGATGAAATGTCAGATGATGACAAAGTTGGCGAAGACACTAGAAACGCAGAAAGAGTAGCTCTATATGGTTACGGAAATACGTGCAGAAGGAGGAAACGAAATAAAATGGCTGTAACAGCTACTGATTTTTATTTTGGAGCTGGTGAAGCCAATTTCAAAGGCGGCAGACAGTTAGAACTAGAATAATTATGAATTAGCACACTATAATAATTTCAGAGAAGTTTTGCATCACAATGAATTTATGGGGCTCCATGATGAAGCTTACGATCTGCGAGATGAAGAAAAAGAACGCAAGTTTTTCTGCAAGGCAAAAAAACAACCATCAAGTAAGAGATAAGAAAATAGGATGCGAAAACATTGTACAAATTATAACGAATACGTGTTTCAGACTCGGAAGAATATGAAGATCTGCACAAGGATATGAGACAAACTGAAGCAGACTTTCAAGCATGGTCTCCTATGCTGGAAATTTATCGGTTACTGTTGTATCACGCTGAACAAGGTGATATGCAAACATGTGCAACAGTTTCAATGGTTTGTGGCAGAAAACTTTTAGATGCGGTAGATCCATATACAGTAAACGGATGGATTCAATGCTACATGGGTTGGTGATTGCACCACATTTTAAAAACTAATATTGACATCTCAGAAATGCTCGATAAACTAGAGCTCTTTCTCGTCTGCGCGAAAATCCGGAAATACTGCCCACTTGAGAGTATCAGTGCCGTTTCACGTGAAAATACTACCATTCAACTAGCCCACGCCGATTGTGATGCCTTGATAGTGAATGGCCGGTGTACAAAGTGTGAGGCATTGGCGCAAGCTGACTGCACCGTTTGGTGAGTGATTAAAATAAAACTGGATATGGGTTGGGGGATTTGAATTTTAATCTTTTCACTAGTTCTAAATTATTCTATAGCTCATTTCAAAAGTCTTAAAAAATAACGAAATTAATTCCAGTCGTTTTGCAATTGTTGGAATGACCTTCCAATGCAACATTTGCGGTCACTGTATGCATACTGATCATGCATATGAGTGGTTTCAAAAAACAAACGAGTGTGCTTTCGTTGGATGTCCATGTACCTGTGGGCAGAATACATGGCCAGACATGGATAGAACATTTATCGGAAATGATGACGTCAAGAAAGGACATCGAAAGTTTAACCATCACGAGCAAACTGAACCTATTATAAATAGTAAGAGATATCTTATTTTTTGAAAACTATATATTAATCTTCGCAGGAGTTGATGCATCACGGCTCGACACAGATTCAGAAGAAAGCCCGGAAGAAGACCTGGAATGGTCAACTGCTCCAGCATTAATTAGAGAGAAATACGGAGAGATGGCGCGTGAAAATGGAGCATCGCCCTGGGCTCGTCATCTAATTTCATTGTATCAAAGAAGAGTTCAAAAACCTGATAAAATACCGATGGAAGTAGTGAAAGTGAAAAAAGAGAAACGCGAAAGCGAGGATGAAAGCCTGAATGCTCAAAATTTAGTAGCTAAGAAAGAACTGAATCGGAACTTAGTCAGAAAGACACTTATGTCCCATCTGGAAGATACGGTTAAAATATGCCAAGGAGTTATTGAAAATTCGTCTGATGAAGAAATTAAAGAAGATGTTGATAGAAAAGAGTTTGTTCACAGATATCTTGCTTCTTACGAAGAAAAGAACGGGAAATATAAACAAAGTGACGACGGTGATCGTCTAAATAGAACATTAGAACTAATTGAAGAAGAAGATGTAGATATGGAAGAACCGAAAAAAGACAACAGAGGCGTTGGAAACATGGAAGAATCAATAGGAATTGACGGAGCTGAAAAATCGAATGAAGATGAAGAAGAACTGGAAGAGTACGAATTTCCTAATAACCGGAGTGATATTGAAATTATCACCGATGAAAATGCGGCATGGAATGATCTTTTTGGCAATGATTACATAAGATCAATCGGGCCCATTGGTATTGAAAACTGTAAAGAAGCGAGCATTGAAGCTATTGGAGATGATAATAACCGGGTTACTTCTCCCACTTTTCTGAGTGCTACTGTCAAGGAACATTTGAGAAAGCTTAAAGGAGTACAAAACGCGTCTAATTCTGGCTGTTCTACAAGCTCCGACAACGATGAAAATGAGAAAATAAATGGACCGACCATTCAAGAAGTAATAGTACACAGTAACGAGTTGATAACCACAGAACGGGAAGGCAAACAGAAAAAAGCTAAAAAAGAATTGTCTTATGGAGAAAAGGCGCTGCAGATACTGAATATGGTAAGCCCAAAAGCCCCCAACTAACTTCAAAAGAGTTAATATATATTGCGAATTCTTTTCATCTTTTCATTATAGTATTTAATAAAATATAATTGCAGACACGTGAGCAACTAAAGAGGAAGAAAGCCATGAAAGAAAATAGGCTTATCAAGGAGATTGTTAAACAAATTAGGACTTCCAAAAAACCAGTCTACACCATTGAGGTTTCATCTGATGAATACTATGTGTCTAGCATGTCAGACGATTTATCTTCTAGTTGCTCTTCTGCTTCGGAAATTTTTGTTCCTGAAACACTACCGACGACTGCTCGAGATGGTGAAGGCTATAAAGCGGAATCTGAATTGGAGCAGTCTTCATCTGAATCTAGTTCCCATGAAGAGCTTTCTGCAAAACCGGAAAATCGTTTATCAGCACCACATTCTACTGGAGATATCTATGCTAAACATGAAAGTGTAAGATTTAATGAAAATTTTACATTTCCTTCATAATCTCTTTGCAGCCAGTTCCGATAGTCGTTCAAAAAGTTAAAAAATTCAAAAAGGTAAGCAGATCGATCGATTTTTCTTCCGATGGCGAAAATGGTAAAGCGAATGGGTATGCTGAGCAATTTTCCATTTGCATCGAAGGCACTGCTGTATCATCATCTTCGTCTCAGTTCTCTACGCCCCCTATTTCCCCTATCCCTTCCCTCCCCAGTTCTCGGTTTTCCTCGTCTCAACATTCGCGATCTGTTTCTTCAGAAAACCTGTATGATGGAGACTGCCTTGAAGAAATGCTAGGTGTTCAAAAAGATCCTGAAATTCTTGAAGCGCTAAGCCTACCAGGTAAATCATCTGCGCCACCTTCGAGAAAATCAAGTGAATTAATTCCGCCTGAAGCTCCTATTATTGAGCCGCCTATTATCACTTCATATGCTAATCCAATTTTCACACGAATTACCGGTAGACATACCACTGGTAGATCAAGTCCTGTCACTATCAACGGGGATGGGTTTGGGAAGGAACAAAACCTCAAGGATGAAATAGTTCAAAGTGCACCTGGAATCTGTGTAGTCAACCCATGTTTCGAAAGTTCATCACTGCCAAAAAAAAAAGATAATGAATCTCTGTCCAACAATACTGCTCAGATTTCATTGGAAAATAAAAAGCATCGTAGTGTCGAATCAATGCCTAGCACTCAAGAGGCCAGATTGTCTAATGACAATCAAAATCATCCTTCGGTTACCGACCTTCTCTATCAAAATTCCCATTCAAGGCAGCGGTTTATTTCTGTGGGCAGCGAAAACAGGGTATTTGTGTCCCCGTCACGGCTCTCCCTGAGTTCCCAAACTAATGAATGTGATTACAAATTAATGCAGAAACGAACGGGGAAGAAGCTTCGCGTAAAAGAAAAACCGCCGGAGCCATCGGACTCTGATTTGTTTTCCTCTGATGGAGACTTGTTGGAATCTGCGCAAAGTCTGTCAGATAACGCTGAAGAGATACCCTTCTTCCCCACGACCTCAAATGATGCAATCATACCGAAAACTCGTCATTCATGGGAAAATGAAGAACAATATCAGGAAAGATTACGGGAAGAAGCACAGGATGAAGGAAAGGAAAATCGTCTCAATGCGTCAGTGGTTGCCAATCAGAAATTAGAAAAAGATGAGAATGAAGTAACTGTGAATAGAAAAACAGGAGCTGAACCTGCTATTCTCAACAAACACACGCCAATGATGAAAGAGCTGGCAAAGCGAAAGCGCCGACTTCAAATAAAGCGGGAAGCTTCATTGAAATTGAATATTTTTTCCCAACCAATGCAACCATTGAAGCGTGTTAAGTTCACACAGGAGAATCTTCATATGGCTTTGACGAAGGCGTTCGAGGTAATTCTGAAATGTGTTTGAACTGGGTTATTTTGTTCTTTTAGAATTTGAAATTTGAAGCACCAGATATCAGTTCTGATTCTGATTCTGATTACGATAATTTTATCCGGGAACAAGAAGTGTGTCTCCGTTGCAAGCATGTTGTGAAAGGAGACAAAAAAGAAAAAGAATACGTTCAGTGGCTTAAGAATATGTAAGCGTTTCAGTCGAATTGAATGAAAATCATAATTTACCATAATAATAATTTTTCAGAACTGATGAAGGGCAAATGTTTTTTGCTAAATCGCTAGAAGATCCTTGTTCTGTATTTCAACTTTCTTATCTGGAGTGAGTGTTTTCACAAAATTAGCAAAGCGATTCATTTTCCATATTGTTTTCTTTCAGCACTTATATCACCGATGTTACCAAGGCTAGACGAATAGCGTCATACTTATTAGAATTCATCAAATTGTTCTATTTCATCAAATGGGATGATCTTCTACAAATGGATAACGACTTCGTTCTTAAAGAGGTGTACTCACTATGGCATGACTATCAGAAGAAGCGGCCAAAAATATGTAGATCTCATTACCGTGATTACAAATTCAAATTTTTTGCTTCGTCGTGAGTTGATTTTAATTGTTTAAATGTTTTTCATTGTCTGCTCTTTGAGGATAGCAGCGAAGATGAAACAAGAGTTATCCGTAAACGAGTTGCCGCAGGCAAAGCAATCGCTTCTCTCCTATGATTGGCTGCACATTAAAACATGTGTTAACACACTTCATGATGATACAGACACATTGGACCAGATGCTGGATACCCCAGTTCTTCGGAATCCTGCGTGGACTATTGAAGAAAAAAAAGCGGCTAATAGATACTGGGAACTATTCGGAAAAGTTCCATTGCATATTGAAACATCACACCCAGTAGTAGTCACGCCGCTCTCAGAAGATCGTCTTGATATTATCGACGATACAAACTACTGGACAAAAAAGATGCTGAGAAATTTAATTTATAGTAAAAGAAAGAACGGAATCAAGCTGACCTACACAAAGCATAAGAAAGATGATGATATGTTTTATGCGCAAGATAGATCTAAAAAACTCTTAAACCGAGAATGGCAGTTGCGACTAGAGAAAATGGTTAATGAGACTCGTCTTGTGGATTTTTCAACAAGTAGTTTCCGAGTGAATCCTCATGAAAAATTGATATACACTGCTGACCAACATCATCCATGGCCAATATGTCAATTCGATATGGGAAAGCACTATGTTACTGTTCAACCCATGGCTTCGAAAACTTATACCGAGTTTAAGTCTCGTGTCAGAAGAAAATTCAATTTCCGTCCCAAGTCAAGGCCGCTAGAGAATGCTAAGCACATTGATATCACGGTGAGTTGCTGACCTGAGATATGTGGAATTATTCCTTATTTCTTTTTTTTTGATTGCATTCCCCAGATTCTTGTCCACTCTTAGAATTGCAAATAGACCGTTTATATCTTAGCTATAGTTAACCCGTTAGTTTTTTTTATTTCCGCAATCAGAGAGAAGGATGAGTTAGTAGGTAAATAACGATAAAATACATTATTTTTGGAGATGCTCGCCTCAATTAGAAAATAATCAGACTATTACCGTTTGGTGTCTTCGCACATTATGCACAAAACTCGTTCAATTCAATATCTTGCCATGTCTGGCTTTGTAAGAAGTTACACGATCATTATTCATTAACATCAATTAATGCGATAATTTAAACTGAAAATTGGTTTTTTTTTTCAGATAGACGATTTGCGCAAACTACCTTCGTTCAAAAAATTCGAACCGAGGCTTCAGAAAGCGAATGACTTCAAAATATGTAGGTCAAATTGAATATGAACACCTGTTTACAATTTAGTTTAGTTATGTCAAAGCACTTCAAAGTTGTGGACAAAGCGGTCGTTGAAAATCGACGTCACTTATACACCATCATGGAGGAAGACGATGAGGTTGAACTAATAGTTCAAATGCTCGAAAACCACCCGTTTAACTCTGGAAAAGGACGCCTGGATCCAGAAGATATATTTGCTGAAAGGCGAATACAACGAGAGAAAAAAGAAAAAGATGCTCTTGGCAAGATGAATGGGATGCGTTACCGAAAGGAATTGGCCAATACCGAAAAGTTGGAAATTGAAAAAATGAAAGTTATGAAAAAACATTGGATGCCGGAGATGCGAAGAAACATTCGAGTCGCCCGGAAAGTCATAGAGATTGTAAGAAGATTTTACATTATATTCTCAACTAAATATATGTGACGTTTAGCAAGAACAATTCAAATACTTCTAGGTAATAAGTAATAATACATCAGCATACAAGAACCCACCAAAACATTTAAAATACCGTGAAATCTGAATTAGACTTGCATGCAATGCTATTGCTCAACCCCTTGTTAAGGCAATACTTTTAGAAGGTGCAATATTATAAACTGGTTAGAGTATTGCCATTTTATTGTTTGTTATGAAAACCACAATTCCATTTTTAGAAAATGAAATAAAACGATAAGAAAAAGACACATTGTAGAAGTGAAATCCTATAAAAATATAACTTTAAACAAAAGGAATATTCATTCCACGACTAAACAGTCTTTACCATCTTCTTCCTCTTCGTATTGCCTATTTTCCTGTTCTTTTTTCAAATCTAGTTGTTCTAAGAGTTCTTGAAATGCGTTGAGTGGAATGCCCATTTCTTCATTTCTCATTTTCCTAAACTCTAACCTCCTGGCATTTCACCACTTTCTTTGAAACAGTTTTACAATGCGTCGGCAATACTATTAGAGGGACAATAGAAATAAAGGGGTAAGTCCATTACAGGTTTTACGGTATATTCTTTGTGCTTCGAATGATTGCAAACAATAAATATAGGGCCGAAGTAGAAGTAGAAGGATTTGTTAAACCAGTACTTGCATATCCGTGACGGAATAGACCTCATTCCAAAGCGCACATTCTATGGGGAATGTCAAAAATTAAGCGCTCGAATTTGCAAATTCAGACAACGAAGTATTATGGTTTTCATAGATATAACGTCAAAACAAACATGAACCATTTATAGGGTAGAATTTTAATGGAAGAAGAAGTTCAAAAATGGATGGAGTACCAGTACGAACTATCATTCGTCAAAAAAAAGTTCAGAAGGAAGTTGCTATTCACAAAGAAAGAGTTAGTGTCTATTTATCGCAAGAATCCTTCGTAACTTTATCTATATTTACAGTATGAAGAAAAATACTCCTATAATATGGAGTGATGCAATAGATCGAATCGATTTCACGGAGCCTTACTCTATTCCGCCTTATGTAAATACTCTACCCGAATTAAAGGAATATGATCCTCCGTGTAATTCAACTGCCTACAATTCATCTTCTGACAGTGAAGACTATGACGAAGAAGATAGAAAAACAAATGGCGATTCATTCATCCAGTTTGAAACTCAACCGGACTTACCTGTTGTAGCTGCAAAGCTACAGAATGAAATCAGAGAACAGCTTGAAATCGCTGACGAATTGGTAAATGATGACTGGGAATATTCCGACAACACAAGCATTTCTACTTGGTTCGATGATGAGGTAGATGATATTGTGAACAGATTAATCAATCCAGATTACTTGGACGAACACATAATTCTAAAGGAAAGAGCCAAAGGTTCACTAGGTAGAAAATTATGGGAAGTTATGAAAGATAGAGAAAAGCCTGAGTCAGAATCAGACGAAGAGGAATATGAATCTATCAATATAATAATGCAAAGAGACAATAAAAAGAAAGCGGGCGAAGAGGCGGAGTGGATGGAGAAATATAGCGACATTCGCGATGCTGGAATAACTGATGGTCAACGAACAAAAGAACTAGTTCACCAAGAAGCGAGACGAGATATACGTAAAACGAATCAAAAAAGAGATTATAAAAAGGAAGCTGAGCAAGTGAGATGGTTCTTGAAACAGTTTGCTCTAGACCATAGTTACACCACGGGTAAGTTGAATTCAACTCAATTATTTAACTTGTATGAGACGTGATGCGCTGCTTCCAGAGAACGCAAGCTGAAATTTTTTTAATATTGCGTTTCGTGAACCCTGTCTCTTTACTGAATGCGTTACAAAGAACTCAAGGCCCTACAATAGGCTATATATGACCACAATGATTTAATATGGAATGCGTGTACATAATTTCTGTAGGCGGTAGGTCACTCGATCCCTACTCTTTTTTGTTAACAAGGCTTGGAAGCTTGAATAGTTTGTGGAGGATGCAGAGCATGTTTTCACCATTTTTATGGATGATCCAAAGAAATTTTGAGAATTTCCATATCTTGCATCCACCTTTTTTCTTGCCCAATTACTAAAATTAAAAAATTAAATGTATATAACGAAAAACGTCGGAAAATACTGCAAAATTGTAGAACATTAAAACTAATACTAATTCTGATAAAGGCATATCCAATTTACATGAAAATACAAATTACAAATCATTCGGGGGTGCAAATTATTTAATTCGGAATTAACTGTATCGGAAAAAAGTGCTACTTTCTATTGAAATCATGGGTTTTACTCTATAATTATTTGTATTTGTACTCCCGAGTAAAAGACATTTTGCATTCCGATGTTCCCGTGAATTTTTTCGCCCCTCAATTAATTTCCATGCTTTTTTTCAAACATCATTTTTTTTATCTTAAAGAATAAGACTCAAATAGATTTTTTTGCTAAATTTTTCCGCAAAAAAATGAGATCTTGTGAACGGTGAACAGATATTGTATTTTTGGGCATCGTCTCTTATGTGTTACAGAACCCTATGTTTGGCACGAAGATTTACGTGGCGCCATTAGCACTCTACATAAATGCGAGCTTCGTCGTGTCAAGAATCGAGTTCATAAAGAGATGAAAGATGAGTACAGAGATATGGCTGAACAAGAAGAAATCGTCTCCAAAGCCATTACTTGTGATGAAAATAGTATTCAGTACAAAATGATAAATTTCCTTTTATTCCGAAAAAATGGAGAAAGTTACAAAGAATCGACAAAGGACGTGATTGAGTGTAAAAAGATATTACGCCCAATTCATCAATACGAAATGTTTTTCGGAAAAGAAGGAGTCTATATGTTGAAAGCCATAGCAGACAGTGTTATGGTATGTGTTGCAATTTTTGTTAAACGAAAATTAACCTATAAAATACAGGAAATGAAGAACATTCGTGAATCCTTCAATTATCTTATTCGCCGAATCAGTGGTGGAAACGAAATTTCGGAAGCTCACCTTCGAGCATTCATGAAGCTTTGGTGGTACAACTCAAGAAACACACTTGAGCGTTTCATTACTTGTTGTGAGGTTGGAATAGACGTCTATTTCGCTTGAATTTAAAACTGTCTTTGTATTTTTAGGAAACAATCGAGATTGAAGAACAAATTAACGAGGATATAATGTTTTGGTACAATTGTTCTGCAAATCTTGAAATCCTTCGTGACACGTTCGATCAATTAGAAATAGCCAGTGTCTTGAATGATCTTGTATACACCGTGGATCAATACGTCGAAGAAACTGAGATTTTATTCCGTGATGCTGCCACAGAAGCTGATAGAAAGGCGTTCGGGACAATGAGTATTTTCGAATGGAACGAACTAAAATTTGGATATCCGGAATGGCGTAATGATGTCTCCTCTATGGTAGATGACGAAGCATATCTAATATCGCGAGAATCTAGCATTTCCGATGATCAGTCGATGTCCGAGAAGTGTTCGTCATCGTCAATCTTTGTCGCTGAAGCGGATTCTCATCATCTGACATCCGATAATATGAAGTCTCAAATTATCACTCAATCTCCTGATAGAATATTGTTGTCGAAGTCTGAAAAAGAAGAGGACGGTAGGCGTAATAGGCTGAAGGAAGGGCACCCTAATCAACAGATGATGGAACATTATTCTGCGGTGTATCAGAGTTTGAAAGATGTTGAAGAAGTCGAGAAAAGACGCCGCGCGGAAGACTTCGCAAGAAAAACTATAGCCAGATGGACAGAAATCGAGAATCAACAAAGATGGGAAGCGGAAGACATGGAACGCAAGGTGCATGATTATTTAATGTTGGAGTTAGCAGTAAAAGAAAAAGAAATGGCGGAACAAAACGAAAATGAAAAGTTTCCAAATTGGAGAGAAATAATCGAAAACGTGGAGGATTTCACAGATTCTCCAACATTTGCTATATACGAAAAAGATGATATTCCATACTCTAGTGTGCTTGAAATGTGTGGAGTTCCTTTCGGTCTAGATAATCAAATGTTCCACTTGGAGATGCTCGAATGTCAATCTGCAGCAACTTCTGTCTCCGATGCTAGTGAAATACGAGATGCCATTGAGCGGGACTACGAAGAAGAGATAATCGATATACCTACAGCCAACATTGATGATGATGCTCAAAGTTATACTTCTGCTAAGAATGTGTTCAAGCATGAACTCTATTTTGTAATATTTTATCTGATTCGAAATCCACAAATGTATTTGTTTTTCAGCAGCGAGAGTTGAAGTGCAGACGAGTTCCTTCATGCGTTGTTATCTTCACTCCTGAAAAATTCTTCGAAGAGCAAAGTGATCCAAATAATGATTTTGAAAAATGGAAAGAAATAATTGAAGTCAGCGAATGCCCGTATACATTCAATAAACTTGTTATAAGAGAGAGACTGCTTCAAAAATGTAGGGATGAATTTCGAGATCTTCTAATTGAAAAATATTTTGCTCCACATGAACAACGCCGCAAAATTTTGCTACAGGTTCGAACGCAAATATAATATTTTCTATACTTAATCCAATTTATTCCAGGTTTTCCGGCATTGCCAAATTCTTGTCGTCGTCGACACCGAACTACAACCTTGGAGTTGCCGTGTAGTATCGCCAAAGGAAGTACTGAAGCCTCCAAAAGATCGAATTACATATCTGAGAAATAAGATTGTTGAAGAGTATGTTCCAAAAAGAGTATGTTTGTTGATTTAATTTTGTTGTTTTCCAGATCGCAAGAAACCCTGATTAATTGGCTTGAAGTCGAGAAAATCGATTTAGAAGTTTATTCAAACTGCCCTGTGATCATTGTCCGCAGTGAGCACCTTAAAGTGTCTCACACGGATTTCATTTCTAACATTTACATTGAAAATTATATCCGCGAAAAATGGATGATGCTAATGAGAGCGGAAGGACTTCGTGCTTTAGATGTAAACTTTTTTATATTCAGAAGCTATATTTGTTGCAAAATTTCCAGGCAATGATCAGGATGCCACCACCTCCAGATCACAAGCTCGATGCTTATAAATCAATTTTCAAACCTATATATGAAGCATGGTATCATGTATGGAAATTTGAAAACGCAAAGTCTAATACCAAAACCATTTTCAATCCGAAGTTGGATCCAGTTAAAGAGTACTTACACAAGGCTAGAATGATTGTAAATTATGCCCACCAACATTATCGCATGAAGAGATTCGATTCGCTTATGTCGAAAGATCCAACCGAATTCCAATGTAAGAATATTTTGTTTAAAGTGCCATTTAAAATGAAATTTGAACGAACTCAAACATTTGCCCTTTTTGTAGTGGTCCACTTCTAATGTGTTTTTAAATTTCAGTAGTGGATCGATCAGATGTCCCTAGCGCTTCTTTGTTTGATAGTCTCGATGCAGCTGTCACCAAGTTCTGCAATGACGATTCGCCGCATCTTAGCGACACCAGCAAACAGGTCGTGAAAGACACGCTAATACAACTTGCAACTGGGAAGATTCCATATTTTACTGCAAACTATTTTGGCGGATATGATTACACCGAGAATGTTAGTTTGAATATTTAAAAACAAAACAGACGGGAAATTTTCAGATAGAATTCACCAAGCATGATGATGAGGAGAACGATGATGATAAACTTCCATTATTGAGAAGCACTGATGTGTCACACCCTGCGACACTGAATGGGAAATATTTTGAGTTGGAAAGTTGTGAGAGCGAAATTAAATGGCTGCGAAACATGTACGAAGAGTCGGACTTTCACCGAAAGCGATTTATGGCAGTGTTGATGTTTGAAATAGCACAAAAAGCAATGTTCCGGTTTGCACCAACTATGGCCGACTTTGAAAGAGCTCAAAAACGGTTTGAACATTTGCTAACATTACACGGAAAACAGAGACCTCTGCTTGACATGATGATCACAAAAGTCCGCGGAACATATTTCATGGTGGGGCCCTAAAATTATGTAGAAAAATAATTCATTATAACTTCCAGCCACTTGAGACCAATCTGTTCCTTTATGATTCGAAGTTGATAACATTTGGCGAGTTAGTCGATTCTGAAATGCACCCAAAACAATGGAGAAATCGAAAAGAACGTTTCGAGGAACTTCGAAGACAGTATCCAAAAGATCCACGCGCAATGGCGGAGTTTTTAGAACTCCAGCACTTAGATAATAATTCCGATAGCGGGTCGGAGGTTCGGTCTGACACTTCGTCTTCCTTAGGAGGTTCCACGGAATCTTTGAATAGCTCGAAGAGAGGTAGAAGAACTCGGAAAGCGATGAACAAAGCGCAGAGAGAATTAATGTTGCTCAAACTGCGCTCGAAGCCTGTCAATCCTGATGAAACTTTTGCCGCTGAAAAACGAGCTTTGGGTCCAAAAAAATGGAAAATTAGACGACATCTCAATGAGATTTTGGAATGTATCGCAGATCTGGATCGCCGCCAGTTGGAATCTAAATTGCCAGCCAAAAAACAAGATCTTTTGAAGCATATAACAAATCTGATTGTTAAGTATTCGGACACTGCACATTGGTCATGGGGAGATTTGAAAATGCAAACCAGAGCTCGTCGTATTCCACCAGTACGGAAAATGAAACCGAAACATTTTTCCAGAATCGAGAAAGGAAAGGTATCCATCTATACAAACGAGCATGTCTGAGACTGTATTTTCATTTATTTTCAGAGAATGTACAAACCTCCCAAGAAGTATGATTCAAAAGATAGTCAATCTAATGGACGTAAATGGTTTTGAATTATTGTGTTTATTATTATTATTATTGTATTATTTGTCGTTATGTGTTCATAGTTTGTTCTATTTTTATTGAAAAACGGAAAATTTCTCAGGTTACCATATTTCTGTGATATCATCCCTGCCAAGTTGCCTTATTTTGCCCAAATTTTTTGAAATTTCTTGTGAATTGTATGTATTGTTCTTTACTCTAGGCAGGTTGTTTGTTTTCAAGTTCTGGTATATCAGACCAGTGTTATACCAGAAATAGAGCGTATAAAAGAGTTGCTATTAAAGTTGCTACAGTTCTCAAAATTTCAAACCCATGGTACCCGGAACGATCAGACTATTCTTGTACAGATGTTGTGCGCACAGCCAATCTATTTGCACGAAAAGCGGTATCACAACCAAAAGGTTTGCAATTGCTTTGGGTATTGGGGCCGCTTCAATAAACAGGCTGCGGGTGTTGAAATGCGAATTCGATCATCATGACCCTTGGCTTCTTGTTCCAGAAAAAGTAAGCTATTATTTTTAAATAGATTCTAAATCGTTACATTAACTTGATTTCAGAAAATTATTTCCGAAAAGTCGACGGCATTGAAAATCATCAGCTTGCCGTTCACATCGATTGCCGCGACCTACTGTATAATAAAGAAGCTAGTAAGGTCGGTAGATCCACCTGCTTAAGAAGTTTCCTGTAGCTTCTCTTTTAAACTTTCAGATGCATTGGATTGTTCTTACATTTCTCGCCTCTTCTCATCACATATCCGCTCACCAGAATTGAATCGTTTGAAAACCTTTGGTGGAAGTTTCTTCTTTGGACCGTGCAAAACTCTGGTCCCACCTTTATAAAATTGGGTCAATGGGCAAGTACCAGAAGGGATATTTTCAGCAAGAAGTTCTGTGATCGAGTGAGTTAAGACTAAAATATTATTCTTTAACAAAAATTTTTCCAGCTCTCTGTTTTGCACATACAGACGAAAAGGAAGCGATTCTTCCGGGATAAAAAGAAAATTCTTGAAGAAGTTTTCGGAGAAGGATTTCTAAAGCAGCATGGTGATCGAGTATTTATCAATATCGAACCGTATTCAATTGGATCAGGATGTATTGCGCAAGTTTATAGAGGTGTAGTTGATGTTGAAGAATTCGAAAAGGCAACAGGAAAACAGATTCCGGAACTCAAAGGAAAGGCGACACAAAAAATTGCAATCAAAGTTGCCGATAAAAATGTTGACCAACAAATTGAATTGGACCTTTCGATTCTTCGTAGTGGTGCATGGATAATGCAAAAAATTGTGCCTTCATTGTGGTACTTAGACCCAACTGGAGCCCTCGAGCAATTTGAGATGGTCCTCCGCAGACAAGTTGATTTGAGCAATGAGGCGAAAGCGCTAAAAAAATTTTCCGATAACTTTCACTCTAAAGAGACCGGTATTAGATTTCCTATCGTTTTGGGATACACAAAAACAGCCATTGTGGAAACTTTCGAAGAAGGAATTTATATTAACAAGTTGGTAGCAGAGGAAGATCAGACTGAGGTAAAACACATTCCTACGTTGATTTCGTCTCATTCTGCGTTATTTCAGTTGACAGCTCGTCAATCGCCAGCTGTTCGTCGCAGAATTGCTCTAATGGGAGCCAGAGCTTTACTCAAAATGATTTTCGTTGATAATTTTGTTCATGGAGATTTGCATCCAGGAAACATTCTGATTCGTTTTAATGACAGTGAAAAGACGTTAAGAGGAGTTCACAAAGCACCCAAAGCTGACAGTATTTTGAAACGAGGGGTGGGTTATTTATTGTTCGTTTCATATATATATATATATATATATATATATATATATATATAAAGAAGAAACTTTAGGTGGAACTGTTCCGATCCGTAATTAACTGGCGATCCAATCCCAAGATTCGATTCACTGATTCTCCCGACCTGGAAGATGAACCCACTCTTGTTCTTCTAGACACTGGAATCGCAATCTCTGAAACACCAAAAAACCTACACAATCTGAAGTCTTTGTTCCGCAGTGTCGTGGAAAAAAGAGGTTATGAAGTAGGCCGACTGCTTCTCACTCAGTCACCATTCCAGCAATGTCAAGATCCTGAACGATTTTGTAGACAAGTTGAAAAATTGGTTTTGAAAGCCAGAAGCGAGAAAAGCTTGAGAACTTTAAGTTTTCTCTCACATTTGAATGATTATACATAGTATTTTTAGCTGAACATCTCCGCTTTGCTCTCCGAAATGTTCACTATTGTCGCGGAACACAAAGTTGAACTTGATTCGGCGTTCACAACCGTTATTCTCTCTGTGATGGTTCTCGAAGGATTTGGAAGATCTCTTGACCCAGATCTTGATTTGTTCCAATGTGCAAGACCATATCTCTTGAATGTTTTTGTATAGAAACCATGCAGTTAATAGATATTAGGAATCTAACGTCAAGCATTGCTTCACTTTATCTATAATAAAGACGTTTTCTTAAGCCCAGTCATTATTTGCAGTACTGGTGTTCTGATCCAGTAATTTACTTAAAACTACAGTTTTCCAGTGTTTTATATGTTTATCCGTAGATGTCTGCTGTTTGGATGCATGAATTGTTGTGTAGTGCTGGCATGCCCTTTTCAATGGATGTAGGAATTTGTTCCTGTTTAGATGTCATACCAAGTGCCCCCTCTTCGATCAGAGAGTGAATCACGTTCAAAAGAATCGCTCTCATGGCTTGAAGAATATCTGGAAGGAAAAGATGAAGTTCTTCTCTATATAACCGCTGCGCTAGGAGTACTAATGCCAGGATTTGTATATCTTCTCTATCATAAGTGTCATGCTTACTATGAACGATATGCGAAGGTATTTTAGGCTCTCAATATGAAAAAACAAAGCGAACTTAGTTTTACAGAAGAAAGAAAAACAGAAACTCGCAGAGGAACTTGCTCAATCTGAAGCCGTTGTTATAGTCCTCGGAAAGGATGATGGACTGGTAGCTCCATGGGCGAAAATTATACACGATAAGCTTAGTGAAGAGATGGTTCGCAAGCCTGTACTCTGGTGGTCGGACACTCTTGATGTCAAGGAACTGATGGCTTTTAAAGGATTTTGTATTTTTATTGCTGAAACAATACGTGGGGGCCAACCAACACCTTCAACAGAATGGTTTCTGGAATGGTTGGAAGATGTAGCTGCGGACTCAAAGCTTCGAAAAATGGCGAACTTCGATAAAATTCGATTTTCAATTGTTGGATTTGGCAGCAGTGATGATGGACCAACTGGATTCAATAAAGTTGCACGAACTCTTCTCAAACGTCTAAAAATAGTTGGTTCAAAGCAAATCACAGAGGTGGAACTTTTCAATACTTCGGAAACCGGTAAGTTTGAAATTTCCCGTTGGATGTTGAGAGATTTGTTTTTGAATTTCAGATAATAATACAATTGATCGATTCATAGAGTTCTCTTTTGATCTTCTTATACAAATGGACAAAAATCTTCCGGGAATGAGTGAAGAAACAGATGATTCGGATGCGCTTGACAATGATGTGAGCTCAGAAAGTTCATCAGAAGAAGACGAGGAACACAAAAAAACGAAATAAAAATAGCCAATTAATTTAAGTATTCAATCTCGTTACTTAATCGTTAATTTTCACTGAAATTAAGCTTTAATTGCATTCACTTCAAAATACACTTTATTGTTGCAATAGATTCTGTATTCATTATTTCATTCTTAGACAACTTCGTTCATATAATATTTTAACCATTATAAAATATTATGCAAGCAGTGTTAGAGTCAGGTTATTCTATTTGAAAGGTGATGCAATTTCTAAAGACCTTAATTCAAGGATGGTTGGAAAGATTAATGGGTATTTATATTTGAAAATGAAGCATAGAATACATGTATACAAAGTTATGACGGTGAATTGCATATTTTTCCGTTCTAATGGTTGATTGGGGTACAATAGGCTGAATCATAGCCGCGAAAACTGTTGAAAATAAACGCTCCCGCTGTCTGTTCGCCGTTAAACGCATTCGAAAATTTATTCATTTAAATAAAATGCAAGGCAGCATCCAGTGCATTTTCTCAGGATCAATACTAGTCTGAAATTTAAGAAAATGCATGCAGAGAAAGAATGACATATAAAAAAAAACAAAATATAAATTCCGTTTTGTCGGATCTTCTTTGAACTGACTTCTTTCAACATATTAAATGCCATTGTACTTTCTTTATTGATTAGCTGATGAATGAATCTGATTGCGGATAGAATGCCCATTACGCTTTCTCGATATACCACGCATATTTTTTCTTTTAGTAAATTTTTATTGAAAATTCACGAATAGTTAGACAACAGTAATAAAAAAAGACAAAAAAAATGAAGGAATAATTAACAAATAGAATTTTTAAAAATTCCTTGATAGTAGACTAATTTGACCTGAATTCAACCTCGTTAGACCAAAAACATTTAAGTCTAATAAGACGAAAATGCTTTTAATTTTAACTGCCACTGCTGCTGCTAGTGCAGAACAATCCGGAACAAGCTATAATATAAATTGAAGATTTGCATGAGAATTTTTTTTTTAGAAATTTTGATTTTACTAAAAGAAATAATTTATCACAGAGTACCTTTTCACAAACATTATTTTAGAAAACCGAAACATGCTTTATTTCCAAATTGAAGATTAAAGTGGCCTCCTTAGCCTTCCGGAAGGATATTGAAGAACGAAAATGCAAGTACGCTCCAATCCAAACTTCCAGCACGAGATGTTCTCCGGTCTCCTATTTACCTTCAGCTTTTCTCAGAAAACAAAAAAATCATACTAAACTTTGCGCAAAATCAATACCAGCATAGCCGCTTGTTTTTCTGAGCGCTATTGATTTTTATCGTGCGCCTTTTTCTTTTTTCTAAACAGTCGTTTAATACACATTTCATTCGCTTCTACTTACTCAGATGGTGTATGAAAATTATATTCCTGCTTGCTAAACGCTATTTTTCAGTTTTAGAAAATGGAGGAAGACGATTTAGAGTCCGCTGCCCCAGCCGAGTCGCAAAAATTATTACAAAATGGAAACAGGAACTCGTTCGACGAAGTTAGTATTTCGCGTGAATCGATGATCAGAACAGAAATAAAAAGAAAACATTCCAGAGAGACATGGTGATGGTATTGAATGATGACCAGTTGATAATGGAGAATCGTAATAGTAACGATCTGCAAAGTCCGCTACGTAGTGTCACTGTAAGTTTTACTACTAAATTTGCATAAACTCACTTTATATTAATGTTTAATGCCTTGCCGTACATCTGCTTGCCAAAATATGGACTTTGGTTCAAAAGTAGATCAAAATGGTCATAATAAGAAAATAATGATTGAGGCATTTATACATACACCTAGTCTGTATTTTCTCAAGTATATTCTAACCCGTATATTATCATGGTAGTTAAAAAGAATAATTTTAATTGTGAGATATATATAACCTGCTTAGGATGTGCTTCGGGAAGCAGAAAACATTATCACTGACGGACCACTGCAGCAAGCTACTACTCTAGATAATCAAAATGTGATCGTTGATCAAGTAGATGTCGAATTGTAAGTTGTTTAATTGTAAACAAAAACATTATCAATTTTAGCCCTAACATTCAACCAATTGACGGGCAACGTTTTGAGATTATTGTTCGTCACAGCAAAGTGGTCGAACAGCCAGCAAATCAGCAAAGAGACGAATCAATGTATGCTACAAGACAGCTTAGGCTTCCAACTGTGCTTGAAGGTCTGCATATAGTTTCAATTTAAAAAACTGTAGCATTTTCTTAGAATAATTAATTTCATAAATACTACTTGACAAAATTGAAGTTGCAAATGAACTCGTTGTAGTATGTTCTCTCATCGCAAGAAGGAACATTGTATTTATGTATCTGTTTCTTTCTTTTTTCACTCAAATTATTGTAAAACTCACAGTTTTTTCTCCTCCAGGCATTGAAGTAGACGGTGATGCTCCATCAACTTCTGCTGCGGTAACTACGCCTGCCTTCATAAAAGGTCATCGAAGAGCATGGAGCATGCCGAATGCAAAAGGAGAAAAAATGACAGTAGCTGTAATCCATGACAATCATGAAGAAGGAGGGAACCAGCATCGTCGACGAATCGTAAAGTATAGATTGCATCCGCAACGGCGAGCTGAAGAATCTGGAACTCCACAGAAGCATCTGCGATTTGTGACTGCTGGACATGATACTGATATTCATCTAGAGCATTCCGACGACGATGACGAATTGGAAGTTGAAATCAATGAAGAGGAGGTGATCATACCAAGTGAAACTGGAGATGGAGCCAGAGCGGTCATTAAGAGAGTAAGTTGCTATAGCTATCAGGTTATTGATCCTTGTTATGATTTGCAGTTTTGGGAAGCACGTTGGAAAGCAACAAACTTTGAAACGCTGCCGGAGTGGCTTCAAGACAATGAATACCTTCGTACTGGACATCGTCCTCCTCTTCCATCATTCAGTAGTTGTTTTAAAAGTATTTTTGCTTTGCATACCGAAACTGGAAACATTTGGACGCACATGTACGGGTGTGTTGCTTTCTTCGGAATCGGGATATGGTTTCTAACTCGTCCACATGACCAGATGCAATGGCTTGAAAAACTGATATATTCAGCTTTCTTTTTGGGTGCTGTGATTTGCCTGGGAATGTCTTTTCTTTTTCATACCGTCGCATGCCACTCAATCGAAATGAGTAAGCTGTTCAGCAAACTCGATTACACTGGAATCTCATTGCTGATTGTTGGATCATTCGTTCCCTGGATTTATTTTGCATTCTACTGCCGACCACAACCAATGATAATTTATAATGCTATGATCATAATTCTGGGAATCGCTGCCATGGTTGTCTCGCTATGGGACAAGTTTGCCGAACCGAAGTTTCGGCCCGTTCGAGCTTCCGTCTTCATTGCGATGGGGCTCTCAGCCGTTGTTCCTGCATTCCATTTGCTAATTGTCGATGGAGTGAATTACATGATAGAAGAGTCTCAAGTCCACTTAATGATAACAATGGGGGCTATGTATATAGGAGGCGCTACGCTCTACGCAACGCGTGTTCCTGAAAGATGTTTTCCTGGGAAGTGCGATATATGGGTTAGTTCACTACAGAATTGAAACTCATCATTTGTATCATTTTTAGTTCCAATCTCATCAGCTGTTTCACACCTTCGTCGTCCTTGCTGCGTTTGTTCACTATCACGCAATATCACAAATGGGAATGAACAAACTCATGAAAGGCTCCTGTCCAGAGCAACTGAAAGCTCGTTACGGAAATGAGCGGAACCCTTCTTTTCTCGGAGCACTTCTTGGTCTCGATGAGCCCGCCAATGTGAGAGATTGGACTCCTGCAGATATTGGTCTTTGAAAAGGTATTTGAAATTAATTACCATGCTTATTTTAACCAAGTCATGTTTCAGATTGATATCGGTTCCCTGCGAGTTGAATAATTTTGAAGCATTGGTTGCTGCCGGCATTAATTCACGTTTCTTCTCATTTTTCCTATTCCGATTTCTTGGTAGTGTTTCACAGAGCATTCTAACTCTCTTCATTGTGATATGGAAACTCCTCTGATTCCAACAGTGCTCATTTTACTTTTTCTTTTTTCTTCAGTTTTACTCTTTATGTCTCGTACAATTTTATTCGCTAAATCTATTAGTTTTCTAAAATTCGATGGTTTCCTGGGCAACTTTTAATTTCTCATTTCCGATATTAGAGATTGTTTGAAACTTTCAGTTGTGTCGAGATTATGTAGTGTTACATGTTACAACTTCATGTGCAACCTTGGAATTGTTTATGATTTTTTTCGAAACGATGCTTATAAAAATCACTTTCTACGTTTTTCATTTTTAATTTAACTTCCTGGTTCTCGAACCATTGATATATTTACATTAGAAAGCCGGGGCACGCGCTCATCCTTTATATTTCTTTTTGTGCCTCTACTCTCTCGTTTTTTTCCTATCCTCGCACGCGTTCCTCTGTTTTTTGTTAGCTGTCTTCGTCGCCGGCGCATCTTTCCTTTCTGTGGTCCGCGTATTTCTTTTTCTTTTTAAAATTTATTTCATGTAGATAAAACCTAGTAGTTAGCTGCCCGTTAATTTTTAAAGCTTTAGAAAGAGATGATGGGGGTTAGGCGCTTTTTTTTTTACAAATCTGAGCAATTCTGGATTATTTTCCTCGCGTGCTAGAACGTGCTTTATGCTTCTTAGCTTTTTTTGATAGCAGTTTTCAATTTCGACAGCGAATAAATAGGGTTGCGGTGACTTTAGTATCGGAGAGTTACTCAACTTAATGATTTCCGTGAAAAGTTGGACCTTGAAAAGTTCCGTGAAAAGTTGGACCCGACCAGAAGTGTAGAGACCAATCAATTCGTTAGATAAAAGCTTGGCATACGCTAGTTTCTTGTTTCAGCGGAGAAGCAGAACAATTGTCTATTCTAGTTGAAAGAAAATAGGTTGGCTGTTAGAGCAAATTCTCGTGGAAAAGTTGATTACAGTGCGCTCAAGCATATCTGTTTGAATGAGCGAGTGAAATATTGTTTCTAAATGAAGCTTCTTAATTCCTAATTGGCCTTGACTATTTTCTAATTGGGCCAGTAAATTTTCTATAATAAAATAAACTGGAATTTTAAAATGTTTATGTTTTACTAAAAATCCCAAAATTATTAACTAGAATTTGGAGCTATTAATTGAGAAGAAAACACCAGTTTTTAGTCTGATGCCAATTTGTTCAATGGACTTGAATGTGCAGCTATTCAATTAATTTACTTGTTGTTTTTGAAGATTTGACATTTTAACCATGAAACACGTAATCATGAGAACGAAAAAGATGTAGATTCGCTTCTATTATATAATATATTTAGTGAACAAAAGGCAAGTTTGCCACGCTTTACCGTACCAATTTTAAAACTCAAGACGACGGCCGTTGACGCGACGCTTCAGAAAATCAGCTATGACTATGTCAAAATAGAATAATTGGCTGTAGAGCGTGGTGAACCCGATTTGTATTCCCTTAATAGCGTTATAACCTAAATTCACTAAAAAAACAAATTGAAAATTTTAGTACGCGCGGAAGCGCCCAGACTATTTTTAAAATATCGAATTCTGACAAGGTACCTGTGGCCGAATTTTTAATAAAAGTTTAGGAGATTTCTGTTCGAGTGTCCCTTGTGAGTGTGTAAATTCATAAATGTGTTCATCCACTCTTTGTTCGCTTCCTTCAATCAAATTCTACATTTTGATGCACTAACCATAAACTAAAAGAATATTCTTTGAGGCCTCTCTCCTGCCTGATTACTGAAATGATGATAGAAATCCCGTTATCAAAATCTGTATGCGGCTACCCATTTATCTCTACATATATTTTTCTTCCGTCATCCATATACTATAATATTCTGGCCTTCAACCACATTGACTTTTTTAAACAAACGCAAACAAGTTCTTCCCATTCGAAAAAAAAGTTCATACACTTTATTCGCCCAACTTTTTCTTCATTTTATTTTATGCATTCTTGTTTACTGGCGTGAAGACTCTTTTTGGCTAGTTATTAGCATATTCCTATTCCATAGTGTGTGGCACCGGGAACTAGATTTCCAGAAGGGGTCTAGATGAGGCTCCACGGCCACCCTTACTCCTAGATGTCAAGTTGATAGGTTAATAGGGATATTAATGCTATTATTCTTTTATATTTTCGGGTTTTTAGTGTGATAATTAATTTGATGAAGTAAAAAATATTAAAATTTAGTTAATACGACCATTTTCACCTTCAACTTTCCCTTGATTTTTGAAAATCCATTTCTGGAGGCTTGACAGAAGTTTTATTGATAAGAAGAGAAGAAGCTACTGCATACGAGAATATTCTCCGTGAAAATGTTGTATAGTCCAAATAAATTTAGAGTCAAAACGAAAAATTGTCCTTACTTTGATGTCTTATGCATCGTTTGTACTAAACGCTTTAGTTGACCCTTGAGTTGGCTCTGCTACTGCTAATGTGCTGTAGTGAAGCCGCAGCTCGTCCAGCTCTATCAATTTCACTTTGCATCACGCGACGTCTTCTGTCTTCTCATCTCTTCTTGTGTAAGGAGTGTTATTCTTCTTTTTCGCTTGCCTTTCATTGTTTTTTTTGCTTGATCCCGTGCTTGTTGAAATAACTTCTGGATGAAGTCCATGTAACTGAAAGTAGACCTGTGTGCAAAGGTAAGGCGAATGAAGCAAAAATTCCATTGCTGCTCTGCTCTTACATTATCAAAAAAAACAAAATGTACGACACTCGTCATTGTTTTGGAAAACATCAAGAAAAATAGATAACATTTTTAAAAAGCGATTCTGCACTTGTCAAAATAGAACTAAAATAAATCATATATCTCAGTTTTAGTGTATCTGGCTAAAGTAGCATCCCTTTCGCGAAGTAGGAACGCGCATGTTCTATGTAACATGGTTGCATTATTAACCACCACTTGCGTGTATTTCACATTTTTAGGTACATTTCGGCATTTTCCTACCTGTCAATTTTCTTTCTCGCGGGGGTTATTAGAATAATTATTGGATAATTATTAGAAAAGCGCAGAAATTTTAAAGATTTATACTCTGAATCATATCCTAGCACCTACAGTACTGGCCAAAAAGGTATTCGCAAACAGTTTTTCGAGCATAACTTTTCTGAAACTTCCCGGATCGATTTGATATTTTAAGACAATATTTAGAACAGTACAAGAAATTGATTCAACAACAAGAATAAACAATATTTCGAAAATTTGAAAAAATATCGAAAAATTAAGAAAATGGCAAAAAACCGAAAAATGGAACTTTGACTTTTGAGATCTAGGAAAGACCGGTAAATGAAAAATACCAATAAAACATGATTGAAATAGTTTTATTACTTTATTGGGTAGCCTTTGGCGTCGATGACCGCCTGACATCTTCTTGGCATCGAGTCGAGAAGGGTGTCGATCACAGACATCGGAATGACTTACCAGACAGATTGGAATTGATCGAATTTCTGATAGGCTTTCGATGCACGGACCCGTCTGAGTTGTCTCTCGACATGCTCCCAGATGTGTTCAATCGGATTCAAGTCAAGAGATTGACTCTGCAAGTCCAGAAGGTCCACGTGGCGGTGTCGTAACCAGTCCTTGATGTGCTTCGAGGTGTGCTTCGGGTCGTTATCCTGTTGGAAAACAAACGCCCGGCTCACATTAGACCATGCTCAGGATCTCATTGTGTTCTCCAAGATTTCTTCTTATACAAATCGATCCATGATGCCCGTAATTCTTCTCAGGGGGCCGATTGAAGTCCCAGAGAAACATCCCCAAACCATCACCAAACTTGACGGTTTGGAGCTCGTAGCTGGGATCGAACCGACATCCAACCGGACGGCGAATCCATTTGATACCGTCAGTACCAAACAGATTGTACTTGGATTCGTCGCTGAACACGTGATTAGCCCAATGCAGGCGTCCCCAGTGGAAATGAGCTCTGGCCCATGCTACGCTACGTTTCTCTCGGACTTCAATCGGCCCCTTGTGAAGAATTACGGGCATCATGGGTCGATTTGTGTGAGAAGAAATTTTGGAAAAAACAATGAGACCCTGGGCAAGGTTTAATGTGGGCCGGGCGTTTGTTTTCCAAAAGGATAACGACTCGAAGCACACCTCGAAGCACATTAAGGACTGGTTACGACGCCGCCACGTGGATCTTCTGGACTTGCAGAGCCAATCTCTTGACTTGAATCCGATCGAAAACATCTGGGAGCATGTCGAGAGACAACTCAGACGGGTCCGTGCATCGAATGCCTATCAGAAATTCGATCAACTCCAATCTGTCTGGAAGGCCATCCCCCTGTCTGTTATCGACACCCTTCTCGACTCGATGCCAAGAAGATTTCAGGCGGTCATCGACGCCAAAGGCTACCCAATAAAGTAATAAAACTATTTTAATCATGTTTTATTGTTATTTTTCCTTTACCGGTCTTTCCTAGATCTCAAAAGTCAAAGTTCCTTTTTCGGTTTTTCGCCATTTTCATACATTTTTCGATATTTTTTCAAATTTTCGAAATATTGTTTATTCTTGTTGTTGAATCAATTTCTTGTACCGTTCTAAATATTGTCTTAAAATATCAAATCGATCCGGGAAGATTCAGAAGAGTTATGCTCGAAAAACTGTTTGCGAATACCTTTTTGGCCAGCACTGTATGTGTTATTATGTATTGTGTACCTGCGCAGGTTTCTGCAAAGTCTGAAAATTCAAGCATTTTCGCGGAATTCTATGAAATGTTCGGGAAATGTTGTCGAAAGTTTAGAAAAACAAAACAATTCACAGGGTTATACGGTGGTACGTCGATTCTGAACAGTTGTCAAAATCAGAGCTAGGTCAAGTCTCTCTGCCTGTTAATACAGTTTTCTAGATTTTGTGTGTATAGTTCTACGGTATCCCCAGTACCCAGCGACCAAGTAGATTTTATTCTGCGAAACAAGTTCCTTGTTGCTTAAAATTTTACTGTTTCTTATCAATTTTGTAATAAAAACAGAATAACACAAGTAATTTTCTATAAGAAACAAAGCTGTTTTTCGGCAAACAAAAAATAAATAAAACTGACCCTGTTCTAAATCGGATTACCGCCAGTAATACAGGTTTGGTGCAAACACGCTGTACAGACAAGAATATCAAAAAGGGATGGTTCTAGTCTAGCAAGTTTCGTATCGTCATAATACCACCGTGTAAATGAACGAACATTTAACAATTCCCGTGTAAAAAAAAGTTTTTTCCCGACAACTGCTATTTTCAAGTCAAAAATCTCCCCTTCCTAAATACTTTATCGCTATAAAAATAATAATTTACGGGAAGCTGTCCGCACACATCAACTATCTCTCCTGTCTCGCGTCGAAGATCTTCGTATTCTCCATTGAATATTTTTCAGGCGCCTCATTTTTAATCTGAATCAATAAACATTGAATACTAAATGGAATTCGTGGCCTTATTAGATATCCTTATATTGTTCGGATTTACGAGGTATATGATTATTTTCTTTTTTTATTCCACGTTTATTTCCCATCTTTTGAAATGTATTCCATTTTCTAATTTCAACATTTCTCACTCATTTTATCAGTCTTTCATTTTGAACATTCTGAATGAAAATGCAAAATATGAAAATATGGGAATTGACCACATTCCGTTCTCAAAAAAAAATATGTCGTATTTCTTTGAATGATTTCTATTCCCACGGTGACTTATTGGAATATTTTAAAGTGCTTCTCTTCAACGACTTTAAAACGACTTCTCGAAAACAAGGGGATTCTCTTTTCCCGGATGGCACGGTTTTAGATTATATTAGTATTTTTTCAAAAAAAATAGACTTTCAACTTTGCATCATGTACATAGAAAAGTTGTTTGAAAATTGATGACCGTTGTTGGCAACAAGTATGGCGCTACCCGTGTTATTTCTGAGAATTTTTGTATGCGTTAATAGTTAGATTATTTCTAAGAATTTAAAAGCTGAATAGTAATTATCAGAGAATTAAGAAATGTTCAATAATGCTTAACCGTGTATAATTATCTATAATATTATCCATAATAGTTATCTATAATATAGCACGTGGGCCGAAAGAAAATGTGCCAAAGCCAGTTGTATACTATTGTATTATTTTATTATTGCATTTTTTTTATCGTAGTGTACTTTTTCTACAAACACATTCACGTAACTTGCACGCGAACCCACAGTTCTCTCGCCTTATTTATAACTGCTCAGCGTTTTTGCGAGACGCTTTGGGAAGTCCCGTGCAAATTGTAGCTGACGAAAAGCATAAAGTAGAATCGAAGCAAATAGGGAGGAAAATTCTCATTAATCTTGTAGGATAGTAGCCGTCTTCTCTTGTCTTGCTCTTTATTTTTGCAGTCCTGTCTTCACCGAAACTCATTAGGAAAAATACTCTCGTTTTCACCTATTTCCCAATTATTTGCAATCATCCATGGGGAAATCAGGCCGAAGTTTATGCAAACTGAACATGGTGTGGGTGACTGAAAGTTTTAGAAAACACTATACTGATAAAAGGAACATCGCATTTTGGTCTTTTTATCGTATTACGAAAATTACATGTTTATGCCGTTTTTTGGCTTAAAATAGTTTTTTAACTATACAGTTCTCCGCAAAAGTATAGCCTCACTATGCATTTTTAGTGAATTGATGGCGGATAATGGGCTCCAGAAAGATGTTAGAGGAAAATGATAGTATCATTAAGGTAAATAATTAAGGATGAACTATAATTAAAATGTTTACAAAGAGTAGTGTGTCGTGTCGATTTTGGAATTGATCGATTGAATCGAATTAAATCGACAATTTTTGAATCGATTCAATCGATTCAACATGATTCGATTTGATTCGAATTGGAATCGATTCGGTAATTTTACAGAATCGCCCCCCACACCTCTATCGCCCCCCCATAACCGGAATCGCCCCCCACAGTTATGTTTTCGATTAATTTTGGATGTGGGGGTGATTGTGTGTGGGGGACTATTCTGTGATGTGTAAATATCCGAATCGCCCCCCCCCCACCTCTTAATGTGGGGGGCGATTCCGGAAAAGAGGTAATCTTTCACAATCACCCCCCCCCATTATATCTTTGTTCTCCCCCACTGGAATGAACCAGAATCGCCCCCCACCATTCCAGAATCGCCCCCCACCATTCCAGAATCGCCCCCCACCATTCCAGAATCGCCCCCCACCATTCCAGAATCGCCACCACCATTCCAGAATCACCCCCCACGATTCCAGAATCGCCCCCCCCCACGATTCCAGAATCGCCCCCCCCCCCCACGATTCCAGAATCGCCCCCCACGATTCCAGAATCGCCCCCCCCCACGATTCCAGAATCACCCCCCACGATTCCAGAATCGCCCCCCCCCCCACGATTCCAGAATCGCCCCCCACGATTCCAGAATCGCCCCCCCCCCCACGATTCCAGAATCACCCCCCACGATTCCAGAATCACCCCCCCCCGTCCTATCCTTTTAGGACCCCTCATGATCTCACCTAAACAAGTGTCTTTCATCCTTTATTCAAAATCTCTTTCTCTTGGACTTAAGTTCTTCAAGAATTCTGTTGAATGATTGAAAAGTTGAAATGAAATGAATTAAAAATGAATTGAAAATGTTGAAAAGACGATTGATTACACGTGATTTTTGGATGAATAAAATAAAAAGGGGGGGCGATTCCGGTTCATTCCAGTGGGGGGTACTACCGAGGTTTGTGGGGGGAAATACAGTTATTATACCATCGATTCGATTCAATTCGATTCAATTCGATTCAGTTCGATTCGATTCGAAAAAACCGAATCAACAAAAATAATGCAAATATTTAAAAAAAAATAAGAAAATTTCAAACCGCCGCCGAAGGCATTGACCGGTAGAGCGCATTTGCACTATTTTTGTTGATTCGATTTTATCGAATCGATTCGATTCAATTCGATTTGCCCGTTCAACAAATCGAATCAAAATTGATCGATTTTTGAATCGACACGACACACTAGCAAAGAGTGCTTTTTTCTTTCATTTTTTCATAATAACTGGTTTTCGTGGTTCCACGAAAGTATAACCTCACCCCATTTGTCTTGTTTTTTAGGTTTTTTAAATATTTTGTCTTTTTTTTCACTCTTATTATTTTTTGTAATAATGTCGAAGAGCCTCTCTATTACTGCTCATGAAAAATACAAAATCGATCAAAAATTAGACCAATGTCTCTGACACCGACAAATCGCTTAAGACTTGTGAACAAGACCACTATTTTTCAATAATTATTTGAAGAACCCTACCAATTATTATACCAAAACAAGATCCAGACGTCATTCTATCCTCTCACGCCGGTAAAAAACGAGTAGTTCTCCGTAAAATTGTTTTTTTGATTTTTAATTTTTTCTATCGAGTGATGTTATACTTTTGGTGAACGCCAAAAGATCATTTTTCATATAAAAAGTTGTTTTGCAAAGAGTTTCTTATCGTACACTATCTATTTTTACCTGTAATACATTTCTGTAACCGGAAAACACATACTTTTATAAATCTAGCTATTACCCGAAAAATTCACATTTTGAAAAGAAAACCAGTGTGATGTTATACTTTTGCGGAGCACTGTAGTTTTAATTGTGAACAATGAGGGAATGTGCTCATAGAATGCTTTCTCTTCATATTTTCTGCAAAAACGTTCAGTTTTTGCTCATTTCAATTTCCTTTAACAACTTCAAGAACGTGTATGAAATTTAAATATTTTAAAAACCCAAAATGCACCGTATTCTCCACCATTTCGCTGACGTAACTATTTTTTCTGATTCGACTTGTTGTATGTATGATTTCTATGTTCATGTTACTCCCAATCTTAATTTTATTCTGAGATTTCTTTCGAACTGTATTGTTCTTTATTTCGTGGTAAATGGCATTATTTGGAATTAATTTTAATGGCCTTCAACTATTCTGTTTTTGAAACCGTTTGTTATTTCGCAACAACGTAATTTTTTTTTTTCAGAAAATGGCGACCCCTTCCGCTTCTGTAGACGAAGTCAAACTGACATCTGATGGAAAGATCTGCCTAGATGACCCGGCCGAGTTTCTCAAACGAAGGCCTAAGAAGAGCATTCTGAAAATGAAGCAAGACTCATCACTTGAGGGAAAAGACGGTCGAGCGCATTTCGATGAGATGAACATCCTTGCCACTTATCACCCTGCTGACAAAGATTATGGTAGCATGAAGGTATATTTATTTCATAGGTGATAATAGCACTTTAGCCAATAATTGTAAAATGAGAAAAAATCTCACAGAAACAAACTAAAACATTACTATCATTTCTATTCACACTCGATGACGGATAACGTTTCATGCCAGACATTTTTATCTTTATAAAGAATCAAATGGAAATACCTAAGTTATTTGGCACATTTTCAAAATTATCCTAGTAGGAATAGCTGATTACCTCTTTTCCATAGCTTTTCTACGATTTAAGATGCTGCTGAGAAAGGGAATTCAGAGTCGCAAGCTCAACCAAAAGGTGGTAGCCGTGTTAGAGGCGTAAATGATTTTAAAAAATTTGATTAAAAAATAATCGCATTTTTTCATTCAGATTGATGAACCAAAAACGCCATATCACCATTCAGACGGGGAAAGTGAGTGCGATGATGGAATTCTCGGAGTGGCATCGAATAGGCCTAGACGAGTTTCTCTCGGAAATGCTGTGGATCCGGAAAAGGTCGTAGAAGGACTTGCACATCCAGAGGTACGCAAATTCTAAGCTACTTGTTTCATTAATGTGTTGTAAAGCTACTATCACGGGAGAAATAAAATTGTAAATTATAAAATGCAACCGCGTTTTATATTTTATAAACTTCTATAAACCGTGCTTATAACAAAGAGACAGTCCGTGCCGTGTTCATTATGGCTTCCATTGAGGCATTGTTGTATACTTGAACCTGAAATAACTGGTTTCTGATTATCCAGGTTTTTGGTTTTATACTTCTTTATTTTCAGTCTGGAAAGTCACTTTCCTCCGCTGATGATTCTGAAGACGAGGATGAGTTGACGGAGGAGCAAAAAGGTATTTTTACTATATGAATGAACGGGTTTCATTCGTGTATGCATTTCGCCGGTTTTGTGTTGTGTATTGTTTTATTTTTAAATGCTGGGGTATAGAGTAGCTGAGTGCCTAGTTTTTTTTCTTGAGCGCTCTAGTTTATCATGTATAACACTGCAGAAAATACTCTAATGGATTTAATTATTATATAAAATAATTGAATGTAAAAGAATTCTGTTCCGTTAAAATTAATAGCGTTGAAAGAAAAAATGGAAGAACTGGTGTTCCAATTGAAAAACAAACACCTAGTATCATAGTTAAAGATACTGTATCTTTTATCGTCGGGAGAAGGGGGGGGTTTCAATTGTTTCGATTTTTTGTTTAAAAAAGGTGGTAAACGAAAGGATAAAATAGAAAAAAGGTTGCCAAAAAACAAATCGCTGTGGAAATGTTTATACTTCAATTTATTCCTTCGTGTTTCAATGATCTGTGCACTTAATACAGGTATAACTTTAGAACTAAACAACGAAAACAATTGAAATTTAGCTTATTTTTATTCGGTCGCTTTTGGCTTATACGGCAACACGAAGAGAAAATGGACAGACTCATCTTCTCAGATGAGAACGTGCTCATCATGGAGCATCTTATTCCCTAGGCCCTTTAGAAGTAGAATTTCAAAGGGCGTTGCCAAGTTATAAATATATTGTTCCACGCATCAACAGAATTTATAAAATAGGAACGTGCCTACAAAAAGGGTATCCCGTTTAAAATTAGGTCCCGTCATTCGACGCCCCACGGTCTTCCACGAATTTTGGGTACGATCACGAGTATTTTCCGTCAAAATTTCAAATGTAATATTTAATTTTAAATTTCGTCAGCAATTTTCATATTTCTTTCACCTTCATCATTCCGAAGCACGGAGTTAAAGTATTGGTGCATTAATGATTTTGTTCTTATGATCTTGTGAGAAGCCCGTATTTCTTTCAGAAAACATTCCACAGCCTGGCTAATTAACAAAAGAAGACCGAAGAATAATTGCGAAAATCTGAGACACTACGGTCACGGCCCTGTGGTTACCTTTTCGGGCGCCTAAGTCGCCGCCGTGTCAGTTAGAAAGCTACCGTAGTATTTTAAAAGCGTTTGTAAATGTTATGTTATTTGCGAAGTATTAGTCATAACTAGAAAATAAAGCTTTCAGTAGCGTTTTGAATGTTAAACTTTTTATAAATATAATATGAATTAAATGAGGAGCATGGAATTGAAAAATTGAAGTAATTATTGTTTATTTCAGCTCATCGTCGAGATTTTGAGAAGAAGCGTCGAGCTCATTATAACGAAGGTGCGGCCCTCAAAATGCACCACGCTGATTTAGATGTCGAAGAAGAAGATTCCGAAGATGCAAACATGGAGCACTAGACACACGCATAGTCAATTCTTTCATCATGTGCAATTGGGTGTTCGTTTATTCGCTTCCTTACCGATTCTCGTTTCTATTCATAATTATATAAACACATTTTCCCAATCTATTTTCATGATTCGAGCGCAAAGAATCTGAAACATGTTGTATAAATTACACGTAACGAATATTTATTTAAATCCCCACACTTTCTTCAATTGTACCACTCTGTTCTTATTCAACAATATGAATCTCGATTCATTTATATTTTTTTATAGAAAAAATGAAACGTTTTCTGTCAAAAAAAAATTGGGATTTTCTCGAAAAGCGTTATATGTGCATTTTATAATTTCTTTCCAAGAAAATCAAAAAATGTCTGATATAGCTGTACCCATTTTTTCATCAGCCACCAGGTCATTGGTATTGTCATCATGGACGTTCAGTGTAAAGACTACATTGTAGCTCAGCCGCAGTCCTTACTCCCGTTCGCCCACTATTATTTTTCTTTCCCCTTTTCACGAGAAGTCGCCCATTTTTTTTTCGTTTGGTCTAGGAAACGTGAGCCAAGCAAATTGATACATTTTTATATTTATTGTACCATTCATAAATATTCTTTAAAAATTCGGTCAACATTCAAAATTTCAATTTACCAACCTTATCGCGTATATTTGTTGCTGACAACGACTGATACTTCAACTGACATCTTATGGCACTCAGAGAGTCGAGGATACATTAGATATATGTCTTTACTAAGGCTTCCACGAAACCCGATAACAGAAAGTCATCCTTCCTCGCCTTCGTTCGTCTTTCATTTCGTCTAGCATTCGTTTTACGCAATAAACGCAAAACTTACGCAAGGCAGACGAATTGAAGACGAGACGAGACGGTCATATTTCATCTTTCGTGGAAGCCTTAGCCTTTACAAGTAGTGCCCAAGAGAGGACTCTGAAAAAAGCTATTTTTTATGATTTATTTTTACTAACTTCGTTGAGAGCCTATAAGTATCGTGTTGACGACACTTCGCGGTTTACGATTAATTTTAAATAGCAATAATGTTGCATCCAAAGTTGCTTTCAAAAAAAGTAACGTGGCCTTTTGCGCGATTTCGACCCTTAACTCATAGAATTTCGCTCCTTCAGGCATTTGATCAAGTCTCTGAACCACTGACACCACTGAGATGCGACCGACATGAAGGACGCGATAGGATATTGAGCAAGAAAATTGTATTTCTATCGCTGTGCAGGTCACGAATGAGAGAGCCTTTCAGATTTCCGACTTTAAAACAATTTTAAGTCGAGAAGCGCCTAGTACTTTTGCAAAAAAGCAAAAAAAAAACAACGAAATAGAAGAAATATCCATTCAACAAGCTTTTGGAACCAGTGATGCCCAAGTTCAGAGTCGGTGTACAACAAAAAAAGACAATTCAGTTTAAATGTTTTGATCTGCAAGCTGACTACGGTATTGCAAAGCGACACTAAGCAGCGAGTTGTAGATCAACCTAGGACGCGGCGTTTTTCTATATACTGAAAAGCAGCTTTGGGCACTGCATAAAACAGAGAACCTTGAAAATATTTGTATTTTAATTGCAAAAAATCGATAAAATATGCGTTTATGCATTAATTTATCACGATTGCCTTGATGGAGGAAGGGTACAATTAATACAGTTGAGAACAAGAGTGATGTAACTAACAATTTGTATAATTGAATAATTATGAGAAAAAGACGTATAATATTCGGTCGATTAAGTGGCGCACGGTGTTTGCATTCATTTAAATAATTAAAATGAAGTGTGCAACTACTTTGTGTGTTTTTGATCATCGCTAATTGCACCATTTTTGGCATGACCCATTACAGATAAAAAATTTCCGATTGCCGTCAGAATCGACCAAAATGTTCGAATATTTTTCAATTGCTTGAAAATTGAAATAATTCAGCACATTTCGTGGCGAAAAATACACAATTTCCGTAAAAAAGGTGAACTGAAAATGAACGCAAAGAAATTAAAAGGCGACCAACCACACTTTAAATTAAATTTAATTTAAAATATGAGGCATATTCCTCGAGAAATTAAACTATGCGCCTTTAATTCTTACGGTACACTTAAAACTTTCATTTATTTTTTCACACAATTATATTTACGAAGATAAATATCCCGATAATATTCCTATACGAGCACTTCAAAATGGTATTGTACAGAAGTTTATTACGGGCTTTACTGTAACTACACCCGCCCATGCATTGAACAATGAATTGATATTTTTCAGTCAAACATCCGAAATGTCACTTGCGGGCCAAATATCCATCGTCACTGGCGCTTCTCGCGGAATCGGTTAGTATTATTTTTTTAATTTAATAAGTTATTCGTTTATCACTAATAAATGGCACGTGATAAGCAGAGGAACCGGAAAGTAGAATAATTATTAACTATCAATAATTGCTATATGCTTGCGCATGCTAATGTCCAGGTCGTGGAATCGCTCTTCAACTTGGTGAAGCGGGTGCCACTGTCTATATCACTGGAAGAAAGCCAGAACAAAGTTTGAACAGCAAAATGGGGCTTAGTGGTCTCGAAGAGACTGCAAATGAGATTACCAGACGAGGAGGTAAAGGCATCGCCAAATTCGTGGATCATCAAAATATGGAGGAGGTGAAGACGTTTTTCGAAGACGTTGAGAGGGAGCATAAGGGACAGCTTGATATTCTTGTAAACAACGCTTATCAAGGAGTTACTGTAAGTTTTGTAATCAGGTGTCGTTGATTTGAAGCTGCGTTGGCCAATCCGTGTAATTATGATCTACTTTTTGTGCATTTCAGGCCATATCTGATAACATTGGAAAGCCATTCTATACGACTGATCCTTATATTTGGGATACTATCAACAACGTCGGACTACGAAATCACTATTTCTGTACCGTCTACGCTGCTCGCTTGATGGCTGTCCGTCAAAAAGGACTCATCGTAAACGTGAGCTCTGGTGGTGGACTTCGTTACGTTTTCAACGTTGCATACGGAGTTGGTAAGCAAGCTGTTGATAGATTGTCGGCTGATGCTGCAGTTGAATTGTCGGTTAGTTTCATAGCCGATTATTAACTCTACAGTCATAAAAATTCAGAAAAAAAATGTATGCGTTGTTTCGATTTGGCCAGGAGCAGTACGCACGGAGCTGGTGGAGAAAATGTTCAAAGATGAAAACGGAAAACCCAAATTTGGAGTCAGTAACTCAATGGTATTCGCGAATGGAGAAACAGTCGAGTATCCTGGAAAAGCAGTTGTCTCATTGGCCACTGACCCTCGCAGAATGGATAAGAGCGGCAAAATTCTGATCACAGAGGATCTTGGAAGAGAGTATGGATTTGTTGACATCGATGGACTGACCCCGCCAAATCTCCGTTCTGTCAGCTTTATTCTCCAACACTTCGGATGGAATACAACTGCTAATTACATTCCCAGCTGGGTTAAACTTCCAGGATGGCTCATTTGGGCTGGAAGTAGTCGTTTGTAAAGTTTATATAACTATTCGCATTCTGAAAATTTGTCAGATAAAAATGAATCACATTATTATAAATAAAAATACATATTCCTATACACCAATTCTTCGCATAGGTGCGGATTATCTTGCGTAAAATAGACAAAATATTGAGGACAATGATTTATTGAAAAAAATTAGAGAAGAACTATAAACATAAAATACGACATTTAACAAACATTTTCTAAAGTTCTTCTTATTCGGCACTTTTTAAGCAGTATCCTTTCCCGATTGTGTATTGTCCAATTTCAAGGAAGGGTCATTCTTCTTCTCTTTGCTATTATATTTTGGAGGCGCAAGCGTAGATGACTGACGTAATGGTGACGATACTTCCGACGAAATTTTACGGGCGGAGCTAGTCACAGTTTCTCCTAACGTGGGAGTACCAGGTAAACTTGCTTTTGGTTTTTTCTGAGTGTTATAATGATTTCAACATCATTGGCGAATGAAATATTTACTTACACTCATTTTATTCAATGGAACGTTGCCCGAAGCGCCATCATCAGGCGTGATCAATGTTTTTTGAGTATCCTCCAATTGCTCAGATAGTTGTGTGGCATCTAACGATAAAATCTTCTCCTTTTCTTCTTTTTCCTCCCTCTCTTTTCTCTCGGCTGACAACCTCTTATTCAACAATTTCTGCACTGCCGCTTCGAGATCTTCTTGTTTCAACAAGTACTTCTCCTTATTTTCAACGTCTTCTTCTCTACACGAGTTTTCCGGATTTCTAATTATTCGTTCGGATTTTTCGTCGTCTGATGGAAGATTTTCCATGATTGCAGGTTTTTCATTGATGTTCGCAAATTCGTTGATAGGACGATGCGTATGAAGAGCTGTGACAGAAACATTGCGGCTCGGAAGAACACTTGAGACGAGGTTTGCAATTTGAGGATCATCAATCATAGCTCGATGAAAACGAGTCATTTTTACGGGTACTGCCGACCCATGCATCGGGTTCGCATTCTCACGAACAGCCGTTTGCTGAAATATGTTTATCGACGATACTTGCGTCTATCGTATCGTTGACTTTCGTCTGTTGTGAGCCTTGTGAACGTTTCTGAGGGACTCACAAACTATTTTTGAGGGATTTTGAAGTTTCAGGAATATGTATTGCATTCCCCCACGTTTCCTGAGAGAATTCAACATATATTCCTGAAATTGCTTCTTCCTCTTATTCTATTAGGTTGTAACATAAGAAACCGCGGTTGTCTTAGTTCATCCATATTTTTTTTGTGATAAAATATTTTTGAATGCGGTTTTATCTATTAGAAAGAGCGTTTTATTGCGCATCGTTTGATATATAATTTGTCTATGTTTACTTTATTTTTCCACAAGAAAAAGTGTTTAGAAAATGTCTGATCAAAAATTTCGAATGCGAGTTTGCATGTGGTACGACTTTAAGCACGGCAAATCGGCTGCTGAATCTCATCGTGCGTTCTTTAAAGTATTTGGCGAGGAACCCTGTCTGAACGTCAATGCCAGGAGTGGTTTAAACGATTCCGAAGTGGTGACGAAAGCTTGGAGGATCATGAACATGGACATCGAGCTGAAGTCGTCGACAATGACCTGTTGAAGGAAGCAATAGAGTCGGATCCGTGCCAAACAACTCGAGAGCTTGCAGAACAGTTTGGCTGCTCTCACATGACAATTGAGCGTCACTTGCATAAAATCGGCAAGACGAACAGGTGCGGAAAGTGGGTGCCACACTAGTTGAGCAATGCAAACAAGGCGACACGAGTGACAATGGCCGGAATTCTCACTCGTCGTGCAAAAACTGGCGGTTTTTTCGACTCCATTGTTACGTCAGATGAAAAGTGGATCTGCTACGACAACACAACAAGAAAATGGCAGTGGTTGGACCCCGGTGAGGCCCCAAAGCCGACTCCAAAACCGGACATCCACGGAAAAAAGGTGATGCTTTGTGTTTGGTGGAACAGCAAAGGTCTTGTGTATTTTGAGGTTCTGGATTCGGGTCAAACAGTTACGGCGGACCTCTATCAACATTAATTGGACCGTATGGATCAAGCGCTGCGACGTCAAGGTGTGGATACGGCGTCAACAAAATTTCTTCACGACAACGCCCGGCCGCATGTTGCAAAGATCACTGCACGGAAAATCGAGGAATTGGCTGGGAAGTCCTGCCTCACCCGCCATACAGCCCTGACCTGGCGCCATCCGACTACCATCTGTTCCGGTCGATGCAGCACTCTCTGGCCAAGAAAAAGTTCAAAAACCGCGACGAGGTCCAAATTTGGGTGTCTAACTTCTTCGAGTCGCAGCCGGCCGAGTTCTTCGAGAAAGGCATCCATTCTTTGCGTGGACGTTGGCGACAAATAGCCGATAATAATGGCGAATACCTTTTGGATTAAAGTTTTGTAATTTTGTTTTTATAATAAATGTTGTTTTTGGATCAAACCGCGGTTTCTTATGTTACAACCTAATATTAAGGGATTCAGTTTTCGGTATATTTTTTTGAAAATCTTAGAAAAAACATACCAAGTCAGTCGGTAGACAAACTTTCATATCAACCAACTTTGGCGGTTTATCATAGAAATCATTGATATAGCTCAAGGAAACCATCAAATTTCGCTCCAGCAGTGCATTCATCTCAAAATCATCGTCATCCATTCCGAAGGGGTTGAGCATGACAAATGCAGTCTTCAGCCAGCCCACGAATACAATAAACTCAATCATTGCATAGACTGGAAGATAAAAATCAATGACTCCTTCCCAAGACTCATAATCAGAATGAATAGTCTGAGATGCGAAACATGTGATCAGAAAATAGCAAATTGTGCATATGTGAACCGATTGAACATATACAAGAGGCACTGTGATTGAGTCATGAGACAGAATTTCATGAAGTTGTTGGCGGTAAGCAAGGATCGTTTGATTTAGTTCAACGTAGTGGAGTTCATCAATCAGAAAACGACGTCTTGCTGTTCGAAGATATTCCAATATCCACTCAATTGGAACCCATGGACGCATTTCTTTCTTCAAAGAAAAATAGACAAATGCTCTTTAAAACATAACTTTTTAATAAAAATATGGACGCGTTTTCCAGCAACATCTTTACTAGCATTCCAATGATTTTCGGTACGATCAGATAGACCCACTTTTATTGGTGTTAAACCGTTTTCTAAGATATAAGGACCGAATGGAGCGTTAACTTTCAAAAGCTTCCCGCCGCCGCCGACTTCGAAAATAAAAGAATCTCGGATAGAGACGATTAAGCCTAGTGCATACTGGACTATTCGGGAGTCATCAGATACTTATGTACTAGTAGAAAGTTCGCGGCTACGCCGTTGTTCTAGAACATTCTGGAAAGTTTCAGAAACTTTGGAAAACAATGTCTATTAAGAGACAATGTCTGAGAGATTCGACCATAGCTCAACTGCCCATAGTCACAGTCTAAAAAAGTTGTTTCAATTGATCTGATTTTTTATATAGTGGGTACTGGTGATGCCCTAAGTACAAAACCGTATTCAGAATTAGGCTCCGCCCCCTTCGAGTTGAGATACGGTAGGGGTGTTTCGAAAAAAAATTTTTTTTATTTTTTGAGATAACCTCAATTTCTTTTCTGGAATCGATAACCGGTCACTTATGAAGCATTTTTGTAGTAAAGAACATTTTTCTAGCTCTTTTCCTTCCGACCAAAAAATTGAATTTTCGTAAAAAAATTGTTTCATTTCCGTATTGTGGAAAAAAATATATTACCGGAAGTGAGATCTCATCAGAACTTTATACTTTAGAGTATGGGCTACAAGAATTCATAACTCGTTGGCCGCGGTTTGGGTGCTCTAGTCATTTTTTTCACGATTTTTATCATTTTTCTACTGTTTTGGTACCTTTTTCCCTTTTTTTGGAAAAAAAAAATATATTACCGGAAATGAGATTTTATTGGAACTTTATACTTCAAATTATGGGTTACAAGAATTCATAACTGGTTAGCCGCGGTTTGGGTGCACTAGTCATTTTTTTCACGATTTTTGTCATTTTTCTACTGTTTTGGTACCTTTTTCCCATTTTTTGGAAAAAAGGCAGCTGAACCGCGGCCAACCAGTAATAAATTCTTGTAACCCATACCCTGAAGTATGAAATTCTGATGAGGAGTCACGTGGCGTAATATATATTTTTTCCACAATACGGAAATGAAACCATTGTTTTCCGAAAATTCAATTTTTTGGTCGGAAGGAAAAGAGCTAGAAAAATGTTCTTCACTACAAAAATGCTTCATAAGTGACCGGTTATCGATTCCAGAAAAGAAATCGAAGTTATCTCAAAAAAGAAAAAAAAATTTTTTTCGAAACACCCCTACCGTATCTCAACTCGAAGGGGGCGGAGCCTAATTCTGAATACGGTTTTGTACTTAGGGCATCACCAGTACCCATTATATAAAAAATCAGATTAATTGAAACAACTTTTTTAGACTGTGACTACTGGTGGTCGACCCCCTCAGACATTGTCTCTTAAAGTTGTAGTCTTGCACTTAACAAGTAAGAAACTTATTTTTGACATGTTATACACGGACATCCCAATTGATATTATATATCCGCGAGTACGTGATTTTTCGTTTAAAGGCGGTGTTTGGGTCTCGTTAGGGGATAGCGCGTTTTAACGCGCCAATTTAAAAATTGTAAGAAAGCGCACACACTGCGTTTGTGATTTCTTTTCGAAAATTGAAGCGAATATTGGAATTTTTTAATGACCATATAAATTAATTAAAAAACATGATTTTCGAAGCAAAATATAGAACAAATTCCAATATTCGCTTCAATTTTCGAAAAGAAATCACAAACGCAGTGTGTGCGCTTTCTTACAATTTTTAAATTGGCGCGTTAAAACGCGCTATCCCCTACCGAGACCTAAACACCGCCTTTAAACGAAAAATCATGTACTCGCGGATATATAATATATCAGCAAAATTGTGGCTGTTTTTATCGTTGATAAGACAGTTTTGTAGATTTTGGGTGTACGGTTCTACAGTATCCCAAGTACCCTGCGACCTTCTAAATATATGGTTGCGAAACGCTCGGATGGTCATGACTCCATCCCGAATATCAAAGTAAAAGGCCCACGTTCTTCTGAGTTATTCAAAGAAACGTCTTGGACAGACAGCCAGAAACTTCGCTTAATAATAAGTCGATAGCAGGTCAAATTTGAAATTAATCTAATGAGAAATTATTTTTTTTTTAATTCTATAAGGCAAGAAAAGAAAAAAGAACAGAAGTTAACTTATTTTGAAAAATTTTGAATAACGTGCTCTTGGAAAAGAAACAAATTCTCGAGTTTTTTGAGTCATTATTAATCTTATTCGCTTATTTTGACATCGGAATCGAAATTTAGATCAAATTGCAACAGATTATTATATAAATGTCTTTCCTCCTTTTCAAAAAATTTGGAAAAATAACAAATTAGAACGCCTCGGGAGTGTTAAGGACCGGTAACACGAGAATGTAGTTGGCTTTCTATTTTGTAACCAAATTTTTAAGCCCTCGATTAAACAGGATGGAAATACGCGTCCCCGATTCACGACTCGATGACGCCTTCGGAAAAGCAACACCCACTTGATATGGCGGCATCAACAAGAAATACATCAGATTAGAATAACGCAGCAGTGACCTGGCGTACGTCTAAATATGCTCAACAGACAAAGCGTTAAAGCTGAGTTAGAATCTTGCGTATAAAATGTGTTAATGAGAAATGAGAAGTGACAGCGAATTTTCGTCGCGTTTTTTGTCGTGCGTAGCCAGAAGCTAGAGTGCCTATTCTTAAAGTAAAGAGCATTATTTCTGCCAGTGAATCTATTGAGAGCGGCGCTCACGGTTTAAACACAGCTTGCTCTCATATTTAGTCTTCGCCAACTCTGGCTGAAAATCAGTTCTAGATCTGAAATCTAAAATTTATAAAACTGGAAAGTGACTGTTTGAAAAATAGAATTCGCACTTAAATTTCTGAATGGAAAACAGAGTTTTGCAAAACAAGATTCAACTTACACTTGACTTGTTCAGCTTGGCCAGTTCTTCCTCAGTCAGTAAAGTGGGTGTCATACTTTTCACTGATGGAAATCGTTTTCGGATTCGGACACTAACATCTCTAAAGACAAGAACGTATGAAAGCCACAAATATCTCATAATGTTCTGCCGAAAGCATCTGTCTTCTTGCTCAAATTTAGATCCCCGAACTCGTAAAAAAGCAGTGAGCTGGAGAGCGCACGTATCAGGCCAAGGTATTGTCATAAAGATGTTCCACCAGCGAGTAGACACATAAGTCACGAAAAACCCAATAGCAAAGGTCATAACCGTACGGCTTTTACCGGAAATCTGAAAATGATAATTTTAGAACGGATTTCAAACATAATGAACTCTATCTATAGTTTTAAATCCATTAATTGGAATTCAAAAATCATAAAATATCGTTTCAAAAAGTTTCTAACCTGTCTACACCGTTGAACAACATGCTCATAAGTTCCCGACGCTTCAGTGCCAAGCAAAAAAAATTCGTAGACTGTACGAATATTAACAAAAATAAAAAGCCAAACGATGAGCTCCATATGGATTGACTTCCAAACACTTCCATTCCAACGGAATAGCAATTTGAAGAATGTCCACGTGTTGGCTGTTGCCACATCACGCATATAACCACAAGTCATTTATTTACGATAAGAGTCGGTGAAAGAGATCCTCCAGATCTCCAATATTGAGCAAGTTTATATGACACATTGCGCTAACGTTACTTCTTTACGTGTATTTTTTCAAATGACCCTGGTTTTTTTTTATTTTCCATAAACCCAATTACCTTCACTAAGAATTAGAGAATTTTGAATATGCACGAGCATTTATTATTTCTTTTCTATCCAACTGGTGTTTCACTCTTGTTTCAAGGCATTAGAACTTTCTGGAACAATGAATAAATTCACAAGAGTGAGTTACAGCTTTTGAAAATACTCGGAAGACAGAGGGAGTGGAGCGGCACCGACGCAATGTGCGTTGAAAAAGCAGCCGATTAATTCTTTTTTTGGATTCGTTTGGCACAATTTTTCCTAAACGACATGCGATTATCGATTAAAAATCCGTGTGGTGATTTACCACAGAGTTTTGTTCAGAAATCGGCACGAATTGCGCTGTCGCATGGTAGTCGCGAGGTTCTCGCCACGAAACACTAGAGAATGAAACTTTCGTATTTCTGCGTTCGAAGTGACAGCGAATTTTCAGCTTTTTCGATTTTTAGCGACGACGGTAGTCAGACGTTTCAAAAAATAAGAAAAAAGCGAACGCATACTTCAAAGTAATTTTTAAATTTACAAAGATTCGCGTCACTGTAGTCCTTAAATCCATGAAGGTCTCGCCGCGACAAACAAGAAAAATGCGAAGAAGCCACACAGAAATTGTCTAACACATTTTCGCCTTTTTTGCAGAAATTTCACTTCGATCGTGGGCCATCATATAAACAAAAAAAATGCTGGCCTCTACGAGATGTTCTCTGAAAAACCGGCACTATTTTGAAACAGACTTTCGTACTTATCTTTATTATTTTTGTATTCCGACTAAAGTATTTTTCGATAAATTAATTTAATTTCTCTCTGTCTGTAAAAGAAAAACTGGCTTTACTTTCTTGTAAAAGTGCTGAAAATCATCCGTGTCTAGTTGGTGTTGCGCGCATTCGCCGCCTTGAAAGGCGAAGCGTGACAGAATTTCGTGATTCGCTTTAAGAGACTGAATATCAACTATCAGCTAGAGTAATCGTCGTTTTTCTCTTTATCTCCCATAAGTAAATTCTTAAAAGCTTTTATCCGTTTGTGTTTTTTAAATTGCGTTCGAGTTTTTGTTAAAAATTTTTTTTCAATTGCCCATTTTGGCGTTCTTGCCCTCGTAGAAGACAGGACTGCTATAGCTAAATAAGCTGTAAGCTGATCTGTAGCATTTTTGTCTGAGACGGCGTAAGAAAGTTGTCAATTTGTCAACATATTTTCAGAGCATTTCACCGTCTAATAACATTAAAAATTAAAAATTAAAAAACTTAAAAATTTGTCAGCGTCAACTAAAATTATCATTTTTAATATCTTACTGCCAGGTGTATAATTTTAAAAAACAATTTTTTTGTTACAATGCGTTATATTTGTTTTCGGAGTAGGATGGATTTTCGCGGGTTCTGATAATTTTAAAAATTAAAGTAAGGGTTAAACTGTAAACTCCGTGAACTGAACTTCAATCACTTATCGTGAACTTTACCTTGTTTTGAAATTCGCTTTGATAAAATACTAATCATGGGATACATTTGTTTGTAATTTTGACGATCTTTGATATTTCAAAGACTTTTTCGTAATGTACTTATTCGGTAAAGTGAGTTTTAAGTTTACATGCGAGTTCTACAATTAATTTTATAAATTACCTTAAAAGTGAGAGCCAAATTACCAAATGTGAACGTATCTGGCATTTAAACTTAAAAAGAAATGCTCCCCTAGTTTTTGATAGTCTCGTCTTCTTTTAATTTAATGTGTGCCAATTATTTCAGAAGACAAAACAAGAAGCTACTAAAAAACCGAAGTCAAACGATGGTACAAAAAATTCAAAAACCCTATCTGGCTTATCTGCATCATCTGCATCATCTGCATCATCCGCATCATCCGCATCATCATCATATCACCGAAGGCATGGGCATAAAAGTGAATCGGATTCACGCAGTGACAAATCAGTGTAAGTTATGTCTCAACAAATCTGAGGATTTCTGTTTATAGCCAGTAGGTTTCTGAATTTCAAAATTGGCCTTTCTTTCCAGATCTAAACTTCGTAAACGTGAAGAAACGGCATCAGCTTCAACAGCGAAGCAGATGTTCCCTGATAAAGAACAACGAAAAACGGTCAATAGAATGGTGAAAACCGTTGTCACTCGTATGCCATTTACGCCAACCAAAAAGCAGTCAAAAGCGTCCACCCCACCTGCTAAATCCGATATGAGGTAGTCATTCAAATTTTTCCAGATTTCGATTCAAACATTCAATGCAATTGATGAATATTCAGAAACGACGCTATGGATAGTGAAACGGAAAGACCAAATGAACGAGAAAGTATTTCGGCTTCAATGAGTGGTAGCCATGAGGCCATTCCTTTGGATCAAGCCAAACCATCGGCTCAAAGCTCTTGCCCTGCTAAAAATGTTAAAAGTGATAGATCGCTAATTGGTCTGGATGGAGAAACTGAACCTGTATACGTAAAAACTGGAAGAAGTATTCCACTGCGGAAAAAGCAATCGGCCGATTCTCCGAGTTCCAGAAAAGGAGTAAAATCTCACGAGGAGAATTCTTCAGAGGTTTTTCATACTTGTTTAGAGGTGTTTCCGCTTTCGTATTGGTGCCATAAATATCTGTTTAAAGATAGACCATTGTCTGGCCAGATTTTGATTCGAGGAATGAAAAGGGTATTGAAAGTACCCATCATGAATGTAAAAGTTGGAAGAGTATCGAACATTACATAGAGATAGATGCGCGCAAATTAATTTTTCGGCGTATGCCATCTCACCCGTAATGGACCTTCATGTAATGCAATTTTTTGCTGATTTGAAAACTTACCAGTAAGATACCGGTTCAGCTATAGACAGGTAACAAAAAATGGAAGAAATGTGTATCGTATCTGTAGTCTTAAATGTGCATAGGAAATTTTATGGTTATAGTTTTATAATTTTATCGTGGACAAGTCCGCTACGAAAGCATTTACATGCTATTCTGTTTTTAGTGTGGTTATTTATGATTTAAAATGAGGACATTAAAACGCCGTTGTTTGCTTTTCTTTTTTTCTTTTTTGTTAGGGCTCTCGTGTACTTCTCTTTGACAACATTTCGAAATAGTTTTCCTTATTTTTTCTTGTTAGTATATATAGATTTTCCATTTTGTTTCTTTCATTTCATCCATTCATTCTTCAGTTTTATTCATTGTAGTGATCCTTCGGCTGACGAAAGCATCCAATCAAGGAACAAATTCTGTTTTCAGCCTATGAATGAATTGGAGCTTGTATCGGAGGATTTATTTGAAGACATTGAAGATGTAGTGAATTACAGTCTGAGAATAGATGAACGCAATAAGAATAATAGCTTGACTGTTGATGTGGAAACCAAAAGAGGCAAGAAAAGAAAGGCCAAAAAAATGGTAAATGTTGGACGATTCCGTGAATTAATCGATAGAGTTTGCTGTGATATACCGATATGTTTTACGAAATAATTTTCGCTACGTTCTTAACTTTATGATTGTTTAAGTTAACTCAAATCTTTTTCTTACCGCAGCTGTTACCTTCTAATTGTTCTGGATTTCTCCCGTTCATTTCTAGTGCCCTGTAATATGATTCATTATTTTTCTCTTATTAATACTGAAAATGCCAAACAAAACTTTTCGTGAAAATAACAAAATCAAACTTGTCCAAAAGAACCTAAAATGGCAGCATAATTAAAGGTGCTTAGATTTATTACAACGCATTTTTTCTGCGGCAATATGCATAAAAATTCAAATCAGTTAATGAAGTTCTACTTTTTAAATTAAAATGTTTTAATGAAAAAGAAGCATTGCATTTTATGCTGTTTTTTTTCTGAGGACTATATTTTTCGAAGGCCTGTATTATGTAAAACATTATTAAAGGGGCAACACAATTTTTTACAGTTAAAAACGTACTTTCTATACTTTTTAGATTCCTTACATTAAAATGTAGCCAGACGCTAGCTCTTATATCAAGTTAAAACAAATTATAAAATAACGTTAAGTTAAAGTGAAATTAAGGCTTTAATTTGATAATTAAGACGAAGGATTCAATTTCACTGGCTGATGACGAGGATCAACGGGAAACCTATCGGAAGCTTTTCAAGGAATTTGCAATGACCAGTCAGAAGTTGACGCTTGATGATTTCAAACAAGACTTCAATTCACTTCCGGGCGATCCGCCACTTGAAGACTGTATCGCATTTAATCAACCAGTCAACTTTAAAAAGAACCGATATTACAGTGAGTCTATACTCAACCAGGGCTGTAAGTAGTACATCAAAGGTTACTAGTTGCTAATTTCCAGACATTCCATGCCTCGAAAGTTCTCGTGTTCGTTTGAGATTCATGAATAACAAGAACACAGCTGGTAGTGGGTACATCCATGCTAATTACATCAAAAGCCCTTTCCTAAAACGAGAATACATTTTAACACAAGGTCCTAAAAAGGAAACTATAGGAGATTTCTGGCGGATGGTTTGGCAGGAGAAGTCAACGGCAATAGTGATGCTGTGCCAATTTGTGGAAACGAACAGAGAGAAGTGTGTTGAGTACTTCCCGAGAAACGCGAATTGCTCACTGAGATTCGATAAGTTGATATTATCATATGAAGAATCGACTGTAAACAAAAGTATGGTGACAACTCGATTAAATTTGAGTTATGAAGGAGACACTCGCTTGATTACTCACTTGCAATGGAAGGAATGGCCAGATTATCAGGTCCCTGGATCATCAGAAATTGTGCTGAAAATTTTGAGGAAGATCAGAGCAAGAAGTACGCCTCCAGTAATTCATTGCGCTGCCGGAGTCGGAAGATCGGGAACATTGATGGCTATTGAGATTGCTCTACAGTCGATTAATACCCATTTTAAGATTCCGGATATTAAACAGGTGAATGATTAGCTGATAATCTGGTGCATTTCGTATCGCAAAATTTCTGAAAATGAATTTGGTTGAAACATAGATCCCAATAACTTTTAGATAGTTTCCGATCTTCGTCTCACGGGCCGTGCAGCTGCGGTTCAAACTCTTCAGCAATACATGCTCATTTGGAAAGTTCTGCTTGATTTCGGAGCGGCGAACAAACTGATTCCCGACGAATTAATCACTAAATTTTCAGCGACTTACCGTAGATCTTACAAAGGCAATATGTCATGAGCTACCATTTATAAAATTCTCTAAATAAATTTTTTGAAATTTACTAATCCTATAGCTTCTGATATATTAAAACAGGAACCAGTTGATAGTCCAATGAAGACCTCAGAAGTTCCGGATCAAAAACGTCAAATGCGCCGTTCAAAAAGTTCAAATCAGCGGCTTTATATTTTCATTTTAATGCATTTGAATAGTTAAAAATGAAACGGTTTATTGAAATTTAAAAATATTACAAGGGTAACAACTACATCAAAGCTTCCGCCGGAAATAGGTAATTTTTGAACGAACGGATAATTTTCTGAACAAAAAGCGACATTTTCTTTCTTTTTTATTTGAAGAACCTACGATTTTAAAAAGCGATAATAATCTTTAAACATTTTTTTGTATGGCCGAAAACAGCAAATTGCAATGACGGGATTCAATATACTTATGGAACTGGAAATCGTACCTGAAACATCCAATTAATTTATCAATCGTTTCTCCTGCTAACAGACCGAGGAAATATTCGATGAACTGCGGAGGTAGAATTTCCAATTGACAAAAAAAATAAATCAAGACATCTGCGAGCAATAAAAGCGGTAGGAATGCTTTCATCGTTGAAACTTTCCTAAGAGTTGAATGCATCCGAAGTGTCGACGTTGACATCGTTCGCCTCTTCAAATCGTGGTTTTGTCTATGGCGAAACCCATAAAAGAGCAAATAATGAGGGACGTTTGGCGCGAGAAGCATTATAAGTGTGAATGGTAATGGAGATTTGTAGAATGACTCGTAGCCACTGACTGCAAAAAAATATTATGTTTTTCGTTGAGAAACGAGGAAAAAATGCTTTTCTTATTTTTACGCAACGACGTCATATCATTTAAAGGAGCATACTATATTTCGAAAGGTAATACCCACCGCGCTGCACAGTTTCCCTGCGCGTGTTTTTGAACAAATCTTTCATTCTACGTTGTTAACTTAGGTCGAATTTTATTGAATTTACCGTTTTTCTTATTTTTAATTGTTTTTGAAAATTCTCGTATCCTTATTCACACCGTTCCGTTTCTAATTATTTCTGATAGAGCGTAAAATGTCAACGGATGGCGAACAGGAGCCCGATGGTGATCCAATACGTATTGAAAACAGGCGAAGACAGGATGATAGAAGGCGAGAAGAAAATAGAGAGCAGCAAATGCTGCTATTCCAAGAATGTTTGATAAGCAGCTTTGAAACAGCAATAGAAAAGATAGTCGGAGAAAAAGGAAAAATCAATGAGGAAGAAGAGAAAGCACCCAGAGTCGGTCAAAAAGGAATCCAATTGAAATTGGATTTCAATTTCAAGCTAAAAAACATTTTGAATAAAGGTATACGTTCCGGAAAATTGGAAGAAGCAGCAAAGGAATGCATCGAAAACATAAAGGCAAGGAACGCGGAGTTAATTCTCTTGAATAACACTCCCGGACTACTGAAAAGTAAGTCCGATTTGCAAGCCTTGACAGCTATCACTGGAAATTCGAGCGGGGACTCGACGCATTCGGACATGACTGCGCTGCTTCTTTTATCGCAAATGCAAGCGAAACAAATACAAGAACAACCTGAAACAAGGAAAAGAAGGTATGAAGACAGCGGATTGGAAGTTGGAAGAAAGCAGTCAAATATTTCAACTGCAATGCTTTCGGACACTATGCCACAGAATGTTTACAAAGAAGGTATGAGTTTCCCGGACAGATTATCAGAAAGAGTAAGTTTCTGGGAAACCGTTACTAATAAGGATTGGGTGTTAAGTGTAATAGAATCAGGTTATCAGATACAGCTAAATCCCGAAGTCGTTTTACCACAGCCGAAAGGTTTCAGAAAGTCCCTTATGCGTCATAAAGAATATATAATTACAGAAGTTAAACGGCTATACAAAGAAGGAGTATTGACAGAAACGAGTCGGCAGCCGAGATGCGTTTCTCCACTGCACGTGGTCACAAGAGGTGAAAAAATGCGAATGATACTCGATCATAGTGATCTTAATAAGAGTTTGATTCCTCCAAAATTTAAGTTAGAAAATTTAAAAACGGCATTGCCTTTCATAGAATTTGCAAATTTCGCTGCTACGTTTGATTTTCGTTCGGGATATCACCATATAAAAATACATAAAAATTCTCAGGATTTGCTAGCTTTTTCTTTGTCTGAACCTCCAGTTCCTCCTTTTTACCAGTTCAGAGCTTTACCGTTCGGACTTTCGACGGCGCCTTGGATTTTTACAAAAGTCTTCAAAAAGTTAGTAAATAAATGGAGGTCAGAAGGAATAAAAATCTTCCTTTACCTTGATGACGGTCTCATTCTTGGAGAATCTTTTGAGGAAACGAAAAGTGCAGTAAAAAGAGTTAGGAGAGACTTGGAGAAAGCAGGAGTAATCGTAGCGGAAGATAAGTCTACGTGGGAACCATCCAGTAAGTGCACGTGGCTTGGTTTTGAATGCGATCTGATCGCGAAAGAGGTCACAGTGACCAAGAAAAGAGTTGAAAGATTTCGAAACTCTCTAGAAGTTTTGGAAAGGAGTCTGACTCCAACGATCCTGGATCGTATGATATTCCTGGGATGCCTGGCATCAATGAAAGTAGTTACAGATGACATTGGAGTTGCTAAAGCTCGAAACATGATGCGAGTAGTAGCGGAAGCTCAACAGAGAGGAAGAAGTAGCTCTTCAAAAAGAAAGAAATCCGAAGGTGAGAGTAGAGAGTTGTGTTTTTGGAGAGAAAATTACCAAGGCATATTTGTGAGATTTTTACTAAATAATTTCGAGCCAGAGTGGTACTTATATACCGATGCATCCTCAGTAGGAGTAGGAGCGATCCTTAAAAATAAAAAAGGAGAAATAAAATGGAAAATTTCGGAGTACGGCGACGTCTTTTTCAAAAACAATTCTAGCACTATGAGAGAGCTAAAGGCGGTGCATACAGCATCTAAGAAGTTAGCGGAATGGGTGACAGGCGATGTTCAAGTACTAGTAGACAGTCAAGCCGCTGTAGTTATCCTTCAGAAAGGTTCTATGAAAACGGAGTTGCACGAATTAGCGGAGAAATTTTGGGAAGAGCTAAAACGCGTAGGGCAAAGTAAATTTTTATGGATCCCCAGGAAACTAAACGCTGAAGCTGACGAAGCAAGCAGAAATTTTGACTTCGACGAATGGGGTTTTTCAAATAAAGTGTTCCTACAAGCGCAAAAGTTGTGGGGAAGAATAAAAGTCGACTGGTTGGCTGATTCGGAAAACAGGAAGACCCAGACATTTTTTTCCAGATATCCAGAGCCGGAGACCAGCGGGGTTGACGTCTTCAACCACATCAGCAGAGCAAAATCACTGGGGCTCCTTGGTGGGTACCTCCCCCAGTTTTGATTCCCAAACTCCTTAATGTAGCCAAAAAAGAAAGAATAAGCGGAGTATTAGTAGCGCCGATCTGGAAAGGTCATCCATCTTTTCAAGCTTTAGTAGATAAAAAAGGAGAATTTATTATCGCCGTAAAAAAGTTCCGACATTTTTTCGAGTCGGGATTTGATATTAGAGGCTCCGCCCATTTATTATCATTTGAGCGCATTTGCTATGCGCGATATGTTTGTTGAATTTTTATTTTTTCTTCTTTTTTTTTTGCAAATTGATATATTTAAACATTCGAAGAAACGTGTAAAAAATTCACGATTAATACAATTTCGTTCTTTTAATCCAGTTTAATTCTGAAAATTCAGAAGAAAAAATAAAAATTCAACAAACATATCGCGCATAGCAAATGCGCTCAAATGATGATGAATGGGAGGAGCCTCTAAATTCAAATCCCGGTTTCCGCGGGCTCGAAAAAATGTCGGAACTTTTTTAAGGCGATAATATAAGCGCCGTAAAAGACTATATAATATACGAGAAAAATGATAACATTTTTATTCCAGGGCGAAGCTCCGAACACTGTGAAGCCACTAATTCGAAATTTTGCAGGTCCCAGTTTATTCTAGCATTTATCGATTTTTCACAATAGGCCCCCGACTTTGTAATTTCTACCTAACTTATACAACATAAAACCAACTTGTAAAATAAATAATTTAGTGTCAAAATACCTTTTCTGTTATCGATTTTTTCCGAGAGAACGAAACAGAAAAACATATTCTCTGAGATCGAAGAAAAAAGAGAATATTATGTTTTTCGTTGAGAAACGAGGAAAAAATGCTTTTCTTATTTTTACGCAACGACGTCATATCATTTAAAGGAGCATACTATATTTCGAAAGGTAATACCCACCGCGCTGCACAGTTTCCCTGCGCGTGTTTTTGAACAAATCTTTCATTCTACGTTGTTAACTTAGTCTCCCAACCCACCCACCCCGAGAGAAAGGAGAACGAACATCCGAGGGTTAAAGAATAAAAAAAGTAATAATCAAGATTTTTCCAGCCGTATTAGCAATAGTTTCGTTTCTATAGTATCGGAACAGACTGCGAGCCAGTGGAGTAGCAACACTCAAATGGGAAGGACTCATTAGAGAGAACAACATGCTGGAAATCAAAGTGGAGAGAGCAAAAAACGATCAAATGGGATATGGGAGATCGACGTTTTTCAGATGCGAAGAAGGCAGTGACATGGATAAAATCATACTAAGATGGAAAGGAAGAACCGAAAAACAAGGAAGCAAATTCGTTTTCCCAAACTTGATCGGAACAGATCAACTTTCCGTCAACTCCGTTCTCGCTTCCAAAAGAGGAGGAGCAAATTACATGAGGAATAAAGGGTTTCGGCTAGAAGAAATACAACAACGAGGAAGGTGGAGGTTGCTCGCTGGACTCTCCCGGTACCGGAAAGATAACCCAGTGGCCCAAGGTTACAGAAGTTCGTCAAGTGAGCCAAAAATAAATAAGAACCATTCCGAAATCCAGATTAGCCAATAATGGTACATATGAGACTCCGTTAATTTTCACTTAAATTACCACGAATTCGTTCTTGCTTAACTCTAACACTATTTATTAATTCTCGTTTTTTTGCTCATGTTACCGCTTGTACTAATACATGATAGAAACCCAGTTCCAGTTTCCGTTCATCAAAATCCAGTTATTCGGTTGTTACAAATATGCTACGTGCCATTTATTTTTTTCTTCACCCGCGTTTTTCTGTCTTTCTCTGATTTGTTTATCGTTCAGGTTAGAATATCATTGAGTTGTACTAACGTATCGTTGTTTTTAATATTAATAAGCATCATATTGTTGTTGCTATACTACCGTTTCCACCTAACTTATACATACAACATAAAACCAACTTGTAAAATAAATAATTTAGTGTCAAAATACCTTTTCTGTTATCGATTTTTTCCGAGAGAACGAAACAGAAAAACATATTCTCTGAGATCGAAGAAAAAAGAGAAATGATTTTATGCGTTTGTGTGCAGCCACGTGAATATCGATTGATAATTGACTCTTGCTCTTTTGCCATCAGATCAGCGCTTTGGCTTTTTCAACGTTTCCCAACTGACGGTTTCAAAATGGGACGATTTAAAACGGTAAATTTCGGTAAATTTTACCAAAATGGTAAATTTTGTTTCCAGATTTTCCGGAAACTGTCGCAACGAGTGTTACAATCTACTCACGAATGTTTTCGAGATCTTCAACGATTTCTCCGTCGGAATCCATTATTTGAGGAGAAATATTCAAAAAAAAACAGCCGAATATAGCGAAAAAAACGTTAAAAAATTGGATAAGTTGCGTTAAAAAAGAGCCGTAAATCGTGCGACGGTCGGTGGTCTCGAAGAGAAGAGACAAACTACGGTAACACTCGTTGCGACAGTTTCCGGAAAATCTGGAAAAAAAACGTTTTTCCAGGAAATTTCTCCTGGAAATCAACTTTGAACGCGTGGCTCCTTCAGAATCGGATTCAGGGCAACTGGCTACATATTATGGTTTACTTGAGGCAATCAGCCAAATTGTATTTAAAAATACATTAAATTGGCTTTGTTGCAAATTTATACCGACTCAGCAAGTTGAACCGATCAAACAGCGGCAGAAAAGGCAATTTTTGAGGAAAAATCGGTGAACTGCCCTCTCAACATATTAATATCGCTTTGGGACCCGAATTGTACTAATTTAGACGAAACGTTGGCGGCTGGAAAATTATTATTTTTAATCAAAACTCAAAATTTCAAAATATTGAAATGGAATTATCAAAAATTCAACAGAAACATAAATCATCGGGGAAAAGCAACTGCGTAAACGCGCTCCAATGCACTATATTGAAACTGTTGCTTTCGCCGGTTCAACTTGCTGAGGAAACCGATGTATGGGGCAATCGATCATTGGAACGGCATTTCAATCGCTCCGCGGTGCTCCTTTCTCACCGCTCCGTATCCGAGCAACCATCCGTAAGCTAGGCTTCCATGTGGGTGAAATTTTGGCCGTCTCGTCTCGTCTTCGTCTTCATCTTGAATTCGTCTGACTTGCGTAAGTTTCGCGTTTAAGTTAGCGTTTATTGCGTAGGACAAATGCAAGACGAACTGAAAGACGAACGACGAGACTAAAGACGACTTTCGTTGAAGCCTTATCCAAAAGAGCAGGGAGCGAAGACTAAACCAGATGCTCATTCCAAGTTATATGTGGAAATGAGCCAAAGCACGGTCCGCAGAGTACTTCAAGAAGACAAATACGCCGTTCACAAACTTTAATGCTCGTTTTCTGTGCATTGCGACTTGGAATGCTCAAGTTTAATCATGGGGGTCCGTACGGATACAAGCCGATCTGGTGGCACGTCCTCCAGAAGGATCGTCTAGTCTTCTTAAAGAGCAACTGTGGGGGCTGACATCAGCAGAGGCTGGCGGCCCGATTACCGGCTTTTGAGGTTCATTCCATGCTGAATGATTTGATGATTCTGATGATTCTAGAAGTGCTCCAGAGCCGCCGTTCGACTTTAGATAGGCCAGCTCCAGGTCGAGAGCTTTGGAATTGCCGGCATGCTCCCAAGATATGAATCCATTAAAAAAATGGTTGGCGAGAGCATCGATTTGGAAAAAAAACTATGAAGCCAGTGCCCTTAATTTCTCAGTTTTCATCTATTCTGTGGAGAATTTTAGTGATTAGTTTTAGATTGTTTCGATACAGTTTGATTAGAAGACGTCATCTCAAAATAACGAATGTTTGCTACATGACGCCGCCAACTAGAGGTACTGTAAAACTCACTGAAACTGTAGGAGAAGTTTTCGTGGTAACATCGATTGATTGATTCGAGTAAACGTGGACGAGAGAATGTGTAGGTCGCGTGTAATACCTAAAACGAGATAGTCTCACACGTGATTCCATCATCGGAAATGTGACGATGACAGGTGCACCGTGACCGAAGAAGATTCTGTGACTCATGGGGGGGGGGGAGTAAAATCCAAATTATTTTGAAAAAATAACCATCTCACGGAGCGGAGCAACGTTTAGCATTCTTCGATAGATATGCTTTCGCCGGAAGTTTGCGCTTTTGAGAGCAGGGCCGTGGCGGGCAGATGAGCGGGCTAATGCGGGCATTCCATGGCGGGCAGATAAGCGGGCAAAAGCGGGCATTCCGTGGCGATCAATGAAATGCGATTCGACGTGAAGAACTTCGCGCAAGAATAAATGCTCCATTTTGTAGTTGCCGCGGTGAGCCGCAGATCTAGAACTCTCACCCCACAACTTTCCCTTTCAGATCCAGCGAAACGTGTGCTGAAAGAGGAAGGGAAGCTCTCCTCATGTGACAGCCGCAAATCTGCAAATGGCAGCCGTACAAGTGGTTGTCAACTATGAAAATGAATTGTTCGTTTTACAGAATTCTCTCAACATTTCTGGAATTACAGTACTCCACATAATAATTTTGAACTCGTTTAGAACTGATTCTGGCGGAGTTTTGAATAAAAAACATAAAAATTACATTAGAAACACATATTTCTAAATGATAATTCGTTCTTCTTTGACGTGATCGTTAAGGCTTCCACGAAAGACGAAATAAGATCGTCTCGTCTCGTCTTTGTCATCGTCTAAAATTGGTCTGACGCAGAAATAGACATTGTGTGTTGACGACGTAAGACGAACGCAAGACGAACTGAAACACGAACGAAAGACAACCGATCTGTTTCTTCTTTCGTGGAAGCCTTAGTGATCGTATCATTATGTGGAACTCTGTATTCAAACAATTTTTGTCGTCATGTCCACCGTTTTCCACCGCCTAAAAACCCGGCTCTTCATTTTTTATAAACGCTTCCGTAACTTCGATTGAAACCAAAATTGTGGCTAGGAAACGGTGGTGAAGTGCAGAGCTCGGCGAGCTCTCTGAATTCATATAAATTGTAAATCGCTGAGGCGATGTTGGTTTGAAACGGCATCTGCAAATGTGCCTAGTCCGTTTTCAGCCGTTTCCATATACGGCCATTTTCAAGTAATAAAGGACGCCGAACTTCCTTATTCCCCGTTGAAGAGATTGACACGGCGAGGATATCTACTGGCGCGTTTCTCGTGCATAATTTAAATTCTTAGTTATTGTCTTGCTTTCAACTATTTTGCCAAGTTTCAGCATCGGCTTTCAGTGCCTTTCGGCTGAATAGCAGCATGGGGCCTCTGAGCCCGCATCGCTCCGTCCTTGTGCGACTTTTCAAGGCAGGAACCCGTCTACATACGACATTATCAAACGATGCCGAGCTGTGTTAGCTGCCAAAGTCGCTGTGACAACTGCAGACGTAAGTATAAGAAGAAACGAATTTGGAGCATCTGAAAGCTTGCAAACGATGTGCAAATCAATCGTCGCAGATTGGAAAGAGTAGCGAAGAGCAAAGCCGAAGACATCCAAACATCCTGCGGCGATTCTGACGATAGTGGAGTTCACTGAATGACAGTGTTCTCTGATGAGAAGCTTCTCAGGCTCCAAGTGAAGTACGATTCGCGGAATCATTGACTGCTTGCACACAGACTTCTGGCGAAGACCATCATCCCATTCGCCCTCATCAATGACATTAGGAGCAGTTTGTGGAGCTTACTGGTTACTTATGGTAACTAAGAGAAGTACGCCTGGGCTACTTTGGAGAAGAGCTTGCTTCCATGGGAGCATCCAATCCCTTCAATGGATGTCATCGGCTCTTTCAACTAGACGGCTCACTTTCAGACCTGTTGCAAGAATTATCTGATAGATTTTACTACCGGGGTGCAATAGCAACCATTCCTGCCGGATCCTAGTTTTTTTTGTATTTTTCGGTGGATTTTGCTGGCCGGTGTAAGGGCAAAACACCACCCACTCAGGTGTCGAGGCTCTAAAGAAGTCTCTGCCTAAGGAATTGGGCAATTTGTCACATGAGTTAGGGACCAAATGGCTGAGTTCTGCCCATGCGCCAGTTGCCACGTATCTGCGCATTCTGCTCACTCTATGCTCATTCCATGCGCTGCCTTATGCGAGTTGCCAGCGGCATCAATCCGTCATTGCGCAGGAAGGAAGTCGTATAGAATACAGTACTGGCCAAAAAGGTATTCGCAAACAGTTTTTCAAGCATAACTTTTCTGAAACTTCCCGGATCGATCTGATAGTTTAAGACAAAGTTTATAACGGTAAAATAAATTGATTAAACAAAAAAAATAGTCAAAGTTTCGAAAATTTGAAAAAAAAAAATCGAAGAATTTATGAAAATGGCCAAAAACCGAAAAATGAGACTTAGACTTTTGAGATCAAGGAAAGACCGGTAAATGAAAAATAACAATAAAACATGATTAAAATAGCTTTAATACTTTGTTGGGTATCCTTTGTACATCGAATGCCAATCAGAAATTCGATCAACTCCAATCTGTCTAGCAGGCCATCCCGATGTCTCTGATCGACACCCTTATCGACTCGATGGCAAAAAGATTTCAGGCGGTCATCGATGCTAAAGGATACCCAACAAAATATTGAAACTTTTTAAATCATGTTTTATTGTTATTTTTCATTTACCGGTTTTTCCTAGATCTCAAAAGTCAAAGTTCCATTTTTCGGATTTTTGCCATTTTCATAAATTTTTCGATTTTTTTTCAAATTTTCGAAACTTTGACTATTTTTGTCGTTTACTCAATTCCTTTTACCGTTACAAACTTTGTCTCAAACTATCAGACCGATCTGGGAGGTTTCAGAAAAGTTATGCTTGAAAAACTGGTTGCGAATACCTTTTTGCCAGTACTGTATGATAGGACATCTGGTGACAGAATCAAAGAATTCCTCTTTTGTAGCATTTTTGCTCTATTGAAAAGCACGCCGCAAACTGAGCCACCGCAATATTCATTAATGAAAAACGTTGACGTTGCCCCAGCTCTCAATTAGCAATTCGCCCTGCGCTGATACTCGAATTGCTCACCAACGCTCACCAATGACACAAGTCCCGGAAGCCATGTGAAAACGCAGAGCACAATTGTTCTGTTCACCGAGAGGAAGGAGCGCGCGGACGAAAGAATGGCCATTCGGAATCCGATTAGCAGAATCTGCGATAATATCCAATTCTGGAGGGCGTGCAAGTGGATCGAATCGAGGAAATGGCAAAACGCGGTGGAGCTGAATATGCACGGACCAAAGAACACCATTGCCAACGTCTCATGGCACTGAATTATTCTGAAAATGTTGAAGCGATTCATGATGAGAGCAATGAAGCAGTGGCCAACCAAGCTCTCTTGCTGCCTCCTGTGGTCGTTTCAAAACCGACCATTTCACAACGAAACGTCTAGGGAAGGCTCTAGTTGCGAAACGGCCGGTGTTGTAACGCCCGGCTGCGAAGAGGCGGGCGCAAAACGCCAAAGGCACCAAACACTATTTGGCTCATTGATCGATCCTCAGTAAACGGACCGTTTAACTGTCAAAAGGAGAGTCACCGAAATGAGCAAATCATTAATGAGAGTGTAGGTGAGGAGAATGCTGAACGTCTTGTGAAGTTTGCGATAGTTTAAGACGATCATCCAGAGGAGCAGGCAGTTCAACAGTATTCCCACTGAGTTCAGAATCATTTTGATCGACATCAAGCCGACGGCAAGCACCTGATTGAAGGTAGGCGCCGGACCAACGAATGTAGCGTTTCTCAGGTTGTGTAGGTTGTGCAATAATGAAGAATTATTCATTGAAAAAATCTCTGAAAATGCAATGGTTACTGTTGTTTTTGTCAGGGCAAAACGTCATTATCAATGATAGGTTGTGGCTGATATAGCGAAGAAAATTTCGAACAAAAAAAAAAACGTTTAAAAGGCGATTAAAGGGCTAATAGCGAGTGGGCAGAATACGCGGCGACAACTTGCCGCAATGATAGGGTTCTCCGCAAAACGGCACGTTGCCGAGCAGAGACGTTTGAACCTACGGTTTCTCCGCCTGTGAGCAGCATTCTAAGCGTTCTTGACAAGCACACAGCAACTTGCCCTTTCAACTGGCAAGCTGCAGTGAGAAAACCATTACAAATTGCTAACAAACATTATTGTACAAAGCATTACTGTACAAAACGGCACGTCGCCAAGCAGAAACGTTTGCTTGCCGCTGAAAACTGACAAGACAACTAGCCAAAAGAGAATAAACAGTGAGAATCTGTAGGTGGATTTACGGAAGCGCGCGTTTTTAATGACGGCTGCTCGTAGAATTATTCGAAATTTCCGTAAAAAAGGAATTTCGTGGCGAGACTATATCATTTGTTAGCCGATAGCGCATTTGAATTAGAGCTCCGACTGTTTCGCGTCTCTTTAAAAGCGATTCATATTTGGTTTAGAAATCTGAAATTTGAACTATTTCATAAAAAAGTTTTAATGTCTATTGATTGAAAAATCGATTAATTAAGTGAGTACAGTGAATTGGGGCAACGCTACCGACCGACGATGACTGAACTGCAACAGGAATTTTTTATTTTTGGTTTAGAATTTCCAAGAAAATTTTCGAAATTTCGGAAGATTACGAAATTTAAAATTATTTCATTATCGTTGGTTTCGAAAGAAAACACATTTTTGTGTTTTTTTTTCGAAGAAGTTTATTTTTTAAATTTATTCGTTACAAAGACTAAGAGCTATTAGAAAACTGCATTATTATCCGTAACAACAGAAAAAGAAACAGAAATTAAAGAAAACCAAGAAAAATAAATTGTTTTTGTGATAAACTAACTTTAAAATACTTCCTTAAATGACATTTTTTCAAGTGATCGATGTAAACTCTTTTTCTTCTGCTCATTAAACAAATATGTAACTGCATATCGAGCAATTTTTCGACACATTTTGACTGTTTTCTGAAAAAACAAAATACTATTTTCAGGCATATTTAGGCTATAAAACGGTGTTGTAGGGGAAAAAAATAGAGAAAAAAAATTGTGTATCAGAAAGCAGTAATATTAGGAATGTAAAACAAATCGAGACGCAGAACAAGATTTACAGGCGTGCGCCTTTAAAATATCGTAATACTTTGTATTGATTTTAGATTCTCAAAATATGAATCTAAATCTCGATTTCAATCCGAATTATTCCGAAAAATATGGAAATATTCGGAATTCCGAATTCCATTCCGCACATCCGCCGTCAGTACGGCTCAATACAAATATACAATTGGAACCTGAATTGCAAGGAAGAAGACGTGCAGCGTGGGCGGCATTAAATAGTATTAAAAATACAATTGATACGCACACTTTTCTCGATTTAACCTCTTCGACTCAATGGTTCACACCGTTCGCACTTACGGCTCAGAAGCGCGGACTTATATAAAAGCACTAGCAGAAAGAGTCAGATTGGCTCACGCATCCCTAGAAGGAATACTGGCGGGGATAACTGAGGAACAACAAAAAGATGTTCATCGAGGAGACATCAGACATCTGTTAAAAGTGAAAGAGCCCCTACAATTCAAAAATGTAAGACAACTAATAGTAAAAGGGGCTGAACATGGCTGACTGGATTAACTACGATAAATAGACGACGTTGAGGAGAGAATGGATCCCAAAACGACCTGTTAGAAAGCTACCGATCAGATAATCGGACTCTTTGAGAAAAGAAGGATCAATCCGAAATGGTAGGCAACCAATCACCTCTTGGACCACCGTCGCAATGAGCCGGAAGGACTTGAGCGCGCTGTGATCACCGCTCAAACGATGTCAGCGAAGAACAAATCGACAAAGTGGCTAAATAAGCAAGTAAAAGTTCAAGAAGATGTCGAACCTGAGACCTCCTGAGGGGTGGAGGTGGGGGGCTATACTAGTCTTCCGTCGGTGGTTGCATCAGAATTCTGGGGAATGGAGGGATGATACAAGATAATACTAGATCTTCACATCAAAAGTGTTCCAGAAATATAGCATTTTGTACTCTTCCTGCCCGCCGGGTCGCGCCTCCTACAGTTAGCTCTGTACCATCAATGACACGCCGTAGACTAAAATTTCAAGATCATATTCGCCTTTAGCTCTCAAGTCCAGCTCTCCGATTCGGAAAGAGCATTTAAGACATTTACAGGGTGCGCCAAAATTATGGTGACAAAACTTTAATTTAAAAACTTTAAAACTTTTAAAACTTCGAACAACTTTAATTTTATATGTTTTATAATCGTTTCAATAAACTCTAGCTGAATTTTCAAGTCGATTCGAGTACTTTTGTAGAAGGTACAGCACTTTGAATGTGTCACCATAATTTTGGCGCACTCTGTACTTCTCTCGAACTTCCCGCGCCGCATCCCTTTCAGCAGATTGCTCCCGTTTTGAGCAATATCACAGCGATTACCGCCGTCTTTTACCACAGTTGAATTTTCAGCTCTTTTATTTACTTAATTGCCTACGAATCCCTAGAAGGAATACTGGCGGGGATAACTGAGCAACAACAAAAATATGTTCATCGAGAAGACATCAGACATCTGTGAAAAGTGAAAGAGCCCCTACAATTCATACATTTAAGACAACTAAGACGAGCCAAACATGATTGGATTAACGACGATAAATAGACGACGTTGAGGAGAGAATGGATCCCAAAAAGACCTGTTAGAAGGCTACCGACGAGATGTTCGAACTCTTTGAGAAAAGAAGGATCAATCCGAAGTGGTAACCAACAAATCACCTCTTGGATCAACGTCGCAAGGAGCCGGAAGGATTGTGAGCGCTGTGATCACCGCTCAAACGATGTCAGCGAAGAACAAATCGACAAAGTGGCTAAATAAGCAAGTAAAAGTCCAAGAAGATGTCGAACCTGAGACCTCTTGAGGGGTGGAGGTGGGGGGGCTATACCAGTCTTCCGTTGGTGGTTGCCTATAGGATCACCGTCGTAAGCGGTGGTGGTGCTCGCTAAATCAATGTGAGCGAAGGACAGATCGACGAAGCACCTAGGAGCGCATTGTTTTCGCTTTAACTGTTGCCGACAAAGCTAATCCAAAGAAGCCATAAAAGGGGAAGGATGAGTGTTGGGAAGACGAGAAATGAGAAGAAGTCGGCAGGCAACTTTGCGATTCTCTATAAGCAGAGCTATTGGTGGGTGTGGGGGGCAGTAGGGGATTAGCTAATGTGAATGGATGACGTTGCATTTCTGCGGGCAGGGCTGTGGCTTGGGGCTGCAAATAAGGGAGGGGGGGGGGCGCGTGGTGTCTCCATTTGTCCCTCATTTCAAGCAACACAGATCAGATGCACTCTTGTTTGTTATTCAGAAGGTCAATGAAACAATTTTTTATAAAAATTTGATATAAGTCGCATTTACACAATTTTTAATTGTCTTCCACAGTTTTAAAGTTTCTTACAATTCCCCATACTTTCAGAATTTTCAGAATGAGCTGTAAAGCTGTAAAAAGATTTAACAAGCCACGCTCGAAGATCAGTCGTAAAACATGGAAGAATCTTCGATGGAAGACGACGCTTCAGCTTCTCCTGAATCTCCGTCGTCGCAATCATGCCGACTTCAGTCATCCCAAACGACAAAACGCATTGGAAGCGAAAGAATCAAGGATGGTGGTCCACATTTGAAAACCTGAAGGGAATGATCCAATCCGAGAAAGACAGTCGTGGAACAGCTCATGAATGGAATCCTGTTCTGCTGGAAAGAATGACCTGGTGGCCGCGTGATCCAGAAAAATCAATAAATTAAGAATCTCTCTGTAGTCTTGAGCGGTAATAAGCGTGCTCGTGCTTGTTGCTTGGAAACCCACCTTTCACAGAATCCCAGTTTCTTCTGGTGGAGAATCAACCAATTCGGTGGTTTCCAGTCATACAGTACTGGCCAAAAAGGTATTCGTAAACGGTTTTCTGAGAGTAACTTTGCTGAAATCTGAGGGAATTCGATCTGAAAATTTTACTGTACATGTCGTTCACGGTGACGACATATTGCGCACAAGGAAATTGCATCATTTCCAGAAAAACAATGTGTGTTTTTTTTTTCAATTTTTTCATATTTTTATATTTTTGGATATCATGTTTCTAAGAATGTTGGTTTTTGGGTCCTATGTATTTAAAACTGTTTACAGACATTGTCAGACGCCTCGGAAGGAAATACATCTCTCAGGACATCTGTAAAGCCATCGTCATCGGCTTCAGAAGTGGATGTTCCAAGGGCCGTTTTTATAACGTTTTTTCCTTGCAGATCGTATTTTTCGAAAATAGAATTCTGAGATGGATCGAAAATGGCGCATTCATGTCGTTCGCTAGTTTATTTTTTTTTTATCGTTTTTTTTTTCGAATTTTCATTTTTCAGATTTTTCGAAGAATCTCGATTTCTCGAAATGCTTTCGACACACTGGCAGATTATATTCTGACGAATATCCAGAAGACAGTCGGGGATAGAAGACGCGTGGGGTCCTAAACTTAATGCTAACCCATTTGCCATTTCTCTTATCGGAAAACTCTCGATCCTTCTTTTGACGAATTTGTCACCAAAGTGTGGACAAATCGCGACAAATTTGCCGATTTCGCTGACCAACCCTTCTCGAGACAAAGCTATTTGTGGAGGAACAAGAACCCGTTCACAACATTTTCTTCATTTTCAGTTTATAAAAAATACCTTGCGATCCTGGGCGACGGTGGTTAATGAAGTAATCAGTCGATTCCCTCAATGCATATATTCTTCCGTTCACAGTGGGTAAAGCTTCCATTCGGGAGAAATTTTAGCCGTCTTGTCTCATCTTCGTCTTCGTCTCCTCTTCTTTGTCATGACTTTGTCTGACGCTGTGTGTTGACCACTTTTTTATTGCGTAAGACGAATGCAAATCGAAGTGAAAGACGAACGAAGACCACTCGTCTTTTTGTCTTCGTCTTTCGTGGAAGCCGTAGAGCCGGAGTATTCTATGGGCGGGGGTGGGTCGTTTTTTGTCTCGAGAAACCTATTCTTCTATCGATTCTTCATTATTCGTATTGATCTTCTTTCTACAGGGTGACTGATAAATAGTGTTACGCAACTTTGCGTGGATTCTGGCGCATGAACACAAGTCACTTCCGTATTAATTTCATTTTTTATTGATTATGTACATATTTATTACTATGTTTTTCAATTTTCTGGTTGCAACTTCCCTTTTTAAGGTAATGACGGCTGCTTGCTTTACCCCATCGTGGTTCTATTTTTCAACTGATGCAGGAGGGTGTGTCGAAATGGGAGATCGCTAAGCGGTTGAATGTCACCCGAATGCTTGTTCATCGGACTGTTACTCACGGATTCTTTCAGCGAGGCTCTGTGCAAGTGTCCAGACTTCAGATCCGTATGTGAGATTTATCTCGAATTCGGGGGGGGGGGGTAGGTGAGAGCGTCGGTGGTGTATTTGATGTTGTTGAACGCTGTTCAGGCCGCCACGTCTTCTAGAGTTCTAGCTCCCGCTCATTTCGCGAGTTGAGTAGTCTTCAAAGGTAGACATACTCATCCACGTCTTCGATTTTCTTCGTTGTGATGGTACCGTTTGGAACGCGCCATAAGAATGTTTGGTGCGCTCTGGAATATAGAATTTAGCAGTTCTCATAAGGTTCCCTATCGGTTAAAATGAAGCACCAGAAATGTGCAGGAAACCCGGTGTTTTAATATGATTTATATGAGAAATTATGCTGACAGAATGTAAAGGAGGGAGGTATGGAGGTAGGAGATAAAGCAACAAAGCAACAACGACTAATGGGGTTATTCATGAAAAGCACGAAAAACATTTTAATGCAAAAAAATGCATTTTTTGCATTAAAATGCAATCGTGAATAACATTAAAGTGGCATTTTTTGCATTAAAATGCAATTGTGATTTTCATGAATAACTCCATAAGTGAATTAATCATTCATGAGGCGAGTTCTCTCCGGTGCATTGCGCAATCACTTCAATCAGATTTCCAGAGTTGCGAAGCGCATCGAGTTCCGCGAATCCACCGATAAAGCGGCCACAAATGAATATCTGTAATTCAACAGATCATCCTGTTACAATGGGGGGGGGGCTGATAAATCTAAATTAATTTTTTCTTAGGGTTTGTAATTATCTATTTTATATGCTACCAACTCATTTTTTCCGTTTTTTGGGGGGAGGGGAGAAGAGTACATTCGATTGATTTTATTTAATACCCGAATTTTTCAATGTTCGGTTTAGAATTTAGAAGTTTCTGAGGCGATTTTAAGCCAGCACTTCTATTCTTTGATTCCTTCCAAATGGCACGAAAGGAATGCAATTTTGCAGTCACTAACTGCAGTACCGGCCATTAAGGTATTATATTATAGGTTTTCGACCATATATCATTCGATATAGATAATCAATCTGATTTTTTTCACAGTTTCTTTATCAAGCAACAATCTATCAACTAATAGTAAGAACATTTGGATTTCATCAATTACTGCTAAAATCAGATTGATTCGTTCTATATCGAATGAGATATTGTCGAAAAACCATAATATTATACCTTTTTGGCCGGTACTGTAGTTAGCAGAGTAGGGCGGAATTGGATTTTGGGAACTCGGCATCCGGAAAAAGCAAAGCCGCCAACACAGTTTCCTTCCTGCTATCTGTTCCACAAAATCAGAATGTCTATCTGATCAGATGTTATGTGTTGAGTGCTCAACTCCAATGCCGAAGACACTACAAAACTTCGATCATCTCCGAGTACCACGGTTCCTGGATACGATACACAAAACAACTGCTTCATCGTGCACGAAACCTCTCAAAAATGCGTCTGCCGAATGTGAATCTGATTGCACCAACTGCAGCTCAAAAAATCGGGCATCCGGTCGATATCTTTAAGCTCGACGATAATTGCGTCACGTAAGAGCTCAACACCCCCCCCCCTCCTAAGCCTAAGCCGACGCCGCCAACAAGTCTAATAATTAACGATTCCTATCTGTGGTGTTGTCGTCCATGGAGAATAGCTTATTGATAAGGAATTGCAATGCAAGGGTGAATTCATAGCAGAAAATAGCTCAACTTATTAAATTTCAATGTTTCTTGCATTCCAACTTATCGATTTGGAATCGTCAATACGAGTTACGCATGATCGAAAAAAGCCTTTGCGACGCGCGTAGGAGCTATTCCTCCCGATTCGCTAACACTATCAACTTGACCTCCGGAGCTAAAGCTTGGTCGTTTTACATATTTGTTCTAGTCCAAGCCCTTGTTTTCTCTACGACTCTTCAACGTTTTCTCTTTGTCTGAATAGGGAATGCTGTAAACTCACCATGGAGTTTCCAAACCAGACCTATGTGAATCGATAGATTAGAACACGCTGATAAAGAATCCGCTTTCCGAAGTTGCTGAACGCTTCAGTGATGCGAGTTATTTAGATCTGAAATTCCAGCACTAACCATCTTTAGTTCCTCTGCGACACCACTGCCAATTTTTAGAGATTCGAACCGTGGCAAGTTGGCAGAGCGGATAAGAGGGGCAGGAACAGTAGGGTTCGATTTCTGCTGGGGTCGAATATTTTTTATTTTTATTTTTTCGCTTTTTTCAAATCTCAAAATCCCTTTTCGGATTCTTTCTCAGCGTGTTCTAATCTATCGATTCACATAGGTCTGGTATGGAAACTACAAGGTGAGTTTACAACCTTTCCTAGCGAGAGAATAAATAAATTATAATATTATAATTTCAACGGATAATCCATTTCTACGTAGTAAACCAACTTGCGGAACGCTTGTTTGCCGTGTGGTGTAAACGAGGCCATTGACGATTCCAAGGTAGTCATCGGGTTGAGACGCTTTCAGATTGTCCAGATTCACTTCGTTGTAGCCGACTTTCACGTCAGCGAAAAGATCCTTCGCTTTATTGCAGAATGCGCATGATGTTTTGGTGTACATGACCACGGGGTGTTTTTTCACCTGGAAATTATTATTTGTGAAACTGCGCGAGACGTGTCAGACTCCTGGAACAGAGAATCTAAATCCTAAACTTATTTTCTGAAAGAAGAGAAGAACGCTAGAGGAGAGGCGTCGTGTCACAAACGAAATCTCCCCCGATTCGTCTCGCTTTTTCTCAATTTTTTAAAGCTTTTTAGAAGGAAAATGTTATACTCTAACATAACATCGGGGGGGGGGGTGGTGGTGGTCCCCAGTTCGTTCATGAAATGTGTGAATTTATCGTAGGATCAACGACGTTTATGTATATTAATGCTCGAGATTTTACCGATTCGGTCAACCTGGTTCTTTAAGCATTGTTTGGCCGCAATAAAAACTACGACAATTCGGTATCACTAGCTGTGTACAGTTTATATTCAGTCGGTAGAGCACCAGGCTATCTGATTTCTGTCTTGATCACAGTCATCAAGACGCCTACCTAACCTGCCGGGCCAGGTACAAGGTCATCGCGCTAAATTGAGTGCAAGAAAATAATACATTGGCACGCACCGCAAGGCGAAAGTGGCGAACTATTAGCAACCATTTGTGAATTAAATCGTCTATGGCATACATATGAACTCGTAATTCAAAAATCTAATGCATAGACGATGGACACACATCAGCCCCGACCAGAAGCACAAACGTGAAATCGGCCATATACTGAGAAATGAAAAGTTTGTGACGGATGTGTCGGGGCTCATCTTCATTCACAAATCGCAAGACTATCAAAATCTAACCGACGTACTCAAGAATCTACAAGACAACGCAATAGCAAGACCATCCAACCACGCATCCAAAAGAATCTCGGAAGCAACTCGCCAGTTTATAGCCAAACGTCGCTTCATAGAACGAACGGGCTCAAGCTTCAAGTCACTGTCTTAAAAATGCCGCCGAAAGAGAGCACGAAGAGCTTGCAAGAACAGCCTACGAAATGCCGCTAATCAACGAAAGAGACTTAAGTAGCGAGAGAACACAAATCTTAAATATCTTGCCTTAAGTCTCCAGCGAGCGACGAAAAAATCACTTTCAAGATATAGATGGAGCGGGAGTTTCAGAAGTTTTACTCGAAAATATTCAGCAGCATCAACAAATATCCCCACAAGAACGGAAAATTGAGCTGTTGAAATGATACGAATTTTCAATGTATCAAATAACGACAATGTTGTTACCGATGCTCTCTATTTACTTATTTAAAAAACACACAATTTTCGATTTTTAGGTGCTTTCTAACACGCAAAAAGGTTCAATTAAAATTACATTAAAAAACAGAAAATATTCTAACAAATGTTGGTTTATTTATTGCTTCAATAGTCGATAGGACCTCCATTCTGATGAGTAAAATGGAAAATTCGAGAATCCATTGAAATATAAAGAGCATCGACGCAGAGAGCAAGTTTTGGACAACTTCGTGGAAATCAGCGAGATATTGATTTTCTTTTAGTTTTGTTAAGTCTTTCCACCGTCATAACCTTTGCGGACAATGCATTATTTTTTTAAGTTTTATTAAAACTAAGACTTCTTTTAAGGCTTTTGAAAGGCGAAAACAAAAAGTCGTCTTTCAGTTTGTTTTGCATTCGTCTTACGCAATAAAAAAGTTGTGTACTGAGTACACAATCTATTTCACTTGACCAACACAATGCCAATCTCTGCGTCAGACGAATTCAAAACGAAGACGAAGACGAAGGCGAGACGAGATTTTCGTTTCTTATTTCGTCTTTCGAGGAAGCCTTAATTAAAACGTAATACAAACACTTAAAACATACATAATCTGTGAAAAATAACTTGAATAACCAAAAGGTGAATCTATCGTTTTGCTTGTCGGATTATCATAAAAATTGATTAAAATAACTTTGTAGTATTGCTCAGCGCAATGTATTCTCGTCTGTAGAGCCATAAGCACCGTATCGTACTTAAAATGATTTTTTCTGGTACCAATAGCTTTCAATAGTAATTTTCCAAAGCCAACTTTTCAGGATTTTCAGGGGCGAACCTATCTTTAAGCGGCGCACTGTAGTTTCAATAAACTACTGTTAAAGTTTCATGTTTGTTTTATTTTCAGTGATATTAAACGACTCTAGGCTGAACCTATTGGTCCGAGCACAAAGGCGAAATCCTTGCGAACAATAGCAAAAATTTTCTAAAAAATGAAATTTTAGGCATTTTTGGCCACAAAATTTCTAAATACTTCCGAAAAAAGCACTGTATCGGAATAGGCTTCTTCGATAACTAGGTTATGGAATACATATTATCGGTTCGCGAGTACGCAAGAAACCGCTTAGAGATGGGGTTTGGGTCTCGTTAGGAAATTGGCGCGTTAAAACGCGCCAATTTAAAAATTGAAAGAAAGCGCACACACTGCGTTTGTTTTTCTTTTCGAAAATTGAAATCGAATATTGGAATTTTTTTTCTATTTATATTTTGCTTCGAAAATCATGTTTTTTTTTTAAACATTTAAATTCCGGTAAATAATACTTTATTCAGTTTAATAAGCAGTTTAAGAAAATTGACAATAAAAATTAATTTAAAAAAAACATGATTTTCGAAGCAAAATATAAATAGAAAAAAATTCCAATATTCGATTTCAATTTTCGAAAAGAAAAACAAACGCAGTGTGTGCGCTTTCTTTCAATTTTTAAATTGGCGCGTTTTAACGCGCCAATTTCCTAACGAGACCCAAACCCCATCTCTAAGCGGTTTCTTGCGTACTCGCGAACCGATAATAAGTCACGCAACTAATTGCCCTGATAATTACCTTCTCCTGAACAACTTCGACATTGACTTTCGATGTCACACCTCCCATAGTTCCTAAAAAATCTTTTTTAAAAAAGTACTTCCCTCTTAATTTTAATTAGATAGATGGAGTACGACCCTCTAGATTGGTGAATGATATTTATAAAAGTACATAATTTACTGAAATTTGCGAAGACGAAGAGATAAAAACAGTATGAGAACATAAACTTGAGACCAAATGAAATCAGGAAAGATCCACATGCTTTAAAAGAAAACTCAATTGCTCCTTGAGACTATTCACGTCATCAATGTAGTCAGCTTCAGTGTTCAAACGATCTTCGATTTCCTGCAGTTTAAGCTCAGACTGGGGATGCCAAAATAATAGACTTACCTTGACAACAACGGCATTTGAATCTTCGGCAGCACATATTCCGAAGAGTGCAGTGTGTCGAGGATAATCAGCAGGAATCGAAATAAATGTTGTTAGCCTGAATAAGTTAATTAAGGATAATCATAAAAACGGAAGTCCCACTTCTTGTTATTTCCATCAGTTGCTTCAATTTTATATGAAAAACGTTCAGATATACTGGATTTCGAAATTTTCTCCGAGAGGGATGTAGGTATGGCGGCGATAAAAGCCTCGTCTTCACATTGTTTGAATGAAATAATTTTAACGTCAGGTTCTAAGCTCAACCCATTTGGCTTCTTGGATTCCATATCACGAACGATGCTGTCGAGTACAAAGCGGTTAGATATTCTCGTTCGAATCGTTTTAACCACTTTCCGAAGATGCTCAGTGATTCCAATTCTATCTGTTTCTCCATCAGCACCGCCCAGTTTTTGTACGAACCTGTACGGTTTTCCAATATGGTTGCAATTTGTAAATAAATTCAGTCTGGAAAATGGAGTTGCTCTATACTAAATCTCGGTTTTTTGACTATCGTACTTGAGGCTTTCAAGTTTTAAATCACCGACTGCGTTCGGGCAGTTTTCTCCAGAGTCGTCTTCGAATAGATCGGACATGAATGAGTCAGCAGAGAATAGATGAGACCTCTTATATTTTGAATCTGCGTGAATATTCCATTTTACACTTGTTACTTTTAACTCTGTCAGATATTGAATTATCATCGTGACCTTTAGTCCATCATTAGGGCACTGAATGTCTAATTCAAGGCTCATCGGATGCACATCTAAAATTCGAGCGGCATTCTCATTGATTTTTTCTTGCGTCGTTTCGTCTTCTTTCCTTCTTCTTTTCACTTCAGCATCTTCTTTTGGGAGCTTTGTAGCTTCACTACTGTCGACAATACGGAACTCAAACAATTTGTCTGAAACATGGGAACAAAATACTAATATGAAAGCTGCTAATTTAATTTAACAATCTAGGATCACATACCATCGTGTATTTCTTTGTAAGCAGTGGCGTGAATATGGGCAACGACTAGTGGAGCAGGAAGAGCCAATGACAGTTTCCGTTGTTCACTATCTGCTGCAAAATCCTTGAACTTTGCTCCAACTATGTCAAACACTGGTTCCGCCACTTTTGCAAGATCCTCGAGCTTTGGCTTCAACCCTTGAAGACGTTGTTCTTTGCCTCGAATGTCGCTTTGAAGTACATTTCGCCGACCTTCTAGTTCATTCAGATTAGAAAGGAGACTGAAATAAATTTTCCATAAAAAATATTCTGCTATTTATTGACTTACTCTCTTCTCTGATCATTTTCAAACTTCAGTCTCGACAAATATTGTTCATGTTCGTCACCCATTGTCTCATCGGATCTCGTTAACGATTCGGGAGCTTCCCCGTAGAATTGTTCTACAGGAACTAACTCGAGATCTTCATCACCTGCACTAAAATCTAGGCACCGATCTATTTCTTTCTGAATGTGCTGCACTTCACTAGTCACGTTTTGCAGTTGTAATAGTTTCGCATCAACGTTATCCATTCTATCAGCAACTTCTTTTCTCATCTGGGCGGTAGCATAATGAGCCAGACGTGTATTTCGACGCAATCGGGCAACCCTCGCAATAATGTTACCAGTGATTGGCTGAAGAAGTCAAAAAATTCTCATAGCCGATCGGGAGTAAAACTCACTTTTCCATTCATATAATCGTCCACTGCTTGTCTAAGGATAATGCAGTCTTCTGCAAATTGGTCCGTAATGGTACCATGTGTCATTTTAGCCGCGATTTCATCCTCGAGTTCAAATAATTTCTGAACAAAAATGTGTTTTAAATTATAATTGTTCAAGAAAACAAACTTCAGAACTGTTCATTTTCGAAATTCTCTCTAGCAGCTGGGAAGCCTTGTCCGACAATTTAACCTCATTATCCTTCTTTTTCTGCTCCTCAACAATTCTTTTTACCGGGCGGACATTTATCGACATTCTGAAACTGCAAATGAGCATAAAATTTTGGAAGCATATTCAGCGAAAATGGGTTTCAAAAAAACAAACAGAAAAATTAAGAAAGACAAGCTTTCAAAACTCAATCTTCTCTTTACCGGCTAACCGATAAAACGTCGCAATAAATTAGTTATTTAATATTAGAGTTTCGGTTAAAAGTTAATTTTCTGCTATAAAGTAAAAAATGCGCGTGAATCTCCATCATACTCAAAAAATAACAAAATTTCAAATTATTCGCATTTTTTAATGTAAAAAGTACAGCGGTACACAACAATCGACGAAATTGATGTCATTCCTCATATTCTTCACATCATTAGAATTTGCATATCATCTCAATAAAAGCTGTACCTCAATAAAAGCTGTAAATTATAAACTCTGTTCCAATTTCAATGTTTTGATGAATACTCTCAGTTTTCACTATTTTTTATACATCTTCCATCAAGATAATCATAAAAATTAAAGAAAATAATATGCTTGGATTTCTGGGTTCTACCATTTTCAGATTTCTACAACTTCGTCTATCTCATACAAATTCCTGCACTTTTTATCAGATAAATGACCTGAAAATTGGAAAATTGGAAAACAGTTAGCTATTGTATATTTAAAAGACACGAAGCTATCAATTGCGTCACAAATAAATATTGATTTTATGCACTTCTTTGCTTCGTGAAGAATTTGTATCCCAATAGCCTTCTTTTAGAATTACAGCCGAATTATTTGATATTTTGTTCAATTTCGAATTAAAATGTACATAAAATTGACAGATTTTGTGGAAACAACGCTTATAATACGAAAATTTACGAGAAAATCAAGAAAAACTAAAGAATTTATAGGAAAATAGGTATGAATTGAGGAAGTCTAACCACGAGCGGGGTGGCGGCAAAAAGTGCGTGCGGCCGTTGCTAAAAGGGATGGAACCATGGGCGTGGCTTGTCGAAGGAATTCTTCAGTGTCGTATTAATTATAATGGGAATACAATATATCACGGAATACGAAAATCCTAACTATTTTCAATACTCATTTTTCGTGGGATTCCTGCGTTTCGCATAGCGTACTCTGAGTTTCGGCGTGATAAATATGTGTGATACGGGGCTTTTTTTCCATTTCACCTATTACTTGATGCTACGCGAAGCGCTTTGTGCCAGAAAACCGGAGAAAGGAAAGAATAAAGCTGAGCTTCTCCGCCCGTCCACGGTTTTCCAGGTGAAAGAATAAGCAAATTGTTAACTTTGAAAAGAAATTTCACAATCTCTGCAAACCATGATGATTATCAGCGGAAAAAATAGAATTTAAACTTTAATGTTCAGAACATAAACAAACCAACAAGTATTTATTGAAATCCGTCAAGAAAAACATTTTACGTCTTCAAGACGCTATGAAGGCAATTCTCGTGTAATCCCTTTGGCTGTTATAAGGAAATATGATTTATTTGCAAAAATTTCAGCCATTGCTTTCCAATTTCATCCGAAAACTGCATGCATACTGGTCGTCATTTTGAAAACAAGCAACACCTTAGACTTTCTGGAATTTACTAAACAAAAAATGAGTGATAAATAATAGTATGCTTATCTATATTGTACTCCAAAGATCGGAGCGGATGATTAACACGAAAATGCAAAGCGTATCTTCGCTAGAATGTAAGCAGTCGAATGGAGCTTGATCGTTTGTATGCTCTCCGCAACAAACAGTTTTGTTCTTATTTGCGACTTCAAATCTGTTCTAGATATTTTGGTATCTCATTAGCGGATTTCCATGAATTATCGGATTGTGTCAGAAATTTTCTTTCTAATTAGACAGGAAACAAATAGTTTGATAGTATTCATTAAATAAATGACACTTTGAGTAAGGAGACCTTCAAAGAGATGCGTTACTATGTGGACAGTTCTTTTACTACCGAATGGGTATTTGAAATATAGAGGTCTAAACCAACATGGAACAATGGTAATTTTTAAAATTGATTTCAAATTACGGATAATTAAGTTAATTAAGCGGTGGTAGGTATTCCACCGATTCCTTTCTGGTTTTTTTTGGCTGGAGCCTTTTTGCTTTTCTTTGCCGATGGCTTGGACACGATCTGCTCCTGCGACTTAACCTTCTTCTCCGTCGGAGAAGGGATCGCTGCAGTCTGCAAAACGGAAAAAATGTTGCAAAAAACAATTTAATCGATAACCGTTTTTGTGGAGACCTTCGGAGTCCCCGTCATCTTCGGCTTCGAGCTAGCTTTCACCAACTTGAACCTTCCATTGGCACCAGTTCCAGTGATCTGGAGAAGAGATCCAAAACTGACTCCTTTTCTAAGAGCAGCAGCAAAATTGGTCTTTACTTTCTTATCAGTGTTGGCACCATTGACGAGGTTGTAGTGCGAAGAAATATGCTTGAGAATAGCTTGTTTCGAAGCTCCCTTTTTTTCCTTCAATATGACGATGGCCTCGGTGATCATAGCCAAATATGGAGGATGACTGGAAGATGTCTTATTCTTTTTCACTCTTTGAATCTTGGCGGAAGAAGCTTTCTGAAAAGAAAATTCGCTTACAAAAGCTTATTTTGTGATTTTTATAATTATCGAACAAAATCAAATACCATGACAGCCTTCCCGTGCGCGGCACTTCCTGCAGCCGATGCGACTTCATCTGATGCAATCGGAGCCATTCTGGCAGCTCGCGTGGACTTCGGGGCAGTTTTCATTGCAAAACACGACCTGTAAAAGTGAAAAGTTTTGAAAACTCATTTCAACACTATTTCTAACGCAACGGGCTTTCGCATGGTCGACATTAACTGACTGTCGACCATGCGCGAAAAATGTCAGAAAATTGATACACTGATTTCAATAGCTTGCTAAATGGAGCGCTGTTTTATAATTTTTTTATTACTTGATCGATCAGCTCATTTTTGTTCGGAATTACGATTTTTAGTAATTAATATCTCGATAAACCTAGCCATGCCAAAGAGAAAAAGGCAACCTACAAAAGTCCACCCTGGTAGTTAGAAAAAGGCGAATCCGATCAAAAATTGGTAAATTATCAATTGTAATTTAAATTTTATTTAAAACAAGAAGACATTTTTATTAATAAAAACCTAACTCTGTAGTCACTGGTAACATTTTGAAATGGCGACGAAGCCAGACGTATCTTCCCGATTCTAAGCGCCGTCGCTCAAAATTAGGCTGGCAGAAGAAATAAGTCTAAGGAAGATTTGTTTTATTTTTTTGCTTTTTACATTGAAAACGGGTTTTCAAGATTAACCTATGTTCCGGGTTTTCGCCTGAAAACCCCCGAAAACTATATTTCGAAATCTGTTTTCCGCATAGCTACAGCCTAAATCGTGGAGTACACTATTTCAGACAAGATTCATCGCAACGAAACTTAGAAAACGCAACGCTTGCAGCTACGCGCTTAAAGCACGAAGAAATTTAAAAACACAGATAAAACTTCACCAAGCCGTGCATAAACGAAAAATACGAAAATTTGAAATTATTCTCCTTTTGTAGGCATGTTCTACCACCCTGCGGGGACACCTATAAGCTCACGAAGCGAAAACTTTTTTACGGCAATCTTGACCTGTATTCGACAGCAATAAACCCGGGCGCTATTTTGGTGGAACGTGGTGGAACGCCGAACATTCTGCGAATAGGCTAAAATGTAAGAGCTGTTGTAGTATTTTATAGAATGGGTTTAACAAACAAAGCATGCTTAAAACGGTGATGCTCTCGGAACTTTGAGTGAATTATTTTTATTTAAATGATCGTACGGTTTAAAATAAATATCTCGCAGCGAAAACAGTATTCAACCTGTCATGTACTCCTATTTCTTAAATTAAAATATTGCCTCCGTGTTGTGTTGAGAAACACGTATGTACGCCACCACACATCCGGTGATCATCAGTAATAACGCCACCGTTCAAAGACGTGGATGAGCATGTCTACCTTGGCGGACTACTCAACTCACGAAATGAGTTAGAACCAGAACTTCACAGAAGACGACGTGCAGAATTCGAGTATTCGACCCACGAATTAAAACGGGAAGACATCCGAAAAATCTCCCAAGTCAAGGACCCGCGAAAATACCTCAAAAAGAAAAAATATTAGGATGGGCCGGGCACATTATGCGAAGAAATGACGGAAGATGGACGAAACTGATACAAGAATGGATTCCTCGAGACCGAAAACTACCAAGAAAGTAAGATTCCAGCCAAAAAACAATGAAAATTCCGTTTTTTCGAAAAATTGCTCTGTTTTTCAAGCGAAAAGACAATGAAAATTCCGTATTTTCGATAAATTTCTGTTTTTCAAGCCAAAAAACAATGAAAATTCCGGATTTTCGGATATTTTTTCCTATTTTCACATCAAAAAAATCATGAAAATTCCGGAGTTTTAGTAAATTTCTTTGTTTTTCAAGCGAAAAAAAAGTGAAAGTTCCGTATTTTCGGTAAATTTCTCTGTTTTTCAAGACAAAAAACCATGAAGATTCCGGATTTTCGAATATTTTCTCTTTTTTTCAAACCAAAAAACAATGAAAATGCATGATTTTCGGACATTTTCTCTGTTTTTCAAATCAAAAAACTGGAAATTCCGGATTTTCGAATATTTTCTCTTTTTTTCTCTTTTTTTCAAACCAAAAAACAATGAAAATGCATGATTTTCGGACATTTTCTCTGTTTTTCATGCCAAAAAACAATGAAAATTCCTGATTTTCTCCGATTTTCACATAAAAAAAACCATGAAAATTCCGGATTTTTAGTAAATTTCTTTGTTTTTCAAGCGAAAAGACAATGAAAATTCCGTATTTTCGGTAAATTTCTGTTTTTCAAGCCAAAAAACAATGAAAATTCCGGATTTTCGGATATTTTTTCCGATTTTCACATCAAAAAAACCATGAAAATTCCGGATTTTTAGTAAATTTCTTTGTTTTTCAAGCGAAAAAATAGTGAAAATTCCGTATTTTCGGTAAATTTCTCTGTTTTTCAAGACAAAAAACCATGAAGATTCCGGATTTTCGAATATTTTCTCTTTTTTTCAAACCAAAAAACAATGAAAATGCATGATTTTCGGACATTTTCTCTGTTTTTCAAATCAAAAAACTGGAAATTCCGGATTTTTTGTAATTTCGACCAAATTCGGAATATCGAATACTCGAGCAAACGTTTCGACCCCAAAATTGAAATCATTTGATAGCTGCTCAATTAAGTCGTTTTCACCTAAAAATTAAGCGCAATTTGTGTGCAGGAAACCATTTCTTTCGCATATTTTGTTTTGCAATTGAAGTAAAAAAACATGTAGAACTGGAGTCGAAATTCAAGTTTTCACTTAAATATATAAACATGAGAGCGTGTCAAAAATGACAGAAAAAAGAAACATGGAAAAGATATATTTCTACAAAATGACTAGCGCTGGTGGGAAGGGGGGGGGAAGGGGAGAATCCGTTTTTGTTTTCTTTGAATCATGTCCATAATCGTATTATTTCAGTCGGATTAAGATGTTGGCGATATCGTTTCTGTTATCACAATCTACGGCGGGCTAGACGAGGAAAGAAAAAGAGAATCTACGAGAAAAGGAAATATGATTTTAGAAATTTCGAGATTTAAAGAGAGATAGAGAGAGAGAGCAAATTATTGTTGAACGATTTCTTCTACTTTTTCCGCGTTTCCAGCGCTATCAGTATCTTGATTCATGCTTCCGTAGCCACCATCAATACTCGCCTGAATCTTCATTCTATTTTCAGCAACTATCAACGGTTCTTCGTCACCAACGTACCTTTATAAAGCTGTTCGCAGTTGTTGCCTGGTGACTTGATGAATATCCTTGCTGTTGATCACCAGATGGTATCACAAAGTGACCCACAGGAGGGAACGGTTGAGCGTGAGCGTGTGCTTGACTAGAATCAACGAAGATATCGACATTCGGATGCACCAATGACTGGAATTGAGGAGCGTACTGCTGTGGTGGCCCGTACATGTACTGCATTCCAGCAGATTGAGGCCTTCGTTGGTGATATTCGTGCGGCAAATACCGGATCGGACGCACGAACTGTTGTTGAGGCGCCATCACCTGCGGAACATAGTCATAGTACGTTGTGCTTCCAGGAGAGTAGGTCCCTGCATCCTGCATAGGTTGATAGTTTGCAGACGTCATCGGCAACTCATCAAAGACTTGGTAACCCGTATAATTAGAAGACGGCGGTTGCTGGTGAAGCATGACCGATGGAGGAGTCCCACAAACCACTGGAACACTTGCTTCATAGTATCCATGGGACAAGCCGTTGGCCATTCCACCGAAGCTTTCAGCTTTCTGAAAATGATATTAAAAGGAATCTGGGAATACTGAAAAACATGAAACTACATTCAATTTCTCATTATTTAATCCAAAAATGCGCCGAACTGTATAGTACTTTTTTCCAGAATCCTAGAAGACGCTAATCGCAATTTGTTGATCTGTATTCTTACCCTCATCATAGGATGCTTTCCAGTATACAAGTAACTGTTGTTGGAGTAGTCAAGTGATCTTTGCGGTGCCCATTGGTGTCCCTGTGCTGCTCCAGTCGTCGCAACCATTGGGTGCGGTGAGCAGTTCAATGAAAGCTGCTTTATAGGAAGTGCCCTAACATCCTGCGACGTTGGAGGTGCTTGTATGACTGACGGCCCGGTGACCGCCGCTACATCGAAAGACTGCGCCCTTCTCATCATGAGCAGATCATGATTGAGGCTTGCTTGACTTCCGTATTGACTTGCTCGATCCCCGAACGACTCCATATGGTGTAGCTCTTTGCGAGAGCTTCCCGCATTCTGCCTCTGGCTTCTATCCTCCGCATAACTGTCGTGGCGAATGTAATCAGAGAAGATCTCATCTGGCCTGAAATCAGTTCCGCCCTCCTAACAATTGCGAAGAGTTGGCTCACATTTTTGTTTTTTCCGACTTGTTAACAACAATATCTGTCTGCTTGTTGGTGACATTATGATCCAGTCCGAACCAGGCAGCAACACGATGGAGAAGCATTCGATGGTATGAACTAGGGAGCTCGAACTTCTTCGATTGAGCACTGAAATTGCGATCGTAAGCTTACCATTTACTTTTTCTTACGTTAAACCTACTCATTATCCAGAATCAGCTCCCTCAATTCTTTCTCAAAACACAGTAGCTGCTTCCTATCCTCCTCACTCTTGTGTAGGGTCCTATCGACGAAGGTGCGAAGATCTGTGCCACTCCTGTCTGAATATTCAGTCCCATTTGATTCGCGGCTCCAGGATTTCGTTGTCGACCACATCTTCTTCTGTGTGAGACCTGGAGGTTGCAGTTTCGTACCATCCTTCTTCTCCGTTGGCGTCTCGTCAGCATCGTTCTCCGCTCCTTCTTCCGGGTGTTCTTCGATGCATGGAACAGCCGTATCACAGCTCTCTGATGGATCATCGGAGATGGACAGAAGTGATGCTGGCTGAAATACTGAAGGTTAATTCAGCAGTCGATGATGCATCACGAAAATATCAAAATACAAATAATAACGTGCCTCTTCGATGGTCGCATTCTGTTTCGACAGTCTTCTCCTCACACTTCCATTCCTCCGAACTCCAGATGCATCAGCCACCGTGTTTTCATGTGGCAGCGACACATTCACCGTCATTATTACAGTAGTGGATCTTCGTCGTTCAGCTCGATTGGATTCGTCGAGCTCCGAAGTGTCCGACGACTCCGGCAACGCGTTTTCAGTAGACATTGTTACCTGAAACCGTTTTATTTGCGAAAAGAAGAAAGACATAAAATCGAATAAAACAAGAAGAATAGAACGATCATTAAATCGAGATATGGGTGAGCTTCAGCACAACAGAAAGTTCCGCCCCCTTCTCTGCTGCCTACACTAAGCTCCGCCCATTTGAGAGCCAAAATTGAGCACAAATTTCGAAACAAAGACCATTTGGTTTTTGTGTGGATTAACATAAAAAGAGGACGGTTTACTAGATGCTCACAAGGCGATAATTCGGCGAAACCTTTCAAGCATTTCAGAGAAAATTGTAGAAGTTGTGCTCTCTCAAAAGTGCTCTTCCGAATCAGCAACACAAGAAAAGAGCATATTTCGCTGAGCTCAGAGCATCAAAATGCCTGAAAACAACATGTGCGCTCAATCATAGTTTTCGTACGATAACCTTTTGACACACGGCCTATATTCGGGCGGGCAGCATCACACTCCATCTGCCAAAGTGCATGGCGTCAATTCTGACAGCCACAGTAGGACATGCCAACGCCGAAATTGGTGAAAACGGACGAAAACGAAAAGGCTTCGCCAAAACTCGAAACTTGCGGCAATAGCCATGAATTAGTGCGAAAATGGCAAGCAAATATCAGTGATAATAAGCGCCTTTCCTCGTTTAAACTCGCTTCCATTTTTTGTGAACTTTCGAGAGCTCAAAAGCAGATCAAAGTGATGTTGAAGAGGGATTTCAGATGGATTAGAAGATGTGCAAGACGTGGGTGTCAATGGGGGCACAGCTCCGACTCTGCTTCCGACGAAGAAGCAAAAAGGGAAATGGAAAAGACTGTTTGCAGTTTGGTTGGGCACTCTGTTCCTCTACTCGATTTCGCTGGCACATTTTTCGATACGCTGCAGACTACCTGGTACCTATCTGGGCCAGGAACCAACTTGTACGTACTTTGCAATGACTGCTGTTATCAGGGTGCACATTGGAAATTCTCCTTCTCAGCCGCCCGCTCCTCCGCACTATGCCGAAACGGGGGGAGGTGGTTGGGCGACTGAGCTCTAGAAGGAAGAGAAGAACTAATCTCAAATGACTTATTTTGAAGCGCACGTGCCGGATTAGAAAAGTGTCAACTGGGCCCGCTGTCTGCCTCCTCCCCAACCAACTGAACTGTGAGGCACAATTTGGCGAATGCTCTCTGGCGCAGGGCGAACGGGTAAGCGGCCTTCTTTGTCTTCTTGTCTTACAGCTTACGAGAGGAATGCTACGACAACTGATCTATGAATCATTCGGAGCTGCTCTTCCAGTTGTTATCAAATGAAGGCAGGTGCTTTTTCATTTGATTTGACGTCTCTCTTATGCAGTTTCGTTTCTTACGAATGACGTCTTTCAAACGTGAGACGAGAGGTGAACTATGAACGAAATGTGGGCGAATAATGCAATATTGAGTTAGGAAAGTGCATCAGTGAATAGAAAGGAGGGCACGGACGGCACCTTGCCGCGTTGCATAGTTCGGCAAGGTGCCGCACACTGAAAATTCTCTGGTAAAGAACTGTCATGATTTTGGATGGTTTCCGGGGATTCGGGCTATCTTCCAAAAAAAAAAAGTGTGAGAAAAGAATCAGAGAATTAGTGGCAAGATGCCGAAAACAAGGCTGCCGGATTGCCGAATTGAAAAGCCAGCGACCACCTGCATGTTGAGGGGCAAGTGTGGCACCATAAAGGCACAATGCCGAAATGTGCCCAGAAGTTAGGTGGGTAGCTAGTGGGCCAAATTCCGAATGTTGGCTAGCGCTGCCCAAACGTTGGGCAACTTGCCCTGGAATAATAAAAGAAGAAAATGCGGAATATTCATCATAAGATTTGACAAAAAAGTGTAAAACTGGAAGATGAGCAAGTAAAGCCATCGGAAATTCAGAATCCTTCACTTGGTTTAAGTTTAACGTGTTTTTCAATGAAAGACGCTGAATATATAGGGTTTCAGACAAAATGATCTGCAAAATGTAGATCGACTTTGCTGGAATTCGCTGGGCCATGCTTAAAATGCGCTGAAATCAGCTAACGCTGGCCGGAGCGTGGAAAACAGTTTTTCAAACTTCTGAAAACAATTGAAGAACAATTCCAGAAGGTTGCAACTTTTAAAGTATAAAAGTAAATCCATGGAACAAATTGACAAGAGGACAGAAGCTGAGTAGGCATATAGCGTGCCGCTCTTAGCTATAATCGTAACGAGAATTTGAAGAGGTCGCCGAGACCATCAATTTGAACTCTTTTTCAAACACTAATGTTCATTTTGCAGAAAGGTATGCGCCCGGCCCGCTGGTGCGGCCCGGGCTGCAAGTCTGCTCTCCATGTAAAGCATGGAATCTCATTCGAAAATATACAATTCTGAGTGTGTGCCCCCTCCAAAAATAAGAAATAGATATTTGAGTATTTCGCAAGTAAGAAAACGATGTGATCAACTTCCAGGTGGTTGCACACAATTCTTCGCCACCGATGAGTCACTGAAAGCATTTGGACCCTCAAAATGTTTCCTCATATGTTCATAAATCAAAAGTGATCCGTGCCGCCGCCGCCGGAAATTTTGATCCCTCCAACCCCCCCCCCCCCGCAACTCGTCTTCACAAATGGCTCTCATATTCTCCTACTATTTCTGGGAGCGGCGGGCGCGCGGCGCTTTTCTTTCATTCTCATGCTATTTTGCCTCTTTCCCTTGGTTCCACCTTTGCTTTAACTACTCAACAACCAACTAAATATGTAAAACATCGAGAGAAATAAGAAGAGACACCACCACCACCACCAACGGGATGGGGAAATGGGAGCAAGAGGGACGGGGAGCCAACGCAGCTTCTTTTTTTTTTTTTCTGGTTTTCCTTCTCTCCGGCACCATAGAAACAGATACAAGCAAGCAGGCCGCCCGTCACCCACCAAGGCGAAAGGCTCAGCAAAAATGGCTGACAACTTTTTTGGAGAAAACGGGAGACGAAGGATTAAATGGGAGGAGGCGGATGAATGGGCTGCGATGAAGGGATAGACACTTCATAACGAGCGAGCGCGAGAAGACGTTTTGAGAGATTTTCAGATGGAATCTGCAAAAAGCGCTTAAAAAAAGGCACCGGCGCGCGCGCTTTCCTTCGCCTGAATCAACATTCCAGTTGATTTAAGATTCTAATGAATAAACGGGAGATCGACGAAAATGAGCAGAGCAAAATTAGTGCGAGTAAGTCAGAATAAGTATGCGTTATTTCATTGCATTTGTGTGTTGAAGTGCAAAGTGCAAATGGGCAAGATGTGCAGCACTATCGCGTATGAGATAGCAAACTAATGGGCAGCATGCCCATTGTCTGTGTTCAAAGTACAATGAGCAAGATGCGCTGCACTTTCGCGCAAGATACCGCCAACAAGTGTGTCGTTTCGAAAAAGTGTTCCGAAAAATCAACGAGAAAAATTTCTCGAGAATTTCTCGGGAAATTTTCGAACAATTTTTCGAGAAATTCTCAAAAAAAAATTTTTTTCGATAAAAAATTATTATAAACTATTATCGCCTTAAAAAAGTTCCGACATTTTTTCGAGCCCGCGGAAATCGGGATTTGAATTTAGAGGCTCCGCCCATATATCGCGCATAGCAAATACGCTGCAACGATGATGAATGGGCGGAGCCTCTAAATTCAAATCCCGACTCGAAAAAATGTCGGAACTTTTTTACGGCGATAATAGTTCGAACGGCACTCCGAAATAACGCAAAGGGCGTTGTTTATCGTATTTCCATTCAAATCATTTTTCGCGATTTCTCGAGAAATTTCCCGAGAAATTTCCGAAAAATTTCGAAAATTCTCAAAAAAAAATGTCGATAAAAAATAAGAATAAACTAGTTCGAACGACACTCCGAAATAACGCAAAGGGCGTTGTTTATCGTATTTCCATTCAAATCATTTTTCGCGATTTCCCGAGAAATTTCCGAAAAATTTCGAAAATTCTCAAAAAAAAACTGTCGATAAAAAATAAGAATAAACTAGTTCGAACGACACTCCGAAATAACGCAAAGGGCGTTGTTTATCGTATTTCCATTCAAATCATTTTCGCGATTTCTCGAGAAATTTCCCGAGAAATTTCCGAAAAATTTCGAAAATTCTCAAAAAAAAACTGTCGATAAAAAATAAGAATAAACTAGTTCGAACGACACTCCGAAATAACGCAAAGGGCGTTGTTTATCGTATTTCCATTCAAATCATTTTTCGCGATTTCTCGAGAAATTTCCCGAGAAATTTCCGAAAAATTTCGAAAATTCTCAAAAAAAAAACTGTCGATAAAAAATAAGAATAAACTAGTTCGAACGACACTCCGAAATAACGCAAAGGGCGTTGTTTATCGTATTTCCATTCAAATCATTTTTCGCGATTTCTCGAGAAATTTCCGAAAAATTTCGAAAATTCTCAAAAAAAAACTGTCGATAAAAAATAAGAATAAACTAGTTCGAACGACACTCCGAAATAACGCAAAGGGCGTTGTTTATCGTATTTCCATTCAAATCATTTTCGCGATTTCTCGAGAAATTTCCCGAGAAATTTCCGAAAAATTTCGAAAATTCTCGAGAAATCAACGAGAAACATTTCTCGAGCATTTTTCGAAAAATCATATTTCGAAACGACCCACTGCCGCCAACTAATGGGCAGCATGCCTAAAGCGTGCATTGAAAGTTCAGGATGCGCAACATTTTCGCGTAAGAGACGGAGACATGTCGACCAACTAATGGGCAGCATGCCCAAAGTCGATTTTTCTTGGCCGCTTTGATGAGATGGTATACATATTTCGAAAACGGCAAAAAAGGAACAAAAAGAAAACAAAGTTGCTTAGAATAGTTAGGTAATAGAAATCGTTCAGAAACAGCTCGAAATTTGAAAATATGGCTCTTTGTGCTCAGTGAATATGAAGCTTGAATATTTTCAGACAATTTCAGCCGAATTCTCAAACTTCAACGAATATTTTGATTTTATAATTCAATACTTTCCGCAACATTTCAAGAAATGAAATTGTCCACAAGGGAAATGGAAATGGGCGGCCCATCGGTTGCCCGACTTTAATTATCCGAAATTCTGGAAATTTCCAGGCAACTTAAAACATTTTAAATTCAAAAATAAAAATCTTTCAACTCATGTTCCAATTTAACGGAATAGAAAACGATTGATTGGCGAGAAGGCCACCAATCTTTCGGCAAGTTGCCTTGCCGGTATCCAATGAGAAGCAAGGTTTTATGCACGGCAATCTGCACCTCAGTGCAGCATCATTTACCGCGGTTTTGCACCGCATTTCAAGGTGTTACGCGGCGCATCTTGCCGAATTTCCATGGCAAGTTGCCGTATGCCTGCCGAAAAGTGCGGACCGACGAAACGTGCTCGCTATGATCACAAACGAATGCTTTCTGGGCAGCCACTTTTAATTAGAGGAAAACATTGAAAGAGGAGACCAAACTACAGACACGAGGAAGTGTATATTAAGCGTACTTTGGTAGCAAGCGGACTAGACACATTATAAACGGATAAAAATGAAAAATTGTTTGAAGTTTGTTATCAAAAGAATCCAGGCAATTTTAAAATGCGAAATGCAAACGCGCTCTATAGAACAACCGCTGCACGCCGTCCAAATCTGGGTCTTTGGTTAGAAGGTCAAAAAAAAGCTGAGATTCAGAAGACGTACAGCACATAGATCGTTGTTCTATTCGGCTTTGCTCTAGCCATTGAACATCAGGAGTGGCCGCCGCGGCCACTTCGGCCATCTCGTTGAAGATAATTTTTTGCTAGAATGGAAAGCGAATTCTTCGCGTTTTTTTCGCTTCTGATAACAAACGCTACAAAAAGAACGACGCGCGAACCGGCAACATGCCGGATTGCTGGAAGTGCAGCGCATTGCAAAATACTGCCGATTTGCAGCGAATTTCTCTCTGAAACCGAGGTTTGTGGGGGGGGGAAGTACTGTTATAATACCGAACAATTTAAGATTTCATTAATTGCAGCGTATGATGTCTTACTGTAGTCTAAATTAATGAATATGGATCCGCAGACAATCTGAAATTGTCTCATATTTGGCATTGGTGCTTTTTGGCCTAGAAACCCCTTAGGCCACAGTTGTTTGTACCGTAATCGGATCGGCTTATGGGAGAAACTGATATGAGCCCACGTGGAGCAGCGCTAAAGACACTGATCCATTTGATTAGCAGCGAAATCATCTTGTCTGCGGATCCATATCCATTAAGTTAGACTACAGTAAGACATCATACGCCGCAAGTAATGGAATCTTAAAATTTTCTATTTTTCAGTTTTTTTTTCTTAATTAAAGAAGTTTCAAAGACATAGAGAATACCCATTTTGAAATTGAATGCTTACCGACAGTACTCACGAACTATTGGGGCACATGTGCCGTGCAGCAATGATTCAACTGAGCCGAGGACTGAGACGGGGCGTTTAAAGAGACGTCAAACGTCTGCCAGATGCCCAAGACAAGAAAGGCTTTTAGAAAGACTTTCAGTTTCAGAAGCTCAGTGTGCAAATCTGTGAAAACCCCGGTGAAGTGTTAGTGATTCTAGTTGCAAAGCGGCGGCAAATTTGGGCGCATTTATGAGTGATTTTTGCAATAATCGAGCTACTCATTGATCCAGTGGATATACCATTTTTCGCTGACCAATGCTTAGAGATTCTCAGTTTTCAGAAATTAGCATTCTACTTTGATTTGTAGCTCTTGTGAGAGGTAGAAATCTGTAGTCACTTCTACACATCAATGAAGCAAATGCTTCTGAAATACAAAGAGTGTGAAGTTCGAGTGCCTTCACTTCATTGAGCTCCATTGAGCTCAAGCTGGAGACTGTAGGAAAAAGTTGTCAACTACAAAATTGTTGTTTTAGGCGAGCGCATGGTACATTATAGATCGCAGAACTTTACATCATCTCAAATTTAGTCATTTCCCACTGCAAAATCCCGTTTTGTATACCATGCTTTGGTGTTCGTTTTGTTGGGAATTGTCAACCCAACCATTTCAATATATTGTTCCCCCTCTTTATCCCTGCCTCTTTCACACTTTCCTCCCACCTACATCCCTGTGTCATCTGTACAAAACACGCCCCTTTATGACTTGTACAGAACACGCCCCTTTATGACTTGTACAGAACACGCCCCTTTGTCACTTCTGTCCGCTTCACGACACATGGTCTTCATTCTGCTCTGTGAAGAGAAGCTGGCCGGCTTCTCATTCCCTTTTTTTTCCCTTTTTACTTATACTTTTTGTTACTCTTTATTCTTTCATTTATGAAATAAATAGTTTAATTACCCAAGTTTGAGGTCTGGCATATCGGAGTAAAGGCGAGCAAAATCCCCCACACATTGGTGCATCGACCCAATCGAAAAAGGAGCAAATTCCGCGTGGCACCCCGATATTCTATTTGGACACCAAGCTTGTCAACTACTGCAGTCTACTAAACTACTAAACTGTACGTTACAAAACATGATTTCTTCAAAAATAGAAAATGTTTATCTCAAAATGATCCATTCTATGGAATCAGAGAATCGAAAAGCGGGACAAGTGCGAGAGTTTTTGGAAAAAATTCGAGATACTACCCCAACAATCATGGTGAAAGCGGAACTTAACGCTCACCTCAATACGCTAGACAAGAAGATCGACCACCTGAAAATCGCGATTCAAAGCTTCGTGGATGAAACCGCGAAGTACCAAGCAGTTGATGAAAAAGAAAAAGATGTGTACAGCAAGCAGATGAGATCAGCGGAACAAACTGTTACGGATGGAGAAGAAATTTACGCTTGTGGAACCGAAATGCAGGAAATTTGGCGATTCTTGGAAAACGCGAATTTGGCGGCAACGGATCACATTAAAAAGGACGCGGCCGTCACAACACCAACACCAATGGATAATGAAAGCTCAGATGGAGTAACAAGCAACAATGGCTACGCTTCACTACCCAAAATCCAGATACCATATTTTGATGGTAATATGACCCAATTTGCTAACTTTTGGGCAATATTCGAAGATGCTTTCGATAATAAGAACCTGTCAGATATGACAAAATTCACATATTTACATTATTATCTGAAAGGACCGGCTTTGGAATTGATCAAGAGGTACGCAATTCAAGGAGACAATTACGCAGCAGCAGTCAAACTCCTGAAGAAACGCTACGGTAACCAGGAAACGGTCATTGAAGAGTTAACTGATCAACTGAAATTTATCCAACCAACTTCGGACTCAATCGCGGATCAGCAGAAGATGTTCGACAAAATTTTCATCATAATTGACCAACTACGCAGATTCAACGAGAATGTCGATGTTAGAATGGTTAAGACCATGATCATAGGAAAATTTTCGACCCAACTACGCGAAAAAATCTTACGAGAAAAAGAAGACGATGCCGAGAAAGACTATATTTGGAATATTGAAACCATGATGGAGAAGATCGAAAAGATTTTGGAACGAGAACAGAAGTTGTTCGCATGCTTGGAAACCCTCCCAAAGACCAATTCGAACGATCCCAGAAGCCGAAACTTCAACTTTACCAATACGATCAACTCTACTACTCCTATTGAAAATAAGTCGTCATGGAAGAACAACGACTTCAAATCATTCTGTAAGCTTTGCCATTCAAAAGATCACAACATTTCTGATTGCAAGTTCTCGTCACCTCAAGAAAAACGGCAATTTCTCAAAACCCAGACAAAAAGATGCTGGAATTGCCTTGGACGAAATCATCAGACCAAAGAGTGCAAATCGACGGCGCGGTGTAAAAATTGCAACTCCAATCAACATCATACTGTACTTTGTGTTCCTTACAACAAAGAGCACAAAATTGCAAACGTAGGAGCAGAAAAGAAAAAAGATCACACGAGCCATCAATACGACAAGGCAAACGCTAACACCACAACCAATTTGTGCACAGTGCAAGGAAAAAAGAAGACGACGGTAACAAATTTGATGGAAGTGAAAATGCCTACTGCAGGAAAATTGCTGACTTTGAAAATCGACGCCTTCAATCAGAAGTCCAAGAATTGGGAAAAAGTTTCGGTATTTTTGGACAATGGAGCAAGCAACAGTTACGTGTCTCATAAGATAGCGGAAGGATGGGACCTACCAAAACTTGGATTTACGCGCTTCAGTATGCAAACATTCGGAAATTCGTTGAAAGATCAAAAAATGGATGTTACGCAAGTGATTATACGAGACAAGTGTGGATCGATAAATACGCTGAAAGTCATGGTGGCTGAAAAAATGGCTGGAAGATTAAACAAAGCACGTCTCACAACAAAGGATTTGGAACATATCAAGGCGATGAACTTTGAGATCAATGAAGAAGCACTTAATAGTTACGCTGATCCTGACATCACCATTGGAGTGGACTATATCAATGAAATTTGGGATGGAAACACTCACCAACTTCCGTCAGGTATTCATCTCATCAATACGAAATATGGATGTACGACCTATGGAAAACCATTCGAATCTGATGAAACAATTGAAAATCCGATATCCTTCAACAACTCAGTTCAAACTGATGAAAATGATTTTCAAATGGAATTCGAGACTCTGAACCAAGACGAGTTCACTGGATCTTTGAAAGAAGAGAAGAAAATCGAAAATGCAAAAGTTCACGAAAACTTCAAAAGAACAATCGAGAAGAGAAAAGATCGATATTACGTACGCTTACCGTTGAAACCAGGAGCTCAAAATCAACTACCAGACAATTATGGAATTGCATTACGCCGCCTGGAAAGTGTTACAAAACAATTTCAACCAGATGTACTTAAAGAAATCGACAAAATCTTCAAGAACCAGGAAAAGGACGGAATAATCGAAGAAGTTCCCCACGATGAAAGAAACGTGGGATTCATTCACTATAATCCTCATCAACCAGTCATCACTCCCCAGAAGACAACTACGAAAGTACGCGTTGTTATTGATGGAGCCAGTCATTTGAGGAACAAACCGTCACTAAACGACATGTTATATCAAGGACCTGTCATTCTTCCGGAATTGGTTCATCTATTCTTACGCTTCAGATCTGGTGAAACCGTCATCATTTCTGACGTCGAGAAAGCTTTTTTGCAAGTTTACCTGCACGAAGAAGACAGAGATGCAACAAGAGTTTTATGGCTGAAGGACATTACAAAACCAGCTACGAAGAAGAACCTCGTCATATTCAGATTCAACCGAGTCATTTTTGGATTGAATTCAAGTCCATTTCTACTAGCTGGAACAATACTTCATCATCTGGAAACATCAAATCACCCACTCACTTCGGAAATTCAAAACAACATGTACGTCGACAACTTGGCAATGACTACAGATAAGCACGAATTATCGCAACTTCAAGCAATTTACGCTGACTCAAAAGGTGTTTTCAACGAGATGGGAATGAATTTACGCGAATTTCTCACAAACAACAAGGATTTGTGGAATTGGATTCCAGACAAAGATCGATGCAAAGATCAAGAAGTCAGATTTCTGGGAATATGTTGGAATGCTAAAGAAGATCATCTACACATCAAGTACCAAATTAAGAAAGCTGACATATGGACCAAACGGGCTGTTTCAAGCACCATTGGAGCTTTCTACGATCCTCAAGGACACACTACGCCTCTCATCTTGCCTTTGAAAATATTTCTGTCAAAAATCTGGGATCAAGAATTCGATTGGAACGATCAATTACCAACTCCATTGATCACAGAATGGGAAAATCTTTTGCGAAAAGTTGAAAAATTCGAGAAGCAACTTCCGAGAAAAATATTCTCGAAAACTGGAAACAACACCATCATCACCTTCTCAGACGCTAGCCAAGAAGTTTACGCAGCCTGCTCTTACGCCGTCAATCAATATGGTTCAAATTTGGCATTTTCGAAGACGAAACTGAAACCGGCAAAGGCAAAATGGACTATTCCGAAACTCGAGCTAGCTGGAATAAATCTCGCGATGGACACAACGACAACTGTAGTACGAGCACTCAAAACTGGCGGAATGAAGGTGAACAAAGTATTCATACTAACGGATAGTGAAATTGTGATTGGATGGCTAAAAGCTCAACCTGGAAAAAAGGAAGCTGGAGTTTATGTAAAAAATAGACTTCAAACGATTCGAGAGATGACAGATGAATTGGAAAAAGGTGGAATCGCAGTCAACTTTGGATACGTCAGTACGCTCGTCAATCCCGCAGATGTAGCATCAAGAGGATGTTCAAAAGACGCTCTACAAGACAATTGGTGGACAGGACCTGAGTTCATCAAAGAAGAAGACACCGAAAAATGGCCGAAAACGACAAAACTTTTCAAACTGACCGACGTGAGCGGAGAATTGGAGATTAACCACGTCAACTTTTCACAACGATACGAAAGAGAACCAGATTCTACAGTATTTGATTGCAAGAAGACAAACTCCTTTTCAAAAATGATACGCATCGCTTCCTACGTCAATCGATTCATCAGAAGATCGATTAAATCGCTTCCAGAAGCCTCCAAGTCAAGAATTTACGCATCATTGCCCGAATTGAAAATTGACGAGCCTGAGACACAAGTACCAAACTACTTGGAAGTCAAGAATGCAGAAATCACACTGTTACGCGATCAACAAAAAGTACTGATGGCGAAAGATCTTAAGAAATTACGCAATCTCAATATCAAAACGGATGAAAATGGATTGTTAAGATGCCATGGAAGACTGGAACATGCAGAACTATCTACAAGCCGAAAGAAGCCAATTTTGATTCTGGAGAAGTCAACTATTGCAAATCTCATCATACGCCATTATCATCAACATTGGCATGGCAGTACGTCACAAACAGTTGGGTTTATACGAAGGAAATTCTGGATACCAAAACTGAGACAAAATGTGAAGAAAGTACGCTCGAAATGCACACCTTGTCAGAGATTGCACAAAGCGGCTTACAAGTACCCCGATATGGCAAATCTACCAGCATCAAGAGTACGAAGATCAAGACCATTTCAACACATTGGATTGGATTACTTCGGACCAATGTACATCAAGCAGAAAGACGGATCGAAAACGAAAGTCTTCGGATGTATCATCACTTGTTTGACAACCAGATTAACTCATTTGGACATTACTCAGAATTTGAGTACAGTTTCATTCCTGAATGTTCTACGAAGGTTTTTTGCCATAAGAGGAATACCGGACTCGATCACTTCAGACAATGCGCCTCACTTCATTTTGGCAGATGACATGATAAGAGATGCCAAAGGAACGATCGACGAAATTCACGAAAAATTGGAAATTTTCGCAGCTGAAAGAGAGATCAAATGGAAATTTAACACACCATTTTCACCATGGAAAGGTGGAAGTTTTGAGAGACTCATTCGAATAACCAAGGAAGCACTCAACAAGTCACTTGGAAGGAAAATCCCTACAGAAGAGGAATTACGCACAAGCTTATTCGAAATTGCGGATTCGATGAACAAACGACCATTGACTTACGCAGAAGACGATATCGATGAAATTCGACCAATCAGACCTATTGATTTTCTTCAGAAACATTTTGAAATCTACGACCCAATCTCAGCTATTGCAAATCAAGCTCAAGATCAAGATGATGAATACCACACACCTGAAGAAATCATCCAACTAAAGACAAAGCAAGAAGCGAGACAATGCCTGAAATCTTCTTACGCTATGACCGAAAAATTCTGGAAAATCTTCAACGAGAACTACTTGAACCAACTACGAGAAACTCACAAGCTTCGAATGGACAACAAAAAAGGTACCGATGAAGTCCCAAAAGTAGGAAAAGTCGTACTTATTTGTGATGAACGTTATCCGAGAAACTTCTGGAAATTGGGAAAAATTACGAATGTCATTACGAACTCCAACAATATCACGAGAGAAGTGGAAGTTACATATATGACAAATCCCGATGGAAACGGATGGAAGAAGAAAACAGTTCGAAGACCGCCAAACTTATTAGTGCCTTTGGAATTGGATGAAGATGAAAGTACCACATCAGGAGAAGACCCAATAAAGGAAACGGACGATTCGAACCATGCAGACTCGGAAGATAAATTACTCAATGGAAGATACAACCTGCGAAACCGAAAGAAAAACAACTATTCGGAACAAGAGAAAGACTTTCTGTGCACTTCTCAGAAAGTTCATACAAATTTCTCACACATCTGGAATTCGTGGAAGACTCTTTTATTGATGTTCTGCTTGGCAACATTTACGACACTCACAATGGCAGAAACTGGTCAAATCAAAGAAATTTGCACTGACAGTGGATTACGTCTCAATGTGAACGGAGTTTCAAAATGGGAAGTTTGCTCAAGAGAATATTGCACTCAACAAATCAGCGAGAAAACTGAAAACTACGTGGAAGTTCTTATCCCTGCCAATATCAAACTAAGAAGTCACAAAGTTACGATCAAAAGAGCAAAGGAAGATGGAATTACTACAACAGACATCACTTGCCCAGCGGTGTCATTTTGCGAAACAATAAAATGTTTTTGGTGCACAGCTACAATCACCAATCCAGAATGCAACCCTACGCTATCCATTTCAATGCTTGGATTCACCTTATATGTAATTTTCTCATGTTGCTACATAATCGCCAAAGTGAAGATGCCCATCGGAGGACCATGCTTATTAGCAATCCAGATTAGTTGGTACGCGTTAGTATTCAGCATCATTCTTGTCAAGACAATTTGGAACTGTCTGAAAGTCACAGGCCAGAAAATCAACAAATGGGCAGCGAGGAATTGGAGAACGATGCGCGAACACAATCCGATTCTACCAGTGCAAGCTCAAAGAAGACGATTTTACGACGTTTTAACAATTATCGGGATCCTTCTGGTATTGAGCCACATCACCTCAGCATGTCAAGAAATCGACATTTCCACATCTAAGGAAAAAATTTGCATAATTAAAGAAAATGGAGACTTGAAGTGCAGAATCAAGACATCTGAATTACTCACCATGAGCCCAATGAAACGTGAAGCCTGCCTTCGAATTTCGAGAAATGGAACAGCTACGAGGGAAATACGCATTCATTGGATCAATATCGAACTACAGTGCGAAAAAGAGGTCATCACATATTCAAGAGATACGATTCAGAAGGTGATGAGTTCGAAAAGATGCCCACACGCTGGAACTTGTTCGGGAAAGAAATGCGACAAGATTTTAAGAACCTCAAAAATTGAAGAACTGGAAGAAGTGAATGGACATTTGGGATTCACAGGATGCGTGGCCAGCTGTGGAGACATAGCCTGCGGATGCTTCTTTCCCAGTACAGGATGCTTGTTTTATCGTGTTTACGCCGAAGCAGTTAGCCAAGATATATACGAAATATTCCGATGTGAAACTTGGCAAGAGAAACTCAATGTAAACGTTACTATTACGAAATTGGCATCGAAAAATCCGAAACAAACGACAACCGAGAAAAAGCTGACAATCAACAACCAAGTTTTGATTGGAAAGAATGAAATGATGTTGAAATCGATCCACATACCGTACTCACCTATCCTCAATTCATGGTTTATCAGAAAAAACAATACAGTGGCAATGTGGCAAGAAAATGAATTTCCAACTGTGAGATGTTTGACTGAGCCGGAAGCAAAATCGATGAATTGCACATTCGAAGAGAATTGCAAATGTGACCCTAGTGAAGAAGAAATGCACTGCACTTGCAAGGATCTGAACATGTACGAAAAGATGACCGACTTAAATTACGCTCTTCCGAAAACTACTCCAATTTGGCAAATCAGGAACACCATTGAAGGAGAAATAATGGCCTTTTCAGACCAAGCAACTATGGCTGAATTATCCATTAGTGTCGACGAACTGGAAGACGCTATCATCATCAAAACCATTGATAAATGTTATATCGAAGATACGTACGCTGAAGGATGCTACAATTGCGAAGAAGGATCAAAAGCAGTTATCAAATGCACATCAAGGAAATATGAAGTGATAGCTGATATCAACTGTGAGAAGGAACAATTTGCCGTTCCATGCAATTCAACTGGATTCAACTCGACCATACGATTTTTCACGACTTCGGCACAACTTCGAAGAACATGCTCATACAACTGTGGAAAGAATATTCAAAACTTCACCATCACATCTACGCTAAAATTTCATGGATCAATGTGGGACGCAACATGGAGAGTTATCTCAGGAAAAAGGAAGATAACAGAAGAATTCGAAATCCCAGACGTCTACCATTTGTGGGAAGTATACAAATCGTTCATGTTCACCATGTTCACCACGGTGTTTTGCATAGCCGTAGTTGGGCTCAGTTTAGCTGCATTGACCTACGCCTACGGAATGAGAACGACTACGATCATCGCCCTGCTGATATTCAAACTACTAAGAGGAATACTTAGACTACTGAAATTACCTTTTGTTTTGATTCAAAGGATATGCCGAAAGATCAGACAATTGAGACGGAGACAACCGGAGAATATCGCACTACTACCCATTGCATTTATACTCATGTGGATAAATGACGCCAAAGCTGCCAAGATAACGTAGTTTTTTCCAAAAATTTTTTTTTTTTTGAGGCGGGGGAATGTTGGGAATTGTCAACCCAACCATTTCAATATATTGTTCCCCCTCTTTATCCCTGCCTCTTTCACACTTTCCTCCCACCTACATCCCTGTGTCATCTGTACAAAACACGCCCCTTTATGACTTGTACAGAACACGCCCCTTTATGACTTGTACAGAACACGCCCTTTGTCACTTCTGTCCGCTTCACGACACATGGTCTTCATTCTGCTCTGTGAAGAGAAGCTGGCCGGCTTCTCATTCCCTTTTTTTTCCCTTTTTACTTATACTTTTTGTTACTCTTTATTCTTTCATTTATGAAATAAATAGTTTAATTACCCAAGTTTGAGGTCTGGCATATCGGAGTAAAGGCGAGCAAAATCCCCCACACACGTTTTGTAGCAAAATAAGTGAAAATGGAATGGATATATGATTAAGTTTTTGTGATTTTTAAGCGTTTTATAGGCGGCTGGAATGATTGCAATAGTCTGCCCATCGCGGTCCACTTTGCGGCGACTATGTTTTGTGAAATTCTAAATTTTGTGCTATTTTTGTCGACCATACCCTTGCAGCAATGGAGTTTGAATAACTCAGCGCGCGCAATGAGTGGGCATAGAACAGAGGGAAACAAAATTCGGGTGGATATCAATATTGGTAGCTATCTCAATTGAAAATTAAAAAGCTAAATTAAAAATCAATAAAAATTTAATTTAATTAAGAAGATTAAAAATTAAAAATTAAAAATTAAAAAGAATCAACTCAATTAATATCCTCTCACTTAACTCGGATGGCAACATTTTGAAAATTTCTTGCAGTGCTACTACGGAAATATCAAAAAATTCAAACATCAAACATCACTAGAGTTTATATCTGCGAAAAATTCGTTTTTTTTTCTTGGTTTTGCGCATTTATACTCGAATTCAGAATTTATTATTTTTTAGAGCAGATTCCGGTTTCTTTTTCCGTTAAAAGGAGGAAGGCGCACGTACATAAAGGCTATCTACCAGGTCCGATGGAAACGCTGTAAGAAAAAAACAGAATTTAATGGAGGAACAGTTGTGATTTTGAATCATAAGTCAAGGAAATTCGGTGATTAGTATATAAACACTGCAACAATTTCGCTCGTCTATTAAAAAAAAGTCGTATTTGCCAGAAAAAAAACGATATTCTCTTGAATTTAGCGGCTCAACAAGGGAGCGTCGGCCCGAAAATTGGAATCTATTTGTACCTGGGAAAATGGAAGCGGTATTGAACTTTAGCCAGCTGCATGTATGGTTAAAGGCGTACGCAACTTCGGCTCTCGGTTCTTCGTCTCTCACGTACGGATCATCTTTATTTATTATCGAAAGAACAATAAAGTTTCGACAATTTTTTCGCGTTCCCGAAAAATGAAATTCAAATATAAAAGATCCGCCTACTTTTGTAACTATGCCGCGCGCTAAAAAGCAAGTGCGACGCACGCGTTTCTCGCCAATTTTGCAGGTCTCAATTAGAAATGTTCTGTTCCTAAGCACCGAAACTTCATTCGATTTTATAAAAAATTGTTATAATTTAAAAGCTACAGTTTGTGTGTGTGTTTCTTTGAAATCTTTCTTTCGTTTATTCTAAATAATATCCTAAATTATTACAGGATTCGTGACTTATGCGAGCCGACAAATAGTGAATAACAATTTTGCGTTAATGAGCTGAAAGAATTTATCTTTTTCTATGCGTCATAGCTCTTTTTTCAGATTCGGCAGCTCATGCGAGCTATTTCGACTACAACGCCATCAGGTTTAATTCCCCGATTCGTCGCGATATTTATATCTTGTGTTAATGGCGGATAAGCCTATTCTATTTCACATTTCTCAGAAAATCGAATGAAAAAAATTGGAGTTTGACCCAATGAGCGTTTTGTTATTAAAAAGAACACGCTCTTCAGTAGAATTCTTTTAATAGAAAATTTGCATAAAGTGAGCGAAAAACGCGTGCGAATAATATTTTCGAATATATTTAAATTAGTTTCAAAGCTAAATCAAAAAACTAATGTCTAGAGCCGTATAGAACGCAACTCTGAGCGCTTGAATGATACCGTTAAAAAAAATGCATAAGACACGTGGTTATTAGTTAAGAATAAGCGTTAGAAAAAGGTTTAATTTCAATCAATAAAATATCTAAAGTAAAAAGGACGTAAAGTAAAAAAAATATTTTTTTTTCCCTGTGAACTCTTTGATCTTCTTCGAAAAAATGAGAAAGAGTGAGTCGCAGGTGCTTCTCTATGAAATCCACCATCTGGTGTCCTCAAGCATATTCTGTGTGTATTTCATTTCCAATCAATTCAATTATCTCCGTGAGCAACTTTCATTAGATGAGCGGTTCATTGGTTTTCATATAAAATAATTCGAAAGAAAAGCGTTTCCTATGCATTGTTTTCTTCGTGAGCCGCAGAAGACGTTGAAGAAGCGAAACGAACAAAATGGAAACGAGTAGACGCTAACTACATAAAGCTTAAAATACCACGTAAATGAACTTTGCAAATGTTTAAAATTTTAAAATGTTAAACTAAGGAAAAATATCAAGAAGGCGGGTTGGTGACTCCAAGATTGAAATGAAAATCTCAAGTTCTGAAATAAACATTCAAACGCCGTATTCCTTGATTTTTATTTTACGACCCAGTTTTGACGGGAAATAAAATTGAGAAAAACGAAGTAAAAACGAAAGGAGACTGAGTGGCAATCGGACGTGTTTTATAGGAGTCAGGAGGGGGGGGGGGATGGGCGGGAAGAAGAGCCAATAGGGGAATCAATTTGGCGGATGATAGAACGATGGATTGACGTCGTCCGGAGAGTATTTCATCTTCCGACTGTCGCAAAGACTTCCTAACACGTATTCCTCTTTTTTATTTTGTGACGGGCAGTTCTGTGAAATTAAAAATCCGCTTTGCGCGCCAAAACATCGCAATGCTGTGACCAGTTTCGGATTATTTGAGCGGGATTTCCTAAATTTTTAGAAAGATGTTTCCGAACTTTTTTGCTTATGGAAAAATATTGATTTGCCTAGGTTCATTTTATGGGGTACATAGCTCAGAACTTTAAAAAATATGTATGCATGTCTAGTTGTAAAGGAGATTTAATGATGAAAAAATGAAACTAAGAACAATTTTTAGACTATTCACGTGGGCGCCGACGAGAGCGAGGTGGAGCATCGACAGAAAAACGATGAATCGTGGCGCTGGCATGCAGAGGAAATTGCGAAAGAAAATCAAAAAGTATAGCATAATGAAATATTAAGAGAATGTTTGATTTCGGTTAGGTCAGGGTGCACGCGACGTTTTGAACACCGTCCTAGTCTTGCATTTCGTAGTAAGAAAACATTTCTGATAACGTTGAAACCAAGGCTTCGATTTTGGCGACATTTCGTCCATCTCGTGTCGTCTTCGTCTTCGTCTTGAATTCGTCTCACACAGTGTGATGACAACTTTTTATTGCGCAAGACGAACGAAGACGACTTTTTGTCTTCGTTTTCGTCTTTCGTCGGTTCTTTATAGTTGACTGGTTTCCGAGCTCTCAGATTTTAACGAGCCCTTTCTTGTCGAGATTTCATAGAATCAGAAGAATTCGTTGCTGCTTTCTCTTCTGTTTCTGGAGCTTCTTCTACTTCGTTGTTCGATTCGATGATTGGCTCTCTAACTCCGACGTTTGTTTCCTCGTTGTCTAATTCAAATGGAATTGAGAGATCTGATGCTACTCCGATTGTTCTTAATGCGACATTGGCGTGGTGATCTCGATCTCAAAGTCGCGTCTGGAAAGTCATTGTCGGTGTCCGTGGGAAGAACCATCTGGGTCAGCTGAGATAGCTGAGAAACCAGGTTCCCCGCTTGTTATTCAACCTTGCTTTGTGATGTTCTCTGAGTTCAGGAAGATATGCACCTCTGAATTCTTCCAAAATGTTTCATGAGGTTTTCACTGATTTCGTCGAGGCTTGGAGAGTTTCAATCTTGTATGTAGAGCTTGAAGATCTTTTGATGATCGATACTCGTTGATCTAGCTCAGTCGAATTAGTTGAGTCTAGTCTTCATCATCAAGTGAAAACAGATATCAGAACTTTCTGCTTGTTCCCTTTTGAAAAGGTGTGTTTGACAATCTTTTCTAGGCTATCGTAAAAGCAAACTTTTCATAGTGAATAAGGAGTGTTGAAATGTCAAACAATTTCTTTGACTTCTTCGTTGAGATCTGTGCTCCAGTTATCATAATTGGCAATTTCTTCCTCCTTGAAAATTCTCTTTGTCTCTCTGGAATCACGCTTCTGGCTGTGAATCTTCTTAATCCTTGATTGAAAGACAACTGAGGTACCTGAGAGTAAGACTTCCACGTAAGACGTAGACAAGAAGTCGTCTTTCATCTCGTTTTTCGTCTCGTCTTCATTCGTCTTTCAGCTCGTCTTGCATTCGTCTTGCAATAAAAATGTTGTGCATGTGTACCAACACAATGTTCACCTCTGCGTCAGACGAATTCAAGACGAAGACGAAACGAGGCGGCCCAAATAGAAAGCTTACCTGTGAGTATTTATGGTAACAGTCCATTTGAAGATAGTTACTATGGCCTTTTCTTCGGTTCAATCTGGTTTCAGATCCTTGATCGGTCGTTAAATAATCGGCTCCGGTATGGTCATAATGTCAATGAAGAGGTCCTATGCCCCTGTTTGGGCAGAGCCCAGGAGGTTCGCCAAAACGTTGGCATACAACGCAAATTGCCTTCATATTTCTGACTTGTTGTCTGAGGCATTGGATTCAGAAGCGTCTTCTTAATGTGCCTATGGTATGCATTTGGAATCTGTGCATTCTGTCTAGAACTAGAGTCCTCCATGCCATTAGCTGTTCCAGAGTGAACGTCTTCTGAAGATCCTTGATGAGGATCTTCTCAGCAATCTCGATTTCAATGGCGTTGCGAGGTGTAAGGCTTCCACGAAAGACGAAACAAATCCATCGTTTTTTCGTGGAATCCTTTCGTCTCGTTTTTCAGTTCGGCTTGCGTTCGTCTTACGTCGTCAATTAAAATACATGTGTACGAACACAATGTCTATCTCTGCGTCAGACGAATTCTAGACGATGACGAAGACGAGACGAGACGGTTTTATTTCGTCTTTCGTGGAAGCTTTAGCGATATGAACTATTTCTTTGGAATCGTTGAGCTCTGGGATATTGGAAGTATTTCTTTCCTTTTGTGGAATCTGGTAACCCGGCCATACTGAGTTTGATAAGCTTCATGACTCTAGCTGCAATTCCATTTTTCGTCATGGGGACGCTTTTCGCCATGGGGCAGTTGGAAGTTTTTTAAAGTCCGTTTCGATAGAAGTGTTGTGCCACCCGTGCCAGATGCCGAAATTTATCTGATTTCAGGGCTATATGTATCACTTGGAGCCAGTAGCTGATGCATAACTTCACAGAAGAGACTGAGATTTTCAATTTGAGAGTTTTTCAGAGAATTGTTGGCATTTTGAAGAAAGTTATGTGCCGGCCCGGATTATCCGGATTCCGGAAGCCCTATGTAAGCCTAATCATTAACTATTAGGAGACAATGCAATGTTTGAACAACTTGAGCTATTCGATTAAAATAATTTTACTTTTGATAGGAATTAAATTTGAATTTTGGCCAAAATTCATATTTAATTCCTATCAAACTACGGTTCCCACTACTGTAGAGCTGACAGAAGCCATTTTCTACTCATCGTTCTGTGCAGAGATAATGTGAAAAATAACTACAGGCGTGCTACACAAACTGCACAATCACCTTCACACGATTTCACAGACATGCTGAGGTACCCATTACAAGAGGTATACGACAGGATGATCCAATATCACCAAATCTCTTCTCAGCTTGTCTAGAGCTCGTACTCGGACAATTTTCTTGGAACCACCTGAAACGACACGACGACGATTACGCTCACGTGCCAGGAAGAAGGATCAATGGCAGAAATCTCACCCACTTGAGATTCGCAGGCCACATCATTTTCGTCGCAAACGACCCACGAACTGCCAGCCGGATGATCAAAGAGTTCACAGAAAGGTGCAAAAAAGTAGGCCTCCAAATAAATACTAACAAAACCAAAGTGTTGAGAAACACGTACGCCACCAAATATCCTGTGATCATCAGTAGCAACACAACCATCACAACAATCGAGGAAGTGGATGAGCACGTCTACATTGGCAGGCTGCTCAAATGAGCAAGAACCAGAACTCAACAGGAGACGATGGGCAGCCTGGGTAGCGTTCAACAACGTCAAAAACACCACCGTCACTCTCACCTACCCCCGCTCACATACGGATCTGAAACGAGGACCCTTACACAGAACCAGTGTGTCGTTTCGAAAGCATTTCGAGAAATTTTTCTCGTTGATTTCTCGAGAATTTTTCGAAAAATTTCTCGAAAAATTTCCGAAAAATCAACGAGAAAAATTTCTCGAGAAATTTCCGAAGACTTTTTCGAGAAATTCTCGAAAAAAAAACATGTCGATAAAAAATAATAATAAAGTAGTTCGAACGACACTCCGAAATAGCGCAAAGTGCGTTGTTTATCGTATTTCATTCAAATAATTTTTCGCGATTTCTCGAGAAATTTTTCGAGAAATTCTCGAGAAATCAACGAGAAAAATTTCTCGAAAATTCTTCGGAAATTTTTCGAAAAACGCATTTTTCGAGAAATCATTTTTCGAAACTACACACTGCACAGAATCTCGCTGAAAGATTTCGGGTGACGCATGCATCACTAGAAAGAAGATTAATTGAAATGACCCTCACGGAACAACCCCAACAAGACTTACACCGCGAAGATATCCGAATGAGCCACGGACCCACTTAAATACATCAAAAAGAAAAAATTACGATGAGCCAGGCACATTATGCGAAGAACTGACGAAAGATGGACAAAACTGATACAAGAATGGATTCATCGAGACCAATAACCCCCCAAGAGATCGTCCGACTCATTACGAAAGGAAGTATCAATATATCGAAGAAACCAACTGAATACTTCATGGACCACCATCGAATTAGGCATAATATGAGTAAAGAAGCAAATGATCTGACAAGCGTTTTCCCGGACCTTATTCTAGAATTATGGGATGCCGTAATGGTATGTCGTGAACGGATCGCCAGGCTTAACGAATTCTACACGCGGTGAAGCAGCGGCAGAAGATGAGTTTCAAGGAAGCTGGATAGAGTACTGTTTCGCCGATCACAATTCGCCTTGGTATCATCCTTTACGCGTCGAAACCAGCGATTTGGCAAAACAGCGGCGAAAAGGAAAGAGCAGAGAGCATGTTTCGATGCCATCCATTCGCCTATTTATGCTCGAAGCGAATGTTTTATTCTTTCAGCCCCTATTCAATAACCGAAAAGAATGAGAAAACCTGTGCTCGCCTTACAATTTTTCCCCGGTTGCATAGGCTACCTGCCGGCCTCAGTAGAGTGGAACTGGGGTACCCAACAAGCAGTTAAGATCCTTTAAGTACAAAAAAAAACAAAGAAAAATCAGAGATATGACTTTCAAACTGATGCTGCTCGTTTGTTCTCGCAGACCCATAGCGGAATACGGAAGTCGCCAGTTGGATTAGCGACTCTGGAAAGAAATATCCAACTATCACAGCGGTTTTTTTTCCAAAAGCGAGCCTTTAGTATATGAATAAAGCAATAATAACATAGACTCTAATAAAGAATACTTACGCATTGGTGGCACGGCCACACAGACCGATAATGATTCACGTTTAAATACTCGGAATATAAGGGGGGGGGTGCAATTACACCTCATAAATGGATTAAGGTCTTCCATAAGCTTAATTAAAAAATGAGGTTTACATCAAAAGTGTTCGGAATAGAACTCGGAATTCTGAAAATTCTGTCCACTTTTACTATGAAACCAAATAAAATATTTGATGAAAAAAAACGATAAAAAAGAAATACAGTACTTCTTAAAGGCGCATAACGAAATTGGTGATTCGCATCTCGAAAGGAGTTGTATTAAAACACGAATATTTCCCGCTTATTTTTCTAAATAATTGGATGGATTGCTTGCTGGAATAAATGAAAAAATGAATTTAAAAAAAAGTAAATTCCAAAAATAAATAAAGTTTTATTGTAAGATAAATGCATTCCAAAACAGCGAAAAAAGGCAGCTTCAGAACATTGTTAAATCGAAATATCCACAAATGCTCTGAAAAGTCTACATTATTTCTGATAAAACATAATGAACCGTAAAAATTATTAATGTAACATTTGTATTCTTTTTTTTACATAAATTTAATAAAAAATTTTGAGAAACAGAAAAGAAGACTCATCAGGCCATTAGAAAAGTCATTAAAATGGAAAATAAGAAGTGTTACTAACAAATATATATTAATACCACGCCTGCTACGGCGCCAGTCAATTTTTTGAAGGCGTCGCTGTCATACCGATTAATTCTTCTAATGGGTTGAAGGCTTCGCATGCAGCTACCGCTGGGACTAAATTTTCCTTTTCGGAAATCCTTATAGAAACAATATATAAAGAAACATATTATCTATCCGCGAGTACGTGATTTTTCGTTTAAAAGCGCTGTTTGAGTCTCGTTAGGGGATAGCGCGTTTTAACGCGCCAATTTAAAAATTGTAAGAAAGCGCACACACTGCGTTTGTGATTTATTCAGTTTAATAAACAGTTTAAGAAATTTGACAATAAAAATTAATTTAAAAAGCATGATTTTCGAAGCAAAATATAGAAAAATTCCAATATTCGCTTCAATTTTCGAAAAGAAATCACAAACGCAATGTGTGCGCTTTCTTACAATTTCAAATTGGCGCGTTAAAACGCCCTATCCCCTAACGAGACCCAAACAGTGCCTTTAAACGAAAAATCACGTACTCGCGGATAGATAATATGAATAGAGGAAGGAATAAAGTAGACCACTTCAGTTTTTCAGTCTTATTGATTGAAATATAAGCCCAAAGGCAAGAGAGGGATTATAAACAGATAAAATGAATGCACTTCTCTGTAAATGAAATTATAGTTGAACAACGGACCGAATGGGGGTTACAAGGAATTGCTCACTCTAAACACCGCGCCCCCCCCCCCTCGTCCCACCTTCCCCATTTTGGCTTGATTCAGGTCTTTTTTGTACCAGTCTATGAGCAGAGATACGCTTGGCGACACAACACAAAGGGATACGACTGAATGCACCCGGAGAATGTCAGAGAGATGATAAAGATCCAACGATAAGTGATAAGAGAAACGTAGAGAAGCATAGAGGTGACAGACAACTGCCTCTCGCCAAAGGGAAGCGAAGAGGGGGAGCAATGAGGCCGTCACACTCCAACTTTACTCTGGTTGCTCAGAAATAAAAAGAGAAAGATAAAAAGTTCTTCTTGTAGCCGACCACTCCCTACGAGAAGCAAATAGTTTTATGTGGAAAAGTGAATGAGAAGGTCAGACTTTTTCACCTTTTCCATTTTCGCTAATCAGGCCATCGATATTTAAATGCTTATTGGAATCACTTTTTAGCAACTTGTCCTACGCCAGACGGTCATTCTTCTGGTACCTGAATCATAAATTTAATATATTTGTTTTCTTCGCTATAATTAACTCGATAAAAACTGGCGTCCGATTATGTGAGGCTTTGACACGCTTAGATTAACTTTAATATATGTTTAGTAGTGATATCACTTTTTTTCGTAAATAGAATCAACAACATGTACATAGATGACAGAGGTTTAATCCGAGAACTACATAATCTAATCCGCGGTGTGCAGGAAGACGTCAATGGAAAATGATAAGAAATTATTATTCATCGGAAAAATAACAAGTGTCCCCACCCTGCCCCCCCCCCACTTTCACAAACAAACTGCAATATGTTTGTGTTTCGGTTCTTCCGCAGAACTCGTTGCGTTTCGTGTGAACAAGAGAAAGGACAGTATTTTTCTCAAATCACTCATAGTTTGTTTTATTTTCTATAGGGAAGCCAATATTGATCAAAGTACAAATTTGCTCAAGCAATCATAATGGATACCAGTTAATCGCATACAATTAAAAGCCGATATGTCGTAAGATGATAGAGGAAGACTGAAACTAATTTACAGACAAACTGTTGGCTTCAACACATGAGTCGAAGAGCTCCATGACTCGAGCCAATCAGATAGGAGCAGTTAAGCGGGAGCGGCAGAATCGCCGTTGGCGTGCCAGGCAATTCATCGGGACGAATTTTGGTCTCTATTTGTAGCTCTCCACTATTCCCATAAACTCTGAAATATTTGAGCATTGTATACTATGGCAATCAATAAAGTACCTTAGGATAGATCCATTTTGAAGAGTTACCAGAGAGCTATCTGTCAGGCACGCCGCACTCACAGGATCCTGAAGCTTTTTGACAATATGAGCTCTGGGATTTGTTTCCAGGAACACTCCACACTCATCCGCATCACAAACGAGAAGACGTGTATCGCTGAGCCAGTTTACCTTGAAATAGTTGTAGTTATTTCTCGAAGAAGGATGCGCCAACATTGGAATCTCATTATCATAGCATTTTAAAGTCAGTCATCATTCTCTTTAAAGCGAGATAATTAAGTAATAAAATGTGAAAACCAAAGCATGACTTTTGCTGATGACTGCTGCTGACTTATATCCTTTTCTGCTTAAAAATTCAAGCATGAATAAGGAAGATTTTCTCATTTTAAACGCATAGCTTCGATTCTACAGAGTACGAGATCATTTTGAATTCTTGGATAAGAAGTTAAAAGTTTAAAACGAGGCGTACAAACAAGACAAACCGAAGTGGTGTGCATGGAATTCGTTTGAGCTAGAGCATTGATCTTTCCGTTTCGGGCATCAAGAATCGCAAGGGTTCCGTTAGAAATTGCGACCGCCATTTTGTTACCTGAACAGAATATATAACGGGAATAGACAAAAAACTATTTTTGAACCATGATCCCTGACTGTAATTGCTCTAGTGAGTCCTGAACCAGGTGTCACCTTCAACTCGCACGTCCATCCACCAACTCGAGTGTCAAACAGTTTAATAGTAGAATGAAGGCTAGAGATGGCCGATAAAACATGCCGATCAACATTCTCAATCTTCATTATATTTCCAGCGCTTCCCTCCTTCGAATCCCATTCCATTTGAGCTAACAGCGTAGTTCTGAATGGATCCCAAACATGTAAAACTCCATCAGTGGAAGCTATTGAATTATCAGCCAGAATAGCAACGTCGTTTATAGATCTAGTATGATTCTGATACGTCCATTGGCATCCAATCTCTTCAAGGTCAGGCTTAATGGACCAGAGCCTGCAAATCACGCAACATGCGAATATTGCACTATTGTCAGACTCACTTGACAGTTTTGTCGGATGAAGTGGATACAAAGGAATTCTCATTGGAGATTGCAGCCAGCTTCTTAATCTTTTCTTGATGCCCGGTAAAATTACACAGCGAAAGATGATCGAAACGATAGTTACTGCAAATTAATCAGAATTTCAAGCCGGATTAGGATATAAAAGCATACTCGACTCCACAAACTGCCGCAGACACTCGTGCACACCAAACAGCACTGAGAGATCCATAATCGCATAAACTGAAGAATAATATTCAAATTTACAAGGAAAAAAGCACAAATAGTATACCTACCTGAGACCGCCTAAGCTGTTACCAGAGCTAACAGGACTAGATGCGGACAGTGAAAAGAGACGGTTACCCGATGACATACTACCAAGTGAATAGGCAGCGAATGAAGACTGCGGTGAGTGAGCCATAGAAGTAGAAATGGAAAGCGAAGACGACGACGAGTTAGAAACGAAAGGTATCAAAAAGGACGGATCGTCACAAAATGATGAAAGGAAAGGAATTCCCCATTCTTTTGCAAACCTGTCAATGACGTCCTGCACCATCCATAGAGGAACCTCGTGAAGCGTCTGAAACAAGATAAGAGTAAATATTTGGCTGTTAAGTTATTTTTTTACGTTCTCCGGAGGCCTTTGTCGAACATTAACCATCAATTCTTCGCTGGTCTCGTAGATTTCACTGAATGTGGAAAAAAGCAGTTTGAATGGCTGACTGGCATAGATGCGAGTATTTTCCGTTCCGATTTTTTGAGTGATAGAATGGAGAAGCTGGGCGACCTGCAAAAAAATGAATTAAGCGTTGTTGCCAAGCTTTTGGACACCTACTTTACAAATTATTATGTTTCGAGTCCTGACTGAAGAGAACTGGAAGCTGGTGTCAAGAAGGATCGTGAGCACTCGGTAGATGACTTTTTGAATTATAAACTCTTCTAGATAATTCATAAGTTGATGATCAGACATTGACCTGATCGAAAGCTCAACAATTTTGAATACAGAAACCAATCCTGGTTCCAGTTGAAATGAAGGCCGCTTGTGGAATTGTTCAATGAGATCGACACAAAACGGCAAAAATTGAACGGTGATAAACGTCACACTGTACGTCAACACAATTTCAGAAAGAAGTAATTCTATTCTAGAACAGGTTTCGTCACCTTGTAGAATCACACCGAAGACTTTCTGAAAAATTTTCAGATAAACTCAGGATTGGATTTATTCAAGTGTTAGAAAACTTGCTTTTGGATCTTGATGTACGCCTGCCAACTCAAATCCTTCGTAGCAACTGGCCATGATTCTGAGTAGATTTGATGAAATGAACTTTGCACATATTACTGGACCGTATCGTTTTGCAAGCCACATTATACTTTCCTTCGCTACTATTGATCTATCCGAGTTCAGCGATGCGCATGCTTCTACAATAGGAGGAAGGAAAAGGTGGAGAAATGTATGAGTACTGTAGCATATGGAAACATGCATTAAAAATCGGCGATCAAGAAGCTTGACAGAGTTTTCGCACTGAATAAGCTCAATCATTGGACTTATAAGGTCTTCAAGTGCTGATTGACTGAGACTTCTCGTAATGACAGGCATCAATCGATGAACTGCCTGTATACATGCTTCTTCATCTTCTAGCAATTGTTGAAAAGCAGAGACCACACATCGTTCTAGATTATGACAAAGCCGAATGGATCTTTTCAGACTTTCAACTTCTTTCAAAATTAATAATTGTGACGTTTAGCTGAAAGGACATAAGTGGTAGTTTAAATATTTCAAGTTTACTTACAGAATGGCGGAATAACATCCAACGTTCTCAGTTGATGAAGTGACACGCACTTTGAGAACTCTTGCGAAAAGTTGAGCACAGTTGTTGGAATGTTGAGACGGACAGAAACAAAAAATGAAAACTCGTCACAATCTGGGAAGTCCTGTTGGGAGTTCAGAAGAAAATCAAACAATCTCCGATAGTTTGTTGGGATATGAAAGGCGTAGAGACGAATGCAGCGACGAATATGATCCGGGTCATCGAAGCGTCCTGCAAGATAAGGAGCAAGAATAACATGAGCAATCACTTCCATGACAGACACCATTGAAGAAAAGTAGGATTTGTATCGAAGACGCTGAAAAACGGTGGGAATGAAACATCCGGATGAATAATGTCTTACTCGAACGCGCTTAATTTTCTGATAAATTAGAAAATGATTGGATTCATCTTCTTTTTCGCTTTCAACTTCTTTTTTATCTCCGTGCTCAGTTTGTTCAGCTTGCATTCCATAACCGAAAGAATCCATTTGCAAATTGTAGAGATCTGACTTCGGATTCTAAGAATGAAAAGCTTCAAACTCATAACAATACAGTTGTCGAAACATACGTAATTTAGAGGAATTCTAGTTGGATGCGGTCTGTTGAACAACTGCACCATTCCACTCGTTCGAAGACCTCTACGATTTTTCTCCACGAAGCAAAGATGAAGATTCAGTGAATTCTTACTGTCTTCCAAGGATAGCTGAAATAAGAACGCACGAGTTGTAAAACTCATTCAGAATATAGTGCGTACATTGAACCCGAATACCAAATCAATCCATCGATGTAAATTCATTGAAACTTCCTCAGCTTCTAGCATTCGTCTGTGCCATGTGATAAAGTCTTCTGCCGATGATAGGAACTCCGGAAATCGCAAATCAGACATATCACAATGGCGAGATTCTGAGTAAAAAAAAGGAGAATTTCTACTATGCAAACAGTTCCGCTCACTGAATATAGACGGATCATCGTAAAATTCAGGAATGCACTCGTCTGGTGTCCACTGGAACATTCTACTCATAGTCGATGGGTACTCTTCAGGAACCCACTTCCGGCGCACGTGTTTGCAGAGATTCTCTCTTGGCTCTACGCGTGCTCGATAAACCATATATCCAATGTCTGAAAGAAGCTCGGGAACATGATGTGATGGCTCTCGAGAATACATTTCCCTAAAAGCTAGGTGTATTTCAGGTTATATGGAACGATTGAAACTAACCTCAATTGATCATCTCCTTTACATAACCGATATTTAGTTCGGTTCAAGGGACGAAATCCAGCAGTTTGCGAAGAGAAATCGCAAACCCAAGGGAAAATCGGATGGTTATGAACTTCTCCTCTTACTCGTCCAGTTATCCCATTCAAATATGTCAAATACTGATAATTATCCCATTTGCGGGTCACCCAATTAGTAGTGGCTTCTTCAAGTGGTACATCCGTTAACTGCGGTTTGTTCGGCCCTTCTAACGATTCGAAAATGGGACCAAAAAGATTATATTGAAGCCAGGAAGACGGTAGACAACGAAAGTGCCTCGTTTTGAATTCTGGTGACACTTGCATTGAAAATAATTGGGAGTAGAGATCGAGAAGGTTCTTGGTTAGTAAGTGTATAGTTTGCAAACTCCCATCTGGAATATTACTGTAGGAGTGGCGAAGAAACGTTTGGAAATCGATTTCATCTTTCGGGTTTCGCCGCTTCCCATAGACAAACACTATATTATTCGGAGCAGTGTGAGCAATCACAAGAACTGGGATCACATTTGGAATGATTTGCAGGCGACGAAATGAGACTGACGGCGTTTTGCTGTTGATAGCATCAATATGGGTTATCGATAGCTTTTCAGCAATTTTCTTCCACTCAGGCACCCAGTCAGTCACACTTTTTTTTGGCGATAAAACGTTTGTTTGGATTTTTTGATGTTCTTCATAGTCCATTAACCTATCGAACGGAATGTTTATCCTATAAACTGAATTGAAGTCATTATTTGAACTTTTTAATTTTCTTACAATCTCTCTAACTCGTTTTGAACGTTCAGTTCATCTGAATTCTCAGTGAGCCATCCAATTTTAGCTTCCAACTTTATATCTTTTATAGCGAGTTCATTGATATCGGTTTTAGTAGTCCACTTTGACAGAATGTCACCCAGCTGAATTGCGTTTGATTCGTTCCATTCGAATTCTTCTGCGATCATAAGATCTGAATGCAAAGTGAATTAAACTAGAATAGTAGATACAGCAAGAAATACATTATTTTTAATATGGGGCTACGAACGAAAGCGAAACTTTAGGAAAATGAAGAGAAACCTAGAATTTCTGTTTTAAATTCGGTGTAAACATGTCAAGTGGAATTGTTTTCCGACATTTTCGCACTGAACGCGAGCTAGAATGTCAATTTGAAGTTTACTCTGTTTTCCCGGTAAATCGGTTGAATAACATTAAAGAAACGTTATAGTTTTCTCCTTTTTTGGAAATTTTACAATAATGGGTAGTCTATTAGTGAGATATGGCAACTACGATTGGCGTTTTGATAAATTTCACAACAAGTATTTGTTTATTAGAACTCCGGCGATAGAAATAAACGAATCGACAAAACGAATTTGTGTCTACTTACTCCACAAAATAAAACAAACAATCAATTTTATTTTGATAAAATCAAAAAGAAAACAATGAAGATAAACAAGAACCTTGCTAAATCCTAATATCGTAAAATATGATTTACAGCTGTAAGCGAATACTTGTTGGGAGGAAGACATCAAGTTTCTTTTGAGTTCCGCGAATGGTGATCCTTCTTTCAGTCAGTACTGCATCTTTCGGAGTTGGGCTGCTTGACACGTAAAGTCGGTTAATGTACTCCTAAAAAGTGCAACTCATCATTCACTACCAAATCTTTTTTACTACCTCTCTCATTTAATTTTCTTTTAGAATCTTTTGGCTTCAATTTGTATTACTACTTTTCCCATATACTACTTTTTGCATGTTGTTCACGAGAAGACGCTTGAGTAAATGGCTTTTGAAGCAATTTGTTGTCCGCGTCTATCATTTTCACGCGATATTATTATAGTTTTCTCAGCGGAGCGCGTTTATGATATGTTCAAAATGATTTTGGGCAAAAGGCGTTCGAAGTGATGTTTTGAACCGTCTTACCACGGCAGACAGATAACAAATAAAAAGCAGAGAAACTTTTCCATCACTGAGAATACTTTTGCGCAAAAAATAGCTTCATTTGTGTAGAGGTTACAGGGTTGTAGGTAATATCGGAAATGTTTATTTTTTATAATGAGAATGTGGGTTGGCATCGGGTTACGCATTCAATTAGCGTGTGAATTAACATGCAATTCCTTGAATTTGTAAAGAGTCTAACAAAGGAACGAAAAAGGAAAAAGACTAAAGACAGTTTTTAGCGTTTATCTCAGCATAATCTGCAAAATAAGTCAGAGATCATGCATTTGGGAGCGAACAGGAATTAAAGAAAGCAATCCCTACAGATAAATTGAAAACATCAGAGAAACACCGCTGAAATTCACTAAAGCAGGCATCGTCTAGTGCACAGGGCATTATTTACGTTTTTTGGTGCAGAATCTGGGCTTTTTTTTTAAACAATTCTTCGCTATTTGGGTCCAACTTAAAAAATGAATAAACATTACCGGTAAATTTGAAATTTTAAATGAGACAGCATTCGCAAGGAAATCTGTTGTATAGAAGCTTTCATCTGCACTTCTGCCAACTACATCATTAGAGCATCTTTTGAATCCGTTATCCATAACCCCAAATCGACCAGCGTCTGCACCTCCCATTCGGAAACGGAGTTGTGAGTAATCGTACATTTGTTCATTTTCAATAAGCAGCTCAGAACCTTTTGCTTCCAATTCATGGCTCTCTCCACATTTTTCGTTTACGATTCCGGTGAAATCTCTTTCAGCTGAAAATATTGGTAAAAAAATGAATAGGAAGTTGAACCAACCATCATTATTTTTGTATTTGGGAGATCCTGTCAAGATATGCCACCATCTCCACTGTGGTGCTTGGATGATTACTTTGGGACGGCATTTTTCACATCCTGAGCATGTCTCCGCGTACTCAATGGTGCATTCTATAGGTTCTGGTGACCTTTTAAGCATCTCCCAAATGTAAGCCCATCGTCTCTTCAAAATCGAAAGATACCAAAACTTCTTTCGGGTATCTTCAATCTGTCGGAACCATCCAGCACTCACATCTCCGAGGCCGTATTCTGGTGGCTGTTGGGATTCTTCGGTAGTCAACTCGAAAGCGTACACACTACGTTTCTGATCTTCAATAACAGCCATAGCGGCTTCGCAAGCGTGCCGTACATCATCGGAGTTTTCAAAAACTGATGGAACCATTCGTTTCAGCCAAAGGTTGTCATATCCTCCAGGGTAAAATCCCACCGGAAGTTGAGCTTTTTCTCTTAATATTCAGCAATTTTTTTTAAATATTGAAAAATTCTGAATATCGCCAATGTTTGATAAAAAATTTAAAAGGAAATTTATCGATTTTATAGAGAAAAGAGCTTACCGGTTCCTAAAGATGCCTGTCACAACTTTCCCGATAGTTCCATCTCCTCCAACAACGTAAAGAACATCAGCTTCCTGTGTATCTACTGCTCCAGACAACGCTTCTAATTGCTTCTCATTATCCGCCTACAAGTTATAATAGAACATTGAGATGAGAAATCCACGCATTTCACTTTATAGCGATGCTCACGAACCTTTACCACATCAACTTGGACTCCAGCCAGGTGGAAAAGCGGGAGAGCATTTTTGTTGAAAGCATCAAAGCAACTTCTAGAATTTCCTTCAACATTAACGAGAACAAAAACTCGCCTCGGTCGCGATTCCGCTGAAATACCACCACATTCAATTTTAAGGCTTTCAAAGCTTTGGGGAATTGAAAACTAACGCGAGACAGTTTCCAGCCCATATTGTAAGGCGATTTTTGCGTAGTGTTTTCGAATTCCTTGGTTCCGATCCCATCTGTACACCCAGTCAGCGGCGAGGTATCCAAGAAATGAGAAGAAAATCGTCTTCTTTTTATGCTCGTAAAGTGTTTTGGGCAATCGTGATAACTTTCCCATAAACTTTGACATTCTGAACGGGTTTCGTGATAAAGTGACGAGTTTCCTATTAATGCAAGAATCAGACCGGCTTCATGACCATCTTTGGTGATAATGAAAAGATATGCGCTGCGTTGAAGATGAACCATCAACAATTTATTTGGTAAAAATTAATCGCTTGTACACTTAAACAGCAGAACTATAAAACGCAACAAAGATTATTAGAGATACACAACTGTATTACATTGACTTAATAGCCTACTAGATGGGCATAATAAAGCAAGCTCCAGCACAGTCGACAACGAGGTTAATAAATGAGTGGGATTTCAGAATAAAAATCATTTCCATAGATTTGAAAAAAAAAGAAGCGGTTCCAGAAGTAACAAGAGTGGGAAGAGCTTCACAAGGAGTATTCCAGATAATAAGATTTTACACGTTTCGTAAGACGATAGTTTCCGGATTTTTTAACCCGAAGTAGATAAGATCAACACAAGCGAGCGCATCTTCCAAGGAGTCGTGTCCAATTGCATCTTCGTTATCTCCTTGAATATTTTTTCCAAGGTACTTGGACGACAAGTTTCTCAATGCAATTTTGAAATCTCCTGGAGATCGGAAAAGAATGGCCGTATCAATTACACTTTTGTGAACGAGTCGCATGGCTTTCAAGTCTGATTCGAGAGAATGACCGATAAGTATAGTTTCGGAGTTAATAAGCTGGAATAGCTTATGGTGGCACTGAAAAAGCATAAGATAGTTAGCACTAGAAGATTTTTATCAACAACAACCGTTTGCATAGTATCGGATGCAGATTCAACTTGTTCCATTGTGAGTCCCGAAAATTCCGTGTTGGGATCAATTACTTCTTTAGGCGGCTTTATGAAGAGATCTAACACCATATTTCCTTTCATATCAACCATCGTAAAACGAGCCAACGCTGGACCAGCAACGGTATATACCATTTCACAATCGAGTGCATAAGCCTAAAAAATATTATTGCCTCTCTCGCTTTAAAATATTGTTATATTAATGTGACATAAAATGTACCTACCTTCATTGATCTTGGGTCATTTGACGATGATGGAGGTGGGGCAGTCACAAAAGTAGTCAATTCTTTTCTAAATAGTTGATCAAACACATGAACATCACAGAATTTGCATCCTGGAGCAACGTTGTATTCCTCGTTGCAACAGTGATAACGCTTGGAGAATGTGTCTGCAATTTAACGTTGCATATTGTTCACGAAGTTTAATTATTGAAAACAACTGGCTATATTTAAATAGATTTTTAAGAAGTGTTGCCTTTCACAAACATTATTTTATTTACAACTCGTCGATTTCATGCCAATTTGAATTTTTTGACTGCATTCTTCTCTTCGTGTCCACTGATAATGTATTCCATGCGTTGTTTAGTTAGTGAATTTACTATTCGATGTCTGTAGAGATCGATCGGGAAAAGATAATTTGAAACCTATACATCAGAAAAACTAAATTGAGAATGCCGAATATCGGAAACAAATTAACATAATTAGGAACTAGGTGTGTGGGTTAGATTGATTCAATCAATTGGTCTGATAGTTCCACCATTCCACCAGAACCGCGCCTAGAACTGTAAAGCGATTTTGTGTGGCATCAGATGAACGTAAATCCCTGAAGTTTTCCATTCACATTTCAAGTGTTTCAACCAGAAAAAAGGATTATTGACTTAGTTCAGAAAATGTTAAGGCTAATTAGATATTCAACTAAGGGTATTTGAATGGATATTCCATGAGCCACAGTGATTCTAAGAAAATTTTTAAAAAATGAAACAGTAAAATAAGAAGTATATTTATAGACGAAAAATCGGCAAAATGGATTAGAATAAAACGTAAAACACGATGGTGTCCTCTTCCTTCTCAAGAAACTGTGGCTATGGATTGCGGTTAGATGAGAATTTTAAAGAAAAATATTACCATACCCTTTGGAAAAATAGATTTCGGTACACAAAAAATGACACTGTTTCAAGAGAATAATGAAATATGGTAGTTTGATGCTTGAGGAGTGCCTCTCATGTATAAGATACACGGTATTTTTGGAGGGCGATTTTTTGTAAATAATAATTTTGCCAGATTTAGTTTATATACAAACACACTGTATATAAATACATTTGTAATTTTCAATAAAATTTCGTAAATAGAAATTCACCTCTTTTTCCATTTCTGGCAATTCCTCTGTTATGATATCTGCAAATATCCTTTTCGCGTATCATTGTTCCATCCGGGTTCAATCGAAACTCTTTGTTACATCTGCTACAGGTGCGGGTAGAATCACACTCATCCAAGAACATTTTTTTGTTAATTGTGTAGGCCGTTTCCGCAATATGTACTATATTTGAAGTTTCATTCAGAATAGGGTATGCATTGCTTTCAAGTTCTCCTTGAGTCAGTTTAAAGTCGACTAGTAACTTATGAAGCTGCTCATCGCTCATCTGGCGGTGATTAATATGCGATCTTCTTCCTTTCGCAGCAACAGTGCAGTTCTCCTTCACTCGACCGGCGAGAATTCGTTCATGGGAAACCGCTGAAAATGAATAATTTTATAAAACGACTTGTTTAGAAATAATTCTGAGTAGGCACTTGCTTCGTGGTGTAAAACTTTGGATTTGCTGTTGATAATGCTGCGAAACTTGTTGGAGAACTTGGCGCGGAGCAGGTAGAGTTTCGTTATACATGTATTGTACTTGAGGCTCAACGTTATAGGGCACCGCATAAGAAGTGCTTGGATAACTAATATGATATTGTGGATGTGACAGTGGTATCGAATGGTGATTCGAGTAGTGAGTTGGAACTGGATTTGGACAATATGAAGATAGTTGGTAGTTAACACTCCAATGACTAGAATAAATGTTTTCCGGTGACGAAGGTAGAGGATTCATAGTTGTTGGGTGAATTCTTATGGATTTGAAAGAAGGCGCCGGAGCACGGAAATAATGCATTAAGAAAAAAACCTGTAATACACGCTATTTGAATACAGGCTCGCTATAGATACTGGAGGAGAGGACAAGTGAAAGAAAACAAGAGAATGGGAGAGTATTAGAGAGTCTGAGATATAGATGATTCAGGTTTGGGAAAATTTTCTAGAGAAAAAAACAATAAATTCAAAAAAATGATAGAAAAACATGTACTCCTTATCTGTTTGAAAGGGGTTGTTTCGATCAGAAACAGGTGAGGATTAAATGACCCAAACAGACGAATCGATAAGACAGAAAAACTGTCGTAAATATTCAATCACATGCATCACATGTCTATTTGTGTGCATCGCATGAGAACATTCAAAACTCTTATGTATTACTAGTCCTTAACCCCCAAAACATTTTTCATTTTGAATTTTTGCGAATATGAAAAATTATTACCGCGAAAATCATTGAATAAATTTTTAATTTAATGTTATACTGCTTAATGACGCAAGATTTGCAAAGGTACGATACCATAAGCGATGCAAAATTAGTGTAAATAGTTGAAGGAAATTTGATAGATTTAGGAACCGAGGGAAGACGAGAGGTAAAAACAGAACGAGACGAAGTGTCTGTGAGAGTGAGGCTGTACTATTATAACATTAAAAGGTACGACCGTTTTGTAAGTAATGTTTACAGTTTAATCATTCATTAGGTAAATTCAGAATTTTCTTAAATTTTATTATTTATTTATGGTCGTTCGAAACCACCATTAAACAATTTTACGTTTCTTGCGACACTATTGACGGAATTTGATATAAATTGTAGTAGTGAAATTCACATATAGGTTTTCGGAATAACTTGCATATCTGGTGTCACGCGTTAGCCATTTCAATTTTCCGTGTTATTTTGCAGCTGCTTCGCAGTTATGTAATTCGCCCCGAGTCTTCTAGAATGCTTAAAATTACAGGTCCCGAATACTCACCATTTTTATTGACTTCGATGATTCCCGAAGTGTTCTCTTTCCGTAGAGCTTGAATTTTATGACTAATCGCGTTTTTGTATTTGAATTCCACAGGATGGTTTTCAACCAATTGTAGCTCTATCCTCTGCGCTTCTTGAGCAGCGTTCGTCTGGTCTCGGTCAAGTAGCGTTTTGAACAGAGTAGTCATAAAGCGTTGTCTCGTCGCAATGAATGTCTGAATTTACATTGTGTAAGCTCAATATTGAAATTCTTGTAGTTGGCTAACCCTTCCCTTCATCGGATCGAGAATTGCTGGTGGTGGTGGCAGCTTCTTCTCTTTAACAGGACTCGGGATGATTTCTTTTTTGACATTTACTTGCATTCTAGACAATGGGGAGGATGAAGGCTTAGTAGTTGTTTGTCGCACTACTTGGGTAGATTGTGAATACATAGAACGAAGTCGACCAAGCTTTATTTTTTCTTCTTCTGTCAGATGAGTCTGAAATTATGCTATGCACTAAATAGTTAAACAATTACTCATATTCAATTATTTAGGTTATTGAATTATTTATGGAAGTAGAGATAGCAAACTAACTATTTAATTATTGGGAAAAACGCCTTTTGGCAAAATATAACTGAATTTATGCAGTACACGGCGTGACTAGAACGGCTATTCGCTATGAAACAAAGCTCAAGCTCGAAACTCGAAACTTCTTTTTCCATAAATATTGCACAACACTGGATACAGATATGATCTGAATCCTTTAAAGACAAAGCATAGCGGACAATTATAGAATTTGAAAATGAATATAAATCATCAACTAAATCAAATTTAATTCAATTTGATACGTATTCGTCTTATTTAAGAACACTCAGCAATTTTCAACGAGTGTTTTGGACAAGGGTAATGCACAATTTCTGGCGAAACAGTGGGGCACACTCGTGGAAAACAAGTAGTGCAAAGTGGTGGCTACTGAAATTACAGCCGTTTTACCGATAAAAATAGCTGAGCAAACTCTATAAGGAATTCGAGAAACAGGACTGCGACAATTATCCGATGCTAGCACGCCACCCTTCATTGTAACTAATTTTTTAGCTGTTTTCTAACCTTCTTACATTTAAAATTGATTCTGGATTACTTCTTACAGCTGTGGGTATTGGAAAGCCGTTGACTAACTTTGAGATGGGACAATTTGATTACAAAATTCGGGAAATCTTTGCCTGTCAATGGAATATATTATTTTTCATCTAGCCCGTAGTGTATTTAAGGCTTCCACGAAAGACGAAATAAGACCGTCTCGTCTTCGTCTTCGTCTATTCGTCTGACGCAGAGATAGACATTGTGCTGACATGTATTTCAATTGACGGCGTAAGACGAACGCAAGACGAACTGAAAGACGAACGAAGGCGAGTCGAAAGGATTCCACGAAGGACGACCGATCTGTTTCGTCTTTCGTGGAAGCCTTAAGTGTATTAACAGGCTTGTTATGCTGAGTTTTCCATTTTGAGTAAAATTAGACGTTAACTCTACGAACCCCCCACTGCATATTAATATTAAAACCTATCAACGTTTATAAAAATCATTGTATTAACTTACTTTTTTTCGAAGCCGCTCTAGCTCAGCAAGATTTCGAGATCTTTTCTCTTCTGCTTCCTTCTGACGTTTTTCTAACATTTCTGTTTGACTAGGGCGATTTCGGATAGCAGTAGTAGTAGACATTGGACGAACTCTAGAAGGACCAGGTACTGAGTTACAGTGCGCGATTCTTTTAGCTGGTACATGGTCGCCTTCACTGTCTGTTGTCACTGATACAGAAGAAGTTGGCCGTTTCTGAAATAATCATATGTTCTTCACGATGCCATTAAACGGTGACATACATTTGCCGACGAAGGTTGTTCTGCTTTCGATAGAGAATCTTGACTACTTCTTGCGCAAGACTTCTGTAAATGTTATTAAGTTTCTTCGTTAGAGGAGTAGAACAATATTTCCAGGGAGAAACCTTATTGGTTAAAATATAGAAAAATGTGTTTCCAATATCCGCATGTTATGACAGAAATATTAGTAGTAAGATAGATTAGAATATGTTAGGAATGGGACACCGGTAAAAGCTTTGATCAGACGGGAATAGAGCCAGTCATAAAGCCAAAGATCACTTAGATCTTCTCACCTTGACTGTCTTACGAAACTCTGTTAGCGTAGACTGAAGAGTATTATTCATATAATCAGGATCGGACGTCACAACAGCTCTCATACGTCTACTTCTGACATGGCAGTTTTCAATATTGTTTATTGCTTCCAACCGAGCGAGACGTTTTGCTTCCCGTGTTTTTTCTCTCGCGTTACATATCAGTTTCCTCTTGTACATTTTCTCCTTTTCTCTATCTTCAAATGTTTTTGATCCAGAATAACTAGACTGGTTCGAAAACGACAATTTTTTGCGTTCATCTCCTTTAGTTTCGTTTTTCGGAGAAAACTTTTTAGCACGCTGTCTTGCTCTCTTATTTGGTGTGACAGATTTGCTAATTTTCCCTCTTTTCGGATTCTTAGCTTCTCCTCCTACATGTTCATCAATATCTTCTTCATCTTCGTATTCAATTGACTCACTATCATTAACTATGAAATCGTCCATATCTTTATATTGGTCTTCGTCACTTGTAACAATAAAATCAGGGTCGGTTGAGGTTGATGATGAAGTGGAACTACTGTAGTCGGAATAACTTGGGGACGAGCTACATATTTTTGCTTTCTTTTGAGAGACGCTTAACATTTCATCATCATCATATCCTTCAAACGTTGCACATCGTTTTTCTTTTTTAGGCATATTGTTTCTCGGTGGTTGGCTCGTTTTTCCTGGGCTTCGATCATTCCTGACATCCTCTAACCGTTCCCTTTGGTCATCTTCGTCTTCAGACTCAATAATGGTAACTCGACGTCGTTCATTCTGCTTTTTGCGGTTTTTTGATGATTCATTTCCTCTTTTTTCATTGAGCTTTTCCGATTCGTCATCTTCAGATTCTTCGACTACCTTCTTTTTTTTCTTTATCTTAAAAACTTCTGAATCAACCGATGATGAACGAGCTTTTTCTGAACGACTTTCGCTAGTACTGACTTGTGGTATTTGAACTGTTTTTTGATCAGCGGAGACTCTTTCTGAAGATTTGAGGTACTGACTCCTTTGGTTAGAAGCTACTACAGTCCTCAGTCTACATAACTCTTCCTGCATTTCATTGTATTTCTCAATATCGACCACCAACTTTCCTGGCTCTATTTTGATGGAAGCGTTGTTAAATTGCGAAGATGGGTCTTCCGTTTGGTTGACGCATTGACTTGTGGACTCTTCGGCATTCTCACATTTGATGGTATGACAAATATTAGAGCTCGTATTTGGCTTATTCAAAACAGCATCTGTAATAGTTGTTGATGAAACTTCGTTCGGAGGTTCTCGCTTGATAAGAATTCTAGGAAGCTCATCGTCGTCCAAGGTTATGACTTCTGAAATGGAAGTGTAATGGACTTAAGAAGCTTGAAAAAAAATACTTACCGGGTTTCTTTTTACTTTTCACTTGTTTCTGTGGGACCAGAGGTTTTTTCTCAATTGGTTCAACCTCTGCTTCCGGTGAGTAAGAGCAGGGTGGTGGCGGTTCATCTGCCGATACACCCATTCGGATAAAGGGAGCGTTTTGCTCTGAAATTAAACGAGCTAATTGTTCAGTGTTAACTTGAGCTGGTGGTGGATGTTGCACTTGAACAGGAACCATGTTTTGGGGTGGAATCAATGGCTGTTGGTGTTGCACTACTTGTTGCTGTTGATTTAGGTTTTGTTGCTGTTCATTTTGGTGCTGTTGACGCTGCTGTTGCAATTGATGCAGTTGCCGTTGATGTTGTTGAAATCTCTGCTGCATCATCAACTCTTGATGTTGCTGCATTGTCATAGCGACAGGAATACCATTAGAATTTAGTTGAATCGGGTTAGGTATATGTGGGGGCCACGTACCATGCTGCACATGAAGATGTGCACCAGAAGCTCCAGAAGCATGGACGGTTGGCACGTGCGGTAGCATTCCAGGAACTCGATTCTGTATTGGGGGAATTTGGATTTGAGAAGAGCTTCTCTGCTCATGGAAATGTTCCCTTTGTTGAACAGCATTTTGCGGAATTAGAGGACGTGTCTGCATATTTTCTTGTACCGGGGGCTGGCCTCTAACCATAGCTCCCATAGGCAAAGCATTCCTGAAGTCCAGAAAAGCTGGGTGATTGTGAGGTAGACGAATTCGCATTTGAAACATTTGCTCGGGAGAAACAACAGAATTTGTTCTATGTATGTATGAAAATAGCTCAGATGCATTAATTGGTGAATTGTTGAACAACAAATGACTACCAAACAATGGGTGGTTTGGAGGTAAAAAGCCAAATGTGTTCAAATGGGGTTGTTGATCCTGTGACCTTCTAATCACTGGTGGACCATTTCCTGGTTGCAAACGAACGGGCATTGGTGGAATCAATGGTTGCTGTGATAAAGCGTTGGAAGGTGCAGTCCGTGTAAACGGGTCGTGTCTTGAAAATCTTTGTTGTGGATCGTTGCTAAAAGTTTGTGCTTGGGTCGGATTATGAAGATCAGTTCCCCCGTTTGATCGATTCTGCGCATTTTGACCAATTCGAATTCCTGGAGGGGGACCGGGTAACACTTCATTAGCGTTCTGCGTATACTGGGTTTTTTCTTGCTGAACTTGCATCATCCATTGATTAGTAAGGTTCATGTTATTAAGTACCTTATGCAGGTTTGAAGTTTCCGTACTGTTTCCAGAAGCGGCTGGTTGATAAGATGTGGATTGATTTTGCTGACCGGACGAACTGTCAGTGCCAGTAGAGTTTCCCTGAAGAAGGTGACACGAAATATGCAAGTGTTGAATAGTTTTAGGACACAATGGCGATGTCCGATAATTGTTTGCACTGAATCCGCACAGAAGGGGCATCGTTGCCTTAGGAATATCAGTTTATATAGCAATGAACTTTTCAAAGGTATTAATGCAGTTAATTATAGGAAAAAAACAAGAAATAAGGGGTGAGGACAGTGTACAAACAATAGACCATTCATCCGCAATATTAGTAAGAATGGCAACGACAGAATTGAAAACTTACGCTTATTGGAGTGGGAACATATGGTGCAGCCCGTTGGAGATCTAGCCTCATTTCTTCTGTGCTCACGTGCCTGACGCTCTGAAGTTCTTTAATTTTGATTAACATCATTGTGTGTGATGATCCTATTACAACGCACTTACATGTTAAGTGGGTAATGAAAATATATTTAAAACACTAACCGTGGATGCGCTTTGATGTGAATTTCGAACTTCAGCAGAAGAAAAAGCGGTCGAGGAAGGATCATTTCCGTGTTGCGCCTGTGAACTTTGCGGATGAGAGGATGGAGGTGCGAACCCCGGAACACCGGCTGGAAACAAAAAATTATTTATTAGTTTTTTTTTCAAAAAATTGCGGAATATCGTCAGCTCTTTGGACGCTTTCTTACAAAATGGCGACAATTTCTTACTCAAAGGATCCACAGGTGCATAATCCTGAATGCTAAAGTTGTTTCCAGCTCCATAGCCACCGCTATACATTTTCCTGCAAATAAAAAAGAAAGTAGAGAATAAGAAACCCCACGAAAAGCACTAGGACCTAACCAGAATAAAATTGTCAAAATGCTTTTTTAGACTATTAATCACATTACGTTGAAAGTTTTATTAACAAATTATGAACTAAACCTTATTAGCTACAGTTTTGTATAATTTACAAAAGTTTTCTGCTTAAATTTCTTATATTCCTTACTTTTCCAGAAATAAGTTTAACTTTGGTAGTTCACTATAACATGCGATACTATATTGTAAACAATATTCATCTAAACCGTTTTCAACACATCTGGAATTCGAATTCAATCGAATATATTAATAATCCAAACAAAATCTGAATATATTCCGTGTCATTTTAAGCAATCAATCCCGTTCGCTAAACATCGCGTTATCCCCGACACCAATAGCAATAGAAAACGAAATGGTTAAGAATTCAGATGAAAGATTATAGAATAAAAGTATAATGTTGAAATAAAACTTGATGATTTTAACGATTTTCTGGCTATCTCAGGATGAATGACATGAAACAAACAAACATCGCGCTCGATGCTGATATAACTGCAATTAGATTGCAATACTTTCCTACTAGACTGAAAGAGATTTAGATTACAACACGCTCAAAAAATTGAATCGTCAAATCTTTGGCAAATCTTATAAAAAGAAAATGAATATTCTGGAGCTTTAAAACTACTATTAATTATTATGATGAGCAAGGAAACATACTCCGTCCGGATAATGGACGGAAACGTCAATATGAAAAAAATATTTGCAAAACCGGGAAAAACAATTTCGCCGGATTGGACAAATCACTCAACTATTTTCGCATGCTTCCGAGAAAACGACTTGAAAGTATGAACATTGGGAAAACACCAATAGACAAATAAGAGCGAAGAAAAAACAAAAGAAAAATTTTATCAACAATATTCAGAAATAAAAATCATTTTCTTGCGAAACTCCGATCCATGTACCCGTGTGTACGTTGAATATTCCGCTTGTTGCTTTGCAATCGTTTCTCAACTGTCATACCGTCACATGCTTCCCGCATTTGGCTTCTGAAAGAAAACGGGGAAATTTTTAGAAGTTTCCGATTTGATACAAAATTTTTTAATGTTTCATTTTTGTAATGCGCGCAGCCTTTTTCAGAGGAGAACAAAGCTGAATATGCGCTTTTCGATCGTCCATGAGCCAAACTGTTTTTAACACAGAAGTAATGCCAAAAGAACAAAACATGAACAACCACGCTACGAAACTTGATGTATATACCTGATGAAGGACGGTGCGTAACCATTTTTGTCAGCTTCTCTTTCCTCTTCCTCGTCTTCCTTTCGCCCTTTCGATACATTTTTCTCGCGAATTTCATCTCTCCATTTGGCATTGTTTTGCATTTCAGCTAATCGAGCAGCTTTTTCTTCTTCTGTTAGAACCCGACGCGGTTCCCTAGCTTTATTCGAATTTTCACCTCTTCCGGTAGGAAGCTTGATCAACTTATATTCTTTGGTCGGCCGATTGGAGTTTTCGCCGACTTCGTCGCCATGTTTCTTTCGCATCTGAGACGGTTTAGATAAGAAATTATCGTTATATCATTTTTGTTACCTCAACTAATCCGTAAGATTTTCTTTTAGAATCTTCACTATTATCGTTACTGGGTCGGCGCCGTTTTCGAGTTTCCTCGTCATGTTTTGATTCGGTATCGGAACCCTGCAGAAACGAATGGTAATGGATTTATGCATGTGATTGAAATAGCCATTTTTCTGGACCACTACCGCCCAAGATGGTTAGCTGTGATCCGCGCCCACAGAAGCGATTGACGGATCGATTAAGTAACTAAGTATGTAAGATTAAAATAGCCATTTTTTTCTATTCACGAGTACAAGAACATTGAAAAGGGAAGCATTTAAAAAGCTATTTAAGTGCTTTTCTGGAATAAAATAACACAAATGGCTTGGCTTGACTCGCCCACAATATGAAAATCTTGTATCGGAGATATTTTCGGTCTGCGCGCGGTGATTCATTCGGAAATACTTGTGGGGCAAACCGGCTACGGCACTTTTTGAAAACTAGTCATTTACATTTCATTTTTAGAAAATTGGTGGCAGTGGCTGTGGATATCTCCAAGTGAAGTGAATAAATCGCCATGAAATAGGATTATAAACAATTTCTTGAAAACCAAAACATACTGAGAAATCTCCTTTTTGCAGATGATGGGGAATATGAGAATCAAAGGTACGCTTTTCTTTTTTACAAGATGAGCTCTGTTCGTCCAGGGAATGATATGGCGAACTAGTATATCTTCTTTCTTCTCTGTAAAGCTAGATCAGTAAGATTTTTAAAATAGTATTAATTAATGTCATTGACGAATTAACGAGAATTTACTAAAATGATAAGAAAATTTGAATTAAACAACCTACCTGGATTCATTCTTAACTCCGTTTGGAGAACGACCACTTCTGCTTGCACTACTAGACCTCTTTCTCTTTGAATATTCGAACTCCCGTGAAATCCTATCACCACATCTGGATCTCGAACTATATCTTTTACGCGAACTAAATAAATGCATTCCCAATCTATTACAGATTATACAACGCACCTAGATGACTCCCTTTTTCCCGCACTCCGAGAACGGGATCTACGCCTTCTTGGAGATCTTGAGCTCCGTGTGTAGCTCAACTCAGTGGATTTCGACTTTGAGCGTATATTACTATCATATGTTCTTCGTTCCACACTGGAGTCTCTTCTTCGTATACTTGTATGTTGTTGATTTTCAACCGTGATTTTTCTTTTTCTGCTTGACGATGGCGACCTTCTTGTCTCTTTATTCTGTATTTTCCCATTTCTACTAGAACTAGACGAACTTCTCGATCTCTTTTTTTTCTTCTTCTTTTTTTTATCCTTTTTACTTTTTTCTTTCGTTTTTTCACTCTTTGATGTCATCATAGATTTAAGCATTGTCTGCAGCCTCAATTTCATCAGAGGATTGTCCATGATTTCACGTCTTTTTGTTTCTTCTCGGACTTTAACAGCAACGAAGGGATCCTCCGACTTGATAATATCTTTTTGAAGAGAAGTTTTTAATCCAGTTGATTGAATAGAATTGCAAACAACTCTGAAACATTATTGATAATTTTGCTAACAGATGACTTGCCAACTAGCCTGGTTCCAACAATGGTATCGATCGCCTCTGATTTCGGCGCATTGACAACATCGGAGTATTTTTCCAAATTTGTTTGAACCTATATACTTAAATTATAAAAATGAAAAAATTATTTACGCACCTTTCCAAGTAGACAATCTTCTCGGTGCACACTGCCTTTAGTACCTTCATACATCCACCCAATTGACGCATCTTTGCTCATCTAAACAAGAACAATTATTCTTTCAGCGGAAAGAGTGTTGACCGACCATAACACCAACGACACCACGAGCTAGTTTTCATACGCCCCATTGAATTATATTGCCCAATACAATATAATTCAATCACCAGTGAAACGACGGATGATAACGGGAAAAACAAGCTTAAACTGTCGTTTTTCCGGAATTCTACGACGTTGCCTAAAAATGCATCGACTAACATTTTCATTTGGCCAAAGAGATGTTTTGATGAAACGGGGAGAGGCACCGTTTTGACAGCTAAAATAGATTTTGGTATTTATCTATCTAAGGTTATGGTAAAAAGGATAGGGTGGCGGCGAAAATTCAAAACTAGTTATCCGCTGTTTCACTGGTACGAATGGGTGAGTCGTGGAGCAAGCCAGTTACACCCGGTACTTTTTATTTTAAAAATTAAAAAAAACGTTTGAAGAATTGTGATCAGAAAGAAACAATATAAGATGGTAAATTGCAACGAGCCCGTAACCATACAGAAGTTATGAGTAACAAAAAAAAATACGATTAGATACCGAAGCCATGTCAGGAGGATTACAAATTAATAAATATTAAATACAACGAAAACAATAAATGCTACAGGGTAGCATAGAAAGCAATAAGAAGGACGTGACGGAGGTATTGAATATAGGTATACCACAAGTTCTACCGATGAAACAGCGGCGAAAGAGGGCCTGAGGGTACGTGAGTGTACCCTTTTCGTTTTCAGACTATTTGTGGAAACGGCGGTGGATTCGCGGCAAGCCGCCCGGCATATTAGTTAATACTGGTAACCTCTGCCGTACCACCGGTGGAAATCCTTGAATAAACGAACGAAGTCATTTGTGATTGTGTACAATGAGCGTGTTTCTTTCTTGATGTCAATAAAAAGAAGCAGAAGATCACAGTTTCTTCAGCAAGTGCGCGGTTTCATAAAAAACCGAAGGAAGCAACACTAACTTTTGAAAATGTCCTCTTAATTTCTTATACATAATTTCTCCTATTTTAAACGCAAAACAATGATCAATCGGCTTAGCTCAATAAGAAAAAAAATGAAGATGAAATGCATTAATTTAAATTAAAACACAATTATTTTCCATTTTTAATCCTTAGAATTTAAGGAAAAAGATTAAAACACAAAAAACATAATTTTTTCATCTGACTTCAAAAACAAACAGTAACGAAAATCACTTGCTGCAATTGCATTTCATAGGCTCCATGGAAATATTTTTCACCTCATAGTCGGCAATCACCGATGACAGCTTTCGCTTATTCATTGAGCTCTGTTAAAAAGCGGTTGTTATCAATCGGAACCAACAGCAGCTTACATCGAACGCAACAAAATTGATTTGCACGAATTTTAATGAGCGGTAACTTTTTTGTCACCCTATTCAATGAAAGATGCTAATGAAGGAAAATCCTAGGATTAACATTATCATTTGCCACTAGTAAAAAGGGAAACCGCGGGGATAGCTCGTGCCTGACGAGTTGGGTATCACTGAGCAAATGTTAATCACCTATTATACAGTTATATTATGCGCAGAGACCGGGATGCATCACTCTTCGTTGTAAATTTTTTTGGTTAAATGGGGTGATGCTGGTAGGAATTGCATAAGATTCTGCATTCATTATAAACATGCTTAAAGAAGGTTTCTCTAATTTAATTGATAAACTAGACTAGGCTATATGAAGAATCGAAGGGCTCAGAGTATCATTAAAGAAATAAGGGAATTTGTGAAATTGAATGCTTGAAATTTTTTCGCGGAAAAAACCGATGGCGAGAGATCGATAGAATTCAAGGAAGTGGCTAGGCCGCGCGATCTCGTCCATGCGATTTATCGGCCACCTTTGAAAAAATCGGCGGCTCTTTCAAATAAATAAAGTAAACATTTAGATTATAGAATATTAATTGGAAACCATTAATGGAAATGAGGGGGAGGAGAGCACAGTTTCAATGTGCACACCAAAAAGATCTTAGGTAATTAGGCAGATTGCGAGCTGTTAGTATAATTAGGTAAAAAAGTATTTTTCAGTCTATTTAGGCAATAAAACGGCCTAACTTGATTATGCTTAATTCGTTAATAATTAGGCAGCTTAAACAATTTTAAGCATTTTGCTGCATTACATTTTTCGAAACGTTTGGAATAAACCACAAGCTTTAGAATGAAACCCAATCGGTAAATTATAAGTCCGACAGGCCTGAGAATGTTATCATCGAGAACGGGAAAAATAAGTGTAGAAAAAAAAATAAGGGAATAAAATGCTGCTTGATTATTTTTTAAATGCAAAATACGGCAATTAAAAGAATTCTGATCGCTTCTAAACAAAAATACGCACAAAAAAGGAAATGACTATGTGACTGGATATTTCTGGGCGATTCCGGTACATAACTCGTAAAATTTCGCTTCATCATGATATTTGAAATGCCACAGCGCCTCAAAGTAATAATCATCCCATAAATCCCCTTTGAGGCCACACTTTGGCTTATGCTTAAGCTTATGCTTAAGCTTATGCTTAAGCTTAGGCTTAGGCTTAGGCTTACTTCAAGTCGAGAAGTGCATAAGCTGCGGTCCTATTCATATCTAAGATTAACTAAGTTATGATTAACTAATAAGCAAAAAAATCCAAAAAAAAATAGCAAAAATTGTTCATCGTTTGAATCGCGCCACGCGTGAAAAAAAGTGGAATCGTAGTTTTCGTGTCAAAAGTAAGCGCCACGCGTGAAAAAACAACTTGCAAATATTTTAACAACAACAAACATTTTCAGAAAAGAAATCAAGAAAAAAGCTCCAAAAATTACTAAAAACGAGTGGACCCCAGGCCGGTAATACGCAAATTTTAAGGCCGGTAATACGCAAATTTTAAGGCCGGTAATACGCAAGAAAAATCATATAATGCTTAAAAATTCGTGATTCACATCGTCACGGCCAATGGTCATTTCGAAATTGGTAAGATTGAGAAACTAGTCTCAATTTGTGTCAGTCATATTCGATCTGAAGTATTTCTGCAAGTCGTTTAGTTATTCGAAAATAACCTGTTTAAAAAGCTACAAATAACATTTAGAAATTAAGGAAAATAACAAATAATTTGCAAATTTTTGAAGGATCGATCGGCGAACTTCAGCGGGTCGATGAAGCCGAAAAATCTGCTACAACGTTGCCAATCAGATTCGTCAACTTGTCAATTGATTTTAAAAAATTAAAATATTTCTAGAAATGGTTTTGAAGTTTCGCTCTACTAATTGAAAATGGAAGTGCACAAAATATTCGTCAAGAAAAAAACAGGTATGGACGAACACTGCTGTTCGCGCGCCATGCATATTGGTAAATAGCTTACCCGACGTCTTTTTGTAATTGTGTTTTGTGCAGAGAATGCGGCGTCCGAAAATGAATCGAAGAAAACAGCGGTCGACGAGAAAACCCCTGAATAATAATAATTGCTGTTGAAATTTAGGTCTTACTTGGTTTTATGCCTTTTGTAATTCACTTTCTACGCGTTGTTATCAGTTTCACCGAAATAAATGAGGAATTTTCTTCTAGAAATTTCCTTTTTGCAAAGCAGAATGGAACAACAATAAATAAACTAGCAGTGGTAGGTTCCGCTCCTAAATTTGGCTCAAATGAGGTTACAGTCGGATTTTGTTAGGCTGGAGTGCAGCCTAAGTAGAGCAAGCAAGCCCTGTAACAGGGACCTGTAACTCGTAAATTTTATGCGAACACATTTTGTTGATTGTTAACTAAAAACTGCCAAAATTATATTGACAACACTATCTTCTTCTCGTTTTTTTGCTAGCCTAGATGCGCGGTGATCACGTAATCCATTGTTGACGCTAAAAAAATGTTTTTTTTCAAGCAGTTTGTTCCCTTATGTCGGTTATAGCTGTATGTATGCTGCTTTTTTTTGCGACTCGCATACCTCGTCATTCTCGAGGTATTTCATTATCGGCTCGTCCTCTCCTATTTGTCGCGGCCAACGTTATCGGCCGTTAGTTCTCTGGTATCCCGAAATCCTTGTTTCACTGATCCTTTGAGAAATCTGCCAGCCTTAAAACGCTACCATTCTATTTTTGTATACTCTTTTTCCTAAAATTTTTATTAAAAAATCAAGTCAGAAAAAAAAAACAAGAAAATGAAAAATATAAAAGGTGAATAAGTTGCTGCTTTAGTTTGAGCTAGTGTGCTAATTAAAAATTGGGAGGAAATTGGCTGGAAGTGCCACTTCGGCCACCTCGGCCATCTCGTTCAAACTAATTTTTCTTCGCTTTTCTTAATAAAATGCGGTCAATTATCCATAATAATCTTTATATGATAAGAAAAATTGAGATCGCTTTCAGTGTGAAGAGCCTCATTGAATCATCTTCAAATTGAACCCATGGATTTGCGTGGAGAAGGTAAGCAAAATCTCAAACCTGAGTTATTTAACATTTATTTTATAATAAGAATGAAAGTACAAAATTAAACGAAAATGTAGAAACAAAGAGGAGAATGATAAAATCTACAGAACGCAACCGGAGGAGCCATTTTTATATTGATGGGGCGGTATGTATGTGGTTTGCTTAGTGTACACCGATATTCAAAGAAGAAGGCGAAAACAGTGAGTCACAGCCTTGGGATTCAAATATAAAAAGAAAAAGAATAGAAGCTAAATATTAAAAGCGTCGATAAGAGGGGAGGACTGTTTAATATATATTAAAAATGTCCTCCTCACTTTGTGATATTGTGTCATAAGTTTAAAAGATTGGAATGCTGGAAACTAAAAGCTTACAGTATGTTGTTTTTGATAGGAAAAATAATTGAAAAATTTATTAAGATGAAATCATTGATAAACTGAAAAGAAAAGCGCGTAAGAAGCCCGGAGAGCACTGAAATGGAGTGGCTATTGCTTGCACTCCATTAGGCTGATGTTAGGAAATTGTAAGCCTCAAGCTTGGGTAATTAAACCTTTATGTCAGCAATGAGAAAAGTTAGCAATATGTAACAAATTAAAAAAATGAAACTATAAAATAATAGAGTAAATTGAAGTGAGCTCTACTGCAGCTCTTTTATACTGTGCTGTCAAATGTAGGCGGAGCTTTACAGTGTAACAGAAGTTACACAGAGATTTGTTAAAATGTCAATTATAATGGGGAATGTGCGATTGCATGAAGCAATGTTACAATAACTTTAATCAGCCAGAGTGGTTGATGGGAAAGCGTGGGAGGAAATATATTAGGTTGATGCAAAAGTTATGTCGTTTTTATGTTGTTTACTTTTGTGAAAGATTTTTGAATAAAATGTTTGGTTATCTGTGGTCGTGTTATATATCATTTTGAAGAGCGTAATTCGCTCTATCTACTCGTTTTATTTATTTTTCCTTGAAATAATTATGTCACTTTTTATAGCATTTCAAAAAAGCATGGATAAAAGGCAAATTCGAACGATTTTCTTGTTCCAGTTCAAACTAGGCCGAAACTCTGTCGAGACAACTCGCGATATCAACGATGCATTTGGCCAAGAAACCACTAATAAACGTACGGCACAACGGTGGTTCAAAAAATTCCGTAGCGGTGACGAGAGCCTCGAAGATGAAGATCGTGACGGCCGCCAGTCTGTGATTGACAACGATCAATTGAGAGCCTTAATCGAAGCCGATCCTCTCAAATCAACACGAGAAGTTGCCGAAGAACTCAACGTTGACCAATCAACAGTCGTTCGTCATCTGAAGCAAATAGGCAAATCAAAAAAGCTCGACAAATGGGTGCCACACGAATTAAACGAAAATCAAAAAAATCGTCGTTTTGAGGTGTCGTCCGCTCTTCTTTTACGCAACAAAAATGAGCCGTTTCTTGATCGGATCGTAACTTGTGATGAAAAGTGGATCCTCTACGACAACCGACGACGTTCCGCGCAGTGGTTGGATCGTGATGAGGCTCCTAAACACTTTCCGAAGCCGAAACTCCACCAAAAAAAGGTTATGGTGACTGTTTGGTGGTCTGCAGCCGGTCTCATTCACTACAGCTTCCTAAATCCGGGCGAAACAATTACAGCAGAGAAGTACTGCCAGCAAATTGACGAAATGCATCAGAAGTTACGACGTATGTGCCCGGCATTGATCAACAGAAAGGGACCAATTCTTCTCCACGATAATGCTCGGCCACATGTCGCACAACCGACCCTGCAAAAGCTGAACGAATTAGGCTATGAGACTCTGCCTCATCCACCATACTCACCAGACCTCTCGCCCACCGATTACCACTTTTTCAAGCACCTCGACAACTTCCTTCGCGAGAAATGCTTCAAAAGCCAAGACGATGCCGAAAATGCCTTCAAGGAGTTCGTCGCTTCCAGAAACCCGAACTTTTACGGTACCGGCATAAGGAAACTTGTTTCTCGTTGGCAAAAATGTATTGATTCTAATGGTTTTTATTTCGATTAATAAATTTGATTTTAAACAAAGTTATGGTCATTTAAAGTTGAAGGTTCAAAAACGACATAACTTTTGCATCAACCTAATATTAATTAGAAAAGATAGGGCGAGGTCAGGAGAGTGCTCGAATCGAGTACAAGCACTCAGATGGATCACACATCGCGCAAGATCCCAATTTTTCTCGTATATAAGGGGCTTCGAGTTCTTGTATAAAAATAAACGATTAAAAAACGAGATCTACAGCGAATAAAATTTATTCGATAAAGGAATGTGTTAAATCCAAAAATCAACAAAAGAGCAAAATAAATTGCAGACGAAGAACACAATTCTTTAGCCTAAAATATCATTCAAAAAAGCCTCTCTAACCTTAGCTAAGGAGTGCGCTACCCGTTTGGTAGAGTGCTGTTACGCAGTTTCTGTGAGTCTTGTAAAAGTGTGTAAGGCAGTAAGCCACCGGCTACTTCTCAAAGCATAGTTATCTGTGATCTGCGAGCGAATAACAGATCAACATAGTAACTAAATAAGACCTTTTATTATACTAAACAACCAAAAATCAATAAAAGAAACAACTGTAAAATAAGAATGTTACGATGTGAACCTTCCCCAATCGCTAGTTTATATTTTTATATACAAATATGACTATACGCAGTTATTCTTTGCGAACGCATACATAACCAAAAATAAAAGTACTTTCATTTCTACCGTAAATCTCGATTATCCTCGTACTACTCTGTTTCAAGGCGAAGTATTGCTTTCTTCCCTTCCTCTGGGATGCGCGCTAACGCCCCGCCCCTTTGCTCATCCTATGATAACGAAACTTGTTGTTGTTTACGACTCGAAATCTTATTTGAATTTGTTATTCAATTTTCTTGGGCATATCTTGTTATTGTTATTGTAATTGTAAATGCGCGCTCACGCCCCGCCCCTTCTTGCTCATCCTGTGATAACTAGTGTGTCGTGTCGATTCAAAAATCGATCAATTTTGATTCGATTTGTTGAACGGGCAAATCGATTTGAATCGATTCGATTCGAGAGTGTCTTTCGAGTTTTTGATGTTGTTGGATGTTGCCCAGGCTGCCCTTTTTCTTCGCTTCGCACGCATACCTAACCAAAAATAAAATCTCTATTTTGTTTCCCTTGCTCCCCGCCGATTTATTATTGCTTTTGTATGTTCTGTTTCTCATCGCGTTCTCCGCTTCCTTCGATATCGTCGAGTCATATTTTTGATGTTGATGTGTTTCAATTTATTTTTCTTTTATGACGTCGTCGAACTTCTGTTCGTCGAAACTGCAGCCAAAAAAAAAACCAATCCAATTGATCCAACTGAGACATGGATAACGTTTCTACTGCAGAATTGATCAAATGCAAACTTCTGAAGAGAATTTTAACCAAGCTGTATGGAGTTTCAATTGCTGTATTGCCAAGTTCTGCCAAGGATCTGTTAAAGAACTGCGATTTCGAGAGCTGAGAATTTAGTCGCTGCTATCTAGGACAAGCGTCAAGATGGTCAGAAGAATGTGATCACGATGGCATCCATGAGCAATCATCACACTCAACATCGTTAGAAAAGCAGAGGAGAACATGAGACGCTACACGATAATTGTGGAAACAAGAATACAGAGAGCAAAGGAATTAAAACTTTGTTATCGTTGCTTGCTTGCATCAATGACGTTATCCACGTCAGTGCAACCACAGATGTTTAAAATATGTTGAATCAGGTCTCTTTTATTAATCTTGGGTTAGCTTACATTACAAGTTTGAAGGAACGCTTTCGTACAAGGTCATAACCTTGTGTAAAAGCGGTCGCCTTTGATCTTATTACAACAAAGACCGTATGTTGCGCTTGACCATCTGTTTCTACTTTCTGTCGCTAGCCCCGCTCCTTTTTTTTGTAATGCAAATAAAAATAATATTGCGGCCTAGCCGCGAGCTTTCCGCTGTTGTCTATTACGGGGTGCGGAATAAATAATAGGATGAGATTTTGCGGCAGATCTGGCGCTGCACCGGCACGCACCACCGCATTGTCTTTACAGATGAGACGGTTCACGTTCGCGGTGGAGGCTGGCCAAAACGGCCAAAACGATCGGATAATCGCCACAGAATTTCAGTCGACTTTTTAGAATGGGAAATTCCTCAATACCACTTCTCATACGGCCTCCATGATGGTTTCTGGAGAAATCTGTGTAAACGGCAAAACTGCGCTCATTTTTGTGGATCCACGAGTCAAAGTGAACCAAATTTATTACAGAGAACGCATTTTGGAGGCTGGTGTACTTTTCTGGGTTAGAAATCACTTTGCTGTAAATTCTTGGATCTTCTAACATGACTCTGCTCCAGCTCATCGCGCCAGAATGGCTTTCTTTTCTTTTTTTCGTCTTCAAAAAATGTCTTGCTTAAAATATTGTTGTAGGGATTAAGGCAAAGTGACTCAGTCAAAATTGTTTACTTCAATTATTTTTCTAAAAAAAGTAAAATTCAAAAAAAAATATTTATTGATTTTTATTTACTCATTTATGAAGCTCACGTTATTACGATATTTCTCTATGTAATAATAACTTTTGGTTTTTCAGCAACCCGTCTTTCCGGAATTAATTGCAGAAATACTATTTCGTTTAATAACAAGAAAATAAAGTCATTTGAGTTTTTATTTTATCACAAATATATTAAAAGAACAATCCTTAAATATGAAATTCATTTTTTAAATGATTTTTTGAGACCTCTTAAATGAAAGTCATGTAGAATAGATAAAGCTCCACGAATTTCTAATGGGGTTATTCATGAAACGCACAATTGCATTTTAATGCAAATAATGCCACATTAATGTTATTCACGATTGCATTTTAATGCAAAAAAATGCATTTTTTTGCATTAAAGTGCTTTTTATGAATAGCCCCATAAGAGAAATATACAATTTCGAAAATTGAAAGGCAATAAGATAAAAATGTACAAATGTGATTCGAGAGCAACTCCAATGAAGATGTTTCTTAATCTCATTTGGCGTTCCGAACTAACGTCTAATATAGCGACGAGCCGGTTGTGGCGGTCTCGGATCCGCATTTTTGACTGGATCCGATATTCCCATAGGACGTCCGTCCGGTGCACATTGGTCATCAATTGGATCAATATTTGCGCGACGACCGTTAATGCCACACCGACTTTCTAACTCTTTTCGTCGACGTGCTTGGTACTTGGCCATGAAATCCAAAACGGATAATTGTGTTTTTTCGGAGAGACGTCTATAGTATGGCTGCTTGCGAAATTCCGGAATGGTTTGGGTCACTGACACGTATTCCACGACAATGCGCTGAAATTATATATTAATTTTAGATTTCTCATATCAAAACGCGCATTTCATTTCATGAATTATATTTAGAAGTGGTGGCCGTGTCCGACGATCTCACCTCGGTCACAGAGTTTTTAAAATTAAAATTCTTGGATTTACCAGTTCACTCTCTAACCTCAACCAACATGCGCATGTACAACCTTCTCCAAAACTTAGGAAATTGGCTAAGTAGGTCAGTTGTTGCTATTTTTACTCTCAAGTGGCCGGTTTCTTGCAATGTCGATACGATATATATATATTAATTAATTAGAAATTCACTCAAGATGCCCGGGATAATAGTTTGCCTAGGCCACAGTCACCAATATTGCTTTCGTCTTAAAATCAGTTGCATTTATCAGAAAATTCTTACAAGCAGTCTCTGCATATTGAACTTTTCTACATATAAGAAACACTTCTCCGTCCTTCTCTGATATTCGTGGTAATGAGCACACATAAATATCTCACAGGCATCTATAATTGGTTGGCATTGCCATCGATCGGCTAGTTGGAGCAAGTAGTCGACGCTCTTTTCTGGAAAAAAATGTGGCTTAATAATTTATTGCGCTTAAACTCTGGTTGAACTCTTTATTAATCTAAAAAAAAAGTCTAACTTATCAGATTATTATCATGTTATATAGGTAAGACTTCCTCAAAAATTTCGTGAATTATTTTAAATTAATAACTTACTGGAAACACTCTGTTTATGCGGGTAGACACATCTCAAAAATGTAACGACCTCTGTGAAACTCTCCAACTTTAACTCGTAAACATCTAGGTTGGCGCTAAGTTCTCCATAGAAGAAGGCCTTGAAAAATGGAGAAATCATAGACAAATATTGCTTGTTGACCCTAATAAGCCTATCCTCCACCTTTAGCAGGGCGTTCTCCGTTTGGGGCAGCATGTCGAAATAGTCGTATACCATTCCAAAATTCGCCATTTTGATGACATTTAGAGAAATTTCGATTTTCAGCGATGTCATGTTCTCTCTCGTCATTTGCTCTTTGAACTTCAACTTACGAATGTTGGAGTGATTAGCTCCCGTAAATCGTCCGGTAAATGCGTCGCATTTTACTGAATTCGTGAAGTGTGCGCGAAGTTCAATCTCAACTTGAGCTGACCACGTCGCCGGAGGTTTGAAATAGGCGACAAAGCATTCGAATGAGTTAGCTTGAATATCGATTTGCCTAAAAAAATAATCTTACTTTTTTTTTACGAAAGAGAACAAAGTATGTTATAGATCTAATAATGGAATTTTGAAAAAAAAATGAATTAAATTCGACTATTTTTGTCATCTAGAATAGCAGAATAATATTTATAAAAAACGAAACATTTAACGAACCATTTCACACAATTCATAAAGGTCCAATAACGAAAACATTTGTTATCTTCATCCAGCAACACTTCGAAGGTCGCATTTGTCTTAAAATCATCGCGCAAGTCCAGAATTTTTACTGGATATTCCTCAGCTTCCGGTTTTATGATTGGCATCGTTTATCTCAATTATTAGACAAGGTACTCTGAAATTCAAAGAAAATCATTCACAGAACTGAATATTTTTAAGGTGAAATGATAAAGGCAAGTGGAAATAAATGTTAAATTAAAAAAAAAACACCAAAATAGGAAATTTGCTGAGAAATGATTTGGTCAGAAACTGGAGTAAAACATCGCATAAAGATAAAAATAATAATCGATGAAATTCTGGTTTTCTTACGAGGATTTCTGACCGTTAATCGGTCTCCCTCGGTGGTGATCGAGGTGCGTCTGCTCGTTGCGAGACCCGCGTGTCTAAAAATGACCCTTCTAGGAAATGACCCCCATCACAGTTATCACCTCGCACATATAAAACTGTATTCGAGGCAGAAATCGATGTTTTTGGTGTCCACAAAATTGGTGAGCGGAGCACGGACTGCAGCAGTGAAGAGTGTATTGTGGGAGATATGGTCTTTCTCTGCAGGTAATCTACATACGAGAATGTGCTTCCTTGTTTTTGCCAAAGAATTCTCTGAGTTGTACTGTAGTCTCAATGGAAGAGCATAGGGATGAGGTATTTCATTAACCACAATCAACTAAATGAATTGCGAACCGTAATCTACCGTAATGAAGCCTCGTAAATTGGAATTACTGAAACAAGCGACACGAAACACATGTTCGTGTGCAGATTGCTCAACGGAGTAAGGTCATACCTCCCACAATACATACATGCATGCGAGCAGTCCGTGTTCCGGCAACCCATCGGGGACGGGGTCATCAATAACAGCGGACGGAAGTTTCGTCAGAACACCAGAATTTCATCGATTACATTGCCGGAATCCATCGCAATAATTTTTATCTTTATGCGGCGTTTTACTCCAGTTTCTGATCAAACTATTTCTCAGAAAATTTCATATTTTGGTTTTTTTTAATTTAACACTTATTCCCACTTGTCCTGATCATTTCACCCTTCGCACCTTAAAAATGTCCAGTTCTGTACATATTTCTCCTTGAATTTCAGAGTACCTTCTCTAACAATCGATATAAAGATGCCAACCAGAAAACAGAAGCTGTGGAATATCCAGCAGCCAATGATTGGCGATGTTGTTCTCATTGAACCTCCTTTCTGACAGATTGCCCTGTGTTGGTTTCCATTGCAGCAATGACATCTGTGGTTGCACTGACGTGGATAACGTAAGCCACGATAACAAAATTTCAATTCGTTTGCTCTCTGTTTCCTCGTTTCCACAGTTGAAAACTTGCGGCAGTCCTTGGGATGATGGCGTATTGTCTTCTACACAGAAAGAACACGGCTTTTCGATTCTCTGCGATTGTAGAGCAGCAGAAGATGTATTGTTTGAAGCGACATCAAGTAGCCCTCTGAGATTCTGGAGAAGAATGCGTTATAACCGTTGCTTTCTTCCGCACTGCTCCTCCAGCATATTAACAGCAATTCCATGATTGTCATGTATTGCTTGTAGACACTTGATCAGCTCTCTCGCTTCCCCGAACGCGACAGATTTCAGATAATGAAGTTTTGTCAGCTCGTCAACACGAAGAATTGCCATGATAGAATTGAATGACTCACGGAACTCATAGTGCGAAAGAATATCACAAGCAAAAGTGGGTAGACACATTTGTGGCAGTGTAATGTGGCCGAAGTGTTCAAATGTAGTGACCATCATTGGCTGATTAATCACAGGCGTCGTCCCGAATGACGACGAAATTGATTGTGCTTGCACACCGCTATGTGCAAGGTTTTGTTGATTAGAAACAATTTGCACAAGCGTCTGCTCACCGTAGAACAGATCCAAACAAGAGAACGTTACGATCTATGTATGTATTCTTATATACTTACTTAGTTCCTTAGTCGATCCGTCTATCGCTTTTGTGGCCGCGGATCACAGCTAATAATGGCTTGCGATCTAGGGCGATAATGGTTCATGAACAAGTCATTTGATTTCCTCGAAATATTGACACTTCCTTTCGTAGTGAGTCGGACGTTCTCATGGGGTCCTCCGACAGGTCGTTTTTGGTTTCGAGGAATGCATTCTTTTATAGTTTTGTCCATCTTCCGTCAGTTCTCCTCATAATGTGTCCGGCCCATCCTAATTTTTCTTGATGTATTTGAGTGGGTCCGTGACTCATCTTCGTATCTTCGTCCGTCCGCATCTTCGCGGTGTAAGTCTTGTTGGCGTCACACGGATTCTTCCGGCGGTGCTCTGTGTAAGGATCCACGTTGCAGATTCGTATGTCAGAAAAGTTGAGCTCGAATTCAGGGGCAGGTGAGAGCGTCGTTGGTGGTTTTGATGTTGTTGAATGTTGCCCAGGCTGCCGTTCTTCTTCGCTTCGCACGCATACCTAACCAAAAATAAAAATTTATTGTTTCCATTGCTCTCGCCGATTTATTATTGCATTTTATGTTCTATTTCTCATCGCGTTCCCCGCTTCCTTCGATATCGACGATTACGTCTTGCCGCATATTTTTGATTCTGATGTGTTTCAATTTATTTTTCTTTTACGACTTCATCAAAGTTTCGATCGTCAACAATTGTCGAGTCCACCTATAGCTCTTCATAAAACAGGCTGGCCGGTCCCTAAAATGCATCTGAAACCTAGCGTTCCTCGAAAAGATTAGAAACGTAAATAAAACATGCACGATGTTTTCCAGTGACCCGCAGTGAAATTGATGATAAAAGGATCAGCGAGAATTAAATAGTGAACAAGAGAGAATTTAAAATTTGAAGCAAAAATTAAAGGAAATTTTAAGACTTTCCCTGTAAGACGTCTTGTCGAAACCCTCTCCGGCTCCGGTTCTGTCAAAACCCATTAAATTAACGTTGGCGAATGAAAAATAATTATTAAATAAAGAAGAAAAAAGAGTACAAATCATAAATTAAAATTAAAAAGTGAATCGGCGTCGTCATCGTCCCAAGAAAAAAGGAAACATTGTTTTTCGGCCTAAAAATGGGAAGTGCGAGTCGCCGGCTGCATTCCTGTCGAGCGCGCCGCGGTCCGGCATATCAAGCTCACCGGCAGATTGATTCAAACGCTTCTGACAAATAGGGAATAAAAATAGAAAATCGGCTTGAAACGGCGAAAATGGTCGGAAAAATAAAATTTAGAAATTTTTGGCGTTAAGACTATGCGGGGGGAAATCGATAAAACCGGACAGTGTGTCGTTTCGAAAGCATTTCGAGAAATTATTCCGAAAAATCAACGAGAAACATTTTTCGAAAATTTCTCGAGAATTTTGTCGTGAAATTTTTTATCGAACACCTCATTTTTCGAGAATTTTTTGAAAATTCGAGAAAAACGCGATTTTTAAAAGAAAATTTCGATAAAAAAATAATAAACTAGTTCGAACGACACTCCGAAATAACGCAACGCGCGTTGTTTATCGTAATTCTCGAGAAAATTTTCGAAAATTTTTCGAAAAACGCATTTTTCGAGAAATCATTTTTTGAAACGACACACTGGACCCGGAGTCTCGAGTTGTCGATCTTAATGGAACAACTACACAATCTACAAGAGACATGGCTGCAGGAATATACAATATATGACTTCATATATAACCCACCTCTATAACATAATCAATTTATAGATAGAAAACGTCTTTTTATGAGGCATACTAAAAACAACAGACCAAAAGATATAGACAACATCTTATTTGAAACAAGCGGCTTAACCATTTTCATTTTTTCTTGTCCGCCTGCTCAGCAATTTTTTTCAGCTCATCTGGTGTCATATCGGCGCAGTTTTCATATCCATCATCCTCCTGAAAATGCAAATGTACGTGGAAAATTCAATGCGGGTATACCCCCTCTTTTTTCTCCTCATGTTTGGCTTCCTTTTTAGATTTTTTGGATTTTTTCGATTTTTTCGATTTTTTCGATTTTTCCGTTCCCTTCGTTTTTTCCTCTTTTTTCGGTTCTTCTTTCGGTTTTTGTACAGCCCGCGGAGGCGACTTTTCCTCTTTCTTTGGGATAGGTTCCATAGGTATGGATTTTGCCGTCTCGACAGCGGGTTCAGGGACTGTTACACATGAATTCTTTGCCTGTTCTGCGCTCTTCCTGCTCGATATATTGCTCTTGTCCGATTTCTTTCTTCCACACGACATCATGGTGATGATGGCGAAAGTGAGCAAATAAATCATGTAGAAGAGTTGAATAACATGGTAACAAGACGAAGAGGCATCCGACTAAAACTTTTGTTAAAACTTTTTAAAAGTAATCAATCTGACGTCCCCGTGTTTTTTGTCGATTTCAGAAGATATCATTATGGAAATGCGACATACATAGATTACCAGGCGAAAACGGCTAGGGCAATGGAAGTCAAAAACTTAATTTCCGTCAATAACTTTTTTTCTAGGAATTATTATTGCAGACAAATCTTCAAAAATTTGAGCACATTGGGAAGGTGCTCCACAAAACGCTGCAGTGACCCCACAAAGTTTTGCTGAAACTTATTTTCTGATTGTGACGAGACCTATTCACTTTCATTCATATCTGTGGGCAGAAGCGGATAACTACGGGCCGTCTCATAATTTTCGTCTAATTCAGAACAATGGTCCGAAACCCGTCGATCTAAGTTAATTTCATTTAAAAACCTTTGCTTTGGCGCATATTTAATTGTCTGAAATTGGAAATTATACAAATTTTATTGTTTTTTTCGGAAAATTAATAAAAATATTTTGTGAAAATTCAAAGCGGAAACGAGAAATGTTCTTTAGGTCTTAAAAAAAATTAATTTTTATTATAATTGCGTAAAGTTAGATGTGCATTGTACAAACACTTTCCCCTCAGATTCCCGCATTCCGTTTTTAAAATTATAAGAGACAACTTTGTATCTTATTCAAATATTATTCTTGCTTCAATGTTTATTTTTGACTTGTCTTTTGACAAGTCAGGGATGAAATACATCAAAAAGAAAATTTTAAGGCGCTATCTTAGTTGGGGGGGGAGGTCAATGGTTTTTAGTCATTTTTGGAGGTTTTTGCAAATTTTTTTTTCTGAAAATGTTATTAGACATACTCGAATAACACTAGCATTTAGAACAATTTTATTTGCAGACAACAAAAATACGCCCAAAAAAGAAAATAACTGGGTGACTGGATATTTCTGGGCGATTCCGGCCCATATCTCGTAAAACTTAGCTTCATCGTGATATAGAATGATTCACTGTCTGATGGTCGAAACCCAACGCTTGCAAAGTCTTCAAACGACATTCTCGCGACACCGGGCCATCCATTGAAAACTGTAAACGACTTGAAATCGAGGAATGCATCAGCGGCGGTCCTATTCATATCTATGATTAACTAATAAGCGAAAAAAAACCCAAAAGAAATTGCAAAAATTGCTCACCGTTGAATCGCGCCACGCATGAAAAAAACTACTTACAAATATTTTAACGATAACAGCAAATATTTTCAGAAAAAAAATTTGCAAAAACCTCCAGAAATGACTAAAAACCATTGACTTCCCCCCCCCCAACTAAGATACCGCCAAAATTAGGATGGGCCGGGCACATTATGCGGAGAACTGACGAAAGATAGACAAAACTAATACAAGAATGGATTCCTCGAGACCAAAAACGACCTGACCCCCCATGAGATGGTCCGATCCACTACGAAAAGAAGTCTCAATATATCGAGGAAATCGACTGACTACTTCATGGACCACCGTCGCCCAAGATCGCAAGACCATGATCCGCCCTCACACAGGCGATTAAAGGATCGACTAAGTATCTAAGTAAGTTTATTTTTGAGTTTTTTCGAGAAAATAAGTAAAATACATAATAGTTCTAAAAATGTGCAAATGGAGAGTAAAGAATTGTTTATTAGAAAAAGCGGTAGAATTTTCCGATAAAATATATTTTTCTTCAACAAAAGTTTGTTTATTGCCATTCTTATAGTAAACCGATAATTAAATTTCTGATATACTTTAAAAAAATTTTAATATGCAAAAAAAGCATATTTTTCTCTCCGATGTTATCCCAATAGAATTTCGAAAGTTCTATTCGGTTATCTGATTATCCAAAAACATCATTTTAATAATTCCATTTCAAAATTTTATTTTCTAAATGTTTGGCTATTCGCATAAATTCGCACAATTTTTTTCCAACTATAATTATAATTTTGAAGAACGTTATGGGCCTGCCCGGATCGCAAGAATATCTACCATTATAACAACTACTGAAATCGTCAAAACAGGAGAAATAAAGGATGATGTTAAGATTATGTGGATCACTGCAAGTCATAGAAAGAATTTAAGAAGAACATTATTGATCGACTTACTTTCATTCTGAAATTGTTCAGCTGAGCGAAACGTTCCTTATAAAACAAATTCGCTAAGAAATTTGAGAATGAAGAACTGAGAAAAAGTTATTCTTCAATATGTTTGATTTTATCACACACATTATTGCCTCCAAAGTATAACACGTTCATTCACGGTATAAACACTTTATTTTCAGATAATACTAGGGTCAGATCAGAGAATGGGAATTTCAGCATCGCAAGTGCGGGCGGGACTCATTCAACCTGCAATATTCTACAACTCTCCATTTCGTACACTTCATTTATGAAGAAATTTCCGACGTTTTCATAGTATGAAATTCTACTGAAAATAATTGCAGGAATGCGGTTTTTTTTTTCAAAAAATTTATCCACTGACTTCGAATTTAGAACTTTATCCGGCGTTTCTGATATATTTCATGCTTAATATATTCTGAAATAATAAAAACCACAAACAATATTTTTTAAACTTTCGAAAATCTCAAATAAACGTTTAATGCTTGAATAAATATAGGTAAAATCCCAGGGAGTTTTTGGCATTAGTGCCGAATATCTTCGGGTCCATGTTTCTTAAAAAGGCACACCTACAGTGCCGTGATGCGAATGAAACCGTTCAACTTCCATCGCGTTGGCAAGATGTCATAAATACTAATGCTGAATACATGGTGAGTCGTGTTGGTGTTTGTCCCATACTGAGACCCTTTGTCCCTGATCGATATTCCCCTTTTCAATTATTTCCATTCATTTTATTACATTTTTGTAATAAAGTTACTCATTTCCAAATTTTTGTTGAGTAAGACAATGGTTTACAGGGTGCAAGATAAATAGTTTAGCTCGTTAGCTCGCCAACACCAACGCGTTTACGAAAATGAATAAAGTCTTCAGGAATTTGTCTGAAGTTCATTGGAAAATCAACGAAAAATTATCTTATCTTGATCACAGCTCTCAATATCCTAAAGTATGCATCGATGACGGAACGCAGAAATTTGTCATTGGTATCATCCACCTCTTCAACTGATACCGAAACACATTGAATCTTGTTTAGTTTGAATAAAAATTCAAAAAATTACGAAAACTTTTCGCTCAACGTAATATCAAGTGAGGTCATAATTTTGTGGAACGGCAAATTGTCATTTTTCACCTAAAACGTTGTTTCACAAAACATTTTCAACGCTATTTATTTTTATTTCTGACAAAGGAACAATGAATAGAAAATGAAATAATGGAAAAAAAAACCTTGCTGACTAGGAAAGGTTGTAAACTCACCATGAAGTTTCCATACCAGACCTATGTGAATCGATATATTAGAACACGCTGATAAAGAATCCGTTTTCAGAATCTACTGAACGCTTCAGTGAAGCGAGATATTTCGATCTGAAATTCCAGCATTGACCACTGTGGTTAGTGGTTGTGGTTTCTCATCGTGTTCTAATCTATCGATTCACATATGTCTGGTATGGAAACTCCATGGTGAGTTTACAACCTTTCCTAGTGAGTCTGAAACAATAGAGCAACAACATTTTGTTTTATCTTTTTTTAAGCTTTCCATAATACAGTTAAACTTAAAAAAAAAGGAAAATCAGAAAAGCAAAAAAATCGTTCCGTGGAGCGGTATTGAACCCACACTTCCCAGATTGCCATCCCTCCCTCTTCACCCCTAGATCGGCCACCGCTGCTTGTATTTCTACAGTGGAGAATGCATAGAGGAAAGGACGCGGAGCTCCGGATATTCAGATCGAAATATCTCGATTTCCAGAAATTTCGGCAAATAGCCACTATGTGTACTGGATTCTCTGTAGTCGAAAGTACCTGTGGTCGAATTTTTAAAAAAATTGTGAAGTATAGCGAACATTTTGAAAAAAAACGAACGAAGGTGGTCAACTGAAGGGAAGAGGCTTGCTTATCGTCCTCAAGAATCTGAGGAGCTTATCTGATCGCGGTTTTCGCAAATTGCAGATTTCGGCTCTTTTTATAGCTCAAGTGTAAATAGAGAACTCCACGGAAGTGTAACCTCAATTTGGAGTTTTCCAAAATTGACATTTTTTTCATTTTTTCGAGTGATTGCGCCAAATCTATGTATTTATGTGCTTCCCTGTTACAAAAATGTATACAGTAGCGGCCACTTAATTGTCACCTTTTTGTTTTTAGGCTATAACTTTTTTTTGAAAAAGAGCAATGAAGCCAATTATTTTTGTGCATATTACCCCACGAAATTTCGTGATGTTTCATCGAAAGGAAATGTTCTTCTTGGGTTTTTTCATTTTGGTCGTTTTTCATATACTTTTTTTGGGAGTGAAAACTCCAAGATTTTTTCAGATAACTTCTGAAATCTTTGTTTTTGTCATGGCTAAAGCCAAAGGGAAACGAGATTTGGCCCATCTTTGCAATCTGCGATTGCCAAAGGTCGAAAGCAAGGGCGCACGCAGAAGCAGCTTGCCGAGCAGTTCAATATCCATTGTAGCACCGTTTCAAAATTTCTAAAATGGCGGAAGACTCAAAACGGACAAGAAAACACTTGAGGATACATGTTACTGACCATCTGACAGATAGAAACATTGTTCGGGCTTCCAGAACCAACTCAAAGCTGTCTGCTGCTGAAGTTCTCGAGCAAGTTTCTCATTGTGGATCGCCTGTAGCTAGCGTCAGAACGATCAGACGTCGTCTGAATAATGCCGGACTGTTTGGTAGGAGGTAAAATCGGTAAAATTGGTAATTGGTAAAATCGAGTTTTTCAACATTTTCCGAAACTATTTTCTTTATCGAGAAAAATTGATGTGGATCATATTTCTGGTTCAATTTGACACATTTTCAGAAAAGACCTTCAGTTTCTATCTATTCTCTGAAAAAAGTTATAGCCGAAAAACGAAAAGGTGATATTATCGGTTCGCGAGTACGCAAGAAACCGCTTAGAGATGGGGTTTGGGTCTCGTTAGGAAATTGGCGCGTTTTAACGCGCCAATTTAAAAATTGAAAGAAAGCGCACACACTGCGTTTGTTTTTCTTTTCGAAAATTGAAATCGAATATTGGAATTTTTTTCTATTTATATTTTGCTTCGAAAATCATGTTTTTTTTAAAAATTAATTTTTATTGTCAATTTTCCTAAACTGCTTATTAAACTGAATAAAGTATTATTTACCGGAATTTAAATGTTTTTTTTTCAATATTAGAAGTTTATATTCTTCAAATTAGTATCTTTTCACTTGCAGCTAATTGTTTCAACAGAAGTGATGAAGTTTATGGTAAGGAATACCTGTCAAATAAAATTTATAAATATTAATTTTCAGGTTTTTCGTGAGAAGAGGTTTTTTATGGTTAGACACGCGAGGTCGCTGAATGATCCGGACGTTTTAGAATCTGGAGAATCAGCTGGTCAACCATCCGGGGAAGGATCGAGAGAGGATTCTGGAGAGAAAGTCATCGAAGGTAACTGAATCTTCTCCTTTTTCTCTTTTTTCAAATCATCTTCTCTTTCAGAAAATCTTCTCTTCGACGAAACGAACGTCTTCAGTTAAAAACAATGTTAAATATACTCTTCACGTCAGTCAGTGAATATACTTTATTTGAAAAATTGGAAAAGTCTATAAATAATTTGTAATTTAAATGTTTAACTGTTGAATGATATGTCATCTGCGCCAAAATGTAAAACTTTGGAGAATTTATAGAAAGAGAGAATTATAGAGAGAATCACCCCCTTGTCACTAGCTGCCTTGAATCCTGGAACTGGATTTTTCAGACTCCCCATTCGAGCAAGGAGCCTCCACCACTTTCCTGCTCACTGTGTTGTATCCAATACCGAGAATTGTTGAAGCCAAATTTTTCGGATTACTGAAAATGGTGTCGCGTGCTTGTTCGCCTAACTGTTTGTTGATTTGTGACAGATGCTCCACTACGAAAGCCACCATTTTCACATCTTTGTCTTTTATACCAGGGCCAGAAATATGGGAGCAATCGGTAAATTGCAAATTTCGGATGGCACTCCCCAATTTCCGATCCGACTCTTCCTGCACTTTTTTCTGTCTCTCTTCTTGTGTCTAGAATATTTTTTGTCTAATGAACCTTTGTTAATCCACGTAAAAATACCTCCATTTCTTCAGCTATTGTTTCAGTAGATTTGTGTCTAAACAGCATCTGGTTCTCAGGACCTTCTACTTTCAGTTCAATAATTCCATGCAAGGACGAATCTAATTTTTCTAAAACTTTTTTTGTTTTCTAAAATGTTCAAGTTCAAGTCACTTTTCTCTTCTTCATTCAACAAGCTTCTTCTCATCAGAAGAACTCTCCCTTCGATTCGCACTTTGGCGAACTTAGGCTCCAGCGGCGAGGACGACATAACTAAGAAACAACAATTGTTTATTCTTTTCTACATTGAACACAGAAACGCATGGCTTTTAGTTCCACATTCTTTCTATAAATTCTCCAAAGTTTTACATTTTGGCGCAGATGACACATCATTCAACAGTTAAACATATAAATTACAAATGATTTATAGACTTTTCCAATTTTTCAAATAAAGTATATTCACTGACTGACGTGAAGAGTATATTTAACATTGTTTTTAACTGAAGACGTTCGTTTCGTCGAAGAGAAGATTTTCTGAAAGAGAAGATGATTTGAAAAAAGAGAAAAAGGAGAAGATTCAGTTACCTTCGATGACTTTCTCTCCAGAATCCTCTCTCGATCCTTCCCCGGATGGTTGACCAGCTGATTCTCCAGATTCTAAAACGTCCGGATCATTCAGCGACCTCGCGTGTCTAACCATAAAAAACCTCTTCTCACGAAAAACCTGAAAATTAATATTTATAAATTTTATTTGACAGGTATTCCTTACCATAAACTTCATCACTTCTGTTGAAACAATTAGCTGCAAGTGAAAAGATACTAATTTGAAGAATATAAACTTCTAATATTGAAAAAAAAACATTTAAATTCCGGTAAATAATACTTTATTCAGTTTAAGAAAATTGACAATAAAAATTAATTTAAAAAAAAAAACATGATTTTCGAAGCAAAATATAAATAGAAAAAAATTCCAATATTCGATTTCAATTTTCGAAAAGAAAAACAAACGCAGTGTGTGCGCTTTCTTTCAATTTTTAAATTGGCGCGTTAAAACGCGCCAATTTCCTAACGAGACCCAAACCCCATCTCTAAGCGGTTTCTTGCGTACTCGCGAACCGATAATATCACCTTTTCGTTTTTCGGCTATAACTTTTTTCAGAGAATAGATAGAAACTGAAGGTCTTTTCTGAAAATGTGTCAAATTGAACCAGAAATATGATCCACATCAATTTTTCTCGATAAAGAAAATAGTTTCGGAAAATGTTGAAAAACTCGATTTTACCAATTACCAATTTTACCGATTTTACCTCCTACCAAACAGTCCGGCATTATTCAGACGACGTCTGATCGTTCTGACGCTAGCTACAGGCGATCCACAATGAGAAACTTGCTCGAGAACTTCAGCAGCAGACAGCTTTGAGTTGGTTCTGGAAGCCCGAACAATGTTTCTATCTGTCAGATGGTCAGTAACATGTATCCTCAAGTGTTTTCTTGTCCGTTTTGAGTCTTCCGCCATTTTAGAAATTTTGAAACGGTGCTACAATGGATATTGAACTGCTCGGCAAGCTGCTTCTGCGTGCGCCCTTGCTTTCGACCTTTGGCAATCGCAGATTGCAAAGATGGGCCAAATCTCGTTTCCCTTTGGCTTTAGCCATGACAAAAACAAAGATTTCAGAAGTTATCTGAAAAAATCTTGGAGTTTTCACTCCCAAAAAAAGTATATGAAAAACGACCAAAATGAAAAAACCCAAGAAGAACATTTCCTTTCGATGAAACATCACGAAATTTCGTGGGGTAATATGCACAAAAATAATTGGCTTCATTGCTCTTTTTCAAAAAAAAGTTATAGCCTAAAAACAAAAAGGTGACAATTAAGTGGCCGCTACTGTATACATTTTTGTAACAGGGAAGCACATAAATACATAGATTTGGCGCAATCACTCGAAAAAATGAAAAAAATGTCAATTTTGGAAAACTCCAAATTGAGGTTACACTTCCGTGGAGTTCTCTATTTACACTTGAGCTATAAAAAGAGCCGAAATCTGCAATTTGCGAAAACCGCGATCAGATAAGCTCCTCAGATTCTTGAGGACGATAAGCAAGCCTCTTCCCTTCAGTTGACCACCTTCGTTCGTTTTTTTTCAAAATGTTCGCTATACTTCACAATTTCCATTCGAATTTGATCAATAAAAGTTTCATTTTCTCTCCCTTTTTGCCAAAATGTGTTTCCACTAAAGTGTGCTAATCAAAAGCTTTAATGATCAACACAGATTGGGTGGAGAAGAGAGAGAGAGCGGGGGGGGGTGGTGGGGAACTAGTTCTATCACTTCTGTTAACAATGGCACTTATTGACCATATCATCGTTTACCCTTCTTTTTTGTTTGTTTCCTTCGTTTCGACCTTTCTCGTTCATAATTCATCTTCTCACGCTCTCCATTTTTTTCTAATAAATTAACAAAGCAGCGTGCTTAGCATTGTAGCCTTTTTCCGTTGTTATCACACTTACGCCAACGGTTTCGTGGCGGCCGCTAATTGAAACGATTCCATTGTACTTCTCGACTTTGTGTAAAGCCGATCAACCCTCTTCGACAAAAACACAATGTCACCAATTCCGAAAGAAGCATAGTCAGCGTCCGTTTAACTGTTTTTCACACTTCTGCTTCTCTCTTCTCAATCAGGAGATTCCTAACCTTCTGAACTTCCAGTTTTGACGATTTTAAACGGATTTTGGATTATTTGACTGTCCCTGCAAAAACTGCACAAATCTAGCACAATTCTCCCACAAATTTAGGGTAAAACTTGTTCTAAACTGGTGGGAGACTTGTGGAGTTTCACCGAATTTCTCACTTCTAAGCATGACACTTTAATATAGGCTGTATTTTTCGAGTAAATTCTTCAAATGCTTCGTAGATTCCTAGTTTCCAGTTTCCTCAGTGCTCCACACAATTATAGGATCACTGACAGAAATTGCCGGGAGGGGGGGGGGGAGTGAGGGAGGTCCCACCGCGAAAAATGTTTAAGGATGAACAATCTTTCTTCCTTGATTTTCAGGAAAAGGATCTTTGCTCCACAAAATGATAACATCAGTGTATTTTTTCTTTATTTTTTAAAAGCGTTTCAGATGTTTTTTTTTAATATTTATTTAGGATTTCTTGCCATTTTTGTAATTCAACAGGTATCGCTAATAGAAAATCCCCCAATAAGGCTTCCACGAAAGACGAAGACAAAAAGTCGTCTTGCATTCGTCTTACGCAATAAAAAAATGTCAACACTTTGCGTCAGACGAATTCAAGACGAAGACGAAGACGAGACGACCGAAATGTCGGCCAAATGGAAGCGTTACTCCTCAAAGACAAGGGGAAGGTGGCGCGAAACTAAACTCAAGGTCTCCAACAGCTAGATCATAAAACATGGTCAGTCGATAGGCATTCCTCTGATGGTACTTTCCGGAAGCATTCGAGACTCCGGATTTATGGAACAAAGAAGCCTTCGAGACGCCCATCACTCATTTCGGATGGAGAAAAGCGAAAAATCGTTTGGAATTCACTTTTTCTGTCTCCTCTAAAGACATCCGACGTGCTCCTATCAAAACCAAGTTCATTAAACGTAGAAAAATGCGAAACGCACAGTCTTTGACCGATAAACATCGAAGAAATGGGCTGGCGCTGGTTACATTCGAAGGGAGGTGGAGTGATGGTTCGGATCGCTGTTAGCCCAATCGCTCGAAAAGTTATCGAATTACACTGTAACTTTTCTCACAGTTTTTCACAGAAAAAACTATCTTAATTAGTTTGAAAAAAATTTGAAAAAAAAAGAACCAGAAAATTAAAAAAAAAGATTCAATTCGATGGAAAACAAGGAAAAAGCCAATTGTTACATTTGTCAGCTTCAAGGAATCGAACATCTGTTCAAAGGAACTTTAAAGGGAAAAAAAACGGATGAAAATCAATTTAATACTTTGTTGTGTACACATTGACAACGATTACAGCCTGACATCTTCTCGACATCGAATGTCGATTACCGATGACACTGGAATTGTCTTCCAAGCAGTTTTCCAGAGTTGAACTCATTTCTGATTCACCACGCTATCTTCTTTTCAGATCCTTTCAAATCGGGAAATCGCAATTGGATCCACGGGGCGGCGTTGAACCCGATTTTTCAGACGATCAGATGCGTGCTTTGAGCCTATATTTTGAAGTGCCCATGGTCTCATTGTATTCGCCAAGACGGCCGCATATTGGCAGCGATTCATGGGTTCCAACGACCCAATGGCCATCAGCAAAACATACCCATACTGGACGTCTTCTGTAGCTCTTCTCGATAGCGTATGGAGCTTCCACACATGCCTGAACATCAGTAGATGTTCTCCTAGATTCTTCTCTTGAAGTCCTATTGGCGTTGCAATGTATTTTTTGGTCTATCTGGAGATTTTAACTGAATCAGTTGACCCTGAAGATAATTTTCAACTAATTTTGTGTTTTTTACACTCACTTGAACCTTGAATCTGGCTCGTGTGGCTCTGGGAGCCCCATTGAGTTGAAGAGCTCAGTAGTGAGTGGTGGCTCCATTTTTAGATAATTTTTAGATTTAATACTATGACTGTATTACTACTCAATCATTCCAGCATTCCAGCTCTAATACTACTATTAGAGAGGATCATTCGACAAACTCTTTGTCCCGGAAGTAGACTCTACGAATCTTGAACAAATACAAATACAAAATGATCAAGTTACCGGTGTCACGATTCCCAACCTTCCTACCTACTTTTTCAAGTAAGGCTCCACGAAAGACAAAAAGTCGTCATCGTTCGTTTTTCAGTTCGCCTTGCATTCGTCTTACGCAATAAAACAGTTGTCAACACACTGTGTCAGACGAATTCAAGACGAAGACGAAGACGAGATGAAGACGAAGATGAGACTCCGCACCGAACGGGGCGCGCGCTATTTAGCTAAAGCGAGGCGGGAATTTTTGAGTTAAATTTTTTAGGGGAGTCGCTAGTTTGACCCGTTTTGGTTGGGATTGTTCTTGTTTTTTTTGTGTCATTATTGATTTTTTGTTGAAATAAATTTATTTCTGTTGTAAATTCGTTCGGGTGTTTTTTCCCTTTGGAACCCGACACCCCATAACTGTGGCAGCCGAACCGTCTCGTTATCTTTTATTTTTCTCCAATTTTCCTCATTTTCTCATTGAACAGAGTTTTCGGACTTTGTCGCGGGTTGAATAAACCAATTAAAAAAAAAGAGAAATTGGGTAAAAATGTGTAGAAAATAATGTTAATAATTAGAATGTATGAATCATGATAATTTATTGATTTTTACCTTTTTTTTGTTGGGTGATCGTATCATTTTGTGGAATGATGCATTGTTTATTTTCGATAAATCTTTGTTAAATTATTCTGAAGTGATTCTGGCACAATTTTGAATAGAAAACATGAAGCTTACGCTGAAAATGCATATTTACACAAGACACATCGTTCTCCGGAAAAAATTAGTTTTTAAGATTTCGAAGTCTTTTGAGGCAATCTCACTTTTATTTATCTCAAAAAGCATTTTTCAAAACATCAAAATTCAATGAAGAAGATTCGTGAAATGCTCGAAATAATTAATAATGATATTGTTCTGATCACTCGCAGCTCTGCGGAAGTTCAAAGAATGGTCAATGACTTAGACAAAGTTGGAAAAGCCATCGGACTAGAAATGAATCGCAGCAAAACGGAAGTAATGAGAAATAGTTGGACAACAGCGGATCCCATCACTGTCGGAGGAATCCCCCTTCCGTATGTCGACAAATACATCTATCTGGGAAGACTGGTATCCATGGACAACAATCTCAAAGCAGAAATAAGCCGAAGAAGAAGCTCAGCATGGGCTGCCATGGGCAGTATCAAAGAAGCTATTCAACTCATATCCAGCATGAAGATAAGGGCCAAACTGTTCGATTCGAAGGTTCTCCTGGGCTTCGCGATCCGAGACCTGGGCCGTTCACAAGGCTACTTCTATGGTTCTCACAAGAACTCAACGAGCCCTAGAAAGATCATTACTGGGAACTAATCGAAGAGAACAACGAGAGCAGAATCTAAGAAGCACCGATCTACTGCAAAAATCCGGCATCCGAGACGCTGTGGAATACACAACCACCGCGAAGCACCAATGGGCAGGCCAGGTCGTACGAAGACAAGACGATAGATGGACAAACCGAATTACCTTCTGGTATCTGGTATTCAAGACAATTAATGAATAATCAGAAATACACGTAAGACGTGTGGCATTCATTGTTAAATCTGTGCGTGTCTATGTTTGTCTACTTTTGTCTACTTCGTCTAGGGTTTGTCGGCACCGCCTAGTAGCTCCGCCGAGAGCAAGTTGGCCGTTCCCCAAAATGCATCCGACACTAATGGGGTGATAATCTAATCAATTTACAATAAAACGGAGAAACGGATTGAAGAAGAAATAAATGGAAATTCGGGCGTTAAGCCGGTGGGATTTTGCGGGGAGAAATCGGTAGACCCGGAGTTATAAGGCCGCAAAGTTGTCGATTTTAGTGGAACAACCACACGATCGACAACAGGTTTGTCTATTTTCTACAGAGACGTGTGGCATCTGCAGTTCAGTCTGGCGTGTCAGCGACTGTCTAGACTTATCTAGGTCTGTCTACGTTTTTTTTACGTTTGTCTAGTTTTGTCTATTTTCTACAAAAACGAGTGGCTTTCGCAGTTCAGTCCGGCTTGTCTACGATTGTCTATACTGGTCTAGGTCTGTCTACATTTGTCTAGCTTTGTCTGTTTTCTACAGAAACCAGTGGAATTCGCAGTTCAGTCCGGCTTGTCTACGATTGTCCATACTTGTCTAGGTCTGTCTACATTTGTCTAGCTTTGTCTGTTTTCTACAGAAACCAGTGGAATTCGCAGTTCAGTCCGGCTTGTCTACGATTGTCCATACTTGTCTAGGTCTGTCTACATTTGTCTAGCTTTGTCTGTTTTCTACAGAAACCAGTGGAATTCGCAGTTCAGTCCGGCTTGTCTGACATTGTCTAGATATGTCTAGACAACGTGTAGCATTAACTCTTAAATCTGTGCGTGCTTATGTTTGTCTACGTTTGTCTACTTTCACCCCTAAAAGTATGTACCTGTTTTGCTGATTTCAGTAATGGATATAATGATAGACGGTGTCTGTCTTCTTTCTATTTTTTCAGCTGGCGAAAGCCTCGGATTTTCACAAAAGGACTGTTTCAGAAAGGGGGGATCCTTATCGATATATTCAGATGAACCCCTCTTGTAGATTCCTTCGAATGACAGCGACAAAATGAATTATAGTCGTTCTGAATGCCCTTCCATTGGTTGCCATGAAGACGGAATGGTGTTGTTCTCTTCTGCTGGACACTCCAAAATACATTCTTTTCTGATTCGATTATTCATTTTAACCTTTCTTAAATGGTTCTTCTGGTCTCAAGTGTTTTTTTGCCCACTAATTCCACTTTCCGCTCCTTTTTCTTTCGTTGCGCATTCTTCCTCACTAATTCGTACATTTTTAATGGATTTTAATTTAAATCAACTGTTATTCACATTTCAATTCGTCTTATTTCTTCTCACTTTTTTGCACTCTAGATGCCTCAATAGCTCTGCTCTATGATGGCGCCCTTTTCGTTAAAAAAAAGCTCCCAATAGCGTTCCCTGCTGATAGTTTTAAGATCCTCACAACATGAGATAACCGGTGTTAGAATCCTGAGATGTGCCGGGCCTCAAGAAACGTTTTAGCAGTGTTTGACCGGGCGCCCAGAAACTTTTCCCTTGTAAATTTGTCTCTTGTCACCGTCTTCCGTTAATTCGTATTACTGATTCATTGTCGATACTAAAGAAACTCCTCTTCAGTTGTGCGATCGATTTAAAACGTGAATGAGTTGCCCACGTTAGTTACGGGGTATTGGGTTCACAAAATACAGAAGGAAGAATGAACGTTATTCCAAATTAACTTTGGAATCAATTAAAAATAATATTAAAATCGGTGTAAGAAAAAATTACAGGAAAAGACACAAAACAAAACTCTTCAAGCCAAACAATTCAAAACCAAACCAAATCTCCAAAAAACTCGCGAGAGATCTCTATTAAAATCAAAAATCCTAAAAAATTATTCTCGAAAAATTCCCGCCACGCTTTTGCTAAAGAACGCGCGCCCGTTCGGCGGAGTGTCGTTTCAAAGTTCTTGTGATTATTGTGGCAGCGTGCACGGTGAAATATTTTGTTACTTTTTCAATCGCGCTCCATTGACACGAAAACTCTGCGTCTCTCAGCGAGAGAGTATTGGTCCTCTCGGACAAGAGATCAAAATCTGAAATCAAAGGAAATCATGAAAAAATGTATTATTTATTTATATTTGAGAAAAAGAACGAAGAAAATCAGTGAAAATCGCTTTTCAAATCACAAAAGAAACGAAATTCATTTCAAAATTTTAATGCTTCCCTCTTGTCCGAGAGGACCAATACTCTCTCGCTGAGAGACGCAGAGTTTTCGTGTCAATGGAGCGCGATTGAAAAAGTAACAAAATATTTCACCGTGAGCGTGTAGGACGGTAGGGAGTTCTGCCACCGGCAACTAATGTGGAATTTCGTGGAATCCTTTCGTCTCATTTTTGTTCGTCTTTCAGTTCGTCTAACATTCGTCTTACGTCGTCAATTAAAATGCATGTGTACCAACACAATGTCTATCTCTGTGTTAGACAAATTCTAGACGAAGACGAAGACGAGACGAGACGGTCTTACTTCGTCTTTCGTGGAAGCCTTATTCAAAACCCCGTCAAACAATTAAGTTTTGCTTTAAAAGAGCATTAAAAGAGCTACTCAACTCACGGAATGAGTTGGAATCGAAGCTCCGGAGGAGCATTCCACTGCGCTCTCTTTTCCCCCGCATTCGGCCTCTGAAACAGGAAATCGCTGAAAGAATCCATGTGGCGCTTGCAACAAGATCTCGCAAGTCACTGACCCACTCGACTGCATTAAAAAGGAACCGTTAGGATGGGCCGGACACAAGAAATAACGGACGATCGATAGCAACTAAAAACGACATGTCGTACGATCCTTCATGAAATGGTGCGACTCACTGCGCATGGAAGTATGGAAGAAACCAACTGATTACTTCACGGACCACCATCGTCCAGGACAGCAAGGTAGGCTTAGTTAGCTGTGATCCGCGCGCTCGAAAGAAGATAATGGATCAATAATGCATCCTAAGTATATATAAATTCATTAATTTCCAACCTTTTTCCAATCAGAATTACCGTTTTGAAGAAAATCGTAAGCCCCCCCCCTCCTCCGGTTCGGCTTGAATCACAAGCACCACCTTCAGAATTTCTGAACTCTGCAGTTTGAATGATTCAAGTCTTGAAGAGTAGAACTCCTCATTAGCGCTAACAAAACAGAATTTTAGGACTTCCGAGCATCATCGCATCTACCAATGCTATCAAAAGAGGCAAAGAGCACATCCATTTTGTAGACTTTATGCGCTCTCTTGCTCCAAAAGCCACAGTCGACATTAACGGCTTATTTACAGCTCAGATTTCAGGCTCCACGCATCTCTGGAAAAGCGTTTTCAGAGAACAAATATCAGACGTTCGTCAAGGATCTTAAGGATCTGAGAGCCCTTACAATCTCAAGAGAGAGAGAGCTGATGTGATGCGCAAAACGATACAAGAATGAGTACGAGAGGATGAAAAACGACATGTCGGAAGGGTGTCGATGAGATATGAGATCGTCGGATTCTTCGAGAAAAAAGCATCTCAATACTGTATGGCGTGTGCCGATCGTAGCATGGCTGGCGATCTTTTTATACTGTGAGTGGGGCTCTGCCGGACCCCAAACCCGCTGGTCAATATCGATCAGGCAATAACGAGAAGCTGGTTACGGTTTGCTAAAAAGACGAGCATATCTGAAAATGCTTCTTTCAAGGTTAGAAGAGCACATGTGGAGCTGGAAAAATAGCAAGAAGATGATCACGACGTCACGACGAAACTTTCATATTCAACGAAGAATCTACTTCTCGTATAAGAATTCCTGGACGCCTCGTGCTTCTAGACTCTTCAGGGTCTGTCACAATGAATTCTGAAATTCGCTGAAATTGAAACAAGCTCTCTCTTTCGTTCACCGGAGGTAGAGGAGTCACGTGAAGGTTTTGGAAGCCGTGTCTCTCTCTCTCTCTCTTTCTTTTGCTCTTTCTTTGCTGTCTCTTTTTCTCTTTCTCTCTCTGTCTCTCTCTGTCTTTCTTGCTCTCACTTTTCTGTCTCTTTTGCTCTCTCTCTGCCTTTTTCTCTCGCTGTTCCTTTCTCTATCTCTATCTCTCTTTCTCTCTTTCTATTTCTCTTTCCCTCTCTTTTCTCTCCCTCTATCTCTCTATCCCTCCCTGATAAAAATGCAGAACACTTCTCTTCTCCCAGTTTATTAGGTGTTCTCCGATTTTTTCCGTTTTTGAACGGTCTCTGAGTCAGTAGAATATCAACACCTGTTACCCATGTGATCGCTTCTCTGCCTGAACCATTCCGATCACATCCTCTTTTTGTTCCAAAAATAAGAGAACCCCGAATTGAGAACATTTCTTCTAAAAAAAAACGTTAAAAATGTGATGAATTTAGAAAAAATATTTAGAAATGATAGTAACAACAAAAAGAGAAAAAAAAGAAAAGAAAAGAGATGAAAGAACGTGACGGTCGGAGACGAAGGCAAAGATAACGATTAATCGCGCAGCAACGAGAGTCGACAAAAGGTTGGTTTCTCGATGGTGGTGGCGAGAACCGTCCGAATAAGACCACACACACACTTAACTGGATTAAAACAGGCGGAAGTGCGTCTGGTTGACGGTGGGACTGCTGCTACGGCTGCTGCTGGCAACCTTGTCCCAATCATCATCAAGTTGATTTCTTTTAAAGTTCCACAACGTCTACTAACACCGGTGAAATTGGTTAATGGAAGTCAATCGGCCGACAATGAAATAATGCTTTCTTAAAAGGAATTTTTCATTTTTGTAATTCTTTCTTCTTCCTTCTTCTGCTTCTCTTCTTTCTTCATTTAGAATCCTGGTTGGAAGGGGGGGGGGAGGGGGTCATCGTCACCGTGCAGTTCTCCTAGCAGGGAACCGTCCTAAAAAATGCATTTCCCCAGGAAAAGGTTCGATGATTCTGAAGCGCCACGCTTCGAATCAAAGATCGTATTCTTCATTTGGAATCCTGAATCTTTTTTTTGGTGAGGGGGGGGGGTAATCGTCACCGTGCAGTTCTCCTAGCAGGGAACCGTCCTAAAAAATGCATGTCCCCAGGAAAAGGTTCGATGATTCTGAAGCGCCACGCTTCGAATCAAAAATGGTATTCTTCATTTGGAATCCTGAATCTTTTTTTTGGTGGGGGGGGGCTAACTGGAAGTGCGGGGGATCGATATCGTGCAGTTCTTCTACCCAGGAACTCCTCTGAAAAATGCATTTCCCCAGGAATAGGTTCGACGATTCTGGAACGCTTCGAATCGACGGCGGGGAAGCAGAGCGCTTTCAAAACAGTTTTACAGAAAATGAGCTTTCATTTACAAACTTGTAGGGATACTGAGCCACCCCCCTCGCCTCCCCTCACCTCACCTCCGCCGGCGATTCGCAATCCGAATAGTTAGCAGAGTTAGGCACGCCATGCATCGTCGTCGCCCATTCACACCGACGATGACGAACTATCGTTTCAAAAATCAATGGCGCCCCCCCCCCCCCCGAGTGATTGTGTAAAACCAAGTTCGCACGACTTCATCGCGACGAATCGCAGGCGGGCGTGCCTCTCATGTCGCACTTTGAATTGCATCTCTTCTCTGTATGAACTCTGTATGAATGTGGTCTTGCCGCCGCCGTCACAAGCCCAGCCATGTTTGTGTATGTGTGTTAATGCCATTTTGCCTTCAATTGTTTCTTTAAGAGATATTTTTGAGCGGGGGGGGGGGGGACGGGGAGACGGGGAGAATGTCCTAGAAGACACGTCTTTCTGGCCCATCCTTGTTTTTAAATGGCTATCGCAAAATATGTAATACCAGTTCTTTATTTTTGCTTTGCCGGTTTACACTAACCTATTGAATTGACCAGAAAGTGCTTTCGTCGGTGTGTTCCAGCCAACCAAGTATCGAATGGCGGGCAACGAACTTGAATGCAACAAATCGATATTGTGCACTTGGTTAAAAACGCGAGAATCCGCGAATAAGAACCCTTCTGCCACGTGGAAGCCGTTGTGCCTTAATTACGCTTTAATTGATCACTGATCACCAGAGAAGGGCGGAATCCCGCATTCCGCAGTTTTTTTTATTCCGTGAAAAAAATTTTTCCGTTTTCCGTTTTCCGGATTCCGAGTTCCCAAAATCCAATTCCGCTCCACTCTGCTGATCACCACATTGAAAGGCTTCGTGGCAGCTGAAACTAGAGATTCTGGAAGGCATGCCTCAATCAGATTTCTCTAATTTTAGAATAGCGAGATGAAGGCTCTGTTCTTCAGAGGCAATGACGTGCTTTCCAGAAGAACACTGAGACGAATCGTTGGAATACCTTACTCTCGACGGCATCGTGAACATTCCCCCCAGCGATTCTCTGCTTTCCATCTCTCCGCCTCTCCGTCTCCAACGATCGCTGCCGACTTGTGATAACTTTGCCATTTTCACTTTTGCGGCCGAAGCGAAACACACCGAATCAGCAAAATCACTGTTTCCTCTTCTTCTGCGGCACGTATTCGACGCGAGTAGCCGACTAGACTCAGTTTCGGCTCCGTGTGCACATTTTCTGAGTTCCAATTGGTGTTCGCGTTTCTCGTCTTCATCGTTCCACACTTTTCCCCTTTTTTCTTGCTCACTAAATAGCTGTCAATTCAGATGGAGAAGCACGACGTGCACAATTTCGAAGAGCCCGACGAAAACTTGAAGCGCAAAATAGAGGACGACGCTGAAAAGCTTCTGTGCGGGTACGGAGCGTGCACACCGAGTTGGCTTCAGGGTTTTCACAATGCGAAATGCTTACTGTTGGTACTCGGCATATGCGCATTCATACAGGTACCGAGGCAGTAAGCCAGCTAGACGAATAAACGTGGTTGTAGAGCTTTGTTGTCAATGCCATCTTTCCAGTTGGTTTATCAACGCTGGAAAGGAGATTCAAAATGACAAGGTGAGATATTTCCGCTGAAAGTTAGGTCTGTAAGTGCTTGCCAGCGACCGCGACCGTTAGCTTCTCTAGCAAAGCGCAGTGAATACGATATTCTAATATTCCAGTACACACACCGGAATCATCTCCAGCTGGTACGACTTCGCAGTGCTTCTCGTCGTTTTTCCAGTGTGTCACTGGGGAAATAATGGCCACAAAGGTCGATGGATTGGGTGGGGTGGTGTTATTATGGCGCTCGGCTCCTTGATTTGTGCACTACCCCATTGGATCGTCGACATTTACCATCCCGACGCGAGCTCTCTAGGCAATCAGACGGACATCGGACAGTGCACAAGTCGAGATGATCTCGACTGCTCTGGCAAGCCACATTCGTCTTGGTTCAATCCATACTTTTGGATGTTCATTTTGGGTGAGCAACACGATCATTTTTTCATGGGCAGCGCACTGCAAAGTGCATGTCAATCGGTTTGCTTATTTCATCTCAAATGCAGTAGCCAGCACGAACGATGAATGACCTTTGGAAAATCGATAAAGATTATCCAAAGGGTATTTTTAAAAGAAATTTCAAAGAAATTTGGAAAATTCTTCCGATTTCTGGTGTCTGTGATGATTGATCTTGTACATCTTTATATATTAGAAAGATCTTACCAATTTTTCGCAAATAAAGTTTGGCCAGACACTACGGCGTCATTAATTTCAGTAAAAATCCGTATTAACAGATACTCTTCTTTCAGCATTTTTCCTAGTTTTGCCGTTGAGAGAACTACTTAGTATACTAGGTCACGGACAAAAAAAAACCGCGAAGAACAGTCATCTAAAACTACATTTATGTAGTTAACACCTTATTTTACACACTTCTAGACAAGATTTCTAGAGCTGAATGAAGTTTTGTGTTTCGTTTTTTGATTCCGAAACACTATTTAGGCGAATTGGCAGCGAAAATTCGAAAAAAGCACAGAAACCGGCGAGCCAGCTTGATTCTTCTCACTAATTCAACACCGGTAGACATTGATGTATGTGCGCCTTTAATATACGGTAGATGGAAGTACTTTTTTCATTTTTCAGTTGGAATGTGCGGGCAAGGGTTGTCAGTGACAGCAATATAATTTCAGGCGTGCAGAAAAAAAGCATTTTTTAAAGCATTTTCAGGTTTACTAGCTCATTCAAAAAATGTTAAGTTTATGAAATTTCAGCTGAATGAAACATTTTTTACATTGTGTATTACCGGCTACCGTATATTAAAGGCACACAAGTGATAAATTATTGCGAGGAAATAAACTACCTCGCCCGAATCAGAGATGCTGCAAGCTTGCCGCATTCCTTCGCTTTTCAGTGATTTCAATTTGTGAAATCGCGGTGAATATCGGGAGAAATTGATTTGATTTGCACACTCTATTTTATGCGAGTTGGTCGCTGTTTTCTTCAACAATTTCTCAGTACTTTCCTTCTCGCCGCTGTTTCACCTGCGGAGACTGTGGTTTTTGTATATACAAGCTTCTGACCAGTATATGAAAGCTCCACGCGTTCTATGCTCCGCCCGCTTTTAAGTTTCCAAGTTTTACCATTTCCTCCCGCTTTTGCTTCTCGGTGTTACGCCATTAGCGCATAAGTTAGCCTGACGTAGTAAGCAAAAAGGAATCGCGAATCGCACAAAGATCTAGCAGGGCCTCGTCGTTTTCCGCGTTATGAACAAAAATTTTGCAGGACAAACTCTTCATGGTGTTGGCTCAACACCACTTTTCTCCATCGGAACCACATATATGGACGAGAATGTTTCCCAAAAAGCTTCTCCAGTTTATCTAGCAATTCACGCAGTTCTCACATCATTTGGTCCAGTTATTGGCGTCTTCGCTGGTGGATTTCTTCTAAATCTCTACGATGATTTTGATAGAGTTAATAGGTATGCAATACTCATTTCCTGGAATGTTAACCCGTAAATTACAGAATTCCAATGGAACGAGCTGATCCAAGATGGGTGGGCGCTTGGTGGGTCGGCTTCATCATTTCTTCAATTTCTGCTCTCATGATAGCCTTCCCAATTTTGGCATTTGCTCGTGAACTTCCAGAGGCGAAAAGGCACAGAGCCAAAGATGTTAATCAATGCCATGCTGCAAATGGAGATATTAATGCGAAGGCTCCAAGAGATTTAACAAAACTGCCGGCTTGCGTTTGGGTTAGTTGTCAAACACGACATTAAAAAGCAAACTGAATTATTTCAGTTTCAGAAATTTATTTCTGCAAGTTTCTTCTTTTCCAGAATATTTTGAGTAATCCAACATTCCTTGTTTGTATTTTCGTGGGAATTTTTGAATCAATCATCATCAATGGATTCGCTGCTTTCATGCCAAAAATTCTGGAGACACTGTTATCGACTAATCCAACACTTGCTTCATATCTCTCCTGTAAAACTCCACTTTTAATAATTGAAATAATAACTGAAACCACATTTTCAGCAGTCGTAATTTTTGCTGCCGCAACTGGAGTGATGGTCGGTGGAACAATTATCAGGCAGCTAAAACTACAGGTATTTCCCGTTTCACTGAAACCAATAGCCTACAGAGCACTACACAGTAATTCCACGTGATTCTATTTTTGTGTACAAAAAAAATTCCATTAAACCGTGCTTTCCAAAAAACGGTTCTTTTTCATCTTGCCGTCGAAAATATAATGCAAATAGAGATAAAGATAAAAGAAACAACAGATAACGCGCGCCATTTTTTACTCTATTTGATTCCCATTCGCAATGCGGGCATCACATGGCTTCTTGATCCCCACGTCTTCAGTTCAACCATCATTTAATACTGTCCATAAATCCAATTATTCTATTAGAGAGGCAAAACAAAGAGGAAAAAACCATGTTCAATGATTAAATAAATTAACGTCACAAATATTTGACAATAAGGTGTCGGAAAAAGAAGAATTCTGAATTTGAAAATCAGTAAAAATATTGTGGCAGCAGACGTTTCTTTAACAAAAAATGCCATTCATTGCTGTAAAACTTGATCATATCAAGAAATTCGTTCAATGATAAACGATTAGCAGAAGAACTAAGGAAAAAACGCGGACGGGAACGAAAAAGTATTCATAGAATGACCAATTTCGACCTGCTTTAGACCTAAACGTCAAGTGGATAGGTTTAGAATTTCAAATGAAATGGAATAGTACCTAGACGTGTCGCAAAGGGTTCTAAGCCCTGAAATACCTCAAGTATGTAGAATTAGTTCTACAGGGTTCGCCATAATTAGTGACCCGGATTCAACCGGTATAACTTTTTTGAAATTTCATAAAACGCTTAAATATTTTAATGTTTTATTTCAAACGCGGGACATTCATTATATACCAACAATTCTCGAATCGACCTCCTTTCCCTTTGATGACGGCGTCCAGTCGCTTTGGGTAAGCCTCAACGGCTTCACGGAGGTAGTTGTCGTCAATTTCGTCCCTGGCTTTCTCGAGAGCGGATTTCAGAGCAGTCAAATTTGAATAGTTTTTTTTCGTGGAAACCTTCTGGGTCAAATATCCCCATACTGAATAATCCATAGGATTTAAATCTAGGGACGAGGCCGGCCATTCTCGTCCACTGATAAACTCGGGGAAATTTAGTCGGCACCACTCCTGAGTGTCCTTGGCACGATGAGCTGTTGTCCAGTCTTGTTGGAACACCCAACGTTGGTTTCCGAAATGTGATTTGGACCACTTCGTCCTCCAGGATACGCTTGATGTTGCCGTCGGGAGTATTGAATTTCTTCAGTGCATCGGAACATCTTGTTGCGGGACGGCCCAATGTGCCGTGGTTTGAATAAGGATTTTAATGAGAAAAGCACCGACGCAATTCATTGTTTTAAAGAAAGTGACGAGATGCCAGAAAGTTTGGAGTTGCTGACAATGAGAACAGAAAAAAATGCGCAATTCTTTTATGAGTTTACTTTTGATATTTAGAAAGCAAAAAAATAGCCGCAGGCAGTATTCTCGTATTCTTCCAGTTGCTTCCAGTTTTTCTCCTTCCATTGTATGAAAATTTTAAGATATATGCCTATAATGTGAACAGTTTCATTATTATTCCAAGAAAATTCAGTTATTAAGGTTGGAGGAATGCTGAAAATGATCGTCGTTTGTCACTTTTTTGCATTGCTTTTCACCACTGGATTACTCAGTCACTGCCCTCAAAGAGAATTTGTAGGAATTAATTTGGGCTATGAAGACTTGTGAGTTGAATAACTCGCTAGCGATGCCAAAAAAAATGAAAAATGCATTACAGAATCATAGAAAAAACACACGACTTCAGTGTGTCGTCAAAATGCAATGAGAATTGTCACTGTAAAATGGAGTGGAACCCAGTTTGCGATCACAACACTGGACATGTGTACTATTCGGCATGCCATGCCGGCTGCACGGATATGACAAAGAACCAGGTATGTATATTAGAAGAAAATGATTCTTTTCACATTCATTACTTTAGGGATTAACGGAATGGTCAGGATGTAGTTGTCTGACGTCAAACAAAACACTTCACAATATGCTCCATGGAATTAAAGAACATTCCGAATTTTTAAGCCAAGGATATTGCCATCAGGATTGTGGCTACAGAAAACACATCTTCATGGTTACACTATTCGTCACAGTGGTTGCTAGTTTTGCATCTGGAATTCCAACTCAACAAATCATGCTCAGGGTTGTTCCATTTGATCAAAGAACTCTTGCTCTTGGTGTCAACTGGACATTTGTACGCCTGCTGGGTTTTATTCCTGGAGGAATTTTATTCGGAGTCATAATTGACACAGCATGTTTAGAATGGGGAGAAAGTTGTGGTAAAGCTACATCTTGTCTAGTTTATGACCCATTTAAACTCAGCTGGACTATAACCGGCCTCGGTGAGTCGTGTATTATCAGAAGAAAACCAATTAAAGCTTGCTGTTTCCAGCAATCGTCTGTAAACTTCTATCAATTCTTGCCACAATAATCGGCTATGTTACATATCGTCCTTCTGATCTGGACAATGCAGGTCGGTTTAAAACAATCTTAAAGAGCCCCGAAGAGAAATCTATGGTTATGTGTAGTTTCTTTGTCTATAAACTGCATCGGAGAGCAATCAGATTTTCAAAAAAAGTTCATTTGAAGGCTAGTCCTCACTTAGCTCTGAAATCTCAAAATGCCGTATTCTCTACGATCTTTCTTTGACACCTGATATTCCAAAATTAAACTAAATAGAATTTTGAAACTGTAGGAAAGGGTGCATGGCGTCAAAAATTGCGACGAAAGCGGGAACAGCCAATTGGGACAAGAGAACCTGAACCGCTTTTGTGAGCAGTTTAGACGGTAAGAGAGTTCGCTTTTCTTGCTAACTCTCATCTTCAGGCTCACTAATTAATTAAACTGAAAATCCCTATAGTTATCATTAATCATGCAAATATTCTTCCAGGCTCAATTCAAACAATGGATAGTCACTGTCACACTGCCCTTCATCTTGTTGTTAACGACGACCGCCTTCCCGAACAGGCCGTTATACATGCAAGCTATGCTCACATGTGATTCCCCAATTGTCTCTAAAAAATTGGCTTGCCAACATTATATACGGTAGCAGATTACTCCTTCCCCAACGGGTATCTTCCCTCCCGCGCAGCTTGTTTTACCCACAAAAATAACACATCTCTACCGTAAATTATTGCACAATCAGGTTTCCATATTGCTTTATGTTGTGCCTTTTCTCATCGTTTTCTGTGTACATATCATTGATCAATCTAAATCAGTTAGACTTATTTTATTTGACAAAGCTGTTAAACTTTCAAGATTTGAATGTTAGAATAATCGGCGACAGTTTCTACTGGAAGAAGTTCTCCAGCATTTAAGTTGATCGACATTTTTACATAGTTGCCGGTTGGCCCCTTCGCCAATGTGGAAGAGTTTATGAAAACACTGCCGTTGACCATTTTAGCAGATGGAGCGAGCTTTGTTGGTGCAAACACGATATGAGGGGTAGAAGTAAGCCGGCAAACTTCTAGCAGATCTCCCATCGATGACGGGACTTCCGTTGGTTCCATCGGGTATATTAATTGCTGAGTCAGTATATGACTACTAAGTCTTGCGATGCGATCACAGTTTTCCTGGTTGGCTGATCGATGAAATTCGGAGTTACTAAGCGCTTGAATAGGCTCGCTACTCGTGATAGCTATTTCCACTCCACGATCACCAATCTGGATAATACACGGGTCCGGCACGAAAATCAGTTCCTTCTTGATATTCTCTAGCTTCTTACTTCTCAATTGAAACGGTGCACTGGGGAAGACTGAAGGAACGCACAGATCACGAGAGGCATTTGGCTGGATTATCACTTCCGTTGTGGTGCTGAATAGTAAATTTTAACATGACTGATGAATTATCATGATTCTTCTCCGGGACGGGCCTAATTATTTCCAATTTAGATAATTTAGTAGAACTCTCCAGTATCTACTAGTTTTGTTTATTTTTTTTTCATTTTATGGGGTATATGATATTAAACATCGAAAGAAAATTCTAGTCACGAAAAGCGTCAGTTTAAAATAAAAAATATGTTTTCATTTTAATAAATTTTGATGGTTATAGCATTCAATACATTTAGTTTCCACAACGTCTTCAAGATACAAAAAAAATTAATATTCAAGTTTTGTAAAATGCTCTATAAGACCAGAATTAGATGATTATGGAACATACTTTATGAGCTTCTCTTTAATTTTAATGAATAAATCTTCAAGCAAATCATCATGCGTGATTGTGAAACTCGGCTTGCTCAGGAACATATTCTTCCGATCAACAAATGGACCAGCCAAAATAAGTACATCGGGCTTTTCCAAAACGACTTTGTCTAATAGCTCGCACAACTGCTCATATCCACAGTTATCCATAGCTGTATATGGGCCGCAAGCGAACCAGATATCTTCTGAACAGAATCAGATTCGTTATTTAATTTAAAAATTATAAATATTCACTTGTACAATCAGCTTCTATTGATGGCACCGGAAGGGAAGATGGAGTGAATATTTGCTCCACTTGCAACTCTTTTCCTGTTTCATTAGTTCCACTAACAGCTATGACTTGTCCGGGGAAAAGTGTAATGTCATCTGCCATTTTTCTTAAATCCAAGCTAATCAATGTTCCATCTTCGTCATCTGAAAAAAGAAGTTAAATCTTTCAATTTCAAAATTTCAAGGCGCAGTTCGAACAATTAAACTCACTAATCATCAAGGCCACAGACTGCTCTCCGAACTTTTCATTGTCTTTAGCTTCGTCATGAACTACCTGCCCGTATGTGAAAACTAAATCAACAGAAGGAATCAGTGGATTGCCCCAGTCAACAATTTCTTCGAACTGTTCTTGTATTCTCTTGGCCAATTCTTCCATCCTTTTGGATTTAGCTGAAAAAAAGGAAATTATGTTATAAATATACTTTTTCCTATTGTGCTACCTTCTATGACCATAGAAGACTTATCAATTCCATATAGACTGTTTGGCTGTTTTGAAATGACTTTCAGTTTCCCATCATGTTTTGAAGCGCCTTTCAGACCCTTATCCTGAAATTTTTTCCCTCGAATTGTGCTAATAATGTGACCCGGATCAACGCGCTTTAAAAATTTTTCATTTGCAGGCGAGTTCGGAAAAGGCGAGAAATCCAGAAAATGTCCTTCAAGTTTCGAGAGTGCAGAATTCGTCATAAGAGGCTTATCGTCGTCACCAGGACCCCCACTCAACACGAATCCACTTCTTTCAGCGAGGGGAACGCGTCTAAATCGATTAAATTATTTCAGATAATTTCAAAAGAACCTACAGAGATTTTTTCGCTGATCTTGGAGTGCATGCAGTTTTCTGTATCTGTTTTTCGAGACTCTCTTCTAACTCAGTGAGGACATTCATGTCAATGGATGTTTGACCGCCATTGCTCATAACCGAGACGATGTCGTCGACTAGTTCTTCGCTTGTTTTCCGATATGTTTTGCAGAGACCTTCCACTAGAAAATAAATATTAAAGGAATATTGCAAATTAGTATGAATTCAAACTCACACTTTTTTATAAAATTAGCTCTATCGGGGCAGGTGATCCCGAATGATTCGAGATTTTCATTGAAATCAACCAAATCAAACTCATAAGTCATTTTAAGAAAGGAAATAATAGAAGAACTACGGGTGAAATTGTGAGAAATCGACAAATAAAAATTGCACTCAATTAAATTTCGCGCGCACTGCCCCTGTTTGTGGTAGAGCGCGTTTCCAGTTTGAACTTGGCCACGTGCATGCTCTACACACTCCACTTGCCTCCGAATTTAAATAGAGCGCAGCTTCGAAAGTTTTTTTCTGAGTATAGTCTTTATCCAGTCGACATTCAAATGTCATAGATTTCAAGGAACTGTTGAAAGGCATCACCAGAACGCTGTACAACATGAACGAAGAGTAGCCACAAAACTATTGCTCAACAAGGAAAAGAACCGGATCTACGGCGTAGCCCGACCGACAGAAGTGGGATAATCAAGTATGCAGACGATATCGAATTGCAAATTCGAAGCATAAGTGCCGTCAGCTTCAGACAACCTGACAGTCCAATCGGATATCTGCGATCCAGAGTTTTATGGACTTCAAGCCAAGAAGATGTCAGAAGGTCATCGAAGACAAAGATTGGCAAACACAGCAATGAAATTATCCAATTAATTTGTTTGGTAAGAGAGTTTAATTTTCCATTATACGGCTTTTTGCAACTTTTATGATTTTTTTTGTGATTCCTTCAATAACTTCTGAAACATCCACTACAATATCTAGTCTATGCTAACGTACTTAACTTTGTCAGAAATGTTAAATAGCTTTGAAACCGGTTAGGTCCAAAAACGGTTTGGCAATACCTTTGTTGTCAGTGCTGTACATATTTATACTTCTAGATTAATTTAATTTGTTTCTTTATTTTATTAGACATATTTTAATAATTGAATTCGAAGCGCTTTAATTATTTGCATCCTTTTTCGTCATTTAGTGGTTTTCTTTTAAGGACTGCCAATTTTTTGTTACTTGTCATACGGTTTTTATTGTTCAACTATTATGTGTAATTTTCTTTTCCTAGCCATATTTCTCATATTTTTCTGTCTTTTCCGCTGATTTCTATTTTATTGTTTCTTTTTATTGATTCAAGTTTAAAAGTTTGCAACTTGTCTGATATATTTATTTTATTTTGCTAATTCTTATGCTTTTCTGAATTCTATCAAAGATTGTAATGTAATGTTTTTTTTTTCAGATAAACCATCTCAAAACGAAGAAAATTACAACGGAGAAAGCTACCAGTGAGAAGGGCACAGCTCAACGCAATCAGAAAAATGGCAAAGTGAAAACGCCATGTATGGAGACACCCAGAGTAAGCGATATTTTTATTAATATTCATTGGTAAAGAAATGAGATAAAGATTACCGAAAACAACAAAATTAAGATAGCTCCAATACTGAGAACAGTGGTCCCTTTGGAATCGTATCTTCCTAATAAGAAAGCCAACAAACCCTTCAACTTTCCGGACACTGCCAAGTTCACGACGATTTCTAACAATGTGACGGGGACAAATCTAAGTAAACTTGTTAAACTGGCTATCAAGAAAGACATGGAAAAACAAAATAAGGCAAGTTAAATGCTTTATTCCGTAGTAGAAACACAATTAAATTCAACGTGAAAAATGTCTCAGAGGTTTTTTGACATTTCGAAGAAGCATAAATAACAAACAAATAATTTCAGATTGCCGTACAGGTTTGGCTGGAAGAACGTCATTGTTGATGGGAAGGATTAGGTTCTTGACTGCTTGGAACGAGTTTAAGCATTGACCGAACTCGTTCCAAGCAGTCAAGAGCCTAATCTTTAATCACAATCGGATTTTTCGTCAGTCTCGCACACATCGTTCATGATGCGCTCAGCAATGCCCAGGGTAAATCATACTTCGTAAATTGTTGAATATTAGTGCTGCCTACCCCACTTTCTAGAGCAATATGCATCCATGTCATTCCTCTTTTAACTCCCTTCTGTCAATACAGTGCTCCACAGAATCTTACGATCACCCCAAAAATTTTCGAAACTGGCTTTTCAACCAAAATTGAATATCAATATTGAAAAAATATGGGATTTTAGTAGATAGTTCAAAAAAATGATTTAGAAGTTAAAACAGAATCAGAATCCATAAGAAAACAGGTCGGTGTCGTCGACCCGGATGTTCTAGAGCTTCTAGTCATCTGTCCATTACAATTCAGCCGTTTTTTTTAATAAAATGCGCTGGCATCTACAGGCTACAATATTTTTCAGATCTTCGTTTGGAATTTAAGAAAGTTATGATACGGCGGCTCGGGATGAGACCGGATATCGATCGGTCAACATCACAAGGATGGCGGCGTAATAATTGAATAGAAAGTAATTAAACATTAAGTTTTTGTTTTTTTTTTAATTTTTTAAAGTTTTATCTTATTTTTCTGTACCCCGCTTTTTAAAACCATTACGGGAGAACTAAAACTTAAATGAATCTTTATATATATATATAATTACTCACATAATATGCAGCTCAGGCAGGGAATTTACATGGATTGGACAGAATACGTGAAGAAAATGAGAATTTGGCGTCTCTTCTTCTATATTTTCAATCTTGGAATTGTGCGACGATTCATTTAACATTAAAATTGAACTTTCGAAAAAGCCGAAAAAGTCGGGAGCTATATTAAAATCGTGTTCCTTGCGTCGATTCTTCTGAAACTTTGTCGTTTTATGGGAAATAAATCATTAGTTCTCTAGAACAAGAATTTTTAATTGAAATTTTGAATGAAAAAAACTAATTTTTATTGCAAAGACTGCTTTTTTAGAACCATTTAGAATACGTTTTTCTCAAAAAATCAAACGAAAACACGGGGGCCTTTGCAAACGCGCCCCATTGCGACGGAAATCGAAAAATTTTTTGTCACATTCCGGTTTGTTCGGATGTGTTCTATCTACTAGCAGTAATTAGCCAGGCCGAGCAATCGAACACTTTCGAACAGTTCCCAAATGAATCGCCATTAGTTGTGAATGCGGAGCACAACAAGTACAAGTGCATGCATCACCACGCCCCCGCAATAAAAAACGAAACAATGAATAGTTTGCTTTGAAGGAAAACTTGTTTCCAGGTAGCTCGACAGGTAACACCACTGGTAGCTGCAACATCCGCGCACTCTCCAGCCGTTTGTGTGCTTATGGCCCCAGTGGCTGTTCCTCTCCCCCCCCCCCGCTCCACCTTGCATCCCGTTATCAATGGATTTGCCATAGCTTCTGCGGGTGTTGACTAAATAATATCTAAACGAAGAGTACGCAGACGCCAAGTTGAAATCTGCCGCGACGACGGGAGCCAACCGAAAGGCAGTGTAACAAGGAAAGGACGGGCAGAGCGGTGAAGAGTGTGCCGGAGTCGGAGAGGCGCAGAGCACAGGCGCTGCCCGCGGGAAAACAGAGCGTCTCGGGGCAGAAGACACCCACAAATCCTTGCATATTTGCTCCTCACGCTCTTCTCTTTTCGCTTTTATCTTTTCGAATAGTATCTGGAAAGCAGCAATTTTGAATTTCAGATCGAAATGGCTCAAATTGTTAGGCAGAGCAAATTTCGGCATGTGTTCTGTAAGCCGGTGAAACACGAAAGCTGCATGTCTGACATTAGGGTATTGCACTCCGATCATTATCTTCGAATAATTCTCATTTTCTGAGTCTTTTTGACATCAAAACGAATACAGAAGTACAAGTTTTACCTGCGCTTCTTCTAGTATACTTCTGAGATTCATTGCACAGTTCAAATGGCATGTGAAGTGTGAAGAGAACGCTGTGCAAATATGACAAATAATAAATGTTAGCAACATCTATCCGAAGTGTCAACTTCAGCTGCAACTTTCCTCCATTCAAAGCAAACATCAATGATTTCAGAACTGATAAGAGAACTTTCAGAATGATAAAATAAATAGTGTTGTCGGGTTTCTTCCGATTTGAGAGCCAATGATTCCGTTTTCGCATTTTCAGAACTGTCACGTTTTGCTGAGATCCAGTGAGTTCTGGAAAACGCAGAATTGACAGCGAAACCTGGAAGCCGGAATTCACCGTTTTATTTCAGACAATTTCGTATTTTAGGTCACCGAAATCACGTGGGATTCACTATTCTGCGATGTCAATCCAAAGTTCATCGCTTTTATCAACAGAGGAGCTGGCGGCCCCTTCATGGTGATTCCAGTGAACAAGGTGAGCCAGTATTCTCTCACATTCCGAGCTGCTGGTATTATAACTGTGTTTCCCCCCAACAAATCTCGGTATTACCCCCCACCCCCCTACTGGAATGAACCGGAATCGCCCCCCCCCCATTTTTTATTTTATTCATCCAAAAATCACGTTGAAACGACCTCATATGCAACCAATTTCGATGGAGGGTCACCCACGTTGCAGAGACGTGGTTTCCGATTGAAACCCGGGGAAATCTAATCATTTTCATTCTGGAATCTGAAATCGTGGGGGGTGATTCTGGTCCATTCCAGTGGGGGAGAACAAATATATAATGTGGGGATCATTGTGAAAGATTACCTCTTTTCCGGAGTCGCCCTCCACATCAAAAAGTGGGGTGAAATTCGGATATTTATACCTCACAGAATAGTCCCCCATACACAATCACCCCCCACATCCAAAAGTAATCGAAAACTATTGTATTACTATTGTGGTTCCCGGATGCACGTATTTCGTGATGATGGCTTCGAGATCAGCTTTGTCTCGTTTACCGGTGATTTCAATGAACACAGAACGGCCAGCCGTCTCGAACCATCCTCCCAACATTGTGCTTCCTCTTGACGATGTTGGCCTCGTCAATTTGCACCACTTCTCCTATCCCCCCAATTTTGGTGGCTGGCTGGAAGAAATCATCAGCCATGATGTCTCTGATTATATGATTATCTAATAAGCGAAATATGTAGCTGCTCCTCAACGTAGAACCGTGGATTTCTTCGTGCCACGCGTGAAAAAAAACTCTCAAATACTTTAGCAGTAACTACAAACAATTGTACAAAAAATTTTTTTTTAAACCTCCAAAAATGACTAAAAACGAGTGGACCCCCCCCCCAACTAAGATTGCGCCTCGAAGACATAACTGTGGGGGGGGGGTGATCCGATTATGGGGGGCCGATAGAGGTGTGGGGGGCGATTCTGTAAAATTACCCAAGCTGCTCAGTGATCAACTCAAAAGTTACACACATTTGCAGATCGGTCGAATCGATAAAGACTACCCATTCGTGGATGCTCACAAGGCTCCATGCCTGGAAGTTGCATGGAGCCCATTTAATGACAACGTGATTGCGTCGTGCTCCGAAGACACCACTTGCAAGGTGTGGGTGATTCCGGACAGAGGTCTTGTCAGAAACCTCTCGGAGCCGGCTGTCGAGTTGACGGGGCACCAGAAGAGGGTGAACACCATTGCGTGGCATCCAGTTGCCAACAATGTCCTTCTTACTGCTGGTTAGTTGAGCTGGTCGTTCCAGCTGTCTTAAAAATGACCGTCTCTGGTCGCTGCGTCTCTATTAAGTTGCTACCAGCTCCTGCTCATCGATTACGGCGTTTTGGGAAATAAAAAACAAATAGAAATCTGCAATTTTTGAGAATTTTCACCGAAAAAGTTCAATTTGGGGCGGAATATGACAAAAATTGTTTTCAAACTTTACATTTTTACATCGAAATTGAACTACATATATAGAGTCACTTTTAAGGATTCCAAAAAAGACGAAAACAAAAAGTCGTCTTTCGTCTCGTCTTCGTTCGTCTTTCAGTTCGTCTTGCATTCGTCTTACGCAAAAAAAGTTGTTTACTGTGTACACAATGTCTATCTCTGCGTCAGACGAATTCAAGACGAAGACGAGACGAGACGAGACGGTCTTATTTCGTCTTTCATGGAAGCTTTAGCTACTTTATCCATTTGTACAGAGAATTTTTCCTTTTTCATTCCGTTTTTGTGAATAACTCCATGCTAGTAACTTATAAATGAAGGAAAATTGACGTAGGTTACACTTAAAGCGTTAATTTGAGTAAACACACGCGATGAGAGCTACCAGAGGATTACGGTACGTCAATGCGGTGAAATGAATGTAGCTCCCTTTTCAGGCGGTGAGAATGTGATGTTCATGTGGAACGTGGGAACCGGTGAGGCTCTTCTGGAGATCTCGGGTCATCCCGACCAAATTTGGAGCATCAACTTCAACTATGACGGCAGCCAATTTGTGACAACTTGCAAAGACAAGAAGATCCGTATTCTGGATTCGCACACTGGCGCCGTGCTTCATGAAGGTGTCGGACACGAAGGAGTGAAGCCACAAAGAGCCGTTTTTGTGAAAGACGGACTTGTTCTGACGACAGGATTCACTAAACGATCTGAGAGGCTTTACGCTCTCCGCGCGCCAGAAGCTCTGTCGACGCCAATTGTGGAAGAGGAGTTGGACACGTCGAATGGCGTCCTCTTCCCGTTCTATGATGAAGATTCGGGTTTAGTGTATCTCATTGGGAAGGGCGACTGTGCGATTCGATATTACGAAGTGAACAACGAGGCTCCGTTCGTACATTACATCAACACCTACACGACGAATGAGCCACAAAGAGCCATCGGTTTCCAGTCAAAAAGAGGAATCTCTTCTGAGGAAAACGAGCTGAATCGGATTTATAAATTGACGACGAAAGGTGTTGTAGACATCCTTCAATTCTTCGTGCCCAGAAAGTCCGATCTTTTTCAGGTAGGATTCATAGAATCGAAGCGCGAATAGCATTATCTTCATTTTCAGCATGACCTCTACCCAGATACTAGATCAACAATTCCAGCACTTACGGCCGAAGAATTCATGGAAGGTATGGCAAAACATTGGTTACCACCAGAGTAGGGCGGAATTGGATTTTGGGAACTCGGAATCCGGAAAACGGAAAAACTTTTCACGGAATCTGTAATCCGGAAAACGTATTGGAAAAAACTTCGGAATCCGGAATTCCGCCTTTCTCTGGTTACCACTGCGATCTAAGGACTGCCATTGCTAATGCTCTATGCTGAAAAATTTAAGACTTTCACGAAAGACGAAAACAAAAATTCGTCTTTCGTTTCGTCTTTGTTCGTCTTTCAACGTGTCTTACGCGATAAAAAAGTTGTGCATCTGTACCTGCGTCAAACGAATCCAAGACGAAGACGAAACGAGACAGTCTGATTTCGTCTTTTGTGGAAGCCTTTCGCTCTAAAACGTTTTAACTTGTCCACGTGGCGCAATATATATGAAGAACGCGAAATTTTTCAAGTCAAGAGGTATTACGAGCCGAGTTTCAGAGCATTTAAGGCGAGTTCAGCACAGCGCATTTGCATTCCAAGTCCCCGATATGCAGTTTGCAAATATTTTTTGTTTTTAAGGGAAGAACGCGGCACCGAACCGTCAGCCAGTGAACGCAGCCGCTGCCGCTGCAGCGGCGCGACCCAAAGTGCAAGTTGCGAAAAAGGCGAATATCTTGAGCACTTTGGCTCCCACTGTGTGAGTTTGGCATATTTTTTTAATGAGATTTGAAAAAAATTATGCCAGAAGAGGTGAGCGCAACGGAAGTCCGGATAAATTCCGATCGAAATGGAGATTTAGATTGGATTTTTGAGACAAAAAAATCAGAATCAAGTATTACGGTATTTTAAAGGCGCCCACTTGCAAACTTTGTTTTGCGTCTCGAGCTGTTTTCTCATACTCATTCTTTTGTTAAGCGCCAAAATATTTAAATTTAAATATTGAATTTTTTAAATTAAAGTGTCGAAAAATTGCTCGATATGCAGTTATTCGTCCAATAAGCAGAAGCAAGGGAGTTACATTAATCGCAAAAAAAAAAGTCATTTAATGAAGTATTTTAAAGTGAGTTTATCGAAAAAAAAAACTACATTCCTCTACATAAAAGCAAGAATAATTGCTTTGATTTTTGTTACGGTTTCTCTCGTTATCGACAATAATGTAGTTTTTTGAAAGTTCCTAACTTTTAAAACGAATAAATGTTTTAAAAAATACTTTTTTTTTCGAATCAAATAAAAGTTTCGAATTTTTTTCGGAATATTCCGACATAACGAAAATTGTCAAAATGCCCATTTATTATCGCCGTAAAAAAGTTCCGACATTTTTTCGAGCCCGCGAAAATCGGGATTTGAATTTAGAGGCTCCGCCCATTTCTTCATCAGAGCGCATTTGCTATGCGCGATATATTTTTATCAGAAGAAACGAAAAAAAAATAAATGACGCAAATTGATATATCTAAATATTCGAAGAAACGTGTAAAAATATTCACGATTAATAAAATTTCGTTCTTTTAATCCAGTTTAATTCTGAAAATTCAGAAGAAAAAATAAAAATTCAACAAATATATCGCGCATAGCAAATGCGCTCAAATGATGATGAATGGGCGGAGCCTCTAAATTCAAATCCCGACTCGAAAAAATGTCGGAACTTTTTTACGGCGATAATAGCACAGGCCTGGAAAGTCAGTAGCCGCTTTTGTCTCTTTAATGAACCGCATTTCACCGTCATGATTCTTCTGTGCTTTCTAAAATTCAAATTATAGCTTTCCCGTCGCGTTTTGATAAAAGCCAAATCTTAATTTCTGCATTAATCAGAGCGGAGAGTGCGCCAGCTCAGTCGTACGCCGAACGCACGCCGTCTTCTCAATCCTCTCCACGCCCATCGGCATCGCCGAGACCTCGTCCTGTCGTTGACGAAGACATGGGAATTGTGCCGATGAGAGAAGCGCCGCCAAGTCGTCCTGTTTCATCGAGAGCGTCACGAACTGAAATTCCACCAAAGGAAGAGAACAAGCCAGATCCAATGAAGCCGAAACAAGCTGTAAGAGTTCATTTTTTTTCTACATTCATTAGGACAGTTCTGTGCCACCCTGACTATATCGTATACCTTGTTTTCTAGGTATATCATACTAAAAAGGGTGTCAGGAGGTTTCTGCGACATTTTGTTCCGAGAAATCCTAGAAATGTGTTGTTCCACCACGTTTAAATTAGAAATGGAAAAATAACTTCACTGAATAATCTGAAACTGATTCATTTTGAATCATCAGGAAGCAATTTCAATGCTTATAACATCCATTAAAACAGCTGACCACCATGATCCGGGTTTCAATCAATTGAATTGAGTCTATTGATCAACCTCTTCAACAGAGTCATGAAAGCATATCGAGCCGTGGTCTTCACAGTTGTTGGTATTTTGAGATCTCGAGATCGCTTTGCTGTTAATTTGATACCTATGTGTGCTCATGAATGCCACTTTGTATCAGCATTCAAAATAACAAACTTCACGGCAAATTGAAAATTGACTTGCTTTAAAATGACAGTGAGGAGTGCAATTTCGGCTGGGGGCATGCATTATTAGCAGTCTCTCACAATGAAGAATTTCAGTAAAGAAATTAAAGAAGTAAAGAAACGGCAGAGAAATTGGCAGCATTTGAAGTAACGCAGCCGATCATGCGCTCATCGCCAACCTGTGAAATACCTCGTTTTTCTGGATGACCACTGATTATGGTCGGAATCTTTCCTTTCCGACAAGTCGCAAGGCTCAAAATTATGATTTGGGCCTCTCAAAAATTAAGAGAAGGCTTTCAGACCTTATCAAGAGCTTTGGACTTCATCCGCTTCTTCCAGTTGGCAGCCGCATCCGTTCTTCTTCTTGCTCGGGGAAAGTAGAAAATCGGCATGGGTTGTCTGATCTGCAAAATGGTCAACACGAGATCTCAAAGTTCTAATAACTGTGATGTTCACAGATCGTCGTGTGTTCAGGACTTGTTAGGAGAATATATCGGAAGTTCTATGAATATAAAAAATATACGCTAGCCTAAACTAGCCTAAACTGAATTGACTGAAAACCTTCTAAAAAACCGCAAATCGTCTAAAATAAAGAAAAAATCCAAAAAATATAGCGTTTCTCGGTGAAATCGCAAAGATTCCAGCTTCTGAAACCCGATTCTAGTAAGATTTGATAATTTGTTAGCTCCGCTGACAATGTTTTCTGAAAATTCATTTTAGTCGTTTACAATGACAACGTGAGGATGGACCAATTTTTTCTTACGATAAATCTATTGCATGCCTTGCGAATTAAAAAAACCAAAGGTATTCGTTAATTTGGATTTTGGGGCGTATTCAAATTTCTTCTTTCTCCTAATTGTGTTTTAACAGTATTTCTCCTTCTCCATTTTAATCTTCACTTTCCACCTTCTCCACCTATCACTTACTCACTTTCAGGTGCAATTGAAATCTCGCGCCGCTCGTGACGAACCCGGAGGCGGTGGACAGACTGCTGGACAGCGGAGAGCTGCCGCTGAGCTGGAAAGAATAAAAAGGGATCAATCAAGAACTGCAGATGAAGAAACCCTAGCTCCGCCTCCCCCATCATCTAGAGCTTCAGCTTCTCCACGTGGAAGCATTTCTTCTGATATCGGGGCATGTTTTTTTTCAAACATCTATCTGTGTAAAGTGGGGTATGAAATGTAAATTGTCTAGTGAGTGAATAAAAACTGGTGGGCTCTACCTCACTATTTAGAAATCGAGAAAGCAAACACGACCACGCCGTCATCTATTTCAAGCCAATTCTTCAATTTTGACAGTAAAACTAGTTTTTTAGCTAAATAACTCGTGTTCGTTTACTTTCAGATGAGGAGGAAAACATAAAAATGATAAAGCATTATGCCACAATTTTTGTGTGATAATTGAACTTTTCTCGTTTATTATTGCTTGCTCATAGCTTATGATCAAAAATCAGCAAAACATTTTTTTGGGGTTGGCTCGAGACAGCTGGTCATGTCAGCCGTTGTTGATTTTACAACGCATGGAACATCTTTTCAAGTAGTGTATTAGAGCGAAATAAACCTGTGTTCTTTCCCCCTAATAGAAATCATGAAAACGAGCACATTACACACTTCCCAAACTAATTTTCAACTATCCTTCTTGTTATAAGATGCCCATTTTTAGAACTAATGAATTCGAAAGGTGCATTATCAGTATGTTTTTCAGCATGTGCCACAGAATATGGAAGAGCTTCTTGATGACTTGATGAAGATGAAAGCCGTGCTTCGCCAACATGAACGCCGTATTCGAATGCTCGAAGAAGAAATCGCCGATCGCAATATGAGCAATGCGTATTCTTTTTAAAGATTTTAAATTTATAATAAGTGCCTCGTTGTTTGTAAAAATGTTTTATTGTAGGCCATAATAAATGGTAACTATCCACTCGCCTTCGCTCTCGTTTTCCCAATTGCCCTCACTAGGATGATTCCGGTTATTCAGCGGGACGAACTTGTGTAATAACACACGCCTATCGCCTTCGATTACCGACAGTTCCGCTGCGCGCGTTTATCCGATATATCTCCCGTTATCATCTTCTGCCTCTGATCATTAATCCTGGCGAAACATTTCCTCTTCTTTTCATGGCTCGACTTTTTCTAGTATTCTCAACTGTATTATCGTTTGTTGGTACGCCAAATGTTGATGCTTTCCTAGCATCTGCGTTTTCGTCCGTTTCGCAAGCCGGAAAAACGTCGAATTGTCACGATTGGAGTGAGTATGGACCTTGTTTCAGGTGAGTGAATCTGTTTTATTATGGGTATAAAACTCAGGCTTACTGCGGTCAACTGTGCTATTAAAAAACAATTGATGAAGCCGAAATTGGAGCAACTGTCTTGATAGCCCTACCTGTGCTGGCCGCATTTCACCTGTACACCCGTCTGTTTACGGAATAATTCCTGTTGTAAATTTTAAAAAAATCAAAACTTTTGTCAAAAAATGCTCTTTTTTCACCAATTATTCGACATTTTGACAATCACTTCGCAAGGTAATCGATAAGACCTCTGCGACACTCTGTGGTCTGAATATCCGCGCCTTTGAACGCGGTTTAGAATTAAAGGAAATTTATTGCGAAGATCGTGATTTTATTTATTTTAATAGTGTTTTCAGCGATTTCTAATAGAATTTCCTGGCTTTTTTGCTGCTGCTTGTTATTCCTGCGCACTTCCTCCTTTACCATATCCGAGTTTTAATCAATTGATTTGAGCCTATTAGTCAACCTCTTTTATATTTACATAAAGTCTGAACTAATCTGTTGAAGAATCTTGAAAGCGATCCTTTACCTCGACCATTTTCGCTGATTTTTTTCGAGCACTTCACGACATTCCTGAAATGCGAAATATTGTATAAACAACAAAGTGGTTAGCGCTGTCACAAATACATAAGAAAATACTTGAATTTTTCGCAAAGCCGAAAGCGAACAAAAGGAAATCAGCGATAAATGCTCACAATATTAAGCAGTACCAAAACATCTAGAAAAATCCACCAAAAATCGTTAAGCACGGTTAAAGTGGTTAAAATTACGACACAGTCCGTTACAAGTTTACAGGCCCACAAAGTCAACATTATGGAGAAAATCAGAAAATTAAACCTCCAGATGAAACCGAAAACTTTAATAGTTATGTGCCTTTAGTATTACTGTACTAATTGTTTTTGTTTTGATAAACTTGAAACAGTTGAAAATGGATCTTTTTTTTTTGGTTTTTTTTTCAGCTTTCCTCTCGTCGTTCGTCTCCTCGTTTTTCAGTCCGTCTTGCATTCGTCTTTTGCAATAAACGCAAAACTTACGCAAGTCAGACGAATTCAAGACGAAGACGAGACGAGACAGCCGAAATTTCGCCTAAATGGAAGCCTTATTAAAATGTTTGCATAAAAAGTGACCTGAATATATATGAAAATGGATAATGTTATATAGCCAATATAGCAATATGACCGTGGAATTCAGATGTGAAAGCCCTAAAGTACCCTCGAAATAGCGTTCCTTCCAATGGAAATTCATAAAGCCATGGTTGTGTAGCATTTATAAAAATATGGCTAACACTCGTTGACTTTTTGAATATCTGTTTCTTGGATAATTTTTATCAATTTTATAGTAATAAAAAAATAATAATAAAGTATTTGCTGAGGAATAGTAAAAATAACAATTTATTTCTGAATAATCTGAGCCAGTTTTAGCCCTGGAGGTCAAGTTAAAAGCGTTAGCGAATCGAGAAAAATAGTTCCTACGCGTGTCGCAAAGTCTTTTGGACCTTTTTTACCTAACTTAGTATGCTTAAAATTTAAGTAAATATAAGAAATATCAAAAACAAGGCAAATAAACAGTCAATAAAGAAAAGAAAAATGCAAAAAGTTTAAAAGTATTATATTAAAAATTAAGGTTTCCACGAAAGACTAAGGAAAAATGTCGTCTTCCCTCTCGTCGTTCATCTACTTGTCTTTCAGTCCGTCTTGCATTCGTCTTTCGCAATAAACGCAAAACTCACGCAAGTCAGACGAATTCAAGACGAAGACGAGACGGCCGAAATTTCACCCAAATGGAAGTCTAATTGAAAATGTTTGCATAAAAAGTGACCTCAATAATATGACCGTGGAATTCGCCAGATATGAAAGCCCTAAAGTACCTTCGAAATAGCGTTCCTTCCATGGGAAATTCACAAAGCCGCGATCGGGTAGTTTTTATAAAAATATGGATAATAATCTTTGACTATTTGAATTTCTGTTCCTTGGATAATTTTTATCAATTTTATAGTAATTCAATAATAAAAAAGAAAATTTTAAAAATCCGCGGACGGCCTAGTAAAAACCTTTCGAAAAATGAATTTCGCGAAATAAAATGAGAGAAATCGAAGGATCGTTCTGATTAACTTCTGCGTAATCAAGCGCTGCTTCTATTGCGGTTAATCTCTAAAAATAAACGCGTTTTTCGCACTTTTTGACCCACATGAAATCGAAAACTTGATCTAGTCGCCGGAGAACACAGCGCCGTATAAGTCGTTTTGAAGAAGCGGGGTGTGCTAGTCGATGCCATTTGGAATCGGGCTTGAATTAACATAATAAATACAAATTAATAACATGCAAAAATCGATAATCAAAACAAAATTACTAGAAATACAAAAACAACAACAGCTGACATCACAGGCGGAGCAAAACAAGTGCGCTAGCGCGCATTTACATAATCTTTTAGAATAACAAAATCAAAAACAAAAACAAAATGTGACCCCCCCCCTCCCCTCATCAATTTGTCCACTTATTTCTAATAATGAGTAATTAATTTCGCAAAATCCTCTCATTTTTAGTACATCAGACCGTTCGTTCTGGCGCAATCTGCCACAACAATGCTATCAGAATCGTTATATGTCGCTGATCACTGGAATCGGAAACCCAATCGTGCAGAAGGTGATGGACTACGCCGAGCTGTTCAACAAGTCTGCAACCGCGTGCGGAATGTGCAACGTTCAAGTGGCGTGCTCTCCGAGATGCGATTATGTAACAGGGTGAGGCGCGGTGACGAATGCGCATCTTAAGAGCAACTGGATTGGCCTACAAACCATTTTTATACAGGGGCAACTCGTTTGGAGTCGTTGACCGGATCTGTGATCTTCCGACCGAGAAGCAGGCGTGCGCCATGACTCCGCAGGCGTACGATGAGGACAGTGGCCTGTGCAAGGTTTGGCCACCCAGGTTAGTGCTGAAAAGCGGAATCAAGGCTAATCATCTAGCTGAATCCTGCGCAGAAAATTATAGAACGCATGGAAACTCTCCCAAATTTGAAAATGTAGGAAATTTGCTGAAAAACCATGCAACTGTGCAGTTTCTTTCGCTCTCGTACTTTCCACTGTGCTCCACATAAATATACGACACCCCATAAACATTCCAAAAAATCGAAAATTTATCCGTTACGGTATATAAAACTCTTCTTAAGAGGTATTAATGGGTCTTACAACGAAAGCGAACTTGATATAATGAGCAAGTAAATAAAAAACATCTGATGTTGGAATTGTTCCGCTGCTTTCAAGACACATATTGATACGCCACAGTTTATTATTATTGTTTTTCTCTTAAATTTTCACATTTATACTGAGATTTGCGTCATTTTTGTTTGAGCTTTTCGCACAAAGACACGGAGTTAGCCGCTTTCTGAATGCTCATTCGTTTTTCATGGCTTGTGAGGATTCAATGATGCTGCCCACATCTTTTTTGGTTTTATATTTGGCTAGAACCTTGGCAAGTTTTCTCTTAAACTACCATATTCGCTTTGATCCCTATTAATATTATTTTTTTTCATCTTAACAGGAAATTTAAAGAGAAATTGGCGGAAAAGCACGGTCTTCAGATTTGGAAGATTGCGAACGCGCTCTGATTATGAATTTGAGGCGCCGTCTGCGTATCCGCGTAATGTTTCGCTCTAACCTTGTACAACGTCGGTTGCTTGCTTGATTTCAAAAAATTTATTTGTTTTAAATAAAATTTCATGTACCACTACAATATCTATCTCTGCATCAGACGAATTCAAGACGAAGACGAGACGTTCTTATTTCTTCTTTCGTGGAAGCCTTAGTTCTGAAAATCAAATTTCTCTGAACTGAATTCACCTAGAATAAGATTTCAATGCGAAAAATACAGGCGTGCGCAGGACGGATCGCGGAGTTACGAAAATTACAATCGGGGTTTCTAAAAAACCGATTACAGAATCCTAACGTCGCTTAACAAAATACTGATTTTCAACTCGGGAGCACTTTTGCTTAAATACGGTTTACCGCAAATCTTGCCTCCTCAAAAAATGAAAATGTGTTACTTACCAGAAAATTTGGAAAAATAAGAAATTTCGATGATCTATGGCACAATCAATCAGTCAATCAGCAATTCCAAAAGAAATCGCCATATCCCCAAGTTCTTGATTCAGAAAATTACGATATTCTGGAAAGTTCGAATATCCCTGGAAAAAATGGTTTTTCCAGTATTATCTCTCACTTTCACGCCCTAAATATTATGATAAGCGCAAGACTTTCAGATAAAAATTGATAAATCGAAAAAAATTCTCAAATTCGTTGCGCATTAAGCTTCACAAGTATCTATACCTACAATAATGCATATATTATTCGCTGAAATTTGAAAATTTTTCAGACACACAACCGCAGTCGACTTCCTCGGAGCACTAGTCCCTCCAAACATACGTGAACAAGTATGGTCGCTGAAACCTTTGAACTGCATAAGTATCAAAGGAAAATGCTATTGTTGCTGTGCTCCATATACGCCAAATCCGTGTGACGCTCAATGTACTCTTCATCCGTGCTCCAGAAGACAAAAGTTCTCAAAAACTCAAATTAAGATTCTCAGACGAAAATGGCTTGAAAAACAAGATAATAAGGAAGAAGATGAAGATTGATAGAATATCATATATCATTTTTATTTTTTAATCGAACACCTTGAAGTAAAGTAATGTGCGGTGAAACAATGAAAAATGTCAAAAACAAACAGTCATTTCCGAAGTTTAATAATACTAACGACTGAAACACTAAAAATAATCTTAATTATGAGATTTCTGTGCATCCAAACTCCTCCAAATAAACATAGGCTCACCCACAAAACCGAAGTGGCTGTTTGCGCGAATCATGAAAATACGAGCGGTATCCGCGTGGCCCGTCGCAATTAAACTTATTTTCATCTGAAAAGATTAGCTGGCATTATAAATCTTGTTTAGGATAGGGACAGTAATCCTCACCTTTCTCCAGTCGATCCTTGCGCTCGTTCTGCCAACCCAAGGCGTTTTTCTCGATGTCCGGCTGTAGGACACGGTGCCTTTGTCATCATTATGCGTTTTTTATGAATTTGTTTCTCTTGAAGACAAGTCACACTGTTTCAATGGAAACGTTTAGGTCCAAATCACTCTTGATCTTGGTACAGGAAGAGAAAAAGAAAACTTCTTAAACGCCGATTTTTTAATTAATTTTTTGAAAATTTTTTTGCATTTTTTTTTAATTTTTGCAGAAGCCTTTGTAACAAAAATATTGTTCACGTTATAAAATTCAATTTTCTCGAGATTTTCTTATTTTGAAAATGAAAATCAAAGAAGCCAGTTGGCTTTTTATTGTGTAGGAATAATTGCTTAAAAACAGTTCGTAAAGCTTTCATCGTCATTGTTGAAGATTAATACGTTTTTAGTGAATATCGTCGAAACTCGCTTTAACTTTTGCAAAAAGACTTCTGAAATTGTATAGTGTTTGTTGGTATCTCGATCTGCGTTTTTACCTTTGTCTTCTGGCTCTGAAGCTTTTTTATTTGCAATTATATTTTCCTTTGCCTCATCCTCATCAAGAAATTTTGAACTTTCAAATGGATCCGCTTCCTGTTGATTCCCTGATTCTATATCATTCTGAAAAGATGCCATTTTGGTTTATAGTCCAGTTTTGTAGTCTTGCTTCACACCCGTTCTTCTTTTCTGAGATCAATCACTACCACCGCGCGCCCATCATTTCCAAAGCAAAAGGAAGCAAGTGCAGCTAGAAGAGAACCCAGTTGGGAGCAGTTCATAGGAAGCCGTGTTGAGCACATTATAGCAGCAATATCTGATCCCATGCTTGATTTGATTCCCTCATCAATACATTTACATATTAAATTATTTCTGCTGTATCCGAAATGAATTCTCTTCAAAGCAGTAATTTTCAATGACCAATCGATTTCAATTTCCGGAATTCTGGAAATATTTTGAATTTAAACAGGATAAATAGCTAAATAAGAAAACTTATCTAGCGCTTTTTCCCTTGCCCAAAAAATCGTGTCATTGGGGTTTTGATCAGCCCAACGAATAGCTTTAGCGAATAAATGATTATCGATTTTTGGAGAATCAGTGAAAACAACTGTAAGCGAGTCACAGAGCTCTGACATTTGTAACTCTGAAAATGGTATTGTTACCGAAAATGTCTGCATTCTATTCTATCATTCTACGCGGTTCTTAATTATGTACACTGTAGTACAATGTGGTACATTCGCAAAAGTTAAATAATACTTAAAGGCATGCTTTGAAGTATAATTTTTCAGGCATTCCAACGAATGAATACTCAGTTTTCACAACAGATAAAACAGATAATTTATTGCGTAAAAATGGGTTAGACATTCATAAATCATCAGCCATCAATATGGATAGTCCACAAGTCTTTCAGAGTAAATCCGTTTCGGATTGGCTCAATAGCCAGACCAAGCTCTGGATTCAACACTGGTAATTTCTTTTCATCAGTTGCACTATGTTCTCCATCGAAGTATGCGGCGAATGGGTCCGGACGTATGTTCTTCTCAATTTCAACGTCGTCCTCATTTGTGTCGATGATATCAACGTCTTCGTCCTCTTTCTGAACACGAGGCTCTGTCTTCTGAAAAAAAACACAATTCACTTTATAATAACAGCAAGACGTACATCGGCTCTTTCTTTGACATAAGAAACCCCAAAAATTGGTTTGAGAAGATGGGCTTTATGAAGAGATTGGATGGATTTCAGCAAGTTCTGAAGTCTCTCTGCTGGATCAATTCTGAATCCGAGAATATACTCTCCACTGCTAGAGGTCGTCTCTAGAACGAGGGCCATTCCAAACTTTGATTCGCGAATTCTAGCAGAATAGAGAGTCAGATAGGGAACCGAAACATTGTACCCAATGTTCAGCTCGGCATACCAAACAACACGAATGTTGGTGATTATAAAAACACCAAGACTACCAGTTTCCGTCGATAGATTCCAAACACCATTCGCTTTTTCAATTATGGTTTCTTGCGGAAGAATTTTGAGTGTGCCATCCTCTTTGATGAACACGCCTCGCATTTTCAGTTCTCTGTACATTTTCGTGGTTTCATAAGCTCGACTTATAGATGAAATGGTGTTGAAAAGTTTGGAATGAGACGATGAGTTTGTAGTTGTAAAGATGAACTCAAATTTGGTTGTAGACGAGGAGACTTTGGCAAGAACGTAAATTGCTTCGTTTGACGCACCGCGATTGCGTGACATTAACTGAAATCCTAAGTTAATGAAAAAAAAATTGCGACTTTTCCATGGATTATAATGACAATATTTAAAGATTGTTTCGCTTTTTATTTTTGTAGAATGTTGGATATCTCCACTCATTTTATGAATTTCTTGAGATGGATATCTCCACTCATTTTATGAATTTCTTGAGATCGCACCCATTAGTCAAATGATTCCATTTTTGGACGTTTTTTTTAAGCTAAAAATGTTTTTAAAAAACTGTAAATATTAACACTGTTAATTTCACGAAGTTATTTTTATTTTAGGAAAATTGAATTGGAAATTCTCGTGAACTTCTCAAAATTGTTACTCACCGACGTCGCCTGCTTGCTCTGAACTCCAGTGATCGTATTCCATCCGATGGTTATATTGATTCGTGGCATCGAGGCAGCATACCAGACAAGACGTAAATTGGTCACTCTCATTGTTCCTGTAAGCGAACATCTTCGCAAAGTTCCCAGAAAAGAGTGTATTCACCTCTGTCACCATTATTTCCTTTGGTGTCTTCCACATTCTCTACTTTGGCCACTTGAATCTCTCCATTTATCAGGCGAAGAAGTCTGAAAACTTCTCAATGTTCGTGAATCTGTAATTTCTGACTTACTTATGATCCACATCAAATCGGATTTCTCTATCTTGCCAAATATCTTCTCCATTAACTCGCTCCATTTCGAGGGTGATGGAAATATTGTGGCCCGGGGAATACGCTAGACACGAGAGACGGCTTAGCGCCATGTTGCTATGGGATCCCATTTCCATGGAAACGGAGGGCAAAAGGCGGACGCATAGAATTCCTTTATTATAAAGTTATTCTATTTTAATTATTAAATCATCACAACATTAGTTTGGACCACTACATACATGGGAACGATATAGAATCTTATATGGGGGGGGGCTGGAAGTTTTGTTCAGTGTATGTTCATAACAACCATTATTGAAATAAGTAAAAGAAAATAAGACAAAATAAGAAAAACATAATGATATAAACATAAAACTGTTTAAAATTAAAATTTGATTAACTTGCAATAGCCTGAGAATATGTTCCTGGTGGAGGGCGAAAGGATTTGGGAAGAAAGTGCATTTGGAATGGACTAAATGAGTAGACTGGTTTGCCAATATTTTTTCGACAGTTTTCCCGACGAACTCCTTCTTTTCGTAGGGAAGTGACAACTTGAGATATCTGAAATTTCGTAATAGAGAATTAAAAAGTGGCGCACATCTTCAACAAATCACATCTTATAGCTTAATGGGAGACGAGTACAAGGGAGGAAATCGTTTTCTTTAGCTCACAATGGGCCCGCATTCCAGTTTAGGAAAAAATGACAATAAAAATGAGCGAAAAGAAACACATTCATACTTCATATATGAGAAACATTCCATCTCTTGATGAAATTTTTTTTAAATTTGAATTTGAAAATAGCTAAATAATTAATTAAATTTGAAAGTATCAGAAAACATTATAACTGCTCTATTCGCAAATGAAAATTGACAGATGTTTAAAATGAAAAAAATTCAATCACTTCTGTATTTATACTAAACTAAATTATAGCCCAACCTTTAGATATGTCAATCAACCTCCCTACCGGTGTTTGCCCACCTATACCCATTCACCTGTGCCGTATTGAAACCACATGTTTCACGGAGAACTCTTCCTTGCTCCAGAGTCGAAGCCATTCCTGTTCTATCTTTACCACTTTTGCACGAGATGACTGCTTCTCCGCCTAGTCGTTCACATGCTGTCATGGCCCAATCAAACATGGATAAATTTTTTCGAGATGGTTCACTCGAAACTTCATTTACAACTTCCATCACTGCATCACGTGCCCGCTGATTCGCGTCATTGCGATTAGCGAAAATGTTCAATCTGTCTGCTGCATCTTGGTTAACTGAGCTTTCCAAAGAAACACCTCCGAAAGATTGTCCAAATGTTGCTTCGTGGTTCACTCCCAAATTGAAATATGCTGTCATCACGGTGAACTCAGAGGTCCATTTGATATTACTAGCAAGTGCATCAAAATATTCATGTGGAAGCGGTATCGCTACTTTCAAATTACTTCTAGAGCCTTGAACTATTGGAATACAAGTGCGACACACAGTAGATGGAGCACGGACAAGGCGGAAGCGCACGCGCTGTTCCAACGCTTTCCAAGCCTCGATAGCATCTTCGATCATTCCTCTTTCGTCGCCATAAGCAGACAGGAAAGAGAAAATGACAAGTAAGAAATCTGAAATCTCACAATTATGAATGAAATGTGGTTAATGAAATACCTTCTGTGAAGGGTTGATCTCTTTTTTGTATTCTGTTTAAAATGGCTGTCGTTGCAATGGTTATCGCCTGGGAAAGAACGAAATCAGTACGAATCACGACATGAAAATACGCATGGGCAGTTGAAGGCTTTTGAAGAGATTTCACGAAAGAAAAAAGTTGTGATTCGATAATCGAATCGGCGAGGGCAAGAAGAATATCAAGACAAGTAGATATGGCTTGCCGAGTGTTTTTTTCACATGCTTCTCGTTCATGTGGAGCCTCATTAAGGGTGTCAATAACTGCAATCTTCGTGTTAAGACTGACAATCATCGCGTCGATTCGATCAATTTGGTTTTGAATATTGTCGTAAACTCGGTTTTCGTGCATCTTTAAGAATACGGTGAATGTTAATTAATTTATTTAATAAACTAGCCTTATCTCCCAATTCGTCTCTTTTCCTTTCTTCTTGTAATAGTATTTCTGAACATCGTTCAATATCAGGTAAACTAGAAAGCACGTCTTTCAGTCCCTCGTAAACTTGCTTTATTCCGGCATGCACTTGCAGACAAATTTTGTCAGGACTTCCGAACTTCGCAATTTTCCATTCTTTTTCAATTTTGTGGCTTAGCTCTCCAATGGTTTTCTTCAAGTCAAGGAGTAAATGACGCTTTTTCCAAAACGTGAAGTCATAGTTATACGGTTCGACATCTAACTGTGAGTACAACTTCAAAATACCACCATTCTGTAAAACATATATAAATTTAATTCAGTTGCATTTTATTCATGCTATTCTGGCTATTCATGCTGTTTTTAAAAATGGTTCAATATTCAGCAATGTCAAAAAACGCATTCCAGTAGATCTGCGGAATCGGCCTGGGCCGATTTGAAAATGTGTCTGACTGGGAACTAAATAGAACGGTTGTTCTTTCAGATAATGAAAAACCTAGTGTCCACTAACTTTGATCTTATCGGCAGTAACCCTTTAACCAGAATAAGTTATAAAGCTGAATAGTAATATTAAAAAACAGGACCAGGAATATTAAGGTGGACATATGGAATGTGGCGTTCAAAGCTCAAAAAAAAACTATTCTGTAACAGAAACGAGATGTTTGCAGTTAGAAATAAGAATGCTACTGAATAGTAAAAGAACCCGTTAAAATATATTTAAAACGATTAAATAGGAATGGTTACGAAAATGGGAAAAAATTTTCGTAAATTTTTAGCCTTTGAAACTTTTTCAGAAGCTTGTTGAGTGATTCGTAAAACCCATTATTCTAATAGGACGGACCAAGCCTCTAAAGAATCGGTTTGGCCTCGGAGCTTTTTTTTCAATACAAAAAAGTAACAATTAACGATGATAATTTTTGGAACATGGTATGGGTAACAGATTTTTACAAATTTAGTTTAAAAAAATCGTATTTCAATATAAGTCGCACGGTTTTCAAGGCGATATTTAATTTAAAGCAGTATGTATACTTTTAAAAAGAATATAATCGACTGACTTCGGTAATAATCCTATGTGAAAAATACGATTTATGATCAAGGTATTTTGGTTGAAATCGGCTTTTGAATTTCTTTTTTCTGCGTCCAAAGTTCTTCGTAAGATTTTAATATGTTGCATTTTTTAAAGTTTTGCCAGAAATTGCATTAAAAAGTGAACGGTCCAGGGACTAAGTGAAAAATTATAAATTCCATCTTAAGAGCAAAGTCAGATGACTTGCCTTACTAGATCTTCTTGCTTAAAAATCAATCGTTTTCCTAACTCTCATTCAAAATTGAAACATTTCTTCACATTTGAGACTCTTAAAATTAGAATTTCCGCGAAATTTTAGCCCATATAACCAAAAACTTTCCGAGTTATGCCTTATTATTCTTTTTTTTTGTCTTACAGGAAATCTCTGAAATTGTATTTGTTTTAATGTTCAAAGACGCACACATTTACGCGAAAAGTTATCGATGAGGCATCGCTACTGCGCGAATTTTTTTCAGTTTCATGGCTCAGACAATCTTACGGGTGAAACGGCGGAAGGTATCGGGAGGAAACAACCTGCAACGTCGTGTTCTCAAGCTTCCCAATTTTTTTCCATTTTGACAAAAAAGTCAAGAAAGGAACTGTGACCTTCGAAACAGCGTTGCTCCCTTGTTTCTTCAAAACATTTCTTTTCCCTGTTTCACCGGTAAAAGTTATTGAGGACCTGCATTAAAACGAATTTTTCTAAACTGACACTGCTGAATTATGAAAGAAAAAATAGAAATAAAACATACATTATAGCGATATGGAATCGCAGATGCAGATCCAGCAGTGATAAAATCCCTCTTATCATTGGAATTTATTTCGTAGGAATGAACATGCAAGTTTGTTGGTACGAGGCCAAATGCTACTCTTGTTTTTTCTATTGATTTGCGGAAGTTAGGACCCTGTCAACAGCTGTATAAAGTGTTTGGATTAATATTTAAACTAACTGAATATGCATCGACAAATTCGAAGCATTGCTCATATGTCTCAGACATTTCACGCAGCTGTCGATTAACTTCGTGCAAGCCAGATATAGAAGATTGAGGCCAAACTTTCAGACGACTTTCCAATAGCCCAGAGAACCTAAGAAATTAACAGTGACGTTAAAAAAGATATTTTAAAACTTACTCGGACACTTTCTTTCTGATTAACTTAATAAATTCTTTAGGAAGAATCAATGACAGCTTCGTTTCCCACATGCATTCTTCCACGATCACTCGTCTATCTGGTAAATTATTTTGTTGAGAAATCGCGAAATTATGCGTAATTCTGAGAGGTGATGACAGATAAAAATTTTGGAAAGATGAGGCCTTCGGATCAACGACTCCTTCCGAATCATTGGACCCTGACGGAGACATTGTATAAAACTTGTAAGCAAGCTCATCCAATTCAGCTCGAGCCATTTGATGAGAGCATGTGGCTAACTGAAAAATTACAATTCACGTTGCTAAAAAACATAAAAACGAGTTTTTACTTGCCTTAATCATCCACAGTTCCCTCGTATTTTCACTATCCACTATGATTTCCAGGTTTTCGGCTGGGTCAGTAAATGTTATCACAAATGAGAAACGAGATTCGGCTGACTGAATTTGTGTATTTAATTTTATAAACATCTAAAATGGGGCACCTACAGCATCTTCTATCTTCTGGATTATGACTCTTTCAAGTAGGAAGATGAGAGGTACACAAGCAGTGACAGCTCCTTCTCCACTACACTCTTCGACGCAAAGGACATTGCCATGGAGAAGAACCTGTGATAGCGGGTATTGATCTATTTACCGTTTAATCGAATAGAGCAACTCACCTTAGCGAAATATGTCTTTGATTTGTAGCATACGGTAGCTGTTCCAGAAAGGTTGTACTCGATATTCTGTTTTGTAAAAGCTTTGAATATCTCATTGGCATTGTCTTCATCCATTGTGTCTGCACAAAGAAAAATAGAGTTTTGAATTATTTTTATTAAAAAAAAACGAATTATTTTTCTCAAGAGAAATGCATCATCATTCCGGAGAGTACAATGAGAAGAGGGAGAACGAGGTGTTGCAACACTCCGTAAATTTACATGGAAGAAATTCTTAGCCACACATCTTAGGCCACCATATACCGAAAGAAGCACACGGAGCTCCTTGTAGGAACCGCTCGATAATTTGAACAATGTTCATTATTCCACAATATTTTTATGATTTAAATTAATTTTTTTCCACTGTATTTCATATTAATTTTTCTTGAATTTTCAGTAAAAATAATGCATGTGAAGACATTTTTTAATAGCAAGCAACATCGTATAAATTAATTTTTAAAAAACTTCCTCCATCTTCTTATATCCCCAGCACAAATGATTTTTCAGCTGTTTTTTTTCGGCCAAGCTAGCAAAATGTGTTGATATTTGCAAGTGAGAATATGTTCTCAACGACAATGGGATTTCCTTCGACGCCTCTTGAAGCTAAGCAAGCGTTGGGAATCTCATCTGCAATTAATGCAGGTAAATGTTTTCATTTAAAATCTGCGAAAATCGCGCTCCAGACACTTAGCAGATTTCAAGATAATACTTCTGATTTTTAGAAACTGACAGTTATATTTTTAATAATCGAAATGCAAAATAGCACGACCAAGCCGAGTCGTATTTTTTTTCAACCGGATTTTTAAATTGGAAAATGTTACAGAGTCATATCAAAAACATAACCTTAAAAATATCCTTTAGTCTCTAAAAACAGAGCTTCGTGTATGTGAATAATGATTTAAAAAATTATTGCTATTAGGTTGAACACAAGGTTATGTCGTTTTTTAACCTTCAACTTTAAATGACCATAACTTTTTTTAAAATCAAATTTATTAATCGAAATAAAAACCATTAGAATCAATACATTTTTGCCAACGAGAAACAAGTTTCCTTATGCCGGTAGCGTAAAAGTCCGGGTCTCTGGAAGCGACGAACTCATTGAAGGCATTTTCGGCATCGTCTTGGCTTTTGAAGCATTTCTCGCGAAGGAAGTTGTCGAGGAGCTTGAAAAAGTGGTAATCGGTGGGCGAGAGGTCTGGTGAGTATGGTGGATGAGGCAGAGTCTCATAGCCTAATTCGTTCAGCTTTTGCAAGGTCGGTTTGTCCGAGCATTATTTTGGAGATGAATTGGTCCCTCTTTGTTGATCCATGCTGGGCACATACGTCGTAACTTCTGATGCATTTTGTCATTTGGTGACAGCACTTTTCTGCTGTAATCGTTTCACCCGAATTTAAAAAGCTGTGATGAATGAGGCCGGCTGCAGACCACCAAACAGTCACCATAACCTTTTTTTGGTGGATTTTCGGCTTCGGAAAGTGTTTGAGAGCCTCATCACGATCCAACCACAGCGCGAAACGTTGTCGATTGTCGTAGAGGATCCACTTTTCATGAACCGTTACGATCCGGTCAAGAAACGGATCATTTTTATTGCGTAAAAGAGGAGCGGACGACACCTCAAAACGACGATATTTTTTGATTTTCGTCTAATTCGTGTGGCACCCATTTGTCGAGCTTTTTTGATTTGCCTATTTGCTTCAGATGAACGACGACTGTTGTTTGGCAAACGTCGAGTTCTTCGGCAACTTCTCGTGTCGATTTGAGAGGATCGGCTTCGATTAAGGCTCTCAATTGATCGTTATCAATCACAGACTGCCGGCCGTCACGATCTTCATCTTCGAGGCTCTCGTCACCGCTACGGAATTTTTTGAACCACCGTTGTGCTGTACGTTTATTAGTGGTTTCTTGGCCAAATGCATCGTTGATATCGCGAGTTGTCTCGACAGCGTTTCGGCCTAGTTTGAACTGGAACAAGAAAATCGTTCGAATTTGCCTTTTATTCATGCTTTTTTGAAATGCTATAAAAAGTGGCATAATTATTTCAAGGAAAAATAAATAAGACGAGTAGATAGAGCGAATTACGCTCTTCAAAATGATATATAACACGACCACAGATAACCAAACATTTTATTCAAAAATCTTTCACAAAAGTAAACAACATAAAAACGACATAACTTTGTGTTCAACCTAATATTTAGCAATAAGTGATATTCATTACATTTTTAGATATATAGTTCTAATAGGCAAACTTCTAGGCATATTCACTTATCATAGTTACATTAACGAGATTTTCAATAGCGCGCCAGTAGCGCTTTACATTGTGAAAATAGTTTTTTCTTTCAAATTGATTATTGCATGAACAGGGTGTGGCCATGTACGCCAACTTCAATGTTTCAACAACTGCCCGCAAGAAAATGAAGGGTCCTTGTATGCAATCGACAATGACGAAAAAATAAATAAGTTGAGTGCGATGCGATACAGAAAGATTGACTTTTACATAGTTACTGAAATCTACTGAAAGTCGCAATCCTAGAAATTAATTGGGTTATTCACGAAAAAGGTAAAAATTGGAAGAAAAAAAGGCTAAATGTTGAAAGTGGCTGAACCGGCTTAAATTTTGGATAGGGGGAGTAGGAGGGAAGATAGCAAACGACCATGTTAGCTTAAGTTCCGTGTAAAAAAGTAAGCCTTCACAATTTTCAAACTTTGCATTTTACATATGAAGGTACTGACTATTTTCCTTAAAATTATATGTCAGTCGATCTACTTTTAACTTTTTTCCAATTTAGCAATCCATTTTTAGTCGTTTTCGTGAATAATCCAATTTCATATTTCATTTATACAAATTTTTGTGGCTGTGTTTTATCAGCGTTTGCTTTGATAGGATAATGATTTCTGACCAGGGAAGACAAGAACAAGAAAAAAATGAGTTCGAAGCAACCCGCTGTTAATTAAATAATGAGGAATGTAAATATTTGGGCGATTTTCAAGCAATGTTGCGGACTTTTTGTATACCGTAGTCAATACTGTAGTTTTCGCAAAAGAACTTATCGCCGTTCCGGCAATTGAGTTTCGCAAACAAATAAAGGTATATGTCTCTTTTATCTTTTTTTTCGAATTTTGGATGGGTTGGACGAGAAAAAAAGAGACGTGTTCTCTTTATCTCTTAACTACTATCTGTTGGAAGATGAAAGAGAGCGTGTTTTACGGGTCCAAAAATGTATCGAAATAATGTTTGTAGTATCTGTTCGCGAAAATATGAATTTTGAGTTAAAATATCAAGAATCATTGCAAGCGGCTTTTATATTCAATCATTTCTTTTCCTAGCTTAATCTTTCTGGCCTTTTACCGAAAAATCCAAATCCTGCTAAGCCAATTCCAAATATCGGTGACACGCCGGTGGATATCGGGAGGCACTAACTTGCAAAACGGCTCCGGCCTCGTTCCGTCACGAGTCTGCGCCCAATTCTTCGAAAAGTTATTCAGTACTTTCCTTTTTGCCATAGTATCACCAAAACAGTAGTCTCGAAACTAATTATGACTGTCGAAATAGCGTTCCCCTTCAGTTTCGTTTTTGTCGCTGTTTCACCGGTAGAAATTGTAGGTGTGACACTAGGTTGATTTGAAAAAATGCTTCTTCATAATAATTTTGATTAAAATCAGTGTCGTCGGGCCTTCGAGCGGGCAGTCCCATGCTGTCGGCCAGCTATGAGCCCCAATTTTCGTTTGCTCGATGTATCGAACAATGGAAAGGGAAAGAAATAGCACGATGGATTGAAGGTACGGTATGATATCGCTTGAAAGTTTAAACAATTTTCTTCAGGTCTCGGCGATCAAATGATTCCTTACTTGAGAATGATTCGAGAGAATTTAAAAAGTGGAAGGCAGTTGGAAGCGCTCGATGATGATTCACTTAAAAAAATCGGAATATCCGCTCTTGGAGCAAGAAGAACAATAATTCAAGCAGTGTCCCTATTACTCTATTTCGTGAGCGGACATTTGTGAAAATTATTTTCCAAATAATGTAGAAATTCCAGTGTTACGAGTCGGAGCAAGAAAATCTGCAACGCCTCGCACAGCAAGTCAAGACATCGTGCCTTTATGTCGAGAGAACCATGAATTCGGCGATGAAAATGCGTGAGAAAGCGATTCGACGTTCTGAAATAGTCAAAATTCTGAATAGTGTGTCCAATGCAGTTCTTCAACTTGCCGAGCATACTAAGCGTCTCGTTTTCTGGCTCGATCGGACTCCATTTGATGAAGAACAGGGGTTCGTCAATGTCCGCAATACTATTTCTACGTTCATGTGGAATTTGCTTCGAAACGTTAATGTTCAACCAAAAGCGTTGTTTGAGACAGGAAGTCAAATTGTTCGAGTATGATTTAGCTAACTAAACAGGGAAAACAAATGTGTTTTCAGATGTCCAAAGAGCTCGCGTACGAGTGCCAGAAAATTGTTGATTGTGAAGATCCGCTAGTTTTATACGCCTGCTTCGTTGAAACAGCTCAACTTCGTCGGAGATCTTGCAATATTAACTGGGTAAATGTTTTTTCTTCCCAAAGAAATTCCGAGACTAAACAACGTCAATTTTTTCTTGAAGTCAAACAGTTTTTTTCGGCAGATGGCGCGGTTTACCGCAATACTCGTGAAATTTTTTACAGAGTAAAAATGATGCCATAAATATTCCTTCCGGAGCTAAATGCATGGCGAACCAAAAAATTGTCAGGAAAGTCCAGAATTGACATTGCCATATCCGAAGAGTACTCCGAAAATAAACAAAGCTCAGAATTTATCTAGAATTTTAAAAATTTATTTTCAAAGTTGGTAGCCATATTACTAATTAAGCATAAAAAACCGCTGCATAAGGTAGTCTTTATCAACATTATAGAAATTTGTTCAAATAGCGCGTGTTCACAGTTATCTTAATGAAAATTTCCAAATTTGTATGTTTCCACAATACACATTTTCTTCCTTCAAATAATAATATAAAACGTCTGGAATGAACATACTTCTGAAATTCTCAATTGTAGAGATTTTTTCAAAAACAAAATTCTTAATAAAATTAATTGTGAAGAGTGGTTTATGATTGAAATAGATAAGTTGCATTTATTAAATTTTAAACATCAGGCATTGACAAAACAATATTTCTACAAAATTGCTGTTGCGCCGACAAAACAAACTTTTCTGGAAAAACTAGTATTTAAGATTGTTTCGAATTATCTTGAAATATCTCTTTTGAAAGTGTTAAGAGTTTATCTCGCTGGGGCTTTTTTGTCTGTAAAAAACAACTAGCTAAAATATTTTTGGCGCATTAAGTGTGTCCTGTGTCTCTCCATTCTTCCAGTATTTTACCGGGAGAGTACTTCATTGAACATATTTCATTCGATTAGCATAATGCAAAGTGAATTTCGGTCGCCCGCCAGAACGGTGTTCTGAACGGGTACTTCAGTAAATATTAACGAAGAAAATTTATAGTCTGGGTCTCCCCATTTCACTGATATATTTCAATATTTTTATAGGGTCTCAACATACAATCTTCATACCGGGGAGTTCACGTCATCAGTGAAATCAAGGAAGGTTCGCCAGCAGATGCTTGCACTAAAATTGACGCTGGTGATGAGATTCTAATGATTAATGGAAGAACTGTAGTTGGATGGGATCTCACAAGTGTCGTTCAACGCATTGGAGCCACCGAAGTTTCCGAGCTCTCACTAGTCATCAAGCGGAGGCCACGGGAGCCTCAACTCCCGAAGCAATCAAAGCTTGCTGCTAGAGCACTTGCTCCTTCTAGTCAAGCAGCAAAAACTTATTCCACTGATGATTATGATCCGTTCGGGAATTCTGAACCTTTAAAACGACACAGGAGTTGCCACGCAATTTCTGAAATCATCAAAGAAAATGAAAAGCGAATGTAATTTTTTAAAATTGTAATCCAAAATTAATACTTTTCACATTAAGAAGAACTAGCCGCCGTCTAATCCGCCGTTCATCTATAGCTTCTGCGTGCCCCAGAAAGGAACGGAGGAATGTTGATGAACAATCAGTTGATGAAGATGAAGACGATTGGGACGTGCATGAATTAATCAGAGACGTTGATGGAGAAGAAGAAGCTCTTGTTCCGCGAATTGCAAAAAGAACGCGCACAATGCGTCACCAGCCTGATGGTTATGTGCGCAGTTTTATAGATAACAAGCTTGTTACCGACATTGAAGATGATGTAGTCAACGATCAATTAACGTTCAACGTGAAATGTGCGTGAAACAGTCGTTGTGCATCTTGAATAACTTTTTTCCAGGCCCTAGCGAGTTCGCTCAAATCAAAGAAATAGATAAAGAAGAGCTGAAATTATTGAACCTACCGGAAGCAAAAATGTCTGATGATGACTGGAAAGCCCCGTTCCAAGAATTTGCGACTCCGAGCTATCGATCCGCTGGTGATTCGAATGCATCAGCTTTAAGCTTGGATTCACCGAGACTGCTACCAGTTTCAAGGTTTTTGCTATTAAAAATATTTAATTTCTAAAGTTCTTTTAATTTTAGTCGTATGACATCATCCGTGGAGGAGTCTGCATTTGGAGTTTTGCCATCTCCGTCAACTTCGTCTATGAATAGTGTTAGCAGTCCAGCTCCTTTCGGAAAGTTTCAGATGTCCACAAGTCAAACAGAATGGTCCCCGAATCCTGATGACCTTCCTGGTTCCCCACTTTCTGCTGCTTATGCAGGAATGGAAAAAATATTCGAAGGATGGGTGCGAAGAAGAAAAACTCGGGCTGAATTAAATGCGAACGAGTTAACTAACAAGTGGCCGAAAATATGGATGTGTCTTCGTGGACACTACCTCCTCCTTTATTCTAATCAAAATGTAAAAAGACCTGAAATGGTAATAAACTTAGTGAAGGCTACTATATCCGACTCTACTGATTTGAAAACTTCGAAAAAGAAGTGAGTTTTGAGAAATGGAGAAAATTCTCCCACAAAATTAATTTTCTAGTATATTCCGCATTACTGCGTCACCACTGGACTATCATTTTTCATGCTTCACATCATTAGACTGGAAAAAGTAAGCACAGAAGTTAAACTTCCCGAAATATTCTTTTTTAAAGCTGGATTCAAAAGATGAAAATGACAAAGGAAATATACAGTGCAATGGGAAATCCGAGAATGTCACAATGTCAGTTCATTTTAATCTATGTATTTGATTAGAAGGAACGTTACCGAAATATGTTTTAAATTTAAATTATCATGAAACCCGTTTTTCTTTCAAAAGCGTTCACTGCAGAATTCGCAACAATCCCTTTTCATTTTTAAGTGTTTCTATTTTCAGCAGTTTCCAGCTACAATAATGATCTGTCCGACCAAAATTTCTTCCTTGGTCAGCAACAAATGGCCGCAAGTCATCATGGAGAGCTAGGTACATTGCCCCGTTCTTCGAATGGAATCACCGCTTCCAAATTTGGCATTTACGGCTTCAAACCCAAATAATATTATTCATTCTGTTATCTCCTATCCATGTGAATATTCTTGTTACAATTGTAAATTTACCGTTCTGTTCTCTTTCCTTTCAAATTTTGTCGAATGCTTTATTCATCAGATGTCACATCACGTTCCCTCTATAGCTTTTCATCCCCTTGCAATTATTGAACCCGCGATCTTGTACTGTGCTCCAGTATCCGTTTGTTCTTTTCGTCGTCTCTACACATGATCCTCTCAGCCTTCTTTATCTCGTTTCAGTTGGACAATTTTCTAGTCGCTCGTTATGCCTGTCACCGTTCGTTAATATTAAAATGGCAACAGCAGTTACCCATTCTCATTTTCATATCCTTTATTACTCAGCCTATTTATAGATATTGCAGAAACTGTGGGTAACCGAAACGATAATAAAATGTATCACAATCAAATGGCTTTTGTACAATTTTTGAATCGGCCCATTCCTGAGAATATCTCGATTTCTCACAGGTTGTTTAGTGACTATTCATGTGCAAAACAGTCGCCGCATTGTTCTCGTTTTTCTTTTTTCTTCAGACAATATTTACCTGTTCTGATAGTTTTTTTCTGAAAAAAACTTCGATTTACAGTTCGTCGAACATTAGAAATCCCTGAAATCATAGATGAATACTTAAGTCCCTATTTTTTCCAGCAGTATTCACTTTAATAAAATGTATAACATGGCTTCAATTTGACTATTTCCAGATGAGCTTTCTTATCCTGTTACTGGTATTAGAAGCCGTTATAGCAGAGGTAGATACACAAAAGACAGTTTCACGAGTTGATCAAAATAAGTATTCCATTGCTATTGAGAAGAAGTACCTTCTTTATGACATTAATTTTGGAGAAGGGTTTAACCTGAGAAGAGACGTCTACATGCGGGTTGCAAATACAGTAAAATTACTTCGTGAATCTGGAGAAAACTATGTTCTAGTTTTACCTCCATGGGGACGCCTTCATCACTGGACGAGAATGGAGCTGGCACTTCCCTGGAGACTTTTCTTTGAAGTCGAAAGTCTGAACCGATTCATTCCCGTTATCGAGTTCGAAGAGTTTTTAGATGGTATTTTTAGCACCATTTGGCTTTTCACATTCGAAAATCATTGCAGAAACAGAGAGCAATTCAATAGATCAAGTAATTTACCTTCAGCACTATGAAGAAGGTTGGGGTACCGAGTATGTGCGGAAGTTTGACGAGCGACTGTGTCTTCCGCCAGCAATGTCGCATTATAAGCAAGTGGAAAACTCGAAGTGGTGGGTTTCATCAACTCGTTCTGTAGTTTTTTTTCTATCTAGAAGATAAAATTAGATGTTACTTTCTAATCTTCTTCACCTTTCTCCCTTTCATGACATACCCCGCGTCCAAATTTTCATTTTAACCTCTACAAAATTCAGAAAACATTCAATATTAGATTACTAACTTTGTTGAACAACAGCTCATTTCCTACGAATCAGTAAACCCTTTGAATACATCCCAATCTATACTGAAATTTAAGCTGTGAACATTTAAACGATAGGGAGCTGACGCAGCGCAGAAAATTTCACTTAATTTTTTGAACAATCGTTATTTTCGGAAATTGTTCATTCTCAAAATTAGCCATTTTCTGCTAAAGTGAATCAGAAACGATGTAAAAGATGTAGGAACGACGAAAAACCATAAAATATTTACTTACTTACTTAGTTACTTAGTCGATCCGTCATTCGCTTGGGTGAGCGCGGATCACAGCTAACCATGCCTTGCGGTCTTGGGCGATGGTTGTCCATGAAGTGGTTAGTCGATTTCCTCGGTATATTGAGATTTCTTTTCGTAAAGAGTCGGACCATCTCATGGGGGGTCGTCCGACAGGTCGTTTTTGATCTCGAGGAATCCATTCTTGTATCAGTTTCGTCCATCTTCCGTCAGTTCTTCGCATAATGTGCCCGGCCCATCCTAATTTTTTCTTTTTGATGTGTTTGAGTGGGTCCGTGACTTGGGAGATTTTTCGGATGTCTTCGCGGTGTAAGTCTCGTTGGCGTTGTTCCGTGAGGGTCATTCCAATTAATCTTCTTTCTAGTGATGCATGCGTCACACGGATCCGTTCAGCGAGGTTCTGTGTGAAGGTCCAGGTTTCTGATCCATATGTGAGCGCGGGAAGAACGATGGTGTCGAAAAGTTGAGCTCGAATTCGTGGGCAGGTGAGAGCGTCGGTGGTGTTTTTGATGTTGTTGAACGCGGCCCAGGCTGCCCGTCTTCTTCTGTGGAGTTCAGGTTCTAGCTCATTTCGTGAGTTGAGTAGCCTGCCAAGGTAGACATACTCATCCACGTCTTCGATTGTTGTGATGGTTGTATTATTACTGATGATCACCGGATGTGTGGTGGCGTATGTGTTTCTCAACACTTTGGTTTTGTTAGTATTGATTTGAAGGCCTACTTTTTTGCACCTTTCTGTGAACTCTTGGATCATCTGGCTGGCAGTTCGTGGGTCGTTTGCGACGATAATGATGTCGTCTGCGAATCTCAAATGGGTGAGATTTCTGCCATTGATCCTTATTCCTGGCACGTGAGCGTAGTCGTCGTCTTGTCCTTTGAGGTGATTCCAAGACAATTTTCCGAGAACGAGCTCTAGACAAGCTGAGAAGAGGTTTGGTGATATTGGATCACCTTGACGTACACCTCTTGTGATGGATACCTCAACTTGTCTATGGAATGGTGTGAAGGTGGTAGTGCAGTTTGTATAGCACTCTTTGAGCAGGTTAATATAGACTGCATCTACTCCTTGTGCTCGAAGGCTTTCCCATATCGCTTTTGGTTCCACACTGTCAAATGCCTTGTGGAAGTCAATGAAGACAAGTGTGAGCGGAATTTGGTACTCGCGGCCAACCTCGAGCAAGCGTTGTACTGAGTGTATGTGGTCGATCGTTGAGAATGATCGACGGAATCCTGCTTGCTCGACAGGCTGAGCTTCTTCTAGTGTTTTTCGTATTCTATTTAATAGACATTTTGAGAATGTCTTATAGAGTACTGATAGAAGGCAGATAGGCCTATAATTCTCCAAATTTTCTCTGTCTCCTTTTTTGAAGATCAGAGTAGTGTTCGAGTTTTTCCATTTCAATGGAACTTTTCCGCTTTCTAAATACTTCGAGAATCGTCGTGCGATCAGGCTAATGACATTGTCATGACAGCTCTTGAGAAAATCTGCCGTGATTTTGTCATCACCTGCTGCCTTCCCGTTTGGGAATGAATTGAGGGCAGTTCGCACTTCTTCTGGGAGGAACGGTGGTGCTGGTGGTGGTGTTTCCGTTCTGATGGGGGTGTTGGTTGGTGTGGGAGAAGGGAAGTTGCTGCTGAATAGTTTCGAGTAGAACTTCTGAATCTCCTGTTCCATCTTTGTCCTGGAAGTGATTCTTTCGCCGCTCGATGGAGACTTAAGGCAAGGTATTTGAGATTTATACTCTGTTATGTCTCTCGCTACCTTCTTAAGACTCCTTCGTTGATTAGCGGCATTCAGTAGGCGGGTTCTGGCGAATTCTTCATGGTCTTTCTCGACAGCTTCTCGGCATTCTTGAGACAGTGACTTGAAGTTTGGGTCTGATCTGTCTGTGAAACGCCGTTTGGTTAGAAGCTGACGAGTTGCTTCCGAGATTCTTCTGTGTACGTGGTTGGATGGCCTTGTTATTGCTTTGTCCTGTAGATCCTTGAGTACGTCGATTAGATTTTGATAATCTTGATCAATGTCCGTATTGGGATCTATTGCGACTGTGGCACTGAGCGTGTGCGCAGTGTTCGGGTCCAACTCTCTCTTTGGAAGCTTTCTTCGCTTGACCTGCTCGTATCTTGCGATGTTGGTGTTGAAGTGCAGGTGGCTGCGAAGTAGACGGTGGTCACTACCATTTGTGAATGATGGAAGCACCGACACATCCGTCACAAATTTTCCATTTCCCAGTATATGGTCGATTTCATGTTTGTGCTTCTGGTCGGGGCTGATGTGTGTCCATCGTCTATGCATTGGCTTTTTGAATTGCGAGTTCATGTGCCATAGACGATTTGATTCACAAAAGGTAGCTAATAATTCGCCACTTTCGTTTCTTGGTTCCATTGAATTCGTGCCAATGTATCGTTCCGTGTCTTTCCTTGTACCCAATCTAGCGTTAAAGTCGCCTATGATGAGCTTGTACCTGCTACGGCAGGTTAGATAGGCGTCTTGAAGGCTGTCATAGAAATCAGCTAGTTCCTCTGGATCGGTATCAGCGACAGGTGCGTACACCTGGAAGATGGTACAGCTGAGTTTTCTTCCTACTTGTAGAGTAAGGTAGCCGATCCTATGGTTGAGGAACTTGACTTCTATGATTTTTGGGAGGAGGGTGCTCTTAACGATAAAGCCGATCCCTCCTGACACGGAACTACTGTTCCGAGATCCTAAGAAAACTCCGGTCCCGTCTCGATGGGTTTTGTGCTCTTCTACTTCTCGTTTTGTTTCCGATAGTCCGATGATATCGTACTTTATTCTTTTTGTTTCTTCGAGAAGCTCTGCTAGTCTGTTGTCGGATGCGACAGACCTGCAGTTGAAGGTGCACACTCTTAAATCGATTCTTCTTGTTTTGGGCCGTGTTTTCTTCTTTTCCTTTTCCGAGTGGTAGACGACCGGTACTCCGAGATTTGATCGCCTCTCCCGACTTACTTCTGAATCTACCGTATCAGAAGCAGAGGCCGAGTGCGGAGGACTGAGGCAGTGTGGTTTGCTGTTTGTAGCAATTTTTGTGTGCCTGTTTACTCTATTATGACCTGCTAAGCCAGTGCTAGAGCTACCGGGACAAAGAGTATTGGGCGCTACCTTCGACCCGATATGACACTTTTCTACCCATTGGCCAACTGAGACTCTGCCGGGGTGCCGAGCTCCTCCGGATATGTAGAAGAGAATCAGTTGTTGATCTTCTACGCCACGTAGAGGCTGAGTAAAATGTAGAAGCCATAGATGAATACTTAAGTCCCTATTTTTTTCCAGCAGTATTCACTTTAATAAAATGTATAACATGGCTTCAATTTGACTATTTCCAGATGAGCTTTCTTATCCTGTTACTGGTATTAGAAGCCGTTATAGCAGAGGTAGATACACAAAAGACAGTTTCACGAGTTGATCAAAATAAGTATTCCATTGCTATTGAGAAGAAGTACCTTCTTTATGACATTAATTTTGGAGAAGGGTTTAACCTGAGAAGAGACGTCTACATGCGGGTTGCAAATACAGTAAAATTACTTCGTGAATCTGGAGAAAACTATGTTCTAGTTTTACCTCCATGGGGACGCCTTCATCACTGGACGAGAATGGAGCTGGCACTTCCCTGGAGACTTTTCTTTGAAGTCGAAAGTCTGAACCGATTCATTCCCGTTATCGAGTTCGAAGAGTTTTTAGATGGTATTTTTAGCACCATTTGGCTTTTCACATTCGAAAATCATTGCAGAAACAGAGAGCAATTCAATAGATCAAGTAATTTACCTTCAGCACTATGAAGAAGGTTGGGGTACCGAGTATGTGCGGAAGTTTGACGAGCGACTGTGTCTTCCGCCAGCAATGTCGCATTATAAGCAAGTGGAAAACTCGAAGTGGTGGGTTTCATCAACTCGTTCTGTAGTTTTTTTTTCTATCTAGAAGATAAAATTAGATGTTACTTTCTAATCTTCTTCACCTTTCTCCCTTTCATGACATACCCCGCGTCCAAATGTTCATTTTAACCTCTACAAAATTCAGAAAACATTAAATATTAGATTACTAACTTTGTTGAACAACAGCTCATTTCCTACGAATCAGTAAACCCTTTGAATACATCCCAATCTATACTGAAATTTAAGCTGTAAACATTTAAACGATAGGGAGCTGACGCAGCGCAGAAAATTTCACTTAATTTTTTGAACAATCGTTATTTTCGGAAATTGTGCATTCTCAAAATTAGCCATTTTCTGCTAAAGTGAATCAGAAACGATGTAAAAGATGTAGGAACGACGAAAAACCATAAAATATTTACAGTTGCATTAAACAGTGCCCATAAACATCGTAGGAAGGGATGCAAAGCTTCGGAAGATAGTAAATGAGCAAATGCAAAGGCAGAAAAATAAGTATTGAAAAAAGGAACTTATCGAATAATAAAACTCAAAATTAGAAATCGGGAGTCTTATTTCGACGCGAGCTAATTCACTTAACCATAGCACCTTAAATTTTGGTGCTGCATTAGCGGGACCATTAACGGGATCTTCACTTTTGATGCTTCAAAGATAGCAGTCGTATCGGATACATTTAAAATATTTTGCTGCTTACACCGATTAAATTACTAAAACTTCAAATTGGCTCAAAATCGAGAAATTTAAAATACGTATTGCGGAAATCACAGTGTCCCAACCCAACTATAAGTTTTTATTTATATACGCATTAAGAAACGAGCATAATGCTTATAGAATTATTCACGGAAAAAAGATTTAAAAATGCATATTTGCTGGCTCTTTTTTGTCATTCATGTATTTAAGAAAAATAATTTAAATACTGTAGACAAAGATTCGTGGCAGGGTTATGTAAGCTGGAAATTGCGTGAGCCTTTAAGTTTTCTGTCGATATACGACGATTCTTTTTCAAACGAATTGCGTTGAACACTGATTTTCAATAGTTTTTATATTTATTAATTGTTTGAATGCCCTTTTAAAAATTATTTTTTTCATTATATATAATGAATTCGCGCTGATTAGAGTGAAAAAATAAAAGAAAAATCGCTGACATTCGAAATAAATTCAGACCCAGCCATCAGGCTTTCTTTTAAAATGCCGGAAGATCAGCATAACCATTATGAAAATAGTTGGTGATTGGCTGGCGCGAACATTTGCTAAAAATCAAAAAAAAAATCAGTTTTAAAGTTGCCGATATGAAATCTGCTTTCCATTTCTCTGAATGCGTGTAATTTATCAATGATCCACTTCCTGTAAAAACATAAATACGTGTTTTTTTTTACGTCAATTAATCAATATTTGTCATAATACGCATACTAGTAGCGATACATTGCTGAACAGCTATGAACGCCTGCCACAACAAAATTATTTCTAGCAAAAGACCCTGAAAATACGATTCCATTGTTTTATTTCATTCTACTTCTTGTTCCGGCATTTTTCTATTTTTATCAAGTAAAAACTTTCCAACTTGCATTATTCCATCACGACGTACATCATTTTAATGTTTAATGTGCATTTAAGTGATTTTTCTTGCATGCCTCCATAAAAAAGTTGCAGAAAAAAGCACTTTTAAAGCCATTCCTTACTTTGTTTTCGCAAAATGTTTCGCAACCGACGATCGGTTAGAAAACACCCGATTACGAAACTATAAACTTTTCAGAAAAGTGCTTATTTTTGCTAATATGTTTCTATAATGTACAAAAATTTACGAAAATCATGAAAAAATTGAAAAAAAAACTGTTGACTCTCGCCCCGAGCAATCTCGTACACTGCTTGCATATATGTAGTTCTCGGAGAATTTAAATTACACTTTATTCAAGCTATCATTACGATATTCTCTTGAATCTTCAAGTAACTTGTTAATTTCAGGAGAGGATGGTTTTACTCATACGAAGAGGTCCGGGCCAGCAATTTCAAATGCGTTTCAATTCAGGGTGACTCTGGAACGTTGAAAGATCTATTGCAACATTCAAACTTCTCCCATATGACATCCATCATGGTTGATAGAGCTGAAACAATTCTTCATGAACACTACGGCGAATCTGATTACTGGAAAGCCAGAAGAAGTATGAGATACGCCAAGAAACTGATTGAAGTTGCCAATACTTTTAGGTTTCTAATGAATGATATGAATGAAGAATACTAATTTTTAGCATTTCAGACAGAAATATCTAGACTCTGACGACAAAAGAGACAAAATCATTCAATTTGAAGATTGGACGAGGGAGACGCCTCGGAGGGATGCAATAGGAGGACCCTATATCGGAGTTCACTGGAGACGGAGGGATTTCCTATACGCAAGAAAAGATCAGTTGCCAACAATCAAAGGAACCGGGGAAATACTTCAGAAGTTATGTGAGAAACTCGACCTACAAAAAATCTACTTAGCCACAGATGCACCAGAAAGTGAAATCCAGGAGTTACGCACATATCTTCCAGGATTGAAAGTATACCGTTTCGCGGACACTCAAGAGTGGAACGATGGGCAAATAGCTATAATTGATCAGGTATGTAGCAAATCCAATGGAAATATTTTGAGATTTCCAAAAAACAAAACGAAACTTTTCGTTGTTCGGATGGTAATATTCATCCCACTTTTCAGTACCTCTGTGCTCACGCTCGCTATTTTATTGGAAGTTTCGAGTCTACTTTCACATTCAGAATCCAAGAAGATCGAGAAATCCTTGGATTTCCAGTCAGCTCAACTTTCAATAGGATGTGTCCGGATAAGAAACCTGACTGTGAACAACCGGCCAAATGGAAAATTGTGTACTAAAATCTTTTTTGAACGTTGTTCCTGCACTCATATGTAATTTTGGCAGGCTTTATATAGATCTTGGGATTAAAATAGAGCGCACTGTCTTTGATTGTCTATTTTGTAATAATAATCCATAATAATAGTAATTGTTTTATTTAATATTCCATCAATCTCATATGAACCGTGTCCGACAGCGCACAATGCCTTCCGCAACACTGCTTCCGAATTAATGTACTTTGTGCCGCCCGCTCGATGGTCTCCGTTGTTGCGTTTCTCTCTTATTCACCTTTATTGTGTTTATTTTAAAGAATACAAGCTTTCAAGTGATTTTTTCATGAAAATTTACTATGTAAATACCTGGAAATCATAGTTAAACATCGAATTTATCTGAAACAGACTTGTGGACTACGCGCTCACACACTGTTAAACAATTTAAACTATTTAATGGAAAAAAGCGCTTGATCGCAGCGAGTTTTATGAATTTACATTGACTGCAGAACAGACCATACGGTTTCAAGGCTGAATTATTCAATTGGGCGGTCCGAAAGCATCAAATCGACATGGAAAAGAGCTTCCTGGTCCAAATTCAGTTGATCCATGATTGCATTTCAATGTAATTCTGGTAAATTATTACGAAATCAACGACTCTCGAAGCCATTAATTCCATGTTAAAGAAAGTTATAAGCCAGCACGGATCGCAACAACTGAGCTACTAACTATTGTAGTAAATTTCCGAACTTTAGCAAACTTTTTAAAGCGTGAAAAATTGTCATTGCACTTTGCCGTTTATATGAAGAAAGGAAAAGAAACAATGCATCGCTGAAAACATACACATCTCTATGCAAGTATTGTAAACATTGATGACGCTTTTCTTTATGCGGTTAGTTTTTTTTTGAAAATTTTTGAAATTGATATTTAAATAAACATCTAAGCAGGTGTCAAGATTGAGAACTATTTTTATTGATATATGTCATCAGAAAAACAAACCATTATACAAATTCAACAGCCTCCAACTCACCTAGTTCTACGTCCCATCTTTGTATCGTTATGAAATAAGTTTCCTATTCCTATGTGTTAAATAAAACTCGATGTCACATTTTCGTCTATTTCCACGCCACGAAAAATGAAAAATTATATTATGTTTAGCTTTATTTATAAGAAATCTCTTTTTTTTTAACAAAACAATCAATATATGTAAATTGCGTAATCAGCACAGCTGATTTAAAATAAAATGCGACTTTTTGAGAAAATTAATTATTGAAAAAATAAGTAAAAATCGCTTAAATTGTCAGAACAAAAAATTTTCTTAGCGCGTGGAAAATGAGGATCATGAACCTCCGCCCACTTTTGCAACAAAGGCGCACGATAAAAAGCAAGTACGACGCACGCGTTCTTTGCTCACAATTCGTAATTGTTTTTATAGGAAAAATACCCTTGAGCACGTGTCTTTTATCTTTTTTATGACTTTTTGTAAATAGAAAATTGTAAAGAAAACATGAATTTTTGGTAAAACCACTATTTTAATTATATTTTCTGAGAAATAAGAGAAAGAATAAGCTGGGCTACAATTATTAACGCTACTTTTTTTTCTGGTTTTTTATCGGATTTTCATCGAAAAAAATGAACTTTTTTTCTAATAAAAAATTTTCCGAAAAATTCTCGAGAAATGTTTCTCGTTGATTTCTCGAAAAATGTTTCGAGAATTTTTCGAAAAATTTCTCGAAAAATTTCCGATAAATCAACGAGAAAAATTCTTCGAGAATTTTTCGAGAAATTCTCGAAAAAAAAACATTTCGATGAAAATAATAATAAACTAGTTCGAACGATAACGCAAAGCGCGGTGTTTATCGTATTTCCATTCAAATAATTTTTCGTGATTTCTCGAAAAATTCTTCGAGAATTTTTCGAAAAACGCATTTTTCGAGAAATAATTTTTCGAAACGACACACTGCTGACAACTGTCAATTTTATGTATATGTACCAGAGAAGGGCGGAATTCCGGATTCCGCCGTTTTTTTCATTCCGTCTTCCGGATTCCAGATTCCGTGAAAAAAATGTTTTCCGTTTTCCGGATTCCGAGTTCCCAAAATCCAATTCCGCCCTACTCTGATATGTACCACAGAGTCCAAAATTGCTACTGCATAATCGCTCACTTATTTCCAACGATGTTTTAATTTTATCAGTGGTATTTACTTGCTTCGACAAGAATAAATGGCTATAAGAAGATTTCGCCGCCAAAATTTTTCGATCTCCTTTTGAATAATGTCTGGCCTTATGAAAGTTGGCGTTTTTCAACTAGAAATGACCAAAAAACTGCAAATTGTGATAGCCTATTGAGCGGTGCTGTCAAAAAAGGTGTTCATATGACCATGCCAGTGAACAAGTCAGTTTAATCGCTTTGCCCTTCAGCTCTCATTCTCTTTTTCTCTTTTTTTACTGGTTACATATTATTCAAATATGACTCTCTCTTTCTCTTTCTCTTTCTCTCTCTTTCCATTTTCTCTCGCAGTACGTCGGTATTTTTTCTATTTGCCTGTTTCACTTCTTGAAAGTTCCCCTTTCTGGCTTTGCTCATTCCATATTGATTCTGCCGTTCTCACGAACTCTCAGTTTTTCAGTTTTCAATTGACTTAAACAAAATAATACACTTTTCCATTAGATTCATTAGATTCGTGGGAAACAGAACCCAAAGGCATGACCCGTGCTCGTCTTTGTAATGGCGAAAAAAAAATTCCAAGAGTCTCGTGGCTCAAAGTCGTTGGCCGCGTCGGCGGTCTCTTCGCAATAATTAATGAGATGGAGAAGAAAATGATTGAGAATTAGTCGAATTTCGTTTTTGTGCCCAGTTTCTTAACGAATAGAAGATAAGCTTCCGACAGAGTTTTGCTGCTCAATTAGGAAATTTCAGAGGGTTTTTCTAGCAGTGTTGCCTTTTCAAAATACTTCATTTGTCTACCACAAAATATTGATTCACGGTGATTTTTTTTGATTTTTTCGGGGTGTTGAACACATTATTTTACTTTCGATGCATGCGGTTTTACGGAAAACTCTCGCAGCGAATACAATATTCAATTTTCCGTAAGAAATTGCACCCGCATCACCGCCTAATGCATTGTGCGGCAATCGTTGTGACTTTTTCACATGAAATTGCGTAAAGAAGGCGTTCGAAGCTCGAGAAAAGTAAATGTCAAGATCCAGCTAACTGTGGGATGCGGCCCGGGCAGGAAGACTACTGTTGCTGTTGCTTTGCATACATGCATTAGTTGACCTACTTGGTTTTGATCTACCCCAAGCAAAGAGTTCCGCTTAGTGATCTACTGCTGTTGTCGTTACGCCCGCATATCTAGCATCTAGCTATTACGTCATAACTACTATTTAAGGCCGGAATTCTCTGATTCCGGTGGCTGATTTTATTTATTCTTGTATCCTTTCGTAAGTTATTAATAAACATAGTGCTCTATTATTATCCGAACTACAAAATGGCGAAAGACATAACAAGTACAAAATGCTATATTTCTGGGACACTTATGATGTAAAGATGTAGTATAATCCTAAAATCACCCCCCCCCCCCTCCCCCCTCACCCTCCCAGAATTCAGCGAATTTTGGATCTAATGGGGGGAGGGTGATTGTTGGAGTATACCTACTCTTGTACAAGCGCCCAACCCCCCCCCGGAATATTGATGGGGGACGATTATTGGATACCCTTTCTTTTACAATCTTCTGTTAAATGTGATTTTTTTTTCAATACTTTTCACATTTTCTATTTTCAGAGGAAATCGTTCTCCTATGGTAACGTATTTTAGATGTATAGTGAGGTGGTTGAACTGCGGAAATCAAAAAATCCTAAACCGGCAGATTCTAAAAAAACACTATGCGCGACATCTGTGAGCAGTGAAACATTTTTTGGCAAACAGCCAGGAGAAAAAGAAACGCTTGCCGATAGTCAGAGACCGGCAAGCTTTCTTACTTGGCGTTTTCCAGTGCAAATAGCATATTCCGAAAACAACTTGTTGCTTCTCGCCACAGGTTGCAGAAAGCGGCAAAAGCGATGTGCTCCAGTCATTAGCACACCAAGATCTGCAATTTGCGAGTTTGATCGACTAAAAATATTGGAATTGAAGGGAGTGTCGGCAGGACTGGAATGGGCCAACCGTCCACCGCCGTGCCGCCTCCCCCCTTCATAACCTTCTTCAATTATAATACAATATTTTCACTATGTGAAGCTCGTTTACAGGTCTTGGTAAGATTCGTGATATTTGTTCGAAAAGGCTATTGAATTTGTTTCATCTTATTCACCCAAGACGCCGTAAAGTAGGCTCACTACAGCCGCTGTTGCCGAGATGTGAGGACCTGTGTACTTTAACTACATTAGCGCGTCGCGCGTGAGCATGACGAGCGAAATACACGTGTTTCGAAGTTATTCGCATGAAACACTCCGAGATCTACAACTAGCGAGCTTGATCCAGATGAAATATTGATTGCGAAGAGATTTATGATCAGGCCTGGGATGTACCCCTTAAACTTATGACTGGAAATGGAACGTCAATTATAGATCTCGGTGTCTTTGGGAAATACCAAATTAAGACAAGATACCAAACGTGCACTGAGTGAGAAGCACTTAATCAGACGGCCCGACAGTCACTTTATTGATTCACCTAAATAACTGAGTAAGATTAAATGCGAGAACGATACATTGCCAGAATCGCTGCAACAATGCATGTGCTGAGGGGGCTAGGTCTCGAGAGTATCCTGGGTGTCCTGAGCGATTGTTACCTTCTGCTGTTAATACGGTCGCTACTGTATCTCGCGGTAAACTTAGGATTCTTCTTGAAACACCTATTGCACGTTTCGAAATTTTTTGAAAATCACCTCCTTTATTAATGTTTCTTACACTTCTCCAGCTTCGTTGCCTGAACATCATGCAAAAAATTGTTATAAGCGCATGTAAGGCCTTATCTAGGTGTTCTGACACTGCGCTTCATCGGTGAAAAACAGGAATATTGCCGGTTTTTCACCGGAGAAAAACCGGTAGCCTAAAGCATGCCAGCATCTTGACGCCACAATACTGAGGACAATAATATTCTGCTTTTGTAAAATTCGCGCGTAAAATAACATTTAACCGCAATTTCATGTCGCGTTTAGTATGTGAACAAAAAAGAAAATGGCGTTTTCGCCGATGTTCTTCAGAAAAAACCCGGAAACCAGATTTTTAGCTCTTACTCTTAAAACTCGCTACACTATTTTTTGACATTTGGAGCTTATTCAAAACTTTTTGGTTGACATTAGTGATTATGTCTTTTTTGAAATTGTGGAATAATTTAAAGAATTGGCGAGTTCATCTCAGGAAGGTTGTAGCCGCGGCGCAGGCTAGTGTGCGCATCCTCGAGAATTTCGATATTTTGAAGATTAGTAGAACTCGATATTTTTCAAGTATGTACTGATAACCGCCGCACTCATTTTCCGATGCAAAATGACGACGATTTCCTGAAAGAAAAACATAATAAATCTATATCTTAAAGAGCTTAATCAAGTTTATCACGACAGAGCGAAATCTAATGAAAAAAGGATAGAGCATATCTCAATCAAAATTGCTGTCAATCGATGATTTATCGTTTTTAATAATTGAAATTCAACATTCTAAACAAATTTCAATGCTTCGAAAACGCATGTTTTTAAAGTTAATTTGATAGCCAAAATACATTTGCTTTTCTCAACATTGCTTTCAGCTTTGAAATAAATAGGAAATAAGTGTAAATATTACTCGAATTTTCCAAGAAAAATGTTTTCAGTTTTTTGTCATTATCAGATTATAAAATGACGGCTCATGTAATCTCCGGTTAAATATCACAATAATTTCGGCATTTTTTCTTCGCTACATGTCGATGCAAATTTTTGAGAAATTGAATTTTTTTTAAGGTGAGTATTAATCACGAAAAAAATTTTCGGAAAAAGATCGTTTCCTGTTTTCTTCTTGTGCGCGCAAGGAAAAATTCAAAAAACAGGTTCCGCCCACTGTGGCAACTCGTGCATGCTAAAAAACATGTACTACGCTCGCGTTATTGTATTTCTTATTTTTTCTATTAGAAACATTATACTGGAAAATGTGCTGTTGCTACTGCTATAATTTTTCTTTAAAAAAGCATATATAAATACAGCAAGAATTTAGCCTGAAGTCCAACTTTATTGAAAAACAGAAGCTCGTCTGCAAATAAGCCAATTTAATTTAAGATAAGGAATTTATCCAAATATAAGCAAATTTATGCGAAATCTCTTTTTTTTTCTTTCACAAAATAATTAATATAGTAAATTTCGAAATTAGTAAAGCTGATTTACTATCTAAGAAATATAATAATGGAAAAAATAAGTAAAATCGCGTACATTGCCAGAACAAAAAATTTTCTTAGCGCGTGGAAAATGAGGATCATGAGCCTCCGCCCACTTTTGCAACAAAGGCGCACGATAAAAAGCAAGTACGACGCACGCGTTCTTTGCTCACAGTTCGTAATTGTTTTTATAGGAAAGAATATTCTTGAGCACGTGTCTTTTATCTTTTTTATGATCTTTTGTAAGTAAAAAAATGTAAAGAAAACAGGATTTCTTGGTAAAACCACAATTTTAATTAAATTTTCTGAGAAATAAGAGAAAGAATAGAATGCTGGTCTACAATTAAACCAGAAAAAAGATTTCGTGACGAATCCGGGTAATAAAACTGATGGCGCTTTCATGGATGTAATCGCGTTTGTTGAAATGACTCGTATGAACTATCGAGTCTGGAAAAGAAACTATGCTGAAGAGAAAAAATGCATTATTTCAGCTTATTAACGCAACATTTTTCTTTATTCTTTTTCGGCACAGATACGTTATAAGTCTTGTAATAGTATTAGTTAATATCCAAAATAATAAACGGAAAACAATGAGAAAGCACGATTTTTCAAATTATCGAATTTCCCAGATGATCAGATGATCCAGTTAGATTTTTATTAGAAAAACAATTAAGAATAGTGAGCGAAAAACGCGTGCGCATTGCTTGCTGTTCGACGTGCCACCACCGCAAAAATAGGCGGAGCCTATTTATTCGAATTTGATGATTCCCAAATTCTAGTTTAAGCACTTTTTTGTAATAAATTTAAAATTTTAAGTGTTCACAGCTGAATGCAGAATTATTCCTTGAATTTTACAAATTTAAATCGAAATGATTGTTCTTGACTACCGCTTTATACAGTCGCAAGCAGTCATGATAGCTCCATTCTCGCTCTGCATATTATACATCGATAGACCTGAAGGACAATAATATTGTTTGTTGGATTTCTTCTTTACCAGCTTCTGCATTATTTTTAAAAGATTTCTTTAAAAATTGCTAATTATGATAGCTTTTCAGAGAACGCTGGACGGTAGTAGTCAATGAAATCTCGCAATTTGACATTTTCAATAGAAAAAGGGATAAAAAAGACGAGTTTCCTTATGGGTTTATTCATGAAAAGCACGAAAAGCATTTTAATGCAAAAAAAAATGCATTTTTTTGCATTAAAATGCAATCGTGAATAACATTAAAGTGGAATTTTTTGCATTAAAATGCAATTGTGCTTTTCATGAATAACCCCATTAGATTATAAATAGCGATTGAGACTTCATTTTTAGTGCGCGTTACAGTTGAAAAGAAGGCGGAGTCTATTAATTTGATTTTAATTTTTCGTGCACAGGCGAGTAATATTTCGAGAATAACCTGTGTTGTGGTAATCCATTTCTTGAATAGTCGATACTATGTGAAGCGTCTTTTATGGAATCCTTTCGTCTCGTCTTCGTTCGTCTTTCAGTTCGTCTTGCGAATACATGTGTACCAACACAATGTTTATCTCCGCGTCAGACAAATTCTAGACGATGACGAAGACGAGACGAGAAGGTCTTATTTCGTCTTTCGTGGAAACTTTACTGATGCACCATCTTCAATTCTTAATTTCCCGTAAATGCTCCTTCATTAGAGTTTTCGCTTGCTTTAATGCTCCTCTGATCTAAACTACATTCTAGGGACTACGGTGGCGCGAAAATTTGTTTGTTTTTTCGCGCTACCGTAGTCGTTAGATGCGCCAGGGTCTCGCCACAAATTGCAAGATTCGATGCATACATGCTGTCATTTCGAGCACCCATTTCGCGAAAAATTCACTCTAAACACAGCATAATTATTGAATTCCAAATGTCATTTCTGAAAAGTCTCGGACAAAACGCTGCAATTTAGAGCTAAATGCTGAATTCTCCAAAAGAAGACAAATCGAGAACTATGGGGAATCTTAAGACGGACGGAGACCCGCTGTATAAACTCTCCAATTTCTAAAAACGCACGTTCTATTCGAATCAGACGCTGGGAAACCTATGCTGTTAGAAGCAGGCACGTAACATTTTAAGAATAGCGACATGCTTGCCGACCTCCTTCTTTTTTCCTGCTCACTTGCACTGATCTCATTAGAAATCGAGAAGTGGATGCTGGAGAGCCCCGCCACCACCCACCACAAGGTGCTCTTCAAAGCGCCCTCCGTCGGGCATTAACTCTCATTCGAGTCTCGCTGATTCGAGATGATTCTTCGCATCTCACATCAGTGTTCTCATTTTGCGACTTTCCCTCTATCTCTTCGGGTTTTTCTCGCTCCATGTTTGCTCCATCTCTTTCGTCGTCGTCGTCTTCTTCTTTTCCTTCTTCGCTTTTTCCTCCCGAAATACCCAGTCAGCGACAGAAACGGCAGAGGGACAGGGTGCCCTAATGAGAATTCCATGTACTCTCTCTCTCTCTCTCTCTCTCTTGCTCTTTCTCTCTCTCTCATCGCTTTCCAGTTCTTCTTTTTCTCTTTTCCCCTTCCTTCCATTTCAGGATTCGCCCGTCAACCCCGTTTCCTCTCTCTCTCTCTCTCTCTCTTTCTCTTTCTCCTTCCTTCTTCTGGAGCAGCAGCAACAGCACAGCAGCCACCAGCAGCTACGCATCTTTTTTCTCTCCAGCTCCGTCTCTTTTCAGCCTTCCGCCACTAACACTCTTTGTCTCTCTCTCTCTCTCTCTTTCTTTCGTTTCCTTCGAATTCTGCGCGAAGAGAAGAACATGCCCCCAGAAGACGTTTCGTTTTGGTACACAACTTGATGACGTCGTTGAGCTGTGAGCTCTTCCATATCTATTTCTCTAATTTCATCGACACAATACTAATGAGAAATTAGGAAAAATGTAGTGAAGGAAATGGGAAATCTTTTCTGTTTCTTTTTCTTCGTCTTTTTCATTCTCCTCGCGTTTCCATTTTCACAATGGGTATGGGGAATAGGGCGGGGCGGGGCGGGGCGGAGCGTGCGGTGCAGGACGGGTAAGAGGCGCTTGTTCTCCAGCTGTTTTCCTTCCACTTTTAAAGAGTTATCAATTGCTTTCGAGCTCATCTTCTTTCTCATTAGAACAGAGCAACAGTTGCGTCGAGTTTATTGATTGCGCTCTGGCTGATCTTGATCTTTTCTTTTTGATCTCAATTTCGCATACTTCTAGTCCAAATAAGTTTCTTCTTTTTCTGCGTTTCATTTCGAAAATTGTTCGGCTTTTCAGCGTTCGGGCAGCGTTCGCCCACTAGCTGCTGTCCTACCGAAAAATTGGGTGTATGAAGGCTTCTTTTTATAGTTTTTTTGGTGATATTGGTCAGCAGAGCTTACTTTTCTGCTGCATGGCTCTCAAATGAGCTGGCTTAGAGTTTCAGAGAGAGAGAGAGAGAGAAAGAGTGCAAACCTTAAATTTTGCATTTCCCACCAATTCTATTCCAGCGGCATGGACGAGTATTGAGAAGCTCGCTTACCCCTCTCAATAGAGCTCGTTTTGCTCAACTTCGACGCGATCATTTATCATTTCTCATTCTCTCTACACTCCTTGATACAAGAGAGTGCTCCCCCCCCCCTCCCTCCCCAAAAACCTGAGAAACTCTGACATAGAGGAAATTAAAAAGAGACGCAGAACTAAACGGGCTGCTCTTATTTTCCGATGGCCGACGGGACGTGAGAAATTTGGGTTGCTCCTCTTCTTGTTTTTCGTCGTCTCCGTTTCGTCGCCCCCCCCCCCCTCCTCGTCTCTGCTTTCCAGTAACTATCAAATGGAAACTGGCAATTTGCGATGAAATATCTGTCTGAAAATGGCATCAGACGCCTTGCTGTTTACCTTCTTTAACGTCGAATTCCGTCATGTTTTGGGGCGTCTTGTTCTGACGTGACACTCTGAATCCTTCTTGTTTGCAGGGGAATCGAAGCACAACGAAGCTCTCCGTATCAGTCTATCCGGTTTTCTGATCCTCGTCGGCGTGGACGTGGAGGACCATCGAGACAACGACGGCGGTTAGAGCAACCCACCCCTCGGAGCCGCAGTCGCTCATCTACAGTTCTGCAATCGAGACTAACCGACACAATCGATGAGGTGCAATGATCTGAAAGTGAGTTTCTGCGATCCGTGAAACACTTAGTCCTCAAAATTAGAATTAACGGGAGTTGAAGCGTTTCATATTTTCAGCGAGCCGTCGAAGATGTCGTTTTGCGACCCGATGAAAACCGACTTCAAGATCTTCATCAAAGAGGCACCATCGCCGCTCTCGACTTGTGCCAATTCGAGGTGTCACCATCGTCTTCCTCCGCACCGCAGCCCGATGAAATGACGGCGTCGGCCATGAACGCGTGCTCGTGTTCAAGTGAAATAGTGGGAATACAGACGTCGTCGACGGTTATGGCCGACTCCACTCGGCCGCCGCCGCCCCTCTGCGCCAGCTCTTCGCTGGATGCTATCATGTTCCGACAGCAACCGATTCCGGCTCATCGCCACTCTGCAAGCGGGTCGAGACGCCAGTCGAGGGTCTATTCAACGCTGCATTCCAAACGGAAAAGGAGCAATTCCTTGACAAATTATAACAAAGGGTGAGTGTATTCTTCGTAGTAATCACGCTAATCGGTTTCGTCTTCCGAATTTCAGCCAATCACTGTCAGTGTCTCTTCCGCCGTCCGCTCGTCACACTCCTCACCGATTTGTGAATGAAGAAGACGCGATGAGAAGTAAGTACATAGCCGAGCTCCCAATTACAAAAGTATATATACCCCTCTAAAAAAAAGTTTCCGGATAACTATACTCCAGAAAAACCGGAAAAGTGGCTGTTGAAAATGGCTCAACTGTCTTGAAAATTTACGATTAATAGTGTTTAACTCCGTATCTGCGCCCAAAGATGGAACATTCTCAGATATTTTCAGCCAAATGTTCAAAGTTTTCGTGCTTATTTCGGATTGATCCTTTAAAGTTCCGACTATTTTTCTAGGATTTCTAGGCGGCTGAACAACCAGTTTCGATTTTTGCCACAATCCCAGGGGGTGTCCCTTCAAAACTAGCAGATATGAATAGAAAATTCTTAACAATGCCAAATCCCATAGATATAAGACCATCCTTTAAGAATTTTGCCGCTGAGGACACATGCCAACTCAATTCGGACTAACGGAGTGTCGTTTGAGGCAGTGGGAGCAATCTGTGCTCCATTGCTCTTTCCTAAATTCATTTTTTTCCATTATGTGACGTACAAAAATGTGAAGACCCCAAAAACACGGTGTGAGGAGTTAATTCACAGTATGATGTTTTGCGTCGCTTAGCACTACCGTAATCAGCCTACACATCAAACGTGCAGGCGGCGTACGGTAGGTAGACACCAACCACCAGAGAAGGGCGGAATTCCGGATTCCGTATTCCGCATTCCGGACTCCTCCGTTATTTTCATTCCGTCTTCCGGATTCCATATTCCGTGAAAAATAATTTTTTCCGTTTTCCGCATTCCGAATTCCGCGATATGGCGTTTTTATCAGAGAAGGGCTGGATTCCGGATTCCGCCGTTTTTTTCATTCCGTCTTCCGGATTCCAGATTCCGTGAAAAAATATTTTTTCCGTTTTCCGGATTCCGAGTTCCCAAAATCCAATTCCGCCCTACTCTGCCAACCACAAGAGACACAGCATTACTGTAGTACCATTTGGCGAGTTGATCAACCCTAGCTAAGCCCATTGGAGCGGTTGATGCATCCTCCCCCCCCCCTCCACTCCCCAATCCGGAATTCCGCCTTCCATCCTTCTTCCCACAGATCCTCTTAAAATGAAACGAAAAATCTCTTGATTTCGAGATTTTTTAGAATTCTCCCCCTCCCCCCCCCTCCCAAGTCAAGTGGTGTACGGGGGGGGGGTCATATATAGTTAAGGGTGGGGGGCTAATCTTTTCTAAAAAGTTACGAAACATATCAATTGATGTGAAACCGTAAAAGTTCTTGTTTCAATGCTATCTTAGATGCGATGTAATGTGCATTCTATTATCCTCTTATCGGCATAAAAAAGGGGCAGTCTGTGGCATGCGAGAACGGTTGAAAATAAGTGCTACCGTAATCGTTTTGCGCTGAAATCCGTTCGAATGCACGAGAAAAGACGAAAAACGCCCGAAAAATGCACAGGAAACGGTGGGATAACTTCAGCCGCGAGTCGTTTCGCTTTGGCTGCTTTGGCGTGATTTTTCGTTGGTGGCATACGGTTTGAATGAGGACTCTCGCCGCGAATACAGTAGGCAAATTCGGTTTTTAAACCGGCAAAGTGTCTCCGAACGGTGTGACAGCCTAGCGTAACATCTAAAGAGTTTAGTGCCATCATCCATGCTCCTCAAAAAGATATGACAAGCGCAAGGCAACTTGCCGTGCAGGTGAATGATTGCCGCAAGCCAACAGTAAATTACCGCACAAAACGGCTATTTTCTGCTAAATCAAAGGAAGGGGGGGGCGGCAAATTTCTGAAAGGCAACTTGCCACAATGTCTCAGAGCAACGAAGCATGTTGTTTTTATAGTTTGGCTCTGCGCCAATTTTTAGTTGCGAATCCGTCGCAGTTTCATCGGTACGTCAAACCACTTTAAAGGCGCACAGATTACGGTAGCGCACTCGCATGTAGTTGCGCCTATGAAATAACGAAAAATCTAATTGTGGAGCTCGTACGTTTCCGTCGGCTCCCCTCTGGAAAAATAGAGCTACCAGTTTCTGTGCGGTGCATCTGAAAACATAACTGAAATTCATTGCAAGTCATCATTCTCAGGCTCCCTGGTGTCATCGGATTCGCATTCATCAGTTGCCCGTAGTGACGAATACAACAATGGCTATGTGCTCGAAGAGGAGGAGTCAGCTGCCGGTGAGTATTTCACGTATTTCCACTTCTGATTGCCAGGGTTCGCAATGCGGCATTGGAGATCATTGGGGTCTTTCCTTTGATTCCTTGACACCTTCGACGAGGTGTCTAAAGCTGCCGCAAATTGCGCACACATTGGCCCTCATTATGATAGACTTAGTTTATCGTTTTGCAATATTAAAATGCGGAAATTTTTTGTCTTAAAATCTGAATAACGCTGAAAATCGGTGAATTGCCAACTAGTCTTTTGGAATGCATGTCCTATATAAAGACGATGCTCCAATGTTTTAAATTTAGAAGCCAACGTGTTAGTGATGAAACACTACTGTAATTTCAGCTTCAGGAGCGCCAAACGACGCGCCATCTCTGTTCCATTCGAATCATTCAACGTGCTCCTCATCATCTTCATCGAACCCATTCACTTCATACCGACAACCGCGAAACGAGTTCGATGACGACATGATGGACTGCGACTGAGCCGTTCGCGACGATCGATTATTTTATGGGCCACATTTTGAGCCCTTCGAGACTATTCGAGGTAGTCTCGAGGGCGCAACGTTTGTAGTTCGGAGGTGCCATAACTCTGAGAGGTGCAGCCATTACGGGTGCCCCCCCCGCCTCATAGAATCCGCGGGGAAATGTGGGCTTCTAATGGGTTTCATAATGTGCGAGACGCCGAATGATTAGACCACAAAATGCGCAACGGCAGTCTCTCTCTCTCTCTCAATAAGTGCTCTGTCGTGCAACTTGCTCTTTTCATAGGACGTGACCGTCTCAGCTTTAGTTTCGAATACTATTGTAGTAGTGGGCTCTTGGAGCATTTGGAATACCGTAGTAAGATACGCAAAACCGGATTCTTCAATTGTGACCTGTCTACCTTTGAGAGGACGTAAATGAGCTAGCAGAAATTGAAATCTTCTGAAAATTTCTGCGTGACTCCTTCACGCCTAAAACTGCATTTTTGTAGTTGAGAACTTTCTTCTAGAGGCTCAGTGAACACTGCTATATCCCCATGAAGGGAAAGTGACTGAAAAAATGCGAATTTCAGCGCAAAACGCTACAAATTTAAATTGCGGGATTCACTGGGCTCTGTAAAAAGAAGCGATATTTTCTCCTAGCCAGGCATTTCCATCCGACAATTCTCTATTCGCATTGCCTACATCGAAAATTCTCAGCAGGCCGAGCAATGGCCCGGAGAATATTTCGCAAGCATAGATTGGCAAATTGCAGTGTAAAACGACGGTAAATTACTGTACAACACGGCAAGCTGCCTCGCAGAAATCCGGCAACTTGCCACAAATTATCTGGCAACAGGGGAACATAAATCCTTTGACAAAAATGCTGAAATTCGCGGAATCCTCTTGGAATTTCGAGGAAATAGTTTTCCTCGTATAATAAAGGTCGAATACCGTTTTCAGATGCATTTTCAGAGTAGATTTTAAAACGAAATTGAGAAAAAATGTTCATCTGAATTTTCGGTCATTTTGTTCCAGAATACCAAGATGATTGGGCCGTCAAAGAACTTTCAGCCTTTTTCAGAAGCTTCCCCTTGCTTTATGGCACTTTTGCATCTGTAATTTTGCTTGATTTCATCCTAACTATTAATTTAATGAAACCGGAGCGCAATTGGCAGAGAGTCACCAGTCTATCCAGCCCGTTGGAAATCCAGTCGCCTCAAGAAATGCCTCTATGATTGAGTTATGGTATGACCTCCCGAATCATTGACCCTTCTGAATGATCAGCTGTTTGGAGCCACGCGGTCTGCAGAAGCTCACCTTGTACATACGCTCACGAGCTCACAGACGCACAGGCTTCTGCAGACCGTGAGCCGTGCCATTTTCATATTCCTTCATTATTGAAATAACATCTTCTGGCCAGACTAATTGTAGTCGTTTTTCATCAGATTCTCGTCTAGAACCGGTTGTTTTGTTTTTCTGTTTTTGCTGTCTCGCTCTTCCTTCGAATTTGTCATTTTTCGGCTGGGTTACACAATTTTTGCTTTTTTTGTGATTATACGCTAACGCGGTGAGCTCGCTTTCGGGGGAATGCTCGAGTTCAAATTAAGGCTTTCACGAAAGACGAAAACAAAAAGTCGTCTTGCGTTCGTCTTATGCCATAAAAAATGTCTATCTCTGCGTCAGACGAATCAAAGACGAAGACGAAGGCGAGAGACGGTCTTATTTCGTCTTTCGTGGAAGCCTTAGTTCAAATAGCGAAAACGTGCTCAATGAGTTGTGCTCCGAGCGAATGAGTTGCGGAACAAGCAGAAAAGCGCCACGATGCTCTTGCACCGAGCCAATCAAGCAATGCCCCGAAAAACTCGCCGTCCGCTAAATTGTTATCCGATTGAAACAAAAGTTATGCTACTAGTTTGAATTTCTTTTTATTGTGATAATTGAATTAATAAATAGTTTCTTCATATTTATATTTTATTCTTCGCCAAGTATATTTTGCTTTTCAGAACTAAGGCTTCCACAAAAGACGAAGACAAAAAGTCGTCGTTCGCCTCGTCTTCGTTCGTCTTTCAGTTCCTCTTGCATTCGTCTTACGCAGTAAAAAAGTTGTGCATGTGTACCAACACAATATTTATCTTTGAGTCATACGAATTCAAGACGAAGACGAAGACGAGCCATTTTGGCGAAGCTCTAAGACATGGTTGCTCAAAAACCCTTATCTGACGGCTCCCCAATTTGTCGAAAACTCAAATTTGCGGTTTTTCAATTATCGTTCAAAGGTCTGAATACAACCGAATAAGAGAGACGCCTCCATGCATCTCGCGAGCAGCGGAATCCACGAATATGTCTATGTCGTATGAGTATGTCTACCCTAGTAGCAGGCTACTCAACTGATGAAATGAGCTGGAGCCAGAACTCCACAGAAGGAGGATACCGGTTGCCAGGGAAGCGTTCAACAACATCAAAAATTTAGGCCAACTCAATTTGTAATTTGAAATGAGCTCTACCTTCATTCATCACATTTCAACTCAACACGGGTCGCGCCTCTTAACTCTCTTCTCAAGAACAAGCGCAAGATGAGATGAGTCGAAAGATCCATCGTCCCGCAACTGCATCAATAAGTACATCGCCAATCCGATATCGTACGGTATGACCAAGAGCTCTGGACGTCCGCGAATTTTCACTCCACGAATTGAGAGAGCAGTTATCAAGTGTGGATTCCATACAATGATGTCTGCCAACGATGTCATCGCCGAATTGGGACTGAATGCCTCCAAAAAAACCGCTCTGCGAGCGTTTCATCGATGTGGACACTTGTCGAGAGCTACTCTCAAGCCGGTTCCAAACCGCAAAAAGACACATATGTTCCCACAAGATAACGCGGCGATCCATAAGAGCACTTCCACAATGGCATGGTTCTCCACAAAGAAGATCAAGGTTATGGACTGGCCAGCCAACTCTCCGGATCTTAATCTGATTGAAAACATTTGGGGAGTACTCGCCAGAGCTGTTTACAGACACGGTAATCAGTTTCAGACGGTTGCTGAGCTGAAAGACAAGATCACAGAAGAATGGCACAAACTTCAATCGTCCTATCTGGAGAACTTGACCAGAAGCATGAGCAACAGACTCTGCCGAGTGATTCAAAACTTTGGAGGATCGACAACTTATTAATTATCGGCTGTTTTTTGTTGATTTTAAGTGTTTTTGATTTTGTTTTTTTTTTTTTAATAAATTATTTTCTGTTAATTTAAGATGAAAATGTCCCAAATTCAGATATGGAAACCTCAAACTTGTCCAGAAAGTAATGAATTATCATTAAAACAGATGCGAAAAAAAAATAAAAAGGTTTGGAAGTATAAAAGAAACAAAAAGAAACAAGAAAAAAATGAAAAAAAAAACTTGAAGTTGCCAACTCCCCCATTTTTAGGGGAGTGTCCTATCATTTTGACCCGGTTGATTTTCAGACTTTTGCGTGCCACTGAAGCCATTTTTTAGGTACGGGTATGAAAATTTGTCCATATAGGTTTTTTTGGACGTGAAATCGAATGGTATTAATAGTGTTTTTTTTTCGAAAATTTCTCGTTTTTCCAGAATCCTCATTTTAGGGGGGTGTCCTATCATTATGACCCGCTCTGTATTTATGATAATACAGTACTACTGGAAGTACAGGAAATACCGTAATCAATAAGATACTATTACATATATGATACGGTAATATGTACACTACAGTAACCCTGGTAATACTGGAAGTATAGTAAATCATTCTGGAAACTTATCAGGGAATCGGCAAGTAATAAAAGGATAATCAGGAATGTGGTTTTTTTTTCAGAGTGCTCCTGGCACCGTGCCAAGTCCGATTTTCAAAAACTTTCGAAACTTTTCGAAAGACGTACTGTGAACACTCTGAATCATCAAGAAGAGGATCGCGCGATATGACGCTGTGAGCATGAACAAGGTGGCGGAATCCCTTGGAATCAGTCGCAAAAGTGTTCAAATGATTGTCAAACATAACCTGGATCTCCTATCATTATGACCCGCACTGTATAAGAACTTATGTATGGAATGCGCTACTATTAATTATACAGTAGTACAAGAACTCAGTAATGCATATACTACAGTAATACTGAAATTGTAGGTAATGCAGTATTACATGAAATACAGTACCACGTTTTCTACTGTAATACAGTACTATTGGAAGCGCAAATATACGGGAATGTCGGCTATACAGTGATACTGGCAGTACAAACTTTCATACTTACGAACAAGGGGTGGGCAGATAATAAACAGTTAGTCATAGAACAACGCCCCCTCCCCCCATCAAAAAAAGTAAAACAGATATCAAAAATCTGTGAATGCCATTCGATTCAAAATACAAAATAAGCTCAGGAGCCAATATTTCATGGTTCTAGCGCTTTCCGTACTGGCGTGTCATCCGAAAGTCGCTTAGGACAACATGACATTTTCTTACTATTAGCTTTTTTTTCTATACGTGGTTGTACCAAATTCGTTACAGTATTACCGGTATTATGGTATTAATCACAGTGTTAGTATTACTGTATTGCTAGAAGTACCAGAATTTGTGCATCCGTATCATCTCTACAATATAATCATACCTTTCTGGCCGGTACTGTAACTAGCTCTTTGTATGCTTAACGCCACGCCAAATTCTTTGAAGTTTTGCCAATTTTCACTGCCTTCTTGCTCCAGGTGCATTTTCAGCTCTTTCAGCTCTCATTGCCTAAAAATCCCCCTATCCTGCAATGCTCTTCTTGCCGGTGCTCATTCTACATACACGTACCCGGCCATAAAGGTATTATAGTATGGTTTTTCGACAATATAAGCTTATGGTCGGTACTGTAGTTTTGTTTCACCGATTTTGAATCTGAATTACTGTATTTCCCTTATTACAGTATTACTGTAAGAAGACACACTTTGGATGAGAAATGAAAAGTTCGTTTTGAAGTGTTCTCTCGACGATAATTGGCGTAACACATATCATCTTCGACGTGTCCTGAATTGTATACAATAATGGCGGCGTAGTTCCGCTCGATCGGCCTTTGTTCGGTTCAAATCTCAGGCTGAATGGTGTTTGAGAGATGAGAGTCTGTTTTACGAGACGATAACACTTGTCCACTATCTCTTCTTTACGACCACGTTTATCTTTGGAAGTTTCTTGCCGGTGTCACCGCTTTTGATGACCTCGACACCGCGAGGCAAATTGTGCTGTAAATTGGATGAAATCGGATATCTTCTTATTCATTTCATAATTTCAGTGGGCCTTTTTCAATTGCGGACGTCGAAAATGAAGAAGGTCTTCTGAAGTCTTACGGTGCATTGCTCTAATTCTATTAAATCTTTTAAACATTATCACTCGAAGTCTACTATTTTAATGGCCTTAGCGCATCCGTTGTTCATTCTTTGCACACCCATTCCGCATCTTTTGCGCATCTTTTGTAAATTCTTTGCGCATTATTTCCACATCCTTGGCGCTTTATTGACCGAGCTTTCCTTTGGGCATCATTTGCACAGCCTTCACGCATCCTTTGCGCATCACTTGTCCAATCTCTGCACTTCATTTGTACGACCTTAGCGCATCCTTTGTTCATCCTTTGCACATCCCATTCCATATCTTTTGCACATTCTTTGCACTTTTTTTGCACATTGTTTGCGCAACATTTGTACAGCTTTCGCACATCCCATTTCATGTTCTTTGCACACCCTTTGCACATCCTTTGCACATCAGTTGCACGTAGCTATGACAATCCAAAACGAGGCAGCACAGCACAAGCTCGATCTCCTCAATTTGGCAGATTTTGCATTGAACTCTTTCAAAAAGCCATAGCGCTGTTGGCGGGATCAGAAATAAGAATAGGGTGCCCAACGACGAGAATGCGTCCTTTTAGTAGACGCGCTCTTCTATAAGGATCTCATTTGTCAATTTCTAATGAAGTTTCTGGATGTTTCGCTTTCTTTCAAGGTTCTTTTAGCTCTATCCGCTATCTCTCGATGATTCCTTCCATGATATACAGTAGTCTGTCAGTGAAACGTGATGCGACCTGCCGTCGCATCTTGTTTTCTTCTCTTTTAATGTGACGGGCGGCCGAAAATCGTCAAGACTCACTTTTCCTCTTTGTAATACAGTTACTACCTCTTACAATTCTTCAAAAATGTGCACAGTTAGTAACCCCCTCCCCCGCCTTCTTCCTTAGCCAAATCCAAGCGTTTGGCGTCACTCGAACTACTTTAGGGCAAGGTGCCGAAACGCTGGCCAAGAATATACCGACGCTACTCTGCGTTTCAGCAGACACTATCATGATCCTAAAAGGATTCCTGCTCCTGAATCTTTTTAGAAGCCATAAGCCAATCAGTGTGCTTTGCCGGCAAATCATTTGTCGACAAAATACTCGTGCCGGCCGGCATTTCATTATTGGCAATGCTCATAATTCATTTTTAAACATGCAAATGACACTCCTTAAAAACAGATACAATGCGAGTAATCGCGCGGAAGGTGCCCCAGTTTTTGGTTGACTGAAAAGTGCAGAAATTAGCTTCCGCAGCACCTCGCCCCCCCCCCTGCACACACTTCATTCTGCGAAATTGTCTATCTTGGCGCAAACTGGCCAAACATGAGGCACCGTGTCCACTAGCTGTCCACCCAAGAAGGTGTCATAAGTCTGCAGGAGCTATGCACATTATCCATCATTATTTCTTGCGCAGAATTCATGGGCAAGATGCCGAAAAGCTGGCCAGACTGCTCAAACTGGATTCCACCTCTTCTTAACACGGTCAAGGCTTAAAGCTCCCCGTTGCAATTCTTTGGCTTGCAGCCTCTTTTGCAAAGATGTGCAAGATGTCAACCAGTCGATGAAGCCTGTTTCCTTCAACATCGGAGATCGATCGCCTTATTTGGTTGCCGGCTTCAGGTGGCATAGTCCCTGGCAGCTCGCTATTCTGATTTTGAGCGCAGTGTCCTCGTAATTATAGATTTTCTTTTGGGAATTTGTATGAAATCAAGCTGACATTTTAAGACAAAAAGAGGCTTCAGTAGCGATTTCAGACATTTCATAAGAAAAGTGCTGAAATGAGCATAAGCCACTCTTGCCAAGGAAAACCGATTGCTCACATATGCAAAGGAGAGCAAAAGAAGCCACGTGGGCAAATTTCGTACAATCCGGACACCGTCACTACTATTTTGACTTGCTTCAGATTCTCGTTATCCGCTGTGAAGCAGGCGCGCCGGGGACGCTGTAACGACGTCTGATTGACGAAGTCATAGCGCAAATCAGAATAGAATTCCGCATTCTGCATTCCGTTTTCCGGATTCCAGATTCCGTGAAAAATATTTCTTTCCGTTTTCCGCATTCCGGATTCCACGATATGGCGTTTTTATTCCGCTTTAATTATTCATTCTCAATTGTTGTGAAAAGTATACTTTTTTAAACTCCCGCAAAAATGTCTGCGAACAGAGCGCATTTACATCATAAATATTCCCTCATTAATGGTTAAAATTCCGTTTTCCGCATTCCGCATTCCGGATTCCGCCGTTTTTTACATTCCGTTTTCCGGATTCTAGATTACGTGAAAAAATATTTTTTCCGTTTTCCGTTTTCCGGATTTCGATTTCTCAAAATCCAATTCCGTCCTACTCTAGCGCACACCGAGATCTACAGTTTGCGGGTTCCACGGAGTAGAAAATCAAAATTGAAGAATTTCCAATAGGGTGGGCACACTGCCCAAACGCTGAGTATCTGGCCATCTCGGCGTGGCTGCTGCTCCGCGCTGACTTCAGGAAGTAGCGGGCTCGGATTGGGCTCATCACTCCTGGCTATTCATTTTCAGAATAGTTTGAGACCTGGAAAATCCGGAATTCCGCATTCCGCTTTCTCGCCAATCTGAAATCGGTGGCCCTCCAATCTGAAAATGTAATTATTGGTGCGCCACTATCATCTCATTGTGTTTTTTCGTCGCCCTTTCAAACTTTCGCTTCTCGTTTTATTTTCCTTTCACACAAAGCACTTTTACGCTATTGTAGAATTCACAAGGAGAAAAAAAAGAGACACCCTCCGCCCCCCCCCCCTCTCTCTCTCTCTCTCTATTTGATAGTTTCAACGTACTTCAGGGGGACCCGTCATACAAACATCATTCCATTCATCCTGTTCATTTCTCTTCCTTTTCTCTCTACAGTAGCCAGAAGCAGTGTATCGTTTCGAAAAATTTCCGAAAAACTCTCGAGAATTTTTCGAGAATTTTCGAAATTTTTTGAGAATTTCTCGAAAAATTTCTCGAGAAATCGCAAAAAATGATTTGAATGGAAATACGATAAACAACGCGCTTTGCATTATTTCGGAGTGTCGTTCGAACTTGTTTATTATTATTTTTTCGAGAATTTCTCGAAAAATGTCTCGAGAAATCGCGAAAAATGATTTGAATGGAAATACGATAAACAACGCGCTGTGCGTTATTTCGGAGTGTCGTTCGAACTTGTTTATTATTATTTTTTATCGAATTATTTTTTGAGAATTTTCGAAAATTTTTTCGGAAATTTCTCGAGAAATCAACAAGAAACATTTCTCGAAAATTTTTCGGAAAATTTTTTCGAAATGTTTTCGAAACGACACACTGGTCACAAGCTTGCACAGCAAATGGGCAAGATGCCCAAACGCGGGACATCAGGCCCTTCACTCCCTTCACTCATTATATAATATTAATCAATCGATTAGAATTGTTCACCATGATTTCTGATTGCGAAGTCGTGATCAGTTTAGTTGACGTCTTCGATGCCAAAACTGTGGAAGAGTCAATGTTAAGTTTCAGAATACGAACTTCTGTATCTTAAAATTTCGACTAAAAATAGTCTTCCCCCCTTCCCCATCGCTTATTACTGCAACAACCACACACCATGATGAGATAGATGATTTGTCTCCTACTCCCCCCCCCCCAACTAACCAACCAAAAATCAAACGTTTTTGATCTTTAAAATGTGTCCGGTTGATTTTTTGGAATATACCATTGAGAACAGAAAAGGGCGGAATTCCGGAGTCCATCGTTTTTTTCATTCCGTCTTCCGGATTCCAGATTCCGTGAAAAACATTTTTTTCCGTTTTCCGCATTCTGGATTCCGCGATATGGCCTTTTTATTCCATTTTAGTACTTTATTCTCAATTGTTGTGAAACGTATACTTTTTTGAACTTTCGCAAAAACTTTCGCGAACAGAGCGCATTTACATCATTTTTTATTTTTCGAAAATTTTCCCAAAATGTCTTTTAAATTTCCGTTTTCCGCATTCCGCATTCCTTTATTCCCCCGTTTTTTACATTCCATATTCCGGATTCCAGATTCCGTGAAAAAACATTTTTCCGTTTTCCGTTTTCAGGATTCCGTGAAAAAATTTTTTTCCGTTTTCCATTTTCCGGATTCCGTGAAAAAAATTGTTTTCCGTTTTCCGTTTTCCGGATTCCGAGTTCCCAAAATCCAATTCCGCCCTACTCTGATTGAGAACGTTTGAAAAGTTACTGTAGAACAGGATTCTTGAAATTGAGGGAGAAACGGGCGAACGCGGGCGGGTGTATCACTTTTTCATAATTGAAAATTGCTGCTGAAAATGCTGATAAACGCCAAGAGCCCTTCCCCCTCCCCCTTCTCCACGATATTAGAGCGCGCCGAGACCCTCGACTTGAAGAAAGTGTTATGTGACTGCCCGCCCGTAGTTGGCCCGCGGGCGCCCCAAACTACAAATCTGGTGTGAAGCGGGCTTAATCAGATGCGCATTGAAAATAATACATTTGGGGGGGGGAGGGGGGGAAGATGCTCTTCCTCATATTTTGCAACTTGTGCCCGCGCCCGCATGCACAATGAGTCACCGAGTTCCGTTGTTCCTAATATTAATTAAAAAGCACAAAGTAGTGTTTCACATTAAAGGGGGGGGGGGGGGAGACACTTCTATCAGAAGGACGTCGCGCACTTTTGAAGGTTGCTTGTCATCAGCAGGACTATCGGTGATCTATCACTTTATATGGCCAGCAGACATGCGTCATTTGTGTTCAAAGTACTATTTCCAATTGCGCTTTTATTCGATTCTGATCGAATACTAGTTTCATACGAGTTGCTACTTAAAGTGTAGTGCGATAGAGCGCGCATGCAACGCCCAAACCCTTTTGCTCATTCTCCGGAGCATTTTGATGCTCAGCATTACAAAAAACTATAAGGACTCTGACATGAATAGAGTCCGGAAATGAGAACGTTTTTCGAGTAATGCATGTGCGCTCTAATGCAGTTCAATTTTGAAGAGACCCCCTCATTTTTCTTTTCAAGATTGGCATCGTAGCGGGAGAGTGGAGTGACGTTATCAGAGAACATTTGGAAAGGCGAGACAACGGAGATATTATAGCTCTTCTATCTCTTCATTTTCAGATCAGAAAGGCAGATTTTCAGAGATACTTTCAAAATGAGTTAAAGCTTTCTCTGAAATTGCCCAAAACTGCATTTTGAATGAGTGTCTGAAACTTGTCTGAAAAGCATCATCTCGGGAAGGAAAGGCCAAGGATGGTTCCCATTGGGTACTCTCTTGTGATTCTGCTTTCGCAGTTCAATCTGAAATTAAAGAAATAGTAAAATATGTCAAATTTTTCTCATCTTTGATCAATCTGATCACTGTGAGGGCTGTGGCTTTCTTCATGAATATCGCGATGCAGTAAGGCATTCAAAATCGGAAATGTTCAGAAGAAAGTGTCTTTGAGGGTAAGGCTTCCACGAAAGACGAAATAAGATCGTCTCGTCTCGTCTTCGTCTTTGCCTTGAATTCGTCTGACGCAGAAATGGACATTGTGTTGGTACACAAGATGAATGCAAGACGAACTGAAAGACGAACGAAGACGACACGGAAGACGGGAAGACGAAAGGCTTCCAACAAAGACGACCGATTTGTTTCGCAGCCTTATTTAAGGGTTCGCAAGAGAAGTGACAATATCTGAAATGCTCTGGAAATCCTGAAGATTACTGTGTGAAAACGGCACGTTGCTCTTGCAATGAAACTTTTCAAGTACTTGAGCTTCTCGAGCCGAAATTCATCGTCGAGATCGCGGTCAGCCAATTGGCCAGTTCGGCATCTCACCGAAGTGAGCACACTTGCCTCCATTTTATTGAGCTATTTAGTTTGTAGCCATTTATTTACTAAATACGATTTTCACGCAAAAATGATCTAAAAGTCGAAAACTATTCAGAAAATGAGCAAAATTTAATTTAATTTTCGAAATTTTCAAAAAATTCAAAAGGTAGACATTGATCAAGTAGCCAAAGATTAGGTAGCCATTGAATATTGGCCCTTTTTGTATTCGTCTTTCGTGGAAGTGCCGCCAGCGTAGCAAAACCCATCTGCTGTTCGTCACTTGATATCTAGAGCAGATTTTTCAGAAATCGGCTGAAACGCGGGTATAAAAGCCAACTTTTTCCATTATTTTTGCTTTATTATCATTTCTTCTTCCCTATTTTACAACACCAATTGGTTTCATCTCGCCCAGGAAATCTAGAATCACAAAATCAGAAGAGGACATTACTTTTGACGACCGCTGTACTGTAGTGAGGTATGCAACAGAGGGTCTCCAATGTGAAAGAATCCAACAGCTTTGAGATGGAAGTATTCTGAAAATTGCTCACTGCTTTAGCTCAAATAAGTGGAGGCGAGTGTGCTCACTTCGCTGAGAAGCCAAGCTAACCACCCGAAATGAACCATCACAATGGTGGGGAGGTATACTTTTGACGTGCGCGCATTGTATTCTGCTCTAATCGCCTCGTCACTCCCCCCCCCCCCACCCATCCGATGGCTCGACGTCTTGACATCTGATACCCAGTAGTTGTCACGAAGAACTACATTATCCCAATTAGTTATATTTTGTTGACGGTGTCCAATTGCGCCTCCACGTCGTCTCGTTTCTAAATTGCTTTCAGCCTTCTCCAATACCACCGCCCCGCCCCACAAGCCTCCACGATCATCTTCATTATTTTCCGAAAAGTGGTTTCTCTTCCATTCGATTTCGTTGTTTTCTGATGTGTTTAACAGCGCTATTCAGCGTCGATTCGATGCGAAACATCATGATTCCTTTACACTTTGTGACCTTTTTTTGTTCATTCGATCATCTGAAACTAGCCTTAAAAGTCACGAAGAGAGAGAGAGTCGTTATCACTCACGGAGAGATAACGAACCTTTTCCGCGCGGAATGGGCAGTTTCGCGGGAAGATTAGCCGGATGCCACTCGTGGAATTCCTCTAAAAAACGGCGGCGACCAACATCGACGTGCAGCTCCTGCCTCCCTTCTTGTGCAGCATAGATCGGGATCGGGCAAGATGACCAACGTTTCGGCAGCTTGCACCTGTTTGGGAGGCGCGTTCCGGCATCTTGCTCTTAAGTTTAAAGGCTCGTAGAGCAGCATTGCGCAGATTTTCGGAAAAAAATTTATTTTCATTTTTAATCGTGTCGATTCAAAAATCGATCAATTTTGATTCGATTTGTTGAACGGGCAAATCGAATTGAATCGAATCAACAAAAATAGTGCAAATGCGCTCTACCGATCAATGACTTCGGCGGCGGTTTGAAATTTTCTTATTTTCTTTATTTTTGCATTATTTTTGTTGATTCGATAAAATCGAATCGAATCGAACTGAATCGAATTGAATCGAATTGAATCGAATCGAATCGAATCGATTCAATTATAAAATCGAATCGAATCGAATCGATTCAAAAATTGTCGATTTAATTCGATTCACTCGATCAATTCCAAAATCGACACGACCCTTTAATTGTATTGATCCTCTATTAGTATTTTGTCTTGGTATAATACAATAACTCCCCCCCCCCGTTTAATATAAAAGTGACCCCCCAGCCCTTCCCATAACGTCAGTTTTTTCCACCAATTTTTACAATTTTCATAATTATTTTCGATTTTTACGTGGCATCGTGCACTAGTTTCATTTTCATTTTCTCATTTCATTTCGTCTGAATCTCATGGAAATATTGGAAAAGGTGGGATCATTCCGGGATCTTCTGGTTGGGGGGGGGGGTGGTTTGTACTGTTTGTTGGGGGTTGATTATTGTAGATTACCTAGGATCCAAATGTTCCTCCCCATTTCAACTGGCGGGGGATTAATATTGAATAACGGCTTCGTATAGAAGCCCCCCTACAGTAATTATCCTCCATATCAATTTTGATAATGAATAACGCTGGTTGGGGGGCTATTATCGATGGTGGGAGGGGGGGGGGGGCGATTCTTGGAAATTCCCTTTGTCTTTAACAAAATGGGGGGGGGAGGCTCGTCAATAGTATTGCATGGAAGTCGGCAGCTCAAAAGCGCGCTTGCCGGACAGCTCTTCACCCAAGCGCTGAAAATCTAGCTTCCGCCGATCTCCGTTGCTCCAGAAGCGTCGCGCAGTATCCGCTGGATGTCAGTGTCAGCCCATCTCTCTGCTGATCTCTTTTTCTTCATTACAGACAAATAATATCAGCATAATAAGAATGAATCGTCGTTGTCATGATGACACGAACCAAAATCACAAGCGGCCCGAAACTTGTTCTCGCGCATATTGCCCGCCGTTGCATTCCTATTATCGCGTATTCTTCATATCTCCTTTTGTCGTTTCTTTCTGTCCTTTTTTCATTCAGCCCGTCGGCTTGCAGGCATATAAAAAAGGACAATTCAAAGATTGCTCATTGCTCAATTAGCGACCACTAGTGAATACGTCCTCCGGCATGGCAGGAAGAACGCTCAAAAAGTCGGCGTCGGTGATTTCGGACAGCCTCCGACGAACATTCTCGTCGAAAACGTGGGAGCACAGGGAGCAGCTTCACACGCTTACTGAAGATGCTAGTAGCAGTTTTCTGGGCTTCCCCACTCTAATTTCGCTGATTTCAGAATAAGTTGTTCATCAGAAAAGTCAGATGGCAGATTGCTCTTCTTGCTCACATCGGATTTGCGATATCGTTCGGGATTCGTTCAAATTTTGGAGTCGCGAAGAATCGGATGGTCAATAACTTTACAGACGCATATGGAGAAATTCATGTTAGTTGACTTTCCTATTTTGCTGGTTAAGTAATGCTTTTGTTCACACCGCTTCTTACAGGAAAAAGAATTTTTCTGGACTGGAACAGAAGTTGGCATGATGGAAAGTTCATTCTTCTACGGCTACGCAGCTTCTCAAATTCCTGCCGGAGTGCTCGCCGCCAAGTTCGCTCCTAATAAGCTCTTCATGCTTGGCATCCTCATAGCCGCTCTTCTCAATATTCTCACCGCAATTTCTCTGAAATTCCATCCATTCACTGACATCTTTGTGATGGCCATTCAGACAATGCAAGGGCTCGCTCTGGGCGTCTGTTATCCAGCAATGCACGGAGTTTGGAAGTTCTGGGCGCCTCCGCTCGAAAGATCAAAACTCGCGACAACGGCGTTCACAGGATCGTCGGTCGGTGTGATGACTGGATTGCCGGCTTCTGCGTACTTGGTTTCTCACTTTAGTTGGAGTGCGCCTTTCTACGTGTTCGGAGCGCTTGGAATCATTTGGGCTTTCGTTTGGATGCTCGTGTCAGGATCCAGTCCAGTTAACCACGGTTATATCAGCGAAGACGAGAAGGAGTTTATCACAGAGAAAGTTGGAACTGTTGCAGTTAAGAACATGACAGTGAGTCTATTCAGGGAGTGTTCATCGCCCCAATATCTTTGGTGGTTTGTTCCAGTTAACCACTCTTCCATGGAAGGAAATGATGACGTCTACCGCCGTCTGGGCCATTATCATCTGCTCATTTTGCCGCTGCTGGGGGTTCTTCTTACTTTTGGGAAATCAGCTTACTTATATGAAAGCTGTTCTTCATATTGACATCAAAAACGTAACCGGCTCGCTAAACCTGAATTCCATCTGAAAGCTGTTATTGTTCCAGAGTGGTCTAATCGCAATTTTCCCTCAACTCGGAATGTGTATCGTAACCCTTGTCAGTGGTCAACTCAGCGATTATCTGAGGTCATCCGGGAAAATGAGCACAGAAGCTGTGAGAAAAGTAATGAACACATTCGGATTCACCGTCGAAGCTGTTATGTTAGGAAGTCTGGCTTTCATTCGGGATCCTGTTATTGCTGTGACATGTTTGATTATTGCTTGCTCTGGAAGTGGAACTGTACTTTCTGGTCAGCAAGAAGTTTGACTAAAATTTTTAAAAAACCATTTATTTTTAGGTTTTAATGTTAATCATTTTGACATTGCTCCAAGATATGCTCCTATTTTGATGGGTATTTCCAATGGATTGGGTGCATTCGCTGGTGTAGGAGGTATTCTGACGAACGCGTTGACTTTTGAGGTATGTTCCCTTAAATTTTCTAATGTAAAAAATTCAAAATATGAAAATTCAATAATAGAAATCGTTTTTTTTTCGGTTTTTATTAGCATTTAAACAATTATTTTTGGATTTTACTTACTATTAGGTTTAGAAAAATTAACGATATTTTTTCACATACTGCGTTCGAAGTAGATTTTGCAAGCAGCATACGCAGAAAACACATTCACGCAAATTGGTTTTGAAGCAATTAGAAAGTATTTAATTATACGCCAAAACAGATTTTCAAAAGTAGATAATCGTACTGAGACCTAATACGAGTTAGAATTTTATTGACGATAACACGATTTCTCAATATTTTATTTTAGTTTTTTTTTTGTTTCCAGGAATTTAACGAGCAATTTTTTGAAGCTTAATATTTAATTTTTATGAATTTCTGATGAAATGAGCTCAATTTTTATGAATTTATAAAAGGCTCGTTGGTCTCCCCGAAAACTCACCTTAGTTTCTTTTCATATTAAATTATGGTCAACATCTTGCCGAGAACGCGGAAATTTACAGAAGTGAAAAGGACAAATATTCAGATATCTGCCAAAAAAATAATTTGATTTATTAAAAAAAAAGATGGGCAGATCCTAAAAATTCGAATTAACATCCCCCGTTAGTTCAATGGCGCGCGATTGCATAGTTCTCATTTTATCTCCAATTCGAATTGCTGTTTAAATAAATAAATTCTTAAATTCTATGCTTTATTCGCGAACTTTTTTGCAAAAATAAATATTTCTGAGCGAAACGGGTGGACATTTCTGGTAAAGTTCAATTATCACCTGTGTATCACCAAGTGATCGCTGCAAATGTTTAACGCATAATCTTTGAACGTAGTATAAGAAACACAAAAGATTATTCATGAACGAGAATTCACCAAAAAATTTTTGACGAGTGTCCAGTTTTTAGATTTATTTCCTTAAAGGACAATGTCTAGGGTTTGCGCTCTAAAGGAATTCTTTATGACTCTAATGCTTCTCTCCGATACATTATCGTTTCCGATGTTATTTGTCTTCTTTCTTTTTAATGAAAGCCATTAAATGAGACGAAAAGATTAAAATTCGATTCTTATCTTCTGATATGTAATTGTTCGCCAGAAAATCAAAGATTACGATGAAGGTGTTCGGCTGATATGATCTACTCCTAGGGGAGCATAAAAATAAAAGAGACTTCCGATCTCAAATAAAAGCCGTTGCCAATATTTAGTCCGTATATTAACTATGTCTGATTATCATATTTTATTAAATATTAAATTCCTTTTTGAACATAATTTATGAGACTACACAAGTGAAATGCATGTGTTCCATATACGGGTGCGGCCCGTATGCAGTCCGTATGTCCCTGTAGGTCCGTATATGATCTGTATTCCATCAGTAGCGTTTTACAGGTAAGACACGGATTGCATGTGCGCTGCACCCGTATGTACCTGTGCAGTAGCAAGTCCTCCTCGAAAAATCGTATTCCTTTTCATATTTTAGTAATTAATAAGCAGAACTGCACAATGTTTGGTCAGACGTGCTACAAGCCTAGCGCATGTCTCCAACAAATTCTGAGAAAAATGTATCCAAAACGTGAGAATCGCTTAAGGAATACTCGTACTTTCGAAATTTAAATTCTGAATTTATAGATTATTTACAAAAAATATTTCCGATTCTATCTAACGCAGTTCTCCTGTCTTGCAATTCCAATTCTAAATTTTAATTATCTAAACTTTTAAAAAGCTTAGTCTGATAGTAGGGGAGAAATTTAAACGATAAAACACTAGGTAATGGTGAGAACATAAAGTTTCTGCACAACCACAAGAAAATTTAAAACAATGCTTTGCCTAATTGTGAAGTTTTGCTGTCTGTGAAGCCCCAAAAATGAGTCTGCGAATAGTGTTCTATAAAAATTGAAAAAAAATACCTTGAAAAAGATTATATCGCAAGACCATCCTCAATTGAAATAAAGAACTATGAATAAATAGAAGTAGAAAATGTTTAATTTTAGAATCCTGACGGCTGGAAATGGGTCTTCCTTTCGGTCATGTCCATCGATATATGTGGAATTCTCTTCTTCCTAGCGTTTGCTAAGGGAGATGTTCTGGTAATTATATTTTATTTTTAATTTTTAATTGTTTTTTTCCCCGTAAACCTCAATTTTCAGTCATGGGCTCGCGAACCAGAAAAAGAAGAAACCTTCAATGAGTTCGTTCGGCGAATGTGTACGTTCCTAGAAACGAACTTTTTAGTAAATAAAAAACCGATTGCTTTTTACTAATCCTTCTTGGTTTTCTTGTATATTCTGCTGTTTGGTTATTGTTTCGTTTTGGGCAATTGATTGCATTATTTGCTCATTTTAATTATTGGCTTGCGTCCGTCTCATGCACAGATGCTCACTCCTTCATCGTTATCCATATATTTCAGCCACCATAGTCAGAAGTTTGTCAAGAAGAACGAGAAGCCGCAGTACTGATACAAACTATGATAAGTAAGTGAACAAAAAAGAACAATTGAATTATTATTTGAGCTTATCGTCCAATTTGGTCTCTTGTCTCTCTTTACTATCCCCAGCGCGTAGGAGCTACTCCCTTTGATTCACTAACCCTACCAACTTGACCTCCTGGTCTAATCATTGGTCATTTTACTTATTTGTTCTTGTCAAATTCAACATCTCTTTCCGGTTCTCCATCATATCGTGTGCCATTTATTTATGATTGAGAAAACAAATTGTTAATTTCAATATTTCGATAATCCGAAAAGCTCAATAGACTAAGACTGTTGGAGTATTAGAGGTCCCAAATGTTTTCAAAGTTCAAGGTAATAATATCAAGCTGACACCATCAGGTATTCTAGGTATATCAAATGGTGGGTTATTCCATAATCTGAATTCGAAAAATGGAAAAGTAATAAGAAAACTAAGCCATTAAAAATGGCTTATTTTTGAAATTTCGTTTACGAAAACTTCCACTTCCATATAACGTTTTAGACGAGATATGTCTTAACATTAAGAAATTTTCTATTACTAAAATAAGATATTTCTAGAATGGACGAGGAAAGAGTGAATTCGTCAGAAATGAAAGCTTGCCAAAAGAAAGAGACTTCAGCAGAAGAATGCGCTCTCAACGAAACGCATACGGTCGGAGGAAGTCTACACGCCATTCCAGAAGAAGTAGCACAAAAGAATCTAAAACCAGACAGACCACAAATTTGAACTGTTGATAAGTCCCTTTCTTTTATTTATGCGTGTATAATTGTTACTCATTAGACGCTTGAATTCCGAAAAACTGATCTCACTGTAAGCGTTTCTTCTTTCAGTGAATTTTGTATCCCTCTCTGACTGACGGTCTTGCCGTTATATGTACTTCCAATTTAATTGAAAAATACCATTTGAAATACTTTAAAAATATAAGATTTCTACTTTCCTTTCACTTCTTGCAATTCAATTTTTAATTTTATTTGTTGCATTTTTCATTTTAACACACTCAATTTGCCTTTTCAAGCTAGTCACGGTTTATGCTCTCACAAAACAGTCAATATAATCTATACACTTCTTTCATTTCTTCCTTATTCCATTTTCCGTTTTCCATCACATTTCTTGGTGTTGTTTTCCAATCATATTCATCGCTTGGAAAATCCTTGTACCATAAGTTACCGTATTCGAACTGCAATTTGAAATGTTGAATTCAATTTTCATAAGAAAAATTCATAAAATGTGAAGAACCTACTCTAAGCATTTTTTCTGGGGAGCAAGTGACCCAGAATAAGAAACCGAGAATATCGGCCGAACACCACGGATCATATTGGGGATAGACGTATTTATACTTTTTATCAATGCCTGAAAATCAAGTGTTTTATCTGTTCACCGGAAAACAAATGTTTGCACAGCTACATGAATAATTTCGAGTTTCAAAACAACTTGAATTGCGGTTTTTTTTAAAGAATACTAACTTGCTCCTCCAACCCAATTGGCAATGGTCCCATCCTCTTTGATTTCTTTGTACATTAGAAACAAATCAATGTGCACAAGATAGCCGCTTTTTGTTGCCACAGTCAATTCAAAGGAGTCATTGAGCTGCAATTATTAAAATGTTCCATTATATTGCCTCTGTAACTAACCATTCCCAATTTTCTTATTAAGCGAAAAGGGGATGTTCTAGACAAGAGATAACGTACGATCTCTGGTCGAAAATCTTCAGCGAACATTGCGATGTCCACGTCGGCGGTATGAGGGATAAAGCCACATTCTCTGAACCAACCTAAATAAGTATTGGATAGCTTTTGAATTCGGTCATGGGTACCTAGCAATGTTCCCCCATTCAAAAAAGAGAACATATTAAATTGCAATAGAAGGTCTCTGAGCTGCGCTAACTTCTCTGCGGCTCTCTTCCCATGGTTAACCTGTTGATTCTGCAACCCCTCTAGTCTTGCTAATCGTAACTTTTGCATGACATCATTTCTTACCCTCGTCATATTCCTTTGAATTGGAAGTTTGAGACAGTCGAGCATCGCTCCCCTTCTCCACATTCCGAGAAACAAAGGAATTTCACTGGGAATCCGGATATTTCCGATGGAAAATGTGTTGAAATATCTGAAAGCTAAGTATCAACACAGTCAGAACTCCTTGCCATTGTATCTGTCACTTTGGAACTGCTCGTCTCGGATTTGTCGAAAACTCCACATAATCTTTGTTCGTTCTATTTTTCATTTCAATAAATTCAAAACTTGTTCCACTATTATTAATTTTCAATACGTTTTTATCAACACCGACCTACAAAGTACACGTTGCATGTTTATTTTTAACCAGAATCTATCTGCACGTACCTTGATTTTCAGATCAGAAATCTGATCGCACTTTTCAAAATGCAATAATTGTAAAACGTGAGTATCAATCAGCAAAACTGGAAAAGGGACAGAAAGTGATTGAAGGAGGGATACGCATTCTGGTGAAAAGTCCTGCAAAAAGGTTTGGGATAAAATTGAAACAATGAAAAGTGTCGAGACAAGAAGCAGTGAAGCTAAATTAACTTTGATTTCACAGATGTCTTCGAGACAGCTATTGTTAAGACGCTATCTTAGTTGGGGGGTACTGGTTTTTCGACTTTCTCTGAAAATTTTAGCGGCGTTTCAAATTTGAATTCAATAAGCGTTTGCGCCGAGCAAAATTTCAACGAATTTCATCATAGTAAAAAATACTTTAATTTTTATTTAAAAAAATAGTTTTCGTATTATTCCCGGTGGTTCCTGTTCTCCAAATTTCCTACCAAGTCGAGCCCGCATCTTACAAGGGAACTGTTTTTAGATAACGTTTGAGAATTTTATGAAAATTGGTACACAGACACTTTCGAGCATGCTGAAAACCATGGCAAACTTTGTTTTTGCCTAAAACTCTCCAGAAGCTGAATATTCGCATCTGAAATTTCATCTGAATTTTCATCGCATCTGAAGTTTTCCCCCCATCCCGGGACCTCACTCTTCTCTATGCTTCCATATCATCCATTTCCGGAAGCAGCGGTGGTGTAGTGGCAGTGGGATGGTTTGGACCCTGGGGGTCCCAAGTTCGAACCCTACTATGGTAAATTTTTTTTGGTTACTTGTAATTTCATTTTCTAGAGGTCTCCAGAGCACAGTGGTCTCGAATGGAACTTGCAGAATGCCGAAAAAGGGTATATGAGTTGTGTTTAATTGTTTTTTGATCTCAAAGGGTTCTACTCTAAACTTCAGAAAACAACAGAAATTTTCGGCTTGGAGGATCGTTTGGAGGCTTGGAGGCTTGACGGCGTCAATTGCTGCCGTGTCTTTCGAAGTGCTCCAGGAGTCGACGATCAAAAGAATATCTTTGGACATAGACGAATCGAAAACCACTTTTTCGAAGAAAGTCACCATGAAAATCCTACATGATAACGTTCTACGCTATCTTATTGCTGACATCATAAGGAAGAACAACATTTGCATTGGAAACTTTGTCGGATCGGATAGTTGGCTGGCTGGATGGAAGAAAAGGTTCGGAATTTCCTCCAGGAAAATCACGAAATTTGTGTCTACCGTTCGACCCAAGTCTCGCTGATTGAGAAGGATTCCAAGGATTTCGTGAATTCTGCCAACCAACACTTCCAACACCCATCCAGCATCTACAATGCTGATCAGAGTGGATTCCAGCTCGAAATGAACACAGCTCGGACTCTTACATTTACCGGATCCAAAGAAATTCACTGTGTTGTTGGAAGTGTCTCTTCAACTACACATTCATACACAGTACTTCCCTTGATCTCCGCATCGGGAAAAATGCACCCCAAATTATTCATTAATTTGAAAGAACCCAAAGGCCGATTTCCCAAGAAAGGTCTTTTTAAAGCATCAAATCTGGAAGTCACATGCCATTCCAGTCACATCATGACTAAAAACAACATGGTGACTTTCTTCGAAAAAGTGGTTTTCGATTCGTCTATGCCCAAAGATATTCTTTTGATCGTCGGCTCCTAGAGAACTTGGAAAGACACGGCAGCAATTGACGCCGTCAAGCCTCCAAGCCTCCAAACCATCCTCCAAGCCGAAAATTTCTGTTGTTTTCTAAAGTTTAAAGTAGAAGCCTTTGAGATCAAAAAACAATTAAACACAACTCACATACCCTTTTTCGGCATTCTGCAAGTTCCATTCGAGACCAATGTGCTCTGGAGACCTCTAGAAAATGAAATTACAAGAAACAAAAAAAAATTTACCATAGTAGGGTTCGAACTTGGGACCCCCAGGATTCCAAACCATCCCACTGCCACTACACCACCGCTGCTTCCAGAAATGGATGATATGGAAGCATAGAGAAGAGTGAGGTCCCGAGATGGGGGGAGAACTTCAGATGCGATGAAACTTCAGATGCGAATATTCAGCTTCTGGAGAGTTTTAGGCAAAAACAAAGTTTGCCATGGTTTTCAGCATGCTCGAAAGTGTCTGTGTACCAATTTTCATAAAATTCTCAAACGTTATCTAAAAACAGTTCCCTTGTTAGCAGGAAAGCTATTGATTACAATTTGCGGCGCGATGTGGGTTTAGAGGTGGGGTAGTATTTTTTCGACTATATTTTTGGCTATATTAGATATTTTAGACACTTAAAATTGCGATTTTTCGACAAAAAACTATAGTCTTTGATTGAAACAAGGGAATGACCGATCAAATTAAGCATGTTTTTTGGTGACGGTAAAAATTTAATAATTTCGATTTTAACATTGAATCAACGACGGTCCACTCATTATTAAATGTTAATGATGAGGCCGGTTCAGTCGGTAATTTCACAAAAAAAACTAATGAAGGCGGTAATAGGAATTTTCACAACAAAGAATTTCCGAGGAAGACGCGGAAAAAGGACACCTAGTCATTTGCTTTTGCATTTGCATGTTCTCTTTGTCATAATTTTCTATTCGGTTTCTGGTTTTTATATATATAATAATAATAAAAATACCTTAAAAATCGCTGGAGTTACTAGGAAAATATTCCGGAAAAAAGACTAAAGAAAATTGCGCCAAAGCCTGTGACCTGAATGCGAACTAAGATGACAAATTTTTACAGTTGTAATATTTTTTTAATTTTAAATTGTTCATAAACAAGCACGATAGGGACAATTTCCGAAGAAAGAACGATCGATTTCCGCTTAAATTTAAAAAATCATCGAAATGTTAAAGGCGCATGGGCCGTGGCCGAGAAAGCTCACAAAGAAATTTGAAAAAAAAAATAAAAATCTGAAGGCAATTGGATCTCATCCTAAATTTTAACCAAATTTTCGGTTTTTTTTTGTTTTCGCATTACAAAGTGATGCAAAAATGCCATTTAAAATTTTAAAGAATTACGTTGCGAAAACTACTTAAACCTTCAGACCTAATCACCCGATTACAATTTGACATTATTTTTCTCTTTTAATATATCGGTAAAGATTGTACTAGATAAACATCACATTTCTTTAGAGATTAACGTCGTGTTTTTTTAATGAAAAGATGGGGGGGGGGTAGACTTGATGATCACCAGGTCTATAGAGTGCGAAATAGTAAACGTTAAATTATCTCAATGTTAAAGGCGCACGGGTCGAGGCCGAAAAAGATCTGAAAAAAATTTGAAAAAGAAACTAAATTTTTGAAGTTAGTTGGATCGCTTGCGCTATTTTGGGGGGGGGGAAATCACTGGTTTTTCGGAAAAATTTGACGACATTTTAAATTTTTAATTGTTTCTGCTTTTTTGCTTACATATTTGTAAGCTTTTTCACTGGTAGCGCATACCGCGATGAGCAGTCATTCTCTTCGATTCACTAACTCTTTAAACTTCACCTTCACCTCTAAAGCTGGCTAAAATTTGTCATTTTATTTATTTTTTCGCGTCCAACCCATCTTTTCTTCACGGTCCTTCAACTCATCGTGTGCCCTTTCTTTTTTTTGCCTGAGAGAATAAATAATAATTATTATTCATCGATCATTAGTTTTTATAAAACCTTTGGCTCTGAAAATGTCGGTCACTGTTGTCCTTCTTGTCTAGAAATCGCTTTCTGTTCTTACGAGATGGCTAGATTTATAAGCTGTCTAATTAGACGAGTTTCGCCTAATTAAACAAATAAATTGAAGGCATGCACATTGCAAGTCGATTGTAATTAGAGTGAGCTTAGATTGATAATTTGTTTAATTAGACAAGTTTCTCCTAATCAGATCAATCCTGAGTTGCTTGATTTTCAGTCTAAACAAACGGAAAAACTAGAGAAAACGAATTTTTAAATTCTCTTAAATATTTTGTGAACTTACCCTGTTTCGATCTATCGAAATCACAATCACTTCAAAGCCTTCATTAAAGAACAGTGAATAGAAGAATGAACGGGAAGCGAAGAATAGAACACTGAAAATGCAGAACGCGACAGTAACATTCCTCCGCGCCATTTAATTCTATTTTATGAAGAGAATGAACGTTTGGCACTCTAAAGACCTAGTGATCATAAAGACCATCTTTTCATCTTTTCATTTTCATCTTTTCATAAAAAAACACCTTTTGTAAATCTCAAAAAAAAAAAATAGAATGTTTATCTAATATAATCTTTACCGATGTTTTAATAGAGAAAATAAGGGAAATTGTGATATAAAAAAAACGCCGCTAAAAGATTTCGAAAAGGTTGAGAACTCTCTGTCCTGATTTCCCCACTAAGATAGCGCAAGGGATCCAATTAATCTCAATAATTTTTTTTCAAATTTTTTTCTGAACTTTTTCGGCCTCGACCCATGCGCCTTTAACATTGCGATGATTTAACGTTCACTATTTCGCACGGGAACCTCGAACAAAAATTCTCTTAACTTTTTCTAAAAATTCGTCCACAGATTTAGTACAAATGGTGGCTATCTGCGGAAATTTCTGGAAATCGAGATATTTCGATCTGAAAATCCGGAGCTTCGCGCCCTTTCCTCGCCCCCTTCCTTCTCCCTCTTTGCTCTATGCATTCCCCACTGTAGAAAAAACAAGTAGCGGTGGCCTAGGGGTAAGGATTCCACGAAAGGCGAAACAGATCGGTCGTCTTTCGTGGAATCCTTTCGTCTCGTCTACGCTCGTCTTTCACTTCGTCTGCCGTTCGTCTTACGTCGTCAATTAAAATACATGTGTACCAACACAATGGCGTATCTATGCATCAGACGAATTCTAGACGACACCGAAGATGAGACGAGACGGTCCTATTTCGTCTTTCGTGAAAGCCTTACCGAGGGGAGAAGAGGGAGTGATGGGAATCTGGGAAGTGTGGGTTCGGTTCCGCTCCACGGCACGCTTTTTTGCTTTTCTGAGTTTGCTTTTTTTAAAGTTTTAAAGTTGTTGAGTTAGTGGTCATCAAGACCCCATCCTTTTCAAGAAGAAGCGCGTCCTTTTCGTAAATTTCAAAAAAAAATAGAATGTTTATCTAATACAACTTTTACAGATGTGCTAAAAGAGAAAAATATGGTCAAATTGTAATTGTAATTTAAAAAACACCGCTAAAAATTTCATCTCCGAAAAGGTTGAAAAACCAGTTTCCCCCCCCCCCCCACGGAAAAAATAAAAAAAACGGAATCAGAAAAAGTTTAATTAACACTGAGCAATGGCAAAGCGAGAACAATTTCAGAGACTTCAATCTAACAACTAAGTTAGCGCCTTAACAATAGCTGTCTCAAAGACATCTGTAAAATAAAAGTTAATTTAGCTTCACTGCTTCTTGTCTCGACACTTTTCATTGTTTCAATTTTATCCCAGACCTTTTTGCAGGACTTTTCACCAGAATGCGTATCCCTACTTCAATCACTTTCTGTCCCTTTTCCAGTTTTGCTGATTGATACTCACGTTTTACAATTATTGCATTTTGAAAAGTGCGATCAGATTTCTGATCTGAAAATCAAGGTACGTGCAAATAGATTCTGGTTAAAAATAAACATGCAACGTGTACTTTGTAGGTCGGTGTTGATAAAAACGTATTGAAAATTAATAATAGTGGAACAAGTTTTGAATTTATTGAAATGAAAAATAGAACGAACAAAGGATATGTGGAGTTTTCGACAAATCCGAGACGAGCAGTTCCAAAGTGACAGATACAATGGCAAGGAGTTCTGATTGTGTTGATACTTAGCTTTCAGATATTTAAACACTTTTTCCATCGGAAATATCCGGATTCCCAGTGAAATTCCTTTGTTTCTCGAAATGTGGAGAAGGGGAGCGATGCTCGATTGTCTCAAACTTCCAATTCAAAGAAATATGACGAGGGTAAGAAATGATGTCATGCAAAAGTTACGATTAGCAAGACTAGAGCATTTGCAGAATCAACAAGTTAACCATGGGAAGAGAGCCGCAGAGAAGTTAGCGCAGCTCAGAGACCTTCTATTGCAATTTAATATGTTCTCTTTTTTGAATGGGGGAACATAGCAATCCAATACTTATTTAGGTTAGTACAGAGAATGTGGCTTTATTCCTCATACTGCCGAAGTGGACATCGCAATGTTCGCTGAAGATTTTCGACCAGAGATCGTACGTTATCTCTTGTCGGTTGAAAGGTTGAAAAACCGGTGTCCCCCCCCCCAACTAAAAAATATTAAAAATAACAGAATCAGAAACAATTAAATTAACACTGAGCAATGGCGAAACGAAAACAATTTCGAACAATTTCGGAGACTTCAATCTACCAACTAAGACAGCGCCTTAACAATAGCTGTCTCGAAGACATCTGTGAAGTCAAAGTTAATTTAGCTTCACGGCTTCTTGTCTCGACACTTTTCATTGTTTCAAATTGTAATTGTAATTTTAAAAAAACACCGCTAGAAATTTCATTTCCGAAAAGGTTGAAAAACCAGTGTCCCCCCCCCCAACTGAAAAAATAAAAAAACAGAATCAGAAAAAGTTTAATTAACACTGAGCAATGGCGAAAAAACAACACAACGTGTACGTTGTAGGCTCGTGCGGCATTGATCTAATTAGAAATCACGTGTTTTGCATTTTCAGTGTGCTATTCTTCGTTACCCGTTCATTTCTCTACTCATTATTATTTAAGCTTTGAAGCGATTTTGATTTCGATAGATCGAAACGGGGAATCTAATTTAAAAGCCAATCTAATTTGAAGCGATTTTCAGTGCATGTCTCCAATTTAGTTGTTTAATTAGGCGAAACTCGTCTAATAGTAAGTAGGAAACATTCTCGTCTAACTAGGCAGTTTATAATTAGTTAATTAAATTTGTATTTTTCTTTTACAAATGTTGTGTTTTTAAACCGCTTTTTTCCTGTCCAGGATCGTTCACAAAATTCATTATTTTACGGTTGTTGATTGGGTCTATGTAAAACCCATCTGTATAAATCGGTGCGCCTTTAAACGTGTTGTAGATTTACGGGGTGAATACTTGTCGAAATTCGAATATCATATTTTTAAGGCCTTTTTTTAATGTTTTCTATATATTTTCAAAAAATTTTCCGAGGTATTTTTTTCATACAATTTTTTGTAAGTGGTAAATTACGTTTTGTAAATTAATCCTTGTCCCGCCGAATAATTGTTCTGTTCAAATAAATGCTCAAAATGTAATTTAGCACTCACAAAAAATTGAAAAAGCTGATTTAGAACAATTTTAACGAGGTTACGTAATGCCTACTAGAAAAGACAGTATTGGAAATATTTTCAAGTGTAGTAAGCTTCACATCCGGCGAGAAAACCATACTTTCGTCTTAATCTTTTCCTGCTTTTTCGACTTGTGAAACCGAGTTTTTAGTTGCATAGTCAGGCGGGGCAGTAAAATCAGTAGAAGATTCTGAATATTGAGATAATTCGGATTTTCCTCCTAAATCGATTGAGTAGTTTTTGTCTTCTTCATGTTGGAAAATGGCCAAGTCTATGCAATCTTATTTACAAAATGGGTTGTCAAATTCACTTTTCTCAACGACATTATTAACTATTGGGATGTCGTTGCTCTCCGATATCTATTCTGTCAGATGGTTTCTTTCCGGATCTTATTGGAACAGCTATGCTCTGAACACTTAAGATAGTCGTATCTTCAAAATTCGATTTTACCATCTTTTTCATCGAGCGGTCTTAAAACGGATAAGCTGAAACATCTCAAGTGTTTCAAGTATACATTCGTCGAACTATCATACGTAGTATTCTGTATTCAACTACGAAGTAAAATCCATCTGTAGAAATCACGTCGACACCTTGAGAACATTTTTCTTTTTCGCTAAGCTTTTCGAAATCCATCTCTGAATTTTGAAATTTCAGCCTCAATAAAAAATGTGCTCCTTCTCAATATCGACTTCAGAGAGTCATAGAAGAGGAATTGATATGCGACTAGACCTATCTCGTTTGTTCATTCAACCTACATTTTTTCGCAGTCGTAATCTTCTACAGAATCGTTTAGAATAGCGAGTTCAGAATCACCGAGAGGAGCCTTTCGAAATTCGGATAATTCATCTGAAGTCAACTAGTTGAAATGTAATAAGACTATTGACCTTCACTGGCTGTAAAACTGCCCAATCTCCGAATAAGATCATTAGCCTTTAAAGGCTCTTAACAAGTGTCACTTTCTTGTTGAAGTTCTCCGACGGTCTTTTATTAGCATAATGTATTACAGCGCTCCACAGAAGTATATCCTCGCCATGGGGTTCTCCGAAGTGCGCATTTTTTCTCGGGTAATCGTTGACCCCATACTAAAGTCCATACTCTACCTTACTCAGTGGAAAAATAAATAATAAATCAACATAGATTAAACAAATAACAGCTCAAAACACGACTTAATAATGAGCTGGGCCTCCGTTGTTCTTTGCCACTTGAAAAATGAGAGTATCCATTGATAGGTACATGTTGTCAAGGTACGTCTGGTCGACTACTCCAGGTATCGACAATCGCCTTTTTCAACTCAGGAACATTGTTGCACTCCTTGTTTCCGTCGTAGATCATTCTCACAAGACATCCCCAAACGTTTTCGATGATGTACATGTATGCCCGGTGGGCATACCGGCAATTCAAGAACTCCGATGTTTCTGGATCGTATCCAATCCATGGTTCTCTAGGCTTAGTAAATCGGAGCTCTATCTTGTTGATGGATCAAGTTCTTACAACGGTTTCGACGCTAAAATGAAGGAACTTCTTTCCGTGGACGATAACGATAATCTGAACCGTTCATCCTTTTCGAGGCGAAGCGAAATTTCACAATGCCGAAAGAAGAAATAGCGGCCCAAATCATGACTTCTCTTCCTTTGAAGTTTTGGCGAGAAAATCGCAGAAAATGTGGAGCTTTTCAAATAATGGAAAAATGGAAAAAGAAAAAGATTGGAAAAACTAGAAAAAAAACCAAAAAATGGGGTGATACTTTTCTTGATCTTAAAAAAAAAAGTTTCCAACGCTATCTATTTTTACCTCTGATACATTTTTGTTACCGACACATAAATCCATGGATCTGGCTCAATGTTTACCCGAGAAAAAATGCACATTTCGGAAAACCCATGGTCTGGTTACTTTATGCTAGTTAAGGCTTCCACGAAAGACGAAACAGATCGGTCGTCTTTCGTGGAATCCTTTCGTCTCGTTTTCGTTCGTCTTTCAGTTCGTCTTGCGTTCGTCAATACATTTGTACCAGCACAATGTCTATCTCTGCGTCAGACGAATTCTAGACGATGACTTATTTCGTCTTTCGTGGAAGCCTTAGTACTAGTCCGCTCCGCTCCATGTCTTATTCCTATTCAACCTATTAAAAAGATTCTGCAGAGTATTATACCACAACCACGTTTCCCGATGTTTTTTTTCCAATTTTGTTAACTTTGTATCCAAAAATATATCGACTCACTTCTTTTGCATCTCTTTGCTTTCTCTTGAGTGATAATCCTCTTAAGATTTGCCGATCGCATCGTATTGCGCTGGCGTACAATCTCCGAACATTGTTTACTTTATATTTATTTTGATTCTGTTTATCCTACTATGGCATAACATTAAAACACTGAGAACACCGCTTCAAGTTGATTTGTTAAAATAGTTGCAAAAAACGCGACCTTACCCTAAAGAAAATACACGTGGCTCCCACTGGGTTTCGTTTTGTAAACGTTCGGAGTAAACCATTAAAAAAGTAATTGAGTAGGTTGAGACAAGTGCAGTCAAAGAATATTTGCTGGTTTTAGTACTGAATTCGTCCTATTGGTCGTCCACGTTCCCAATTGGAAAATAATTATTTGCCCAGAATAATCCTCTGCTAATATCATTGATATTTGCTTATGTTAAATTATATAAGTGGGTTTAAATGAACTGATTATAAACTGAATAACGCTAATTTTCTAAGGCAGGTTGGCTCTCGGCTTTCGGCTTTTGGCTTCTTAAAACAAAATAATTTTGGTAACTATCGTAAATCCCAAATCTGCGGAAGACCCAGAAAAGCTAAAATGCATGAATTTTTAGTTTTTAATGATGCGTCGAAAAAAAATGCGCACTCGTTCCCATTGAACTTTCATTTAAAAGTTATTGCTAAAGGTTCGAAAGATGCTCAAAAAATCAAACATCAAGGAACGACGGCACTTCTATAAATAAATAACTCATATTGTTTGTGTACGGGTCAGTCCTTCATTCCTTCGTTAACTGGCAACTGCGCATCAGTCCTTCGTTCTTTTACACCCGGAAAGAGTGCTTCAAAAGTAAATACAAGGTGCGTCAAAAGTGTGGTAACATTTAAAGTGATGTAAGTTTCGCAAAATGACCCGTATCAACAAGAAAATTCAACAATGGTTTATTGACCCCGTTCTAAAAGCGGAATTATTAAAGTTGTTCGATGCGGTTTCCTTTGTTCTTCACAACATCCACGAGTTTCTTGGAAACGCCTCTACTGTGGCACGGAGGTATTCTGGGGATAACTTGGCTTATTCTGTTTCCAAACTTCTCTTCAACGACTTCAAATTGGAATGTGCACGTGCTTGCGCCCAAAAACACTCTATACGGAATAGTCAAGCGGATTCAAGTCGGGCGATGAATCGGGAGAAGTTTGCCGTGCACCATGCTTCAACGATTTTTGCCTTATGATCCGGAGCAGAATCCTGTGGGAAAGTCCAGGCTTCGTTTCCAAAATGGGATTTCAAAATCTCCTCCAAATAGTACTCTTTGTTGATTTTCACTCTCAGGATCAACGAAAATGAAAGGCATCTTGGCATCTGAGGTGATTGCACCAAACACCAAAAACCATGACTTTTTGAGGATGTGAAGCTCTGTTAATCATCCTGCCGTGCTTAGCAAGAACTCAGTTACCGCCGTAAAGAGATGAGATTCTCGTCGGTGAACAGCATCCTCAGGTTTTCATTTTGGCGCGTGCCAACAAGTAGAAATTTGCACTTCGGAATGCGCGCCGGTTTGTTCTTTTCCGACAGAATTGCAGCCATTCGAGCCTGACTGACGTATTGCTCATTTGAAGCTCCAGACTCATTCTTCGGTGCAGATTCCGACGAACTCGTTCTCTGACGGCCTTGATTCTTTCTAATCGAATTGCAAGGCCTTCCACTTTTTGAACGAATCTTGAGTATATTCAACTCATTAAAACGTTTAATGGTTCTTCAACCGGTTGTTCGTGAGATTCCAAGTGCTTTTCCGATGTTACTTGAGTTCATTCCCCTCTTGGCCACATCCCGACGATTGTACCATACCTGTGAAAAGATACCATACCTGTAAAAATCAACCTAGAGACTTGAAAATTTGAGTTCCTGCATCAACTTGGTTGTCTATTTTCATTTCTGCGCATCACGTGCCGAAGTTTTTTCTCTATGAATAGTGGGTATCTTATCTTAGATAGACGCCTAATGTCTTCTCGATGAAGATCTTTTTGACGTTGTTCTGTGAGTTATAACTCTTTCTGCTAGTGCTTTTATAAAAGTCCGCGCTTTTGAGCCGTAAGTGAGAACTGTGCCCACGCTGCACGTATTCTTCTTTGCAATTCAGGCTCCAACTCACTAATTGTATTGAATAGTCTACCGAGATAGATACACTATTTGACGTCTTCTATAATCGTATTGGTTTGCACTGAGTGGTCTGAGTCGATGGTCTTTCTTAACACATTTGTTTTGCTAGTGCTTTTCCTTTGGGTTCCTACTTTTTATCACTTTCCTGTCAGTTTTTAAACCCGTTTTGCGGATCTTTTATGAAAAGAAAGATGTCGTCGGCGAATCTCAGTTGTGTAAAATTTCTGCCATGAATTCCGACTCCTGGTGTCGCGTTGTAGTCCTCACCATGACTTTTCTTGCGCGTCAAGGCATTTTGGTTGAAAACTACAGCTGCAGGCATTCCGAGAAGAGATCTAGCGAAATGGGGTCGCCTCTTTGTGATGGGAAACTTTGAATGGTTGGTCTGTGGAATGGTGTGAATGGTGGTGCTGAAGTGCTGAAGTCTCCCAGATGCGGGCTCATCATCATCAAATGCCTTAAGAAAATCGATGAAGACTAGTGTAATCGGAATCTGGTATTCGCGAGTGTTCTTCGTGTTTTACTTACAGTTAAAGATAAATAAATTAAATATTTATGGAGAAAAATTCAATTGACGTTTGATAGAAACAAAGTGTCTTCCTGAAATGAGGATTTTATTTTGAAAAATAAGAAAAAAAATGGCTCAAAAAAAAGGAAATAACAAATTTAATTTTATACATAAGCTGCAATCTTAAAACGTAACTATAACGAGGTAGAAATTTGAATTTAGTGGTACTGGGCTTTCAAAATAGTGCATAGCTCATCGAATTGAGCTTTCCGGTCACTTGTCAGATTGCAATACTCGGCTCCCACATACCGAAATTTGAATACTCGAGCCATCTGAAAACGTCACGAAATTTATTTTATTTATTTGAAGTATCGGATGGGGTGTTTCATTGCAAAATTTAGAAAAAGGAACTTGTAACTAAGGCTTCCACAAAAGACGAAATAAGACCGTCTCGTCTCGTCTCCGTCATCGTCTAGAATTCGTCTGACGCAGAGATAGTTAGTGTGCTGGTACACATATATGCGATGATTGGCGACGTAAGACAAACGCCAGACGAACTGAAAGACAAAAGGATTCCACAAAAGACGACCGACTTGTTTCGTCTTTCGTGGAAGCCTTACTTGTAATATTGCGAAAAGTCTTCAGACAATTGTACAACATCTTAACCTCTGGCTACCTTCGTTTACAGATAGCAGCCAGAATGAGTGAGTCGGGTTTTGAAAAGTTTTAATTTTGAAAACATTTCTGCAGGTAACTTCAATGGATATTTATGAATCTTCTTTAAAATTACGAGTTACCAAGATTATTTGTTTTAAGAAGCGAAAAGCCGAGAGCCTACCTGTCCTTCAATCGTCTTCATAAATTCGGAACGTTTTTCAAACTTTTTAAATTCAAATTCCAATTTCTTCCTTTTCAGCTCCAGTTCAGCGATATTCATACTGTGCAGCGCCCGCGACTTTCTCGAGCCGTACGTGTTGACGTTCGACTGCAAATGTACAGGAATTGCAAAATGAATTCCTTCGAGATTTCATACCTTTTTAGTGGAATGGTCGTTTTTGAATTCCCTATACTTTCTTTCTTTTTCCTGGAACTTCTAAAAAACAAAACTGTGCGGCTGAGAGTTGTGCAGAAAGAAGAAAATGCGTACCTGTGCCAAGTTTCTGAGATCCGCATCAGATTCCTTCATATTTGAAGCTGTTCTGTCAATGTTTCTGAGCAGCTCTTCAAATTCCGCTCTGTCTGGAATATGCGGAACATTCTTCTCGTTCTCGATTATCACAACGCTGCCAGTAAACGAGTAGCAGTCCAATATCAAGCATTTTGTTTTCCTATCTCGATCTTTCTTCTCTTTCAATTCGAATTTCTCTCTCACTAATTGTTCTGACAACGTCGCTTCCTTATTTTTCTTATTCTTATTATAATTCTTGCTATTCCTCTTGTTCGCTGCCTTCCTCCGTTGCTCGAGCTCTTCCTTCGTCATATACTTTCGTCGACTCCTTGACAGACGGCAAGTGTCAGCTTCCGCTTCGAATGGAGACTCACTTTTTCGTGTGCTCGTTTCTGAAAATGGAGGAGAACGAATGGAAGAGCACACTGTCGATTGCGCTCCACCATGTGAGGATCCTGGGCACCAATCAGGGTCACTACTGTCGTCTGCATCGAGAGATTCCGAGTGGGATGAAGCTGAAAATTGGGTTTTGCTTCTTGCCTTCTCATTCGGTGTCTCATTGTCAGAAACGTCAAGCTGGTTATTCAACCTACCGGCAACCTTGAATTCTTCCTAATACTCTTGCTCACTCTGCGTCTCTCTCTCTCTCTCTCTCTGTCTCTCTTTCTCTTGCTAATATGAGTCAATGAGTCAGCAATCAAACGTCTTCAACCTGCAGAAACGAAACGCGGTCAGCGGGAAAAACAATTATTTTGAAGAGAAATATATCGTGCTGCGTTATACTTTGGTTAGGATATTTCACTTACACTTATCATCATCGAACAATGATTGTTGGTTCATAGACATGTTTCCAATTCCGAAGGAAACTGAAAATTATCAGATTTTGAATCCATTGTGCAGGTTCGATGAAACTACACGAATTTGAATAAGGCTTCCTGATGAGAAGCATCACAATGTTCAGCGGTTCTTCACACCAATTGTCGGGGGGCACCCACGCCGTGTTCCCCGGCGCTAGTGCCGCCAAACATTGGAGCAGATTCAAGAAAAATACATCCAGAATATCAGAAATTTGTCAACTTCATTTAAATGATTTTCATGCAGATTGCAGACCATCTGGAAGCATTTTCAAAGGAATCGTTTGGAGCTGAAGCAAGATGACGTTCATCGGAATTATTAAATATTTCAGTAGAATTCTATAATTATTGGCAAAGAGTTGAAAGCCTTACTATCATTGTACATATAGTGATAATCCGCGGATTGCTGCTCATTCGATTCTGGTGTGCTAGACGTTTGCCGCCGTGCTTCAGAAGCATTGTGTGGACGTCGTGGCATGTAGAATATGTTCTCTGAATGGACAGCGGTTAGTGGTAAGAGTCGCTAAAAGACCAAGTCTGAAATGACTCTCCTCCGAACATCTTTTTACCCCTATTGCTCACTCTTAGCTTCCTCACTTTTACAGAAATCGTGGGACACTAGGAAGGACGGAAGTAGGGGCGGCCTCCCGATGGGCGTAACTCACCTTTGTGTAGCATATCCATATTGCACATTGAATGGTCAAGAACTGGAATTTGATTGTTTGGTATGAACTCCTCCATCCAATACTCTTCTGTTTTGAACACGGGAATGTGTGACCACGCTGACAATGAGATGACTGCCGTATCGTCCTCTGGAATATTCCTATCCTCTGCGGTCTGTAATAGATGAATACACGCGTCAGAATCTGGAACGTCAAAGATTCCTCACCAAACGCCCCGAATTTCGATGAAGAACCTCCATGATGTCACTCAAATCATTCTCGTTATTTAGCATGCTTTTTCAAGGCGCTGAACGCTCAGAATAAGACGGAATTGCTGAAACTCGTCTCATAACTCGCTAATTCAAACAAAACTGCGAGAGGGTTTCGCGATACCGCTTGAGAAACAGAGACAAAAGAAAACGAAAACGTAGAAAACAGCGAGGAAGCATCGACGGCTGGTGGCAGTGATTGGAGAGCTACGGTACGGTAAAACAATTGCAAAACTTTCAACTTTTTTTGCGGCGAGTTTCCTGTGATGCCAATGTTATAAACTCTGCGTTATAAGGGCGGGATTTCCGTTTTAAAGAAACCGATGAGTTGTTACTCATACTAATTGGTGACTAATTCGATCTATAACCTGTCATGCGGTACGAATCTTTCCTTGCATCTTCTTCTTCTTCTTCTGAATCAAAAAACAGGCAGCAGACAAACTGCAGCAAAACACGAAAGACAAAAAGACACAGCGGTTCCTGTCTTCAACTCGCGTACTTTAACTGCCAAAAGTTGTACAATTGTAAATGCGAAGCGTGAGGAAGGCTGATGAAGCGGAGGCTCCCATCGATGATAAATGAGAGCAAAGTACTGAACCCTCGCTGTGCGGCAAGAACAAAGCGCGCTAGTTTGCATATTTCAATGGGTCTAGAACTAAGATTACGATTACGGTATTCTACTCTCTTGAATTGTCATTGATGCCGACGCTCAATGAGCAAAGAAACAAGAAATTTGAATTGTTAGAGAAAGCGCGGCGTGGGCTCTTTGCTAACAAGGAAAGACTGTAATCTCACTATGGAGTTTCCATACCGATAGATTAGAACACGCTGAGAAAGAATCGGTTTTCAGAATTTGCAGAACGCTTCAGCGAAGCGAGTTATTGTTGACAGACCACAGTTGTCAGTGCTGGAACTTCAGATCGAAATAACTCGCTTCGCTGAAGGGTTCAGCAAATTCTGAATATCTATCGATTCACATAGGTCTGGTATGGAATCTCCATGGTGAGTTTACAACCTTTCCTAGTAAGAGTGTCATCTTCGACGCTCATATTTCTCAATAATCATGTCCAACAGTCTTACGAATTTCTATATTTCGATAAGTTTCACAATAGAGTACAACCGCTTTTGTTTTGTTTTTGTTAAATGCTGACACGTATTGCTAAGCGCAGATTCACCAAATTAGTAATGACCTTTACACGGAATCATTTGAGAAAAAATTACTTAGGAAACAATGATATCATCTGAGGAAACATCTTGAAAAGCAAACAAAAATGAGTCGGCAATCGCACGAAGCATCCTCAATTTCGCAGCTGCGCTCTGCGATTGGGGCGCTGGAGTTTAACAAGTTTTCAGCGAAGTGAAGTTCGTCTAATGTTCCATTTAGTTTTTGAAGGTTCCTTCACTATCTTTCTAGAATTTTTGCTATTATTTTGAGTCTCTGATTTAAAATCGTGTTTTTATGTTAGGCGAAGGGCGCCTACACGCTAACCGCGGGGAGAGTAAACACCCATAACACACATGAACCGACTTGGCGAACTCTGGACATTCCATACGGGTAGAGAGTGGGTCGGACGGATGTCTTACTGAAGCTTTAGAAGGTAGCAAAGCATACGGATCCATGAGGTTATTCCTGTAAGCATGCTTCCTTGGAGCAAGTTTATGAGAATCTCATCTACTGAGATGGGGGGGGGGGGAGAAGTGCGATCAAGGATCTATACTACACCTCCTGAGAAACGAGCCTCACTCCCCAAAAGAAACAAAAGAGGGGAGATAATAGTAGGGGGGGGGGAAGAGTTTAGTGCACATCGAAATTTAGGGGTGTGTCTCCGGAACAATGTCATACGGCACATCACTTAAAGATGTATATGAATTCCCCCCCCCCTCTCACCCAACCATTCTGTTAGCCAGGATATTCCAGAATTATCGGTAATCAAGTTTGGCGTCATATTGGCGCGTACTGACGCATTTCCGGTGACAATATTCTTTAAATTTTCATAAATTTGTTCATTTTTCATTGTGATCGAATATGCTTCGCCAAATAGTGACACATAGCTTACACCGTTCTTCGCTTATCAAACTATTAAAGTATGGAAGGAGTGAGTGTTGCAGAGAGCATCAAATGACTGAAATCTCCGAGAAACACAGTCTATGCCGCCATCAAACGTTTCAAAGAGCTTGAAGCAACTGCTAATGGAACAGACAGAGAAAGGAAACCCTTCTCCGAAGATCAAGATGCCCGTACGAGAGAGAGTCAGAAGTCGTGCTCACAGGAGCATCAGGAAGATGGCTTCCGATGTGAAATTGTTGAAAACATTCATGACACGTACTGTCAAAGACAATTTTCCAAATGGATTTGCGAGCATCTCGCCACTGCCTTCTCTGATCGGAATTTATTCACGGTGGAGACAGAGTGCTCGCCCAGACGTCCCAAGAAGCCAACGAGAAAGGTCGGACAGTTCATCGAGTCTCTCATCCAGCCAGTGTGATGGCTTTCGATGCTGGATGTTCAACAGGCAAATGTTCCTTAGAATTCCTGGAGAAAGGTGTCAACAAGGAATACGAGTGCTCAACAGCACTTTGCCGGACAACACTGGATTATCTAACTAGACGGGGCTTCATGCCATATAGCAAAGATGGCTCAGCAGTGGTGAGACTCACCATCCTGCTTCCGTGAAGGCGTCGAAATGGCCAACTTCCTCGCCGGACTTAAATCCGTTACGCAATATTTTCCATTTATACATAGTGAATGGGTAATCAGTACGCCGCTTAATGGTAGGCTCGCCCCTGAAAATCATGAATAAGTTCACCTTTTGAATATTCATGTTATTTTATGTATGCTTCAAGTTTTTTATCACGTTTTAATTAAGGCTTCCACGAAAGACGAAATAAGACGGTCTCGTCTCGTCTTCGTCTTGATTTCGTCTGACACAGAGATAGATATGGTGTACACAATACACAACTTTTTTATTGCGTAAGACGAATGTTTCCGTCTTCGTGGAAGTTTTATTTTTAATAAAACTTTTGAAGAAATGAATCGAGAAAAACCGCTTACTGATTACGATAACGGTCTTCAAAAGAGTAAAACTCGTCTTTCCTCTCTTCGTTCTTCTCCTCGTCTTCGTTCGTCTTTCAGTCCGTCTTGCATTCGTCTTACGCAATAAACGCAAGACTTACGCAAGTCAGACGAATTCAAGACGAAGACGACGACGAGAGAAGACGGTCATATTTCGTCTTTCATGGAAGCCTTAAATTACGAAAAGGAAAGAATTGATGCGATAGTGAGTCAAGGTGTTTCGAATCGGCAGATCGCGCTGAGATATTGGACGCTCAGCAAATTTAATTAGCAATTATACGAAGAATCTAGTTTATTACGAAACGAACAAATCTCCAGGACATTTACAAATACTCAGCGAAAGGTATCAGCGACATATTCTTCCAAAATCTTCTAATTCCATAGATACCGTTACAAAAATTAAAAGTGATTTGAATTGAAAAGTATCGTACGACACTGCTCGACGAGTTAAATTAAATAGGAGCAACATTATTAAATATATTTCGATGACTGCAGAACTTCGCCAAAAACCAATGGATATTGCTGCAGCTAATCAAAAAACTGACTGGAAATAGGTGATCATTTTTGAGTGATTTTAAAGTTTTCAGATCGTCTTTTCTGAAAAATATTTAACTGCGATCTCACATACATTTGTCGCGGTTACTGGCAAAACTTTAAAAGAGATTGAACAGCTTCGGCAACGGTTAGAACGGTCGGAGGATTTAAATTTTTCCTTGATTTGAAGGAAATGAGCGGAGCTCTTTTACATTTTCTTCACTGTTATGCAAGATGGAGCGATAATTCATCGAGCGAAGCGCGCTATATCATGACTTAGTGATTGAGGTGGTCCTTCCCTGACCTATCCATCAGAATCAATTCACCTCATTCCCCCCCCCACCTCCACGCTTTGTTTATACTATATTTAAAGTATTTAAAGATTGAATTAATAATAAACAAAATGGTAGTCGGCACCACAACGACGTGACGTTTCTGAGAGGAAGAAGGCACTCTTATCAGCGGAAGTTTGGTTTCTGACTTTGAGTTTCTTTTTTTTATCGCGGTTATCAACCGCACGCTTTCGAGGTGTTTTAACTTTAAATTTGATTTTCACTAACTAGAGAAATTAGAGTAACTAATTCGAGTAAGACAATAAGTTATTGTTTAATCTATTTTATTTAAGGAAAACGAAAATGTTGCACACAAGCGGTTAAACTTCTTGGCACGTCATTAGTTAATCAGGTAATTTTTGGCACATGTGCCCCAGGTTTGGGCGCGGTTGCCGGTGCTACGCAGTAAGCGTTCACGCTGAAAAAGCTTACCGCGTAGCACCGGCAACCGCGCCCCAACATGGGGCAAATGTGCCAAAAATTACCTGAGTATGAAAATAAGCAGTTTCCACGAGTAAACACACCAAGGAAGTTATAATATATCGTATAAGAATTACAAGAACATACATACATTAATGATTCGTCCTACAATTGCGTTAAGGCGCAAACTTGTGTGGCTCTGCACGCGAATGATAAAAGTAGAATGCCGTGTGCGATATATTCCACCCAGCGGTCAACGTAGCGACGTAAAACATAAAAATAAAGGATATCGGGTACAAAAAGTAATGTGTTTTGTGTAGAAGTGGAAGAGCAGTGTAGCCAAGGAACGTGGTATAGATATAGTACAATGCTGCGAAAAACCAGAGAGTATTCCCAATGAAAACCGACAGGAACTCTGGCGAATCAATTAATGCTGAAAAAAAGTTGAAAACTGCTGAAGTTGTTTTTTGAAAGTCTTACTCGGATAAATAATGGGTATAAGCAGATGGAGAATAATGAGCATTGGGAAGAAAGCATTGAGGTGAACATCGAAGCAATAGCCCCATTCAACATCTTGATCTGGTACTCTTCGGAGAAACTTGTTGCAAACCCACCAGAGAATAGTAACAATAACTATTCCCACAGCAATACAATCGACGAACACGGACCAGAGGAAGAATGCAACAAAGCCTGTTTTTGAGAGGCCTAGAGCATATGCATAGAATATTGAAGACAACAGTAGCGCAAAAAACAAAAGCACGAGGAAAGCCGGATCGTCCCTAGCAAACTGATCCTTGGTACCTCAAAATAATGTGCGTTCACGATTTGTTTTATAACAGAGCTATAATGCCTTACGTTTTCTATATAAGAAGTTTCTATATACCCTTGCTGGATGAACAAAAAGGTATACCATTTGCCAGAGGGCAAACTCGAAATCCATTTGCCTGATGTGCACTAGACGGCGGATAAAACGTAATAGTTTTGCGAATGCTGACATTCTAACCGCAGTAAGACAACCTGCACGGTCAGTAGTGCTGCAAAAGAAAACGATTATTTCGAATTAATAATTAGTTTCAAGGTAACCCTGTAGAGTAAGCCGAATATTGGCCAGGAGAGGTATACCCGCTTCGGGCTGGTTCGTATCGAAAGGCTCGTTGCGAAGTAGACGACGCGGTTGCACTGAAAGAAGGGCCCGGCTGTGTTCCAGCACTACGCGTTTCAACACTAGCGCTCATGACATATGCGATCACTTACAAGACGAATCTGAGTACTTCACTATCTTATAAGTTAAATAAATTATAATGAGTATTATAGGCGCTTTAGACGCCGAAAACAGAACAATCAAAGATAAGAGTTATGTTAAAAAATTTATAGACGTTCCATTCAAAACTGATCTAACCCATTCCAGATAAATTAAAAATCGAAGATATTTGCGTTGGAAGAAGCTATCACATTGGGACAGCAGGCACACTCTGATAAAGAAAAAAAATTAAGGAATAGGATCGGAAGTGAAAAACAAGCTTACTTGAATTTACTTGTTTTTTTGGTTGGCATTCAAATAATGGAATAGAACGACAAGCATGAGCATCGCAATTCCGAGGATATTGGCTGCAATTCCGAGCTGAACGTCGCTAATCATGACTGGAAATAGCCGGATTTCTGAATTGAAGATAGGAAAATTGATGAAAAGTGGAAAGTGGTGACGAAGTAAAGAATGGAGCGCGGTTGCAACGCCAAGCTGGCTGTTGCCATTCTCTGCGTCTTTCACATACATTGTGCTTCTCTTGGTTATTGATTTTCCCCGGGCACATTGCGTCGAAGGGACATCTCTTCTGCCGGTCTATGAGCAATTTTGCTTCACAGCAATAGAGCTCTATCTTAAAAGATTAGCTGCACCTGGCTTCAGAATGAATGTGAAGAATGTACAAGATGATATTCCACTAGCCGACGATGGTAAGCAATACCTTTATTTGGCGCTATCATAGTTGGGGGAAGGGGGTGGGGTCACCGGCTTTTGCGCGATTTTCGTTAGTTTTGCTCCGGAAAGTTTTTCGAGTAACACCAGGCATTTTTAAGACATATTTATTATCAAAATAACAAAAATGACGGACAAAACAAGTAAATGGCTGGCAACTGACTAAGACTGAGCAAGAAAATATTATTTCTATCAGAGTTGGGCGGAATAGGATTTTGGGAACTCGGAATCCGGAATACGGAAAAAATATTTTTTCACGGAATCGGAATCCGAATACGGAAAAATATTCTTCACGAATCCGGAATTCGAATACGAAAAAATATTTTTTCACGAATCCGAATCCGGAAAACGAATGTAAAAAACGCGAATCCGAATTTAACCATTAATAAGGAATATTTATAATAAAAAATGATGTAAGTGCGCTCTGTTCGCAAAAATTATTGCGGGGTTCAAAAAAGTATACATTCACAAAAATGAGAATAAAAAATTAAAACGAATAAAAAAGCCATATCGCGAATCCGGAATCGAATACGGAAAAAGAAATTTTTCACGAATCCGAATCCGAATACGGAAGAAATATTCTTTCACGAATCCGAATCCGGAATACGAAAAAATTTTTTTCACGGAATCCGGAATCCGGAAAACGGAATGAAAAAAACGGCAGAATCCGGAATTCCGCCCAAATCTGATTTCTATCGCCACGCTGACCTTGAAAGAAAGTGCCTTTCAGATATCCGACTTTGCATTAGAATACAGCAGATCGTCAAGCACCTACAAGATCCCATTAATAAAAAACTAATAAAAAAAGTAGCTGATCATCGTGTGATCGTTCCATCCGCTCTACAAGTTCCAGAGTGGAAAAAAAACAAATGAGTAAACAATAAACATTAATAACACCAGCAAAATTTTCCAAAAAAGTTGAAAAACCAGTGACCCCCAACTAAGATAACGCAATTTATTTTTCTCGACGTTTATAATTTATTTATGGTAAACTTTCAGATGATACTGTTACTATTATCAGTGGGGGGAAAACCCCAAGAGCACCACAACCACTACCAAAAGAGGAGCCACCAGAGGATCCGGAAGAAAAGGCAAGACTAATCACTCAAGTGCTTGAACTACAAAACACACTCGACGGTAATTTTTCAATTGTTAAACTGGACAAGCTTTTATGATTTCCAGATCTTTCACAGCGTGTTGAATCTGTTAAAGAAGAGGGCTTGAAGCTGAGATCTGAAAATCAAGTACTAGGACAATACATTCAAAATTTGATGGCTTCTTCTTCCGTCTTCCAATCTTCGCAACCACGACCCAAGCAGTAGGTGTTGTGTTGTCCATCCCTCCCCTTCCCTTCCCTATTCCCTATATTCCGCTGCTATCTAAATAGATGCTGCCGCGCAAGCTATCAAATAACCCCAACTTCCCTTCTCACGTGTATCAAAATTTATACACCCGATTGTTGATTTCTGTTCATGGGAACTTGTTCCACCTCAACATGTGCATGATTTCTCAACCATAATTGCCAGACTATTTCCGCTTTAAACGCTTTATTCAATTATCCCACAACGTAACTTATTCGGAGAATCTTGGGGCGCTCCTCGTCCGCAGACATCTATTTGAAAATGAGAAACAACTGTATGATCCCATTTAAAAGGGGCGTTATACCGTAAAGACATATGTAACTTGATTGAAACGTATCGGATAGTTTTTGAGGAGTCGTTTCAGTGCCTTGGCCGATTATCACCGCAAGCATTCCCGAATAAATCATCTTGCCCGCTCTTTTCATTTTTTATATTTAGGTTTCAAACGGAGATCCTAAATTTTTTGAAGTTATATTAATAAAATACTTAATAAACTATATTCAAGAAGCTTCGAAACAACATAAGTTGCGCATTCCTCCATAATCGGTTTTTGCAGATTCGATTCAGTTCATGATGACGAATTTGGAGAATATGAATACTAGGACACCTAAAACAATTTATATAGAAGATGTCTTTCAATGACGCTGGCATGTCTTTCGTTCCCCTTATTAGAGCTCAGATGTTTTGTTAGTTGTGAATGTCGCTTTAAAAATTGATAATTATTGTTCTTTTATCGGTTTGTTTTTTATCAGCCTTTTGTGAATGTGTAAATATTTAGTAAAGTGATATATTGCGAGTGCCTAACGTTGTTTCAGTCTTCTAAATAGTGTCAAGTTGCTGAAGGGATTTCTCACGAATAATGCGAAAAAATCTGTTAATATTGGGGGCGGTTCAAGCGGCTTGAAAATTTGAATGAAACGGTGCTATCTTAGTTGGAAGGGAGTCAATGGTTTTTCGATTTTTTTGGAGGTTTTAGTGATTTTTTTTGTTCAATTGTTTGTTGTTATTGTTTAAATATTTGTAAGCTTTTTTTTCACGCGTGGAGCTTGCTCGTGGCGCGAAAACCACGATGAGCAGCTATTTCGCTTTTAGTTATTTTTAAACTGAATATGAGCACTGCTGAATGACGGGAATTAACATTGAATTTCAGGATCAAAATATTCTAAATATTAAGATCTTGTGTTTTCTTTAATTCCTCTTGTCCTGGTTCCAAGAAGCCGATATATTAAACGTCTACTTCATAAAAAAGGACATCATATTGCTGTGCGAATCTACAATAGTAAATCAGGGAATATAAACCACGAGCCTTGCGTGGGCTTTCATGAGGTCCTTGTGGGGTAGAAAAATATATAAAAATTGGGAAATTTGTGTTAAAGTGCGGAAAGTAATTCAACCGACTTTAAAGTTTTAGATTTATATTTGAGATTTTCACTATTTTTCCGAAAATTTTCACTATTTCGGTGGGTAGAACCACCGTCAAGCTTTTCAAATACGTTCTAGCACTTTTCGTGAATAACCCAACTGTCGTCAGAGATTTTTGCTTTGTGAAGTGGAGCAGATTCTTGTTGGGATAACGAATCCAGGTTTTCGAAACGTGATTGTCTCTGGAAGCGTCGGACATCCACGAAAATGAGCGGCATTTCACATTCGGGGATGTTTACTCCAAAACCATTCCTTGTTGTAGATGAGAAGCACTGCTGATCATCCATTTGCCTCCATAAGCAGGAAGAGTTTTGCACTTATGCACATGAGCTAGCGTGTTCTTTTACGATAGAATTTTGGCTTTTCGAGCAATAGTTCAAGTCCTCTTTTTACTATTCTGCTCATAGAGGAATAGCTCATTTTTAACTTCAAACTCATCTTTCTCATAATGCGGGGCAGATTTCTACGGTCTCGATTCTCTCCGGAAGTGCGACGTCTTCCGTTTTAGACTACTTTCGAGAGTGTTGAGCTCTTCATATCGATTGATGGCCCTTCAAACTGTTGTTAGAGAGATTCCTATGGTACTTGGGCAGCGATTTGGATAATTGTATAAAAGCGTTCAGAATTAGCTACCATACCTATTAAGATAAAGTTAACAACTAAAAAAGGTGAGAACAAAATAGTTAAAATATTCCGAAAACCATAAAATAGAAATCGAGACACAAAAAATGCGTCGGTGCCCTGCAGCTTGCTCGAAACTCGTGTTACCATACTCGTCGCGCGCTCTGTATTTCTCAAATTTTCCAGTGATTCACGCTATTATTTTTAAACTAACGCTTAAAAATCAAAATACCGGCACTGTAGAAGAAAAATATATTGAAGTCGTTAAATGGAATAAAGTTCCAATTATGCTGATTAATGACGATTAGAAAGCCAAGCACATTTTTACTGAAAAATGTTTTTATTACCAATCAATACAATGTTTTATAATTTTCTTTGTTATCCCTTTATTTATAAAAAGTATAGATTTTTTTTAAATCAATGAGCCATAGATTTGCGGTTAGCTTATCAAGAACATTAAGAGGTATTACTTACTTAATTACTTAGTCGATCCGTTTTTGATTAATTTACAGGGTGGCCGCTAATTACCCGTACACGGGTTACGCGCCAAGCAGGCAAGCATTGACGCATCAGTGGGGCGGATAAATTCAATTTTTTTATTTATTCATGTATTTTTTTTACTATTTTCCCAAGTCTCAGCTTCATAAGTTTTGTTTTAGCCAAATGGTATGGGCTTCTCCCCGCCGTGCTACCATTATGTTCAAGTCCGGAATCAGTGGAGCAACGATTGCTAAACAGCTCGGAATTCCCCCCCCCCCCAAACGGTGTATGATGCAATTTCTCGTTTCAAGGAGCTTCGTAGTCAACAGGATCGTCCTGGACGAGGAAAAAAAAGTTATTGTGACAACTCCGGAGGTGATTAAGGCTGTCAAGATGAGAATCTACAGAAATCCGCATCGAAGCATGAGAAAGATGTCAAATGATATGAAAATCGGACGAACATCGATGATAAAAGTTGTGGAAAACCAGCTCCACATGACTCCATATCGTGTTCGATTCTTGCTGAAGTCAACAAGAAGAAACGTCTGGAGAAAGCAAAAGGTCTTCTCCGCCGCACGCAGACGAATGAGCATTTTTTCTGATAAAAAACTTTTCACAGTACAGCCCGAGTTCAATTCCCAAAATTGCTGTGTTTTGGCCCATAGTTTCCAAGAAGCATCTGACAAAGGAAGGACCATCAATCAAGTCTCTCACCCTGCCAGCGTCATGGTCTTCGGAGCCATCTGCTCAAATGGCAAAGCATCATTGGTCTTCGTTGATCAGGGAGCCAAAATCAACAAGGAACTTTATATTTCAGAAATTTTAGAGAAGTGCCTTCTTCCTTGGTCCAAAAACACTTTAAAGGACAACACTGGGTTTTCCAGCAGGATAGTGCACCCGCTCACACCGCCAAGATCACTCAGGAGTGGTGCGCAACGCATTTTCCCGCATTCATTCGCATGGAACAATGGCCTGCTTCCTCGCCAGACCTGAATCCTTTGGACTACTCCGTGTGGGGGGTCTTGCAGAGCAAGATCAATGCTCAGCCCCATTCAAGTGTGGCTGCTCTGAAGAAGACTTTGCTCAAGGAATGGGACAAATTGTCAGCCGATTACCTGCGTGCTACAGTTGATGCTTACCCGCGACGTCTTCGGGCTGTGATCCGCAAGCGAGGTGACCGCATGGAACAAGATTAATTTATGTTTTTTGCTATCATTTCAATAAACTTTTTGTTAATTCCCAAGTCTCTTTGATATTTGGTTCCGGTTTTATGGCCGTTCTATCGAATACGGGTAATTAGCGGCCACCCTGTATGTGACGCGGATCACATATAGCCATGCGTTGCGATCTTGGGTGAGGGTGGTCCAAGAATTAGTCAGTTGATTTCCACGACGCAGTGAGTCATACCATCTCATTGGGGACCGCTCGACACGTCGTTTATTGTCTCGAGAACGGAAAAATTATCTTGCTTAGCTTTTATCAGTTAAACAAATATTTATTTGAAAAATTCTTATTTTTAAATTCATTTCTCAGTGTTAAAAAAACACTGAGCCATGACGAAACAAAATAAAATTACGAAGACTTTTCGCTCAACCTAATAAGTATGACATCGCAATAAACCGGATTCCTTTTTCAATTCGAATTTTTTCAATTTTTTTTTATTGATAAGAGCTAAGCTGGATAATTTTTCTGACTCATTTGCGTCTGTTGACCTCAAGTTTCTAGCTCTTCTCTTAAAAAAAAAACTTAAAATGTCCTTCGTAGACGAAAATGTTTCCGCTTTTATTGGTAATCTTCTGAAGAATTTATCGTTCGTTCCCTCATTCCGGTTCTTCCATTTATAATGTGCAATTTCTTTTTTGCCAGTGTCTGAAAGAATAAATAAGTAATTATTATTTTCGGCCCCACAATTTCTCATTAAAATAAATTGAATAAACATCGAAGCAGGAAATCCTTTAGAGTGTTTTTTAAACAACATTTCACTCTTCTGTGTGAAAAGCAAGAAGTCAAGAGTTTCTTCTCAGACAGAAATTCATTTTATGGATAAGAACATACTATCCAAAATGTTAGCTGTAGCTTTCTATAAATATTCAAATGTTTTCATTTTTCTGTTAAAGTAAAATCAAACGTTAATTTTCCGAAAGAAAACTTCAAGGAATAGCTTTCCTGTGACAAAAAATCAATTCCAACTTTTCTTTCAGAACGAGAGAATCTGTCTGTTTCTCGAACTCGATTTCGAACTGTTTCACAGTTGTATTTTGTTGTTTACTAATTAATTACTTCTTCCTGGTGGCTTTCAGCACAATTTAATCTATTTATCGGCTTAATTCGAACCATGAATTGATGAAAAATTAATTTATTCGGCACCGCATTTTTACGTCGCAGTGTTTGCACACTGCTCAAAAATCACATTTGGTTCGAGTCTCAAATTTTCTGAAGTATTGCTTCATTAATTTCATAACTCGAATTTTGAGTTCAAAATTCTCCGGCTATAATCTGTTCTGAATCAAATGAATCAAGAGGACATATCAGAAATTCCTTTAACAGACAGTGGCTATCCGACTCCTCGTGATGACGTACCCTCTTCTGTGAGTTAATTCCTTTATATTTCCCATGTCTCATTAAGTAAATTTTTTTAGAAACAAGATGTGAACAAATAAATAAAAGTTTCACCGCTTTTTAATTTTTTGAATAATGACTGTATTTTAGTCTCGATCCGGGTCACCTTGTCGTTCCCTGAACACATTACCGCTAACATCGACACCAATCCGAGGGAAGCAAAGCAGACCTATAAAAGAACACTTTTCGAGCATCCAGCAAAATCTGTCTATTATTGAATCAACGGGAGGTGATTCAATTTCTGCTAAACATAGTCCCAGCTTTGCTCTTGGTACGGTCCCGGAGTGTTTTTACTATTTAACATTTCCTTTAGAAGGTGTAAAAAATTTCTTGGTTGTTTCACAAGAACTGAAGGACAGCAAACGGATAAACGAGCAGCTTATAGTTGAAAACAAGTCACTTTACCAAGAAAACGTATCTTTACGAGAAGAAAATAAATCAATACGGGAAGAATCGATACAATCGCCGGATAAATCGGCGATTCCGGAACATTGCAAGGAAAATTCCATAAAAAATTTGATTCCATTTGTTGCAAAATTGGAACCTCTTGATCTTAAAAAATATGAAGATGACATTAAATGCAGCGAAAAAATCAAAAAGGAACTGATTTCCTTTATCAAAAATGAAGAAGATCGTTCAATTCTAGAGGCCAAACTCGAAAATGTGCGTGAGATCATTTAATCAGAGTAACACTAAATGTTACTTCTAATTTTCATTTTATTCCAGATGCTCATTCGCGATTCGACCGTACCACTCAAGGTTTTCACTGCGACGGCAACAATACAAGTAGATACAGACAAGATTGACGCTGATGTTCAGACCGAAAACGATAATCATATAAACTTTGTAGATGCCAATCTGCAAATTGTAAGTTTTGCTTTTGAAAATCAAATTGCATAATCCGTTGCTCTGCTGAAGCTAACAATGTAGGTGTAGGCGTGGTTGTCATCGGCTCCCAAGCTCGACCATAATATTCCTAAATTTCAATGTTTATTCAGTCAATTACGCAGGTTTTTCTTGGGATTTTTTCAAACTTAAACATTGAGCAAAGTGGTTTTAAACCTGTCAAATTTATGTATTTTAAGTTAAAAAAATCATCTCTGATCCGAAAAAAAATAAACCAAACGATAAAAATAGTTTTTAAAAATATTGAGCTTACTGCGTTGCGATCCGTTACTATAGTTGCAGCGAGTGTATTGCAGCCTTTTTACAATATGAGATTATAAAAGCAACAGTCTGAAACTATAAAATAACGTTCAAAAATCATTGTAAGGGGTCTTCAATAATCAACAGTTCAACGATTTTTATTTAATTTATATAATTTCAACAACGATGTATTTGTATTACTATGGTGCGCTTTGGATTCCCAGCTGATTGTTTTACCTAAATTATATTTTTAGAAAGTTAATCAATTGCATTCGGATATTGAGACGATGGAAAAACAGAATTCTGATCTGGAAAACCGGCTTTTTAACTATGAAAGGCTGAAATCAACTTTCGAAGAGGATAAGGATAAATTAGCAGATGATTTTGAAAGAAAACTTGCGTCACTTAGGAAAAACTGTACAAAATTAAAGCAAAAAGTTCGAGAACTACAGTTACAACTGAATAATACCAGAACAAATCTTGACGAAATGGAATCAGAAAATAGACAATTACGGGATGAGAAAAGCTCTGATCAATTTGCAATTGACGAAATGAAAGTGAACGGGGAGCTTGTTGTGAAGCAGAAAGAAGATCTTCAGTTACAGGTGTACGAGCTGCAGAAACAAATAGAGCAGTTGGAGAACAATTTGAGTGAAGAGAAAGACGAAAAAAATAAATTGGAACGTTTGTATAATAATATGAAGGAAGATCAAAAAGGTAAAGAGCAAGCAATGAGTAGAACCATTGATGATGCCTTGAAAAATGAGAAAGCTGCGCTAGAAAAACTACACGCAACTGAAGCCGAAAACATAAAAATGGATAAGGAAATTAAGGTATGCTTAATTATTTTCATAATTTATATAATGGAAGCTGGCGAGTTTCTTTCGAAATTCTGAGGTGTTGTCTTGTCTTGTAGACTCTAGAGCGTATCGATTAAATTTTGATAGTCTTGATCAATGTCCGTATTTGAATCTACGGTAAGGTAAATTTGGTTTCTATGATTTTTTAGGAGAATGTTTTGACGACCCCTTCCTAACATAAATTGCCGTTCCGAGATCCTAAGAAAATTCCGGTTCCGTCTCGATGAATTGTGGGCTCTTTTCGATTTAGAAAGTCCGACAATGTCGTACTTTATTCGTTTTGTTTCTTCGAGAAGCTCTGCAAGTCTAAAGTTCATTGCGACAGACTTACTGTTGAAGGTGCACCCTCGGAAATCGATTCTTCACTTTTTGGCGGTGATTTCTTTCCTTTTTCCGAATGCTTGACAACCGGTACTCCGAGATTAGACCGTCTCTCTTTCTCTGACTCTCTCGACTTTCCTTTGACTCTACCGTATCAGAAGCAAAGACCGAGTGCGGAAGACAGAAGCAGATTGGCTTACTATTTGTGACAATATTTGGTGCCTTTATACTGTATTAAAGCGAGAGTATTAGGTGCTACCTCCCAACCCGACACGACACGTGCATTTATTAATCAACTGGGATTCGGCCAGGTTTCGAAATCCTCCGCGTATGTCAAAAAGAATAAAACGTTTATTTTCTACGCCTCGGAGAAGATAATTACATGTAGAATTTATAGTAAGAGATTAAAGAGGCCTTTAAGAGTTAAGAGGTGGTTTTTATTTAATTTGTATAACTTCAACAACAATTGTAATAAAACCACACAAAAGGAATATCTTGAGTAGTATACATCAGTAGAAAGTTCGCGGCTACACCGCTGTTCTAGAACATTCTGGAATGTTCCAGAAACTATAGAAAGCAATGTTTATTAAAATTGCAGTTTTGCACATATCAAGTTGATTTTTTACATGTGACATACGGATATCCCAATTGATATATCAGCAAAATTTTGACTGTTTATATCGTTGTTACGACAGTTTTGTAAATATTGGGTGTACGGTTCTACAATATCCCAAGTACCCTGCGACCTCTTAAATATATGCTTGCGAAGCGGTCGGGAGGCCATGACTCCTTCCCGAATATCAAAGTAAAAGGCCTACGTTATTTTGAGTTACTCAAAAAAAAATTCTGGACAGACAGACGGAAACAGACGGAACTATTCGCTTAATAGTATGTAGATTTCTGCGGAGAAGTCACAGAAATAGAGGTTCGGAAGCCTCATGACTTCTCCGACGAAATGCGAATGTAACGCATTCAAGGGAACAACGGAAGCGCGTAATTAATAAGTGGTGCTTGTAATCAGTTACAAATGCGGAAAATGCCTATTTTGAAAAAGAAATTAACCGGATTTTTCTAAAAATGAGTTAATTCTCGTATTATTCTAGCCTATTAGCATATGTATCCTTTTCCTCTGAAATTTTGCACATTCTTCGTTTTTCTCAGGAAAAATATACCAAAAAATAAAAACGTATCAACCTCTGAAAAGAGCAGACACTTCACTTGGTTAGAACGCATCAATCACTAGTGCGCTATTGGATTCGCAGCTGACCGTTTTACTTTAATTATATTTTTAGAATGTGAATCAATTGCATTCGGATATTGAGACGATGGAAAAAAAGAATTCTGATCTGGAAAACCGGCTTTTTAACTATGAAAGACTGAAATCAACTTCCGAAGAGGATAAGGATAAAGTAGTAGATGATTTGAAAACACAACTTGCCTCAGATCAGGATAAATTAAACAAATCTCAAGAAAGAGTTCGAGAACTACAGTTACGACTAAATAATACCAGAAAAAGCCTTAAGGAAGTGGAATCAGAAAATCGGCTATTACTGACTGAGAAAAACTCTGATCAATTGACAATTGATGAAATGAAAACGAACGGGGAGCTTGTTGCAAAGCAGAAAGAAGATCTTCAGTTACAGGTGTACGAGCTGCAGAAACAAATAGAGCAGTTGGAGAACAATTTGAGTGAAGAGAAAGAAGAAACAAATAAACTGGAACGTTTGTATAATAATATGAAGGAAGATCAAAAAGGTAAAGAGCAAGCAATGAGCAGAACCATTGATGATGCCTTGAAAAATGAGAAAGCTGCGCTAGAAAAACTACACGCAACTGAAGCCGAAAACATAAAAATGGATAAGGAAATTAAGGTATGCTTAATTATTTTCACAATTTAAACTAACTCTAATCCAAATTTTAGTACCTTTCGGAATCAAAGCAGGTACTACTTGACCAAGAAAACAATCTGAAGAACGATGTAGAAGCGTGGAAGGTCCAGTACCACAATGCCAAAGCTCAATTAGCTCAATTGGAAAAAGAGATATTGCAAGAAAAGAATCGAAGAGAGAAAACAGAATCCAAACTGGCTTTGTTGGAGGAGCAAAATGAAAAGGTAATTTTCTTCCCATATGAGATACTCCAGAAATATCAAAAGTTACTTAACTCTGATGGTTTGGTGTAAAATCAGTGTTCCTCGATATATATATATATACAGTATCGGCCAAAAAGGTATTCGCAAACAGTTTTTCGAGCATAACTTTTCTGAAACTTCCCGGATCGTTTTGATATTTTGAGACAAAATTTAAAACGGTATAAGAAGTTGATTCAACAACAAGAATAATCAAATTTTCAAAAATTTGAAAAAATATCGAAAAATTTATGAAAATGGCAAAAAACTGTGAAATGGAACTTTGACTTTTGAGATCTAGGAAAGACCGGTAAATGAAAAACTACAATAAAACATGACTAAAATAGTTTTAATACTTCGTTGGGTAGCCTTTGGCGTCGATGACCGCCTGACATCTTCTTGGCATCGAGTCGAGAAGGGTGTCGATAACAGACAGGGGGATGGCCTTCCAGACAGATTGGAGTTGATCGAATTTCTGATTGGCATTCGATGTACGGACCCCTCTAAGTTGTCTCTCGACATGCTCCCAGATGTGTTCGATCGGATTCAAGTCAAGAGAATGATTGGGAAAGTCCAGAAGATCCACGTGGCGGCGTCGGAACCAGTCCTTGATGTGCTTCGAGGTGTGTTTCGGGTCGTTATTCTGCTGAAAAACGAACGCCCGGCCCACATTAAACCGTGCCCAGGGTCTCATTGTTTTTTAAAAGATGTCTTCTTACACAAATCGATCCATGATGCCCGTAATTCTTCTCAGGGGCCGATTGAAGTCCCAGAGAAACAGCTCCAAACCACCTCGGTTTGGAGCTGGTAGCTGGGATTGAACCGACATTCAACCGGACGGCGAATCCATTTGATACCGTCAGTACCAAACAGATTATACTTGGATTCGTCACCGAACACGTGATTAGCCCAATCCTGGGGTCCCAGTGAAGATGAGCTCTGGCCCATGCTACGCTACGTTTCTCGGGGACTTCAATCAGCCTCCTGAGAAGAATTACAGGCATCATGGATTGATTTGTGTAAGAAGACATCTTTTAAAACACAATGAGACCCTGGGCACGGTTTAATGTGGGCCGGGCGTTCGTTTTTCAGCAGAATAACGACCCGAAACACACCTCGAAGCACATCAAGGACTGGTTCCGACGCCGCCACGTGGATCTTCTGGACTTTCCCAATCATTCTCTTGACTTGAATCCGATCGAACACATCTGGGAGCATGTCGAGAGACAACTTAGAGGGGTCCGTACATCGAATGCCAATCAGAAATTCGATCAACTCCAATCTGTCTGGAAGGCCATCCCCCTGTCTGTTATCGACACCCTTCTCGACTCGATGCCAAGAAGATGTCAGGCGGTCATCGACGCCAAAGGCTACCCAACGAAGTATTAAAACTGTTTTCATCATGTTTTATTGTAGTTTTTCATTTACCGGTGATTCCTAGATCTCAAAAGTCAAAGTTCCATTTTTCGGTTTTTCGCCATTTTCATAAATTTTTCGATATTTTTTCAAATTTTTGAAAATTTGATTATTCTTGTTGTTGAATCAACTTCTTATACCGTTTTAAATTTTGTCTCAAAATATCAAAACGATCCGGGAAGTTTCAGAAAAGTTATGCTCGAAAAACTGTTTGCGAATACCTTTTTGGCCGATACTGTATATATATATATTTTAAAGTACAGTTGAATTTAAGACCCATGTGTTTCTAGCTTCTTCAAGAATTTACCAATTTTACCAAATTCCAAAGTCCAATATGTCCAGTGAAAATAATGGAAAAGAGAACGTGGTATGCTGAATACAACTTTACAATCATGTAATGCTCGATAAAAGTTACCGAATTTCATTGAATCGGCTGACTCGCCCTTAAATGTGATCGATGCCATCCAATACGTATGTGGTAGCAAGTTGAGTACGATATAATTGTGAAACGTAATCAACATTCCGGAGTTTATGTTTTTTTTTTCGGTTACTTCATTGATTTTATTTCACACGAACACGCCCGCATGAAACATTTATAACATTAGCCAAAAGATTATATAATATAACCATATAGTTGATAATTACTTTTAAAAAACTAAGAAAATTCAATAAACTTTTGAATGTCGAGTAAAATATATAATAAAATGTGCCAACCCACCCTTTGGGTCAGTAATCACCAGCAAGCAAACGGCAACTTGGTGTTTCTTAGATGGCAGATGGCAAGCTGGCTGCCTGCTGACGTTTATGCGGCAAACAAATAGCCACTTACCACCGTGGCAGTAGGCATTTGGCAAGTTACTATCCGTTTTGTGGCAACTTTCCAAAAGCGTAGCAAAACATTCTCAGAGCTCTTGTATAACTCGTGGGAGACAATTTTCTTTCAGCTTATAATTCTTAATTTTAAGTAGATAATTAAATAGAAGCTTTGAAATTCAACATTCATAGCACATGAACACATGAATTATCAAAATGGAAAATATTATTTTCGGTGAAAAATATTGCGTAGTCGGAAAACGTTTTCAATGAAATACATAATATTCCAAATGTTTCGAACAATCTTTTTCCCTGTTTCAGTTAAAAAATGAAAAGGTTGACGCTGATGAGCTTCTTGAAGAACTAAAGAAAGGAAAGCAAGAGATATTTTCTTTGCGGCACCAATTACAAAACCAAATTACTAGAGATGCAGAATTAATCCAATGCAAAGAAGAGTTAACAAATTACGAATCAAAGGAGCAGCTCATGAAAAAAGAAATGGACCAACTACAGAAAACAAATATGGAACTGAATTCCAAAGTTGAAGAATTCTTAAAGATGCAATCTGATGCAAGTAGCGAACTTGAAAGCTTGAGAATAAAGCTAGAAAATGTAACAGAAAATGAAAAGGCGTTAGCTGAACGAGAGCGAAGCCTGGAAATGCTCCAATGTGAATTTGAAGAGTTTAAGAAGGATGCAAACCTACAGTATGAAAATGATGTTTTCCTGCGCGATCAAGAAATTGGGGATCTTCGAACTCGCTTAGCTGAACTGGAAACATATCCGGGACATACAATCTCAGTTTCTCGGAGAAATGCCGAAATCCAGACAGAAGAGATATCGCCCGAAAATGAGTTAGGCTCACCTCTTTCTATATCCGAACATCAAAATGAAAGCGTCAATAATACATTAGTATCGGAAAAACCAATATCGAATCGTGCGGCTCATGTTGAAGAGAAGATTAAATGTGCAGTTGACCAAATTGAAGAGCTTCTTCAGACCGCAATTCCTCAAAATATCTCTAGCTCTTCGGAGTTTCCAAGTTCTCCCCTCCATTACCTACCAGAAACCTTTCGAAAAATTGGTATGATTCTCAGTACCATTACATCTGATCTCGAATATTCGTGTGTAGCTGACCTACATGTGGATAGAATCATTGGTTGCTGGGTTTCCCTTAATCAACGATTGCAATTGTTTGTAGATTTGTTGGAAAAAAAGATGGTAGAAACTTTAAAAAGCTCAAGATTTAACCGGATGGATCGCGAGAAAGTAGAAATCGAAATCGAGAATCTGAAAGACAAATTGAGAGAATCGGAAATATTAAGTGATCAGCGTTTACATGCCGCTAACGAATTTAAGCAATTATACGAGGTGAAAATGAAGAAGTAAATTCTATTTATAAATACATTCATTTTATAGATGGAGGAACAAAACAATGAAGAAATAACTTCAAATCTTAAAGCTCTATCATTGCTTCGAGAGGAGGAGATTGCTGAACGGGATAACCTAGTGACAGACCTCCGTGAACGGATGGAAAGTGCCCAGCACGATTTACAAGTGTATGTTGGGCGCTATGGTAGTTGGGGGGTCAATGGTTTTTAGTCATTTTTGGAGCTTTTTTCTTGATTTTTTTTCTGAAAATGTTATTAAACATACTCGAATAACACTAGCAATTTTTAGAACGATTTTATTGGCAGACAACAAAAATACGCACAAAAAAGAAAATGACTAGGTGGCTGGATATTTCTTGGCGATTCCGGCCCATAACACGTAAAATTTCGCTTCATTATGATATTTGAAATGCCACAGCTCCTCAAAGTAATGATCATCCCATAAATTTTCTTTGAGGCCACACTTTGGCTTAGGCTTACTTTAAGTCGAGAAGTGCATCAGCTGCGGTCCTATTCATATCTATGATTAACTAAGTTATTATTAACTAATAAGCGAAAAAAAAGTCCAAAAAAAATTGCAAAAATTGCTCATCGTTGAAGCGCGCCACGCCTGAAAAAAAGTGGAATCGTAGTTTTCGTGCCAAGAGTAAGGCCAATGATGAATGGCTACCGGTTTTTTGGCTACCTGATTTATGGCTACCTAACAAGGGAACTGTTTTTAGATAACGTTTGAGAATTTTATGAAAATTGGTACACAGACACTTTCGAGCATGCTGAAAACCATGGCAAACTTTGTTTTTGCCTAAAACTCTCCAGAAGCTGAATATTCGCATCTGAAGTTTCATCTGAATTTTCATCGCATCTGAAGTTTTCTCCCCATCCCGGGACCTCACTCTTCTCTATGTTTCCATATCGCCCATTTCTGGAAGCAGCGGTGGTGTAGTGGCAGTGGGATGGTTTGGAACCCTGGGGGTCCCAAGTTCGAACCCTACTATGGTAATTTTTTTTGTTCCTTGTAATTTCATTTTCTAGAGGTCTCCAGAGCACATTGGTCTCGAATGGAACTTGCAGAATGCCGAAAAAGGGTATATGAGTTGTGTTTAATTGTTTTTTGATCTCAAAGGCTTCTACTCTAAACTTTAGAAAACAACAGAAATTTTCGGCTTGGAGGATGGTTTGGAGGCTTGGAGGCTTGACGGCGTCAATTGCTGCCGTGTCTTTCCAAGTGCTCCAGGAGTCGACGATCAAAAGAATATCTTTGGGCATAGACGAATCAAAAACCACTTTTTCGAAGAAAGTTGATTTTAGTCATGATGTGACTGGAATGGCACGTGACTTCCAGATTTGATGATTTAAAAAGACCTTTCTTGGGAAATCGGCCTTTGGGTTCTTTCAAATTAATGAATAATTTGGGGTGCATTTTTCCCGATGCGGAGATCAAGGGAAGTACTGTGTATGAATGTGTAGTTGAAGAGACACTTCCAACAACACAGTGAACATCTTTGGATCCGGTAAATGTAAGAGTCCGAGCTGTGTTCATTTCGAGCTGGAATCCACTCTGATCAGCATTGTAGATGCTGGATGGGTGTTGGAAGTGTTGGTTGGCAGAATTCATGAAATCCTTGGAATCCTTCTCAATCTGATCGCGAGTCTTGTGTCGAACGGTAGACACAAATTTCGTGATTTTCCTGGAGGAAATTCCGTAGATTTTCTTCCATCCAGCCAGCCAACTATCCGATCCGACAAAGTTTCCAATGCAAATGTTGTTCTTCCTTATGATGTCAGCAATAAGATAGCGTAGAACGTTATCATGTAAGATTTTCATGGTGACTTTCTTCGAAAAAGTGGTTTTCGATTCGTCTATGCCCAGAGATATTCTTTTGATCGTCGACTCCTGGAGCACTTGGAAAGACACGGCAGAAATTGACGCCGTCAAGCCTCCAAGCCTCCAAACCATCCTCCAAGCCGAAAATTTCTGTTGTTTTCTAAAGTTTAGAGTAGAAGCCTTTGAGATCAAAAAACAATTAAACACAACTCATATACCCTTTTTCGACATTCTGCAAGTTCCATTCGAGACCAATGTGCTCTGGAGACCTCTAGAAAATGAAATTACAAGAAACAAAAAAAATTTACCATAGTAGGGTTCGAACTTGGGACCCCCGGGTTCCAAACCATCCCACTGCCACTACACCACCGCTGCTTCCAGAAATGGGCGATATGGAAACATAGAGAAGAGTGAGGTCCCGGGATAGGGGGAAAACTTCAGATGCGATGAAAATTCAGATGAACTTCAGATGCGAATATTCAGCTTCTGGAGAGTTTTAGGCAAAAACAAAGTTTGCCATGGTTTTCAGCATTCTCGAAAGTGTCTGTGTACCAATTTTCATAAAATTCTCAAACGTTATCTAAAAACAGTTCCCTTGTAAGGATTTATGTCTACTCCTAGATTTTTGGCTACTTTTCACCGTTGGATTTTTGGCTACTTTCGGATTAATGGCTACTCCTAGATTTTTGGCTACTTTTCACCATTGGATTTTTGGCTACTTGAGAGTTTTAGCTACCCGAGAACTTTAGAGTCAGCAGAAGCCTTTTTTTGTTTCAAACAAAGACGTTTTAAACTAGTTAACAAAAAAAAACGTAACGTGTGAAAAATAAGAAATACAATAAAAAACAAGAATCTCATGAACTTAAAAAATGTTGAGCAAATACGTGTTGACGTGTCGCCTTGAAGGTCTATTTCTTCAAGGTCGTAAAGCCGAAATTTTTTAAGAGTCGATTTTTTTCTGTAAATTTCTCTCGTAAATATAAAAATCAAGAAGAGTGTTCAACCTGATTTCTGTAACAGTGCTCTTTTGTTTATTATCCATTGGTGTAGAAGAGGCCAATGGCGTACTCAGTGAAGCAGTTAAAGAAACAAGTTCGTTAGTTGCATTTGATAGATTTACGAATGTCGTTGAATTAGTTTCAATGCTACAAGACGATGAATCGAACGATATGTTAACCATCTCAACTGGAGGCAGAAACAAATCATCAGAATCGATCGATTCTCGCATTTCTGAGTTATTTCGGCGATTTTCGAAAAGAAGGATATCATCAGAAGTCTCATCGTAACGTGATATTTCTTTTTTCTTTCATACCAGAACCTCGTTTGAAACGAAAAAATTTTCTTGTCTTCTCCTGACTCTAAAGTTCTCGGGTAGCTAAAACTCTCAAGTAGCCAAAAATCCAATGGTGAAAAGTAGCCAAAAATCTAGGAGTAGCCATTAATCCGAAAGTAGCCAAAAATCCAACGGTGAAAAGTAGCCAAAAATCTAGGAGTAGACATAAATCTTTAGGTAGCCATAAATCAGGTAGCCAAAAAACCGATAGCCATTCATCATTGGCCCAAGAGTAAGCGTCACGCGTGAAAAAACAACTTACAAATATTTTAACAATAGCAACAAACATTTTCTGAAAAAAAAATCAAGAAAAAAGCTCTAAAAATGACTAAAAACCATTGACCCCCCAACTACCTTAGCGCCGTATTTTTTTCACATGTTCTGTGTTTTCAAACCGCTTTTTCCCTATTCAGGGCCTACTGAAAAATACGAAAAAATCCATTTTCGTCATTCAAATGCTTCTTACGGTTGTTGCTTGGGTCTTTATAAAACCCACCTGTATAAATCGGTGCGCCTTTAAATATTTTGTAGATTTATCTCAAAAATTAGGATAATCGAAAAACATTCATTGCGTGATTATACAAGTTGGTTTTACAAAGACCCAATGAAAAACAAAAATGCGAAAATCCTTAAAAAATAATTTTATCTGCAACGTCGTTTCGCTGAAAATTAAATCATTGAATGGTATGTATTTTAAGAATTTTAGCTAAACATTTATTTAAAGGAGAGAGAGGGAGAGACCGAAAGTATATCCATTATAAAATAATTTCGATATTCTTTCAGTAAGAATCGTGATCAACTCAATCGAATAGATAAATACGAAGAAATTATTGAAGATCAGGCAGCTTCTATTGAGAGAATTGAAAAAAATTGGAAAAGCAAATATGCTCAAATCAATAAAGAGCTTACCAAAACGGAACAGGCTCTTGCTAACTACAAATCGATATCAGCGTCAATGGAAGACAGTTTCGAGAAGGTCAAAAATAAGGCAAACTATTTAAAACAGCGGAATTCCGAACGGCATGATCTTCTAAGATACATGGTGCATATGGTATCCAGAATTTGTCAGTGTAAAGATGATGGGTTAATAAGGAGTCATTACCGTGAAATGAAGAATAGGATAAACGAAGTAAGTGCTCAAAAACTCTGAATTCTATTTTGTTTTAATCACTTACAGAGTGGGTTGTTGAAGCTCGACGATGAAGATGACATGGCTTCAAACGTTAGTTAGAAGAAAACTTGAGAAATGGCATCTTAAGGTTTAATATCCATAAAATGGGAAATTGTTTATATTACATATCTTTTTTTCTGTGGCTATAATAGTTGGTGCTATCTTGAAAACGTGCGGGAATTTCATAAAACAAATGTTGCGCATTATATATGGACTTACTATGAATGAATTATTTATTTAATCAGTGTTTATTATAAATGAAAATGGAAATGCAAATTGTTGCAAAAAATTACGACAAGTTTTTTAAAGAAACAAGTCATTCAATACGTACAAAGTTGAAAAAAATTGTGATACGAACAGGGAAGATACATTAAAATGTTGTAAGTGATTCAACCGATTAATCATTTGGGAAAAAACAGTCTACGATGCGAATGAACAAGCTCGGTTTTTCAAATTTCTTTTGGCTCGAAAGACTCGAAACACCAAATGTTCGAACATTAAGGTTTCGCTCTGAATTTGAACTAAAATCTTAAATTCAATTGTTCAATTTTAGATTTTCCCACAAATTATGAAGGCGGTTGAATCTCTTAATCTTACATTTCTGATTTTTGAGGTTTTCGTTAATAACATTATAAGCGAACATTTGTAGAGATGCGTTTATTAGCGTCTGTTTCCATTGATCAACGCGATAAGACCTTCTTTGTAAGCTCCTGAGCAGTCTCCCTTAATCATGTTTTCCAAGGAAACGCGGTACAATGACTGGAACATATTACGAATGTCGGCCATATCATACTCCGCACGCGTAACGCAAAGACGAATAAGATCGTTGTCACGTGTTCCCAGGCCTTTCATGCTGTCGTGAAGAAGTTTTGCAAAATAAGCGGGCCGGTTGCGAACGACTGCAATAACCGCAAGAAGACCGTCACGAACATCTCCACTGAACTCGGAATCGATCGCTTTCTCGATGGGATGATTCGTAACTTTTTGGTATTCTTCGAAAACAAGTCGTAGTTGATTGAAGTTTTGACTGGCGAGGATAGCATTGAAGGCTGACTCATCAGTTCCGAGACGCTTTTCTCCGGCTTGGTAGAGGCGGCGAGCATCTTGGTTTGCACGAAGGGCGTCGGTGTGATTGGATTCGTCGCGACCACCAGCGCAAAGAGAGACGAGAAGACGCTGAAAATATATTTATGCAGCTAAGCGGGAAAAAATACGACTAACCTGAAAATGCCCACTAGTTTCTCCGATTAAATCTCGTTCAAGATCTTTTTTGTAGAGCATTTTATAAGCGTCTCTAACTTGTTGAATCTGAGCGTTGGTTCTAGAAGTCATAATTTCAATGAGAACAGATTCTTTGGTTCCCAATCCATCCATGGCCTTGCGCAACTGTTTGGCATCGTAGATGGCTGGGGCATCCATAAGTGCCAAAATGAGATCTTCGAAATCTCCGTGAAGCTCTCCTTTCAGTTCCTTGATGAGATCCTTTCCATACATAACTTTGAAAGCTTTGGATATTTCTTGTCTCTGCGCATTTGTGCGCTGGCAGAGCACGCTGATCACTTTCGAATTGTTACATCCTAAACCTTTCATAGCTTTTCGCAATGCTTCAGCATCTGTGTTCGCATTGAATCCGGGAACAGGGAAAAGGGATGGAGTCCCTGCCATGGCTGAAAAATGGAAAACAAACATTATAGATAGCATATCTAAATTGTTTGCCCAATCGATTAAAAAAAGACAAATAGAACGGGAAAATGAAGACGCAATCTTCGGACATAGAGTGTCCTGAGGCTGTGTCTGTCTTTTCGAACATATACTTGAACATAGAGTAAGAGGCGATGTTAGTGCTGCGGCGAAATTTTTTCTCTTCAGCTATTTTTCGAAAGAAACATTCGACTGTAAAAACAGCAAAGCAACATCGGGTAGTCTAAGCTAAGGCTTTCACGAAAGACGAAAAAAGTGGTCTTCGTTCGCCTTTTGAATGCAAGAAGAAGAAGAAGAAGAAGATGAGACGAGGCGGCCGAAATTTCGCACAAATGGGAGGCAGACTTGGGAGTCCATCGGAGAAATTACGCGGAAACCCTGAGAACTGCCAAAGAGAGTGAAGCTTAAGCCTAAGCCTAAACTTTAGTCTAACCAAAAAGCACCAATGAGGCCTTATTCCGTCTTTTTTGAATTTGCGTTACATGATGCATCTTATCTTAAAAAATATTGTTAATTTGCCAACTTATGCTTTTAAAAGTTTTAATCACAGAACCATTCGTATTGTTAATATTATCAGAGGTACAAACCGCAAGTATATGACAAAACTGAAAATCAGCGAAGACTGTGTATATCGACATGTTCTATGCTACAATTTCAGAAAATTTCCATATTTTATGAAAAAAAAATGCGTTTCAAGCGTTACCATTAGTTTTGCGCGTTTGAAAATTATAGTTTTTGAAACAAACGGCAAAAAGAAAAAGGTGCTTAAGGCAGTTTGACCGGCTAGAAATTTTAAGAAAAATACTCAAATTAACATTCTAGTTCAATTTCTTTTCTTTTCTTTGGATTATATCTAGGAACAAATGAACACTGGCTCTGAGAAGGCTTTAATCAGCCAGGTTGGCAGATTCAGTGCAGATGTAAGGCTTCCGCGAATGGCGAAAGAAGAAAGTCGATTCGTCTTCGTTCGTCTTGCATTCGTCTTACGCAATAAAAAAAAATTTCAAGACACTGCGTCAGACGAATTCAAGACGAAGAAGAAAACGAGACGACGGAAATTCGTCCAAACGGTTGCCTTAGCCGTAATCTCAATTTTCAAAAAGTTGTAAACAATTCCGGATATTTGTGGGCTCTATAAACAAATTCTAAAGTTACTCATGATAATAAAAAATTGAAAGTTCGCGGCTACGCCGCTATTCTAGAACATTCTCGAATGTTCCAGAAACTTTGGAAAACAATGTCTATTAAAGCTGTAGTTTTGCACATAGGAAGCTGATTTTAACATATGGTATACGGACATCCCAATTGATATATCAGCAAAATTTTGGCTGTTTTTATCGTTGGTAAGACAGTTTTGTAGATTTTGGGTGTATGGTTGTATCCCATGTACCCTGCGACCTCCTAAATATATGATTGCGAAGCGCTCGAAGCGCACCATGACTCCATCCCGAATATCAATGTAAGAGGCCAACGTTATTCAAAGTTATTCAAAGAAACGTCTTGGACAGACAGACAGAAACTGTTCGCTTAATAATAAGTAGATAATGCAACACTTGTAGTATTAATTTTTGTGAATTTCGGAAAAGAACTGAATAATTATTTTCGCGGTTTTTTAGAGAAAAAGAAATTTCTTGATCTATTTCTGGGCAAAAATACTGTTGAAATTGTGTGGGAAATTTTGTAAACAATGTTTCGCTCTAAATCATTTTAAAACTAATGCATATGTATTAAGGAATTATCGATACGTTTCGAAACTCCTAGTCAGTCTTATCAATTTCGATACTCTAACACTCATTGAGAGTAATAGTTATTGAAATTTTTATTTGTCAAGAAGAATAATCAAAGACTAGAAAGATGACTGTAACCTATTAAACGAATGTGGGCAGAAAGAGAGAGAAAAAGAGAAAGAGGGATCGCGCGTGAAAGTGAACATTGGGGTTTGTCGTATTTACGCGCGCGCCTCTTCTCTTTTCATTTCTCCGATCGAAAATTTCGTAAATCACAATGCGGCAAGGCCTGACTCATTCGTCCATTGTATTAAAATTCTCATATTACCTGGCTGTCCATACCCTTGATTAGGGAAAAATCCTCCACCCATTTGCGGTCCTTGTTGGTAGTTTTGTGGTGGGTACCCTCCTGGCTGCTGATGTTGTGGATACTGTTGTTGCTGCTGTGGCGGATATCCGCTAGGCGGTTGACCCCCTGCGAATCCATATTGCGGTGGCTGAGGGTATCCTGCACTTCCACCACCTCCTGGGTATGGAGATCCTTGTCCAGCTCCTGGGTACTGCGGCTGTCCACCGCCTCCTGGGTATGGAGCTCCTTGTCCAGGATAGCCGCTTTGTCCAGGTCCTGGGTACTGCGGCTGTCCACCGCCTCCTCCTGGATATGGCTGCTGAGATTGTCCATACGGATCATAGCCACCGTTTCCGTAGCCGAGTTGCTGAGAAGGTTGCCCATATCCGGCATTTCCATATTGTGGTTGTTGATTTGGGTAACCTTCAAATAACGATTGTTGAATCTTGAAAACCTTGTGTAAATCAGTGCGCAATTCAAAAAATGAGGGAAACGTATCGTGACCATGGTCAAGAGGTGTAGGAACATACAACAAAAAATAGAAGGGAAGGGAGAAAGGAATTACATCATTGAGCACCAGTAATTCAGTAATTCACATATATTTCAAAATTAAGCTAATTTCGCTAAATTCGCAGGTTTTCCATCAAGGCATTCTTATGTGTCACTGTTTTACCTTCTAGTAATCGCATTGTTTATAATATGCGTTATTCTGTTTATAAAGTTGTACCTAAACAGACTGAAAATCAGTTTTTAGGTGTGCGACCTCTAATTTTAAAAGGTATAGTGATTACTGTATGCGTAAGTACGCAATATGCTTTTTTTAACGGTCTGCGCTTCCTCGCTTCCCACACTATTATTTTCTCTATTTCGCCATCGTTCGAGTGAACAAGGGATATAAAAGAATAAAAGAGGGATCATTTCAACATGTGGAGGAATGAACGCTATTAAATCTCTAATACTAATACTCAACGAACATTCTGAATTCTATAAATCAAAAATTCAGGGTAATTCGATAAATGTACCTCCAGAATTCATATCGTGCGTTTGTGGATTCGTGGAAAAGGAAGTATTGTTTTGTTGTCCGCTATTCGATTGCTTGTTGTTACCAGTCAGTCCACCGAGTTTGTTGTCCTATAACAATGGAAATGTTAAACGTGCGGAAATAATGAATTGTTTTTTGCTTGAATTGAACAACTTTTAGAACACAGCAAAAGTGATAAACTCAGACGTGCAGACAACAGAAATAAGATGAGTTCATTGCAGTCTCTTCCCACATGTGTTCCTTGCAGTTTTCTGGGCAGACGACAAAAGTAAAAGCAAAAGAGATTGAAAGCGAGAGAAACTCTTCAGCACATCACACGAGAACAAACAACATTGCGTATGACTCACGATAATAAAATTATTATTTTTTGTATATTTTACTGGCAGTTTCCGGCGGAAGATGACAAGAAAAAGGCGACACTTCAATCAGTTTATAATGTTAATCAGTCAATATTGATACGTTAGAATCAGGGAAATTATCGCGAATTTTTCAAGGGTTTATCGGTCAGATGATACGCTTATTTGAGATTTCAGACTTCTTAATTCCAGTTTTTCAATTTTATACCAAAAAATGCTTAAATTCCCGCAAACTATCTGTGTCTATGTATCTCACGCTAATCCTCTTTCGGAACCTGGGCATTTCGTGTCGAACAAAAAAAAGAAAACAAATGTTTTCGAACCCATCATAAACTACTAAATAAAATCAGAAAAAAAGTACAACAAAATGGGCATCGCTTTAGGCAAACTATGTAAAAAAAATGAGATGAAACACAAAAGCATGCTTACAACGATCGTTGCGTCATGCTAGGAAAAAAAACGTTGATAGCAATCCGATAGCTAATAGCTAATTAATTTAAGATTAATGCATGTTGAAAACGTACCAAAACGTCCTGAATTCCGGACATAACAAATTTGCGGAGCGACATTGCTGGATGTACGACGATTACTGAAATCAATAAACGTGCGATATGTGAAAATGGGAACAGAACAGAATAAGAAACGCGAGATAAAGAAAAACAAATTTTGTTTTTTTTAGAGGAAAACGCTGTTGGAACATTATGCGATCGGAAAGTGAGGGAGCGTGGAAGAGCGGAGACAAATCCAACACCGATCCGAGGGCTGACAAGTCGGCGACTCGCCTTTCGTCGGTTAAATACGCACTGTTTTGAGTGGTGTGAGAGAAAGACGAGATGAAGATGCGCAGAATCGACACAAAACTCATGAGTCATTGAAAGTGATCGAGCGTTGCGAAACAATCGACAAAAACAATGGGCCGCCATAATGAGCAACATGAATTGGCAGCTTGTGACATATGTCGTCATGGGAGAATATAAATATAGAATAGTGCTTTTAAACTTAATTCTTTTTTAAAAATTCCTCGCACCATTAAAAAAAAAGAAATTAGTTATGGCATACTTACTTACTTAGTCAATCCGTTCTTCGCTCGCATTGTTCGAGAGCGTTGACCACAGCGCATCAGTCTTCCGGTTTTTTGCGATTGTGGACCAAGACTCTTGTGACGCGTCGACTCGACTTTCGACGAATTTGGAGTCGACTACCGAATAAAAGTGGTCGACTAAAGTCGACTATAATTCGACTCTCAGTCGACTGAAGTCGACTTTGACTCGAAGTCGACTAAAATCGACTCGACTTCAAAATTGCATGCGCGCTTTATTGCACAGTTTTTTGAAGGGAAATTGAAAATTAAATTTCCACACATTTATTGTTAAATGAGTGCTTTTCGTTAATTTTTAATTTGAACTTACTTTTTTGATGAATAATTTGAAACATAATTGTTGTTTTATTTTTTTTGAGAATGTATTTTCCTGTTTGTTTTACATCAAAAAAAAATGTTCTTAGAATTTCCGCTAAACGCTTGTTTTATGCGTCTATATATTTATGTAGTAGAATTTTTTTTTCGGCGCTATCGTAGTTGGGGGATAAATCGTTTTTAGTCATTTTTGGAGCTTTTTTCTTAATTTTTTTCCGAAAAAAATTTGAAATTCAAAAATTTTTTAAATTTAAATCCCCTCTAAAAACCAATAAAGCGGATTTGCAACTTGAAGCGTGGTCGACTAAAGTCGACTCGACTTCGAAACCGACCAAAGTCAAGTCGACTATAGTCGACTCGACTCATCATCGACGCGTTACTCTAACCAAGAAGAAATGAGGTGGATTTTATGTCGGATTTATATTTCTTTTCTTCAAAAATCCGAGCATCTCACCGGCGACCTTCCGACTGATGATTTTGGTATCCATTCCTGCATCAATGTTATAACGAATCGAAACTCAAACTTGTGTAATTTATTAAAAACTACGAGAAAAGTAAAAAAAAAGTTATGAGACAAAATGAGATATATTAGTCTAACCGCAAATCACCTGTGTTACCCCTCGGCCACCGCTGCTTGTTTTTCTTACAGCGTGGAATGGATATAGGAAAGAAGGGGAAGGAAAGAGGCGAGGAAAGGGCGCAGAGCTCCGGATTTTCAGATCGAAATATCTCGATTTCCAGAAAATTGCGCAGATAGCCACTATGTGTACTGAATTTCCCATAGTCGAAAGTACCTGTGGTCAAATTTTTTAAAAAGGTTAGGATTTCTATTCGAGGTTCCCTTGTAAGGCGCCAACCGCGTAGCCCGTCCATAATTTTACTACTGATAATTTATAAAATTAACAAAATTGCGCCATATCGTGTTCTTCGTGTCTCCTGTTTGTTCGCAATTTTTTATTACATTTTATTTTTTTTTCCGACACAAGCGAGTTACCAGCGGAAAATACTTGTTTCATCGATAGGATGTTTTTTGTTTTGAATTATTATCTAGATAAGTGAATATTGATTCGAAATTTTTATTGTAATGAACGGAAAACAAATATAGTGCACTTCAAAGGTATAGCTTCTCGATCACAAAAAGAAAATTTACGACGGAAAAAGAAAACCTTTGCATCATAAGCAGAATTTATTCTTAATCTTAGTATTAGTCGATCCGTAAGGGTCCACGTTTAAGATCCGTATGTGAGCGCGGTAAGAACGATGGTGTCGAAAAGTTGAGCTCGAGTTCGGGGGCAGGTGAGAGCGTCGGTGTTGTAGAAGCTAGTGCGTGATAGAAGACAAGAAAATTTAACCAGCCGGCACCTAGTGCAATAGTACACGATTATTGCTAGAGAAGTGGATGCACGAGTGCTCCATAGACAGCAAGGCTGTCAACGGTGGAAGACAATGATGGACAGTGCCTCTGCATCGAAAAAGAACTTTGCCCACTTAGGCTACAAAACGCCTCCATCTATCTATATGCAAAAAAAAGACAGACGTTCGAAATGATCAATTGTCAGATCAATGATCCAATAGTCTATCTATGTATCTACGTGGCACAAGCCGCGGGGTTTCTATCTTTCCTTAAAGCTACATGTCCATAACGTCAAAGAGCTGCAGAACGGTCTTCCTACTACAGTTCTCACAGTATCTCAAAATAAGAGACAAATACGAAATGGAACGGAACGGTCTCTGGCGGTCCGCATATCAGCTGTTTATTGAATTTTGGAAGCAGAATCTCTTCATAGATAGGGCTAAAAATTGAAAAGCAATCTACAGTGTTCACTTTGCCTTGTGCTTCAAACAACTTTCTCTCTATCTCCCTGTTTTGAAACTGACTTTCTCAAGAAATCCCACTACTTTCCTTCTTCTCTTCCTTCTTTTCACCATCCTTCTTTTCACCATCCTTCTTTTCACCATCCTTCTTTTCACCATCCTTCTTTTCACCATCCTTCTTTTCATCGTCCTTCTTCTCATCGTCTTTCTTTTCATCGTCCTTCTTTTCATCGTCCTTCTTTTCATCGTCCTTCTTTTCACCATCCTTCTTTTCACCATCCTTCTTTTCACCATCCTTCTTTTCACTCTGTGGTTGTGGTGGCGCCATCTTTGACGGAGATTTTGGAGATCTTTAAATGGAAGAATACAGGTAGTATCAAAGAAAAGTAACTTACAATGCTTTCTTCTTGCCCCCGCAATCAATGAGAAGTGCGAGGGGGCCGACGAACATAACGGCCAGGTGCAAATAGTCGAATAAGCTCATCGTCTTTCCGTCGTTTCGCCGAGTTTATACGATGTGCTTGTATCGAGCGTGAAGATTCGAACTGAAGCAGATTCTCGGTTTTCATAAACTTTTATCGCCAACATCTTATCAATGTTCCAAATCTGAGAAAACTGAGACAGTGGAGCATCATGTTGAAATGAGCTTCGTATCAAAAGGTCTAGCTCGCTCGCTTCAAATATTAGTTCACGTATTTCGTTTTTTGGCCCTGAATATGAAATTAAATTCTGTGCATAATGTGAGATGTGAGAGCACCGAGAGCAATGAAACTATAATATTCAAAGAAGAGCTGCGCCCTTCTTATGTTTCAGATATAAATACAGATTGAGCAATTCGAGTGAAGATAGCGCGACGACGATGACGTGTACTGCGCGATATTCGTTCATTCCGATTGTAATAATTTTCAGATAAAGCGGCAAAAAAGAAGAGCGGTAGAGAAAAACGTTGCGTAAATTATGTCGTCGATTAAGAACGAGGATAAGAAAGAAGGGCAATTAATTCTGCACTACCTAAAAGTGCACTACCAATAATTTTTGCACTACCTACTTTTTTTGCAATTTTTGCACTCCCTAATTTTGCACTACCAGAATATTGATTTTGCACTACCTCTGAGTTCATTTTGCACTACCATTTTTGTGGTTTCCACTTTTTGTAACACAACTTTTATTTTTTCGTGACAACACCTCTAGTCCAAAAAAAACAAAGAATGAAAAAATTATGACAAGAGTAAGCAACAACAATTAGTTTAAGAATTATGGGTCCGATGAACCAACGTCGTCAGTCGCCGTCAACTCCTTCATCTGAATCGGTTCCATACATTTTTTGGTTGAAATCTTTTCTTAATAGCGCCCTTAATATCAAGGTTTTAACTTTAAGCGGGATTTAATGTTTTTAAGTTTTTTTTTTTTGAAAATACCTTACCCTTTTGATAGTTTCTGGACTCCAGTTTCGACGGATTTTCTCAAATCTTTGCTCGTCTCCACGAAGTCGGAAAATGTTCTGTTTCTTTTTCTTCTATGTGATCTGCGCAAGTCAGATAGCTGTTCTGTCGAAGTGTGTGGAGCATCATCACTGTCGTTTTTGTGCCTGAAATACCTGTTGACCTTCTAGAAGATAAACAAAAGTGCGTTCCGATTGAAGAGAAGAGAAATCGGTTTGGACACAATCTCTCGTAGGAATACTGAAACAGATTGATATTATCAAGATTTACAAGAAAAGTCGCACTTCATCTTAAACAACATTTTGATGTCGTTTTTTTTTTTTCAAAAAGTGAAGAAATTTTGGGATGTTGTGCAAAGAAACTTCGTATGATGGCATTGCGTCATCAGAATACTCGGTTTCTTCCATTTCTGCAATGAAACATTGAAAATAAGGAAGAAAAACGAAAAAATTGCATCAAAAAGGCCTAAAGAAAACAAAAAATTACAATGAGGGCCGAAAATCCGTTTCCCTTCGAACCATCACTTTCTCGGTTTTTGGTAGTGCAAAAATCAAATGAAAATGGTTGTGAACAACATCGATTGCAAGAACGCGTTTTTCATGGATTTTCTCAGATTGGTTTTTATTTGATGATGATACTTTTTGCGAGAAATCTCAATACGGTCAATAAGAAACAAGAAAGACACTCGAACTCTGCATTCTCCATAACAAAATCTATAAGAACTTTACAAACTCCCTCTGCAAACGTTTTGTGATTGGATTGTATAAAATTTTCAAAACTAAGACTGTTGAATGTAAACTAATGGCTGACATATTTCCAATACTGAAACGGATGTTTTTGGAATATTCCGCTCGCCACATTAATTTAATAATTATATGGAGCCAAGAAAACCTTGTAGTTTTACAAAAAGTGGAAACCACAGAAATGGTAGTGCAAAATGAACTCAGAGGTAGTGCAAAATCAAGTTTGGTAGTGCAAAATCAAGTTTGGTAGTGCAAAATCATGTTTGGTAGTGCAAAATAAACTGCGAAAATGGTAGTGCAAAATCGGAGGTAGTGAAAAATCAATATTCTGGTAGTGCAAAATTAGGGAGTGCAACAATTGCAAAAAAAGTAGGTAGTGCAAAATCAGGGTAGTGCAAAAATTATTGGTAGTGGACTTTTAGGTAGTGCAGAATTAATTGCCAGAAAGAAGAAAAAGTTAAGACGAACAGGAAGAGAAACGTAAGCGCAAGGAAAAAGAGAGAGAAGGAAAGAAAGAAGAAAAAAAGGATAACCAGAAAAGAGCCGGAACGGTTTATAATCAAATGAATAATATTAGTCTGATAGCTGAAGGGTCGACTATTCTTGGAAGATTTCAAGTCGACGCATTAATTGGTGGAGGAGGATTCGCTCAAATTAATAAGTTGGTTTCTAAATTTCAATTTCTTTGGAAATTGGAATATTATTTGTTTTCAATATAGAATACTAAGATTATAATAAAACAGGCCATATGTAAACCATCAATATTTTCAACAATACGATTCATCTGAAAATTGTTTTCTTTAAAATTTAACAAATTAATTATTAGATAAAACCATAAATTGATCGTCCTGAAAGATTTTCTTTGGATAAAGAAAGCGAGTGAAAATTATTTAAAAATGTGAAAAAAAACGAAAAATTTTATTCGGGCTTCTTTATATTTCTGAAAACGATGCACAATTTCCAAAAAATGAGTTAATTACCGAAAAGAAAATCTATAAAGCGGCTGGGGAAACAGAAATATGCAAGAAACACGAAACATTTACTGAAAAATAATATATGCGCGCAAAATAATATAAAAATGTTTGACCACTTGTCGCATAGTTTTTTAGGTTAAAAAAACAAATAAATGTTTGAAAACAATACATTTTTTTGCTTTTTTAAGCTTCAAAATTTGAAAATTAACTAGTAAAGATAATGATAATTCTAATGAAATGTATTAAAAATATGTCGAACGGCAAACAGAAATTCAGGAATTGTTGCCTGACGCCGTAGATCATGCCGTAGATCAGGCTTAATAGGGTGTCCACGAGCCGAGTTATATCCTCTCCCCCCCCCTAGGCTCCCGAACATTTTGCAGCACGGCAAAATGCTTGTTTGCAAAACAACATTTGCTACTTCATATCAATAATATCAGCCATCACTAACATTTCAACCATTCCATGCTCCCTCAACATTAAAATTCGCTGCTGCTTCTTCTGCTTCTATTAGGTTGATTCATAAGTCCTGACACATTTTTCAAGTTAATTTTTTGTTAGTTTTTTTTCTGTGGAAGTTTGATGAAGACAGTTGTCTTTCTGTCTCATGGGTAGAGTAACGCGTCGATGATGAGTCGAGTCGACGAATGTCGACTGAGAGTCGATTCGAAGTCGACCACGCTTCAAGTTGCAAACCCGCTCAATTGGACTGCTTTTTAGATGGGATTCAAATTAAAAAAATGTTTGCATTTCAAATTTTTGCACTTGATGCATTTCACTTGAGATCCATCTGGTGATTTCTCGAAAAAAATTTGGAGCTTTTTTCTTGATTTTTTTTTCTGAAAATTAACTAATGAGCGAAAAAAAATCCTTAAAAAATTGCAAAAATTGCTCATTGTTGAAGCGCGCCACGCGTGAAAAAAAGTGAAGTCGTAGTTTTCGTGCCAAGAGTAAGCGTCAAGCGTGAAAAAACAACTTACAAATATTTTAACAATAGCAACAAACATTTTCAGAAAAAAAAATCAAGAAAAAAGCTCCAAAAATGACTAAAAACGATTGACCCCTCCAACTACCATAGCGCCGAAAAACAATTCGACTACATATTATCTATCCGCGAGTACGTGATATTGCGTGTGGAGGCGGTGTTTGGGTCTCGTTAGGGGATAGCGCGTTTTAACGCGCCAATTTAAAAATTGTAAGAAAGCGCACACTGCGTTTGTGATAATAAACAGTTTAAGAAAATTGACAATAAAAATTAATTTAAAAAACATGATTTTCGAAGCAATATATAGAAAAAATTCCAATATTCGCTTCAATTTTCGAAAAGAAATCACAAACGCAGTGTTGTGCGCTTCATTACAATTTTTAATTGGCGCGTTAAAACTCGCTATCCCCTAACGAGACCCAAACACCGTCTCTACACGCAATATCACGTACTCGCGGATGGATAATAAATACATATATAGACGCATAAAACAAGCGTTTAGCGGAAATTCTAAGAAAATTTTTTTTTGATGTAAAACAAACAGGAAAATACATTTTCAAAAAAATAAAACAACAATTATGTTTCAAATTATTCATCAAAAAGGTAAATTCAAATTAAAAATTAACGAAAAGCACTCATTTAACAATAAATGTGTGGAAATTTAATTTTCAATTTCCCTTCAAAAAAACTGTGCAATAAAGCGCGCTTGCAATTTTGAAGTCGAGTCGATTTTAGTCGACTTCGAGTCAAAGTCGACTTGAGTCGACTGAGAGTCGAATTATAGTCGACCACTTTTATTCGGTAGTCGACTCCAAATTCGTCGAAAGTCGAGTCGACGCGTCACTCTATGTACATGGGAGGTCATGGTCATGGGAGGTTGAACGTACCCCTATCGACAACACAATTCGTATCATTTCCAGTAATCGCATCCCTGAGAAATGAGAAATCGATGTGAAAACAATCGGACAAGTCGATTTTTGACTCGAAGAATTCATTTTTGTATCAGTTTTATCGTCAAAATATCAATTTAAATTGAAAGTGGTAAAAACTGGTTAAATTATTTATTTGAAAATTAAATAATCCTCAAATTAATAACAATATATCGAGAAATACGTAATTTTATATTTTCAAAGACTTTAAAAAAATTATCAAGAAAGTAAGAAATGCGTGTATAAAAAAATTAGTAGTAACAATTAGTACAATTAGTATAAAAGTACAAATTTACAGATCAATTGACAACCCGCAGAAAAAATAGTGAATTATGAGCAGTTAATAACCCGAAATGTCCAAAAATGTTTTATATCAATAAAATTGTCCGAATTTCAGCATTTGAAGCACGTTTTAGGAAAAAAATATTCAAAAAGGGAAGCATTAATTTCTATTATAAAGGGGAATTTCTTAGTTTGCTCTACCTTATTAAATGAAGTTCGGCCGTGCTGGAATGTCGGAAAATCATCCACGGTTACCACGAAGAAGCCAGTTCAGTTAGATTAGTTTTGAATCACAGCATCTTCTGGAACAATGGCCATCGCATCTCGTGAGAATTGGATTGATTTTAATGATTTAATTGATTGATTTAGTCTAATCCGCAGTACATAATTGTCAGAGGTCGACATTCGGTAAAACCACTCGAATTCGTCAAATCTCGTCCTTACGGTTGGTCCCATTTTCTCGAAAAGCTGTTCTCTGCCTTCAAAGGTCTCATACCGGATCTGGAACATATTCGCTTCAGAAGAATTCTGAAACATCTGAAAGAAAACAGTTATTTTCCAAATAGAAGAAGAAATCGATGAGACTATGGGAAAGGTTATGGTCTAGAAATTGGAAACTTGAAAGCCAAGATCCCGGAAACTTGGAGAGAGCCGCATATTGAAATGACTATGATTAAACGCCGAAATCACCGAATAACTACGGCAGTGTGTCGTTTCGAAAAATTATTTCTCGAAAAATGCGTTTTTCGAAAAAAAATTGAATGGAAATACGATAAACACCGCGCTTTGCGTTATTTCGGAGTGTCATCCGAACTATTATCGCCTTAAAAAAGTTCCGACATTTTTTCGAGCCCGCGGAAATCGGGATTTGAATTTAGAGGCTCCGCCCATTCATCATCATTTGAGCGCATTTGCTATGCGCGATATGTCTGTTGAATTTTTATTTTTTCTTCTTCTTTTTCTTCGCAAATTGATATATTTATTTAAACAACTGATATATTTAAGAAATTGTATTAATCGTGAATTTTTTACACGTTTCTTCGAATGTTTAAATATATCAATTTGCGAAGAAAAAGAAGAAGAAAAAATAAAAATTCAAAAAATATATCGCGCATAGCAAATGCGCTCTGATGATGAAATGGGCGGAGCCTCTAAATTCAAATCCCGATTTTCGCGGTCTTCGAAATTTCTCGAAAAAGCCTCGAGAAATTTTTCTCGTTGATTTTTCGGAAATTTTTCGAGAAATCAAGGAGGAACATTTCTCGAGAATTTCTCGAAATGCTTTCGAAACGACACACTGAACTACGAGACTAGTTTTTTCATTATTGAAATACCTAGGCCATTTTTCTCATCTTGTATTCACTGCTGGGTTCGCCCCCACCTTCGCCCAAATATGGAAAACAAACCTTTTTCAAATCTAACAATTCTTCCACTGAAATTGACCGAAACTTCAACTCGACGCGAGAAAAATGACGAAAATTGTGTGCGGAGACGCCAGTGATTATGAAATCAGATTTGAAGTATTTGGCGGTTTTCCATTGCTCCATCTCCATTATTTCAGGGAATTCCATCGGCCGAATTGCTCTTTTCAAGTTGCGCAATCTTATCCACGTAATTGATCGTGGATCTATCAGCGATAAAGCTGTGATTACTGTTTTCTGATCAATCGCATTAATACCGAAAACGTCCACCTTCAAAAGTCGATTTTCTAATGTCATAAAACTCTTCAAAGTTTCCAAAAATTGCAGAAAATGACTGGAATGTTCGGTTTCATTGACGAATTTTATTGAATAAAGACGTTGCTTTTGAAATTTGAGAATTAACAGAAAATCTCGTGATGCGAGTTCCATGTAATCGCCGTTCACGATCTTCTCTGAACCACGGCTTCTAACTGTGCTCCGCCCACTCTCCACAGTTTTCTCGTATTCCACCGCATCTTCACTCACTTCTACATCCAAAGTTCGTATTTTTGAATAGTAGAAGAATCGAATATTGCAATCGGTTACACGAATAACAACAACCGACAAATTTGCTTCAGGCTTGATGTCGTCAATGCGGTTTCGGAGATCATAGCTCACTTTTCGCAGATTTTGACTGGAATATAGTAATTGAGGTAATGGCTAAATTCAGAAAATGTCTGCTCGGGCACTGTTGGCCAGCTTTTGGTCAAAAATTGAGAGAACTTTACAGGGTACGCCATAAATATAGCGCCGCATTCAAGACGGTGTAAAAACTTCAAATCGAAAGATTTTTTTCTGAACATCAACGAAAATGTTTATCAAAACATAACAAAAAATATAGCATTAACAATTTTCGAATCTTCCCCCTTTTGCTTTAATGGCTGCTCGAAGTCTCTTCGGGAAGGAGTCGATGACGGCACGGAGGTATGAGGCGTCTAAATTGTCCCATGCAGCTGTCAAGGCGGTCTTCAGGGCTCCCAAATTTGGATAATTTTTTGTGGACACTTGTTGGGTCAAATATCCCCAAGCAGCGAAATCCATCGGATTCAAGTCCGGGCTGGAAGCGGGCCATTGATCTTTCGGAATGAAGTTGGGGAAATTGGCTTCGCACCACTGTTGTTTGAGTTTCGCGGTGTGGGCCAGCGCTCCATCCTGCTGAAAAATCCAATCGCTGTCTACGAAGTGGGATTTGGACCAGGGCAGCACCTCCGACACCAAAACTCCGACCTTATTGACTTTGGCTCCAACATCAACAAAAATCAATAGCGTCTTTCCATCTGAACAGATACATCACAGAAGACGGATGAGAAGTTTTATTGAGGATTTTATCGCTCTTACATGCACTCTCATAATCGACAGCTATGATAAGGTTGTTTTGGCCGTTCTTATTGACTTCCACAGTGAGAATTTTTACATCTGTAAACAGAGCCTTGAGATGCGTGCCAACGCGCGTGTCTTCAGGAGGTCTTTGGCTTTTTTCAAGCGTAAAGCTTTGTTTCGGTCAGTCAGGAACGGGATCATCTTCAGCTTGTTTCTGACGATTCTTCTCATAGATTTGGCACTCATTCCAAGCTCTGTGGACATTTTTCTCATGCTTCTTTCCGGATTTCTTCTGATTCTCTCTCTGCCGACCTTGACCGCATCTGGAGTTGTCACAGACACCGGGCGACCACTTCAACGTTTGTCGTTCAACGTTCCCAGCTCCCTGAAGCTTACGAGAGTACGATTTGTTGACTCCTAGCTTTTTAACAATCTCCGAAGAAGTCAATCCTTTCTTCGCACACTCTACAATTGCAGATCGGAATGGAGAAGCAACCACCATTACCTTCAAAGTTAATATAATTGGCTGAAGTTTTCAGGAATAGTTAAAACAAAATAATTAATTTACAAAATAATACTGTGCGCTACAAAAAGCGTTCCGCATGCACCAGAGCTTACGCAAAGTAGCGGCGCTATATTTATGGCGCACCCTGTATAACCGAGTTTTCAACAGTCATTGTTTAAACATAAAATCAACTTACATAGATTTGAAATCCATTTTATTGAAAATATTTCTTGCCACCACATCCGGCAAATTACAAAGAGATGGTGGGGTAGTCATTTCCTGAAATAAATACGAATTATATGGGAAAACAGTTTCTTTTACAGTTTTCATCTATTAATTGCAATTCAAGAAAAAAGTATTTAAAAAAAACGAATAAAAATATCGGCCTTTGTGAACTTCTCAAGGAATGGCTGAATGCTTACGAAACTAAAGGCAATATCTACTGATTATTAAGCGACTAGTTCCGTCTGTACTTGGGATACTGTAAAACCGTACACCCAAAATCTACAATTCTCTTCTAGACTGTACTAGAGAAAGGCTCCATACAATACAATATGTCTGTAGAGCTGAAAATTTAAGTTCAATCTTGACATTTCGAAAAATCTTGAAATCAATAATAAAGAGTCAGAAGACACTGTAAATGAGCATCTTCTGAATGAACAGTGCAGTGTCGTCATCTGCTATAATTGATGTGGCATCTTGCCACGTTGCCACATTTCAGTGTTTTTGTGTTGAATGCCCCCAGGCGGTTAGCCAATAATGGCAAAGACTGTGCTTTTGGGAAGGAAGGGGTCACAATGTTCTTAGGAAGTGGTCACTTATTCGAATGACAATTGCCGACAATGCACAGAAAATGAATAATTGGTTGAACATCTTTAAACTTCTGATTGTGCAGTGGACAGTGGAAAATTGTGATATTCAAGAAGTTTGACAAATTGGTAAAAGTTTCCAGAGGTTTCTGAATTCAACGATAATATAGATGACATGACAACTTGCCACATCGACTTGTACCCCTTCAATGTATAGTGCGATTTTCCATTCTTGACTTCTAGCTTCTAGGTTCGGGTCGAAGGTAGCGCCCAATACTCTTTGGCCCGGTAGCTTTCTTTCTTAGTTTCATTGAATTTTGGCTGTTTTTATCGTTGTTAAGACAGTTTTGTAGATTTAGGGTGTACGGTACTACAGTATCCCAAGTACCCTGCGACCTCCTAAATATACTGTTGCGAAACGCTCGAAGCGCACCATGACTCCATCCCAAATATCAATGTAAAAGGCCAACGATCTTTTGAGTTATTCAAAGAATTCACTACAGAGATATCACTCAGTCTTAGAGAAAAAACAAAAGACATTCATTCATCTTTTCTGGGAGCGACAAGGACGATTCAGGCGACACAAATCCCGTCGTCACATTGTTTAAGTGTGCTCACAGCAATTTATGTCAACATCCGACTCTTCGAATTATCAAAAATATGGCTTCCTCTATAATTATGTTGCGAACAATCAGGTATTCTACAGAAATGCCATCACGAAAAGCTGCAATCGAACTCTTCTTTAATTCGAAGATCGAAGATCGTAGCTTAATGATATCCGAACAGATTTTTAAAACGAAACAGAATGGATACAGAGAACATTTTTGAAAGGAAAAGTTATAAAAAAAGAATAGTTTTCTATCTGAAAATAAAATTCAAGAATTCAAGAAATTCCAGAAGATGTGAAGACGATGATCAATGAATCACTTATCAAGGTGCCTTTGGTGAAAAAAGTCTGAAATCCACCTGGCTCTGCGATGAGTGTAATGAAACATGTTTGATATTCACTGAAACTAAAGGCAATATCTACTTATTATTAAGCGAATTGTTCCGTCTGTCTGTCCCAGACGCTTCTTTGAATAACTCAAAGGATCGTGAGGTTCCTACTTTGATATTCGGCATGGAATCATCGCCACCCGAGCGCTTCGCAACAGTATATTTAGGAGGTCGCAGGGTACTTGGGATACTGTAGAACCGTACACCCAAAATCTACAATTCTCTTCTAGACTGTACTAGAGGAAAGTTCTGGAAGGCTCCATACATTAAATGTCTGTAGAGCTGAAAATTTAAGTTCAATCTTGAAATTTTCTGATTTTCTGCGTACAGCACGATCTGGAAAAGAGTATGGAGCCATTTTTTAATTTTTTCATATTTTTCATTTAGCTCAACTCGACTTAAATGGTCAAAATGACAAAACAGCAAACGGCAATCGAACCCAAATCCCGTGTGGGTCACCCTTGGACCAGCAGCTGGACTAAGACTCGAAAGGTACGTATCAGGAAGAATTTCCCAATACTCTACACCAGTGTGTCGTTTCGAAAAATTATTTCTCGAAAAATTCTCGAAGAATTTTTCGAGAAATCACGAAAAATGATTTGAATGGAAATACGATAAACACCGCGCTTTGCGTTATTTCTGACTGTCGTTCGAACTAGTTTATTATTATTTTTTATCGAAATGTTTTTTTTTCGAGAATTTCTTGAAAAATTTCTCGAAAAATTTCTCGAAAAATTTCTCGAAATGCTTTCGAAACGACACACTGCTCTACACCACGAACAAACCATCAAACTGAGAACAACAGTCAAAAAATCTTTAAAAAAAAACAGAAAATATTGAACGGACGAAAAGACAGGTCAGTCAGCAGAGAACAGGGTGTAATGAACAACGACACTCATCTGCAACACTGTCATAAGAAGGCGGAGTGACGCTCATTTAGAGATTACATGCAACAATCAATAATAAAGAGTCAGAAGACACTGTAAATGAGCATCTTCTGAATGAACAGTGCAGTGTCGTCATCTGCTATAATTTATGTGGCATCTTGACACGCTGCCACATTTCAGTGTTTTTGTGTCGAATGCCCCCATGGTAAAAGACTGTGCTTTTGGGAAGGAAGGGGTCACTTGGTCTTCGAATGACAATTGCCGACAGTGCACAGAAAATGAATAATTGGTTGAACATCTTTAAACTTCTGAGGGTACAGTGGACAGTGGAAAATTGTGATAATCAAGAAGTTTGACAAATTGGTAAAAGTTTTCCAGAGGTTTCTGAATTCAACGATAATGTAGATGACGTGACAACTTGCCACATCGACTTGTACCCCTTCAATTTACAGTGCGATTTTTCTTTCTTGACTTCTAGCTTCTAGGTTCGGGTCGAAGGTAGCGCCCAATACTCTTTGGCCCGGTAGCTTTCTTTCTTTCTTAGTTTCCTTGAATTTCAGCAATAAAGCGTGGACAACCGGAGTCAAACCTTTATGCGTATGGCTTGGAATTCCACTTTTATCTGGAATTATCTATTTTTATTCCCTGCACGTTTCCTCGCAGTCAGATGCCTCTATTGTTGAGTTTGTACAAGAACAGTATGGGAATTCAACGAATCAGTGACATTGTCTTCATCGGATTTAGCGTTAGCGAAACTTCAGAAAACGGTGGCAGAGGTCTTAGAAATTGGCAGAAATTTATCGGATTCGGCGCCATGTCATCTATTATTGTAAGTTTAGAGCTTCAGCCATTAGCCCCACTGACTCCAGTTTCGTTTTAAGGTTCTTCTTCTTTTCATTATTATTTATTTTGGGACGAAGACCTATTTTGATTATAACTTTTTTTTCCGCTTTTTTCAAATATTAAAATTCCTTTTTAATAAGTTTTTTGAATTTTTTTTCCAATTTCAGATCGAAAGTTATTTTCGAAGGTTAGACTACGGAATCGGCAATAACTGGACTGAGCACAGGGGCGACAAATAAAATGAACTGAAATGATTTATTTGAAAATGAAATAATCCTCCGGGGCAATCTTAGTTGGGGGGGTCCACTCGTTTTTAGTCATTTTTAGAGGTTGACATTTTTATTTTTTTTTATTTTCATTTTTAGAGAAATTCACTCCAATTTACAACAATATCGAGAAATACGTAATTTTTATATTTTCAAAGACTTAAAAAAAAACTATTAATAAAGTGAGAAATGTATAAATGAGTACTATAAAAATGCAAATTTTCAAATCAATAGACCAAAAACCACCGAAAAAAAAAGAATGAATTCAATGCAGTTAATAACCGAATGGTCCAAAAAAGTTATACAAAAAAATTGTCCGAATTTTTCAGCATTAAAGCACGTTTTAGGAAACAAATATTCAAAAAAGGAAGAATCAATTTAGATTATAAGGAGAATATCTTAGCTCGCTCTACCTTACTAAATCAAAATCTGCCGTGACTATGGAAGCAAGTGACATTGGTTTTGGCAGCCACCGGCTATAGTAGTTTCGAATCACAGCTCTTCGATGTTTTTGGTTTTCGTTGGAATACGAGTTTTTGTAATAAACTGTCAAGAATGATCGTCAATACATAATCGGCAGTAATCGACATTTGGAAAAACCACTCGAATGTGCCAAATCTTGTCCTTACGGTTGGCCCCATTTCTTCCAAAAACTGCTCTCTGCCTTCAAAGGTCTCATACCGGATCTGGAACATATTCGCTTCAGAAGAATTCTGAAACATCTGAAAGAAAACAGTTATTTTCCAAATAGAAGAAGAAATCGATAAACTATGAGAGAGGTTATCGGTCTAGAAATTGAAAAATCGAAAGCAATTGAAATGGCTACGATTAAAAGCATTTGAAATTACCGAATAACCACTGGTACTAGTTTTGTAATTTTTAGAATTTCTAGGCCACGATGGACTTCATTCTCTGGTTTTCTCATCTTGTATTCATTGCTTGCTTCGCCCCGCCTTTGCGCAAAAATGGAAAACAAACCTTTTTCAAATCTAACAATTCTTTCGCTGAAATTGACTGGAGCATCACAAAGAAACTGGTAAAATGAAGGAAATTGCGGACAGAGATGCCAGTGATTATGAAATCACATTTGAAAGATTTGGCGGCTTTCCAATGCGCCGTCTCCATTATTTCAAAGAATTCCGTCTGCTGAATCGCTCTTTTCAAATTGTCCAATACTATCCAACAAATTGATTGTGGATCTATCAGTGATAAAGCTGTGATCACTGATTTCTGAACAATCGCATTAACATTGAAAACGGCGACTTTCAAGACTTTCAAAAGTCGATTTTCCAATACCAGTAAACTCTTCAAAGTTTCCGAAAATTGCAGGAAATTACTGGAATCTTCAGTTTCATTGACGAATGTTATTTTCTTTATACTCTTCTTTTGAAATTTGAGAATTAACTGTAAATCTCGTGATGCGAGTTCCATAAAATCACCGTTCACGATCTTCCTTCTTGAATATTCGTAGCTAACGTAAGTCCGACCATCCCTAGAAAGTTTTCTCGTATTCCATCTCATGTTCACTCACTTTTACACCCAAAGTTCGTATTTTGGAATAGTACTTGAATCGAATTTCCCAATCGGTTACATGAATATGAACATATAATAAATTTGCTTCAGGCTTGATGTCGTCAATGCGGTTTCGGAGATCATGGCAGACTTTTCGAAGAGTTAAACTAGAAAATTAGTAGTTGAGGTAATGGTTAAATTCGGAATAATTTCGGAACAGAATCTGCTCGAGCACTGTTGGACAGCTTTTTGTCAAAAATTGAGAGAACTTTAAAACCGAATTTTCACCACTCATGAAAATGACTTAATTATGACTTGAAACATAAAACCAACTTACATAGATTTGAATCCAACTCGATTAAAAATACTTATTGCCACCACATCTGGCAGATTGCAAAGAGAGAGTGGGGTGGACATTTTCTGAAATAAATACGAATTATTATATATGGGAACAGTTTCTTTTCACAGTTTTCATCTACTAATTGCAATTTAAGAAAAAAGTACGAATAAAAATATTGGCTTTAGTGTAATTCTCGAAAATTGATTGAATGCTTACGAAACTGAAAGCAATATTTTATATTATTTTGTAAAATCTTCTTCTTTTGTTATCAATTCGAAATTCCTTCTCTTTCAAGCTTATATATTATCGCCGTAAAAAAGTTCCGACATTTTTTCGAGCCCGCGAAAATCGGGATTTGAATTTAGAGGCTCCTTATTTTTTCTTCTGAATTTTCAGAATTAAACTGGATTAAAAGAACGAAATTGTATTAATCGTGAATTTTTTTACACGTTTCTTCGAATGTTTAAATATATCAATTAGCGTCATTTATTTTTTTTCGTTTCTTCTGATAAAAATATATCGCGCATAGCAAATGCGCTGATGAAATGGGCGGAGCCTCTAAATTCAAATCCCGATTTTCGCGGGCTCGAAAAAATGTCGGAACTTTTTTACGGCGATAATAGTATGTTTGACAGAGAAAGAGAGACAGTAGGAGAAAGTGAGAAAAAGAAGAGAAATAGAGAGACATACAAAAAATTTGGCGAAGAGCGAGATGAAGAGTGGTGAGGGTTTTCAAGAAACTCCAACAAATGGAACGAAATGTAGAAAACTAGTATAAAACGCAGATTTATGAAGTTAGAAGTTCCACTTCGATGCGAAAAAAAATCCGAAGGGTGGTTCTTTGTCTCGAAGAACCCATTTCTTTAAACTATAAAAACAAAAACCATGAATTTCAGAAAAAGAAAAATAATAACTGAAACTACGAATTTCAGCATTGAAGCACTTTTTAACAAAAAATATATATATAAAAAAGAAAGCATTAATTTAGATTATACAGGGTGCACCAAAATTATGGTGACACATTCAAAGTGCTGTACCTTATACAAAAGTACTCGAATCGACTTGAAAATTCAGCTAGAGTTTATTGAAACGATTATAAAACATATAAAATGAAAGTTGTTCGATGCGGTTCCCTTTGCTGTTCACGACATCCTTGAGTCTGTTCGAGAATGCATCCACTGAAGCACGAAGGTATTCTGGAGATAGCTGGGCCCATTCCACTTCCAAACTTTTCTTCAACGACTCCAAATTGCGATGAGGACGTACTTGGAATCTCGATTGAAGAACTCCCCATACCGAATAGTCGGCAGATTGAGATCTGGGGATGAGGCTGGTCATTCAGAAATGGTTATGAAACGCGGAAAATTGGATGAACACCAGGCCTGGACGATCTTTCCTTTGTGAGCCGGAGCAGAAATGTCAAAACCGTTTCCAAAATGTGATTTTGTCCATGGAAGCACATGCTTCTTCAAAATTTCCTCCGAATAATATTCTTTGTTGATTTTCACTCCAGGATCCAAAAAGATGAGCGGCATCTTTCTATCAAAGATAATGGCTCCAAAAACCATTACGTGCTGGGGATGAGAAGCTCTTTTGATGGCTCTACCGTGTAGAGCGTGCTCTACTCTATGATTCTGGAAGTTGAATTCGGCTTCGATAGTGAAAGAAAAGTTCATTTTGACGCGTGCCAGCAAGAAGAGCTTCGCACTTTTTCATCCGGGCCATCTTGTTCCTTTTCGATAGAATCGCAGCTTTTCGTACACGATATGGAGTCATCCCGAGCTCTCTTTTTACAATTCTTCTGATCGAAGAATGACCGATTCTGAGCTCTGTGCTCAACTTTCGCATGATTCGGTGTGGATTTCGACGTAGACGTTCGCGGACCGTCTTGATCCTATCCGGAGTGACAGAGCTTCTTGGTCTTCCGCTTTCGGGACGGTTGTTGAGTAGGTTACGATCCGTCCGTGGCTTCCAGAGCACAACTCCTCTACTGAGGGGCTTCACGAAATTGATCGGAAGGTGTCACCAGGTGCGATTAACCGTAAGTGATCAATCTTTTTGAAGAAGAGATAGATTTGGATGAATATAGATGGTTAATAAAAGTGAATTTATTTTGAAGTTTGTAGAGAATGGAGCATGTGAGCTCTTGATCTCTTACGATTCTTCACTCTTACCGACTCAAGGTATCATTACACCTCGTCTTCACATCACCTCCGGCAAAGGAGATAACGTTGGACTGTTCGGTTCCGCCGTGTTTCGTGCACAAACATTGGTTCGCCTCCCCTTCCACCGAGCGACCTTTACGGTTAAGGATATGGGTTGCATTATGTTGCTAACTGGGTCGCCGGGAAATTGTGACCGTAGACGCCCACACACTAACACCGAGAGAATTCAATGCTCGTATGTGAATGTCTCCGTTTGCCACACAACTTCCCCACGCAGGCCTGCTCACCAAAGCTTAGTCGTAGGTTTACAGGACTTTAGCCTTATTCCCATATCCTGTAGACTTAGCTGTCTACAGAGTTGCACTACTAAAGAGAAATAGAGTTGCGGGAATGAAACTTTTCGAAGCTCTCGCTTTGTCAAAGCTTTACGCTTATTGAATGGGTACACTTCTCAAAGCCGGCGGGAGAAATGGATTCTCCTTATCTTCGGACTCAACAAGTACAGGAACCTCCTTGGAGTCTAAAGCTCGCAACAGGTATTACGTCACCAAACAACATCATAATACCCACTGTTCGCTTCTTCTGAAACGGAATGATTTAGGTGTGAAGATGTGGATATAGATTTAGCTGGATGTCCGGATCATTACTCCTCGTTACCGAGTAACCCTTGAATAGGTTCTGGTTCTGATTTGAGGAATAAACGGACTTTTATTCGTCCGGATCATTACTCCCCATACCCAGTAACCTTTGTATAGGTTCTGGATCTGATTGAGGGATAAAAGGGACTTTGGATTTGGGCAAACTTGATGTTCTCTAGTTCTTTGCGCTTGGCCGTGATTTTTCTAAGACTGACTTTTGTAATTCTAGTCTTTTCATCGACATTACGTTGAGTCTGTCGTCTGGTAAAAGTTTGGTACTCGTATAGTCTCTATACGGTTCAGTGGATGAAACTTTTACTGTACAGACGAGCTGGAGCAGACTCCTTTTGTACTAAAGCTCTTTTTCTTTTTATTTGTACTCAGCTTTTGCTTCCGGGCTTACTGATATGTGTATCATGAATTTCGATGGATCGGTGGATTTTATTAAATCGTAATCATTTGTGGAACAGCCCACGACAGCTTCCACAATAATCACGACCCTATCCGTATTTCATCACCGTTACCAAAGAAGGGGTTTATCAAACACATGTTCATTTGCCTCTGGCAATACGAGGTGTTCTCTATTGGAGATCTACCACGATGGAGTACAAGTAAAAATTCCGATACGAATAGTACAAGTATGGAAATTAGTATTTGTCGAAAAGTGACTCGAGTGCTCCGAGAGCCGATGTATCTGACTTCGTTGCATCCTCTGTCTTCGGAGATGTTTTCTCTGACTCTGAGGCAGGGTGTCTTCGACTTAAAAAGAATGGACTCCTTTTTGTTTTATATCTTTCACTTTTGTTTCATATGTGAAGTATAGTTAGTCCTTGCTAGATATGTTCTCTTTGGTTTCGTAGTATAATGTCTGACACTTGGTGTTCTCAGACTGCAAAGGCTAATCGGTTTTTTGTTCAGTTCAGTGGTTTTATTGAGATTCGAGAAAGGCGTACTTCATTTGAGTATTGGAACCCAGTTTTCCTCTGATATGAGTATTGGAACTCAGTTGTTCTTTTGATATATATCCTAAGTGAGGTAGATATTTCTTTTTATTCAGATTTATTGGATCTGGGTAAACATAGAACAGTACGAGGTTTGAGGCCTCTCAACAATGGGCCACGTAGGGCTAGGTATATTGATAACAATGGGATCAAGATGATCATTAAAAAAATATATATCAGAATGATATGTGGATCATAGGGATCATAAATGAAATTAATCATAAACTGATCAGTAAGAAATATAATGGTAAATAGGAAAGAGAGCAATGAGAGAGGAATTGGGAAACGAGGTATTAAATATACTTCTTGCTCTTGAGCGGAATGTGATACGACGACATGCCGTCGTCGATGATCTGAGATCTTCCGAGGGTTCCTCTTCCACTTCCTGGTGCTCTCTTGTTGCTCTGGGTTTTCGGCGAGCGGCTCTCGAGGTGCTGAGTTGACTTGAGCATTGGATTCAGAGCATTGTTGCCATAGTCCTCATCGCAACAGGCTTCATCGTGGTCGATATTTTCCTTGACTTCAGTGGACTTGCAGCGGTTGGATGGATGGTCCTTTCTCGGGCACTGCTCATGTCCTGCATCTTGTAAGCACAACTTGCACCGCAAGAGCTCTTTGAATCTCGCAATGCATTTGTACGCGGTCTTGTAGACGTCACATCGGAATCTGTTGTGGGTCACCGATTCACAGAAGATGCACTTCTTGGAGGTGTTGAGGTTCTTGGAAACCTTCTCTTTGATGAATTCGATGCTGGTCTGCATCTCTTCATTGGTCTTCCTAGCCAAGGTAAGCGAGGTATAGCAATACTCTTGCTGTGGGACGATCTTCTGGAGGTCTTGTGCGGATTGCGTCGAGGTTTTCTCCATTTCTCTCTGACGGCACACAATCTCATATGTCCAGAGCTTGAGTTCGCTCGTATCCTCCTTGGTCTTGGCGAGGTCTGGGATGAACTTTTCATACTCCGAGATACGTCTCTTGAACAGTTCCTCCATGCGATTGTAGAGATTTGTAGATTTTCTCTTGGCGAGTTCCCAACTCCTTGATTTGAAGCGACAACTCTTCGAGCATGATGTCCCTCACAGTTGGTGTCTCTGATCCCTCGGACTGGTCTCTCTCTTGAAGATCGGGGTCTTCAATATTGACGATGCCATCGTTGGTGATGATGGTTTCTTGGTTGTCCGTCTCTATATAGTTTAAGGCTATATTAAAATTTCTGGATGAATGATTACCGATGTGTTCATCGTTCAGAATGAGTGGACCTGACTCTTTGAGAAGCTCCTCCGAGGTTTTCTTGGAGCGCTTTCTGGATTTGTGTGTTTCTTTGATCTCCGTGGTCTCCTTGATAACTGGCGGAGCCGTGGTATCAGTGTTTTCAGGAGTATTCTTCGGTTCTGGAGAGCCGTTCTTGGAATACTTGTTAGATTTGTTGCTCAAATTGATTGAACTGTATAACCCTTAAAAAAGGAATTGATTATCGATTAGATGATTTACAGTGCATAATGATAATTCAAAGGTAATATGATTGGGTGTTGATTCATTTAATGAATTTCAGAGGTTTTTCTTTAATTTTTTGCCTTTCTCAGGACGGACGCGGTCAAAAGGACCTCGACTGATGGCTTGCCACACCTCACGGGCGCCCCTCTCCCGTGAAACCATCAGTCTGACGTCAGAAATTTGAAATTTTAAGGAAAGGTACCTTCGGTTTCGAGCATTTTTTTTTGTTTGTTGAGCTCGTGGTGTCTCTCTCGTCTACTTTTCGCCTGGAATAAATGAAGTTACCACTGAAATTATCGATTTTTCCACAAAACTTTCCTAAATTGCGCTGACAGCACCCTTTTTCTCAGTTTTCTCCGCTCGTCACGTTCTTTCACTCATATTTTCAGAGTTTCAGACCGATCGATGCACCATGTCGTGAGGCCGTGTGAAGCTAGTGACGGGGTAGCTGGCCTCAGCGAATAACGGAGAGAAAAGAGTCGAAGGGATGTCTGTAGCGCGCGCAATAGAGGGATAAGCAATGTGACTAAACGATAAAACAAGGGGATTTACACTTACAAACCAGTTTATTCGTAAATAAACAAGGATTTATTCGTGGTTGGAGAAGGAATCGGGGAAGGAGTCGATGACGAGGTGTGGGAGTCGTGGACGAGGTCTGGACGACTTCGGAGACGTGGTTATTAGGTGACGTCTGGAAAAGAGACAGATTTAATCTTTTTTATACAGATTAGGTATCTTCGATCACGTGGCTACTCCTTTTTGTACGGAAAGCCAGGATCTTAGGGAAGAAGGGGAGGACAAAAGGCGTAAGTCCAGAATCGGGAGATTCTGGAGAATTTACGCCGAAAGAAGACGTGGCGAGGTATAAAAAGACGACGAAATAAATATAAAAAATATATAAAATTGATTCTGACGACGTAACGTGAAGAAAACGGCGAAAACGTTACGTAAAAAAAACGGCGAAAAAATCTGCAGAAGAAAAAGAAACTCGATTTTTTGGCCTAATTTAAGGTGAGCAACGGGCGCATGCCGCACCGGGTCTCGCCGCGCGCGGCGGACTACGGTAGCGGCGGAAAGGGCGCGACGTTTGAATTTAGGTTTTGAATGAAATGAGTTAGAGGAACGGAATAAACGGTAATAAAAGGGGAAAACCTACAGTTTTTTGTGGTGAAGTAATTTAGATAAATTACAGATTATAAAGCTGTAAGGTTGTGGGTTTTGCGGAGGCATAATCCACAACATTTTTTAACATTTTTATTTTCATCAAGTTCCGATTTCCTACGAGTTCTATTCTCATTTTGTTCCGATTTCACATACCCCCTAGTGTTGGAGTCAGAGCTGTGTAAGTTGACTTTATGTTTCGTCACGTACTTGGAGGTTTTCGCAAATTTTTTTCTGAAAATGTTTGTTGTTATTCTTCAAATATTTGTAAGTTGTTTTTTCACGCGTGGCGCTTACTCGTGGCGCGAAAACTACGATTCAACGATGAACAATTTTTTTTTCGGCTTAAAGTCGTTTACAGTTTTCAATGTCCGGTGTCGCTGGAATGTCGTCTGAAGACTCTGCTAGCATTGGGTTTTTTTTTAAATTTCTTTTACAAGCATTGGGTTTCGACCATCGGACAGTGAAACATTCTTTCAACTATCATGATGAAGCGAAATTTTACGAGATATGGGCCGGAATCGCCAAGAAATATCCTGCCATCTACTCATTTTCTTTTTTTGGCGCATTTTTGTTGTCTATCTATAAAATTGTTCTAAAAATTTCTAGTGTTATTCGAGTATCTCTAATAACATTTTTAGAAGAAAAAACTGCAAAAACCTCTAAAAATTACTAAAAGGCATTGACCCCCCCAACTAAGATAGCTACGAAGAAATATGGGCTTCTAGTATGTGTTTTATGATAGAAACATAAAATTCAAACTTCAGGAAATAAACAAAATTTTATGAAAAAAGATTTAAAAATATTCCGCAAAATCATATGTTCACTATCTCAAAACTATAAAAAAACAGAAAATAACAGACGAATGATTATTAATAATCGATAGGATGACCATTCTGGCGAGCAACTTCAAAAATTCGGCCTTCCATGGACGAATAAAGATTGTCGAGCAGCTGTTTGTCCACTTTCTGCCATGCATCAATGATATCCTTTTTGAGGGATGGAATGCCCGCATAGATTTTGTTTCCTTTGTAGATTTTCCGTGCCATGTATCCCCAGACGTTTTCGATGATGTTTATGTCAGGGGAACAGACCGGCCAATCGATAATCGAGTTTTTGCGGTCACCTATCCACGTGATTTGGCGTTGAGCCCGATGGCGTGGAGCTCCGTCTTGCTGATAAGTGAAATTTTTTGCGCGATTCCGACGGATAAATGGTATGAGACCTCTTCTGATCGCGTATCGATATTGGCAACCGTCCATCTTCTTGGATACAAAGCAAAGTTTGACTTTGTCTTAGGCACTGATTGCTGCTTAGACCATCACTCCTCCACCTTTGAAGTTTCGCCGTGAAAACCGCAGTTTTTCTTTTCTCAAATCATGCCAATAATCACGGTAGCCATCCGATCCATCGCAGTTAAATTTCTTCTAATCACTGAAGATAATCTGAAGACAAAATACCAGTTTAAGAAAGCGACAGTAATCCTTACCTATTTTCAGTCAGTTCTTTGCTTCTTCTTAGCAAATTCAACCAGATTTTCTCGGTGTTTGGCGGTCACATTTAGAACCTTCCTCATTTTTCGGCGTCTGATGAATCTTCGCTTGTCTCGTCCAGAAGGAAGAGGTGGACGACCCGAATACTTCTTTATACCATAACCAAGTGGATTTGCAGCATATCGATTGATTAAACCGAGGAAACGCTTCATTTTTTTAAAGATTTGACGGTTCGAGAGTCCGTCAGCCAATTAGGCGATTTGGCGATTAGTCCTTCTCATATTCACTTAGAGGTTTACCCTTCGACATGTCTTCTAAAAGCAGAAAAACGATACATAAACATTGAAACTAAGTTTAAAGTTTAAAAAATAAAAGTGAGCATATCATTATGTGGAACAAAAACACCCGTTTTTCGAAAAATTTCGAATTCTTCGATTGCTCAGTTTTACTTTATTTTTGCTCCAGAACCCATATTTCTCCTTTTTTAAATGTATTTCCATACCACATATGATAAATAATTAGGAATTGCAAAAAATCGAAATGTTGAGATTTTTGGAGGCGAACATAAGATTATGTAGAGCACTAATCTCCATATCGCCGTTGATTTTATCGTTGATCGTCAGATATCGCCGTTGATTTTATGTTTCGAGTCATTATGAACAATGACTGATTAAAAATCGGTTATAAAGTTCTCTCAATCTTTGACCAAAAGATGGGCAACAGTTACCAACAGTGCCCGAGCAGACACTTTTTGGGTATAATACAATAATTCCCCCCCGTTTAATATAAGAGTAACCCCCCCCCCCGGTGGAAGACTGTGGAATGACCCCCCACCCCTTCCCATAACGTCAGTTTTTTCCACCAATTTTTACAATTTTCACAATTGTAAAAATTTGTTTCATAATTTAAAAAAATTTTTCTTAATTTTTACGTGGCATCTTGAACTAGTTTCATTTTCATATTTTCATTTCATTTCGTCTGAATCTCATGGAAATATTGAAAGGGGGGGGGAATATTGGAAGGGGGGATCATTCCTGGGTCTTCCGGTGGGGGGGGGATTAGTACTGTTTGTTGGGGGTTGATTATTGTAGATTACTAGGATCCAAATATTACCCCCATTTCAACTGGCGGGGGATTAATATTGGATATCGACTTCGTATAGAAGCCCCCAACATTAATTATCCCCCACATCAATTTTGATAATGAATAACGTTGGTTGGGGGGCTATTATCGATGGTGGGGGGCGATTCTTGGAAATTACCACTTTGAATTTAATCAATCACCTCAATTACTAATTTCCAGTCAAAATCTTCGGAAAGTGTGCCATGATCTCCGAAACCGCATTGACGACATCAAGCCTGAAGAAAATTTGTTCGAAGTTCGTATTGATGTAACCGATCGAATTTGGATCGCGTGTTCCATTCGGCTTCTGATTTGTTGGAATACGAGAAAACAGTGGAGAGTGGGCAGAGCCTAGTTAGAATCGGTGGTTCAGAGAAGATCGTGAACGGCGATTATACGGAACTCGCTATACGGGATTTTCTGTTAATTTTCAAGTTTCTTAAGAAACGTCTTTATTCAATACAATTCGGCAATGGAACTGAAAATTCCGGTCATTTCCTGCAGTTTTTGGAAACTTTGAAGGGTTTTCTGTCATTAGAAAATCGACTTTTGAAGGTGGACGAATTCACTATTAATGTGATTCATAAGAAATCAGTGATCGCAGCTTTATCACTGATAGATCCACGATCAATTTGTCGGATAACATTGTTAAATTCGAATGGAAGCAAACAGCCGATGGAATTCCCTGAAATACTGGAGATGTAGCATTGGAAAACTGCCAAATACTTCGAATCTACTTTCCGAATCACTGGCGTTTCTGTCCGCAATTTCCTTCATTTTTCCAGTTTCTTTGTGATGCTTCAGTCAATTTCAGTGGGAGAATTGTTAGATTTGAAAAAGGTTTGTTTTCCATCTTTAAGCGAAGGTGATTTTTGGTTATTCGGTGCGTTGAACCCTAGCTATTTAAATATGTGGTTCTCTCCTAGTTTCCGGGATCTTGGCTTTCAAGTTTTCAATTTCTAGACCATAACCTCTCCCATTCTTTCACTTGGATTCATTTTCTTTCAGATTTTTCTGAAATTTACTGAAGCGAAACTGTTCCTGATCCTGTATAAGACCTTTGAGGGCAGAGAGCAGTTTTTTGAGAAAATGGGACCAACCGTAAGGACAAGATATGACGAATTCGAGTGGTTTTTCCGAATGTCGACCTCTGAAGATTATGTACTGTGGATTGTACTAAATGACTCATTAAAATCAATCCGATTCTCACGATTTTCGTTGGCCCTTGCTCCAGAATATGCTGTCATTCAAAACTAATGTAACTGGTGGCTGCACTTGCTTCTTTGTGGTGACCGTGGATGGTTTTTCGACGTGCCAGTACGGCCGAACTTCACTTAGTAAGGTAGAGCGAACTAAGAAATTCCCTTTATAATAGAAATTAATGCTTCCCTTTCCGATTTTTTTTTCGAAACGTTCTTCACTGCTGAAATTCGGACAATTTTATTGATATAACATTTTTGGACATTTCGGATTATAAAGTGCTCATAATTAACTATTTTTTCTGCAGGTTTTGGTATATTGATTTGAAAATTTGCACTGTTATACTAATTTATACATTTCATATTTTATTATTATTTTTTAAGTCTTTGAAAGTATAAAATTACGTATTCACAGTTAACAACCTTCCATAGTAAAATAGCGCCTAAATTTATTTTTATAAACTTTCATTATTTTTTCTTTTTTCTTTACTTAAATAAACGATTTAATTACCTGACAAGGGAACCTCGAATAGAAATCCTCCTAACTTTTTTTAAAAATTTGACCACAGGTACTTTCGACTACGGGAAATTCAGTACACATAGTGGCTATCTGCGCAAACTTCTGGAAATCGAGATATTTCGATCTGAAAATCCGGAGCTCTGCGCCCTTATTTCGCCTCCTTCCTTCCCCTTATTTCCTATATACATTCCACGCTGAATGAAAAACAAGCAGCGGTGCCCGAGGGGTAAAGAAGGGGATGCGAGTATGTTAAGTGTGGGTTCGGTTTCGCTTCACGGCAAAATTTTTTTCGCATTTCTGATTTTGCTTTTTTTCAAGTTTTAAAATTTTTACAGGATCATGATAAAAAAGATGAAACAAAACCTTTATGATCCGCCTTTCCAGACTCAGAAAAGTTGTTTTTCCTGTTTATTTTTATTCCTGTCCTGATAGATGTTGAGAAAGTTTTTGACTATGTCTATGCTTCCATGCGGACTTCCAAGTCATCGGCGGCTGGTTTGACACTGTCAATGGCACTTTGATCCTTCCAGCTACTCCTCGAGTCCACCAAAAGTAGAGCATCTTTTGGCATCGATAAGTCAAAAACGACTTTTTCAAAGAATACCTTCATCAAATGTTTCGTCATGATGTGCGAACTGTGACAGGTTACCATCAAATTTGATGCTTTGTAGTGGCTTTTTTTGGGGAACTTTCCACCTTTCTGTTTCAACGTCACGAATAACTTTGGATGAAGTGTCCCATCGGCAGAAATCAACGGAAACACTGTATAAGAATTGGTCGTGGACAAAAAGACACAAAATCCATCAGCAGCAGAGTTCAGAATTTCGAGAAGGAAATCGGCAAAAGTGGAATCCTCTCCGGCAAGGCTTCTTTGGAAGACATTTCCAATGAGCATAGACATATCTTGGAAGAAAATAGGTTCTCCATGATGCCACACTTCGATTTCTGATTGTGGATATCATCAATCGAATTAAGATGGATATCAAATTTGTTTCTCTGGATGATTGGTTTGGAAATGGCAACGAGGATTTGGACTATCATCCCGGAAAATCACGAAGTTCGGAGCGAGTGTCCGGCACAGAAATCGAGAATACATCCAAGGATTTCGTCAAAGAGGCCCATCAAGTCTTTTCCATGTATCCCAAATCCAACGTCTTCAACGCTGATCAAAGCGGATTTCAGCTGGAGATGAAAACTACAAGAACTTTGGATTTCACAGGATCGGACACTATTAATTGTGTCGTCCAGAATGTGTCATCAAATTTGGTCGTAACCTGTCACAGTTCGCACATCATGACGAAACATTTGATGAAGGTATTCTTTGAAAAAGTCGTTTTTGACTTATCAATGCCAAAAGATGCTCTACTTTTGGTGGACTCGAGGAGTAGCTGGAAGGATCAAAGTGCCAATCGATACGGTAAAATCGAAAGGCACACACGGCCTGCGATGAAAACAAGTAACGAAGAAAATTCCCTTTATTTAATTCTCTGTTTATTCTCTTCATTCGAGGAAAAAAAATTGAAAAATGAACGACGAGTAATTAATTAATATGGTTGAACCTATGGCCGGGCGGATCGTCGGGATAGCTTTTTTCAAAATTTAAAACTTTTGAGTATTCAAAAACGTTTAAGAGACAATGTCTGAGAGATTCGACCTCAACTGCCCATAGTCACAGTCTAAAAAAGTTGTTTCAATTGGTCTGATTTTTTATACAATGGGTACATGAGATGTCCTAAGTACAAAACCGTATTCAGAATTAGGCTCCGCCCCCTTCGAGTTGAGATACGGTAGGGGTATGTCGAAAAACATTTTTTTTTCTTTTTTGAGATAACTTCGATCTCTTTTCTGGAATCGATAATCGGTCACTTATGAAGCATTTTTGTAGTGAAGAACATTTTTCTAGCTTTTCTCCTTCCGACCAAAAAGTTGAATTTTCGGAAAAAATTGTTTCATTTCCGTATTGTGGAAAAAATATATATTACGGGAAGTGAGATCTCATCAGAACTTTATACTTCAGAGTATGGGCTACAAGAATTCATAACTCGTTGGCCGCGGTTTGGGTGCGGCCGTCAGTTATTTCACGATTTTTGTCATTTTTCTACTGTTTGGTATCATTTTTCCCATTTCTTGCTTTGAGTGATCCGATGGACACATCCATGGACACATTTCTTGTAACCCATACTCTGAAGTATAAAGTTCAGATGAGATCTCATTTCCCGTAATATACTTTTTTTCCACAATACGAAAATGAAACAATTTTTTTTCGAAAATTCAATTTTTTGGTTGGAAGGAGAAGAGCTACAAAAATGTTCTCCACTACAAAAATGCTTCATAAGTGATTGGTTATCGATTCCAGAGAAGAAATCGAAGTTATCTCAAAAAAGAAAAAAAAATTTTTTTCGATATACCCCTACCGTATCTCAACTCGAAGGGGGCGGAGCCTAATTCTGAATACGGTTTTGGGTATAATAACTGTATTTCCCCCCACAAACCTCGGTAGTACCCCCCCCCCTGGAATGAACCGGAATCGCCCCCCACTTTTTTTATTTTATTCATCCAAAAATCACGTGTAATCAATCTTTTTTTCAACATTTTCAATTCATTTCATTTCAACATTTCAACATTCATTCAACTTTTCAATCGTTCAACAGAATTCTTGAAGAACTTAAGTCCAAGAGAAAGAGATTTTGAATAAAGGATGAATGACACTGTTGTTTAGGTGAGATCACGAGGGGTCCTAAAAGGATAGAACAGGGGGGGGGGTGATTCTGGAATCGTGGGGGGGGGTGATTCTGGAATGGTGGGGGGCGATTCTGGTTCATTCCAGTGGAGGAGAACAAAGATATAATGGGGGGGGGGTGATTGTGAAAGATTACCTCTTTTCCGGAATCGCCCCCCACATTAAGAGGTGGGGGGGCGATTCGGATATTTATACATCACAGAATAGTCCCCCACACACAATCACCCCCCACATCCAAAATTAATCGAAAACATAACTGTGGGGGGGGGGCAATTCCGGTTATGGGGGGGCGATAGAGGTGTGGGGGGCGATTCTGTAAAATTACCCGGTTTTGTACTTAGGGCATCACCAGTACCCATTATATAAAAAATCAGACCAATTGAAACAACTTTTTTAGACTGTGACTACTGGTAGTCGAATCTCTCAGACATTGTCTCTTAATTTCGGAATTAAATCATGTTTTTTTTCATTTTTTTTCTAAAACTTTAGAAGCGCCCATGTCTATTGGGGAAAAGTGAAATAACAAATATCGTGAGAGAAAGTCCAGGAAAAAACTTAATTCGAAATACAGAAACAATAAAACAAAATCGTCTCACAAGGGAACTGTTTTTAGACAATGGTTGAGAATTTTATGAAAATTGGTACACAGACACTTTCGAGCATGCTGAAAACCATGACAAACTTTTTTTTTGCCCAATACTTTCCAGAAGCTGAATATTCGCATCTGAAGTTTCATGTTTCAAGTTTCAGAATCAAGTGGGGGGCTCCAGGAAGGTTGACCACATCTGGATGCTCCTTGATTTTATGGTACTCCTCGTCCTCAGGAGTCCAACCTGAAAAAGGTGCTGAATCTGGAATTTTGAAATAAAAAGAAACCCAAATCCTGCGAATAATCGTCTGAATATTGAAGACTTTCTTCTGTGGTGATTACATATTCACCCTTGTCAATCGAATCTCCTAAATCGATAAGATGAGCAGCAAGTTGGAGATCTTCTTCTGACAGCGGGACCCTCTTCGGATTGCTCTCCAGATCAAGGATATACATAAGAATCCGACGGAACTTGGTCATCAGTAATGGATAAAATGGATAAGATAAGAAAATGGAAACAAATAATGAAGAAACTGAAGGAAAATCTTCTTTTTATACTCATTTGCATGCCTGGAACTTTCTCTGGAACTTTCTGCAAGTTCCATTCGAGAGCAATGTGCTCTGGAGACCTCTAGAAAGTGAAATTACAAGAAACAAAAAAAATTCCATAATAGGGTTCGAACTTGCGACCCCCAGGGTTCCCCACCATCCCACTGCCACTACACCACCGCTGCTTACGGAAATGGAAGCATAGAGAAGAGTGAGGTCGCGAGATGGGGGGAGAACTTCAGATGCGATGAAACTTCAGGTGAAACTTCAGATGCGAATATTAAGCTTCTGGAGAGTATTGGGCAAAAAAAAAAGTTTGCCATGGTTTTCAGCATGCTCGAAAGTGTCTGTGTACCAATTTTCATAAAATTCTCAACCATTGTCTAAAAACAGTTCCCTTGTCAGGGTGCTGGGAAATTTAAGCTATGTGCCTTTAAGATATACTGTAGTTCTTCTGCTTTCTTTCTTCGGATTATTCCTTTCGGAATTCCATTCCATTGCTAAATTTCTATTTTATTATTAAAACCAAACTTTCAAAATTGCCAAATCTAGGCGGCCGTCCATTCCGCTTACCTGGAAGCAGATCGTGATGCAGCTGGTGGGAAGGAATCTGTTGGATGTGAGAACATCTCTTCCACATAAAAAGATCAGTGATCGCACGCTGTATCGACTCATGCTTCAGATATTAAAAGCGTTCTTGCTCCTTCATGGAGCCGGCTTCTTGCATCGAGATTTGAAACATTCCAATTGTTGTATTAGAGCAACTGATAGTACTCGGATCTACTTGATCGATTACGGTAAATATCCTTTCGACTAGAAATTCATTTTTGAAAAAAAAAACAATTTCATTGCGATTATAAAATAATGAAAAGCAATCATAAAATAAATTGATAAAGTTAACAGTTTAAAAGTCAAAAAAGACGACTTAAAATACACGTAAACTCGTGTAGAAGTAACATAATTCTGGTTTTTCTTGCATTGCGTTGGAGAATATGTTCTTGAGCAGTGCTACCCTTTTGAAATTCTAAAAAATGAATGGTAATACCCCGCACAAAGTTGAAATTGGTGTTGCAGGCCTTACTCGCCAGTATCTCGATAGATTTTTTTGTCGAGATACTGGCTTTGCGGAAACTTCATGCCGGTGTTGGCCATAGCGGAACCGTCCAAGGCGCCTCATGAATTTTGTTATGTATGATGAATTGGACGTATTGTCTATATCAAAAAAGCCAAAACGCAGAGCGGTTGCCCTTGTTTAACGGTTCGCCCGCCATTAATTCTGTGAGAATTGTGTGGTTTTATAATCTGGTTCAGCAAGAAAGTTTCTGGAAATTTGAGTCATCCAGATGTTTTCAGACAAACTTTCAGAAACGTTAGCTCTTTTTGTACAAAAAGTATTACAGTATTAAATTTTTTTTTGATATTTTACTTGACACTAGATCGAATGTGGAGATGGTTCACTTCCGTGGGCATACGAAAAAACCCAAGGGAACATCATCAAGCTGAAACAGACGCACATTAGAGAGAAGGCTTGTTGCAAGCAACCCGTCATGACGAAGTCAGCAGAATACACTAAGTCGCTCAACTATCACAATATCCCTGATTATGAAAAATGTTTCACTCTATTTTATGAGTGCAGCCCACCCGACCTCAAGGAGAATGAGCCCTATGGCTGGCAATATCGGTACGTTGTATTGGATATAGTTTTCTTGACTGAAAATTCCGCTATTTTTCAGTCATGCTTATAACACAGCGGCACAGCCAGCCACCAATGAAACAGCAGCTGGAACAAGGGAGAACTTCACCGAGCGGATGGTTGCCGGGAAAATTTCAATATACCCCCCCACCCAGTTTAACCCCCCCTCACTACCCGGATAACCCTCCCACCGCCGTAGAAATTTGGGAAAGTTCGAAGAAGGGGGGCCTTATTGGAATGATAACGGTGGGGGGTTTAATTGGAATGAAATATATCCCCCACCGTTGATTTGGGGGTGTATATTGAAATACCTGGAAATCTTTCAATTAGCCCCACAGATTTCATTCCGATCCCCCACTGTATGGTAGCTGGAATTGCCCCCCACCTAGGAGGTCATCTTAATATAGTGGGGGGTCATATTTAAATGGTGGGGTCTTCTATTTAAATAGTGGGGGGGGGGTTCTATTTAAATGGGAGAGAGTATGGCATTAATAAAAGTATCGAGCGAACTATAGTCATTAACAGTGAACAAAACAATTTAATCAACAAAACAACAGGTTAACAATAAAGAGAAATAAAATTCGAAATCCTAAGCCTAAGCCTGCTGATTGCACTTTTTACATATTCTTTTATCCGAGATAATACTTTCGTTTATAAGAACACGGAGAGCGGTCTCTTCATCCGGAATTGAGGTGTGGAAGTCAGAAATGGAAGTTAACTTCAAGAGTGACATACTGTAGAAATAAGATGCTTCGATAAAAATTTTTTTAAAGAAATTAAATATGAAAAACGGGAAAAAAACAGAAAAAAAGAGAAAAATAATAATTAGAAGCAATCAAATTTCAGCTTCCTGCGCGTTTGACACTCAGCGAAGCTTTTGATAAACAATTACATACCCCCCCACTTCAGAAAGGAGACGCGATGGGGGACTATATTGAAATGGTCCCACGCTCGAGGAGGCAAGGTGGGGGGGTTATCCGGTATTTATAATTGGGGGGGGGGTTTATTGAAATATACCCTACAGAGCGGTCTAGCTGTTGCGCCTCGCATATCAATAATATGACTGACGAGAGCGCGCGGTTTAAACGATTAAGGCCAGAAATATTGAAAACAGAAGAACATTCTGTAATTGATCGAAAATTGCTTTTTTTTTCCCGTTCCCAGTGCATTTTTCACGGTTTATATTTCTCTGTGACCTTATTACATTTGGCGCACATTATAGTCCAATTTTGAGGACAACCCACAGTCTATGGCTCTATAATTTCTAATGTATCCTCACAGAGAGTTATCTCAATTTCTATATAATTTATATTTTTAAAAATACACTTTTAAAATGACACACTTCATTCGTCGTATTCAGCGGTTGGAACTGTTAAAAATTCGATGTAACTCGTTTTACCCTCGCCGTGGTCAATTGAAAATTGGCAAGAAAGAACGCCTCGCTCATCGACTCGAAAAATAACCTAAATTCGGGAAATTATATAGTCACAGGATGCACCAACATACTTTAGACGCCAATGCGAAGGCTGCATTCATCCGCTGCAAAAGTGATAGCTGATAACTGTATTCAGTTTCTTCCAGACACTTCACACTTTCCATTTGCAGACTTTTTGAAGGAATTGACACCTGAATAAAATAGCTTTAACTCTCATCTCAAAGTGAACTTATATCAGTGAGGAAATAGTTTATAAAATTTTTAATGGTAGAAAAACAGAAAAAATCGATTCAAGTTTCAGGGAGATTTTACAGGGTGCGCCAAAATTATGGTGACAAAACTTTGGACCTAGCGGGCGGCGCGAGTGGCAATTTTTTCGCAACAATTTTTTCCCATTTTTTTCAGCATTGTCTAATCGCTAGCTTAATTTTTACAGAAATGGTATCCAATTTGGTACACTGAGGCTCCATTATTGAAATGGCGAAAAGAGGGCAGAGTGCAAGTACCATCGGCAAATCTCTTGGGATTGCTCGACAAACCGTTTCCCCCAGAAGTCCCAGAAGCGGAAGACCAAGAAGTTCTATCACTCCGGATAGGATCAAGACGGTCCGTGAACGCCTACGTCGGAATGCGCATCGAAGCATGCGAAAGTTGAGCACAGAGCTCAGAATCAGTCATTCTTTGATCAGAAGAATTGTAAAAAGAGAGCTAGGGATGACTCCATATCGTGTACAACAACAAAGGGAACCGCATCGAACAACTTTAATTTTATATGTTTTATAATCGTTTCAATAAACTATAGATGAATTTTCCAGTCGATTCGAGTATTTTTGTAGAAGGTGCACTTTGAACAGCACTTTGAATGTGTCACCATAATTTTGGCGCACCCTGTATACTCATCCAGGCGTTTCCGAATTTTATCGTTTTTTTTTCTTTGATACCGAATTAAAGTCTCACTGTGCGCTTTATGTTTTATAGAATCACTTCCTCATTGCGACTAATCTACCCTAAAATGTTAAAATAAACTACCTTTGTCTCTCCGACTTCCCCTAATGTTGAAAAACAAAGTGAAGAGCTTGAGAATTGTATCTTCACAGTACGACTCGTGTCGTCAAAATCCTTAACATAGTTCAATTGTTTTTTTTTTTGAAATCTTAAGAGTTTGAGAAGCTCACCTTAAAAATTTCCTTAAGAACTTGCGTCTTGAGTAGATACGTAGCCTGAACGGACTTATCCTCAAACTCGAAATCTAGCTCCTGTAAATATTGCATTTTATAGTAGCCGGCAAGGAGATATAAAACATTTGTTTTCACTAAACTACATATTTGGAAAATTGAATCATTGCAAATCAGTTAGTCTGAAACAATTGAACAATTGAATTTTAATTTTTTAATCGATCAAATGATCGGAAAATTCACCAAAAAAGTATTTGAATTTTAACGACCGACCTCATCTTCACTATGCTAAAATTTTAAAAAGCTGAAATTCCTTTTTATTGATCTACTCACTTGATCAGCTATTGAACTGTTAAATTTTCCTCTAATCATACATCCATCGGTTTCTTCCATCAGCAGCTTTAGTGGCTCAAACATCCCAGCATACGTAATCTTGACAGTACTAGAATTTCCATCTGGAATACTTAAGAATTCCTGAAATTGATTAACTTTACGGCGTTACGCACCAAAAACTCAAGCACTTTAACCTACATAAATAGTTTTGATAGGCAACTTCAGTGCAATATTATCTTCCCTGATTTTGAAATGAGAGAACAATTCGGGCTTAAGAAATACATTTGCTTGCTGAAACGCTCCATCATCGACGGTTATTTTGGCGCCGGTTTGGAAGGCGTATATCATACCAGTCTGAAATTTCAAATATAGTGTAAATCTTCCAGAATTCACCTCAAGCTCACATCTTTGAAAACAACAGTTTTGAGAATCTGTGCCAACTCCTTTACATTCTCTTTTTTCATGTCTAAGACCGTGCATTGCCCTGCTTCCAGGTCCATTTTCTCCTGAAAAAATAATTCGATGTAAATTATCATCCAAATGTTGGGAAATTTTAGCATCGGGGTAAAGTAGGCGCAGCGATAAATACAGCGAAGCAACCACGCCGCACGTTTTTGTGTGTATAGTTTCAGACAATAAAATATTGCGGCAAAACTTAAGAGCAACAAGATTTTGATGAAGTGTCTCTCCCAATTCTATATACTTCCTTGATATTTGTTGGGTTTCAAATATAAGGCTGAAAATAAAATGGAAAATTAATTTTAGTGTCGCTTCGGCTCTCTAAACTTTTAATTCACTACTGGTATTTCACGAAACCAAAGAGGTATAAAAATGCAACTGAATTTGCAAAGAGTGCTTCAAAAAACGTTTTCCGATATTGCATTAGGCTGGCGGAGTTAAAAATATAGCACTAAATCCTGTTATTCCTCTATTTATTGCCACTAGGCCAGGCAGACGAAAATTGCTAAGAATTTAGTATTATCAAAAGGCGAGAATTCTTTAACACGAAAATTATAAATATAATATTTTCAATTTTCCGTTTTTCGATTGATGTTCCAAAGAATCCATCACTCAATTACATCATCAACAGACAAGCAACAGTGGAATATATTTTCAAGTTGGCACGTGCAAAAAAAAACGGAATACGAAAAATTTGATAAGCAGCGCAGCATTAAGCCGTATGCATCGGTGTATACTCAACGTTTAGTATCTACGAGTAATTTTTCTTAAACATATTTTTCGTACTTATTGTGGCTCTGATTCAAGAATTTTATTTTCGGCATTTTTTTTCTTAAAATTTTCCAATATCCACAATTCATTTGAAGAAAAATATGTTTTTTTTTAACAAAAAATGGTAAGATCTAGTAAAATCTATTTGATTTGATGGATAGATGCCTGTTTTCCCAATTTCATATATGCTTCTTCAATCAACTCGTAAGACGACGAATCTGAAGCTTCGACTGACATACGAATCTTTTATTGCCATTTTATTAGGGAAAATTAATTTTCTTCAAGGAATTGGTTTAATTTGAAAAGGGAAACTTTCAAAAAATAAAATTCGAGTCATAAAAAATACGAAAACATGTGTTTCTCAAGCTCGTTTCCAGAAACTTGAATAAAAGGGAATACAACTCGCACCTACCGCATACAACTTTGGCTTTTAAACTCCAGGTTTGCTGGCGAAGAATGGAAGTTAATGCCCAAATGAATTTTGAAGATTTTTAGTGAAACTTCGTTTGGCGAAGTGGGAAAACAACAGCATTTTGCACTTAGATTTGAGAATTTTAAATTGCAGCTCTCCAATTTGTAATATAAAATTGAAAAATAGCGCTGGCTATGTTTATTGGATTCATTATGATTAGCTTCCGTTTCGCAAAATACCTGCAGGAAGTTCCCTGGTGCCTTCAAAATTGAAAATCCGCGCCAAATGACAGGGTTATTGTACAAAAGGAGTCCACTAACTCTCCTTTCTCTAGGCCATCCCATTCCATTTACGCGGGAACTCAATTTAAATGTATTCTTTATATTCATTTTTAGTGTTTTAAAATCACTTTTCGTTTTCAGAATCGATAGGTTTATTCATTCAAATTTATTCAAATACTTTTTTTTCAGAATATCGGTGATTTGAGTTGTTTCTAAATTTAAAAAATATTTTTTTTCATAAAATTTTCTGATATTTTTTTTATTATTAATGCCAATTATTCCTAGCCTGTCATTTTCTACTATTGAAACTTTCGGGTTTTTCGGAATCGGCCGTTTCAAAATGGGATCTCACAAAAAACCCTAAACAAATAAGACCATATTGGCGAATCTTGTGAGTCTTTTTTTAAAGTCTGCAGTTTTTCTTTTTGCTGATTATTTCACTCAAAATGTTGAAAACGACGTGGTAGATTACAAAAAAAAGCAATTTCACTTTTCAAAACAAACTAATTGTTCTAAATTTTATTTGGTAAGGCCATAAATTTCAGTCAAGCTCCAACGTGGGCTAGCTTTTCTGCTAGATAGGTTTATTTTGCATTGAAAAATAAACAGGAATTAGTGAAAGTGCATAAAAATCTGGAAAAGCTCAAATATGAAACAATTGTAAAGAATGAAACACTTAAAAATTCGAAATTCAAACATATAAACGAGTCAGCGGGGTGTCATGGGTTTGCAGTAATTTTATATTGTCTTTTTTTGCAAAGCTATTTGCCCGTTGCATTTTGGACTGTTCTCCATTCACCAGAGCCATTGTGAAGTCCATTGTCTTAGAAGTCAAAGAAGCCGCCCCCCCCCCCTTTTTCGGCCCGTTTTCTACAGATGGTTTTCCGGCATTTGGAGTATCATGTTATAGTATTGAAGCGAATATATTGAATATGTAACCTGCTGCGTAGAATCGTATAGTAATGATTGCTCTAAATTAACATGTTTAAGATATAGGAGCAGCGAAATTAGGAGTAGGTGAAACACAACTTTTTTAGTGATGCTACTGGACAGTTTACTGCAGCAGATTTTCATTTTGGAATGTACAATTGATTTGACAACAACAATTGAAATATTCGAGATATGTGCATTTTAACAGAGAAAGTGATCACTCCTGTGGATTAACTGCCAGTACTGCTCGTGCAAGCTGCTGCCGGAACTGTGCAAACGAATCTATGTCAAATTCAAAATCCATGTTTCCTATAGTAGGCATTCGAATGTTGATAACCGGCCGGAGACTTTTAGAAACGTATGAATTTGCAATGACTGAAATGAAAAATGTGTGTAAATTAACTATGAAAATTGTATTGTTTGATAACAAGGGATCTTTAAAAATGTTTTCTCTCTTTCTCTGTCTTCCTTTCAACACTTTATAATAGTCATTTATTGAACCATGTTCAAGTAGTATGTTTTAAACCGTTGTGTCCAAATCAGGAACGGTCGATAAATTCACTTTTTCGTCATCATTTGCAAGGGCTTCCTTATGACAGTTGATTGGGTCTTAAAGACTCGTATATGTATAAATCAGTGAAGAATTTTAAGAGTAATGCAGTCTTACGGAACCTTTTTTTGAACAGCATAGCTTTGAGTTATTATTAATGTATTCATGAATTACATTTTGAACTGTAATTTTTGTTGATTCCTCCATTAACAGCAGGGAAATTCCTTTTTTAAATATACTCTCGTAATTGCATTTTCCAATTGCAGAGCGCGGAAGAATCGTCGAAGCCAACCAATCCCACAGCTTCTTTAGATTTGTTTTTCTTAGTTTGCTTTGCTACTTTTTCTTTAGTATTTGACGTATTCGAATCTAGTCAGTAAATTGTAACTTTTAATACTTTGTTTCATGAAACGAGCTCAAATTAACGGCTAATAAGATACTTAAAGCGGGTTGTTTCTCGTCGGTGGCTTTGTACGGATCCACGCCAATGCAGCATTCAAGAGATTATCATCACGCTTTATAATTAATGGACAGACGCTCATATTGCCCAGAACCCAGAAAGTGAGAATGGGAGGTCGAAAAATCAAGTTTGAGATTCTTTTGATAAACCGGAAGTAAAGAAGATTGAATTGCAACTAAGTTCTCGATCTTGACCGTAGTTTATCTAACTTCCTTATTAAACTTGATCTTTGCGCAAGTCAAATGAGATCGGTCAGGTTCAATGATAACATTGCCTAACGCGAACCCACAAACGAAAGAAAAATTGGGCATAACAGTGCTAGAGGATGCCCTTCAAAATGTTCAAAACGCAAGCACTCACAAAATACTTGGAATAAAAAAACATCCTGGAAAATCTCCTGGAAACCCTTAAAATACAGCTCACTAAGGCTTCCAATTGGGCGAAATTTCGGCCGTCTCGTCTCGTTTTGAATTCGTCCGTCTGACGCAGAGATAAACATTGTGTTGGTATGCATGCACAACTTTATTGCGTATGACGAATGAATACGAGATGAAAGGCGAGGAGACGAAAAACGAGATGAAAGACGACTTTTTGTCTTCGTCTATTAACCGCAAGAAATTCTCTGGAAATTCGTAGTGAGGTTATACATTGGTGGAGTACTGTATTTGTATACAACCCAAACTGTAACGTTCGAAGAAAATTAATTACGTAAATCTCACAACTCTTAATATCGCACTTATATACATATAGATGAAGACCAAATCAACAAAAATGAGGGGGCCTTTGCAAGCAATGACGAACGCGGGTTTTAAAAATTCGTTTTTCGCTGGATCCTGAATCAAAAAAAATTGTATACACATTAGGCACTTCCCACAACTTAATCAATGCGGTTTGCTACACATCACAATTTTTAAAAAGTACTTTTCTTTTATTAATTTCTGATATTTAATTTGATAAATACTAGGCGAGTTGAACAGGTGAAACAGCGCCGGAAGAGGCCTTTTGGGAAAATAGCGATGAATCTCCTTTTCAACCGAGTGAGATCGCTTCCGAACCTGAACTGTACCAATTTCCGCAAAACGGCGGCGGATACATGTTTTTAATTTTTGAATTAGGCACATTGCATTATTCTTACTATAATACTCGAAAATTGGTTATTTCTCTACGAAATTCCGAACTAAAATTATAAAAAATTTAATAGAAACGTAAATCATTGAGGAAAACGAACTGCGTAAACGCGCTCCCATTTACTCTGTTGGAACCTCGGCGGATTCATGACGAAACAGAGTGGCATGTAGAGTCCGCGCTGCTTTTCCCGGTTCAACTTGCAAAGTACAGCTTTAAAGAATGCTCTCGCCGCGACGACACAGTGTTAAATGTTCTGTTTTCTCAGAATTTATACATAAAGAAATTTTTATCGCATCACCGTCTATTAACGAGTTTTTCAACAAATTTGAAATACGTTCAAAAACAAAAATCACAATGTACGACGTTGTCCATTGCGCGTTTCCACAATTTGAGCAAGCGGATTTTTTTCTTTAGTACATTTTGCAACGGAACATTTCAATATTGCGAATTCAACTGAAAATGCGAATTCGAGCATGTTCCAAGAAAAGACTAAAAGCTAAGAAATGTGCATCTATTTATAACTTCAACGCATGAGAACATTCAAAAGTTTTCGCTGACGTTTATAACATTTTTTTTGCAAAAACTTGAAACTTTTAGACTGAAATTTTAACATCTTAATAGTCTTAGAAACAGGTATTGCAAATAAATATATAGGTGACCTTTTTCATATTCGTTTCCTAGAGTAAGTTCCCTTGTCAGCGTAGAAGCGTTTCACAAAAATATTGTATTTAAAATGTATAATTTATTCGACATCTGAAATAAAATTATAGTAAGACAATACCTATATTTACATTCCACGCAATATCCTGTTTACTGTTTGCTGCTTCTACCAGTTTTTGATTCATTATTGCTTCCAATGTTTCTTTTTCCTCATTGGTAAGATCATCAGCTTTCTTGATGTAATCAGTGGTATTACTGGATTTACAAGCTTTGAAAAGCTCTCCTAGAGAAATTAATGCAATATAAACCTCGCAAAACTTAACCTACCGTATCGGATGATCGTAGACAGGTCTTCTAAGTCATCGGCAAAACCGTTGGGAAGTCGCTGACAAGTAGTTGCGCAATCGTAGATTATTAACAAGCGATCTTCTGTGAGCATCTGAAGTTAAAATACAATGTAAAAATTACTATTTTTAAGAAAAACATGATAACCTATAAGTAAAGGGATGAGACAGAATGCTCCAGTTGTTCGATGAAACCGGAGCACTTAGAGCAGAAAGAAGTAGAACAAGAGCAAATGGAAAGGATCGAGTGATAACAGGAAGGAGAAGAAATACACTGCCAACTGAAAGAGTTAATAAATAGGAACAAGAAAGAAATACAACTTTACATATTCTCTTTGTGAATCTGGCAGAAATACTTGAAAATATCCTTGCTTCTTGATGTTTTTACGAATTCACATAGTCGACGGAATGCAGTTTTGTTGAGCCTAGCATCAGCAAACAAGATGAGCTCTACTTTTTCTTCAAATTCGTCTTTCGAGAACATTTCGATGCAGTCCACAAGTTCGCGTCGAACATCTTTTTCCCTAGAAATCAAAAGCTCAGAAACTAGGCTCATGTTCGTACTATTAATCCAGTTGTGGTTAATAGATATTGTATCCGCCTGGAAACATAATTTTCTTTTTCAATACAAAGCAGAACTATTTACTAGATTATGAACTTGGTGATACCAATTCGAAGGAACGAAAACAATTTCTCCAGGTTCTTGAATAAAGGTAATGACTTCGGCTTGTTGGAAGAGGTTAGGGAATTGTCGGATATCATCGACAAACCCAGTTTCCGAGATGTTGTGCTTGAACAATTGTTCCCTTCCAGGAGGCATCATTAACCATTCTTTGCGACCACAAATATTAGCAGACCAGCTGTGAGATGAGACTACATCAGAGTGAAATCTTGTCCTATAATCATGCATTTAACATGTAGCCACTGTTTAAAAAATATATCAACCATGATCCCGTGCTTCCAATATAAACAAAACGGTAGTCATCGCCAAAAGGGTTATCATTATTTGATGTGGTCCAGCTTTCACAGTTAACAAAGTCACGAGAAAAGAATGGATGCAAATGATACATAGACGTTCCATATCTATGTGTAATTACGATTAAGATCGGATAGATTTCTTATAAACAAAAGCCTCACTCATTCTGGAAGTGCCAATCTTTCAGGTAGACTCCTGGATCATTCATGGTTTCTAAGAACTCAGCCAGATTAGTATATCTGTATTCACTTCCATTGACTAGAATAGGGACATTCGACATACCTGAAGAGCTGATACTCTCGAAAAGCGAAAATTGTATTATAAAGACGTTACCGTAGGATCTTTTTAAATATTCTATGTTCGGTTTCCCATCATGTGAAACCCATTTTTTTATAGCAGGCCAATCGGCTGTGCTCCAGTCACAAAGTATGAAAGGTTTATTTTGGAAGCCAAACTTCACTAATAATTCGAGCCAGGACGTTGACGGATCAGATATGCGCTCAATTTCGGGCATGAGCTGGAACAATATAATGCTAATCTAGGGAGTTTAAGAGATGATGACAATATCCTTTCAGAACATATAGAGTGAACAGTAAGAGCACTGTGGAATCTTTATGCGTAACGTGTCTAGGGTTGCCAAAATAAAAACACCGTTCATGCTCTGGCTCTAAGTATTTTCTATATTTAATAACGAATACTGTCTCTCTTAGAAAATCTTTTCGTAATTTGTCGTTAATTTCTAATTCTTTCATATCAGACCGAAAACACGGTAATGAATTTCACATTACGCTAGAGGTTTCTGCGGAAAAACCGAAAACGGAATAATTGAACATGCCCTGTACACTCCGATGCAAGCTGAAAAATAGCGCGGGATGCCCTGCACGGTTTCTAGAACATGGTCTCAATCTCTGTTTTTCTGTTGCCGATTACCAAATAGAATCGCGAAGCCTTAGAGCCAGGCATTGATGCTAAAGTCGTGGACGCTAGATTCTCTCAAAAACAATTATTCAAATCTATAGCATAACCAAATGAAAAACATACATTTTGAATTTGAACTTTAATGAGTTGACACACTACGAATTTTAATAATGTTTGCTAGTGTAAAAAAAATGAAAAAAAGAAGTTAAAAAGCACTGAGCAACGGCACTGGAACGACACGAAAATTCATTGAGCACGAATCATTAACCGTGCCTTGAGATCTGTGCTGACGTGTTTCTTCAAATGGGACGCGCTATTGGCGCATTCCTGGCGTTCGTGCGTGCAATTTCTCAAAAGTGGCGGATGCACCGCCCTGTGTATCAAATGCTCAAATTTTAGCGTAATTCTCTGCTAAATTAAATATTTCAGGATGATTAACATTCCAACATCGATTCTGTGCCGTTTGGGAGCGAGATTGTCAATTTCGCGTACTTTTGGAACAACGGTTGTCACCAAAGTGAGTATTAAGCATTCATGGAAGTTTTTGATATTTAGAATTTTTTAATGTTGCATAGTTAGTTCTAATACATCTAACTAATTGAAATGTAGAAAGTTTAATAATAAAACAAACATGATCTGATATGATCGATTATTTGAAACGAGCATGCAAGTCTTTGAGCCTGATCATCGGCTCTACGTGATCAAAGTCCCAAAATGCCGATCCCAAATCCCAAATCCCAAAATCGACTTTTCCAGTCCGAGGCTAAGACTCCAATTCAAAAGTTGGGATGGGAGTATCTCATGAAGCAACGCGCCAAAAATCGTCCAATTGCCCCACATCTTACTGTCTACCAGCCACAACTCACCTGGATGCTTTCTGGTTTCCACAGAATTAGTGGATGCGTAATGGCTGGTACTCTCCTTTTTGGAGGAATTGGATTTGCGGTTCTTCCATTCGACTTCACCACCTTCGTAGAGTACATTCGTAGCTGGAACTTGCCTTGTGCTCTCACTGCTGTTTTCAAGGTTTAGTTCGCGTCTTTCTTATGGGGTTATTCATGAAAAGCACGGAAAGCATTTTAATGCAAAAAACTGCATTTTTTTGCATTAAAATGTAATCGTGAATAACATTAAAGTGGTATTTTTTGCATTAAAATGCTATTGTGCTTTTCATAAATATCCCCATTAAAATAAACTCAATAATGCACCGATGGCGCCATGGCTCAGTGATATTTCGATATATTTCAATCATCTGTTTTTAGTATATTATCGCGTTCCCAATCATCTTCCATACTCTTAATGGCATCCGATTCTTGGGATTCGATTTGGGCAAGGGAGTAGACAATATCGGACAAGTAAGAACAATGTGTTTTTTAATTCCATAATTACATTTTAAGATATACAAATCTGGATGGCTCGTATTTGGAGTTTCGGCCGTTATTGCCCTCGCCATCGTCTTCAACTCTTACCAGAACAAGAATAAGACTGTCAAGACTGCTTGAGCTCCGCCTTTTTGTCAAGGCTGCTTGAGCTCCGCCTTTCTTTTTTTTGACTACTCTCCGCGCGAACATTTAATCCGTTCTATTAGGGTGACTGTAAATCTACGTTCATAATTCCACCCGTCTATTCCCAGTTCGTCGATTTTCCCCGTTGCTTTTCCTTTTCGTAGAATTATCGTTTCCTATTAGAATGTATATTATAAAAACGAATAAAGTTTTAGACCGATGACACGCGACACGATGCTCGATTGCATGGATATGGCAAATCCACAAATCTCTTTTCGACGGAGGACAATGGCCACTACTGAGATGAAAGAGTTTTTATCAACAAAAGACCGAGGATCTAAAGATATTGAAATGAATCGCTCGGATTGTGTATCTCCTAGCCAACCTACGTCAACGAGAAGAATGTCGATCGGGGAGTCAATACAGTCTATGATTTACGATTGGGAAGAGCCACGACTTGATATTGAGGGTTTTGTGGTGAGACAATTCTAGTTAAAATTTAATAGAGCATTTTTTTCAGGTAGATTATTTTTCCTACCGTATCAGGAAAAACGGCATGGATTGGTTCGGAGCGCCAGGACTACCATGCGGAGTTCAACCAGAACACGAAATGATGAGAGTGTTAGGAACGATATTCGAGAAAAAGCATATTGAAGCTTTTGAAAATTTTTCTGAACAATTGCTTGCTGTTCCAAAAATCACTTTCTCCTTATATCAAGAAGTAGTTCAGACAGTTGGAAATACACAGAATGGGCCTTGTCCAATGTCATACGGTCGGTTGGTAAGTTGTTAAAAACATTCACCTGTCAAATATAAACAGTATAGTGAAAATCCTGAATATTTTATTCTTACAAAACTGCTATTTCAGATCGGTCTCATTTCATTCGGCGGAATGGTTGCCGCAAAAATGATGGAATGCGTTGAATTACAAGGGCAAGTGCGTAACCTTTTTTTGTACACATCACTCTTCATCAAAACAAGAATCCGACAGTATTGGAAAGAGCACAATCGGAGCTGGGTAAGATATATTTGCATAGACATTAGCAGTCAATATCGGTATCAAAAGAGGTCCTTGACTCAGCAGGGGTACTCCATGCTGGAGGTGCCATGATTCGATAATTACAGGGTTTGAAAAGTGAAGAGCCGTTCTTTTTTGTAGAACAACAGACTAGGCAGATGATATATTCATCTTTGAATATATATTAATCTCCACATTTTACTTTGCAAAACATGTCAATCAATTAATATTTTCTGCAACAAACAAAGTTTCAGGAAGATTTCATGACTCTCGGAAAACAAATGAAGGAAGATTATGAGCGTGCAGAAAAAGAGCAAGAAGTCCAAGCAGGACGACGAAAAAATAACCGACGTTGGTCAATGATTGGAGCCGGCGTTACAGCCAGTGCCATCGGTATTGTCGGAATAGTCGTGTGCGGCAGAATGATATTCAGCTTTAAGTAACTTCCCTTTGTCTGTGAATATACTGTATGTATCATCTCAATGTTTTAAAACAATCTCAACTTCAGTTGTTTTCTCATTTTCATCTTTCTCACTCTGAGTCTCGTTTTTCTTTTATCTTTTGACATAAGAATTTGTTTTCTGCATTCTTCCCCTTACGTTCTTTGAGATCTCTACTCTTAATTCTCATGCTACGAATTGAGCTTTATCTACATTCGTCTCTTTGCTAAATTTCCAGTTTTGATCAGCTTTGTATTTATAAAAACGGTTCTTTCGTGCGGTTTTTAATAAGAAAACAACTGAAAATAACCGCTGCAGAGATGAAAGCCATTCGGCTCTCGCTTCGCGTGGAAATACCTCATCATCACGTCACCCGGATTTCAACGGAGAAAACAACTGACTCATTGCATAACCGTCGTGGAATGACTTGGTATCGGTATGTTTTTGTATCTTAGTTCTTCAACGGCCAACGAGTAGTAGTTTCCATTTTGGGGAATGACCTTGTTGTCACCCCATCTCTGTCGGAAATGTTTTGCTTTGAGTGTAAAAAGCGATACCTCTTATCGTTTTCAGTTTCATCACTTTAAGTCTCCGCCCAATGAGAGCTATATAAAAGCATTAAGCGCTACTGGCATAGGTAGGTGCGATCAACGATGCGTGCTTTTCTTCTTGCTTCTGCTGCCCTTTTGGTTATTGGTTTCGTTGAAGCGAAAAAACAAACGATTACAGTAAAGGGAACTACTATCTGTAATAAGAAGAGAATTCAGGCAGAAGTCACCCTCTGGGAATCCGATACTCGTAAGTTTTTCGGCGTTCGATGTCGCTCGTTGTTCAATAGTTCAATAGATATATAGAATATATAGCTCATTTTATTCATTTTGTAAGAGGACTCCAATTATGAGGTGCTTCCCAGTAACTAGAACTAGAAACTAGAATTTCGCAATTAGCCTACCATGTCCCACGTCCTGGAAAAAACCAAAAGTTTTTTGAAATCCCTTTTTTTCACTTTCTTCTAACGCGACGCCATATCGACACTATTAATCATGCTTGATACTAAACAATGTACTATTGTTAGAGAAGGCATAGCAAACCGCTAACCCCACGTCATAAGACCGGGGAAAACTCGATTTCAAAAAGAAGCGTTAACCTTCACCAGTTCGTTTATAATGTTTATAATGATATATCTTTGACAGTATACACAATTTCATATTTTTTTTTCAGTGGACCCTGATGACAAACTCGCCACCACGACCTCAAGCAGAGAAGGGGAATTCTCCCTAACTGGATCTGACGACGAGTTCACCTCGATTGCCCCATACATCATCATCACCCACAACTGTAATGTCAAGAAAGCCGGATGCAAAAGAATATCCGAGTACGTTATTCCCAAGCAGAAGATCGGTGGAATCTATGATATGACCTACGTGACACTTGATATTCTTTCCGCTAAGGACAAGGAGAAGTGCTAAAATTTTTCATTGTGCTGTCTTCACGTTATATAAAGATAAAATGATTTGAAAATCCCTTGATATTTGGCGTGACCATGAACTTGACAGAATGGCAACACAAATGGTGACGTAGAGAAACGCAGGGATACTAGGATGGCAAAGGAAACAGTTCGCTCAATGATACTCCGGTCTCACCTTCTTCTCGCTTTTCTGCTGTTCCGGTTTTCTGATTGCCAAATCCGTAATATTATGTGGGAAGAAAAGAAACTGCCATTGAGTAAAGATAGTGAGGAAATGTCACTCGCTTAGTATAGCATTTAACGTCTTCGATTCCACGTTCTTTCAGCCAGTGTTAAACTTTGAATACTGAGAAGGCACGTAATTATTTAATATTTCCAATAAAAATACTACTCAAGCCGTTTCTTAAATTCCCACAATATTCAAGCTTTTCGGAGAGATTCAATATTTGAAGAGAGCGTTTTAGAAAGTGTCGACTTCAGCGAATTATACTATGAACTGAATAAAATTCTTTGGCAAGTAAAAATGGATTTACCGTACCCAGAAGGTAACCAACTTGACATTCATTGTTAAATTTCGGGTTGCATTACGTCGGCGAATGCAAACCATAGACGGAAGATTGGTAAAGATTATTGAGACCTTGAGAAAGCGGGGTAAAGTTGTTGAATTCGTTAAACGAAAATAGGAGTAAGGGGAATGAAAAATAGACATTGCTGTCGTCGCAACTCTATGCTTTGTGGGGTTAGGAATAAAAATTTTACAAAATCTGAAGAAGCATCCAACGCTTCACCTGCTTCTGAAATTCCAAAAGCTTTGAATAATTTTTTGATGTATTTTTAAATACACTAACAGTTAACATTTTATATTAATATGCTCAGCTAGTGAAGTAACCGCTGAAGAGGCGATGAATCGCCTTTTCAACCGAGTAAGATCGCTTCGGGACCCGAACTGTACCAATTTTCGCAAAACGGCAGCGGATACATGTTTTTAATTTTTGAATTAGGTACATTGAATTATTTTTATTATAATACTCCTAAAATCGGTTATTTTCATACAAAAGTTCAAACTGAGATGGAATTATTTAAAATTCCGCAAGAACCGAAACCATTGAGGAAAAACAACTGCGTAAACGCGCTCCCACGCACTCTAGTGAAACACCGGAGTACTCCTGGCGAAACAGAGTGAAATGTAGTGTCCTCGCCGCTTTCCCCGGTTCAAATTACTGAGTTTCATGGGAAAATGGGAATGTTTACTGGTTAAGATACTTGAAATATATGAGCTCAGCAATTTCTACCTATGAAACAGTTGCGAAGTAATTGTTTTGGAGAAACGGGGAGGAACGCTTTTCATTGACATTCAAAATTCGTTTCGTGATCACTTTCGGCAAAAACGGAAAGTTATGTGAAATTGTTTCGAGGAAATGGCGGCGAAAAACGTTGAAATTTGATTCCACCTGATATTCATCGCCGTTTCACAGGTAGAAATCGCTGATTAACTTATTATCCATCCGCGAGGACGTGATTTTTCGTTGAAAGGCGCTGTTTGGGTCTCGTTAGGGGATAGCGCGTTTTAACGCGCTAATTTTAAAATTGTAAGAAAGCGTTTGTGATTTCTTTTCGAAAATTCAAGCGAATATTGGAATTTTTCTATATTTTGCTTCAAAAATCATGTTTTTAAAATTAATTTTTATTGTCAAATTTCTTAAACTGAATAAATCACAAACGCAGTGTGTACGCTTTCTTACAACTTTTAAATTAGCGCGTTAAAACGCGCTATCCCCTAACGAGACCCAAATAGCGCCTTTAAACGAAAAATCACGTCCTCGCGGATGGATAATAAAATTTTTTTTTTTTTTTTTTTTTTTTTTTTTTTTTTTTTTTTTTTTTTTTTTTTTTTTTTTTTTTTTTTTTTTTTTTTTTTTTTTTTTTTTTTTTTTTTTTTTTTTTTTTTTTTTTTTTTTTTTTTTTTTTTTTTTTTTTTTTTTTTTTTTTTTTTTTTTTTTTTTTTTTTGACATAAAAAAAAAAAAAAAAAAAAAAAAAAAAAAAAAAAAAAAAAAAAAAAAAAAAAAAAAAAAAAAAAAAAAAAAAAAAAAAAAAAAAAAAAAAAAAAAAAAAAAAAAAAAAAAAAAAAAAAAAAAAAAAAAATCTCACATTAATTTTATTTGATCAGATCATGTTGGCTTTCAACTGAAAAAAAACTAGCTTTAAAATATTAATCAAGCCGCGGTAGCTGCAGAATTCTTTCTGCTCTTCTCACAATAGCATTCTAATGGATATAAAAAGAAAAAAAAAAAAAAAAAAAAAAAAAAAAAAAAAAAAAAAAAAATAATTTAACGCATAGGTATTTCGTTTTCACCGATAATTAAAAAACTATATAAAAACGTTTCCGATAAAATTCACCGAGAAGGAATAATGCGAATTGCTGTATTTCAAAACTTTGAAACGTTTAGTATGACAATACCATTGGTGCATTCTGTTCTGTTAGGTGCTGTTAGTGATGAAACAAGCGCCTAAACCGCGAGGAAACCCGATATTTTGCTTGTATTGGTTAAGTTATTTTTTGCGCTAATTAATGCGACCGTGATTTCCAAGCTGTTATTAATTAAAGGACGAGGGTATTTGAATGGTGAGTTCTCTATCCCCCATCTGTCTCTCTCAAAATACTAACGCGCGAGTTGCCAATTGCATGGACACCCACCCAAGGCCGTTCTATGTATAAGTAAAGTTGTAGAGTAGGTGCGTGTTTCTTCACGAGAAACCGAACTACAAGCCATAATGAAAGGAAAAATAATCAAGCGTCGGTCGAGGGCTATAGGAACTTTGCGAAAGGAAGCAGAATTCGACAAAACTTCCAGAAAACAACAACTAAGTATTTGAGTTTGAATTTTTCCTAATTCATCTTTTTCAGAAAAGAAAACATGCTCTTCTAACTTACAGTGCATGACGAAATCTCCAAACAAAATTTGTGATCGCTACTTTAGTCCAGGGGCAAATGAGGGGAGCTTTATTTTCGTTGGATCTTATTGCGTTCCATGTTAGATGTACTTAAAAAGTGATAAGATCAATGCAAAATTTTCAGTACCAATATTTGACCAAGCTATAGAATTGACAGCCAAACCACTGGAGATCGGTGTTCGAAGATGTTTTAATGAACAATCTTGTGGAATGGATGAGTATTGCTTAGTACCCATTTTGCATAGTTCTGGCTTCTGTGTCAGATGTGAGTGTTTTGTACTTACTATTAGATGACACCTAATGTCATTGTATTCTTTCAGTGAATATTTGTGCTGAAAGCAAGCCTGCAACTCTTATAACTAATGTGAAATATTTACCTATTGCCTACTGGAATTGCTTCCCTTATACAGTATCGGATGGGTTTCGCTTTATTTATCTTGAAGATGGAATGGAATATGGGAGTGATACTGTTCAAGCTTGTTGCTCAGGTGCGATTTGAGATTTTTTATGCGCCTCGATAGGTTTTATAGAGAACAGTGGAGGAACGTGCACATATGGGAATATCACGCTTCCTTTGAAAAGTTGTAATGAAAACTCCGACTGTTATTCAAGTGGACACGAACCAGTGGAATGGTGCGATGAAAACACTAGGGTCTGCTGTTCAGGTATAAACAACTTTTTTCCTTGTTCTATTCAAAACCATAATTTTGAGAACAACACACTGACAGGAGCATCCGGTGTCCGGATGGCATTCTATATCCTTTCATTGAGCCAGAATGCGAGAATTACAATAAAAATGATCCAACATCTGGAATTTGTAAAATGGAAAATGTGAATGCCACGTGTCTTTATGGGCATTGCTGTCCTCAAGGTGAGTATGAGTAAAAGAATAAAAAATATTTTGAAGTGCTAAAACTCATATAAATCTAGGGTAGAAGTAGGCCTACTCACAAAATCTGCTTACCTCTAAAATTGAATCGAATCTTATTTTTCTGACAGCACAATACTCTCAATCGGGGAATACGAATTCAGCTGATAATGAGTTTCTGCTTTACAAAACGACGTTCGAATCGAATGTTCCTTGCAATCCAGATAAACCTCTTCGTCGGATTCCATGGGCCTTTTGCGATAATTTAACTCAACGAGTAGTAATTCTAAATAACTCGCTATACAAACAATTAGAAACGGAAAGCGAAGAAAATTGTGAAAGTAACAAGTGAGCGAGAATATTCAATAAAAATCACTTCTCGATATATTTCTTTAGAGATTGCGAGGACGAGGACATGGTTTGTGTGTTTGGATCGAAACATTCTGAATTGGGCAGATGCACGAAAAATCCGTTGGTTTGTATCGACTGAAAATATATAATTCCATTAAATAATACTTTAAGGATTTCATGCACATCAGCGGAATGCTTGCCTATTTTCTCTTTTTTGCTTCTATCTTATTAGCGACTATTTTCTATCTCATCGCATATTGGTTCGAAAGAAAAATGTAAAATTATAGTTCTTTAAAGCATTTTTTTTTAACTTTAAAAGTCAGAAAATATCAAAATTATTTTATTAATAAATGATGTGCATATCTTGCAACCTTAATGAGTACTAGAGGACCAGGTCTGTCGCAACATTTTGTTCTTCTTCTGTGTTTGTTCCGCACCTGAATGTTTCAGATACCGACGTTTTAGAACTCGCAATTTCGAATCAAGGTCTACCTGAGATGCTTAGTTTTGAAAGAGTGGGAGATTCGCAGTTTTCAAACGTTAGTCGTCCGCTGCGAAAAAATCCATGGTACATTCGCCCATTCTTCCTCCATCGATAGTAGAAAGTTATACTCCATTACAGCGGCTCATTCCTAAAAACTTTCTGAAATAAACCTTAAATTTTACTAAAGAAAATATTGTTTTCAGAAGCTATAAATATCATGAATAACTGATTATTCGAAATCAGAGGAGAAAATTTCCTTGGAATTTTACAAATCGAAAATAATAAATAAACATATTTTTATTAAGGAACAAATAAATAATATTGAAATACGAGATGTGTTGTGCCCGTAAAAAACTTAACAGAATTGCCGCATTGAAACAATGATCGAGTGGCACAGCTAGGAATGCGCGCAAAATGATGACGCTTATTTAAAAAAAAATCAGCCGACAATATCGATTTCAGTTTCAGCTTCTTCCCGTACATCTTTCGCAACATTAGATTGTTTATCAGATGAAGTGAAATATGAAAGGGTGGAAAAGTTCGGGAATCCGTAAAGAAAAGGGAACATAGATGGCAATAAGCTATTAGTAGCCATTTGTTTGAAGAAAGCATAATTTAGAAAGAAAGGGTTAATGGCTGAAGACGGTGATGATAAATAATTAGTATTTAGAGGAAGGACTGAGTCGCGTTTCCATTTTGGAAATGGAGATTGAGAATCGCTATCCTCAGAATCTGCAATAGACGGAGATGATCTTTTCCGGCTCGCTTGTTGCTTCCAATCTCGAATCCTTTTGGCGAAAGAGTTGTGCTTGACTTTCAGTTCGGTCACATTTTGATTCTGTGAGAATACCTCATAAAATACAGGAGAGGAAAGACGATTAACATTTTAATTGGACTGGTGAACAGATAACAACCACAGGGGAGCACACGGCAAAATTTTCAGAGAGTGGAATACATCATTTTACGTATGATTCATATAGTTTTAAATAAGACTCACAGCGAATACAGTTTGAAATCTTTTACACTGAAATGTTGACCGTAAGCTTCAGTGCAAATTGCCACGGAACTGAAATTTAAAAAACCTGTAGAAAAATTCACCGTGGACCCATGCACTTTATCTCACATTCATGATATATAAGGTAATTATTCCCAAGATAGTTTAAGAAAATAAAATGTGAGGTCCGGGTATGAATAGTGCATCACTACGATATCTAAAACGACCTAATAAATATTACTATTCTCAAATGAATAGCAGATTCAACCCGTATGTGAACTTTAATTTTTCAATATCATCAAACTTAAAAATTTTATTTTTTTTAAAGGCAACCAGTGAAGAAGAAGCAGGATAAAAACAGCAGAAATTACTGAATAATGTTACTTACTTACTTATTTAGTTACTTAGTCGATCCGTCAATCGCTTGTGTGAGCGCGGATCAGAGCTAACCATGCCTTGCGATCTTGGGCGACAAGGTGAAAATTTCAGTGAAAAGAGTAAACCGGAAAAGAACGAGTGCCCCACAGCCCTTAATGAAAGTGCGCGACAGTCTTGCAATCCGCTTTGTGAAAATCACGGACTTTTGTGTCAAAGTTTATAACACGACCCGACAAAATCGACAAAAATAACAAAATCGTTATCAATACATCAGTTTTGCCAAATCTCAATTTTCAGATTTAAAGGTTATAGCCGCGGTATACGCGGAATCCTTTCAAATTTTTCTCAAAGTAGCGCTAAACGAATACGCTTACTATGCGGTAGCAACAATTCGAAACAAGAAGGTTACTTGATTATTTACCTGACTGCTCGAATTTTGAAATTGACATCTTAAAGAAGTTGGGATTCCTAATGAACGTTTCCTTGTATAAAATTGTACCTGGTAAGAAGAGACAGCAATGAATTCAGTGTGAGGTATCCGCACGGTGGCCGCAACTTGATATTATGTTTTTCGTTGAGAAACGAGGAAAAAATACATTACCTATTTTTACGCAACGACGCCATAACATTTAAAGGAGCAGACTATATTTCGAAAGTCAATTCCCACCGCGCTGCACATTTCCCTGCGCGTGTTTTTCGAACAAATCCTCCATTCTACGTTGTTAATTTAGTCTCCCAACCCACCCACCCAGAGAGAAAAAGAGAACGAACACCTGAGGGTTAAGGAATAAGAAATAATAGTCAATTTTTTTCCAGAAGCTAGCAAGAAGAGATTTCTTACGCAATTAGCAGAACAAGCTGGTCCGCAACTGAAAGGTTTAGTGGATCAATTAAGCTCAGTTCCATTCGATTCAAAAGCTCCGTCTACAACCAGGCTGTATAAGTCTTCAAACCAGAAGAGAATTCAATGGATTGACGAAAGGCAACTTCCAATGAACGAGAACTCGTTCATTTTATACTTAGTAGAAAAATCCAGATACACGGGGAGCAGCGCATTAGCGAACATTTCAGCAGCATATCAAGCAGTGAACCACAAAATCTCTGAAATCGGAGCATCCTTTGTAGCCGATCTAATAAAATCTAAAAGAAGAAAGGAAAGCTTCACTAAGAAAGAAAATGTCGAAGTAGACATAAAAGACATCGACAAAATAGTAGAAGCAGCACTTAACGCCGACGATCCAGCTAGAGACAGAGATGCTGTATTAGCAATAGTTTCGTTTCACGCACTACTGCGAGTCAGTGAAGTAGCGACGCTCAAATGGGAAAGACTCATCAGAGAAAACAACATGCTGGAAGTCAAAGTGGAGAGAGCAAAAAACGATCAACTAGGATACGGGAGATCGACGTTTTTCAAATGCGAAGAAGGCAGTGGCATGGATAGAATCATACTAAGATGGAAACAAAGAACCGAAAAACAAGGAAGCAAATTCGTTTTTCCAAATTTGCTTGGAACAGATCAACTTTCCGTCAGTTCTATCTCCGCTCTCGCTTCCAAGCTTTTGATGAAAATAGGGAAAAAAGGTGCAACGCACCACTGTTTCAGAAGAGGAGGAGCGAATTACATGAGGAATCAAGGTTTTCGCCCAGAAGAAATACAACAACGAGGAAGGTGGAGATCGCTCGCTGGACTCTCCAGGTACCTGAGGGATAACCCAGTAGCCCAAGGTTGCAGAAGATCGTCAAGTGAGCCGAAATAAATAAGAACCATTTCGAAATCCACATTAGCCTAATAATGGTACATATGAGACTCCCTTAGTTTTCTCTTAAATTACCACGAATTTAATTTTTTTGTTGCTCAACTCTAACACCATTTATTAATTCTCGTTTTTTTGCTCATGTTACTTCGTGAATATATAATAGAAACCCAGTTCCAATCTTCCGTTCATCAAAAACCTAGTTATTCAGTTGTTACAAATATCATACGTGTCATTTATTATTTTGTTTTTCTCTCCCCACCCACGTTTTTCCATATCCTTCTCTGATCTTATTTATCGTTCAGGTCAAAATATCGTTGAGTTGTACTAACGTAATAGCGTTGTTGTTAATATTAATAAGCATAATATTGTTGTTGTCTCTACTATTTGTTACTAATACTAATACTGTTTCGACCTAACTTAAACAACATAAACCAACTTATAGAATAAATAATTTAGTGCTAAAATACATTCTCTGTTATTGATTTTTTCCGAGTGAACGAAACAGAAAAACATATTCTCTGAGATCGAAGAGAAAAGAGAATCCGAATTTTGAGGGAAACCCATTGGAAAGTCGGTTGGCGACTCGAGAACTGTGACTACTGGAACGTATTTGTGCATTGAATGAAGATAAACCTTAAAAAAATATGAAATTTAAAGAGAAATTTCAGCAGACCTTCAATTTACCATGGAGGTACTGGCAGAGTCTCGGTGACTACAAATTTTGATGCGATCGAAACTAACAGAATTAGCCATCCAATCTCTGAAATGTATAATTGTCCATGTATTTCTTCTTATTCTAGAAGAATAGCATTTTTAAAGCTTACAATCCACTTTTAACTCCATCCGGGTGCCAACATTTTTGTGGTTCATCATGTTCATCGCCTCTCCAAGAGCCATCCCATTTTCCGTCGATAAATTTGAAGCGGCATTTCCTGGCAGGATGAAATTCTATCATCATAGCGTATAATTTATTAGACTCAAGTCCACTAACAACATATTTCAGTGTGGGAAACAATCTTCTGCCTGCTTTTGAGATAATCATCTCATTAACTTCCGTATGAAAGATTTTCCATAGCTCGTCTTGATCTGCGTGAAGGGAGATTTGGATCTGTTCGGACATTTAATCTGAAAATTATTGATTTATTCATTTGAATGCGATCGCTGGTTTTATTATTGTATTTGACCACAATTAACCGAGGAAGAAAAAATAAATTGAAAAAATATTGAATTACATTAAACTGAATTATTCATTATTTCGAGGATAATCTGAATTCAGTAAAACAGGCTATTGCGAAAAATTAATATTTATATAAATAAATTACTGAAAAACTCAAGATTCACGGAAACAGCAAAGGGAAAAATGGCTCATTATGTGGCCCAACCGTCTAAAAAATGTTAGGGAAATAATCAAAAACTGAAACGAATGAATTCAGTGTCAAAATATTACATAGAATGAAAATTTTCAAAAATCAGATTTTACCTAAGAATTTAAACTAAAAAGTCCGTTTCAGGTATTGACTTTTTTCTCCAAATTTCCAGCATGTTGAGCCACTTTCAACATTTTACGGTTTTTTTTTCCGTACTTTTACTTTCACAGTTAGCCGGGTGATGCATAACACAATGGGAGAGCGTCGGGGCTACATATAAAAGCAAAAAATTATGGAATCAATATGAATTAAAAAACATGATATACCGCATATTTCCTATTATAGCAACAACTAAAAAATGCCGCCAGATCAAACGAATCGGTGCATCAAATGAATAAGAGAATGGTATTTCCATTTTTCCTTTTAATAGTTCTTCTTCAGAACTTAAAATTCGGAATGTTCATTTTTATTAAGGTTTTATATTTTTTTAATTGAAAAAGGACTAAATTAGCCTTTTATATTTTCAAGGTTATAATACATGAAAATATTAAATAATAATAAAAAATATTAAGTTAGAGATATACATGAGATAATGTTAGTAATTTCCAATGTTAGTTCTGAATGAGGAAAATGATTTTTTTATGGGAAATACTGAGTGGGAAAGATCGTTCCAAGCTTTGATAATACGAGAAATGAAAAATTGTGAGTAAGCTTTGGAGAAGTTTAAAAGTCAGGGTTGAAAATAATGTGAGTGGCGTCTGACAAGGGAACCTCGAATAGAAATTCTGCTAACTTTTTTTTTATTCGATCACAGATACTTTCGACTACGGAGAATTCAGTACACATAGTGGCTATCTGTGCAAACTTCTGGAAATCGAGATATGTCCATCTGAAAATCCCTTCATCGCCCCCTTCCTTCCCTCTCTTCATCTATGCATTCCCCACGGTTAAAAAAGCAAGTAGCGGTGGCCGACAGGTTAAAAGGGGGGATGAAGTGCGGGTTCGCACTTCACCGTGCCTTTTTCTGATTTTGCTTTCTTTTTTAATTTTTTAATTTTTAAAGGATCACGATAAAAAAGATTTTAAAAAAATGCCAGACACTATCAATAGAGCCAGCAATTCATTTCTGGATTTCTGGAGCTCGAAAAAGATGTCAAGAATAGTGTGTCCTGTCGATTTTGGAATTGATCGATTGAATCGAATTAAATCGACAATTTTTGAATCGATTAAATCTATTCAACATGATTCGAATCGCGATTGAATCAAATCGAAAGATTCGATTCGATTCGATTCGGTTAAATCGAATCAACAAAAATAATGCGAAAATAAAGAAAATGCGCTCTACCGATCAATGCTTTCGGCGGCGGTTTGAAATCGTATTTTTTAAACTGTTTTTTAGTAAATTGCATTCTTCAAAGGAAAATACGATTTCAAACCGCCGCCGAAGGCATTGATCGGTAGAGCGCATTTGCACTATTTTTGTTGATTCGATCTTATCGAATCGAATCGATTCAAGTCGATTCATTCGCGAAATCGAATCGATTCAAATCGATTTGCCCGTTCAACAAATCGAATCAAAATTGATCGATTTTTGAATCGACACGACACACTAGTCAAGAAGCACATGGAAAAAGGAAAGGTTCTCCATCATGCCCCACTTCGATTTCTGATTGTGGAGGGTTTCTATTCGAGGTTCCCTTGTTACATGTTTTACATTTGATGTGGAAATTGGCAAGTTTAGATTAGTAGAAATTTCATCGGAAATTGATATTTTGTACGTGAAAATTCAGTGAGCAATAAGTCTTAAAAGTTAGAAATACCGATTACCATAGATTTTTACGTAAAATACTTTTTTTCTCATGTAGGTTTTTATTTTAAAAAAGCATAATAAGTGAAAAAATTAAATTTCAGCAAAGGTTTTCCGAAAAAAGCAGCTAGCAATAATGGGCGAAAAACGTGTTCGTAATACTTTTTTTTAACTAAAAACGTGGATGGAGCATATTGATTTCTCGTGCGCAAGGAAAAATTGGCAAAACCATCTTGTTCCGACAGAAAGCCTCTTTGTTCTTCTATTCTGTATAGCTTTTTAAAACAAGTGAAACTAGCGAGAGAATTATTTTCTCGAGAAAAAAACCATTGATTTATGTTCCAGATTGTTCCACATGATTTTTAAAATAAAATCCATCCAGACAATTGTCCATGTTTGAAGAATACAGTGCGGTCAATATCTATAGAACCCCCCTCTAATTAGGGTCTATCCGGAGAACGGAAAAAGATATCAAAATTCTGTAAGCGCCATTCGATTTCAAACACAAAAAAACACCTGGGGCCAAAATTTCACGAAGATACCACTTTCCAGGATTCTGTAACAACAAAAAGGTGCATCTGCAAGTGGTCAATATCTATAGGACCCCCCTCATTTTCTGCTGTTTGCAGATAGGAGGTTCTACGGAACTTTGATCTTTTTTTCTGTTTTTGTTTTATTACACGTTTTTCGGTTTTCTACAATAATTTTGGAGAAACCAGTTAATGAATTTTTGTTCGTTTTTGATGTTTTTCTTGCCATTCCATTTCCAGTTTTCAATAAACTACGTCTTTTAATGTGTAATTTAGTGAATTTGGGCTTTTTCAAAAATCGGGAAGGTTTCTAGAAGTGTAAAATTATTGTAGAAAACCGAAAAACGTGTAATAAAACAAAAACAGAAAAAAAGATCAAAGTTCCGGAAGACCTCCTATCTGCAAACAGCAGAAAATGAGGGAGGTCCTATAGATATTGACCACTCGCAGATGCACCTTTTTGTTGTTACAGAATCCTGGAAAGTGGTATCTTCATGAAATTTTGGCCCCAGGTGTTTTTTGTGTTTGAAATCGAATGGTGCTTACAGAATTTTGATATCTTTTTCCGTTCTCCGGATAGACCCTAATTAGAGGGGGGTCCTATAGATATTGACCGCACTGTACCTACAAAACCTTACTAAAGAAAGATGGAATGAACTCAATAGCTAAGCATCCCTTTAGAAAAAGTCTTAGCTTTTTCGCTTTTCTAAAATTAGCTGATTTCAGATCGTAATTCCGAAACGAAAGTGTTCAGATTGCAGAACGAAGCCAGGACGACAGTCTCGGAGGCAAATATCTTAAAAAGACAAGCCGAGCTGTTTATAGATATATAACATCACAATAGAGCTCCCTTCCGTTTTGCACCGAGTGAACGATCTCTATTAAGTCAGCTTTTAACTTAAGGGAAGGCAAAGTGATTAACCTGACGGAAATATCTAAAAAACAAATTTCGGAATTCCCAGAATTATCGGAAACAACGATCTGCAAAACGATCTGTTTTGAAGCGGCCAGGCAACCTGTGTAACATTACGGTAGCGAAAATTTGACCAAATTTAAGCCTCTTTAAAACATTCGAGCTTTTATGTTTTTGTGAACACTTTCATTCTCTCAATTCTCATTTACAGAGTGACATGCAATCTATGTGCGGAGCATCTTCCCAAAGGCGCTCATGTTTTAATAGAATCGGTGGTTTTACAACACACCCCTAAATCAGGTGGTCGATAAACATTATTCATTCGTTTTATGGCGGTTTGCTGTCCTCTGGGTGAAGAGATATGGTGGTTGGTTAGCGTCAAGGCGAATTGATCGCCTAGTGATAAGTTTTACAGTCACAAGGTAACTGTCTGTTGTATTATAGAATCTGAAATTGAGGAACGTACTCTAATAGAAGGGTAACAGGCAACGATGATTTTTGGTCGGGGTTCAAATATATTCTCATTTAATACAATTTGAGTAATTTGTCTTTGTTTTCGTTTTACAACGAGGTGCAATAGTTCCAAACTATGCTGACCGCAAAGTCTCCTAGAAATTGGATGATTTCTCTCTGAAATTCTGAAATTTTACCCACTGAAAGTATGGGAAGGAAGTGGAAATGGAAAAATTGAAGGAGTTTCACAAATGAAATTTCAGATTTTTCGAAATACCTGCAGTCAGCAGCTATGCAGAATGTTTATACAGAGCCCATATTTACAGAAAATTCTAAGATGGACTTTGAAAAAGGTTGCTTAGTCGCGTAAAAGGAGTGCGGAGTCAATCCATGCGCGTTTGTTTTGATCCTCCGGCATCTGAAAATACTACGCGTATCTGAACGATCAATTTCCTTGTAGTAATTGGTTCTCATTGGCGCTGCCATTGACCATTGTTGGAATGGCGGCTGTTACTTTAATTCTCAGAACATCCGGCACACCGTCCGTCTCCGTCTAGAGGCGTAGCAAAACGAGGCGAACGATGAGAGGCTGAAATAAACTATATTGAATTGAGGCTTCCTCTTACTTATACGTGTGAAGTTGAAGGAAAACGTAGAAAAATAAAAAAATTACTTCCCTATCTGGGCACCTTTAAGGATGTTTAAAGAACATTCTTGATATATCGATTTTGTAGTTTCAAATCAACGGAGCAGAGTACCGAGCGAGGTTGAACCGCATGGTGGACAGCTTCCCTTTCTATAAAATACTCATTTTTTGAAACGCACATCTTCTTCCGCTTAATTATATCACCAGCCGAGTGGAGTTATTCAAGAAAAGGGGAACATTGGAAAACAAAACTGCATCAGAAGGTTGAAAGTGACTGAAACTGATTAGGCTATAACTGAACAGGCTTCAAGTTCAATGTCAAGATATGAATCTTGGAAATTTTCAGAAAAAAATTCCAACTTTTTTCTTTTAGTTTTTGACTATTTTCACAGAATTTCAAGCCCATTGCACCACGTTTTTGCCGTATTCGTGAATAATTCACTTATAGGCCGTCCAGTTTCTATTATAATAAAGATTCCTTTCTCGTTTTTATCATTTTTACAACAGTTAATCGAGAAACTTCCACTTAAATGACTTAATTCGCGAATTTGAAAGACTGAGAATGCATTTTTTCAATTGAAGTTTAAGGCTATACTGGCTTGCAAGACAGGTTATCTTCCAGCAGATTTTTCAGAATTGTCTACCAGTAACCGTCCAAAATGAGTTGCTCCTTGTTCTAGCCATTGCCAGTTGGGTGTTGCGTAGGCTCGCCTTATCATTCAAATTAGCTTTGCAGTCTAAATAAAGTTGGAATCCGATTGTTGAGCGCTTGTTGATGGGATTGGGTTTATGTACAGGTAGAGATCTCAAGCTTGGGTAATTAAACAGTGAACTCAAGTAATTTTATTAAAAGCTGAAATTTTTTAAATTAAATCCCTTGAATTAACATATTTATGTAATAAAGTAAATGAATAATATTCAAAAACCGATAATCAAAACAAAATTGTTAGAAATGCGAGAACAAAACAACTGCTGTCATCACAGGCGGTTTAGAACAAGTGCGCTAGAGCGCATTTACATTATTTTTTAGAATAAAAAATGACAAAAACAAAATGGGAGTTAATCAGATGAAGTGAATATTGCTCAGGCGAGCACACTCCCTTCTGTTCCGCGGCGACAAATTCATCTGAAGCTTGTTGGAAGTTCCTGAATGCCTAATGCTCGCAGAGCCCTATCTTTGATAATAGTTGTTCTATTTTATGTTCTTTTCGTCCGTCCATTTATTGCACTTCTTTACAGCCATGCATTTCCGGCATTCATTAAATTCCCATCATACGAGCATCATAAAAGTGATTCCCCCCCCCTCCGGTTTCTTTGTTATGATGCACTTGTTTTATAACCTGGGAGACGTGTGACTTTAAGAGTTTATCTAATGACCGAGAGACTATAAATTTGGAAAATAGCACAGGAAGTTTGGGTAGAGACCATCGTCAGACTGACCTAGTCATGTAGATCTAGTGATGGGGGATGAACAGTAACGAAGAAGATTCCCTGATATTTTTATTACTCGGATTATTGTCACTGGGGGGGGGGGGAGATGTAACTATTTTGAACAATTCGGAAATTGTAGAAATCGCTACATTTTATGAAAAGGTTGAAATTTTGAAATTTGCCGATCTTTTTTTAGCACTCGTAGAGGTTCACGATTCACGATCTTTTGGAAGCTCCCATTTCAACTTTGAAGAAAGCTTCGCGTCTACCTCAGATTACACTGTGATACCAGTTTTCAATAGCTGAAACTGCTCAAAGTCATATGAATAGGCTCATCTGGCCACACAGCAATAGGTTTGAAGCATGTTCAGTATTTGCCTCATCCGAGAAGGAGACTGTCCTGCTCCATCGCTTATTAGAGCAAATTCTACTGCGATATAAGGAACGCTGTAATTTAAGCGAAAACAGTATTTTTCAGATTTGAAAATTCTGAACTAAGATCATTGTTTTTCTTCTAAATTGGAAAGTTGCGCATCGAAAAACATTAGAGTCCGTCCTTCTTATCCTTATATTCCTTTCGATATCATCTCCGCTGACAACTCAATCAATCTGCTCGTGGTGAGGTGGTCCATGATGCAATTCGCCCCTCGACCGGACACACGTAGAGAGGCGAATGGGATCTGCCTATTTGTTGGATCAGTGATTAGGATCTAAGAAGTGTCGAAGACGCGGTGGCACACCGACAGCACGGCTATAAAAGTGATGGCGAAGAGATTTATGGAGCTGCTAAAAATGCAGCGACTCCTCACAGACGCCTTCGATGACAAAGAGCACGAAGAGTTTGACGTTCTTCCGCTGAAAACCAGCTGCGCTTCCATTTTATCGGATGTAGATAACGATGTCGGCACCAAAGACATCACTTCGAGCGGAAGACGTCAAAGAGGCAAAAGGAAGAGTCAATCAGTGCAACAGCAGGATGCCATGTAATCGGATTGCGTCAAACCGTAACCCAGAAGTAACATGCCGGAGACGTGGCTCGGGCCTCGTTGTCTTTTCGTTGTGATACAGTGTTCCTCATCGGAGTGTTCACATGTCATAGCTACTAATCTATCACTATCCTGAGCGAAAAGAAATCCTTCAATTGTAATGCGACAGTGTTTTACTTTCTCTCCAATGATCTCCGTCTATCCACCGTTATGCAATCACATGAAACGAGCCGCCCGCAAAGCGCTCATACCGACTGCTGCTCGCATTTACAGCCGTTTCCGACTGCCCTGATGTACTCGTGTGGCCGATGATGTAATTTCGAGCCGGCTCACTTTCAGAAGTTTCGCACGCAATTTGGGTGGGGGGGGGAGGTTGAAACCGCATTTTTCCCCTAAAAGTTCTTTTAGCGAGAAGCGCAACGTTTCGTTTCCTAGCTCGCTGCCATTCATTTGTTTTGAGAGTGAGTAGCACCAACATAAAGAAGTGCGAAATCTGGAGAGCCGAGTACGTGCCAACACTTTCAACGTGCCGCCCGCAACAAATCTAATACAGGTGTCAGCGGTTCGCACTTGCCGAACACACGTACCAGCTGAAGATGATCGCGAATCGAATCTCTGAAATCGAATCATCATCCTCTCCCCCCCCCCCCCCCCCCAACTGTTTCCCATTGTTCTGCAACAATGGCCCACGTAGTCGTTGTGACTTCAATCGTTTTATCTTATTTTTAGATAACTGTAATGGAGAGCGTCGTAAAACAAGCCGACTCGATGATATATGAAATCGTTGAGTTAAAGAGCAACGGGTCTTGGATGAAAAAATTCCAGAGAGGAAGTGTGCGGTAAAGGAATGGCGGGGGGGGGGCAAACAGAGCTTCTTCTCCAGCTTCCGAATTCGCGTATGCATGACGAAACGACGAGAATGCGAAAAACCTGATTATCCGCACAACAATATCATCATCTACTGGCCAGCAATAATACACATTGATTTGTCTGTGGAGTCCATAAACCGGGGTTAATGGCATTATGACAACCGTATTGTCCTACATCCTACAGTACTACCTTGAAAGAAAATCGGGGTAAGTCATGGACGCAATTTCTCGCTTTTCAAGAAGGCGGGCTCAGTTTTTCCCTTTTAGAAAATCACTTAAAGTCGTCGAGAACAGTCCAGTCACCTCCCCCCCCTCTTTGCTGCAGTATATTCTAGAAATGTTAACTTTTTCTTTATTTATCGCGTGAGCCGGCAAAAAGTGGTGCATGCCCATGTGCCAACTATTGTGCTTAAAAGTATACAGTGTACTTTTCGCGGCTCTATTCATCTATATTGTTAATTCTCGAATTGATCACACCATCGTTTTTCAGGTTTCCGCTAAACCACTAAAAGCCACGCCTACCAGTGACCTCTTCCCCGGTTCAGCGTTAGATTCCCCAACAGAGGCCCTTTGGTTACGGTAGGCATGCGTACCCGCCCAGAACGGGGCGTGGCCCGTTATCCAAGCTTGATGATTGACGACGTGGTGCAGTCAGTATCTGTGTTTGTGGCCTACTCACCAACAAACAGTTTTACACGAATTTCCTAATTTTCTTTGCTCATTTTTTGCTGTTTATTAGTGTCGTCCAGCTCTGTCATTGATTTCTTTGATTTTGCAGATCCAATGTCTGATCGAGTGGTTGCATGCCTCAGAGACGAGCAAGACAAACTGTGGAGGCTTTTCCATTCGCATAAGAATGAGATGATTGTTACCAAGTCGGGTAGGAAGATGTTTCCCAAGCTGGAGTACGTTGTTCGCGGCCTCTCGCCCAACAAACTCTATGCGATGATGCTGCAAATCGAGCCATGCGATGAGAGTCGGTACAAGTTTAGCAGCGGAGAATGGATCAAGTCGGGGAAGGCAGAGCATCACAAGGAGCCCAAGAAGATGTGGCACGCCGATGGAGTGCGAAGTGGAAAGTGAGTTGCATGAATTTTGAATTCTTTATTATAGAAACTTTTAATTAATTCTCTTTATCTTCCATTTTAAACTGTCCCCTCTCCCCGCAGAGCAGGAATAACAGGGTTTTTCTTGTGATTCTTGATATTCATTGATTCTACAACGTCTACTTCGGCCAAAGAAGGCTGCAAGAAAAAAAGATTTTAAGAATTTTAATTCCCTTTATCTTCCATTTTCAACTCTAAATAACTTTCAGAGACTGGATGACCAACCCGATTTGCTTCGATCGCGTCAAAATCACTAACAGTGCCGACACCACAAACGCTTCAATGGTAACCAACCGATAGCATTGGAGAGTATTCTAAACTCTCGTTTTTTTCAGATCTTCCTTCACTCAATGCACAAGTATATTCCAGTTCTTTCAATTTACGAGTCACCAACGGAGAGTCCGTTCAGCATCCCACAACAGTCAACGCGTCTTGTGTCGTGTGTTCGGCTGGAGTACACCGAATTCATCGCCGTCACTGCCTACCAGGTGAGTTTCACACCGCAGAAGGGTGTGCGCGCTGAAATCTAGATAACTTTGTTTCGCCGCATTAACACCTGCATTAGCACGAGTGTCTGTTGTGAAACAAGTGTGCAAAAGTTTATCGGCATTCCCCATCGCCACTTCTTCAACGGGTCAAATAATTGCAGAATGATGCGGTCATCAAGCTCAAAATTCAATTCAACCCGTTTGCCAAAGGATTTCGAGAAGGAAGTCAGTCGGATCGCAAAAGGAGCACCCCGTCAACGGACGACTCCACGACGGATGAAAGTACCTCCCAAATTTCGTCTCCGCAACCGAAGAAATGCAGAACGTCGTCCGTGACACCACCGCTGGCTCCACGCTTCCAACCCACCATTCTCCCTCCACCACAGCCGTTCAACCCATTGTTCTATGCTCTTCCATACTTCTCCCATCTTGCAGCGGGAAGTATGCCCCCCGCGCCCTTCGCATTCCCACTGAGATTCCCTTATTTTGCACCACTCTCTTACCCAACTCCCTCGCCGTCATTGAAAATCGAAAAGAAGGAAGAGTCTGAAGAAATTGATCCAGAAATCAATGTGATTTGATTAAAATATTTGTTTTGTCTTAGTTCGGGTTGTTTGTACTTGTTCACTTGTCTTATTTAATTTTGCTGTGCTTTCATATTCCATTGAATTTTAGCATTCCCATAATATTTCAGGTGAAATTCGGTGTTTCACAAAGGAGGTACACTCTAATAAAATTCCCTTCGGGCTCATTTGAAAGAAATTATTCTTCGTTCATCAATGGTGACGCGTTAGAGTTACACAACTGATGTGTCACCCTTTTGTAACTCCGGTAGCAGGAACGCAAGCGCGTTTTCTTCCCTTCCTCTTGCAGATATATACGCGGTTTTCCTTTCACTTCCACCGCAGTTATGTACTATTTCCCTATTTCGGCTGATTATCATTGTGCTTATGGTCAAAGTCGAGTCTGAAGTGCGCGTAGATTTGCATAACATGCATAACCATTGAAGAAGAGGGGTGCGCAGCTGTCCTAGGCGTTGCATACAGTCGGCCATGTTCGATCAGTTAGTTCAGTTGCTGCAAAAGTGCTTCTTGCCACTTGACTTGAGATACGTTTGTACCAATGTCTCAGAGAGTGAGCAAACTATGGAGCATAAGTTATTTCGAGAAAACTTTTACAAATCGTTCTTTCTGTCCAACAGTTTCTGTTTTTATTAAATTTTTGGCCAGCATTTGAGTGTTCTGCCTTATTAAAATATAGGGAGCCTACTAATCTAAAGCAGTATGAGTACACAATAGCTTGATTACTGATTATTCTGAACATTATTTAGTAAATTCTAGAAAATGTTCGTTATTTTCGTAGTTGACTTTATTTGTGCGACCACTGCATGCACATCTCATAGTCAGTACAAATGTCGGAGATTTCTCACTTATCAGAGCTGTAAATCTGTTGGTAAGGGTCGCTCAAAATGCTCTAAACGATAAAAATTATGTACTATTTTTGGGAAATTCACTCAGAAAATTTTAAAGAAATTAAACCAATGTCGGCATTATGGCAAGAACCCAAAGATGCGCTCTTTTTTAACTGAAAAACCCACCAAATGTTCATATTTCATTGATCGTTGCTTTCTTGCAGTATTTCTTTGTTTGATTTTCGGAAAAGTTTTAACTGGCACGCAGCGTTTGTATATTTTGTTTATGAAGGGACAAACATGTTGAAGGAAATTGTTCTGTCTTAAATGGAAGTAGTGATTATGAATTTTTCACTTATACATTGCTGTTATGAAGCAAAAATAACACTAATGTCACAGGCTTTGCGCTAAAATCCGCAATGTTTCAAGTAGCGTTCACTTCATTGAGATATAACAGTGCCGTCCAAGACAACAGAAAAGGTTTTAAAAATGTGTGAAGAATTCAGAAAATAATTTTCAGAGCAAGCATTATATTTCTGTTAATTTATGTTTTAAAAAGTGTCGCAAATCAAATAAGGTGAAACATAGTGATTTGAATAATAATACGAGTTTTTAAAAGGCTGGCGAATAACAAAACGTTTAAAAATTGTTAATCTGAGTTTAGATCCCTTGGATAGCCAACACAGAATATAAATCGATAGTAACGAGTTACACGGTGGAATTAATGCCAGAAGGACATATGGGCGAACCAGCGATGTGAAGCTGGGTGCGGGAACGATTCGTGTCCTTGAATGTGCGCCGCTCGCTAGTCTTCACCTGAAACTTTGATCTGCATTTAAAAATGTTTTTTAATTGCAATCTTTTTTTTCTAGAACATCGTAGACTTATCACAGATTTGGTTTTCTTGTACAATGTTTCAATCTAGAAGAAGGTTTTTATTAATCACAACTTAGTGATTTCCCCATCAAATGTATAACACCTCAGGCGTCACTCCTATCATATTCAACCCTCACTTCCAAACTTTTCCAAAGTTTATTCCCAATTTTTCACTTCATTCGAGGGACCCTCTTCCTCACGACATCCTTCCCCACTAAAACTTCATCTAATCTCTTCAAAACTAGTATCTTAATCATATTAATTTCTTCACACATCTGACTTCAAACAATGCGAGCTTTTAAGGCTGTTCATGTACATCCGTAATTATTATTTATTTCTCTCTCTCTCTCTCTCTCTCTCTCTTCTGTCAGCTAAAAAATATAAGAGGCTGTGTTGGACCTTTTTAAAAAATCACATTTAATTTTAAAAAGTAGAAAAATTACATTGAGCGTTATGGGAATAAATGGCTGCTGTGCACGGTTATCTTGTTTAAACGAACAGTTTATTTCGCTGTTATTCTTAATCACGTGCCAGATAAAAATAATAAAAGCTTACGCATGTAGCATTCAGCAAATCAGAAAGAGAAGAAATGAGCCCCGCTCGTAATGCTAATATAAACGCTAAAAATGGACAATACTGGCCAATTAGCAGGATTTTCAGAAAGATATAGATTTACAAGTCGTTATTTTTTAAATCTTTGCTATTTGAAATGAAAAAAAAACAATTACAGAATTGGCAAGAAATTAAATTTTTTATAGAGAAAAACCACTGAAAATATTTATGAAAATTGGTTTGAATAGTATGGCCGAATTTGTATCTCCCGCGACTTTTCTCCCGATTTTCAATTAGTGCAGTAGATCGAATTATGTAGAGTGGTTATCTATTGTTAATAAAGACAAGATTATACACAATTTTGCTTTTTAATACTTTCAACCTTTATCGATTTTCTATTTTAATGCACTCAAATTCAGTGAGAAGCGAGAAATCATCGGTAAAGTAGCGATGTTCATGCTTGTACAATAGCTGTTTGCCAACCCGATTAAGTGCGTTTCAATCATTTGCTAACTTCCGGCTAACAGTGCGTTTAAGAAAATCACGCGTGCTTTGGCGGTGATTCACAGAGATACTTATTATCGCCGTAAAAAAGTTCCGACATTTTTTCGAGCCCGCGAAAATCGGGATTTGAATTTAGAGGCTCCTTATTTTTTCTTCTGAATTTTCAGAATTAAACTGGATTAAAAGAACGAAATTGTATTAATCTTGAATTTTTTACACGTTTCTTCGAATGTTTAAATATATCAATTTGCGTCATTTATTTTTTTTTTCGTTTCTTCTGATAAAAATATATCGCGCATAGCAAATACGCTGATGAAATGGGCGGAGCCTCTAAATTCAAATCCCGATTTTCGCGGGCTCGAAAAAATGTCGGAACTTTTTTACGGCGATAATAACTCTACGTGATTTTTTTTAAATATTCTAAACTTACAAGTGAATTAAATCACCGCTGGCTCCCATCGGGGAGATTTCCTTCAAGAAAAGAAAGGCGTTTAACCACATTAATTTGCAGTCTTAAGGAAATTTTATCCGAGATGGGATCAATCTCCAGCAACTTCAATAATGAAAATTTTCACAAAGTTTTATGAATAAGAGGTTAATTTCTGGAGAGACGAGAAAGAGAGCGTACTTGCGAATTGCAATTCCTTTTAGGGCCGGGCCATTCGTTCCAACTATTCGACGCGCCAATATTTGTAACGCAATAGAGATCGATCCCAGTTCTTTTATATTTTGCATTTTTCGCAGATTTCTAAACGCATCAGTTTAATTGTTGATAGTCGATCATCTTACGTCTAAAAATAATATCTGAAAATATTAGAGGTAAGGCGGTCTGTTTAGTGGGTCGTGTTTGCGTTGATTTGCTAGATGCTCACTTCAGTCAAAGGACTGGCAATGCCAAAAAACGTTCTGCAGAATAATTGATTTGGCTTAAATGCTCTAGAATTTCAGGTCCTTGATTTTTAGCCAAAAACGTGAATCTTTATTTTGAAAGTTTAGTGTCTGCTCTGTTCGTAGTGACTCAAATAGTAATAAATGTTTTCATGAACTTACGAATATCGTGGGAACAGTTGATGGAGAAACGGAATACGATAACCGTGCGCGATTGCAACTTCACAGTACACGATTCTTTGTCTTTGTTTCTGGAAATTAATTTAACTTAAAAAAAAACAGCGCTGCACTGTTTTCGCTCTGTCCACTTTTCCCCTGTTTTTGTTCTCCAATCGGCCCTATTCGTGTGGTCATATTTTTTTTTAGTCTACGGTACATCTCAATATGTGTCTTTATGCGTAGCAGTGTTGCGTGTTCTCGTACAAGCTGTACCGCCTTTTTCTAATTTCTATCTTCTATGGTTATTATAGTTTGTCATCACGAATTATTCTGATCCCTGTTTTAATCAAGTGCGCGATATTTAAGGTGTTTTTTTTATTTCGGTTCCTCCATTCTATTTATTTTACGATTTTGGTAGCCCTCCGGTGTTTAGCACTTGTTAAATCTTGAACATCTTTTAACAGTGAGTATAAAATTGAGAAGATTATCAAAGACGTGAGATTGCATCATCGTCAATTTGATTTTCGTTATAGAGTTTAAAAATTGTTATCATATTCGAAATTAGCTACTACTAAGTCATATTGATCCCGTTTGTAGTGGTTATTTGATACTGCAAACAAAAGCAGAAAATGGTAACAAGGCGGAAAGATGAAGAAATGAAATAGGAAGAGGAGCGTAGAGTTGCAAACACGATTTATTCTGTCCATTTCAATGTTTTACCTAACCGTTTACAAATATTCCTCGTTCAAAGTCTTGTTAACTGTGCTCAGTACTCACCCATTACTTGTTACTGTAAATCTATATCTGCTCTGCGTTTCCTTTTGTGGTCAGAAAACTACCCCATCGAAAAAAATGTGTTGAAGAAACTCCACAATATACGCAAAAACTGACTCTCTCACCACAATCGCCATTCGTGTTAAATTTTAGACGGATGTTGAGTATTTTTCTGATATTTTCATGCTTTTCCAAACCATTTTTGTTTTTCCTAGGAGTTTTTCTAGACTGGAGTTATCATCATAATTGTTTTTACGGGGGTGCATTTCAACAAAAAGGCGTGCCGGTTTTCACATTTTCGCACACTGTTCCACATTTCGGGTTATCTTCACCACAAAATCTAGCCACCACGCTCTTGGAAAATTTCTCGCTTCTTGTACGTTTTTCTTCTTCCTTTTTACATCTCAAAGATTATATGTTCGTTGCTGTTTATTTGCGAAAAAAACATTATAATCAGATACATGAACACTCCAGAGCCGAATCGAGTTTCCTTTTGTTTTTTTTCAATCTACTTATTTACAGATTTGTCCAATTGAAAAAAACAGCTGAACAAGTAATCCGACCAGACATGACCGATTCATTAAGGTACGTTAGCATGCTACTTTCGAGAATCGTTAAAATTAATTATAATTTCAAGGAAATACCACTTGTGATATAATGCAATCCCTAGTTTTATTCCAAAAATATAATATAACTCTACGTGTAATATAACAAAATGCCTAGATTCTCCAAAAAATAGAATGGCCATAACAGTAAAATAGAATTTTTACATAAATCATAGTATTTGTTGCCATGTTGGGCGTTTTACTGTTCCTACATGTCCAACAGCCAACCCTACTAGAGGCCGTTACAGATGCGCCACATTTTTATTTCTCGAGCAAAACCGAGATACTGACTGGCACTTTCGCCGGCTGTGCTACATCTGTGGCGAGCTCTCATTCTGCGAATCTTTATTACTAATGAGAGACCATTGCTTTCCACTGTTGGGCGAAATCGGCGTATAGTAGTCCAATAGTTTTCAAAGTTATGCAACTCAGGACTTTTGACAACACCTTTTTAGGATCGTGTTTTAAAAATTTCGAACTACACATTTCAAAAATGAACGTAAATCATAGAATACAACTTCATACGAATCGTTATAATAATTTTACTATGTTGTTGTGCCTACCCGCTGAAGTTTTGTGTAATCATATATGTTTCAATATGTAGATTTTCGATATCAAACAATTATTTTCTTGTTTAGGTGTTGCTTAAAAATAGTAAAGAATAAATTACTGTAGCAGTCATCATGACCATTGTAGGACGATCACGCGGCTACTCAAATTTCAATGAGTTTTCTTCAAATAATTTCATTTTTTTTATAACTGGCAGTTTAGCCAATGTTTCATAATTTTACGTTTGCCAATGGCTGTTTTGTCTTTCGACTGCCATTTTAGAACTGTTTTTTTTGTGATATTTCGCTAGGGTTTTCTGAAGCTTTTATTTTTAAAACGCCATATTCCGGTACGGCAAGTTACGAAATGGCCTTGTGCAAAGCGGTAAGTTTTCAAATGTTAACTTGTTAAGTTCTCGTTTCACAAGCTATTCTGTGTTTCATAGTTACAAAAAAATGAATTGAAGAATAAATACATGTAAAAGTATTACTTACCTGACAGAAGTAATATTTTTTTTCAGAAAATTTCAAAATATTGAACTTATTTTAAGAGAAACTACGTAAATTCGTTATTTTTATCGTTTTCGCACTAAATAAAATAACTTCGCACCTTTTTCCACAACAATTTTACATGATTTATACTCCACGAGCAGAGGAATCAAAAAGGGCAAATATGTAGTATTTAGTATTTATTGCATCACTCTGAATATCCTGATTCTGTAAATAATTTTTCAAAGTCGACGTTAGTCAGAAAGAGAGAAAGTCTACTGGCTAGAGAAAACTCACCTATCGTGTCGATCGCGCCTGTGCCTTTTGCTTCTAAAGTGGTGAGCGGTCATCGTTGTACTTTTAAATGTTTAATTAATACGAGCTAGCATGACAGTTACGATCTAGCATGAATGTGTCTCTGTCCTCACGTTTTTCTTTTCAGTTCTCAAATGGGTCGTGGAAGACATGCAAAAAGAAACAAGAGCACCGCTTCAGCAGGAGGCAAGCGAAGCCGGGCTCAGTCTGTTGCATCTGTGAAGTTCCAGCCGAATGTGGTAAGTTCTTCTGTCACGTCACTTATCATTTAAAAAAACTTTTTAGGACGGATTTAGTACTTTTCTCTCTGCGGTAACTAGATTGGGAAGAAATGGTAATGAGTTTACATGGCACGATCTACGGAAGGTCTATCACAAAGAAATACAGCGACCTCTGACTGCCGAAGAACTAAATGCAATCTTCAGTGCTAAGAATTTAACGAAGTTGGTTAGAAATGTTCAGTTCCAATTAAAAAGTCCTAATTCCAGGAGAGAAATTTTTGAGCTTCCGAAAGTAAAGAGATTCATGACTTCTATGGATGGCAGTATGATGTGTAGATTTCGCTTAATTGCAGATCCAGGAGACTTTCATGATGACGAAATGCCTCCGTTATTACCTTCTGCTGAAAGTGGAGGTTATATCCAGAAGGTTATAAATAAGTGCATCTAAATATATCTTTCAGTTATTATTCAAAATACTACTGACCATTCGCTGAATTGCTCTGAGACATTACTGAATGAAAAGCCTATTGCTATTTCAACCGATTGTGATGATAAAACTGCTGGTCCTACCTCTGATTTGAGCAAATCTGATAATTCTCCATCACAGCAATCACTTTTGCAGCAGGCTTCAGTTACCGATGACGAAGGATGGGTGTCTGGAAAAGATGTGAGTTTAGAAATTTCTTTAATATTTCAGGAATAGTCCATTGCAACATGTAATGTCGTCAAATATCGTTTTCAGAATCGTTCATACAATTCCTCTCCACTTGAACTACCGACTAGCAAAGACCAAATCGACGGTTCCACATTAGACCTTGAAGATGAAGTCTTTGAACCAGATCAGAGGATTGCTGCTGGAAGTGATTTTGTCGATGGTGCAGTGGTAACTGAAGCGATGGTTGTAGAAGAAGGATATGTTGAACAACAGTTGAAAAAACAAGAGGTTGCTTATGTAGCTCCTAATGTGATGGATGAATCAATTTATGCTGATTTTAAAGCAGTCGTTCAATCCGATTGCAGCGTCAATACAACTGTGACAGGGGCACGGTGAGATTTTTTATATTGGCTGTATTATTGTTTATTGGACGCATTCATGGAATACAAATATTCCACTTTTTGCAGTTTGTAATGACAGTTTTATGAAAGACATCGAAATAGCCTATTACAAGTTAAAAAAAATAGTTTTCCCCACTCATGAATAAAAAAGAGGGATTTAATTACATGAATAGGTCCTTGTGACCTAGTCGAAGATATCTACAGCCATCATCTTTCTTGACACTTTCATTTCAGAACTGCGGCGGAAAAGGTGAGTGTACACGCGCCGCCACGCAAAGTGGTATACCCACCAGTGCCAGCCGAGAGAACGAATGTTTTGTTGGAGGAATTAGCCACTGAGACACCGATTAAGAAGCTGATTGAAAAGTTTGATACAGCTATAAACTTTACCGAACATGGAGCAAAAAGAGATGACCTACCGCATAAGTCGATTTACTCGCTGTTTAGCGAAGAAATTGGAGAGTCAGAGAAAAGCGTTAATCAATCTTTTTCATCTTCGAAAAAGGAGGAGAAGGAGGAATCTGAAGTGACCAACGTCATCTTCAGAAGCGCTTCCACTCATAGCAGCATTATTGTCCACGGCCAAGAACAGCTTGCTGAATTTGTCGCTGAACAAGAAGCAAAACATAGTAAAAAAGCAGAAACATCAACTAATGGCAAGACAGATGAAATAGAAAATGCTTTTTGTGTAAGGGAACAGTCCTCTATGTCGTCATTGGACCGAGAATATTTCGCATCAAAAACTAATATGAATGAGGACCTGTTCGCAGAGGTTTTTATGGTAATGTGTCTACCAGCCCACTCACTATCTATTTTCAGCTCGGTGTGGAAGGTGCTGATGGATTTCAATTGAAAACTGTTGATAGCCAGGAGAGCCAACAAGAATCTTCCGAAATTATTACAGTAATTGAAACTCCGTCGAAAAGCACAGAAGAGAAATATAGAGCCAAAGCGGAGTCATTTGAGGTTAAAAATTTGCCTAAACAAAAGAAAAACGCATATATACATATAGAATCCACATAGATTTTCGATATGTGGGTCTTGTTTGTCTCACTACAGAAGGAAACCAGTTTTTAACTGAGTACTTAAACTTTTTCAAGAATTTCAAAGTTTTTTTTTGTTTTAAAAATGTTTTATTTACGTTGTACAAGAAAATACGGTGCCGATTTAACCTAGAGAAGTCAGCGAATTATAAGGAGTTACGACATTTAATTTTCAGTTTTTTAGCTGTGTAGGTTTTTCTGAGAAACAATTCGGCATAAATACAAATGTTTTGTCATTCTGCATCCAATGACATCACCAGTTTCTCATGAACGACGTCAAAAATCAATAGTGGTTTGGCTTGCACTCACTCTAAATATACAGTGCTCCACAGAATTATCACTCCAAAGCTTCGCATTTCCAAATTTAAAAAAAGTTATTCTATTCTTAAAGTGTATCTTTTTTATACACGGTCAACCAAATTCAAACAAAAATTTTTTAAAGTTTCAAAAACGAATAATCTCACATTAAAGGACTGCTGTTTCAAGTTTGAAAACGATTTTACTGAAATTCCAAGAAGTAGACTGCTTTCCGAAAATGAAAAAAGTGAAATTCAAACGAAGTTGCCTTTTCCAGTCGTCAAATTTCTATCGATTTGAATAGAAACATAAAAGTTGTCAATGATAGTGTCAAAAATCCAGTCAATGTGACGGTTTCCACCTTTTTTCGGTCGATTAGATAGAATCATTTTGCTTAAATAATCGTATTTTGACATTTCATGGCAAAAGATTCTCGTCTGACTATGGCGCACCAAAAGAAACGTTTGGAATTTGCAATAAATGACTGGATACAAGAAATTCAATGAGGCATTATTAAAAAATTTTCATATCATTATTAGTAATAAAAAAATTAACTACGACGGCCCTAATGGTTTTCTTTCCTATTAGCTCGCCGATAGAAGAGAAAAGTTACGCTCTTTCTTTTCTCAAACATTTCAATGTAAAAGCAGTGATCTAGGTCGTCATCTCCTCAAATTTTGCTTCCCTTCCAAAGAAACTAAACTGAAAAGGGATGACGGCGACTTAATGAGACCCAAACTTCTCTCATTTTCTTTCTTGATTGAACGTTCAAACTGTGTTTCTCAAGTGTTTTAAATCAAAAGTATGGTATGGTTAAGGTATGGAAAAGTATGGTTAAAGATTGGATTTTAATGACAATTTGTATGTTTGAGATGAGGCTATACATTGGGGATCACCGTATGCACATGTACATATATATATATATATTGCTTAATTACTTAGTTACTTAGTCGATCTGTTAGTCGCTTGCGTGAGCGCGGATCACAGCTAACCATGCCTTACGATCTTGGGCGATGGTTGTCTATGAAGTAGTCAGTCGATTTGATATATTGAAACTTCTTTTCGTAGTGTGTCGGACCATCTCATGGGGGGTCGTTTTTGATCTCGAGGAATCCATTCTTGTATCAGTTTCGTCCATCTTCCGTCAGTTCTTCGCATAATGTGCCCGGCCCATCCTAATTTTTTCATTTTGTTGTATTTGAGTGGGTCCATGACTTGGGAGATTTTTTTTTCTATATATATATGAATGTAGACAGACTGGAAAACACAATACACTAATTACCCTTCTTCAGAGTGATGCTGATATCCCATACTCACTATGCAGCGAAGACGAAGCGGAACCGATGACAATGATCGAAAATTCAATGAAACCAATTCAGAACGCGAAGAAAACGTTAGCAAGCAAAGAAGACCAGAAGGAAAAAACAGTAGTTGTTAACGTTGAATTAAACGGCCAAGCGAGACGGCCGATCAGCGAAGATGCGAATTATTCAATTAAGGATAAAATTGCCTCGTTTCAAGCTGCAGTCTCGAATAGCACATTCCCGATAGCAAAAGAGAACAAGGTAGAAGAAAAAGAAGTTGTTCGAGTTTTAAATAGGAGTCAGGAACTACCTTATGCAATTTTAGAAACAAAACCTTCCATTCAAACGGTATAGTGAGCTATACAAGTAATTATATAGCAATCATGATTTCAGTCTGGGTCCGTTCATCGTCGGCAGGTCAGATTCATGCGAGGGTGCTGTATTGTCCAGTAGCTTCCATTGTATTTCTTCTCATAATTGTTCTTCATTCGAACACGTGTCATAGTGCTCGTTACGGTGATTTTTTTGAGAGCACTATACCAAGTTATGTTTGCAGGCCACCGTTTTGATAGAAAGTTAACGATTTTTATTTTTATTTCGGTTTCGTTTCGTTTATTGAAATTCGTCGTTCATTATAATAGCCGCAAAACCTTGTAGTTGTTTGCAGAAAAATCATCGTGCGCATTGGTGCTATTCCCACTGTATATGATTTTAATTCGAAACGCGGTTCTGTTTTACCGCCACATTTTTTTCAACCTTTTTAGCAATTTTATTCCAACTTTCTGTAAACCCAATATCTGAAACACCACTATCGGCGTCATGTTATAGTACTTTGACAGTACCCACTTTCTAGTTCATTCGTTCTCCAGGCATCGAGAACCTCTAAACTAGACCAGTGTCTATCACGCAGCACGCTACGATTACACAGGTGTTATTGATGTTTTAACTTTTATAACCATGATTTCCACAATGTGACTTCGTTATTATTTTTTGCTTTTATAAAATAAAGTAATAATCTGGCGGATTAATGAAAATAGCTAAAACATAAAAATTCGTTGTTTTAACACAAATCAACACCTTTGCAAGCAATTTCTGGTGCTTCTTTATTCTCAATATCCTTCTTCAGCTCCTTCTTAACCTTCCTCAACTCTTTTTCACATTCATGATGAAGCGGGAGAAGCATTGTCCAACAAAGAGTTCCGATGTTTAAATCAAGCCACGCATCCAAGTCTTCGTCTCCAACTTTTTCACCGCCCTGTAATTTGTTTATGTTTTGTTTTTTTTTCCAGTGTATTTCTTTTACAGATGTCAGAGCTGCTAAAAGTTATGCGGAGTACAACCGTTTTATTAAAATAACATTTTTCATTTGTAACAGCGCTAAATAAAAAATGCGAAAAAACGGGCCAAAGACAGCGGCAGATTTATCTACGAATGAGGTACCCTAAAGGCTTCGAAACGTCTCGCTGCGAAGTGCTCTAGAGCCTGGACAATGGAGGGTCCCGGACAAAATTTTGTTCTTGAGGGATTACTAAAATATCAAAGACCCCGAAATTTTTTGGGTATTATTTTAATCGGTTTTCAAGTTCTGTGCATAATTATAAAGAACACATGCATCAGAGATTACGGGAAATTTTTGGGCTTTAAAAAAACCGAAAATTTCCAAGACAATCAGCATGCCTCAACATAAATAAGCGTAATTGAATAATTTGAAGGAATAATGGAAATCGGTCGTTTTTCGGTTTTATCTGCTGGAATTTGTAATTTCAAATAGAGCATTGCAGTTTATCACTGAAAGATGCAGCTGTCTCGCAAACAATTTCAAAAGTAAAAAAAAAGGTTTCCAGAAATTTCACGCGCATCATTAAGGCGGAAACAAATCAATAAGCGAAGTTTACCTCAACAAGAGCCTTGCAGACGTCGCACATCGCTCCATGATGCTTCTTCAGATTCAGTGGGTTTGCCGGCGATGCAACGAATGGAGAAGCAGCGAGGCATACCAGGAACAGACACAAAACAATTCGGGCCATTCTTAAAGAGAAACTTAACGAAACTCATCGAGGATTTTCAAATGTCAAGAGGTTCAGCTGTGCCTAACATCGACATCGAAAAAAACTGATAAGAAATTGATTTCAATTCTGTTAAATAGCAGAGAAGATCAAAAGGCAATCTACGATACAAGGTTCGTTAATACACCAGTTGCCCCATTTTCTGATTAAGAGCAGTTGAGAAGAAGGATTAATTATTTGAGCAAAATTGATAGGCATCGACATTGAAAAGAGTTATCAGTTGAAAAGCACGACACTGCTGACAGGTCAATGAATTTTTATTTTTGTAAAAGAACGCGGAGCATTCACAAGACAAATATGAAACTTTCTAAATTTTTTTCGCTACGTTTTCATGCAAAATTTCGTATTGCTTCCGGACTAAATTGGAAGAAAACAACACTGAAATCGGTATAAAATCAGCGGAATTTATGGTGTAAGGGCATAGAAGAAAGACGTGAACTCCGCAATGAAAACTCTTACCAAATGAATGCAATTGTCTTCAAACCGTCTATTAAACGCACGACATAGGTAAGGAGAATCTTCAATTGCCCGCCTGTAAGCTTGTTTTCAGATTAAAACAGATTATTCCATTGCCCAATGAGAGCATCACTCGAAATGCACATTTTGGTGTACATATCATGTTGGGGATATAACGGCTTGTCGTTTGGACCATTAATTGAGCAATGCTTGGAAGTGGTATATTCTGTTGTTACTAACGTAGTATTAAGGCGGAGCTCTTTTGACCGATGAATGATCATCGAGCAAGACATTTTTGCCATAATTTTCATCAAATATTTCTTGCGTCTTTTGAAGCCCAATTTAATCGTTAGATCCGCGAGGGTCTTGCCAAAACGGACAAAGAAAGCAAAAAGCGAATTTTTAAATTTTCTGTCACTTCCAGCACCTTTCTTTTGAGCAAGGTATGTATAACCAAAAATCCGCTTCAAGCACAGAATTATGAAAGATGAGCTTAAACTATTTGGTCATTGTCGTTTTTCCGAACGGTCGTGACGTCGCTCCTTCAGACTTTTTTAAAATTGAGAGCAGTAAACCTGCTTTCTACCTATTCCCGTTGCTTTAACACAGTTCGTGCATCTGACAGAACAAACTAGCTGAAAATTCAGATGGGTTCATTTATTAAACAGAGCGCATTTGCACTGTGAATCCCTGAAAGGGATGAGGTGCGGCGAGACACGTCAAAAACGGGATACAACCTGTGACGGGTTACACGAAAAGGGGTTACATGAAGGCGGGAAATTTAAAAAAAACAGGACTCGAGCGCAATTGGTGGAGCGCAATTGCGCGAGTCCCGTTTTTTTTTTAAATATCCCGCCTTCATGTAACCCCTTTTCGTGTAACCCGTCACAGGTTGTATCCCGTTTTTGACGTGTCTCGGTGCGGCAACCTGAGAAACTGTTTTGCTGCAAGCTGGCGCCTTGTTTATTGCGCACACTGGAGAAGAATACCTCGTTGAAACTGCGTTTTGCCGTAGTTTCAGGCGCAAATCACTGCAATAAATTCCTGGCTCGCTTTGTGTAATGTAACAACTGCGCTGTAGCGCGTAGAAGACAAATCTTTCCCGTAGAAGAATGGAGAAAGAAAAGTATTGCACAAATGTTATGCGAAAGAGTGCGTCATCGTCAGCGGATACATTCGCCTTCCTTAATATTTCAATGTTGGAGTGTATTCCCAAATTTCGAACAATGGCTTTAACAAATTATTAACTATTCAACAATATACGACAATAATAACATTTAGGAGAATTTAATGTTTGCTTTCTTCATACCTGGTAAGAGCATCCCAGGCAATTTGACGGTACCTGTAAAATATTGTAATCAATCTGGATATTTAACGTCTGATGTTGCAATGCTCACCTTTTGAGCTGCTGTACCGGTTCGCTGGCCGATGTCACTCCTCTTCCCACAATAATAATATCATTTTGTTGCACATCAATGGCCTGATCAACTCCTCTCCACTGCTGACCAGCTGCATCAGACTTGGCATCAAGATTCACTCCAGGTGTCCAATTCAAAAGATCGGAGCAGGTAGAAACTCTTGTCTGAGTGATAAATCCAGAAATTACGTCTCGGTTTTCGTCAGCAATTTTCACAGCATTCTCTGTATAACCTTCTAGGGCAGTCAGTGATCCTTTAGTGCTTAATTGTGCAATAAGCAATATTCCACTAAGCTTGTAAGCTGGATCCTCTGTCAATTGACGGAATACTCCGGCAATGCTGTCGTTTCCCTGAACTGCATGAACTGTTACCACATCAGCCCAGCTGGCAATTTCCTGCGCTCCGGTAAGTTGAAGTAGAGTGGTGTTTCCGGTATCAGCAAACTTTCTGTCTTCCATTATTATAAAATCCATATCATTAGACATCTTTGTAAGTCTTTTAGTGAATTCTGAATTGAAATCGATGATAGAATCTGCATGTAATTTTATAGCCAGAACAAAAGGACCAGCTAGTTCGATCATTCGAAGAACTTCATCAACTGTTGTGTAATCGACGGCGAGACACAAATTCGAATTCTTCTTTCGCATAATAGATATGATTTTCTTGTTAAGAACTGATACAGTGAGCGATTCTCGTTCTGACAGCGGAGTGCGGATGTTTTCAACAAATGGGAGGCTGTTCAGATTTTCAAGTTCACTCCCGATTACAAGTTTTGTTGGAAAGGAATAACTAAGATTGAGTGCCTGAAAACTTGAAATAAAATGAATTTTATTTCAAAAGTATTTTACCTTCACAATATTGTGCCACTGATCATCAGAAATAGTGCCAGTCGAATATAGGAAAGTGAGAACTGTTAGCATATCAAGAATGCTGTGCAATGTGACACCAGCATCTTGAAGTTTTTGGCGACCTCCCTGTTCTCTATCAAGGATGCAGAAGACATCTGACACCTCGAGACTCTCGACATGCAATATTTTAACAACGTCAAGAATGCTTCCTCCAGTTGTGACAACATCTTCGATTAGAAGGAGCCGATCATTGGGTTGATAAAGTCCTTCGATTAACTTTTTAGTTCCATATGATTTTGCTTCTTTTCGAACAATAAGAAGAGGTTTCTTGAGGTACTGCCCCGCAACAACAGATGCATAAGGAAGAGCAGCATACGGAATACCGAGTACTCCAGTGTACTCTGCTTCACTGTTCTTCACTTGAAGCGACAAAGCTTCCGAAATCAACATCTGTAATACAAAAGTTTGATCAAATATCTAAAATGTATTGTGCTTACCAACAAATCTGGATGCCCAAAACATTCACGGAGATCGATGTAAATAGGAGATATTTGTCCGGACTTCAGTTGAAATTCACCGAACTTGAAAACGTTGGCTCTCACCATTTTTCGCAAAAGATTTCGCTTAAGTGCTCCAATTCGTGAATTGTCAGTGAGCGCGTTCATGTTGACTTGAAAAATAGATTTTGAAATTAAAACAAAAATGTGACGAGAAAATATTGCGATAACTGATAGATAAGATATACGAGTAGACAAGGAGAAAGAACATAATTTCATTAGATAGTCATAAAACGAAAAAGATAACAAGGTTAAAAACAGTACAGCGAGATTAAATTGATAAGAAAGTCAACTACTGTTAAATCACTTCAGATTGATTTTATTCTAAAAATTAAAATTGGTTACAAATTGGTAACATTCGTGAATAGTTTTAAAGCTCTTTTTGAAAAGAACACACCGATATATCTTTTCAGATGGCATTTTGGAAGTTATTAAGATTGAAAAACGTAGTGAAGGTATATGTAATCGATACTGATCTCGATAAGTCAAGGGGAATAAGAAGAGAACATAATTTTTTTCAAAAGTATTTCAGAGAAGAAAAATCGATAAATGCACTTCAGGTTATCGGAAAAGAAGAGGAAAAATATCAACTGAAGAAAAGCTGAAAGATGATACGCAGAGATACATTGTGGAACGAAGGCGCGATTTTTTATTCTTCTGAATAAGGAAAAAATTAATATTTAAAAAACTGCAAGACTTGCTGAGGATAGATTTCCAGCCTTCTATTACAATTTTAAGAACAGGCATTACGCAAACAAAAACAGCGTGTGCTTCTAAATTGTGTTTTACAGACTAAAGTCGCCTGTAAAAATAGGTCTTTGAGAGAGCATCGAAGGGGCGCGCTTGCATTAAATACAGCTGTAGCGACAGTTCTGCTGGTTTATTAGTCATTACAGTAATCTAACTATTTGTCAACAGTTACGAAGCAATTAACCGGTGAAAGATAAGATTTTGCGAAAAAAAAACTGAACACTGTACATGTGTTGGCTTCTCCTATTCTTGGTCACTCAATAGTGAATAAAGCGTTAAATCAGAATCGAGGACAACGCCCCTCCTTCTCTTACTTCGGTTGGAGTCGGATCTAATTACGCCAGTCTAAACTGATCTATGTATGTCACGTTACTAACACAGATTAATAATACAAAGCCTCTACCTGAATCGAATTTCCAGAGAAAATAGTAGAATGCGGAAAAAAAACGGAACGTAGTTCTGGGTAGCTACATGATTAAGCCTTATCGAAAAAATTTAATTGTCTACACCTTTTATTATCAGGTAATAATCAAGTGAACTTTTAAATGGATCGCACTCCGTTTGAAACACAGTGGCTTACCGAAGGTCTAGCTGGCCGTTTTGGTTTCCTTGGAGGATGGCTTAGGCAGCTTTTCTAAAGATGTTTTGAAAGAAGAAGTGTGAACACATAGAGTTTTAATCGTTTCTAACCGTTGATTCGATTTTTTGAGTAAACTATTTTTAAACTAGTAATTTGAAGATATATTTTTTAATTAAAACAAGAATTCCGTCGTTTTGAATTGGTTATATACCTGACATTTTAGCGATATCTTAAATGTAGAGGGGGGGATCACGGGTTTTTTCGTGATTTTTGCAAGGTTTTGTTCTGCAACATTTTTCGAATAACACTAGCGATTTTTAAGAAATTTATATTAAGAAAAAGGCAAAAATTAACTCGGCGCTTAAATACGATTCGACTCACTGAGTATGGGATTTGCAATGCTTGAGGAATGATAGACAGTGTGATGGACGAAGCCCAATGCACTCAAAGAAACACTTAATAACGATTGTGCTTCCCGTAAGCACATATATCGTTTTGTATAATAATTGCGGTGAAAAATAATCTTAAAAGTACGTAAATAAAAACAACAAACAAGGAAGCATTGAAAACACCACCTAAAATTAAAAAAAAATTGAAAAACCACTACGCTATTTTTAAATTTAATTTGTTATTTTCCAATCTTTTTAGAGGAGAAAAAACAATGAAAAAAAAGTTATTTGTTAATAAAATAAATGAAAATAAAGCAAAAATTTGGTTTGAAATTCGAGGTAGGCCTATTTAATTCCGCAGACAATCTGCGTCGCATGTGGCTAACTTTACGGCAATTTCTGTTGTCTGCGTCTCTTCTCATTTTCGACTGAGACAGTGGAATGCCAGTGCGGAGCTATCTATACCAAAGAAGGGCGGAATTCCGGATTCCGCCATTTTTTTCATTCCGTTTTCCGTGAAAAATTTTTTTTCCGCTTTCCGGATTCCGGATTCCGAGTTCCCAAAATCCAATTCCGCCCAACTCTGATCTACACCATGGCTTCCACGAAAGACGAAATAAGACCGTCTCGTCTCGTCTTCGTCATCGTCTAGAATTCGTCTGACGCAGAGATATGCATTGTGTTGGTACACATGCACAACTTTTTCATTGCGTAAGACGAACTGAAGGACGAAAGAAGACGAGACGTAAGGATTCCACGAAAGACGATCGACTTGTTTCGCTTTTCGTGGAAGCCTTAAATTCAGAAAAATAGCCGCCCAAGTTTCGATAAAATCACCGGCAAGCGTGACAAAGCTGCTCTCGAATGGGATGACCACTAAACTGAGGCATATACCGGGCAGAGTAGGGCGGAATTGGATTTTGGGAACTCGGAATCCGGAATCCGGAAAACGGAAAAAAAATTTTTCACGGAATCCGGAATCCGGAAAACGGAAGAAGTTTTTTTACGGAATATGGAAAACGGAACATGAAAAAGGGCGGAATCCGGAATGCGGAATCCGGAATCCGGAATTTTTATCATTAATTTTTGTGGGAGATCAAAAAAGTATACTTTTCACAACAATTGAGAATAAAGTATTAAAACTCATAGTTGGATGGAATCGGATTTTGGGAACTCGGAATCCGGAATCCGGAAAACGGAAAAAAATTTTTTTCACGGAATCCGGAATCCGGAAAACGGAATGAAAAAAAACGGCGGAATCCGGAATCCGGAATCCGTAATTCCGCCCTTCTCTGATACCGGGTAGCGAAAAAGTACGTGATATTTTTCTGCGTGCTCCTGGCACAGTGCCAAGTCCGACTTTCGAAACGTTTCGAAAATCGGGGTGAATATAAGGAGAGCCGAGAGACATTTGTTATGCCGCGTTCAAAGTTGATCTCCAGGAGAAATTTCCTGGAAAAACGCTGTCCAAAGTTGCCATTTTTTCCAGATTTTCCGGAAACTGTCGCAACGAGTGCTTTTCGCTGATATTGTCTTCATTTCTGTTGTTTTCAACGTTTTTCCTCAGGCGAGGTTATAGTTTTGTAGAACGTCGGAAGGCCATTTTCCACGTTGTTTCAAGAAATCATTTTCTACGCTCCTTGTTTTCATAACTTTGAATCTTTGAAACGTTTTGAAACCCGCAAATACATCTTTTCATGAATCCAGCTTCTTCAAAAATATTTGAAAACATTAATATTAAGAAAAAATCCGGGCGAACTTATAATTTTTTGAATGACTGTATTTTGACGAAATGAGTTACTAATTTTGTATTATTTATCGTTCTATTCCTACAATGATAAAATCGATAGATCGCACCTCAAACCTAATCCTCACACTTGGTTCAGCATTCCATTCTGATCATTACAGGGTGGCGGATAAATAGTGTTACACAACTTTGCGTGGATTGAACTTGTTTGAAGACATTTATGTTTCAAACGTGTAACACTATTTATCAGCCACCCTGTTCATCGAGAAACTCACAGTTAATACCTTTGTATTGAGCATTAAGTTCTTCCCTATTACCGTAAAACAGAGAAGGGCGGAATTCCGGATTTCGCATTCCGGATTCCGCCGTTTTTTTCATTCCGTCTTCCGGATTCCCAATTCCGTGAAAAAATATTTTTTCCGTTTTCCGGATTCCAGATTCCGCGATATGGCGTTTTTATTCGGTTTTAATTCTTTATTCTCAATTGTTGTGAAAAGCATACTTTTTTGAACTCCCGCAAAAATTTCTGCGAACAGAGCATTAATGGTTAAAATTCCGTTTTCCGCATTCCGCATTCCGGATTCCGCCGTTTTTTACATTCCGTTTTCCGGATTCCAGATTCCGTGAAAAAATATTTTTTCCGTTTTCCGCATTCCGGAATCCGAGTTCCCAAAATCCAATTCCGTCCTACTCTGCCGTAAAAACTCAAATAAACTTGCATGCAATACTATTGTTCAAACTTGTCTCTACGGGGCTATACTATTAATGGGGCAAGTCAATTAGGAAGTGCAAATCTATTAGAGGTTTTACGGTAATTTCAAAAATGCTCGGCAAGACAACGGCACTGATGCTATGCCATTTGGCGCTAGCCCCAAACCCAATGCAGTGCGTGACGAAAACGCTCAAAAACGATAATTCGCACTAATTTTAAATTGAATTGACACATTTTCACAGAGTGGCTGCCGTAAAACTCTTTAATGCATTAGGCGGTGCTATACAAACGCTATTTTTCAGCGCAAAAAATCTGACCAAAAAAAACGCATTTCTTCGCTTCGAGTCTTCTTTTAAACCGTAATCATCAGACGTAAAATCGCGAATTCAACGTCTCAAAAAAACACACCGTGAATGCTGCGTTGACGGCAGTACCGTGTCGCCAGGATTGTGCGGAATGGCGAACTTTGGCAATTTTTGAAATTTTGTATTATCCATCCGCGAGGACGTGAGCCAATGTTTAAACATTGGCTCACGTCCTAGCGGATGGATAATAATATACTTCGGAATTTCGGAATGTTGTCCGAATCCGAATGAATTCGCTACCGGATTGTTTCTGTATGTAAATTTTTATGTTCCCTTGCTTCCTTGCATGCAATGCTAAGGCTTCCACAAACAACGAAGACAAAAAGTCGTCTTCGTTCGTCTTGCATTCGTCTTACGCAACGAATTCAAGACGAAGAAGAAGTCGAGGCGGCCGAAATTTCGCCCAAATGGAAGCGTTATGCAATGCTATTGTTATCCCTCATTTTTTAAGGAAATACAGCGCTCCACAAAAATAAAATCTCACCCAGAATTTTGTAAAACACCGTTGGTATTATAACTGTATTTCCCCTCCCCCCACAAACCTCGGTATTACCCCCCCCCCCCTCCACTGGAATGAACCAGTGCTTTATTTATCCAAAATTCACGTCAAAACGACCTCATATGCAACCTGTTTCGATGGAGGGTCATCCACGTTGAAGAGACGTGATTTTTAGGTGGGATCACGAAGGATCCTAGAAGGATTGGCGAGGGGGGTGACTCTGGATTCGTGGGGGGGGGGGGTGATTCCAGTTCCCAGAATGGTGGGTGAGATGTATGATGTAGGAGTCATTGTGAAAGACTACCTTTTTTCCGGAGTCGCCCCCCCCCCACGTCAAGAGGTTTGGGGCAAATTGGATATTTATACCTCACAGAATAGTCCCCCACATCATCCAAAAGTAATCGAAAACATAACAGTGGTGAGGGGGGGGGGGTGATTCCGGTTATGGGGGACTGATAGAGGTGTGGGGGGTGATTCTGGAAAATTACTCACCGTTTTATGTGAAAATCACCTTTTGGTATTCCACAAAAGTATAACCTCACTCAATAGAAAAATTGTATTTTTTTAAATTTTCTTCTGCCATTTCTTTACCTTTTTTTGTCTGAAAGACTGAATAAATAAATTATTATAAAATGCGCACGCCTAGCTGAACCTTTGGAAAACTAGGTTAGGGAAAGAGGTATTCAGGGCTCAACTAATCAGCTAACAATTAACTACACCATCTAATAATTTGCATTTATGGGAACTTTCCCCCTAAATGAATGAATTGTTCATTACTTACTACTAAGTTCAAAAAGTTGTGCGCAAAGAAAAATTATGCTCGTACTGGAGCTCTTTTACACAGTGCTGTAAAACCTAGACTGAGCATTACAGGGTGCGCCAAAAGTATGGTAACACATGTTTCGCACAAGCTGGCGGACGCGGGCGCACTTCTCGTGCACTGAATTTATTTTCATTATTTTCAGCATGTCTTTATTACTATATTTCCATATTTTCAAGTCTCTATGTTTTTTTCACAGGTATGGTGGCTGTTTCTGTCCATCGAGATACCATCGTCGAGATGGCCAAGAGGGGAATGGGCCCAAGTAGCATCGGAAAAGCTCTTGGAATCTCACGCACAACGGCTTGGAGAACCATTGACCGTTTTGAGGAGTTGAACACACTCAAGGACCGTCCAAAAAATGGAAGACCCCGCACTTCGATCACTCCGGAAAAAATCAAGGTCATCAGAGAACGAATTCGTCGAAATCCCCACCGAAGCATGCGAAAGTTGAGCACAGAGCTCAGAATCAGTCATTCTTCGATCAGAAGAATTGTAAAAAGAGAGTTCGGGATGACCCCATATCGTGTTCGAAAAGCTACAATTCTATCGGAAAGGAACAAGATGGCCCGGATGAAGAAGTGCAAAGCTCTCCTTGCTGGCACGCGCCAAAATGAACATTTGAGTATTCTGTTCACTGCCGAAAAATTGTCCACTACCGAAGCCGAATTCAACCCCCAGAATCATAGAGTAGAACACGCTCTACACGGTAGAGCCATCAACAGAGCTTCCCATCCCCAGCAAAGAATGGTTTTTGGAGCCATTACCTCCTTCCGAACATTTTTGTGGATCCTGGAGTGAAAATCAACAAAGAATATTATTTGGAGGAAATTTTGAAGAAGCATGTACTTCCATGGACAAAATCCCATTTTGGAAACCAGGTTTCGACATTTCAACAGGATTCTGCTCCGGCTCACAAAGCAAAGATCATCCAGCCCTGGTGTTCACCCAATTTTCCGCGTTTCATAACAGTTTTGAATGGCCAGTCTCATCCCCAGATCTCAATCCGTCCGACTATTCGGTATGGGGAATTTTTCAATCGAGCGTCCAAGCATGTCCTCATCGCAATTTGGAGTCGTTGAAGAAAAGTTTGGAAGTGGAATGGGCCAATCTATCACCAGGATACCTCCGTGCCACGGTAGAAGCGTTCCCGAAGAGACTCATGGATGTTGTGAGGAACAAAGGCAACCGCATCGAGCAAGTTTGATATTATCATTATTAGAAAGTATTCAATAAACTATTGATAAATTTTCATGTTGATACGGGTCGTTTTGCGAAAGTTACATCACTTTGAATGTGTTACCATACTTTTGGCGCACCCTGTACAGTGTACAGGGTGGGTGATAAATAGTGTTACACGTTAGAAACGTTATAAATGTCTTCAAGCAAGTACAATTGTTCAGTTCAAAGTTCAACCCTGCTGCATCAGTTGAATAATAAAACCACGATGGGGTGAAGCAGCCGTCATTATCTTAAAAAAGGAAATTGCGACGAGAAAATTGAAAAGCATAGTAATAAATATGTAATTATCAATAAAAAATAAAATTGATACGGTAGCGACTTGTGTTCATGCGCCAGAATCCACGCAAAGTTGCGTAACACTATTTATCACCCACCCTTTAACTCTACAGTTACACTGTGTTTCGTTACAATGCAGGGGGCGATGAATCCTTTGGAAAATGTGTGGGTGCGTGGAGCAATGTTACAATAAATTTAGTCCACTAGAGTAGTTCATGGGAAAGAATGGATAAAAAATTTGATTGATTTGATTGATATGAAATACATATTGGATTGCCAGTAAGGCTTCCGTGAATGACGCAAACAAAACGTCGTCTTCGTTCGTCTTGCATTCGTCTTACGCAATAAAAAAGTTGTCAACACACAGTGTCAGACCAATTCAAGACGAAGACGAAGACGGGACAAGACGGCCTAAATTTCGCCCAAATTGAAGCCTTAATTGCCAGGAATTTAATAAAAGAGACATGTGAAGAACCAGACGGTTTACGCTGCCATTCGGCAGCGAGTTTTTACTATAAAATTATAGAAAAATCTGGAATAATCTGGGGTGTTCTAGAACTTTCTGGAACATTCTGGAATGTCTTAGAGACTTTGGAAAAGAATATCTGTTAAAGTTGTAGGCGTTTTTTCGGACGTCTCGTCTTCGTCTTGAATTTGTCGGACTTGCGTAAGTGTTGCGTTTATTGCGTTAGATGAATGCAAGACGAACTGAAAGACGAACGAAGACGAGTCGAAAGACGAGGAGGCGAACGACGAGAAGAAAGACGACTTTTTGTTTTTGTCTTTCGTGGAAGCCTTGAAACATTTTTAACATGGCACCTTGTTATATCAGCAAAATGTTAACTGTTTATCTTGTCTTTGGAAGCCTTGAAACATTTTTAACATGGCACCTTGTTATATCAGCAAAATGTTAACTGTTTATCTTTAACAAGACAGTTTTGTTAAGACAGTTTTGTAGATTTTGGTTGTATATTTCTACAGTATCCCAAGTATCCAGCGAGCTCCTAAAGATATGGTTGCGAAGCGCTCGGGTAGCCATAACTCCACCCCGCATATCAAAGCTGGAGCCCTATGTTCTTTTGAGTTATTCAAAAAAAAAAAACGTCCTGAACAGGCATGCGGAAACACAGTCGCTTAATAATATAATAAGTATTATAGACGTAGATAACCGTGCTCTCAAACGCAACAAGATCCGATTCTGGTCGTGGATGGTCGCTTTCATAACCATAACAAAATGAAGAATCATGTGTGGATGTAAGAAAGTGGAAAGGAAAATTGGAGTTCCTTGTCCTGATGGTATCGACCCGTGTGAAGTTCACGGGAGCCGATACAGAGCTGCTCGACTGCGGGGAACTTTTCGCAGCCTAGTTTACGTTGATCTGCGGTTTTCAAATTGGTTTTTCATGCTTCTGACATTCCCTTTGCCGTTCTCTTCAGAATGTCTTTCATTTTCTGATTGTTATCTCTGCCCCTTGACAACTCCAGCATTAAAATCACATTATCTATCGGTGGGGCTGCCTCGGCGGAGGAGTCGGAGCCCTGCAGCTCTTCAAAAGATGCCTAGAAAATTTTAATTGATTAGTAAGGCATACGAGAAGCAGATAGATCATTTCTTGGTCCATCTTCTAGAAGAATTCCAGCCAGGGGGGGTGGAGGTGTGGCCTATTCCTCTGCTCATATTAGATGTTTTAAGCGCGGTATTTCAATGAAGGTATACATAGCTGACCTGCGGATTGTGGACAAATTCCTGTGGATATTTTATTGAAGCTCTACAGAGCTCCATAGAGCTCACCATCAGTGCAAAGTTGATGACATTCTTCTCCTTCTCCACAATTTTTTCGGCTTGTGCATTTCTGTAATCTGGCCATCCACTGCTCATTTCCTACTAAGGCGAAAATCCGGCATCCCTGACGCTGTGGAATTCACAGCCACCGCGAAGAACCGATGGGCAGGTCACGTCGTACGAAGACAAGACGATAGATGGACAACCCGAATCACCTTCTGGTATCCAAGGGACGTTGAAAGAACATTGGGCAGCCGTCCCGCAGCAAGTTGGTCTGATGTATTGGTCTGATGTACTGAAGAGGTCCCAAGCCGCACAGGACCGAAACAAATGGAAAGAGACGTGTGCCCGGCGCTGAGAACATCCCCAGCAGAAAACCAGGCGTCCAATTATCCAAGTGAGTTCAAAAAGTCGTGTAGCTGCTCGACGACTGCTGTGAACGTTTCGCAGCCCGGAGTAGACGGATCGGCAAGAAGTGAAACCCTCTCCCCTAGATTCTTCCTTGGTTCACGACTGATTTCGATCCACTTTGACTACTTTGGGAAAACTTGAAGTGCATCTGTAAGTGTAGATCGAGAGCTACTATGCCTCCTTTTGGACTTCACGAAAAGGCGCAAAGTCATAAAGCGGCATAAAGCATAAAAGTACTTTCTAATGCAAGCGTAACAGGAAGAAGAAGTATCCAGCACGATAAGGTTAGCCGCATTCTGAAATTACAGCCAAAGTGAATACTGCATAATCATGTAGTACATGTGCTCTCGTAATTCCAGTACTGAGAAGAGAACTTGAAGCGATTCTTCTTAGAATTATTTTCCGTTTTCTATTCACTTTTTAAAAATTCATTTTTATTTTCTAATCCTCATCTACCCGCCTCTCCCCCCCCCACAGAGCCCGTCAATTGCATCATTATCCTCTATCTCTCATCCTCAATTTCTACCACTCATTTCTCAAAATGTGAGGTTCTGAGCAATGTTTAGCAAGTAATCCCCAGAAAAGGAGTCATTCGGTTGGCGTTTCTGAGTTACAGTACTGGCCATAAAGAATGTTTACGGGCTTTTTTTTGGGATAACTTCGCTGGCACTGCTCCGATCGGTCTAAATTTTTTTGGCAGTGTTAAAACTGGCCTGAGTAACATATTCAGTCAGTTGTAGCTTGTAAATATAGATAATTTTGGAAAAAATCCAAAATTTGAGGAAATCGTGAAAAAAGCACTTTTTTGAAACTTTTAAAAACAATTTTAGAAAACAAAAACTTCAAAATATTCCATCAAAATACGGTTTCAAAATGTAATCGACTAAGGCTTCCACAAAAGACGAAATAAGACCGTCTCGTCTTGCCTTCGTCTTCGTCTTGGGTTCATCTGACGCAGAGCACAACTTTTTTATAGCGTAAGATGAATGCAAGACGAACTGAAAGACGAGAAGCAAGGCGACTTTTTGTTATCGTCTCGACGCGCCAGATGCGTATTTCATGCATGTTCTGTATTATTGTTTCCGTCTGCTATTTCAGTCGATTTATCCTTGCTGAATGTAGCAATTTAGCTGGGAACATGGGCGAGTAGGACCGGCCAATACCGAACAACTAAAATAAAAAGACAATTGAAGAAGACGCGGCCGTTGGGAGCGCAAGGATGTGTATGGTGTTCCAAACGAAAACGGACGGCCTTGTTTTCGGTGAGAAGCGAGACGAAAGAAGCGGTTTGATGCCAACACGCGGCTCCCCTTCAATGATGTGGCTCTTCTGCTCTCTCTCTCATCCCACTTCTTCTTCTTCTTCTTCTTCTTCTTCTTCTCGTTTTTGTTTCAGAGTATGTTGTTGTGTGCTTGTGCGGGCGGTGCCCTTGGCCCCACTCATCCAGGATGCCCTCCAACGAATTTCTGTGTCTTTTTCTAACTTTTTCTGAAAATACTCGAAGCTTTAACGAGTTCTGTGGTGAGCGCGACCTCCAGAATCTATAGAAATAGGCGCATCGTGTCCTTAAGCAGAAGTTTCTATGGTGTAACACTCCTTTGGGCTCTCCGTAACTTCTTCTGAGTATTTAACATAATCCGGCGCAGGGAGTTGGGCATGGAATGGGCAGAATGTACGTGGGTGGGCTTTTAGTGTGCCAGATGCCCAGCGCTTAGGAATCTTGCCTTTAAAACCACGACAAACACATTTTATACAAACGTCAAAAAACACTCGGAAAGTTGATTCAAATGCAATGGTCCCGCCACGAAAGTAATGTCGATTTACGAGAACACGCGTTTTTATTGATGGCTACTTGTTGAATTTATCGTTTCTGAAAATAATTTTCAAATAGAGCGCATTTGCATCATAGCTTCGACTGTTTGATTTCTCTATAATAGAAAAAGCTCGCCGTTCTATATTTTCGATGTTTTTTTAGTTCCCAAAGTTTATTCGAATGCTTCTCATTGAAATTTCTTTGTAAACTCCTCCATTTGCTGACTTTCTTTCGTCTCCATTTCTCACGCTGCTTGCCGCACAAATTGAATTGTTCTTATAATTCTCTTTTCGAAATCAATATTTCAGTGCGGTGCTGTTCCTACTTCAATTCTCCGCATATTACTTCAATTATTTTTTAGAAATATATTCGTTTATAATCGTTTTGGATTATCTGAAACGGGAAATGAATGAAATAAGAACAACGAATAAATGCTGGGACGAGATTCACCTAGCTACATGGCGGCGCCATTATGCATTTCACATTTGAATTGCGCGCCAAACGCTACCCGGTTCGCCGTGCAGCCAATTAGTGCATTAAAGGGAAAAACATGATACGGAGAAATCGCAGCTTCCGCTTGTGGCTCCCTTAGGAGCCCCTCGTCTTTTCTTTCGCGGTATTTCCCTGTATATTTTTATTTGTATATTTATTTATTATTTCAAAAATTAACATTTTAAAATTACATTGTAAAACTTCTCTAAAAATGAATAAATTGCTTCGGAGAAATAGGATTAGGGAAAGAAACTCATCGTAGTGTCTATGTAAGATCGAGCCAAATAATTAATTCTGAAATTTTCAGAGAGCGGAACGAGCGGAAGAGCAACGGAAAATAACAAACGAGGATTCTTTTTTTTCAGGTTTTTTTCTTGTATTTTTTATTTCGAAAATGAATTAACAGAAGATAACAGAAGGACTAACAGAACAGGAGTAGAAGATGTAATATTCTTTCAGGTAACGCCATAAAACGAGGAAACCTATTGAAAAAGAAATGAAGAACAAGAATAATAGAGGATTTGGTCGTACTCCTAGTTCCATGCTTTGTAACAAGATTTATTGAGTCTGCAATGGACATAATTGCAATGAACTTAATTCAGAACCAAATCCGATAAACGTTAAGCAGAAGCCATGATGGAGACACAAAGCTCCTGAAAGGCGTCTAAAAAGTCTACAAAACAGGAAAAAAATCATTTTTTTTTTATTTTTCAAATATCTTCAAATTGACGAATTAACAAATTATTGTGGTCGATAAATACGCGAGGGTCTCGCGACGGGAAGCAAGACAAAATGGCGAAAAGCGAATCCATGCTTTTATCACACCGAACACCTTTTTTGATTAAAATTAACTTCGATGGCAACATATGCGAGGAAATTGGATTTTGTGGACACAAATCGTATACTCAGGCTTACCCGGGACGGACTCAAAGCCTATGACATTAAAATTTGCGACCATTTTTAAAAGCATATCTGAGTGAAACTATCCCTTAATCCCTTACATGATAAATGGGATTTGTCATAGTTGCAGTTTTTGCAAAGAAGTCTTTTGAATCTATAGTTCGCCTTCTCCACTGGATTTTGGATAGTTCGTTGCCGAATTTTGGATTGTTGTTGGGAAACACATCGCTGGTATGCTCACTTTATGGTCTTGGCTCCACCGATAATGGTTAATTTGCTCTTAAATGCACGAGGCGACAACAAGGACGAATTCATCTTAATTATATTTTTTGCTCTTCAGGTTAAGCTACAAAATGTATTATTTACATAAATAGCACAATTATTTCTTAATTTTCTTTCTGTACTTGTTCTCTGATTCAAAAGAGCCTTCCCACCACGGGATATATCTGTAAGTGTCTCTGCTACTCTGGTCCATTCAGTAGACTTTTGGTGAATAAAATAAATCTGAGAAGTTGGATGAAAGCTTATAATTGACTTTCTTAAAAATAAACTCGATAAACTTTCAGTTTATTCTATCTTTCTATCTTTTCAGTTTATTATAGAAAACTTTCAGTTTATTCTTAGAATTCATTCATGTTTTTATACAAAGAATGCTCAAGAATACACTTGTAGTATATTCTTGAAAACACTTTGATTTATTCATTGCATTCCGTTTTTCTGCTTAAAAATGCATAGGCATTTCGAACAGGGCGAGCCATTAAGGAAAATGCTGGGAAATTCGAGGAAATTGGATAAATAAACTAGCAGTGAGAGAATCCTGAATGCCGATCCTAAAAAACATTACATTTTTTAAATAAAAATTTAATATGTTTATAAGTTAGAACATTTAATTCAAATTTTCATGCCGGGGCTGAACTTTTATAACGGCCGGCGCTCGCAGCCCAAGCGATTGAAAATCTGGAGTGGAGAAATGGAATATGAAAACAACGGAGTATAAATTTGTAGATTTACGGGGGGAGTGCTCAGTATACAACGATTTCAAGCATTAATATAGAGGATCTTCCAAAAATTCAGAGCTTCCAAAATGTTTCGTTATTACAAGTCTGGGCTGAGCATTGTATTACATTTCTAGTAAAATTTATCGCTGATTATGCGAAAAAAAAGTACGCGAAAAAAAGATTTTCTCAACAAACTCGTGGCTTCTGCCTATGCCACGTGTGCGGCAGATTACGGTAGTGATGCCAGCCAAAACAGTGAAGAGAAAATGCGCTCGTGTGGAGCAGGAGTGATTTTTTTAAATAGAGAAAATCGTGTGACTTTTGCCGTCCCATTATGTGCACAATAGAGCGCGTTTTCACCAATTAATTCGCGTTACCTAGCTTAAAGCATCTTGCCACAACTCAACAATTTTGGAAAACATTCTAAAAATCGTTAGAAACACCCTTTAAATTACGGTATTCACAAAAAAAAGTTTCCGTAAATCTACACCACATTCAAGGGCGCAGAGACCTCGAGACGCGATTTTATTTCATAAAAAAAAGCAATGGAATATGAAAATAACGGAGTGTAAATTTGTGCACATCCGCAGTGTAGATTTACGGGGGAGTGCTTATTTAGTATACTCTGATTTATAGTATTAAAATAGAGGTCTCAATGAATTTTACTAAAGCTTCTACCATTTCAAAGGCTCTAAAACTTGTTAGGTTCAGTGGTAGATGTCTCGGCGGGGTCGGGTGGCGAACCCGCCGAGTTGTTCGGTGGAAGCTTTTTACTCAAAACATTTATTAGGGGAACGACTGAATGGGTTCGATTTCCTTACTGACCAGAATGGCCGTCGCTGGTCGCGGTCCCTTGAATTCCGGGCGGCATTGTTGGTCCTGTAGACTTGACGCCGGCTGGGGCCGCCTTGATGAGCGATGCGGTGGACGGTGTTGGTGTTGTAGCCATTGGTCGTGGGAGGAAGTAGACGAGAGTCGGAGAGTCTGAGCATTTGCCAATCCACGTGGATCAGCACTATAAAGGAACGGCCGATCAGAAGGACAGGCAGACACTCAGACTCTCCGACTCTCGTCTACTTCCTCCCACGACCAATGGCTACAACACCAACACCGTCCACCGCATCGCTCATCAAGGCGGCCCCAGCCGGCGTCAAGTCTACAGGACCAACAATGCCGCCCGGAATTCAAGGGACCGCGACCAGCGACGGCCATTCTGGTCAGTAAGGAAATCGAACCCATTCAGTCGTTCCCCTAATAAATGTTTTGAGTAAAAAGCTTCCACCGAACAACTCGGCGGGTTCGCCACCCGACCCCGCCGAAACATGGTGCATCGACCGGGTTTACATTATAGTATTCACAAAAATGATTCCATAAATCTACACCACATTCAAAGGCGCATTGTCAAAGAATTGGTTTTAGAAATGCGTTTTTCTGCATCTTTAGTCTGTTCCTTAACCTTAAGGAAGGGTTTCATTAAAAAAAAGCCTGCGACACTAGCAATTCAGACTTCCATTTGAGCGAAATTTCGGCCGTCTCGTCTCATCTTCGTCTTCATCTCGTCTTCTTCTTTGTCTTGAATTCGTCTGACGCAGTGTTGACAACTTTCTTACTGCGACGAATGCAAGACGAACTAAGGCGACTCGACTTTTTGTCTTCGTTTTTCGGGGAAGTCTTACTGGTAGAAAAGAGGCCTTTGCATTCCTTTCTTCCTCAGTTCACTAACTGCGTTGTATTCAAATTGTGCGGTGTTTTCCAGTTCGACGATTAATTCGTCTTCACTTATCGTTTGATATTAGGAAAACCAAAAAGTAGGAAAAGTTTGCTCCGCTGCACTAAATCAACTCAAAAATGTAAAAAAAAAACGGGCGGGCGGAGGTGGGATTGTCGGAAGCTCGGCCATCTCGCTCGATCCAATTTTTAAAACACTTTTCCGTCACTTTCCTAATTACTGATTTTGGTTTCAGGAGTTTAAGAAAACTCGGAAAATGCTTTTTTTTCCCATAAAAATTACAATTTTTAAATTAGCGCGTTAAAACGCGCTATCCCCTAACGAGACCCAAACAGCGCCTTTAAACGAAAAATCACGTACTCGCAGATAGATAATATCAGTTTTCTATCTTTCACCTCTCTGATTAACATCTAAAACATAAAGCATCGAGCGAGGCGGCCAAGTTTTCGATTCTTTGTGGTTGAGTCGATATAGAGCAGTGGAGCGATCTTTGAATGCATTCGATTTTCCCCCATGTTAAAGGCGCACAATCTCAATTAAAAACTGTTTTAATATTCGATTTTCATTGAAAGCTGGCCAGGGTGTCGATTAATCGAATCGAAATTTCACCACTCTCCTCCTCCGTCGCCGCCCTCTATCGACTCTGGGCCGTGTAACAGAAGCATTGATTTATAGAACTCAATTACATTTTTTTGAATAACTGCTCGGCTCGCTCTGTGATCAAACGTGCACTGCAAGATCATTGAAAAGTGCTCATTTGATTCTCTTTATTTCACATTTTTATTAAATTCCATTGAAAAAACTAAGTTCTTGCATTCGTCTTACGCAATAAAAAAGTTGCGTACTGTGTACACAACTTTCTATCTCTGCGCCAGACGAATTCAAGACGAAGATGAGACGAGGCGGTCTTATTTCGTCTTTCGTGGAAGCCTTAGAAAAAACTGAAATCTTTTATGCAGCAAACAGAGTATCACACAAAGACTGATAAATGACGCGGCCCGCTGTCTAACGGCAAACTAATTCTTCAAAAAGCATTTCGATGTTTTCAGAATTATTTTTGTGGAAACTATAATCCTTTGAATGCATGAAAAATAAAAAATGCACAGAAAAATAAAATAAAGGAACATGCCGCTTAAAGGATCATAACTTCCGCTGTTCGTTTAGTTTCATAGCGTCATCCTATTGTCGCATTAAAAAAATGGATGATTCGGCTCTGCATCCATCGGAGAGCAAATTCTCATTTCATATAAGCGTTTCTATTTCTTCTCAACTCATCATGAAACTTTTTTCGTTTTTTCTCCTAATTCTTCAATGTCAATTTCGTACAAATATTCGCGTATTTAACGATTGCGGTGGCGTGCAATTTTGTAAGCTCTAAAGTTATTTTTCCTTTTTTTATAATTTTTGCATTTAGAAATTCATTGAGTTTTAAGGATTTCGAATTTTTGCGTTCAGAAGTGATGAAAGTAACAGACAATCTATGAAAAATGAGCGTATGAGCCGGCGAATCACACAACAAGTAAGAAATTTGGTTATTTATCCTTTTTTTTAATACAATTGTGCTTCTTTTCCTGAAAGCGCTTTTGGCCTTTTCGCAGCTCTGCCCTATGCCCCTAGGAATAGTTTAAAAATAGACGAAGAGCTCTTCGATTTTTAAATTTTTTTCCGAAATGAATAAGTTCAAAAAACGGAAGCCTACGAGACTACTGAAGATTCCGAGATTTCTGGAGAGCTCTGCGGCTTCCACCGCGATATTTTGGCGAGACAGCAGCGAAAATGGTAGTGCTTTGAAGGAATTCTGAGGAATCGGCGCTGCAAGTTGGTTCCTCGCTGCATTACAGGGTGCGGCATAAATAATAGGATGAGATTTTGCGTCATGTCTGGCGTTTTATTTATTTTTATTACACAGTTTTGCTAAAGTTTTTCACGTTTTTTCTTAATTTTTTCCGAATTTCAGTCAATGGTGGCTGCATAGACTCCCCATCCTGAATTGTCAGAATGGGAATGTCCAATTCTGAGATTGCAAAAAACTTGAAAGTGCATCATTTTCTGGTCAATCGGACTGTGACTCTTTACCAACGTCGTCGACACAGGAAGACATGCCTAGATGCGCTCGTCCCACCACTGTCACGCCTCCTAAAGATGTCAAAATGCACGTCTCCTCCTGACTGACACTCGCACCGTCACTCACCTCCGTACTGTTTTCACAGATGAGAAGTTTTTCACGTTGGAAGCTAACAAAAATGACCAAAACCATCGGATCTTCGCCACAGAATTTCAGTCGGTCTTTCTGAACGAGAAATTCTTTAATACCGCTTCTCATCCGGCCTCCGTAATGGTTTTCGGCGTAAACGGCAAAACTCGGCTCATTTTCTTCGATCCAGAAGTCAAAATGAACAAAATTTATTACAGAGAACGCATTTTGGAGGCTGGTGTACTTTGGTGCAAATTCTTGGATCTTCCAACAGGACTAAGCTCCAGCTCATCGCGCCAAAGCAACACAACAGTGGTGCAAGGACAGTTTTCCCGAGTTCAACACTTCTGCGGAATGGCCGGATTTGAATCCAATGGACTATGCCGTTTGGGGATACTTAACCCAGATGGTTTCCACGAAAAACCGCTCCAGTTTGGGTTCATTGAATATTACGCTTCTGAAGGCCTGGGATGATCTTGACGTCAACTACCTGCGTGCCGTTTGTCTACTCCTACCTGAAGAGATTGAGAGCTGCGGTGAAGGCGAAAGGACGATGATTCGAAAAGTGTTCATTTTGTTTGTTTTTATCTTGTTTGAGTAAACGTTTGTCCAAGTTTCATATCGATTCCACTTTTTTTTTCAAAAGTTATGGCGTTTGAAACCCATCCTATTATTTATGCCGCAGCCTGTACACCGGGAAAAATCGCTGGGAGCTTGAACAATGCTACGGGAAAATGAATCACACGGAAATTCTAAGAGCCACAAAATCTCACAGCGTGAGTGCTTTCTGGAAGCAATTTTCAGAAGCAAGTCTGCGAGAAACCACAAATCAGTTATTCGTGTCATTTTTCTCTTTCCTTTATTGATTATGCAATAGATAAGTTTATTCAATTCAACGAGTAACTAGTAAAAAATCGGTTCTAATTGAAAAAAATTTTTTAAAAATCTAATAATTTCAACATAAATATCTTCCCCCTCCCCCCCCAATTGCGACTAATATTGCATGTTGTGGAGATGGGGGAGGGGTCATATCGAATGCTCTCGTAATCACATAAAATAGGCTTAGAGCGCTGTGAAAGCGAAACTGGAGCCAGTCAAATAATTTCATTCTAAAATGGAGGACGCCTTTTCTCTTACTCACTTATTTCTTTTTCTTATTCTTATAGATTCTCCCAAAAGTACTACGTGCTATGAAGGGTGGGGGCGAGGCGAAACGTTTTATACAATTTCATTAACTCCCTCATTTCAGTCTAGCACCCACCCGTTTCGCACAGAGTGAATGTAGTCTGCGCGAGTTTTTTTTGCATCGTGGGTGGAGGGGTCTAGTTGAAGAATGCCCTCTCTGGCTTTTTCAGACTTCAGCCGCTCAGATGTGGATAATATCTGACAAATTTCAGCACGCTCACCAGAAAAATAAACGAAAATTTCCGGAAGAGACCAACGACTTCTCACGTAGACTCGGAAGTATCACTAATCAGTTTCGTTTCATCTTCGAGAATAATCCTTTCTTACCATCGCCTATTCTTTCATTAATGAGATTCTCAATATGTAAATGTATTCAGGTTCTTTTTATTCAACGAACAAAAAAAAAACAATTTCAGCTCGTTATGTTATCAATCCTGAGGATTAGATACTTCATAACGTATTGTGCTCATCATATTTATTATTCTTCTCCTTCTTCTTTTTCTTCATTATCACCACTATGAGAGCTAGCTGTAAAAAATGTTTTTTTTTTCATATTTCCTTACCCATTTTCTTTTCCGAATCAGTCACATGTCCGTCGAAACAACAAAAAAAACTTGCCAGCTGTGTCTGCTGCGGATTCTATTATTTAGACAGTTAGTAGCGATTTCACTCCATTCTCCCAGTAAATTTCATGATGAACGGATGAACTTGGTTCCGCTGGACACATTTTATTCTTAAGGAAGCAGACTGTATTGATTGATAATACTGAAAAATGTTCTATTGGAGGTTTTTTAGCGCTTCTACTTCGCAATGGGCGGAAGCGGAAGTGTGCGGCGAAAAATAAAGATACCAGTAACATACCAATGATTGATGAAACCGTTCGCGTTTTATAGGCCTCCGCGATCATCGAGTAACGAGCGAATTCTAATCATTTCACGCGCGCACAAGTAGAAGAGAGAGAGAGAGACGAGACTGTTAGACGCTTCAGTGGAGCGCGCTTTCATTCAAAAATATAAAAAAGATAAAAATTTGCAAATCATAAGGCATTCGGTGAATAATTAAAATAATTTCGGTGCAAATCGATTTTCCTTCCCTGTTTTTAAATGAGTTTAGTGAGAATAGTTGGATCACCAGAATAAGCGTCAGCATTCTGCGGCTGCTGGCGCCAAACTACTGCGAACGTATTATTGGCGAACTCTGTAGAATACAACACAGTTTGGCTACTTCTCTCAAAAATGCTGTGCCCACTAAAATGTCACGTTTTCAGTACATCAATTCGGTCATTTGAAAGTGAGCTCTTATGTAAGAGAGCGCTAGAAGGTTGTGGTCGCGCAAAATGCGCGTTTTAAATGCATGACAATTTAACGAAATATACATTAAATCAAATCAAAATTGATCGCATTTACACTCACAAAACGATGGAGCCAGATGCCCGGCGCGAGGAGGGGGGGGGGCAAGCGCCAGTTTCCAGACCTGCTGGTTGCGCGTTCCAATGTGCTGGATTATGACAGCTGTAAGCATATCGTATGACGTGTCTTTCTTCCGGCACATTGAGCATTATAAGGTGACCCTTAAGTGCTTCCTACTGCAATTTCGCGTGTGAAGAGAAAAAGAAAAAGAAAACAGAATAATCCTTTCAGCTTTTGACCTTTATAGGGTTTCAGAAGAAATTGAGTGTGATGAAATGCTTGAATCCACAGAATGAAAGCATATGGGGAAAAACAGAAATTTTATTTCTAAATTGATCTCTAACTTCATATTTTCTTAAGGAAGCAGACTGCATTGATTGATAATAGTGAAAAATGTTCTATTGGAGGTTTTTTAGCGCTTCTACTTCACAATGTGCGGAAGCGGAAGTGTGCGGCTAAAAATAAAGATACCAGTAACATACCAATGATTGATGGAACCGTTCGCGTTTTATAGGCCTCCGCGATCATCGAGTAACGAGCGAATTCGAATCCCTTCGTGCGCGCGCAGGTAGAAGAGAGAGAGAGAGAGAGAGAGAGAGAGAGAGAGAGAGAGAGAGAGAGAGAGAGAGAGAGAGAGAGAGAGAGAGAGACGAGACTGTTAGACGCTTCAGTGGAGCGCGCTTACATTCAACAATATAAAATATATAAAATTTTTAAAAATATAAAATACCGTGTAGTGAGATAAACAAAATTGATTTTTCCCAGAGTTTAAATGAATTTGGATAGAATTATTGTGTGAAATCTTGGCATTTAAAAAACTTTATTTCGTTCTTTTCATCCGTTTTTTGGACTTTTTTCTTGAATGTTCAAGTGCCAAATGCACAGCGTATGCGCAAATTGTTCTAACGCTAGGCATCAGGCTTATGTGGAGCACAATTGTTGCCTCGTGTGACTACTGCGTATTCTGCCCATTTCTTGCCCACTCATCTGCGCTGATTTATATGTAATTTGGGGGGGGGCGCTAAGAACTAATGGGAATCTAAATTATGCACTGCAACGCACTCAATGGAAACTATGGAGGAGAAACATAGCTGAACTGACGAGACTAGACTTATGAGATGACCCGCGGTTGCACCCGGCTCAGGAATGTGCCAAAGTGAAACAAAATTGCTATTATCGATTTTTTTATGCATCAAAGCTTGCTAAATTGAAAATTCGCAAGAAATTCTGAAGAGCAGTTGCAAAATTTCGGTGTGTCTCTTATAGTTGGTGACCCGAAATTGATTGAACAGCCGTACTGGAAGCGCAGTTCTAGAGGAGTAACGGATTGTCTTGAAGGCCAATCAGAGTTTCTTTTTTTGCGCATTGACCGCACCTCAAAAACGAATTGAATCAGCTCGAAATATCAAAAAAGAACCGCATGACAGTCTGTTGCGCGCTTTGGAGCGCGATTGCCACGGCACTCCAAGGACGGTGTAAACTTTCGAAACGTTTCGTTTTCGATTGTAGTTCAGATGGAGAAACGCTCATCAATGCCTTTCCTCAGTGTGCTTAGGCAAGGCTCTCTTGCAGATAATAATAAAAACAGCAACAAAAATTAATTTGTATAATATCCGGCAAATACTCTTTGAATACACCTGGCTCAATGATTACACTTGTCTCAATGACTGCCGTACTCTTTGACTACACGTAGCTCATTGACTACTGTACTCTTTGACTACACGTTTCTCTATGACTACTGAACTTGTTGACTACAATCGTCTCAATGACTACTGTATGTACTCTTTGACTACAATCGTCTCAATGACTACTGAACTTGTTGACTACAATCAGAGTAGGACGGAATTGGACTTTGGGAACTCGGAATCCGGAAAACGGAAAACATTTTTTAACGGAATCTGGAATCCGGAAGACGGAATGAAAAAACGGCGGAATCCGGAATGCGGAATTCCGCCCTTCTCTGCATAGTAGGGCGGAATTGGATTTTGGGAACTCGGAATCCGGAAAACGGAAAACAATTTTTTCACGGAAACTGGAATCCGGAAGACGGAATGAAAAAAACGGCAGAATCCGGAAACTAGACTACAATCGTCTCAATGACTACTGTACTTTTTGCCTATACTTTTCTCAACGACTACTGTATGTACTCTTTCCCTACAATTGTTTCAATGACTACTGTACTCTTTAACTATACTTTTCTCAATGACTGCTGTACTCTTTGGCTACACGTAGCTCATTGACTACTGTACTCTTTTACTACATTTGGCTCATTGACTACAGTTGTCTCAATGACTACTGTACTCTTTAACTATACTTTTCTCAATGGCTACTGTACTCTTTGGCTACACGTAGTTCATTGAATACTGTACTCTTTTACTACATCTGGCTCATTGACAACATTTGTCTTAATGACTACTGTATGTACTCTTTGACTAAAATTTTCGCAATGAATACTGCACTTTTTGACTACTGTACTCTTTGACTACACTTTTCTAGATGACCGGCTATGAAAGTTCTGAATTAGATAGGGGAGTTTGTGGATTTTCCAAACGAGGAAGCAATAATTCTTTGAAAAGAATGCTAAAACTGAGGTTTTGTCGAAGCGCTGTCAACTGTCATTTTTGAGACACGTCCAACTAATTGAATACGAGCGTCGGGGGCTGAATCTCCTCGGTTTTTTATTGCAATTAGAAACACATTGACGAGCTGACTCATTCAAATATGTTCTAGTCTAATAGACATCGCACCCGGTCATTTAGAAAAGTATTGTCAAAATAGTACACTAGTCAATGAGCCATGTGCAGTCATTGAGACAAGTGTAGTCAAAGAGTATTTGCCAGAATATCTCGACGAGCCAGTCGCCCTGATTTATGAGTTTTAATGAGCAGGAGTTACAAGATGCCTTCCGCATCTCTCCGTTTTATTCATTTCAAGACACCCGGTGTTCTAGCCATTTTAACATGCACGTACATAATTGTCTGAGACCAGTACCAGCGTCCTGGCACGTGAACCCATCCGTTTCTGGCTCTCTACAACTCCAACAAAGATGCTCTATGCCGCTATTCGATGTTTCTTCCATTCAATCATTCGGCGAAGAGTTTTGCTCAATGCTTCGCTCGACTGCTCCCAAAATTTTGTGCCAACTATTTTAGAGGAAGGGAACAGGTGGAACCAAAGGACTTCACCGCTTTTTTTTCTTTTTTTTCCTTTCAATCTTTCATTCTTTTTGTTTAGTTTTACTTTTAACTGATCTCTGTTGATTTTGTTGGAAATTTAATAATTTTAAAACACATTTTTTACTTTTTCCTCAATTTTATAGTGATTGATAACTTTATATATATTTTTTTTTCGATTTCCGAAGAGTTGTCCTTATTTTTCTTCTTATCCCTGTGCTTCTTCATGCATATCCGTCTCAAATTGCTGAATATTTATGACGAGTTTATTTTCAATTTTTTCTTCGAATGGCCTCATTTCTCTTTAGGAGCAACGTTTCGCGCACTCCTTTCTCTTGCATTTTTTTAATCTTTTGGCTTTTAATTGCTTATATTATCGCCGTAAAAAAGTTCCGACATTTTTTCGAGCCCGCGAACATCGGGATTTGAATTTAGAGGCTCCTCCCATTTCATCATCAGAGCGCATTTGCTATGCGCGATATATTTTTATCAGAAGAAACGAAAAAAAAAATAAATGACGCAAATTGATATATTTAAACATTCGAAGAAACGTTTAAAAAAATTCACGATTAATACAATTTCGTTCTTTTAATCCAGTTTAATTCTGAAAATTCAGAAGAAAAAATAAAAATTCAACAAATATATCGCGCATAGCAAATGCGCTGAAATGATGATGAATGGGCGGAGCCTCTAAATTCAATTCCCGACTCGAAAAAATGTCGGAACTTTTTTACGGCGATAATAATTATTCTTGGCGAATGCTTTGAAACACTCTTTGATTCGCGTTTCTTTGACTTTTACAAAATTCAGCAATTTTTATGGCTTTATAACCGCATTATTCGTTTTTTTTTCGCAGTTTTTGTAGTGTAGGCCGGGTCCTATCGATGATTGGTTATTTACTTTTCTCTCGTCGCAAATTCTTCTCAGCTTTGGCTTCTCGCTGTTTTCGTTATACGCTGAAATGAATGTAATTATTTAGATTTTAAGCTCATTTGATTAAATTGAAAACGACTCCTTTCTTTAAAAATTTTGCAAATTTTTAAAATAATTTATCATTAATTTTATAGCAAACCAAACATTACTGCGTGTTCAAAAAAATGTCGCAACAGATACAGTGCGCGACACCGAACGTAGAGAGGATTCTAATTTCGGGGTTTGCGGGAACGGGACAAACAAGATGGGGAGGGGGTTAGAGGTTTGTTAAAATCTTCGTATAAAATGACCATTTCGAAACCGGCCAGTTCAGAAATGTTTCGGCTTCGAGAATTTTGAACCACTAAGCTAACCATCCCTCCACGGGAATGATTTTCCGAAGCCGCACAGAGTGGATAGTTGAGAAGTGGGAGGTCGAAAAGGAAAATTCCAACATTGTTGGTCAAAAAAAAATAAAACTACAAAGTTAAAACAAAGCTCATAAGAAAGCAGTCAAAAAGAAAGGAGTCTAGAAGCATTGACGTGAATTGTTCGACGAGGCATTCGTAGTGCTCATTGTGCATATTGTTCAAAAAATCAAAGAAAATATGAGAGTTAGATTTGTGAGCCTTAATGCCAGATAAGCAATCTTCGAGTTTCAAAGGCTCAAAGACAAATTTTGTGATCCAACCTGTTATCGTGAACTTTCATTCCCCTCAACATTCTCAGAAGACGTTTTTTCTGCACACCTTTGTTCGTTTTCCCGTTTTCAACCGATATTCAGTTGCTTCTCAAAAATCGCCATGTTCTTTGCTCATCTTTCAGACTAACCATTTCTCTCTTTCTGCCCAAGAACATCACTCAATTTTCCGTCCAAGCCCCGCCCTTTTTGCACACCACTTGAATTTGCTCATCGATTATATCCGTAGACGCTTCGCAAATGTTTCGCCATTCGTCTGCGGATATGTGGAGGGCAAAAAAGCCGACGTTGGAGAGAAGATCAACTGATGGAAGGAGGCCATCTGTCGTGGATTGGATCAGCGGACTTTCAGAAAATAACAATCATAAAGTGGATCAATGGATAGAAAAGTGAGGCTTTTATATTGATAATTCTAGTTGTTAAACGATTTGGAATACCTCAGAAATACCAGTAAAATGACCGAAATTTTTTCCAAGAACTAACATAATCGTGATCTCATGAACTGGGCAACATTTTTTTTTCGAAATTTTAATTCTGTTTTTTTAAGCCATGAACTTTATAAAGGCATTATATTGAAACTTCCGATGCATAGAATAAGCTAAAATGAATAAAAGACAAAAGACTAATCTTTATGATAAAATCAACGAATAAAGCTCATATTTCCTGATTATTTTCACAGGAAACAAGCGTTTGCAGCTTTTATGTATACGTGGAAAAACTGGAGAATTATAGTTTTAAAATGATCAAACATCTCATTGAACGGACAACATTGAAATTTCCTTCGAGAACGCGAAAACCCATTTAAATTACGAATTAGAAAGGAAGTTTCAGACACGATGAAGGGTGTGAAAGAATGACTCGAAATGGCAGTGTGTGCGCTGTGGAGGAATCAGAGCCTGATGTACTCACACAGTACAAAGAAGTGTTGTTAGCCAAATTGAAAGCCGAGGTTTGCCTATAGTCCCATGATCATTTTTTTTAAATTTCAGTATCTGATTTTTTCTAGGTCAAAAATATAATGGCGGAGCATGGAGCAAGGAAATATGTAAACTTGAACTCGCCGTATGTAACGTCGCTATGCATAGCGGTTGACGCTTGCTTAATGGACGGCCTACGCCGTCGTCTTCTTACGCTATTCAGCTGCCCATCTTCCGTTTCACTTCTTCCAATCATTGCCAAATCAAACGGGCCAGCACAGCAGGTTCTAGACCAAACTAGAACAATTGAGGAGCATCATACGAGTGATATACCAATGCATTTGATCTGGATTCGCGAAGCTCTGTATATGAAATCATTATCTACAATTATCAATCATTTGATTGATTCCAAAAGGTATTTGCCCACTTTTTTGTTCCATTAATGCGAATTTTCCTTTTGTTTCATACCATAATCTGCTGGCGATGAGCGAAATCACCACGAACGTTTTTTCAAAATGTATTTCGAATTTCAAGTAATTTTCAGGAATTTCCATGATGTTTCGCTCAATTTTTTATAATATTAGACTTATAAATAAGCTTTCATCAATTTTCGCCGCGAAGAAAAGGGGCGAACGACTGTTTGTTCGCCTACAATCTCACTTTTTTAATTTCTCGGCAGTCGTCGACAGCAGTGTGATCATCAATTTAGAAAATTTATCGGCTTCTGCTCCATAAATTATAAAATATCTTTAAAAACCGTAAAATTTCCCGATAAAATTTCTAGAAATTCTAAGCGGACTGAATACATTTTTGTACGGGTTTAAAGGCGCACGAGTCACTTTAAAATGGTTTCGTGGCGATTTCGCATATGGCCGACTCTGTATTCCTAGACCACCACTGTCGTCCATTTTTTTTGTGGATTAAGAAATTCTGAATCTGCAGAAGCTAAATTCACCGAGTAGGAACTCCCATTGAGCTGCGACCGTTTAACTTGAAGAAATAAACATTTTTAAAAGTTTTGCTGCGCTCTTGAATATGAGCAGATAAGGTCTAATGTTTCTGTTAAGCAGTCGACTGAGCAAAAGTGCAAACCAATATTAAAATATAAAATTTTTTTATTTCAAAGTTTCATCTGAAGCAAGCTGACCGCGAGATACGGCGTTATAAAGTAAGATTGACCATTCAAAATATAATAGTTCAAAACGCACTCATTTGACATTGCGGAATTCGTCAGACCCTCAAAGGCTCATTCACTTACTGCACATAAGGGCTCATTTAATTCAGCGCAACGTGCTGGCATGGAATGTGCCGAATGTGCCGCCGTTTTCCAATTGCACCTGCGCGATAATGGACAGCTAGTGGGCCGTTTTTCAAGATGGCGCCATCCTCCAAATTCGTACTTCCATCTCCTTGTTGCGCTTCTATATTCCAGAGCAGCGCACTGCTTCAATTAGAAAATAATAACTTGTGAAATGCTTCTCCGTTATTATTTCTCTTCTTCGTTCCTCAACTGTTCAATTCTGAATAATTCCAGTGTCCGCCGTTACTACGATAGTAATGCACTTCTTCTGGACCCTGTCAAAGGACGACTCGTGGCCACTCTTCTATGTGGGTTTTTACCATTCACACCATTGCTAGTTTCTTAGTTTGTGGCTCTTGCACAAGTACCACCCCTCTTGCAAAACTTGATTACTTCTTTTTTGATTGCCTTCCCTTCTTTTATTTGCTTCTTGAAATATGGAGCCGCGTCACCTCCGGCTAAAACCAGCGAAGCAGCACACAGAGACGGAGGAGACAAAACAGACGAAAACAAAAACGAAAAAAAAAGAAAAAAAGTGGAGAACGAAAAGAAGACGTCGTTGAAAGAAGAGTGCGCCTGAGCCTGAAGAGAGCTCTCCGCCTCCATTCCACGGCTCGCATGCAACTCGACGCGTTTCTCTGTGTGCTCCGAATCACTTGCAGCTCTGAGGCACGCGCAGAGCTCTGAGCTTTCCCCTCTCCTCTAATTTGACCAAATAATTTCATAGCATCACACACCAAACAGCAGCTCATTGTTTCAGCACTAAAAGATTTTTTTTTGCCGAAATTCGACCTTCTAAAAATCGAAATAAATGGAAGGAGACCGGCGCGTAAACGGTCATAAATAAAGAATTGCGCGGCTCTCGGTGTCTCGGTGTCGGTGCTCTTGAACATATTTTCGAATTTTGTGTCAATATAACGATTTCTGCCATTTTCTATCAGTTTCTGAAAGTTTCAGCTCAAATAAAAAAATCAAAATTCGTCATTAATCTAACTAACTTCTAACTTGAGTAAGTTGCCGATCTTCAAAACGGAAAGCTGACTGAAGAAAAGCTTTTTCTTCCAGCAAATTTCAGAGAATAGGCTCATCTGTCACATCCAATGCAGCCTTTAGCGTATCTGTTTACCGACTAATCGAGTTTTGCTCATTTCCGTTTCCCCACTGAAAGGGAGCCTCTCGCGTGTCTCCTGCTAATGAAGCAGTAGTCGGGCCGCCTTCGTCTCTTGCTTCGTCTCTGGTTATGGATACGCTAATGAAAATATTTCTTTTTGAGCAACATCTAGATGGATCGATGCATCCATTGGTTGCTCGCGTTTTTCGATGGCTCCGTTTTCCGCGCCAATTTGTGCTCTAAAATGGGGCGGATGATGAGCAGCCAGAGGGACGCGTCTTCTGTCTCGCTCTTCTCGATCCCTTTATTTCCCCCCCCCCCCCTCCCCCACACTGTCGTTCCTTCATTTCCCTTGCATTTAGTTTTTAGTTTCCTCTACATATTTGTCTCGAGAATGAAGCACTTTCACCTCTTCTTGAAATCGGACACTAATTATTGTAACGGTTTAGTGGCTCCGTGCATGGTAGCATATCGAAGAATGAGCGCTCGAATCGATCATGAAGCCACTGTGGAGGAGCTAGTTGAAGGAGCCACTCGTGTCAGAAACGGCGAAAACGCTGGATCGACGTCTGCTGTCGGATCCAGGCCTCCATTATCCGTAAGAATCAGTTCAATTTCATTTTTTTTCGTTACTGTTCAACAATACATTTGAAATTGAAAATGCTCAGCTGTAAATGGACGGTTTGTAGACTTCAAACCTAGAAATTGGCTGAAAAACAAAAAACAGCTAGACAAAGTGAATTTGAAACAGAATTGCAGAATTATGAAAATCAGACTGACCAAACTAAGGCTTCCACGAAAGACGAAACAAGTCGGTCGTCTTTCGTGGAATCCTTTCGTCTCGTCTTCGTTCATCTTTCAGTTCGTCTTGCGTTCGTCTTACATCGTCAATTAATATACATGTGTACCAACACAATGTCTATCTTGTCAGACGAATTCTAGACGATGACGAAGACGAGACGAGATGGTCTTATTTCGTCTTTCGTGGAAGCCTTAGCCCAAACTAGGTTCTGCAAATATATTTCCCATATTTTTTTCTTTTCGCAGCCGCCGATTTGGTGTAAATCCCACGTTTCGATTTCTTCCAGATTACCCGCCAGGTGTCTAGCATGGCTGCCTCCGTAGAGCGAAATGGGTCGGTGAGCCGTGACTATGTGTTCTCGCTGCATCATAGCTGCAAATCGGTGCTCCTTTTTGGGAAGAACAACGTGTGTGTCGCAATGAACAGTGGCGACTTTGCCAAGGGTAAGACATCAGACTGAAATGAAGCGCCGTAACCATCTGAAACACGCTTCTTTGTAGGGTACATGTCACTGCAGAAGTTCTACGACGGAAACGTCTCACTGAAATGGGTGCCTAACCAGCTGATGCACGCAAGTTCGCAGCCCTCTTCAGGCCACTCCAACAACGGAGAATTCAGCAATTTTTGGAAAAACACCATCAATATCGAAATGCAGGATATCATTTACATTCATCTCCACCAAAAAGATGAGGAATCGCCGGCATGTCTGACGTTTGTTAACTGTGAAGGCGTTCAGTCTGCGCCGTTCCAATTGCCAGCTGGCCAGCACTCCATTGCCTTTCTCTCGTCTCTTGAAACTGGACTGGCGCCCCTTCTTCGACTCGATCCACCGCTTTGGACTGGATCGACTAAAGGTATGAGCAATGGGTGCCGTTGAAGTGGTGGGAAAATATAGAATACTTCACGGCATTCGATTAAGATGATCGGCATCTAGACACTGTAATCGTTGCCAGATGTACGCCGCCTTGAACCGCAGATTTTCAGCCGTCCGGTCGCTGCTCGCTGACGGCTTTTGATATATACACTTTGTGCATTACAGAGAAAATGTTGCCTCGTCTTCGAAAGAGGTCTACCGCAGTAGCCAGTTCCGCAATGCTCGACTACGTTTTCCGGCTTGTAAGGACGTCCGGCATAGAGCCTGCTCCAGAAGACATTGAGCACCCGTTGGCGCCTTCACCGTTGCCACCGATACATGATAATTGGTGAGTTCCTCACTTCAAGCAACAAAATTGAATACGGTATATTTTGCGGCTCATAACTGCCAATTTTAGCCGAGTCGGACCGACGCAAATTGTAGATCTCGAGGAGAGTTACCTAGGAATTCTCTGGTCCCAACACTTTCCCAATACCAATTTGATAGCTCGACCGAATAGCAAATCTCAGCAATTTTTAAAATTCGCTGAGCCCAAGTTTATTCGTATTTCCGGAATTCTTTTGTCCGCAACAGAGCCAGGAGCCAAAGCCGAAATACAAACTTACGTACAACTCTTATGCTTCTCAAGACTTTAGCATTTGAGTATCCATTATTCGTTTTTTGATGCCAAGTTGGTCGCTTGAGCAGAGTAGCGCAAAATACCTAACTAATAGCCATCTCGACTACTAGCTGACACTAGATCTATAACCTGAGCTGAATTTGGTTGGGTCCAGCTCTGAAACCAGTGAGTTGTGGATCCGACATTCAGCTCATGTATTGTTTTGCAAGGACACTTCTTCCTTTCTCACATACTATTGCATAATTCTTCATTGAACCGTGAGAGTAACGACAGTCTTAAACTGCTTTAGACTCAACGATTATTATGATAAGACAAAACATTTAAAGCTGCGCTTAATTTCAGCGTCTCTCTTCCCAACTCTCCCTACATTGTATCAAGTGTTGATAGCATTGTCAAGTGAGAAAGCATCTCATCCTATACAAAACGAAACGGTAATTGTTACAGCTTCCAAATTGGAAAGGCGTGCCAGTCGATGAGAAACCAAATAATGGCCCGTGCATTCTACGGTTGGCTCACCTATGTCCGTCATTTGAGGACGATTCGAACGCATTTACTGCATTTGGTTGACACGAAAACATTAATATGCGACGATGACTGTGAGCCGGTTGATGAGAAGTTCTGGAAGCAGTGCAGAGCAGAGCCCACGGTTGGACTATAACAGTTTACAGAGTGCAAACAGAGCAATTTTAGAAGGAAAACGAACAGGAATTCTTGAGAAGGGTTTATTGGAAAGGGATTGAAGGGGTCCATTCGAAAGAGGTCCGCAGAATGGCATGGCCTTATCTTCTTGGACTATTTGAATGGGGCGAATATGCGGAATCCAGATTCGAGATTTTTACGAAGCAGTACTGGGAAGACGTATTCAATTAGAGTTTGACTAACATCGAAGCATTTTTAAGATTACAGATTGAAGAATGGAGAGTTTTAGAAGCAGAAGTTCGGCGTCGCGATGAAGAAGCATTTCGAGCAGCTCGAGCTCGAAAAGCTGCGTCTCCAGTGAGGGAGGAGTCGTGTGAAGTGTTCGAGGATCCTAATGTGAATTTTTAAACGATTGAGAAACACCCAAAACGATGGACCAAAGTGTTTCAGGTGCCAACCTGCTCGCAGCATTACGATCGCGAGAATCTCATTTCGTTGTTCCGCGCTAACTTGCACAGAATAGACAAGGATGTGGAGAGATGCGATCGCAATTTGATGTTTTTCTCCAACAAGGACAATTTGGAGAGTTTGAGGTGACACTGAACACGGCTTGATGTCTGTCATTTAGACAGCTAATTTACAGACGAGTTATGTACACGTATGTCCGAAGGAATCTCGAAGAGGGCTACACGCAGGGAATGTGCGATTTGCTCGCGCCACTTCTTGTTACGTTCGAGGACGGTAACAATGATTCGTCGCTGGGCCAATGTTGAAAATAAAAGCGTTTTTCAGAGGCATTAACTCTCGAGTGCTTCTCCGTTCTGATGCTCCGCCAGAGAGGGAAATTCCCGCAGAGGCCAGGAATGTCAAAATGTTTGCTCAACTTGAGATCTCTTATTCAGGCACGTACCACTTTCTGCTCAAACTGTAATTTCCATTTCTGTAATGCTGAAGTTGGCGAAAATAAGGGACCTTTTTTTGGTGGGAGAAGATATAATCCAACAATCATCTCCATCTAATATGATATACAGTATATGCCCCCCCCTCCTCCCCGCCTCAACATCCAATATAAAGCTTCCCGTTCGCGTTGTTTTGAAAATTTATAATCAACGGAAGCTGGAATTCGTGTTTTTTTTTCAATAGTTGGGGATTATACCATAGTCTTCCAGTGGGAGGTTGTACCTGGGGGGGGGGGGGATTTTTGGATTATACCTGTATCGATTTCGAAACCGGACGCTTTGCCACAGGCCGGTAGCGAGACGTTCGGCTCCCAAGCGTCTCGCTACGCAGCACCCTGTTTCGAGACGGCCAAATAGGTAAATAAGGCTAAAAATACGATAAATCGTGATTCGAGATCGCGCGAGCATCGGAGGCAGTGCGTTTTTGGCAAGAAAGCGGCAACTTGTCCAAGAACCTTGAGGCGCCCTTCAGATAAGAAAAACGCCGAAACTTGCGCCTATTCCGCACAAGAATTACAACCAAATCGATGCTTATGAGAAGCCGAAAGATTAACTCTGCTAAAGTGTCTGGTTTAACGCTTTGTTGTTCAAAATTCCCATTTTTCAGGTAGTGGATCCACAAATTTATGCATTAATAGCTGACATCGACTACGCGCAGGCACTCTCATTCGCTTTCCGATGGTTCCTACTCGACTTCAAAAGAGGTGAATTTCCTAAATTATCCCTGAAACCCTCAGTGGGGAAAGTTACAGAACTGTCCTACGAATGCACTTACAAAGTGTGGGAGACGATATGGGCCGCCCAACGACTCGGAATAACCGACGACTTCTCCATTTTCTTCGGCTTAGCCACCATCACGAACTATCACGACGTGCTCATCACCAACAACTTTGACTACACCGACATGATCAAATTCTTCAACGGTACCACACCCCGACGCCGTCTAAGTGCGGGCGTCTCCGCGCATTCCGCACAACGCTTGTTTATTTTACAGAGATGGCCGAGCGACACGACTGCTCTCGTCTGCTCTCTTCTGCACGGACCCATGTCAAATGTTTACAGAACCTGGTGCAGCATCTCAAATAGACACGTCTCCCTCCCCGGCTGCTGTTGCGCTGTCACCACTGACTACTTCGTTTTGATATTGAGCAGCTGGATTGCAACGGGTCTCCAATCAAATGCGTATCGATTCGCCATTTTTTGTCTCGATTTCTCATGTTTTTTTCTTCAAATTTTATTTTTTCGTTTCTTTTGTCGCCTTTTCTTCTATTACAACAGTTCCTGTTCTCTGTTTGTCACTCACCGACGTAACTTTTCAGCCAACAGCATCGACTCCAAATTAGTTATTACTATTGAAAACGTAGAGAGCGATGGAAAGAAAAAAAACGAAATCAAATTCGTCATCATTTTCCTTTTTCGGTATCAATATTGTGCGTGCTGGCGGTCGCGGGGGGCCGAGCAGCCCCGGTTTACGAGCCGGCTGCCCGGCTCTCGGCGTGCGCACTCAGCAGACACCCCCATTACGCATTCATTCGATGACCCCGGTCTGAGTGGTTTCTTCTCATCGTTCGTACACTGATTTCTTGTCTTTTTTTAGCCGGTAACAATGGAAAACGTTTCGTCGCTAATGCGAGAGTGAGGGGCATCCATTTGAAACGTCAAGATGATATTCTAATAGAAGCGCACCGAACAGTCCCCCCTTTTTTTTTCCTCAGACAGACTCGATATGAAAAATTGGCCACAAGAAGTCGCGGAATTATTTTTTGTTGGAATCTTTCTTGATGCTCTTCTATTAGGAGTACACAACTCAATTGTTCGACGCTCATTTGTTGGACTTTTTATTGGTTTCTAATGATTTTCTCGACTATCATTTGAAAAACTTAAAAGAATAAGCCTCCTCGAGATGCCGAGTCTCCTGAAGTGTTGAGGTTTCTCGACAGTTGACGTTTTCCTGCTTTCGGCAAGTTGCCGGAAACAAGAAGAGCTTACTGAGTGGCAGCGGCAAGCCACACTTGCCGTTTTCTGTCGTTGTTTACCGATGTTCTGCTGCTGTCGGCAACTTGCCTTGAACACATTTTTTACGGGCAAATTGCCAATTGTGCAGTAATGCTCTCAGTTGGGTGTGATTGCTTGTTTGGTAATAGCAGCTGTGTAACTGGTGCGCCTCCGACGCGGGCCGCGTCACACACACACCGTTTCTTATAGCAAATAAAGAAAATATCAATCAGTATATTCCGCTCCAAATGGATAGAGCATGGTACGGGCATAACATGGGCAAAATGGCAAAATGGTCAGAAGATGCCCGTAGATGGCAGCTAGTGGGGGGGGGGGCGGGGGCATATGCACACAATGTTTGACCTATTTGCGTGGCATTAGACCTTTTATTATCGCCGTAAAAAAGTTCCGACATTTTTTCGAGCCCGCGAAAATCGGGATTTGAATTTAGAGGCTCCGCCCATTTCATCATCAGAGCGCATTTGCTATGCGCGATGTATTTTTATCAGAAGAAACGAATAAAAAAACACATAAATGACGCAAATTGATATATTTAAACATTCGAAGAAACGTGTAAAAAAATTCACGATTAATACAATTTCGTTCTTTTAATCCAGTTTAATTCTGAAAATTCAGAAGAAAAAATAAAAATTCAAAAAATATATCGCGCATAGCAAATGCGCTCTGATGATGAAATGGGCGGAGCCTCTAAATTCAAATCCCGATTTTCGCGGGCTCGAAAAAATGTCGGAACTTTTTTACGGCGATAATAGCTATGTGAAATACGAATTTTCCGCGACTCATTCAAGCTTTTGCGCAGTGATCAGTGATCAGAGAAACCGCTTTAAATAAGCGCACAAAGAGCCGAAAATGGCGCAATCTGAAATGAAGACCGTCGGCAAACTTCATCCTGCCGCATTCCCTGTGATCCTCCTTCCGGCATAAAGACGGACGCGTTGCCGGCGCCCCAGCCTCCTAGTCTTTTCAATCCGAATTTTATTTCACCGTCATATTGCAAAATGAACACCGCTTTTTAACAGGTCTTCACTCAACGGAATTTCGCCAAATAGTTGTGGTGAAAAAGCACCATCCTGCACGGCAACTTGCCGCTTTGCGCAATACGTTTCCGTGTGCACTTGTCGTAGTTTTGTGTGCACGCGGTGTTTGCGGAGAAGCTCCACAAATCTTGGGCAAAACTTGTTTTCCTAATTTCTGAAATTCCGGCCAAATAAATGAAGAAATTCTCAGATGCCCTTCCAGCCAGATACCAGAGAAGGGCGGAATTCCGGATTCCGGATGCCGCCGTTTTTTACATTCCGCAATCCGGATTCCAGATTCCGTGAAAATTTTTTTTCCGTTTTCCGTTTTCCGGATTCCGAGTTCCCAAAATCCAATTCCGCCCTACTCTGCCAGATACCCTTTTGTCGAGCAGCAGAACTTGAGAATGTCGTAGTTTATAATGCAATCTCCGCAAACACTGCGTGCGACGCATAGGGGGGGGGCAACTCTTTCCAACCACCCTCACCCCCCCCACGACTAGGGAAATGGAATGCATTGGGGCCAACAACCGGCGAGTACGGTCAAAACGGCAAGGAAACGGACGGCAAAACGTCTGAAAATTCAAAAATTTTGAACGGAAAACTTCGCTCAAAATTGCTGAAACTGTCGGAAAGAGTTCAAACTTTAAATTTTGACACCGAATTTCAGATAAACTCTTCATTAGCGGTTTTGAATGGTTTCCGACCAGAAAAAGTCGCCACCCCTTCTCTTTTTTTTTGGTCGTTTTCGTAAAGAATCCCATTGAACTTATTAAGGACAGAATACGTTAGTTGCGCAAGAATGGGCAACTTGCGCGCTTTGGGCATCTTGCCCATTGAACTGTTTGAGCGTCGTGTGCCTCTGTAGCCTATTCAGGGGAGTTCTCTATATTATAGTTCCATATTTCTCGTTTTCATTAAAAATGGTCATTTAGAAAATTCCAAAGTGACAGCCATCATCAGCTTCTCCTCCCCTTTCCCGGACCTTCCAGTGATCCATTTCAATGAGATTTTGTTGAGATGGGGCAAAACGTGGAGACCCCATTTTGCTATTTTCCCACGCAGTGTCACCCAGCATTTCGAGAAATTTTTCCGAAAATTTTTTCGAGAAATTCTCAAAAAATTTCGATAAAAAATGATAATAAACTAGTTCGAACGACACTCCGAAATAACGCAAAGCGCGTTGTTTATCGTATTTCCATTCAAATCATTTTTCGCGATTTCTCGAGAAATTCTCGAAAAATTTCCAAAATTCTTGAAAAATTCTCGAGAAATCAACGAGAAAAATGTCTCGAGAATTTTTCGAAAAATTTCTCGAGAATTTTCCGAAAAATTCTGGAAAAATTTCCGAAAAATTCTCGAAAAATTCTCGAAAAATTCTCGAAAAATATCTCGAAAAATTACCGAAAAATATCTCGAAAAATTACCGAAAAACCAACGAGAAAAAAAATTTCGATAAAAAATAATAATAAATTAGTTCGAACGACACTCCGAAATAACGCAAAGCGCGTTGTTTATCGTATTTCCATTCAAATCATTTTTCGTGATTTCTCGAGAAATTTCCGAAAAATTTCCAAAATTCTCGAAAAATTCTCGAAAAATATCTCGAAAAATTCTCGAAAAATACCTCGAAAAATTCTCGAAAAATTTCTCGAAAAATTCTCGAAAAATATCTCGAAAAATTACTGAAAAATCAACGAGAAAAAAAAATAATAAAATAGTTCGAACGACGCTCCGAAATAACGCAAAGCGCGTTGTTTATCGTATTTCCATTCAAATCATTTTTCGCGATTTCTCGAGAAATCAACGAGAAAAATTTCTCGAGAATTGTTCGAAAATTTTTCGAAAAACGCATTTTTCGAAACGACACACTGTTCCCACGTACATCTGTCTTCCTTCCTGGTTTTACTCTCTCTCTCTCTCTCTCTTTTTGCCGTCCGAATCTGCGAATATTGGTGCATGGAATCATAACCTGAAAACCGGCCGCTTGAAGCATCAAAGCGTCAATTAGCCAGCATTTCTTGCAATTCTTCGCTCCTTCCGTCTTCCCTCTAATAATGCGTACGACTACGTTTGGTGTCGCGTCCGCTGTTCGTGTTTCATCGTTTCGTATCTACCGAGAAGGCAACCGCCCGGTCATTTCGCTTTTTTTATGCTCGATATACGGCATATTCCTAGCCGTACAGCCAGTCAGGCAGCGTCAATAATACGGCGAGTTTATTACATTGGAGCATGCGTTTCTTCTAAACTCGGCAACTTGCCGCATTTTGGAAATATGAGCGGCAGGTTGCCGTTTACTTTCATTTTCTTGACTTCAAGGTTTTCTCTGTTTCCGATTCCGCAATGTTTCTGTCTTTTTTTCGGTCAATTTTTCATGTTTCTATGAAAATTCAAAAAAAATAGTCGCTCGTCTGAAAATTGAACAGTTTCAACTGTCTGTAATACGCAGAAATCAAAGAATAGCAGGTTGAGCAGCCGTATTCGAAGGTTTTCATTTTCTGAAATACTCAAATACGTGCTCCGAATGCTAAAACAAATTGCTCGGCGTGGCCGGCTGCTTAAACCACTAGGAAAAGACAGCTAGTTCAACTGCCAGATGCTCAGCGTTTTGTGCATCTGGCCAGCTTGCTGCGCAGCTCCGCACCGCCCATTTGACGCCAGTTCATTGAGTTATTGTTATTGGCCAGAGAGCACACGAAGAGCACCTTACTGCTCCATTTGCAAAATGATGTGAGAAACAGCAAACTGCTATTGAAAACGGCGATTCTAGGCCAAATTCGCGACATTTCTAGGCCAAATACTCGACAATTCTAGGCCAAATACTCGACAATTCTAGGCCAAATCCTCAACAATTCTAGGCCAAATACTCGACAATTCTAGGCCAAATTCTCAACAATTTCAGACCAAATACTCGACAATTCTAGACCAAATACTCGACAATTCTAGGCCAAATTTGTATTAATTCTAAGCCAAATTCTTGAAAATTCTAAGCCAAAATCTCGACAATTCTAGGCCAAACCCTAAACAATTTTAAACAAAATTATCAACAATTATAGACCAAAATCTCGACGATTCTATAAGTATTTTCTAGAATTTTTGACGAGTGAATTGCTCTATTAATAGAGTCAGTTTCTGTGCGAAAAAACATTCGAATCGCCGACATTCAGCTTGCAAGTTTCTATTGAAAACGGCAATTCTAAGACAAATTCTCAAAAATTCTAAGCCAAATCTACAACAATTCTAGGCCACGTTGTGGACAATTCTAGCCCAAATCCTCAACAATTCTAGCCCAAATCCTCAACAATTCTAGCCCAAATCCTCAACAATTCTAGCCCAAATCCTCAACAATTCTAGCCCAAATCCTCAACAATTCTAGCCCAAATCCTCAACAATTCTAGCCCAAATCCTCACCAATTCTAGACCAAATCCTCAACAATTCTAGACCAAATTCTTGACGATGCTATGAGTATTTTCTGGAATTTTCGACGAGTAAATTGCTATATTAATAGAGTCAGTTGCAGTGCCAAGAAACATTCGAATTGCCGACATTCGGCATGCACCAAGACGCTTTCCTCTTAGTGCACCCCTTTTTTTTCCAGAAAACGGCCATTTTCTGTTCATCGCCATCACCTCACCAGGCAATATCGTGCTGCTGACATCTGAAATTACATTGCATTAAGTCGGTTTTCGCAGCATTTTTCCCCATTCAATTCGCACACAACGAATGCATATTTTGTTTGCTTCACTTTCGCCTTTCCGTCATTTCGGTGTTGTCAATCTGGCTGGCTGCATCTCCATTTCCTCTCACCGTCGCCTCTTGCCGTTGATTCGCTCCTCGTCGAAATCCACTCGAAACCAGGAGAGAGAGAGAGAGAATACACTGATCTTACACATCCACTCAAACCGTTCTAGCCAACTGTTCAGTTCAGCAAACTCATCGGTGTGTGTCCCCCTTCAGCCATCGTATTTAACCGCTTCCTTACGATGCTGTTCACGAAGAATCACGATGAAGCATCGGCGTGCTGTTGAGAAGCCAGCTTTTCTTGGCTTCACGTGCTCTGACATCTACCGATTAGTAAGCTTCCTCTTCAGAATAACGCTTGAATTGTGAGACACATTAAGAGCAGCACATTGCTCAAAGTCTGAAATTGTATTTGCCTTTTTCCCGAACGCTGTTCAATTCTAGATGTATTAAAAAAAACTTTGTGAAATTACCATTTTCGCAACATTTTTTGATTCCAATGAAGCAACAAAAGTTTGTTTTTTTCAGCTATAAAACGTCAAATTTGAGCGATTGCCATGAGGTCAAAAACTTCTTAAATATTCTCAAAATTTCAGAGTGCATTTTTCATAAATAAAGCTTCATTTTTGCAGTTTATCGTTTTCCAGTGCGACCATTTCCTGCCGAGTTATAGCTCTCAGAAGAGGAGAGCTCCTTTTTGTGAATTCGAAGGGAGCTCTCTTGCAAGAGCTGCAAATCGGCTGGAAATGCTCCCACAAAAAAATGATCAACTACAAAAATGAAGCACTATGTTGGAAGAATTCACTCTGAAATTTTCGGAATAATCGAATAATGTCTGACCTTGTGGTAAGCACCCAAAGTTTGTCTATTTCAGACCACTGAACCACTTTCAGAGTTAAAATTGAGGTTTTCCTCAATAGTTTTTTAAGATGTAAATTCTTGGAATTTCAGCAAAATTTCAAATTTCCAGCAGTCCACTCTTCGCTGCAATATATGTAAAGTTTCTGCAGAAAATAACATTGCTCGCCTATAAAAAGCGTAGAGCGAAGCATCTCGTAAAATTATATTCGTTTGCCCGTTAAAAATCATTATTTGCCCACCTTCACTCGCCCATGTTCCACGTTTCAAAAGTCCACCCCCCCCCAGCCCCCTTTCCCCGTCCTCCGCCCGCCCATTACGTGACACGCTGACAACGGGCACCCATCTTATCATCGCCACACGTTGCCGATAACACTCAATCGATGTCATTGCTCATCGAGGTGCTCGTCAGGTGCGCCTTTGATTCTGAAGCGACGCATTTTGCTCTTCTCTTTCTTCTTCTTCGCTGTTATTTGTTTGTGATTCACTGTGAATTGACCACAGCCGAACAGGTAATCCGCTGGTTCTATTCAATGGGCTTAGGTGAAGGTAATGGTGGAAGGAAGGTGGGGGGGGGGGAGCAGGTCAGAATTCTTGTTTTAGAACTGTTTTCACTCAACCTCCAAGTCACGTTTCGCTTATTTTTAGGGGCACCGTATTGGCTCGTGGCATTTCCAAGGGGGGGGGGGTGGAAGCTGCATTCTCGCCTTTCTTTTTGAATGAGAGCGCAGAGAAGCCAGAGTGTCTATTATCGCCGTAAAAAAGTTTCGACATTTTTTCGAGCCCGCGAAAATCGGGATTTGAATTTAGAGGCTCCGCCCATTTCATCATCAGAGCGCATTTGCTATGCGCGATATATTTTTATCAGAAGAAACGAAAAAAAAAATAAATGACGCAAATTGATATATTTAAACATTCGAAGAAACGTGTAAAAAAATTCACGATTAATACAATTTCGTTCTTTTAATCCAGTTTAATTCTGAAAATTCAGAAAAAAAAATAAAAATTCAAAAAATATATCGCGCATAGCAAATGCGCTCTGATGATGAAATGGGCGGAGCCTCTAAATTCAAATCCCGATTTTCGCGGGCTCGAAAAAATGTCGAAACTTTTTTACGGCGATAATATGTTCTCTAGCATTATAAGTCAAAGCTATGCGAAAATGGGCGTGTTTCATTGTCAGAGTAGGGCGGAATTGGATTTTGGAAACTCGGAATGCGGAAGACGGAAAACGGAAAAATTTTTTTTTCACGGAATCCGGAATCCGGAAAACGGATGAAAAAACGGCGGAATCCGGAATTCCGCCCTTCTCTGGTGTGTTTATACATTTGAGAACGCGATTTTTCAGCCAAAAACTTTCAGCCAAATGCGACTAACATTGTTCGCTTCCGTGAGAGAGCGCAGAGAAGTGAGAGAGCAAAGTTGTCAATTTTGAATGTGACGTCACTTGTCTGCGCTCAAAAATATTCGATAATATGCTCTTGTCCCCCCCCCCCGGGATACGGTATGCTCCTACAGTATACGTATACGGTAGGCTCCTTTTGTACGATTGTGCATGATTTTGCCGCCGCGCATTTCGTCTCTTTTCCACGGATCGTATCGTCGTCGCTATTCAAATATTGGCCATATCGGATCAATTTGACCAGCGTTGTTGGACAAGAGCGGGCTTGTACAATCTGTGGATAACTGATTCGTGCTCTGCGGACTCGACCTCGGCTCTCTTTGCTCATTCTCATTCTCTCTCTTACTTTTCTTCTCATGTTATTCGTCCAGCCACCTCTCTTCTTTAATACTAGCACACTGTAGTTAGTACCTACCACGAGGCGTCAGTTTTAAAAATCTGCGCGCGCGCGCACGCCACCCGTCATCGACCGGAAAAAAAAGCGGTTGTTTCGTTGCGCAATTATATACGATTATTGAAATCGAAACCATCTATTGTGTGGTTTGATGGTGAGATCAGCGACGACAGCCGTCTTTTCTTCCCATCATCCCCCCCCCCCCCCCCTCCCCCCCAATTCCATCGTGCCGAGTTGCCCTTGGCAAAATGCCAGAAAAAGCGAGCGCTTTATGTACTTCTTATATACGAGAAGATCTTTTGTCGTCTTCTCACTTCCATGACGTGGCAATCGAGAATTGAAACGGACAAACCGAGAATGCCGAACTTACAGCGAATTAGAGTGTTGAGAGTGCAGAGAAACGGTGTCGGCGCGCCACGTTTCAGTTTGGCTGATGAAATGTGGCGTTCAGCTGTGCATACTGTTGATGGATATCCCGATGCCCGCCTCCGCCCCCCCCCCTCTGCCTATATTCTAGACAGCTCCACCGTTCTCTCTGTTGAATATTGCCCTTTAATAGGATGCCAGTCAGTGTGTCGTTTCGAAAGCATTTCGAGAAATTTTTCGAGAAAATTTTCCAAAAATTTCTCGAAAAATGTTTCGTAAAAATTCTCGAACAATTCTTGAAAATTCTTGAAAATTTCTCGAAAAATTCTCGAAAAATATTTTGTAAAAATTTTCAGAAAAATGTTTCGTAATAATTCTCAAAAAATTATCGAAAATTTCTCTAAAAATTCTCGAAAAATTCTCTAAAAATTCTTTAAAAATTCTCGAAAAATTCTCGAAAAATTCTCTAAAAATTCTTTAAAAATTCTCTAAAAATTCTCGAAAAATAATTTGTAAAAATTCTCGAAAAATGTTTTGTAAAAATTCTCGAAAAATTCTCGAAAAATTCTCGAAAAATTCTCTAAAAATTCTCGAAAAATTCTCTAAAAATTCTCGAAAAATATTTTGCAAAAATTTTCCGAAAAATGTTTTGTAAAAATTCTCGAAAAATGTTTTGTAAAACTTTTCCGAAAAATTCTCGAAAAATGTTTTATAAAAATTCTCGGAAAATTCTGGAAAAATGTTTTGTAAAAATTCTCGAAAAATTATCGAAAAATTCTCGAAAAATTCTCTAAAAATTCTTTAAAAATTCTCGAAAAATTCTCGAAAAATTCTCTAAAAATTCTTTAAAAATTCTCGAAAAATTCTCGAAAAATTCTTTAAAAATTCTCGAAAAATTCTCGAAAAATTCTCTAAAAATTCTTTTAAAATTCTCGAAAAATTCTCGAAAAATTCTCTAAAAATTCTTTAAAAATTCTTTAAAAATTATCGAAAAATTCTCGAAAAATTCTCTAAAAATTCTTTAAAAATTCTCGAAAAATTCTCTAAAAATTCTTTAAAAATTCTCGAAAAATTCTCGAAAAATTCTCTAAAAATTCTTTAAAAATTCTCGAAAAATTCTCGAAAAATTCTCTAAAAATTCTTTAAAAATTCTCTAAAAATTCTTTAAAAATTCTCTAAAAATTCTCGAAAAATAATTTGTAAAAATTCTCGAAAAATTCTCGAAAAATTCTCGAAAAATTCTCTAAAAATTCTCTAAAAATTCTCTAAAAATTCTCTAAAAATTCTCGAAACATGTTTTGTAAAAATTCTCGAAAAATGTTTTGTAAAACTTTTCCGAAAAATTCTCGAAAAATGTTTTATAAAAATTCTCGGAAAATTCTGGAAAAATGTTTTGTAAAAATTCTCGAAAAATTATCGAAAAATGTTTTATAAAAATTCTCGAAAAATTCTCGAAAAATTCTTTTAAAATTCTCGAAAAATTCTCGAAAAATTCTCTAAAAATTCTTTAAAAATTCTCGAAAAATTCTCGAAAAATTCTCTAAAAATTCTTTAAAAATTCTCTAAAAATTCTTTAAAAATTCTCTAAAAATTCTCGAAAAATAATTTGTAAAAATTCTCGAAAAATGTTTTGTAAAAATTCTCGAAAAATTCTCGAAAAATGTTTTGTAAAACTTTTCCGAAAAATTCTCGAAAAATGTTTTATAAAAATTCTCGGAAAATTCTGGAAAAATGTTTTATAAAAATTCTCGAAAAATTCTCGAAAAATTTTCTAAAAATTCTCTAAAAATTCTCTAAAAATTCTCGAAATATATTTTGCAAAAATTTTCCGAAAAATTCTCGAAAAATGTTTCGTAAAAATTCTCGAAAAATTCTCGAAAAATTCTCGAAAAATTCTCGAAAAATTATCGAAAATTTCTCGAAAAATTCACGAAAAATTCTCGGAAAATTCTCGAAAAATGTTTTGTAAAAATTTTCCGAAAAATTCTCGAAAAATGTTTCGTAAAAATTCTCGAAAAATTCCCGGAAAATTCTCGGAAAATTCTCGAAAAATTCTCGAGAAATTTTTCGTAAAAATTTTTCGCAAAACGCATTTTTCGAAACGACACACTGATGCCAATATCGCTTAGTTTGCTCCTTCTCTTATTTATTTCTTGTGCTGCTCTGTTGGTCACTCACGAGCACTCCACGCGTTACCCTTGGCCATAGGACATTTCAATAGGTGACACTCCCCTCGCACCGAACAAGATGGGTAACCTGTTTTCAATCTCTTCTACACCACATCACATTTTCGGCTCATTTTCGTTGTCTACCGTATCAAAATTGCAGTCTGCCAGTGCAATCTCATTGATCGCGATGTTTGAACGTGGAAATGACAAAGCGCGTGTTCTGTTCTTCGGCAAACACCAACAAGGTTCTGGGCAAGAAACAAGATGGGTTGGGGGGGGGGAGGTGGAGCCGGAGGAGTAAACTACTTTGAATCTCGGCATTTTGCGCTGTTCGAGACGAGTTCTTGAAAAGAATTCTTGATGAGCGGCCTGCAGAATATCCTGTTTCAAGTGCAACATTACTGCTCAAAAAATATCGCAAAATTTGTAATAAATCCATGGAGGAGGCCGGAGTTGCATCTTCTCCATTTCAAAGAACTCCGTCATGTGACAACCAGATGCCCGGGTCCGCCCGTATTCATCTTTTGCCTGCTAGCTCTATAGAAACCACAGCTCTAAACTGTTGTCGGAATTGAGCAGATTCAAGCTTTCAAATGAGTACACCTTTGGATAATGTGCTCATTTCGCGTGCTCTGCTTATTCAATGTGTTTGCATTGACAAGGGAACGAACAGTAAGTGATTCTATATATGTCTCTCTCTCTCTCTTTCTTTCTCTCTGTCTCTCTCTCTCCGATTCGAGAATCGAGAATCAAAGAAGCGGAATGAGGCGCAGAAAGATAGAGACAGGCGAGGGTAAAACCGTCCATCGGGAGAATTGAACCAAAAACAGCTTTTCGTCTCCAAAAATGACATTGGCCGATACGATGCGCTAGACACCGAGACCCGTCGACTGTCTATCTCTGAGGATTCGCTTCACTTTTCTTGCGAAATTCTGCCATTCAAATATTCCGAAGTTTTTGCCTTGAATTCCCGACAATTCTTGGCCAACTTCTCGACAAATTTAAGTCAAATTCTTGGCTATTCTAGACCAATTTCTCGACAATTCTGAGACAAATTCTTGTCAATTCTAAGCCAATTTCTTCACAATTCTAAACCAAATTCTTCACAATTCTAGGACAACTTTTCGACTATTCTAGGCCCACTTCTATTTTCTCGACAATTCTAAGCCAAATCCTAAACAATTCTTGGCCAAATACTCAGCAATGCTAGACCAACTTCTCGACGATTCTAGAACAACGTCTCGACAATTGTACTGCAAGTTGCTTCTAACACTTTAACGCCACTTCTGCCTCACTATCGCTGTGACTGATAATAGGGAAATGCATTGGTGGTGGCGGGGGGGGGGATGTTCCTCTATCAGGGTGGGGCACACCTCAAAGTGTTATTATACAATGTCAGATGCCTGCTTCAACGCTCCAATCTTTGCTGCTTAGCTTCTCTCAGATGGTTAGTGAAGGCCTTATATCAGAATCCGTGCCAAGTGGCTTTAAGTTGCATTTAACTTACTTACTTCTGGGACCACCGTCGCCAGGCTTGGCTTGGCTAGCTGTGATTCGCATTCCGCGCACATACAAGTGAATAACTGATCGGACTAAGTATCCAAAGTAAGAAAATGAGTGCACACACACACACACACACACACACACACACACACACACACACACACACAAAACATACGGAATCCACCAAAGTCTTGGCCGTCTCCTTTACCACCCCTTCATTCTTCATTTCATTCTGCTACTCCCTCCCTCCGCTTTCCGTCCATTTCCCGTTCCTCTGCGCTTCTCCATGTAGTCTGATGCCTCGCCGCACTTCTGCTTCTCATCGTTTCGCATTGCGTCTGCGTCTCAACAGCCTCTTTCTCCTCTGCACGGCTCTCTCGCTTCTCCTTTCGAATTTCCATATTTCAGACAGCCGTCCCTCCCCCCCCCCTCCTCCTTTAGGCGATTGTACTTTCGGTGTGGTGCATTCAACGACAGTTTATCGATACGCACAGTACTGCTGCGGCTGTCCACGTGGCAGCCGGCGGTGGTGGTTGTGCCCGTTTTGCATTATTGCTATCACCGCCCGTTTCTCGCCGAACATCCAGGAACGAGTTGTGTGTTAGCTCGCATGTCTCTGGCCGACCGACGAGAAGCAATGGCGAGTACTGTTTCTTTTGTTCCGTTTCACACGAGGCGCCCATGTTTAATGGACAATATAATAAGCGCTCTATACGAGAAACCCAAAGAACGCCCGTTGAACCCGGTTCGCAAAACGGGCTGACCACGGGCCGGCGCGTATCTTTCTTCAAAATCAACTAGCATTTCTGAAAACGATCGCAAATTGAAGATCTCGGAGAGTTCTGTCTGTGAAGCTAGGCTCCGATAATAGTTTTCAAGTGACACAGTTTTGAAACGGCGTCAATGAAGAAGGCGATTTTGAGCCGAAGGCAATTCACACTTTTCTCATGAATCTGCAATTTTCGACATTTTTTTAAATAGTAATCTCCAATTTCAAGAAAAGATGCATTTCGGCCCGCGGGGGCCCGTTTCTATGAGGATGGCAAGCATACTTTGCCCGGCGGTTTCTTTCAGCATTGACGGAGCCCTTTTGCATACCTTCAGCCTTCTAATATTCTTCATTTCTTCTAGATTGCTATGCGAAACGATGCCCCGTTAACCTTCTTTTTCACGTTTGACACGTGTTTCCCCGACGACGTTTTCCAATTTCCTATTACGCTTATTACCCTTTTCTCGGGCTTTCTCAGCTTAAATTTTGAAATTTCGCTAGATATTGTGGCTTTGACGTCGGGTTTTTCCGTATTGTACTCGTGGCAAGACACGCCCACTTTACTGTTTCAGCTGCAAGCCGCGGCAAAATGAATGTGGGCGTGTCCTGCCACGTTTCCCTCCCCCTCTACCCTACCTCGAAATCTGCATATTATTCAACAAATTTGCATTTTAGAATTGAAATTTCTCGCAGGGAAGAGAAGTATGCAAAACGGTGAAAGCGCTACAATACAGCCGGCTTGAAATACGGAGACTTAAAGAAGCATTTTATCCGAATTTCGGTACAAAAATATACGATTTTTTCTAAAATTTTCAGACATTTCCAGCTGCAATCTTAAACTTGATTACAACACAATCATCTACTATTTTTCCCAAAAATTCAACAATCAATTTTCATTATTTCTAACGAGTTTTCGCACTGCGTTCGCACATCTCAACCTTCCATTTTTTTTATATTTCGTGAATTACCCCCAATTTTTAAAATTTTCTATTAAAAACACGTCGTTTAATACTTCTCTTTTTTTCTTGTTTTTAAATAAACTTTATTGTCCCAATTTTACAGAAAAACCGTTTTCAGATGTGCTGATATGGCAACCTGGCCACGAGTGTCTCCAATTGCCTATGTGGCTATCGGCGTTCTTCTTGGGTTGGCGTTGTCCATTGCCTCTCAGTCGGGAAATGTGAGTTCTCTTGTTTAACTGAAATTTACAATTTTTTAATTGAAAATTGAGAAAAACAGTGAGCACATGGAAGCTGCATCCGTTAATCTGTCCATCACTGATGGCCTAGCTAACCGTGCAATTTTCATGTGCTCAAAAACAATTCGGCCGCATTTTAAATGTTCACTTTTTCGTATTCAGACAACGTTTGATGTTGCTTCGCGGATAGCTGTTCTGAGAGCCAACAGAGGAGATGGACCATTCGCAGGGCACGACCATGCGCATGGAAACGATCCGGTTAGCTATTCGCTCGATTCTAAAATTATTTGTATCGTTTTTTTAGCATGGAGACGAGGAAGTGGATGACAATCACGCAAACTTCGCACCGATACAGTTCCACTCGAACGATTCTTCGCACACTCATGAGGGAGAAAGTGTGATTGCTGATGAAATTGCGAAAAAGGTTCGAGTGTTCTGCTGGATTCTCACCGGGAAGCAGAACCACGAGAAGAGGGCGAAGCACGTGAAAGCCACGTGGGCTAAGAGGTGTAACAAGTAAGTGTCTTCCTTTAAGAAATATAAAACATAAAGCTGAAAAGGACAAAAAATTAATTCAAAAATGAATGTGAACATTTTTCAAAAGCCGGCTATTGGATAACTTGAAATTGATTAAAAAATTAACAGCTAAAATTGAGTGTTTGCTAGAAAAATTGACTTAAAAACTTACTGAAACTTTTTTCTCTAAAGTCGATAATGCCAAACACAGAAACACATATTTCCAGATGCTGATAAATAGTGTTACGCAATTTTGCGTGAAGCTTGGCGCATGTGCACAGATTGCGAAACTACAGAATCTGTTTTTTTTAATTAAATATTGATTCGTTTTTACCTTTAAAATATTTCTGGTCGTAAATTTCATTTTTGAGGTAATGTCGGCGGCTTTCAGGTATCTAGCCGCAATTAAAAAAAATTTGGTTGTTGTCAGGCTCGCGAAACGCTTGATGAACGCTTGACGAAACGCTTGATTTGTGCAAATAACAAGCCGACTAGTTTACGCCAAATGTCCGTCACCGCTCCAGAATTCGCTGAAGCTGCCAGAGAGCGAATCAGATGTAATGCAGAGGGAAGAATGAGAAAGATGGCAGCTGACCTCTAAATGAAGTGCAAATGAATGCAAATAGTTGCCAATGTCAAACTGAAGATGATCGTATATCGATTTCCAAATGGTACGTTCCGCACTGACAATAAAGCAAAGCTCTCTGGTTGCAAAACGTATTCTTCACTGGCACACAGCTTTTCGCTGTTGAGGCGAATAAAAACGGGCAATGAAATCGATTTATCGTCATGGACTATTTTCTACTTGTCGGAATGGAAAAATGCGGAATAAGTCTTCGCAGCCAACTTCAGTGATAGTGTTTGCTGGAGTTTGTGCAAATTGTAAGGCCCCACTCATTTTCTTCGATTACTGGTAAAGATTTTGAATACAGTCTAATCCATTCCATCGTGCCAAGACCACTCAAGAGTTCACCTCACCTTCAGAAAGGACTACCAGCTCTCCGGATTTCAATTTTGTCTGATTATGCCTGATATCTGTACGGAGAATTATTCAAATATCAGTTCTCTAAAGATGACTCTGCTCAACGCATGGACTACATCAACGCAAGCGTGTCTTGGTGAATGCCTAGCCCAACAGACTTCGGGTTGTCATCAACTTCGAAGGCTGAATATTCGAAAAATATTCTTGAACGCTTTTTTATAATAATTTCTATAAATGTTCGCTCAATTCCCGTAAAATTTAAATGAACTCCAAACAAAGATTAACACTATTTATTAGCCACCCTGTTAGATTAGAAGCCATAAAAAGAAACAATTGCTGGCTTGTGGGATTGCTTCGCATAAATTGTTTGAATAAGAGATTTAGAAACTTATAAAAAAAAGATTTTTTTGATAAAATAAACATGAAATTGCAAAACTATTCGTATTAAAAGTAGTATTGCAGATATGTATTCATGTCATCTGAAGAGAACGCCGAGTTACCATCCATCAACTTGAATGTTTCCGAAGGGAGAGATTATTTGTGGGCGAAGACGAAAGGAGCGTTCACCTATATCTACAAACATCATCTCAACGATTTCGATTGGTTCCTGAAAGCCGACGACGACACGTACGTCGTCATGGAGAATCTGAGGTTTATGCTTCTAGCTCACTCTCCGGATGAGCCCATCCACTTTGGGTGCAAGTTCAAGCCGTTCACCAAGGGAGGCTATCACAGTGGTGGAGCGGGCTACGTGCTAAGCAGAGAGGCGCTCAAGAAGTAAGCGGAGTTGAATGGCTAGAAAAAAACTGTCGCATTTGTTCTCCAGGTTCATCGAAGTTGCTCTTCCCGATAAGTCGTTGTGCTCGCAGAACCATGGCGGAGCCGAAGATGCAGAAATTGGAAAATGCTTGGAGAAAGTTGGCGTGAAAGCTGGAGATTCTAGAGATGCCGATGGACATCACAGGTAACTTTTATAAAAGCCAAGGGACTGAAGGGAGCACGTTATTTATCGTGATGCAAACCGTGAGAGCTGCATTTTCGGATATTTTAACCGCAAAACTTTTTCATTAAACATATAATTCTCAGAGTCCGTAGCGATTTGAGAGCTCGTTTCTTGAGGCGGAGGTTCACAGTTGCACGCGCTCTTTTTCCAGATTTCTTCATTTTCAGACCACTTTATCACTTTGTCATCTCAAAAAATTAATCGGAATATCCCATTTTCTCGCGAAATTCGCATATTATTCATAAAAAACCGCCCAAAAATGCCAGAAAATTAAAACAATCTTCTTTTCGTCGGTCCGTTCGTTGTCCTTATAAATTGGGTTATCTGTTTGAAACTTTTATATATTGAACTTTTATATTCTGAAGAATAGTCTTCGAATTTTCCGCTAGGCGCCAACCACGGCACGTTGGTGTCGATGTTTGGAATTCATTAAAATTGCGCGGGAATTAAGAAAAAAATTATTAAAGTTATTTTTAAAAAGCGTTCAAGAATAGTCTTCGAATCTTAATGTTGTCCATGCGTTGCGCGGAGCCGTTTTCAGAGCATTGATATTGGGATAACTAATCGAAAAATTAATTGAATTTGGAGAAATTTTAAGAGTGATCATGGGCGCTTGACCCTCCATCAAATTCTAGGAGTAACGGGCTGCAAATCTGAAGTCGTTCTGAAGACAAGATGAGCTTTGCGATAATTCGATTTTCACCAGCCTTGAGTGATCATGGCGTAATATATACGAAAGAAGGGAAAATTCTGGCTGAAATTACGCTCTTGTCACGTGCGCAGCGCCGCTTCTTTCCTTTTTTCCTTCCCTGAAACGAATTGCAACTCTTTCAGATTCATGCCGTTCGTACCAGAGCATCATTTGTCGCCTGGACACGTCGATCCGAATTTCTGGTTCTGGCAATACACTTACTATCCGATGGATCAAGGGCCGACGTGCTGCTCTGGTTAGTTTATCCTCGCTATTTGGCGCTCATCCTTTGTTTCTTCCTGACGACCGTGCAAACAACACGATCCGTCCGAGGGGAGAACGAAATGGAAAAAGTTGTAGAGATCAATTGTTTTCGCCATGATTGTTTGCTCGCATTTTTTCAGATTATGCCGTCTCTTTCCACTACGTCAGTCCGAACCTGATGTATGTTCTAGAGTATCTCATCTATCACTTGAAGCCTTTCGGTAAGTTCGAAGCTATGAAGGGGCGATCTGCCTTCTTTCAGCTAATGCTAAAAAATAAGTTTGATCGTGCAATTAAAAACGGTCCTTCTCGTCTTAGACACTTGAGTCTATCTCAGTAGTTGTATTATTAATGAGAACTAGCAACCACCCAGTTTCGAGAAGAAAAAACGAGCACACTCTGCTGGCGAGAATTGATAATTTCCATTTTTCAGGTATTGATCGTGCGATTCGAATACCTAAAAACGACACTATAATCCATACGGCCTATTCGATCTCTCGCTCCGAGCGTGGTCAAGATGACGCGTTCCGGGATCGACCGGAAGTCGCGATCTGATCATGTTTCCTCAGTGTCTAGTCTCCTATTTTAATAAGTTAGCCGTTTCCATTATTCTATATACCGGGTGTTACACTTCCTTCTTCTTCCCCCCCCCCCCCTCCAAAGACCAAATCGATGCTCTCCTCTCCGTTCTTGGCGGCTGATTCTTTGCATTGAACTCCTCCACTCTCGCTGTCAAAACATTCCATGACTGCTCCATTATTGCCTTCACCTCTTCCTCGTCCCCATTTTTCATTTGGTATCATTGGAATGAGTTTAGTTTTCTGGATGTTCAAAATTACGGGAATCACCAGTGTTTTACATGTTATTGAGGTTTCTGATGGTACCTCTGTTCGGTGTTTCTAGTCAATCTTGTTGTTTCTCCGTTCCTCAATCTGTCTGTTTTCGAAGAAAGTAAATAAATGGGTTTATATTCATATTAAATACACTGAACAACACGAAAATGAGTAATTAAGTTGAGCAAAACGACATTGACACCGTAGGATGTTAAAACGAGTAAAGATCGCGAGAAGCAGCAGGGCAATTGAACGAAAGAGTGCGCATTTCAGAAGATGGAGCTCTTTGCTCTCAAATGGAATCCAAAACTGATGAACTGAAATGATTGCAGACTTCCACCGGGTTCATAGAATCAAGCAAGCGGGCGGCTCAAGCGAGAACAACGAGAAGAAGCATAAATACGACGGCAGTGAGCACGAGAAGAGCCGCAATGATGGCAACCATTAATGATCGGTGATGGGTATTCGGCACCGATCGGACAGTCGTTGGGAGGACGGTGGTGGGTGCGACATCGTCTTTCGGAGGGCTGAAACTCTTTTTATAGACGGGGCTCTTGCTTCCGTTGGCTGCCAGGGCACATCCGCCGATTGGCTCTCACTTTGGCCGCTATAGCCATTAATTTGGGCACGTTCGACTTTTGAAATGCAACTTTGAAAGTTTAAGCTATTTTGAACAGACCAGCACTCGGCAGGGAGGACAGCGTCAATGCCACGTCTCTCGGCAAACATTTGCAATGCGATAAAGAAGATTTCCATCATTTTTAATTATTTCTAAACTTTTCTAATCTTTTCCAAACTATTCTCATCATTTTTAAGAATTTTTAATCATTTTTTATCTGTTTTATCTAACAAATTCATATAATAATTATTTTTTATAATAACGGTTAATCGTTCCCAAACGTTTCAAACTATTTCTAAACATTTTTGAGCATTTCTGAGCATTTCTAATCATTATTAAACAATTAAAATTAAAAAATAATAATTTTTAGACATTTTTTTTATCATTTCTAAGTATTTCTGAACAGTTCTAATCATTGTTTAATAAATAAAATTAAAAAAAATAATTTTTAAGCATTTCTAAGCATTTCTATCTATTTCTAAACAATTTTGAACACTTCAAACCTTTTTAAATCTCTTTAAAAAATGTTTTTATAATTTCTGAAAATTTCCAATTATTTTTTAACAATTAAAATGTAAAAAGATGATTTTTAGACATTTTTAACTATTTTTAGCAATATTTTTTTAAAGCATATTTCCTAGTCATTTCTAAGCATTTCTGAGCATTTCTAATCATTTTTCAATAATTAAAATTTTTAAACATTTCTATTCATTTTTAGTTATTTTTCACAGCTTCTAATCATTTCATGTAATTTCTAAGAATTTCTAATTATTTTTTGACAATTAAAATTAAAAAAAATAATTTTTAGACATTTCTAAGTATTTCTGAACAGTTCTAAACATTTTTTAATAAGTAAAATTAAAAAAAAATAATTTTTAAGCATTTCTAAACATTTTTAAACACTTCTAACCTTTTCAAAGCTCTTTAAAAGTTTTTTAATAATTTCTGAGCATTTCCAATTATTTTTTAACAATTAAAAACAATAATTTTTAGACATTATAAAACTGTTTTTAACTATTTAAAAAATAAACGAATACATTTTCTAGTCATTTTTAAGCATTTCTAAGCATTTCTAATAATTTTTTAATAATTAAATTTTTTTTTATTTCGAAAAATTTCTATTCATTTTTTTAGCCATTTTATACAGCTTCTAATCATTTTGTATAATTTCTGAGCATTTCCAATTATTTTTTTAACAATTAAAATTAATAAAAATAATTTTTAGACATTTTTTATCATTACTAAATATTTTTAAACACTTCTAACTTTTTCAAATCTCTTTAAAAGTTTTTTATAATTTCTGAGCATTTCCAATTATTTTTTCACAATTAAAATTTGAAAAAATAATTTTTAGACAGTTTTAACTATTTTTAACAATTTAAAAATTAAACAAATATATTTTCTAGTCATTTCTTATTACTTCTAAGCATTTCTGAACATATCCGATCACTTTTTAAAAATTAAAATTGAAAAATAATTTTTTAATGACATTTCTATTCATTCTTAACTATTTTTAACAATTTTAACATTTAAAAAATATTTTCTAGATATTTCTAGCTATTTTTTGCCGCTTCTAATCCTTTTTAATCTTTTCTAAATATTTTCCTCACGATTCGCTCACAAGCTCAATGCTGAATTGCGATACAATACGAAAACAAAAAGTAGGCTCACCTACCTTATCACGATAAGTGGAGATGATGGAGGGAAGCGAGACGATGGAGACACTGGCACATTGAACTCTGACGACGTCGTTGAATACCGTGGACTTTCAATACGTTTCTCGCGGACCGCTTCAGCTCTAAAATTGTGAGTGAACGAGCCATCGATTTGTTTTATTTCCAGCGAGACCCATTGGAAAACCCTCAAAAACAGCCCGCTAATCCCAGGGCTCCGCTGAACTACTGCTACACAAATGGAAACAAATCTCACTCTTTGATGATGCTCTGATTGAGGTAGCCCTTCGGAGTGAAATAGCCATTGAATGCAGTGCTCCGCTGCTCCATAGTGCCAGCTGTCGTGGGAACCGGGACAACTGCTTCCATCTGCCGTCTGAAACGACTATAATTGTTTCCAACAAAGGAAAAAGGGGCAGGAATTTGAAGAGAGAGAGAGAGAGAGAAAAAGAGAAAGAGAGACGACGCCTAACTATTAACATGGCATCTTCATTTTACACTATTCTCGATTTCGCTTTAAATCGAAATGAAATCTGGTTTTTCGAAATTCACTGATAATGATGATAGTGGACTAATTCCAATATTTTCTAACAAGGGAACCATGTTTAGCCTTCATCTCAGAATTCTTTCTAAATATGCTCATTTATAGTTTCGAATACGGGCTTTCTCGTGGTGTACTTGGTTTTCTGCGCAAATTTCTAGAAGTCAAGAAAATTCTATCTGAAAATATGCTGTTTTTTGCTCTCTTCCTTCCTTTCCACTTTCCCTCTTTCCTCTATACATTCTCCAGAGTGGAAAAAGGGAGCAAAAGTGGCCGAGTGGATAGTGCGGATGAATAGAAATTACAAGTTTGGGGTTCGATTCCGTCATTGTAAATTTTCTTTTTTCTTTTTTTTTATTTGATGTTGGAAGAATGCTTTGCATTTTTCGAAAATCGAAAATATGTTTGCACTATTATTTGAGTAGGAAAAAAGCTCCGAGGGTATGGGAGCTTCTAGAAAAGCTCTGGAAAGGGTATAAAGGGCTGATTTATACCCTTTATTTATTTGTTTATTTGGTGTTTTTTCCTGTTTTTTTTCTGTTTTTATTATCGCCGTAAAAAAGTTCCGACATTTTTTCGAGCCCGCGAACATCGGGATTTGAATTTAGAGGCTCCGCCCATTTCATCATCAGAGCGCATTTGCTATGCGCGATATATTTTTATCAGAAGAAACGAAAAAAAAATAAATGACGCAAATTGATATATTTAAACATTCGAAGAAACGTGTAAAAAAATTCACGATTAATACATTTTCGTTCTTTTAATCCAGTTTAATTCTGAAAATTCAGAAGAAAAAATAAAAATTAAAAAAATTTATCGCGCATAGCAAATGCGCTCTGATGATGAAATGGGCGGAGCCTCTAAATTCAAATCCCAATTTTCGCGGGCTCGAAAAAATGTCGGAACTTTTTTACGGCGATAATATTCCTGTTCGTTCTATCATCTACCATGATAAACGTTGATAAAGTTGTAAGAATTTAAAAATATTTTTTATAATAAATTTTAATAATTTCTCTGCATTTCCAATCTTTTTTACAATTTTCTAAACATTTTTAAAGTAATTTCTAAGAATTTCTAATTTTTTCTAATAATTAAACAAAGTTTTCAAAGACGTCATTTGCATATTTCTTTTTGGATTATAATTTCTCATAAATTCGCGTCAATCAATTGAAAAGTGACAAGAGCAATCATTCGAAGATAAGCAAAGCCGAAGCGGTCCGAGCGGCCGGTAAGCATTTTTAGTCTTTTAGCCGGGCAGAAATTGCAAAAGACGGGCGGGCAAGCCGCATCTGCAGTCAATTAACACCATTTCAGTAAGAGAAAACAGGAAATGATAAGAAGCGTGAAACACAGAAATCAACGGCGGCTTTGGACGAATCGGCTAGAGGGGTAAACAGTCAACAGGGAGAGACGATTCAGATTTAAACAGAAATCAGAATCTGGAATGCCAGGATGGCGTTAGGAGGGTCCGGAAACATCGAATCACGATGAATAATCAATGACACCTTCGCACATCATGTCACATGTCACCAGAGCAGGGCGGAATTGGATTTTAGGAACTCGGAATCCGGAAAACGGAAAACGGAAAAAAGTTTTTTTCACGGAATCTGGAATCCGGAAAACAGAATGAAAAAAAACGGCGGAATCCGGAATGCGGAATACGGAATTCCGCCCTTCTCTGCAGAGTAGGGCGGAATTGGATTTTGGGAACTCGGAATCTGGAAAACGGAAAACGGAAGAAAAAATGTTTCACGGAATCTGGAATCCGAAAGACGGAATGAAAAAACGACGGAATCCGAATGCGGAATGCGGAATGCGGAATTCCGACCTTCTCTGCAGAGTAGGGCGGAATTGGATTTTGGGAACTCGGAATCCGAAAAACGGAAAACGGAAAAAAACATTTTTTCACGGAATCTGGAATCCGGAAAACGGAATGAACAAACGACGGAATGCGGAATGCGGAATTCCGCCCTTCTCTGCATGTCACGCAGTATAAATTGATTAGAATCAGAGGAGCGATTGAATTACAATCATCACAAAGGGGGGGGGCTTTTAAGACTGAAAATGTAATAGAGAAGGAGAGCCCGAAAAGGGGCGGACGGCGAGCAATAAAAGTGATAATCCAGCAAGATATTCGACTAGGCATCAAGAACGTCTCCGCATCATCGCTTAAAGCAAGATAATTCATTTCGAGAGCGGTGAATCATGGAAATAAACGGCAGTTAGACAGAGAGACAGAGGCACGGAGAGACGAAAGGATGGTGAAGACGAAAAGAGAAAAAGGAGCGAACACGATGTACCTGTCGATGATTAACACTCCTCCTTCTTCATCTTTTTCGGTCTTTTCAGTTTGCCACGTCACGCGGAGGGGGCGAGGGAGAAATGGTAAATGGAGCAATGCTTTCAATGGCGTCTGATTCATATGTCATGTGCCACAACTGGCGGTGAGCATTCTTTCAATCGCAACCATGCGCTGAGTTGCGTTTTCAGAAATGCTCGCTCACGAGTTTCCATGGAAATAAGAAGCACGGTGTGCATACAGTAACGGCCAATGAAACCCTTCCCCCCCCACGTCATTCAGATGAGTGGCTTCTACAAAAGAAGAACTTCACTTTTGTAGTTGCCCCTCCCCCCCCCACTTAGAGCTCTCCGAAGAGCACATTCTTTCAAAGTACTGTACTGAATGCGTGAAGGCGAGCTGTAAATCTGTAGTGAAGGATGGCACGAAACAGTGCTCAAATAGAGAAATGAAGATGTATTTTTGAAGAATTCTCTTTGAAATTTGGAGTTTTTGGTCTGAAAATTGCCGAATTCTGATACTTAATTGACCACTTTGCCTATTTTACATCCGGCAATTGTATCGCATTCCGATGGTTAGATGACCCCTCATTTCCACGTTTTTCATGGTTTTCAGAGCGTGGCGATTAGTACCGGAATGAGAAGAAGTCAAAGAAGTTCATTCGGACGGAAACGTGGGAATTGCCAGATTAGAATTTCAAAGGTTCGCTTTGATGCGGTGCCGATAAAATAGCTCATTCGGAAGCTGACAGTGTTTTACAGACAGTCCGCCATTTCAAAACCGGACGTTTAACAACCGGGTTTTTCAAAACCGAACGTTTCACAACCGGTCTTTTCAAAACCGAACGTTCAACAGCCGGATTTTTCAAAACCGGACGTTTCACAACCGGGCTTTTCAAAACCGGACGTTTCACAACCGGTCTTTTCAAAACCGAACGTTCAACAACCGGGTTTTTCAAAACCGGACGTTTCACAACCGGTCTTTTCAAAACCGAACGTTAAACAGCCGCGTTTTTCAAAACAGGACGTTTCACAACCGGTCTTTTCAAAACCGAAGGTTCAACAACCGGGTTTTTCAAAACCGGACATTTCACAACCGGGCTTTTCAAAACCGGACGTTTCACAACCGGTCTTTTCAAAACCGAACGTTCAACAACCGGGTTTTTCAAAACCGGACGTTTCACAACCAGCCTTTTTAAAACTGGACGTTTTTGAGCCAGTCATTTGACAACCGGACATTTGACAACCGGTAGTTTCACAACTTCACGTTGTTTCGCAACCGGCCTTTTCAAAACCAGTCGTTTCACAACTTGGCGCTGCTTCGCGACCAGCTTTTTCAAAACCGGACGTTTTTGAACCTGTCATTTGACAACCGGTAGTTTCAAGAACTTTGGTGTTTCGCAATCTACCTTTTAAAAAGGGTCCTTTAACAACCGGTCGTTTGACAACCTGACGCTGTTTCACAACTCGCCTGCTCAAAACCGGTCGTTTTAGAACCAATAGTACATTATAGGCGTTTTGTTTTTGTAGTCGAAACCCATTAACTATCGTTTAACAGACAGAAAATACTACCGTATCAGAGAGAGAAGCGCACCAAATTTCTCGAAAAGCTCTTCGCCAAAGAACAGCGATTTCTGATGCGGCTGAATCGGCCCTCATTCACAGTTTTCAGCCATTTTTGAAATTGATTTGAGAGCTGAAACAAAAAAAAATAACAAAAGGAAAAATTAATGCTTTTTTAAAGTAAAAAGTGCCGTCTATTCTGACTATATTCGAATCGCTTTCAGTGGAAATAATTGGGAAAAAGTGAGCATTTGAGAGCATCAGTGCTCACTCATAAATCAGCTCACTACCATTACCAATTAGTGGGATGATGGGGCAAAAAGAGGGCGGGCATCTGGCAAATAAAGTTTCGGTAATTTGGGTAACGACGAAAAATGTGAGATTGATGCGGTGAGGTGGCAGACGGATAATGGATGGACGGGCAGGTGCGGGGGGGAGGTGGAAATGGGGGGGGGGGTAAGGGATTAGATTTAGTCGAGGAGAGGATGTGGAGGGTGGGGGGGGGGGTGGCGATATGAAGATGAAGGGGGGGGGGGAATGATAGGATTATGCTGGGATAGTTAAACGTCATATTCCTTTCTGAATTCAAAGTTCTGGTAGTGGAGAATGCTGTCAGTTCGCTTACCGAAAGATCAACTCGACAAAAGTTAATTTGACTCCAAAAAATGATGTTCAAAGTGATTGGAAATGTCTCTCGTGGCGAGATCATCGCGTATCTAAGGATTATGGTGGAGTGAAATTTTGTTAACAACTCGCTTTTTAAAAGCCGGTCGTTTGACAACTAGACATTTTAGAACCGTTGTCTGAAAACTGGACGTTTTAGAAACGGTTGTTTGACAACTGGACGTTTTAGAACCGTTGTCTGAAAACTGGACGTTTTAGAAACGGTCGTTTCAAAACCGGACGTTTTAGAACCAGTTGTTTGACAACTGGACGTTTTAGGACAGTTGTCTGAAAACTGGACGTTTTAGAACCGGTTGTTTGACAACTGCACATATTAGAACCGGCCGTTTGACAACTGGACGTTTTAGAACCGGCCGTTTCAAAACCGGACGTTTTAGAGCCAGTTGTTTGTCAACTGGACGTTTTAGAACCGGTCGTTTGACAACTGGACGTTTTAGAACCGGTCGTTTCAAAACCGGACGTTTTAGAACCAGTTGTTTGACAACTGGACGTTTAGGAACCTTTGTCTGAAAACTGGACGTTTTAGAAACGGTTGTTTGACAACTGGACGTTGTAGAACCGTTGTCTGAAAACTGAACGTTTTAGAAACGGTTGTTTGACAACTGGACGTTTTAGAACCGGTCGTTTCAAAACCGGACGTTTTAGAACCAGTTGTTTGACAACTGGACGTTTTAGGACCGTTGTCTGAAAACTGGACATTTTAGAACCGGTTGTTTGACAACTGGACGTTTTAGAACCAGTTGTTTCAAAACCGGACGTTTTACAACCAGTTGCTTGACAACTGGACGTTTTAGAACCGGTCGTTTCAAAACCGGACGTTTTAGAACCAGTTGTTTGACAACTGGACGTTGTAGAACCGTTGTCTGAAAACTGAATGAAAGGAATTACGGTAGTTTAAGATTTGAAGACTTTCAGCTTTTTTTTCTTTGTTTAAATTGGAGGATTCTGAAGAATGATGCACGGTCTATGAGCGACTGGTAGTCATCGCTCTTTTATTCTTTGTGCTCTTTGAAAAATGGAGCTCTTCATCGTTAGAATCCTAGTAACTCACGAATGCCACAGAGATGTCGACGTCTTTGTCTTCGTCTTGAATTCGTCTCACACAGAGAAAGAAAGTTGTGTACACGGTACACAACTTTTATTGCGTAAGACGAATGCAAGACGAACTGAAAGACGAACGAAGACGACTATTTGTTTTCGTCTTTCGTGGAAGCCTTAGATGTCAAGTGCATCGATCGATTAAGAAAGAAAGAAAAGGATTCAAATATGGAATATCCGTGGAATGGCTCACTCCTGCTCGTTACCCTCAAGCCAAAATCGGTTCCAGGTAGAGCCGTGCCGAACACAGATTGGAAAAACCTATGGAAACATATCACAGCAAGACTTTTGGCATGTTGCCGTCCACATCACACCGCAGCCTAACAGCAGATTGCCGGATGCTTTCCACTGACTCACTGACACTCCCTAACTATCACATTTGAGCAAAGTAAAGGATATGAAGCAACGTGCAATTGGCTTGATGAGAAAGCGGATGCCCTAGGTTTGCGTGGCAATTGCATGCGCTTTCTTCTATGCGAATTTGAACACGCAGAGGGCAAGCATGGGAAAGAGCGGGCAAGTTGCCCAAAGCGAACCAAAAATACCCGCTCGCGGGGTACTTTGACTTTGCTCACTCGGAGAACTTTGCTCACTCTATGTGTAGCTTTATCCTGCAAACGCGTGATGTACCTCTTCCCCTCGAACTCACATCATGACTCCGCAGCGCTTTTTTCCGAATGGCACAATGCACGGGGAGTCACATATCAGTGACAATAGAAATGGAAATTCGAGAAATTCAATAGCGTCAATTAGAGACCAAATGAATGACTCTTGATGGCTGTTTGAATCAACAAGTATGTCTGATTTAACATTTTTTCTTGTATTATTGTCGGGAATGAAGGTACGTGGATCTGAGTGGTTTCAATCAGCATCAAAATACGTTCGATGGAAAGTGAAACTCGTGCAATTCACCATCAAACTCGGTGTAACCAACACCGAATGAACGGGGAAGTAAACGACGAAGCAGGGTAATAAACGCGCGGAAATGGGCAACATGTGGGCCAAATGCAGAGCGTTTGGGCGTCTGGTTCGCGCTCAATCTTCCATTTTTTGAGAGGAAAATATGCCTTATTTGTTGCTTTTGAAACGTTTGGTAGAAGCGTTCATTGAAATGGGGGGGGGGCGGGGGGAGAAGCGAATGACTCTTTAGTTGGCAACTAACTTTTTGCACGATCAATACCTACAGATGTTTAGCTGTTCTCAAAAGAGAGCTCCAAGAGCAAATTTCAGTGATTTGAAAGAGTTCTCTGGAATATACTCTAAACCTTTTGGTATTGGTGGCTGAAAAAATTCAACAACTGAAATGAAGTAACTTTTTGTAGAATTTTTAGCATTTTAGCAAGATGGCAAGCACCCTCGGGTGTTCGGGTGCGCGTGTGGACCCCTCTACTACTACAACTCCTGAAATGGAATATGACGATTATAAAGACGAAACAAATCGATCGTTTTTCGAGGAATCCTTTCGTCTCGTCTTTCAGTTCGTCTTGCGTTCGTCTTACGTCGTCAATTAAAATACATGTGTAACAACACAATGTCTATCTCTGCGTCAGACGAATTCTAGACGATGATGAAGATGACACGAGACGGTCTTATTTCTTATTTCGCGGAAGCCTCCAAATAAACATAGGTTCACCAACATTTTTGTTGAGTTATCTCGTTCTAAGTTAAGTTTTAAAAAAGTTTTGTTATTGAAGAAAGGCGCATTTTTAATAAATTTTGATACACATAAGTGAACTTTAGGAAAAAAAAGTTTGAGAAAAATACCTGCGTTTATTTGAAAAACTGGTATACAAAAATTTCAAAAAAAGATAGGTTCACCCAGAAAAAAATTAACAAAAACTGCATTAGCAGCAAGAAACATGAAATAAAATGTTAGATAATAACGTGTATGACCCCCTTGGTTGGTAGTCAGTTCAAAAATACAAGAGTCGAGGGAAATGAAGAGGATAAGTTTTTGGTCCACAGTCAGGCCAGTCATTCCGAGAGCAGAATTAGTGTCGAAGACTGCTTTCTCGTAATCTGTCAGCGGTTTTCCTGTACCCATGGCTATAAAACAATCAAAGACGTTGTCAGCAGCAGTTCATTACCAATCAAATATTAAAAAAAAGAAAAAATAGGGGTGAGCCTATCTTTTTTTGGAATGTTTTATACCTGTTTTTTTTAAATAAACGCCGGTAATTTATTTTCTAAACTTGCTTTTTTTTTCTGAAGTTCACTTATTTGTATCAAAATTTATTCAAAATGCGACTTTTTTCAATGAAACCCCTTTTTGAAACATAACTTAAAACGAGATAGTTCAAAAAAAAGTTTGTGAACCTATGTTTCTTTGAAGGACTGCGCAATGGAAAACGCGAAGAAACAGACTCTAAAACGGGTTGGATCGAACCGAATTGTTTACAGATGGATCACAAACTTTAATTTTTATGAATGAAGCCTCCTGAAAATTCAGGATAAACGAAAGTGGCCTTTCAGAGGTTTTTTTAAAAGAAGATTTAATAATATCAGACAAATAGAAATCTTTTATTTGTCTGATATTATTTATTTTCAGGAAATCTTGAAAACGACGATTGTAAACACCTCCGCACAATATTATATATCTCTTAAGTGTGAGAATTTGTAAACTTGAAAAACGGAAAAATTGGAAAGTAGCTCGTCGAGGATATTTATAAATTATGAATGAATGAAGAGAACTCAAATGGCACGGAGAGAGCGAAAATCAGCAAAAAATAGCAAAGAGCAAATATTAGAGAAAACTGTTGGCATATTGGCAAGTATAGAAGCAATGAACAGATCCGATTTCAACATGATTCAAAGGATTCACAAGGGGAAAGTGGTTAGTTCAAATGTCAATAAATCTGAAGCAGTTTGCGTCGCAGTTTCGAAAAATTAAACAAGCGCGTTTTTAAACAGGAAAGAATGAAAAGAAACTGCCATGGCCAATTTATGGAGCTTAAAAGAGGTGACACAAGGCTTGTTTTTTTATTTAAAATTAATAGTCGAAAACGGCTAATATCGGCAAGTTTCAAAGTGCAACACGAGAAAACCACCGCGAATTTGAATTTATAGCACAAGCACACAGCTGCTGATTTTGTTTTTTCAAGAAAATGGTGACTTCATAATCAGGTATATTTTTTTCTAGTCGTTCAGTTTCTTCTTGGTCGACTTGTTTTCCTGTTCGTGCAGCGGCCCATGTCATTGCTGAGCGATTTAAAAATTAGATAAACTATTAAGTGAAAGACGGACAAGAATAGGCGCTATCTTACTATTAGTTGGGGGAGGGGTCAATGATTTTTAGTCATTTTCGGAGGTTTTTTTTGGAATTTTTTTTCTGAAAATGTTATTAGACATACTCAAATAGCACTAGCAATTTTTAGAACAATTTTATTGGCAGACAACAAAAATATGCACAAAAATGAAAATGACTAGGAGACTGGATATTTCTTGGTGGTTCCGGTCCATATCTCGTAAAATATCGCTTCATCATTATATTTGAAAGAATGATTTACTGTATGATGGTCGAAACCCAATGCTTGCAAAAAAAGAAACCCAATGCTTGCTAAGTCTTCAAACGACATTCTCGCGACACCGGGCCATCCATTGAAAACTGTAAACGACTTCAAGTCGAGAAGTGTATCATCTGCGGTCCTATTCATATCTATGATTAATTAAAAAGCAAAAAAAAATTCCAAAAAAATTTTGCAACAATTGCTCATCGTTGAATCGCGCAACGCTTGAAAAAAAGTTGAATCGTAGTTTCCGTGTCAAGAGTAAACGCCACGCGTGAAAAAAACAACTCACAAATATTTTAACAATAACAACAAACATTTTCAGAAAAAAGAAATTTGCAAAAACCTCCAAAAATGGCTAAAAACCATTGACCTTCCCCCAACTAAGATAGCGCCCAAAAATAAATGAAGTAATTATTATTATGAAGAAAACAATGAAAAATGGAAAGAAGATTGAATAGCACAAGATGTTCGCCAAGAATCTCGATTTCTGCAATAGAAATCGGATTAATAGACGTTTAGAAAATGTATTTGTTTAAATTTTATTCTAAATTAAAAACTAAATAGGAAAAAAAGAAAATTTCTAATGAGGTTATTCATGAAATGCACAATTGCATTTTAATGCAAGAAATGCCACTTTAATGTTATTCACGATTGCATTTTAATGCAATAAAATGCATTTTCGCATTAAAATGATTTTCGTGCTTTTCATGAATAACCCCATAATAAAAATAATAAAAATAGGCGAAATTCACTCAACATTTTTAAAGGGAATACGAAAATGTATGAAAAGCATCGTCAAATATAACGCCATTTGTGCAAACACCGAGTGCCTTCGGAGACAATTATTCAACGTTTTTACATCTTTAGGCTTCATGCATTGCCGCCCAATTCTAGCTATTAACTTTTGAAAAAGGAAATTTAAGAGTGCGCTAGCGATGTCTTCAAATCAGAAATTAAACGTAAGTCTAAAAATGCTCTATTCTTTAGTGTTGAACCTTTTTTGAGTTCTCTATGCCCGTTTTCTCATCACCTGGTTGATCATTTTCCGACTTTTCTCACATCACGTGCATCTAATTCGTATTTTGTATTTCAGGAAGAAGCAGAAAACGCGACTTTTTTGGATTCTAGAAGAGTGTGACCCATTCCTGCATTTTGTTATGTTGTGAGCTAGTAAAATCAGCAGACTAATGACAAAATTTACAAAAATACAACGTTTCGCCTATTACTTCACCAATGCGACGAGAGAATGTGGTATTTCTTCCGATTTCGAAATATATTTAATAAATTTTTATTTTAAATAGGATTATGCTCGAGAACGGCAACGTAATAGAATAACTGCAAAAACGCAGAAAGCGGCTTGATAATTTGGAGAAAACAATAAAAAACCTCATGTGAACGTCTTATTTCAGGTTTGAAGCATAAATAAGCTTTAATAATTTCAGACATTTTCTGCCAAGTGTTCAAACTTTTATTTCTTTCAACGTTTTTAAAATTTCCTTCTTTTTTAACTCATAAAAATAGAAAAAAAACGTAATTATTGAAATGAAATTTTATTTAAAGCAGTGGTGCTGATATAGGGAAGCCAGCTAGTCAGTAGTTCTTATGTGACGTCACAGATCCGGATTGTTCTTTCGATACTATCTGCATTACAACAAAACAATGGAAAACAGGATAGCTTTACAAAAGAATATTTCAGATTTGTGTAAGTGAACGGAAGTTCAATTTACAGCCAAAATTTCTTCAAAAATGTATTAATCCAAACCAGAAAAATAAGAAAATTTAGCTCACATAATAGGATACCTGACGTCAGAAATGGGAATGGAATATTGTGCCAAGAAAATCACGTCAGTTTCTGTAAAACTATAAAACCCAGACGTTTCTCGCCATGAAAAGAGCTTTTTGAGAGCACTGAGAGCAAGTTATGGAGAGAGGAGTAGAAGTAGAAAAGGCATGGGAAATCGTTTTTTTTTCTTGCACTCGTTTAGCACTTATATTTCATTTTGTATAAGGCGCGAAGGTTTTTACAGGATAAAAATGCTCAAATTTTATCGTCCAGAATCGGAATGAGTGCCTTAAAAATACAAGGAACTCGGAGGAAATGAATTGTTTCGCAGGTGGCTCTTCTCCATCTAATTGCGCTTCTTCTCTGCCTGACTCATCAGTGCAAATATTTGGATAGACTGCTTGTTCCTCCACAACCGGAAACTGTAGTGGAAAAGCACCATGTCATGTGTTCAATTTTTATTACTTATGACAGCTTATACATATTTTGAACCGTATTAATTCTACGAAGGTGTTTCAAAGATAGTAAAATGCGTTTTTATAAATGAAGTGCTAGTTTGTTTTGCAGACTCCATTTTGCTCGATCTTCATGTTGTGGCGGGAGAAGTCGATGAACGCCTGAAAATAAAAGCAATCGGTTTATGCTACGGTACAGCTTCTATTAAAAACGTGCCAGGAATCCGGAATATTAATGGGGTTATTCATGAAAAGCACAATTGCATTTTAATGCAAAAAAAATGCAATTGTACTTTTCATGAATAACCCCATAAGTTTTCTTATTTTTTCTGATCTACAAGCAAAAGGACATACAGTATAGAATATACTTTATTTCAAAATTCTGAAAGATGGTTGAGCTTACAATTGGCGAACAACGACTTTTTTCTTTTCATCTTGAGCTCTACTTAATGAAGCAATACTTTTTAAAATGCTGAAAAAGTCTCAACTGAAATGAAATTTTGCTAAAACTTGTTAAAGATGCAAACGAAATTTTTACTGCAAGTTCAGTGTTTTCCCGAAGCTTCAAACCAGTTGAACTACTTTCATCACTCTTGACGAACGTCTTTTCCTTTTTTACCGTTTTGGAGAATATTTTCCCCGAGCAGAGTCGCGACACACGGCAGAAATGCGATCCCAGCATTTAAAATTGGCGCGAACTAGTTTTCTAATGTACACATACATCATGACGCCAAATTGCGGAAAACGACAAAATAAAAAATAGTGGTGTACGTTCATAAAAACGAGTTGAATTTCCTCTAGGAAAACTAGTTGTTGATCGGTGATTTTACTTTGAAATTTAATATTAGTCGATTAATTATTAGTGATAGAAATAAAGTAAAGTTTAAAAGTCTCTATTTATTCATTTACAGCAGATTTTAGCCAACGTGTTAAATAAAGAAAATTCAATTTTAATGCAAACGTTATTTTCAGAAAACAAAATTATATTTTCCCAGTTATTTTCCGGAATAGTCGGAAAATGTAGAAAGCATTAAAATAACACCTAAAATTGTTGAGATTTGTATTCGTTCGTTTAGGGGGTATGTGAAATCGGAACAAGATGAGAATAGAACTCGTAGGAAATCGGAACTTGATGAAAATAAAAATGCTAAAAAGAAAACTGTATTGAATTGGAACTGATAGGGAATTAGAACTGTTTTAAAGTAAAACCGCATGGAAGCGGAACTGTATGGAATTGGAACTCTGTTCATTGGAGCACGTTTGCTTTACAAGAGTATTTTTAGTTGATTTAACGCTGAGAAAAATACTCGTGTAAAGCAAACGCGCTCCATTGAACAGAGTTCCAATTCCATACAGTTCCACTTTCATGCGGTTTTACTTTAAAACAGTTCTAATTCCCTATCAGTTCCAATTCAATACAGTTTTCTTTTTTAACATTTTTATTTTCATCAAGTTCCGATTTCCTACGAGTTCTATTTTCATTTTGTTCCGATTTCACATACCCCCTTCGTTTATTGCACGTAGCACAGAGTTACAAAGAGCGTGTGCACTGGCCCCGGAAATTGTTCAATACGTTATTTAAGGGCCGGCGTGAGGAGATTGAGAAATTTTCAGGGAAATATACAAACAATTTTTTAAGATCTTGGTTCTATTTTCATGGCCGGCACCGGTTTTTTTAAGACCGCAACTGTCACCCAACCGGACGAAAATAATATTTTTGCATTTTTTGCGGTAGGCCTCACTATACTTATAGTGAAAAATATTAAAGAACTCGAAAAATATAGAAGCATGTATTTCTGCAGTCGCGATAGTCTTTATAACACATCCATTTCCCGAAACGATAAATAACTTTTTTTCTTTAGAGGCATAGAGTATTAAGAAAACCCGAAGCGAATACTGTATATTATCCTCGTCCGGGAGAGTTTTGCGGACAGAAAAATAAAGAATGCCAAATCACCACTCAAGCAGTTGAAAATGAGCGCTATCTTAAGCTGTGTGCCTTCAACGCTGTTCGACAATTTTAAGTTTGCGTCTACAAAAAGCATCTAAAAATAATTAAATTTTCAGAAACTCTACCGAAATATTCAAGGCAGCACTTATTTTCAACGATTTTACAGTAAAAATTGAATCTATATAAATGTATGGTGCCCTTAAAAATTTTCAGCATCCCCATAGAAAAAAAAGTCCTTGAAATTTAATATTGGCGCGGAGTTGGTAAGCTGGCTCTACCGTTCCGAACCGGAATATAACAAACCTTTGACACCTCGACGAGCGCTGCGTTCTGCGGCTCAGTGGAACTCCTACCAGAGCTGCTATGATGGTTGGCTCTCCTTCGATGAATCGGCGTTGATACCAGAATGCGTTCTTCAAGTTCGTACATCGGATCACAGTTAAGTCCCTCCTTGCAAGGAATAAACACAGGCGCCGGCTTTCTGAACGAGAAAACAAGTGAAATTAATCGAATTACGACCAGGGGACAGAGAGTACCTTTCGAAAACACTTTTGAAATCGATGCGTTCTGTATACTCATGTTTTTTGATCGCTTCCAAACCGATAAGACGTTTCTCTTTGTCAAATTTCAGCATGGAGCTGATAAAATGGATAAGATCCGTGGACCAATGCGCTGGATAAGGAATGGTGGATTCACGGAATGCCACATATGCCTGTGATGGATTATATAAGCGAGCATTTTGGAATCATTTTTCTCTTCGTTAGGATGCAAAATATGGTTATAACTTGTTTTGAATTTCAGTATAACAGCAAAATATATTCTTAGTACCTCTTCAGGCTTCGTCCTGGAACTAAATTCAAAGGGTGTCCGTCCTCGAAGCATTTCAAAGAAGCATACTCCAAGAGCCCACCAATCCACTCTACTGTCATATCCGTTTTCTATTTCTAAATAGGTGGCGTATATTTCTGGAGCCATATAGGGTCTTGTTCCCGAATAGGATGTGGCTAACTGATCATCTTCCAATTGGGTCGCAAGATTCAAATCCGTCAAGTGGGCGTGCCCTTGCTCATCAAGTAGAATGTTTTCTGGTTTGATATCTCGATGCACTATTTTCATTTCATGCAGGTACTCGACGGCCAAACAAATCTCACAGAGATACAATTTTGCTCTGGAAGGCATCGTTTGAGAATTGAAATTAGAAAAATGTAGCTTTAACTGGATACCAACCGATCTTCTGCAAATTTTCCCTGCTGGCTCAGATGATATCTGAGATCTCCTCCGAGTAATAGGTCGGAAACCATATACATGTAATCCGGATCCTGAAATTTCGTAAAAATTTAAATATCGAACGCCGTTTATGGAATGTTACCTGGAATGTGTACCATAAATTTACAATAAAGGGGTGAGAAATTTGGCTGAGAAGCGTCAGCTCACGAATAACATTTGCAGCAACTCCCTGAATAGTTTACGTTGGTACTTTACGAAAGTTTTCTGATCAATAATATTAATATTTTTTAAATTACAAAAATGGAATGTAAAATCCTTCACTTCTAAATTATCGATTAGTGTCGTAGCGGGCAACTCCACAAGCGCGTTTTCCAGTAAAAAAGCTGGTCTCACCACGATTTTTAGCAATTTTAGCCATGAATTTCGGCAATTTTTTTCGCGTAGTGTTGGCTTTTAATTTTTATGCAAGAAAAGACCAATACTCTTACCTTTTTATTCTCTTTGTCTACCAAATATTGACATTTTCCTTTTTTCATTTTTGATTTTCTACTCTTTTTTGTACTCTACTAACATTACCATAATTAGTATAAAATTGATAAACAAGTATTTACTGATGAAAAACTTTTCTACCTAACTTAATTAGTTTAAAATTTAAGCAAATGTAATTATTAACAAAAACGAAGATAAATAAACCAGTTAATTGTTGGTAGTCAAAGCGTTAAAAAAAAGTCCCAGAGTATTGGGCGCCGGAATAAATCAGACAGGCAAAGCGTTGCGCTGCGGAGAGGAATGAGGCATATTATGCAAACACTCCGCATGCAACTTGTGGAATTCTTCTTACCGTAGCGGACTCAAAGAAAAAATTTTCAGCTGAGACTAAGGCTTCCACCAAAGACGAAGACAAATAGTCGTCTTCGTTCGTCTTTCAGTTCGTCTTACACAATAAAAAATTTGTCGTCACACTGCGTCAGACAAATTAAAGACGAATAAGAAAACGAGACGAAGGCGAAGATGAGACGAGACGGCCGAAATTTCGCCCAAATGGAAGCCTTAGTTGAGACATGGGGTTCGTCTGTGGAAAATTCAAATGTTGAAGATTTTCATATTTTGTCAGGTTTAGAAAAAAAATTAAACAATACGACAAAAGCATAATTTATTCGGTGCCTGTTAATATTAAAAATAATTAATTTTTGCATTAATCAATACAATTTCTTCCATAGAACTTAATTTCATTTGAACGATCATAATGCCAGAAATCGTTAATACGATCACACAGAAATGCCAATTAAGTTTGAAATATAAAATTTCAAGTTTTGCCCTGTAGCACGTCCTTGACCCTCCCCTTTTGAAAATCTATGGAATAACAAGCAAACGCGTTTTTCTGGTGCAAAGTTCATAATATCAATTAAATAACAAGCAGTTTTCCGATGATTTTGCCGATTTTCGTGTACCAATGATCCATCGCCACATCTTATAGGACGAGATGGTTTCTCTTTTTCTCCTTGTATTACTCTCATCGTGCGACAGTCTTTCGTTATTTACTTCCTCATTTATTCAATTTTTTAAAACAGAACATTTTTTACTTTCTGGTGCTTTGGTTTTTATTGAAATTTACCTTTCTTGTTGTCCGCTAACCGGCTATCGGCTCCGCATCTTGTTAATTGCAACCCGGCTTTTCATTTCCAATACTACGGAGATTTTAATAATTTAATAGTTCGTTTTATTGTCCGAGAAAAGCATTTTTGGTAGATACATCATACTGTTTTATTTTGTTTTCACTTAAAATCAAATTCTTTTGAAAGCTTAGCCGCCGTTTTGAAATTTAGCAAATACATAGGGTATGCTTTTCCTAAATAATACGCTGAACATTCGTTTTTTTTTTACAATTTCATGGTCTGACGCATTCAGCACTTGGTTTATTATTAATTAATGTTTGAAAATAAATAATCACAAACTTCCGATGTTGCTCAACTTCTTTCAGTCGTTCATTTTTTTCCTCTTGTCTTTGGCGTTTTCTAGAATTTCGGAAAAGAGCCTGCACCATTTGTAATATAAACACAAATTCAGGTTCTAATTTTCAATAGAAGAGAAGCAGAATTATGAAATATTTTAGAGGAGAGTATTCATTTGGAAGGTTTCAAGAAGGGAATGCCGATATTTTTTGAGAATATTTCTTAAAAGTGCGGTAAACAAAAGAATTTTTGAATTATTTTAGTTCCTATGCTTTTTCAAACGGGAACTTCTGCGTTTTTTTTTATTTTAGTGAAAATGTGTATTTGTCTTGTTATATTTGAAAAGTTTCTGGACGAAAATGCTGATATTTTTTGAGAAATTTATTTTAAAACTCGCATTTACGACGTTTTTTCGGTGATGACGATGGTCGATAGATGTCGATATTTCTGAAAATGTTTGAATAAAAGTTAATTTTTTTATTCATGCTTGGCGAAGAACGCAGAAAAATAGCGAAAACGATTGAAAAACGTCGGAAATTCGTTGAAAAAAACATAAATTAATAAGAAAATTGTGACATTTTTGTGCGCGAACTATCAAACTAGGTTTCGCTTTTTGGCCACTGTCATTCTGTATTTTAAAATATATTTTTAAAGTGAATAGTATTTCAGACGCGAAGGAATTTTTTGAAATAGCACTGGTCTTCGGGTGCTCGGCGAAACCAGCCAGTATCCAGCGAAGCGTGTTTACACAAACTTACACTTTCATAAGAAAGTGAAATTATGTTCTTTTTTCTTTGTAAATAAAATGTGAACAACTACTGTACCTTTTCAATACACCGTCGCTTGTTCATATATTTGAGTGCAAAATATTTTTTTGTTTTCCTCTCTTGTACAATGCAAACCTGGAAGTTTAAGAAAACTAAATTTGCATCGTTTCGTCATATTTTGGCTCACTTTTCCGAATGCTCCCCGCCCAATACTCCGAATAATTGAAAAATGCTGGAGACACGCCGCGCTGCCAGGCTTCGCAGAGCTGGAGACGTGCGGCGCGACGTCACTGCCACGTCTGACGACGCCCATTCGGCCTCCCATTCATCGATGCACCTGAAACTTCAAAATATCTTTTTTGAGCCGCCACGGACACAAGAGGACATAGTGGAATAGAAACAATTGGTAGGCACGTGATAACAGAGCGATATAAGATAACGTAGAGATGGAAAGAGAGCACTTTTCGTGTTTACATTGGGAAGGGAAGGGCGATGAGACTTGAAAACTAGAAAAAACTTGAAACAAAAGGAAAAAGAAAAGATAAGTCGCGGTGAGAATAGTGCGGATTGCCAACAAAGCACTTTCCCACGATCACAAGTACTACCACAACAGTGGCATAGAGCGACGGAATGATGAAAGCTGGAGAATAACTAGAGGGGATGAAAGTCGAGTAGCCTTCTCACAAATTGTGTCCAAATTTCAGAAAACTGATGCACTTCACTTATATCCAAAAATCTTGGATATATGTGAAAAGAAAAGACGCAGAAAAGACAATAACGGTACACTTGCCATTCAGAGTCATAATCAGTAGAGGAGTCAAAAAAGGCGGCCCCATTGCGCTAGACCTCTTTTCGCCATCCCCTGAACTAGTTTTCAGCTAAATGTCGCGATGAGAATAACGACACAACCCGAGGAGTTCGACTCAATGGCAAAAATCTTGGATATATGAGAAGCGCAGAAAAGACAATAAATGGTCCACGTAGATGCAAGAATGGATACCAAAACGACCTGTTGCAAGCCACCAATGAGATGGTCGGATTCTTGGAGAAAATATGTATTAATTCGAAATGAAAATCATCATGTGAGCAAAGAAAAGATCGACTAATTAATTAATTCAATAAAAATTAAAATTGAACGCTTTTCGTTGCAAGACCAATCCACTAGTCTGATCAATGTTCATAGGAGAAACATATTATAAACCGTTTCTAAAAATTTCCAGAAATAATTGGCAATTTTCCGAAATCTTTTTTTAGTGCATTTTCAAGTTAGAATCTTTCCGAGTTAAGGAATTTTTGATGCTCTGTTCCGCATGTCTCACCAGCACGCAGGTTTAATAGGAACCGCTAGTGAAAAACAAGTATCGAGGGCTCCCCCTCGCTTTTAGTTGTCATTCTCTCTCAACTCTTCTTGAAATTTAAATTAAAATTGCTTATATTTGCCTTTATGCTTGCTCCTTCTCCTCCTTCCGTCCTGATATAATTCCAAATTTATGTGCGCGATTCTACTTGGAAAATTGTATATATACTGGAATCAGTAGGGATTAATTGCCAGGCATGACGCGAAATATTTACAACTAGGATACAAAAATGAGTAAGCTGAAGAAGGAGCGAAGAGCAAGACGAAGACGATGGAGTGAAGCCGGCCCGTAACACGGCGTGGGCGGCGGCGGCGACGACGAACGAGGGGCGAATCTGGTGGTGCGCCACGCTTAATTGTCCGCATTCAACTCTCTTCTACAGAGGTCCGCGACACATGAAAATGATCTTTGTAGTGGTGAAGGAATAAACAGACGTTTCACAGGAAGAGCTTGATGTGTTTGGCACGAAATAAATTCTAGTACAACCAGAAAAATTGGAAGAGAAAAGGATGACCAGAGCGGGGGGGGAGAGAGAGATGGGTGGAGTTGAAAGCGGATTATATTAATGCAGAGGCTAAAAAGAATATTCCGGTGAATTATGGAATAAACTCATTTTTCGACTGGTGGTGGGCGTTTGAATACGGCGGTCACTGGCTCGGAAAGTATCATAAAAGAGAGTAAGCTTCACGCTTCGGTGGAATTTCGTGCGAACTTCTATATTGAACGTGAAAATTGAGCATTTCGCTGCGTTTTTTCATGATATTTAGCAATTTAGTGAAAGATTAGAAAATAATCGTTGCTGTGCTCAAGAAAAATTAAAAGCTCAGCAATGTCAAATGAGCTACCTTTCATAACGCGCAGAAAAACTTATTTTCGTAAAACAAGAAAGCAAATGTACAGTCAAATTTGCATTAGAGGAGCTCCTTTAATAATATTGCACCCAAACATCCTGCAAGCAATGCGGCGACAATTTACAAACTTTCGTTCGTTTTCATTCGCAGCTGAATATTTCTTTTATCAATTGCTTCAGTTTTATATTTTAAATTATTTTTGACGAATTCTAAACATTTAACACATTTTTCATATTTTAGGCTAATGTGTTTATTTTAAAAAATTAAAATAAACACTGAATGACGCTGCTTCTCATACATCGCCTTTAAAAGTTCAGCATTTTTCGGAAAATTCCTAACAATAAGAAAATCATTCAAAAACCAATTGGCTATTACACATAACCGGCTTTTTTTTGGATAAAACGGCAGTTCATAAGTTATTTTTTAGGGAAATTTCTCGTTTTTCGAAAAATTAGCTTTTTGGGATTAAAGACAACAGTTATTGAATATAAGAAATTTCTTATTTATTATTAGAAAACAAAAATGTTAAAAAAAAAATTTATATATAGGTTGGAGGATAAATTATGATTTAAAAAAAAGATACATTTCCGAACTGTAAAATAATATTTTTCGAATCGGTATTGGAGATAAATTGTCGCTAGTTGGAATCTGTATTATAGAGCGCATAGTTATTTTTTATTGCATTAAAATACGAATATGCTAGTGTAATAGGAATCAACACGCGCCCAGAATTTGCGAAATATTCAAAAAATTAGTATTTCTAAGGTTGATTCACCGATAATTAATTAATAACGTAATTAAGGCTTTAGCGAAAGACAAGGACAAAAAGTCGTCTTCGTTCGCCTTATATTCGTCTTACGCCATAAAAAGTTGTCAACACACTGCGTCAGACGAATTCAAGACGAAGACAAAGATGAGACGAGACGGCCGAAATTTTTCTTAAATGGAAGCCTTAAACGTAATGCTATGAAAAGTGATGAAGCACATAACAGGGAATAAACAAGATGCTGCAAAACAGCACAGGCTTTCTACACTGCTGGATGATTAATAAATGATTATTGGAGGTGGGCAGGCAGCTATTTTCTTTTCAACATTATCATAACATTTTGATTTCTTTTTATATTTATATCATTAAACATTTTCCATTTTAATCCGTTTGCAGATTTCCTACCTGAAACATTCCTTTATTTTTGTATTGCTAGAATAGAATAAGGCTTCCATTTGGCCCAAATTTCGGCCGTCTCGTCTCATCTTCGTCTTGAATTCGTCTGACGCAGTGTGTTGACAACTTTTATATTGCGTATGACGAATGCAAGACGAAGACGAATGTTTCGGAAATTTTTTTTTTTGATTTTTTTGAAGTGCAGACATTTTTAAATATTAATGCTTATGTCCTTTAGCAACTAAAAAACACTGAAATTGAATGGATTCTGTAAAAACCCCAAAATTGAGACAAATTTATTTTGAAAGGCGCAGCATCATAGAAATTTTCAATATTCTGCTTGAAGAGGGCGTGGCTAGTTCTTGCGCATTTTTATTGGATTTACATTATTGTATTCTTTCAGAAGGCATTTCAATTGCTATCGGCCAGGCACAAACATTTTTATTTAAGACCATATGTAAAGAGGGGGGGGGGGTACCCAGAAAAAGTATTTGCTTTTATAGCCAACTTTTACGCGTTGCTTTTCTATTTTGTTCGTAAAAATTGCTAGAAATGCAAACGATGATGTTCCGAGAAAAAAAAATGAAAAAATCGCGAAACAGGCGAAAAACGAGTGGCCCACCCTTCTCCCAACTACATACCATTAATTCTTTTCTATAACGTATATATTTAGTTCGTCATGGGTTAACTCATTATATTTTATACGTTAATGGTTTATTATTTTATTTTTACAAACGCGTTTTGGAACGGTGCGTATGCTACGCCTACAAAATCTTCTTAGGGGCAAACCTTTGCTTCGAGACACCACCATATCATGGTGTCCCACCTCCTTTAACCAACTTCTCGGAAACCGATCTTTCCAGGTAATGAGACAGACGACGAAGGAAGAGAAAAACGACAAGTGACGACATCTATATTAGTTGTGCCGTATGTCCTCATGTACCCTTGCGCAGAGCACGGCGCCATCGATTCTTCCCATTTTATGTCTCTTCTCTCCGTTTTGAGAAGAAAGAGAGACGACAGCAACAAAGCAAGAGAGAAAGAGAGAGAGTCCTCCGCTTGCCATCGGAGAGGAAAGAAGCTTAGCTCAAACCAAATCATATTTGCAACAACGCGCGGGCAGGACACCATGATGCCTTATTTCGTGTGTTCACGTTTCCAGTGGGATTATGCATGGTGTGGTTGCATACGTGTGAAATACTGAACTTCGATTTGAAAATTCCAGAATGCGTTTGATGTTTCATTATAAAAGATAGAATAGCCAACAGAGATAAAATAGTTCGGAGACCATATAGACAGCAACACACCGACATTTGGGTCAGTGGCATGACACGAGTCGATATAAAAATCACTTTTCCGGCACAGGAAATGGTTACAAATGCATCCGGATATTTATGATTTATCATTTTAGAAGTAAATGCACTATAGAAGTTAGAATAATGAAGGCAGGCAATACATACCATTAGTATCATGTCTCTTTCCGAGAGTTAGAATCAAAAAATTCCCGCGATTTTCGAATGATTTCTCCAAACCCAAGATTTATTTGGGTACGCTCTCCAATCCACGCTGATAACTTGCTTTTAGTTGTACTATTGGAGTATCGTTCGTCAAAAAGATAAATGGCGGCATAGTCTTTTCTGTGACGGATAGCCCGACCGACAGCCTGATTTACAGCATGCATGCAGAGTGACTCATACAGCAAATTTCCTCCATTAGCGATTTGTGAATCGAGAAACTGAAATTGAATACTTTCAGAAAAAAATTCAGAAATGAGTCACATTTCATATAAGCCAGCTTCTCAAAAAAGGCACGTTGAAGGGCGGGGACAAGCGATTCGCCCGGGTGTTATACTAATTTTACTGATTTTGCCAATTTTGGACTGAAGAAATCTAGATGAGCAGTTTAACAGCTTTGTAGGAAGCGAAACGTTGGCGATTTCCTAACCCCTAAGGGAGAGAAGTAATTTACGATGAGATTAACGTTATGCAAGATAAAATAGCAAAAATAGCTTACCTTCATCCTCTCTCTTAATTCAACACTATTTTTGTTCGGGTACGGAAGTCCAATCACAAAGACCGCGCGTCCGAGTTCATCGCAAAAGTTGATTCCTTCGCTCATCTTTCCTCCGACAACAGCAAAAAAAATTGCTCCTTTTGTAGTTTTTGCAGCTTTGCAGAATCGTTCGTATACATCTGATGTTGGCTGACGACTTTCCGTAAAAACCATTTTAATTTCCTGAACTAAATAAATTAGCAGAAAACATTATATTTTTCTACCTCAATTCGTTTCATTATTCCAAATTCAATCAATTTTTTTTGAAAGTAGAAAAGAAAATCGTAAGATGGAACAAAAATAACAACACCATTTGGAAGATGTGGAACAAGTGCTTGAATCGATAAGCCTAACGATTTCAGAGTAGTATCATTAAATCGCGTTTGATACGTGAGCTGAAAAGGTTTGCCATTAACAGTCTTCTCTACTGTCACAGCCAAAATCTGAGAATCATCAATAACATGAGCGCATGAGAAACGCAATAACGAGTTAGGGTTCACGGCTCCGTGAGATAACGTTTCTACGAGTAATTGAGCAGGCTCCATAGTTCCACCAACTAATACAGTTGCACGACAAGACTTCACGATATTTGCCAAACGATCAGCAGGGTTGAGCAAAATGAAACGAAACCTGAAAACTAGAAGAATCCGAAACAAATGTTGGCTTATATTACTTCGTATCAGTAGGCGTTTTCTCTACGATAATTCTTCCATCTTCACATTTATTTGTAAGAGCATCTATAAATGATTTCAACGAGAATAGTGGGGATGGAACGGGACGCTGTGCTGGCTCCTTCACTACCTCCGTCTCCTTTGAGATTTCCGACATGTTTTTCGCCATAAGCTTCTGAATTCCAGTTAGCTTCGGCTCCTCTGTTTGATTCCTGACTTCCTGGAATAAATTTGATAGTAAAACTCGCGCTTCCTAAATGAAACGTACGACTTTTTGCATTCGTAGGTAAAAACCATGAAACTTCTTGCACAGATCGGTTTTTTCAATATACGCAGATAATTTGAAAAAGTTTAGTTCTAAAATTTTCAAATTTCTTGAAAAATCGGACATTGTCATCACGTCTTCGGTCGATTCACTGTTAAGAAAAGTGAGCATTTTGCTAGAGAACATTTTCAACTGATTCATATACAACCAATTTTTGGCTTTAAGTCGAAGCTTGTAAACACTAAGGTATTCCCGGATTACTTGTAAAGCTAGAGTCAGTGATTTTGTCGAAATTTCCGCTGAATATAAGGAGCCTGAAAAAATTTTTTATATGAAAGGACCATAATGAGCTACTAACTTATGGTACTCAGTACGTTATGTGCTTCGTCAAGAACGATAACATTATCTTTTATATCAATTCCCCAAGCATTTCTTGTTCCTTCGTGCAGTAATACTTGATATGGCAAAAGAACTAATTGGCACTGCGGTACAGCTTTTCTAGTGGCAAAGTACGGACATCCTTGTGATTGTTTCCCTTTTTTTGAAACATCCAGAATGGTCGTCAATTTGTTGGACAGGATTCCATTAACAACATCTTCGATATGGGAATTACAATAAAACTCACAGGATGTTGCACACGTTTTCTTATTTACAGTCCCACTCTCAGTTTTTTGCTTTTTATCTATTTTAGTTGATCCATTTTTTCGCAACTCCATACATTTTTCGTTAATCAAATGATTATGCTTCAGTTTTTTTACTTCTTCATTCACACATAAAGTGCCTCTCGAAGCACAAGTCACTATTCTTGGTCGGAATCTAGTCTTTTTGAGTTCTTCGGCAAGTTGTTCAAGTTGAGAATGCGTTCGTGATGCATAGAAAACCTAAAAGTTCAGATTCTGGTTTAAGATAGTCGCATTTTGGATTTACTTTTAAGCAGTGAACAGGACCATCGTTCTCTTCTTCTTCGTCTGAAGCTTCAGAATCACGAGACTCCACATTTTCTCCATCAGAATGATATTCCTCAGGCGGCGCTAATTCCTAAATACAAACGTAGCGAACCTGAGTGCCCTTCTGAATATTTTTGAGAAAAATAGATCTAATCACAAGTATGGTTTCTGGACCGAAATACATAGCTCGCTTTGCCGAACAACTTTTCAAAAGAGGAACAGTTGGGATTCTGCATAGTTCAGAATTCATATTTGTCATAATTGTTTAGCTTTCATTACAATTTACTTAGATGATACAACGCCGTACATTAGTTAGCACTAAATGAAACTCGACACTTTTAAAAGCTTGTATTCGGAAACACTAGCGAAATTTCTAGGCCACCGACACTGAAAGAATATCTCTCGAAGACAAATGTTGTCCAAATACTATTTTTTCGACATTGAGATTTATCCAGTTTTGGCGAGACGAGGTCCATCAACTTTTATTTTTTTATGAATGGCAGTTTAACAATTGACGTGCGTGAGCCCGTCGCGTGTCGAAGTCCACAAACCGCTTTACTACTCTAATAGGTCTGTGGCCGATGCACTCTAATTGGATTATTAAAAGCTAATAAAAACAACTTAATAAAAAAGTTTAAATTAGTTCTGCTATGGAAAACTTGGCGAAAATTGACAAAAACCCAAATGAGCATTTTAATTCAAGTTCGGAGTCAAAATATAAGGTTTTACAATTTGAGCGAAAGTGTTTGAAATGTATAAAACTATATACTTAACAGCAAAATTGACTTCAGTGTTTCAAAAATTTTCACGTCGGTTATTCTTTCGACCTCTTCGCTATATTCCTTTCCATTTTTGTTTTTTTCAAGAGCTCTTCCCATACTATTGTAAGGTTCAATTCACAAAAACTACTGCTAATTTCAAAATTATTTGCGTCTGCCAAAGTCAGCAGTTATGGCCTAAATAGAAAAAAATTAATAAAAATTGACTATACAGCAAACAGTTGAGATTGGAGTGCGGTTGCCACATTCCTGGTACAAGCGACGGGTTAGGCCAATCACTTCTAAATGTTCGGCACTGAACAGAACCTTTCATTTTGAATGTTTCGCCAATGATCATTTTAAATAAATATTGACGAAAACTAGATGAGATTTGTGAAAAATGTTATCGACACTTTTATAAAATTTCACTATTATAATGCACGTTCATGTCATATCTGCGTTACATACTTTAAGCATTTAGTAAAAACATAATCTTCAGTTGTATAAAATTGTCTAGAAATAATATTAATATTTTTTATTATGGAAGTTATTGAAAATATTGGCTTCTCATTTGCCCCACTTTTTGAAAATCTTCCGTCTAGTGATTTATAAATATTTTAGTGAAAAAGTTAAAATTCGTACATCGCGTTCGTTAATAACGATTCATTAAATAGGTTTACCAGATTATGACCTAGTTTTATAAGGCGCTCCTAAGCAAATGTGATCGCGGATATCAAGCTGTTATTTAATTAATATAATTGCGAAAGCAACTAACTGAGTGCTAAAGAGCTCCACTAATTGTATTACAATCACTAGTTTCTTACATCATTTATTTCCTCGTCTCCGAACCGTGTCGCACGGTCGTCTACTGGTGCTTTACGTTTCCTAGAGATTTCTACCATACCCTGATTTGCTTCGTTGATTCGTTTTTCTAGTCTGAATTATCTCACGAAATGTTACATTGTATTCTAAGATTTTAATAGAACCTTTTTCTATGTTCGATTCGTTTAATGAGTTCCGCTTCTTTCTTTTGAGCTTCATTTTTCTCACAAACAGCTTGCTCCCAATTTTCCCTTTTATTGTCGCATTCCTTCACTTTTGCTTGTATTTCTTCTAATTCTGTTTGAAGATGCTTTTCCATTCGACGTTCCTCATCTTCCAGCCACGTTAAAGTCGAGCACAACACACTTAACGATTTTCCAGTTCCGGTTGGAGATTCAAAAATGCCAATTTTACTTTGCTCAATGCACCCGCGAATTTCGCGCATAAGTCGAAGTTGGATATCGTACGGTTGAAACGGAAACGAGAACTCTTCCATTCTGCAGATAGCAGTCTGAAACTGCTTCCAGTGAGTTCTAATGGAAAAAGTATAAATATAAAATCAAAAATTGAACTGAAAAACAAACAAGCAATCCGATATGAAAATGCACAAATTTATCAATATCTTGAATCATTTACAATGGAGAATAACCGAATAAGTAATAAAATCAGCTTCAGATTATTTAGCCGATATCAGCTTAGTAAATTAGAAAATTGACGGGTAAGCTTCTATACGATCGATCGTTTTCTGATAGGATTCCATGAGCCGATCATACATTTGCGTAAGAGTTGAGAACTTAGTTTCTTCATCCATCTCTCCACAAGCTGCCTGTCGAAGTTCTTCGGCCGTCAATGCCAAATTTAATCGTTTCCAGTCGCGATCGGATTTTCTCATTGGCGCATAAAGCCTTCTTTTCACATCAACTCTCTGACATTTAAGTTCCTCTCTATCCCTTTTGTTGGTTGATCGGTAGCGAAGAATTTCATACACACGCCGAGTCTGGGTTTTCGAGATCTTAAATTTCTCGAGAGCAGCCAAGCGCATTTTCTCCGTATACCCACCCTTGAGGTTTTCGCATGAAAACTCCGGGAGGGTCATGCAGTTAACACAATCTACATAGTCACGGAGATAAGTGAATTGATCGCCAGGCGCTTCAACAGTCACATCAAAAACTTCCGGAGTAGCCCGAAGATCTCGCAAAAATGATTCCATAAATCGAGCTCCAATTCCAGATTTCCTGTACTGTGGCAGCAGAAGCATTTGAGCGATTCGAGGGCGTACTTTATCAAGGTAGTTGTAAAATTTATAAAGGGTGACAAAACCAGCAACGTTTGAGGTTGTTGTTCCATTACCTTCTCCACTATCGCATTTTTCATATCTGAAAAAAAAACTTTATTTTTCAAGACATTAAAAATATACCCTCACATGAAATAGTGCAACCAGTTTTCTTCCGTGTTATCTGTGAGAGAACAGCATTCGATGAAGCTGAAAATTGTTGTTCTCGTGCGTGTGCTGAGGGCACTTTGAAACTCTTACTACATGGCAAGCGTCTGTATTCTCTCGAGAAACAAGTTGAACTGCTCAGATTGCTCGCAGACTTTAAAAACTTCGTAATTCTTCTGATTATATTCAAACTTGTGAACCATCTCCCCGAAAGGCTTGAAATCCTTCTGCTTGAGCAGTTTCTGCTGAAACTCTTCCTTTCCCGAGACAAGAACATTTTGCCTGACGTCAGGGTGAACCAACTTGCTTATTATGTCGTCAGCTTCAAGGCCTTTTTCAGTCTCGCATTTAGCGGAGTAGCTGACGTTAATATAACTATAAAGAGTTTGCGCAGTATGATGAATATTAACATCGAGATCTTCATATCCAAATATTGTTTCCTCATCTCCAAAGTGTTGATAAATCATTTCCGGAGAGTATCGAGAAGCAGTGCTCATTTCTTGTATACCTTTCACTAAAAACCAGAGTTGTTGCAAAAAACAATTATGGACAAAAACTAACAGAAAGTCATTTTGATAGCAGTCAACCCGTCAGATATGAACCTTCTATCGCGGTTTACATTAGTGACATCTTCCATGACCATCCTGAAAACTACAAAAAATTAGCCATTGAAAAGTGTAGACGTGAACAAAATACCAATTTCCAATATATATCCTAATTAATGAAGAACAAAAATAGGAATTCAAAGAGTGATCGGAAAAAAATTCAAATGATTGCGAATTTTTTTCCCGGCAAGCCTGCGTAAATCATCCGACTATTGTCTCTTCGCTGTGGGACCCGCAACCCTCTCTTGCGCCTCGCACTCTCTCTTGCAAATCGAACTCTCTCCGACTGCATATTCATCTGTGACTTCTTAGTCGAAAACACTCTCTTGTCTGAGTTGCTGTCCCTCTCTCCCTCTAGCCATCGGCGTTTTTTTTTTCGAAATACTTTTAGCGAGTTGGCATGTTGCCAAAGACATGCTCAGGTGTCCATATTTTTCATGCATCAATTATATCGTAAAGTAAACAAAAATTAAGAGGCTATATCTGAGTTATTGAATAGTTATTGTCTTGTAAATGGCGCCTACCTATTGGACCTTTTTGTAATTTATCATTGCAAATAATTTTGTCGTTCTCTTTGTTCGTTGAATTGCATCATTAAAACGCTCATAAACAATTACTGAAATTCCCAGAAAAAAAGCAATCCGAGTGAGCTTTGAAATTTAAAATTTGAAATAGCTCTGGATGTTTTTTTATTGGGAAAGTTTGTAAAGGTATCGAAATACTACTTCCTTACATTATGTAGCTTGTTTTAGTTTTCTCACCACTATTTTTTCAGAAATTGAGCAATACGTCTCAAGTTTTTGCTTCGTTTCACAAATTGATGGGAAGGCCATCAAATAATGTATGAGCGTTCGACAAGAACAAGTATGCTGTTACAATAAAGTTTCTAAGTTTATATATGTGTTTAAGGAGAACCTCTTGCCGCGTGTTCCTTTCTCGACTCCATCAAGTTGTATGGTGCTAAAGGGCGACACAATTCCCGCCTCACTTCAGTCGTTCCCTGGTATGGAACATGATCGTTCACTTTTCAATGGACTGGCGCAGGAAACACCTTCAAATAGTTTATCCCAATTTATCGGTGACTCCAATACATTTGATGATGAACGGGAAATCGAGGTTATTATTACTTCTATTTCAATTTTTAAAAATATTTTACTTTTAGGCCGCTGCCGCTGCTTCAGAAGCACAATTAGCATCACCGTTTGTCACATCTGCATCTGTCCAGATTCCCGCTACAGAGCACTCGGTGGTCAGTCCGCCTGTTGCGTCATCAATAGTTCCTTCCAACCTGGCTCTCTCTCCATTACACATAAACGTGAACGAGTGTTCCAAGCTGGATTTAGTCAGTTGTAGTACAATATTACGATAGATTATCATTAATTGCTTCAGAGTGATGCTAATTCCCGAGACTCAGATTTACCGAGAAACGGTCTTTCTGGGAGAAGGAAAATGTTCCAGCAACCTTTTCCTCGAACGTTACATCGTACAAGTACGTCATCAGGGGCTTCAGTTATTATGGGCCCTCCAAGCAACACAAATACTCAAGTTCTGCTCAGTCCGGCTGGAAATTTTCACAATGGATATCAGTGCGTTTGAGCATAATTGATTGTATTATTTTATTATTTTAGAAGAATATCATCAGGCGATTCTGCTCCATCATCGCCGAGTTTTATGAGCCGTCAATTGTCTAGAGGAAACCAACAAGCTCATCCTCCTGTATCTATTCGCAATCCTCCACAGAATCGTGTGGTCAGCACTTCTGCTTTTGGGCAGTCTGGCCGGTCGCCTAGTTCGTTATCTTCTCCTCTTGGTAGTGGGCGAAAAGATCACGAAATGACTAGGCGAAGAGCTCTAGTAGACAGAATAACAAAATCTCGTGGGCCAGATTACGTACATTTGCTCCCGCAAGTCGAAGGTCTTTCACATACGCAAACTTCTATTATGTTACGTAAACATAGAGGAACATTGCAATCTGAAGGAATGCCGTATTCAATGCAACAATTGATCGATTGTGGTTCCGAACATGATATAACTGAAGAAATTTTTGTGAAAAAAATCAAAGAAGCTAATCAAAAGCGGAAGAAGCATAGCGATCCTGATGAGATCACTGATATCAGTGATATCGAAGATGATTTGAGTTCTCCTAGTTCCACAAATCTGGATAGGAGGTCGCCGAAAAATGTTCCACGCTGGGCTCCTAAACGGATGAGATACGCAGGAATGCTGTCTAGAGTAGAAACGCTGCTCGCCGAAAAACATGCCTTGCTAGGAATGCTCAAAACTCAGCGGATAGTAATGAATGGTTCTTGTGGAGTCCGATTTGCTGGCGAAGAAATGATCCCTCGAAGAAGAAGGCAACTGAATGGAATGTATTTTCTTTACGACAAATCAACGTTGCGCAGAACATCAGCTGGGCAGTATGGTTGTTCGAGAACTATGCCTATTCAATCATGGACGAAGCGGGATCTCCAAAAGAATGTTTTTGAGTGGGGTTTTGTTCGTTGAACATAGCCATTTCAAATTAACTATTATTTGTAGTGAGTCGAAAGACGAAAGAATCCATAGTGCGGGACCTGCTGTTGTGAAGCCATCTTCAAATCCTTTAGAAAAATGGGTAGCTACTGCACAGTACAACACTGTATCATATCTATTAAATGGAGAAAAGCGGGAAGTCACTGAATACGATTATGAAGAATACAAAGCGGGAGAAGGACTTCAACGAGTCAATGAATTGTCTGCAATCGACCCGTTGGATTTTATCGTTTCCTCGGATTGTAAGTTTTTTTTACAATGACAATGGTAATATTTGAGTACTGCATTCAGTCACTCCATTCGAAGACCGTCAGATGGCATATATGTACCGTCTCTCTACTGCCCCATCAAATACTATCCGAAAGAAGCATGGTAAAGCGATATATTTTGAGACAGATGATCGTAAAATATCAGAACAAAGCTCTTCCGCAAAGTATGTTTAAATACTAATTTCGTACCATAAGGATGATTCATTTAGAAAGAAAATTGACAAGAAGAAAGAACGGAAACCAGTAGAAGAGGCCAGTAGCGACGAGGAAGAGGTGAAGACGATAGTTAAAAAAAGGCCACGTGGCCGACCACTTGCTTCTGCATCCAAAAGAAAATCCTCAAAAATGTCAGTGACAGCTAAACTGAACAATGGTATTTATCTCGATTACCTTTTTGAGGATTTCATGAATGAAGATATTTGTGTTAAGCAGCTGCCTACTACTGTTACTTACAAAGTAAGTTTGTGAATTTTATATTGAATAATTAATTGAAAACGTATTTTTCCAAAAACTGAGTTAGGACCAGTTAGTTTTCAACCGTGAAAAACCACGTGGAACCGGCTTTATATAAAACATTTAGGTTCCTGGTCTATTTGATTTATTATAAATTTCGCTTGGAGTAGCTGTCTTTTATACGATTCATATTTTTTAAGAGTATTCACGTTCCTGACTGGTACAAAATTTCTGAAAATTATTGGGAAGAGGTACCAGGTTCGCAGATCAACGGCGAGACTTCTGACGACTTATTGTTATCTGTCGCAAAACAACATCACAAGTTAATGCATGCGGAGCGGGAAAGGATTAGGGTAATAAATTATTAAAGATATTTTTTAACGTAAATTTCCAGAGAGAAACTGATAAACGAATCCGAAATCGTCAATCTGCGCTGAAATCAGCAGCAGCCACTCCAGCACATAATCCTTTCCATGAAGATGGGGATAACGGTAACGACTACCCACCGTTTGATATGAAACAATTCGAACAAAATGCAATCACTTCCCGACGTCGTTATGCTTCTGTTGAGAAGCCATATGAGCAACGCAATTTCCTCAAAAATTACAAGTCCGAGTCAACAAAATAGTGTCATGCGCGCCCTTCCGGTTTATTTTCTTCAAATCTTCGTAATCTTCAACAATCATTGTATCTCACTTCTATCTCGCACTTCTAAATGATCTCATTCCAACGTTTCAGTAACATGTTTTTTAAGTTTGCGACTGATTTCAAATTGTAAATTTGAGTAAAACATTATATATTAAAAATCATCCGGTTTGCATCACTAAGCGGTTGATATTCTCCTTATCCCATTATCGTCTTCTTCGAAGTTTTTTTTTGCGTTGCTTTAAATGATTTTTAACCTGAAACTTGGTTTTTTGTTCTCAGATATATATTCGTGTCCGAGGGTTATGCCGTCATTTTTGAATTTTAATATACCTTCCCTAACCGATCGTTTTCTTTTTCTATTTCCACTATGAATTCGTTCTACAGATCTTGTTGATGTATAATGACTTGCGTATTGTATGAAATATTTTCGCTGATAATGACGAATTTTTTAACGCGTTCAGCTTTGCTAGACCTAGTTGTAAATTGTTAATTTCCCCAGACGGGTTTGTATAATCTAGTGAAGATTAAAATATATTAAAGCTCTTGTTAATCCCAGATATATAGATGCAAAAGCTCTTGACTGCGGTTAATTTTTGAATATTGTACTCAATATTTGACCTCATTTTAATATTTTCTTATCTAACCTCAGAAAATCCAATACTATTTAATTAAAAATAAATAAATAATTAAAAATGTAAAAAATTGTGTAAAGAACAAAGTTGATTTTTCAAAAAGGTCACGTGGCGAATAAGCAAGCATTGTTTTTTTTCTGTTCTGTTCTAAAAAGTTATTCACGTACCTATTGTTTGAGCGCTGATCACAGCAGCGCCTCAGTCCTTCCGATCTTTTGCGATGGTGGTCCAGGAGTTGATGCGGTGATTTACATGCTTTTTTCATAAAGAACCTTATCGGAGGTATCCAAGACATGTAGAGAACAATGTTGTAAGTGGCTAAACATATTTGAAAACCTGAGAGAAATTATTAAAAATTCAAATGAAATTATAAACATAATATAACTGTAATTTGAAGCTTTAAAATTCATTTATATTGTATTTTTTTAGTATTAAGAAAAGAAATAATGCGTAAAATCTGCAACCCATTCCAATAAAAGTTGTTTGAAACATTTGATGCCCACGCATAACAAACATCGCACGCGTGTCTGAATAAAATAATGAGCCGATTTTGGTTCGCCGGTTTTGATGTTGTTGTTGTTGTTGCATCACTGCAGTAACTGCGCTCCGCTGGGCAGTGTTGCCCGTGTTCCTAGCCTGGGTGAATTATTTGGAAATACTTCTGGTGCCCCTCGGCCGCGGCGCTGAACGACTTCTCGAAATCCATACAATAAGTTGTTAACAATTAACTATGACTTTAGGTACCACCTTTTGACTATTTAAAAATGGCCGGAAATTCCTAAAAATTTGATATCCGTGACCTAGAAACACCAAGTGTTCCCCGAATCACCGTGCCCAGTTTTCGCTTCGGAGCGTTTAGCAACTTATCAGTTATCCCTCATTTTTCTAAAGTTACCTCGTGCGCTCTCTTTCTCTCTCTCTGTCGATCACTCTAACTCCAGATGTCTTACTACGCCATCATCTAAGGTTCTTTAACTAATTCTGTCTCAAATTCAGGACGCGTGCATGCAAGCAATTAATCTTAACGTCGGTGGACTTCTTCAGAATACCGGTCTCCTCAGAACCCGAAATGGTTAGTTTTCTTTAATGTTTAACTTAAATAAATAATTTAAATATGAGTGTATAAAATTCAGGGAACCATCTGCAGAGTACATGTGCATGATTTTTTTCCAGAAAATCGCAAAGTTTCTTATTACCTCAGTACTCTGTACCCTTTAAAATAAAATATTCCCAACTGACGCTAGTCCATCTTTACAAATGCTATTAGTTACCTCTTTCGTTATCGCCTTTATAAAAAAATAGAATTCCCGCAAGTGGTCATTTCGTATCCTTGTATCTACCAACAGAAAGTTCCTACTCGTATTTGACCATTCGTGAAAATTAAATAATTCAAAATAATCATTATAAAGTGGTTGAAAAATGAGATATATGTAGAGAGAGATAATGAACTGGCACTTACAAATATATTTAACTATATATAATTTTGTAGAGGTATTCCGAGATATTTTCCTTTTTTTTCCCTATATTTCATGTATTTTTAGGGATCGGCCGGAAAACAATGGACATTGAGGCGACGGCATTATCGCTATCTAAAGTTTATCTTTCTGTCTGGAGACAGTTTGGTGTTATCTCGCCTAATGGAATTAATCAAATGAATCAGATGTTACGAGAAAAAATGCTTACGAGAAGAGTAGTCAGAACATCAGAAATCTGTTTGACTTATGATGATGCTGTTGTTCGAATAGTACCGTCTACGTCATCGTTTTGTGAGTTTCCATTGGGAACATTTTATATTTAAACAATTGCATTTTTACAGATATACAGCGTCGTGGATTCCGAACGAGAAGACAGTCTTTTGGAGTAGGCAGTAGTGGAAAAGCTCAAGAAGAAGTAAAAACTCCTTTGGCATATTTCTCAGAAATACTAGCTGGCAAGAAAACTAAAAGTACTGAAGGAGGTGTTGAAAAATGGAATCAGTATGAAGCAGATCTCAAAAAATTGCCTGAATCACAGCAAAGAACATACACTGACGGATTTGTGAAAGGTCTTCTTTCAAATGGAACTTCGGGATTTACCAAAGATGGAAAAAAGTCGAACACCTTAACTCGTTTCTACATTTTTCTGGTTTTTTGCATATTTTTCGGATATTTAACTGGAAGTAAGTTTAATTGATCTTTTTTACAAAAATTGAAACGGAATGATTATTTTAAATATTTTAAATAATTATCAAAAATGTAATTCCTTGTAAACATGTTTATCTTACGCGAATTTCTGATACAATCTAACAACATGTTAATAAAACTCTCACTTATCCTAATCCCATAAAGGAATTCGTGTGCGTGTAGGCGATCGACAACTTGGCTCTTTGTTCTTCTCAAATCCGCAAGAAGTGAATCCAGAAGATGTTCAAGTAACATTTGAAGACGTCAGAGGAGTAAGATTATTTTCTAACAATGAAAACATCTCAACTTGGATTTAGATGGATGAAGCGAAGCTAGAAGTAGAAGAAATTGTCGATTATTTGAAAGATCCAGAGAAGTACTCGCGGCTAGGAGGTCGATTGCCAAAAGGAGTTCTTCTTGTGGGCCCTCCAGGAACCGGAAAGACGTTACTTGCAAGGGCCATTGCTGGAGAAGCACAAGTTCCATTTTTCCATACTTCTGGATCAGAGTTTGATGAAGTACTTGTTGGTCAGGGAGCTCGTAGAGTTAGAGATTTGTTTGACAAAGCTAAAGCACGGTAATTTTTTTGTCTTTACATTGAAAAATCAACTAATTTTTCAGCGCTCCATGTATAATATTTATTGATGAAATTGATTCCGTTGGTTCAAAACGTGTCTCGAATTCGATTCATCCATATGCAAACCAAACCATAAATCAACTTTTGAGGTTCCTTTTTTAAATAATTTATTAAGAATTAAAAAATATTCGTATGAAATAAGTGAAGTGTACTCTTCAATATATTTGGCATAGTTACACAAATTTAAAATCTTGATATTTGTCTGAAATTCTTATATCACCCTACTCCCGTAATACCGCATCAAAACAATTTTCAGTGAAATGGATGGTTTCACCCGGAACGAAGGAATCATTGTGATTGCTGCTACAAATCGTGTTGATGATCTTGATAAAGCACTTCTGCGACCTGGACGTTTCGATGTTCGTGTTACTGTTCCAAAACCTGATCTTGCTGGGCGCGTTGACATTTTCAACTTTTATCTTTCAAAAATCGTGCATTCTGGAGCTATTGATCCAAAAGTACTAGCCAAAGGATCTACTGGATTTACTGGGGCTGACATTGAAAATATGGTCAATCAGGCCGCATTGAAAGCTGCTACAGATAATGCCGTTGAGGTGACAATGTCTTACCTGGATGAGGCTAGAGATCGTGTTTTAATGGGGCCAGCCCGTACCGGGGGAAGAATTCCTGATGAGGAAGCCAATAGGAATACTGCCTATCACGAAGCAGGTCACACTCTTGTTTCGCTGTACACAAAAGATGCTACACCATTACATAAAGTCACTATTATTCCACGTGGTCAATCATTGGGACATACAGCAATGCTTCCTGAGAAAGATAGCTATCAATTGACAAAGTCTCAAATGCTGGCTACTCTGGATGTAATGATGGGCGGAAGAGTAGCCGAAGAGCTAATCTTTGGAGATGATAAAGTTACGACCGGAGCCGCAGACGACCTCAGCAAAGCTTCTCAATTGGCTGTTCAGATGGTTAAAGTGTTCGGAATGAGTGACAAGGTGAGTTTTAAATATGGATTATTTGATTCTGAATCGACCACCTTAAAAAATTGTAAATACTGTCTGTCACAGAACAGCATTTTGTAATTCCCCAAAAATTTTTCTCCGCTCGTGCCACCTAAATTGAATAACGTTTTTAAAACCCTACAAATATTATACTTCTTTCTCATACAAATAAATTAGCAACTTTTGTGGTATTTTTTCAACTGCTATCCCTGTCATTTTTGATTTATTCGTTTATGCGATGATGATCGCAACAGATTTATTCCAAAAAAGCCAGATATCTAAAAAATTTTATAATAAAGAGTACCTCTTTACCGAAACTGCACTTTAAATCATTTATTCAATCCGTAAAGTAAAGACAGTCGTTTTTCTTAGAACACTGGCTCAGAGCATTGGAAAAACATTAAACAAAAATCAAAAGTTATTTAGATTCCACTCCTTTAATATTATTTTCCAAAATATATGATATTTTTAAAGGCAAAAACTGTTTAAAATGATCTAAAAACATAAATATTTTATATTTAAGGTTTAGAATCTGAATAGTTATTGTCTCATCTTTTCAATCAATCGATAAAAGTTTCTCAGATTACATAATGATTAACATTTTTCGGCGACCTCTTATCCAGATTTGTGGAACTAGGAGAGCTCAAATCATCTTCGATATCACTGATGTCAGCGATCTCATCTGAATCGTTATGCTTCTTTGATTTTCTTTTCTGATTTTCTAGTTTTTCGCAATAAGAGCAACATATTTTGGTGTAGTGCGCAATTTTGGGGCTCATTGAAATTTCGATTCGTGAGAACTGTTTGGGGGTATGTGAAATCGGTGTGAAAGTCTATTTAGGATATCACTGACCCTGCTGAGCGTGCGGGATTTAAGGCTTCCACGAAAGACTAAATAAGACCGTCTTGTCTCGTCTTCGTCATCGTCTAGAATTCGTCTGACGAAAGACAACCGACTTGTTTCGTCTTTCGTGGAAGCCTTGGTGGGATTACCGCTTTTAGACAGCTTTTGTTTAACGATTCCGTTGTAAATTATTCTTATAGGTTGGACTGCGTGATTTCACAGCTGATGACAAAGACACTTCGTTAGTCAAAGTGTCAGACTTGTCTCCTCAAACGGCAGAGCTTATTGATGGAGAAATTAACCGCGTCCTGCAGGAAAGCTATAAAAGAGCGAAAAGTATTTTGGAGTCGAAAAAGGTATAAAGCTTTGAAAAAACGTCAATACATAATTTTATTGTATTCAGAAAGAACACCAGTTATTAGCTGAAGCTCTCCTAGAATATGAAACTCTGTCGGCCGATGAAGTAAAGAGAGTTATTAGCGGACAAAAGATAAAACGACCTTCCCCAGCAACTGTTAAAAAAAGTAACGAAACAAAGCGGAATCAGCCAACCCTAGTACTACATTTATTTGAAGAAGAAGGTCGCGGAAAACAATAAAAAATTACATTTCCTGTATTTATTTATAATTTTTCACCGTCTCGTTTACAGGTAACACCACCTATTTTTCAAATAATTATGCTCGGTCACTTCTCCCAGTGTGTAGATGTATCTCTGTCTCTTTATGCCCTGTTTTCACTCCGAGTTAAATTAAAATTTTGTGGTAGTAGTTGCCCGTATGTGAATGAAGTTATTCCTACTCGATATGAAGTACTTTATTATTCGATCTAATTTCCGAAACAGGCTTCGTTCGCAACTTTGAAAAATTTTCGGCATATTGAGGCGTCGGCTCCAATCACACGGCTTGTCGTCGTGTCGTCTTCAGTACGAGTATACAGCACAAGTCCTTCGTATCTATCGTTACCAACAAATAAGCGCCACGTGTCGAAATCCATGCTCGAGAAGCGTGGGAAAGTTCGCCGAAAAATTGAGAAATCCAGTGAGATGGGTAGTTGATGGAAGACAGTGAGCAATGCCTGCATTAGTCGAACTGCTTCTGAAAATATGTTATCAAATCAAGATTCGAGAGGAGGTGAGTTCAGATACTTGATTCATCAGCGAACTCAAGTGACTTTAAATCTAGTTTTTCGATCGCTTCGGATACATCAATAGTTACAGACACGATCGCTTCAGGTAGAGCGATCGGAGTTTGGTTCGCCCCGACAGAAGAATACATTGCTGGGGTTAAGCTGGAAAATTGCTACCCAATTATTTTGAGAAAAGTGCATCAACTTACAGGCGACATTTGCTTGGAACAGACTTACTACGCACGATTATAGATACTTTGTCTTGTAGGTAGAAAGCAGATAAGGGAACGGCAACGCATAGGACAACGCATTCTTGAGCACTGAAATATAGGGCACGTTAAAACGATGATTGTGAATTAATGACCTTGCAGATGACAATTGGTTCAGCGACGTCTGGTGCTCGAAAATGCTCCACCGAATCAAGCAGTCAGCAGAACTAGTTGAAACCTGTACGGATCTGAACAGGATTCAATCTTCATGAGAAACAACGTTTCCGAGATAGATTCTCACAAATCTCCATTATCCAATCGATTAAGAACATTAAATAACGAGATGACGCTACCTTCAAATTGGAAATAATCTATGGAATTGACTGACACTACGTTGTTTTCCGAGCAAGAATACGAAAGCTCACAGCTGAGCACCTGACAAAAACGAAAATGATACCGATCAGACTCGAACGAGCTCACATCTCTAATGTAATTTCGTCGTTTCACACTGTTAGCTTTGTCTTCACTGTTGTCTACACTTTGTACAACTTCTTCCAGAATCGCCTTTTTTGCTTTAATCTGCCTTTCCAGTATCTTAACAGAATCTTCCAGCTGCTCATCTACATCCATTGAGACAAGTCGGCAAACCGATTAGATCTATCCGAATTGAAATCTCAGTTTTATACATCCGCATAATCTTATGTTCACCTTCAAAAATCTCAAAATTTCGATTTTCAGTAATTCTTAATTATTTATCATATATGATATGGAAATACTATTAAAAAAGAAAATTATGGGTCCTGGAGCGAAAATAAAATAAAACTGAGCGATCGAGAAACTCGACATTATTCGAAAAATGGGTGTTTTTTTTTCACCATAATGATATGTTCACTTTTATTTTTTGTTGTTTTTTGAACTTTAAACTTGGTTCTAATCTGTTTACTTATTTTTTTATTGCTTTTAGAAGACATGCCGAAAGAATAACCTCTAAGTGAATATGAAAAAGGACTAATTGACACCAAATTGGCTGAAGGACTCTCACACCGTCAAATCGCTAAGGGAATGAAGCGTTCCCTTGGTTTAATCAATCGACATGCTGCAAATCCACTTCGTAATGGTATAAAGAAGTTTTCTGGTCGTCCACCTCTTCTTTCTGGACGAGACAAGCGAAGAATTATCCGCAGAGCGTCAAATTCTAAGGTCACTTGCTCAAAGATCAAGAGCGAACTTGGACTTTCCGTATCCGTGGAGACGGTTCGCCAAGTACTTTCGAAGAGCAAGTTTATAAGACGCCGAAAAATGAGAAAGGCCCCAAATGTGACCACCAAACACCGAGAAAATCGCATTGAATTCGCTAAGAATAACCAAAAAACTGACTGGAAACAGGTAAGGATTAGTGTAGCTTTCTTGAACTGGTATTTTGTTTTCAGATTATCTTCAGTGATGAGAAGAAATTCAACTGCGATGGACCAGATGGCTACCGTGATTACTGGCATGATTTGAGAAAAGAAAACTGCAGTTCTCATGTCGAAACTTCAAAGGTGGAGGAGTGGTGGTTTGGGCAGCAATCAGTGCCCACGGCAAAGTCAAATTTTGCTTTGTGCCAAAGAAGATGGACAGTTGCCAATATCGATACGTGATAAGATAAGGTCTCATACCACTTATCCGTCGGAATTGCTCCAAAAATTTCACTTATCAGAAAAAAGGAGCTCCATGCCATCGTGCTCAACGCACAATCAAGTCGATAGGTGACCGCGGAATCCCGATTATCGATTGGGGGGCCTGTTCCACTGACATAAACATCATCAAAAATGTCTGGGGATACATGGCACGGAAAATCTACCAAGGAAACTAAATTTATGCGGACATTCCATCACTCAAAAAGGCTATCATTGAAGCATGGCAAAAAGTGGACCAACAGCTGCTCGACAATCTTTATTCGTCTATGGATGCCCAAATTTTTGAAGTTGCTCGCCAGAATGGTCGTCCCATTGATTATTAATATTCATTCGTCTGCTATTTTCTGTTTTTTTTTACGGTTTTGTGCAAGTGAACATATGATTTTGGGGAATTTTTTTTAACCTTTTTTCATAAAATTTTGGTTTTTTCCTGATGTGTGAATTTTAAGTTTCTATCATGAAATACCTACTAAAAGCCCATATTTCTTCAATAGGAAGCATTTTGGTTGAAAAGCCAGTTTTCGAGTTTTCGAACATTTTTTGGGTGAACATAAGATTATGCGGAGCACTGTACATACATATGAGTAGACGTCAACTATCCAATAATGCGAAAACGAAATAAGAAAAATAATTATTTATTCAGTTGATAGAAACTTTCAATAAAACGTCGTTCACCGCATTTAAGCCGTCGGAAGAATATCTTGTCCTTCCAACAACACAGTAGTACTATAACAGAGATCCCAGTACTGAGCGACTCCATGTTTCTCAAAGAACTCTCTAGCCTGCTTTTCAAGAGTGGCCGTGTGAACTGTAAAGTCGCGGAAGTTACGGCGTTTCACTTGTCCTTCCCAGATCTAAAAAATGTTTTTTTTGTTACAAACCGAATTATATATATTTTTACCATTTCACAAAGATTTCTTTCTCCAGGAGCATCCTTCTCCGCGTCCTTCTTTTGACCAATAATCTCATCTGCCCATTTAACTCTGTTGAGCATCAGATTCTTATAGAATTTTTGTTGTTTCGGCCCTCCTTCTACCACAATCACATTCTGAGCTTTGTGCATCATAATAGCACCACTCATTTGCAATTGCTTTGCATTGGTTTCCACTTTGAACTTTTTTGATGGGTGAGCCAAAGATTTTACTCTGAATACGTAGAAATTAGAACAGAAAAAAGGTAATTTGTTGGATTTTATTATTACCTGAACACGGCAACATTGACAGCAGTGGAAGTATCCTCCGATAATTTTTTTGTCTTCTTAGCTCTTTTCTGGTCTTCAGTAAGTTTTCGTTCGGCGTTCAAGGATTCATGTTTTTTTAGTCGCTCAGCCATTTGTTTTCTAACGTGCGCTTCCATTTTTGTTGGATCCTGGATTGCTTCATTTCCCAAAACTCTCATCAGGTTGCTGATTTTAACTTTTGGTTCCGGGGCCTTCTCAAGTCCGAGTCTGATCTTTTCAGTTTTCTCTTTCAAAACTTCTTTCCTATTCTGGCGACGAATTTTCTTCTTTTCTTTAGTCGTTAAATAAACTTTGAGGTACTGCTGAGTGAGTGGTTCGGTAGGCGCTCTCATGGAAATGGGATGTTCCACTAACTCCGATATTGTTTGCGAATATCTTTCCATATCATCCTCAGGCGGGATGTCATCATAACTAAAAATAATAACAGCTAATACTATTTTAATTATTACTATAACATAATCAAACAAAAAACCTACTTGACTTTGTCAAGAACCAACATATCCCACCATTCGATATCCGGTACCCCATTTTCTATTTTCGCAGTTCCAGTAGGTGTAACCATAGCCAGTTTAACAGCTGATGAGATTCCAGTTGATTGTGCAGCGGAAGAAACCTCATTTTGAAGACGTTCAAGCTTTGCCATAGCTCTTTGTTTATTTGCTAATTTCTCGAACTCTCCTTTTTCATGGAAATTGAACCCACGTTTTCGGCGATCGGCAGTTTTAGAACTAATGCGAGGATCTAGATACTCTATCAATTTCTCAGGCTCTCGCGACTCTTTAATGATTTGCTGCTGTACTTTCTTTTCAACTTGCTGAATGGCCTCAGGTAGTGGAGCCATTACCGCTGTTGGGCCATTGGCAACTAGAGTATTAAGCTTGCTTTGATGGTTAGCTAATCTAGCTTTCAGTTGCTCCATTCTGTTCTTCTTATCCATAGAGAAGCTCATGAACATAGTAGCCTCATCTCTGCCGAGCGACGATGATTTTCCTCCAGTAACGGCATGTGTTACGGATTGAGCAAGGGAGGCTTTTGGCTGAAGTGTTCCTGAAGTCATTGCCATCTTCCTCTTTTTTTCTTCGATTTCTTGCTGAGCTTTGTACATCAGTTCCTTGGCTCTCAGTTGCTCTTCTATTGATACAGTGGGGACATTAGGGACTTTAATTTTCTCATCTGTCGTTGGCCTCCCATTATTGGCAACAGTCGGCTCTTCCTTTTTTACAACATCATTTACTCTTTCTCGTTCCTTTTGCCGGTCTCTCCGATCATCATTCCTCTCCAGACGGTCTCGTTTTCTGTCTCGATTCCGATCATCATCTCGTTCGTTTCGGGTACGCTTTCTTAATTGTGGATAATGATCACAGATTGCCGAAATAAGTTTACTAGCTTTTAGCGAATCATCAACAGCCTCTTTCACTCGCTCTTTCAACTTTTCGTAATCATAGCCTTTCTTCAAGCAACGTTCAACTAATTCGATTACCTGAAAGTGCACAGTATTTACTATATGTTTTGTACATTTTACGAGGCTCTATACTCAATAATTTATCCATGGTTTTCTTTCAAGCGACACCACTCGCAATTCATATTTCTACTTGTAGAAAAGTGTTGTGCCGAAAAATTCCCGGTATATCTCATGTTCATCTTCAATATGAAAAAAGTATCGTCAACCGAAATTCAAAAAAAAACCAACACACCGAACAACTTTAAATTAATTAACGAAAAATAAGATACTTTGAGGAAGGCACCACCGGGCACTTATTTGGAGAATACAATACGTTTGAAAAAAAAGGGCAATTAATTCTGCACTACCTAAAAATGCACTACCAATAATTTTTGCACTCCCTAATTTTGCACTACCAGAATATTGATTTTGCACTACCTCCGATTTTGCACTACCATTTTCGCAGTTTATTTTGCACTACCAAGCATGATTTTGCACTACCAAACTTGATTTTGCACTACCTCTGAGTTCATTTTGAACTACCATTTTTGTGGTTTCCACTTTTTGTAAAACTACAAGCTTTTCTTGGCTCCATATAATTATTAAATTAATGTGGCGAGCCGAATATTCCAAAAACATCCGTTTCAGCATTGGAAATATGTTAGCCATTAGTTTACATTCAACAGTTATAGTTTTGAAAATTTTATACAATCCAATCACAAAACGTTTGCAGAGGGAGTTTGTAAAGTTCTTATAGATTTTGTTATGGAGAATGCAGAGTTCGAGTGTCTTTCTTGTTTTTTATTGACCGTATTGAGATTTCTCGCAAAAAGTATCATCATCAAATAAAAACCAATCTGAGAAAATCTATGAAAAACGCGTTCTTGCAATCGATGTTGTTCACAACCATTTTCAATTGATTTTTGCACTACCAAAAACCGAGAAAGTGATGGTTCGAAGGGAAACGGATTTTCGGCCCTCACTGTAATTTTTTGTTTTCTTTAGGCCTTTTTGATGCAATTTTTTAGTTTTTCTTCCTTATTTTCAATTTTTCTCCACACACTTCGACAGAACAGCTATCTGACTTGCGCAGATCACATAGAAGAAAAAGAAACAGAACATTTTCGGACTTCGTGGAGACGAGCAAAGATTTGAGAAAATCCGTCGAAACTGGAGTCCAGAAACTATCAAAAGAGTAAGGTATTTTCAAAAAAAAAAACTTAAAAACATTAAATCCCGCTTAAAGTTAAAATCTTAATATTAAGGGCGCTATGGAGAAAAGATTTCAACCGAAAAATGTATGGAACCGATTCAGATGAAGGAGTTGACGACGACTGACGACGTTGGTTCATCGGACCCATAATTCTTAAACTAATTGTTGTTGCTTACTCTTGTCATAATTTTTTCATTTTTTGTTTTGTTTGGACTAGAGGTGTTGTCACGAAAAAATAAAAGTAGTGTTACAAAAAGTGGAAACCACAAAAATGGTAGTGCAAAATGAACTCAGAGGTAGTGCAAAATCAAGTTTGGTAGTGCAAAATAAACTGCGAAAATGGTAGTGCAAAATCGGAGGTAGTGCAAAATCAATATTCTGGTAGTGCAAAATTAGGGAGTGCAAAAATTGCAAAAAAAGTAGGTAGTGCAAAATCAGGGTAGTGCAAAAATTATTGGTAGTGCACTTTTAGGTAGTGCAGAATTAATTGCCAAAAAAAAGTACTTACCCTCTTTTGTTCATCTTTTCTGCTTAGGTAGCGATCACAAATGTCGTCGAGCTTACCCATCTGGAATATTAAATGATAATCCTAGTATTACATGGTGGGGAATAAATATAGCGCCAACAGCAAAAAGTAAACAACAGCAAAAAGTATAGCATAAAATATTTCCGAATTTCTTCCTCCTTTCACTTTGATGACTGCCTGAAGTCTCATCGGGTAACAGTCGGCGACGATACGGAGGTAGTCAACGTCTAAACTGTCCCATGCAGTTGTCAGAGCGATCTTCAGGGCTTTCAAATTCGGATAATTTTTCGAGGATACCTGTTGGGTCAAATATCCCCAAACAACGAAATTCATTGGATTGAGGTTTGGGCTCGAAGCTGGCCATTGCTTCTTAGTGATAAAATCGGGGAAATTGGCTTTGCACCACTGCTGAGTGAGTTTTGCGGTGTGAGCCGGCGCTTCGTCCTGCTGGTATGTCCAATCGCCACCAACGAAGTGGGATTTGGACCACGACAACACCTCCGCCTCGAGAATCTTCTAGATATAGTATTCCAGCATCAACAAAAATCAGTGGCGTCTTTCCATCAAACCATATTCCACCAAATACCATAACAGCAGCCGGGTAAGACGTTTTATTTAGAATTTTTCCTTTCTTGCAGACACTTTCATAATCGACAGCTGAAATCCGGTTGTTTTGGCCGTTCTTATTTGCTTATTCGTGAACAATTTCTCAGCTGTGAACAGCGTCTTCAGGTGGGTGCCCTTCTCCGTGCCTCGTAGGAGAGCTCTGGCTTTCTTCAATCGTAACGCTTTGTTGCGGTCGGTGAGGAAGACGCCCTTCTGAATTCGAGAAGGAATCACACGAAGCTTTTTCAGGGCAATGAGTCTCATAGATTTTGGGCTCATCCCAAACTCCGTTGACATCTTTCAAATGCTTCTCTCCGGATTTCTCTGAAATCGCTCACTGACGGCTTTGACGACATCAGGGGTCGTGAGAGACACCGGACGATCGCTTCTCCTCTTGCCCTCCAAAGCTCTTAGCTCTCTGAATCGAATTAGAGTTCGATTCATCACTGATCTTCCGACGCATAGCCTCCGAACGATCTCAGAAAGAAGTCATCCCCTGTTTGCACATTCCACGATGGCAGGTCGGAATAGAGAAGGAGCCACTATTACCTTCAAAGGTAATAATTTTCGGAAATAGCTAAAAACAAAGTACTGAATATAAATAATACTGTGTGCCACAAAAACCGCTCTGCAGGCGCCAGAGCATAAGAAAACTTGCAGCGCCATATTTATTCCCCATCCTGTAAGCGTTATCAATATGAATATAACAAATTCGGACAAAAACCCAAATTATTAATATATATATATATACCAGAAAGGAACAATCCACCAGATTCATTGAATACAACAATCAATTTGAGGTTATGATATAGTTCAAATTAAAATGATTGAAACAGATAATAAGCCAATGCAATACACAAGAAAATCATAAATAGAAGTAATGTTTGACAGAAATTAAAAAAAGGCTCAAAAATTTATGAAGATTTCTTAGTGTTAAAAGGGACTTTTTAAAGTCAAGCGACAGTAAAAGAAGGAGAATGGTGGAATTAGTTGAGAACCGACGTTTAAAGATTTCAGAGGGGTGAGAATTAAGAGATCTAAAATGAAATTGAAAAGAGAAAAAATAAATTATAAAAAAGAAGAAATTGAAATAAATTAAACAAACTGAAGTGATTAAGTAGATGTTGAAGCACTCGAACTTTCTTTAGCATCTACATCATTTAAGGAATCTCCGGAATCTTCTACATCATCATATCTCCCACTGATGGCTGATGATAGCAACTTGCTAAGATCTTTTCCTTCAATCTTTTCGCCACCTTCTTCTTCTTTCAGCTCTCGAAGCGCGTCTGAAATTTTAATTAGATAAAGTATGCATGATAATTCACGTTTTACCTTCGTCTAGCTGTCCTTTCACACCGTCAGTAACTTGTTTTTCTAATTGCAATTTTTTCTTGGCTAACGCCAGCATTCCAATTTCAACAGTCCCTTTGCTGACTAGGCGAGTAACGTGTACTGGCTTCTCTTGTCCCATACGATGGCATCTGTCCTCAGCTTGTTTATCATTGTATGGATTAAAATCAATATCATGAATAATGATGTGATTAGCTGAGGTTAAATTGATTCCAAGACCTCCTGCTTTAGTCGAAAGAAGAAAAACGAAGAGATCTTTTGAAATATTGAACTCGTTAATCATTTCTTGACGATCAAGTACAGGAGTCTGACCATCAAGCCGTTTGTACGAATAGCCACGAATATTCAGATAAACTTCTAGAATATCGAGCATAGAGGTAAACTGGGAAAATATCAAAACTTTATCCCCTTTAGCTTGTATTTGCGGTAACATTTTATCGAGTTGTTCGCATTTTCCACTTTTCAAGGCCAGCTCTTCATTTAATAAAAACTTGCTGGTGCATCGAAACCGTTCACAAAGTTGGTGAATTTTTATATCAGATAGCCAAGCTAAGTCTTCTGACACATGCTGCCACTTCTTGTCGGAGTACGACTTTTCTCTCAGACACAACTGCTTAGCTATCTTGTCTAGTTTTTGATCAGTATATTCAGAACGGCGAAGCAATGGGTGATTGGCAGCTTGACGAAGTCTCATTAGCGAGCCGTAAGAGTCTCCCGTGTCTTCAGAATTTTGTAACCTAAAAACAGAAAGTTATACACTTTTCACCGATTTGGAATCCCACTAACACGTCCACAATGTCATCATACAGTTGCTTTTGTGGTTTCTTCATTTCCACCTCTATTATTTGCTCCGTTTTTGTCGGTAAGCTGCTTAGTACCTGATTTTTCAGTCGTCGAAGAATATATGGCTGCAAAATGGATTTTGCCTCTTCAATTCTGTCTTGTTGATACAAAGCTTTATCCTTCGAATCGAGGGCTGGACCGAGTTGCTTGAAATGTTGCAGTAAGTGTGTTATGTCTTCGCAATACTTATTGAACACTTTTGACAGAACAAAGTACATTAATGAAATCAGCTCGATAAGGTTATTTTGAAGAGGTGTTCCTGTCAAGAGAATCTTCTTTTTTCCTTTAACCTTCATCAGCCCTCTATAACGCTCCGAGTCACAGTTTTTCAGCATGTGCCCTTCATCGTAGATTACATAATTAAGAGAGAAGTGTTTGAAAAACTTCTTATCGTCCGATTTCGAAGTGACCATGTTGTAAGTTGTCAAAATCACATCAATCTGTAATAATTATTATCTCTTATTTTACTTTCAATAGAGTGGGATAGAGCCTGAGATTTTTGTATGCTTGCTTACCAAATTTGCAATATTTTTAAAGAGATTTTTTCACAAAAAGAAACAGGTAGGAAGGAAATTATAAACACGAACATACTAATTTACATAATTATTTGCGGAAAGCAATTGCACAAAATCAGTTGTTCGCCGTGGGGTTATGAATGCAATTAATCAGCGTATTAAAATGCGCTTTTAAACATGTTTTTATGCGTAAACGTAAATTTTTATACGTGTCACAGCAATAAAATGAATTCAAGTACACTTCGAGGAAGAATGTCGTATAAAGTTTTCTTTAGATTATGAGCTCTCAGTACGATTTAGGGAGATAGTGGGTGACAAAATTAGCGAAAACGGAAAGTTAGACCACACCCAAAAGAAGTGCAGAGTACTGCAAATTCGCATACATAACTTTACAAGTTAAAATAAAATTTTAAGTGAGCGAAATGCGACATTACCAATTTTCTGTTTTGTCGCACGGTTTTGAGTAGCCTAATACTTTTTTAATTGAGCTTCTCAGGTGTAAAGTACTATTTTAAACAGGTGCTTTACAGTATTATCTTCAACCAATTTGTTTCAAATCTTCATGTTAAAATACATGCCTTTCTGGTGGGCAATTCACTAATCATTGATAAACTAGCGACTTACGTTTTATGTATCAAAATTCCAGAGACGAATAAGACGAACAGTATACAGTAATGACTTACATGATCTTTTTGCTTCTTGACTCTATTTCGAAGGTGCTTTCGTTCGTCTTGACTACCATAGTAAGTAAGTAATTTTAGACGTGGGCACCATTTATGAAACTCTCCAATCCAATTTTCAATAGTTGAGGAGGGAACAACTATGAGATGTGGACCAGTTTTTCCAACTTGTTTCAGATATGACAGAAATGCGATGATTTGTATGGTTTTTCCAAGACCCATTTCATCTCCGAGAATGCAGTTGAGATCCTTGTTGAACATCATGATGAGCCATTTTACTCCTATTAGTTGATAATCATGCAAAGTGCACCCCTCTTTTAGAAGAGTCAGTTCCAACGGTCCCTCAGTACACCGTTCGAAATCCTTGGCAACTGTATGAGCGTGGTCTTTACAATCGTCAAGAATGCGAGATAAGACTCCCCGCTTTTCCAAATACTCCATGTATGCTTCAATTGCATTAGTTCCTCTTGTCACGCCTCTCATAGTAGCAAGCATCAAACTATATGTTTCAAACGGACGATTAGCTATTATAAAATCGGCAATTTTATCATTCACTCGAGCCTGTTGAAGAAGAATCTCTCTTGTCGTCGAATTGAAAAATTCTCTACATTCTTTTTGATTTTTCGTTTCTCCTCGCTTTGCCCGGCGCTCTTCAATCTGAAAATTATTTTAACTAAAACTTGGAATTCATTTTGTTCTTACGTCACTGTCATCTGATGGCGTCTCATCTCCATCAATATTCATGTCATCTTCGTCTTCTTCCCAATCTTCATCTGATTCCGCCTTTTTCTTTGATTTTTGCGTTTTTTCAGACACTTCTATCACATTCTGTCCAGGCTTCATTGTGACTTCTTCATTATCAGATCCTTTGTTCGATTCCTTTTCAGAAACAATATCGTCATTTATAAAGTCGTCATCACTTTCGTCATCAATTATTATTTTCCGTTTTGTAGCAGCATTACGCTTTGCCATTTGCGTTCTCATCACATTTCTCACTGGAGAAACAGAGCCATTCAAGCGTGGTTTTGTCATCCATTCATCATCACTCGAATCTGATAGAGTTCTGATTCTTTTCCTAGAAAAAAATTAATTAGTCCATTTTAAAGGTTTTAATATATTACATCTCCGGTTCGGGGGTTTCAGAATCTTCTCGCCTATAATTCTCTCTTGGTGCTGCTGCTTTCTTTCTGGAAAACTTATGTGCGTTTGTAAAAATGAACAAGGTGTTTTCTTTTACTTTGCCGGTGCTTTTCGCTTCCTGCTGTCCTCTTCTTCATAATCATCATCGTCGTCATCTTCATTCATATCAAAGTCTTCTTCATCTTCACTGGGAATTTCTTCATCAACATAATCCTCGTCATCATCGTCACTTCCCTTTTGCTTTTTGAGTTTTTTCTCTAAAACGCGAGTATTCTTACAAAGGATATCAATATGACTTACCGCCATATGTTAAGCAAGCATCCGTATTTCTTGGAGGTCTAGCAATCGAGTGGTTCAAAGAGCCATTTATCTAAATAAAAAAGGTTTACACCTCAACTGACACTAAAATTTTTACATTTTGTGAGAGTATTGCTTTCTTGACATCCATATCGGCTTGTAAACTAGAAGATTGTGCATTGCCCTGATGGGCAATACGCACCCGTTCTCCGGACTCAAAATTACTCGAAGACATGAATCCTACAAATTTGAGCTAATAATTAGTTTAAATAAAAATAAATACGTATTATTTTCATTTCGGGAATTAGGAATCTGATTTTCAAATAACCAGTAATTCAGGTATAGATAAATGCAAGGAACACATAGGGAATCAATGTTAAAAGTAAAATTTGTAAAAGAAGGCTGCCGCCACAATAAACGCAAGCCTTCGGAGAGATACGTGAACACGGCACCCCACGACAAAACTAGGGTCCGCAAACACTAAAAAGGAAATTAGGCATTAACTGGTTTTCGAAAACTCCGCGAATACCGGGGCCACCCTGTGGGAAACGGATTTTGTATATTTTCAGGCAATTATCATAAAAATGAACACAGGCAAAGGTTTTGACAAGGCTTGAGTGTGATTTATTCGTTTTTTCTCAACTTTCATCGATTGCGGTTCTCCGATCGCATAATGTTCCACTCGTCGTGTTCTAATTTTCGAACTAATTGCTTCTAAGCAATTCTTAATGGAAAATATATTTCAAAACAGAAAAATGCGCATTCTGAGAAAATAACTTATTATCGGTAAACTACGTGCAATAACAGTTACTGTTATCGAGAGAAAAAGGGGCAGTATGCCTCAGCAAACATACCTCGAAAATTTTATCGAAAAATATAAGACCCAACGACGATACAATAAAAAAGTTGTCGGATTATACAGTTACAAAGAAGGTACGACGATTTTGTACTTGCCAAAACACAAAATTCGCGCAGTAGCGCTCGGTAAAAAGAGGAAACTCTCTCTCTTAGTGGAGCTTCCCAATTTTGAAATTAGGTGCCATTTAGAGCGCGTTTGCACCAAACGCTCGTAACATAATATCGCAAAATAGCTTTTAAACTGAAAAGATTAATGGGGTTATTAATGAAAAGCACAAAAATCATTTTAATGCAAAAAAATGCATTTTTTTGCATTAAAATGCATTCGTGAATAACATTAAAGTGGCATTTTTTGCGTTAAAATGCAATTGTGCTTTTCATGAATAACCCCATAAAACACTTTAATGTGGGGTGGGAGGATCGACATTAAAAAAAATGACTTAACGAAAAAAAGTAAAACGGGAAACCGAAATAGTTTGGGTTCTTAGAACGAATCCACAATTTTAGTTTTCAAATATAATTTGAAATTTCTTTTTTTTTTTGAAATTTAATAAATTTGTTAATGCGACGAAAAATGGTCTCTAACAACCGACATTCAAACGTAGAAATGCATATGTAGTGGTATTAATAAACATTGCTCTTCTAAACATGGAAATTTAATTTTTGAAATATTCAATTTTTTTTCAAAATTTAACTTTTGAAAATAGCCGGCAGCCTAGATTCCTTGAAATTCGAAAATCATTATTCAACATTGCCTGTTTCAAATAGAGGGTACTCCCTCCCTTCCTCTGAAGGATTGTTTCAAATGCCGAGTGGGCTCTCAGAGTCAGTAAAATCCGTAGGATCAGTTTCTTCGGGCGCCACTCCGTTTTCTATATTGTCTTTGCGCGATAGAATAATTTTTTGATTTATTGATCCCAAGGATTATAACTATCAAAATTGTTTATATTTGGAAATGAAATCAGAGAAACGAAAGTGTTTTTCACAATGAAGAAGGTAACAGGGCATCCTTGAAAGGAAATGTATCTGGCGGTCACTTTTGTGAATAGAAGGAGAGCAGCTGCTTTGAAATGATCCGGTCACTTCGCTGCCTATCCGCAGGCATTCTGTGCATAATGGAAGGTCATTGTCGCGACCATTCCCTATTTGCTGTTTTCTGAAACTCCTTGAATTAATTCTCGATTTGATCACAAGTCTGATACTATAACCCCATTAATTAAATAGTGTCTGCGACGATAAAACGGTACCTTCGAGCATTCTTCAAAAAATAGAAAGTCAATCATAAATTTCATAAATTCAAAAAAAAAAATAATAAAAGCCTATTTATTTAGCTATTTGTTATTATCTAACCGCGAGTACGTGATTTTTCGTTTAAAGGCGCTGTTTGGGTCTCATTAGGAAATTGGCGCGTTTTAACGCGCCAATTTAAAAATTGTAAGAAAGCGCGCACTGCGTTTGTGATTTCTTTTCGAAAATTGAAATCGAATATTGGAATTTTTTCTATATTTTGCTTCGAAAATCATGTTTTTTTAATTAATTTTCATTGTCAAATTTCTTAAACTGAATAAATCACAAACGCAGTGTGTGCGCTTTCTTACAATTGTTAAATTGGCGCGATAAAACGCGCTATCCCCTAACGAGACCCAAACAGCGCCTCTAAACGAAAAATCACGTACTCGCGGATAGATACTAGTTTTTTCTTACATTTTGTTAGTAAAAAACGTCTTAAAAATCACCAGTGTTACCCTAAAAATTTTTGGGAACAAAAACTATAACAAAAAAGCGAAAAACACCCATCCGCCCCAAACCCGCGCCGCTAAAAACAACATTTGCTATTTCTACTCGTGAAATGACGGAAGGTTATGGAAGAAAGTAACGTGTCACGCCGTTTCGCAGACTTATGGGGTTATTCGTGATGCATTTTTATGCAAAAAATGCCACTTTAACCTTATTCACGAGAGCATTTTAATTGAAAAAAATGCATCGTAGTTCAGTGCTAAATATGTTCAGTTAAAATGCAAGGTGGTGTCGGATACCGTCACCGAGAAAGTCTATGCGCCTTTAATCTTTAAAATAAAGAATTTTACTATTTTTTCACCATTGCCATAGTAATTTATCGCTTTTTCGCCTCCTCATCGTTCATTTTTGGCTGTAAAATATTATTTTTATCAAATTAATTTGAATTTTTTCCGAAAATGTGAATTTTTCGCACAATAGGAGTTCTTCTTCAAAAAATTGAGGTCCTCGTAAATCGACACATTAAAGGCGCACAGACTTTCTCGGTGACGGTATCCGACACCACCTTGCATTTTAACTGAACATAGCACTGAACTAAAATGCATTTTCTTCAATTAAATTGGTATCGTGAATAAGATTAAAGTGCCATTTTTTGCATAAAAATGCATCATGAATAACCCCATAATTGGCAGTTCGTCTTTGAGATTAGTTCAGTTCGGGGACAGTTCTGATTCGTCTTACCTCGTCCTCTTGTCTCTTCTTTGTCACTTGTCACAATGTTTAGAAATTACATAGTATTTTCAATAACCAACATTTCGGAACACTCTCATGAATTTCAGGATTTCGTAGGAACACTGAAATCACCTTAAACTTCGAAGTATGAGATGTAGACATTACTCTGCACCTTACCAGTTTTTTACTATTTCACTATTTCTTATCTATGGATACTTTACAAAAAAGTATTGGTTAATTCACAAACATCGTCTAACAAAGAAGAAATATTAGGAAAAAGGATACATAAATATCTAGAAGAATCGATTAAGAATCGAAACGATTCTTCGATTCTTTTTCGATTCCAAGTCATCGAGCAAGAATCAGTAAAATAATCGAAATTTTAAAGTATCGATACCACACTTTTCGATTCTTTACCGATTCCGGCTAAACCACTCACGCAAGCGTAATTTCGGAGTGTCGTTGCTCGCTTTCAAACAGCCTAAATCGATTCTTTACCGATTTTTACCGATTATTTTTTTGAAGAATCGATGAATTTTTACCGAAAAAGAATCGAGACCTTACTGATTTTACCCAAGAATCGATGGCGCAATCTTAGTTGGGGGGGGGGGCCACTCGTTTTTAGTCATTTTTGGAGGTTTAAAAAACATTTTTTTTTCTGAAAATGTTATTAGATGTACACGAATAACTCTAGTAATTTTTAGAACACTTTTATGGGCAGACAACAAAAATACGCACAAAAAAGAAAATGACGCTATCTTAGTTGGGGGGGTCCAATGGTTTTTTCGGCTTTTTTGGAATATTTTTGTTTCTGAAAAGCACCACGCTTATTCAAATGTAACTTATCCTTATTTGTCATGATCCAATTAAACTTTAAAAAAAGCAAAATCGGAAAAGCAAAAAAAGCTTACGTTGGAGCGGAACCGAACCACGACCCCCGAATTCCCATCCCTCCCTCTTCCCCCCTCGGCCACCGCTGCTTGGTTACACAGGTAAAGCGCGGTAGGTGAACTGTGGGTGAATCGTAGGCGAACGAACGCTAAAAGGCGAGCGGTGGGCGAATGATAGGCGAACATACGCTAATAGGCGAGAAATAGGTGAGCGGTGGGTGAAGGGGCGCAGCAAGCAACCGCTGTAGACGAAAGGTAGGTGAATAGCCGCTATAGGCGAAGGGTAGGCGAACGGTAGGCGAGTGGCTGGTGAACAGCCGCAGATAAGTGAATGGTAGGTGAATGGTGGGTAAGCATTCCAAATGCGGTTTTTTCCGAAAACACAAAGTTTTCAAATCAGTGGTTTTTATTCAGTTCCTATAAGGAAACATGATGATTTCAATTAAAAAGCATCATTCTCTAGTAGGATGCTTCAAGCATCTTTCAACCAGATTTCAGAAGCTTTGAAATTTTCAGAATTTTGAAGTTTTCTTGGAACGGACTGCAAATATGATTAAAATAGGTGAACAACAGGCTAAAAATAGTCAAGCTTGTACTGAAAAACTATTAGTTTCAACGGACACGCGTTAAAAACCGGTATTTCACGCAAAATATTAAAGTTTGTGTATATATTTTTTTCTTTTTACTCCGCTAATTTTTCTATTCTTTTTGCTATTTTTTTTCTTTATGCTTGCTCCGACTAATACTTGAGTAGCTCACTGAGCTACTCAAAAAAAAAACTTTGATTAAAATGTGAAATTTCTGAGTGTAGGTAGACCAATTTTTAACTAGACGTTCTTCTTCTCATTACACAACTATCATGTTTCTTTTTCTAATTTTTCAGTAGAGTAGCAGCCAATTTTCATACTGCGGCGATCTGTTGAGACTATCCCTTGAATGAGTTTTTTTTTGTTCGCCTATTTTTTTCTTTTTTTTTAGGTTATAAGTTGAGCGAAAAAATATTCCTTTACTATCATTAACTCACAATTTTTTTTGGTTTTTGCAAAGGCGCACTAACGCACTTTCTTGCTCATCTCTAACAATCTTATTTATTTTGATTGTTTCAATTGTTTCAATTTTTGCTTCACTTTTTTAAATTATTATCTTAATTCGAGTGGTTTCATTAAGACTTTTTTGTTTTTTTTTTTCAATAAAATTTTATCAAAATTAACCAAAATTGAGATCTTTCAATCCACCTGTACACACGTTTTTGTTCTCCTATTTTATTTTTTAAGTTTTAAGTTGAGCGAGTACTCTTCAAATATGTCGCCGAGTTGTCGCCGAATTTCCTTAAAAACATAATTAGTGAGTAAACATTTTAAACTTCGAAAATAAAACCTCAAATTATTTACAGACGTTATCAAAGCTGAATTTGGATTAGAAGATGACGTCGACAACTTGACGTCCATCGCTGCATCGGTAAAGTCAACAGTGACTAACTTTTTGTATGTTTTAAAGCATTGCATTACTAAATTAAATTAGCTATGCTTCAGATGCCGAACAAGAACAAAATATGGAGATGGAGAAGTGGACCGTTTGCTCAAAAAATTCAATCGCCGATTCCACAAGTAAGTCTTTAAAAAAATCAACAAAAAATATTATTGCTAAACTTTCAGAAATCCTATGTTTCGACGTAATGAACCTTCAATTGAAGATTCATTACTGCTGGTGCAAAAACGAAAAAAGAGATGCCACAGAAACAGACTGAGAGGAGAACACCGACGATTCAAGTGGATAAATGTAAAATGTGTAGTTTCACACCTTTATTTTTTTCAAAATTTTTTTCAAAATGTTTTTTTTTATTTTTCAAATTTTTGTGTTTTTGTTGCTTAATTTTTTTGAAATAAATTTAATTGATTCAATTTACCTGTTTTCTTATTATCCAGTAACGAAAAACGAAAATCCGGGGTGGGTGCTGCCCGATTTTTTTATACGACCGCTAGTAGGCGAAGAATAGGCGAGCTGTAGGCCGCTAATCGCCGACCGATTGTTCTCTTTTCACCTGTCAGCGGCCAACAGGTAACCGACCGTTCGCCTACCGCGCTTTACCTGTGTATATCAACATTGAGAATGCATAGAAGAAAGAAGGTGAATGAAGGGGCGAGTAAAGCTCAGGATTTTCAGATCCAATCGTGGTTTTTGTGCCACGGGTAAGCGCCACGAGTGAAAAAAACTCACAAATATTTTAACAGTAACAACAAACAATTGTCCAAAAAAATAATTAGAAAAACCTCCAAAAATGACTAAAAACGAGTGGCCCCCCCCCAACTAACGAATCGATATGGTAAAATCGAAAGACACACACTGCTAGCAAAACACCGTGGTATATACTAAAGTATAATTAAATAATATAGACAATTTATAATTCACTTCATACAGGCAAAAAAAAACGAGCTCAATTAGTTTCCTATTTTTCATCAAACTGCTTTCCTAATCCCGTCAAATTCCCAGCATTTCCCTTTCTTACACGATCTACCACGCAGTTCCAATCGACGTCGAACAGTCCTGATTTATGTTGCACAAGAAGTACCACTTGCAAAGCATCTGTTGCAACTCTTTTGTTATCTCGATTGCATAACTCTTCAGCCTGATCCAGAATGTTGTTGAACAATTTTGAAGCACCTACAGGCTCTCTAGGCTCCCATTTCTCAAAAATGCTTGCCAATTTGACAAACAAAAAATGTTTGGATTTCCAAGTGATTTTTGTGCTCTTGACATAATCTGATAACTGGTTCAATGCTCTTTCAGCTTGATTGGCGTTGTTGAAAGTTGGAAGGGAAATCGCGAGAGCGATCATGTTCAATGCTACAAGCTTGGTTACGCGAATCGCTACTTCGAGATTATAGAGGCCTTCCATTTTATCACCGGAATCAAAATTTTCACGAGGCCTAGGACAAAGTAATTATTCAAATTTAAATATTTTTATTTCATACCCAATGAATCTCGTGATGTTCTCCCTCACTTTGTGAAACAACCAATTAGCCGATTCGACATCTTCAGTGATGGCACACCATGTTGCCAAAGTGGACAACCCCGCCACAGCGCAATCTGCATCTTTCTTTGATGATTCGATTTTCAAAACTAGTGTAATCATGTCGATGAATTTTTTGTCCATGCTGGCTTTCAGCGGTTTCCCTCCAGCTTCAAAGACACTGCTCAGGAATTCTAAAGTCTCCACATTCCCAGCCCAACTTTGACCATTCAAGCTTTCTAGAAGAGTAAGAGCTGCTATTGCTTCAGTAGCCATTTGGGGATTCCAAACAATGATTTTTTAATAGCCGAAGGAATAATGTATAATGTTGGGTTCCCCCATATTTGAAATACGTGACCTTTTACATGTCACTGATCGTTATCAGCACCCTATATACAGGGTGGCTTTTAAATATTGCAACGCATTGAAATGATCGTATCTCAAATAATAAAAAACAAAAATCGATGTCAAACTCAACAAAATATTTATTCATAGGTATGAGAACAGATAACAAAAGAAATTATTCGATTCTGCCACCTTTTGCTGCAATGACAGCACGAAGACGTCTTGGGCACGCGTCGACTGGACTGTGGCACGCAAGTATTCCACCGACAATTTGTCCCATTTCTCTACCAATTTCTTCTCTAATGCCTCAACACTCGAATAGGGTCTAGCACAAGTCCTACTTTGAAGAACTCCCCAGACGGAGAAGTCGAGAGGATTCAGGTCCGGCGAGGAAGCATGCCATCCGTCCTTCTTGATGAACTCCGGCAAGTGGTTCTCGCACGAGTCTTGAGTGAGCTTCGCAGTATGGGCCGGTGCCCCATCTTGTTGGAAGATCCAATGTTGTCCGGAAAAATTATTTTGGGTCCACGGAAGCAAATGCTTCTTCAAAATGTCTCCCACGGAATATTCCTTATTGATTTTGACACCTTTATCGACGAATACCAGTGGACACTTCCCGCTCGAGCAAATTTTACCAAACACCATCACGTTCGCTGGGTGTGATGTTCGATGGATGATTTTTCCTTTGTCAGAAGCAGCCTGGATGTTGCGGGCAATAACACGATGGTTTTGAGGATTGAACTCCGCCTCCACAGTGAACAATTTTTCGTCAGAGAACACCGTCACCAAATGTTCGCCAGCGCGCGTGCCAGCCAGAAGCTTCTTGGCTTTCAGGAGGCATTTTTGCTTGTTGGCTTCAGAAAGAATGGCGGCTCGAGTGACACGATATGACTTTTCTCTCAGCTTCTTTTTGACAATGTTTGTCATAGAGAAGCGAGACACTCCCGGATCCTCTGCCATTTTTCTGATGGAACGGTGAGAATTTCTTCGGATTCGTTCTCTGACGACTTTTACAGCCTGAGGAGTTGTAACAGTGACTGGTCTTCCTCTTCTGGCTCTGTCCTTGAGTGCACCAGTGTCCTCGAAACGTTTGATTGTTCTGTAGTCGGTCGGTTGTAGCCATTCTTGATATAAAGATACCTAGATGCCTGTTAAAAACTGAATTCCGTGTGAAATAAATTCAAAACGAACATTCTGATGAACTAAGATTTTATAGCATGGATAAACGGAGCATGTTGATTCTTCTACAGTATGACAATAATCCTTCTGGGGCAATCTTGAGAAGAAAATGATAACGAAAAACCTCATTAACGGCCACATATTTTCTGCGTTTTACGCATTTCTTTTAATTTATGTAGGCATCATCAGAATTGTTTAAAAATTTCGCAAATGGAAGCAATAAATATTTTTATTTTAAATCTCTGTTTTATTCGTAATTTCTAAATACAAAAAAAACGGGCTCAATTAGTTTCCATTTTTGCATCAAACCGCTTTCCTAATCCCGTCAAATTCCCAGCACTTCCATTTTTTACACGATCTATCACACAGTTCCAATCGACGTCGAACTGTCCTGATTTATCTTGCACACGAAGTACCACTTGCAAAGCATCTGCTGCAACGGTTTTTCTTTGCTGATTGCATAACTCTTCAGCCTGATCCAGAATGTTGTTGAACAATTTTGAAGCACCTACAGGCTCTCTAGGCTCCCATTTCTCAAAAATGCTTGCCAATTTGACAAACAAAAATTGTTTGGATTTCCAAGCGATTGCTGTGCTCATGACATAATCTGACAACTGGCTCAATGCTCTTTCAGCTTGATTGGCGTTGTTGAAAGTTGGAAGGGAAATCGCGAGAGCGATCAAGTTAAGTGTTACAAGCTTGGATATGCGAATCTCTATTTCGAGATTAGAGAGGCCTTCCATATTATCATCGGAATCATCATTTTCACGAGGCCTAAGGCAGAGTAATTATTAAAATTAAAATTTTTTTTTCATACCCTATTAATCTCGAGATGTTCTCGCTCACTTTTTGAATCAACCAATTAGCCGATTCGACATCTTCAGTGATGGCACACCATGTTGCCAAAGTGGACAACCCCGCTCCAGCGTAATCTACATTTTTCTTTGATGCTTCTCTTTTTAAAACTTTTACAATCTCGTCTATGACATCTTTTTCCAAGTTGGCTTTCAGCTGTTTCCCTCCAGCTTCAAAGGCACTGCTCAGCGATTTTAAAACCTCCGCTTTCCCATCCCAAATTCGACCGTTCAAGTTTTCTAGAAGACAAAGAGCTGCTCTTCCTGCAATAAACATTTGTGATACCGAACAACCATTTTTTAATAGCCAAAGTAATAATATATACGGTAGAAACTTACTAGCTATATCAACTCCAGAATCTTCTTTTAAAATATTGAAGGTGGTTCCTATCATCACAGCCGCTTGTTTTCGAACAGCCCAAACATCGTTTTCCGTAACTAGTTCCATAGCTAGTTTTAAAATCTCTTCTTTATACAGACGAACAGCAGAGCTGGTTGACGGCACGAGTTCTGCCCAAACCTCATTCCATTTCTCTTGTTTCTCACATGCAGCTTCATCTTCTTTCGGAACTTCTCTGCATTTCTCAAGGAACACGTAGGGAACAATCAAGGATGTGTATCCTTTGAGTAGTTCTTGAGAATTTGCAGCTAGGTTACTGATGACGTGACAACTCGAAGTTTTCAATTCTTCTGAAATTTAAAATTTTGACTGTGGAAGAAATTTATAAAAATTACCATCACTTCCTGTCAAATCCTTAATAACGGTGTTAATTAATTTCTTCATTTGATTAGCAGAAGCAAATTTAGCTAAATAAGACATTGCATTGGCGAACTGCTTGCGAATTGATGGATTACGATCCCGTACACCGGGAATCAATGCTGAGAACAGTTTGTCACACTGTGGCGTGTGGTCAATAAGGAGTTGCGGAGCTCGCAATGCCAATTGGGTAATAAATTGAGCGGCAGACGACCGAGTTGAAGTTCCGACTGAAGATCGAAGGGTTTCCGACACCTTAGGAGTCATGTCAATTAAGACTTTGGAATCAATGTAAGGTAGTAAATCATTAACTGCAGTCATCATTGGAGACGTTCTTGCTAAACCAGCACGGGCGTCGTCGAGTGCTTCCATTTGTTGTTGATTGGCTCTGACGGCGAGATAGTTGAGTGCAACATGCTCATTGTCACTAACTGCATCCATGAGTAATGGAATAAGATCCGCGATGTAAGGCTTCAATTGTTTCCCTGCACTCTTTGTTAAGTCTAAAACAAGACTAAGACAAAATCGCGAATTTGACTTGACAGTTGATTTCAAAATGCCTTGATCGATAACAGCAGGGAGCGCAATCGAAAGGAATTCATTTGCTTTTTCCACATTATTCGAAGATCCCAAGCGAACGATAAGTTTCGAAATGGCATCTGCTGCTTTATCTGCCGCTTCTCTTACTGATTGTTTAACATCATCTCTCACCCTGAGAACAGCTTCTAGATAATCGGGCATTATTCTATGCATTTCTACAGTGTCATGTCCTCTCAGTAAATCGGAAAGAGCTAAACAAGCTGATTCTCTGACACGGTACTCTCTGTCAGTCAAGGCTGGCAATAATTCTTTAGCGATCTCATTTGCGAACTCGTCTACCACATTTTTCCGGTCGGCTGTCAGAATAGCCCAAATTGACTTCATAGCACTTTGAACTTTGATATCGGGATCGTATCGGAGCCTGTGAGAATTGCTAATTTACTGCTTCAAAATGTAAGGAATACCTAAATAGTTTTGGTACAAGTTGCTTGAAATACGGCTCGATTTCCTCTTTTGCATTTTCTAATAAAGCTCCAAAGCCATGAGCTGCTCCCATTCTCGAGTTCCATGTAGCATTGTGACGAGCCAGTTGCATGAATTTGTAAACGAGATCTGGCTGGTTTAAATCTGACGCCAACGTTAGCAGCTCTTGATACGTTGTCAGCTTTCCTCTTCAAAAAGTTTAAATAAATGACCGCAAACTTCTACAAGTCTAGGCCAAAGGTTAACACTTGTATTTCCAAGGATGGTCTCGAGATAATATCACTCATTACAGTGAATTCCATATCGAGAATTAGAGTTCAACATTTTTAATTGTAATCTGATTTTTGAGATGAGGCATTTTTTTGGAGAAATCAATTTTCCTTGTCAATTATTGGAAAAATTGGAAAAAAAGAAACAAAGTAAATTTGATAATACTTTGAACACATATTTTTGGACAATTTGCTGCGCACAGCACATCAATCACTTCGATCGAATAAAAATTTGCCGTGCGGTTCATGGAGAAAAAATTGCAATCTTGATTAGAAGAAATGAGGTTTGACAGATCTGAGAAACACTCATCATTCATTTGTGAGCATATTAAGGATAAGCCTAGACTAGAAGTTCCGCCGATTTAATTGATATAATTTCATACCCTGTTGGTGTTGTTCCCAGCTGCCCGTTCTCAAACAATTTTGTATTGGCATCAACCTTTGTCTCCGAGCGCTTTCCTTCAGAAAGAGTGCTCATCAATGAGTCCACTAATCCTTTTTTCAAAGGTTCGTCAGCCAAGCCATAAACGATTCCCATTCCTTTAGCAGAGATATCTTGTGAAAATTCATCGTTTTCTGTCAAACCATCTGCAAAAGCTTGTTGAACCGATACCAGGAGTTCACCGACTTTCAATGACTCTGCATTCAGTTTAGAAAATCTCTGAACAACTATTAGCAACCAGACAAGTTCTGCTTTTCTAAAGTGCTGGTTGGCATTGGATTTTTTCTGAAAATATGAACAGAAATGTTAAACATTTGGGAAGACATACGTGCTCCAGTGTTTTATTAATGAAGCTGATTATTCGGTCGTTAACAATTTTAAGCCGGGATTCGGTTTGAAGCCATTCGGAAATTGACACAGCCCCTCCATCAACGAGATAATAGTCCCTCTTAGACAACGACCATCTTCCAAGAATTGAATCAACTATTGCTTCTCCGACGATGAGTTGAAGTTCTTGTTGTGGCGGACCTTCACCAAACCTGATGAGACTTTCCAAAACTGTTTTATAGTTATCCTCATTTTCCGGTTTTTCGAAGTCTCCGCTGAGCAGACCAATAACTTTTGCAGAATATTCACGAGTTTTTTGAGTAAAGGAATCCTGCCGAGATACGGCAATTTTTTCGCAATGAACAATCAGTTCAGAAATGATCTCTTTGTGATTTGCATAATCTAATGCTGATGAATCATTTTGCAGAATAAAAGCTAGAGCTCCAAGTGTGGATTCCAACGTGGACGTCGGTCGATTGTAGCCATTCTTGATAAATGGAAGGTAAACGCTTTGAATAAACTCTGAAGAAACCACTGGCGGGTTGAAAGTAGCTCCCAAAACTGATGTCATCATTGAAGCACATGTGAATGCAAGTCCAGGAATCTCTTTTTCAATAAATTCAGCTTTTGAAACGTTGAAAATATTACTTCTACCGGTCTCATCATTGTGTACAAGAGCTGTGAGCAAATAAGCTAATGCACTAGAAAATTCCATTCTCGTGGAATCTCTCAACTTTTGAAGGCATGGATTTATTGCAAACTGAAAACAATCATTCGGGTAACGAGTGCCCTCGTAGTGGGGGAAAGCACGGAAGGCGGCAACGAAGCAGGAAGCTATTCGAACAAGATGAACGTCTAAAAATACAAATGACTATGCAAATGGACGGGTCCTGTGAATACCTGTAGAATCCGTAATAGAATAAAGTGCCATTTCCGTAGCTTTTTTAATCATATCGATATTCTCCACGTTGTGCAGCCTAGTTACAATCCGTGGAACAACATTTAACCAGTGATCATCCCCTTCCACAATTCTGAGTTGAGCTGGCTGCTCCATCACAATAGTTTCAAGTATAGCATAAAGGTACCTAGATGCCTGTTAAAAACTGAATTCCGTATGAAATAAATTCAAAACTAACATTCTGATGAACTAAGATTTTGTAGCATGGATAAACGGAGCTTGTTGATTCTTCTACAGTATGACGATAATCCTTCTGGAGACTGCTCCAAAGTGACCCGATAACTACTGTAGTTGGAGGAGCAGGTTTCTGAAGTGATTTTTCTAGTTGCCGAAGAGCTTCCGATCGAATAGTGTCTCTCTCATCGCCAGAAGCTTGAATCAACTGCCATCTCAAATCCATATCCTGTTCTCCTATCAAAGCTTCTGTATATTTCAACGAGGCCAAGCGACAGCTAGAATTATCCGATCTTATAAGCTCTCTGATAACTTCACGCAGCTTGGCTCTCTTCTGCTCTTGCTTTTCCTCTAAGAACAATGGCAGCCACGTAGTGAGGCAAGACACGATAGCTCCAGCTACATCTTCTAAGTTCTCCTGAAAGCGACAACAATTTATTCATCTACTAGTTTAAAACGAGACGAACATTAGAAAGGTCTGTGAACATCTTTGTGACGACTTCGGTGTCATTGAGAACGAGAGACGGATGTCTGCTCCCAAAGATGGACAAGCAACGGTAAGCTCCACACAAAGCCAAGGTATTCTGAATAATTAAAGAAGAGGCCTCACTGTAGAAACGTTTTCCCTTCCTCTATTATCAATCTGCTTTTGATAAACATTGTATCGATAACTTATTTTCTAAGAGCCGGAGCCTCGTATCCGTGAGAAGAAAGACTAACCATTCTTGTTCGAGTCAGTTTGTTGAGTCTACTGAACAAGCCAGGGCCCAGTTTTTGCAGTGCTGCAAGTGGCATATTTTCGGCAACAAGCGCGTAAAAGTTCATTGTTAGCGTTTGAACTCTAGCACTTTGGCTTTCACATCCGTTGAGGCATATCTTAATAGTTTTATAAATGGTTAAATGTTCTCTCGTATGCTTATATCACCTTTAGATTATTCATGTATACTGTTGGAGCAAGTTTGGACTTTGACAAATATGGGAGAATCGCAGATTGGACGAACTGATTTCCATAGGGGATCTGAAAATTTTCATCAATTTTTGTTTGCTCGTGGGAAACAATATGTTTTTAAAGTTCCATTATCACACCTTATTTTTAGCATCCTGTGGCTTCACTGCATCTGCTTCTGAGCCAAGATAGAAGGACATTAGTTTGTCAACAACCGTTTTCTCTTCGATCAATGATTCAGTCGGTAGCTTTTTCAGAATACTTTCAGCGAGATCGTCTACTCTGGAAAACTGCTTAAAAGACGATAATTTTGATGAAAACCAACTCATTCAACTTTGACGCGGAAGCCAAGACAATGAGAGGGAAAGCGACTTGATCCGTAACAAGTTCTTTGGCTAAAACTTTCAAAATCATCACTTTCGTTTCTGCCAGGTTCAGTTTCACTGGAAACACTTTCTTTCCGATTTGACAGTGTTCGTTAAAACTGAGACCAGGCAACTCTGCTGGCTGACGATCCATAATGCTTTTAATTTCCTCACTAAAAATAGGATACATTTTTTTACTGCAATTAACGTTTTCACTCACATGCTACGAGCATTAAAGGATAGAACTGCTCGAAAGCATCTACTCAGAATTTCCACGTTGTCAGGGTCTATTTCAATTGGTGGCCAATTCTTCCTTTCCTGTTTCGCTAGTTCTTGCAATCCAGGAAGGCACAAAGAAAAAACACTGGAAATGTCAAAAATCTAGAAATTGTTCTAGAAGGTGTTACTAACTCGAAAATATAATCGAGATCGTTTGGCTTTCTACTAAATGACTTCAAGTACACAGGGAGAACTTCCAGTTGCTCTTTTGATCCAATTCTATCTTTGGCCATTTTCAGATAGATAAGACTGAGATTCTGTGAAATTTCATTTTTATTAATGAATCAGTCAAAGGTTCAAACCGAGGAGATAGCTATTTCTCCTCGAAATAGTTCGAGAAGACGAAAAAGTGGCAGTCGGATTTCGGAATTATTCTTAACAACTTTGTTGAAGTGAGTGAGAAGTTCGGTAACCTGAAAAATAGCGTTGAACTGATATTGACAGAGCAGAAAACGAGTATTATTCACCAATTGAATATGTTCCTGCTTCTTGCCGGCCAATTCCAAGACATCACCCAAGAAACGGTCCGTGACTGCTTGCAACTTGGCATCAGTATCAGCGTTGACAAGACGTAAGAAGACCCGCTCAACTTAAAGGAAAAACTCACAAAACTTCAGCTATTTAAATGACACCAACCGTCGTCTGCCGTTTGAAGAGAAAGCGTAGTGGTGCACTCTCTAGAAGAATCCTCTTCCATGGTGTCTAAAAACGTAAAAGAATGGAAATAATGTTTCGCCGAATTAAACGAGAAACCAGATAACTGAAGAGTATTTTGAAAATTGAGGGATACCTGCGAAAACTTCGGAGTGCCACAAAAAATTGAATTTATCGAAATTTCTGAGTACATAGCACATCAATTTATATTATAGATCACTTTTTATAATTAAATAAAATAATTTAATATAATTTGTATAATTCATATTATAGAAATCGCTCCTGAATCCTGAATCCTAAAAATCCCACATCGCTCCTGAACTTAGTCTTGGAAATTGCTCATTTCCTTAAATATTCGGGGATTTTTCTAATATATTGCACAGTCAGTAGCTACGATGTAATTCTAGGTCACATTTAGACGAACATATTCGAAAAAAATATTTATTAAGTTTGAAGGGCACTTCAATTTACAAGGAATTCAAAGTATTTTTTATTAAAAAATAAGGTAGAAAAGGAAACAAATCTTTCAACGGAATATGGAATCAAGAACATTGACTGAAAAGTTCTTTGTGTGAAAAGGTATGAAGAAATAGCGAAACCGATCAAAATAGATCAGTAACTGAACAGAATTTTAGCTTATCGCAGAACTGCTTACAAATCAAATTGTTTCAAAACGACTGAGCGCAAAGTATTGAGGATAGCATATTTATGATTATTTTCAGAAAAAACAATCGAATCAAAAAGAAATTTCTGGGTGAATTCAAAAAAAGGCGGAAAAACACGCCATAGTCATTACGGAATACATTGCAGTGACAAAAGTGGTAGCAAACAGCATTCCTGGACTGTTGTGCATAAATTCCGAATCTGAATGGAGCGCACTAGCAGAGCCCTTTCACGTCCGTCTGGAGCGTTTCTCTGCGTCTCGTGTTTCAAGTCCTTCGAAATATTTCCGCATTTTTGCGATTTGGTAATATTGGTAATAAACAAAAAATCTTTCTGAGCAATTGAGTTTGAACAATAAAATATCGATCCGTGTCGTAATCGTCATAGCAATGTGGTTCACTATCCGTTTCTGAAAAGACAATTGAAAAAAATAATTTCAAGGAGAAACTGAAAATATTCTGTGAGAGATGTGTATCAAACTTTTGGGCTCGTTAAAAATTTAGAAAAATTCAAAATAAATTTTTAAAAAACATGTTTCGCATTTATTCAAATTAAAAAAAAAGATTCACAAACATTTTTCTTGTTTATTTGCAAAAGCTTTTTCATCAAAAATTAAAAGACATCTATCATTTTAGAATATCGTATTTTGGAGTTGTTTTTGCAATGTTTTCATACTTCTATAAGATTTTCCGGAATATTTTTTGTTGTTCCAAATTTCTTAAAATTGTAAAATTATGCATAAAACAGTAATTTTTTAAAAAGATTTCTCCATAATCTACAGGAAAATTGTTTGTTTACTTCTTTTACAATTTTTCTGTTTTTCTTGTTCTCTTGTACTTCAGAAACGTCACCATTTAGCTATAATGAAGCTTATCCACCAAACGTTCACCGTCTCCTGACATACTCGAGTGACCATCTTGACGCATACAGAAAAAATAAGAAGCGAGAAAAGAAACTGAATATTTTGAAAATATAAAAATTTGCATGCAAATAGAAAAAGAAAAAAAACGAATTAAATTCTAGAAAAATAAAGTTCTGAAAAGCAGGAGAAGAGAATAAAACGTTTTTGGGCAAATTTGCCAAAAAGAAGAAAGGAAGGAAAATAACTGATTATCGGTCATCACTATAGCGCCACAAGCGAAATATAGAACGAAACAAGTAAAATGCAGATATCACTCGATTCTTGGCTGAAATAGCTGAAATGTAAAATTAGGAAAAAGGGGATGAAATACGCATTTAACATTTTCTCTTTTTATTCTTGAATGGTGTGCCAACGGCAGTAAAAGCATGACTTCATTCAAAAGACCACCTAAGGTGCCAATCGCAAAAGGTGGCTGAGAAGACGAGATTATCAAAAAAGCTGGTCCCGCTCATCGAAATTAAAAGGAAATTTTATTTCGACATTTATTTAGGCTTCTTCTTATCGCCGTCGGCTTTCAGCATCTTCTAACAATTTGATAAGACATTCGTCCAAATGCTTATTGTCCAAATTTCCCTAAAAGTAAATATTGAAAAATACACCGTACGACTTATTATCCCCACTTTTATCCGTGCCGTGAGTTTTTCGGTTTTTAAGAAGAAACTCCAAGAGCAATCCTCGTTGAATTCTGGCTCAGTAACTGTAATAAAAATGAGACAAATGCTTTATAAGCTCACGTTACAGTCATTGCAAACTTACTTAAAACGAATGAAACTATTTTGTGATGTTGTTCAGCTAACTCTCTGAATTTTTTCTCGCTGAAGTAATAGCTTTGGTTATTGTTCGTTGCAATATATATTGGCAGTCTCAGCACCACAACTGGCTGCAATGAAACAGAATCTGAAGCAGTCTTTTGATGACGTACTTTTTCGCAAGGCGCAGATCAAAGAACCATGAAAATCGAAGGCGCACATTCTTCACTGGCGCACTTGACGATTTCTCTAGCATCAAGTGTACCTCCTCGTTTCTGACTAACTCTGTATTCTATCCCAATATAACGTCGGCTGCTTTGTGAACATTCAAAAATTTCTCAGTTCTCACTAATTCACGGCGGAAAACGATGAAGGAAACTTCGAAGGAATGCTTTAAATTTTCAGAGTGAGAAACAGAAAGAAATTTAATATTTTTCGGTAAGAAGAATAGCTAAACATTCTTAAAAATATCTCGAGAATTGGTCTAATTTCCATTTAAAAATGGTATTGATAATCACTCTTTAAACATTTTTTGTTTTTTTTTTGCTTTAAGGGCGTGCTTCCTATTTCAAAAATGAGCAAAATCTCTTTTTACATTGAATCTGTATATGTTTGCATTTTAAGCTCTGGAATCGTAAATCATCACTTCGCGTTGAATTGTTATTATAGAAGTTAAAAAATAAAATATTTTGCAGAAACTTTTGAAATACTGTAACGGCACAATCCATTTGTCACTCACTTTTTCTGTAGCAAAAATAAACTTCCTTGCTTCTAAAACTGAAGATACAATGTGATAATAAGGATTAGTTGATTGCTCCAGGTGCTCCTCGCATAACTCTACCAATGGTGCCATCAAGAAATATCTAGCCTCTGCTAGCACTTCTCGTACTTCTCGATCAGAATCAGGCAAGGCTACCTGTCCATCTCTTAGATAATTTAAAATCAGTCGGAAGTGCTGCGAATCTCTATCAATGAACACGCATCCATCTTCTTCTTTAGCAATCTGAAAGAGAGGAAGCATTACAATTACAAAGTGCCAAAATACGCATTTACGAACGGGAACGTCAGTATTGAACATGGTTTTCAGCATTGAATCATGTTTGATCAGAGTAGAAATCGAAGTTTTGAATATTCTTCCACCGACATCTAGCTTGATTATTCTTGAATTCTCCATGGTCAGTGCAACTCAAATGTATACGTTTTTCAAAAACTATATATTGGTCAAGTTGCTGATAATACACTATTATATAGACAAAATAATTTTTTATCGGAAGATTATTTATTTTGGAAGGAGGAAACGAGACACCACGTGCACAAACAAGAAATTGGTCATATAAGTGAATCAACTTTTTTTCGATTAACTTAAATTGTACAGATCATCAAAAAAAAAACTGATAAACTGACACGGTAACGGATATTTTAAGTAAATAGGCAAAATAGTGTTTTATCAGGTGATAGGAGATTGTCTATTTTGAATAAGCAGAAAACCGAGGCACCATGAGCACAAGCAACAATTTGGTCATATAAATGAAATAAGTGAAACAACATTTCTTTGATTAACTTTACTAGTACAGAATATCACAAAAACTGAACAAGAAAGCGAAGAGGGGAACTATTCGGAGAGTCAACCGGAATTTCACTTTTCTCTATTATGCTAATTGAAAAACGGGAGGACGGTCGTGAGAAATGCGGCTTCGACTAATTTCTCGTTTAAAGCAAATGCTTTGCTAAATTTATTGTTTTGATAACTTGCTAAAAACCCAGTCTACTGGCAAGTAAGGTTGCCATGAAAGACAAAGACAAAAAGTTGTCTTCGTTCGTCTTTCAGTTTGTCTTGCATTCGTATTACGCAATGAAAAAACTGTCAACACACTGCGTCAGACGAATTCAAGACGAAGAAGACGAGACGGCTGAAATTTCGCACACATGGAAGCATTACTGGCAAACATCGTCTATTCTGGACGAATTTTACAGACATTAGCATTATTCGCGGGCTTTACTTCATTCCTTAGTAATTGCTACTCTTTCATCATAACTCTATTAGACGTCTCCTATTTCATTTGACCCTTTACAAAGAAAAAATAACAAATAAATATTAATTCGAACGAAATGCCCTAGTTGGCCGAAATCGCATTTCCCGCGACGATTCTCGCGAACTTCAATTAGTACATTTAAAAAAACAGCAAGTTATACCCCAAGTAACTTAGTGAGTCAAGTGTTTTCTCGCATCGCAATATCAAATTCTTCATCAGTTATTTCTCGGCAACCATACTCGTCGTCGTTTTCCGATTTCTCCCAGTTTTCTAAAAGACGTTCGACTTCTGAACGAAGTTTTCCGATGGCAGGCCGCATTTCAGGATCCACTATCAGAATCGATTTAATGAGATCAACAGTTTGTTGGCTTACTTGCTGTCTGTAAGAATATTTTAAATGTTGAACACATTTGCGAAAGTTTGGTTTGATACGAGCCTAATTTATTTCAATTACGAAATGTAGAGCATCTTATGAAAATATAAAGGAAAACCTCAATTCGCTGAAACAACGTTAATGGGGATTTTTAAAGAAATATTTCTTTTCCAAATTCCGCAACTGTAAATTTCCCTTTCGCGTATCTCATGTGAAAAAAATATTGAAAGTGACTGTATTAACTATAAAAGAAAAATCATTCAGGAAAGTCTAAGAGCTTATACGACTTTTCGAAAAGAAGGGAGAGTTCTTGAATATATGAAGTTCTTCAGATTAATCCGAATCTTCACGTCTTCTTATTGAATCGACTTTTCTCCACATTTTATCTCAGTTGGCTAATGGGTATACGTGTCATGTCGGGCCGGAGGTAGCGCCCAATACTCTCTGTGGCCCGATAGCTCTAACTTTGGCCATAATAGGCATAATATCATAATAGGCCATAATAGAGTAAACAGGCACACAAAAATTGCTGCAAACAGCAACCAAAACTGCCTCAGCCCTACCGCAAGGCATGGTTAGCTCTTATCCGCGCCCACGCAAGCGATTGATGGATTCACTAAGTAACTAAGTAAGTAGCTTCACGTCTTCCCATTGAATCGACTTTTCTCCATATTTAAGAGGGAGATTGCAACTTTTGTTTAAATTATGCATAATTGTCTTCCATTCACTTCCTTTTTTTTATGTATATGAAAAAAGTGTATTGAGCCTCATTCAATCATAATATAAAAGGAGAGCCGAATGGTAGCGGCAAACTTTCTTTGCCAGTTAACAGCCCCAACTCATGACCGGTGAGCAAGAAACCCTGTTTCCTCACCTAGTCTTATCAATATTGTTGTGCTTATTGTCTATTTTAGCTTTTGGCTTTTCAATGTTTAGTTTCACTCGCACATGGCAGACTCGATGCATATTGTTCTTGGGAGCTGTCTACTTTTTATTTCAAAATACTGTAAAACTCACGTTTCGTTCCATTTTATCATATGAGGACTCTGCGTTGCCAAGGCAATACTGCCTCCCTGCTCGTAAATTTTATTGAATGGGTTCTCAAAATACATGAATTCATAAAGGCATACGCCGAGTGCCTGAAAAATATATCAGGTTTTAGCATTTTATTGTTCCTAAATCTACCCAAACATCAACTGCAGTAGTCAACGTCGATCCGATCTCACAGTTAAAAAGTTCTGGAGCTCTATACATCATACTACACAGCTCTTCTGCGTTTTCTTTGTGTCTGTAGTGATCCGCTGATGTCTTGATTTCAATGGGCATTCTAGAAGGAAGATTTAATAATTAAGAAATATTGATTTCTCCTTTGACCTTGTGGCTGATCCGAAATCGATCAGCTTGATTGTATCTCCAGATTTCAAAATGTTAGCAGGCTTGATATCTAAGTGAGCAAATTCAAAACTGTGCAACTCCTCGATAGCAGTTACAATTCCGTAAAACAATTTTAGATGCTGAAATCGAATTTCTATTTAAAAATGCAATTGCATGTGGAATACCTTAAACTCGTCTACAGTTCCAGTGATTTTTAATGACTGTAAATACTCGTTAAAATTTTCAGAGTATTTTTTGAAAAGTAAATAGTGATTGACATCTTCAATTATATGAGCCACCAGATCGATGACGAACTCATTGTTCTCTAGCCGCTTGTACAACTCGCTCTGTAAAGTTTAGTTGATCTAAAATAACATGATGAATTCAAATAATTTATTAAAAATGCGGTTAATTTTTGTTATATTTTTGCAGGAAAACTCTATTCTATTCATAAAATATACATAGAGCAGCTTTCAATAAATCTGAGTAAATGACACATTTAATATTGTATTCGTTGGAAACGATTTCTTTAAATTCTTGCGCATCACAAATGAAATGTAACTTTTCGAAAATCAAAAAATTTTGCAAAACATGAAGTTCGCGTTCCAACTATGATAAGCATAGAAATAAAAAAACATCCGTTTTTAAACTTTTACCTCTGTTTTGCTAGTTCTTTTTTTTGGCGCTTCTGGCTTATAGCATAATCCGGCGAGTTTTTCAGTTTTTTCTCAGAACTGCATCGTTTGCTTTTTTTAAAGCAATTTTTATAGACCAAATAGAAAAGCTACACGTAATATTTGATTGTAACATTGTTTAAAAATGAGATATCGGAGAGAACTTTTTTGGTTATGTTCGTCAGGTATAATGCTATATCTGCAACTTTGCGTAGCGTGTTTGGGGAAAATATTTAATTTTGAAGAGCGTACCATTCAAAATTCTCCTTTATATCAGTCAAACTTCATTTTACATTCATCTTTATATAAAACACGTAAAAATCAACGTACCCGTTAAAAACTGAAAAAATCGACGATAGGATGGCATGGAAAGATCAAATTCTTTTCAATTCTATTCATGCCGTCTTCTTATTCAATTTTCTCATTATTCGCATCGTGCGTTATAATCGAGAAAACAGTTTAGTGTTTAGTGCGGCAATAATTGAAGCAAGAACATTTATTCGGAACTTAAATTTTGCGGTTCGCAATTTAAAATGTTAGGGTCGCATTTTGGTACGTGGCTTCCGCAAATCTGTTCATTGCTTCTTTCGAAAGATACGTTTTCAGATCACGGTTCAACGTCTATCTAGGGCCCGCTATAAAATTTCGATGGCAATTCATGAAATTTATAAATTCGCCTGCACAAATTTGCTTTTCTATTTTATTCATAATTGCTCAAATTCAAAGTTGCTGTTCTGAGAAAAACTGAAAAAATCGTCGATATAGGCGAAAAGCGAGTGCTGGAAAACATTTTTAGTTATGCAATAAACATACTTCTTGCAGTATTCGCTCTTCTTCTCTTTTAGAAAAAGCAACCAATTTTTTAACGATCATCGGGCTTTTACCTCCGCCTGGTTCCACTTCGAGAATCTGAAAGAATTATTTTAACGTACTGATTAAGAGACGTTTCCCGTCACCTTCGCAGATCCGCCGACCGCTACGACTTTTTTGACTTTCAGATTGTACCCTTCTGCGACGATATCTGGTATTTTCGAGAAGACACATCCCATACCTTGCAACTCTTGCTGCATAGTCTCTTTAATTTTTTTCATATTTCCCTGAAGTTATAGGTAGCTTTTTGGCGTGTATTGTACAATTTCTCAGTCGAAGATTCATGAATTGCTAATCGATAACATTCTTTGAATAATGACGAAAGCAAAAAAGTAAAGCTAATAGAAGACACTCACTTCGAGAAAACCGAACATTTTTAGGGAAAGGCACTTTGAAAAACACAAAAATAGAAAATAAATAAATAAATAGAAAATTGAAATAATGTCGATTCATAATTCGTCGTTTGCAGGTTTCTGTGCCAAAATCGAAGAATCCTCTGTATCCGAAACGTAACCCGGCTCATTTGTGTATCTTTGAGGGAAAACGACGAGTGGATACAGCGTGAATGCGTCAACATTCAATGGCTCAAAGTGAGACGACCATTCCTGAACTATATTATATGAAGACGAACGAAGTTGAACATATAATACAAAGTGTATAATAGAAAAACACCGCCGTGAGTGCAAAAACGTTTTCAAAATTTTTTGTATGACACGATCCAAGTGGTCAGAGATTTGTGATTTTTTTATTTTTTTTTCACGAAATTCCATCAAATAAAACATAAATATTTAGTCTCGATTATTAGAGAATACCCCGTAAAAATTGGAGAAAAAAAGTTATGGGATATTCACGAAAACGGAAGAAATTCTAAAAACGTAGAAACCGGCTTGAAGTTTTCAGTACAAGTTCGGCGTTGAAATATAAGGATTTGCAATGCTTGCTGAAAATTATCAATTATTTCGATTTCTTGAAATTCCAGACTGTTTGAGCTATATTTACAAAGTCTCATTTCCACTTTTTCCCGTTTTCGTGAATTACCACCATTCAGCGCCTACCTTATTTGGATGTTTATTAAACATAATAGGCAGATATTCGTCGACTGGAACCATTTTGCTCAATGGATTGGGTGCCAGCAACTTTTCGGCTCCGCTCAATGATAACATGTAACCCAGTGTCCAATACGAATATTCCACTGTAGACAAATGTCTGTGCTGAGGGATCCACAGCTCCTCTATTTCAGATTGTTTTTTTCTTCCCAAATAGATGAGGTCCCATGGCTTCTGAGACCCTTCCAAGTCTTGTAACACTTCATGTACTCTAGTCAGTCCATTGTGTGAAAAACGGAGATCGTCTTCGAAAACAATCACTTTGTCGTATTGGTTATTCACAACATCCAACCAGATTCTTAAAATTCTTATTTAACGATTCGATCGATTGCTAACATTTAGAGTAATCCAACCTATAGTGGCTCAAGAAACAGCCAATTTCTCCTTTTTTCATTGGTCTGCTGGTAATTGGATCCACGTATCCGTGAAGTATTTCAAAATGACTCATATTTCGTGGCACTTCATCAAGCTTCTGTCCATCAGTAGCTTCAATCAACGAGAATTCGATGCCAAGAAGGCCGAAAATCTGAGTCATACGATCAAGGCGTTCCTTTCTTCGCTTCAAGTTGATCAGGTAGATTCTGAAAATGATTTCTTCTGGTTGAGGAATTTCCAAAGTTCAAATATGTAATTTTCTTTTTTTTTTAATAGAAATTACTGCTAAAATTCATTTCCTGAACTTCGGTAAATAAAATAACATTCAGGCATAATCAAACAGAGCCAGTGAGCTGGATGGCGAACAACATCTAATCCTGTAGTTTGTAGTTACCATCTAGCTCGCTGTCTATTTGACCAATTAGGTAGTTGTTTATATAAAATTCACAGATAACTACAGTATGCAATGTTTTTCGAATGATACGCTCTCTTTTGAAGAAAGTTATGAGCCGGCCCGGTTCGCCAGCTGTACAAGTATGAGGCTCAGGATTAATTATATTATTTTCTTGCTTGTCGTTTAGTATTAATAATTTTACAGAGTATCTGGAAAGCTCATCAAACAATTTCTTTTGATTTCAACGCTTTCGAGTTTTGTTCGAGTTCGAGATTTCGTTCGGAAATTTCGAGAAGAGAAAAGTACGGCAGAAACCACCGCATGTTTCAACCGTTCAACTTTAGCTGAAAGCGCGTTGAAGGGGCGCATTTGCCATGAACACTCCGGTCGCCGAGGTCCTGGTGATCTCTCTGCCATTACAGTAGTCTAAATATTGGCTGAACTGTTTTCCGAAAAATAACGTATGTTCTACTTTCGGAATAAGACGATTTCGGCACTTTGTACATTGTCGCAAAAAATGAAATAAAAATAAATAGACTCCGCCTACATTTGCATATATACTGCTCGTTAAATGCAAATTCTCCGCGCACTATTTAAAACTTGTTTTCTTTGGCTCACTGGAATCGACTTTTTGTTTTTTTTTATAATTCTCCTGCTATTTCGTTCTTTTATAAAATATCCTAAAATCCCCGAAAGCCCCTTTGAAATGACTAACTTATCGACTCCTTGTGTTGTTGCCTCTGGTTGCCATGGTCTTACACTCCTTGAAACCAGCGGTAGTGTTTTATCATCAGCCAGCAAGTCAGCAATGTGGTACCGAATAGTGTTTCTTTTGCCATCAATATCAATATTTGGATTTATATAAATACCATAGTTGACTTGATTGTCTGCCCACAATGATATCCCCATATTCCTAGCTGATGTAATGAATACGTCAGCTGGATCATCTGGACCCTCGTAGTACGGAATATTGTCTTTGTCAAAAGTAAGATAGGAAGAATCCATGGAAGAAAGGTCAATAGCTAACGGAAGAACGAACGAGGTGATTTCTTCCCTGACGTTTCTTCTATTCAAAAGCGTTTCAGATGGCTCATCAATATTCGAAGATCCATCGATGGATTGGAAAAGAGGTGACACTACTACATGTTTTTTTTCAATAAACATCATCTGTAATCACATTATCTAATTTCAGCTTCATGATGAATTCCAAAAAAAAACCTTTATCAAGCTGCTTTCTGTTGGAACAGCATCTCCCGATAAAAGAACGCATCGTGCAACTTTTCGAAGCCTTGCATTTCTGAATGCGGTTTCTAACCAATTCTCAGTTTCTTCGATGACATCTACAGATTTGAAGTATTGCTTTGTAGAGTCCAACCACCTAGAATGCTCGATTTTTAAAGATGTTTTAAACATTTGGCGAAAAAGGTTAGTTAAACGTAGTAGTCTGATTTTTTATTATTTTGATTAAGGCTTCCACGAAAGACGAAGACAAAATGTCGTCTTCGTTTGTCTTTCAGTTCTTCTTGCATTCGTCTTACGCATTAAACGCAAGTATAAGCGCAAGATTACGCAAGTCAGACGAATTCAAGACGAAGATGAGACGAGACGACCGAAATTTCGCCCAAATAGAAGCCTTAACTTCAAAAACATATTTTTGGGCAATTTGCCGCGCACAACTCGTCATTCACTTCGATCGATTAACAATTTGCCATGCGGTTCACAATGCCGAAACAATTGTATTCTTGTTCAGAAACTTCTACGTTTCCACGAAAGACGAAATAAGACCGTCTCGTCTCGTCTAGAATTCGTCTGACGCAGAGATTGACATTGTTTTGGTACACATGTATTTTAATTGACGACGTAAAACGAATGCATGACGAACTGAAAGACGAACGAAGACGAGACGAAAGGATTCCACGAAAGACGACTGTTTTGTTCCGTCTTTCGTGGATGCCTTACTACACCAGAATATCATACATTGTTGTTCATTTTATTTTTTTACTTTTTAGTAATTTTTATATTTTGGTCTAGTTGCTCAAGCAATGATGGCTATAGATATTTCATCCAAAATAATTTTGAAAATAATGAAGAACATACCATTTGACTTGGTGAACTGTTGCATCTTCTTTGCTCAATATAAAGAATTCAAGCCGGATCCGATCCTTCGGATAGTCTTGATTTTCTAGCCACCCCAATAGGTATGGAATAGCATGTGCATGCTCCGTTAACTCAATTCCAATGTAAACCAGCGGATAGATATGTCGAACGTCTCCTTCATCTGGTTCAGCGCCGGGAAACAAACACGAAGAGGTTCCGAGGAGAATCAACAACGATAGAGCAAACTGGCACGTTGTCATGAGTGCTGATCGTGCATTGGTTTATCGCCTGTAAATTAAATGGGACCAATCGGTTTGCTTGCTTATGAACTATACAACCCAACACAGGGACAAAACTAAGAAGACTGCCTGCACAGCGAAACATTGTGAAATTTGAAGAGGATGGAGAGAAGTGCATCTGGTGAACAGGAGGGCATTAGGTCGCTTTGAAGGAGAGCAGGGGGCAGAATGTGTTGTAATAACATTTCATCGATTTTTGCACCTTTTTTAAAATACGACTATTTTGAATAAGCACACCTTATTCAAGAATTAAGGAATGTTTGCGCATAGAATATGAAATCAATACTTATTACTGAATACTATGAATCTTCCAATGATTTTTATCAATGCGGATTCAGGCATCAAAAGACAGTTCAATGGAAACCCCGTTCTAGAAAGCTATCCACGATTTTGCAATTCAAAAATCATTCTTAAAATGCTTTTATTTCGTGCAGCGATTTGTTCCTGTATTAGATCTGGATCGTTTACTTCACGAAAATCTGAAAATCTGAGACCGATTATACGGTTTCATTATACGTGTTTCAAAGTTATTTTTATGAATGAAAAACAATTTACCAGAGAAGAAGTCAGAAACACCCCGCTTAAACGAAAATAAGCAAAGACAATTAGTATTGAAATAGCGATCAAGTGTGAGAAAATTCCATCAATCCGGCAGCGATAATAACATAAATACACTGAATATATATATATATATATATAGGGGAGAAATAGGAAATTGTTAAGATGGCGATGAGCAAATTGAATGGGTCAATAAAAATTTATTTTTTTCTCCATAAAATGGGAAATGCTGAAGATTTAGGAAACAAGATACTGAACCTATAACGATTGCTCAGCGTGTACAATAACTTGATATGATTACAAGACCGGGAACAACCCGTCCAGCGATCAGCATCACGTCTAAGCAATGTACTCATAGAGATCCTTTTGTCCGTCTACCCGAAGCATATATTCTTTCTCGATAAGTGATCCAATACATCGTTTAATCATTTCAACTTTTGGCTTGAATCTTCCAGAGAGCTGAGAGATTACCTATAATTAGCAGAAGTTAGTATATTTTACTTATTTAGGAAATTCAGGGCACGGTTCAGAACTGTGCCTCTTTAACAGGCAACAACATCAAGCGGCAAATTTAACCGTTGCGCACGGTTTCAAGACAAAAGAGGATGTTTAAGGAGGCAAATGTGCCCAAAATTTCCTGTATACTAGAGAAGTTTACATCTGTCATAAGCTGTTGGTGCTGAATACGTTTGCGGGTTTTCATGATTCTCACGATGCAGGCCTGAAACTAGGAAATGTATAGAGAATATGAGATGACGAAACAAACGCTGATGACACTCTTTCTGTCCTCTTCGACGTTCTTCTGAACATTTTCTGTGTCTCGAACAGCATCCTGCTTCATACTTAATTTTGAAAGGTCTACACGCACTTTCTTATTCGTGTAAGATTTGTTGAGACTGACTGTAGCACTCAGAGGAATTTCGTCGCCTTGAAGATCAGCATCTGCCTTGAGGACAAGATTTTTAATCAGAGATCCAACAATCATAGAAGTTGTTTTATCTTCCATTCCAGTGGCTTTTGAAATCTGCTCAACGTTATAGGTGTCTTGCTCATTGAAAAGCAATAAGGTGCACATTTGGGCAGTTGTGACCTGAGATTGATATTGATTGGCACTATTTTGAAAGGTTAAACAAACATACTGTGAAAACGTATTTTTTGGAAAAAGCGGATGAGGTAATTTCTCCACGGCTTTGCGAGTAAACCCAGGTTAAACGACGGCCATTGAATCTTTCGTGATAAAACTGACCAAAAACTTCAATCGTTTTTGAAAGTTGTTGAGGAAGATTGAGGGTGCTAGGTGGAAAAGTCGGCCAAGATCCAGAGCTGAGAACGAGTACATTGAATTCGAGAGCCTTATCTCCCAGGATGTCAGCTTTCTTCTCTTTGAAGTCAGAAGTCAAATCTTTACTGACTTGCGTGTCATTCACCATTTTCGAGAGCCGGGCAGTGTACTCATAACCACACATACTTTTCAGTTTGGATATGAAATTAGCTTCCGCTTCATCGCTGGCAGACAAATCGCTGATTAATCTTTTGCTGAACATTTTTGTGTAGAACTTCGAAAACACGTCTTTATCATCAATGTACTTAAATACTATCATCTGAAAAAAAAACTTTAATAAGTAGAAAATGCATTAAATAAACGCACGATCTTATTCAGAAGATCCTCCAACTCTGACTCGTCGGGCATCCTTGGGCTCTTCCTAAGCAATTGATCACAATATTTGGCAAGAAGTTCGGCGGACTTTGTGAGCTGAGTATGAGCAGGTGCTCGTTTGGTAACTGCATTTGAATTTATGAAGGAAGTAGCTGCCTTATCAAGTGACTGCATGAACCCTGGCTCATTTTTAAAAGACCGATCAACAAGTTTCTGGTATCTTTCATGAACCTCAAGAAGCGTTTTGATATACAACTTGGCATCAGCGCTAGCTTCTAAAGCAACTCTTTCTAGAGCTTCGTGGCCTTCTTTTGTAATGTGTCTCTCGAGTGAAAGTCTTAATTGATCGAGACCGTAGGGTACTCTATCACATAGTTTAAACATTCGTGACAAGTCATCATCCCTCTTGTCTACCAGGAGACTACCGAAATGACTTTGGAAGAACTCGAGTTGATGGGATATAAGCACGGACTCACAGCAACTAGCCAGAGGTGTTCTAGTTGATGAGTTTAGGTACAGCATGCATCTATCATCCTCTTGTTGAAGCCTGGTTTCCACTTTAATCATGTAATCAGTAACGCTGCCACCATGGTCTAAAAAGCTGGAAGCTTCTTGAGTATAAAAATCGCGAGTAGCATCCAGGAATTTCTCTTCAAAGCATTCCTTATAAACGATTAATTTTTTAGTTTCAGAATCTTTCTTTGAATCGCCATCAAAGTCGTCAACTCCGAGTTCTACAAGACATTCAACAACACCAGAAATAAACCGACTGTTGATAGTAGAACCGGTTCTTTCAGAGCGAATTAATTCCAGCATTGCGTCAATAACCTTGTCCTTCAAATCGTTAAACATATTCCGCTTCCAAACGACTAGGGCCAGGGTATATACTGTAAATATGTTATCACGACCTTCGTCCAGTTCCCTTTTGATCCAGTGACGGTTCAGGTATGCAAAAATGCCATCCATTACTTTTGCTGAGATTCGGAAATTTTCCCACTCAGTTGTATAAAATTTCAGAAGATCTTCACCGGAAAGTGCGATGCCTTTATCTCGAACTTTGATAACGTAGTCGCTGACGAAATTTTCAACACGTTGATACATTTCATGCCCAACAAATTCTGCCCCGCTGGTTCTTGATGGATTCATTGCTTCAGGGCCGTTGATTCTTTCATCTCCTTCTCTGCGATTCGAAGATAATGTTATTGATGTGCAATAATCATAGACACTTCTAAAAATAAGATAATTAAAATGTGCATGGTCAAAAATAAGCGCCTACGTGTACAAGGTCATATAGTTGGCAGATGACATCTTTTCTCTGCGGTAAGCAACACCGAGTCCATCTTGCAATTGACTCCACACTGCTTCGGCATTATTCACCATTTCCCTGAATTTATTAATGCAGATTAGTTCAAGATCACTGATACTAGAGGAGGAGACGATAAAAAGATGAGAAATAGAAAGAAATTTGAGACTTTTGACATGTCTCTTATTTCTAATTAAAAGAAATAACGTTAAAAGCATTTAAATGATTTATCGATTTTTTTTTCATTCGTAAATAACAAAGCATTATTACCTTTTTAGTATAAATATGACCATTAATTTATTTTATTATATAAGAATCAATGTCTCCCACGATTCGCGGAAATTTCCTATTTGGTCATACTAGGCGTATAATCTTAAACAATTACATCTTGTACAAATTTATCGGCAAGTTTTCGATTAGTAGTTTCATTTTCATCTCCTATCTTGGCAAAAAATTTTTGTGACCGAAGGAAGAGAAAATAAATGCAAAAGAAACGCTGTTCAATTTAAAAATAATTTTTTCAATTAACGACCTATGAGAAAAATAAGAGCCGAGTTGAAAAGAATGAAAGGATATGAAAAGAGGATAGTGCAATCGCGCTCCAAATCGATATCATCATCATATGTCGTGCACTCATGGCACTTTGTGCCAAAAATGCATCATGGGCTCATGAGAAAGCGTTGTTTCCAACGTGCCTATGAAGCGCGTTTGCATTGTTATTTAAAAAAATGACACAGACAAAAAGAGAATACATGAATATTATATCGGAGGCAATAAATGGCAAGCGCATCTAGGCAAGCGCTCACACAAGCCAATGACGGATCGACTAAGTAACTAAGCAAGTAAGTAAGCAATAAATATTTGTTCTAGAAGGAGTATAGAATCAGCAACATTTTGCTCATTGTTAACGCGATAAAAGATACCATAGGAAGAAATAAACTATAAACTTTAGTCTTAGTCATGTAATTCGAGATCAAAAAAACAGGAAAAACAATGATATGAAAAGCAAATTGAGTTTAGTTCACATTTTAGGGGTAAATCACAATATTTTCTAAACTCCGTATATACATAGATATTTGTTTTGCGAGATTGCTCAGCAGAATTCTTCAAGAAGTCATTTCAGAGAAACAGCAAATAGAAAAATCGATGATTATCGCACTTTTTTCGAGTTTTTTTTTAATATAGAGAACATACTTCATATTGAGATAGCGGATACGCAGGGTGGCTGCAGTAATCAATTTTTTGCAATATACTGACAATTTTTCAGTAAATTGCCATTTAAGTGACGGTTGTACTAGTACTAATGATAAATAAGTGAGAAGAATTAATTCTTTAATTATAATAAGTAGTTTAGAAGACGATGACAAGTATGGGCGTGTGTTAGAGACGCAGGCAATGTACAAATTTTCCTTAGTATTAACGGTGCAGCACGCCGCGCGCACTGTGATTTACTCAAGTTTATTTGCAGTAATTTTCAGACACGGCCCTAAAACGATTTTTAGAGAGCCGCAATAGAGTGATCTTATCGGGAACACCTGTCCATTGTGGTTTACGAACTGTAAAATTATATGCTTTCTATTAAATAATGACTTAGGGTTAAATGTTACTAATCTTTACGCTGTTTATGCAGCATCATATCCATTTAAGAATTTATTCTGAATTGTTTCGTTGGCAATTTAAGTGCTTCGACGTCGTTAACGAATCTAATGCACATAAACAAGCAACTTCTCGTCAAATAAGAAGTCTGCATGGCGCACATCTGAATTGGCTCTGTGATGTAAATTATCTAAACTCATTCTTTAAATAGTAATCAATAAAAAATAGAAGTCTAAAAAAATACGCATCAATAGAATTATTCCGATCAAAATGTTGAAATAAATAAAAAGAAGTTATTAGAAAAAACATCTAGAAGAAGGTGCGTGGGGACTTTGCAATGATACAACTTCAGTTTTTACATTAATCATAATCAGCGCTCCTTGCCGACAAAACTGTCTTCGAAACATTTTTGGCTAGAAACAGGATGGATCAGAAAACAGCCAAAAGGACTTAGAAAAAATGATGATTTACAGCATTCTGAGAGTGGTGTGCATATATTTAAATAAGAGCGATTAAATAAAAACCAGCAATATCGCGGCGAATACAATTTTATGTTGTAACAATGTGGCATTAACTAAATAAATATATCTTCACGGAGTTTCTAAAAACTAAACTTTAAAAAAAGAAATAAATAATGCAACAACAGCGTTCATTAGAGTAACGCGTCGATGATGAGTCGAGTCGACGAAATCGACGAAAATCGAAAAAATCGAGTCGACTAAAGTCAAGTCGACTTTAGTCGACTGAGAGTCGAAGTCGACTTGAGTCGAGTCGACTAAAGTCGACTTCGAGTCAAAGTCGACTCGAGTCGAGTCGACTTTAGTCGACTTTAAGTCGAAGTCGACTTGAGTCGACTCGACTAAAGTCGACTCGACTTCAAAGTCGACTAAAGTCAAGTCGACTAAAGTCGACCACGCTTCAAGTTGCAAATTTGCTCTATTGGACTGCTTTTTAGAGGGGATTCAAATTTTAAAAAATTTTTCTTTTTTTTCTCAAAAAGAATTAAGAAAAACATTTTTTTTTCTCAAAAAAAATTCAAGAAAAACATTTTTTTTTAATTTCAAATTTTTGCACTTGATGCATTTCACTTGAGATCCATCTGGTGATTTCTCGAAAAAATTTTGGAGCTTTTTTCTTGATTTTTTTTCTGAAAATTAAATGAAAATGAAAATGTTTCCAATTATTCATCAAAAAAGTAAATTCAAATTAAAAATTAACGAAAAGCACTCATTTCACAATAAATGTGTGGAAAATTAATTTTAAATTTCCCTCCAAAAAACTGTGCAATAAAGCGCGCTTGCAACTTTGAAGTCAAGTCGACCAAAGTCGACTTGACTTCAAAGTCGACTTAAGTCAAGTCGAATAAAGTCGACTTCGAGTCAAAGTCGACTCGAGTCGAGTCGACTAAAGTCGACTCGACTTGAAAGTCGACTTGAGTCAAGTCGACTTTAGTCGACTGAGAGTCGAATTACAGTCGACTTTAGTCGATCACTTTTAATCGGTAGTCGACTCCAAATTCGTCGAAAGTCGAGTCGACGCGTCACTCTAGCGTTCATTCAAAAATCGTTTTTTCTTGCTGTCGGCAGTGTTTGCGTACAATACTCACTATCTACCGTACACACCATGTCGATTTAATGCACGAAGCTTCGTCCCTTGTTTCTGTGAAAAGCCGAATGAGTCTATTCATTTACGTAAATTCAAAAATGAATTTGTGTGAAGTCATTGTCAGCAATTCGCGTCAAAATCATTTTTATGAAACCAACTTTTCCCACAAAAAAATATTTCACGCAGCAGCGGAAATCGGAGAAATTAAATTTTCAATAGAAGAATCCTTAAAAAGAGAAATATAAAAAGAAAAGAAATTATCCCGGGCGGCTGAGACTATTTGATTCAAATAAAGCTCAGAGAACCGGGGCGGTGAGGGGGGGGGGGGAGATTCCAGAAAGCATTGAATTATTTAGAATCGCCGTCGTGAAATTTCAGAATTCCCGCAACCACCGCCACTTTATTTTTTTGTAACTCCAACGAACCGTATTTTACCGTATTTTAACAATATGGTAACCAGAGAAAGGCGGAATTCCGGATTCCGCCGTTTTTTCCATTCCGTTTTCCGGATTCCAGATTCCGTGAAAAAAAATTTTTCCGTTTTCCGGATTCCGGATTCCGAGTTCCCAAAATCCAATTCCGCCCAACTATGAGTTTTAATACTTTATTCTCAATTGTTGTGAAAAGTCTACTTTATTGAACTCCCGCAAAAATTTTTGCGAACAGAGCGCATTTACATCATTTGATTCCCTCATTAATGGTTAAAATTCCGTTTACCGCATTCCGTATTCCGCATTCCGCCGTTTTTTACATTCCGTTTTCCGGATTCCAGATTCCGTAAGAAAAATTTTTTTCCGTTTTCCGAATTCCGGATTCCGAGTTCCCAAAATCCAATTCCGCCCTACTCTGATGGTAACACGAGTTTCGCGCAATCTGGAGGGCGCTGACACATTATTTGCTTTTCGATTTCTATTTTATGGTTTTCAGAATATTATATCAATTTTGTTCTCAATATGATCGATATGAAGAGCTCAACACACTGGAGAGTAGTCCAAAAAACGGAAGACGTCGCACTTCCGGAGAGAATCAAGACCGTTGAAATCAGCGCCGAAAGGCCGAGCTCGAATGCAGAAGTGTAGAGCTTTCTTTGCTGGCACGCGTCAAAATGAACATTTGAGGATGCTGTCCATCCTGGATGCCATCCACAGAGGTTCTCATCTACAACAAGTTATGGGTTTTAGAGCAATCACTTCCGATCGTAAGATCACACCAGGGTGTGTGCACCCGGGAAACTCTCCCGGGAATTTGAATTATAACTGAAATGTGAAAAAACTATTGCTCACTGTAAAGGAGTGCTCACACATTGCTCAGCTTAACCGTCTGATTGAGTTATTTTTTACTTTTATTTTTCATACTTTTTTTCTAATTTCGTTTTGTATTTTTGTATGTCAACAACTAAAAAATTCAGTGATAAAAAAATTCAGAAACGAACTTCCTTTGTTTGGAAATTTTTCGACGACCGAGGAAATCCCAACGAAAGCCACATCAACTGTAAATTATTCAAAGAGCCGTGCTCTTATTCCAATTCAACATTCGCTATGAAAAACATATAGATCTAATTAATTAAGAAAAAACTAATTTTTCAAGTTTTTAGCCTAAGTTTTTAAAAAACAGCTATCCCGGGAAATTCCCGGTAACACTCCCGGGTGCACACACTGATCACACCAAATTTCATAGATCCATGTGTGAAGATCAACAAGGAATTTGGAGAAGATTTTGAAAAATCACATGTTCCCATAGACCAAATCGTAATTCCGAAACCACTATTGGACATTCTAACCGGATAGAGCTGCATCTTCTAAGGCTACAAGCATGGTGCACGGTCAACTTCTCTCGATTCATCGCCATACTTGAATCCGCTTGACTATTCCGATGGGGTGTTCTTGGGTCCAAGAACGTGCACATTCCAATCTGGAGTCGTTGAAGAAAAGTTTTCCCCAAAATACCTCAGTGCCACGTTTCCGAAGAGACGACTCGTGGATGTTGTGAAAAACAGAGAAAACTGCGTTGACCAATTCTTAATATTTTGGGTTTATAGTCATTTCATTAAACTATAATTGAGTTTTTATATTAGTTCTGCTTATTTTGCGAATTTTAAATCTCTTTGAATGCGGTAGCATACTTCTGGCGGACCATGTAGTACTGTGCTCCACAAAAGTATAACCTCACCCTGATTCTTTTCTGATTATTCATTTTTTAAAGGGCTGTAAATAGGATATATTTAAAGCTTCCACGAAAGACGAAAGCAAAAAGTCGTCTTTGTTCGTCTTTCAGTTCGTCTTGTACTCGTGTTACGCAAGTCTGTGTACACAACTTTCTATCTCTGCGTCAGACGAATTGAAGACGAAGACGAATCCAAGACAAAGGGTATGACGAGACGAAGACAAATCCAAAACGAAGACGATACGAAAACGAATCCAAGACGAAGGTGAGACGAGACAAGACGGTCTTCTTTCGTCATTCGTCGAAGCCTTAGATAGATTCATGAAAACATGTATTTTCCGGTTTCAAAATGTATCCGTGATGAGAACTCCCAGCCGTCCTACCCACTTTTACAAGATTCACAATAACTTCGCATCGCAACGACAACGACACTCCGCATGGAAAGGGACGCGCGCTCTTTATCTAAAGCTAGGCGGGAGTTTTCGAGTTAAATTTTTTAGGACTTTTAAAATTTATTTTTTTTAATGTTCCAAGTTTTTGTTGAAATAAAGTTTTTTCTGTTATAAATTCAGGAACGCGACACCCAGTGGGCAACTAGGGAGCACCTTTGCCTAGAGCATTTCACTTGACTATACCCGAATAGAAAGCACGCAGAGCACTCTTCATCCGTTCCGCTCCGCGTCATTTCAGAGTTGCATTTGTGACGTCATCTGCTGTTAGGAAGTGTTCTGGCTTCTAGAAAATCGTCAATGAAATCTTTTTTCCGTCGAAATCCGGCGAGGCGTCGTTGGGATTTTTTTTTTAGAATTTCATGCTATTTGAAAACCTCTTTTTTTCGGGGGGAGGAGGGTTATTTCAATAAAAAGCCAAACGCTTTAAATTGTTTCAAAAAGCGACATTGAACCACAATACGAGCTTCCGCAGGGTCAAAATGCACCAAAAATAAATAACGAACGTGAAAAATGGCAATTATCAATTATTTTTATTTCTTTACTCGATCTCCACAGTGAAATCGGAATTGTTTTCATTGGAACAAAATGGAGGATATTCAAGCGCTGACAGAAGGAAAAGTGAGAGGAACCGGGGATTTCAGACGATGCCCGGTAACTTTCAGATAATTGCCAAGAGATGGAAGGTTGTGGAAAAACTCGGAGAGGGCGGAATGGGCGCTGTGTTCAAAGTACGAGACCTCACTCGTTTTAAAGCGTACGCCGCCATGAAGGTAGAAGTAGACGTCAGTGAAGGAGGCGTACTGAAATTAGAGGCCCACGTACTCAAAGCTTTGGCTCCATTACCATTTTGCGCCAGATTATTTGACGCCGGTGATCGGAAGACCTATTGCTTTATGGTCATGACATTGCTCGGCAAGGATTTGATGGCTCATAAGCGAGAAGCCAATATTTCGAAGTTCTGCGAGCAGACTACACTTCGCCTTGCCATGGCGACCCTATTCGCCATTAAGCAGATCCATGAAGCCGGATTCACTCATCGAGATATAAAGCCCGGAAATTGTGTGACTGGACTATGTGGAAGCGACACAAAAAATGTGTATCTAATCGACTACGGTGAGCCAATCGGCGTCATTTGAATTCCCGCGATGATCCTTCAGACGACGGGCGCTGCGAGTGCGCTCTATCTAATTCTTCTGTGTGTGTGTGCTCCTGCGTCTCGTCCCTCTCTATTGTCTCTCATCTTGATTAAAACGTTTCTCATTTCCTACACTTTACCGATTTTAGGACAGTGTCTAAGGGAGTTATTCATGAAAAGCACAATTGCATTTTAATGCAAAAAATGCATTTTTTTTGATTAAAATGCTTTTCGTGCTTTTCATGAATAACCCCATAGGCAATCGATTGATATATCCTTTTGACTGAGTCACCGACTACGGAGTGCCATTTCTCTGATATCGCATTTCGCTTCTAAATATTCTCCTCTATTTTCAAAATTTTCATTTTTTTTTCTTCTTTCATTAATCTGCGATTCTTTGTAATAAGGCGCCGCTTTATTCTCCGCGGAATACAGAAATGTGCTATCAAATTTGATTGAGAACTATTTTCCGAAATTAATCGATAATCGGGACGCCGCTCAGGCCTGCCTAAGAGCTAACCGCGGCGGCCATAGCTCCCTTCTGGTTCTGTTCTTTGTTAGGTTTTAAAATAAAACAAAAAACAATATTTATAGTCGTTTTGACGGTTTGTTTTCTTATCGATTTTGTTTGAAATTAAAAATATATTAAAAAAAGAATTGAATCAAAGAATCAAAAATTCCATCAGAAAATGTTGCTTTTATATTGAAAAACCAACAACGAACGGAAGAAAGCCAGATGGCCGTGGTGGTTGTGACCGATTGCCGGATGCGCCGGAGTTTACGTTATTTAATTAGAAGCGTAGAGCGCGCTGAAATCATTTCCCTAATAAACTTGTAAGTGCTTTTCATTTGTAAACGTTTCTCTATTTCTGGAATGGTTCGTCAGTTCACTGCAAAGCGTGAAACCGGAGAAGTAGGCATCCGGAAAGCGCGATCTGGCGAGCAACTCTTCCGCGGAACACCTCGTTACTGTAGTATGAATGTTCATCACCGAAAAGAACAAGGGCGCGTCGATGATCTCTGGTCATGGCTTTACATGCTCATAGAACTGCATTGTGGATTGCCATGGCGTCGGTTAACTGAAGAAAAGGAGATCATGCAAGCGAAATCAGTGTGCCCTTTAGAAGTTCTCTTGAAGGGGTGTCCGAAGGAATTTAGTAACATTCACAAGTATTTGGAGACATTGGAATACAAGACCCGTCCTGATTATTTTGGATTGTGGAGTGAATGCTTCTCTGGCTTCAAAAGAGTTCGCGGATCATTTTTTGGCCGATTCGAGTGGGAATTGGAAAACGATGGCGGAGGTGAAATGTTCACAGCCTTGTCAATCAGCGAGAAACGAGGTCCAACCGATTATAAGGTGGCTACCAAAATGCAAATGGCAAAGAAGATCTGGCCGTACGCAGATCTCAACTCATTCAAGAAGAAAATTTTGAATTTGTAACCCACATCATTTTCTTTAAATGAATATACGGAATTGAGCAATTAAATGTTTTATTCCATCAAAATATTCACTAAAAGATGGTTAAACTTTTGAGGGTCTGATGAGATAGAGAAGGGCGTAATATTCGTAATATTGATGAAAATATTGTAATCGAGGAGTGAGGGGAATAATTCTTGAATAAATTAGAAGGTGACAGAAATTGCTCAAAAAAAAAGAAACCCTGACGACTGGGAGCGATGATTCTTGTTTACAGGAAAAAGGGAAGGGTGAAGAAAAGAAAACAGGTGCATCGACTCTAGTGGACCTATTCACATAATTAAAATAACCTTTTTAGTTATTTGCGAGTGCGAAATTGAGGAAAAGCATTTTACCGATTTTTTGCGTTCGCAAATTGCAAAAAAGTTGAAAGTTTTAATTACATAATATTTAATCCATTAACAGAAAAAGATAAGGATTAGAGTCTAATGCTGCCTCGTGTACAACCATTAACACATAATTCCGAAAAGGAGTTTCAGCAATTAGCAGTTGACACTACAAGTAATTGAGAGGTATATCGAACATCGCCTAGACCTCAGGAATATGTAAAGAAAGAAGTATAGGTGATACATTTAGATAAGAGGTCTCGGCAAGTCACGATGTCAGAAACTAGCATCACATTTCAAGGCTTTTTCACGACTTAAATAAATTTGTTTTTAGCAGTTTTGTGATTTTATACGAAATTAAAAAAATTTTTTGGGTGGAATTATTGAGCGACGCAGAAACGAAAAGAAATAGTTTAGCAATGCCGTGAAACACAGCTGATAGAGAGCTGAATATATAGCAAGGAGATAAGGAATTGAAAGAAAAATATCAAATTTTAAATAAGGAAATCAAAATATGAAAAACTAGCACTGAAAAGCACAAGCCAAAAAAAAGAAACAACGAAAAATTACTGAGGATTTTGAGTCTCTGGTTGCAGATCCTGTGGTGGGCCAGCATGAGATTGTTGCTGGTGTTGCGAAGACGGCGGAGCTGGTTGTGGTGACGAATTTACGCCTTCAAAGCTTAACAAACGGTTAGTAATGAGAAGTTCTTCGTTTACCCTGATTTCCTCCGTATTGCTGCGGGAGAGAATTTTGTCGAGACATGTGACCACCATGCATCTGCTGTTGTTGTTGATGTTGAGAAGTTTGGTTTGGCTGGTAATTGGGCATACGGTAATCAAAGTAGCTAGTTGCTGGGAATCCTTGATCTGTACGTTCTCCGATCAAACCTTGTTGTGTATGTTGATTCGGTTGCATTGGCAACTGTTGAGAAACCATCATGGGGTAATACAATGGCTGAAAAAATCGAAATTAAAATTTGCACATCAGATTAGTTATAAGAATTATGTAAGAAGAATAATCCAGTCTTCGGATAGCTACAAAAAGAAAACTGCAGACATGCCTGCTGTGTATAGAAAGTAGGAATCGGCGAATGTATTGGATGAGACGGCATGACCAAATAAGGAGCCATATGCTGAGGGGGCATTCCAATCATCGACCCCGGGGGTGCTGCACCGTGCGCTGATCCAGAATGAACCGGTCCTTGCACAAGCTGCTGCTGCTGTGTCGGTATGCCGTTGTTTGGAGGAGATCCACTGCGTTGCCCAGATTGTGAACTGGTGCTCCCACTTAGACTTGCATTACTTCCCGCTTCTGTTTCTCGATTAATTCCGTTGTTACCGTTCTGAAATAATCACCAAAATTTCGATTGAAAAATTGAACTCCTAGCTTCGGGTTGAAAAAATCCTCGATGCATCTACAACGTAATTTTTTTCCGCGTTCATTGAACAAAAAAGGGCATGGCACGCAAACAATGCAGAAATCATTAACGATACCAATTAAGCAGACTTTGAAAACTTACATTCCCAATTTTTAAAAGCTGCTTACAAGTCCATAGAAATTCTGAAAAGCCCGTTCGAAGTTGGAACATTTTTTACCAGTGATTGTTTCCCTCCACGCGCAACACAATTTTGATAACACGTAAATGCACATCTAAGCGTTTTTAGATTATCTTATGACGAAAATTTTAATTTTGTAGAAGAAAGGAAGAATAAAAATATTTCTTAAAAACGAATAAAAAAAATAATTATTTCAGAAGTTTCAAATTCCATCTCGTTTGCACCGCTCTCGTCTTATTTTACCTGTAGATTTCTTTGAACTGGAAATTGAAACAAAAATTGAAATACTGTTTAGAATATTTTCAGACTCTTTTATTTCGCGCTAATTCAGAAATTTATAGGCGTAGCTAAAGAAGCTTGAAATCTTCGAACTCCACTTTATGCCTTTCTGGATTCTCCCGTTTGGTCAGTCGTCTTGTTTTTTAGAAACTTTTCCAATTCCCCACCCGTTCACTATATTTTATTATTTTTTTCACTTTATTTTTATTTTTCACAATATTTTCACAACCCCGTTCGGCGTCATCGGAAAGAAAGGTACGAGTGTTTGTCGTCGTTTCACAGGAGTACGATTTCCCTCGTGAAAAATGCTCTAACTTTTAAAGTGGAACTTCAAAATTTCAGCGGACTCGTAAGCAGCTTTTGAAAACGGGAATAAAGAATCTCACCGTTCATCTTTCCATTCATATTGTTAGTATTTCAGTAGGTAATCATTTTTTATAAAATTGGAAATGTTGGACGAAACGAGAAAAATAACTTTTTGGAAACGTTTATGAATTAATAGAGGATAGAATGACAAAGCATACCTGGGGTCCTCCTGACTGCATTTTCGGTCCACTCAAATCACTGCGTGGTCCTGGCGTTGTTGGTTGACTGTTTGGATGTGACAATGGGCCAGCCTGTTCTCCAGAGAATTGATGTGACTGTTGAGGAGGGCCTTGATATCTTTGTTGAGGATTCTGTCCTGGAGGGACTACATAAACGGGTGGATGGAAGCGTTGCTGATAGTGTCCTTGATGGTTATGTTGCGACAAAAGTTTCACAGGATACTGACCACTTGGATATTGTGGATGATAGAATTGCTGAAATTCCATTTATTAAAATTATAAAACTTTAATCTAAAAGTGTTATATAGTTGTAGATCTAAAATTTTGGCTTTCAGGTTGTCTGAGGTGACATCAGTCAGTATGTGGCAATTACTTAATTTGTTTCTTTACTAGTAAATTAAAGGCACAATAACATTTTCTGTCTCTTTCCGTGCAATATGTTTAAAACTTATTGATTCAGGACCAGTTCAAGAAATTTCCAAACCCCACTGTAGAAAAAAGCAGCGGTGGCCGAGGCGGAAGAGGGAGGGATGGGAATATGGGAAGAGTGGTTCGGATCCGCTCCACGGCACAATATGCTTGCTTTTAATTGGATCATGACATAAAAAAGATAAACAAAATGTCGAAATGTTTGGAAATCGAAAAAAAAAATTCACATAGGTTATACCAGGGCTGTTCTTTTTTCAGGCCGGCCGGGCCCCCGGCCAGCCGGAGTTCGCGCGCAAAATATTGCGTTTTTTCCGCATTTGCACACTTTGCACCAGATTTAACGACAATCCTCGGTTTTTAATGCCGTTTTTAATAGAAATTCGTTAAATTATTATGCTTTTTTTTGAATACGGCTCTAATGATTTATTTTTCAATAAAACATTAATTTTTTAGTAAGACAGAACGATTGACCTTCATTTAAAAAAAAACATGTCCACGAAAATCAATAAAAGCATGTCTTTTTTTATTAAATCTAGTTGAAAATAGCTTTTGCGTTAATTTCAGTCATTGGAAGCGATAATTCTACAGTAGCGGACAAACTTCAACACAAAACGTCAGCTTTCAAATCATGTTGTCAGGTTAGTATTCAGCTGAAACTATTGTTGTTCTCTCCGCCAATAATTTTTCAGATTATTGTTTTCTCGCGAAGCAGGCCCTCAATTCGTCAATGTTATCGAAAAAAAACAAAAAACAAGCTGTAAGTATTATTCCGCATAAACTAAAGCTATATTTTACAATTAATAGAATTAATAAAGTACGAAAGTTAACAAAACTCGCAAATTAACAAATGATTGCCGTGAGTCATCGAGTTTTGTCACTTTCATTGTACGCTCTCTGCTTCAGAATCCATGTTCTTTCTGTAAGTATTATACTTATGATCTCTTTCTTACAGGCTTAAGGATGAACCCATGCTGTATTATGGCAGCCAACAAATTCCGATACGTTTCAAGTTCCATTCGATATAGAGGTGCTCCTGGTATGGCGAAAAACTTTGCTATAGATTCTGTCACATTCTTCTTGGCCGCGGGTGATAGTTGAAGATCTGCCACGTCATTATCATTTTTTTTCAATCAATGTGTCGCCTGCTTGTATTCTTAGATTTCATATTCAATAATGAAATTAATAAATGATTCAATATGATAAATACTCTTTCCCAAAAAAACTTACGTAATGTGTAGTCCATTGTCATTCAAGAGGTGTCCACATGCGATGCATTTGATATATGCCGCATTACATAGTTGAACATTTGGATGAGTCGTGATTAATCGCGGCAGAGTAAAACTCTTTCTTATTGTTACAGATGTTCTAAAATTGTTTAAAAAAGAATACAATTATTTTCATTCAATTTCACAAAAACTAACTAATACGGCAGTGTATCCCGGCCTTGCCCAATATTCCAGTTGTAAACTATTTAATAATAGAGTGAAAATGAGAATAATGATTTGAAAGGAAATAAAAAATCGCTTTGAAGTTCTTCATTCCGTCATAATAATTGGAGATAGATTGGATTGCTGAGAGCGATGCGAATTATTGAACGAGAGTTGCAAAACCCTGTTTTGTACGTTGTTTATTGAATTATTGCTCAGCGTTGTAAAAACACCATGTCTGCGCTGTATTCGTCCCTCGGAAGTGAATTGCCGTTAATTATGATAAAAAATGAGCAGAAACCCCAATGTTTCATCATTTATTTCACACGCAAACTCCGGCTGGCCGGGCCCCCGGCCGGCTCGGCCCGGCTTTTTTGCAATAGAGCGCATTTGCAAAAGCCGCATCCCGGTTTTCTGCCGGCCGGCCGTTTGAACAGCCCTGGGTTATACTTACTATCTACTTATTATTCAGCGAATAGTTTCTTTCTGTCTGTCCAAGACGTTTCTTTTGACTAACACAAAATGGAGAAAACAGAAATGCTCCTCGCAATGAATGCACTTGATAAACGACGTTTTGTGACATCCGTTGTGATGGCAATCAGAAAAGAAAAATGGTGTGCCGCGGAGCGAAACCGAACCCACTCTTTCCAGATCGCATCCCTCCCTCTTCCCCCTAGTTAGTAAAACCGATGTTAATTTTTTCTCGATTTCCAGAAATTTCGGCATTTTGGTTTATCTTTTTTTTAAAGCTTTCCATGATCCAATTAAACTTTAAAAAAGCAAAAGCAGAAAAGCGAAAAAATGTTTCCGTTAAACAGAACCGAACCCACACTTCATATAGTCACATTCTCCTCTTTACCACTCGGCCACCGCTGCTTGTTCTTCCTACAGTGGGGAATGCATAGAGGAAAGAGGGGCGCGGAGCTCCGGATTTTCAGTTCGAAATATCTCGATTTCCAGAAATTTCAAAACTGCCTGTGGTCGAAATTTTAGAAAAAGTTAAGGAGATTTCTGTTCGAGGGCAGAAGGAAAGAGGTCACAGGGCCGATTCTTTTTGTTTTAGATATTTAGGTCTTTTATAGCATATCCGGAGCTATGACATGATTCACGAGTAGAAATGATCTTATCCAGCTTGAATGAAATGTGTTTCTAACTGAACCTTGCATATAATTTCGGGTGATAGCAGGTTGGAAACTTCGTAATGACATTTCTTACCGAGAAAGTCGTTATTTTTCTCATTTAAAAAAACTATATAATTCATGCGCCTTTCTTCTAATTTCAAAAATTAATGAGGAAAATGAAAACGAAATAGGAAGGGTCGAGAATGATGCTACATCAAACACATATATTCTAAACGGGTTTCCAATATAATCCTTCGCAAAATATTTACGGTCGAGCGCCTGATTTATTTCGCAGATTGCATTTAAAAGAAGTGAGGAAAGAGAGAGAGAAAGAAATTATAATAGAAATATATTATATATTATGGATTTAGAATGAAAAAAAAGATCGCACTTCAAGTAGAAATTTTCGAATTTCTCCCTACCTCAACGTTTTTTCTTAGCTAGCATGCAAACTGTTCATAGAGAATGCATAGTTTCCACATATTTAATTTATTGAAAATCCCAAGAAGATATTTCAAATGAGTTTTCTTATAAAATGTATTTAATATTTCGATATCTAACTTCTCAGTAAGTTCGTTATCCTCATTTAAACCATCCAAAAATGTTCTAAATAACCACGAAGTAAGCAAGTTACGTTTTAGAGAAACTTCACCAAGCCATAAATTGAGCAATGCTTTTAGTTTGAGAAGACATTTTGCTTCCTGGTTATCCCACTGGGAAAATATTTTAAAATTGAATCGCATGGAATCGTTCAATGTACAGGGTGCGCCAAAATTATGGTGACAAAACTTGGACGTAGCAGGCGGCACGGGCGGCAATTTTTTGCATCAATTTTTCCCCATTTTTCAGCATGTTTTCATTATTATTTTGCAGAATTTTCAAATCGCTAGCTCAATTTTTACAGAAAAGGTATCCAATTTGGTACACCGAGGCACCATCTTGGGATTGCTCGACAAACCGTTTGGAGGACGATTAAACCGTATAGAGAGTATAGAGAGGGACTCAACAACCGTCCCAGAAGCGGAAGACTAAGAAGTTCTGTCACTCCGGATAGGATCAAGACGGTCCGCGAACGTCTACGTCGAAATCCCCACTGAAGCATGCGAAAGTTGACCACAGAGCTCAGAATCAGTCATTCTTCGATCAGAAGAATTGTAAAGAGAGCTCGGGATGACCCCATATCGTATTCGAAAAACTGTGATTCTATCGGAAAAAAACAAGATGGTCCGTGCAAATGCAAGTGCAAGGCTCTTCTTCCTGGCACGCGTCAAAATGAACATTTGAGTATTCTGTTCACTGCCGAAAAATTGTTCACTATCGAAGCCGAATTCAACTGCCAGAATCATAGATTAGAGCACGCTCTACACGGTAGAGCCATCAACAGAGCTTCCCATCCCCAGCAAGTAATGGTTTTTGGAGCCATAACCTCTCATGGAAGATGCCGCTCATCTTTGTGGATCCTGGAGTGAAAATTAACAAAAAATATTATTTGGAGGAAATTTTGAAGAAGCGTGTGCTTCCATGGACAAAATCCCATATTGGAAACCAGGTTTGGACATTACAACAGGATTCTCGACTATTCGGTATGGGGACTTCTTCAATCGAGAGTCCAGGTACGTCCTCATCGCAATTTGGAGTCGTTCAAGAAAAGTGTGGAAGTGAAATGAGCCAAGCTATCACCAGAATACCTTCGTGCGACAGTGGGTGCATTCCGGAAGAGACTCAAGGATGTCGTGAACACCAAAGGGAACCGCATCGAACAACTTTAATTTTATATGTTTTATAATCGTTTCAATAAACTCTAGCTGAATTTTCAAGTCGATTCGAGTATTTTTGCATAAGGTACAGCATTTTGAATGTGTCACCATAATTTTGGCGCACCTTGTATTTCAAAAAATGCAGACGGTACAGGAAAGTGTTACAAAATCATCAGAAAAAGAAATCGGCATCGACAGATTAGCGGTAGAACCTGCATTTTCTCTCAGCACGGCAAAGCGTACCGGGACCGCCTAAAAAGCAAAAACTAAATAACGTCATACACTGTTTCGTGCACAAAATATTGAAAATATTATATAAATTTTATAGGAAGAATTTCGGATGTCCATTTTTGGTTTTTGCATTTTTCCTATTTTTTGCACGCTTGAATAAAATAAATATAAAGGTTTTTTATTGTCATACCACCGCTATCGATCATAGCTTGAAAAGCGTTCTGTACGCTAAATGTAATTTTTAAAAAGATTATTTTAAAATGTTTTCCAGAAAAATTCTAATTACAATCGGTTAAAAGTTATCTTCCTACTGGAATCAAGCTTTTTTCGGAAAGTAGCTTCTAAAAAAAAATGAGAAGCTGCTATTTCGGTTTATATTGCGGCACGTAGTCGTTTCATATTTAAAAATGGCAATAAACAAGAAATGGGAGTGGGAATTAAATTGAATCAGAAGAAACATCAACAAATATTGATGATTTTTTCGAAAAAATGCCGATCTTTTCATTTTGAAAAGTGAGTTGTCCGTTTATATGGAGCAAAAGTAGAGGTTAGTTATTTAATCGTTCTTCAAGCTCGAATTTGAAAACGGTCTCATAAACTATTTTAATATACAACCGATATTCCAAAAAAAGCGCCTAAGATTTTTAAAAAGCTGTTTCATGAATTTACGAAAAACACCGCCTTCAAAAAATATTGAAAATTCTTGCGTTTTCAGGTTCTCAACTGTATTAGAAGTGGAAAACCGAAACACAAGTTGAGGAGATTATAGCCAGTTGACGGAAGAGAAAAAAAATATTGAGCTATAAATAAAGCACCAACGAATTCTCTTACAGAGTTTTGTTTTGAAAAAAAATTAGACGCTGATTTGACGTTTAAAGTAAGTTTCTTTTTAAAACTCACACTACATTTTGTGCTAGTGCACCACTTTAGACATTCCCGAAAGAAGCAAACTCCTTACTTCGGCGAACTTTCCATTTTGAAAGTTTTGGGAATAGGATAATGAATAACCAGAAAACTTACATATGGAAACATTCAAATAACTTTAGGGTAAAGATTAATAAAGATAGCCGAAATTGCCTAATAGAATAGTCTAAATTTAACTGTGAAATGGAAATATTACTTTAGACATTTTTGTGTGTATTATTTTAATTTTAACTCTTGAAGTAGATTTGAAAAATTTGAACCTGCGATGAGACTGGCACGATTTGCTGAGGCTGGTTATACGGGTAATACATTTGTTGAGCTTCTCGATACTCTCCATCTCGCCTTCCAGACTGATTTCCTGGTCTTCCATCCGTCGGCGCCCCGCCAGAAGCGCTCGTTGAATTATGATGATTTGGAGGAATCGGCTGAGAAACAGTTACAGGAGCAGTGGGTGCTGATCCATAAATTTGTCCCGGGACACCAGCAATAGACACTTGTTGAATCGGAAACTGTTGATTTGGAGGGTAGCCTTGCTGACCTTGCGCCCACATCATAATCGGCTGTCCTTGATTAGGAGGGACTCCTCCTGGAACAATGTGTGAAACCATGTTTCCCTGCATTCCTATGGCTGGGCCTTGCGGTCCTCCTGGTGGAACTATTCCTGTATGCGGTTGATATTCTGTAATAGCAGTAACAAAATTAACTCAATGAATAAGGTGTTGAAACTTTAAAATATTACCAGCAGAAACAAATTGTTGCCCTTGAACTGGATTCTGAGGTATTGGAGCAGTTTGTGTTGTAGGAGTCGGTGTTGCGGAAGCAACGCGTGGTTTGAACTCGGGAGCATTTATATTAAACTTGAACGAGGACTTGGTAGTAACAACTGACGATGCTTCCGAAGCAGCGTCTGTAACAGGCACATCGTCTTGTTTTTCATCTGCTTCATTTTCTGCACCTCCGCTTGTAGATGGCGTTTCTTCTATAAAAAATTAAAATATTTTACTTTTAAAATTTCGCTCAACTCACCTTTTTTAAGTATGATTTCGTTTTCAGCGGGTGGAGGAGTCGATTCAGCCGATGATCCCTTTGATACTAAGCTACTTGGAGGACCACGGTTCCAAGCGCTACCCGAGTTTCCTTGAGGCCCTGGGGCAGTCGATCCAGAAGCAGGTGATTGTTCCTTCGTGGGAAAAGCAATCGGAAACTCGCTTCTCCAGTTTTTCAGATCCGTCACACGGGATCCAGTAACTTGAGCTTTTTCACTATCAGTAGGCTTAGAATTGGGCCTTGGATCTAACACCTGTTTCTGTTGCTGACGGAACGAATGATCGTGGCCCTGGTTCTGGCCTTTTCCCTTCGCCATCTGCCAGTCTGAAAGCGATAAATGTTTGATAAAGAAATTGTGAGGTACAGCCCAAAAAATTATCGGGTTTGGCTCGGGACTCGGAACGGTGAAAATCAATCTAAATTTTATTTAGATGAGTTTTATTTAGATCAGTCTATTTTCTTCGAAGAAATCCAAAAGTTTTCCGAATTAAATTTCTATAGTTTGGTTTAAAAAAATTGAACCACGCAGCCGCTCCTAGCTGACAGATCGGATCTTGGATGTTAGTAACCAGGAAAATTTAAAAAAAAAAGGCTACCAACAACTTTAGCGTTACGCAAACCAAATCATGAAAGTACTGGTTTTCCATTAAAATGCGATCGAAATCAAAGAATAAATTATGGTTTGCGTGCTCACAAAAACAACAACCATATCCATTTGTAAAATAATGGGCGCAATACAGAAGATTAGACAGTCTAATATTACTGTGTTAGAAAGTGGAGGGGCTAGAAGACGAGAGAACGTCAGTTTGTCGACTTTAACGCAGCTGAAAACCGGCAATCCGTATATAATGTAATTTTACATATCATAGAGTGAAGAGGAATAGAAGTACTCCCATACTAGCACTAAATACTTTTAAAATGGAAGAAGCGATTTCCCTTGTTCGAATCGACAGATAATCACGAGCTGAATACATTATAATTTTCATAGGTTCAGGTTGAAAATTAATCAAGTCATGACTAAAAATTGCATCTTTCATATTTGCATTTTTAGGCTATAAAACGATGATTACCGAGAATTCGAATATTGACGAAGAATTCCTTGCGAAAGGATGTTCGCGGATTGGCATTTCATGGTTCCGCAAATAATTCAACGAGGTGATTCAGAAGATATAGAAGGGTAGAGAAGCTTTTTTTGAAATTGGCCCAAAATATCCGAATAGACTAGAAAGTTAACTGAAGAAAACACGAATGCCATCTCCGCAGTACAAAACCTAAACATTTTTCAGACCTTATATAGAGACGCGGAACTGAACTCTAAACGTTTTTATCCACATGCTAGCAGAATTCCTAAATCTAAATAAATTAAGGCGGGAAAACTGTGCAGAAAGTTTATTTATTTTTAATAAGTATGTGACAAACTTTTGAGTTCTCGGCCTTACTGTCGAAGGCCATCTACATAAACATGAATAATCTTGTCAAAACATTCTGTTAAGCGGTTCAAAAATTTGTACACCAGGTTTCAGACCAATTGGTCTAGTACGAGCCGAGATATGAGAGGAAAGCAATTTCTGAATAGGCAGGAAATACATTAATCCGAGAACTGTTCCTAAATTTGAAGTTTGATACTGTAGATCTGCACAACACACTTTTTTTCACGGCCTGATACCCCTGGCTTCCCACACTATTTTTACAACTATTTAAGCCCGTTTTTTTTAAAGAACGGATAAACTGAGCGACAATTTCATTTTCAAGGAAAGGTGAATGTGCCAAACTTGTCAGTCTTAGTGCTATTTTGGTTAGCCGTATAACAAATCGGTAACAAACAAACGATGTTACTTAGTCCATTTCACGGTTATTATGTTTGGTTTTAGTAACAAAGGTGCAAGAAGTGAAGCGGCATGACGACTGAACGAACACTGCACGATGACGTAATTCGGTGGTGCAGAACCGACAATCAGAGAGAAAAATGAGAAAAAGAGAAAGTCGCGCCTATTCTATTGATTGGTAGGCCCGCTTTGAGAACAACAAACGCTTGATAAGGGAGAGGAATTGTATCCGTTAAATTACACACTTCCCGATTAAAAGTCAAGACAACAAAATGAATAGAAATCTAAACAAACCTCCTCTACATTATTAGAAACAAACAGAAGCTTTAAAAAATTAGCGCATTGCCTGAAAATATTTTGAAAGACGAATAAACGATCAAGTGTCATGCTTGAGTACAAACGGAAAAAAATACTGCATAAATGGCTATTCCGGCGCCTTATGTCATGTGAAATGGGTCAAGACAAAAGGATACTTAAATAAAACTTAGGAAAGAGGAAGTAACCGTCTGCGAAAAAAAAATTGGAGGGTAATAATCGACGCATGACAAGTTTTAATTCAAATTAGAATCAATGGATAGTCTAGGGAAGGACTACGTACGCCCTTAGTACTCACCATTCTCACGGTACTCCTCATTCTGCCGGCGGTTGTAGTTTCCACCCTTTTGATTTTGTTGTTGTTGGGGCTGTTGTTGATAATTTTGTGATGGATTTGGAGTATTAAAACGACTGTTATTAGCAGAAGAACTCCCACTGTTCCGGCGATCCCCTCGAAGACCTTCGGCACGTCGATTGGCAGGCTGCCCATTTGGAGTGACATTGGCATTTCGACGCTGTTGTTGATTGTGATTGTTATTTCTATAAAATAATATTTCACTTCAAAGAAGGAAAAAGAAAACAAGTAGTTATTAAACGCCGATTACATTTAAGCATTTATTTAGATTGAGGCCATTTTGCTTTAGATAAATAAATCACTCAGTTTATAACTGGTTTTTCCCATTGAGAGTTTAGTAACTGGAATTGGAGTCACTTTCACCACAAAAAGGCCAACTATACCAATCCATCCAGTATTCAAGTAAATTTAGCATTAAGCTTAGCAAGATCTGAGTAAAGATCTTTCAAAGTAAAAGCACTAGTTTTTCCTGAAAATAACACTTCAACATATCTGGCCGGTGGTCTGAAAGCTCTATGATAAGCATTATGTGATTTTTACAGTTAACCAAAACCTTTGACGCACTCTTGTCGTAATTTAAAATGAAGAGATTGCATGGTTTCCACAGTAATCACTGCTAACGGTACTTTTAGTCCATCGTTTGTTTATTACTCTTGCCAATGAACCAGAACAATCTCACATGTTTTACTCTAGACGAGTACTTCAATGGTATTGAAAATTAAATGTTCTGACAAGGGAACCTCGAATAGAAATCCTCCTAACTTTTTTTTTTAAATTTGACCACAGGTACTTTCGACTACGGAGAATTCAGTACATCTAGTGGCTATCTGCGCAAACTTCTGGAAATCGAAATATTTTAATCTGAAAATCCGGAATTCCGCGCCCTTTCCTCGCCCCCTTCCTTCCCACTCTTTCCTCTATGCATTCCCCACTGTTGAAGAAACAAAGAGCGGTGGCCGAGTGGTAAAGAGGGGGTGCGACTATGTGAAGTGTGGGTTCGGTTCCGTTTAACGGCACAATTTTTTCGCTTTTCTGATTTAGCTTTTTTTTTAATTTTAAAGTTTTTAAAGGATCACGATAAAGAAGATAAAACAAAATGTCAGACACTATCAAGTTCAATAGAGCCATCAATTTGAAATTCATTTCTGGAGAGCTCGAAAAAGATGTCAAGAAGCACTTGGAAGAAGGAAAGGTTCTCATGATACCACACTTCGATTTTTGATTGTGGATATCATCAATCGAAACAAGATAGATATCAAATTTGCTGCTTCGGATAAATGGATTTGGAAATGGAAACGAGCATTTGGACTATCATTCCCGGAAAATAACGAAGTTCGCAGCGAGTGTCCGGCACAAAAATCGACACCAAATCGAGAAATCCTCCAAAGATTTCGTCAAAGAGACCAATCAAATCCTTTCCATGTATACCAAATCCAACGTCTTCAACGCTGATCAAAGCAGATTTCAGCTGGAGATGAGCAATACAAGAACTTTGGACTTCACAGGATCGAAAGATATTAATTTTGTCATCCAGAATGTGTCTTTCACGACCAATTCTTATACAGTGCTTCCGTTGATTGCTGCCGATGAGACACTTCATCCAAAGTTGTTCGTGACGTTGAAACATAATGGCGGAAAGCTTCCCAAAAAAGGCCACTACAAAGCATCAATTTTTTTTAGAATCAAAGTGAAATCGACAGTGTCAAACCAGCAGCCAATGACTTGGAAGTCCGCATTATCCATCCAGGATGCACGGGATTGGTTCAGCCTTGTGATGTTGGCATTTTTGAAAGATTCAAGATGGAGGAGATTTTCCTATATTTTTCTTGTTCTGGTTATTTAATAAATATAGTTAGTAAAACCTATGTTAATTTTTTCTCGATTTCCAGAAATTTCGGCATTTTGGTTTATCTTTTTTTAAAGCTTTCCATGATCCAATTAAACTTTAAAAAAAGCAAAAGCAGAAAAGCGAAAAAATGTTTCCGTTAAGCGGAACCGAACCCACACTTCATATAGTCACATTCTCCTCTTTACCACTCGGCCACCGCTCCTTGTTTTTTCAACAGTGGGGAATGCATAGAGGAAAGAGAGGGAAGCAAGGGGCGAGGAAAAGGCGCTGAGTTCCGGATTTTCAGATGGAAATATCTCGATTTCCAGAAGTTAGTGCAGATAGTCACTATGTGTACTGAATTCTCCGTAGTCGAAAGTACCTGTGGTCAAATTTTAAAAAAAAGTTAGGAGGATTTTTATTCGAGGTTCCCTTGTGATGTGTCGCGACAAGCAACTATTTAACGACAGAAATGATTTTTAGTCGTTAATGTTTATTTGAAACCTTTCACCCTTTAATAAAATTCATATTTTTTAAGAATAAATAAAAATGCTTTGATAAATTTGTGTATCGATTACATAGTTTCATACCTGTGAAGCTTTAAAAAATGAAGAAATAAAAGGAGGGAAGATTTTCGCATAGGGTTCGTTTGCTGGAGTAGTTTTTGGACTTTATATGAGAATAATTACGGCTAGAAAATGGTTAAATCATATATTTTGGTAAGAACTGCACAGGAAAAACGCGAAATTCTCATGAGTACAGTAGAGAACAGAAACCGTTAAAATTATTAAATAGTTGATTTTTTAAGCTTAAGCTTTAAGGTTTATTTGCTTCGCACTTTGTAAAAGTTCTTGTAAATCGATAAAAGATTCATGTAAATAATTTGTTTATTTTTGAACGATTGTTATTAAGATCTGGAAACAAAAATTGAAACTAGTGATTGACAATAATCCACAAAAGTTGATTGTACTAGACATGTAGGATAACTTAGTTGTTGCGGAGAAAGTGGAGGTTAAAGTTGCAATTGCGGTACAGAATTACATGTTGATTGCATGCTAATCCCATATTTCCATACTTAGCTCTATTGATTTGAAATTGATTCGCATTGTCAATTCAAGATAATTCAATCGAGTTCGCGCGCTTTGCGCACTTCCGCACTACCTAACACGCAGTTTTGCAAGATTTATGGAAGCGAATAAATTAAAGAAATTTTGCATCTTATCACGAATTTTCTGTGTCCTGATCAAACTTTACAAGTTTTTAAACCATTGTTGTGCTAAAACGTGATTGGTGTAAAGTTCAAAATGCTTTAATTAAATTTTGCATTAATTCAGTTTTTACGGGGTTACTAGAATTTTTTACGACTGCGGAAATTATCTTTCGGTTTGGCAGAAAAGTAGTGTAGGTTCGTCGTGTTTTCAGGGTTTTTAGCTGTCAAGCATTTTTGCATGAATATTTTTTTGTATTCTACCATGTACGCTTTCAATATCTTTCTGATTTAATAGCGTCACACTCGTATAATATAATAGTCTTAGACTGTTTTTTAAAATTTATTTTAGAATTAGATTTTGAATTGGTGTGGGCCATTTTCTAGAATCGGTAATCAACAATGAAATCCAGCCTTGTGATAATCAGCTTAACCAGTTTTGCCTACTCCTTCATTATTGCTCAAATATTGTTTTGAAGTCAATAAACATACCGTTTACCACCACGTGGATTACTACCAGTTTCAAAATCTTCTGGCCGAAGAGCTTTGTCAAGATCGCGCTCGTCATCGTCATTTTCCAAATTTGCCATAAATTTGGAGTTTGAACTTGATTCAATTTCTCTAGCGAACCGCTCAGCGCGGGCTCGATCTACTTCTGTTCCTACCACCTCAACGCTGAAATGAGAAAGTGTTTTTGTGAAAATATTTACAAATAACAAACGTTGTGTATTGAGTCATATCTTCTTTGAATGTTGATACAACGTTCATTTTTTCGTTAACGGCGAACATGTCATCGACTGACCATCCAGTACCATTGTGGTTATTACGACGAGACGTTAGAGATCCAACAGTCTGTATGAATTAATGAAGTAATCAACTTATTTGATTTGATTTCGCATACCACAATATCATCTTCGATTGCGCCTCCCAGACAGTCTTCATCTCCTGCATTCCACTCCTGAAGCTCATCGCAATCAGTTGGACCATCTCCATGATACTGCCGATCAGTTACAAACTTACTGACTGAAAAATATTTATTTTAAAGTTTCTTCCGATTTTTCTGATTACTTTGATGATGTTTCTGGTCTTCCTGAGTTACGTAGACAATGTCAACAATATCACAGAAGTTGAAGACCATCTTATCAACAACGTCTGATTTTGTTCTCAATAAATTGTTTTCGTTTTCCTTTGTGATCTCGACGACGCATTGCATCCCAATGGCGAGCTGTAAACTTTCAAGTTTAATATAGGTTAAGCCGAAATAAAATATCTAACCTCTTGAGAAACTGCACTAAGGACGCCAGAATACCGTTTTTTCTCCGTAGTATTGATTAAAATTACACGTCCAATCATATCATTGATGGCGCTCAATACCTCGCTGTTTACTTCAGAAAGACCCGTTGCTTCCGACTAAATAATACAATTTTTTGAAAAAAAGCTTCTCGCTGATTTGATCTCACCATTTCTTATTCGCAAATAACGCAAATAAATAAAAAGAATGCTTTTGATGTAGCAGTCGACGGACAGTCTAGGTACTGGAGAAATGTACCTTAAAAAATATTTTTCCGACGTATAGAGGATGTAATGTTAATGCTAGCAAGAAACGGAAAAACGCCCCATTGGCAACCATTCGTAAAGACAGTGACGAAATACGTTATTTGTCTCGTGCATATGTGTCTAAAGCGTTACAGAAAATGAGGATTTCTCAGAGAGAAACCGCGAAGGGTAGAGCATAACACCTAATTTACCGGGGAAAATTGCAATACTTTGATGATTTCGGAAATAGCCAAGAAATACTAAGTTTCAGCAACTTTTCGGCGTACGCACAAGGTAAATATAGAAATTCGGCACATTTTGGATGCTCCATGGAGCCTGCAACTAAAAAAATAACGAGCATTTCTTAGACGGAGTCCCACAGAATGGGGATAAAAAAGATCGAATGCATGAACCAAAGCGAGGCAAAGGATATAAGGGCAAGTTTTGCTCAGTATTAAAAAGCTGCGAACAGTCCATGCTCCTTATCGCTACCCGCTTTTTACCGACTTTTTGGTTTCAGTATTGCAGCCATTTCTGGTGGTTTCTATGATGTTTAGAAAATTAAGAATGGCGTAACATGATGAGCACGAATGACTCATGATGATGGAAACAAACGATAAGAATTCCTAAATACCTTATCGTTTTTGCTTTTGGCATATAATATGCAGTAATGGCATCAGTGATGACTAAGCCACCGATGCGCTAAAAGATAATTGAATTTTTAAAATAATCAATTTAAAATTGAGAGCTCACAAAAATTATATGTAACGTAAATGTTTCGCAGGAGAATAGAAATCTGAATGAAATAGTTATTTTCGAAATTCCCTTTTGCAAAGGAACATCTGATTACAAGAAAAATTCGCAAAATGGAACAGCAACCCAGTTGGAAATAACGGAGATTGGGCAAAATATGTCCGAGTCAGAAGAGAGAATAGAGAAAGAAAAGAAAACGCACATGCGGTAAATGACGCACAGATTTCCGTCGCGCTGCCGACGGGGCATTACAGACTCCGCCCATCGCAAGAGTACACCCGCAGCTTCGCAAGTACGCGGCATGCACTTTGCATAAAATGTATTACTAAGAAATCGATATTGAAACTAGAGAGACTTCTAAGCTTATGGAATAATTCTGACTGGGAAAACATATTTAGGGAAACTCAGTGTGGAAAACAAATATTTGTTAATATAACAAGCTTAGAATACTATGCAGAAAACAGGTTAAAGTATATACCGGCGCGGCTTTCATATTTAAATTATCTGGATCGCAGCCCAAAGCTAAAACCAGGAAGGTTCTCCGACCCAATTTTCTCACAAAACTCTGCGTGGACATACTGCCTTCTGTAATATTAAAACCCTACTTGAGAAATTAAAATTGTCATAATTTGGCGGTACCGGTGGCGCTTTAGGTGCAAGGGTTGTGCGGAGCAGACATTTTGTTCATTTTCGAAATGTGGGAATATTCCAAAGATATTTTAGGAATTTTCGGAACTTGTTTCGAAAATATGATATTTTAGAGTTCTTTTTTTCGAAGAAATCTCTTTTTCTTTTACGTTTATTCATTTCAAAAGATACGAGCAATCAGAAAACATAATTATTTCGATAAAAACAAAAAAAATCAAAGAAAACATTTAATAGTTCACTTGTTGAATGATTCTTTTTAAAAACACTAAAATATAGCATTTCTCCTAAAAAACGTTTCCGTTGCCATTGAGAATCGTCAGAATCGTGGAGAAGGCTCTTCTTTGTATCTCACGTTAGTGGCGAGTGAACAAAAGTGCAGTGTTTGCAACAACAAGTGTACGAAACACGTATTGACTACTTGGTCGATTCCAATACTCAATAGGAGAGATTCCAGTATCCGTCGGCAGAGAGAACTATTGTACATGCTCCTGGAAAAATTGAAATTTAAAAATTAGATTGTAAGATGACTAAAGTAGCTTTCTGGTTCAGTGGCCACTTCTGAATAGTGAAAGTCTTACTCTAATATTTTCTACGTTTGATACATTTAGAAACAGAGAATATGGATTTCAGTATTAGACATTTTCGCGACGAGTTCATTCGTTCTAGCATTCGCAGTACCGTCTAGAACACATGCTCGAATTTCTCCTAACAATAAGATACCAAACGAGTCGAGAGCATAATTCATTTTGTCGACAAAAAATCTTCCAGTGTACGACTTTGTACGAATATTGTTAGCCTTCACAACTCGGTAAATCGTTGATTTTTCTTTCAAAAAGTGGACGATGAGAGCGAAGTACGCAGCTATGATTTGCAACAAGTTTTAGAACCTTGGATGTTTAAAAAAGTATACAGGTAGTGAAGCAGACGCGAGGAGTTGGAAAACGGCTCGATGAATTTCTTTTGATTTCCCACCATTATCTGCAAACTATCTAAAACGCTTATCAATTATCCGAAGCTTTTTTTGGGTTCGTGTTCGTCCTCATCAGCTTTTGTCACGGACCCGGATGCAGCCAGCCTGAAATTTAAAATGGTATATTACTCATAAAGACAGTATGGCCAAAATATCTGCATTGAAGAAACTGGAAAAATGTACAAAACTTTTTGATATTTAAGCAGAAAGTTAATAAGACAACAGAAAAATAAATGAAATTACAACATTGTCTCATTGAATTTAGATGTCTTTTTTTTAAACCTTAAATGAAATCTATAAACAGTGGAATGCAGGGATTCCAGCGATAGTTTCTCTTATTCTTCCAACAAGACTATTTTTAATTATTCCAAAATTTGATGAGAATCTTCCAGAGCCATTGATTGAAGTGTTTTACGTAAATCCGTAGGTATGAAGAAAAAAGCGCGTATATTTGCGTTTTGGAGAGGCATAGATGGGAATGTGGAAAAGGTGGTGCGTTATTGCCAACCTGGAAGGTCACGTACCTTCCTAACGTGCATGTTTTAGATCCGGACTCGATGCAAGTCACCCAAATTTGTCAATGAACATCGGGAAATTGCCTACAACCACAAATCGATAGAGGATCTCTTTGATCTCTCTTCTCACGATTTCTTTGACAGTTTTCTCTCTCGACTGATCTTGCTCCTTCCGGATGTAACAGGGGATAGCCACTTTTGAGACGCCGCGACATAGACGTGGTCCGCCCCTTTCGTTTACAGGCGTTGACAGCAGTGCGTGCCTTCGTGAATTCCAAGGTGTTTAGAAATAATGTGGTGGGGCTTCTTTTATGACCGCAGGTTGACCGTGGCACCGTGGCGCACAGATGTGTCCACTTACTTCTGCAAATCTGAAACAAATAGTATACACGCGTAAAAAAAGAAAAACACTAGAAAAAATGAATAAAAATAATTTGAAATTGCATGATCAGAAAAAAAAGCGCCAGCGCCCAAACTGCTGACGCAGAAATCGTACAAAAAAAATTTTGAAAATAAAAGGTAATTGTTGACTGTAATCTGAAATAATTGCGTCTAATTCCGATTAATTGTTTTTTTGGAAAAATGAGTTTTTGGATAAATTCTGAAGAACTAGAAAACAGTAAAAGTGTATCGATAAATGAATGAATGAATAAAAAAAATGAATAAACCCTACAACATGAACAAGTTGATTTTTGTAATGCGAACCTCATTTTCATTGCGATGAAAATAAAGAATAATTTCAGTTATTCCGACTGTGATTTGACTGTTTTCACCGTTATTCATGACCCATGGTGTTATCTTAAATGAAAAAATAATTAGCCATTAGGCCGCGTTCAAAGTTGATTTCCAGGAGAAATTTCCTGGAAACGTTTTTCTAGGAAAAACTGCCATTTTTCTTCCAGATTTTCCGGAAACTGTCGCAACGACTGTTACCGTAGTTTGCCTCTTCCCTTCGAGACCACCGACCGTCGCACGATTTACGGCTCTTTTAAAGCAATTCTTTCAAGTTTTTAAACTTTTTTTCGCTATATTCGGCTTTTTTTTTCTGAATAATTCTCCTCAAATGATGGATTCTGACGGAGAAATCGTTGAAAATCTCGAAAAAAGAAGCAAACTACGGTAACACTCATTGTGACAGTTTCCGGAAAATCTGAAAAAAAATGGCAGCTTTGGACAACTTTTTCCAGGAAATTTCTCCTGGAAATCAACTTTGAACGCGGCATTAATTGTCTCTTTCTTCCTTTACTTATCCACATTTCTAGCTTCTTTGCTCCCCCTATTCTAGTTTTGGGTTTGTTTGGGGCCTAAAATGCCTGAAAAAATCATCTCGCTGAACCGTTTCCTCCATTGTTCTCCAACTACATAGCCTTTCGGTGTTTTTCTTGCCACAACATTTGTCTCTAAACGAATAGTGCTGTCGACACGACGTTGCTCACCCGCTTCTTCTGTGCCTTCTTTAGCCACTGCTTCACCGGTAGAAATAGTCGGTCGACGTGACAGCAAATTTACTTCAGCGTTTCCCGCTAGTGTAGGTCTTATACACGACGATACACGACGGCAACGCAAAAATCATAGAAAAATTTCAATCACTTGAAACATCTTTTTTGCGCAGTTCTCTTCTCCAAATTCACTTCGAACGCAGCATAATGCACTCGTATACATTAAATTGGTCGCCACTCAGCGAGGATACAGTTTTTCGGAAGAGAAGGTGAAGGGTCTTTGATTTTATTGCCATTAACACTAAGCATATGGGTATAGATGACCATTACATGATTCCCTGGGGGATTCAATGAGCAGATGCTCATGTGATACAGTGCTGGCCAAAAAGGCATTAATAATCAGTTTTTTCAAGATCACTTGGCTCATAGGTGAAGTGCGGTCATGAAATTTTTTTTTGCATGTTTTTGAAGGTTCAAAATTTTTGAAGGTTTTTTGAAGGTTTTTGAAGGTAACTAAGTAAGTAAGTATGTTTTTAAAGGTAAATCACGTTAACTGAAACTTTGATTTCGACAAAAAATGCAAATTTTGAAAAATTATAACAATTTATTCGAAAATTGGAAAAACAAAGAAAATGACAATCTGTGAAGAATGAAATAGGGAAGCTCCGATTGGCAAGTCAATGGTCAGGAAATTATTAAAAATTATTTAATATTTTGTGGCAAGACCTTTTGCATCAATTACTGCCTGGCAACGACGCGGCATGGAATCCAGTAGAGCATCCACGACGGAGGGTGGGATAGCCTTCCATGCAGCCTCCAATTTTTGAATAAATTGCTATAATTTTTCAAAATTTACATTTTTTGTCGAAGTCAAAGTTTCAGTTAGCATGATTTACCTTCAAAAACATATTAAAAAAATTTCATGACCGCACTTCATCTGTGAGCCAAATAATCCCGAAAAAACTGATTATTAATGCCTTTTTGGCCAGCACTGTATATCAGATAATTCACATGCTTACAGAACATCGTAGTTTGTGTCAGCCCTTATTAAGAGGAATGGCTAATTTGCTAGAAGTTTCAACTGTATGCGGCAATCTTTCGTTTTCATCTGGAGAGGCTATCGTTCAGTTCTCCTTCAGACTACGGCGTGCCGCGAGAAAGTGTTCACAATTAGCGATTGACCTCGAAATGATAATAGTAGTTTCCGTCAGTTTTGAGGAAGGAGTCGCCACTTGAATCCTTTTTTCATCTGACATCGGAATCCTCTTCGCATTCTCTACGCGAAAAGTCTACTCTCTTCAGAATAATGCAACCAGCATATTAATGTCATTTGAATTACGCTGATCCCCCCCCCATATAAATGCGATTTTTCTTATCAATATTATACTAATATCAGATCTTTCATGCTCTTTTCGATTTTCTAAATTTTTCTAAATTTTTGACGAAGAAGACAATTCAATTATCCGATACTGCCAATCTTCCCATGAGTGTAGCCTAGACTTCTCATAAACCTATGCCGAGCTATCCACAAATGTTGACCAAACTTCTTACAAGTCTGCGTCAAACAGTGAGTAACAACAATTCTAGGACAAAAATTGAAGTCACGAGATCAAACTCCCTCAAATCTCGACCAAACTTCCCGCAAATGTTGACCAAACTATCCACAAATGCTGGGCAAACTTCTCAGAAGTTTGTGTAAAATATTAAGTAACCACAATATTAGGCGAAAATTTGAAAAGTCATGGGACCAAATGTCTCACAAGTCTAAACCAAATTTTCCACAAACCTCGGTCAAAATTCACACGAATGTTGGCCAAACTTCTCACAAGTTTGTGTCAAACAGTTAGTAGCAACAATTATAGACCAAAAATTGAAAAGTCACAAGACCAAATATCTCACAAGTCTAGACCAAATTTCCTGCAAATCTCAGCCAAATTTTCCACAAATCTCTGCCAAAATTCACACGAATGTTGGCAAAACTTCTCACAAGTCTGTGTCAAGCAGTGAGTAACAGCAATAATAGACCAAAAATTGAAAAATTACAAGACCAAATATCTCACAAGTCTAGACCAAATTTCTCTCAAGTCTAGACCAAACTTCCTACAAATCTCGGCCAAATTTTCCACAAATGTTGGCAAAACTTCTCACAAGTCTGTGTCAAGCAGTGAGTAACAACAATTATAGACCAAAAATTGAAAAATTACAAGACTAAATATCTCACAAGTCTAAACCAAACTTCCCACAAATCTCGGCCAAACTTTCTACAAATCTTGACCAAACTTTCCACAAATCTCTGCCAAAATTCACACGAATGTTGGCAAAACTTCTCACAAGTCTGTGTCAAGCAGTGAGTAACAACAATTATAGACCAAAAATTGAAAAATTACAAGATCAAATGTCTTTAAAGTCTAGACCAAACTTCTCACAAATCTTGACCAAAATTCATACGAATGTACGCCAAACTTTCTGCAAGTGTAGGAGAAACTACCCACAACTCTAGACCAAAAGCCACAAGAGTAGGCGAAACTTCTCATCAGTCGACGACTCCCCCACAAAAGTAGGCGCGACGTCTCACAAATCTAGAGCAAACTATGAGAAACCGTAAGTGTAGAGAAAGTTCTCCACAAATAAGCCAAGCTTTAGTTTAGTTTAGAGACCTTAGTTGGTAAAGCACTTTGCAAGAGTAAGCCAAGCCAACCACAGCACAAGCACAAGCTTACGACAGGATATCGCCAAAATTAAAGGGACATTTGTGCTAGACCACACCGTTTTGTAGAGACAGAAAAAAACATTTCATAAAAGTTTGCTAATGGTTTACACATTTTGCCCGGTTTTCCTCGGAGCATAGCTTCAAAAGCACGGTGGGGAGAGCCCCGGACATGCTCAGATTGCTAGTCGGATTCAAGCAGTGTTTGCTTTTCCATATTCGATACTTTGTTGCGCATTTTCATCGTGCCTACCGTATTCAGATGGAGCTTCTCCCCAACTTCAGCCCTCTCCCCCCCCCGCCCGCCCTTCTGAGAAATGGAGTCTTCAATCGGTATCGGCTCATCATGTGAATAGAGGTCGGAGACGTGGTTTATACGCGCAAAACAGTTTCTTGTTCTTCGTTTCGTTTCGCGAATATTACAATTAACACATGAAATGACCTCCTCCTCCTCTCCTTCGTTTTCTTTGCATTCACGCCGCTTCCCCCCCCCCCCATCCCACCCGTGCGTTCTTTCCTTCGTTCACCAATTGTTGTCCGATTCGGAATCTGATTTCTTCCGTTCCATTCGACGCAATTTGCGAAACAAAACACGCTCAATTATGTCGTCAACCGGCTGTTTATTTATCACTTGCCGTTCTTGCATCTCATAATCGCTCGCATTGTTTTCCAAATTACATTCCAATGATTCTTTATTTCTGAATTGGAAAAGCAGTATAAGACAGCACGAAACATGAAACGAAATGGCCATTCGGCGTTCGCCCCGTTTCTTCAGATCAAGTTGTATAATAGAGGAGCATGCCACTCTATTAACCTTCCCTTCCCCCCCTCTACATGCTCTTTCGTACCGGCTAACATTTTCGAAAGTTTCGTTGCACCGCATTTTCTAAAATTTTTCTAAAATTAAAATGTTTTGCTAGTATCGAAATCAAAAGGCAACACTAGTCCGATAGCACAAGCGCAATAATTATAGGTGCCTTTCTATTAGAGTTTGGATATTTACGTACACATTTCCTTTCTTTCTAAATTTACAAAAGTAGAACTCAAAAATACTGAATTTGCGTTAAAAAAGTAGCAAAAAACCCGTTAACCGCTCACGTAACATAGCGCTGAGACGGGCGTGGTGCCCAGTGTGTGAGCGGATTGCGCCTCCTTTGTGCAGCACTCATCAAAGGTATAGAAACATCATATCATTCCCTTTTTCTTGAGGGTTCCGGGTTTTGAATCCCTGCGATTCCACCAGTGGGTAAAAATTGTGATAAACTTGGTTAAGATTTGTGAGTGTTTAAAGTTTGGTCTAGATTTGTGGTAAACTTGGTCAACAATTGTGAGCATTCAAAGTTTGGTCCAGATTTGTGATAAACTTGGTTAAGATTTGTGAGTGTTTAAAGTTTGGTCTAGATTTGTGGTAAACTTGGTCAACAATTGTGAGCATTCAAAGTTTGGTCCAGATTTGTGATAAACTTGGTTAAGATTTGTGAGTGTTTAAAGTTTGGTCTAGATTTGTGGTAAACTTGGTCAACAATTGTGAGCATTCAAAGTTTGGTCTAGATTTGTGGTAAACTTGGTCAACAATTGTGACCGTTCAAAGCTTGGTCTAGATTTGTGGTAAACTTGGTCAACAATTGTGAGCATTCAAAGTTTGGTCTAGATTTGTGGTAAACTTGTTCAACAATTGTGAGCGTTCAAAGTTTGGTCTAGATTTGTGATAAACTTGGTCAAGATTTGTGAGTGTTCCAAGTTTGTTCTAGATTTGTGGTAAACTTGTTCAACAATTGTGAGCATTCAAAGTTTTGCCAATACTTGTGGTACAGAGTGCGGCAAAAGTACTGCATCCGAAAAAAAATGGTATAACTTCCCAAAAAAAATCGAATAAACTTCAAAGTTTAACAGAAGTTTATCAGAATAACAAATAACAAAATTAAATTATAATTTTTCGATTCTCGCATCTCTATTCTTGATGACCTCTCCCAATCATTTCGGGTATTCATTGATGGTGACACGGAGGTAGTCCGGCGACAGATTGTCCCAAGTCTTTTTCAGATTCTGAGCTCGAATCCTCGCTTGAAGAGTCAGAAGAGTCCAATACGGAATAGTTCATTGGATTGAGATCAGGAAGAGAAAGCCTGCCTTGAGACCTGCCTATTTCCTTACAATTAGATGAAACTCGCAAAATTCGCTTCGCAACACTGCGCAACTCCGTTCTACCAGAAAGTCCAATATTGCGATCCAAAGTGAGATTGGAACCAGCAAAACATAACTTTCCCAAAATTTCATTGAGATAGAAATCATAGTTCACTTTCATACCTGGTTCCATAAAAACCAAAGGTGTCTTTCCATTGGATGTGATTCCTCCAAAAACGATGATTTGTTGTGGATGGGCAGCACGGTGAATATGCCTTCCTTTGCCGTTGGCTTCCCGAGGATCTCAGGCAAGTACACGATGTTTTTGGAATCTGAATTTCGCTTCCAAATTGAATATGTAGCTTCTCATCGATGAGCACTGTCACCAAGTGCGTGCCGGCAAGAAGCGCCTTGCATTTTTGGAGTAGGACGAGTTTGCTTGGATACAAAAGAATCGCAATTTTTCGACGACGATATAGCTTCAATTCTAACACATTTTTGATAACTGCACTCACAGTTCGGTCACTTTTTCTGCATTCTTCCGCCATCTGGCGCATGCTTCTGAGAGGATTGCGTCTGATCCTTTCCCGAATCGCTTTGACTCGCTCTAAAGGGATGGAAGTCCTCGATCGGCCGCTTCTGGTTCGATCAGTGGCATCCCATAACGTTTGATGGTCCTCCAGAGAGTAACTTTCCAAATTCCGAGAGCTCAACGGATCTCACCAATTGTCTTGCCTTGCTTGTGCCGAGCGATGCAGATGAAGATCGGTGCATAGAACGACCAGTGATTACTGTAAAAACTGAGATTGAAACATGGAAATTTGCAAATCGACAAGTGACAAAACGCAGCACGAAAAATGCGCCAACACGCGCCACCCTGCATCAAAGTTGGGTTACAGTACTTTGGAAAATTGGATTGGTCAAGATTTGTGAGCGTTCAAAGTTTGACCAATCCTTGAGGAGTTTTGCTGAATTTATAACAAATAGCAGAGGGCAGTGCACCGTTAAAGGACTTTGGAGTTTCGAGCATCGGAAAAGTGAAAAGAATTCAGCGCAGGTTCAAGGACACCCCGAAAATGAGTATTCCTCATTGGCCGTCCCTACAGACTCCTCCCTCCATTGCTTCCGGCAACTCGCAATTCAACTCGTTCTCACCTCTTCGCGTTCCGAATTCTTGATCAAACCTAATCCTCCCATGCCCTCAATTAACCTAGGCGCCAGGTCTTCCTCAACCAAAGTGGCAAGGTGTTGTGATCGGGACACCAGATAAGAAGCAGTTGATTGATCAATCAGTGTCCGCACACGCAAATGGCTGAGTGAGCGCCACTCGTCCAAGCCAATGGATGGCCGTCGAGAACCGACGGCATCCAAAATTGAAGAACACCGTTCGTCGTCAGTCATATTTGTCTAGTTTTAGTATCAGTGAGAAACGAACGAGAAACGCGTCCAAACAGTGGTATTTAGGTCAATTATTCAATATATCCGTCCGGTCGAGGCACACTGTTCCCCATCTGTTGCAATTCTCTCAACGTGCCGCCGTTGTCTGACAGCCTCCGTGCCTTGATGCACTATCCCTTCTTTATTTATCATATTGTTTATCATTTTGTCTCTTTCTTGGTATCCATCTTCGTACTTTTCATTTTCGTTATTCGGTACCAGCCACCTTCTTTCTCCAACTCTTTCTTATCTTCTGTTTGATTGACGACGTGGCAACATGTACTCTCTTACGTCTTCTTCTTTTTCTTCTTCTTCTTCTTTTCACTTCTATTCCTCTAATTACTTTTCTGAATTTTATGAATCATCCCTTTTTTATAACTTCATTGATATTCACCTCCTGCTTCCCACCTTTTTGTTTTATGTTTCCTTCGTTTTATCTGCATGGGAACACTCAAATAATCATTATCACTACTCCCCCCCCCCCCTCCCCTCCACCACGTCTTCATACCCCACTACCCCACAACCACCGCCAAATCAAGCGTCGTTGTCCCCTCCACTTCAAAAGCCCTCCGCAATTATTCATCTTTCCAGATGTCTTCATACTTCGGCGCCACTGCTGGCGCCTTGGGTTCCGATCCGATATCGAAGCAGAGTCCCGCTGCGATCAGATTTCAGCGGAAATCGTCTTCCGGTGCTGCGCCGGTGAGTTCGTGGGATCACTTTTTGCAAAAGTGCAAAAAATAGAAATGTCAATTATCATTTTCCTTCGAAGACACCCTTCTTCGGGTCGCCCACGGGCCGATTAGTATCTCCTTTCCTTTCAAAACTAGAACAATGGCTAGAAAAACGCCGCAAATCGTAGCTCTCAGAGTATTTTTTAATTTTTAAAGAATGTTGATAGAAATAAAACAAAAGACCATGTGGCCAACCGGCTGGAAGTACTTGAAAAGTCTTCAATTCTCTTCCATTTTATTGATTCTATTTCTCATAGAGATCTGCAATTTTATATAGTTTTCTAGCTGAAATCTTTGATTCTAAAGAAAACTGTGAGCCGGTCTGAAGCCGATCTTTAAGGCTTTGTCAGGCCTGGTATCATAGCAATTTAATACTATTTAAGATCGCTGCCAAACTGATGGATACAGAGCCTGAAAACAAGGGTCCCTCTTAGTATTATAGTCCATCCCGACAGGCTTCCGCGCAGCATATATCATTGGAATGAAACATTGGAATTGCGCCATGGATCAAATGATCCACGGGGAAGCGCATGTGATACCTCGCGCGTCACCGCGTCATTGTTAAAGAAGGGAAGGCATATCCGCATTTCACTTTCTGATTGCTCAGCACTTGATAAGAGTTTCAGTGAACTGTCGTAAAGTCTGGCGCATTTTGTGCTTACACTCTTTGCCCAATATTATACGCAAAACCTCACCGAACGATAAGAGGTATCACATTCTTAAAACAAAGCAAAACGTTCCCTCAAATGTTAAGTATCATCTATATTTTAAACTTCCATTTCCCATTTTTTCAATTGAAATACGGTAGCTTAAGGCTAAAGTGAACTGGATGAGCAGAGGCTCTCAAGAATTGTGTGTCGAACTTGTCAGAAATCGAATCGTCTTCAGGAGCAGTGTAGTTATTACAGCGATTTCTTCTATTTTTTCCCATTTTTAATGATTATTCCGCATTGATTCTCGGAATAATTAAAGTAGAGCTCCACCTCAACCGACTAAATCGGGAAGGGGTGCGTACTTAGACAAATGAGACGTGGGAGGTTAAATTTGAAAACACATCCGTTAAGCCTAAGCCTAAGCCGTATCCTAAGCGGGAACTTAAGCCTAAGCCAAATCCTAAGGCTAAGCATAAGCCTATGTCTAAGCCTAAACCTAAGCCTAAGGTAAAGCCTTAGCCTAAGCATAGTTCAAAGCATAAGCCTAAGGCTAAGCCTAAGCCTAAGCCTACCCTTAAGCGCTTACATATGGAAGCAACAGATATGGCTACCAATATTTAATGGTTTTTCTGCATTATCGTGCATTCCATTCTTAATTATCATATGGAAAACTGATGTGGAGAGGGGGGGGAGAGTGATTGTTGAATTCGTAAAGTGCGTTGATCTCTGATTTAATCAATTGCACGCGACGAATCAAGTTGCTACCAAAACGCTCCAGCAGGCGCGCTTTGAATACCTCATTTTGCACACTCCTCTCGGAAAAAAACGCAGCATTTTTTTTCCCGAGAATCCCACACAGCGTCCGTCATTGAACTGATGACCGTTCGTCCGGCCATTTCGCCTTTCTCCCTTCATTTTCTTGTTCCTTTTTATCGCTTGTCCCCTTATGTCGCTATCATATGCCTCCGTTTCTTTTTCAAGCTGGTTTAGCCGTTCGAAAAATGGCAAAATGAGTGAAAAACGATGATGACACCTCGTCGCCAAAAAAACGTGTTCAACACTGTTACTCTGCCGCTTTCCCTTTTGCTTTTTGCTGCTATTTGCATGCTTTTTTGTGTGTATTATATAGCCGTCAAACTGTGCGGAACTCTGATTCAAATGTGCTCTGCTTAGAATATGATGGTCTCGCCACGAAAGTCGTGTCGATTTACGAGACCGCGCGTTTTTATTGACTGCTGCTCGCCGAATTTTCCAAAATTCCAGCCTTTTCCCCTCGTTATTTTTCGTGTTCATAGTCATAGATATATATGAGAATTTCTTTTTAATTGCTGAAATTTGTGAAGATGGCACTAACTCCCTTTAATTTAGTCATTTTCTAGAGAAATCTAAATCGTGGCGAGACCATTATTTCTTAGAGTGACCGACTGCTTGACGTTTCTCTAATACTGTGTTTCAAGCTGGAAGTCGCAGCAAAGTGTTCTTCGATTCGCTTTTCTTTCGTGGCGAGACCCTCGAAAAACTAACAAAATCTGTGAGGCGAAGTCTGCAAATCTTGAAGAGAAAACCAAATTTTAAGCAAAATTACGGGTCCCGCCGCGAACGCAAAGCAAATTTTGCGACTTTTCGAGCACCTTTGAGCGCAGAAAAAACTTTTTATCTCCTCCACCCGTTCAGCAGACATTTTCAGTGGAAACCGCGCCAAAGTACAGGGAAGCACAGGCGCATGGAAATTCCAGCAATTTTCAGCCGCCACCGGGATAGAGCCCCATCAATTTTGTATATTTTAAGCTATATTTCATCTAGGATTTTTTCAAATCTTTACGTAAATTTCATTTTCAAAGATGTGTAGTCCCCTAATACTCTAATAGAAGGGCAGTGTTTTGATTCTCCGCATAAGTGTCAAAATGGTTTCAGCGTGCGAAGGAAGCTGTGCGAATACAATGTAGCTCAACGCTTCCTTTCTCTATGGGAATCCACAATGCACGTTGCCTTTGTACTCTGCCACTCTATTAGAGTATATCCAATAAACGGTAGTTCTAGGTTTGCGTTTTGGGGAACTGTTGTCTAGCATCTGCGATGGAAATGAAAGAATGAATCAAGATTACGTGGACTATTTTAAAGGCATTAAAGTGTTTGTGCTATGGGCGGAATTGGGCGGAACTGGGCGGAATCGGGCCGACACTTTACCGCCTTCATAATGGAAGTTATGGCTGGAAAATTGTAGATCTCAAAGCATTTTAGAAAAAATCGTTTTAAATTATAGCTGAGCAGCGAACTACAACCACTCAGATAGCTGTGGTGGTGCTCCTGATAAGCCGGCCCGCTTCTGCCCGCAGGTGTGCTGCTCTCTGCTTTATCTTCGACGCAGAAAGCAGGAATGTTCTGGAATTCATAGGTTCTTCGTCTGAATCCATTCGGAGCACTTGAGCAGCGTCACTGCCTGCCTCAAAAGGGCGGGGTCGCTGCGACGTCGTTTGTTTTTTCGATGAGAACCGTCAAACTTTTTTTGGGATTTCCAACTGAACTTTCGCATTTCTTCGCACAATTCCCTCCGTCGCCCATCTGTTTATCACTGTTCCGCCGCCCGCCGTCTCCCGTTGAAAAATGGGGTCAAGACCGTTTAATCAGCGTCTGTCGCCCGTCGTCGTTTCCGTTAGTCCTCGTCATCTATATACATACATACGTATATATATATATGATAGGCGATACACGGCGCTGAGAAACCGGAATGAACCGTCTTCACGCAATTAATAGCGCACCTCTAATAGAACGGCAAAGAACGAAACATTGATTTTCGAATAGGTAGATGCACTCTAATTGTGAGGCACTTCTTTCAAAAAAAATGATGAAATTCAATGTGGGGAAGATGCTTTTGAATAGCAAGATTCTCCGTGCGCTTTTCTGCATTTTCTAATTGCTTAAAGAGAAAAAGAAAGAGAAATTTTGAAAATAGTCGAAATAGAAATGAACCGATTTTTCAGCCGGTTCCACCGCCGTCCGTACCACCGCCGGAGAGCAGCGCCGACGAAGAGGAGCCGCGCAGCAGCTCAAACGCCAATAATTATTCATCGAACTCAACGGTAGCGGCGCCGGCACGAGAGCCAACTACAGTCTCCACAATAAAAGTGAGCAATTGGGAGGGAAGCGGCCCCGGCAGAGCTCCGCCTAACCGTAACCGTTTCAGAGAGAAGACAAAGAGAAGCGGCAAAAAGAGCGAATGGAACGCGAACGAAAGGAGCTGGAGGAAAAACGGGTGAAGGAAATTGAAATGAAGAAAGAAGGGAATCACACTGGCCACACGACACTCGGAGAACGCGCCAGTTATGTGGAGGAGCCGCCGTCCACAACAACCACGTTGGATCGAAGAGATCGGAAAGCTGAGAAAGCACTGGCGAGTTTGAATCTTTGATGTCGCGTTCAAAGTTGATTTCCAGGAGAAATTTCCTGGAAAAACGCTGTCATTTTTTTCCAGATTTTCCGGAAACTGTCGCAACGAGCGTTACCGTAGTTTGCCTCTTTTTTCGAGATCATCAACGATTTCACTGTCAAAATCCACTATTTGAGGAGAAATATTCAGAAAAAAACAGCCGAATATAGCGAAAAAAAGTAAAAAAAAAAACTGGAAAAAATTGCGTTAAAAAAGAGCCGTAAATCGTGCAACGGTCGGTGGTCTCGAAAGGAAGATGCAAACTACGGTAACACTCGTTGCGATAGCTTCCGGAAAATCTGGAAAAAATGGCAGCTTTGGACAGCTTTTTTCCAGGAAATTTCTCCTGGAAATAAACTTTGAACGCGGCACAAAAAAAACGTTTTAATCAAATCTCTTGAATTAACATTTAAAAAAAGAAATTAAAAATATGAAACAATCGATAATCAAAACAAGATTGTTTGAAATGCGAAAACAATAACAACTGACGTTATCACAGGCGGAGCAAAACAAGTGCGTTAGCGCGCATTTACATTATCTTTTAGAATTTTTAGAAGAGGCAAACTACGGTAACTCTCGTTGCGACAGTTTCCGGAAAATCTGGAAAAAATGGCAGCTTTGGACAGCTTTTTTCCAGGAAATTTCTTCTGGAAATCAATTTTGAACGCGTCATGTAGACATAAAATTAAAAAAATTAGATGACACAACGCTTTAAAAGGCCTAGTAAGGGCGTTCAAGGCTTTGCAAGGCCTGACAGAGCCTTGAATGCCCTTAAAAGGCCCTTACCAAGCTTAAAAGGGCCTGACGAGGACTGACTGGGCCTTGAAGGGTCTTACCAGGCGGGCCTTACGTTTCTATCCGTAAATCGAAGAGTGGAAGGTTGCTGAAACACTGAGCAGGCGCATAATTATCTTTAAAATAAGAATTTTTGTCAGAGAATTATTGAAATTATGGGTTGATAACAGGTTTCAGTGATGAAGTCTTGAATTCGGATAGATAAATGCTTTATTTGGCTGGAAATCTCTGAAAAGAAAAAAAACTGCAAGTATCTAAGTTCTATAATTATCAGTTTTATTTGCAGGTTCGCCGCATTACAAACGAAATGCAATTGGCGACATACGTTCAACAAGTTGACCTGTCCACTGTAAAACAGCCAGTTGGCGCCTACACTCAGGGTGTCTTTAGAATAAGAATGCTCCGATTCGCGGAGGCGATTCTGCGACGCACCTTCTGGGCGTTGGGAAAATTCGTTGCCAATCATAAGATAGTGTCAATATTCGTGGCTCTCGCGTGTTTCGCCACAGCATTCATCTTGCCAGTGCTGCACAAGGATCACCTGTTCATTGATCTGCCGTTCTCTCATATTCTCGGAGCCGACAGCGACGTCATCTCAAATGGAATCGGAATGACACTCAAGAGCCAGGAGTTCAATTCGTCGAATCCGGCGTTTTCGTGCATGAAGTGGCGGGACAACAATCATTTCGCCGTTTTACTCAAGACATTGTAAGCGTCGCTAATCGACATTTAGATCATGAGCTTTTGCAGGACGGTGCGGGACTCCATTCTCCGGAAGGACGCTGTTCTAGCATACATGGCCCTCAAAAAGAAGCTCGACCATTTTCCAGTTGAGAAGAGGGAATTTATGGTGCAATGCTCTACGGAGTGCGAAACCGATAAAGACATGGTGGACAGAATCATCAGAAAGAGCCCGCAAGTGGCTCTGACGTATCCAGAGACATTCGTAAGCATGAGCAAAGATTCCACCAACCTGACGCGCGTCTATCTTGGAGCAGCTATAGGAGGAGTGGAGACGGATACGGACGGTGCAATCTCAAAGGCTTCCTCGCTTTTGATGAACTTTGAGCTGAAGAGTGATTTGACTGGAAAAGAGCACAACTCGTGGCATCGGCACTTCGAGGAGCAGGTACGCAACTACCTCGTAGACTTATGCATGTCTCAGGGTTCAGACTAAATTGACGGCGGCGCCCAATATTTCGCTCATGTCCTGGTCTCCGGAAACATTTAAGGACACTGTAGTGGCTTCACTCAAAGATCAATATTGGTAAGGCTATGTATAATCTGGAAGTCTTGCTAAAAATATGCTCAAGCTGTCTGGAAGAAGAAGCGGTTCGGTTGATTTTCGTGAATTTTTGCGTTTCTTTTCCAGTTTTTTGAAAAATTTCCAGCGTCGAATGTGTGGAAAAGCTGACATTTTCAGATGCAGTTGTTGTATATCTTTTACTGCTCAAAAAACGCCGCAAATAGTAGATCTCGGTCCGCTTCAAGAGTGCAAGTGAAATTCTGAATCGATTCGATTTTAAGACAGTGTCACTTAAGAGCTTTTAACTCGCCGAGCTCCTCAATTTGCGACAATTTTGCACATATTAAGTTGAGGAATAAGTTCGTAGAGTTGTTTTCCACGAAGATTTATTTGAACATCGAATAAAGATGACTAAGGATTGTCTTTTGATCACAGCTCATTTTTTCGGCCAATTCACGACTTGTTTGGCGATCATGTTCCTTCAATAGTGCCTCCTTCAGATGCTCTTCGTCTAATTCTGCAGGTCCTCCGCTTCGAGGCGTGTCTTCAAGATTAAAGTCGCCATTTTTGAATTTTGCGAACCATTTTTGTGCAGTAGACACGCTTAAGACACACACACACACTTTTTGCTTTCTATGAAAAGCGAAGAAGAGCAGATGTCGAAAATGCTGATTTTTGCCTCCTGGATAGTTCATTTCTAAGCCTGAAAAATGATGAAAAATTAAAATTTCAGAACAAACTAAGAACACTGTTCTGTAGAGCAGAAAAAGCGCTATCAGATAAATATATACACTTTGCCAAACAACAAGAAAATTGTTGTAAAACAAAAGATAATATAAAAGCTCTACGAACCTATTTCTCAACCCAATAAATCTCGGTCCGCTTCAAGATTTCAAGTGCCAGTGAAATTCTGAATCGATTCGATTTTAAATGACAGTGTCACTTGAGAGCTTTTAACTCGCCGAGTTCCTCAATTTGCGACCATTTTGTACACACTTAAAGGACTTCCCCATTTTCAGCGATCACTTTTTAACATATCTTCAGATAATTTTTAAGACTTCTGAAGCAGTCTGAAAATGAAGAGCGCAACGGCAACGGATTCGAGAAAACTCTGAGCTTATTTCAGATCCTTTATTGCTCTAGAAAAACGTTTTTCCAGTTAAGAAGACCCGGCCTCAGGTCCAGTCATCTTCATTCTTTTCCCAAATCTATTATGCGATATTATAAGGGCTCAGTTCTGATGTGCTCTTTCTTCCGTGACGTCTTCCTCTCCTTATGACGTCTTTCCATTCTTCAATTGTTATCATTTTCTAGAAAAAAGCCCTTGAGCAGGCAGGCACGTCATATACGAAAAAGAAAGCGCGCGCTCGGGGGTCTTCTGCAGGCAGCGGCCGGCATTTCCAACATTCCCAATTTTCAGGTTTCTTCAACTCAGTCTCTTCGTCCTGTTCGTCATCTGCCTAGCAGGATCCTTCGGCATCAATGCATACCAGGTACAGTGATCCATGTGAGAATCCCCGCCACTGAATCGATCTTAAATTTGCAGTCGAAGCCCTGCCTCGGCGTCATGATCTTCTTAACACTTGTCGCTGCCTCAACAACAGGTATGGCGAATGACGGAAAAACGTGAATAGCATGGCAAGAAAGAAGGGAAACCCTACCAATAATTATTCCGAATTCGGAGTCTCGAAATATTGAAATATAATCCGCGTGCCTCCCCCCCCCCCCCTTTCGTGCTGCTCATCTCACACCCCCCCCCTTCCTCTCGGCCGCCAACTTTTGTCTTTCAGGTCTCGCAATGCAGTTCTACAGAGATCTTCCAGTCGATCCATTGGTTTATCCAATCTGTTTCGTCACAATTGGTGAGTTCCACGAGGTTTTCTCTTGAAATATTCAAGCCCATGACAACCCGGTTGGGGGGGGGATGGCAATGCGAGCTCGGTTTCTGCAGAACCGACCACGCCGCCACCCGAGCCCAATTATCGTTTTTCTGACTTTTAACGAGGCATTTGCTCGTATTTCATGCTTCTTCGTGCTTCTCCAGCGAAACATTAAAAACGAGTCAATGTCCATTTTATTCGAGTTTTCCCTTTGAGTGCAGTTTAATGTTTTATGATTGGAAAATGAGTTACACATGCTCCGTTCATCCGTTGACATCCGGAACTACGGTAGTAACGAGTGGTGAAGGTGTATCTTGCAGTAGTGTGTCGTGTCGATTCAACAATCGATCAATTTTGATTCAATTTGTTGAAATTCAGTTCGATTCGATTCGATAAAATCGAATTAACAAAAATAGTGTAAATGCGCTCTACCGATCAATGCATTCGGCGGCGGTTTGAAATCTTATTTTTTATCGCTTTCATTCAGATTGTACGATTTTAAGCCGCCGCCAAAAGTATTGTTCGGTAGAGCGCATTTGCATTATTTTTGCTGATTCCACCAACACAATCGAATTGATTCGATTCGAATCGATTCAAAAATTGTCGATCCAATTCGATTAAATCGATCAATTCCAAAGTTGCCACGACACACTACTTGCCAGCCACTCCAAAATCTGTCACTGATCTCTGTTGCCATCAATCAATATTCCATGCATTTCAGGAATCGGCCTTCTCTGGTTGTTCCAGTTGCATTTCAGTTGGTCGCGATATTCTGCTGCAGCTGTCCATCCAACTGAAAAAATCGCGTTCATTTTGGCTCACGATGCTCCCGGAATTGCGGCAAGCGCCCTTGTTATTGTTCTGACATTCCGTTAGTTTCGAGAAAAGTTCTGTGCCAAAAAACGGCAAAATTTTTTAGTTGCTATGGGCGTGGCCATTCAAAACGGTCACATGGTATCATCGTTCCTCGGAATTGCTTCCTCGGTCACCATTCTTCTATTGTTCGCCATTTTGTGAGTGGTGACAGCCATACGGCGATTTCATTAAAAATTCCAACTTTCAGATTCATCTCGGTCTTCGTGTTTGTCGGGGGGAGTCGTGAAGCACGTGGCGTCAAGTGGTACCAAATCTTCAAGACCGGAGATACACATTTCACTGCGCCACAGCTAGCCTCGTTCGATTCAGCCGCTCTCTTCTCTCTCCATGATCGCCTTCACGACTCTCGCCCATGTGCTTCTAGAGCAATTGGAGCATTCGTGATAAGCCCCAAAATACGTTATCCGATTATTATGCTATGCACCGCATACATCTTCTTCGCTATCTATGGATTTTATAACACAGGGTAATTCGTTTATGAGAGAATATCGCGAACTCGTATTTATGTATTTATTCCAGAATCGACATCAAGGAGGAATACTTCCTACCGTCAGGCTCGCCCGAAAATTCTTTTATCGAGCAATATAGAGATCAGTTTGGAAAAACAACGCAGTTTGTCGAATTGACTATCGAGAATAGCATTGAGTATCACGATCGTGACGTTCAAAACAGCATTTTCGACATTATGGATTTCGCAATTGTACGTTTCTTCTTTTTTATTTTTTAAAATATTCGAAAAGCTTCATTCAAAGCCCTAAAATTCTTTAAAATGGAAAATTTTTGACAGCGGTCTCAACAGAGCACGTTTGCAGCAACAGCATTATTCTAAATTTCCTTGTAAATCAGAATTCAAAATTTGCAGAAATTCCTATTGGGCTTATTTGAAAAAATTCGTCCTGAAAGCATGGAATTAATAAAACTTTGAGCTTATATTTGTACTAATTCAATTGCGCCCGTCTTTTCACAATACTAAATTTAAGGGAGAAGGCTATGCGACAAGAGCAGTGAACTGGTTGGCGGAATTCGCAAAATTCGAGAAAGCGAGCATTTATGATGTGAACCCGGTGAGTTTTAACGATGTTTCCATGGAAGCATTGAATATTCTCCATTTCTTTTCTTTCAGGACACATTCGTGCCTGTCGTAAACCTCGTTTTTCTTCCATCTGAAGCTTATCGAAAATACACGTCGGATATCGTGATGGACCGATTCCAAACGCAGATTATTAAATCGAGAATGTATTTGGAACTTACAACGAAAGGCTTCGCTGAAAGGTACACTCCCGCTTTTTTTTATAACAAAAAGTTAAAAATAATGTTCAGAACAACATTTGTGGATGCAATTCTGAAAAAAGCATCTGCCAAGGGAATTCCGCTTTCTGTTGGTATTCCATCTTCAATGTCTCTGCGCCACGATATCAGTGTGTTCACTTCTGGAATGCTAGCTTTCGGAGTTGCCATCGTCATGCTGTTCTTTGTTTCGCTGTTACTTCTTGGTCAACCGGCTTTGACTGTCATGTTGCTCATCACTTCTATTGCGGGTAATTTAATACATTCTGAAATTAACCGGTGAAAGTAATAAATCAAAGAAAAAAGAGAGAGAAAGAGAGAGGGAGAAAAAAAGTAGAAAGAATATCAAACATCCGAATATAAATTCAAATTATCCTCCAATAACCGTGAATTTCAGTACTTGGCGAAACCGTCGGATATGCCTACTTCTGGTCTGTTCCAATGAACATTGTTACCCTCACCATGGCTCTTGCTGGAAATGCTCTCACTTGTGTTATTGTCATGGCATTCTGTTACAGTTACTCAATGTCCGGGAAGTCTCAGATCCGAGCTGGAGTCAGGATTCAATACACCTTCCAGGTAATCCATTTTTTGGCTTTACATCTGATTCGAGAAGTTGCAGGCCACACTCGTGCCGGTTTTGTTTGCTTGTATCGTCCCGGTTCTTACCTTCCTCCCACTGCTTTATGTCGATGCTCCCGTTGTTCATCATTTGTTCAAGATTGTTGTTCTCAATGCAACTGCTTCTTTGATCCATTACCTCTTCTTCCTTCCAAAGTAAAAAAAAAACATTTCTAAACATCCTAATTTCTAAGTTAAACAAATGTTTCGCTTCAGCATGATGCTCGCATTTTCCGAACGTTTTGGCTTCACCTGTACATCGTTCAATTGTGCTGAACTTTGTTGTGATATGGATGATGAATCTTCCATTTACTACATTCCAACCGGTGGACGGGCAGTTCATCCAGAAGGTATCTACCATCATCCATCGTACACCTACACTTCGCCAAAACAATTAATAAATGCTCCTCCACCACATTATTTGGCTATCGCTGCCCCACCAGTGAATTCTATTTATGGAAAAGCCGATTATGCTTCAAGATCAGAAATGAAAAGGGAATCTCGTAGGCATAGAAGGCGCAGTGAATCATCAATCGGCGCCTCTGAAAATGAAGGAACACCGAGAAGAGATCGAGATTCGAATAGACGTAGACAACGCAGAGCTGTCAGCAGGGACAGTGAAATCTATGAAGATCTTCCCAGTCCGGTAAGTTTTTCATTGAAACGGGGAAAACTTCTTTTACTCCTAATAATTCAGATTGAAAATAAAAGTCGTAATCAGAAATTGGTTTTAATTATTGAGAGTAAAACGAATTGTGAAACCTGAATCTCTTTAAATTTAGATAAAATATGTGTAAAACAAATTTGGGCTTCTAGAACATAGACCTAAGCATATTCAGGCTCATCCAACTTTCATACTTTTCCGGCTTGAAAATACGTGAAACAGGACAATGTCATTGAGCCAACCCTCGGCTCGAACTCTTTTTCTTCTCAGAAGAGTTTCGATTTCTCAATATTCTTATTCTAATAAAAACGCAATTATTGAAAAAAAAAATCCCAAGTATAATAAATCGGAGTCTGAAACCGGACTATATCTTTACATTTGCATCGGTTCATATATCTCTACTTTTTAAAATAAAACTGCTCTTCTGTGGAACTGGCCAAAGTAGAACTGTCTCTTTTTGAAACTAGTGAATATGAAACTCTCCTGGTCCGTCGAGCAATTTTGCATTATTCCCTCTATAAAATCTGTCTCGCTTACATTTCACATTTTTTATATTTTGTGTTTTCGAACTTTTAGTGTTAAAAATATACATTTAAAAAAAACATTGAAATAGCCGAAAATTCACGCTTGGTGAAAACGGGCTATAACGAACTAACGAGTTCCAAAAAGGGACAAATCTACTCCAGGCAGTTAGATAGCTACTTAGGGCTCCAAAACTATTCCAAAACTTAAAATTCCAAAATTTGTCTGTTATACCTTGAAAAGTTATGAATCATTGTACCCATCCCTTGTTTTTCCTGCAAATTCGTTCGTTTTTTCAGAGAGTAGTCACTTCATCTAGATCTACATCACCTCGTCGTCAACAACCAGGAAGTATCCGTCGTCCAAACCAGTCAGGTCCATCGAATCCTCGTCCTCAAGCTTTCCATTATGATGAAGGGGCTCAGTGGCGCCCATATGTACAACCATCACCGTATATGTTCTATCCTGGACCAGTTTATGGACAGCAAAGACGATAGTACACTCATTGTAATGCTCCGGAAAATAGATTCCTCAGGGATTTTTTTTAATTTTTACATCAATATTTAAGTTAATTTTCTTACATTCACCGTGACAAGTCGCATAGTGTGCGACATCGGATGGAAAGTTCTCGAGATTCCCGGTCAATTGCCGGGGAAATGGGGAAAATGTGTCAAAATGCTTGCTGATTTCTTTAAAAGTTTCAGAATATTTTAGAAATAATTTAAAAAATATGAATGCCTCTCCAGTTCCCTCAGATTACACGATAGTTTGAAAAAATCCGCTAAAATTCTCCACTTACCCAAAATGTAAGAAATATATTATAAATGATATCAAAAAATGTGGTCCCTCTCTTGTTTCTCGAGAAGTTATCACCGGTGTCGCACATTGTTGTCGCCTCTCTCTAACTCGCTTCAAAGTCTCCTGCCAAGTTCTTTCATGTTGCCAAATGGTGCTATTATTATCACTATTCAATGTTTTAAATTTTCTATTGTATTTAAATAATTACATAAACCTCGTGAAATCACAATAAATTATACATGCAGAAAAAAAATTAATGCGAGAATTTCCATGAGGACCACAGTATATATCATACTTGCAATCCGGACAAACTATGGTAAGTACACAAAATTATGTTCTGCTGGTAACAATCGGTTTTTAGATCTAGAAGTTGCCGGGCTGAGTGGCCCGGAAACTGTCGCCGTGGATACATAGCGGAATATCATCTGAATCCAATATATTTATTCTACAAAGCGAACCGAAATCTACGGTTTGCGGCATTTCAGATGATAATTTTTATTTTGAACAAAATTCTGTGCCACTCTGTGGTCGGCCCAATTTGCAAGTATGGTATACATGATAAATTAGTTAGTAAAAACGGTAAAACTACCGTGAGTTCATGAAAGAAGAAACCAATTTAGTATAGGAGAACCCATAAACCCGACGATCCGTAGATCAGCAACAGAACCCTTCTTCCTCGATATTTGCAGCTTCATTGGCTTTAAGAATCAATCGTTGTTGCTCTGACTGTTGTCTTTCGTCCTGTGATTGAACATGCATTGGTTTGCTTTGCTGGATTTTATGAAGCAGAGTGAGAAATATCGATTCAACGTGATCCGCTTCTGAAGCTGATTTGGCAGATGTTTCGAACAGAGCCATGTTGTTTCGATCAGCGAATATCTTAATGAATTAAACTATTTTGTGAAAAACAAACTGCTCTATTTACCTGGGCTTCATCTGTAGAGACTTTGTTAGCACACTCCACATCACATTTGTTCCCAATTAGAATCCGTGGAACTTCACTGTCGCTCACAAGTCCATGCTTTTCACATTCTCTTATCCATAGTGTCAAATCATTGAATGAGTCACGGCTGTAAGAACAATCTTGTTTAAAGGATTTAACACTAATGTTTGAAGAGTTTTTATATTTTTGGCCTATTTTCCTCTTTTTTCTGAAATTAATAAGGTTTACACTACCAAGGATTCATCAATATTATTCAATTCTACTTGATTATTAATAGCAGTCAAGGAACACCGGAGGAGAATTTTTTTAGACATATTTTAAATTTTTTTACGGGTTAAAAATTTGTATGTAGATATGTATGTACAGTGATACGAAGATAAATTTTTAATGTAAAAAAATAGAAGTTCACGACAAGCTTCGTACTGTTTTCCCTGCGAGAGATTTATTTTGAACTGCACGCATCAAAAAACAAATGGACACAACGTTTCTAAAAATTTGCCGTGACACCTTACGCAACCGGAACAAAATTTTTTGAAATTTAAAACACTACCAAGAGACATCATATACAAATACGACGGCGTTAACGTTCCGGTAGTAGTGAGCCACAATCGACTGTCTGTATCTTTCTTGGCCGGCAGTGTCCCACAACTGAACTCGCAATAATTCATTTTCGATAACGCAGCTTCTTTCCCTGAAATCAACACCAATAGTAGCTTCTGTGTGCTCTGGGAACCGTCCACAACAAAATCTGAACGAAAGACAAGTCTTTCCAACTGCCGCATTTCCAACTATTATCACCTGAAAACATGAATATTTAATTTATAATTTTAAAAATAAAGCAATTTTAAAACCTTGAATGTTCTTTTGTGCTTGTATGTTTTATTTGATGATGGAGCAAGGGCCATTTTCTTTGGTGCAACCGCTGAAGTTTCCGATGCCGCAGAAATCGGTGGAACTTGTGCAGGCGTAGCTGAGGAAGGGTATGGAACACGAACTGGAGTTGCAGATATCGTTGGAGAATCCGGTAAAGTTGTAGTTGATACAGATTGAGGTGGTGGATCAGATACCTGAAAGAACGTGAATTGACTGTGCTCATGCTTTTTGCTTGTTTGTATTAGCAAAACGAACAGCAATGTCGGCGGTGTGTATGGATCCAAGTTAAATACGCCCCTTCGCTGTGGGTGTGGCAATTGTTTAGCTAGAAAGAGCGTATCGAAATTACGAAATTCCATAGAAATGGGGAGGGGACCACACCGAATGCATGTACGAAAAAGTAAGTTAGCAGAGCCCATGAGGCACCTTGTTTCTCTCGGTTTTTCGTAACCGGAACACAGCTTTCTTTTTTTCTAGGGCCTAATAAATATTTTTCGATCCAACGAAGACTGATGACACAATTTTTTTTAACAAGGCACGATTGCAATTCCCATGAACTGAAATCTGCAATGTTCAACTTACTAATTCATCAGGATGCGTTGCAGTTACATGTTTGGGCATATCTATCACCGTTGCATATGTTGAAAACTGCGGAGTAGGGATAGTAACATGATGCTCGGACATCTAAAGAGGAGATGTTTGAAGAGAGATGAAAACATGGTAAAATAAAAATGATACGTTGCATGTTCAATACATTTCGACATAGCAGCAAGGCTGACAATTCTAATTTTTAAGCAATGAAAACAAAGGATTTATTTCGTAAAATAGGACATCAAGAAAGATAAAAATTGCCACAAAATGGCATGAGCAGATTTATTATGAAGAAATTGTACTTGGTAGATTACGACGACCTAGTTTGAGACTTTGAAATTTTTAGGACTGTAAAACAAGACAATTTTTTCACGACAGCATGCATACGGCCTAGTTCCCGATCCGTAGTTTAACAGACTTGTGTGCGAGAAAACAAGAAACTATAAACAATTATTGGAAGATAATATAAGGTTTCAGCATTTTTTTCCGTATGGGGGCCAAAGTTTCCCTTCGGAAACGAGCTTATTAAAAGCGTTCTTGATGTGTTGAGGTTGGACCGGTTTGTTATTCTCATTTAAGCGATCACGCATTTCGACTGCTTCTTCCACAAGATCTCCAACGAACAACTATAAAGGTAATCGAGTTTTCTAATCAGAGGACATTTCCATTTTAATATAACTTACTTTGGCAAGTCCCCCGATAGCAACTGCGACCGGATCAGAGGGAATTTGTCCTGTAGATTGCGCAATGACATTCTTGATAGCTTGTCTATTGAATTTCGATCAAAAAAAAATTCAATTTTGTTGATATGTTCACGAATATTTAAAGATACCTTCTAAAGGCGACATAACGATCCAATTGCTCTTCAGAGAAGTTGGACAACAAGATTCTATTCGCCATAGCATATTCCTCTTTCATAACAATGGCATCGGCATCATCAAACATTGGCTGAATTGTGGAAATAACAAGCCTCGAACAGACAAAATATTACTTCGTCTACGAAATAATAAATTTTGCAAAAACAAATTTCTAATTTTTTCTTACTTTTCTCGTTGTTCTCAATTTAAAATATATATATTAAAATTTGGATGTTTCTTAAGCCTAAGATAACAACGCAGATTATAGTAGTTCAAAAGTTTGAGAATTGATAATAAGAATGTATCTTAAGTGACTATACGGTTTGGGAACTTTTTAAAATATAATTTCTGTCATTTCCACAACATTTTTATTATTTTTACTTAGTTTTACTACTATTTTTCCAGCATTAGACAACCAATAATAGAGTTCGAGACCTAATTGGCGCTCTACATACCTTACACTTGAACGAAGATCCAATTTCCAATCCTGCACCTTTTTGTCTACGCAATGTCGACGTCCTCGGTATAGTTGGAATAGGCAAAACACTGTTTTTGCACTTGTGCACAGCTGGAGTTTGATGATCGCTTTGGAGAAAAGTCTTTTTATCAAGTTCAACTAATGCTGGTTTTGAATAGAATAATTCAGCACCATTCTCAATTTCCTCTGTGTCCATCATAGAAGGCAATGCATCGCTATTACACGAATATACGGCGCGGTTAGAAATACCTTCTTGATCATAATATTTTGCTGAAGTCTTTTTTTTATATAGTAAAAAGTCGTTGTTAGATGCAGCACTCACCTCTCGTTTACGACTATTGCGTTTGTAGATATCAGATGAAGTACATGGTGCATTAGTACCAGAAGAACTGCTCGAGGAAGTGGAGAGAGTAGGTACGCTGCTAGAGTAGTCACTTTCTAATGAATCGGTTTCTTCCTGACGTTGAAAAAAAGGAATTAATTTGATGAAAATAGTTGTCTCACTCTTGGATGCTGATAATATTCTTCATTTAGCACGGATTCATGACTTGAATTTGTGATTGGATCCATTTCTCGTGAATATTCTTGAGTTGTTTCTTCGTCTTCATCACTGTATTTAGCTAATAATTTTTCGAAAAGTCAATTGTGACTAAAAGGCTTTACCTCATTGCCAAATCTTGAAGAATTGATAGCGAACCTTTGTTCTCGACATTTTCTTCGCTGTCACTTTCGCTGAGACCGCCAAACAAATCGTCCTTAGATGACATTACTCAGAAATGTTTCGCCGATACAGTTTTTAGAAGGTAACCGCGATTGCTTCCAGAATATCAGTGTTCCTCTTCGGAACACGTCATTTGAATTTTCTTTCTCTGACGCCTCTTGTCTCTAATACGTGTCAATGGAGCGCATGATTATACTCTCGCGAAAACTCCTCGAAAATTCTCTAAATAAAATGCACATTCTTTCCGAAGTATACTCTTAAAGCATATTTTTCATTTATTTTTTCCTTTCTTAAATGCTTAAATAATAATAATTTTCAGATGAGCACGATCCCGGTCACAATTGACTTCTCTGGCGGTGCAGAGTATTTGGTTAAATCAAAAGTTCAAACAGTTGAGATTCCCTCAAGTAAGTTTATTATTTTTAAATTTATTTTATAAATCTTTTAAACATGAGTGAAGAAAGCTAACAGGCTGCGACACTACTCGTAGGATTCACTTATTGCTTCCTTTCCAGTGCTTAAGAGTTTATTTAATAACCACTTTGATTGCTGCTTATGGTATGCCGTTTTACCTATGCTCCGTTCAGATACGCAACTGTAGATTTGGCACGTATTTCCCTTACGTTTTTAAAAAATTAGTTCAATACGAATTGAAGATATATTTTTCAACAATTAAAGTCTACTGCGCTTCACTTTCAGTTATTTTTCAATTCTAGTAGCATTTCCTTCCATGATCTTTTCACTCTACCCCTTTCTTCTAGATCCTCCTTCCTTCAATGTAGCACAACAGCTCTTGCAATATGAAAAAAAATAACATTTTGTCAGGATTATATATTTTCGAATACTTTGTTTTAATTATAAACATTATTAGGGATTTCCTGCCAAAACACTGGAGAATCGCTTACTTTTGTGCCTGATTTCGACAAATAAATACCAAATTTCTTTCAGATTCAACTCTTCGAGATGTGCTGAAATTTGTTCGATACAACCTTGTTACTGATTTACACAGAGTAACCATGCTGTTGAATAATGACGCGACCGAAGTGGCTCATGGTGTGATCATTCTAATAAATGATACTGATTCCAGTCTATTTTCTGATTATGATACAATTATCGAAGCGGGGGACACAATTACCTTTGTTTCGACTCTTCATGGAGGTTAATTTTGGTTTTTTATTCATTTGTTACTGCCAAAATAATTAATTATTGACACCAGTGTTTATGTACTTTGGGCGCTTTAAGATGCGCTTGCTATTGTGCGCCATGTTCGTATTACACAAGTACCAGTGTCAAAGAAAATTATTTGGCAATATAATATCATTGTTGAACTTGTCAAATAAACGTGTATTAAAAGATTTTCAAGTTAAAAAAACAACAATTCAGCGTATAAATCGAGAATATATAAAACGGAACCACTAGGTAAACGAGTTTTAAGGAAATTCGTCGCTCCCGTTTCACCTGCATTTTTTATAATCTAATTATTAAGCGAATAGTTCTGTCTGTCTGTAACTCTGTCCAAGACGTTTCATTGAATAACTCAAAAGATCGTGAGTCTTTTACTTTGATTTTCGGGATGGAGTCATGACCACCCGAGCGCTTCGAAACCATATATTTAGGAGATCGTAGGGTACTAGGGATACTGTAGAACCGTACACCCAAATTGTACAAAACTGTCTTAAAATCGATAAAAAAAGCCAAAATTTTGCTGAAATATCAGTTGGCATGTCCGTATATCACATCTAAAAAATCAGCTTGATATGTGCAAAGCTACAATTTTTATGGAAATTGTTTTCCAACGTTTTTGGAACATCACTATCTACTTATTATTAAGCGAATAGTTCTGTCTGTATGTGACTCTGTCCAAGACGTTTCATTGAATAACTCAAAAGATCGTGAGTCTTTTACTTTGATTTTCGGGATGGAGTCATGACCACCCGAGCGCTTCACATTCATTTATTTAGGAGGTCGCAGAGTACTTGGGATACAGCACGGGATGTAGATTTTATTTGGTTTTTGACGATCTGCTAAAAAATTGTTTTACTAACAAGTAAAAAAACAGAACGACTACAATTCTTTCTGAACGAAAGCCAGTGGAAGCCAGTGGAAGTCGCGGCGTAGCCGCGAACTTTCCGCTGGTTTATTTTTTAATATAGACATTGAAATTTAATGTGATTTGCAATTGCTTTTTTTAAATTCATCTATTTTGCTTAAATTAATCAACAGCAAAAAATATTCTCGGAGAACATCACGATGGATCAATGGGAGGTTTTGTTCAGTATAAGGAAGGAAGCGAAAGATGAGCGGTAGCGCTACTTTGAAATTGAAGCCCTCTTTACCTCATCCTCCAATTCCCACCTCCCTTTCCTCGCTATTGTATGACTTTTATAAATCCATTATATGAGATTATTTATAACAACGGCAGAAAAATGGGGAGCATCGATAAAGTGGTGAAAGTCACTGATCACCGAAGTTTATTTTCTTTTGAAAACCAGCTTTCAACGAAGGTCGTGAAGAAAGAAGCAGTTTTTGAAAAAATGTTTTTAAAGATTCCATGACCCGTGAATTTCAGTTACGCTAGCTAATATGAGAGTTTGATTGAATAAAGCTGAGAAACTGAACTGAAATCCTATTTTATTTTTTCTAGATAATGCGCTAGCACACGAAAAGCGCCAGCACTGACTGAACCGACACATTTCGCTTTTTCCTTCGACGTGGCCGTAAATCTACACAAGATTTATTCCCAAGATAAACACTGTTTCAGAGAGTAATCAAGTTTCAGGGAGCAAAAATGCCTGTAGAGCTGGAAAGCATTCGAACGCGGCAAATTGGTAAGATTCATAGTATTTAAAAATGAAATTAAATCAAATTACAGTTGCACTGCGTACGATGATCAACCTTAATGAACCTGTTATGAGTTCTGGTGTGAAGGAGCCGGTAATTTGCTTATATAGTAAAAAGACTAATCAGTCACTTACAGGTCTGGAAAATCTTGATTCTAGACAAAAATGGGCAAGATATTATTTCGCCGCTTCTACCCGTCAAGCAACTCAGAGATCTCGGTGTTACTCTTCATCTGTGAGTGACCGTACACATAGATCCATAAGTTTCCCTTAATTCCAGACTGATTGGAGCCCGCCGTGATCCGCTTACCGATGTTCCGGCAGTTTATTTTGTTTCTCCAACAGACGAAAACATAGATTTAATGAGTGAAGATCTCAAGAAAGCAATGTATGACTCCTTTTATTGCAACTTCATTTCTCCTCTTCCACGACCACGTCTTGAATCTCTAGCTTCTGCAGCTGTGCACGGAGGTGCTGTTTCTCAAGTCCAGAAAGTAAGATTTTAAAACATATAAATTACGGAGCTATACATGCAATTAAAATCGAAACATTTTGCCAAGCAAGAATGCAAATAAAGAGTAATATGATTGCCTTTTAAATTGTAGCTCCATTGAATGATCCCAAAAGTGGAGCAATTGACAGTAAATCAAATAAAAGCTCTAGCTCGTAGTTCATTCGTATATAAACTTCACCGACAAGCGTCCACTTCTCAAAATTCGAATTTAAAAGTTTAATTTTTTTCAAATGGAATGTATTCATCATAAAACTACCGTATTATCCTTTATAATCATTAAAAAAATGGTTCTACGACGTTTTACAGGTAGTTGACCAATACTTGAATTTCATTTCTCTGGAAGACGATCTTTTTGTTCTCCGCCGTTACAATGAAAATAGCTCCTTCTCATACTATGCTATGAATTCTCCTGGAACTTCTGAAATTGCTGTTAATTCAATGCTAGACTCTATATCTGATGGTCTCTTCGCAGTTTGCGCTACTATGGGTGTTGTCCCCATCATCAGATGTCCCAAGGGCAACGCTGCTGAAATGGTTGCAAAGGTAATGAATGAATCAACTTTATTACGTTCAAATTCTCATTCTCTTTTAAAAATTGAAAAACACTTTTAAAATTAAAAAAAAACTTTTGTTTTTAGAAATTGGACCAAAAATTACGAGATAATCTCCGAGACTCTCGTAATAACCTGTTCACCATGGACGGGGTTCGAATAGGTCTTCTGCAAACAGCTCGACCACTGCTTGTCATAGGAGACCGCGGAGCTGATCTCGCCACAATGCTTCACCATACTTGGACTTACCAAGCTTTAATGCATGACGTTTTGGTAAAGTTCTGAGGTTTTCTGCCACTTAAAATATGGCCGCTTACAGGATCTTGATCAGAATCGAGTCACAATTAACAGCGTGACCGCCGGAAAGAAAAAAGAGTACGATATGGGGACAGGAGGAACTGATAAATTATGGAAAAATCACAAAGGAAGCGCGTTTCCAACAGTTGCCGAGGCAGTTCAAGAAGATCTAGATGCATATAGAAATAGTGAGGAAGAGATCAAGAGGTTGAAGCAAGCAATGGTAAAATACGAGCATCAGAAGTAATTTTTCTTCGTAATTTTCAGGGAATGAGTGGTGAAAATGAAGCTGCCGATGATGCCATGTCAACACTTTTAGCGGATACCACTGCTAAACTTGGAAACACTGTAACAAGTCTGCCGCAATTACTCGAAGCTAAAAGGCTCATTGATCTGCACACAACTGTTGCAACAACATTACTGGATGTCATCAAAGAAAGAAAGTTGGATGTGCTATTTGAACTTGAACAGAAATTATTGCAGCATTCTCCACTCGGTAATTTTCTTTAAAATAATGTGAAATAATTTTCTTTTTACAGATCAGCCAGTAATACAATTTTTGAACAATATTGAAAATCAAGAAGATGTCCTTCGTGTTCTTATTATTGCGTTTCTGTGCCAAGAAACCGTGAATCAAACTAGCTATGATCAGATGATCGATTTGCTACGAAATAGAGGAATTGACGACTCGGCGTTGAAGCATGTGCAAAAACTAAAGTTAGAAAACAAGAATTAATTCTTATATCTCATGTGTATTTTCAGATCCTTTTCTCAATTAGGCTCTCGTGCAGCTAACTCTGCGCACACAGAAGAGCATCAAGGAGCGGGAACGAAGACAATAAGCATGTTTGGAAAACTCCTAAGTCACAGCTCGAAATTTGTAATGGAAGGAGTGAAAAATCTAGTTCCAAAAGAGCACAATCTGCCGCTGACAAAGATGGTTGATTCATTGAACACACCTCCATCATCTGCTGGAATATCATCGGCTGTTGGAATCAATCAAATGATCGGTGGATCATCGCAAACAGTTGACATTGACGATACATATAGCTTTTATGATCCGAAGCTGATGCATCAGCCTACTAAAGAGTTTGTTTCGTTTCAGCTTTCAAGTAGTGCACTTCTCGTATTTTTGAGCTGCATAAAGCATACTTGTGATCCAATCTTAGCCTGGCTGACCAATCGGTTGCTCATCAGAAAAATTGAAAGTATTGCTAGGAAAAGGATACAAATCGAAGGTGTCAGTAATTTACATAAAGTTGTTGTATATATAGCGAAATTTTATAAAATTTTAATTTAAAATTTAAGTTTTAGAGCATAATAAATAAAGTACCCTGATTGGAAGCTATTGGTTCGCCATTAGGCCGTGCATATTGTAATTTCTGTTCCTGTATAATACTACACCAGGGCTTCAAAATTGCGGACTGTCCATGTCCATAATTTCGATTTACAAAAAGTTATTCGTCGGTCCTGTTCCTGCGGATCTGTCAATCACAAGTATGGAAAATTTCGCTCAGTCAAATCTCTCGATATTTATCCATATTTCTATATGAACTCCTCAATTGCTTACTGAATGATTACATTATCCATTTTTTTTAGAACTATCTTGCTATCTCGACAACAGCCTGCTCAAGATGTGTTTCTATTTGTTGTTGGAGGAGGCAACTATGTGGAATATCAGAACCTTGTTGATTATGGTATTTTTTGAATATTTTATTCTCCCAAAAACATTTTCTTATCATCAGGCAAACGAAAAAACCTGATGCGAGTAACATACGGATGTACCGAACTTGTTAGCCCATCTCAATTCTGTGATCAGGTTCGTCATTTTTCTTCTCCTTATGGATTTTGCCCTTGTTGACTATGTACTTCCTGCGATTCTCCGTGCTTTTTTTCTGACGCAGAACTGGCTTGATTCGATTTCGAAGCGTCTTCTCGGCCGCTCTTTATACGTCGCAGTTTTCTTGCCGAATCCATCTACTCTGCTACTTCTCTCCATAACCGATGTAAACGAAATTAGAACGCGCAGAGAAAAAAGATAACCGAAAATATGAATAAATTGCCAATTTATTTGACGATGATAGCGATTCATACTCAAACAAAAAACGAGGACATTTTGCAATGATTGTATTTTCACTTACAATTTAATTTTGCGCTTGTATTAACATAATTCAATGCATCCAAAAACTTTCGACTTTTTCCATGGACGGTCTCCTTTTCCTCTTCTTTTTATCTTTATTCTTCGTATTTTGGCCTTGTGAATGGCTCTATGAATCAACGACGTTCAACTGAAATTGGTCCCTGTGGTATACTTAAATATTCCTCAGAATGTTTCTAGTTTGAAATGTGAAAGAAACGAATCCGATTTGCACTTTCTTAGTTAATTCGTTTCTATTTATTATTCAATTACTGACTGGATTTTTGTTGTTATTAATTGTTGCCTTCATCAAAACATTTAGTTTATAGATCTAGTTATTTTTCTCGAAAACACAACAAATTCATATGCTCAATATGCTCTCCACTAGAATCTATGACCTATTTGTTCAGAATTTTGGCTCGGTCTTGGTGACTTGGCTCGCTTCGATTCTTTCAGTGCGGAATACGTCGTCTTTTGGCTCCCCGGAGACTAGTTCTGAGTGCTGACAGTTGATAGGCATTCCTTCCGATTTGTAGTCTGATTTTATGCATAGTTCAAGTGCTTCGCTTTGTTAATTTTGCAAGGTTTTTACAAAGAATATGGGTGCGTCATTTTAAACGCAACTTTTCACCCGTTTCAAATCATACTTTTTCACCATTAAACATCTTCCGAATTAAAATTTGAAGTCCAAATTAAACTTACCTAATAGAACCCTAAACTGAAGACAGTAAAAGAATAATATAGTATATAATTGAATCCCAAAAGCTTATAATTACATCCTACTATCGTTCAATTTCTATAGGTTCCTTCCCTATGATTCTGTGGGTTCCTTCCAATTTTTACATTTCCTTTTCTTATTTTTCCGATAGCGTTTGGAATAAGCTTTCCTCTCTGGCATGCGATATGCGTTCGCAAAAAATGTAAAAAAAAAAGAAAGAGCAATTATGTTTTTGCACTGCCCTTTTCAATTAAGTCGGCTCGTTATATTCTCCAAAATCTGACACATGAAGAAGGAAGTGGCTGATGACAAAGCAACGTCTTCTGCAGGAATATGATTGTTTTTATTAGAAAAATTGGACGATGAGTGGAAAATGGCCCATTAGCTACTTATCTGGGGCGAACTAGAGTTTTAACTATTCTTGGCATGGTGTTATGTTCGTCCGGAAACATCGTCCATCAGTACTGGACGACGTGTTGGCTGCCAGAGATGCCACCATACCATCCCTTTGGGACTTTGGCCATAATCTAGTGAAGTCTCGAGTTCTAGTGTAAGCATACCGAACATTGGCAGAGAAAACACATCCGTCTTTGTGTCGCCGACAGCTTCTCTGTTCTCTTCCTTCTTCAAGCTTCTATTCGTTGTTTATTTAATAACACAAACAGTTCTATCTGAAAAAAAAGCGAACCCGAGTAACCTTACCTGACGGAATTTGAATTTCATCGTTTCATTTTCTCAGTCTTGCTCTACTTATCTCTGTTATATATTCTTGCGCAGGCTTGATTGCTCTTTCATCGTTACTCCGCCACTTTCTCAGAGTTTGTTATTCGTTTTGTCATTATTTTCCCACTCGTTCTTTTTTTCTTCCGCTTATGTCTTCATTTGTGTTCTCCAGTTGTCGCTACAATTTCTAAGTGTGAATAAAATGTTGAAGATTCTCGGCGGTGGCCTGAAAAAAAAGATAGGAGACGGAAAGTAGTTTCTGGAGCTCCGCAAAATTTTCCTACATTTGTGCAGCGTGAAGAATAAGATGAGACACTTCTTTTTTACTTCTTTTTCTTCTTACTACATTGCTTGAAAAGTGAGAGAAGAGGAATATTTGGAGATGTACCACTCGACGAACCCTTTCCCCTTCCCCTGATTATCACGTGATTCTTGCTTTTCATAAACATGAATTAAATATTTCTTCCTCGTTTTGGCATGGTTTTCATCAATCGATGGGATATGTTTTTGCAACAACAATGTAAAACAACGTCAAATGTCCTTAATAATCTATTTTACTGAAATTGATACCTATATAGTCTTCTTATTTCTTTTGCTGAAGTTGTATATCTAATCGACAAAAAACAGCGCAAATTTCATTCGGCCGATCACGACTCAACAATCCCTCAGCTAAATGCCTTAGCTTTGTTTTATGAGCACTCTTTTTTGGTACTACCAATCCAATCCACTTGTCTTAGTGAAGCATTAGAGCTGCATCCATTGGCGGAATAAATTTCGAAACCTAATCTGGATTTACATTATAAAAGGTTCCATCATTCAATTCTGATTCTCGCCAAAACCTGCGTATTTTTTTTTCGGAGAGATGGGGGACCGCTATTCATTTTAATGGCTTCTCGCACGTCAATTCGGATACAATTCTCAGGTCACGATAGGGCCGCTCGTCGAGTCGTTTTCCTGAGTCGATCCGAAGAGACATGAAGATGACGGCATTTTGTTCAACCGTTTAAGTCGCTTCTCGATTCAAAAATTTAATGACTCATGAACGAGTGTTTTGAAGAAAAAGCTCTGTCGCAGGGCAACTGCTGGCCGCATGACAGTTTTAATACTGAGAAAATATTACTACAGTCAGAAACCACAATGATAGAATCCTTTTTTTTATTTTGGCGGGGTTGCGTTTGTTTTGTGATGGGAACATCAACAAAACTTTGTACGAATATAACACGGTTAAAATCGAATCCGATGAAATCTAATAGTGTAATCCGCTTTAATTTTGCCTTTTCGTTCTCCAGATGAACAAGGAAAATGGCTTAAAAGACATTTAGACAGCTTTCAAAAGTGGGACTTCGAAATGTGTTTTTCCATTCGATTTCTCATGTTATTTAGTGAATTCTAATAGCACTTTCAATATTAAATTAATAAATGTATCGTCATCGAACATCATCTAAGTGCATTCGCTGTTCCGCATGTTTTGTGGCTTTTTACTGTTTTTTGCGCTTTATGCAAATGCGATGTCGCTTTTTAAATTGAATTTTTCTCCGACCAATTCCATTCAAAAAAATAGCATTCAGACGGTCTGACCAACAAGAATATTTGTTTTCAAAAGCTCGTCGGACACTTTGCTCATTCGTTTTATTACCCTGGAGATGGGACCACACTGTTGATGATCCCAACCAAAATTGGAATAAATATGATAGACAAGGTTGAAATATCTTCAAGAGCATAACAGCTCATTTTGCTGCTTTTTTCAGAAATCGAAAAAGTTCTAAAATATTAACAAAAAAATGTAAAATTTAAAATGTCATGTTCATTTGAAAATGACCGATATTTGGTAGAGAAATATGTGGGAAAAGATAAAATTTGTGGGGTATTCTAGTTATTTTGCAAGAAGATGCCACGTATAAACATCATAAATACTACATGGTATTGTCTTCTAAACTTCTAAATTTGCTAGCTTCTTTTTTCCGTTTTCTGCTTCTTTCTTCAAATAGCTTATTCCACTTTACTCATCATCCTAGTGCCTGAATCACTCAATGCGGAGTCTTTTTTCTCTCCTTCGCGCCACATACACTTGCACAATCTGTCCTTCTCTTCTCCCACCGCCGAGTTGCGCTCATCCTTTTCTTCTTCTCCTTCTTCATTCATCGTTGAGCTTCTTCTTGGTCTTCTTCCTTTTTTCATCTTCTCCTTCGATCCAGCAGACCTGGTACTTATGAAGTATGCCGCCATCTAAAGACCGTCTTCGTCTTTTACTTACTTATCGGAAAAGTCTGTTTAGAATAACGAAAATCTTCCCTAATGCGGAAGATCGGCTGAAAAAACGCGTCCAATTGTTAATCAAACATGTTTAAAATCCACACATGTTTAAATTCCAGATGTTCCGCTTAAATACTCCTAAATGTGTTTGCCGCGCTTTGCTTTCATTGTAAAGGATAGCTAGGCGAGAACATATTAAACAGTTAAAGCGTTTTTAAAGAGCCACATACCGAAATTTGGATTTGTTTGGTCGCCTACCGATATACTCTATCAAATATTGGTTCTTGAATCTATTTGTAAAACGTGAAATAAGGACCGGCTCCTGGCTAGATTTTATTCTATAGGATTCAGACGGCGTTGAAAGTGCCTGTTGCCATTATTTAAAAGAGAAAAACTTTAAGAAGTATAGAAAAATTCGACAATTTTTTTCTTTCCACGTTGGTTTTCAATCTGGAATATTTGGGAGTAATTCTTGGAATTTATTGGAAAAATTGTTATTTTACATACTCCCCAATTTCTTTTTCTTTGGTATTATGATGAATACTTTCTGAATCAATGAATCAGTATTAAATCTTGACAAGCTCCAGTTACAATCATTGAGAAAGTTCATCCGGGCACTTTAAAAATCAATAAGTTGCTTGGTCAACATCTTTTTCTATCATTACTGAAAATTTATTGATTTCGGCTTCTTTCTATATGATATTATATAATTAATGGTTTGCCTGTCTATTGTTTGCTAAAAATAACAGAACTGAGGGCATATTTTTCGTTGATTATCGCTTTCCTATCTGCTTTCACATTCCAGAAGAGCTGATATCAGTAAATTTTTGCATTCGCCAGCTCGTTCCTTGTTTTACTTCTGGCCACATCCCTTTCTTTCATTTCTTCCAGAATAGTTTTCGAGTTGTCCTTCAAACAAAGAACATTTTTTTCTTCGCCACCTACTCGTTTGAGCTCAGCTCTACTGCACGAAAATTCCTTACAATTGAATAATTATGCATTTTTCAGCTTGCCAGACTCGGGCGCTCTTCGGATTAAACGACGCAGTGCTGCTTCGAATCGAACCATACTGGTCTCTATTTTTGGATTTTTTGCAAAAGCACAATAGGGGCGGAGCCATCGTCATCGGCTTTTCAAACTCCGCCCTTTTCCTGTTCGCTTTCTTCTGGTCCTACCCTTCAATTTTATTATTTTTTCTCTCTCTCCTACCACCCAATTCTATTGTTAAATATTTCGGGCTCCATTCCCTATTTTTTTTATTCATTTCATCATTTTCTTCCTAATTTATTATTAACTGGCTTCTTAATGTATGTGATTGCTCTCTTTTTTTCGTGATTTATGATGTAATAAGGCTAAAATAGAAAAGTGTTTCTGATGAATCAGAAATGAGATAGGATTCGCCGGAAATTAGATCCAGAAACAAGGCTTTTCGAGCCAAACGAAAACAAATGTGATTGATGTGAGCATAGATACAGATGGCTGTTTCTTACCGGCTTCCGAGCTTCCAACTTGCTGGAAAATCCTAAACCTAGAAAACCTAGCCCTAGAATTCAATTTGACGCTTCAATCTGTTTCTGGTACTTTTATCGAAGTGTATAATTCCATTCAACGAGCCAAACTATACTCGTGCAGATCCAATGTCCCGAAACAATTAAAGTTGGTCATCGGGTGTCCCACCTCTCGCTGACAGCCGCCTAAATGAACTCCAGATGCTCTTCCCCGCTTCCCCTCGAACTTTTTTAATAGTCCTCGTCAACGCGATTCCCGTTGCCTCGTTTTCTTGTTTTTTTTTAATTTTTCAGTAGTTCTCAACTATTCTCAACACGATAACTGATTTCATGTTTCGCGTATTCCTCCTACTGATTTCCAAAGAGTGACGCCGACGCGCACCACTCCGGTGTTGCTCGAAACTAGAGAGTGTTATCGTCTACGGCAGCTCAGCGAAATGCATGCTGGATTAAATATCATTTTTCACAGGCTCTCCTCGTCGTTTGTCGAGAGAAATCTGATACAGGGTGCCGTGTAGAATCCTAGAAAACTGAATGGCGTACTGAAATGGTTTACAAATGAACATCTGCTGAAATTCTCCATTTTTCTTGCACATTTAATGCTTCTGACGCTCAAGTAATTTCTCGATTTTCGTTTAAGCGTGCAGAAAATTAAAAATCAAAAATAATAATGTTTTTTCTAGGGAAAATAGCCGAAAATGAGAGTTGAATACAGAATATCTGAATATCTTCCAAACTGAGATGTGTCGTAACCAGAAAAGTGAAGCATTTCACAGGCAACTCATGTCATTTCCAGAAAGCGATTTCAGATGTTCATTTTCGGAGACGCTCAGCGAATTGTCGCACGGTGTGCCCAAAACTTTGTGAGCAATAGACAACCATTAAAAAGAAGAATGCGGCGAGAGAGGGTGCTTCAAAAATTCCTTGAAAAGAGCTTTTCTATATTTTAAGAAGCGAGAATTTTCCTGCTGAAAAATAATGATGCGTTTACCGATTGGCTTAAAAAACAAACGGCTGAAAGTGATGAGAGTTGAATACAGAGCTTTTTTTTAAATTTAACTCTAATTTTTTTAATTTTTGAATTTAGCTTTAATATTTAATTTTTTCTCTAATTTTTTAAATTTTGAATTTAGCTCTAATATTTAATTTTTGCTCTAATTTAAAAAATTTTGAATTTAGCTCTAATATTTTAAAATTTTGAATTTATCTCTAATTTTAAATTTTTGAATTTAGCTCTAATATTTAATTTTTGAATTTATCTCTAATTTTAAAATTTTCGCATTTAACTCTAATTTTTTAATTTTTGAATTTTGCTCTAATTTTTGAATTTTTGAATTGAGCTCTAATTTTTTAATTTTTGCTCTAATTTTTTAAATTTTGAATTTAGCTCTAATTTTTTAATTTTTTAATTTTTGCTCTAATTTTTTAAATTTTGAATTTAGCGCTAATATTTAATTTTTTGAATTTATCTCTAATTTTTAATTTTTGAATTTAGCTCGAATTTTTTAATTTTTAATTATTAAATGTTGAATTCAGAGCTTTAAGCTGAATACTGAAAATGAGAAATTGAATACAGAGTTTTAATTTTCTTTTAATTCTTCCGTTCGCAATTTCTGATATTTTCCACCTCGTTTTCCACTTTTTCAATCTTAATAGCTTGCCTTCAGAATGACGTGCTTGATCTTTCTGTGTCCTTTGAGAATTCTTATATATATCTCTTTTATCTCTACTACTACTGCTGACCAAACCATTTATCCCAGGCTTCCAGAGGACTCCGGCAGGTTACATCCCCATCTGTGCCTACCCAACCCAACCCAACCCCCCCCCCACCTTCCCCGCCACCGTCTTCCTCACTGCTCCATCCTCCGAGTCGGAACAGTTGGGAGCTCTGCTCCTCTGCGCGCGTCCCGAGACGCGTTTCTCTCCTCGTGGCGATCGCGTCCTTCGTCGCATCTACATCACACACGTACACTTCGACACACGCACACCGTCGTGTTCTTCCGTGTTGGCTCAACTTTTGCGTGTTTTACATCTCTCTTTTCTGCTCCCAAACGCCTCGCTCTCCACTCATCCAGTTGTCACCGCCGGATCCCGGTCGCTTCTTCTATTTTACCGATAGAAGGGGACCAAAAGAGAGAGAGAGAGAGAGACACTGATAGGAGACAACACCTCCCATTGCCTCCTATTCACTGGATTATGATATGCGGCAGTAGCTGACAAGAAGAAGAAGAAGAAGAATAATACAACGAGCATCTCCTTTTTCAATGACTCGTCCGCTGCTGACACTTGTTGGCCTTCTATCTGCTGCACACCTCTGTCTGCTGCACGTCGTTTTGTGTCAGGATGAGTAAGTTTTCATTACTTTTTCCCGGGCACTTCATTTCTAGACACGTTCGGTCGGCTGCTCACGGCGAGCCGGAGCACCTGAATCACTTGATTTCCAAACTTTTTGCAAACTCGAAATGAGCAGTATCATCGGTTCGTGCTCGCTTTCCAGAAGACTGGGAGGCCTTGTGTTTGGGCCCAAAAACAGAATAGACGGCCTGCCGCATTCTTATCGAAAACGTGGTTTTTTTTTCTTGAAAAATCTGGAAATCAGCTTAAAAATGCACATTTTTCCACATCCACGGAACCTACCTCTAATATAAGGGCAACCTCTAATAGAGTAGCACCTTTAATAGAAGGACACTTCTGAAACAGAATTTTAGATTATTAAATTTTGTTTCTCAGTTTTACAACAAAACCAAATAGCAAACCTAACCTCTAATATAAGGGCAACCTCTAATAGAGCAGCACCTCTAATAGAAGGACACTTCAGAAACAGAATTTTAGATTATTAGAGTTCATTTCTCAGTCTTTCAACGAAACCAATTAGTGAATCCTACCTCTAATATAAGGGCAGCCTCTAATAGAGCAGCACCTCTAATAGAAGGACACTTCAGAAACAGAATTTTAGATTATTAGAGTTCATTTCTCAGTCTTACAACGAACCCAACCTCTAATATAAGGGTAGCTTCTAATAGAGTAGTTCCTCTAATAGAAGGGCACTTCTGAAACAGAAATTCAGATTATTATTATAGTTCGTTTCTCAGTCTTACAATGAAACTAAACAACGAAACCTACCTCTAATATAAGGCTAACCTCTAATAGAGTGACACCTTTAATAGAAGGGCACTTCTGAAACAGAATTTTAGACTGCTAAAGTTCGTTTCTCAGTCTTACAACGAAACCAATTAGCACTACATGAAACATGATGACGAAAACATTTTTTAGAGGTTCTACAAAATAGAAGAGCACGCCGTTCTATTAGAAGTGTTACGAAGCTTTGTATAGTCAGAGATTTTTATAAAACGTGTGTCCGCTAACCAAAAAAAAAGACATTTATTCAACACATTTGATCAAAAAGCTCAAGTCGCCAAGTGGGCTTCCACACACTCAATAAACTCAAAGCTTTTCAATTTCCAGTGAAATTTAATTTTCCCAAAGCGCGATGCCCTTCGCCGCGAGCCACATTTCTCGAAAAAGGCGCGAAAAAGAAAAGATAAAAAAGAGAACGCGTATCCCCATATCTGCGAAGAACTCCATTAGATCGCGCGCCGCCACCACCGTCATCAAATCCAATTTCCGGCAACTGACGCGCGAGAGGAAAACGAATTGCGAATTGCCTCGGTTTTGCGTGCGTTCGGTTTGGTGACCGCCGAGGTGATGGTGGCTGGGCGACACGCGAACATCCGCGAAACCCGAGAGCTCGACTCGCGCCTCTGCTGCAGAACGTCGTGCACACTCTTCGTTTTCTGAGCCCCGCCAATTTGCACTTTTTGCAGCGACTCACACATTAACACTGCACTTCTCTCGTCTGTTCTCGACAGGCTTACCAATCGAACGACTTACGATAAGAGATTACGACCGAGGTAGAAGAGAGTTGTAAATCATCTGAAACTGAGTGTTTCATTCAGGTACGGAGAGAAACCAGTCGACGTTGGCATCACGATTCACGTCTCATCGATTTCAGCAGTGTCGGAAGTTGATATGGTAAGGTCTTCTCGTTGGCATCGCGCATAGGAAGGCGCATTGAGCTCATTCAGACGGAAATAATCGGAGTCTAGTTGCCCCGCCCTCGTACCGTACCAAAAAGGGTTGAGAGCAGAGTAGGGCGGAATTGGATTTTGGGAACTCGGAATCCGGAAAACGGAAAACCGAAAAAAAAATTTTTCACGGAATCTGGAATCCGGAAGACGGAATGAAAGAAACGGTGGAATCCGGAATGCGGAATCCGGAATTCCGCCCTTTTCTGCAGAGTAGGCGGAATTGGATTTTGGGAACTCGGAATCCGGAAAACGGAAAACCGAAAAAAAAACATTTTTTCACGGAATCTGGAATCCGGAAGACGGAATGAAAGAAACGGTGGAATTCGGAATGCGGAATGCGGAATCCGGAATTCCGCCCTTTTCTGCAGAGTAGGCGGAATTGGATTTTGGGAACTCGGAATCCGGAAAACGGAAAAAAAAACTTTTTTCGCGGAATCTGGAATCCGGAAGACGGAATGAAAGAAACGGCGGAATCCGGAATGCGGAAAGCGGAATTTCGCCCTTCTCTGCATAGTAGGGCGGAATTGGATTTTGGGAACTCGGAATCCGGAAAACGGAAAACGGAAAAAAAATTTTTCTCGGAATCTGGAATCCGGAATTCCGCCCTTCTCTGGTTGAGAGTCTTTAAGACCGATTCTGTATGAAGATGTGGTTATTAATCTGTTGAGCTTCTACAATTTCCCTAAATTCTAAGGCTACCGTAATCGAGGTCATTCAGCGAGCAAGCAAAGGTGTTAAGCCTAACTCCAGCCGCATGAGGGTCACATAATGCCTAGAAAATTATGAAATCTGACTGAAATTATGTATCTTGAAGCACTTTTCCTTTAGATTTCCAATGAAAACTGCGCTTTCAGGACTTCACATTAGACTTCTACATGCGTCAGACATGGCAGGACCCTCGTCTCGCATTCGGAAGTCTCGACTTGGGCCTCTCCAAGGAAATCGACTCTCTGACGGTCGGCGTCGACTATCTGGACAAATTGTGGAAGCCGGACACGTTCTTTCCGAACGAGAAGAAGTCGTTTTTCCACTTGGCGACAACGCACAATTCATTTCTGCGCATTGACAGCGACGGCACCGTCTACACAAGTCAAAGGTGAGTGAGCCAGCCGGAGCACGGAGCCCCGGAGCCCCCGGGAGTGCGACAACAATCTGTCAGCCACCACCATCAGATAGCGCCGGCGCTTCTTCTCTAATACCACCGCATCGGAAAATCAAAGTACTATGGCGGTGGAAGCGGGGGAAATGGGGCCACTAGGATTAGATGATGTTTCACTTTACGGCCGCTTTACGATAAAATGAAGCAAGTGGTCAAAAGAGCTTATATAAGAAAGTGGTTTACGAATCGCTAGACGTTGCATTCGGTGCTTTTTCCATAAGGAGAGAGGGCATCGTTGTTTTAAAAGTTTCGGAATATCCTGAGAAGACAAACCTATGAACATCGAACATACGGAAAGAAGCGATGAGCTCAGTGAGCTCACATGCTCCGCTCGTTTATTGCGCTTTTATTGCCGAGTTTCAAGGGGGTTTCCCAGCTTTGAGACCGATTAAATGAAGTGTTAAAACATTAAATTAAACTAAAAATAGATGGGCGCACACATGCACGAGCATTGTGTTTAATGACTTTCAGCGTGGCACTGTAAGACTTCATTGAGCACTCTATCTCATTAAAACTGCAAAAGATCAGAGCAGGAGCTGGCTTGAGAGAACTTTGAGCAAAACTTGTTTATTCTTTGGCCTAGACTTGTGACATCGTTTGATTAGGTTTGAGAAGGGTTTGGCCTAGGCTTGATAGAACTTTGAGAAAGATTTGTGAAATGCTTTGGCCTAGATTTGTGACACCGTTTGACAAGGTTTGAGAAGAGTTTGGCCAAGGCTTGATAGAACTTTGAGCGAGATTTGTGAAATGCTTTGGCCTAGATTTGTTACACCATTTGACTAGGTTTGAGAAGGGTTTGGCCTAGGCTTGAGAGAACTTTGTGCGAGATTTGTGAAATGCTTTGGCCTAGATTTGTGGCACCGTTTGACTAGATTTGAGAAGGGTTTGGCCCAGTTTTAAGAGAACTTTGAGCGAGATTTGTGAAATGCTTCGGCCTAGATTTGTGACACCGTTTGACTAGGTTTGAGAAGAGTTTGGTCTAGTATTGTGGCATCCACCAAAAACATTGCGTAGACTTCCTTGAAGTTTCCCCAAGACTAGTCACAGTGTTCAGCTGTGTGAAGACGCTTATTCCAGATTAACCGTAACCGCCACATGCCCGATGGACCTGAAGCTGTTCCCGATGGACTCTCAACACTGCAAATTGGAAATCGAGAGCTGTAAGTCGTCGGGTATTTCACGCCCTTTTGTCGAGTGTGTTTTCAACCTAGTCGTGGGGTAGGCGTGCCGTTTGTAGACAGCGAGTCGGAAAATTAAAAAAAAAAAAGAACGGGTCGATTGCACATTTTTATCATTCCATCCTCATCATCGAATTATTTTCTATTGAACAATAAAGATACAAAGTGCCGAGACAATCTTACTATCGAAATCTTTGTCCTCCCCCCCCCCTCATTTCTATTGTACATCTCTCCCCCCCCCCCTCATTGTTCATTCCATTCAATTGTACTCTTATTGCTCAGTTTCTTTTCCAAACAATGAACTTGAACTGCACCAAGTTGGGAGACGCTGTCAGGTGAGTTCACTTTCCGTCTTGCACGCTTTCATACTCATTGTGTTGCTTGCCGTTTGTCGGTGAATGCCACTTCTGTCCAACTCAATCCATTAAGTGCACAATGCGTGCACAAACCGTCTGCCTGTTTTCAATCAAACTAACTGCAACACTGCTCCAGGTTCATGTGAGCCCATTTCGTAGCGTAACTCTGTCCATTTGAATTCGTTTTCAACACGAAACTCTCACCGAATCGATTGTGAACGCCTGCCAAAAGTGCATGCACACTCTCGTTGCGAGACAAGTCGGGTGCGCTTGCGGTACTCTAACCAACATTTGTGGTGGGCGACGTGTCGCTTTGCGTGCTTTCAGACGGCTACAGTATCCTCGACATTGTGTACGTCTCGCATGAGAAGAAGTCGGTGTCGACGGAGTCGTACGAGCTTCCGCAGTTTGTGCTTCAGTCCATCAAAGTGGTCAACCACACTCAGAAGCTCAGCTCAGGTTAGTTGCCGAGCCCTGACGGGAGCCGAGTTTAGACAGTTTGCTCACTTCAGGAGAGTACTCTCGTCTCTGCTGGTTTTTTCTGTTCAAGCGGAATATCGGCTTCTACATCATTCAAATCTACCTGCCTTCCATATTGATCGTCGTCATTTCATGGGTCTCCTTTTGGCTCAGCAGAGATGCAACGCCGGCTCGCGTCGCGCTCGGCGTGACCACTGTGCTCACGATGACCACTCTCATGACGATGACTAATGTAAGCTTTTTGAGAGCGGCAGCTCACACTCAATCCCGCTTTTTATTGCAGAGTTCAATGCCAAAAGTATCCTATGTGAAGAGCATCGACATATTTCTAGGTGAGTTGAGCTCTCATTGTCTCCGCCAAAAAATAAAGAAAAAAAGAGAGAAAAACTCGAATTTCTCAGCAGAATTCCATTAACATGTCTTCTTCTCACCTCGTTTCGCCGTGCGGCTGGATTCTTGATCCTAACGACAAATTGTTGCAGTCCGCATGTCGAGCCATTCATCTCTTTCCACACCGGTTTATCAGCCGCCCCGAGCAGCAGCGGGGGTCCTCTCGTCGCTTACACACTTGTTTCACGGGGCCATAATATCCTTTAAGTTTCGACATCGGAAGAGCGAGTTTATAGAGGAGGGAGGCGGCGAACTCGCGGAGCCGCAGAGTTTTGTCATCAATCTATCGGCTGGCAAATTGCCGCCAAAAATTACGTCAAATTAGAAGCACGGATACATAGTGTGGAGGCGAGCTCTCCGATTTGTCGGGAGGGACGGGGGGGGGGGAGCCTAGAGGACATGTGCTGGGATTTGTGAAAACGCCAATGTCAGCCAACGCACTGACGGCGCGCCATTAAAACTTGGTATCTGAACTGAGTCAGAGCTATTAAAAAACGTGAAAACGCGATAATGAAGCTCGAAAAGAAGCAATAAAAACTGAAAAACAATGATTTTCAGGTGTATGCTTCATGATGGTGTTCTGCTCACTTCTGGAGTACGCCGCCGTCGGATATATCAGCAAACGGATGAAGCTTGTGAGAGCGAGAAAGGAGTCCAGGTGCTCATTGTCTCCTCGTTAAAACACGAGATGCTCGTTTTGCAGAATGCTCACCGCTTCGCCGCAAACCGATCCGCCTCCAAAGCGAACACTTTCGGTGCCGTCCTACTTCAACAATACGACGTATCGGCCGTTCTACTCGTCCACAGATCGGGCGTCCAACCTCTATATTCCGGAGTCTCAGCGCACAATTATCTTTGCAGTATGCACATTTTCGGTTGAGGGTGCTTGAATGCATGCATGTTTGATTTCAGAATGAGGATTCGGTGCCCAACGAATTGACTCCAATGCTTGGACGTTGCAACTCACAAGCATCCGTTTTTCTGTATCAAAGTGAGAATGATGTGGCTCGCTTCTAACCAAAGCATGATCTGAACACGACAATTTCAGCGACAGCAGCGCCTGACGAGTTCGGCAGATTCTGGAGATGGCTGCGTCCATCTAACATCGACAAATACTCGCGATCCTTGTTTCCTTCTGTAACCGAGCGCATCGTTCTCTGAAGCGTCCGTCTCTTTTCAGATTTTCGTTCTCTTCAACGTCGGCTACTGGACCTACTTCATTCGCCTCAGTCAGCTGGAGGAGGAGCAGCGAAACAGTCAAATTCTCTAATTCCTCCCTTTTTGCCTCTCATTTCAGTTTCAATAGTTTCACCACCGTTCTTGTTTCATTGTTCCATCACCGCAACCACGCTATTTCGTTCGCATATCTGAATCTCTCGATGGCCGCCTAACCCACACAGACTCTTACACCCTGTAGGCTAAAAGGGAGGCACAACAGGGCGCGTTCTTAGAAAGGGCCGATTTGCAGATGGGTACCAGACCAAAGATATAGACTATTATTGGGGAAAGAAAAGAACGGATTTGGAGACGACGGCTGTCAAGTTTGACACGTTTCAATTGCCGCAGTTCCAGCCAACCCTGTACTTTGTTAACACGACAAAGGCTGAAACTTCATCAGGTTAGTTGAAGAAGATGAGCGATCGTTCTGCAATTTGTCGAAGACGGATCCGCTCAAAGAAATCTCTCAATTCAGGTAAATACGTCCGCCTCGCCCTCGAGGTGATACTGGTTCGAAACATGGGCTTCTACACTATGAACATTGTGATTCCTTCCATTCTGATCGTTACCATATCCTGGGTATCCTTTTGGCTGAACCGGGAGGCGTCACCGGCTCGAGTGGGCCTCGGCGTCACTACAGTGCTCACAATGACCACTCTTATCACAACGACGAACAACTCGATGCCAAAAGTGTCTTATGTGAAAGGACTCGACGTTTTTCTCAATTTCTGGTTAGTTTATTGACATTTAAAGTAGCGGAGAGCAGTGAAATTGACGTTTTGTGATGTTTTCAGTTGAAAAATACCATCTTTGACTACTTGCAATAATGCCGAAAACTGATTAATTCCTTTTTTTTCTCCTCAAATTGAGCTGCGCCCGTCGCCCTAGCTCTCCCTCTGCTGACTCATTCCCTGGCAACTCGCAGCGTCGACTTATGTGAGAGGACACTTGTGCTGCCCTAGCTTTAAGAAAAATGGGAATTTCAGAGAAATCTTCACAAATGAAACTAATTTTTTGTAGCTCTTGCTCTTGTCATCACGCAAGCTTCTCTACCGCGTAACACTTTACTTCGGCTACGCAAGACTGAAAGATTGTGAGAAAATTGACGCAAAACCAAGGAAAATTTAAAAAAATTATTCTTACTGTATTCTTTAAAGGAACATGCCAGCTTGTTGTTGAATTTTCAAGGTTAGCTCATAGATGTTAAAGTAAAAAACTAAAGTAAGACGCTGCAAAGATCGGGACCGCATCCCTTATCAACAAATACAGGACGTTATCCTTTGCGCCATGACCAGAATATGGAATGACAATGGTACGGAGGTAGAGAGCAGTTGTCCACCAAGGGAAGGTAGGGTGGCATGTCGTGAATCCATGTGTTAAAAATAGAGATCAAAAATGTACGAATTCAGAGGAAAATTACGTGAAGTTGCTTAAAAAAGAAATATGTGAAACTGTAAAACTAAAAGAGAAGCGTTCATCTGTGAGGATTTCACCGCACAATGTGCAAAACAACTGCAAGTACGCAAATGCGGTGTTTTCAAACTGAAACAGCCAAAAGGCGATTTCATAATATTTGTAACTGCGGCGAAGAAGACGAAACCTGAAATTCTCAGCTTCGTGATGGTGTTCGCCTCTCTTCTGGAGTACGCCATTGTCTCGTACATGAATAAGCGCCTGGTACTGCGTCGGGAAAAACGAAGGAAGGCAGCGGAGCAGCAGCAGCGAAACGAGATGCCCATGTTCAATGCAAGCCCGAAGGCAGCCAACAACAATGTAAGTTCACCATTTCTTTTCCGATTTCCATTTCAATTATCTCTGAAAATCGGTGAAACTCATTACATCTCTTCCATTTATAGTCTTACGAAATGACACTAATGTCTCAAAATTCAACACCTGCGAAAAGCTATGTACAGGTACTAGAGAGCTTGTTCCAGGCCATACGTGTCTTGTACGTGTCGTGTTGTACCATGAAAATAGCACTTCTATAGTTGGCTTTCCATTGAAAATGTTAAGCCAGTTTCCGAGTTAGAATGTGTGTGTTTCACGCTTTTTAGCGCAGAGTGTGTGGCCCCACAATAGACGGCCGCAGACCGGAAGACAGAAAAAACACGTTTCATTTTCAGGCTGATCTCTACTTTGCCGGACACAACTCTTCAATGGTAAGTTCCAGAATAATTTTCTGATGATAATAGTAGAGCTCAACGAATTATTTTAAGAACCCTCTAATGGAAATTCCGGAGAATTGCGATTGTAGAACAATCCCAATGATGCAACACCCTCGTCTGGTGACTGACGGAGCTCATACGTTATGGCCTGCTCCGTTCGCAAGACCGAAAAAGGTACCGATTATTGTAGCTGAATATTTTCAATTATTATTCGCTCAAATAAACATGTTTAGGCCTCCAAAACGTGCTGTCAGCGGTGGACGCCTGCAAAAATCGATAAGCTGAGTCGATATTGTTTCCCACTTTCGTTTTCTGTGTTCAATGGTTAGCCGCTGCCATTTCTCCTTTGATTCATCCAAACACCAATTTCAGTCGTCTACTGGCTCTATATGAAGTACCTGAGTCTGAATTCCTCGGACAAAATCCAGGAGAACGACAAGTGGCAGCACATCCACTGGTGAACAGTTGATAACTCTCTTCCTGCCATTCCAATATTTCACTTTCTCACTCTTTCTCGCCTTTCTCGTTGTTACCTTCCCAGTGCAATCGGCTCGCTCTTCGCATGTTTGCAGTGTTCACTACGGTTCCAGAAAACGTATCGATGACGTCCTTCCTCCTTCTCGTTTCCACCTCATCGTCACCACGACGCCTATTTGTGATCCTCACCGTGTGCAAGATAACTGCCCCGCATGTCAGCTCTATTGTCATGTTTCTCGGCCCCCATCCCACCACTCCCGTTTCATTTTGTCTATCCGTTTCTGTATATAACTCTTCCATCGCCTCTGATGTACACGTTGTCCGGTGCGTGCCATTTCGATGAGTGACATTGAAATCGTCTTCTGCTTCGTTGTGGTCAATATAAAACTAGTTGTAATCCCGTTGCTTCTTTTTTTGCATAGAATAGATGAGATTCATTTTGTCTCAAGATGCTTCCCAAATGAACAACGGAGAACTTTAGATGCGTACTCAACGGCCGAAATCGAGTACAATTGGTGCTCGTCGAAGGAGCCGAATTGTGCGACAGCGGTCAAAGCCGACGAGACCATCGAACTATCAAGCTATCAGTTTACCAAAATTTGCCAAAAACGGACACTCGCCAGCACTTCATCGGGTAAGAATGTTTCTCTGGAGCTTTAACCGCCTATTCCACACCACTAATCCTTAAGTAGTGAACTGGAATTCTATCGTTTCTAATGTAGCTAATTTTATTAAAAATTTAACACGAAAAGTTTACTAATTATTTCAGGAACATACTCCCGTTTACGGGTCAGTTTCATATTCGATCGCGACAGCGGCTTTTACTTTCTTCAAATCATTTTTCCTGCCAGTCTTGTGGTCGTTTTATCATGGGTAAATGCATTTAACATCCGTGTAGCATCTCCAATCAGTGCATTCAGATCTCATTCTGGATTAATCGTGACTCTGCGCCATCGCGAACACTTATCGGCACAATGACAGTTCTCACTGAAACTCATCTGATGACTGGAACGAACCGACGTCTTCCCCCAGTGGCTTATGTGAAGGCTGTTGACGTATTTCTCGGGTTCTGCTATTTGCTAGTTATTTTAGCGTTGATTGAGTATGCGTGCGTTGCATATTCGAAAAAGAAAAACGAGGATCGCCGGCGCAGAGAAAAGAAAATGGAGCATAAACCGGCTCCGCCCACGCCTGACATTCTTCATGGTATGCGCTGAACCGCATTCATTGCTAGAGAATCGTTTTAGAAAAAAACAAGTTTTCTTTCAGACGTTCGTCTTGCGGAATGCACTTGTAATGCTGCACCAACCTCAATAATTGCTGTAATCAAACAGCCAAATCGCTTCTGCGTCAGTCATAGCCACATTGACATCGTGAGCCGTATTGCTTTTCCCATTGTGGTAAGATCTTCTTAATTTTAACTTAATTTTCTTAACTTAATTTTTTCTTAATTTTTAATTGTTTTTCTCAATCTTAAAATCTTCTTAAATTATGACATACACCATTGGGGCTTTCTGAAAACGTTTCGGTACCAAAATATCACAGAAACTTTTATTTCAGTTCGTCGTCTTTAACATAATTTTCTGGCTAATTCTACTCTACAAATCAAAGCGTCTGCCGTACATCAGTGAGCACGATGGCGACCGTTGCGAAGCTCCATGACTATTAATCTCAGCTCCTCTTCCATGAATATCTCATTCAAAACGCCTTTTGATTGGTTTTATACGGATTCATAGATAATGCACAGATGCCATATTGCTCAATAAATCTTTATCATGCTGTTTTTCATAGTGGTACCAGTAGAGATGTTTTCGTTTGACAACTGATTTGCGATTTTTTCTGGAAAATTCTAGAAATATTCAAGTAGGGATACTATTGACATGATTCACATTCTTCTAGAGAACTCGTTCATTAAGACCGAAGCTTTCGAGAGCACCACGCGCGAGAAACTCGTAACGGGAAGGAACAACTCGATGATTTTTGGAGTGTACTTTGGAGTTATTTGGAAAAAAATGCCAATTAGCCGACTACTTCGGTAGTCTAGCCGCCTAAATTGGGAAGTGCCCAATTTATTTACAATAGAAAATAGGATTTGGCAGGCGGTTGACGAGTCTTCGGCATTAAAGAATTTTTTGACAACTTGAATTTGAAGAAAAATAGATACAGCATAATAATGATTAGTTAACGAATTAAGGATACTTATTCGATTTCGTCGAGTCTTTCTGGTGAGATGTAGTCGATTATGCGAGCAAATCCTTTCTGTAAAGGCAATTAGGTAATTTTACAGAATCGCCCCCCACACCTCTATCGCCCCCCCATAACCGGAATCGCCCCCCCAACAGTTATGTTTTCGATTAATTTTGGATGTGGGGGTGATTGTGTGTGGGGGACTATTCTGTGATGTATAAATATCCGAATCGCCCCCCACCTCTTAATGTGGGGGCGATTCCGGAAAAGAGGTAATCTTTCACAATCACCCCCCCCATTATATCTTTGTTCTCCCCCACTGGAATGAACCAGAATCGCCCCCCACCATTCCAGAATCGCCCCCCACCATTCCAGAATCGCCCCCCCCCCACCATTCCAGAATCGCCCCCCCCCACCATTCCAGAATCGCCCCCCACCATTCCAGAATCGCCCCCACGATTCCAGAATCGCCCCCACGATTCCAGAATCGCCCCCCACGATTCCAGAATCGCCCCCCACGATTCCAGAATCACCCCCACCATTCCAGAATCGCCTCCCACGATTCCAGAATCACCCCCCCCGTCCTATCCTTTTAGGACCCCTCATGATCTCACCTAAACAACAGTGTCTTTCATCCTTTATTCAAAATCTCTTTCTCTTGGACTTAAGTTCTTCAAGAATTCTGTTGAACGATTGAAAAGTTGAATGTTGAATGTTGAAATGTTGAAATGAAATGAATTAAAAATGAATTGAAAATGTTGAAAAGAAGATTGATTACACGTGATTTTTGGATGAATAAAATAAAAAAAGGGGGGGCGATTCCGGTTCATTCCAGTGGGGGGTACTACCGAGGTTTGTGGGGGGAAATACAGTTATTATACCGGCAATTACTTATGGGGTTATTCATGATGCATTTTTATGCAAAAAATGCCACCTTAATCTTATTCACGATTGCATTTTAATTCAAAAAAATGCATCGTAGTTCAGTACTATTTTCATTCAAAATGCAAGGTGGTGTCGGATATCGTCACCGAGAAAGTCTATGCGTCTTTAATGTGTCGATTTACGAGGCCCTCAATTTTTGGAGAAGAACTCCTATTGTGCGAAAAATTCACATTTTCGGAAAAGATTCAAATTAATTTGATAAAAATAATATTTTACAGCCAAAAATAAACGATGAGGAGGCGAAATGCGTAAAATTACTATGGCAATGGTGAAAAAATAGTAAAATTATTTATTTAAAAGCCAAAAATAAATTAAAGGCGCATAGACTTTCTTGGTGACGATATCCGACACCACCTTGCATTTTGAATGAAAATAGCACTGAACTACGATGCATTTTTTTTGAATTAAAATGCAATCGTGAATAAGATTAAAGTGGCATTTTTAGCATAAAAATGCATCATGAATAACCCCATTATTGAAGTTTGAACGCATTGAAAATGCGCTTTACGATTTGTTCATATCCCAGTATCCCTGTGTTGCCACAATAACTTCATTGCCAAATTTCTGTCCTAAAAATCATTTTATGAAGTATTTTTTTAAAGTTCAAAACTTACATGGTGGAACGAAATTCTTCACGAAAAGTATAAGTTAAAAAAGCATCTCTTGCAGTTGTTTGAAAGCAAATTTCTTTCTTCGAATGTTGTTGTAGTATAAATGAAGATATCAGTCTACAAAAGAAATAAGTTTCAAGTAATAACATCATGCAAACCTCGGAACTAGCAGTTTTATAAAGCATCCCAATTAAAATATCTAGTTTGATATTTGTAGCTGGAGCAAGTACTGCTTTCTAATTCGAAAAATGGTTCGAGGTCTGAAAATGTTTTACTCGGATAAAAAACTACCTTCAAACATACTTTTGTTCTGTCTTTTTCGCTTTGGTTTTTCCATTAGTCAGAAGATTATAATATTATAAAGCCAGATTGTTGATAATTATTAGAAAACGAAGAAAATTCAATAAAATATTGAATTTCGAATAAAAAAATATAATAAAACGCGTAGCACACCTTTTGTGTCAATCCTCACCATCAGGCAAACGGCAACTTGCTGTTTCTGAACCAGGCAGAAGGCTGCAAGTTGTCATATCGTCAGCAAGCATTTACATAGCAAGGTGCCATCCATTTTGTGAATGGAATCAAGGCAGCCACTGGTCAAAATCGTAGTAACCAGCCATTTGCTTGCCAAAAATTCTCTGACTATGATAGAGTGACTGCCATGGTGCGTACTCACGCCGAAATTGACGGTTCATAGCCAAATGCGGCTTGGCAGGGTCACAGAAATGGATCACCACCACTGGTGATCACGGATCAGAAAAAGATGTCTAGGTCTAGTTGATTTTGGGTAGGATAGAGTACCTAGAGTTGTCTAAGGAAGGAATCCACGACCAGGCTCCGCGCTCTTCAATCTAGAGAAAGTGTCAGGATGTTAAAAAAGAATGTTCAGTTATTCCATATTTATGTAATTTTTTGCACTTTTTGAAGATTTCTTGTAGTTGACATCTGATTCCTCGTTTATGTCGCTTCAGTCTGAAAAATCAATAATTCGGAGAATTATTCAGTTTCCTATTTTTCACAAACTCAAAACACAAACAATGACCAAATTGTCTATATTTTAAAGTAAAGATCATCCTACTATTTGAGAGATCTCTCAATCTGCGCTATTTTTCCTCCTTATCGAACTTTTTTGATCGCTTTCAACTTTCATAATTGTTATTTAGTATTTTTGAGTCATTTTGTGGGTTGTTTTTTCTAAAAAATGTCTTAGAATTTTTTAATTACGAAATGTATTTAATATTTTCACAAGCTGTGAAATGTTATCGAGTTTCGGGAAAAAACGCGATCTATTTACGAGCATTTTCACGTTTTTACAACATGAAACGTGCATTTTGCAAAAAAAAATTACAGCAAATATTTTAAGTGTTTCAATGTTCTCTACATCTGCTAATCATCAAAGAGCCGTCGTCGCGGAACTGCAGTTTTCGACCTTTCGATTTATTGATCTTTAGTTCGACGCTAGATACTAGACTAGATCATGAGAGTTGAAGCTCGAAAGAAGTGCAGCACATAGAAAACCATGATTAGTGCTGCAAATGATTTGTGATTTGATGAACTGTAAAAGCGAGAAAAAAAATTTTTTAAAGGCCTTTGCTTGACTATTATACAGTTTCGATTACAAAATTGCGACTACATTTCTGGAGCATCAACTAGAGAACTCCCCACCAGTGCAAATATTTAAAAATGTCATAACTTATAAATTAAAATACGCTTTTAAGGAAAAATAAGGTTTAGAATTAATAACTCAGAATTACGAAATTTGAAGGTGGTCAAGAAAATGTGCTAGGGAGGCTTTTTGAAGAATAATTATAGAATTATTCAAAATTAAAAACGAATACTGATAATCGAAAATTGTGATTCTCTATAGGTTCTACGTTCTTATAAAGATAACAAAATATTCGGAAAACGCAATTTTGACAAAGAAATAGTGTGGAATAGTGTGGATGCCAATAACGTCTCAAGAGCTGGCAGAGCTGAGGCCTAAGGATTGCGCAGAGGCAGTCTGTCTAAGAGGTTATTGTTGAATATGAAGAATAGAAGCGGACCGACTGTGTTGTCTTGGTGGACACCGGATGGAATCCAGTGGCGCAAGGTCACTACATATGCATTCATAGATAGGAAATCTTTTAATCTGGAAGCTGGAAACAAGGAAAACAGGACTACTGCTACATAGACTTTTTCCCATTTTGAGTAGAGGTTGTGGGGAACACGGCTGAGTCTAAGCTGAAGTGGTTCAGAAGGATTCGTCGAATTAGCAAGCTATTAAAGCATCAATGAGCATATTCATCGACGACAAGCTCCGGAATATCATTGTGGGAATAAGCTTAAGTGCACAGAAGTAAAGGCGGGCTCTACGTAATTTTCCACGTGGATATGTACGTTCAAGAAGATTTACTGAACAAGTTTCCAATTCTTTTATTTCAGAATAAGGATTACTTTACGAAAATGGCGTACGTTTACTCGAAATTTTATTTTTTTTTCTCGTGGAAACCGTTCATAGCTATATTATCTCTGAACAGTTACTATTTAGCGTATAATTAAAGTATCTATTTACAGAGCACGAAAGAGGAAAACAACAAATGTTTTATCCAGATGAGGAAATTTATTTGAATTCCTATTATGTAGCACATTTCATTACTTCGTATCCTCTTTCTTCTCACCTTTCTTCTCTTCCTTCTTATCTTCTTTCTTATCTTCTTTCTTATCTTCTTTCTTTTCTTCTTTCTTATCATCCTTCTTATCATCCTTCTTATCTTCCTTCTTATCTTCCTTCTTTTCTTCTTTCTTCTCTTCTTTCTTCTCTTCCTTCTTTTCCTCTTTCTTATCCTCCTTTTTCTCTTCCTTCTTCTCTTCCTTCTCTTCATCTTTTTTCTCTTCATTTAATTCCAGGTACACTTGCATTCTAATGACTCCTTCCGGCTTTGTGTCAGAATGCCATACAGATCTAGCATTCGCCTTCAAATCGCTATTCGACACGTGGTAAATGGCAAAAAAGTGTCGATTAGGGTCGATCCCAGGCCTCGGCTTCAGAGAAACCTTCACCGTTGTCGTCTCTCCCGATTTTACGAACCCCAACGGCGGTCGAACACGGAAAATCTCATTGTCAGTGCACTTTACTTTGTAACAAATGCGATCTTTCTGCGGGTTGGTAATACTCAAGGGAACAATTGCCTCCTCGTTCATCTTGTATTTGATGACTATTTTGTCAGCAGGCTCCACTTTCAACTTGAACTCTGGTTCACCAGCCTTGTTTGGAAGCGGCATCTGCAAAAAATAGAAACTGTGATTCAAACAAATATTGGCCAGCTTACTGTAAACTTGGTTTTTAAGCAATGGTTAGAAGTTCTAATCAAAAATAGTTAATGATTGAACGTATATTATAAATTTATTGAATTAAACAACTATGGTTTATTATTAACAGGGTGACACGTTTGGAAGTTCATAAAATGTCGGTGTTGTGAGAATTGGCATTTCACTTCTAAATATACATTAGCGACCATTAAAACAACAAAATTTGGATGCTTCGGCTGAAAAACACCAACTTTCCATAATGCCAAAAATTAATTCCATTCACCTTGTGTCTATTTAAGATGTGGCGCAATTTTCGATCAGTTTTTCGGATTTTTAATCTTCTTTCCACGCTTTTCGATGGAATTTTTCAAAAAATTTCGAAAACAGAAATTATATTATTAGAATTTTTGAGGTTTTCACATTCTGAAATAGCGCCTACCAACTGTCACGTTGAGAATACTGACAATGGCGTGCTCATTCTGATGGGAGCAGAAAATAGAAATATTGCTGAAGATATTTTACAGACCATGATGACTTTAAAAAAGAGAAATTCCACGTGAAGTTTCTTCCACAGGTTAACAATAAAACCAAACATTGAAAAATTTGAAAAAGGAATTATACAATATTCTAAACGAGTTAACCAGCTACTTTATAATAATCTTCATTGTCGCCTTTTTTGCCGCACTTTTTGATGGTACACCTATATTTCCAGTGGCAGTTCTTTATTTCCTGGAACAATCTGCAATTAAGAAGGTTATTCTTTTCTCAGATAGCAAAAAATATTATATACATACATTTTCATTCCCTGCCTGTTGCGACTAAAGTCTTAAAAACCCAATTCCATTCCTTTATAGCTCATACCGGCGTCTTTATTTATAGATACTTCCAAGATACTTTTCCGATCAACATCGGAAAATTGGTCATTATTGGAGAAAACAAGAAATGCTCAACATGTAAACGTATAAAAGAATTAAAAGCAAAGAATATAAACCGATGATATTTAGAAAAAAAAAGCAATAATTTCACGAAACAGCTGCGAAAATGAGTAACAATCTGAAAAGTCGATGAAAAAAATGGAGTGGCGCCGCTCCGTAAAAAGAAATAAGGTCACTGGTCTCGACTAGAGTAACGCGTCGATGATGAGTCGAGTCGACGAAATCGACGAAAATCGAAAAAATCGAGTCGACTAAAGTCAAGTCGACTTTAGTCGACTGAGAGTCAAAGTCGACTTGAGTCGAGTCGACTAAAGTCGACTTCGAGTCAAAGTCGACTCGAGTCGAGTCGACTTTAGTCGACTTTAAGTCGAAGTCGACTTGAGTCGAGTCGACTAAAGTCGACTCGACTTCAAAGTCGACTAAAGTCAAGTCGACTAAAGTCGACCACGCTTCAAGTTGCAAATCCGCTCTATTGGACTGCTTTTTAGAGGGGATTCAAATTTAAAATTTTTTTTCTTTTTTTTCTCAAAAAGAATTAAGAAAAAAATTTTTTTTTCTCAAAAAAAATTAAGAAAAAAATTTTTTTTAATTTCAAATTTTTGCACTTGATGCATTTCACTTGAGATCCATCTGGTGATTTCTCGAAAAAATTTTGGAGCTTTTTTCTTGATTTTTTTTCTGAAAATTAAATGAAAATGAAAACGTTTCAAATTATTCATCAAAAAAGTAAATTCAAATTAAAAATTAACGAAAAGCACTCATTTCACAATAAATGTGTGGAAAATTAATTTTAAATTTCCCTCCAAAAAACTGTGCAATAAAGCGCGCTTGCAACTTTGAAGTCAAGTCGACTAAAGTCGACTTGACTTCAAAGTCGAGTCGACTAAAGTCGACTTGACTTCAAAGTCGACTTAAGTCAAGTCGACTAAAGTCGACTTCGAGTCAAAGTCGACTCGAGTCGAGTCGACTAAAGTCGACTCGACTTGAAAGTCGACTTGAGTCAAGTCGACTTTAGTCGACTGAGAGTCGAATTACAGTCGACTTTAGTCGACCACTTTTAATCGGTAGTCGACTCCAAATTCGTCGAAAGTCGAGTCGACGCGTCACTCTAGTCTCGACATGAAAACGAATCCGCCCGTAAATATTATCGGTTCGCGAGTACGCAAGAAACCGCTTAGAGATGGGGTTTGGGTCTCGTTAGGAAATTGGCGCGTTAAAACGCGCCAATTTAAAAATTCAAAGAAAGCGCACACACTGCGTTTGTTTTTCTTTTCGAAAATTAAAATCGAATATTGGAATTTTTTTTCTATTTATATTTTGCTTCGAAAATCATGTTTTTTTTTTAAATTAATTTTTATTGTCAATTTTCTTAAACTGCTTATTAAACTGAATAAAGTATTATTTACCGGAATTTAAATGTTTTTTTTTTTCAATATTAGAAGTTTATATTCTTCAAATTAGTATCTTTTCTCTTGCAGCTAATTGTTTCAACAGAAGTGATGAAGTTTATGGTAAGGAATACCTGTCAAATAAAATTTATAAATATTAATTTTCAGGTTTTTCGTGAGAAGAGGTTTTTTATGGTTAGACACGCGAGGTCGCTGAATGATCCGGACGTTTTAGAATCTGGAGAATCAGCTGGTCAACCATCCGGGGAAGGATAAATAGAAAAAAATTCCAATATTCGATTTCAATTTTCGAAAAGAAAAACAAACGCAGTGTGTGCGCTTTCTTTCAATTTTTAAATTGGCGCGTTTTAACGCGCCAATTTCCTAACGAGACCCAAACCCCATCTCTAAGCGGTTTCTTGCGTACTCGCGAACCGATAATATGTCACACCAAACTGTGCTGTAAAAAACAAACAAAATCATCTACTTATTATTAAGCGAATAGTTCTGTCTGTCAGTTACTCTGTCCAAGACGTTTCATTGAATAACTCAAAAGATCGTGAGTCTTTTACTCTGATTTTCGGGATGGAGTCATGACCACCCGAGCGCTTCACATTCATATACTTATTTAGGAAGTCGCAGGGTAGTTGGGATACGGGACGGGATGCTAATCTTATTTGATTTTTGACGTTCTGCTAATAAATTGTTTTACTAATAACAGAAAAACAGAACGACTACAAATATTTCTAAACGAAAGCCAGTGGAAGTCGCGGCGTAGCCGCGAACTTTCCGCTGGTATTTATGAAAAATATAATCAATCGACCACCCAAAGTAATCTTCATTATATATTTTTATGGCTAAGGATATTCTTACAAATTTTAAAAATTAATAAAAATTTTAAATAATAAAAATCGCTTGATATAGAAGGTCAAATTCTTTCTTATTCTTAAAATTTGCTTAAATATTCTTTCAATACTACATCCATATTTAGTTAATACTTGCTTATATCCAAATTTCGTTTAATTTAAACTCCGATGTGCATTGTTTAATAAAACTAAACGAACGACTGAACTTCATTGCGATAGAAGTGTAAAAATTGGTCTTACAAGGGAACCTCGAATAGAAATCCTCCTAACTTTTTTTAAAAATTTGACCACAGGTACTTTCGACTAAGGGAAATTCAGTACACATAGTGGCTATCTGCGCAAACTTCTGGAAATCGAGATATTTCGATCTGAAAATCCAGAGCTCTGCGCCCTTTCTTCTCCTCCTACCTTTCCCTTCTTTCCTATATGCATTCCACGCTGAAGGAAAAACAAGTAGCGGTGGCCGAGGGGTAAAGAGGGGGATGCGAGTATATTAAGTGTGGGTTCGGTTCCTCTCTTTTTCTTTTTTTGCCTTTGCTTTTTTTTCGAGTTTTATGATGATAAAAAAAGATGAAACAAAATGCCGAAATTTCTGGAAATCGAGAAAAAATTAACAGGTTATACTAACTATATTTATTAAATAACCAGAACAAGAAAACAATATAGGAAAACAGAAAGAAATTAACAACATCTATGATTGACCAACACATAATGGAGAAAACAGAAATGATCCTCGCAATGAATGCACTTGATAAACGACGTTTTGAGACATCCGTTGTGATGGCATTCTCTTGCAACGTTCCTTGGGAAGAGGTGCTGGGATGGAGTTTGGAAGAAGGGTGGCTTGGGGACCTCATAACCGCAAGCATGCCAAGCATATTGAGCCCATGGTTTCAACTTGGGAGAACAGAGCTGCCACCGAGAACAGAGTTGTAGTGGCCTTTTTTGGGGAATTTTCCTCCTTTCTGTTTCAACGTCACGAACAACTTTGGATGAAGTGTCCCATCGGCAGAAATCAATGGAAGCACTGTATAAGAATTGGTCGTGGAAGACACATTCTGGACGACACAATTAATATCTTTCGATCCTGTGAAGGTAAAATTTCTTGCATTCATCTCCAGCTGAAATCCGCTTTGATCAGCGTTGAAGACGTTGAATTTGGAAATTTGGTCCGCATTATCCCTCCAGGATGCACGGGATTGGTTCAGCCTTGTGATCTTGGCATTTTTGGAGGATTCAAGAAAGTGATGAAAACAATCACTGGGCATGGACAACTCATCTATCCGACTCTCGATTTTCAGCTTGTGCCTCTCATCTGGTGGCAGCTCTGTTCTCCCAAGTTGAAACCATGGGCTCAATATGCTTGGCATGCTTGCGGTTATGAGGTCCCCAAGCCACCCTTCTTCCAAACTCCATCCCAGCACCTCTTCCCAAGGAACGTTGCAAGAGAATGCCATCACAACGGATGTCTCAAAACGTCGTTTATCAAGTGCATTCATTGCGAGGATCATTTCTGTTTTCTCCATTATGTGTTGGTCAATCATAGATGTTGTTAATTTCTTTCTGTTTTCCTATATTGTTTTCTTGTTCTGGTTATTTAATAAATATAGTTAGTATAACCTGTTAATTTTTTCTCGATTTCCAGAAATTTCGGCATTTTGTTTCATCTTTTTTTATCATGATAAAACTCGAAAAAAAAGCAAAGGCAAAAAAAGAAAAAGAGAGGAACCGAACCCACACTTAATATACTCGCATCCCCCTCTTTACCCCTCGGCCACCGCTACTTGTTTTTCCTTCAGCGTGGAATGCATATAGGAAAGAAGGGAAAGGTAGGAGGAGAAGAAAGGGCGCAGAGCTCTGCATTTTCAGATCGAAATATCTCGATTTCCAGAAGTTTGCGCAGATAGCCACTATGTGTACTGAATTTCCCGTAGTCGAAAGTACCTGTGGTCAAATTTTTAAAAAAAGTTAGGAGGATTTCTATTCGAGGTTCCCTTGTTAGAATTGTATTAATGACTATTTCTAAATCTTTGAAGTTAATAAAATCATTATTGGCTTTAAATTGAGAAGACACTTTTCTCCATAAGACGCACATTGTGAGATCTTCAGAAATTGCTGATAATACAATTTTTTTCGAAAAATCACATTTTTAGCATACTTCTGTTGTATTACGGCTTTTCATTGTTGACCCGTGCTTTCAATTGTAATTTAATACATGTTTTTTATTAATCACAAATCGATGGCGAGAATACCAAATATTCAGTTTCCTTGATTAAAAATTCAAAAAAAAAAAGTTGTGCACCTCGCACCGGAGATGCGCCAACAAACCTACGACTATTTCCTATCGATGATGCCTTGCATTTCTCAGCATTTTTCGACGTCGCATAAATAGTTTTAAAATAAAATATTTTCCATTAAACTTTTGAAAGAATTCCCGCAAAATTACAACTTCATTTGCGTGGTTAAAAAGCTTTTTTTTGCGCCACATTCTGGCATTTAGAGCGTTTCCAATAAATGCCGTCTTCAAAGAGCGGCATCTCGTCGACAAAAATCAGTGACGGAAAGACCAAAATAAAATTCGTCATGGATACCTCAAGAGTGGGTGAGTCTCGTCTAGATCGACGAATCTAAGTTTAGTTTATTCAGAAGCAATATTATAGAAAGGATTCGACGTCCGTGCGATTGCTTGTAGGATCCCAGGTATCAGTATCATGGAGGAGTACAAATGATGATTTTAGACGCTTCGATTGACCCGAAACGTATCATTGGATAGATCTGCCAATACATAAACGAAGACATCTTTGAAATCGCGAAGAGACCATGCGCCAGATCAAATTTGTGTTGATTCCAGGTATTTAAACAATTTTTAGTTCAAGAATCGTCGTATGAATCTTCTGGAGTGACCACGCCAATCTCATCAAACACATGCGGTAAGATTTAGAACGACGTATCAATAGAGTCTGCACCTTCAGCGCAAATGAGAAACTCGCTAAACGTGCAGCTGCATGGAAGAGTATTCTCATGACATGATGAATAGGTAGTTGGTTGAAAAAATAAGGATCCATTTTTGTAGAATTCGCTCATTGATACTTGAATTAAATCGAACGGTTTTAGGCATTATTGCACGTACCCTGTCAGTACTTTCAACAGCAAAAAAACCAAATATTAATGTTTCATTTTCTGAAATGCTCCACCAGCCTAGCACAGGTTTTCTACAACATTTGGCTATAACTTTTGCTAGAATTGCGAAGTGGTAGACCAACTTAGACGATTTCGAAAGTTGGTTCTAGGTTTGTGGAGTCTTACATAGTGACAGAGGTATAGCAGTAACGGTTAGACAATTTATGGATCATAAAGTGCCGCGAAGCTTAGAATTAGCGTCCCCCATAGTTCGCTTTTCAGGCCTCTCAACAAGAAATTGCTTAAGTTCATCGGAATAATTTTTCGTCCAGAGAAGAGATGAAGCTACTTAAAGTCGAGAAAAGCACGACTACCCAGAAAATTACTAAAATTCTCTGAGTATCGGCCGCAGTTTTCAGTTAATGAGAACTGTACACAACTGCTTCTTGAACAAGAGCCAAAGCAAACAGCCAGAAAAGTGCCAAAATATCTGAAAAAATGGTGCCGACTACCACTTTTGGCCCTTTTCTCTATAAGGAAGCTTTTCTGCTTTTGTATATTCTACAGGTCTGAAAATCAGAAGACAAAAGTTTTCATATTCTATCAAATTGTTTCGCTTGTGGCCTCTTCATCTGTTGCCGCTTGATGTATCACAAGGAAATCTTCCAGACTTTTCAGAATCCACGACGAGTGTTTCAGGAAATTAATGCCGCAATAGCTCCCTTATCGGAAAAAAACAGGCTGAATCTCATTTTTGGTGCTGGAGATATAAACAATTATTGTTGACTCCTTTTTCAAGACGCTCTTCGTTTTCCAACTATTTTAAAAAGCGATTCAAAGCACTTTTTCCTCCAAAAAATCATGTAGTCAGAAAGGGGAAAAAACGTCATCTCTGTGCCTCTTCGTTAATTTGACTATTTCCACGCTACCCTCCACTCTTTTTGTTGAAAATTGCGAACGAACCAGAGCCCCGCCCACACACTGCGAACTTGGAGCGCACTATGATTCTGTAAAAGCACTCAAAATTCTTGATAAACAGACTTGGCAATTTGAGAAACATATGAGGAGCTGCTTCGTATTTTGGTCAAGTTCCGCGTCAAAATATTGATGTTGTTTATACAGTTATCTGCCGCGATTACTCGAACAGCTTCGAAACAGAATCAGTAAAGTAGCATCCGGCAGACGAAAATGCCTTCTGCTCTAATGGCGTTCGCTACAAATTTTGTGCGCGGAAGGGCATCGAACTGCTACCAGCGCCCCGTTAATCGCATCTTTGAAAGGCAAGAGCTGTGCTCCAAGCGAGTAGATGTTACAGTTGCGCATTTGCCCCCTAGCGGCGAATATGCTCCCAAAGTTTGCTGATATTGGTTCAATCGGTTTCGATTTGCACTTATAATATAAAACAAATCGAGTTCTACAATGAGCAATCAATTTGGAACGGCACTTCTCAATTTGAAGAAATTTTTGCGCTTGCCACCAAAAATGGAGAGAGAGAGAATTGCACAGAAAAATTTCCATTAGCAATGCTTTTTATGAATAAGAATACAATTATTTGCAGTCTGGCCACTTTTTAAGAAATCTGCAACTATTTGTCAAGGAAATGAAACAAAGCATCTATCAGAATCCTGATTTCCGCCTCTAGCATTACGCATTGCAGTTTTCCAATGTGAAGCTGTGATCAAATGCATAATGTATCCGTAGTACAGCCTCTATTTTGGGTGACTTAAGACAACCGCTACACTGACATTATCTTGATTCATGGATGATTTATGTCGATTGTCGTATGACATGATACTCCGTTGAAGAAATGATGAAATGCAGTTGGACTGTGATATCATTTTCACTAGTAACAGACAGCAAGTTCCGTAAGGCTTTGCGAAAAAAAAGGTTTTCCGATTTTTTGTTTTGTAAAAGTTAAAAAACGGGTTTAAGACGCATTTACAAAATTCTGTTAGGGAAAACAAAACGAAAGTAACTTTACAAATATCGATAACAGAAGTGAGTGATCTGTTAGAAAGAATTGAAAGAGCTTCGCTAGTATTCATTCAGCTAATATTCAGTCGCTTCTTGTAAATTTTGTAAACCTTTGGGAGTGCTTCATCTGCTGTTGTATTTCTTCCTTTTGGTTTATAATTTGGAGAAAGTTTTTTTTCAGATTTACAGAAATCCCGGCGTCACGGGGTTCACACACGTACTAAGTCATCGTAAACTTCGATTTTTAAATTCTATTAAAAGTGTTTCATTTGTTTCTCGCTTCTTAAAGTTTTTTCTGTCAGCCGGCATATCCGTGAAAATTGATTTCTTCGAAAGGATAGTTTACGCCACTTGTCGCGTAAAAAATTAAACTTGATTTAGATTATTTCTGAAAGGAACCGACCTTCTATTTCTTGTTTTTTCAGCAAACTTCTACTTAAATTGCTCACCTCTACTGAATGGATCATACCATGTCATTCGATCGTCAAATTTTCTAATTGTTTTAGCAAAAGAAAGAAAGCATTTAAAGAAGAAAAATAAAACAATTCAAAGATTGCGTGTAAACACTGTGCGTACAAGATACGTTGCTTACCGTACTTTCCTTTAAAAATAATAAAACTTTAAAAAATTATTTTTCTAATTGATTTTTAATGTTAATTTTTAGTTCAGAGGTGCTAAAAAAGCGAGAAACAAAACAACTAGAAAACTTTTAAAAAATTATGCTAGTGATCCCAGTGCAACTAGAATTGTTTAACCGCCGCCGTGCCTATTTTCCCGATTTCTGTTCTATCCCGGGCACTACCAATAAAATCCTTCTATATTAAGAAATTGTCGTTAACTGTGTTGAAGTTAAGCAATCTTCGGAGCATTGGAAACATCAGCGATTTGTTTGAAAGTGAATTTTGAATGATCGCAGGGAATTCGAAATAAGCGCCGGGAGGTGCAGTTTTTGAAAAAACATCCAGTGGATTTCTATTTCATAGAAACGCGGGGTGTTATATTGTACTCCATTATCGAGCTGCAATCTGTCGGAGAAGGTATCAAAGGTTAGCTTTTGGAACTTGTGGGGATAAAAAGCAATTCAGACGATACGGTTTTGATAAATGCCACGTTCAAAGTTGATTTCCACGAGAAATTTCCTGGAAAAACGCTGTCCAAAGCTGCCATTTTTTCCAGATTTTCCGGAAACTGTCGCAACGAGTGTTACCGTAGTTTGCCTCTTCCCTTCGAGATCTTCAACGATTTCTCCGTCAGAATCCATAATTTGAGGAGAAATATTCAGAAAACACAGCCGAATATAGAGAAAAAAAGTTAAAAAACTTGAAATAATTGCATTAAAAAAGAGCCGTAAATCGTGCGACGATCGGTGGTCTTGAAGGGAAGAGGCAAAGTACGGTAACAGTCGTTGCGACAGTTTTCGGAAAATCTGGAAAAAATGGCAGCTTTGGACAGCGTTTTTCCAGGAAATTTCTCCTGGAAATCAACTTTGAACGCGGCATTTGAGTCGAGTCTTTAAAGTGGCAGTGCCCATGACATCGGGTCAATCTGGTTGCCCATTTGGTCTATTGTCGCAGTTCGATGATTTTCTTATAAAACAATGCGTGATCTGCAATTAATGTTTCTTTTCGAGTCACTATTTTAAATTCTAAGAAAGTTGCGAACCGTCCCGGTTGAGCTGCAGCCCGGAAGATCACGTCAATGCTGGTTCAACAACTGAAGATTGCAGGTGAAATGGTGAGGGTACACGGTTTCAGAGGAAAAAAGAGTTTAGGAGATTCGAAAACGGAAGAGCAAGTTTTCTCGTGTCCATCAATTTTCAAAGAAAAGTGGGCGTGTCTCTACCATGTACGCAAACACCGATGTTGAATAATAATTTTCGCGACTATTCATGGCTTCAAGGTACACGGAAATGGTCCTAAGAATGGGAGCTTTCTGAGACTTCATGAAAATGAACGGCAAGCATACGGCAACGTGTTGTGCTATTGGCAAACTGACGTGGAAAACGGCAAGTTGCCGAATGAAATGGTAAATTTCCGGAAAACATTGATAAATTACGATGGAAAACTGCAAGTTGGCTTGCCGCTACCTCATCCACGAAAACGATGGGTGTCCTTGTAAGCCTTTTTGAAAGCACTGTTTCTGAATAGAATCAGAATTATAATACCTGAGCTTCAATCTCGCATGTTTCATTGAACTGTCGTCCAATGCGACGCTCTGAGTGCATACACCATCCACCCACAATCCTACGAAAAAGTTCACTGTAGCCATCGAGCTGCAAGCGATTAAAATAGCTTTCGTCTTGTCGGCAAGATTTATTGGCAAGCACACGGCAGCTTGATGTGCAATTAGCAAATAGAGGTATCAATCAGCAAGCTATTACCGAAAATTGTATCACAGATTAAATGACAGATAATGACTATAAGCTGTATACCAAAGACGTAGACCGTTGATAAAAGCGAACAAAATGAGCATTTTTCAACTGATTTTGAAAATGATGGCGTTGAGGAAAGGTTCTGAAATATTCGTCAAATTCAAGTTCTGCTCTTCACTTGCATATTGCGCCACCGGTTTTTTAGTTCCTACAGGTAAGCATCGTGCCTGCTCATTCAACAAAAGGATTGCTCCTCGAAAGAATTGGAGCATCGTAGCGATTCCTCTATGAATTTAAGGAAGTACCAAAGCACTGAGGCTATCCAGTGTTGAATTAAAACCGATGAAGTGGCTGGGAAGCTCACACCTGCCCGGTATGGGTCTCGCCCAACCAGGCAAATAGCTAAAGATCCTTGATAGCTTTGCCAACCCATGGTCGGGCAATTCGTCCCGAATCACAAGTATTATATTTAAGGTCGAGATGCTGAGTACCGCTGCGCATTGAACTACGCGAGGACTAATATCTGCGCGTTCCCACGGACGGCTCGTTGTTCCGCCGATGACGTGAAAGCGGCGTAGCTAGAAAAAAAAAGGAGAGACAACGTCCATTGCATGATGTTTCGTCGCCATCCGTCACCTTTCTTTCAACGAAACGCTCTCCGCACAGGCCGACCCACGTGCGTTATCAGTCTCCTAGTGTGGTCTCTATTCTGGGTTGCATCATCACTATTTTTATCTGATCAATGTCACGTGTCTCCGTCTCGAGGACAGCCCACCACCGCCTCTTTCGACGTCGACTGTTTTCAGTTTGTCGGCGAATTTCGTGCCGATCCCCACGTCAATGTTGCGCTATAAAAGAGGATAATTGCCTTCGCGATTTGCCAATTTTTTTGAAAATTCTCTTTTCTCCTCTTTAAATTTTAATGTTTTACAATTTTCTAATCGAAATCTGGAATGACAGCTCCTTTTAAAAGCACTGCTTTCTCTCCCTTCCATCACATTTTTTTTGATATAAAACTCTGCAAATAGTCTCTTGAAATAGAAGTAGAAAGACTCAAAGATTATGCTTCATCTATATTTTATAATTATCTATTATTAGACTTTCCTTTTTTGCTCAATTTGAGCTTCTTTCAGATCATAAATAATGGCCACTTTTGACAAAGGAGAGAAGCCGGATATTGGCACATTTGTGGCGTTTGACCACGTTCGATTCATTGTTGGAAACGCGAAACAGGCGGCGTACTGGTACTGCGCCAACTTCGGCTTCGAGCCATTTGCGTACAAGGGACTCGAGACGGGCTCCAGAATCACGGCTCAGCACGCCGTCAGACAGGACAGGATTGTGTTCGTCTTCGAGTCGGCTCTGCTGCCGGACTGCACTGACCTCGGCAATCACCTTGTGCAGCATGGAGATGGAGTCAAGGATGTGTGTTTCGAAGTCGAAGATCTTGACTCGATTGTCGCGCATGCAAAGGTGGCAGGAGCGACGATCGTACGTGACATAACTGAGGAGTCCGATGAGAATGGATCCGTCAGATTTGCGACGCTGAGGACGGTAAGGCTTCTGGAATTTTGATTAGTGTTTAGTCTCATATGGCAGATTGCCGTTATGACAAGTTGAGGATCGAAAAAATTCATTCAGAACTGTAATAGCTGAGATCTAACGTTTCTTTGAACTGTCGTCTAATATAGCGCACTGTGTGCACCCACTATCCTACGTAAAACCTCAGAGCTGTAAATGATGATAGTTTAAAGAAAAATCAAAATTTTTTCGTCTGAGAGCTATTGGAAAGAACGCGGCAACTTGCTGTGCAATAGGCAAGTTGCCGCTACCAATCGAAAACTATTAGGTGCACAACTTCATGTCTATAATACGCTGAAATTCTGTAATTTAGTATGGAGAAACGGATCACACTCTGCTGGAACGCAAAAACTACCATGGAGCATTCCTGCCTGGATTCAAGCCACACCCAATGCCACGCGACTTCTTCCAAACTCTTCCGCCGGTTGGTCTCAATTTTCTTGATCATTGCGTCGGAAATCAGCCGGATCTACAAATGAACTCTGCCGTTGAGTGGTATGAGAATGTTCTGAAGTTCCACAGATTCTGGTCGGTGGACGACTCCATGATTCACACTGAATATTCAGCTCTACGCTCGATTGTCGTCACCAACTTCGAGGAGACCATTAAGGTATTTAAGAGAAGTGGCGAACGCGCCTCTATTATCCGATTTTCAGATGCCCATCAACGAGCCGGCCACGTCGGCCAAGAAGGCGGTGTCGCAGATTCAAGAGTACGTCGATTATTACGGCGGCTCCGGCGTTCAGCACATTGCTCTCAACACCAGGGACATTATTTCATCCATCGAGGCGCTGAGAGCACGCGGCTGCGAGTTTCTGTCGATTCCCTCCAGCTATTATGACAATTTGCGTCAGAGGCTCGCCGCCTCTTCAATGCACGTTAAGGAGGATATGGATCGCCTTCAAAAGCTGCACATTTTGGTGGATTTCGATGAGAACGGCTACCTGCTGCAGATCTTCAGCAAGCCGTGTCAGGATCGGCCGACACTCTTCCTCGAAATTATTCAACGGGAAAACCATCAAGGATTCGGAGCCGGCAACTTCAAGGCGCTCTTCGAGTCAATCGAGCTGGAACAGACGAAGAGAGGCAATTTGTTCTACGAAAATGTTAAGGACGGAGCTAAGAAATAATGCGATCATCGCTTCCTTTGTTTGAAAAAAAAGTGAATTCAACGTGCCATGAGATTCTACATATTGCCCGGGCATGTGCTCAGTGCATCGCCCCCCTACCCATTTTTCTGAAAGTATTTTTGACAATTTTCGTTATTGTTACGTTTATACATCATCAGTCTTAATAAATATTCAAATTGACAAGCTTTCAGAGATGCCTTTAGTCGACTGAAAATATGATACAATACTGGCCATAAAGAATGCCCGCGGGCTTTTTTTTTTGGGATAACATCGCTGGCACTGCTCCGATCGGTCTAAAGTTTTTTGGCAGTGTTAAAACTGGCCTGAGTAACATATTCAGTGAGTTGTAGCTTGTAAATATAGATAGCTTTGGAAAAAATCCAAAATTTGAGAAAATCGTGAAAAAATGCACTTCCAGTCACTTCACTTAAAAATAAGATTTATCTGAATATACAACGTCTAGATAGTGGATTTCAAAAATGACAATTTCAAACTCTGCCACGTGTTTATTGTTCTCGACAAAGAAATCATTGAAGTTGGGGGGGGGGGTGGAGTGTGGGGGGGGGACTGGGGGGCTGGTTTGAAGAGTTGAGAAAAATGCGGAAATTAAGTGGAATGAGAAGTTGAAGAAGATAGTGTGGTACCCAAATGTGCACTAAGATTGGTTTGGCTCTTGCTCTGATTCGTTCAAGACTTTCGGGTTGTCTACCACGCGTAAATGCGTCGGTTTATCCCATATCTGCAAGATGGAAAATTGAATTAGGCTGGCCATGCGGTTCTTAAAAAATAAATGAAATTTTAAGCGCTTAGTGTTTTGTTGTCTGAAAACAGAACGCCTGGAAATTTCGCGCGAATGATCTACTCCTCTTACCGTATCCTTCTAAGAGGATTCATGAATCGTTTCTGGACGTCGTCGTCGGACTGAAGAAGCTCTTCAAGAAAATCTGAAACAAATTGAATTAGGTTTCCTCTGACTGCCGATCCTTCCACTTACGGTGTCCCCTCTTAAGAGGAGGCTCTCTGACGCGAACCAGTGGAACCGTCTGCTTCGCTGCCGACGGATAGACGACGTCACCTCTTTTAAAATCGCCGTTTCGCTTCTTCAACGGTGGCTCTTTGATGAGTCGAGGAATGCTCAAAGGATCGACGCCTCGTTTGTCACGGTATGATTCAGATGGCATCGAAGGTTCACGAAGCTTCCGTTCATCGTTGTCGTCCAGAGAAGACAACAGGGAAGGGGAGAAGACCTTCAGGGGGCCCAGAAGAAGCACCGTTGGTTGATCATTCGGCTCGATATGCATTCCGAAACCAATCGACACCAAGCTTAGTAACGAAGTCAACAGCATCTGGAAGACGACAACATAACGTGTTAACTATTATTATAGGCATCGTTAGAATATCGTGAGAAAATGAGAGAAGCGCATTTTAAAAAAGCTGAAAATACAAAAACAGGAAATGGGAAATTGGTACATAGATGACGTCAATGGCGAAACTTTGAAAAAGGCAAAAGAATGGAACAGAAAATGGCGAAATATACATTGAAAATGCCAACAATGGGAGGGTGTGCGCAGAGGTCGGATGTCATAAAGTAATCGGAGCCACAGGGGCCGATGTCTGATGAAGATCAATCAAGCCACCCCCATCAACAAGCAGGAGTTGAGAACTCACTCTCATGCAAACTCGAGTGTGACAGCGCGGCTCTGAAGAGCTCGAAATTTGAAACTACTTTTGAAAAAGACTGATGGACTCCACCCAGCTCCGCCTTTCTCTTCCAAAATAGCACTTGACAATAAACTGGATGAGAGCCTAAATAGGACCAGCAGGAGGGCGGGGGGGGGGGAGGTATCTGATGTGATGAGCGATAGAAAAACCCAACGAGAGTCTGAAGTGGACATTTCAATGTCACGGAATGAGTGTGGACGGCTGGACGGCCGGCGGACGAACAAAAGTGCGATTTGGAATAAGGACTTTAATCGGTAATGTGAGAACATGGTGAGCTGCTGCTGGAGCAAATCAACATCTCGATTATACTTCTATACTTCTCAAGTAGAGTCCACCGCAGCTCAATGAAAAATGAGAGGTGGGGAGGGGGGGGTGGTGGTTCTTATTCAATGAAAGTGTTAGAGAATAGCACCCCTCCCCACCTCTGTATTTGGGAAATCCGCAGTGCTTTCACTTCCCTTAGTCGAAACCTCTAATAGAAGGGCATGCTGCTGAAGAGTCTCAAATTACATATGGGTATTATTATAGGAATTACGGATTACGGTTTTCAAAGTCGGACTTTTCTGAAAAGCGGCGATCCGTTGCCAACGCTGTTATTGAATACGGCCTCAGAACCGTTCAATGTTAAGAGAGAGAGAGACACACAGAGAGACAGAGAAAGAGAGAGAGAGAGAGAGAAATTGAGAGGCAAAAAAGACAGAGAGAAAAGAGAGACAAAGAGCGAAACAGAGAGAGACAAAGATACTAGAGAAGAAAGAGAGAGAGAGAGAGAAAAAAAGGCGATAGAGATACAGGCAAGAAGAGAGACACAGAGAAACAAAGATGAAAAAAAGAAAATAATGGAAATATTATTAATAGAAGATGTCTGAGCTGATATTTCAAAAAGAGCAACCCATAGTGCGAATACATTTTCATTTTCAGCTTCCTTTCTCTTCATTAGATGACATTTAATTGGGATGCGGATGGAACGAGTTCAGTCGTTCCGGGTGTGACGAGGCACCACAACTTATATGCCATCAACTTGGCAACAACAGCAAAGTGGGGCGGTAGCAAAGAGGAACTAGTGAGCGCGCACGTGTGTCTCGCGTATGGTCTGCTCTCCAATTATTATAGTTCGAAAAATGAAGAAAAAGTCCGAATTTTAATAGGTGCGCCGGAACTCGCGCAGCCGGCCGCCGACGACAGACTGGCGACGACGGCGGAAGCAAAATTGGTACGTCAGTCTTCGTATTTATACGAAATTTAAGAAAAAGACGACGGCGTACCCCCCCCCACCGCACCACAACCCGCCGAAGGACCGAAACGTGCCCACCTATTCAGGTCCGCTCTCGCGCTCTTTTCTCGTTTAGAGTTCTCCATTCAATTGAATCTCTGACGACTGCGTCATGTGTCGAAGATTAATGCAGGAGGGGTGTGGAGATGAATAAAGAGAAAGCGAATGAATGGATTCCGACGATGGTCGTCGTCGCTTCGAATTCCTATTTCGAGAAATTGAAGGGGGGGGGGGAGAGCTGGGTGGTGGTGTGGGACGAGAAGGGAAGTGTAAAAGTAGAAAGCTCCCGATCACAATCGTATTTCAGAGAGCAACTGATTCGCCGATCGCCTAGACATGATCCCATGAAGGGATGAGTAATGGTGTCTGCCATTTAAATTTTTGACGTGCTCAAGCACGAAGCTGCACATTATTCGATGACTGAATAAGATGGCAATAGCAGAAATCAGAAGCCTGGTGGAGTTTCAGACGTTTCAGCTTTAGAATGACACAATAGCGATGCACATCTTCATTTGGCATTTGGGAAATGCATCGGATGCCCGGCTGAATAAAGAATCAAGAGATGGCTTGAGCACACAAAATGCATTTCGTATCAGAATTTCGAGCACGTTAAAGCGTTTCGCGAGCCTCTGCACAGGGGAAAACTAAATTTCGACAGTTGAAAATAAGGTTTCCACGAAAGACGAAATAAGACCGTCTCGTCTCGTCTTCGTTTTCGCCTGACGCAGAGATAGACATTGCGTTGGTAAGCATGCACAACTGTTTTATCGCGTAAGACGAATGCAAGACGAACTGAAAGACGAACGAAGACGAGACTAAAGGATTCCACGAAAGACGGCCGGTTTGTTTCGTCTTTCGTGGAAGTCTTAGTTCTGTCTGTGTGTCCGTCTGTCTGTCCTGTACCCATATCTTTAGGAGGCCGCAGGGTACTTGGTACACTTTAGAGCTATACACACAAAATCTACAAATAAGGCAAATAAGACCGCTTCGTGTCGTCTTCGTTTTCGTCTTGGATTCGTCTGACGCAGTGATAGACATTTTGTTGGTAAACATGCACAACTTTTTTAGATGACAGCAGGACGAATGCAAGACGAGACGAAAGACGACTTTTCGTTTTCGTCTTCCCTGGAAGCTTTAGTTGAGAGCAATCTAACGATAACTCACTTCCTTCGGGAATCATCCAAAACGGAAAAGCTTACACCGGAGCAGTGTGTCGTTTCGAAAAATGCGTTTTTCGAAAAATTTCCGAAAAATTCTCGAGAAATTTTTCTCGTTGATTTCTCGAGAATTTTTCGAGAATTTTCGAAATTTTTCGAGAAATCGCGAAAAATGATTTGAATATATAATATTTAAATACGATGAACAACGCGTTTTGCGTTATTTCGGAGTGTCGTTCGAACTAGTTTATTATTTTTTTTAATCGAAATTTTTCTTCGAGAAATTTTTCTCGTTGATTTTTCGGAAATTTCTCGAAATGCTTTCGAAACGACACACTGCATCGGAGCACGCGGAAACCGGCCAAAAAAGAGCTAGGCGCCGCTGAAAACGCGGAATTCTTCGGAGCCTAATGCGACTGGTGGCTGATAGATGTGCAGAAACGAAGCAGGACTATAAGAATCTCGGATTTCCAGCCAATAAGAAAAAAACAAGGAAACGCCGTGAGAAAATGACATTTAGTTGGAAATGAAGAAGGCGAAATGAGTGGTAAGCGGAATGATTGAGTGGGATAACAGTGCGTGGGAATCGAAGGATTCAGCATTGCATCGGGAGGACTCACAAAAAAAAGGGGGGGATGGGTGCTCTTCTAGAACTTCTAAGAATGTCCTCCAGAAAACGTTCGTTTTGCAGCGAGGGAAGGGAGGCAAATTCTAGTTTTGCATACTTGCTCCGCATGGCTCTTAAATGGTCTCTCACAAGAGAAATCCGTTTCGAAAACTGGAAATCTCAGATGGATAGTTCTTGTGAGAGATGTACTAGTCGTGAAACATCGAGAGCAGCCAACGCAAAAAAAAAAATAAAAAATTTGGCTGAAATTCTGTAGCGTAGCTCTGAAGTCATTTTTCTGATTTTTCTTGATTATTGATCAACCATTCCGGCGATTGCGGGGAAGAATCAGAGCTCTCAGAGCTCTTTTTTATATTGAAATACTTGAATAAAACCGCTTGAACACCGAGCCGCGCACATTTCGAACAGATGCTGCAATCGTGAGGAAAACTGGATTATCTGAATAAGTTTCCATTCAAAGACAGCCTAAAACTCACCGTTATCTACTATTTTTGTGCATTTTGAAGAAAGTTATAAGCCGGACCGTTCCCCCGCCCGCTGTTACCCGCATCACAGATAGCTTCACAGCGCGTTCAACTCAATTGAAAAAGCAAAAAAAAACATCATTTTCATATAATGACGTTGTTTGTTTTTTTGTCTGAAACGCATTTCCCATAAACAACTTTACTGGAAGATCCATTACCACCACTTGCGATGCGGGCGGAAACGGGCGGGCGCATAGTTTATGGGAAAATGAAGATTAAAGGTCGGAAACGCTCGCAGATTGTGGATATTTGGTACAAGATCACCCCCCCCTCACCAGCTCGAATTCAAGGATTCCTTGAATATAATTTTTCAAAAACGCGAGCGACAGGGAGGTATACATATTGTCCTTCCCCAAGCTTAACGCCCTAGACAAGGGGACACCGAACAACAAAAGGGGCCCGGGAGCATTATAAATCGGGGTACAAAGTTGATAGGGGGGGGGGTGTTTCTTGGATCTTCCGGTGGGGCGGCGCGAATTTTATACCTTCTTGGGGGGGGGAGGTGAGATTGTTGCAGTATACCTACTCTCGTACAATCTTCCCCACCAAAACCCCCCCCCCCCCGCCCGGAAAACAACGATTCCTGGAAATAACCGAAATTTTCAGCAGGAGCAGACGTAGCTGGGCCGTGGACTACAGGGTGCGCCAAAAGTATGGTAACACATTCAAAGTAATGTAACTTTCGCAAAACGACCCGTATCAACATGAAAATTTAACAATAGTTTATTGAATACTTTCTAATAATGATATTATCAAAGTTGCTAGATGCGGTTGCTTTTGTTCCTCACAAAATCCATGAGTCTCTTCGGGAATGCCTCTACCGTGACACGGAGGTATTCTGGTGATAGTTTGGCCCATTCCACTTCCAAACGTCACTTCAACTACTCCAAATTGCGACGAGGACGTGCTTCGACTCTTGATTGAAGAATTCCCCATACCGAATAGTCGAACGGATTGAGATCTGGGGATGAGGCTGGCCATTTAGAACTAGCTATGAAACGCGGAAAATTGGCTGAACACCAGGCCTGGATGATCTTTGCTTTGTGAGCAGGGGCCGAATCCTGTTGAAATGTCCAAAACTGGTTTCCAAAATGGGATTTTGTCCATGAAAGCACATGCTTCTTCAAAATTTCCTCCAAATAATATTTTTTGTTGATTTTCACTTCAGGATCCACAAAAATGAGCGGTAGAAGTAATGGCTCCAAAAACCATTACTTGCTGTGGATGGGAAGCTCTGTTGATGGCTCTACCGTGTAGAGCGTGCTCTACTCTATGATTCTAAGAGTTGAATTCGGCTTCGATAGTGAAAAATTTTTCGGCAGTGAGCAGAATACTCAAATGTTCATTTGGCGCGTGCCAGCAAGGAGAGCTTTGCATTTCTTCATCCGGGCCATCTTGTTCCTTTCCGATAGAATCGCAGCTTTTCGAACACGATATGGGGTCATCCCGATCTCTCTTTTTACAATTCTTCCGATCGAAGAATGACTGATTCTGAGCTCTGTGCTCAACTTTCGCATGCTTCGGTGGGAATTTCGACGAATTCGTTCTCTGACGACCTTAATTTTTTCCGGAGTGATCGAAGTGCGGGGTCTTCCGCTTTTTGAACGGTCCTTGAGTGTGTTCAACTCCTCAACACGCTTGATGGTTCTCCAAGCCGTTGTGCGTTAGATTCCAAGAGCTTTTCCGATGCTACTTGGGTCCATTCCCTCTTGGTCATCTCGACGATGGTACCTCGATGGACAGAAACAGCCACCATACTTGTGAAAAAAAAACATAGAGACTTGAAAATATAGAAATATAGTAATAAAGACATGCTGAAAATAATGAAAATAAATTCAGTGCACGAAAAGTGCGCCCGCGCCCGCCAGCTTACGCGAAACATGTGTTACCATACATTTGGCGCACCCTGTAGAGAGGGGGCGACAACTCTATTCATCCTATTTGAAAACTGTTCGAGTGTGCACTTATAACGGCGGCTCATAATACTAATGCTTCGTCTCGTCTTCGTCTTCGTCTGACGCAGTGTGTTGACAACCTTTTTACTGCGTAAGACAAATGCAAGACGAACGAAGACGACTTCTTGTTTTTTCTACTTTTTATCTTTAGTGGAAGCCTTTCATTCAACTTTCAAGGTTCGCAAATTGTAACCTTTCCAAATACATAGCACCCAATCAGTTAAAAGTAGCAACAAGAGTCTTAGCGTTAGCCAATGAGTATACAATGTTCTTTTTAGTTGAAAAGTGCAAACTTTTAAACTGAAAAACATTAAATATTGATGTGTCATGTCCCTCCCAATGCATAAATTTTGATGTTGACAAGAGTGGAGTGGCGCCCCCCCCCCCCCCCGCCTGTTCCCACCCGGTCTGCAAATGTGTGACTAATACAGTAGTTATTCGTCCGTTATAAGTATGAGTTGATGATCCACATCCGCTCAAATGGCCAACCGAGGTATTGGCACTCGTCGCCTCCGGAAATATGAAAATAGAAATGAATTGTATCTTTGAAAGTGGCCGCGCTGCACGGCTTCACTGCTCCGCCAATAAACTTTTGACCTGTGTACACACACACACACACACACACACATGTCACCACCACAAACATGCCAATTATTCATGTCTACGTCGGCGGATGTGCCACCCGTTGACGAAATTGGTTGAAAAAAAAAGAGGAGGAACACAACGGAAAGTTGACCGATCCTTCAGAAGCGGAAAATGAAACCCGCCGATTCATAGTTCGTTCTTATAGAAGAGGAGAAGAAGCCGGAAATGTTCGTTTATTTTCGAAAATCCGACAGCTTTGAGTAGTCATTAATATTCATACATATGGATATAAACTCACCATAATCAGAGCATCAGAGCAGAGCAGAGCAATGACATCATCTATTTCCTTTACTCGAAACAGGACATTTTGCAAACCAGACAATGAGCTCTACAGGGTTGGCGCAATTACCCGGGATGACTTGACGTTATCTATTCCAAAGACCAGAATTCAGAATACAACGAGATTTAATAAAATGTTTATCAGATATATAAACAACAAATATCAACTACTGTTGTTCCACTCGACCTCCATTTGCGTCGATGACAGCCTGAAGACGTCGTGGATAGGCATTAATGTGGCACGCAGGTCAATTCGTTCCATTCCTTGACGAGAGTTTTCTTGAGAGACTCCACATTTGGGTGAGAGCGAGCGTTGACCTTGCTCTGCAAAACCCCTCAGACAGAATAGTCCAACGGATTCAAATCCGGCCATTCTTCCTTGCGAATGAATGCAGGAAAATGTGTTGCGCACCACTCCTGAGTGATCTTGGCGGTGTGAGCCGATGCTCCATCTTGTTGAAATACCCAATGTCTTCCTGCGAAGTGATTCTGAGCCCAAGGCAAGATGGTCTGGTGTGGAGCTCCGAGACGTTCTGCAATCTCTGTCCTGGATAAGCCTTGCTTGAAAAGGGTCACAATTGAGGTACGCTGATTGCTAGCTCGCACCATTTATCTGAAACTTGAGCAAATGATCTAAAACTTGGCAAAATAGTTAAAAACATATAAATAAAAAAAATTTTGAAAAATGTACGCGCCGAAAATGCGTCAGTGTCTCGCGCTATGACGCGAAACTTCATCCCGGGAAATTGCGCCCAACCCTGTAAATACTAATTTCACTCAATTGATAATCACAAAGCACCTGAAAGCGAGCGGAAATTTTCGAATTCTGGCGGCAAATCAGTAGTGATTAATGGAGCGCACTTGCAGCATATTAATAAATAGAATTTAATAAAAATGACAGGATTTACCAATCACAGCTCTGCTCCAGCTCATAAACTGAAATGAAATGAATCTTTGAAGCAAGCCACAGAAACTGCAAACAAAATAAAAAGAAAAGTCCAGATTACTGTAAGTGCCCTCTTCTTCTTCTAGTGTGCGTGGGGTTAGAAGGGGGGGGGGCGAGCAAAAACAGGAAGAGAAACCACACAAACGCATCAAACTACATAAGAAGGTGTGACAGCGTGTGAGCACATCCTCATTGAAATATAAAACTCGGCTAAAAAGGCAATGAACAAATTTTGGAGGTTTTGAGAGAACGACGTATCGGATTACTGATTTTCTTTGCACTGATATTCATCTGAATGGAAGATGACTCCTCCGTCATTTCCGAAGAGCACCCAGATGATCTGTGAGAAGATCTGCCAATTCTTGGAAGGGACGAGGCGCTTGTCTTTTTCTTTGGCTCCCACAGTCTGCATCGCTCACATGTTTTTTCCTCGTCTTTATTGTTTACGGTTTGAGCCAAAGCACGCTTCTTTATCATCTCTTCTTTATTCTTATTTTTACATATTATATAAGACGCGAGTGCAATCCGGGTAGAAGCGGGCTAACGCGCGGCCAAGCTCCTTTCATTGCGAACATACATACCTGCTCACAACAGAAGCAGTCAAGCGGCGTAAAAAGCTAAAATGAGCGTGGAAAGGACATGGGAGCCTCCGCGATGAAGGCACACCAGTGGGTATTTAATTGAAGGCAGATTTCGGGTCGATTTCGTCGACAAGGCTGTTTGATTGATCCGATTTCAAAATTGCATCACTTGATAGCAATCTAGCGTCTATCGTTTGCCACCTTTTTGAAGAAGCGTACTCGGACGCCAATGGCCGTTCCGAAAAGGAAGTCTGACCTAGTGGTGTTCGCCAGATCAAATGTTATTCTTGCGGTTACATGCGCTGCTGGTGTGAAGCCCGCTTCTTCCAGCCTAAGAGGACCGCATATGATCTGATCGCAAAGTGCTCGCGCATTGCGCCACACCTGTATTCAACACCCCCCCCCCTCTTTGCGCAGAACAAGCTGCTTTGAAATTTTGGGAATTTTTCTAGCGAATATTCCGGAGCTCGATTTAAACGGTGGCAATTCAAAGGCAACAATGATAAAATGAGCGTGGAAAGGACATGGGAGCCTCCGCGCCGAAGGCACACCAGTGGGTATTTAATTGAAGCGAGCTGCAGTGAAGCAGGTGGGGGGGGGGGAGTTGAATGTTCTATTCACTCTGCATCGGAATTTTCGGAAAGAACTTCTGCAAGGCATGTCACAATCGTCTCGTTTCGGAAAAAAATAGGCGAAAAGGTGCACTTAGTGTAAACCATGATGTAGCGAGAGGTGATGCTTTTCAAAAAAGGACGAACCGCGCAGCCATGAGAGCATCGCGCCGAAAACGTGGAAGTCAAGCGGGAAAATGAATAAAGTGCATTACACTTCACTGCAGTTTATAAAAAACGCTTTTCAGGTATTTACGAGACAATATTTTAAGAATTCCGAGGATCATAGACGACTCTAATCATCTACGGCTTCCTGCAACTGCATTTATAAACTGTGGAAATTCAGTTTTGCTTAAATAATGCAAAATTTTGATTCCACCAAGAGCCCAGCAAAATTAAGCCATCGCGCTTTGAACTTTTTCTTGTTTTGCCGATCAACATTTTTGGTTCGCATGGACAATAACATCACTTTGAGCTCTACGGCTAGGAAATTCGTTAATTAGCAGACTGCGTTCCAGTTTTCCAACGAAATGGCAAAGTTGATGACGTCAGTCGAACGAGCAGGAAGGGAAACATAATTAGGCGAACGTCACCGATAAAAAAAGAACTTTAATGCGGGAAAAGAAGAAAGTGAGACAGGTGAAATGCATGTAACCCGTCTACCAATAAGAATGCACAGTTCGCAAGTTGCTCACGAAGGATCGCAATGGAATACGCAAAACAGTTGTGCCTATTTGAGGCACGAGCTGCCGCGGACTCTTAAATGAGACGCAATTCCCCTCAGTATTTTTTGCGGTTCGAGCCGGCACATAAGATTTTATAAAGTAAAAGAAATTGCTCGAAAAAATGCCGCAAATTGTAGAGTTCGCCACGGTTTATAACAAAACTTCAAATGGAAGCTCGCTGAACGAAGCGGCATTGAACTAGACGTCGTTAACTAGCCGGGCCGGCTCTTTCAAACACGATTCTCCGTTTTGAAAAATCCTGCCAGTGCGACACGAATTCCAAGTGTGACCGGCAGCATTTCTTCTGCATAATAATAATATTTCGTTAACCGAAATAAATGAATTAGCGACAACTTCTAAACATTGTTGAAGCTTGAAATATGGAGGCACCTGAAAAAGGCAAAAATATCATTTCAAATGCTTTGGGTATTTTTAAAGACCGAACATTTTTCGGGAGCACTCCCTGCAACGAGAAACGCAGAGAAAAGTAAAAATACATAGAACTTGATATTTTTGATGTGACTCTGCAGAAAAGGTCATTGAAAATTTGAGATTCAGTTTCTATGCAAATGAGATACTCGAATGACCCTTTTCATTTTGAACTAGGCCTTCCGTATGGGAGGTCAGAGCGAGGATTCCCTTACCAATACCTCGATCTCTCATTCATCCTAAGCGTTTTCGAATACATGTTTTGTTTGAGGTAATGACGTTATCAAAGACTGCAATTATGTTTCCACGTTTTTTCATGAGAATTACCTATAAATTCAAAGCATTTAATAGAAGAGTTGAAGGCAACGATTTTAAGACTACCGACGGCCGAAATTTCAGAAGAGAATATCAATAAAAATATGTTTTATTGATTTTTAAGCCAGCTTGTGATCTTTCTGTTTTTAACCCAGAAAAATATGAAAATGTTGTCGTTTATAACGTTATTGCCGCAAACACCGGGTGCGCCCACAAAACTACGACAAGTGCATTAAAATGTCGAAGTTCGGCTCCTTCTAGCCGTCGCGCGGATTATTGCGATCAGGTATTGAAAAAGATTTTTATCGTTTTTTTTTTCGTTTGAAACGAGAAAAAGAATTAAAGTTTTCAATTTCAGTTTTGTTCCCTTATTGCATCAAAAAAGAAAGTGCTTCATTCCTCTGAAAATATATATTTCCAAAATTCTCGCGCTAAATTTTCTAAAAGGGGTGAGCTGAGCGAGCCTCCGTCGCAACTATAAAAATTATTTCTTCTTTTCTACGTTTTGCAATTAAAAAATCTTCTCTAAGGTTTTAAGTGCGGCGGGATATTGTTAGAAATTTCGGATGGATTACTCACTCTTTTCTTGATGCCTTTTTTATATTAATTTTATTTTTAAAAATGAATAATTTGAATAATTAGAAAAAAAAACTGAAAAGAAATAAGAAGAAGTCTGCTAATATTGTTTATTTGTCGAAACCATCTTATTAAAAATCTTCAAACTTCTTAAAAATTGGTGAATTTGAACTTTGAAGAATGTTCATTCAAAATCGAGATCTTTTCAATCCCAAAGCTTCTTATATGAAAATGGTGAAAAGGAGTTGGTGAAGACGTATTAAGCGGATGGCGTCACAAAGGAAAGAAAATACAATTATTCTCGCGTTTATCAGTGATTTCAATGATCCGTCGTAGGCGTTTACTGCATACTCGTGGTCAAATAAACGACATATTAAATATATCTATTGGTACTATGGTAGTTGGAGGGAAGCCACTCGTTTTCCACCAATGTCAGCGATTTTTTTCTCAGAAAAGCATTGTTCTATTTTAAACAATTTTTGTGAAGAAAATAGAAATGCAACATGTAACATTAAAAAAGATAACCGACAATTAAATGACCGTTTATTTTCTAACAATTTGAGGCCCCAATTCGTAGAATTTAGTTTCCTGATGATACGTGAAATGCCACAAAGCTTCGAAATAGTAGTTATCACAGATCTCTTTTTAAGCCACGCTTCGGCTTGATGAGTCGCTTTAAATGACTCCAGAGTGATTCAATTCCTTGAGTATGGTGGGCAGTGTTGGGGTTTACAAAATTTTGTGAGTGATTCACAAAAAAACAACACCCGTGTTAAAAACAGAAACATTTAAATGAAATCATCATTTTCCGAACTCATAAAAAACCAGTGTCCCCACCAAACTACTGTAGGGCCTAGCCATTTTTTTTTTAATAAAACAGTGTTAGGAAAATAAAGAGAACAGATTTAGTCCGTTTTACTCTATTAATTCAAAATTCGAAGCTTCGGAAAATCAGCCATGGTAAACAGGGAAAATGTCTGAAAACTGCGGTGCCCGGAAATCTATAGGCGCAGTTTTGTTGAAAAACTTCAAAAAACTTCTTAAATTTACCGCGCGCTTACCTCTAGCTCGTGTATTTTTAGCTATAAGATGAATTGCTTCAGCAAAATAGAAAAAGCGGAAAGCAATCGAAAATCTCATTAAATTTCAATTTTTAAGTCAGAATATAAAAATAGGTAAGGAAAACGACATATGAAAAGGGCGCGGCGATGTCCTTTTTGGTTTTCACCCAATTTTCCCTCTAATTTCCCCGATTCCTATGATTTTGAAAAATGGACCCCGCCACCAGTCCCATCTAAAATTATTAATTTATTATCTTCAAAGATTAGTTAATGTTAAAATGGCAATAAGATAAAAAGAGTAATGTTATTTATTGGTAACATGTCTGCTTCCTTATTTTTATTATTTGTTGTCTGAACGGTCTTTGGATTTTGAGATTTGAGATTGTTTTCAATATGAATTAACGCCAATTCCCCGTTTTTCCCAATTGACTCACTCTAAATCTTCGATACACAATCGTATATTCAAAGACCTCAAAATCTGTGAAGCATTCCAGAAATCAAACAAAAAATAATAAATTGGATAACACAAAAAAAGCAGAGAAAAGAACAAGCCTTGAGTTCAACGCCGTCAAAAATCAAAGTGCTCCTTTGGAATATGAAATCGAAGTAGACTTCGCCCAATGTGCTCCGATTTAAATAATTTTCTGAACTAACGGAGCCATTCGTCCCTTTTATGGGTCATCTTGCATGACGTCGTATTGCATCTGAAGGGGAATTGACGTGGATTCTTCCCGATTTATGGATGTATGACGACTATATTAAGAATTGAAACATCTCATACCCGATCCTTATTCCCATGATGATTTGTGTTCGGTGCCCTTGTTTCTTCAAAAATATGATTCTCTAAGAGATCACGGTTGTTTCATTTTTTTACTTGACGAATTTCTATAACATGGAGATTTCAAAAATTAGCCAAAGGTTAAAATCAATTTTCATTTTTACAGGTGACTTTAAAGCCACTTAAAAAGGACAACCTGCCGGAGCGAAACTGAAAGCGATATCAAAAAGCTGCAAGATGTAGGTGGCGAAAAAGAAAGATGAGATTCGTAGTTTATTCGCTTTGCAAATTGTGTCATTTTTTGGCCCATGTGGTCTTTTTACATAAATTAACTAATTCCGAATGTTGTGCTTGTCGGGTCGAGGGCGGCGAGGGTGTGAATTAGAATACTGTTGTTTTTATTTATCTCTCGAAAATTCTTCTGCTACGAATACAAGTTAATGTTTAACCAATAAAGCCGCATTTAGGTCGGGTTTACCGAGCACCGGATCCAGTTGCGTCACCCAATTCCGAATTCAGAGAGAAAGAGACGGAGAGCTGAAATGAGGTCAACCAAATGGAATAATTCGCGCTAGCGGCGAATTGAACGTTTTTGTTGTGTGGTCAATTGCTGACTCACTTTGATCTTGGGAAAAACGGGGATATACTTAGCTAAACCCAACGAATCACCAAGCACGAATATTAAATTTTTACGACCAACAGCCACCAAACATTGACGTCGTTGAGCATGGACACTAACATGGAAAAAAATGGGGGGGGGGTTGGAGGGCGAGGTGATGCTGCATTTCAGAAGATAGATTTACGGGGTGTTTTGCTTCAACTGTATGTATTCCATCGGAATTTCTGATTGAAACGAGATTATTGCTGAAAAGCCGATAGCCGAATCCCTCCTAAGTGCTCCCGAATTTCGGCTGGATCTTCGACTTATCCAGTGTTATAAGAGGTTGTTCCGCTTGAAATCAATGTTGGCGAAAATGATATAGACGGATCTACGGTGGCCTACATTTGTCGAAAAATAATCCAGGAATTTAATGCCGTGCTTATTAATGGGAAAAAGTGAAACATGTCGCATTCATATTTATGCAGACGTCTCACCCCCCCCCCCCCTTCCTCCCAAAGGCAGTTTATTCGTCCCCTACTGAAATATAGAACTCCCACGAGTCAGCAGCCCTCCAAAAAAGACATGCGAAGCAATACGAAACGCTTTCACTTGCAGATTGTATTTTTGGAGCATAGAACAGTGTTTGACCCCACTCTGACAAAGAATATAAATCCGCTGAGGAGCACCACAATTCATTTCAGCATACAGTCACTAGGCGACAAGCGAAAATATTTAAATCGACGAGTTTAAAAATATTAGAAAACCAAGGAACTCGAATAAAACAGAATTTTTCTAGAATAATGCAACACGAGCGATGGAAAGCACATCATTAATCGCACCATAAACTAATTTCGGCGCTATGGTAGTTGAGAGGGGTCAATGGTTTTTAGTCATTTTTGGAGCTTTTTTCTGGTGATAGTGAACATTAGCCCCCCACCCATATATGACCCCCCACATGGGTAATATATCCCCCCAATTGCACTATAAAGCCCCCCACCACAGCACAAAATCGTTTTTGTTTTTTTTTTTTGGGGGCCTAATCTACACAACTAATTTTGGGGGGCTTTAATTTCGTGTTGGGGGGATACATTTCACAGTTTTTAACCCCCACAACTGTCTTTGGGGGGTTTTACTCCCACCCCGGACCTCGTGAACTGAAGTCCCCACGAGAGGAACATTGACCCCCCACTTTCCAACTTATTTTTTGGCTCATAGAGGGGGGCTAATGTTCACAAGGTGGGGGTTTATATTCACAACTTCTATAACCATCCCACACTTTTGAGAGAATAGGTGGGGGGGGTTAATGTTCACAAGGTGGGGGGCTAATATTCACAAGGTGGGGGGTTAATGTTCACAACTTCTATAACCATCCCTCACTTTTGAGAGCATAGGTGGGGGGGGTTAATGTTCACAAGGTGGGGGGTCAATGTTCACAACTTCTATAACCATCCCTCCCTTTTGAGAGAATAAGTGGGGGGGGGGTTAATGTTCACAAGGTGGGGGGTTAATGTTCACAGGTTAGTAATCTGGAAAACTTGAAAAAATTAGACAGGCTTCGGAAATGACGTAATCAAGCTGCTCCTCACAGATCCCGTTTGACATTTTGATCGGCTTCTTCAAGCGTCCCCAAAATGATTCGATGTTATTCGTGTGGGTTCCAGTCGACGGATCGACAAAGTTGGCCGAGTGATTCACCGTTCTATGCTCCTTGAAATACTTCTTCACTTGGTTGTAGGCCCGGAAACAATCACTAACAACCACAGTGTCCGGATGGACACGCTCACGAAGAATTCTCAACAGGGTGGCCGCTTTCCTGTCGGAAACTCGGACTGCGAAAGCGTCTCGAGTCCCCTCGACGATTCCTGATATAAACTAAATTTCGAAGTTTGCAGGGATTCACGTACCGCCGAAAATCCATTCGATCTCGTTCTCCTTCCACCCCCGTCCGTATTTCTTAGCGTGAAGAGCGGTCTCGTCGACCTGTATGACCTTCCCGGGTCCATCCAATATTCCGAAGTTTTTTTCGAATGAGAGCAATTTCTCGCGTAAACTGCTTCCAGTCGGCAACAGTTTTGTTCGAGAGACCCGTTTCACGAATGATTTGACACGAAGAAAAGCTGCAAAATCACTGCTCAGTTATCTTTTTCCGTTACCTTACTTCAAACAGTGCATGATGACGATTTGAATAACTTTCGTCAATGGGGCACGTACGTTCTGGAACCAGGAGTTCAATCGAATCGACTTCGAAGAGCAATCGGACTTTTTATCGGTTCTACATCTCCACTGAAACTTAGCTTTCAAAACTTGACTAATGAAGCGAGGACTATGTTCACAACTTCTATAACCATCCCACACTTTTGAGAGAATAGGCGGGGGGTTAATGTTCACAAGGTGGGGGGTTTATATTCACACCTTCTAAAACCCACAGTTCCAAAGAACAAACAAGTTTAGTTTATTGATAGCTTACCTCTAAACTAGACTGTCTGGTTCTCAGTGTCATCTCTTCTCCGCATTTATCGCATTTCGTGGATTTCTCAAAGAAACCTTGCTCCATGAGCGCTGCTACCAGAGACTTTTCATCGGGAAAGTTGGTCGTCAAATCGGTAACACTCTTCAGACTAACAATTTTGGTCATCTGATAAATTTACATAATTACAACGACCATAGATAAAATTGGAAAAAAAACCGGCAAAAATTATTCAAAACTAATAAAATTAACAATGAAAAAGCACCGCGCATGCTTCGCCACGTGTCATTGAAGACACGTGGAACACGTGACTTAGCAATATCCACATGAATCGCGTGAATCGCGTGAGTTTTTTTTTACATACATCGCTTTTCTTGCTGGGGGGACAAATCTCCACTGTGGGTGGTACTAATTCCACATCCGGGGGGTTCTATTCCATGTGGTGGGGGGTCAATGTTCATTCCTACCTGCTCTGGCATTTCAAATATCATGACGAAGCAAAATTTTACGAATTATGGGCCGAAATCGAAAAGAAATATCCAGTCACCTAGTCATTTTCTTTTTTGTGCGTATTTTTGTTGTCTGCGAATAAAATTGTTCTAAAAACTTCTAGTGTTATTCGAGTATGTCTAATAACATTTTCAGAAAAAAAATCAAGAAAAAAGCTCCAAAAATGACTAAAAACCATTGACCCCTCTCAACTACCATAGCGCCCTACTTTCAATAGAGATTGGGCACAACGATAGAACCTCGCTTCTTTGATTATCATTTGATTTTCATTACTTATAATGCCGCGTTTAAAGTTGATTTCCAGGAGAAATTTCCTGGAAAAACGATGTCCAAAGCTGCCATTTTTTTTTTCAGATTTTCCGGAAACTGTCACAATGAGTGTTACCGTAGTTTGCCTCTTTTTTCGAGATCTTCAACGATGTCTTCGTCAGTATCCCTCATTGGAAGAGAAATATTCAGAAAACACAGACGAATATAGAGAAAAAAAGTTAAAAAACTTGAAATAATTGCATTAAAAAAGAGCCGTAAATCGTGCGACGATCGGTGGTCTTGAAGGGAAGAGGCAAACTACGGTAACACTCGTTGCGACAGTTTCCGGAAAATCTGGAAAAAATGGCAGCTTTGGACAGCGTTTTTCCAGGAAATTTCTCCTGGAAATCAACTTTGAACGCGGCATTACATGACCTTGTGTTTCTCTCTCTCTCTCTCTCTGATGTGCCCCCACTCACGATTTCCGAATAACAAGCATTTTCTGCATTTTATCCATTTCTCTTACTATATGTGTTAGAAAAAAGTTGGAAGTGCACGATTACAGTATTTATTAAACAGCGAAACTTATAAACTCGAGCGAGATGACAAAGTTCGGCCTGGGCGAACTCCGACGTTCGCGCAATCAGCCATTCGATTTTTTATTTTTGAGTCGATTTAATACAGTAGAGCAAACTTTGACAGAAGCTCAAGTTACTGATGTCTATCGTATTTCCAGAAGAATTGCTCCGTCATCAACGTTGATGTTATAAACATTGAAAAAACGAAAAAGCAAACGAAATATTGTTTAGCCACGCCATAAAAATAAATGTATCGATCTTAAATAAATTGCTGCTCGCCTTATAAGGAACAATCTATTCCACTCACTTCCATCGTTGTCCTTCGCACGATGATCAAGACGACAATAAAAGAGTCCCTGAATTGCAAGATCTAATAGAAGGGCCAGAGAGATGATTGAGTAGCAGATGGGGGCAGTATTCATACTGAGCGAGTGATCCCAAACAAACACCTTGATGATTGTCATCACGCTGCTGCTCAATCCAGCTTTCAAATCCTTCATAGTGCCAATGCATTTATGACGTTCATCTAAATTTCTGAGCCAAATTGCATCAATTCGTTTCCGCGTTACCTTTCACATCCATCAGCCATCGGTGAGCTTTCAATACTTCGTACATTCGAGAAAATGCGAAATTATCGACACTGAAAAGGCAACGAGTGTTGTGCCCGTTTGAATGGACAGTTATCTCAAACAGCAGAATCAACCAAATCACAAAAAACGTTGGAATAAGCAATCTATAAATGTGTTTTTAGCAGGAAGACTTCAGCGGTCCGTCTCACAAGTAAAACTCAATTTTAATACGAATTGGATCCCGGATCGTAGCCAGTTTGTCACGAGGTAGCAGTCCGAGAATTGTTTCTAGAAAATTCATGATTGATTGAAAGCTCTAAAAGATTCAACAATCACCGTCTCCTTCACAGTCTTCTGCCTTTGTCGTGGTTTGGGATGGAATGCGAACAACAGAAGAGCATGTAAAGAGTTTTAGCTTTTTTTTAACTGTGATTCGGGTTGAAACAAGCTACTTCACAACTTTCTTTAACATTAAAATCGGTGGCCGCACATCGCACATATGGCGCATTTTATATACATAGAAGCCTTTGAATACACTGAATTTTTTCGAATTTTGAACATAAAATCGGCGCAGCACTAGGAGAGCTTACTTTACTGAACCTTTTTTGCAGCTCTATTGCCTAAATTCTTTGTTTTAGACAAAGAATTTATGGAGCTTGACGACATCTACAAATTGTAACCGTTTTCTAACGAAAATTATAATTTTGAAGAAAGTTATAAAGCGTCGCCCAGACTGTCTCAAATTATGCTAACAATTTTTAAAGTTTTACTTGTTTCTGGTTCATCAATGTTTCCATAAAGAAGAGATGTATCGAAGAGGCGATTTTTCTTAAAAAAGGAAAGTTACATCTATTTCTTTTTGGTGATTTTGGTCGATGGCTACCACAGAAATGTTTAATCGCTTTTCCATTTCTTCTGTTTCAACACACCAATTGTGTCGGAATAGTTCCGCCTGATGGACAAGCTTCTCGTACGCAAAGATTCGTCGTAGGTCTGAAAAATAGAATAAAATGAAACGGTTTGTGACGAATGCAAGGGCAAGCTCACAAATATAAAAGACTAGGCAAATTATTGTGCCGGTCAGTATTCCCATCCTCACGGAAACACGATGAAAGAAAATGGTGGTTGCGTGGAAATCATGTCCCATTGAAAACAAATGGCACTGAAACATCATTTTCAGAACATATTTATTCGAAAATCAAACCGTTTCGCAAGTTTTCCAAAATAAATATTACTTTTTTCGCGAAAATCTCGAGGATGCACACTGCCTACCACTAAACAATAGGCGCGTCTACGGCGTTTTTCAGAATTCCGCAATTTTCAAAGAAGCTATTCTCATTTTGAAAACTGCTCATATTGTTAACAGTGAGCTATTATTACCTCTGTAATGTTAAACGGCATTTTAAATGGATAGACCGCGGAATATTAGCAAAACGGACCGAAATGTGGGCGCGCAGACTAGATTTTTTGAATTTTGGAATTTGCTGCTTGATTCGTTTTAGAATAAAATCGTCACTTTATTAATTCTATTTCAAAACTGCAACACCTTTTAGCTATCAGTAGAACGTAACATCTAAAAACTTGCCAATACTTTCAATTATTCTGAAAACTGTAATGTGGCTGGCGAAGTTGCAAGACTTCTCCCGAATTATTTTCACTAGTTAATTAAATGCCAAACGTAAATAGGTTTCAAATGGAAGAGAGAGCCAAGCATAATTGCATTGAACTCGCCAACATCTCCAATTAGTAACAATTTTCAGTCATTGATTTACATTTTGAAGAAAGCTATGGGGCGGCCCATTCCCGATTGAAAGCCTGGAGCGTGAAAGATAAGCCGAAAAGGTTAAAAACATGGAGCAAAGCATCATGGACTCTATTTGAAACCGTCATCACAACTATCAGCTTCAGAATATATTCCTTCTACGTTAGATGTTGCGGCGCTGTTACATCACAGACACAGACCTACTTATTAGAGAGAAACTACAATTTTCGATAATTTATTCTTGGGCGCTAAAAATGAAAATAAAACAAATAGGCTTCGCCCACTATTGCATTCATGGCACGCGTTAAATTCTAGTACTATGCGCGCTTTCTACTCTTATTAAAACTCAACTGGAATCGACTCTAACGCTAGTACGATTCTCCTCTTCCTTTTTAAATAAATATTCCAAGCAAACATCGAATTTAGCTCCCACACGTTTATATTCTTATAGGATTCGTGTTTTATGTGCGTCGGGAAGGAAATAAACTGCACGGGATTACGTCGAAAATTGATATACATATTAGGTTATTTGCAGGCAAGCGTATTGTTTTTTCTTATTTTAGAAAAAAACCAAATAAAAATTTGTTTTACTTATACTTATTTCTTAGTCTATTTATTTTAATTTCATTTACTGGAAATGTCGAAATCGTTTGTTCCCACACAACAACGTTAATTATTATAACTTTGCTCATAAAAATCGGCAGAGCCCGTGGCATTAAAAGTATATAATGCACAATTTTAAAGAAAGAATAATCGGACAATAGCTCAATTTAAAAAAGAAAAGTTCAATAAAATGTTCAATAAAAAAGTATGCAGACCAACAATTTTTTAAATGTTTTTACTTCAGAGTGAATGAGACCCTAACTCACCGGAGCCTTGATGCTCCCGTTTGAAAACATTTCAATTCCATCTAACGATTTCATTTCTGTATTGTTATAGCAGATAAAAATTACTGAAACGGTAAATTTGTTAAATGCGAAAGAATGTATTTTCTAAGGGTCAAACAACTGCCACGGTTTACGTGTAACAAATTGAATTAATTTGCGTGAAAACCTATTTGATTCTGGATTCCCTGGATTCTGCCATTCATTTGTGCAGAATTTAGACCACTCCGACCGAGCGGTTTTCGCTGTGAAAAAATCCTTGTTCAATTATGAATAAGATTCCTTACCTTCACAGCGGGGATACGCAGAAGCTGCATCATATTTCATGTGTACGCTCCAGTCGCAGACTCCGATCCAGAAGAACTCGCTGAATTTTGTGATAGCATAGAAGGAGCTTGTATGTTGCATTGCACTTCGCCGTGGAGCCGCCAACGAACTTCGCGCTATCTTCTGTTTCTTTTTCTCACTCAGCTATCATTTATTTTGATCATCGCATTTAGAGCTTCGATATTCATTTTTATTATTCCTACCACGTTATTATTCGATCTGTCATTTTTCTTCGTGTATTTTATGTCATCATTTTTTAAATTTTATACGGTCTCGTACCCTAGCGCCTCGCCCGTCTATTTCTATATCAGCACCGCCAACACATTCAATGTTAAATCGTAATACTGTGAAAGCGAGGATAAGGGAAAACTATTTCTTACGACCGAAGGAGGGAAAAATGGATAGTTTAAAAGAAAACCATGCGATGATGCAGGCCTGCTCCATTGTACTCTTTTGAATAAAAACACCCTGCGGTACTTTCGATTTGAGGCGCTGTTGAGGACCGTTGTCGCGCCGCCGCGCTTCCGGCGTTGCGTTCCTCGCCGCTTAACTTGTTTCTAAGCAGCGTTATGGCTCAGCTTTCTTTTTTATAAAATCAGATCTGCACTACCACCATTACCACTTTGGCATCCTAGTTCATGAAGCATTTACTAATTAAATTAGTGGTCACAAGAAAAAATCTTCCGCCTGATTTCTTCTTTAATTTTAAAACTATCTCTCTATGTTTATATGTTCAGAAATTTTCTGCCCCGCCATGACAATCCGATGAATATCTTCCGATTTCCTACCATTATTGGCGAACTTTCACCAATTCGCGGTTGAGCCTCTTTCTGGGTTCTGGTTCGTCATCCGTTTGTTTTATCATGGACCTGGATTCAAATTGAGATTTCAAGTGGTAACGAATATTTTAATCATTTATTTCAAAATATTACTTTGGATGAATTCCTGAAGTGATTTATATTAACGTCTTCGTTCCTTCGCTTCAGCTCATTAAACGAATAACTGTATATTGAGCAATTACTCAATCCACTTTCATTTTTTTTTAAATTAAAATTTCCTTTTCACACTGTTAGGTGATAAAATGGCGCCTTACCAAAAAAAACAATTTGGGAAGCTTTGATATCGGAAACGAAAATTGAGACACAGACGACAGTTTTTAGGCACGCGCCTTTAAAATATTGTATCTTTTGTTCCGATTTTTTTCGGCATTCTGCTCCGCACACTTCTGAGTCTCAGTATAAACGTTTTTTCCTAATGTTGACAGAAGGCATGACGAATTTGCGAATTGATAATATTCATCAACGATAATTAGTGAAAAAAATTTTATTTACTGACGTACTTAGTATGCGTCTATAAAGCAAACAACAAATAATACGATATAAAGTTATAGAAAAGAAAGTTCTTCCTCGATAGCCTTTGAGATGAGATCCATTAGGTTGATTCCATTAATTGGAATCTTCGCTGTCTGTTTACCATGGATGCGGCATTCCTTTCCGGCATTCTGTCTTTCTTCACCAGTTGAAAAAATCAAAGAATCAGAATGTGGAATTGGGTTCATTGCATTTTTTCTGCTTTTTGGACAGGTATCCTTGTGATGCCTTACAATATTTGAATGCTTAAACAATTGGATATTTTCTAAAGAAACTGCTGCATTTGCAGCTGAAAAAGAAGATTTATCAACGTGCTGCTCTGGATCAAAGTGGGTGTGGCTAAGACTAGCACTTGATGTGGCCATTTCCTCATTAAGATATTCTTTCGCAGGAACAATGTACTGCTTACGACAATCTGCTCCTGGTGGTGGCTCTCTTTTTGTACGATCCAGAAGGTCCGAAACTCTAAAACTATCTACACTCTTTGGCTCAGATATTTATTTCGATACCTTCTTTTCTCAACATTCAGAAGCCATCTGGAAGCATCAAACTTTTCAATATTTTCTTCCATTTCTTGTACATCCTCGTACAAATTGGCCTGCTTCTTCAAAAGCTCCTCACATATTTTCTGTGCTTCATCTGACTTGAGACTCAGCGAACTCCGACTACTGATAACTTCTTTCAACCGATTCTCGAATTCAGCTTCTTGATGTCCAATCTCTTTGCACATAGCTTTCTCATTGAAGCTTGTTCGAACGATGATGTCATTTAGAAGAACTTTCAATTGGCACATCTTCTCACGAAAGGCTTCTCCGTAAATCATGTCAACTTCCTGAAACGGTTTGCGTATTTGCTCAAGTAACAAGGCTCCTCATACTGTCCGGAAGTCATTCGTGCACATATTTTAAATATAAAAAATGGCTACAAATCTTGCGTTGACTTAACACGATGAGGAAACACTATTGCTTTCCCCTTGCATCATCGTTAAAATCAATGAAATGTGTCATTTTCAAAATTTTATCGGAATTTTCGGATTACATTGATTATACTATATAAAAAATCCTTTTTCTGGTTGGAATTTTGATAAAAGCGAGCAAAACAGCAGATCGTATTAGAATAGAAAATTGATAAGAAATAATCGCTTTCCCACTTCTTGCTCATTTTTAACGACTTTTTTGATTTAATCCACAATTTAGAAGAAGCATTCAGGCGCCCCCAATTTATGAAAAATTTTCTTTAAAGAGCTGATTTTAATGGAAAGATTTCAAATTAGAAGATGCAGAAAGTTTTTGATTTTTTAAAGAATTATCACAATGAGGCGCATGTTTTAGTACCGTCCGTCACATTTACAAGTAAAAACTCCAATTCTATATGAGAAAACGAAAGAAGGTAATCTGTGTTCATAAAAAATAATAATTAACTAAAATAGTAATGAATTACGATAAAAATCCTATCGAGAATCAAGGAAAATTTTGTTAATGCGCTCTTAAGATATACCGTAATCATTATCGTTAATTTCCCAAGTTTGTAAACTTTGCTTAGTGCAGTTTTTTCCATCTTAACTATATTTTTATATTTTATGCTTTAAACCGTAGTACCAACGGCTCCTCGATGGAATGCAATAAATCTGCTCCAATTTCTGGTTCAGCTTTTATTGATGCATCATCCAATCTGGCTACATCAAGTTTCAGTGATTCCTTCCTTAAATACTATGTATGCATTGTTTATCTGTACTATTTTCCAAAAAAAAAAAACCTTTTCGATAATCGTTCCAACCTTTCTTCACTACTACGATTTTCCTTTTTCAATTTTCGGAGCTGCTCATTCATCTGTTCAATTCGCATCAATTTTTTCCGTGTATATTCAATTCGCCGCTGAGTTTCAACTGAAAACGAATTACAATCAATCGCGGTTTTCGTTTCCTGGGCTTTTATGTGTTCGGAGCGCAGCAGACGGTTTATGCAAGCGTTCAACTATTGTGACTTGGCATCGCACAAAACTATCGACTCACTTTTCCACTTCTCAATACTTTTTTGTTATTGTCTCTCTATTCACTTTACCAAACTTGTCTGAAGGCATTCATTTCTCATCACTTTTTTGCCATTTTCGTTTCCAAGAACGATCGGTAGCAACAAATTTCAAGGCAGTGTCATTTCTCTTCTCAATACCATCAAAATGTACAACCAAAATCATCGGTCGGTAAGTGCAAGTTAACTGGGGAATGTTCAATAAGTTTGAGAGCGCTTTTAGCTGAAATTATCTTCAGAGAGCGCAATTTCAGAAGAAAACATAGTTTAGAAGATGCGAAAATGAGTGAAAACAACCTTTGCTCATCATATTCATTCTGAAATCGTATGCTCACCAATTTTTCCGGAGTTTCCAGAAAGGATTTTGTTTGCGAGGCATACCGTTTTAAGAACACTCGTAGCGAATACGGCATTTCATTTGTTTACTTGCCCAGCATTTTTTTTGGATACCCAACAAAAAGGAAAGGAGTAAAATAGCGGGAAAAGGAGGCGAAACTTCGTCGCAAAGACTCCTCGCTCTTTCGGCTAGACTTTTTTACTGAATTTATTCATAGTTGACTGTTGAAAAAAAATTAATTAGAAAGTGATTTCAAATGATCTTATTGGCTTTTTTCGTATTTCAGGCTGGGTTATATTGTTTGAAATGACCTCCTCATAGTTGTTGATTGGAGACTTTGTACGACGTTAATTTTTGTTTCAGAATACCGAAGACAAGAGATATTTTATGGATTTTCAAAAGATGAGCGCTGAATCACGCTTTGCATATTAATTATAGCTGATTTAATTATGAAAATCTAGTAAAACGGCGATTTTTGACGAATAAGAAAAACTGAGTGTCACGGTTGCCAAGCTTAAAATGTGTTTGAGGTGCAAATCATCATAATCATTAGAGCAATAAGATTGTAGAGTAAGCAAGCTACGTCAATTTTGTTGAAAGTGGCAGAAAATGAGAAAAATATCTATTGGCAATCGAGCATTTTTTGCATGCATACGGCAAAGTGCTGTTGGCAAATGCAAATTCGCTTTTGCCACCAGCTTTTTTAAAATAACCAAAGTGGAAAAAGTGTATTTGCTCTTGGCGAGACGCCTGCCCAAAAGATTACTTGCCGCTACCAATCTGTCAGCATTTTTAACAGCAACTTGGCAAGAAATCTGACATTTTCTGCCTAAAATCTGTCATGTGAGAATTGGCAAGTGGGCTCACGGGATTTAAGAGTGTAAAACTAAATATTAAAGTTTATAGCAGCATGAAAATAGAGTAAATGCATTAATGCGAGCTTTATTCACTCACCATCCATGTTATAATCATTTTCGGTTATCATAGCAGTTCTGTTTCGAAAATTATTGAAATAGCATTCATTTATATTCAAAGAATATTTGCGTGTGTTGAATTTTTTAATTCTAGACCGGGGCACTCAGAAACACCCGTTCCGTGACTGAATAGAATTTAAATAATATTCGATGAGTAATCAAGTTTTTATTCGAACGTTTCCATTATTTATATATATTTTGTCTTCGTGGCGTGAAAATATTTTATTTTCGAGGCGTACAGTTTAAACAAAATTCGATGTGAATACAATATGAACATTTTCTTTTTTTTTGTGCAGGTTTTAATCGTGAAATGTTGTCTCTGCATCATCTTCTACACAAACGGATTTTTAGCAGCCGCGCAGCAAAGAATTAAATCCGTAACTTTATAATTCACGCTAAATTAGAGAATTCGTTCCGAAAATATCAAGCAGATTTTTGAAATAATAGAGTTTTTTGAGCATTTTTTCAAAAGTTTCTTTTTTTTTAAATTCCTTTAAAAATGTACCGACTTAGGAGTAAATCCTATTTTCTTACAAGCTTAAAAGCTTTAGACGACTTTTTCCCAATTTTTTCAGCATTTTCAAACGTTCGTTTTTTTAAGGTAACGCACGCCCGCCCCCCCCCCCCACTAGTGAAAAAAAAACCATTTTTTTAAAGTTTCGAACTCGTATGCAATAAAATTTGCATGTATTTCAGATAACTTTGGGAAATTTGCCAGAGAATTTGTTTTCGCGAACCTTCAAAAAAAGTGTGTATATCGGCATTGTTCCAGTATTAGCAGAAAGTGAATAAATCTTGTAAAGAAAAAGAGGTAACACTTTTCGTGGAAGCAAGAAACAGTGAACTGAGAAATGAAGTGTCTGCTTTCGTCTCATACTTAAAAATTTCAGAACATACTGCTGTTTCAAGCAAACAGCACCGAACATTTTTAAGGGAGCATGCATGGCGTCACTGAATTTTCAATTTTCTTCTCCAACGAACAAAACATTTGAAAATATTGGGCAAAAAGACAGCCAGCCTCGTTGAATCTCTGTTTATGAAGGTTTGAGATTCTAGTTTGTAGCGTCATAATTACTTGCATTCAAATGCAGTCCGTTTGAAGCGACAATGAAAATTTTAAAGTCATTTTAAAATGTAAAAAAAAAACATTTTCAAAATAACCTAAAATAAATACCAAAAGCCTGAACTCGGTCCCGCTGTTTCTTCAAAGATGACGTCGCATATTTGATGAAACGTTTTTCTCACCGTGTTCATCAAAAAAAAATTTTTTTTGATCACAAATAGTGTTTTAGTCTTTTGTAAAAAAAAATTTATATTTTCTCTTTTTCTGAAACTATTTGTAAAATGGCTATATAGCGGATTGTTTAAAGGAAATTTTAAGCATAGTTACTGTTTCTATTAATACGTATTTCATATTTTATAGTTCTTCAAGAAGTAAAAATGAGATAAATGAAAGAAAAAAATGAATTTTCCAGCGAAAGTTTTTGGAGATCCTTTTGTTGATTCGGAAAATCGAACCCGCCAAAATGTTTATTTTCAATGACTACTATTCCGATTTACTGTCAAACAGGTGCAACAAATTCAAATGTATAATATTCTTCTCTTGCATGGCACAGATTTGGGGTGCTGTTCAGATAGCGCGATTCAGAATTGACCTCTTTCAATAGCGGAAATACTACCCTTTGAATAGAAAAATCGCCATGAATGCCAGCAAACTTTTGCTTTTCAAGGGCTGGTACTTACAAGCAAGCAATTTTTGAAATATAATACATATATGCACCCATAACGTCATTTAACCATGGCTGTAGTAGTTCGTGAGCTAAGATTTGGAAGGTGGTGGGCTTCGTTTTCGGAAATTCGAATATGATTTCTTCTTGTTCCAGAAGCATGAAAATACAGAACGACACACAAGAATACCGACAGACATGCGCCCACCGGCGTTCTATATAAGAATGATAATTGATAGCTTCATCATAGCCAATGTCATTGTTCCTCAAATATAACAGGTACCTGCGTCTATATACACTCATTTCTCTGTTTCTCTTCACGCGTCCGTATTGCTGACCAATCTCCGGTTAGCAGTTTCTCTGTTGCAATACGCGTGTCATCACCGGTAGCATCGATCCATTCATCCGATCCTCTCAATCAATATTGTAATGAAGGGCAGGAGAACAGAGAAGGGTCGTGGCGTACGACTGGTCACCGAAAGAACTGCCGGTGGCGGCGCGTTCCCGCACAAGAATGATTCTGGCCTTGAGTGCGGAGAAATAAGCAGCACAATTGGCTATGCAAACATTTGTTTGTTTATGTGTCTCTTGGCAACCACTAATTCCTAGCATTATTATGCCTGAAAGCTCAATTTTCGCACACGTTGATCTCAAATTCACATTATACTTTGGCTGGCCGAGTGCAAAAAATCTCTGCCATGTCTATCGTCTCTCGTCACTAACAATAACCGACTAAAAACGAAAAGCGGAATTAAATACATCCAAATAATAACTTCATTTTTCAGACCCGGCATCATTGGATGGAAGATTACAAGTACCTATTCAAAGTGGTACTTGTCGGTAATGCCGGAGTCGGGAAAACATGTCTAGTCAGAAAATTCACACAGGTGAGAATTTAAAACTATCGAATTGTAAACTTCGGCTGAACATAAAAACGGCTTGAAAAGAAGTTAACTTCTTCAGGGTATATTTCCTCCTGGTCAAAGTGCAACAATCGGTGTCGATTTCATGATAAAAACAGTAAAAATAGGAAATGATAAAATAAAGGTAAACTTTTTAAAAAAGTGGGTTTCACGAAGAAATAATTTATTTCAGTTACAAATTTGGGACACAGCTGGGCAGGAGAGGTTCAGATCAATAACACAAAGCTATTACAGGTGCTTTTTAGAAAATAAATATTTTTTTCCTTAATCAAGCAATTTTAATTCAAAAATACTGAAAAATGCATATTCTTTAATATTTTTCCCGAGACCATCGGAAACAACAGAGTTGATCAGCATTGAAAATTTAAAACTGTCTTAACGAAATTATTTATTTGTTTTAAATATTTGCTACTTTCTGCTATAAAATTCTACAACTTGCTGAAAAAATTGAAACATATTAATAAACGTTTTATTAATTTTAATTCTATCTGGCTTTAAAATTATTCAATTTTTTTGCTTTAAAAATACATAATTCAGTTAAAAGCTATATCAAATAAAAATCATTGCAGAAGTGCGCACGCAATTGTTCTAGTTTACGACGTCTCGTGTCAACCTTCATTCGATTGCCTGCCTGAATGGCTTGGAGAGATTGAAAGTTATGCGAATCGACGAGTTCTGAAGATTCTTGTTGGTAAGTCTCTATTTCATTATAATACTTGTTCGATTGGTTTTGTTTAACAGGAAACAAAGTTGACAAAGGGGACGAGAGAGAAGTTCCTGAACGGATAGGCAGAGACTTTTCTGATGTGAGCTTTCGTCACTTTGCAAAAAAAAATTACTTTACATATTTTATATGTCACTTCTGAGATGAGACATTCCAGGTTAATCGCTTTGATTATTTCCTTGAAACATCTGCTCTTGACGCGACGAATGTAGATCAACTGTTTGAACAGGTTGCTACAAGGCTTACAAATGATATGAAAGTCACCGATGAAAGGTAAATATTTTAATCATGTCTTGCTTTCTCGATAAAAAATGGAGATACCAAAACTTTAGCATTAGAAAGACAGAATTTTTGTCGCGGTTATTCGTGAAGACCAGATTTTAAAACGGATTCGAAACGTCGTTTAATGGAAACATATTAATGGCCTAATGTTGGAACATTTTTTTAAATCAATTTCAAAACGGGTCGTTTGATAAAATCTAACTACTCAACTCGAATTCGGCGCATTTTCTAAATTGAAAATTAATCGATCGATAATTTACATCAGGTGAGCGATTCTCATCTGATGCTATACGAACCGTATAGTTTCTTGATTCTTAGAATATTTAGAAATGAATTCTGTAATTGTTAGATTCCATCAAAGATACCAATTTTAAGAATTATTAACAAGAAGTACATCCATGTTGTCTAAAACATAGATGTCGATCCGGGCCGACCAAGGACGATGTCATTAATTAGTTACTTAGTCGATCCGTTAATCGCTTGTGTGGGCGCGGATTACAGCTAACCATGTCTTGCCGACAGGTCGTATTTGATTTCGAGGAATCTATTCTTGCATCAGTTTTGTCCATCTTCCGTCAATTCTTCGCATAATGTGCCCGGCCCATCCTAATTTTTTTCTTTTTGATGTATTTTAGTGGGTCCGTGACTTGGGAGATTCTTTGGATGTCTTCATGGCTTAAGTATCGTTGGCGTTGTTCCGTGAGGGTCATTCCAATTAATCGTCTTTCTAGTGATGTATGCGTCACATGGATTATTTCAGCAAGGTTCTGTATAAGAGTCCACGTTTCTTACGCAAAACAGGCCAACCAAGGGCGCTGTCATAGCGTTCTTAAATTTCAACATTTTCATTCGGTTAATCTCCTACAGTTTTTTCTTACAAAATGTAATTTAGAAAATCCAATAAGCACAAAAATCTGGAAAAGGTGTTGTACAAAAGATATAATTGCCGTTGAAAACATTTTATGACAATGTGTTTTCAGCTAGAAATGTTCGAAGTTTTCTTTCTGAGATGTGTTGCTGAAAATCAGCTAATTTTTAAAAATATTAAACAATTATGATGTTTTTTCAAATTTAATCGAAGAATGGTTTAGAATTCTTATCAAAATACATATTCGCATTCTATACTCGAAACACTTTAAAATGAATTTTACCAGAATTTCGACAATACCCGTTAAAATACGATTTTTTTATTTCGAAGTAGCGACGCTTCATTTGTTTCAGCGGATGAGAAAATATATCAATAATGTACGTAGGCAAGTAATTCTAAGCAAAGTTTCAGAGTACATCAGTTTCGTGCAGATGCAACGAATACATCGGCGAATCCAGGTGGTCCAATCAAATTAATGGACCGCGCTCAGACCCAACTGAATTCTTGTTGCAGTCGGCAATAAACGCCAACTTTAAAATTATGGTAATTTTGTGATACGAGCTTCTTTCATTTTTGCACATCGACAACCATAGTCAGTCCGACATCATCACACTTATCAGAATGTTTTTGTGCTATCTACAGTATTACTGGATTTTGGATCAGTCCCCAATCAATCTCAGCACACTCACCTTATTTTGCCTTTTTTTCTGTACACTTGGGTCATTGTGTCTTGAATTATGTTTTCGTGTTTTATAAAAATTCTGGTATTTTTCATCGTGGGAGTATTCACAAAAATGAAAAAAAAAACATAAACAAAGTTGAGTGAAAGAGGTTAAGTACCAACTTGAAAATTTTAGAAAAAAAATAGTAAACATTAAAAGTTATATTCTGCTTCAGTGTCGAAATCCCAAGTTTATGCGTTAAAAAAATTTGTACAATAAAAGGTTTTATTTTGAAATAAAATATCCTATTTTGGAAATTCAAAAACAAATTTAAATGAAACATTTCGGAAAATTTTTGCTTTAAATTTTCAAAATTGTTTTTTCTTGCAAAAGACATTAACTACATTAACTCAAATACTTTTCCAAAAATATAATTTTTTTCATTTTTCGTGAAAACCCCGTTGACTGGGGCTATTTATGTTGCATTTGTTAAATACATTGTTTTGCATATTCCATCTTGTTCAATATTTCAGAAATATGAGTTTTAATAAATCATATAAAGCGGTTTTCAAGATTTTTATTTTTTTTCCGAGCTTAGCGACATCTCTTCAATCTCTGGTCATAAATAAATGAACATCAGATAGCGAGATTTGTTATGTGAATTTCAACTGAAGATATCAGTTATTTGGTTACATTCAATTTCAGTGAACTCGTTTTTCACCTAATTAGATGTTGGTCAATACTGGAAAAAATCTAATTTCATTAGATTATAAGTAAGGCTTCCACGAAAGACAAAATAAGACCGTCGAAAGACGAAATAAGACAATTCTTAGAATTTGCTTCTGAAAATAATATATTAGAGAAAAAAAACTTTATTTTTAAATGTCAATATGTTTATTGTTTTTGATTTGGTATTTTTTTCAATCGCGATTCGAATCAAGTTGAATCGATAAATTCGATTCAAAAATTGTCGATCCAATTCGATTCGATCGATCAATTCCAAAATCGACACGACACACTATTGGTATAGCGCTCTTGATTACATTTTCGGAATATTACCTGATAATTTCCATGGCTCGTCAGAAATTTGAATAATTTTAATTTTAAACCAGACTTGCAATCGGGCCGGAAAATCTCCGGAAGAGCCGACGTTGTGCAAGTCTTTTTTACTCAAAAAAACCCCAAAAAATCTGAATAATTGGTGATTTTATTTTGAAAAAATAACAACATCAGAAAAACAACAAAAATATTTGTTTTTCTATTTTAATTTTTTTAAGTACGTTCTGTGACCTGCAACGAGGCAACGAACTCAAAATTTTGAAGCACAACGAATTCGATTGATTCTGGCTCTTATATAATTATTGATAATTTCGTTGTACTCCTCGGAAGCTTTTCCCTACAAAATGTGCATCATTCACGCATCTTATTATCGGTTCGCGAGTACGCAAGAAACCGCTTAGAGATGGGGTTTGGGTCTCGTTAGGAAATTGGCGCGTTAAAACGCGCCAATTTAAAAATTGAAAGAAAGCGCACACACTGCGTTTGTTTTTCTTTTCGAAAATTGAAATCGAATATTGGAATTTTTTTCTATTTATATTTTGCTTCGAAAATCATGTTTTTTTTAAAATTAATTTTTATTGTCAATTTTCTTAAACTGCTTATTAAACTGAATAAAGTATTATTTACCGGAATTTAAATGTTTTTTTTTCAATATTAGAAGTTTATATTCTTCAAATTAGTATCTTTTCACTTGCAGCTAATTGTTTCAACAGAAGTGATGAAGTTTATGGTAAGGAATACCTGTCAAATAAAATTTATAAATATTAATTTTCAGGTTTTTCGTGAGAAGAGGTTTTTTATGGTTAGACACGCGAGGTCGCTGAATGATCCGGACGTTTTAGAATCTGGAGAATCAGCTGGTCAACCATCCGGGGAAGGATCGAGAGAGGATTCTGGAGAGAAAGTCATCGAAGGTAACTGAATCTTCTCCTTTTTCTCTTTTTTCAAATCATCTTCTCTTTCAGAAAATTTTCTCTTTGACGAAACGAACGTCTTCAGTTAAAAACAATGTTAAATATACTCTTCACGTCAGTCAGTGAATATACTTTTTTTATTTGAAAAATTGGAAAAGTCTATAAATAATTTGTAATTTATATGTTTAACTGTTGAATGATGTGTCATCTGCGCCAAAATGTAAAACTTTGGAGAATTTATAAAAAGAATGTGGAACTAAAAGCCATGCGTTTCTGTGTTCAATGTAGAAAAGAATAAACAATTGTTGTTTCTTAGTTATGTCGTCCTCGCCGCTGGAGCCTAAGTTCGCCAAAGTGCGAATCGAAGGGAGAGTTCATCTGATGAGAAGAAGCTTGTTGAATTGACAATAAAAATTAATTTAAAAAAACATGATTTTCGAAGCAAAATATAAATAGAAAAAATTCCAATATTCGATTTTAATTTTCGAAAAGAAAAACAAAAGCAGTGTGTGCGCTTTCTTTCAATTTTTAAATTGGCGCGTTTTAACGCGCCAATTTCCTAACGAGACCCAAACCCCATCTCTAAGCGGTTTCTTGCGTACTCGCGAACCGATAATACTTGTGCGTTTGCGTTATTTTTAGTCTAACCGTTTCGGCATATTGACGGGTTCGATAGCTGCCGTTTTCAAGTTTTCAGTGCAGTAGAGCGCACTTTCTGAAGCCTTCGTGAGAATCGTCTGAAATGTTTCGGAGGCCTTAATTAAATTATTTTAAAAACTTAAGGGTTAAACAGATAATAGAAAACAATGATCTAACCGAAATAAGCGTGAAGTAAATTCGATTTCGATTCGTCATACCGCATTTTTAAATTAGTAAGCGTCATAAAAATTCTCTGATTCTTCTCGAAAACGCATCTTGTTGTAGTTTTACAGAATCTTCTTGTGAATAGTTTGCCTATGAATAACCAAAGAGATACCGAAGAACAGTTATTTTGACAATAAATAGCACGAAGTGATTTTTATTGACACAATACCTAAGCTACACGTAACAATTGATAATTATGTGTAGCGATCAAAACTATCAAATAGATAAATAGTGTCGTATAAGCAGAGACGCAAGCAATCTTCTGTCGACCTGACTATTAGTCGTTCTTGATAATCACGTGTGCCTCTATTTTATTGACAGTATCCTCGTATTTTTTTAATCAGGGTCTGCCACCCCCTCCCCCCAAATATTATGCATCGAATCAGGCACGCAGTTAGGTAAGAATCTTCCGTTCCTATCCGTTACTGCCGGTGTGTTGTTCAGAATGGCTTCGTCGTCATCATCAAATGCTACTATTCCCGCTAGACATACGCAATACAGTCACGCAAAGACGGGAAATTTCAGCCAAGCAGCTCCGACCTTACACAATCCATATAAGTGAGCTCTTTTTTGCACAATGAGCACTTTTCTTGCTTTTTAAAATATTCAAAACTACATGTTTGATCCATAAATCCTTTTTCATTTTCATTTTCAGGGATGATCCTATTCTTGATCGCATTCTTCGTCGACTGCTCCCGGAATCGCAATATATGAGAGTGGCCGCCGATTTATCCAAATTCGGTGATCGAATAACTTCAGAAGTCGACCAATTGGGTAGACAGGTCGAACTGGAACCACCAAAACTTGAACAACAAGATGCGTGGGGAAAAAGAATCGACAAATTAATTGTATGCAACGAATGGCATAAGCTGAAGAAAATCTGTGCTGAAGAGGGAGTTATCAGCATTGGATATGAAAACGATGTTGATCCAATCGTTCGACGGATTCACCAAGTAGCCAAATTGTTCCTTTTCTCCCCTTCCTCCGGTCTTGTTTCCTGTCCGATGGCTATGACTGATGGCGCTGTCAAAACTCTCACGGTTAATTGCCGTATGAAAAACTCTTTGAAATTGTCAATTTTTAGTCTTTGAATCTTTATGGAAAACATAAAAACGCCACTGAAGCCGTCGATCGTTTGAGGTCCCGCGACCCATCTAAAGCATGGACTAGTGGCCAGTGGATGACAGAAAAAAAAGGTGGAAGTGATGTAGCAGGAGGCTGTGATACATATGCCGTTCAAGTTGATAAAGATACGGTATATATATTTTTTACAACTTTATCTCAAATTTTTCTAAATTTTTTTTAGAGCCAATACTGTATTCTAAGCATGAAATGCTCAATAACTTGTTTTCAGTACCGATTACATGGATACAAATGGTTTAGCAGCGCAATTGATGCGGATGTTGCTTTAACTCTGGCTAGAGTGGTTGATTCAAGCGGTAACGCAGTTGAGGGTTCCCGAGGATTGTCGTTGTTCTTGCTTAAAATCCGTGATGATGCCGGAAACTTGAACGGAATTCAAATGGTCCGTCTGAAAAACAAGTTGGGGACAAAACAGTTGCCAACTGCAGAGCTCCTTCTCGATGGAGCTATTGCTGAACGGATTGGAGACCAAGGAAGAGGAGTGGCTGGCATATCAAACATGCTGAACATCACAAGAATACACAATGCTGTAGCTTCTTTGGGATATATGAGAAGGTATAAATTGATTAATTGTCCGTCAATGTGAAAACTAAACAATTCTTATTCAGAGTCATCTCTTTGGCCAGAGATTACTCTACAAAGCGCACCGTTTTTGGTCAAACACAGGTTTTCCAATTTTTAAATTATGATATATGTAATGATGTTTTCAGTCAAAATGGCCGCTCCACACAACCACACTCGCAAAAATGGAAGTTGAGACACGGGGCTCAATGCTTCTCCTTTTCGAATCAGCCCGTCTTCTAGGCGTGTCAGAAGCTGGAAAAAGCTCTGACGTAGAGGCAATGATGCTTCGTCTCATTACTCCCGTGCTTAAATTGTATGTAGGAAAACAGACTGTTCCATTAGTCTCCGAAGGAATAGAGTGCTTCGGAGGACAAGGATACATAGAAGACACCGGCTTGCCAACGCTTCTGAGAGATGCGCAAGTTACTCCGATTTGGGAAGGAACGACCAATGTTTTGTCGCTGGATGTTCTTCGTGTTTTTTCTGGAAAGGAAAATGTTCTTCTGGCGTTCGGTAAGCGCATTGGACAACTGTTAGCTAGTACTAAATCAGGTTAGTGGTTTGCGAATCTTCTTCTACTAAATAATGAATGTATTCCAGATGATAATAAACTTAAAAAATCTAAAACAACTGTGGAGAATGCATTAAAAGATCTCCAAAAGCTTCTCATCAAAGCAAGTGAATCCGCCATGCAAGGAGAAACGAGAATCGATTCAATGGCTAGGCACATTTCTTTTGCAATCGCTCGCATCTATTCTGGTGCTCTTCTCATTGATCACGCTTCTGATTCCAGTATAGCTAACGAATCTGACATTGAGGTGGCCTATCGTTATTGCTGCGAACAACCACTTATCGATCTACGATGGGAGTGGTTCGCTAACGAAAGAATCGAGGCTGACAGATCCATTGTGTTTGACAACTACTCGGGGTTGCAAAAAAGCAAAATTTGAATGTAAAAATATATTTCTGAACATTTTTACAAGAATTCTTCCTGTATAATAAACTAACTATGTCTTCGCTTCAGTGGCTTAGAGCTGTTTATTATAGGTGCAATGGATAAATACTTGAATGGCGTTAAAAATGAAACGAAATACCCATGTGAAGAGTGAATTAAGACAACAGTTATTGAAAATGAGACTTGGTTAAAAGCGAGACATAGAAAATATCACAAAATAGAGCGAAACAAACTACTCGGTTCGGCTCCGGGATCCAGGCGACTAGAAATTCAATCGTTTCCTACAAACAGCAATTATAATACAAAGTAAAGAATGAAGGAAAACGCCAAAGAGGAAAGGATAGAAGCTGAGGAAATGGAGTTGATGGTTTCTTCATTATCATGATGTTTGTGATGATGTTTGTGGTGGTGGTGAGTAGATCTGAAATTGTTTTCTATTTCTTTTTCTAAATTATTTCACTCTGAAAATACGCATCATTCTTTCAGAATAACGTTTAAACTAGGTCGTTACGAATTTTTTATTCAGAATTCTAGCTTTATTATCTGTCCTTTTAGCTGTTCTGACTTGTTTCGAATTACCTACTCACGATTTCAACTATACAAATGTAGAAGTAGAAATCAAACATTTCGTCATTTCCATTTCATTCCGATAGTATAGAATTACCAAAAACAATCGGGCAATCTGACACTTTACTTCCGGACAATGTTCTCGGATTGAAGGAAAGCAAACAAGGGGAAAAGGTATGAAATATAAACTTTATCCACTGAAATATCACTTACTTGTCGGGCCACATGGAAAAATTGCAAAAGCCAGGAGCGTTGCATCCGCAGATTTTCACGGAAACTCCGCTTTTTGAAGTTCTGAAATGAAATTGAAAGTTTAGTATTTATAACAACTCAAAATTTTAAATTTTACTATAAATTAAAATCGCAAAATTAAAAAAATTCTGAAATTCGATAAAATAGCTTTTATGAAACACAAATTTCTGTTATTAAGTAATTTTTGAATTTTCTTATGTAAAATCTCAAAAAAAAAAACTATAAAATCTGCGAAACGTTTCGACTTCGGCACATCTGCTTTTTCTAATGTAGTAAAGGTGTAGCCAAATCGTAATAAAACTCAGAGGGTCTTATTTACATTTTGTGAAAACTACGAAGGAAATTTGAAAGCCATAAAGTTATGGCGATTCCTAAACTTTCCTAACTGTTTGCTAATTTTGTTTATAGAATGCCACCGCGGGCCGAACACGAGCCGCCCCATAATTATCTTTAAAATGAAAATTAAAGTATGGAAAAAGGACGCAAGTAAGGTCGATGAAGTAGCCGGGCCGGAATTTTTTGCCCGTATACTCATCTTGCGACCTTTTTTCAGCAGTAAACTTTAATTTTAAGAAAGTTGTCTAACGACCGGCTCGGTTCGACGTAGTTCGACATTGGCGCCTGCTATCATAGATAGGTAGTGGACCAGATACCCGAAGGTTGGGCTTTTTTCTAGAGTTTCGCAGTCGTTGTCTGTAATGCGGGGGAGGGGGCAGAATTCTATTTTATCTCTACCACTTGCGCCCGCAGTACGGTATAAATAGAATAGACAACAATTTTGCTAACAGTTCGCGAATAACCACAACTGCGCGAGGGAGAATGCGTGACCGCTCAAAGGGGTTGGGGAACAATTATGATTGTTGAGATCAAACATTTATTTTTTTAAAAATACCGAGTTTCTAATGGGGTTATTCATGAAAAGCACAATTACATTTTCAATGCAAAAAATTCATTTTTTGCATTAAAATGCAATTGGGCTTTTCATGAATAACCCCATAAATATTCCCCCCATCCTAATTGTTTTTTCCTGTGTTAGAGGGGGGGGGGCTAATATTGTTAAGAATCGAGTTGGAATGTCAACGGATTCCCCTCCCCCATATGTTTCAGCTTCAAATCTGCCCGCATTTTCCCCAAATTCGTACCTATTGTGGCAGCTTCCATCTTTGAGCCCTCTTGTGTGGCACGTGTAATGAACACCCATCGTTGGATGGTCCAGCATGAGGCAAGCTGTAAGAAGGAAAGTCATTCGGAAGGAGACGGCGAAGCACACAACTAGACGCATGGCAGCTCTTCTCCACCCCGTCCCCCCTCCCGCTGCCCCCCTATCCATTTGCCTCTGTTTGCTTCTGTATAATGCGCACTTTGGATTTAGGTGGGTGAAGGGCAGAGAGGCGGATTTGTTTATAATAATCTCGAGTGCGTGGCAGACCACAAAGAAGGGAAATAACGAACGAAATGACCGTCATGGTTAATTCATCGTCTGCTGCGGAGAGGCACGCGGAGAGGTACGCGGAGCGCGGAGACTACCACCAAACTATAATTACTTGTTTTGCACGACTCAGAAGAACCGTAGTCACAGTAGACCTCATCTCAAAGGCCCCGGTTTTCATTGGAAGTTACCAGAAAACGACGGAGTTCTCGTGCCGCGCTCATGAAGTCAGATTTGCGCAGCAGCAAGGCAAGAAAGGAGTTCCAGCTTCGCGTTTTTCGACATTGCTTTTATGTCGTTCGAATAATTTGCAAAATTTGATACGAAAAAAAAGATAGAAAATTCTCGAAATCAAGGCTTCCAGTTGGGCGAAATTTCGGCCGTCTCGTCTCGTCTTCGTCTGGAATTCGTCTGACGCTGAGATAGACATTGTGTTGGTACACATGCATAACGTTTTTATTGCGTAAGACGAATGCAAGAAGAACGAAGACGAGGAACCGAAAAACGAGATGAAAGACAACGTTTTGTCTTCGTCTTTCGTGGAAGCCTTACTCAAAATATCAAGGAAAACCAACGAAATGTCGGGCCACCCACCGTAATACTTAGCGTCTCGCCACGACAGGCAAAGAAAACCGAAAGAGCGGAGAATGTTTTTGAACACTTTTAACGTCTTGTTTTGCGCAAAATTCACACCGAGTTTGCAGCTGAGTGGTACGGGAGAAAGCAGATATTCCAGTTAATCGCTTTTTCAGCTGATCCGCTCAAAATGTTCAGAGCTATCATTTAAGGCTTCCACTAAAGACGAAAACAAATAGTCGCTTTTCGTCTCGTCTTTCAGTTCGTCTTGCATTCGTCTTACGCAATAAAAAAGTTGTGCATGTGTACCAACACAATACCTATCTCCGCGTCAGACGAATCCAAGACAATGACGAAGAAGAGACGAGACTGCCTTATTTCGTCTTTCGTGGAAGCCTTACTATCATTAGCCTAACGTTGTTTCAGTCGAGCTTAAGATTCGATCAAGTGTTCGCGCTTTCGCCATGCTCATGAATCACTTGTTGCCTCCTGACGTCCCTTAATGTACCGGATGTTCGGTTGACAGGCTCCTGGCCGCCAAACAGCCGTTTCAGCTAATTTTGTGCAGCCGCTATTTTTAATGCTTTGCACACCGAACAACTTACAGCCGTTTTCAGTTTCGCACACGCCGTCCGTGCAGATGACCGTTTCCGACTCTTTCGTGCATTTGCAACGCACGGCGCCAATGTGTGGTACGGTGGTCAGCAGAAGGAATGCGGAGAGAGCCAGCACCCAGTCGGACAGCTGCATTTTCATTGGAAGCCGGAAGTGTATATTGAGGAACTAGAAGTGATGATGCGGAATTCTGCAAGCGGATAATTGATACGGTATAATAGAGTCAATGAGCTGGAAAATGAGATAACAGGGAATGGAAGAAAAGGAAAAGGAAGAGAGAGAGAGAGAGAGAGAGAGAGAGTCGCAGCGAAATCATGTTTCAAAGGAATGGGAGGCGGTTTGGAAACAATGAAGATTACGGATTCAATTGTTCGTAAATTGAATCCGTAATCAGAAAAGACGTTGAACGTCGGCGACTTCTAACACCTTCACAGTTTTCAAGCTCAAGATTCTGTAATAAATGGAATGAATCCCTTCAAATCCTTCCATATCTCAATTTTTCGACTGATTTCAAAGTCATTTCGGGTAAAGTGGAAAAGAGAGATATGGACGGGGGGAGGCGGCTTTCGTTTTCTCGAATTAGCAATTCCAGAATATTTGAGAAACCAGAGGCCTCACTCACTCAGTTTCGCAGTTTGAATGAAGCTCGTCGGCTGGCATCATTAAAAAAAAATGATATAATAATTGTTTGACGTTAGCAACGGGCGTCGGGCGGTCTCACTGAAAAGCCATCTGGTGCGGACACTTTTAAACAATAAACCGGGTGGTGCATGCTTTAAAGAACGTTATAGTTATTGTGTAGCGAAGAGAGGAGGGTGATAACGAGTTTTCACGCCAGCTGTGAGGAGCTGAAGTGAGCTATTACGCCGAGGGCTTCAGCTTAAAGAGGACTAGAAACACTGATGACAGTGATCGACCATTTTGATAGAAAATAAGGGAATGCGGCATTTGAAGAATAGGCAAAAGAAACAATGATGAAAGACCTTGAAGTCAATGAACAGCCATCAGAAATGAGGAAACTGGAGAGACAACGTGCTGGAATCACGAAGGCGGCGGTGTTCGCGGAAACCGAAGCGATGTTCTCTTGAGGGGTATTGTTCGTTAAACACGTTCAGAGAACCGCTTCGTGAGAATGAGTTGACGATGTGGTTTGGGTGAGCGACGAGACCTCCTGAAGTGAGCCAGGTGTAGAGGCATTGAATGGGGAATGAGGCGAATTGAAGGATATCATGCTGAGAGGGGTATGGACTCTGCATTTAAAACTCGAAAAACACGAAATCAAAAGAGTGACAACAGGCCAGAAGTCAACGCTTCAGATTCATTGCTTCACTATAGCTTTCAGCGTTACTAGTCAGATGAGATGCCTGCTAATCTAACGTTGTGAAAGGCAAAATGAAAATCGATAAACTGTATAAGACGCCAGAAAGCTGAAAATGAAGAGAAGGAGAGCATTAGGCTTCGCCGAACCCCCCACCCCTCACCCTTCGGCGAAATGGGCTATAAACTAAACTGTGATAAAGCCTTTTGAATCTGGAAAAACGCCGAATCTCCTGCATTTTTGATGTGGAAGAATTGCAGTAGAAGTTGAGAAGAACTGACTGGCGAAGAGAGGAGGCGGGAAGAGGGGGGGGGGTAACAAGAGGAAGAAGAGGCAAACGGCATGACGATGCCACGCCCTCTTCCACACGTCCTGCCTGCGATGAAGTTTGTCTGTCTAATGAAGAATAGGGCAGAATTTTTGAGAAGAAGTAGTCGAAAGAGCAGAAGGAAGACGTCGCTGAATAGAGAAGACCAATTGAGGAATAGAAGAAGGCGTCAAAAAGAAGCTCTCTTGGATAACGTCATCTGATCTCACTAAAATGGCTGGGAAGCTCTTCAGCGGTAATCGGATTCGGAAGCACGTATAGTGCCAGAAAAAGAAGTGTTTCGAGATTGCAATGCGTCCCTCGGCGATGGAAGTTCCGAGGAGAGTGGGCGCGTGGGCTGGGCGCCTATTCCTTTTCTCTGCGCACATCGAAAGAATCAAATCGATGGAACACTGAATTGCTGCTATCAAATCAGAAAATAAAAGTTGACATTGATCAACAAATAGAAGGAATCTTTGACGAGACAACTCTCATCGACGAATCGATAAAGCTGTGTTGAGTACATAAATTGTGTGTCTACATATCCCCGAAAGGTTTTCAAGTGACTGTCTCGAAACGATGGGCACAAAATGGAGGACGAGAATGGCTAACAATGCCTACTGTATTCGATAGAATATGGTAGAACATTGGTCTAAGATTAACGTCATGGAATACGGGCCAATTCGGGCAGACCGCGGGTCTACGCATAACTTTTCAAAATTTCAAATCAAATTGACCCGTTCGACTCGAATAATGCCGCAGAATGTGGTTGGTTATAACTTTTATGATTAAAAGAAAAATTAAAGTCCATTAATGGAATTAGCATCGAATCAGAAGGCGTTAAGTAGCCGTGCCGTTTTCGTCGACCCGATTTTTTCGATCTAATTTCAAAGCCGTATCACATTACAACTATTATCCGAGAGCATAACCTCGTAAAACTCGCCGAGATCTTCGATATGCGACCTTTTCTAATGGGGTTATTGAAGAAAAGCACAATTGCATTTTAATGCAAAAAAAACGCATTTTTTTAAAATTCTTACAGTCTCTCTTATAAGTAAGGCTTCCATTTGTGCGAAATTTCGGCCGTTTCGTCTCATATTCGTCTTCGTCTTTTTCTTCGTCTTGAATTTGTCTGACGCAGTGTGTTGACAACTTTTTCTATTGCGTAAGACAAATGCAAGACGAACGAAGACGACTTTTTGTCTTCGTCTTCCGCGGAAACCTTATTTATAAGTGCTAGAGGTAACCCGGAATTGATCAGGAGCACACCTTAGAGCTTAGCTTGCAAATAGGTCGCTACGATAACTTTTTAATCTACTATTGACATAAAGAATCCATCTAATATATTATCCATCCGCGAGGACGTGAGCCTTCGTTTAAAGACGCAACGAATTAACTGTTTGGGTCTCGTTAGGGGATAGCGCGATAAATTGTAAGAAAGCGCACACGCTATCCGCTATTTAACGCTATTTAACGAGACCCAAACAGTTAATTCGTTGCGCCTTTAAACGAAGGCTCACGTCCTCGCGGATGGATAAGAAAAGCATGGAAAAACTGTGGTTCCCATGAGCGCTTAATATCAAGGATAGTATTATTAAAGGACAAAAGAATGCAGAAATTCAATGAAGCGATGGCGTTTTTTTTTCTTTTTATTTTCAGACATTTCAGATTTGATGATATTAAACGGATGGAATGGAAACAACAAGCAGCGTACATTAAAATCTATTTAAAAGCTCAGATATTTTGAAGACTAGACATCAGGATTTGGTGAAATCGGACTAGACACGTCAACTGATTTCATAAGACAAAAATATACATTTTAACGATTTCCAGCGATTTCCAGCGCGTCGGCATCTCTAATGGCATTTATTCTATGCCGCTGCATAATTGTCTTGAAACCCAAAATTTGTGATTAAAAATTAGTCGCAAATTGAATAGTTTCGCTTTGGTTAATACTGGCTTGAAATAAGACTGCCAAAGAAGCCTAAGCCAAAACCTGCTGCCTTTAATCGGATATTCCAATGTATCCAAAAGATTTTGATTTTCGTGGTTATTATAAACTTACGAGGTCGGTCTACAATTTGCAGTCTTTCTTGATCTAAATTTTAAATTTGAAGCGACATAAGCGCCGACATGCGATCGCCTGTTTTCGCCAGGGCGTTTAGCTTAGAAAATGATATAAATAAGAGGATAAAATAAAGAAAAAACAATTAGAATAGAAACAAGAAATTACAATATTCAATTTATCGGAAAAACGAAAAAAAGTAGTGAAATATTTGCTATTTTTGGCGTACTGTACATTAAAGGGGCATTACAAAGTCGGATAAGCATTTAAAATTTCAGCTTATTACTGCAGGACTCGTCAATTCAATTCTAAATGCGCCTTTAAGAGCCACAGTATATTTGAATAAAGTGATTAAGGCTTCTTCAAAAGACGAAATAAGACCGTCTCGTTTAGTCTTCATTTTCGTCTTGGATTCGTCTGACGCAGAGATAGACATTGAGTTGGTACACATGCACAATTTTTTATTGTGTAAGACGAATGCAAGACGAACTGAAAGACGAACGAAGACGAGACGTAAGACGATTTTTTGTTTTCGTCTTTCGTGGAAGCCTTAAATGCACGGAATCTCTCAGAAAGCGCCTCTTCCAGCACGACTTCTTCGTTGGAACAGAATGGAAGAGTCTCAAATCTTTTTCTTTATGAAAAAGTTCCGTTTTTTTTGGTTTATGACACCATGTAATTACATCACGTCTTAGAAGCTGCTTCCTGTCTTCGTCAAAAACGGGAAAAGGAGAAAAGAGAAGAGAAAACTGCTGTGAGCGGGGAAAAAGCTGAGGCGAAGATTCCGGCGAAGATTAGTTTCAAAGAAGCATCTATAACTAGATAGCGGGCTCAATTTCAAAGATTGAAGATCCATCTAGCGAGGCTCGGTGAACTTTTGGCACGTTGCCGCGGCAAGCTCACTTCTTCGCACGACAACTTGCAGTTTCACACAGCTTATTAGTTTGCGAATTTCACGCCAATTTGCTGATTGCCAAGCGAGAAACTCTTACATGCAATCAGGCGGATATCGCTTTTCAAAAGAAACATTTCTTCCTTTAAAACGCGTAAAAGTGCGTATTTTTATTCAAAAAATGAATACTTGAATTCATTGAACAAATTGAAATCAGGCGAGAAGGCGTTAAGCAGTCCGGCCGACAGATTCCGGGCCGATTTCGAGACCTGGCTTTTGATAGGCATCACTGACCATTGACTTTATAGAACACGGCACAATTCTCAATTTGAGGAATATTACAGGCATTGCGTTTCGTTTAAAGGAAAGTGATCCGCCCGTGGTCAGCCCGAGTCAGCCCGATTGGCGCTAGACCAAAAAATGTCGTTAAGAAAACTCAGTAAGGGAGGATGAGAAGACTTTTATTTACGTTAGCACTCATCTGGGGGTCACATTTTAGAAAGCAGCTGACCCAACTCCTCCTCCTCCCCCCAACGGGCCGGATATGTTTATTTGTTCCCAATATGAGATTACCACTATAAGCAGATAGAAATCCTAGATCGAGACATTATCTCGCTTGATAAAAATAGTGAGGGAGGAATGGAGGAGTGTCCAGAAATCGGAGACTAACTCACTTTCTCTGTGGCCCTCCACCACCCATTCATCTCCGATTTCTCTAGAGTTGCAACACCGTTGGATGGAGGAAGTAGGCGGAGAGTAGGAGAGCCGATGGCGAAACGGAAGGGTTTCAACCAAAATATGAAGTTCTCATTCCATTTGAACTCCTTCTCCTCGTTCTCTCGTTTTTTTCCCCGAACATTTTTGATCTCACTCATTTATCAAAAAGTGGAAAGACAGTGTGCAAGGAGCACAGACTCAGAATGTTAGATGATACGGAGTAGGGGGTCGGAAGGATTGAAAATGAAACGGACGACCGCGAGGAAAATGGAGTTGGCAGCTCTCAAAACGCATGTTTGAGCAGCAGCAGCAGCAACCACATACGACTTTGGGATTGATACAATTGGACAGTGTGACGTGGAGTGTAGAGCAATAGTTGGATAAACAGAGAAAATGTAATTTAGCCAATGGAATGAAGATGGCAGACGTTATTGCGTGGGTACGAAGAAAACGGCTTTTTTTTAAATAATATGCATTCGCATCGCTGATTACATAAAAGTACTTTTGCAAAGAGCATCGTCTACACCGTTCTTCAAGATTCTTCAAGATAGGCGAGCAAGTTTCATATTGACTCCTTATGTATCGTGTGCTCCTCTCGGATTTTTCAATTAGCGCTGCAATATTTCCTTGAACTCTTCAGTGACTAAATGGCTTTCAGCTAGTTCAAAGTACAAAAGTGCGGAAAACATGGACGAGAGCAATGGTTTAGACGCGAACTTCATGAAATTAAACTGAATTTTTTCCAAAAATTTTGCGCAGGCTCTGAAATTTGAACTGCATTTGAGAAGGCCTAGCCGAGGAATGGGTGGCAAGCGGCCCTCTGAATGACGGGTTTCACTCTGCCGGTTGAGCTGGCGGAGAAAAGAGAAAAACCAGCCGAATTTTTAAAGAAATTTAAGATTTTTTTGCTGGAAGTTTTGTATTTTTTTAAAGTAACTTTATCGTGATATACGAGGCTTGATGGTTTTTAAAAAATATATTTTCTTTGCGGAAAAAAGTTTTATTTTTTGTATTCCTTTTAGAAAATGTAAGATATTTGAAATCTTCAACAAATTCATTATCTTTCCATATCCTAAAAACATTTTTATTCGAGAATGTTTGTGAGAATTAAGTGGTTCTTAGCGCGGCTTTCTGATATTTAAAAGGCCGAGCCGAGGATTGACGTTTTCTGAAATTTCTGATATTTGCCTTTGGCTATTTCACGATGTAAAAATTTGAGGGATTTGATACAAATAATGCTCTATTAGATTCAATTTCAGACTATTAAACGCCTTTTTACTGCCAAAATCGGGTTCAGCGGATGTTACCTTAATCGATTTCTGCGTGACAATTTGAATTTGAAAAAATTCTTAATTACAGATTAGAATGTTTCTTAAAATTCGATTCCAAAAATTTTTTTATCCCATTAAAAATTTTATTTTCCGCCTGCCCTGTTTTTCAGACGGATTCTTGTGGTTCTCAAGAAATAAATCAAAATACTCACCATCTTCGACTTCGGAGACCGAAAAAATATTTCGGAAAGGAAATTTAGCAAAAATCTCAGAAATTTCCACCAGTGAAATAGCTGCGAACAATTGTCGCCAATCACAACTCGCTGCGGGACCATTGTTTTGGGGAAAATGAAATGAAAAAATGAAGAAACGGTGGAATTCATCGCAGTTTTATTGGCTCAAATTTCTGAGATCAAAATAAGACATTACGGTATGTTAAAGGAGCATGCATAGAAACGTTGTTCCTCTTCTCGAGCGGATTCATTTCATATTCTCAATATTTTTGTTTTCACGTTGTCAAAATATTTTTTTCGTAAAATTCCGTTTTCTCGCCTGAATATTCGAAAATAGAAAACGTATTTTTTAAAAATCCTGATAGATCAAGGAAAGCAACTGATTACTTTATGGACCAGGCATCCACGAAAGACGAAATATTACCGTCTCGTCTCGTCTTCGTCTACGCCTGACTTGTGTAAGTATTGCGTTTTATACTTAAGACGAATGCAAGACGAACTGAAAGACGAAGAAGACGAGTAGAAAGACGAGGAGACGAACGACGAGAGGAAAGACAACTTTTTGTCTTCGTCTTTCGCGGAAGCCTTAAAGGTAAATAAGGCAATGAGACTCTTGTTTCCCGAAATTCTCACAGAATAAACATTCAAGAAGCACATCAGTGTTCAATCTCTTCAACGTTTCTTGTTATTCATTCAAAATGCACAGCAGCGGCAAATGAAGAAACATCAACATTTTGATTTTTTCAGCCGAGATTCCTCCGCATTTTCCTTATTTATTTGGCATACGACTATGCCAAGTAAGTGGTCGCACAAAAAAAGTGATCCACTACAAAAATAAAATTCTATTTCAGTAGAATTCAATAGAATTTTTTAAAACTGAAATAATCATACAAAATTTGACATAATGCCAAGCACCCGATGTTCTATCGAAGTTGTAGTTTTGCACTTACACATGAAGCTGATTTTTTAAATGTGATACACGGACTTTTTATATCGTTGTTTAGATCAAGGCGATCAGATTAGATCAGATCAGTTTAGACCATTCGGGCAAAATTTCGCCCGTCTTGTCCTGTCTCCGCCAACATGTCGCCTTTCTTTTTCTTCGTCTTGAATTCGTCTGACGCAGACAATAGACAGAGATTGCTATATATCTCTGAATGTTCCGACGCTCCCTGAGTTCGCGGAGCTTCATGTATTACCAAGTGCGTAACATGATTGTGAGGTCATAGTGTGCAAAGTACGAAGATATGCGGAACCCGGGAAATGACGAGTTGTACGAGAATAGAAAACCTATTGAATTTTTTAGTGCGGAAAGACGGACAAGACGAGGCGAAAGACGTGGGACTAACGATGGGGAAAAAGACGAATTTTCGTCTCCGTCTTTTGTGAAAGCCTTTTTACTTAAGATAGTTTTGTAGATTTTGTGAGTGTAGTTCTACAGTATCCAAAGTGTCCTGCGACCAGAGTAGGGCGGAATTGGATTTTGGGAACTCGGAATCCGGAAAACGGAAAAAATATCTGTTCACGGAATCTGGAATCCGGAAAACGGAATGTAAAAAACGGCGGAATCCTGAAAACGGGATTTTAACAATTAATGAGGGAATATTTATGATGTAAATGCGCTCTGTTCGCAAAAATTTTTGCGGGAGTTCAAAAAAGTATACTTTTCACAACAATTGAGAATAAAGAATTAAAACGGAATAAAAACGCCATATCGCGGAATCCGGAATACGGAAAACATGTTTTTTCACGGAATCGGGAATCCGGAAAACGGAATGCAAAAACGGCGGAATCCGGAATACGGAATGCGGAAAACGGAATTTTAACCATTAGTGAGGGAATATTCATGATGTAAATGCGCTCTGTTCGCAAATTTTTTGCGGGAGTTCAAAAAAGTATGCTTTTCACAACAATTGAGAATAAATAATTAAAACGGAATAAAAACGCCATATCGCGGAATCCGGAATACGGAAAACATGTTTTTTCACGGAATCTGGAATCCGGAGGACGGAATGAAAAAAACGGTGGAATCCGGAATGCGGAATCCGGAATTCCGCCCTTCTCTGCCTGCGACCTCCTAAGGATATGGTTGTGAAGCGCTGAAGGGATTCACGTCAAAGTAGAAGGCCCACGTTCTTTTGAGTTATTCAAAAAAAAAACGTCCGGGGTAAGACAGACGGAAACACAGACAGAACTATTTGCTTAAAAATAAGTAGATGTTAACAATGGCGATTAGCTTCCTTAAAGTTCAAGAAACATAATTAAACACTGTTCCTGCAGAATCGTTTATGGAAACAACTATCAAGTTTTGATGGAGCAAAAATAATTTTCGATGACATGCAGAAGCTATTTGTAGAAGACTCAGGCTTAATCTATTTTGAAAAGCTTCTTGATTATAGAGCGAATTAACCGGAGATAAGACGACGAATACGTGCGAATGACAGAGAATAACTCACTCGAGCATTTTATATTTCTGATTGAATGCACTATTCCGGAAGATTTGAATGGCTTTATGAATATTCCTATGAAGACCAATAAAATCAAACGGCGTCGCTTTTTGTTCCAGCCATTTATAGAAATTGTGAATGAAGAAAAATGATTCCCATAGAATTGTCTCTTTCAAAAAATGGATATTGGTACCAGAGTAGGGCGGAATTGGATTTTGGGAACTCGGAATCCGGGAAACGGAAAACGGAAAAAAATTTCTTCACGGAATCTGGAATCCGAAAGACGGAATGAGAGAAACGGTGGAATCCGGAATTCCGCCCTTCTCTGATTAGTACCGAAATAACCATGGACATTTATGCAATTCCACGGCTTCCACGAAAGACGAAATATTCGTCTTCGTTCGTCTGACGCAGAGATGATATACAACTTTTTTATTGCATAAGACGAATGCAAGACGAACTGGAACACGGACGAATACGAGACGAAAGACGACTTTTAGTTTTCGTCTTTTGTGGAAGCCTTACCAAAAACCACATGTTATGTGGCGAAACAAGTGAGAAGGCATTGTTTCCGTGCTCTTTTATCGTTTTTCTGGTTTCGGCTTGCATACAAAATGAAGAACAGGTACAGAATAATAAAGAGCGGTCCGGAATTACTGCTGATCAGGTTTTGCATCATATGAGCGCGTGCTAGCGCATTTCCGGTGCCCATATTTATTAAATTTCTATTAATTTTGTCATTTTTCATTGTGATCGGTTATGTATCAGCTAAATAGTGAGACCTAGCTTACATCATTCTTCGCTTATCAAACTATTCAAACATGGAAGGAGTGAGAGTTGCTGAGATCATCAAACAACAGAAAGCTCCAAGAAATACAGTCTAACGTTTCAAAGAGCTTGAAGCAACTGCTGATCAGATCCTCCTCAGAAGATCAAGATGACAATACGAGAGAGAATCAGAAGTCGTGCTCACAGGAGCATCAGGAAGATGACTGTCGATGTAAAATAGTGTTGTCAAAGACAAGTTTCCAAATGGATTTGCGAACATCCCGTCACGGTCTTCTCTGATCAGAAGTTATGGATGTGGAGTGCGGAGTGCAACTCTCAAAATCACAGAGTGCTCACCCAGACGTCCCAAGAAACGAGAAAGATGCTCATCAAGTCTCTCATCCAGCCTTCTGGCTTGCTCAACAGGCAAATGTCCCTTGGAATTCGTGGAAAAAAGAGTCAAAATCACTATATGAAGGACATTGGCATTTTGGAAAAAAATTTGTTGCCGTGGCTCAACAGCATTACAACATTGGATTTTCCAACAAGACGAAGCTCCATACCACATAGCAAATATGGCTTATCAGTGGTGTCAGACTCATCTTTCTTCTATCGTGAAGGCGTCGGAATGACCAGCTTCCTCGCCGGTTTTGAATCCGCTGGACTTCCCCCATTGGGAGGTTTTACAGGCAAAGATGATTGATCAAAGAGACTCTCTTAACGGAATGGGACTACCTCCATGCCACCATCAACTCCCACCACGTCGTCTAAATGCTCTTGTCAAAGCCAAATCTGAACATTATTTTTGATTTTGTCATAATTCCAACGATTTCTGGACAAAAATGTCGAGTCTTCTCAATACTCAAAAATACTCAAACTCAAAAAAAATTCTCAAACTTCTCAACTCAAAAAATCAATTCTCAAAAAAGTCACTACGCATAATCTTTCAAATCTTTAATGCAACGAGCAAGTACTTTAATTCTCTCATGCTGAAATGAGTAAATGAAATCCGGGAAGCTTTCAGAACGGCTCCTTTAAAATTCCCCATTTTTTGTACTTTTTTATTTTTTTATTAGAGTTACTTTTCTAATTGCGGTTTCAGAGTATTTTAATAAGGCGTAATATTATATTATTATTATTATTACATTTTTTATATATATTTTCCAATTTTTCAATTAAAAAATAATGATATTCAAATGATATTCACCATTTCGCCAGCCGCTTCTAATTGCATTCGTCAATTCTGTAGCGACGACCTTTTTTGCGAGAATTTGGGCTAAAATGGAAGCTCAAAAATAATGGTAAAAAAAGAGAAAACTATAAAGTTCTTCTCTTTTCTTCTCAGATCAACCGCTATTTTTTTCAGAGTTATTTGATGCTAAAGTTAACATTTCCTTTTCGGTCAGATGATGTTTGAGCAAAAAGAAGGAGAAGAACTTTCAAATTTAGATGTAGTGGCTCGCTTCAAAGCAATCTTCACTTTCGGGACGACATATCGGTGCTAAATTAAGTTTATGTCCATCTTTTTGAAGTTTTTCGGATAGAAAAGCGAGCAAAAAGAGCATAATCGAAAAGGAGAAAAAATAAACGAAATTTAAAGGAATTGAACTAAAAAATTTCAAAGTTCAGCACGGGGTGAAAACCCATGCATCGACAATTGCTCAACTTTTATAACTACTGCAAATTTTATAAAATGGCATTGGCATTTTTGAAGGTTAACTACGATTCTGACTTCGCCCACTTCTGCAGCGGAGGCACGGTTTCTTGTGAGATCTGTGTACGAGCATCGAGAATTTCCGAATGACTTAAAAAAGATTTTAAGCATTTATCAAGAGAAGTTCTTTGTTCCTAGTCGTAAGGAAAGCAGCCTTCACAATACCACAAGGGATCATCTGGAGCTTTATTTTCACAATTTTTTGTATAGTTCACTAGTTTATTCCATACTCATCAGCCATTCTTCTCAGGATTCGTTGTGAAAATCTTCGGTTTTTTTCGCTGATTGATTTTACCGGTTTTGGAGTAGAAAATGTGGTGCGGCGTCACAATCTTTAAAAATCATTCACTGCATGAATTGTAGACAAGCGTTCATGCAAACTTCATATGTCTGATGATCTCGGCGAGGGAGAGACATTTCTTAACGCAGTCTATGATAGAACATCGGTATGGGGAAACCGCCGTACGAAAAAACACCCTAATCGTTGGAATAATAAGATGAAATCTTGCGAATAAAAATAATAAGGGTTGATAAAAATAAATTTCAAAAATTGTGGCCGTGAGTAGTCAATGCACTTACATGTCCACGCAAAGTTGCATTTCAATATTTATGCCGCACCAAGTATCTCATAAAAACCGCTTTCGCAAGCGTAAAATTATGCTTTTCAAATAGCAATTTCTAAAACAAGCAATAGCCTAATGAAAGAGATCTGGAAGAGAGAAAATAATGGTAATTGAAGCATATAAAATACGAAAGCTCAGTGGCCTAATCGAGGGAAGCGCAAAATAGGACACAATTTAGATAATATCACAATTAAAACTTTAAAATGTATAATAGCAAGATTTTTGTACAAAATATGGAGAAACATTGAAATATGAATTCAAAAAATTAAATTAAATACACTTCGACGACAGCGATTCAGAAAATCTTGAATCATATATTTTTTCTATTGATCGAAACTACGCTGTACGCTTTTACGCTTCGAATCGTACCGAAAGTTGTTCTCTTCGTTATATGACAATTTTCAAGATTTCCAAACTTTTTGTGGGTGCTATATTACGTTTTGAACAATAATTTTCGTTGATTGCTCTATTTCCCGCCGGATAATTGTAGCGTTCAAATTAATGATCTGAACGTAATTTAGCACTCACAAAAACTTGAAAGTAAAAAAATATATATTGGAAAGTCTTTGGAAAATACATAGAAGACATTTTGAAAGGATTTCAAAATTATGATAATTGAAAAATATTCATCGCGTAAATCTACAAAATGTTTAAAGGCGCACCGATTTATACAAATGGGTTTTACAAAGACCCTACTAACAACCGTAGGAAGCCCCTGAAAAAAAATGCTTCGATCAATCATAAATAATTTTAAAAAACGGTTTAAAAGACACAAAAAATGTGAAAAATAACTAAATTAATTAGCCCAATATACTGCACACGGCCTGTTCTAGATCCGGTAATTGCTGTACATTCTCAAAGTTCATTGACCAGTTCTGTCTGAGAAATGTCAAGGTAAAAAGTGATTCATTTGACGAATGAACAGAAAAGGAACAAGGACGCCAAATGACTCTTATTAATGGAGAGAAAAGAAAGTGAAAGGGACTGAGGAAGGACTCCTCGTAAAAAAGCGAAATAGGGCGGGTCGAGAGTGATAATCCTAAGTATGCAAATAGGAAAAGTGGGGATCGGCCCCGACTGACGGCGCTCATTGAAACTGAGAAGGACTGGGAACATTTCGCAAAAAGCGAACTTATAAGAGGCGAGTGAATAAGAGGAAAAAGAGGGCAAAAAATATAAGAATAAAAATATGTGAGAATTGCGCATTGCACTTTTCCGCCCGCTTCACTATTGTACATATCGCGTATGATTTCATTGAGGTTTGGTTTTCAAATTCATGTAAAATGATTATGAAATTTGGTTAGTGTGAAATTGTGAAATATTAGATTATTTTATGAAGACTGAAATTACTATTTAATTAATTCTGATCTTTTTTGCATCCCGAATTTAGAGAAACATCAAAGCGGAGAAAAAAAACTTAGTTTCATTGTACTTCATTAAAATTCCCACCATTTCTTCTAATGAATTCGCAGTAAAACCTTTTAATCTTAAAAAAATGTTCATTTTTCGGCGGCGGTTTCTGTTCCTCTAATCGTGTTTTGCGCGAGCAGTAATGCAATCATACCTTCATAATTCCATATTTTTACTATTTATTTTTACCGAGCTGCTTTGTATTTTGAATCTGAACTAATATTCCATTAGAATTATTACGATTGAAAACGGTAATTTCTAAAAAAAAAACAATAATTCAGAATCCGATGATTCGCCGGGTGCTCCAGTTTAATCACAACTAAAAAAGCTAGAATATACTTCTAAGTAAGTAAAATAGAGAATATTAGTGTACACCGTTTTCCCACAAATCAATACAATAAAGAGCAGTATTTGGCTCAGAAAATGGGTTATATTTCTGAGGACAGTTCTGCGCATTCGCACTATTTGAAAGCTCGCCTCCCCCCCTCTATAATCTGAGTCACTTTTGTGTGTATTTCAATAACAACTGTATTCTAGTTTCCCGTGCGCCTGCCTGTCTGCAGTGTTGAAAATGAGAACAGTTTATATACAAATAAGACGAAAAAAAGAAAATACCCAATTCGCTTAGCAAAGAGAACACGTAGCACCACACAGATATTTCCGCTCTTCGCTAGTGTACATCGTGTCGGTGCAGAAGCCGTCTTCTAAGAATTGGAAACAGCTGAAAAATTACATATTACATAGAAACAAAACTCAATATTCGATATTTGATATTTGTCGATTTTGAAAGAGGATACTTTTAAAAAAGAACGGCACGTTGTGCGCATTTTATTTTAAATGAAGAATCTTACTTTTGATGGCGATCTCTGCATATCGGAATGCAATGACCGCATACTTTTGGGCAATAGCTTTCCATGAGCGTCTTGTAACGAGAGTGGTCACAAAGATCTCGATAGTTCTTACAATCGGGAGTCATGTCTTCACAGTTTTCTGTAACTCGTTGTCCATGAAACATTGTAAAAAAATCGAGTTGTCATTATAATACCTGATCCCTCTTCAACTCTCTCCACCTCATCGCATCGGTCGCATGTCAAAGAGCAATGAGAAGCCATGACTTCCGAGAACGCAGGATGAGAGCATAGAGAAGTGAACTCTCTGCAATAAGTGTATTCATCGAAGCATTTCCCTCGGATGACAGTTTTTGAAAGAGAAGTCACGAGTGAACTAGGCTCAGCAGTTGCAATTTTTGGCATCGTATCCTAAAATAGAAGTATGACTAAAGTTTTGTTGAACACTGGTTAACATACCCTGGCCGTCTTTAATTCTTCCATTGTGAGCCTCCTAGCAGTTCTTGAGCCATTGAAAGATGATGGCAAAGTGATAGTTGAAGTTGTTTCATACCGGTTTCTAGAGCTAAACTGTTTTCGTGTTTCATTCTGATTAACAATGCTGGTAGTTCTTGCATGTATCGATCGTGGTTTTGGGCTTGTCACGTGTTGTATTGTTGTTTTAGACTGAACAGCAGATGCCAGAAGAGTTTTCAAGTCAATTTTTGCTGAATTATAAGATCACGCTTATAGATAGTTCTACGGATCAATAAAAGAAACACTTACCAACAGTCTTGTTCACTAGTTTAGCAGTTGCAACTTCTTGAATAGTTTCAAACTCTTCGGTTGTGTTATCAGAAAACGATGAAGGTTTAGGAGAGGAAGAAAAAGTATTTAATGAAGTGCTCCAATTTTTCAATAAACTCTGAGTCCGGGTTGGGCTATTATTGATAGATGTCGTTGTGCTTACATTGTTTAGAACGTCATCAGGAGTGATGTTCAGCAACATTGCCTTCGGAAAAACGCACTTATGTGGAAGATCACATTTTTGTCTTCCTGTTAGTTCATTTATTCTATTTTTGCTTCTCTCCGCTTCTCCGAATGTATTAAAATTACAGAAATCGCACGTGGCTTCGCATTTTGATTTCATCGTTTGGAAATCTGATTTGCTTGCGCACAAATGCTTCACCAGTCGGCAGAACGAACTTTTGTCCTTGCATTTGCTCGCCAACTTTTCACCTGATGAGATGTTCATTATAGAGGGGAGTCATTTGAGAACAGAGTGAAACGATGCGCGCGGACCAAATACGGATCACATTGAAATAAGACTTCCACGAAAGGCGAAGACAAAAAGTCGTCTTTCTGTTCGTCTTGCATTCGTCTTACGCAATAAAAAAGTTGTCAACACACTGCGTCAGACAAATTCAAGACGAACACGAAGATGAGACGAGACGGCCGAAAATTTTAATAGCGCTATAAACGTCATGTGCTCAAGCCTTACCTCAATCGCGCATGGTTTTATATCCTTTCCCATAAACAGCCTATGGAATATACCCTCCCTAGCGTTTACATATAGTATAACATATACGATCTGTGGTTGTTGCTGATATATGCGTGCCACATTTAGCCTGGAGCATTCCGTTTACGGACCAAATGGTACTTCACCCGCACGCATTTGTATAGCGAATTCCTATTAAGGAAAGTGATAAAAGCATTTTTATTCATTATGAAACCTTTTAGTGTCCTCTAAAGGTGAAATTGCAATGCTAAACCTTCCTCAGTCATAATAGAGTAAAATTACTATTTCTACTTCATTAAAACTTGTTTCGGCCATTATTAAACCCCTTTGAGCGTCTTCAAATCAATTTAAGCAATCATCTAGCTGTTGACTTTTGGGGTACCTAAAAAGTTTTATAAGGCTTTATGATGACCAGAAAAGGATTTGAAACTTACCGAAACAGTAACTACATTTTTTATTTTACAATAAACCAATATTTCTGTAAAAATAATGTGCAAATCTGATTTAAAACGCTAAATTTCAACACGTTTACTTTTTTTAAAAATAACTTACAGCATTTATAGGTCCCATTAAAGCTTTCACACCAACTTGTTGAAGAATTAGAACTTTTGCATTCATAACCACTGGATTGAACAAGATTGCATGCTATAATTGCAACAATTAATGTTTCTCATCTTCTTAAACATTACATTTTCCAGGTTTCACTCCAGAAGAACAAATTTCATAGCCAGTATCGGGGTTAGCAGCAACAAAATAGGCACATAAAAAATAATAAAACAATGGAGAAAATGATAACATTGCCTGACAAAAATGAGATAATAATAATGAGAATCTGCGGTCATTCGAATATATAGTACACACGAAGGCAGGGCGACTAAAAATATCAGGCCATCCAGGTGAGCAAATGTGACACTATATCGTCGAACACCATCTCCAAATGGTTGGTTGTTTCAATTTGTACGATTTTTCATTGAAATATGGTGTAACAGGATTCCTGAACAGAAATTAGTTTTTTTTGTTTTAATTGAAGGAAGGTCTAAAGGGAATACAATACTTTTTGGCTTGGAGTCTCGTGACGACTGGCTTTATATACGAATAAATTACAAATAACCACGTCTTTCAAGTAAATTTTCGTCAATGTGCGCAACAAACTTACTTTCAGGATGGAAAAAATCAACGACACGAACTAAATTTGTAAAATTTGTAAGTCAGTGATTTAGTTTGTACTTGTGTCGAACATAAAAGTAATAGCTGACATCGATCAAGTTAAGGGACACGGTCGCAGTTGTAATAAAATCAAATAATTTTACTTTTAACGAACAAATTCCAGATCATTCATAACCAATTTTGCAAAATTGAATAACTTCATTCAGCCTTTTATAAATCCAAAGGTTGAATGAGGGAAGTCGTATGTGGTGGAATATTCCTTACAGTCACATCGAATCCCGGTGGAACACAATTGTGAATATTATTGTGGTCCTTGAAACTTGGCCAACTGTCAACGATTATCAGCAGCCTTTTCGAAACGGTTGGAATGAAAACACAAGTTTTCAGCCAATCTCTCATCAATTCTTTAGTCATAATATTGCTTTTTTCGGCTCTAACTTCCAGGTTCGGCACGTTCGAAATCGGGCGAGTTCGCGGGAACTGACCGGTGGTTTCCGAAAGAACCATGAAAGCCTTCGGTCCCAGAGTACCGTCCATGAAGAGCATCGGCAAGAAAGTGAAAGAATGGGTCAAGGAAGACTTCGCATGAACAAACCTTTCAAGAATCTTCTCGCTTAAAAATGCCAGCGCTCTTGCTCCATATTGTTTCTTTTGTATTTCGGTTTGATCAGCATTGAAAAGATTTCTCTCCGAGTTTTTTGAACAAAATCATCTGCGGTTTCCTGGATCATGGCTTTGTTCCGCAGACATTTCCGTGTCACAAACTTCGTAACTTTTCGGCTGACGATTCGATGACTTTTTTCCATTCGGTGATCCAAGATTCGCTTGCTTTGAAGTTTTCACATTTCGTCTCGTTTCTGTTCAATCCCCTAGCAATGCTGGCTAGATCGTCGTCGTGTAACGATATACCTGAAAATGAATAGTTTACTACTGTATTTAAAGTTTTCCCTGCCATTCTCCTGTTTTTCCTTTACAACTTCGTACAATCGAATGCTCAAAAATTTGAGAAGTGCGATTCGGCTCTCTTTGAAGTCCTCCCCTTCTTTTTCATACTTTCGAAGTCGCCTCACATGGCTCTCATTTCGAATCCAGCGAAATCTTGATGTCATCAAAGAAAGTGATCTGGTCTCTTTTTTGGTGTTGCGATAAAAGTCAATTGCTTCTTGCATTTCTTCTTTTGTCACAGCACGGTCATCAAAGCAAACATGGTTGTGAGATGGAAGAACGAAATTATCGTATGGCTGAATACGAATGCTTTAAATTTGAAGTTCAATATCATGAAACTTACCTTGAATTCTTCTACTTCCCAGTCTCCATCTTCTTCGTTAGCCAATTCCTCACATTCGGAGACTTCGACGAATCCATTCAAAGCTTGGTCGATGATGTTTGCCAAGTGCCCTGCCACTTTTCTTTCTTCTCTTGAGGTCGTCGGTTGTTTGGGTATAGGATCCGTGTACTTTTGGAGCAACAGGAACAAGACGTGAGAAGCGTTGAAAGCCATAGTAGTTTATAAATTAAAGACGAATACGTTCAAAAAAATGATGTAAAATATTACGTCCTGGGTCATCTTGGAGGTCGTAGATTAATAAATAATAGATTTATTAATAGCTAGGTGAATGAACATAACAAGGTAAAATCTTGGGGGTTTAAATAGTGGAGGTGACGTGTAACGTGAGCGGTTACACGTTACACGTTACACGTTAGACGCGCGCATAATAAATATATTACATAAATATGCGTGGCAATTTGCGTGGGGTAACTCAACTAATGTATGTAAGGATTACAACATAAAATATGAAAAAATAGGTAAAACTCGGGCTTTTATAGCCAAGACCCAGTGTGCGTTACCGACAACTTGTCGACAAATTTGTCGACAAATTTATCGACAAATTTGTCAGAGAGGGAATTTGTCGACAAAATTTCGTCGACAACGCACACTGCCAAGACCATCACAGAAACATTCTTTTATCACATGGAAATCTTTGGAAAATCTGAAATTTTTCAAACTGCTAAAAGTGAACAGAACTTGTGTATTTATGTGTAAAATGCCACCATATTGAAAAAAATTGGAAAAAAATTCAAAAAAACTTATAAAAAAAGGAATTTTAAGATTTGAAAAAAGCGAAAAAATAAAAATAAAAAATAGTTTACCCCAACAGAAATTGGATGTGATGTCGCCTAGGAACTAAAGATGGTTAACCACAGTAGTCAGTGCTCGAATTTCAGATCGAAATAACTCGCTTCCCTGAAGCGTTCAGTAAATTCTGAAAACTTACTCAGCGTGTTCTAATCTATCGATTCACATAGGTCTCGTATGGAAACTCCACGGTGAGTTAACAACCTTTCCTAGTCAGTCTTTCATAAACTACAAAAAGTTTTGCAAAGCAGTGCATGTGAAACTTCGAAATTTATAAAAATAATTTTTTATAAATTTCAAATTTTCTTTCGGACAATGTTATATTTCAAAATACCTGCAACGACAGATACGTTGAGCGATGTTACATTTGATCCATTTTTTCTAATAGGATTTTTTTCTAATAATCTAACATTTTTTCTAATTTCTAACAGCTATTGGATCGCAGGTTGCTGCGAGCTCATCTGTATATGTTTCAATCGGCAATCCTATCCACATCAAGCGCACGATATCATAATGACTTCACCAATTATTTTAATGGAAACCAACATAAACAGTTTTGAAACATGAAAGAGTTTACTGCTTAAATAAAACAACAAGAGGCAAATTGTGAACTGGGGAAAATGAGATTCAAAAATTAAGCGCTTTTATAGTTTCCGCAGCTTTTTGAATGACAGACAGAACATCTACAGATCTCTTCGATAGACAGATATCAATACGACGGAACATGAGACATGACTCATGAGATATTCTATGAGCCGTCATATTGATATCTGCATTTAGTATCTGCTACGAAAATATGGATCGAAGCGATATTTGTACTCAAAAATGGTTTTCTTACTAAAATCTTTTTGATCTTCTGAATAACAGTCCACATTCCCGAAAACTGATACATATTACACAATATATATATTTCTTATTACTTTTCCCGTCACGTCCCTAACGTACGACTTTTGTAATAAGCATTAATAGTTTTTTAGTTTCACAGAAAACTGAATAAAAATTTGGAATTTTATAAAGAAAACTATTTTTTAGAATATATGTATTAATCGAAAATCAATAAAAGTGGCAAAAACGCGTTATTCTGTTGATTCTTGTTGAAAATAAAAATAAAAAATAAAAAATTTTAAAATAAAAAATTAGAGAGCGTGCGAAGTACTTGATTATTAGTGTGCACCATAGATGCAAAAGCGGAGCAAAATATAGGAAAATTTGTCGGCACCTTTTGTTTACGCATTGTTTTAAAAATATGTATGAGAATTTACTTGGGTTTCTTCATGAAAAGAAGGAAAAAAACAGAAAATCTGTTTAAAAAAAATGATATATAGTTCAACCATTCGGGGAAAATGGGCAAATGTTCAATGTAAATAATTTTATTTCAATATCCGTGCCAAAATAACAATTTTGAAAAATTTGCGATACACTTTAAGCAAGATTTTTGAGCATGATATTTTGACACCAAAATTTAACTGAAATGTTCATTCACGGCTTTGTTCATTTTTCACAAATTGGGTGAATTCGCTTAAAATATTAGTTTGTTTATTCCTCTAATTCCGTTTTCGTAAATAACCCCGAAATCCAAAAATCTGAAATTCAGTGTTCAACTTTAGTGAGAATCAGCGATAAAAATGACCTACAAAAAATGCGTTCAAAGAAAATTAAGAGATCAGTTCGAAAGTTTGAGGCAAATAGAAGTTGTTGGGTTTAAGACATTTCCAATAAATCCATTACACCGAATCCAATCTTCCGGGTGCTAGATTTCAACTTGTCATTTTTGAAAGCCAAGGTATTAATGAATGTGTTCCTAAAAATTGTTTGCCACTGAGAAACCAGATCAGACGACATTTCTGATAAGATTGATATATTTTCATCAGATAGCTTCATTTTCTTGTTTGCTGTCTTATTGTTCTCTTCTGAGGACACAGGTGTTCTCCTTCTTCTGCTTCGTGTAGGATTTTCCTTTGCCTCGATGTTTCGAAACCCTTTGGCAAACGGATTGTTTTCGATCTTTCGTTTAGTTACCTGAAAAGAGCAATGTGGGGCTTACTTGGCATGCAACCTTTTATGAAATTCTAATGTTTCTCTAATAAAACCTACTTTATTTTGATTTGTTTCCTCTTGAGCTAATAAACGCAGTTTAAATTGCATAAAATATATCTGAGATGGTTCATTTTATTTAAAATTTAAATTTATAGCTGGAAGATGTTCAAAGGTTAGTTTTATGATTTTCGATAAATATAAAATTATATCTTTGAAATATCCTCATTACAGTGGCTGCTCCGACAAAGGAAAACTGCTGCCTAATTCTTCAGCTCTTTGCCCCGGATCGCAAGTTTGATTTACGGTTTTTTCAGATATTGGTATTTTGGAAAAGAACTCCAAAGAATAGTTTAACCGGTTAGCTTTGTATGATTAGTGTAACTGCATAAAAAAGATTTTCAAATTGAAATATGCACGCGAATTCACTGCCAAAGCGAAATAATTCATTTATAGAACGCCTCACCAATTGTTCTCATTAACTCACTTCTGAATTCTGATATGCTGTCACCGCCATAAAATGAGTATCTTCAAAGCAAAATGTCTTGAAAGTGGAGAGTATAGGCTTCCCAAGCATGTCACATCGCACAATATGAAATCGTGTGTTGTATCGGTGCATCGAGTTAAGGACTATCTGAAAGAATTTAAACAGCGCAATGCCTTCTTCGAATCCTAAAAATAAAAAGAAATAAAAATTTACGTGTCCACGCTGATTCAAACGGTCGTTCGATAGCTTAATCTTCGTAAAATTTGCTCCTTTTGCCATCCACAGCTCTCCAGATTGTGGTGACTCATGGTGTATTAATGTTGATTGATAGGCTTGAGGATCTGCCGGGCCGGCCGCTAGCCATTCTCTATTGCAAAACTTGTATCGGCTGTCTGTAGTGGGAAACATTTCCACCATCACAATGTACTTGCTCTTTTTGTCCAACCCACTTATCTTCAGACGTATTAATGGGAACATTCGTCTAAAATTATTTGAACTTTTGTTGGTAAAAGGTGTCCTGACACAGTCTTACATATTTCGTTGGAGACATTGATGCAGAAAGTGAAAGGAAAAAAAGGTCATTAGCCGGCTCATCCCGGCAAATGGCCGACTCTTTCTCGATTCATTTTGATTTTCATCATAGTTGCTAGACAACTTGGAAACTAATGAAATATTCAAAATTTATAAAACAGTTTAGCAGTTTAGGGCTGCTGATATCAGATTTGGTAATCGTGCTATTTTAGAATAAAATTGGTCGCACCCCGCTATCCTCCTAAGAAAAGACACACTAATTAAGTAAAACCAAATGGAGCACCGGAAAAGAAAATGCTCACCTTCCCCATTTCGTAATGATCATTTCAGTTCCATATTTTGAGAACTCTCTCCACAAACTTTGATTTGCCAGCTCTATTATTGGATTGTCAACGACGGCATTCTCAAAATTTGCCAGAGGACCGGAATAACTCATGGCGGAAATCAAAGAGTTTACGGCCATCACTGACCGTTATGAATAGAATTGATAACAGCGAAGTGCGACCGCCGAGTGTGGTGTCGGAAGCAACGCGGAAAGCTCCTCCTCTGTCCATTGAGACCACCTATTGGAGACGATACTAGTGGGCGGAGCCTGACGAAAGTGTTTGAGAAATTAATGTTCTTTTTTCTCGGACGATGATAAAAGGGATAGTGGAGAAGTTTTTTCCGCGCATCTTATCAACTTATAGGCTTCCTTGGTTACGGTAACGAAACCCTTTCTTTGTCTAGCTTTTTTGCTTCAACTTGACAGTCAGAATGACTCATTTCTCAATCTTTGTGGGTAAAATGGATATGGAGAAATGAAAAAATCGTGTCCATAATTTCAAAATTTCAAAACAAAAAAAAGAAGCAAGAAATCAATAACTATTTCAGGATAGTTGCGCTTCATAATTCTATAAAATATTCTTATAATTAACAACAAAACAATCTATTAATTTCAGCAACGAACGTAGCAGAACGTGAAAATGTAGATTGGTTCCTGAAAACATCGTCTGGAAGGAACCTTCATTGCATTTTCTGAGTCATCGATGACTGTAGAAATGGTCTCTCATTTATTGGAGGAAAACGAAAGGAAAACTACGAAAACATACTGAAAAATTAGTTTCAAAATGTTTTTATTTCGATAAAATCAAAACTGTTTGAGGTTATAAAATACAATGAAAAAGTTCAACATTTTGTTTTTTTTTTTCGGATGAAAATCGATAATTTTGATAACTGTCATTATTCTTTAAATTGTTGAGAGAGTTCTACAGAAACGGAACTTCACTGTGGTAGGTGCCAACTGTTTTTGCCCGCAGATTCGTACTTCTTACAAGATAATTCCCTTCATATCGCCGGCATTTGCACTGGTAACGCAGAAAATGAAGTTCGATTCTTGCTGAATTCGCTTAACAATTTTTGGCATAATGGCAATTTTCACGCGTTCATTGTCTCAGTGCATTTGGCAATGATGTTTTTAAGCTCAATGAGATATATCAATGAGCGCTCTCATTTCCCAACCAATCAGTTACATCACGCATGCTGGAATTGCAGCTGACCCAGCACCACTGAAAACCAAACTAGCGCTGAAATACAACCGCAACGAATACAAAAATGTCTATATTCGAACTGTCTGGCATTACAGCTTTTTAAAATCGTGAATTTCGCTTTTATACAGGGTGGCTGCCATGTAGTGTTACACAACTTTTCGTGGATTCTGGCGCATGAGCACAAGTCGCTACTGTATCAATTTTATTTTTTATTAATTATTACATAATTATTACTATGTTTTTCAATTTTCTGGTTGCAACTTCCATTTTTAAGGTAATGACGGCTTTGAAGACATTTACAACGTTTCAAGTGTGTAACGGTATTTGGCTGCCACCCTGTATAACTGAGAATCTTACTCCAAAAATTATAAGCAGCTGACCAATAATACCTCCTCTTCATTAATCACTCGAAATAATTCGACAATCGTGACGTTTAATTAACAGCCATGGGGCTTCAGATTACTCAACTTATCTTGTTAATCCCAGCCGTAGCTCTCGTTTTCGTCATAAATTTCCTTCACCATGAATCCCGAAACTTTCGCACTCTGAAGTTTATGACTGAAGAACAAGACGGCCAATCGAAAACTGGTATTCCACTGTCACCTATGTCACAGGCTAGGTGTGCCAAACAGCGGCTTATGCTATTCGGAAGGCTGACTTATTAAAAATTCTAAAAAAAAAAGAAAGAATCGAAACACAGAAGCTATAAAGTCGTTATTTGTTTAAAAAATAGATAGGTCTCGGAAGAAATGATAGCTTGTGCTCCTTTTTACTATTATTTTAGTTTCGTCCGTTTGTTAGAAAATATTTAAGACTTTTCTCCACTCCTCATCTCAGACAGATTGAGCAGCGACGGCGCGAAGTTCAGAGAAACATCCAAGTGGTTAAGCCGCTAGACATGCGGCGCCACTTATAAATTGTGTTGCATAAAATAGCAGAAACGTATTCTTACAGTGATTTTCAAATCATTTTAAAGCGAAATAGCAAATTCCACATATGATTTTGCTTCCATTTACTTCTCCTTCTTTGATTCTATTTACAAAACAAACACAAGTGGAATGCGTTAAATCTGACCGTAGATGGCGAGATTATCCTCCAAATCAGAGGATCAGTTGACACCTGGATCAGATTACTCAACAGAGCACATAGACTCGAAATCTGTGGCAATCAGACACTGTTGTTAGTTTTGTTGCGTAACAGTTGATGGCTGAAGGTGTTTGGTGTACAAGGAGGCAACGCTAACTGAAACGACACAGGGACAAAGGAGTCAATGTAAATCGAGAGAAGTATTGAGAAAAAAAGCACTTCGAAAGCATTAGATTTCTGATGGAATTGCTGTATAAACTGTATTGAAAGAATGCCTTTTTTATTTTATGAAAACCGGTAATGGATGAGATTTCGAAAATTTACTACTACTATCGTCGAAACAACCATATTTTCGCGAATATTTCGGTATGAGGCAAATAATTATGATATGATCAAAGATCATATGAAATCTAGAGTTTCGAAATATCCTGCCTTTGTCTTCCAAATAAGATACACCCATTCCGTATTCTTTCACCCTATAAAGCGTGTGAAAAGGAATAATAACTGAGATATCAATTTGATGATTACGAGTGTCGGTAGATAAACTTCGAAAGGAAAACTGTGTAAAGCGTAGAGATGATTGAAAGAGACCGCCACTCGCGCCGTCGTCTCGCTAATATCAAGGTGTTTTGACACTCTGATGTGCGAATTAGAAAAATTGGATTGATAATGGATAAAACACCCACCACCGACTTTGTTGCCTGATGTATCAGGTGGAGGAAAAGAACCGGGATAGTTAAGTCAATAACCGATTTTTGGGGTTTGCTATCTTACTTCTTGATCATTATTTGCCTTTTAAAATAAAACCGCTTAAACAAAAACAAAATTTTCATTTTTTTTCTCGACTTGAAAAAAGCGTATTCACATTTTTCAGCTCCGTAGTGATTTTCGAAACTTCGGTACCCAGTGAAAACGTGATGAGGAGGGCAAAATTTTAGATTATTTTATTTGACAGATTAAAAAAATATATTTACAAGAGGAATGGATGGTTAATTTAAAAAATAAATACAAATACAAATACATGAAATAAATAAGTAAGTAATACATAAGAGTAAATAAATAAATAGTAAGTACACGAGCTGGAAGAATGGATGGATCAATGAAAATCGTGCTTATTGCTTGCTTGCTATTTACAAGCGAGATTGAACACAATTTTACCGAGATGTCTATTTCTTGTTTCTGAAAGAGAAAATCAAATCTTTTAATTGTCTCGGCTTAACGGCCTCCTTGTTGTTTGATCCCCTTTTAAGGTTTTCTTCAGGTTAGCCGATGGAGAGTTTACATCGCCCATTTTGGAAGCGTGCGAGCATTGCAAATGCGGCTTCACTTTTTCATTCCTTGACGTGAGAACACCAATTCTTTCTTTAGAAGTTCCTAACGGACTAAACGGTTGCTTGAATTCTCCAATTGAACTGGCGGATGCGAGTCAAAGTCTCTGATCGCATCGATAAACGAGCTGTTGACGACCGATCCAGGAAGTCGAAAGAGAAAATTGATTCTCGTGTATTTATCTATAAAAATTCAATTGTAACTCAATTAAATGCATTACGTAACTGGATATAGTTTGAAGAAATTCTAATATTATTACAAAAAAAACTTTTGAAAAATTAAAAACTAACTATACATAATACTTTCAGTGGAAACAAGCATGCTTACCGCGTTCGTCTGGAATCCAATCGGAGTTCCTTTCAGAGCTACACTTCCATTCATTGAATGCCACCGACTTTCGAGGTGTTTCAGCAACCAGTTTTTTCATCTCTTCTTCTGTTGTGTTTCCACCATTTTTACCCAGAAAATCGGTAAGGCTCTCCGGTGATTCAGCTCCTATTCTGATTTCGTTTCGGAGTTCTTTCTCTAGAAGTTCTGGAAAACATTTCATACACAAAAAAAATTTCGCGATTCTTTTCCGAACTGCCAACTCACTGATTCTTTCTCTTAAAAAGTAAGAAACGGTTTCTCTGATCAACAATTTTTTGCTCCGCACGAAAATTTTCATAATCTATTTCGAGTTTTTCGTATTTATCTACTGCTGTTTCAAGCTCAATCTGTAAACAGTATGATTTTAATCAGTTCTTCCATCTTTAGCAATTGCCTGATGCTTTATTACCACATTTCGCAACAACCTTCACAGTTTCCAATTCGTTTTGCGAGTTTTCGAGTGTATCTTGAAGCAGAGCCATTTGATCGAGATCATCCAACTTTCCATTCAAATGTTCGTTTTCCGATTCCGATTGGAACCGATTTTATTTTCTCCATATCTTTTAATTGTTCTGTTAGGTCAGCATTTTCAGACACCGATGTTTTGAATGAGTTCATTTTCTTTTTTTCGAACGCTGGCGAATTCATTCTCATTTATATCGCGTAATTCCATCACTTGCTTCAGGAGCACTCTTTTGTCTTCTGATGACTTCTCCAGCTGGAGCACAAGCTTCTTTCTCTTCTCCTAATTCTTCGAGATGTCGCTGTTCGGCGCACAGAGTGGTTCGAGTCCCGTTAAGCTGTTGAGTTAGCTCGTATATTTCAATCGTTTTCGCTTCCAAGTTCGTGGAAATGTTTTCCTGTTGATTGTTTGATGCATCTGTATATGCTTCAATAGGCAATCTGATCCACATCAAACGCACGAATGACTTCACCACACCAACTTGTTGAAGAATTAGAGCTTTTGCATTCATAGTCAACATGCTATAATTGCAACAATTAATGTTTCTCATCTTCTTATACATTACAGTTTCCAGGTTTCACTCCAGAAAAACAAATTTCATACACAGTAAGCAGTAACAAAATAGACACATAAAAAACAACAAGGAAAATGATATCATAGCCTGATAAAAATTAGATATTAATAATAAGATGCAGCGGGCATTCGAATATATAGTACACATGAAGGCAGGGCGACTAAAAGTATCAGGCCATCCAGGTGAGCATATGTGACACTATATCGTCGAACACCATCTCCAAATGGTTGGTTGTTTCAATTTGTACGATTTTTCATTGAAATATGGTGTAACAGGATTCCTGAACACAAATTAGTTTTTTTTTTGTTTTAATTGAAGGAAGGTCTAAAGGGAATACAATACTTTTTGGCTTGGAGTCTCTTGGTAAACTAGTAGTAAACATAGTAGTAAACTTTCAGGATGGAACAAATCAACGACACGAACTAAATTTGTAAAATTTGTAAGTCAGCGATTTAGTTTGTAGTTATGTCCAACATAAAAGTCATAGCTGACATCAATCAAGTTAAGGCACGCGTGCGCAGTTGTAATAAAATCAAAATTTTACTTTTAACGAACAAATTCCAGATCATTCATGATCAATTTTGCAAATTGAATAGTCGCATTCAGCCTTTTATTAATTAAAAAAAATTTTGCAAAGCAGTGCAGTATGCATGTGAAACGTTGAAATTTATAAGTAGTTAAAGATGCGAGAAAGATTATTTTTAAAGAATCGCAGCTTGTTTCATACTGCATTCAATCGAAAATGCAGTATGCAACATATTGCTTCTCACATGAAACGCATCTTTCGGATAATGTTACATTTCAAAATACCTGCAACGACAGATACGTTGAGCGATGTTACATTTGATCCATTTTTTCTAATAGGAGGGATTGTGACCACGGTTTCGCACAAATTTAAAATTTCCTGAGAAATGCCAACGCCTTCATCGCCTAGCACAATCCCAACTTTTGATTTGGGCTCCCATAAATCTAATGATTTTGTTGCGATTCCAGCTTTCTTTGCAGCTATTGGATCGCAAGTTGCTACGAGCTCTCCTCCGCCTTGTTTAAATTTCTCTCGATACTCATGGAAATCAGAAAACTGTTGCACAGGAAGGTGTTCTAGAGCTCCACATGATGATTTTATCATTGATGGGGTAATCGCCTTTGGTCTGAAATGTCACTTAGAAAACAATTTCCAAATCGCAGTGTTATCTACCCTCTGCCTTTTACAAGTCCAATGCCATCTGCTCCAAAGAACCAAGCGCTTCTACTAATAGCTCCAATATTCCCTGGATCGAGAACTTTATCCACAAAAATGGAAATACTTTTAGTTTCGAAATCGGAAAACTTAAGAGGAGATGCGTCCATGCAAATACCCTATATACATTTAAATAATAAAAACCTCGTTCATTGATAACATACATTATGCAGCTGAAATTCCGTGAGACGATCCAACTGATCATCTGTCAGAAGAGTCTTCTCAATATTCAGTTGCTTAATTCTAGCTAGAATTTCTAAAATTCGTGAATCAGATTCAGCTTTTTTTCTGTAATATACTTATAGAGGTTTCATAGCAATCTATAAAAACAAACTCGATCGTCTTTTTCAAATACACTGAATGAAACACTCGCTTTCCAGATCGAAAAGCTTCGAGAACAGAATGTAGTCCGAAAAGAGCTTCTCCTTTCAATTCGGGGACTTCTATCCTGAAAAGTGATTTTTCGTACTTTTCCTTGTATCATTTTCAACTTTTTGGCTGCGTATTTCTTCGGAGACTTGTTTGCCATTTTTGCTTTTCGAAACAACAAATTCGGCTTGATATTAGTGAGCTTTTTAATTGTTTGATGCATCTGTATATGCTTCAATAGGCAATCTGATCCACATCAAACGCACGGTATCATAATGACTTCACCAATTATTTTAATGGAAACCAACATAAACAGTTTTGAAACATGAAAGAGTTTACTGCTTAAATAAAACAACAAGAGGCAAATTGTGAACTGGGAAAATGAGATTCAGAAATTAAGCGCTTTTATAGTTTCAGCAGCTTTTTGAATGACAGACAGAAAATCTACAACTTGACTGATTTCTTCGGTGGACTCGAGCTGAGAAGTAGCCCATTCCAATTTTCTATGAACTGCATATTTCGCAGCATCAATTGCATCAATCGAATTACTTCGATTCAAAATTTTAGTTGTTGGTTTCTGTTCGTTCGCCACTTCCGTTTTTCTTGGAATGGTCGAATTCGGGGATTTGCTTGGCTTTTTCTCAATAGGGGGAGTTGGAGGCGAGTCAACTGCTTCTTTCAAATCATCTTCTTCTGAAAGATATAAATTTCATACTGCAGTAAATAAATCAAACAAACGCAATGGAATTTCAGTGACAATTTGAGATGTTTTCTTTTGAAACAATTCACAAGTCACGCAGCGACGAACTCCATTGCGGTCCTCCATGAGAATTCCCTAAAATAGTATTATTACAATTAGCATGTCTGTAAGGGAAAATTGTTTACGCTGCATGTTGTGCAATATTCATCGAGCATGGTTTGTCCTTTCAGCAACAGTTCACCCATTTGCTTTGAAACTTCATCCCGGAAAGAGTCGCGAAGGCGGAGCATCTCAGCATTTTCTTCATGAAACCCATTGATAGGAGCCATTTCGTTAAAATAATTACGTGCAGATGGATGCGGAGATCTGTCTACCCACTTGGATTCTTTTTTCGATGCCGGATTGCCGAACTTCTTGTGCACCATAAACCGAATTATATTATTTGATTTCAAATCGTAAGTGGTCGAATCACAAGCTGTCTTAAAAAGAAACGCTAAAGAAGGATTAATGGAAATATGATGGCTGAATTCTCAGGCATTATAAGAAATCACGTGTCTAATTATGCAAAAGAGAAATTAAACACCGATCTGATTAGGCTTCACTCGAACTTAATAAGAAGATATACAGGCCTAATAATACGTCTTGTCAATATCACTAGGTTGCGGTAATTACGAAATTCACTGCAATTAATAATTTATTTCCTATGTGATGATAGGCTTGTACATAATACGTTAAGCTTGCTTGATGTACGGTTTTGGAGAAAATGTGATCGCTATCTGATGTAGTGAAAAAACGAATGAAAATGAAAAAACTGCTCATTACAACAGCTTTCATTTATGATTGGGTCATATTTAGTTCCTTCAATTTTTTTGTTATTTCAGTTTCACAAAAAAACAGCGGGTCCGAAACGAACCACGTCTGTCCAAATATACTTTTTCAATATCAATCCCGGGTTACCGTCGTTCACCCTACCCGTGTCATTCGTCATCCATTTACCATTCATAGCTATTTACTTTTTAATTCTTATTACTTTTTCAGTCACGTCCCTAACGTACTCTCACCCAATTAATCTCCACTATTTCAGGGCACCGATTTTTAATTCTTCTGTTCAAATATTCATGTCATTCTATTTTCTCTAACATTGACACGACTTTTGTCGTATTAAACATTTTACATTGTTTTATAAATGTCCCGCCTTCTACCAAATTATTGATAAAAATATGATGCCTACGGATAGCTAACTTCCTTTTTTGAAAATCTGCCGTACTCTGGGTGCAAGGTGCCCTGTGATGGCATAAGAACGCTCTTAAACGCGTGATTCTTAAATAATTAGTGAAATACCACTTCGAAGAAGACAAGATGGATAAAACTAGAAAATGGAAATAACCAGGAATGGATAAATTTCATTTAATAGGTACTATTAAGTAAATGAAGAGACATCAACAATATACAAATATATTCAGTTCAAGATAGCCGTGTATAATTGAAAGATGTGTGAACGTTGTACTTCACAAAAATAGAGGAGGTTAGTAGTTATTTTTTCAATTGAAAGTATTTACACATTTACAACATTTATTCGATGGGCGTACGAAAGAACGCCGCATCTTCAGCAAAATTATTCAGCTCATCGTACTCTTTGAAATGACTGGTGACATTTCCAGAGCTGTCTTTGTAGAATTCGTACCTCCAGTAGGTCGCATCAGCACAGATAGCAATAACACTCTGAAGGCTCTCTGGAGACTCTAGAAAAACGTTAACTATAAATTAATATTTTTGATTTTAAACTAACTTTTGCTGAAGCCAATAGAGAGAACTGGCCTTTCCAGCTGAATCTTGACTATGCTGTTGCTCCCTAGGTTACGCTCCAGAACACTTTTCTTCTTTTCTGGCTCCGCATCACGAATTCCGAAAATATGCAGAGTTCCTTTATCACTAGCAACAGCCACATAGCTCGAACATGGTGAAAATGCGAGACACTGTAAGTGCGCTTTCACTGTTCCACGGCGGAGTTCGTAAAGCAATCCTTTCGTTCTCGTGTCGAATACTCTTATGAGGGTTCCTTTGGTTGATCCTGTAGCAACCAAAGTCCCTTGACAGTTGAGCGCTACTTGTGTTATGTCAGTGACATGAGCTTCAATAACAACGGGAGACTTTGACTCACGAGTGGTCAAAGTATTCAGGTTCATGATTTGAACGGATCCCGTTTCAAAGCCAGGATACGCCAAATAGCAAGCTGATGTTGTTGGATCATAACTCATTGCAGAAATACCTTTTGGATTTGTTTGAATCTCTTCCGATCTGATCTGTTCAATATTATCGGGGAACGAGTATACAAACAACCGGTTTGTATTTAGAGCAACAATGCGATTAGGAGAAATGTGGATATTCGTGATAGCCCCGTATCTTGATGGGGTGGTTATTTCAGTTGTTTCGCTGTTTGCAATGACATCAAAAATCATTAAATTATTCTGCGCAAACTTTCCGCCAGCGAGAGCCGAAACATAAATTATTTTACCCGTTCTTCCATTTTGCCTGACAAGACGAACTGGACCCACATTGATCACTGAAAATTAAGATATTTTACCGGTTTATAAGCCGATCTAAATTAACCTTCGAGAACATAGCTCGTTCATTAAGCTAAAAGCTATAGAGTTTAATTCATGTATTTGAATCTAAGCAATGGCAGAAAAGTTATGCTCACCGAGGTTTTCATACATTCGGAAATGTAATGGTTGAAGTTCGAACATTTTGAATCCGGTCTTGTCAGCAATGGCAAATCCCGAATGGTCTAAGGCAACGGAAGCATGATTTAACGTCGTCATTTCTGAAAGAAAAACGTGTGTGCGAGAAGACTCTGAGCATATTGATAATATAGAAAAATATAAAGAACAGATTTGTGAATCTATAAAATTTGCATTACTACAAGGGCTGCTCTTATACATAAGTGCTTGCGTGTTTTAAGCCGAATTCATTTTGAACTATGAAATAAGAGTTCGTAAACTTATTTCCAAAAAACAATTATTTCACAATACTTTCTTTTTAGATTAATCACAAGGTACTATGAATCTCGTCGATGGGTATCGAGGATGAACGCGCACGAGCATTCATAGCCTAGCTACGAATCGATTGCACTCAATTTGCATAGAAATTAGCAGAGGAGACGTAGACATAAAGAAAGACATCCTAAGATGAGGCACTTGCAACTCAGGGCGTTTGCGCGGGGCTGTTTCGAATCTCAAACTAATTTTAAATGTTATTTTTTAACATTTAATTCTCAAGTAAATAACAAGTGAAAACGCAGGAATTCTTCAGTGATTGAAACATATCCTTAAAAATTGTAATTTTTTTTAAAATTACAACAGATTAAGCAAAAATAGGATTTTATCAGCTCTACGATTTCTACATGTAAAACGGCGAAAACTATCGGGAGAAGTCAACTGGAAGACTTCTTCGCCGCGGTTTTTCCAAAATGTTATCTCGGTGCTGTTTTATTCGGCAAAACAGTGGTCCTTAAATGAAAAACGGTACTCCCAAACAATTTTACGAGGTCTCCCTGCTTCTCCAAAACACTCTTTAATAGCTGTTTCTCTTGTGAAAATTGCTGAGAGAAGAAATTAAGAAAACCCTAGAAAGGTCGATTTGTAACTCGAGACAGTTACGGCAGATTTAACACGACCCTCTGCAAACTTCCAATGTCCGCGCCGTTGCGCATTCTACTTGTCTTCATTATTCAGGGTTGCTCGAGTAAGCAGCTCAAAATCGCGAAGCACCGAGATTGGAGTGGTAGACGCACGGCTATAAGTCCTATAGAAAATGAAATAGAATACTAAATGGAAATGAGAGAGTCACGAGATTTTAGAGTGAACACAATAATGTCCGCAAGCGACAAAATTGACGAGCGTGTGGACAAGGTAAATTCCAATGATTAAGAGTCATTTTATATGCAGATTTATTTAATTTAAAATTTATTTTACAGATATTGGATTAAGAGGCTTTGTACCACTCTCTAGTTACTTACTCTGTTCTTTGCCTTCTTCCGATTTCTTTTTATTCTTTGCCTTCTCTTCATTTTCTAGCTCATTTGATGGTATTATTATTCTTAATTGTTTTGCATATAATTGACTAAGCTGGCACATATCTAAAGATTTGTCCTCGTTTTGAGTTTTCTTCATATTGCTTCCTTCAATGCTCATTCTCGACACTGCAATTTGAAAACGGTAAAAATGGTGTTATTCAAGGAACTTTAAATAATAATAGGAAAGTTTCACATTTACATAGACATTTCCCATACCCATCTATTTCGGGAACAATTTAGGGGAAATGGCCGAGAAAGCTAGAAGAGTATGGCTATAATACCGCGATTCTGAACTTTTAAAAGTAGAATGAACTCTCAGATATTTCTAGCCTTTTGGGCTGCTGCACGTACTCCGAGGGTATATTTTTAAAAAAAGTATTTATAAGATAAAACAATGCTAAAATTCGAGAAAAAGGGGATAGGGAAGGGAGCAGGAGTGAAATGCTTATTTTCCAGAGTGAAATTTTGCTTTGGGAGTAAGCTAACCGTATCGATACCGAATAAAAGTGCCGGTCGCCGTCGCGGAGAACCGTTGTTGCAAGTCGGTTTCCTTTATTTATTCCCGCCATTTCATCGGAAGAAAACGGCCTAATTGTCAGTTTTCGTTTTTTCCCGCTTGCAATCGCCCTAATTTCTGTGCTGAACTTATAACAACAATTTTCTGAATGTTCCTTTAAGGTCCTGTATTACTTTTGTCGTGCCATAAAAGAATATAGAATTATTAATTTTTAAAACTAATATTTTATAAGTTTTCGTAATGATAAGAATGAAGTGCTACTGAAAATTTCCATTCCGAATTTTTTAAAGACAGAATCAACCCAAATTCCGTATTTTGACGATTTTTTCGCCTATTGGAAACCACTAAGACGTCTCTTCCAGAAAATTTTTGGAATTTTATTTTGGTAATATTAAACAATCTTACACTTTACGGCAGTTTTACTGTAATAATTTTTTCAATACATTTTTCAGTGTATTCAAAGTGCCCCGAAATGCTAAATTTTCTTCGTGAGGAAGCATCCAAATTCTTGTAGAAAGTGACAATTCCGCAGTAGTGTGTCGTGTCGATTTTGGAATTGATCGATTAAATCGAATTAAATCGACAATTTTTGAATCGATTCAATCGATTCAACATGATTCGAAACGCGATTGAATAAAAATCGATTCAATTCGATTGGAAAATCGAATCGAATCAATTCGATTCAATTCGATTTGATTCGAACTAACTTACATATCCGTTATTCGCTTATGCTGACGCAGATCACAGCTAACCATGTCTTGCTATCCTGAGCGATTGTGATCCATGTAGTAATCAGTTAATTTCCTCGCTTTTTGTCTCGATGAATCCGTTCTTGTAAGTAAGTAGGAAAATATTCTGCAAACGAAACAATCCTGATAAAAAGTACGTAAGATTATTGATCACATTGATAATTGATTATTGATTGATCAAATTTTAGTTTTCCATCACACTGGTTTCATGAAAATGTTCATTGAAAAACAACTAGATTTCATAGTTTTTTTTTAAATGTATGTAAAGTCGAATTTTTGAACAGGAATTTAGAAGAATGCTACTCTCTGGTCCGTTTAAATTTTAAACTTTAGCTCCAGAGCCGTGTGGGCGCACATTCTAGTTTTCCAGACCGGGTTGTTATTTTACAAGTTTATTCACTTGGAAAATATGCCTTATTTTCGTCAGAACTGAAAACTCACTGAAAGGGCGGAGCCATTTGAATTTGCGTACTAGAGGGAGAATACGCAGAGAAAAAACTTATAGCCAGCGTTTCTTCTCTTCGTCTCACATCCTCGTTCCCCATAAATGGGCGCATGGCGCAACTTTCTTCTCTTGTTGAAGCAATTTCACAACCTTCGGAATAATTTATTTTACTATAAATCGTTTATTTTTTCAATACCTTATTTCTATCATAATGCTTCCATTTTAGACCGATAAGTTATGTCAGATAATCATGAGAAGGAGGATGATAGTAAGAAGGCAAAGTTGCATTTGAAAGCAAATGACTTGGTAAGATATAAAATAGTTTGTTGCACATTGTATGTTTTGGATCATTTGTCATTATAGCTATGTGTTAACGGATGTGGATTCTATGGAACACCTCAATGGGAGAACCGTTGTTCGAAATGTTGGAGAGCTCATCAAAATGAGCTCAAGAAAAGTCAGGACTTTGCAAAGAACAAGTTAGCATCGCTAAATTATTTATTACGTCAAGTTTTCGTATTTTCCAGATCGTTACTGAGCTTCGACCAGTTTCAGGAAAGACGGAAATCTACGACAGAAAGCAAGTCGCGCGGTATCAAGAATCTCTTTAAAACATCTCCTATTCCTGGTAAGCTGAATAAAAATCATTAACGATTTTCTCTCTAAAATTCTTTGATGCTAAAATGCTTAAGAAATATGCAAACGATGAGATCCATCGTGTTTCAGAAAGCGGAACTAGCTCACCAACATCAACGTCACCTTCTGGCACCCCTACTAGGTGGGTCTTTTTCAAATTCCCAAAGCTATATTACAAATCAAATTCAAAAATTGCCCGTTGCGTTGTTTTTCCTTTTCCTTCTAGCAGCTTAGGACTCCTGTTTTTAAGCTCACTCTATATAGCGGCGTATGTATATTTATTCAAGCACACGTTCTGCCTTCCTCTTTTTTTAGCCGTTTGATGCCGTTGATGAATTTGCGTTTTCCTTGTTTTAGCATGTCGTGAAAATTTCAATATCGCTTCCGTTTTCATCAAATTTTATTTGAGTGTTGCAACTCCAAGGAATCAGTTTTGATATATTTTTGAAAATCACTATTAATAATATTTAGTAAGTAAGTAAGTGTATAAGTTAAGTTTAATAATTCGTTGAAAAACTTAGTACTGCCACACATGGATTCTTGATCAATCTTTTCTAGAAATTTTATTTTCAATCGATTCATTCTACCGTAAAGCTCGTCCTATCTTAATGACGCGCATTCCAGTTGGCATTCTTCAAAGTACACATAACGAATGTAGTATTAGACATGCAGACGCCTGGTTTTTGTGCAAGGGAAAGTACATTTTGCGAGCACTAGACGGATAATAGAGTGGTTTTACGAGTGTAAAACCAATTTGGAGGTTTTCGTCTACATTCGATGTATAAATGTTTGTTATAATAAACTAAGCAATGCTACTTCCCCATAAGCGTACTTGGAATAAAACGCGAATGAATTCGCTAGTTTTATTAAATCAAAGTGAAATATGAGCGTTTAAATAAAGTTGTATTATCAGACGACGGGATCTTTCTCCTGACTCACTGGAAGCCCGCAAACAATTCACCGACTTCCTTGTTTCAAATGTATCAACTGGAATGGCCCACGAAATTGCTCGTTCTGTCAAAAACGCAGTTAACAAAATTCGCGAAATGAGGCTAAGTTCTGATGATTTGTCGGAATTAGTTATGAGCTATTACCAATATCTTGGAGAGCGTGTCGGTGGGAGTTCTCTATTCAGTTCAGCAGATTGCAAAGTCAAAGTAGAAGATGTGATGGATCAAGTGGAGAAATACATTTCGACGTGTTGCTATTCAATTTTCTTCTGCGCTAGCCATGAAGAAGAAGTGGCCGATGTATCTCTGCAAGACCGAATTCGTTCACTTCATTGGGTGACTGCTGGATTTCTAGAAACGAAATTAGTCTTCAAGAAGCAGGCGGTACGAGACAAAATTGACGAAGCTATTTCTGAGCTGATAGAGATCAATGCAAAAAAGTCAGCATTTGAGAAACTCGGTTGTCTTACCAGTTCGTGCAAAGCAATTTTTGAAGCCCTCAGAGAAAGCGGTGCGTAATTTTATGAATTTAATTTTCTAAATATTAGGCCGTATATCAGAAAATAAAGCGTATTTTTCAGAAGCTCCAACCTCAGCCGACGAATTCCTACCAACCTTGATTTATATTCTTTTCCGCGGCAATCCCCCATTGATTCAATCAAATGTAAAATTCATCTCTAGGTTTGCAATTCCTCAAAGACTGATGAGTGGAGAAGCTGGTAATAATTTAACAATAATATTATTTTGTTGTGTACAATCTGTATTTTACCAGCATATTTCTTCACCAACCTTTCGTGTGCTCTGGAATTCGCGCGAAACATGAATCATGAGAGTCTTCAAATGGAGAAAAAGGAATTCGAAGCATATACTTCCGGTCATTTAGCCCCACCCCTCTCAGTCTTAAATTCAGCATGTAATCAAGCATTGTACGTGATGGAAGGAACAATAGAGTCAATTGGGCTATTAGCAAAAAAAGCTGAGAACCTTTCGAAAAATTTAACAAGTGTGCATGGCAAGGCGGATAAGTAAGTCATTTTTGAGGTTATCCACGAAAATGGTGAACTAAAAAATACGGAAAATTGTTCCTACAGATGAGCAATTTTTTGAGCAAATAGAAAAATTCTAAAAAAAAAGTATTTGAAGATTTATTTGGGTTTTCCCACTTTAAAACGATTTATATTGTTTGTTTTCCTGTTTTGATTTTGCGTGAATGGCCCCATTGTATTTCAAAACTATAGAACGTCAAGCTGGCCTAATTTTTCAGTGACCTTGAGAAAATGTTGGTGGCTATCAAGGAGACAGTCGATTTCTATCCAACAGACGATTATATAAAGATGAAGGAATCTGTAAGTAGTTTAACTTTCAATACGAATCATCGACGGTGTTCCCAGATTTTCGAAGAAGAACAAGAAACGGCAGATCTACTTGTTTATCTGTCTCGCCAATCATCTGAATCAGGATGTGGAACTCTTTCAACATCTACCTCTACGCAACCGTCCACTCCTCAGCCTCAATTTGAAGGTTCTCTTGAGTCTCCCCTCGCTTCTGTATTCAGCAAAACAGAAGATGCATCGTGAAATCAGTTGGACTCCTATTTCAGTTATGGCGCGGCCGTTAATTCAGAAAGTTTAGACATCAGTTCCTTTTACCTTCCTTTTTCAATGTTTTTCTTATGAAAAAGGAAGAAAAAGTAGTCAGTTGCTACACTCGTTTAATTATAAGCTGATTGTAGTGAATTAAATTGAAATGTTGGTATTTTTTGTAATAGAAAAAAAACCATATTCATAAAAATCGAATATGATCTTTAAAAATGCATGGGATATTTTCTTTTTTTGTCTAAGGGAACCCGCAATTTTTATTTAAAAAAAGAAATTTGAAAAATTTATGTCAAATTGTAGGGGAAAATAAAACAGAAAAAATGGAAAATGTCATGTAATTTTACATTTTCTGGCATTCGTGAATACGGCAAAAAGGAACTGTTGAAAATGTTTTCTAATTCACCAGGAATATCCGTATAATTGGGTTATTTACCAAAGCTGTAGAAATTCTCAATAAATCCGCCGACTTTAAATTTTTTGAAAAAAGTAAAGCCCTAAAAGTTCAATTTAGTTCAAATTTTATTTAAAATTATAATGGGGTTATTCATAAAAAGCACAATTGCATTTTAATGCAAAAAATGCATTTTCTTTGCATTAAAATCCTATTGTGCTTTTCATGAATAACCCCATAAAGTAAGAAGCATGTCTGCTATTTTCACTAGATATTTTGACACCAAGCTTCACTTAAAATACCTTTCCAGTTTTTTCGTATTTTCAAGTCAATTAACAAATTTCAAAAATTATTGCAGCTTTCGAGAATAACCCTATTAATATCGGCGCTTTTATTGTGTAAATATGTATTTTTTTCTTTTTTTTTCACTTCCTCCCGGTGACGATTTCCTACTTTTTTTTTCAATCTGTGACAAAACCATCATTCGTTTAGGTTTTTAAACATTTATTTTTTGCTCTGTACCAGTTTCCTCAATTTTTTTTCGTGGTATTCTGTAAAAGTATAATTAACGGGTTTTTAGAGAAATTTAATTGTGTTTATTGTGCCCACGCCTATACATTGCTTTTTCTGCGCTTTATTTCAATTCCTTCGTGATCCCCCATTCTCTAATTGCCCTATTTTCCTATATTGCTTATTGCTGCATATCCATTTCAATTTTGTACTGCCTTCCACATCGTCATGCTACTCGAACTGATCATCCTCGGTCTAGTTGGTTACTTGTTGCTTGTCTGGCATCGAAAGGATATTGCGAGGGTAAATCTTTATCACTAGAACTGTTCGTGCATGCATTTCTAAATTACTTCAGGGTGGTGAAGGACTTGGATCAGTGGGGCCGATTCTAGAAGAGTTGGAAGGTGTCGTTTTGAAAATAATCGATATTTTCAAGAAAAAAACGACCCAAAAGAAAAGGTTAAAAAAAATAGATTCTAAAATCAAAAATATCTTTACAATTTTCTTCAATTTTCAGCGTTTTGACCAGGATAGTCGCGACTAATGAAAACTCTACACTGAAAGCCTCCCCAAAAATCGACATGATCGAAAAGTTTGAAAGTGTCAGACAGCCGAGAGAACAAAACCGCCCGAAACATCATTCCAAGCATCGTTCCAAAATGGATAGTGCTATCAAAGCAGCCCAGCAATAAGTAACATCTTAAATTCTAGTAAATAAACTATTTTTTCTTAATAAAATCGTTGTGTCGTTTTCAGGAGAAATTTATTTGGTTATATTCCTTTTCTATTGATGAATATCACTGTCCCGCGATTTAGGTGGTTAATGCTATAAATGTTAAGAATGCTGCGAGCGTTTGGCCGAACAGGAGACCTATGCCGTGCAGTTAGCACGTCTGCGGCTCTCTCAATTCCCATAAAACACGATGACCTCTCCGCGAGTGAAGTTTGGGAACGACGCTTGAAGCTTCGCATTCCAAAACTTCAAAAAGACGAACAACTGTCATCAAAAGTGTACTTTGCACCTGAATGGGATCTCGAAAAAAAAGCGAATCTAGAAGAGGGATTTGTAAATCCCTTGAAGGGATATGGGATGACTCCTGAGAAATGGGAGTATTACAATAAGGTGAGCCAGACTGAATAATCATAATCTATCTTTATAATTCTTTATAATGTCTCTCACTTGATTTTCTGATAAGGGAAATAAAAGGTGATGAAAAGAAATATTGGAATGGAATTTCACACTTTAATAATAATTATTATTACTAACACTAACTATAAATGTGCACCTCTGACAAGCAGATAAGCGTTGGAGAATAGATGGCGCTGGATAGAAAAAATTCGAAAGTATTTTCTTGCGGTGAAATGAAAAGATTTTCCAGTTTTTGAATTTCACGAGGATATTGAGTTGTTGAGAACGTTGAGTTTTTATCGAATATATATATATATATATCAGAACCAGTAAAGCTTCTTTAGCACATTACCTCGCCCTGGGTCTTTCATTCTCATATTTATGTCCCTATCTCCGTTAATTTTGAAAAATCTGTTATTAGGTAAAAAGTTGTAGTTATTCTTATCATTTATGTGATCAGAAAGTGCCACAAATATAATTTCTTGAATTACTTATTTTAATATAATTTTTCGAAAACCATTTTGTTGATATCCAAATAGTTTAAGTTTGCAAAAAAAATCGGCATTTTTTTAATCTCCGGAAGCTTCATGATAAATTCTAATATTAATTAAGCTATAATTATTTTGTAAAATTAGTATTCATGATGTGGGTCCTCTAAAATCTTGTTTAGACTCTCCACTCATGTTTCTCTCTTCTAAAGCTTCCGCGAAAGACGAAATAAGATCGTCTCGTCTCGTCTTGGATTCGTCTGACGCTGAGATGTGTTGGTACACATTCACTAATTTTTTATTGCGTAAGACGAATGTAAAACGATCTGAAAGACGAACTAAGACGAGACGAAAGACGACGTTTTGTATTCGTCTTTCGTGGAAGCCTTACTCTCTGCTTCCTTGGTCTCATTTTCTCTCACTTCTAAATTGCTCATTTAATATTATATATTAAATGCTATAAGCTTAAAAATACCTCTTAAATGTTTTTACTAATACAAAAATTTCGGTAGGACCAATCTTAAGCCTTCCTTAACTCCATTTCCCCCAATGCCGGGATTGGTTACCTTGGAACCGCCTCGCTGTATCTTAAAATAACATTGCCAGACAGTCTGCCTACTTTAGTAAAACCAATGAATTTGTTCAGGTAGTCTGGCCACCCAACTACATTGTACCAGAGACAGGGCTTCCGAAGCCGAAAGAAGTGTTTCATTGCAAAGAATCCGTTCATTTTTCACCGAAAAGAATGTGGACAGCATGCCAGCTTGTTTGGAAGATGAATGTCGATGAGGCTATCACGCAACTCGATTTGCAGCAACTGAAGGTTGTGTTTCGTTTTCGAACTTATCAAGTCATTCATTCACAGAAAGCTTAAGCACTGTATTGTAATAAACGAATTGAAAACAAATTCAGGCATGTACACTGTTGATGGAGACTATCAAGAAAGCAAAGGCCAGAGCAGCTGATGAGTTTAACATTGAATACCCATCACAAATGTATGTAGCGGATGCCTTTCCCGTTCAATCAAACATTATAAAAGGTGAATAAGAACGTTTTCTTTCGATATTCAGTTTATTGTTACTTTCTAGGAGCTCGTCGTCATGCTCATGAAAACTGGAACCATATTCGATACCGTTACATTCATATTTTCGTTCGTCTTGAGGAAGGACCACCTCCTCAACACAAGCAAAGACATGCACTGAAAAATGGTTGGGAGCACATGGAGCAATACTACAACTATCTTCGCTCTAGATCGATTAAGTATAGTATTTAGATTTTAGGATTTTTTTTATATTTGTTTATGTTGAACCTCGTTCGTTGAAATTGTGGTTAATGTGTTTATTCATAAAACATTTCAAATGCAAGCGGTTTACCGTAATTTTCATGTTTTTGAGATACAATAGAATGTTATGCGAATCAATTTGAAAATTGGTCAAAAACTCTATGTACATGTCTGGAACGTTCCGATCTTAGTCAGAAAGACCTCCGATAGCAATGTTGAACTTCTTGAATTGAACACCGAACCAGCTTTTCACCGCTTCGATTGTTTCCTCTGCTTGCCACTCCTTTGCTTTTCTGTTTACAAGGGCCTTGAATTGCTCCCACATGTTTTTGAGCTTTGCGAGAGCACGGCATTTCCAGTCACAGTTCTGTAATTTTTTGTTTTTCATAGTTATACTAGCCGATATTTATTTGTCTTTGCGCGTAACACGCATTTCTTAATAGCATCTACTTACCTTCCTCAACACTTCATTTTTCTATTTTTATATGTTAAAGATCCTTACCTTGTCCAAATGGTCACATTGTAATGGTTTCTCACTGCCGCAATCTGAAAGCACCGGAATCTCGTCGTGCAAATAAGCCACATCAGAGCAATTCACTCTGGTATTTCCTTGAACATCTATTCCTTGAAGATCCGGGAAGGACGCCTTGATCATACTAATCGATGGAATACTCTCGATATCGTTGCATGTGAGAGCTAAGAAATGGAATCCACGAAGAGGAAAAGAATGGGGAAGTGGAAACCGATTCAAACCGACTCCATCGCATCTGATCACTGGATCATGCTCAGAGAGCTCACACATGCACCCATCCAAGCATGGAATCGTGCGGGAGCATACTAAAAAATCAAAGATTTAAATAATAAACTTGTTATTAGATATTAAGCATTTATAAAAATAACGAGCACTCTAGGCTTCTATTGAATGAACAAGTTTCAAAATTAACCAGCTACCTGTAGCTATCAGCAAGAATATCACGGGAATGAAAGCACCGCCGCTCGTGAGCATCATGCCTAAAAGTCAAAAAGATATTAATCAAACAAATTACAACGGACGACGAGGAAAGGCTAACAGCGGAATGTGTACATGGAGACATGGTACGCGGGACAAACAATGAGGGAGAACGGTCAAATTGGCAACAGGGCATAAAAACGATAAAATAAAAACTATATCAAAAGAGACGCAGATGTCTTAATGTGGGGTCCTATCGATTAGTGGTCCGGTGACAATCGTTGCTTTAGCAGTTTACAACAATGCTTTCAATGAATAAAAAGAAATGGAAGACATTAGAATGAGCAAGTAAAAATATTTATTGCGTTTTGCGAGGAGAAAGGACGGAAAAACGGATATGAGCAGTGGAGAGGAATAAGTGGAGCTCTATAGATCACATGATACATTTTTTTGAACTTTGGAACATAAAATAAAATTGTAAAAAATACATTTATCACGCACGAACAGGCAGATAGAGGGACATACCTGAGGGTTAATGCGTAGAGAACGATAAATGACGCCATGACGAATTGCTGGTTCACATATCTCAGCCTATTCATAAGACCGGTTCTATTGCGGGAAACACGAGAATCATACACGGATCTGGCTGTGCTACAATCACACAGAAAAGTTAAAAGCATCACAAAACTATATAAATATATATATAAAACGAATATGAGCAGCGGAGAGGATAAGTAGAGCTCTGTAGAATATATATAGGGAACATGTTTCACAAGAGTCAAAATTGTTGAAAGCGATTTATTCAGTCATTCAGTCATCAGCCAGGGCCGATGGCCAGCCAGCAAGTCGGTTCGCGCTATCTTAGTGGGGGGAGGGGAACATTTGTTTTCTGCGATTTTGGCATGTTTGTTGGGTCTCCCAGCGATGTAATGTTAAAATTAGTAGCTTGCCGTAAAATTCGATCATCAGACAATCATTTTTCAAGCTTTGTAAACCACAATATTGAACACTATATTCACAGCATTGAATCAATCTACATTGAGCCACTTGAAGCGCCGAATAAAGCTAAAGTCGATCTCTGGGGATGGCCACTGCTTTGAGGCGTAGTGTCATTTCAAATACCACGAAAAATGGAAGTTGTATGAGATATTGATAGAAATCGGCAAGAAATTAGTTTTTTTCTTGTATGTTTTGCCGCGCTTTTTGTTTAAAAAATGCCTTAAAAATCGCTGATTTTATTGGAAACATCTTTCGGAACAAGAGCTATACGAAAATCGAAAACATATAGAGTCCCACTCCCCTAACTAAAGCAGCGCCATCGTATTTAATATAATTAGAAAATCAGCACATTATGAATTTTATTTAAAGCTGTTTTTGTCTAATTTGACTACATAATAAGTACATAATAAGGTTTACAACATTGCACGGAATGTGTTATACTAAGAAATTAAAAATATTTTATGGGAAGGCTTAGGCAACTTTTTAAATATTTTTCAATCGTTAATTTCCGAATTTTCTTAACGTTCTATTAAAGAAGTTTGATTAAAATATTTCTTTAACAATGAAGAAAACAATATTACCTAATAGTAAAGGACATTTCTTACGTGATATATTATACCACAGGGTTTCACCGTGTTAAGTTGTTTACTATAACAAATAGGAAAATTAAAACTGTAAAAAACCCTGAAAAAAAGAAAAAACCTCCACCGTATTTATATAGAAATAATGGAATAATTAGAAGTTGTCCGAGAGGAAGACACGTCTTTTGCTGAAAATGTAGGCATTTCTCGCTGTAGTCTGAGAGGACAAACTCTCCTTTTTGAATATTAAATAGCTTCCAAATTCGATCTAATTTCAGGTTGCTCTATCAGAGCAAATGCAAGCTACTCATGAGCTTTATATAGATAATCCGTCATCTTCGACACCTATCCTTCAAAAAAGATTCCAGCATGAAGACATGAAAGGCGCGCAGTTTATAGTACAATCAAATTTAAAAAGTAAGTGAACTATTGAGAAACTTCACATATGTTGTATTCTTTAGTTATGTCACGATCAATTGCGGCTTTGAGCAAAATTTCGGAAGACGTTCTCATTGAAGTTTCAGAGAGTGGAGTGAGTTAAAGAATAAATAATGAAAAATTAGTAAAACTGCTTTCAGTTATTCTTCAAAATTGTTAATCGTTCAAAATATTGTGTCTTGCGTTTTGCAACAGGATTCTTCAACTCGTCTGATTTAACAATGATAAGTGAAAAAGACTTAAACATTTGCCGGCTTTCTATGAAAGTATGTCGCCGTTATGAAACTACAAATAACTTAAAATTTACAGTCAGCTCAACGTATTTTTAAAGGCGTCACTTTCGGCGAAAAAAATTTCGTTGGATGCGAATTTCGAATTGACCCAAAAGCTGAAAAGATGATGGTGAAGCTACAAATGAATTACGGTGACTATCCAGTACAATTGTGAGATATTGTACTTTTATATATTCAGATATTAATCGTACAATCTACGCTAAACTTCGTGAAATGGGCACTATTCTTCACAAACCAACTTACGACAAGTGTAAATGCAGAAATACGACAGTAGTATTTGCTTCGTGAGTGCTAAATGAATATTCCGCTGTTCAGTGTATTGTAAAAATTCTTCATTCAGAGTTCTCATTCCAATTCTTGGTCAAATGAAAACAGAGATAGAAGTAACAATGAAGGTAACAAAAAATGGTCTCACAATTCGTAACTTCCATTCTATGGATGGAATATCTATGTTTAATGCAAGTGATCCCAAAAATGGTAAAAAGGTTAAAACTGAGACGACAATAACAGTGGATAAACTAACACGCCATAAAGTTTCAATTCCTGTTGAATTTTCATTCTCCTTAAAAGAATTTGTGGTGAGTGATTCATGTCGCACCTTCCCTTCAATGTTAGCTTTCTCAGTCGATTGTTACGTTTGCTGACCAGCTTGGATCTGAAGTTTGTCTTTACTACGATCTACCTGGCAGGCCGTTGGTTCTCTCAATAGAAGCACATGCATCTTTCGATATTGAGCTGGCTTTAGCTACCATGGGAAGCGATGACGAAATCGATTTGGATGGAGGAATTATTGTTAGTGAGAAACCAGCTGTATCCAACATTATATATCTTTATTTATAGAAAGAAACATTGATAAATTCTGAAGCGACAACATCTGTGCAGCAAAAAGATAAGTAAGTTTTGAAATAAAAATGATTATTCAAAAAATTGCATTTCAGAACCAAGAAATCTAATAAATCTGATCTCAGCGAATTTATTGCTGAAAAGTCTGAAAGCCGGTGTCGGATAAATTCTATTCAGTCAACTCAGGAAGACTGCTCACGTAAAAGAACGCTATCAGAAAGGCGCTCGCATCCTCAACCTAGCAAAAGTAATATCGTGGCATCCAAAAGCGTTCAGGAAGCAACTACATTACCAATTGCAGATCATACATGGCGAGATCATGAAATCACAAGGTTATATTTAAAAAAATAACTGCAATGAGATATTCACACGTTTTTTTAATCATGAATGACAGCAAACGACAATTTTATTACAGAGATGAACAAAAGGGACACAGTCAAGAAAAAAGGCAAATTGAATTAAGAACCGAGCCTGAAGAAATGGAAGTTGATCAACAACAAGAGTAAGACATTTTCTAATTATCAATGTGATTGATTGGCTTTGATTTAGCACAAATTATGTTGACGATCACACATTACGTCAAGGCATGCAGGACATCAGTATTCCAACACCAGTACAAGTGAATGTAATACCCGAAGCGATTCCAATGGACGAGGACTTAAATCATACAATGAATGGAAGTGAGCCTCATGATATGATTAGAAATGAATATGAAGAAACGGATCAACTACTTGGTGACCCACAGCCGAAGAGAATGAAAACTAACGGATACCGAAACATAGAGGCAAGTTCATGAAAGCTCTTCATTGAAGAAACCACGCAATTAATAAAAAAAAACCTAGTGAAAAGAGATCTATATATAATGAAAGAGACGTTAAACATCAATTTATGTTTCAGATACGACGAATAGTATTAGGCGTCGAATCACAAGAAAGGATGACAATGAGCGAACAGTTCAGAGGAACACCACTGGTTAAAGACACGCAATATTGAAAATACTTAAAATTTATATGTGCTCGTATTTTTCTGATATTTCTTTCAATGAGGAACTTGGATAAATAATGAATAATGAAAGTTGCAGTATCGAAATGACGGTAGCAATAACATTCGGTATCTGAAATTGGACGAGATTAAGCAAAGGATTAAGTAAAACTGCCCTTTGTATATTTTCAAAAAAAATGCGAAAATTCTCACCAAGATCACGACATCATCAATAATATATCCATAGAGCATCCATTGGAAACATACTATAAAGCAAGCAACGCAAAGTGGGAAAGGCAGCGATTCGCTTGATTTGTTCCGAAGCACCTAAAACACCGAGATTACCAAAAATAAATTTGGAAAAGTTACCTTGCCAATATCGAACAGTGGAGCCGCTACACTACAAATATTCAGAAGGATGCAGTAGTTTCCAACATAAGTTTGCTTTGTAATATGATTGTTTGTAGAGTAAGTGACCCAGTATACAACTATTCCGATAATGAACAGTTCAATTGTGATAACTTTGTTCAAAAACTTCTGCGAGCAATTTGTTACGTTAGCCTGGCTTATTGAAACTCACTCGATTTCTGGTCATTTTGTAGAAATACAGCAAGTAGCACGCCTGAAGAAAGCAGCCGATTCCGTTTGTGTAAGTGATGATATCATCTTCCTTGAGAACCCCATATTGGATAAATAAGCCACAAGATAAAAAGGCTGAAAATAGAATAGTTGTGATAGGAGTTATTTTTAAGAAACAAATAACTCACATAGAAGAAATGGAGCTGGACTGGTTCCTTCCGACGTTTCACGTATCTTAATACGGTAACAGATTTGAAGGCCGCAAAGAAAAAACGCTGAAAATTAATCGTTTGCTTCAGCTGCTATTGTTTCTTCAAACTGTGAATAGGTAATTTTATTGAAACTGTGAGTTTTTTTTCTAAATTATTAATGAAGACTGAGATCTGCCGTCGAATATTCAGCTTACCGACAGTGGAAGAGAGAGCAGTGAACGAGAGATATGGGAGAATCGTGGGTCCGAACGCCATTATTTATTTCTTCCTGAATCCCACTGAAACTGGCTAAGCTTCAAATCGTATAAAAGAAGCGTGGCAATTCACAGATAGAACCGATAGAACGGAGAGCAGTGAAAGACGAGAGTGCGTGTGAAAGTAAAGCGCAGACAACAAGGAAGACTATGATTGCAAATGCAAAAGAGCAAAGTAAAACCAGGCGGGAAAGAAGTGAATATGGCAAAATATCAAGGCCGCTTGCAGGATAGAGAAAATCATTTCACCGGCAGCTTGGAATAAACTTAATGGAAGAAATCGCCGTTTTGGGAGGAATGAGGCATCTCTTATCTGGGTCAACAATCTTATTAAAGCACTTCCCTTTCTATCACTTTTTATTGAAAAATAAATTTAGTTTTGTTCCATTAAAAGAGTAATAAATGAAGTGAAGCATGGTAGTTTGAGGCGTGAGGAGCCGGTTGCGATAAAAATAAAAGTAACAAAAAACGGAAAGTATCATTTAATTTTGGTTTTTTTTGGCTAATGCGACCGCTGTCAGGCATAATTTATATACAAATGAACTATTCATAATAACTTCTTTCATTAAAGGATAGACTATTTTACTCCCTTTGTGACTTATCTCAACACCGGTTAGTGTCTCGCCAGGCAATGATTACATCTCGCAAGGATATGAAATCGCTTAGGAAAATATAGAAGATTCGGCAATTTCCAAGAGTGTCCGATTTTTTCTTGTACTTTCTGCTTCCGTAAATCTAAAATATGTTTTGTTGCAATTGTTCCATAAAATTATCTGAATAATTTTAGGCGTTGAACATTTATTTTCAATATGACGACGATGTTGCTCGAATGCTGTACTAATCTGCGTGCCTTTAAATCTGTTTGAAAACCTATTCATTTAATTCGAATATTATGCATTACTCGGGTTTTCCTTATTTTTTACTGATTTTGATAAAATTCGACTAAGAATATATTTATTAATGTCGTTTCTTCTTCGTGCTTCAGCAATGTTCCGTTGTGCTCAAACAGTTGTTACAACATTTCCCCCTGTTTATACGATTTCGATAATCGATACAAGCTTTCACGTCATCATGCGAAATATATCAAAACCATTCGAAAAATTCGGAAAAATGCTTAAAATTCAAGATAAAAATTAATTTTTTGACGGTTTCATGACGCATGGATTGATAATGAGTGCTGCACTAATCTGCCCGCCTTAAACCCGTTTTCGAAATAATATTTTTTTAATTCGAATATTACGCCTTATTCGGAAGTTTTCTTGTAATGTTCCCCATTTTGTTTTGGGAATTTGGAATAATATTAGATTAATTAATATATTTTTATATCGCTTGCGCTCAACCAGTTATTAACTGCATTTTCCCCTATTGATACGATTTGGAGCATCGACTCCTACTTTCACGTCACTGGACCGACAAATCCACTATTTGTAGTTTGTAACAAAGATATTCATCAAAATCGTCAGAACTCTCGAAAAAATGCCTAATATTCAGAATAAATATTGATTTTTGGTCGGGATTATGGACACATGGACTATGGCAGCATTATTTTTAAGCTATCCATTCCATTTAAATTAAAATGAAGCTTTGTGGGTATTCCAGTTGTCCCCATTTCCATACACATTAATCAAATCCACGGAAAAAAAAGCATATTGAAACTACTTTTTCAACATTTTGAAGGTGACTCGGCCTATTGGAAAAATAAAATGAAAAGTTTGAATACCTTTTATTCAACATATTTAGCAACGAAGAAAACATTGAGAGGTGAGTTGATAAAGGAATAATTTCTATGAAGTCTTCGAAGCATTTTCAACAAAAATGGAAAATTCAGCATTTTTTCACTCGGAATTTGATATAAGGTACTCTATAAGGTAGATAGACAACATAAAAGTAAAGTCAAAGCAAAAAGATGTCTATTTAAAATGCAAAGAACAGAAAAAACGAAATCCCGGCAATGAACTTGTTTCCCAACTATTCTCAAGCCGATGCAATGAAGTATCAGTCATTTACCCAATATTTCGAAAACCTGTTTTCATAGCGATTTTCTTGAATCCACTGTATTCTTAAGACACGGGCGAGTCCATAACTTTCTTCAAAATCATAATTAGTATCTGCAAAACGTCGTAAAGTGTAGATTTCGGTGCATTTTATAAGAAGATGAAGCGAATGAGCGGCGGACTAGAAGCTGCTAACAAGCATTGTAAGCATTAAAATGACCGTCCGGCTCGTTTTATTGACTCCATTTCTAAATATCTTTTTATTAAATTGGCATTATTTACGTGAACCTCGCCGAGTTCTACGGGTTGCAGCCTTATCATAAATGTAATTTTGTTTTTTAAAGAATTTTATCAATGGTCGGTTCGTTCCGACCATGAACACAAATATATCTTACGAATAGGCTATGTTTGACTTATCGTATTATGATTCGTCTGATGTTCTGTTCTGTATTAAAATGTATAGCTTATTATTTTTTTCTGGAGATATGGAAATTTTTCATTGACACACTTACTTGTATTAAAGTAAATTAGCCAATGATAAGTGACTGATGGTGTTTGCTAAGTGCTTTTTTGACTGACGGCTTTCAACGACTGCCAGATAATATTGTATAATCGGATCTCCGGGCAAACTGTTCTAAATCACTCGTCGGTGCAGCCTAGATCAAAATCCTCCCACTGGAAAAAAAAATCTTACAGCGGCATATGAAACCGCAGACCGTTACCCCGTATTCATCGGAACCTGGCTTGCCGACTCGGGTTGGCGCGTTATGACAACGGTCTGGTGATAACTGTGTTCAAAAAGAAATGAAATGTTTGAAATTGGTCAGGAATAGAGTATCTCAGTGAATTTGCCAGGTTATGCTCGGATAATAGTTATGATGCTATGCAGCTCTGAAATTCGGTCGAAAACAGCGTGGAATTGAAGTATGCAGAAAAAGGTTCAGGGCCACGAATGATCCACATTTCAGGTAACTGAAATTTCAGTTCCGATCCGTCTTATAGAGAGAAACATTATTTATAAATAATCGGAAATAATAGTTGAGGAACGGAGATGTCTAACAATCAAGACCAACACGTTTTGAAAAACTAAATCAATTAATTGGCTCGATTCCTTTAAAGAAATTACGCCATTTTATACAAATGTTGGATATGAAATGGAAATATGTAACTAGTTTAGGGTCACTGTTTCCCCCGAATGTCGTAGCGGCGTAACTTTCTTCGTTGTGGAACGTACCATACACACAGATTCAGAAATTCTTTATCAGTTTTATAAGATATTGATACACTCATGAAAGATGTTACGTAAACATGAGTCGATTTTTTAAAAAATTTCAAAATAATTTTACCCAACAACAGATGTCGATCAAATTAAACGTATTAAACACATGCACACACTGTTTCTGAAGAATCAGAGAAAAACTATAACTGTTTTTGCTTAGTGAGTGAGAGAGGACGACAAAAGCATCGTAATAATCATCAGGAGAGAATTAAAATACATTGCAAACAATTGTTATGAAGAAGCAATTTGAATAAACGGAGGAGGACATGGAGCGGCGAAATCGGCGGGTAGTGGCGGTAACTGGACCTCAGTTTTATAGGTCGATATTTCTATAATTTTTTTTCTGAAATTTCGCATGGAACTTGATTGAGAATTTTGAATTGCATAAAAAGTAAAGGTTCCGGAAACGAATGCATAGAAAGCACTATATGAGTGAGCCCCATAAATAATATTCTAAAAACTCGAAAGCGTAAGGTTTGTCAAGGCCGCAATTGAGAGAGGGTTTTATTTAATATACCTTTTCTGTTTCAAAATAATCATAGAGGTTTCGGAAAATACAATATTTTCAAAAAAATTTTTTGAAAAATATCGAGAATGCATTAAGCCTTTTAAGATATTTTTTGAAAAAGATAAGGCATACCTAAAAATTAGCAAGAAAATGCCGGAGGACCTGGCGGCCAATTTGTAAAGAAAATAAATAGATGCGCCCGGTGACTAAAAATACTTTCGTCGCGGAGAAAAGCGCACCAAAATTTGTCGGAACTGTAATCTTAAAGGCGCATGAGAAATTTTATTCGTGGGTTCCGCAACAATTTTGTCGGCACCGCCTAACTTCCAAGTTTTCTGTTGATGCGTTGTAGATGAAAGGCTGAATCAAATTTTCAGCCATTAAATTCCATTAAATACGAGAACTTTTGAATTTATAGCAATCTTACTAGAGATGTGTCCTATAATTTATATTTGTTTTCAAGATCTGTACCCTATCCAAGATTCCAAAGCTTAAGTGTATAGCAACATCGAGATTCTGTGCGAAATTTCAGCAAAGCAATTTAGTGGAGTCCAGTTTCCGTCACCTCACGTCGATTTCGTCGCGCCGTTGGGAATACTACGCGATACTCAGCTAAAGGGGTATTTGACATAAGCGGGGAAGGAAAAAAGCTCAAACGGAGAGGGTTCTATTGAAAATAGGAAAAAAAATGAACAATCAGTGCATGAACGGATGTATAGGAGGTACAATCTAAATATGTACAATCTGAGAAACAAGGGAATGAGACGGGAGGGAGGGGGGGGGGCGGAGGACTAAAATCTAGAAAGCGGCTGGGCCGTGATGGTTTTGAGAAATAAAGATCGTCTATTAGGTCCAGCCAACTAGGAGGGAACAAAAGAGGGTTGTGTGCGTCGCTAGGCTACGGAAATTTTTGAATACGGAAAGAGTGTGTTTCAACAAATAAATGCCTTCACAGAGTACGAAACTCTAAACAGGTCTTGGTCTGATTGGTGGCGGTGGAATGGTGTAATCAGATGCAGCAATCTGATCCATTTGCAATTTTTGAGCACCGTCCAATGGTCCTAAAGTGGTCATGAGGCAATACCAATTGGCAGCACGAACTCGGGTAGCTGCTTGCTGAACCAAGCATAAGATCTCAACTAAAACTCCAGCTTCTGAGAATAAAAATAATGGTCAAACATTCAATAATTCCTAATTGGTTACCTTTCTCTTCGTTATAGTGAATAGCTTCCCCTCTGAGCTGCTGTAGAATGAGTGCTCTCTCATGAACTCTACTATGATAGAGGCTTGAAATTGCTTGAAGAAGCTCGGCAAGTGTTTGATGAGCCGCGATCGGCATTGATTTTCCAGTCAAATGCTCCATTTTAGCAAGAAGCGTGCTGATTCTGGCGTGCTCGCGGAAGAAGTCCACAACCATTCTGTCGATTCTTGACGGTGCTGTTGGTAGTTTTGGGATCGGGAGTCCATTTGAAGAAGAGATCTTTTTTCCGAGGTTGTGACGAGCCAGCTCAGCTTCCGTCTGCTTCCGTTCCTTTTCAAGCTGTCTATACTCATCGGTGACTTCGTCAACTTTGGCTTGAAGAGCAGACATGAATGAGTATCTTTGGAATACTGTTTTCGGCGGCCACTGTCGGCTGGTGTGCTGCTGCTGCTGCTGCTGTTGCTGTTGCTGTTGTTGTTGCTGAACTGCGAGTGCTTGCTGCTGCATGATGTATGTCATGTCGACTCCCGATGGTTGTGCTTGCGGAGTAGTGGCTTGACACGCGGCTATCTGGTTATTCAGAGCTTGCAGAAACTCGACATCCGACGAGGAGTTGTGGCGGCTGCTCGGCGTGTTCCAGAACAAGCACTGATTGGTGGCCTGCGACGAGCGATTAATAGGAGCCGGACGATAAACTGACGAGTCGTCTTGTGGAAGCGACCACGGCGAGGAAGTGGACGGCGACGCGGACGACACGATGTGGTTCTGACTGGAGAGAAGCGATGCAGTGGTTGGCGCTGGCGGTGAGTTGTTGAGATTGAGTCGAAGGAGCTCCTGGAGCAATGCGTAATCTTTGGATTCGCCCTGAAAAATGAATTCTCGCTTTGCTATTTTACATTGCCCAGTAAAGCTTCCACGAAAGACGAAGACAACAAGTCGTCTTCGTTCGTCTTTCAATTCGTCTTGCATTCGTCTTACTGCGTCAGACGAATTCAAGACAAAGACGAAGAAGAGACGAAACGGCCGAAATTTTGCCCAAATGGAAACCTTATTGCCCAGATCCAATGTTAGTTAACAGCACTGACCTCTGTTTTTTTCTGAGCAACTGGATGTTGAGCCTGAGCAAATGGAGATGTGATTGGTGGTGGTATAAACCAGCTAGTGTTGAGATCAAGCTCTGATGTCTTATTGTTGTTATTGTTATTATAGAAGGCTGGCAAATCGACTGTGCTACTTGGGGTATCCGACAATAAACGATGCTCATGGTCATCGAGCCCAGAAGACGGAGACGTTTGTGGTTGCGAGGAGTTGGAAGAGCGAACGCTGTCCCCATTGTCCACTTCATTCTGAAAGAAAAGCTGTCTGAATCGAGCGAAATTATAGCCTTGTCTCCTGTTCAAATCACTCTTTATCCTCCGTTTCTTATTTCTGCACTTTTTTCGTTTTCTGTTTTCCCATCATCATTAAATTGATCGTAGAGGAAACGAAACGCAGCAAAACGCGTTGAAATTTATGGGCCAGTCGTTTTTGCCGTGTCACCGACGGACACCAAGCTCGTAATGAGAAGCAAGGACATCCCCCCCCCACATCTCTCGTTGCTTTGTTGTAAATTAGGGGGACGGACGTGAGAAGCAAGAAGAAAAGCTGACGACGATTTATGGCTCTCAAGGATGAAATGCGCACGGGCGCTGCGCTGCAGTCGTCTCTCAGGACGCTTCTTGATGTTTCCCTTGGACGTCAATGAATGGAATCGCTGAAATAGCCTATGAATGGAAGCAGCAGGTGTCGGAAAAGAGAAAGTGTCGCAGGTGCCTTACAAATGAGATCCGAACCGACCGACCACGGATGTTTGAATTGTGCCGACATCTGTTGGTAATGATGCTGTGTCGTTCAAGAAAGCTCAACAGGTTTTCCCTATCTGATTCTACTGCGTACCGTGCTACCGTAGCCCTTTCATAGCGTCCGTTACCGTTCTAATGCAACATTATCGTTCTGCTATTCTTGAACTGTGAACCTTCTGAGATTTTGAATGTCAGGTGTACAACGTGCAAGCCAAGGACAAAGGTCGCCAGCAAGTTTGAACGTCTTCTTCTCCTTTTCCTCTTTCTCTATGAGAAATAACAATGGAGAGATGGATTCTAGTTGCTAGAAAAGAGGCGGAGCTTGAAGGAATGCAGGAAATGAGAGAAGAAGAGCCTAACGATATTAACAAAACAGCAGCAGAATAGACGTCTAGCGAGTGCGGTGCCAGGTAGTGGACGAGCGGAGAGCCGCGAGACATCATACGAGAAAGAGAGCCTCCCGTTTCTTCTGTTTTGAAGAAATGCTCTCTGCTCATTTGGAGAACACCATGCTTTGCAGCACGCGGAGGTCTGGAGAGCAAAGAACTTCTCGCTCGAAGGCCCCCCATCCCACTTCCTTGCTATGCATGGGCTCTCTTCTTCTTCTTCTTGGCGCCGTGCCAAGCTCTTCGAGACCTAGGGCGCGTGAGTGCAGGAGAATGGAGCGTGCGCGGCGCTGGGAACGAGACGACACCTCCCTTCATCCGCTTCAGGGTCATCAAACTTCAAGGTTTTGGACAAAGGCGGCGACTGTCGAGAGGGGTTTTTTGTTCAGCCGGTGTGTCTCGTCATAGACTATACCTATACCACTTCTCTCTCTCTCTCACTCTGATTCTCTATGTATCGGCCGTTTTGACTGGTACAGTCGGGTACGCAAATAGCACGACCAGAGACTGAAAAAAGGAAATAGAAAGTTGAAAAAGGAGGATGTGGGCCTGAGAAGCGAAAAAAAAAAACAACAGTGGCCCGGTGACTGATAAAGAAGTACGGATGCCGTTTGCTTTGTTCGCGCGAGTGAAAGGACACCGACAAAAAGTGCAAAGAGGAAATGAGAATCGTGGAAAGTTCATCGGACACACACACAAAGAGAGAGAGAGAGAGAGAGACAGCTGGCAACGATAGTAAAGAAATACACTGACTAATGCGTCACAAGAAGTTAGGAGACTAGTGTTCGTCCCGTCCCCCCCCCCCCCGGCGCGGAATCAGAGGATCTTCATCTCTACATTTTTCAGTAGCGCACCTTATTCTTGCTTAGCTGAAACTATGGATACCGTATTTTTGCACCTGAACAGCTTCTCGCGAGTACCCTTTCAACATCATTTGCAGCCGCCACTCCCAAGCCCTTTCGTCTGAGTGACCGCCGGATGTGAGTGCGTTTTCTGTGCCAGTGGAGTCACTCCGATTTGGGGAGCCAGATGTCGGATAAGCGCGCGCGCGGGGCGTCTCCCCTTCTCCACGCGTTTCCTTCAGAATCGCCCGCACCCATCCGGACCACATCGGTCGTCAAGGCAGCTGCCACGGTGCCAGTCACCGTGCCGCGCGCTCCGCGTCATTACCAATTTCATCGTACGAAAGGTGGAGAACCGTGGTGCCGCTTTCAAAAGTGCAGTCACATTGAAATTGCACCCTTCACGGGGAATGAAGGGGGGGGGGAGAGGAGCACGAAAAGGCAAGTGTTCTTCCGCAAGGACAAAAGGTCCATGAATCAGCCGGTGAATTATGCGGAGAACGGCGCCCACTCGGACGCGTCGCGGACGTGTAGTGCAAATCGGTCATCCGGTCACTCTTCGCGAGAATAAAACACAGCTGGCTACTACAGTACACCCTCCAGTTTTCACTAACCTGCGAGTAGACCCATGAATACACATTGTACCACGATTCCGAGCCATTTGCCCAAGTGGACGCGGTGAAGTCGTTCGGAAACGTCGCCTTGCTCGTTGGATCCATAGTTCGAGCCATTTCTGAACGAAGAGAAAAACTTAAATTCGTTGTTTCAGCCAGCCGGTGGCGACTTGAGAAAAATAACGGAATAAATGAGGCATAAAAGGTGTCGAAATCAGCACAGTCAAACTAGAAAACGTATAGTGGTGAAAGGAGAGGAGAAGTAAGTGTATAATACTAGACGTGGCCTTCATCTCGGAGGCAGCCTCGGAATGAGCCCCCATTTGATGTCGCCAAGCAACTTGGAATAAGTTCAAAACCAAAAAAAAAGCTGAAAGTGGAAGATTTTCATATAGACATTCGTTTAAAAATACAAAATATTCGGGAAATCGAATGGATTTTAGGCTTCATACAGTAATCCGAGCACATTTGAGAGAATACAGTTTCCAGATGAAAAAAAGTGTGCTGCACTGCTAGGCGAGCTATCCTTAGGTTTGTTGGTGAACTCTCCGTTCGACCACCCATCAGCCAAAAAAATGCAGAAAAGGGCAAACTAGGTGAAGAGGAAAGAAATAGATAAGTAAGCAGGAAGAGAGTGTGTGAGATTGAGAGACGCAGAAGTTCCCAGTGAATCACACTGAGAATGGAAATAGCGCAATGGGATGGACCATGAGGGCAAGAAAAATGATATTGTGGATACTGTAAGCCGGTTTAAGGAAAATGAAAAGGCGGGAGCTGGAAGAGATCAGCCAGAACATTAAAATAGTGAACAGATGGAAATATAGGGTTGAGATTGGAATGAGATGGAACGGGAACGGGGGAAGAAGAGCCTGAAAAGGAGCGTCGCCTGTGGAGGTTTTAACATCAGAAGATCCTTTGAGGACACCAGCGGTATGAACTCGGCAATTCTTCCCAGTCATCATTCCATTTGCCTCCTCCTCCCCCCCCCCCACACAAAGTTTCCCATGCCCGTCTGCGCGACAATCCATTCCCATTCCCATCGCTTCTCTTCACCCTCTTTGGGCGCGGTCGGGTCGTGGCCGTCGGCGCCCTGGGCAGGCGCCGAATTGCACCCGCGGCGACGCAGAAAGTGGGAGGGGCGTACCACCCAGCGGCTGGTAGAGCGCTCGTGTTCGATGCGTCTGCCGTCTCTTCAGGAGGCATGCAGTGTCTGGCAGACGGGCGACAGAGCGTGCGAGACGAAGAGAATTAGAGAGTTGAACCTGCAAAACTGATCTACTCGATGAGGTCGAGATGGCTGGAATATGAAGAAAGTTTCGATTATAACTAAGAAAAATGCAACGAGCTCAGCTGAAATGGTATGTTTAATCAGTTTTTGGTCCATCAGAAATGTAGTAAAGGATATGAAAGTGATTCGGGAGAAGTCGAAAACCATTGAAACGCAAGAAAAATTAGAGACAGCTACGAAAAAAAAATTAACGAAAAATTGGATCAGAATTAGGAGTAAAAGGTTATAGTCAAATGATAAGGAACCACAGATTGACTCTCACGAAGACGCAAAAGCATCATACTGACAGACGCGCCGAGTTTGTGCGGGAACCGAGACGCAGAGAACGGCTAGTGGCCGAACAGACTAAAGAGACGCCGAAAGAAGCGGGAGGGGAGCGGGCGGGAAAAAAAACGGGGAGAAAGGAGGAAGGAGTGTGTAGAAAATAAACGAAGCAACACTGAAATGCGACTGCATGGTTGCAACGGCGCTGTGCTCTGGACCGCCTCGTCTGGCGCGGGCAACAGTTTCAGAAACGAGAGTGGCCTTCAGGCATTCAGACGAGGGAAGTCCCGTCTTTCGGAACAATGGGTGGAGCCAGCCGTCTGAAAGGCGGAGTCGCACAGCAATTGAAGCTGAAAAGAGCCACCTGGCATGTGGGTGTACTACGCGACGATTGTCATGTAGAAGAAGTAGATGGAAACGACGGCACAGCTGGAGGGACAGGATGGTCTTTCACGAAATGGTCATCATCTAAATCGGGTAGAAATCGTTCATTTGACCTAGACGACTGGTACAGACTGGCAGGTGTCGAGACGACGACGACGACGGGTTCTCAAAAAGATAGTTGGACGAAGAATTGAAAGAAGAGGAAGAAGATATAAAGAAGGGAAGGCCAGACTATAAAAATTGGCAGATGTTCCGATGATGACGGTCGAATCTCGAACGATTCAAGTGGAAGAAGAGTCTGCTTCCGTTGAAAAAAAGCGAGTTGGGCGCTGCTAACAGTGCTAACAGTTCAGATCAATTCGTGCGAGAATATTGAAATGGTCTTTGAATATGCAACGCGATAAGAAATTTCGGCGCCGCAATCGAAAGAAGCACCAGAAATATTTTCATTAAATACAACACTATCAATAATAAGAAATTCGAAAAATTTCAAAAAAATATATAATTTTAAGACATGGAAATTGAAATTAATCGAAGAAATAATACAATCTGCGAGTAAAAAAATCAATAAAAATGAACGAATTTCAAAGTGTTATCGCATTTCAAATCTTATATCTGGTAAACTTCTCATGCTCTTCCTCGTCGCCGTCGTTCATCATCCGAAGCCGTCCTTGAGAAGTTCATCTTTTCTCTTCTTTCCACGCTCCGTTGCCGGCGGCTTCTTCTTCGTACCTCTTCCACTTCCCCTAAGCGATGGTCAGGAGTCGGAAATGATGGTATACGTGCAATACGTTCCTTGTCAATGGTTTTCTCTTGACCTGCAAGGTCGACGAAGACGGTCCTATTTCCGTAGGCAGTAACAGGCCTTTTTTTGGATAAATGTGCACGGCCATGGTAAACACTGAAAACGGTTCTTTTTTAAAAATATATCTTTTTTTCTCTATTTTTGACGCCGGCCAGCATGTGTTCGCAACAGTTTGATGGTTTTTAAAGCGGCAAGAAGTCAACCTGGCTAACGAGACCGAATGAACAAATAGGCCGATTTAATACAAAGGTCGTGCTTTACTCAATATTTTTGGATCGGCAAATGATAAACGTGAAAAATGGTTAGCTTTTATAGTGCACTTTCTTTTGAAAGCTGTTTAAGGACAAGTTTCAAATGGAACAAAAATAATTATCTATTACTAAATGCCAAATCTTTTGCGAATAAAGCGTGCTCAATTTTTATTAAACGGTTTTTCCGAATGATGCAATTACGCTCTATCGTCGCATACACTATAAATGCAGTGTAAATAACGATATTTTGCTGGAGCTTTCATTATTTTGAAAATTTTACCTTGTTTTTTTTTCAAAATATTAATATCAATTTTTTAAAAATAAACCTCCTTCTGCAATTCGAATGTTTTCAGAATAAATAAAAACAATATCTTGCAACAATTGCCGAAAGCGAGAAATCTTTGATTGACAGAAACAACTGGACACCAGCAACGAAAACATTTTCGCACATTTCGTTTTGGGATCACTACTTTGCCAAAGCAGCTGCTGAGAGGAAATTCCCGAGAAAAACATTTAAGGAAACTACGGTGCCAGTTTGTTTTTCAGATACCCTCCAACGGTTAACAGAGATGGCTGAGTATTATGATTTTGAAATGTAATTGTGTTTGTTTGATCGATACGCGTGGTATAAAAGTTTGCGGTATATGCAGTAGCTCAAGGCAGGCACGCTAATATTGTCACTTAAGTCGGCGGTCCCAGCCGAAATATTTGGAATTAAAAGAAAGTACTTTCGGGAAGCACAAAAGTAGACCTGCACCGTTAAACAGCGGTTTTTGCTAACAGCGCATGTGCAGAAGCTACGCGGGCTACCTCTCTCATGGAATAATAAATACGCCATTAGCAGTCAGAGAAAATTAGATTAGCAGCGGTGGGTTATTATTCTCGAAAAACACGGAAAATCTTCAAAATGACATTGAAATTAAACGAATTAATTAAGCAGCAGTTTCTCGTAATGTAATTAATTTCGAAAAAGACCTAGTTTCGGGCCAGATATCATTTTAATTAATGCGCCTACCATCATAATATAAAACATAAATAAGTTAGAAAATTCAGAATATGCGAAGAGCTTCGAAAATACGTAATATTATGATTTCTTTGTTGTAAATGAAAACGACAAACATTGCCAATTCAATAAATAACGCATTGCGCCAACTCCTCCCACCTCTAAACATTTCTGGCGCACACCTTTTCGCAATGCAGTGCACGCGGTTGCGCTTTATACAATTTTGCATATCATTTTATATTTTCCGATATGCTTTACTATTTAATACACGTTTTTCGTGTATTAAATAGAATAAGGGTAAGTTTTTAAAAATTCGAAAATATTCTTAATAAGAAATATGCAATAGTTCTATGGAATGCATGGTCTAGCCGAAAAGCCGTCGAATCATTTCCGGTAACATTTTATTGTAGCGTAGCTGTTAACAGTAAGTTAGAAAATAAGCTATTCCATTTTTCCTGCATCACTGCCACCAAAGCAGTTTTCATGCAATTTTCTTCCATCGAACTTCGATGGCACTCCTTATTATGTTTAAATATTACTATTCATGCTAACTTTTAAAAAAATTTTCCAATTTTTGTTATATATCCTAATTTCCTCAAGCTTTTCTTCCTATTCCTTAGTTGCATTTGCTTTAATTATCGTTTCCTCGTTTCCAGGCTTTCATAATTTAAGTTCTAATTTTAGTTTAGAAATGAGTATCACTCGCGATAATGAATTTGTTGTATTCATAACTTTAAAAATTGGCAATAAAACGCGTTTTTGTCAGGAGAATAACGATAAAGCTTTGAAGTTTGGTGCGCGCACAAACAGCCGTGTGAGAGTTGCAGAAGCGGTCGATTCTACTTTATAAATGTTTACAATGGAGAATATAACCAAATAAATATTTTAGCACGCTCGCCTGGCTCTGTCTGTCACTGCCACCGACGTCAGAACACAATTCCTAGAATGCTAATGATCGTGAGACTCCGTTTAACACTCTTATTGGTCAACAACAAAAAAAGGCACGTGTAAACAACTGAGCACCACGTTCTCATCTATTCTTGCTCGTTTCGTAAATAACCAGTCTGGCTACTTCTTTATCCCTTGCTCCGCATTTTGTCTCTTTTTCACCTTCTTTTTCCCATGAATTGTTCGCCTAATTATTGTTGTTGATCGTCTGTGAGAGCCGACATTTGTCATATTGTTTATCTGGTCTCCTGTCCTCTGCACCATGCACCACGAACGGGCGTTTAGGTCATCGTTAATATGAAATTAAAGCATAAGCAACAGAATCACGATTTAGCCCTCTTTCCTTAAAAAAAAAACTAAAAAATCCAAATTTAATGAATGCTTGGAGAGAATAAATTATTATATTCACATTATTTCAATCTGCACAAACGCTAATCTCTTAGAAAGAAAATTATTAGTTTTTGTAAAAATAATTGCGTAATGGAGATCGTGATGCAGTTGAATTTCTTAATATATTCCTAAGGAGTGCGGAAATGCATTTATTCCGCTGTGCTGCATTTACATACTTTATATGAAAGAAACTAAGAAAACAGCTTGAATGGGCTATGCTCAAAAATGGCTTTCACTAAATATGAAATAAGTCCCCTCCAAGCAAATGTAAATAGAGCCGCCTTCCATCCACCGTATAAGACTCCTTTTTTAATGAATGTTTGGACCTCATGGAGGACAAATAGTGCAGAACTATATTAAATGATTTATTACGTACAAAAAATAGATTTAGGCACGGAAAGAGTGAATGTGTAAAATATTCTTGTAATGTGTAATCCATGGAAGTTTCTCAGCATTTCAGATATCTCTGAATTATCATTAATCCATTACATTGATACTGAAATTTATTATTTTTCAGAAACATTTTTCGTTATGTAGATTCAAAGTTTCAGTCATTCTTCATTTTCCTTTTTTGCAACCTGTTCTCTCTTTTAAAAACAGACGAGACTAATGGCAGAATGGAAGGCCCGTACTGAGATCTGAATCCGCAATTCATCTCGCTTTATGAAAAACATGGCTCCAGATCTCGGATCCTGCACAAAAGCGATCAGAAACCGCGGACTTCCAGGTAAAAGTGCTAAGAAGGCAACTAAAAAACAGGTCATTCAGAAATTTTCGTTCGCTTTGGAGCCTTGCCAGTCCTGCAATATGCACGCCTTTCATCAATTTCGCTTGACTCCAAATTATTTTAATCGAAAAATGAAACAAACTACTCTATAAAAATGTCCATCTTCGGGAAATGAAAATAATTGTGTGGACTACGGTAAACACAGTATAGAGCTCTGAACTCCCGGTCACGGTGTGTCGAAGCGCTAAGGCTTCCACGAAATGCGAAATATGACCGTCTTGTCTTCGCGTTCGTCTTGAATTCGTCTGACTTTCGTAAGCCTTGCGTTTATTGCACAAGACGAGGGAAGGCGAGGAGACGAAGGACGAGAGGAAAGACGACTTTTTGTCTTCGTCTTTCGCGGAAGTTATATGAAGCGCTACGCAAAAATCAAATGCCGCAGATCATTCAGCTTAAATTATAAGTGTCCACGTGAAACAGTGTTCAGCGATGGACGATTAGCTATGGAAGCACTAATCGTCACGCGCCGGCCAAAATCTGTATTTAAAATGTTCGAAGAAAGAGCGGGGGCAGAAATGCTTTCATTTTTAGAAAAAGTTTGAGATTACTGAAATTTATTTCCGTTTATGGATAGAGAAAGCAGATGAAAATCCAAGAACAAAGCTTTAAAGAAACAGGATATTTCTGAACAATATATTTAGAAAAAACAATATTTAGTGAATAATTCCGAAACATTTAATTAATAAATATATTTTAAGCAATAGTTAACTAAACAACAGGATTTTTAGTGTAAATTAAGATGCTCTCCACATAAAGATACGCCACTGTTAATAGTTTTGTGCATCTCGAGAAAATGTATAAAATTGGCATTATTTTTAAGTTAGAAACGCAAGATTGTTAGTAAAACGAAAAATGAATTGCATCGAAATATTTAAAAAACGCCACGTCATCATAAAAAGTGGAAAAAAACGATTCGTCGAATTGTGGTTTGAGAATCAATTCGGCGAAAATCAATTACTGCGATTTACATAAAAAAAATACGAGAATTCATGGAATGGTTGTCTAGTACAGTTTGGTGCACAAGTTGCCATGCGTTTATTATAGGTTATTCGGTGGTCAACATACAGTCGTAGCTCTTGTTTCCGTCGACAATTTTTCACGGTATAAAGCCGCGAATATTCTCGATTTATATGTGGAGATCAAGCTGGACAACCGACCTCTGGAATTCCACAGCCACCTATTCACTTGACTGTGCGACGTGCACTATGGCATATTGATCTTCATATCTTGTTGATATCTACTGATTATTAAGCGAATAGTTCCGTCTGTGTTTCAGTCTGTCTGTCCAAGACGTTTGTTTGAATAACTCAAAAGAACGTGGGCCTCTTATTTTGATATTCGGGATGGAGTCATGGTGCACTTCGAGCGCTTCGCAATCATATCTTTAGCAGAGTAGGGCAGGAGTGGATTTTGGGAACTCGGAATCCGGAAAACGGAAAAAAAATGTTTCACGGAATCCGGAATTCCGCCCTTCTCTGAACTTTAGGAGGTCGAAGGGTACTTGGGGCACTGTAGAACTATGTACCCAAAATCTACAAAACTGTCTTAACAACGATAAAAGCAGTCAAAATTTTGGTGATATAACAATTGGGATGTCCGTGTATCACTTGGGAAAAATCAGCTTCATATATACAAAACTGCAACTTTAATAGACATTGTTTTCCAAAGTTTCTAAGACATTCCAGAATGTTCCAGAAAATTCTAGAACACTTCAGAACATTCCAGAGTTGTCTACAATTGCTTATATTGTTTAAATACCCTTGCGTGTAACCCAATAATACCAATTAACCTCATTAGAATAATTAATTAAAGACATGCACACGGTGTGGGCCTTCAATTATGCTTAATCTAGATTCGATCATTATCTAATTAAGATATTATCGCCGTAAAAAAGTTCCGACATTTTTTCGAGCCCGCGAAAATCGGGATTTGAATTTAGAGGCTCCTTATTTTTTCTTCTGAATTTTCAGAATTAAACTGGATTAAAAGAACGAAATTGTATTAATCGTGAATTTTTTTACACGTTTCTTCGAATGTTTAAATATATCAATTTGCGTCATTTATTGTTTTTTTTCGTTTCTTCTGATAAAAATATATCGCGCATAGCAAATGCGCTCTGATGATGAAATGGGTGGAGCCTAATTCAAATCCCGATTTTCGCGGGCTCGAAAAAATGTCGGAACTTTTTTACGGCGATAATAGTGGCTTCTAATTATTTACAATAATTTTTAGTTGCTTCAATGTTCAAGGTGTTAAATTCGCTTATATAAAAAACTCGCTGCCGAATGGCAGGGTAAACCGTCTGGTATGTAATTATTTGATGTTTCGACGAATAAATAGTAGAAGGCCTCGTCTTATTCCGTATCTCTTTTCAGATGCGTCCTTTTTAATGACGGTCCAAATCAATACTCCTCCAACTTTTAAGTAACGTAGAGAATTACGTAATTTCTGTTTTCTCAAGTAATGCCAGTTAACGTGGAATCCATTTGAGCCATCACAATGGAGCATCTTTTCATCGCTGTTTACGATCTGAGCAGTATTATAATGGTCGGCGCTAAGCACCCTTTAACCAATTCTCCAAATTCCTACATTTCAGTCATTTATTGAATTAAACGATGAATATTTCATTCAATATTCACACGATTTTCAAAAATTTTAGAAAAATGTGCATTTTGCGCATTCATCAAATCACTCAAAATAGGGTTTTTTTTTGATTTTCGCCATTTTTCATTAATTTTTGTTCATTTTAGACAGTTTTTGCTATAAGAATGTTACGAAATTGCAATAAATTGTGAAAATATGGAATTTTGGAATTCAAGGGGCATAGATTCAATTTTCGAAAAGAAATCACAAACGCAGTGTGTGCGCTTCCTTACAATTTTTAAATTGGCGCGTTAAAACGCGCTATCCCCTAACGAGACCCAAACCCCGCCTCTAAACGACAAACCACGTACTCGCGATTCGATAATATATGAGTCATATTTTGCGCTAGACGCACTATTTTTAAAAAATGAGAATAATGGTTAACAAATGAAATTCAATGAAAACCTACGAACCGAAGCAAACTTCGAACTCTAAGAACTAGTAGAAATGCTGGAAATCAAAAAATTCTGAGTAATCTTTATGAGAGACACTTTGCCTACTCAAATAAAAAAAGAGAAGTAGAAATTGTAAATTTATATTTGATTAGCTGATTTCTATGAGGATTTATGATGACCACAAAATGATAATAAAAATATAGAACGAAATGAGAATAGTCAAAAACAATTAAAAAGCCAAAACTTTAAAAAGATCACTATAAATTAAACAAAGAGAACCAAAAAATTACAAACGGAATTTCTAAAATTTCTAGGAATAAAAGAACCCGATTTTGGGTGAATTCACATTTTCCCAAAAGTTTTGAAAATCGTTAGAATATTGATAGAAATAGTCGTCATTTATTTCTATAAATGACTGAAATGTACGATTTTAGGAAATGAGTCAAAGATGTGTTAACGTCGATCATTATAATCTGATCTGATATCAGAAAAATCATAAAATGGATATACTGTAATCCTCACCCGACTCTAATCCCTTCTTTGGTTGGTTTTTGACAATGGTTTATCTCGATTTTAGAGCAGGTGGAATTGAAATTTGAAGTTCGACGGATGATTTTTTACGAGGCTTTATTCGTAAGTTTCGAAGGTCCGCTGGGGGGGTTTCTTGACTGCATAAGCTGGTGGATTCGATAAAGATCGACGATTTTTATCTCTCGAACAAAAGAATTCCATTGAAATTCGACCTAATGATAATTAGGTCGAATCTCTCTGGCGAACTCTGCCTTCAATTTGGTTTTTTTTTCTTAGTCAGGAAATGGTTTTCCGAGATCCAGGATTGCAGAATTCAATAAGATACCAGAAAATTCAGTTTTCACGAAAAAAATTTAAAAAAAATCATTATGAGGGTTTGAAAAAGCAAAAAAATAAAACAATCGGAGGTTTTTTGCTTGCTTTGTAACAGTCGGACTCGCCTCATAACCCCGCGCACATGAAGAACATACAGAACACTCTAGGCTCAGTGGTTGTAACCATGTAACTATGACCACGCCTACTGACCCCATGTAGCAGGAGGACGTTCAGAGGAGGATTGCTAGTCAGTTGGTGGTTGAGACTCGCTCGAGGATGGTGAGGCCTTGGTGTGGCAAAGTTGATCCCCTCTTTATTCTATTTTCTATATTCTTATTATTCTGTATCTTATGCCTATTCAATCCTATAATAAAATCTGCATAGAAATTACTAGTATTCATTCACTACACCATGGGACGATTGTATATGGAGGTCCCACCGAGATAGTGAGTTGGTGTGAGTTGGTGTGAGTTGGTGGAAATCAACACCGACTCACACTAATTCACACCAGCTCACTCCCACGCACTTCCCCTTTTATTTGCACTAGCACCTTGAAAAGAAACGAACAACCCATCGGATTGAACTGTTCCAATCCAACAGAATGGTTCAACGATTGTTTTTTTTCTTTTCTATCACGGCAAAAAAAAATTATGACAAATTCGAAGCGAAAGGCCGACGGCATCGCAATCTGGTTGTTCGCAACTCTTGCGTTATACAGTCTTTTGTCGGGACAACAGTTGAAACGAACGACCAACTGAAACACATTTCTGTAATCCGCACCTATTCTGTTGAGCAGACCTCGAGAAATTCTTTGTCGGTACAACAGATGACGTGACATTTACAACCAGGTTCCCAAGAGCGTTCACGCAGAGGAGAGGTCACAAAACAGATGTTGCGTGTCTCACTTTAAGACAGAAGGCGTGGCCAAGACAACTCACAGAACACTGAGACGAATGCTGTCTGGACATGTTCAGCAGATAGTTCAGATACGCCAACGAACCTCGAGTGAACACCATTTTGCATCACTGTCATTTTTGATTCTTTTTAGCACATAGTTCACTCACACTCACACTCACCCAATTCACACTAACCATTGCTGTTCTCTTTTTCCTAATTTTGAAGCTGAGATCTTTACAGAAACAAAGATTTCGAACGAACACCAAAACAGACACAGAGACAATGGAGAAAGTACTATTGTGGAACTACAAGATGGAAAACTCACATCTTCATCATCACCGACGAACCCCAAATGCAAATCGGAGAACGGTGTATACGAAGCAGAACACTACAATGGTTTGGCAATTAGAAGTTCGTGACGGCAGTTCTTCCTATCAACCATGTTGAGCAGAAAACGACCGAAGAAGTTGAAATTCATTTTATTCAAGGAACTCAAGAACCAACGGAAGAACAGAAACATCCAAAGAGGATTCCGATACCCACTAATGATGACCTACATCCTTGTCGAATACAAGTTACTACTGGTAGCACCTGATCAATGATGTTCAAGAAATTTCAACCATCCAAAGGAGAACTCATCATTGACAACAAGCTCGTGGAACAGCGCTAAAAGTTCGGAATGTAACATCAGAGCCTATTCATATCAAGAGTATCAGACAATTGGAAAAGGAACAATCGTGCAGCTATCAGATCTACCCAAGCCAGAAGAACCAACGATTCCTGCTGAAGCTAAGTGGGAAGACCAAATTTTTGATCCGAAAAACATCAAATTCCCTAAAAAAGTAAAGATCGACGGACCAACGCTGACATCTCGAATGAAGGAACAAATTCAGTCAGTTACCAAGAACAACCGTCGTTCGTTTTTCAATGAGGATGCTGAAATCGGATTGTTCACTGGAGGAGTCGAACACAAGATAGAGCTGCGAGAAGATCTTCCGTTCCCAAAATCGAGGACATATAGGGTGCCACCGAGGAAATCAACAAGAAGTTGAACGACATGTACAGGAGATGCTGAAAATGGGAATCATCGAACCGTCAACATTTACATTCGTGTCGCCAATTGTACTTGTCAGAAAAAAGGACAAATCCTACAGATTCACAACGGACTTCCGCTTGCTGAATGCTGTTACGATAAAAAAAAATTACCTCATTCCTCACATTACGGACATTGTGGATATGGCTGCAGGAGGAAAATTTTTCACCAATTTTTCACCTAGACCTGATACAAGGATTCTTCCAAATTCCATTACGAAAGTCGGATCGAGCACTCACGTCATTCGTCACGCCATCGGGTACCTTTCAATATCGAAGGATGCCGATGGGACTCTGTGGTGCCCCACACACATTCCAAACAGCTGTGAGACAACTACAGAGGAGAGTGAAGGCAAAACTATTCTGCTACTTGGATGATCTACTAATCGTTTCGGAAAGCTTTTCTCAACATTTGGAAGACCTCAACGAAGTTTTTCAAGAAATTGCCAACATTGGATTCAAGATCAAGGCAGAGAAATGCTCATTCGCTCAAATAGAAGTCACTTCCGAATTTTTATATTTATTCATTGAAAATGGGCTAGATTTGCCTCTTATATTTTAAGGGTGAGAAATGCTTCAAAAGCCAAGACGATGCCGAAAATGCCTTCAATGAGTTCGTCGCTTCCAGAAACCCGGACTTTCACGCTACCGGCATAAGGAAACGTGTTTCTCGTTGGCAAAAATGTATTGATTCTAATGGTTTTTATTTCGATTAATAAATTTGATTTTTTAAAAAGTTATGGTTATTTAAAGTTGAAGGTTCAAAAACGACATAACTTTTCCATCAACCTAATACAATGAAATAATACATGAAAAGATTAGATAATAATAAATATTAAGTTAAAGATATACATGAGATAATGTTAGAATTTCCCGGAATTTAATGTGAGATATGGTGAAAGGTTTAATTGAGTGATGTTAGTTCTGAATGCGGACGACGATATTTTAGTGGGAAAAATTGAGTGTGGTAGAGAGTTCCAAGCTTTGATGATACGAGAAGTGAAAAATTGTGAGTAAGCTTTGGAAACATTTACAAGTGAGGGTTGAAGATACTTTCCTGGGACTTTTGATTGGACGAGAAGGAATCAAGCCAAATCCAGAAAAAGACAAAGGATTTTCCAATTCCACAATCGCCAACTGGAATCCGAAGCTTTCTGGGAATCACAAACTACTTTCGGAAGTTCATTTTTCAATATGCTGAGATCGCCGAACCGTTGCAAAAGCTTACAAGAAAGGTTGAAGAGTTTAAATGGTCATAGGAACAAAATGATGCTTTTGAGAAGCTCAAGAAAGCATTGTGCAATGCATCAGTTCTACATCCACCAGTAACTGGGAAACCCTTTGTTTTGGAATCCGACGCAAGTTCTATCGCCGTTGGAGCCCTACTGCTACAAGAAGGAGATGACGGAGAACTTCATCCAATTGCATATGCATCAAGGAAGCTGAATGCAGCTGAACGTAGGTATCCACCAATTGAGACTGAAGCTTTGGCTTTGGTTTTTGCAACACAACAATTCCGGACATACATTCTGGGAACATCCGTTACCGCCATCGTTGACCACCGACCACTCACAAGCTTAATGCATCGTCGTGATCTTATTGGAAGGCTTGCAAAATATCAAATCATTCTTCAAGAACTAGATTTGAAGATTTTATACCGTCCTGGACGCCTCAATTCCGTTTGTGACGCATTGTCTCGCTACATTGGTCAAGAGAAAAAAGAAGCTAAAGGATCAACGAAGAATGACGAAGATCTTCAAATCAACGCCACAGAAATCACTCCAAGTCTCTATTCCAAAGAAGAAATCAAGGAAATCCAAAAGAAGTATACCGTAAAAACTCAAACAGTGTTGCATGCAATACTATTGTTCAAGCTTGTCTTTGCGGGGCAATACTATTAAGGACGCAACTCAATAAGGGGTGCAGGCTTCCATTTGGGCGATTTCAGCCGTCTCGTCTCATCTTCGTCTTCGTCTTGAATTTGTCTGACACAGTGTGTTGACAACTTTTTTATTGCGTAAGACGAATGCAAGACGAACTGAAAGACGAAGTAAGACGACTTTTTGTCTTCGTCTTTCGTGGAAGCCTTACTAGGAACCACGCAAACGTTTGACAGGCTGATTTAAAAAGAGCATCGAATTCGTTAGTTTTTCTGTTCCAGATTTCGTCGGTCGCTTCTTCAACCGATAGATTCATATGCTCCATTGCGAATCTCTCATTTAGACGCTGTTTAAATACCAAGCACTCTTCGCGCGTCCGACGAATTGCCGTGTATTATTGCGAAACACGACCAAAGAAGAAAGCCATGCCTTTTTCTGAAACCAAACAGCCATTTTTAAGATTGTGCTGAAATTGTGAAACACAGGCCGTCGGTTAGATATTTTTTAATCTTGTCATCGGCATCAATCGAAATATCGCTGGGAAAATGCAGCATTCATTAGACCATTGAACCCGATGAGGAAGACGCAGGTAGTTTTCGAGTAGCTGACAATTTTCGTGGAAGCATCGATTGGGGTGTTGTGCGTAAATCACTGCTGGAAAATTCTCATTAAAATTAAGAAGAAACATCAATGTTCGAGCTGAAAATTTCAAATCCACTGTCAATTTGTGTCTATTGTCCTCAACTGCAATGCAAAATGTGCACCACGTTCGGTTCGTATATGATACTGAGCGCATTTCGTGTAATTTTTGGAAGGAAAAATGAATATATATTCCGAATAATCTTATATTTATATTTTTTATCGAAACACGCTTCAACACAGTCGTTAACCGGAAATAAAAAAAAAACATTTTATTTCCGAGAGCGGCAACTGATCACTGGAAGTTGTTGTTTCTCTTCATGTCCACAATATTCAATGACCAGTGTCACTAAATATGATTTTGAAAATAATTAAGAAACAAGACAGAAAAACGGAAAATTGCAATTGACGAGCACAGCATACTGCTAAAAAGCCATCTTACACACTACAATAGAATCTTGAAACTATGCACTCCTACCACTGATTTTTACCGAGGAAACCCCAATTTTTAAGGTAATACCGTGACTTAAAAATGCGGGTGGACTGACAGTATTTTACTGCTATGCTTAGGGAACATTGCGCGTAAAAGGAACTGTTACAACTATTAAAAAAGAAAACCCTCGGCCTTCTATCTAAATGAAACGCCAATGACGCATACCGGTTCTGGTTATTTATGGTGACACTCTATTATCAGAAGCCGTCGTAGTCGCAATCGCTGTTTTTTTCTTTAAGCAGATATGCCAGTGCCAGTTATAAAAACTTCCTGAAGGGGCGTTACCCGACATCCGTATCATTCCGCTGCCTGGCACTGGCCGTCCGTACCAAGTGCGTGCTTGTCAGAAACTATGTTTCGAATAACTATAAATCGGAGAACGTGAGAGCGTGCGTTTGCACTTTCTCGGTTTCTTAATGGCGCGCCGAAAAAAATCAGGAACGAGAGAGCGCAAAACAAAAGGAGTATTCAAAGGACCACCCGGCACAGAATACTCCAGTGTTTTTTATGGAGAGAAGAGAGTATTGAGAAATACGAAGACATAGATCCTTCTCGAACCATTACATTAAATGAGACTTGAGCATGGTGGAATGCCAAAGAAACGACCCGAGAGGACACTTGTGACGTTTGTTCAAAGGACAGAAACGGAATCATGTAAAAAAGGACGGGACCTAATTGAAGGAAAGTCTATAAAAGAGAAGAGAAATTTTTATTTTTGCTGTTGTTATTCACGGGTTAATACATTGCACCGTGGGAGTCACAAAGAAAAATCGAAGATGTTTGTTCACATAAATAAGGTACGGACTTGAATTGGAAGGAGTGCTGAAGAATCATCTTTAATTATTACATTCCGAGGCCACCAGTGACTTCTATAGTAGTTCCTGTAACGTATGAAGACATATCGGAAGCTAAGAAAAGAACCGTGTCTGCAATTTCTTCAGGCTCGCCGAGTCTCCGTTGTGGCACTATCGAAATCATAGCTTCTAGAACTTTTGATGGCATAGATTGTGTCATCGGCGTACGGATGAATCCAGGAAGAACTGCATTTACACGGATGTTCTGAAAATCAGCCAACGTTTCGTCAATCCAAACGTCTTTCATAGCTGATTCATTATTATTATTACCTTGCTAGCCAACTCTCTGGCGGCAGATTTAGTGAAACCTATAACTCCTGCTTTGGTCGCAGCATAGTTCGTTTGCCCAAAGTTTCCCATCTTTCCGACTATTGATGAAACGTTTACGATAGACAATGATGTCTGACGACTGACTGCTTCCCGGGAAACCATTTGGGACATTAGAAAAATACTATTTAGGTTTACATTCATTACATCTTGCCATTGATCATGCGTCATTTTAAGCAACGTTGAATCCTAAAAAAAAATTGTTAAGTAATACATACAGGGATTTTTAATCTTCAAATACCCGTGTTATACCGGCACAATTGACAAGAACGGAAGGGGACTCCTTGTAAGATTTGATATATATTTGAAGGCGGGATACATCATCTTTCTGTAAGGATCATATTATTAATATTATAAATAAACGGGTTTCTGTAAAATTAATTACTTTAAAACCGGTTTACAAATCACTAAAGCCGATACCTTGCTGACATCCATTTCGAAAGGTACATGTCCGCTTCCAGATAAGGCCCTCGCCGTCTTTTCTGCAGCTGATCTGTTCAGATCCGCAACAATCAGTCTAGCTCCAGATGCCGCCAGTTTATTGCAAATAACTTGCCCTATACCAGATCCTCCACCTAGAAAATATGAAGCACAAACAATGAATTTCATTCATCAACTCATCTGTGACAATAGCCATTCTCGATGAAAGCATAGCTTACAATGGAAATCTGCTGTCTGATTAAAATTAATATAAATATGGAATAAAACTGAAAAATTAAAAACATTGTGAGACAAAGAGTAAACATGCCGGGTTAATGGATAGAAGGTGAGAGGCCCGGCCCGACGAGCCTGGATTCTTCAATGTACTAATCGATTTATCTAATGGGGTTATTCATGGAAAGCACAATTGCATTTTAATGCAAAGAATGCCATTTTAATCTAATTCCCGATTGCATTTTAATGCAGAAAAATGCATTTTTTGCATTAAAATGCTTTTCGTGCTTTTCATGAATAACTCCATAAGCTTTCTAATTTGTAACATACATCGAAAAATTATTAAATTATTATTAAATCAATTATTAAATTATTATTAAAGTCTTGAAGAAAAATGTATTCAATAAAACGCGCAATGCTAAATAGTATTTACAAATGTATTATCTATCCGCGAGTACGTGATTTTTCGTTTAAAGGCGCTGTTTGGGTCTCGTTAGGGAATAGCGCGTTTTAACGCGCTAATTTAAAAATTGTAAAAAAGCGCACACACTGCGTTTGTGATTTTTTCTCGAAAATTGAAGCGAAGATTGGAATTTTTCTATATTTTGCTTCGAAAATCATGTTTTTTAAATTAATTTTTATTGTCAAATTTCTTAAACTGTTTATTAAACGGAATAAATCAAAAACGCAGTGTGTGCGCTTTCTTACAATTTTTAAATTGGCGCGTTAAAACGCGCTATCTCCTAACGAGACCCAAACAGCGCCTTTACACGAAAAATCACGTTCTAACGGATGGATAATACCTTGATTTCCGGCTTTTTACCTTTTGGCCTGCTAACTTAGCATTTTTTTTTAAGAGTAAGAGTCATAGAAAAACATCATGAGCTTGTGAACAACAATTGCGCTATGGTTTTCATTTTTCTTCTGACGCATATTAAAGAAATCTCTCGTCGCAAATGCATCTAATGAAATACAGTATTTGAAATTATTTATTGTTAATGTAAATGAAAGACATCGAAAAAGAAATTCTAAAGAAACAAATTAAATAATCGGAATAATCTAGCCTTTGATGACTTTCCAATTCGCCGGTGTTTCAGTTACGTAGAAGATGTGGCGTACGTGGCGTAGAAGATCAACAACTGACTCTCTTCTACATATCCGGAGGAGTTCGGCACCCCGGCAGAGTCTCAGTTGGCCAATGGGTAGAAACGTGTCATATCGGGTCGAAGGTAGCGCCCAATACTCTTTGTCCCGGTAGCTCTAGCTCTGGCTTAGCAGGTCATAATAGAGTAAACAGGCACACAATAATTGCTAAAAACAGCAACCAAAACTGCCTCAGTCCTCCGCACTCGGCCTCTGCTTCTGATACGGTAGATTCAGAAGTAAGTCGGGAGAGGCGATCAAATCTCGGAGTACCGGTCGTCTACCACTTGGAAAAGGAAAAGAAGAAAACACGGCCCAAAACAAGAAGAATCGATTTAAGAGTGTGCACCTTCAACTGCAGGTCTGTCGCATCCGAAAACAGACTTGCAGAGCTTCTCGAAGAAACAAAAAGGATAAAGTACGATATCATCGGACTATCGGAAACAAAACGAGAAGCAGAAGAGCACAAAACCCATCGAGACGGGACCGGAGTTTTCTTAGGATCTCGGAACAGTAGTTCCGTGTCAGGAGGGATCGGCTTTATCGTTAAGAGCACCCTCCTCCCAAAAATCATAGAAGTCAAGTTCCTCAACCATAGGATCGGCTACCTTACTCTACAAGTAGGAAAGAAACTCAGCTGTACCATCTTCCAGGTGTACGCACCTGTCGCTGATACCGATCCAGAGGAACTAGCTGATTTCTATGACAGCCTTCAAGACGCCTATCTAACCTGCCGTAGCAGGTACAAGCTCATCATAGGCGACTTCAACGCTAGATTGGGTGTAAGAAAAGACACAGAACGATACATTGGTACAAATTCAATGGAACCAAGAAACGAAAGTGGCGAATTATTAGCTACCTTTTGTGAATCAAATCGTCTATGGCACATGAACTCGCAATTCAAAAAGCCAATGCATAGACGATGGACACACATCAGCCCCGACCAGAAGCAGAAAAATGAAATCGACCATATACTGGGAAATGGAAAATTTGTGACGGATGTGTCGGTGCTCCCATCATTCACAAATGGTAGTGACCACCGTCTACTTCGCAGCCACCTGCACTTCAATACCAATATCGCAAGATACGAGCAGGTCAAGCGAAGAAAGCTTCCAAAGAGAGAGTTGGACCCGAACACTGCGCACACGCTCAGTGCCACAGTCGCAATAGATCCCAATACGGACATTGATCAAGATTATGAAAATCTAATCGACGTACTCAAGGATCTACAAGACAAAGCAATAACAAGGCCATCCAACCACGTACACAGAAGAATCTCGGAAGCAACTCGTCAGCTTCTAACCAAACGGCGTTTCACAGACAGATCAGACCCAAGCTTCAAGTCACTGTCTCAAGAATGCCGAGAAGCTGTCGAGAAAGACCATGAAGAATTCGCCAGAACCCGCCTACTGAATGCCGCTAATCAACGAAGGAGTCTTAAGAAGGTAGCGAGAGACATCACAGAGTATAAATCTCAAATACCTTGCCTTAAGTCTCCAGCGAGCGGCGAAAGATTCACTTCTAGGACAAAGATGGAACAGGAGATTCAGAAGTTCTACTCGAAACTATTCAGCAGCAACTTCTCTTCTCCCACATCAACCAACACGACCATCAGAACGGAAACACCACCACCAGCACCACCGTTCCTCCCAGAAGAAGTGCGAACTGCCCTCAACTCAACATCAACTCAATTCATCCATCACAAGAGGTGTACGCCAAGGTGATCCAATATCACCAAACCTCTTCTCAGCTTGTCTAGAGCTCGTTCTCGGACAATTGTCTTGGAACCACCTGAAAGGACACGACGATGACTACGCTCACGTGCCTGGAATAAGGATCAATGGCAGAAATCTCACCCATTTGAGATTCGCAGACGACATCATTCTTGTCGCAAACGACCCAAGAACTGCCAGCAAGATGATCCAAGAGTTCACAGAAAGGTGCAAAAAAGTAGGACTCCAAATAAATACTAACAAAACCAAAGTGTTGAGAAACACGTACGCCACCACACATCCGGTGATCATCAGTAACAACACAACCATCACAACAATCGAAGACGTGGACGAGTATGTCTACCTTGGCAGGCTACTCAACACGAGAAATGAGCTAGAACCTGAACTCCACAGAAGAAGACGGGCAGCCTGGGCCGCGTTCAACAACATCAAAAATACCACCGACGCTCTCACCTGTCCCCGAATTCGAGCTCAACTTTTCGATACCATCGTTCTTCCCGCGCTCACATATGGATCTGAAACGTGGACCCTTACACAGAATCTCGCTGAAAGTGACGCATGCATCACTAGAAAGAAGATTAATTGGAATGACCCTCACGGAACAACGCCAACGAGACTTACACCGCGAAGACATCCGAAAAATCTCCCAAGTCACGGACCCACTCAAATACATCAAAAAGAAGAAATTAGGATGGGCCGGGCACATTATGCGAAGAAATGACGGAAGATGGACAAAACTGATACAAGAATGGATTCCTCGAGATCAAAAACGACCTGTCGGACGACCCCCCATGAGATGGTCCGACTCACTACGTAAAGAAATCTCAATATACCGAGGAAATCGATTGACTACTTCATGGACAACCATCGCCCAAGACCGCAAAGCATGGTTAGCTGTGATCCGCGCTCACACAAGCGATTGACGGATCGACTAAGTAACTAAGTAACTAAGTAAGTTGATGACTTTCCAATTCGCCGGTGTTTCAGTTAGTTCCGTAGTTGTTTTCTGGTATCTTTAAGGTACGGAGGTGATTGCATCGCCTGCCTTCTGGTATATTAAATTTCTGCACCTTCTTAGACGCCATCAAGTATAATTTATAAAAATTCTGAAAAATTAAAAATATGCCCAAAACGAATATGAATATTGATTTCTTCCCTTTCTCTGGGATGCGTGCACACGCCCCGCCCCTTCTTGCTCGTCCTATGATAACGAAACTTGTTGTTGTTTACGACTCGAAATCTTGTTGTGGGGTTATTCATGATGCATTTTTATGAAAAAAATGTCACTTTAATCTTATTCACGATTGCATTTTAATTCAAAAAAATGCATCGTAGTTCAGTGCTATTTTCATTCAAAATGCAAGGTGGTGTCGGATATCGTCACCGAGAAAGTCTATGCGCCTTTCATTTATTTTTGGCTTTCAAATAAATAATTTTACTATTTTCTCACTATTGCCATAGTAATTTTACGCTTTTTCGCCTCTTCATCGTTCATTTTTGGCTGTAAAATATTATTTTTATCAAATTAATTCGACACATTAAAGGCGCACAGACTTTCTCGGTGACGGTATCCGACACCACCTTGCATTTTAATTGAACATAGCACTGAACTAAGATGCATTTTTTTCAATTAAAATGGTATCGTGAATAAGATTAAAGTGGCATTTTTTGCATAAAAATGCATCATGAATAACCCCATTAGAATTTTTTATTCATTTTTCGGCGCTATGGTAGTTGAGGAGGGGCAATGGTTTTTAGTCACTTTTGAAGCTTTTTCCTTGATTTTTTTTCTGAAAATGTTTGTTGCTATTGTTAAAATATTTGTGAGTTGTTTTTTTCACGCGTGACGCTTACTCTTGACACGAAAACCACGATTCCACTTTTTTTCAAGCGTGGCGCGCTTCAACGATGAGCAATTTTTTTTGGATTTTTTTTCGCTTATTAGTTAATAATAACTTAGTTAATCATAAATAAGAATAAGACCGCAGCTGATGCACTTCTCCACTTGAAGTAAGCCTAAGCCTAAGCCTAAGACTAAGCCGAAGCCTAAGCCTAAGCCAAAGTGTGGCCTCAAAATGGATTTATGAGATGATTATTACTTTATCTGTGGTTTACTATGTTTTCGAAATGCCAGCGCGCCATCCGTTCTTCCCTCAAAAATGCCGTTTCCCCACCGTTCTTTACGTCGTTGAGGAGAGACACAGAGATAGGTATCGTCAAGTGCGTCAATCATTGGTGTACGCCTTTTCTCTTCAATGTAGAGACTGTATAGGTCTATATATCCTGTCGTTTACGGAGCATAGGCCGTAATGACTTTTTTTAATTCCCTCATCTGATTCCTTTCCTTCGATTCTGTAGGCTCTCTTTTTTTTCACAATTTAAGGTCGCTCGATTAAAATAGCCAAAATTGTCCTTCAATCGAACCCGATACCGCCAGTTCCTGGGTGAAAAATACATTTCTTATAAAATAAAAATGATCTTAAGTAGTTTTGTCTTCCATAAATTAATTGAGCAGGAATTTCTAAGTATAAGCTTTCTTACAGGTTTTTTAAATATAAAAATGTATCCTTTACAAAATATTTCCATGTCATTCAAATAACTACCAAGAACATTTTTTTTATTCTGAAATGATTAGTTTACTCTCATACGCAACAGTTTCGAGAACCGAAATTCATTTTCAAAATTTTCGCTTTCTTATAACGTTCGGCACATACTGCGTACTTGGCAGAACAATACGAAATTTTAACTGTGTATTAAGTGTCAGCTTTGAGAATATGATATAACTTTATTCCATTAAATTTAGTTCATTTTTTGTTGTTTCTTCAGACAAAATTAATGACTCGGAGTAAAGAAATTTCGAGGAATGCTGCGGTTACATCAGACAAACGACGGTCAATAAGAATAGCAAATGTGTTAAAACCAGATCAAAGCAAGAAACACGAAATCCGAAATATCACACAGAGAAAATCAATACGACAGCGAAATCGTCCACTGGTGGGGAAAGGGGACTCATTTTCAGATTCGTCGTCTTCCAATGAAGAGGAAGAATACGATATCGGAAAAGACGTCGACCTTGAAGAAAATGATTTTTCCGATGAAATAGGCGAACAGTTTTTGGAAAATGAGAACGACTGTGTTAATAAAACACGTATCAGTTCTTCCAGCTATAGTGAGAAAGAGAACAGGCGAGTTACAAGAAGTCACAAATTATTTAATCCATGTAGCACTGAAACGCCTTCAAAAAAACTCGCTCGCGACTTGGAAAAAGCAAGTATATCGAGCTCATCAAAGATAAAGTTGGCCAAGTCGAATAATTTGTCAACCCCTGCTGAACAAAAGAACAAAGTACGAGAACGGAAAACAAATATCTTCCAGGATGACTCAGAAAGTTCGAGTGACGAATCAGTCAGGAGTATTCAAGATCCAATGTAAGAAAATGGAAACCCCACTTACTTATTTTATCAAATTTTTCAGAAATAAAAAACAACGAACACCGATCAGCATAAAGATTCCAGCAAAAATGATCAATCCGAAAATAACTCCATTAATAATAAGCAAAACTCCAGGCGGAACGTTACGAACAAGGAGGCGTGTTCGACGCGACAGCAATGAGCTTGTCAATGTAGCGGATCCACTAGATTCAAGCTCAGCAAGAACGCTCAAAGAGTTGGCTAGTCGCCTCCATTTGTCGAAGGTTCCAGAGAAGTTGCCATGCCGTGACTATGAATCAAGTCAAATAGAGAAGTTTATAAGTGAAGCCATTGATCCTACAACGGGAGAAAGCTCCGCAATGTATATTAGTGGAGTTCCTGGAACCGGAAAAACTGCCACTGTCAGAGCGGTGTGTTTTTTTTAAATACAATAATCTTTATCTGATTTTCTCGTTACAGGTGGTCAATTCCATGAAGAAAAACCCCAAATGCCCTAAATTTGTGTACGTCGAAGTTAACGCAATGATCTTCAAAAAAACAGTGTTCATCGAGGTCTATAATGGGTATGGTTTACTTTATTCAATTTGTATAATGTTCCTTTCAATTATTACTTTTTCTTCTAATCTCTGCAATTTCTACCAGTGAATAAGGTTCGACAATGGGGAAATTTGTTTTGCTGGTTTCTGTGCGGAAAATTTTTTTACGCAAGTAGTTTTCAGAAAAAAAAAGGGAAAACTTAAATCAAGCTTAATAACCTTTATTAACTAATAAATATTGTCTGTCTATAGATTATGATTTTAGCATCCTCAAGGAGTACGACATCTCGAAAAAGTCTCAACGATCGAAAATAGCCGCAACAACGGCGCGTCAAGAATTAAATTCCATGTTCAAGAAAGAAGACCCAAAAAGGCCAGCTATTGTTTTCTTGGTCGACGAACTTGACAGTTTATGTAATCGAAAACAGGATGTTCTCTATGACATTTTCGAGTGGACTGTCCTTCCTCAATCTAGAGTTACTATTATAGGAATCGCCAATACCCTAGACTTTCCGGAACGAACGCTCAGTCAAAGGAATGCCAGCCGTCTCGATAAGAGAAGGCTTGTTTTTCAGCCGTACCAGCACGAACAAATTGAAGAAATTATTCGCGCTCGTCTCCAAGGATCGCACTTGGTAGACCCAAAAGCTGTAGAGTTAGTCGCTAAAAAAGTTGCAATGAATACTGGAGATTTGAGACAAGCACTCGATTTTTTATGTCGTGCCATTCAAGTAGCTGTGGAAAGGAAGTCTGAAAAGCTAGACCTCAGTCACATTCTTGCTGCCCAGAATGCTGTTTTAGAACCCTTAAAGTACCGGCTTGTCAAAGGTTTAAGGCTTCATCAACTAAATTTGTTCCGGGCTATAGAGGCTATGGTACGTTTTTCCATTTAAGTATCAGAGGATGAGTTCTCTTTCAGACTCGTGAACAAGAAGAAGTTATATTCGCTAACGTGTACAGAGACTACTGCATAATTTGCTCTGAAGTGTCGGGAATTGGACCAGCGACCGACGATTTTGCCTACAAAATGCTTTTACAACTTGCGAGTTCTTCACTAGTAATCTTATCAAAAGACGATAACGGGATGATGTGTCGTCGGATAAAACTTGGAATGACTTCAATTGAAGCTGAAAAAGCTATTAAATTAGCAAAAGAGAAACATGAATCTATATACTCACTTTAAATTTACTCACTTCTATATATTGTCCTTGCTCCCTTTTTAAACTTTTTTATTTTTATTTTTATTTTTAAATGTATATGCTTTATTTCATACTTTGTTTTTTTTGTACGAAAAATGTTTTCTATAACTTAATTTTTGTTTCATTCTTAAGAAAAGCTAGCTGTTGAACGACTGAGCTCATATCTTATTTGTTTTATATATATTCTCTCGACTTATCAGATTTTGTTTGAGAAAATGTTATCTACGTCTGACCAAGAGTCTGTGGCCGAAAATGCCCGCATTGCTCTCGAATATTTGGACGATCAAGTATTCGGTTTAGAAGAGCAAGAAAGGTATGTAAAAGCTCTTTGTTGTCTGCTGAAAAATGTTTTGTTTTCAAACATTTTGATTTATTCAGTAACTTTTGGCATTTTCAATTTGTTTGAGCAAAATAATGATCCCGTCAGATGCGAGTCTAGTATTTTATAAATGTTCCCTTAATGGTGCATAGAAAATTTCAATCACCAGTTTTAAAACAATTAGCTAAAGCAATTATTCAAAAAATCTATTTTTTTATTATTAGGAAGTTTAGAAAATTAAAACGGTTCTAAATAAATTATAATAATTTGTCAACTCATTAAAAAAGCTACTGTTCGAAGTATAATATTTTTCAGGTACAAATGCGAGTTCGGATTTTATTTAAAAACTGCAATCCGAAAATTTTCTAATCTAATAGGTTCACCATAGATCAAAAATTAGACGGATTTGAATAGTAGAGTTAGACCGAAAATCATTTGTCTGAGTTTTTAGATCTGCAGTGGCGTGGCCGAGCAGCACAACAAGTATTTCCAAAGAAATCATGGTGATCCACAAAAACACAAACATTTACTTCATCTGCTAATGGGCTATTATATTTCAGACAAGTTGAGAATATTGTTTACGATTTCCTCCAATCAAGAGAAGGAAAATGTGCTCTTCTTGAAGGTATAATCAACACGCTTGCCGTTGTTGACTTTATTCCTCGATAATAGAAATCGGATTTTTAGGAAAACGCAATTGTGGACGAGAAAGCACACTTCGAAAGGTTCTCAATAAATATAATGAGCACTTGCGAGTAATAAATGCTGGATTTGTTGTCGCCGATCCAAGTTATCAGCCAACTTTGGCGAAAGAAAACGAGAATGGCCATTCAATTTTTTTAGTGCGTGATGCAGAAAAGTTATTGACCCCCCAACAGCAGAAGTTCTTGTACACAATGGTCGACAAAGCTACGCATTGCTCATGGCTTGTTTTCTTCTCTGTTTCAAAACAAGATTTTTCTCAAAAACTTCAAAAACAAGTGACCTCTCGAACTCCTAAAATTCAAGTTTCTTTCGAAGTAACTCATGATTACGATGAGTACTGTTCTGCAATGAAATCCTATCTTATTCCCAGTGGATCCAAGTGTGGTCAGTTCTTGTCTTAATGTTTTAAATTATACAAAGTTTTCAGAAGAATCTGATAGCTACAAAGCGTTTGTTGAAAAACTGGACTTCAAAAGTAGTTTGAGGCCTGTTTTTGAGGTAAAATTTTCTATTTTAAATTTTAAATCACTCGTTTCTTTCAGACTAGTGCCTATTGTACACTGAAACAAATTGCAGCTCAGATTCTGATGCTTCTTGGATATTACAAAAATTCTGAAAATTTGTGGTCAGATATAGAATTCACCCAGCAAATTCGAAGTATATTGGACCCAGTTTCTCCTTCTTTTAATGGCAGAATTTTGTTGTTAAAAGGTTACTAAAACTTACTAATCTAATTATGTTTTTCGAAATTTTAGACCAAACGTTGCGAGCTCAATGCGTGTTTTTGTGTGTTTGGAGGCTTCTTCGGGATAAAGAACCAGACGGAAAGCTGTTTGTTCCAATAACGTCTTATAGAAACGTTTTCATTGGTTAATTATTCCACATTTTCATAAATATACAACATTTTATATTCAATATTTAGAGTTCAAAATGCTAGCAAACCAGTACTACCCTGTTCTTGATGTTAGCAGCGATATTTACGTGTTTCGTGAGCTGGATCACCTCGTGAAAATGGGACTTTTGAAGGCGGATGTAAGTAGCAACGTAACAAATACTTCATTCAGGTAGGAAAGAGTTGTTAATAAAAAATCCTAACGTTTATTTTCAGAAAAGTTTGGCTGCATATAAATGATAAAATTGTGAAAGATATCATCCCAAAACTTAATCTTCCAGGAAGGGTTTCTGATTTTCTTACTGCGGGTTTGAAATAGTACGTAATTTCAGTCACATGATATTTTTTGTACAATAAAGCTTGATTTTTTGACTTGTTTTCTTTTCGCTATAATTAAGGTTTCAATATCTTCCGAGTATTTTTTATCCCTTTGTTACTTTGTTTTTTTATAAATTAGAAAATTAAATTTCAACATATTTGGCTTTGACTTTAAAAGCGAAATGCTGGTCTATTTTTATACCGGCCCATCCTCAAAAACAGTAGAAAACCCATTGGAACAGTAGAACACCCATTCTTGAGTTTTCTACTGTTCCCTTCACAGTGCGTTGGAAAAGGTTCGCGTTGTGTTGTGTATGCTATGCTCTTTGTTCCATATATTTCGTAATTTTGGTAAAAATACGTAGCTATCTCAGTGAGATAACTACGTATTTTTACCGAAAAACGACTCAAGAAATATCCGATGATTTGCTAATATTTCTTTTTTCACTCTTCATTATCAAAACGGTGAAAGTAAAAAAAGCATATTTATATTAGCCATTTTTTGAGAGTACATTCTACAATCAACTCAGTTAACCATTAGATATAGAGATGAGAGTTTAATATTTGGAAACAATGTCTCATGCACTATAAAAAGTTCTAACAAGACTAATGTACCTTTTGTGGTCAGTTTTCGAGTAAAATTGTATTAAACAGTTTTCAAAGCTTAACATGTTATTAGAAGTGTTGGCTATATCAGATACTTTGCTGAATAAAACTGCAACTTCCTTCATAAATACTTGAAGAACTGGAAATAGATCAAAATCAAGTCATAAAATTGTTATAAACCGAGTTTCCTCGAAATAATGCTTCCCGGGAAGCACGGTCTTCCCAGATTAAATTCCTGTCATACGAAAGAGCTTTTTTCTGAGTTCCGTATAAAACTTATTCTTTCTTGTTTATTTCTGACATGTTGTTTTCAATTATTAAATTACCAGATGTCTCACGAATATGACACAGTTGCTCCGCCGAACGCGAAACGTATGAAAACTGATTCTCAACTGGAAGAAAAAAAAATTTTGTATGTTGTCCTCGAAGGTTGTAGTCTCGAAACAGCCAAAGTCGGTGGGGAATATGTGATTCTCAGCAGTGACAAGCATGCCAACTTCATTAGAAAACAAAAGAAGGATCCAGCTGATTACCGGCCCGATATTCTTCATCAATGTCTGCTGAACCTCCTTGACAGCCCATTAAACAGAGCAGGAAAACTTCGTGTTTTTTTCCGAACAACAAAAAATGCTCTTGTTGATGTTTCACCACAATGCAGGATTCCTAGAACCTTTGATCGATTCTGTGGACTTATGGGTGTGTGTATACAAATTTTTTAAAAATAATTTATCATAGTTCAGTCAATGACGGTTTTAAAATGTCCAACCTTTTCTTATAGGCACATTAGCGACTGTAGAAATTGGGCAAAAATTTTTGCTGTAATATTTTCTTCAAAATTATACCATGATTATTATAGTGCAGCTACTTCATAAACTATCCATTCGTGCTGCTGAAACTACGCAGAAATTGATGTCTGTTATCAAAAATCCAGTGTCAAATCACTTACCAGTTGGCTCTCGGAAATTGCTAATGTCTTTCAATGTTCCTGAACTGACTATGGCTAACAAACTTGTTTCGCCCGAAGCCGATGAACCACTTGTTATAGTAATCGGAGGAATTGCAAGGGGAAAGGTTAATCGAAGTTTGTTGCGCTGTTTTATTTCTGTTTTCAGATTGTGGTGGATTACACAGACTCAGAAACCAAAATCAGCAACTACCCGCTAAGTGCTGCGCTCACTTGTGCCAAGGTTACAAGTGGTCTTGAGGAGATTTGGGGAATCATTTAACATATTAGCTTGTTCTTTAAAATCTTTCGTTTTTTGTTGTCTGTTGTTGTTGTTTTTTTATAATTCAAAAAAAAATCAATATCGTTCCGTCACCAATTTCTACATCTAACGCAATGCGTAATTACCGCCTCTATCTCCATGCCGTTAAATGAGATAAATAAGCTGTGTAGGGTGGGGAGAGGGGCATTTATGCAATATGGATTAAGACAGGTGGTTTATTCAAATAACAAAGGTCCTGTTGCTTCTTATGCCTTTCTTCACCTTATGATCATACCATTTGTAGAGACCGGAGAATACAAACAAAACGGTGCGTCACTTTTTTTTGCTTATGCAAGCAGTCCTAGGGACCCCCCCAGCCATACACGGACCAGTGCAGACTCATGCCAATGAGTCGCACCAGCATCTTTCCTATTCTCTGCGCCTCACTCTTCTTCCACGCATCGATCGTTGCTGTCGCTCTACATCACTCGCCTTGTTCATACTCTCACTTCCCTCCGTATGCTTGTGAGACGTTCGGTGGGTAGGAGTGCTGCATCCATTGCTGCCTAATTCAAACAATTTAATTCTCGTGCGTATCTGATTAATACAATCTATGTCTACTTCGTAATTTTAATAATATCAAAAAATCCCAATACTTTCAAACGTTAAAATTTGAATATATTACATTGTTTTTTTTTATATTTATGTGTTTCCTTTAATTATATTATTGCTGAATATTTCACAACTTCTTTTAATTAGAATTAAAAAGGGCGAAATTCTAAACTACAACTCTAATTCAAGAGTGGTCTAGAATTGGCCTTGGTTCAGGAATTTCCAATGCAAATGCACCTTACTGAACATGTTTAAATCCAGATTGTTAATCTGATAATTATTCCATAAACAAAACGAAAAATTAGAGAATCCTATCGTTAAATTAGTTATTCAACTGATCTCAGTTGCATTAAGAGTGGAATTCGCCGTTTCTATATTTGGATTTTCTTGGATATTGGGACCTAGCCTGAATCTATGTATATCTCGGATATAATATTTTTTTGAATTCGCAGAAAGTTTTAACAGATTTAACAGATAATAAGCAGGAAACTCTAAAAATACATTAATTTATTTTAGAATCCGGCGACGCCTTTTTCTTCTTTTCAGGATTTCTGATGAATCGGCTTTGTTTAGTTTTATTGGTTTATTCAAATTCTAGTAAGCAATAATTGTTGTCGATCTTTATACTTGAACTTTTTTTTTCGTTGGCATAGGAGATGAAACATCCTTCCGTACTATGCACATTGTTTGCTCAGCATCTACTACTGCGAGTGGCGTTAAGAATCATTTGCGCGCAACACGATTTCGCTTTTCGAATTTTTTTTCTGTTCTGGTAAATTCGATAGTCTTATTCCATTTCCGATCAAAATCTCCTTGCGCAAAGTCCAGCCTGGCCGACACCCGAAACTTTAATGACATTATCTGCGCATTCGCTGTGTTGCGATGTAGACGATACATCTTTCATGTGTATATATCAGAAGAGGTGCGTAGAACAAGACTAAGTTGAACAAGGAAAGGGAGAAATGAGAACATTGGCATTGTCCGAAATATAATTTTCCGTCGAAAATGAATTGTGAATTGAGAATACAATTGCGAAAATCTATTAAATTGATCACGTTTTGGCCAAGATCCAAGTTGTCAATTTACACTCACTTTCGCTTTGATAATAGAAGAATTGACATTTTTTCAATCCCAAAAGTTTTAAAAGCTGTTTTAAAAGCTTTCCACCAAACCATTTTACTATTTCTGGTACCATCGGTCATTTTCCCTCTAACCAAATATTCACGCTTTTCCTTTTGTCAGTTATACGTTGCAATACTGATAAACAACAAAATTTGGCTTCAGGTGATTCCTTGTAGTATTTCGCAGATTTTCAATCGCTTACCGATCCGAACGGCAATTGCCAATAGAAATACAATTAGCATATTCTTCTAAAAATTCTCTGAGATTGCACCAAAACAGCAACTTTGAGAGAACACTAACTTGCGCATTTTGTGATTAAATAAAACAGTCAGAGCCAGGTCAACGGGACCCACTGCCTATCGTTAGCCACGCTGAGATATGTGTGGGGGTTGCAATTTTAGTTTGTTTATATGCCTTCAGCAACTCGATCTTGATTGAAGCACGTAAAATATAAACATGCATGCTCAGAAAAAAATGTTTCCGTTCATCTGGTATCACGTAAACCAAATGAAACTTCTGAAAATTATGTCTCTTTCTCTGGAATAAAACTAATAGATACATTTCTTGACAAATAAAAATATCACGATCCATAAGTCGATTATTTATTTATTTTTCCTGCAAAAAAAATTAAGAAAAATTATAGGATGCATAAATACATCTCTGTGAAAAATTGCGGAAAATAAAAACCACCCATTTGCATGAGTAGCTCTCGCTTTCCTCGCCAACCTCCTCTTACTGAATTTCTGAATTTTTCTCGGAAATTTTTTCATAAATTACGGACGAATATGATACCTTTGAGCAGAGAATTCTTGACTCGTATTGGAACATTTGCACAAGTTTATGAAACATATAAAGAATTAATTGAATTGTCTCCAACTAAAACTAAAATACGTTTCTCTCATTGCAGATACTATGAAAAAAAATTCTCGAAATATATAAAGAGGAGGTTGTTGGCTGTATCTAAATATTATTTTTATTCAGGGTCGTCCTGATGACATCTATTAATCTTTTTGTGTACAAGAGAAATTTATTAAAAATGATGCGAGGTAAAATCGTTAAAAAAAACTAAAAAATATGGTGCACGACACTTTCTCCCGGACTTTTCTTCCATAAGAAACTTCCCCTGTATAATGTGGTATCTCATTCTGTATATTCTTTTCTGTATACCTCCGTTACTGTTTTTGCTTCAAGTTCGAAATGGGCGGCTCCTTTTTCCCTCCAATGCCTTCCAAAAAATTTGTCTTGTTCTCCTCATTTCATTATTTCCCGTCTCGAAATCATGTTTCATCGTTTTATTGAATTGTATTCTTTCTAATTTTTCTACACACTCACACAATAATCATTGTCAGAATTTATTAGTCGAGCGTGCTCCTGACGAAGCCGTTAAAGACCGGAATTACACGTAATGGAAATCGAGAACACAAGAAGGAAGTTGCTGCAAAATCAGGTGTGGTTGAGAAGGAATTGCATAACAGGCTTTGAATTTATCTAAGCAAGCTGCTAATATTATGGTGATGAATAACTAAATTTGTTTACAGTGAAATGTCAAGGCACCTTATGACAGGTGGAAACAATACTCTTCATTCCGAACAGATAAGGTCTGAAATTCATCGCTTTGAGAGTGTGCATCCATGCATATATCAGGTAGGCTTGTATTTCTTTGCAATTCTGCGCTCGAAGTGAATTTTGCGAAAAAGGGTGTTCGGAGTCGCAACAAATTTTCTTTGGATTTTATTGTGTCGTTCGTAGCGAGATCTTTTGTATCTTTGAAATTGACAAAAATTTAGGACGTTCGAAATAACTTTCAGATCCACAATATTTCGCTCCACCGTAGTCCATAGACACGTGATGGTGTCACAACAACAAACTAGAAAAACGCTTTATTCGGTTTTTATTCGGCTTCAAACTTCGAACAAAGCATAATTTCTTGACTGCGATCCCTATGTTTTTGAATTGCTCCCACATTTTCTGGTTTCTTGCCTATTGGGTTATTATATTCTTCATAAATTAATTCGTATGCTTTCTAAATATGACTAAAACAATTTTACAAATTTAACAAAAAACAAAAACGCAGAAACGGAAATGTATAATATCAGATCTACGATCTTCTCAACCTGCTCCCTGATGGTTGTCATGCAATTAGTGAACAAATTCGAGAACAGATAGTTTCAGTAGAAGGTTAGTTCTGTTTTCCTTTTTGAAAGCTTAAAATCGTTTTTTTTAATTTAATTTTGTAAAAGCTCCTTCCCGGTTTCAAGGGTTGTTCAAAGATACAGTAAATGCACAGTAAATGCCCAGTAAATCTTTTCAATAAAATCTACATCTTAATTACCTCACAAAAATGGTCGTCATGGTAAGTTTAGTGTTTTTAAAAACATTACTTTCTCATTATTTCAAGAAAAATTGCCATATAGTTTTGATGAAATTTTGATGGTGTCTACATTTAAAATGCTGAAGCCAAGTCTGCTATGAATCTAGTACAAATACTCTCCTTGACGTCTTACACTTCCCTCGGTAACTTTGGAAATATCGTATTCTTGTTTTTTCTTCCACTACTTGACATAAGCAATTAAAAAGTCATCCTGGTTGAGTTTTCAGTCCTCCGCAACCAGTGCAGGGCCAATTGTAGCCAATTACAACCTTTCCCGTCATACATCATATTCTCCTTAATAAGCAGGCACTCATGTGTGTATCTTTTCTCTCCATAATTGTACTTGCCTTTCTAAAGAAATTCCAAAAGCTGTTGCGCGTTCGTCCTTTTCAACAGTCTCGCAGACGGAAAATCGAAACGATACTCGTTCCTTTTTTATGCTTCAGAATACCACACTCTTTTATATTCTTCCTGAGTAAAAGTTTGTGAATAATTAATGTTTTTTTTCAAAATGTCTTAAACACATGCAAAAGTTTTGCCGTCTTATCAACATTGCTTAAGGATTATTAACTTTGAATTTTTTCGTTAAAAGTTGAAAACATCGTTTAGTACGTTGTTCAACATTTTCTTCATCACAAAAGGCTTGATATTCGAAGGCCGTCTTCAACGATACGAGATTTATTTTTTTTTAATTTAATTTTTTGGAAAAGAATATTCATTCCAAATGCTGTTTAAAAATTATAAAAAGTTTATACTAATTAATCATTACTTTTCATAGATTTAATTTAAGATTGAGTAACTTCTTTGCCTTTGCTTCAACTTTAGTGCTGCCTGCAATTTAGAATTTCTTCAGTTTTCCGAAAGTCCGGAGATTTTTGGTTTCTTTTATCTTCTTCATTTATCTTGACTTTGAATTGATTTCTGACGAAATGCAGATTATCTCCAATTTTCCATTTTGTAAAATACTTTTTGCTCCTCTTGTTTCTGCTTTTCAATGCTTTCGTTCAATGACAGATGCATACTCTCCTCTTCAATTCGACAGCCCGCTCGATACTAGTTTTCTCTGTCTTCTTCTTGTTTGAATAAAAAATTGAATGGCATTTTGGCTGTGAGCCCGTCCCGCACAAAACCACGCGCATATTGCTGCTTCACGCATTTCAGCTGCGGACTCTTCTCGTTTCAAACTTCTCTGCTTCCTTCTCTCCCCTCTCATTAAATGAATAGCTCATTAATTCATTCTAATATTTTGGGCTGTCTACATTAAATATGCGAAATAACGCTTGCGGGAATGAAGAACAGTGATCTGGCTTGCGCATAAGTGAAAAAAACGACATTAATTGCCAATCGTCCATTCATTGATGGAAAATTGATTACAAACGAACGCAACGAATTTGGCCCCAACCAAAATAGCTCAGAATGCCGTTGTTCCATATTATGCATTTCTATGTATCAAAGAACTTCGAAGAATTTGACTTTATTTGATAAAATTCGGTGCTAGTCACAATTAAGATAGAAAACACGGCTTTGTTAAACCTAAAATTCAATCGAATCGAATCGAATCGAAGTTTTGACACCTTTAAAAATCTCATTCTCTTCAGGAAGATGAATGAAATCACTTTATGAATGCAAAGCTTGAAGAAATTAACCCGAATGAAATGGTTTGTACCCTTTAAGTAATTGAGTTTGTACCCCTCCCCAGGTGGATTAGAATTTTGCGGCTCACCATTATTGTACGCCAAAATTACCATGCATTGATTACCACCGAATTGCTCTACTCGGTAATTTAAATATCTCGATAGTTAGAAATACGTACTACACTCATTTATTGTCTTCAGTTTTTTCTACAACATGTCGCTATTCGGCCGAAAAAAAAGATAATAATTCGAGAATTATTTTATAATTAGCATACAGTTTACAAGTGCCACTTGGCTTGATATCTATATCGCAACTTTGCCCGTAGTCGTGTACTATTGAGTTTGGTCGCCTATTTTAAATGACTCCCTGATATGCTCAATGAGAATATGGCGATATATCGATTTCAAATGGAAATGCCGCGCATAATCGATGACCCGTTACGTAATTCAACGTCATCTGTCGCTCTTAAACAGCTGTTTTTTGTTTGAAATTGCTCCGACAGAATCGGCTTCGCTCTCTCGTTACGTATTCTTCTCTACCAGTATACTATCTATCGGCTTCATTCTTTTGGTCTTCTGAATACGGTTATTTTTTAATTTTTATTTTCTGGCTGGATTTTTTTGGGGACATAATGGAATACAGCCAGCGGCACCTGTTGGTATTCGTTCCGTGTCACCCAGTTTTCTATCATTCCCTTTTAAAATATAGTCTTTTTAAATCCAGAAAAAAAAAATTAAAGTTGTTATTTGAAGGTTTTGAAATAAAAAAAATAAAAATATGAAAAACGTGTTACACGTCGTCCAAAGGCCTTTGCGACGCCCGTAGACGCTATTCCCCCGATTTGCTAAGCCTTTCAACTTAACCTCCTGAGCTAAAGCTGGCTCAAATGAGTCATATTACTTATTTTTCCCATCAATTTTTTCCTATCATTCCAGTTCTTCCACTTATCTTATGCGATTTCTTTTTTTTTGTCTGAGAGAACAAATAAATAATAATTGTCATTATTATTAAAAGGCGTTGTTCATCAGAAGGAAATTTCTAATCATTTTGGTTAAGTTTAAAAAAAAATCGCCCCAATAAAAACTTCGAGACGGAATCTTCTATTTGATAATCAAAAAAAAATAATATTTAGAAACCTTATTGTTAAAACCTTGTTTTGACGAAGTTTTTTGCTTTGTGGTTGGCGCCTTTCTTTCAAAATTTTAATTTTGCAACTGTTTTTCATAAAATGCAAATGAATTTGCTTACGATTCTTAAACTACCTAATGAAAAGCCCTGTGTCTGAGAGTACACTTGTTTATTTTCCAAAAAATTTACTTTTGGAAATCGAAAATCAAATATTTTCAACTGTTCCCATAATGATCCAAAAACGTGAAGACGATGCCGCGAGAATTGTATCGATATATCGCAGACATGCAGCGGAAGTCTCGAGTGGAAATGTCCATTGGGGTGAAGTGTGGATTAACACACTTGAGGACCGAAGAAAAGAAAAATGAAGAAACGTTATGGTATTCGCTTTTTCTCTCTTTCTGTATCATCGACAGCCATTATTTCCTTTTGAGCACATGCTCGATTTTGTTGTTTCTGCCGAAAAACCCACTGTATTATAACCCAAAAACTCCCGGATTGTGGATATTTGAGCCGCCAGACGTCCCGCGATGCTGTCGCATTGAGACAAATTTCTTCTTCTCCGTCTAGTTTTCATAACACAATTCCGGGTGTCGGATTTCAAAAATCCTCTGTCGAGAATCTCAGAAATTATCGTGAGAATGAAAAAAGCACAAACTTGTGTAGTGGTCTTTTCGGTTACGGATGAAAAGTTTTTATTATTCAGCTATCTTAATCTAATTCAGAATTAAATCCCTTCTTATCATTAATAATGCGGCTCTAAATATGTTTGCCCGACTAAGCCGTCTTTGTCGCTACCTCTCTTTCGACCCTTCCCTTATTTACTGTATATACGTGTGTCGTTTTCTACGTCTTTTCGGTTTTCAAAAGAGGTCCTATTTTCTTAGTTTTTCGTGTCTCCCGATAGAATCGTTCTATTTTTCCCCTTCTTTCTATAAGTTGATCACAGTTAGTTCACCAAAAATTGAATTCGATAACGAGCTACTTGTTGATGCACAACAAATATTCTCAATCTAACGTTGCATATTACAAATATAAATTAGAACGAAAAAACATTTTTTTCTCTAGTTGTTAAAAATTTTTTCTTTGTTTTAAGCTTGTATTCTCTTGTGTGAGTTAAAAAAAAACTTTATATATATATATATATATATATATATTCGAAATTGTTTATGACACGTCGCTTGATTAATAAGCGTAACGACCGCTAGAAATTATACTTGCACTACGAGTAAAAAACCATAGAAAGCTGCCACCCATCTATTTATATTTGTTCTCTTTCCGTGCATCCTTTTCCGTTGTTTTGTTTCCTATTCTCACTTGTCAAACAGCTATAAGACATGTAGACTGGTGCCGAACAATAATGAAAAACGCAAACAGGAAAGGAGCAACCCTTACAAAAGATTATTGAATGGGACGTACCACAGTTCCTCTGTAGTTCTGGGTTAACAGCAACCACTGTAGTGACCGTTTTTCACTTCATCTTGTGTGCATAGCCATTCACCTTTTCGCACTTACCTCCCGTTATAAATATAGTAAATTATTGGTTTCCCCACGGGTTATTATAGCACATGTTGGTAGTATCGCATATTTTATAGTCTTACAGACTCAGAAAACATCAAGGTATCCTTCAAATAATGTTTTAAATATATGAAGCAGGTGTTCGAAACTGCTATGTACACAAGCATCGAACAGAATTTTAGAGACTCAAAGTTCGCCAATCATCTTCGTTCAGTTTCAGTGACGCGGGAAAGCTTTCCGTTTATCTCTATTTCTCTCACTATCCTACGGTTGGGCTTCGTAATTTGCAAGTTAATTTCTACCGTGCTTGAGCTTTCAGCCATAATTTTTGTAATTAATTAGCAAAGCTTTGAAGTAATCTTCATTTAAGCTAAATTTTGCATAGTTGACATCCTCTATACAACCGTTATTCCATTCTATATTTTTCTTTTACTCGTCGTCTGATTTTATTCAATTAATTTTGCATTCAGTTCCTCCTACAGCACACCATTCCTGACCAGCCATCCACTTGTTATTCTTTTGCGATCAACAAGGTCGAACTACTTTTTTAACCGCAAAATTGTCGTTCGCGTTTTCATCTTTTCGTCTTATTCGCATTTCTTATGACAATAGTCTCGAGCCTTTCGTGTCCTTGGAGCTTTGATGGATGATAGATGTCCTTCATATCGAGGTGTCACTGTGAGTATTAGCAGCGACACGATTTGCCAATCAGAATAGGTTGCGTCTCAAACGATTTGTCATAAATCAGTCGGCCACTCTCCAGCGGTGCCTTACTATTTTTTTAAACCTCATTCTATCAAGTCTCTTTATCTGTTATTTTTATGAGCCGCATTTGTTAGTAGTCCGCTTCGTCAGTTATTTGAGGTTCTTGAATTTTTTCGAAAGACACATCATGTTGAACATTTCAAGCAGTCGATTTTTTAAAAGTTACCTTCGTCTTGCCTAGAAAAACAAGTCACATACTAAAAGTCGCATATAAATTGTTAAAAAGCATTACGAATGTAAAAAAATATGTTTAAAAAATGGTTTCATTACTGTTTAAAAAAATTGTCGTCATTTTTGACGGCAAAAAAATTGGTTCAAAATTTCAATTTCCTCTCTATTACCATTTAATTTCTGTGTCTTACTGCCGCTTTCCCATTGTTTGGTTGCTTCCATTGTAAGGAAAAGCGAAGAAAGAGCGAACGGGTGGATGGCGGGGGGGGGGTACACTGCTGTAGATGAAGTCGTTCTCTTCGTCTACGATATCTTCTTCGTCACCGATTTCGGCGGCGCGGCCGTTTTTTCATCGCAGGGTCAGTTGCATTGTGATTTGTCCGTTCATTTGCCAGTCGGCACATTTCGGCACCTCCTCGCCGTCAATCGAATACACACATACACCGTCGCCGCTCCGCCTCTGCTAGCGTATGACACTTCCGAAAACTGTTCATTTCTATTCCTGCTTATATCAATCAACTAGATCAGCCTTATTTGCTTTATGCTCTTTCAAACTACATAATCAGCTATCGAATTTACATTGAGCTGGATTAAATAAATTTGATCTATCCTCTCTTACATTTTATTTTTTCTTTCATGTTCCTTGTTTACATGCGACATTTATGTTTCCAACACCTTTCCATCCGTTCTATGTTGAGCAGAATCATATAAAATGGTGATACATTTACAGAAAATCAATTTGATTCGTTTGCTCAATGAGACCATTTTAATATCTAATATCTATAAACGACCACTGAGCTCGTATGAAATGCCTTTGATACGAAGCTACAATTATTATGATCTCGTGGATGTATCGCCCGGCACCTCGCGCCCCTCTGCTACGTTTTTTGAATGTCCCCAACCTGGATCATTTGCAACTTCGCCTGAAAAATCTAGAATCTACTACAGTAAACACGATTGGAGAGGAAACAATACGATTCATGAGCCAACAAGGCTTGAGGAAGTTATTGATTTCAATGGAAATGGCCCAATTGTTGGAGACGATAAGAGGAGAAAGAAAAAGTGGAAGGATCTACTGTTTCCGAAGAGTAGACATTCTTCGCGGAAAGATAAAGATAGTTCAAACATTAGTGTAGCCACCCGAAGTTTGTCATCTGTTTCCTTCCGATCTGAAAGACCCGAAAGAAATCGCCCGAGAGATTCTGGATCCCTTTCTCGCCATCGGTGCATTCTACCACCTCCACTTCCAATGCCTCCGAGAAGAATGATGACAAGTAGATCTATGGCCTTTTCTGATGATGCGACGACATCTTCCTCATCACACACTGCCACAGACTTTGATGATATTGTTGCTCTGCCATCTTATGTGATTTATCCAGCTTCCACTATCGCACATTCCAGACGTCACTGCAGGAATTTAAACAAAGATGTGAAATTTTCTTCTGTACCATCTGTAGCTAACTTGGATTCCCATCGTAAAGTATTGATAGAAAATGGCACAAAAACAAAACATTTTCGAAGTCCTAAATATCACAATGGTGGGTTCTGCATTACATTGAAAAAAAACTGGGAAGGAAGCGTTCGCAAACAATGAAACCATTTTTTCTATTTATTTCTGTGTAATATCATTGTCTTACAGATGCGTTCGTCAACTCACACGAATGGACGTTGAGCAGATCAATCAGTGAAATGAAACTGGTATGTTAATTTTTCCTAACTCTTCTTGGCTAACCCGCGCATTGCTTCATCCTTTAAACATTTTCCACAAACTAGCTGCCAAGATGTCTACACCTGATCCTATACCAAATTTTGCACCTGTTACACGCCCAGTAGCTTTTTAGTCAAATAATCGGTACTGGAATACGCTACGATTGCTTCCAAATTTGTTACATCTAAATTCGGAACACGGATCTATTATCTGAATAAAATATATAATAAATATATTATCTGAATATATATATATATATATATATATATATATAGTTTTAGATAGTTTTCTGAATATATATGTAGTTTTCGTAAGTTTTTTTCTCGTAAAAGTGTCTAACAAATACATGTCGAGAGGTAAGGGCTTGTGTTCCCGTTTCTATTGTATTCTGAGTCTCCATAACGGAGGTCACCAGATGGCCGTCTATTACCCAACCTTACAGTGCGGAAAATATAATCTTTCACCTGCTAGGCGTTTTCTGCATTTTTTGTTCATAAGAACTATATAACAGAAATTTGTTCGACATAAAAGACAACCGATCAAGATAATTTCTTATTCTGTGAGCTTTATTTCATATTTTGATATTTCGTAGATGACAAATTAGTTCCATAGATAGAAAATTATCGTTATTTCTATTTACTTTGGCAGTTTTTAACATTTGCTTTTTAATGGACTTGGTCATGTATTATAAAATACCATTTTTTTTGCTCGGGAAAGGGAAAGAAAATACAAAAAATGTTTTAAAAGATCATTTTAAACGTTTAGCTCAAAATTACTTTCTTTGAAAATAATGTTAAAGTGCGTATTTTAATTACATGAATAGGCCCACTTGAACATCGTGCTGAAATATAATCGCTATCTTGTTCTAGATGATCTGTGTTTTATGATTACTTTTTTGTATTAATCTTCGATTTGCAATACTTATTAACTGCAACTAATTTCTGATTAGCTTGCGAAGCGAACCAATCATTTGATATATCTTTTTTACGTTTCTACAGAACAACTGTTCACCATACGGCGTGGCAGATGGGGCAAAAGCGAAGTCAGCTAGTGAAGACGTTAATGCTCTGTAGTGACCTAAATATCTACCAGTTGTCGCGGTGTTGACCGTCGTTATTTATTGTTCATTGATTTCACCAAAATACGGTAAACTTTATAGAAAAGGCTCTAGCATGCTAGACATTTTGAAAACAATTCAATTGCTTTTATTTTTCTTACTAAAACGTTATATCATTAGTATTTTAATCACTTGATTCAATTTCAGGGGATCGTTGGAACGTCACAGTCAGGAAAGACTGCACTTGTACATCGTTATCTAACAGGGGCATACACTCCTGATGAGAGCCCAGAAGGTAGGCTGCCACAAACCTTTGTTATCAGTGGTCAATGAATTACATTCAGGTGGTCGATTCAAGAAAGAAGTTGTAATCGAAGGACAGAGTCACTTGCTGCTCATTCGCGACGAAGGTCAGCAGCACCTTGACGTTCAATTCTGTCAGTGGGTGGACGCCGTTGTCTTTGTCTTCAACGTGTGCTCAATCCAAAGCTACGATAGTGTCACCGCCTTGGCTCATGAAATGAGCCAATACCGTAATATCAGTGATTTGCCTTTGATTTTAGTGGGAACCAAGGTTCGTTTTGCTTTAAATATGCGAATTTTCTATCTGGAATGAGTAATGGATAGTGCATAGTGGATAATGAAAAGATAGTGTGCAAGCATCCTTATTTATTTCTTTATGTGCCTTAAAGTTCAAAATGTTGTGGAAAATCACAAATTCTGGTTTCATGAGGTAGATAAGCATTTTTGTGATGTGTAGTAAGGAGTTGGGGGGGGGGGAGGAGGTTAGCATGAGAGTTCACAGAGGTACGCGGTTAATTTTCCTATAACTCGGCTGAAAATATTTGGATTTCTTTCAAAATTTGTGTATATTCACGCAAGCTGAGCTATATATCTATTTTTTAAAAAGAAGGAATCAACAACAATCGCGGTTTTCGAAAAGTACCAATCTGTGATCTGATATAATCAAACTGATGTGATCTGTGATCTGCGACGTGAACATTTCCTACGTTTCTGATCAATCGGTTCAGTACTAGTCGAGATATACGATAGGAAAGTAGTTGCCGATAAAACGCGGATTCGATTTTATGCCTATGTAATTTTCGAAGCTCAATCTTTTTTCAAAGTTTTCAAAATATGGAAACCCGAAAATTACTGTGCTCTCTAGCGCTCCACTCCTCTAACACCCTCCTGATTCGATGTATTGACTCTCACTTGATGACCCTCGTCGAAGCAAACGAGGGTTATCAGAGAGACGCTCACGAGCCTGCTCCAAGCATCCCTGAGAAATAAATAAAGAGATGTCTACCTTTCAAACATTGAGGTCTGCTTTTCCAACATATTCATTTTTACTTCTGCTCACCATACCTTCGCATTACTGAATATATCCGTCAACAGTTTCATTTTCATCAATTTCAGGATCATATCTCTGAAAAACGAGCACGTGTTATCACAGAAGAAGAGGGTCGTCAACTGGCTGCCCAAATGAAGAGATGCTCGTATTTTGAAACATCAAGCACGTATGGAACAAATGTTGAGAGGGTATTCAAAGAAGGTGATTAATTTAAAAATTTAAAAATCTGTACAATTGCTATATCCTAGACAGAACAGAAGTTAGTGAGGGATACATTTCTTTACATATATACCATTTGCTCTTCGACTCTCTAAAATAAAGTCATGCATTCCCAATATGTGTTCTCTCAAGGGCATAACAGAGATACATTGGCAAATCGGAATTAGCCAGATCCATTCACAAGAATGGCTCTATCAGTTTTCCATCTAATTAACTGTGACCATTATTTTTCATTTACCATCCTTGTTATCTCCCAATTCATCTATAAGTTATTATACTTTTATTTATTGTGTGCGACCCAGTGGGTCATGAACAGAGGCTCTCTACCAATGTCTTCCATACCACGTCACAATGCTGTCAGATATATATTACGGTGGTACTTCAGTGTTGATGAAGATTGCGCCATTAGATTTACTACACGTGCCAAGTCACGTAATAATGGTTTATAACCACGGGGCTTCTAGTATTACGTAAGGCTAGAGTACAATAGAAAATGTGTTCATACTCGGCATCGAAAGACAAATTAGAATGATCAAAGAGGCTTCAAGTAATTTTTTCGCTCAAGTGGTATTTAGTTTTGAGAACAGATGTTCCATAGACGCAATAGCTTTTTAACCCTCATTTTCCCTCTCCGTCGGCAACACTTATATAAAAACGACGAATCTTGGCTCCGAGGAAAACTATTAGAGAGTGTTTTGTGTGTGGTTAGTTGTGTTGAATTTTTGAGTATTATAGAACACGAGATGCAAACACGCATTGCGCGAGCACTCGTCGTTGACGAAATCGACAACAGCAAACAGTGTCGCGATTTCTGTCAATCTGAGCCAAGTTCAAATTTGGTGTAAATTTATTCGGAGTTTCCTACTTGCTTTATGAGTCTCCGTTATTGTTCTTTCGAACGCCTGATTTGATTTTAGTACTGGACTTTCCTTATGAAATTCCATTTTAATTGTTCAAAGTTAATAAGAAATTTGTGTTTTGTATGAAATTATTATCTAGTCAAGTGTTCTGGTCTTGTTGGGATGGGCGGTGCGTGTGAGTGTCATGAAATCGTCACAAAGCGCATCTGCTCCACCCGAATTTGACCTGCTTCTGACCATGCCGCAGCACTCGGCCATAGAAAAGAGTAGAATTAAATTAAGCTGTTGCGCTCTCACAGTTTTCGCTATCATTCCTACCACCCAATACAAGAAAAATGCAGAGAAGCGTGTCAATCTACCATAATTGTTGTTCGTGCGAATTCACGGCGCACGTTGCCCCCCCCCCCCACCCTACCTATTCATAACCAGCCACTTCTACTACACATCCTTTGCTTCATTCATCCGTATTTTCCCTTTCCGTCAAGTAGCCTGAGACCACCTCTGATCCTCGAGGGTGCTAGGTCCTTTGCTTCAGTCGTAACCGCCGAATCATACAATTTTAATTTGATCATAAATACCAGAGAATTTTTCGTGACATTGATGTGCTTCTTTCCGTTTGTGAGCTTCAAATATAATAATTTATTAAGCGCAGATTTCAAAAAATATGTTTATTCCTTAATTTCGCACATTTCATCGAAATTTCTCCTCAAGTATCTGAAAAAAATACGTTATGAGTTTAGCGGCATATAACAATATGATCATTTTCAGCTTGCTGCAAAATTATCCAGTGTCGAGTGAGATCGCACGTGGGCAACGCCACTTCTCAAGCTAGGACACCGACGCCTACTCATTCAGATACTGGACGGAAAGACTATCAAGATATAAGATACGTTTCTTCAAATTCGTTTGCAATGCCGTCCAATATGCGTCCGTCATTCCCCACAAACTCAAATCGTCGAAATACCGTTCATCATCGAGAACAACCACCATCTACAAGGACTACAAGTGAACGCTCAATGTCAGCAATGTTGGGCGCTCCCTATGGTAGCAGGATGACGGCCGGTGTTTCCCCTTCGGCTAGTCAAAAATCAGTTCACTCTATTGCGAATGGGTGCTATTCGAGATCCTCCGCAGCTCTTTTGGATTCCGATACACCAGTGGCCAATTCTTACTTGATCGACTCTATGTCTTCGACAGGAACACCCCTAAATCATCAAAGCGGCTCGAATCAAGTGTCAGCATCTACATCACATCTCCCAACTCCTTCTTCAACTCCAAACACACAAAGAAAAAACAGGCGCATTTCCAATATATTTGTAAGTATGACTTAAAAACAAATCCTTAAAAGCAAAAATACCTTTTATTTGTGATGCTCAAACCGCCCATTACTACCGAAAATAGATACATATATAAAAATCCTTTCAATTCTTTCTCTGTTCCTATTCAAGTATTTATGCGAGATGCTGGATAATCTTATCCTGCATTTAAGCACCCACTGAAGGTATGTTAGTTCAATTTGCTTTTTGTAGTGCGCAAAATTCTTCTTCCAATTATCAAGTTGTTGTATATCTCATTGTGAGCTGAGTTTTGCTGGAAATGTTATCTAAAAATATACAATGTTTTACCTGCACTAGCTTTATCTGCAAAAAGTAGTGACTTTTATTAAGATGCAAATTATAAATGCGGCCAGTAGGCATAATCTAATTTTATTAAAACAATTTGATTGCCTGCTTTACTATAACGAACAGCAGATTCCGTTCGTGTGCTAGATTGTTTACTTGTTTGTCAGAGAAACACGCGGATTTCATACATGACCGATTTTTTCCTATTGTCGATTTTCGGTTTTGAAATGTCGTCTCTGCTTTTATCAAAAACTGAGGCGCTACGTGTGAATAATATACGGTTTTAACCAATAATTAGAAATTGAGATAGTGGAATGCATGGATAAATAAATTAAACTCGTTATATTTCCATAAAAAGTTGAAACTTGCTCAAAATTATCTAAGCTAGAAACATTTTAACTTTTCAGTTGCAGTGAATGTGCTAACGAGCTTATAGGCAAAAAGATTGCGTTAGTAAATTAACATTAAAGAATGCGAAATTACGAATTTTAGGAAATATATATATATCTGAATAAGAAAAGTTCCAGCCCAAAGTGTCATGTGCTTAATTTTCGAATTGAAGAAAAACAGAAAGCGCGTAATGCAATAAAACATACTATCATTTCTGAAAGTATCTATTCACCATTCCATATTGTCACTGTTCAAAAAATGTTATTCAGAGGCAAAAAGATCACCAGGAGGAAAAGTCAAAGATGATCGAATCACTCAATCTTGGAATCGGCCGTGCCATACCCATCAAGCAAGGAAACCTGTATAAGAAAAGCTCGAAGTCGGCATTGAATCGGTTAGTTGTGGGGGTTGTATGCTCTAGAATAGAAAGGAATATCTAGAATAAGCAGTGATTGTTTTGGAATCAACTTATTTTATGGAAACCAAAGGAAAGAAATGTAACAATTTTAAGCGAAATCTAACCGTAGTTATGAATAGTTAACTTGTATAAAAACTATAATCTTTTCTTCCAAAATTTCTAATTTGAAAAATAAGCTTAAAATTCAGTCTTTATCTCTCAACGTACCTCATTTCTTTTAGTTCACCTTTAATTCTTTAGGTATTGAATTGAACGGAGACCTGATAAATTGAAACTGTGTCTTGAAAGCTATGTAGAAATGAATTATCCTTGTTCTTGTTCTGATAATAACTTTTTCAGTGAGTGGAAAAAGAAATACGTTTGTTTGTACAGCGACGGCCGTCTCACTTATCACACTAATTTGAAAGAGTATATGGACAAAACGGCTCAAGGAAAAGAAATGGATTTAAAATTGGCGACTATCCGAATAACTGGGAGACTCCATCCACTTCATTCGCATAGGGTTACTAACACTTCTGGTCCTGTTCCCGATGGAAGTGGAACTCCTACCCTAAAGAGCTACGAGTCAAGAAGAAGTGATGTTGGAGTAGGAGCGAATTCGGGGGATGGAACTTCTGGTGGTGGATCTGATGATGCTATCAAAGAAAATCAGAGGCAACAATTCTCTCCGCCTGCAATGCCGCAGACTGTAGCTGGAAAAAAGAAGCGAGAGTCGAGAAAAGCTGGAATCAATTCTAAGCATAACGAAGAAGAGGATGAATGTTTCGAAGTCATAAATAACTGTCTTATGAGATGGGAGTTTTGCGCTGGATCTCTTGAAGAAAGAGATGAATGGATTCAAGCGATCGGTGGTGAAATTGAAAAATCCTTGGGAAAGGAAGTGGCGAACGTGAAAACTAACAACCGTGCCGTTGCTGGCCGCCCTGATATTGCTGCTCTTCGTTCGATACCCGGAAATGGGAGATGTGCGGATTGCGGAAACAGCGCTGCCGAATGGGCTTCGATCAATCTTGGAATTGTGATTTGTATTGAATGCTCAGGAATTCACAGAAATTTGGGGTCTCACATTTCCAAAGTGAGAGGATTGGAGCTTGATCAATGGCCGGTGGAATATTTAGCTGTTATGCAAGCGATAGGAAACGATAAAGCGAATGAGATGTGGGAAAACAGATTGATGAGTGAAAAGAAGCCAACTCAAGAAAGTTCACGTGAAGAGAAAGAACGGTTTATCGATAAGAAATACGTTCAGAAAGTTTTTCTGAAGCCGACGCCCACTGGAGAACCAATTACATCTCAGCTCATTTCTGCCGTCTTAGCTCGCGATGTGACGGCATTAAATGTACTTCTTGCGAACGGTATGACGGTCGAAGAAATTAACACTACTACTAAAGACGGGCGAACGGTTCTCCATTTGGCTGCTAGTATTGGGAGCGTTGAATTGGCTCAGCTATTGATCTGGGTTTGTCATAGTGTAAACAATGTATGCACACGTAAAATATTTTAAATTTATAGAATAACGCTGACCCTCGGATACTTGACAACAATGGTAGATCATGCTTATTTTATGCTCGTTCAAATGGGTTCCGAGAAGTTTTCGACATGCTTGTAACAGCTGGACTTTCTCCTGATTATGGGCTCCCTCAAGAAAATAGCGATTATTCACAAATGCCCGAGGTGAGGACGAAAATACTTTCCAAACTGTTTGTAATCAAAAACTGTTCAGTTTTCCGCGATGGGATCAACTTCAAATCGCGACTACTCCATTTCTGGAGACGAAACCTATGGTTCCCGCCGCATTTCCGTGGCACCACCACAGGTGCCAGCTCGTCGATATCTCCCACTACAACCGGAGCTCGATGAAACAAGTGTCATATAATGGCATCTCATTGTCAGTCATGAAGTCAGAGTAATACCTCTGCCCATATCTTTTTCATGTGTTTTCTAGTCGATTCCTTGCTTAGTTCACTTCTATTTTTATCAGATCTCTTTTTCGAGTGTTGCCTTATCCTGCCTTATCGTCTCACTTCTATCTTTCCATATAATTAAAAGTTTTTTAATCAGTTAAGTTGTCGTTCCTGCATCCTAATTTTATCGGTCTGACAATTTTTGCTTTTGTTATCAATTTAATATGTAGGAAATATGCTCGTTTCGTTTTTGTGTACAGTTGATTATCATGAACATTTCACTACGTTTCAATTAAAAAATTGTTTTATCCTCAAATGACATTCATGATTGTGCTATGCTTTTCTGAAAATGGTAAGTATATAAGGCCCTAGAGTGTTTCTCGATATTTTCGCGCCTCTGCCTGTTGTTAAATACCGTGCGGCACTGGGCGTGCATTGCTGTGAAACAATTATAAGGAATCACGTTAACGATTTCTCATTGCGTTCCGTTATTCTTAAAAAGAAAGGAAAAATGTTTCACCGGTTGTGAAACGCCCGGTTCCGATTGTTCGGTTTTTTGTCTTACACCAATTCTGCTATAATGACCTTTATTATGACACTATAGCAACTTAAAAGGAACGATACGGCATGCTACAAAAAGTATCCGGCAGGGGCTATATATTTAACAAGTCGGTTATTATTACTAGAGAGAACAACCATCAAGGGGCGACGCACAGTCTGGTAAGATACGCATGAGGCGAGTTGAATTCACTTGAGAGCAATAAATAGTACAACTGGCTAGTAGGGGATAGGATAAAATAAGTTCAAGATCTGCGAGGTGCTTAGATAATGTGGTAGGCGGGTAATGTACAAAAAGTGGTTTAGTCATCGAAAACCGACCGCTTCTGGAAATTCGTACGGTTGATGAACTGTGACGTGATGTCCATAAGTGGCGTTGGCATTGCCCACAATGGCATTGGTTCGTTCGTCATCGTCATCGGAACTGAGAGCTTCTGAAGAGATTCGATTATCTTCTTTCCCGACGAGAAACGCTCAAGACGACCGGCGTGGCGGTTGACACGATTCTTGATTCTGTCGAACCACTTGGCATACAGACGCATTTCCGACGACTTCATTTTACGTTCTCTGAAACAAAACAGGTCATTGTTGGGAAGAAAACGGCGTTATATGTACTCTTTTCCAAGAAGAGCAGAGATGCAAATAGAGATCATTTGTTGAATGACGTAGTTTCCGTACTGATGAAACAAAAGGATGTCTAAAGCATCACGATTCGTTTCTTGATCTTTGACATAGCCATCGAATATCTCGTCCATCATTTCAGAGAGCAAGTGTGGGGGAGCAAAAAGGAACGCTCCCTCGACGACGTGCGATGCATACTTGTCTTGAGACATGGACAGAATGTTACGAAGCAGGCACTTCTCAATTATAGTGTCTCTATACATTTCCATCACTCCAGAAGACTTGATGACATATTGTACGACGTAATTGGCGAACTCGTTGGAAGAAAGACGGAAGCAGTTCCGCGCCACTGAAGTCATTAAACCATGCAAAAGCTGCAAGCGTGTGTTGAAGCAGGGAAGCTGAAATTTCAGTAGGAAACCAGAATCTATTAGAAATGCTTACCTTCGGGTTGTCAGATAGCTTGTCTATGGTCTGCTGAACAAGGCGACAGCCGTACTTGTCTTGGCAAACTGTCATTAAATTGTCGTCTCGGCAGAGAAACTTGACGAAGAAGCTCCACGCGTTGATTGGCAAAATCTTTACAATTTTCTGCAGGACGTGAATAGCGCATTGATCCGTGCACAGTGGAAGGAAATTGAGGCAGCTGATATTATGAACGAGCTTCATTGCAATTGACTCTTCGAATTTCTGAAATCGGAACGCATTATGGAGAAAAAACCCCGATCGTCTAACCTGAATTGATAGCTGGATCACACGGCATGCGAACTTGTCGAGGCACATTTCGATTAGACCGTTTTCACTCATCGTGTTCACAAGACGCTCCTGCTCTTCTACTGAAGCATGCTCCACAAACTTCTGAATTATGAAGTTTCCTGCAGCACTACGACAGAGACTTGTGAAAACTGCGCTTTGTTCCGTGAGTTTGTCAAACAACAAACGATGCATCTCGTCTTCTTGCTCTGATGGGAAATGACGCTCTAAGAACTTGACGCCAGTGCGGTCCATCGCAAAATCGAGAAGTGCTCCGTTGCGGATCACTTCTTGAAGCGTCAGATCGTCACGAATGTTTCCACTGGAGTCGACGGCCCACGCAGGCAAAAGGCGAGTGGAACGAACATTGCTTTGAAAATTTCCAACAAATGATGAATTGTTGGCCGTAAAGTCAGTAAATGACTGGTGGCCAACAGAAAAGTCCGCGAAACTTAAATCAGCTGGTGTTACGTTCAACATTTCCTTTGGTGCGGATCGGGTGGCGGCTGTCAGGCGGCATGTATCGTTGGACTTGACAAATGGATGAGGTGAGTACAGAGCATTATGGTTTCCAGTTCCCGTGAAGTCGAACAGTGGCAGATTTGACAAAAAGGCGCCTGAAAAAGTGATTATTTCTGAGTTTGGTTTATGTTTACGATAGGCACCTCCATCGAAAGATCTGCTGAAGATGCTGAGATCAGCAGTTTGATGATCACTAATAGACGACGAATCAGACGTTTTAGTATTACTTCTTCCCGATTTATCACTCATATTAGAACAGAATGAGGGAGTACAGGTTAGTATCTGAAAAAAAACAGTTACACGGATGCAAAAACGCCGCAAAAATGAAAAGTAGGAACGTTTAATTGAAAGCAACTCACTCAATTTTCTTCGAAATTGTTCCCGCCATCGAGAAAATTGTGATCAAAAATGGTAGATCAGCGTTACAGAAAATATTTATATATTTGACATACCTCACTTCACAATCATCTCCATTCTATTTACGGCATTGGTGAAGTTTTTGTTTTTTGCATCTTTCAAACGATATCTGTAAATAATTGAGACTTGCCTCGTGACCGGACTCTCGATAACTCCAAGGCAAGATGATCTGTGCGGGAAATCAACCTCGAAAATTAATTTCCCCGTAGTTTTCCATCGAAGATTACTTCTCGGTTTTTTCGCTCCCAATTTTTTCCGGAATGCATGTGGGATGATCGACGACAAAATTCGTTTCGGAATCTGCAGATGAGAAAGTGATAGAGGATTCAGTTTTATTTCAAACAGAAAGACATATTGGAAGAATCTCCAAAAAATCGTTATTAAATACGTAAGTGCTCAGGTATAGATGTCTGCTTGTTGTTCCTAGAACAGATTATTTTTCAGTTTCTTCAAGAATATTTGGTTTTTGTGGAAGCGCTACCAGAAGACGTTATTAACAGAATTGAAAAAAGAATATTTAAGAAACAAATTGCATATCAGAAATTCAGTTGACGCAGCGCAAGCGCCTTTGCTGCGCAAGATGCCGTTGTTGTGCATTTGTTTGTAATACATCCTCAAAATCGACGAAAAATTTGAGTTGTTTTCCCGGAATGAATAGAATCATCGGCACAATTCTTTTCGGAAATTGCAGATGAGCAAGTGGTTTAGAAGAAACCACGGAAAATCGTTATTAAATATTATCGCCGTAAAAAAGTTCCGACATTTTTTCGAGCCCGCGAAAATCGGGATTTGAATTTAGACGCTCCGCCTATTTCATCATCAGAGCGCATTTGCTATGCGCGATATATTTTTTGAATTTTTATTTTTTCTTCTGAATTTTCAGAATCAAACTGGATTAAAAGAACTAAATTGTATTAATCGTAAATTTTTTTACACGTTTCTTCGAATGTTTAAATACCGTAAAAACTCAAATAGTGTTGCATGCAATACCAATGTTCAAGCTTGTCTCTGTGGGGCAATACTATTAGGGGCGCAAATCAATAAGGGGTGCAATACTATTGTTCAAAAACTATTTTTCTCGTTGTTTTTTCCTGTCGACTTCTCAAAACAATAAGAATTTATTACGATTTTCAAAAAATTTTCAGTCAAAAATGGTAAGATTTTTAGTAAGAAAACGGCAAGAGTTCCAATCAAAAAACAACAAAATTTTGAATAAAAACAACACAATTTTGAACAAAAAATCGAAGCAAAAGCAAACAAAAGTTATGAAATAATACGAATGGAAGTGTCCAATTCATCATAATCTTCACTTTCTTCGTTTTCTTCGCCATGTAAGTTAACGTCAACTGAACCTAAAGACAATGACTGGACAGCTTCTTCCCTTTTTCATTTCATCAGTTCTAATCCCTCTGGTATTATGCCTTCGTCTTTGAAAAAATGAATCTTGAAATTTTCGGATCCGTCCATAGCATTCTTCAACCCACATCCGGTGAAAAATTTTTTGATCAAAGATTCTGATAGCTGTTTCGAAGCGTCCAAAATTGTAAATAAATTTCCATTGGAGGAGGACGTATGTTTCCTGAGTTTGACTTGACTCCGTGAATCATCCAACTCTCATTTGATTCACAAATTTTACTGTTAAACGGACTGTTCCAATACACATCTGGTGCCTATGATTGAAATCCTGTTGGAATGCTAGAAATTCAACGTCTTCTACTTGAATGTAGTGGTCCCTCCAGGAATCACAGCAATATCAACACTTTCATCATTTTCTTGGTATCCGTGTTAATGTGGCAACGATATAAACGATATGAATCCCAGACTAACAGTCTCTTTCCAAACAAAGTGGTTCGATGATAGATTTAAGGAGATGCTCTGTGGTCTCATCATTGAAAAATATTCTCTCTGACCATGACAGCTCCATCGAGGAACCAAATTTTTAAATAATCGATGCTATAGGAAATTTTTTCAAAACAAACGGACGACACTTGAATCCGTCCGAGCGAGCAGTAAGCATGACAGAGATATGAAGCTTGCCATGTCCAGTTGTATGTAGTTACGGAGACCACCTGAACTCCTTCTTAATTCATATTTTTTGTTGAACGACCTACCTGATTTGCTCCGAATTCATCAATAGTCAAACTATTTGAGAAATCCAAATAATCCGCCGTTTTATTACAGGAATAAACGTATTTATAGATATTTTGGAGCATCAGTTTTTCAACATAAAGTCAAAAATCAACAATTTGCTCGACGTATTCATTTGGAGATCAAATATGTAATCGAGAAAAACATTTAAAAATAGAAGATCAAACAAAAAGAAAAAAAACAATTAAAAAAGATGAAATAAGGAAAAAATAAAAAATCTGTCGCGGCGCCGATTCCGTCATCACGAAGGGGCACGATAATTAGGGAGGCAATACTGTTAGGGGCGCAAATCAATTAGGGGGTGCAAATCTATTAGAGGCTTTACGGTATATCAATTTGCGTAATTTATTTTTTTTTCGTTTCTTCTGATAAAAATATATCGCGCATAGCAAATGCGCTCTGATGATGAAATGGGCGGAGCCTCTAAATTCAAATCCCGATTTTTGCGGGCTCGAAAGAATGTCGGAACTTTTTTACGGCGATAATATTTACGTATTATCCAAGGCTGGGAAAAAAAAATAGCCGGCGTCGCGGCGGAGCCGAAAAAAGCCGTCGCCGCCGACGGCGGCTTTCGCCGGCGTTTTTTATCGCGGTGTACGGTAAGCAGAGAAACTGTGTAGTCTGCATTTGAGCGTAAACCTTTTTTTTTCGCCGCTATCTTAGTTGGGGAGTCAATGGTTTTTGGTCATTTTTAGAGATTTTTGCAATTTTTTTTCTGAAAATGTTTATTGTTATTGTTAAAATATTTGTAAGTTGTTTTTTTTTTTCAAATTTCAGATTTATAAAGATTTATGTAAAATCATTACTCCTTTCAGAGAGTGTAATAAGCACTTTCAGGTAGATTTATTTTTAGATTTGGAAAATTATGGATTTTCAGAGTAATGCAGTTACTGTTCACCATGTCATTCCACTATATCTGTCAATTCTTGATGAATTCGATGAGCTCGGGCTTCTGGCTTCAGTATATTCTGACACTACATGTGGTATAAAATGTTTTTATGTTTTCAGAACAATATGCTAGTTATTCTTGAATTTGGAAAAATTGCTATGCGAAAACAAATCGAAAACCTTTCTGCAATACACTTCGTTTCTGTTTACCTATCACCAACTACTAAGAATCTAATGAACCTTCAGCTGAAATTCGATCAGCATCAAGTATTTCACTGACGCTTCGTAATTTAAAAAATTTTTCATGTTTACGGATTGAATTAAATGTGTTGGAAATCGTTGGAAGCGAAATAGAAAAACTAGCCTCAATTTCAGTCAAAGATCGTTTACCTGGTTTACAGCAGTCAACCCCAAAACGCTCGGCATCGTTTGTAGAAAGAAGCTTACAACCTACAGTTTTTCCATCTTTTTCCACTTTACAAAATGAATGTAGTTTTTATGAAAGAGACTCGCGCCAGTGTGAACCTCTTCTATATTTGCCCCTTGTGAAAACTGTTTATCCCAAACTAGCAAGTATTGCTTGGAAATTATTTGGAGTGTCCACCACTGAGGCGGATGTCGAGAGATCATTTTCTGTTTTAAAAAATGTTTATTCTTCGAACAGACTCGTTGAGCCCGAAATTTCTTGAAATTTTAATGATAATGAAAGAATGCCCTGAAGACCAAAATGTGGTAACAAATCACATTTAGATTTGTTTTGTTCAATATTTTCATTTGGTTTAGTTTTCCTGCGGTTAGACAAGACTATCATTCATTAATTTGCCTCCCTTCTTTTTTCCATTTTTTTATTTGTTAAAATTCTCAAATATAAAAGGAAATTTTTTTGCATCTAATTTTCAAGAAAATGACTGTCGGATTAAGAGACCTTCCAACTATTCGGAATATTACTCATTTTGATGAATAAAAAATGCCAGCCGAAAAAGGCCGGCGACGGCTGCCAGCCGTTTTTCGCCGGCTTTTTTCGGCTGCCCGCGAGAACGGATAAACGGCGGCGATCGCCGGCGAATTCCCAGCCTTGGTATTATCTATCTGCGAGTACGTGATTTTTCGTTTAAAGGCGCTGTTTGGGTCTCGTTAGGGGATAACGCGTTTTAACGCGCCAATTTAAAAATTGTAAAAAAGCGGACACATTGCGTTTGTGATTTCTTTTCGAAAATTGAAGCGAATATTGGTGTTAATTAAAAAAACATGATTTTCGAAGCAAAATATAGAAAAAATTCCATTATTCGCTTCAATTTTCGAAAAGAAAACACAAACGCAGGGTGTGCGCTTTCTTACAATTTTTAAATTAGCGCGTTAAAACGCGCTATTCCCTAACGAGACCCAAAAAGCGCCTTTAAACGAAAAATCACGTACTCGTGGATAGAAAATAAGTGCTCAGGTATAGATGTCTGTTTGCTTCTCCTAGAACATATTATTTTTCGGTCTCGTCAAGAATAATTGGATTTTTTGGACATCTTAATTGATATCTGCAACAGAAGTGAATAAAATGTTTTAAAACTAAAATAGAAATCGAAGAAAAGTTACGGAATCTGCCACTAGATCTATAGTTTCAAACTCGGATCAGTAGATGAGAGAAGCCAGCGGAGTGTTGCCAAAAATACGCTTACCGTCGTTGATTTTTTCAAATTTCGCTTTTAAATTTATAACAGTTCAGCTAAGCATTTTAAATGTTTAACATGAAGTTTGTTCTGTTTTTTTAGAATCCTGAAACCAAAATCTGCCAATAACACAGCATGACAGCGAAAAATTCCGGAATAATATCGATCAACTTTCGGCAGACAATAAAAAAATATATTTTGTAATCGGAACGAGCCAATTAAAGGAACCATGTTTGTTTATTTAGATAGTTCTCAGATTTCTATTTTGTCTAATTAAACACGTAATTTCCGAAATTTCAGAACAGAGTTCTCCCTTTCTCCCTCCCTGAATTTTCAGATTAGGAATTTCCTTTTCTTCGGATATTTTTCGTAACAAATAAAGGTTTATCTTGTTTTATTTTCCAAATATTATAACGCAGAAAATTGAAAAAATGTTGGCTTGCCAGGGAAAGGAAATGTAGAAACTTTCAAGTTTAAAGTTTAAAATAATTTTTAAAAAACCGCTTGCAATTTATTTGCGTCAAAGCGTTTGCTGACGGGTTTTGCACTATCTACTAATTATTAACCGAATAGTTCCGTCTGTGTTTCCGTCTGTCTATCCAGGGCGTGCTTTGAATAACTCGGTATAAGTATGGAATCACCCCCCACTACAGTATCACCCCCCAAAGTGGGGAAAGGCCCCCCAAGGAACTCCCCACCCGATTGCTCTGCATTTCAATCGCGAAAATGGTACTTTTGTTTTTTTTTAGTTGTGGAGTTTACTATGTCCCCCCACAGACTTAATGGGGGCCAATAGTGAACTGAGCCACCCCTCCCCCATAAGTTCAGATGCAGAGGGGGGGGGTAGATTTCCTACCCTACATGTGGGGGGAAATATCATACGGGCATGGGGGGTGAAAGTAAACTTTAACCGAATAACTCAAAAAAACATGGGCCTCTTATTTTGATAAGCGGGATGGAATCATGGCCACTCGAACGCTTCGCAACCACATCTTTAGGAGGTCGCAGGCAGAGAAGGGTGGAATTGCGGATTCCGCCGTTTTCTTTTCATTCCGTGAAAATTTTGTTTCCGTTTTCCGTTTTCCGGATTCCGAGTTCCCGAAATCCAATTCCGCCCTACTCTGGTCGCAGGGTACTTGGGACACTGCAAAACTATACACACAAAATCTACAAAACTGTCTTAACGATGAAAACAGTCAAAATGTTGCTGATATATTAATTGGGGTGTCCATATATGTCATGTAAAAGAAAAGCTTCATAAGTGCAAAACTGCAACTTCGATAGTCATCGTCTTCCAAAGTTTCTGGAACTGGAAAATGTTCTAGAACAGCGGCGTAACCTCGAACTTTTAACTGGTAATAAATAAACAGATACATTTATTTTTCTAGCAAACCTTTAGTCTCTTCATACCAGCTTGCCGGTTTCCCCCTTCCAGATCATTGATAACACTACAGGGTGCGGCAAAAGTACTGCAGCCCAACTGGTGCAATTTAAAAAAATGTTTTCCTCTGTTTTTCATTTGCCGATTTGCAAAGTTTCATGTTTCTATCTCAGTTTTTATAATAATGACTGCTCCTTCTATGCATCAATCTGCAATTATACCTCTGCAAAAGCAAAGCAAAACAACTGGTGAGATCCGTTCAGCTCCCCGAATTGACGAAGTTTCTGTCTGGCGGACCGTCAAACGTTTAAGGATGACTGGGGATGATACTGATGGCTAGAAGATCTCATTCTCAAGATCTCATTGGCATAACTAGGATTGTCTTTTGTTCTTCAGTGGCTTTCTTCACCGCAATCTTTTTTTTCAATAAATTTTATAATGATTCTATAAATTATTCTTTCTGTAGATCTCTAACGATAAATTAATGTCTCGTTTTAAGAACTTGATTGCAACGAACGCCGATTGCTTTTTCAGAACCATTTTCAACGAAATTAATTATTTCACCTGGAAATTGCGACATTCGGAAAGTCTTTCGAGGTAGAGGGAGCATGCAAAACCAAGAGACGCAGAAAACTTCTGTGGCCGCGGACTAGCGCTGCGAGTGCACTATCTATGTTTGTGTTCCAGGAAAACAATGTTCTGCCCGGGGGTCTTCATTTTTTATTGCCCCGTTCTTTTTTTCCAAATTTTGAATGAACTTGCAGTCTATATCATTTATATATTGATTTTTTTCAAATTTATTCAAAATGTCTACAGAATCAAATAGTTTCAAATCAAAAAGGACATTAATATTTTTTAGGATTCGAATTGGTAGATTTCAATAAATGTTGAATAACTCATCTTCTAAAAGTTTATTGTTAGAATTCCGTTATTAAAAAACACAGTTAACGTCGTCGTTTAAAAAAAGGTACAAATGACAAGTAAACGTCTTTTTATTGATGCTATGCTGGTCTTTGATGTATGAAATAGCTATCAAAACATGTTAAACATGCCGACTTGAATATAGGTTATTTCGATTAAAAAAAACACTGCATAGAAAGCGATAGCAGCATTTTTACTGTGGAAATCGAGGATATAAAAAAATATTATTTTTTTACGTTGTGCTCTACCACATATAGGGGGCAGGGGAATACCAGGAAATAAAGCATGCATGCCTATGCTTTATGCAGTTCATTTAGAGATCTCATTTATCATTCTATTGAACTTAAAATTGTTAGGCCGGTGTTTAGAACGCAAATCTTCATTTGTGACACTTTCGTTGTTTTGGTTCCTCCGATTATATTTGAATTCAAGTTGGCCTGAGTTAATTACTTATTTACAGTTGTTAATTGTAGCTGCTCACCCATTTTCTGAAACGTCTCTGTAAGAATTGGCATCTCAACCGGCTCCACTGCATAGTTCAAACCAGTTGTGCGTTTTGCGTATAGATTTATTTCGTTAAATATGTAATCGTCGGAAAGGTCTTCTGGCACTCCTCTCTTATTTCTAATCGAATCATCCGGCGTGTTAGTATTTTTTTCGTCTATTTGTTGAGCTTAAATATATTAGTCTTAAAGCCCGCTGGAAAGCTGGAAACTCCTTACGCTTATTTACAAGTTCTCCTCGCTGTAGAGCTTCAATTAGATTGTCTAGGTCAAGATCTCCATCGCCTTGCGCTTCCCGCATAGCTCTTTCTTTTCGTAGTCTTTCTTTCAGCCGTTTAATCTGCCAATGGATTTGGTGAGAGAATGTACAAATCACATGGAGCGACAAACCTGCTCAGCTCGTCGGCGTCTGCTTTCTTTATCTATTTCTTCTTCGCGCTTTCCATCTGCCCATTTATTGAAGCTGAATGTGTTGAAAACATTAGCGCCATCTCCCATTATATTGTAGCTTGTAGAATAGAGTAGACCGAGTAGTTTTGTTTTCACGTGCTTCAGTGAAGCAGAAGAAATAATGACAAAACGAAAAAAACCTCACTTATGCATATTTTATCAAAATCCAACGCTACTTTTCATAATTTATGATATTTCCTAGGAAACATGGTTGGGTGTTTCGTACACCCTATTCAATTCTCACCACACACCTCATTTTTAAGGATGTTTGGTCGAGAGTTTCTCCGGCAACCATCGTTCACTTCAACAAACATAAACAGGGAGGGGGGACCAGCTCATAAAAATGTAGGGATGCGAGAGAAGCTATAATGTTCGGGACTGCCTGTAAAGTTTTTCGTAATTTATTAAATTTACAGGGAACCGATCGACCAAATGCGAGCTATAGAATATTAAATTTTGTTGAATTGTTGTTTTTTCCCGGATTCAACACTAAGGCTTCCACTAAAACGAAAGCAAAAAGTCGTCTTTTGTCTCGTCTTTGTTCGTCTTTCAGTTCGTCTTGCATTCGTCTTTCGCAATAAAAAAGTTGTGTACTGTGTGTACAACTTTCTATCTCTACGTCAGACGAATTAAAGACGAAGGCGAGACAAGAGGTCTTATTTCGTCTTTCGTGGAAGTTTTAATCAACACAATAGCGTTTGGCGGGAAACTCGAATACGAATTTTTCGGCCTGCTGAAAGCCGTTGTTTGCTGAGGCGGTAATTCGTTGCATGGTTTCCTGAAACTGATCGGAACCGCCGGATTTTGCGCATTTTCCCTTTATTTGAAAATTGAGTTTCGCGTAATTTTTCTGTTATAACTCGTTTGGTGTAAAAAAAAGAGCAGCAAAATGATTAGTTGCACGCCACTCCGCGAAAATCCATGTTCATATGTACATTTTTATGATACGGGTTCTTTTCTCAAAAACGATAACATTATTGAATTTGTCATGATCCTAAAGGTTCTTTAAATTTATGTCCCTCTCCTCCTTTTCCGTGAGTTTATTTCTTTTTCCGGCTTGTTTTCTTTCTATTGCAGTGTCCAGGTGACGTAGTAAAACAAAAAACTGGCCGACGGTCACAGTTTTCTTCCATTCGTGAATAGAGAGAGACAGGAAGAATTCATTTTTTCCGTGCATTAAGCTAACTCGAATGTTAAAGCAGTTTATGATAATCCATTTCACTTTTTTCCACGAAACAATATTCAGTTAAAACAACGAATTGAAAACGGTTGAAGCGGTGGAAATGTGGTACCTTTGCTCTTCCGTTACATTATTCCGTTAAAAGATATATATTATAGGTTCCCAAAAGTGGGAACTCCGCGTGAAATGTGATCTACAAAAACAAAGAAAAAATGAGTAAAAATTACAATAGTTCTCTTTATTTTCCATATAAAAAACCGAATAATAGAAGTGGAGACACCATCGTTTTATAATAGAGCATATTTGAATGACAATTTCTTCCGACTGTTTGGTGTCTTCATAATAGAAAAAGATTATAACATCGGAAATGTTACTCTTCATCCTGACCATTCATAGGACAGTGACTTTCTGGACGATTTTTTTAATACGCTATTTTAGAAAATTCATTTTGTGGCTGCCGCCAAAATCTATTACCCTATCGTGAATTTGTATTAAAACCGCATGCGTCAGGAATAAAATCATACATTCAAATTCCCCGAAAAATTTTCAGCGCCACTGAATTTCCGTCTTCTAACATTCATCGCTTTCTACTACCTTGTGCGTCACGTCCAGTACATCGAACCCGCCGACAAATCAATAGTGGCTCAGCTGTCTTCTGCGGATTGTGCTTGTGAGAGGGCCGCGGCGCTCTGCTTCTCTGCGCGTCAGCTGTTTCTTTTTCTTTCTCTCATTTTAAGAGCGTTCCTTTCTGAGAGGTTTCATAATCTGTTATTACAACGAACGTGTATTTCTTAATTTGTTGTATGTTTTGCAAAAAAACTTTGAGTAGTTCCGATCAATATGTCAACACATCACGGTGCTGATGTCTCTGCGCCTCGTTTTTCTAAAGTTCCACTTATAATAACACAACTTTTGTTTGACATACTCTGTTCCAATTTTTTATTTTATTATTTTTTGTTATTATTTATATGATATTGGATTATCTATTAGCGCTGCCTGTCATTGTTATGATATAATCGTTTTTCTTTTTATTACAACTGTTAATACTCTCCATTTTACGAAACTGTTTTCAGAGTTTCCTCATTATTATGTCAGCCGTCGAAGAATCCACTGACGATTCTCTATACCCTATTGCCGTCCTTATTGATGAGCTTCGCAATGAAGACGTTACATTGCGCCTTAACAGCATCCGGAAGCTTTCCACGATTGCTTTGGCTCTCGGAGTCGAGCGAACTCGCAACGAACTCATTCAGTTTTTGACTGATACTATTTATGACGAGGACGAGGTGCTTTTGGTCCTTGCTGAGCAACTCGGAAATTTCACTCCTTTAGTGAGTTTAAACGATTCAATGTAATTCAATTTTATCTACTGTTCATTCCTTGCAGGTTGGTGGTCCTGATCACGTTCATTGCCTCCTCCTGCCACTTGAAAACTTGGCCACTGTAGAAGAAACCGTTGTTCGTGATAAAGCTGTCGAAAGCCTTCGAAAAATCGCTGACAAGCACAGCTCGGCGTCCCTGGAGGAACATTTCGTTCCAATGCTTAGACGTCTTGCTACTGGAGATTGGTTCACTTCTCGCACTTCAGCATGCGGACTGTTTTCCGTCGTTTATCCACGTGTGAGCCCCGCTATCAAATCGGAACTTAAGAGGTGGTTCGAACATTTATGATTTAAAAATTCATAACATCATTACAGCATGTTCCGTACTCTTTGTCGCGATGATACTCCAATGGTTCGCCGTGCAGCTGCTGCCAAACTTGGAGAATTCGCTAAGGTCTTCGAAAAAACCGCAGTAATCGAGGGACTTCATTCCAGCCTAACTGATCTTCACGTTGATGAGCAAGATTCAGTTCGTCTGCTCACTGTTGAATCTGCAATTGCTTTTGGAACCCTCCTAGACAAAGCTAATAAAAAGAAATTGGTAGAACCAATCCTCATCGAGTTGTTTGATGATAAATCATGGAGAGTTCGCTACATGGTTGCCGAGAAGCTGATTGAGATTCAGAATGTTCTTGGAGAGGACATAGATGCCAATCATCTCGTTGCTTTGTACACTAATCTTCTCAAGGATCCTGAGGTAGAAATCAGATGTGCAGCCACTCAGCGTCTTCAGGAGTTTGCCATGAACTTGCCAGAGGAAAAGAGACAAAACATTATATGCACTCAGCTTCTTGCCGTTGCAAAAGAGCTGGTCACTGATGGAAACCAACTTGTAAAATCTGAGCTCGCTGGAGTAATAATGGGTCTCGCTCCATTAATTGGAAAGGAGCAAACTGTGTCCGAGCTTGTTCCAATTTACATGCAGCTTCTCAACGATCAAACTCCGGAAGTTCGTCTCAACATAATTTCCAGTCTCGACAAAGTAAATGAGGTAATTGGGGCTGCTCAATTGTCCACTTCTTTACTGCCGGCTATCGTTGGGCTGGCCGAAGACGGAAAGTGGCGAGTTCGATTGGCTATTGTGCAGTTCATGCCCCTTCTTGCTTCTCAATTGGGACAAGAGTTCTTCGATGAGAAACTGTTGCCACTTTGCTTGAACTGGCTCACTGACCACGGTAACCACATATATTTTTTATTTCTTGATAAATTTTTTATTTGTTTTCAGTTTTTTCGATCCGTGAAGCCTCTACTCTCATAATGAAGGAATTAGCACTTAAGTTTGGAGGTCAATGGGCCAGCACAAATATTGTTCCCAAGATGCAGAAGCTGCAAAAGGATACTAACTATTTACAAAGAATGACATGTTTGTTCTGTTTGAATACTCTTAGTGAAGCTATGACCCAGGAGCAGATCTTAAAAGAAATTATGCCAATCGTGAAAGATGTGTGTTTTTTGTCAATTATTGTGTCACGTTTTGTTTTTGTTTATGTTTCAGCTTGTGGAAGATGATGTACCAAATGTCAGATTCAATGCTGCAAAGAGTTTGAAGCGGATCGGGAAAAACCTAACGGCCAAGTAAATCTGAAATTATGAATTTCTGTCTAATATTGTGTTTCAGCACGTTGACATCAGAAGTGAAGCCGCTGCTTGAAAAGCTTGGAAAGGACTCCGATTTCGATGTCCGATACTTTGCAGAGGAAGCCAGAAACGGTTTGTGGGCATCTGTTCTGTTTCCGTATCATTATTGTTTTAAATTTTCAGCACTCGGCTTGTAATGGATCATATCGGTAGTCAGATTGGAATCTCTCAACGTCTTCCCCTTCTCACTAATTTCTCTCCTTCATTTTTCTCGATACTTTCCTTCCTTCATTATTATATCCCGTGTTCGAGAACGCACTTATAATCAAAGAGGTGTGTCATACACGAGTTTTTCTCATTTGTGGAAGCTAGTGTAGCATCTATGACCCAGCTCCGTTTTGTAGACCTGACCGAAAAACTATAATTTATGCGACATCTCGACATTTTTCCACACAAGTCTTGTTTCCTTAATCCACACCGACATCCAAAAATTTTCCAATTGATTCGTCTATATTTAAATGTAAAATAAATTATCATTGTCTATTAGCCTCTAATCATAGCTAAACCGTTGATAGCTTGTGCTGTTGAAATCTCTAGAAATATTTCGATGTTCCCTTTTGGGAAGATACCAACAATAATAGATTTTCAGTGATTATGCGGAAAATATGACATTTTCTTTGTGTTTATTAGCAATTCTATCAATTCCCGGTGTTTCCCCAAATGCCGGCCTGCTTGACATTGCAGAGTACCGACGGGTTTCCTATGACGCCAATATTGGAGAAAATTATTTGTGGTTCGCCCCTGACTTAAATATTGGAGAGGTGACTTCCACTAATATAGATGATTTGGAAAGGCAAATTGTCGAGAAACTTCCTGACGAGTCCCTTCTCAATTACTTGTTCTTAACGAGCAAGGGAGGACAGAGATTTGCTTGTTCGCTGCCGGATGTAGAAAGCTTGAAGGTATACAACTGTTCTCTAAAAAACGCCTTTTACAAAGAGTGTGTTGTAAATATATATCTACATAATTTGTCTTTCTTTCGAATTCAAAATAATGAAACGTAACCAGATAAAAAATTGAGCAATTGAAATTATAAGTCGGTAGCAATTTTATTTATATCAGATACCCGATTCTCCGAAGAGTAGAAAGAATCCGAAAATGTATGAAGATGCTCTGGCTGCCAGCTTCTACGTCAACAGATGTATCTCTGTCCGTGGTAATCATTGGTGGTCTTACATTCTTTGCAGAGGTCAAACTGTTGAACAAGTGCATGGAGAACGTGCGTCGAAATATTATATTCTAATATTTAAAAAAAAGTTATTTTTCAGCGGGGCAAAATGGGTATGCAAGAAATATTCTTGGCTTATTCGATGGCAGCTTCATGATGCCTTCATATCAGGAATCGACAGAAGATCGACTACTATATATAGAAGAGTTTTATAAAAGTGGAACGTTCTGCGATTTAAAGGACTATCGAGAGCCAAGAACAACTACTGTTCGGGTGATAAACTGTGTTACTGAATGAGCTTTGAAAAACATTTTCAGTATGAGTGTGATTCCCAACTCAGTACTAACGAGGCGTACATTTCAACAGTAATCGAAGTAAGGCCATGTCAATATCTGATGACAGTTAAAGTCGGAGCATTGTGCCATTATCCCGAGTTTCTCCCAATTAGTCTAGCGAACACCAAAGGAATTAATTGTCAACCATACTTATCAAGAAAGGATGTACGAGAACTTCTTGAACGCCAACTTGAAGAGAAAAATAAAATTATGGATGCTCAGAAAAATATTGCATTTATAAAACTACAATTCCTTAGAACAGTTGACAGATACATTGCGATGACAAAGGCACAACGAAACCTTCACCTTCCTGATTATTTGAAAAAGATTAATTCTGAAATGGACTTTCGTGCAGCTCATTTTGACATGCTCGTTGCTAGCTTAGGTAAATTTGAAGATATTTATCCAAGTTTCGGTTTATGTGCTTGAGATAAATCCCGTCTTTAGAATTAGAAGGAAAGCCTATAACTGATGAGAAACGAGATTACATGTGGAAGCTGTTCATCGCCGCGGAAATTGGTGACTACGCGTTCTACTGTAGGATGTTAATAATTTTTTTAAATCTTGATTTAATTTTCAGCTGATTATGATACCATCGATGATGAAAATCGTGGACACTTGTGGTACTATTTCAACGATCCCACTTGGCCTAAAAATCAGTTTCCTAAAGATATTATGACGACGGCGGTAATTGTTTTCTATTTCAAAATTTTTTACAAATGTTTTTTTAAAGATTCAAAATGCCTACATTGAAGAGGCACAACAGAACCTCAACAAAGCATACATAAAGAATGATCGATTTTCGGAAGGGTGAGACATACACTTTGACAGGATGACTTCTTTTTTAACAGATTAACCGAATTCATAAAAACCGGTAAATTCGACCTTGGCACTAACGTGGTCATTTCTGCAATGGATTTTTACGAGGAAATGGTATATACTAAATTGAAGCATATGGAACACAGATATACTTGGCTTGAATGGCTATATTTCTTATTCGGAACAGAACGAGAAGATGACGATGCAGTCGAGGTGATTTTAAAGAAGATCATGATTACAGAAAACGAGAATAAAGGATTTCCGATGGGAGATGTATCGTAAGTTATTCGGTTTGAGCAAAACGTAGATTTTAAATATTGTTCAGAATGAAGATAATACCATTTTTACTTGAAGAAGTGTGGAAGGATATGATTGAGTTGAGCAGCAATGGTTCCGATAGTGAAATTTTAGATACTATGTCGCCAAAGTACAAACATATTTATTACGGAACACTTGATATTGCGAAAATATCATCGGAACAATCGAATAATAGGATAAAAGGGAGGAATTATAAGTATAATGTGTCGTTACCGAAGAATGGAGATGCTTTCGAAATAGAATTAACATATCAACACCTTCTTGCACCCCTTTATAAGCTTCTAAGCGTTAGTTTATGTTTCCTATAAAACTGAATTTCAAAAAAGATCAGATAACTCACTTCGTAGAACTTCAAGTATTTTCTAACCTGGAAGTCGAGCAATTTTCTGCGAAAACATTATTTAAAAAACAGCGCTTGAATATTTTTAAAAATGTTGCAGATTCGGTATTTTCAACTTCAAAATTCCAACCATTTTCATGTATCTCCTTCATATGTAGCATATATGGCTTCTATGGGTTCGATGGACATAAAATTTCACTTAAACCTTGCTTATGATATGGCGTATTTTGCGAGACTTCTATCCTTTGCTACAGTGGCTAAAATTAAAGAGTGAGTGAATAATGAAATCAGTTTTCAACTACTCGGCTGCTCAACTATTTTTTAAATAACGTTTTTTCAGCTTTGAAAAGTGGCGGGATCAAGGGAGAAACCAACATGTTACTGTAGAATATATCAAAAATGCTGTACCAAGCGGCGCGATTTCGCCCCTGACAGCGAACATTGTCGAAGTAACATTGACGAACAAAGAAACCAATTAATATTCTTGTTTGCAGTCTGCTTCCATGAATTTATTTGAGGACACTGAACCAGAGATTGTCACAGAAATCATGGAATATTTATGGAAAAAAAAGGTTGAAATATACAAAACCACCTACTGGGTGAAAGACTATAAGATGCGTAAGCAGTCTAGATCTGTACAAGGTCTCTTAAAAAATATTTTATCAATGGAAAACGACAAGGATGCTTTAGTTTCTATCGGCGGAATAGGCTTTAAAAAAGAAAAGAATTTCGAGGAAGACGCACTCAAAATGCTGTTGGAACTCACGTCAATTGAAAGTGTACACGGTAAAGAGTCACTCAATTCCTTTAACATTAAAAACGTGTATTGGGGATTAAGGCTTCCACGAAAGACGTAGACAGAAAGTTGTCTTCGTCTTTCAGTTCGTCTTGCATTCGTCTTACGCAATAAAAAGTTGTCAACACACTGCGTTAGACGAATTCAAGACGAAACGACCAATATTTCGCCCAAATGGAAGCATTGAAGTGGAAAATTGAATCTTCTCTAAGCCTAACCACGTTTAACTACATTTTAAAATACTATCAAAGCGTTTTCATACCATTGGACAAAACGAACTCCCAAAGAATGAGAAATTTAGTTGGTCGATTACCCATTTCACATTTCACCTTGTCTAGCTACTGCTATAATTTCAGCCGATTCACTCATGGGTTCATTCAAAGGCAGTATCTCTTCAAGTGAAGACGACTTTATGAATGTGGGCGATATGCAACGCATACTAGATTTGCTGGAAAAGGCTGGACTGAGTGATAAAAGTAGGATATTTTACTATAAACCAACCTTTATAGCTCCGTTTAGCGGAAATTCAAATCAAAATGTACGATGCCGACGGCAACGAGATCAAAGGTGCAGGTGCAGATGCAGTGGCTAAAAATATTTTTGATGTGGCAGAATCGGCGAACCGTTTCAAAAAAGCTGAAAAAGCGTACTCTACAATAATAGCAAAACCATCAGGCAAAAAAAAACACTCGAGTGATACATAATAATCTCGAAATTTGACCATTGTAGTTCTAGTCTTCAAACAAACTTTAAAAATGGGAATAATTACGGTTAATGTTCAGTTGTTCACACTTCGTCCACCATCATTTTGGTTTCATTCCTTTCAATACTTGTTTTATATGATAATAAAGCTTGGGCTTCATTAAAAACTATTTCCGCTTGTTATTCTTAGACCCTTGGTTCTCTACCACTCATTATCCCTTTTTCTCTCAAAGATTTATTGATTTCATTGTCCGTCTCACCCTGTTTAATCTTCAAAATATTCAGAAGTTGATGATTTGGGTTCTCATTACTGTTGCAGTCATGGCTCCCGCGGTTTTTGCTGAACCCACTGTCGTCATAGTTGGAGGTGGTCTTGCCGGTCTTTCTGCTTCTTTGCAGGTTGTTAATGAAGGTGGCCGCGTCATTCTAGTAGAAGGAGAAAGTAACACCGGCGGTAATTCAGCAAAGGTGAACTTCAATTATATTTAAAACTGCTTATGTCAACTGTTTTAACTTCTCAAGAAGCCAGACATGTGCGTTCTTGTTGTTAAATGTCCACTTGTTAACTGGTAGCGATTTTTTTTTTACTTCTGTAAATTCTGTAAATCTGTAGGCATCCAGTGGTATCAATGGTGCAGGAACAGAAACTCAAGAAACACTTGGGATTCATGATTCTCCTGAACTTCTTATCAACGACACTCTGAGCGCTGGAGACAATGAAAACGATAAACAACTTGTAACAATACTTGCTGAAAAGTCTGCTGATTCTGTGGAATTTTTGCGAAAAGTTGGAGTTGACTTGTCCGATGTGAATTTGTGTGGCGGTCATTCAGTTCCCCGTACTCATTGGATTCCATCTCCTAAAGAAGGACGACCAATTCCAGCTGGATTCGAAATCATGAAAAGATTGAGAACCCGGTTAAATGAGCTGCAAGAACAAAATCCAGAGTCATTTCGCCTTATTACGCAAACGAAAATGGTAGGAATTCTGAAAAAGGAAGGAAAAGTAGTTGGTGTGGAAGTAGCCGCATCTGATGGTTCGAAATCCACAATTATCGGTAACGCTGTCATTCTTGCCACCGGAGGTTTCTCAGCTGATCGCTCGGATGACAGCCTTCTGAATGAATTTGGCAAAGAACAACTTGGTTTCCCGTCGACAAATGGGCCGTTCGCTAGAGGTGAAGGCGCCAAGATTGCACGCTCTCTTGGTGCTAAGTTAATTGGAATGGACCGCATTCAAGTTCACCCAACTGCATTTGTTGATCCGAAAGACCCTGCAGCGATGACCAAGTTCTTAGCTGCAGAAGCTCTTCGTGGTAAAGGTGCCCTTTTGATCAACTCGGACGGAAAACGTTTTGGAAACGAATTGGGAAGACGTGATTATCTGACCGCGCGTATTCTAGAGGACGCAAAGCCGATTGACGAAAAGTTTCAAGGAGGATCTGCTGGAAGAAACGCTGCTATAATGCTTATGAACGAAGCGAACGTTGATGCTTTCGGTAGACCAGCGTTCAACTTTTACGCTATTGTCAAAAAATTTTTTGGTAATTGTCAATCTTTACAAAATCATATATATTTTATCACTCATTTTCAGTGAAATATGAAAACTCGAAAGAACTCGCAAAAGCTTTGAATGTTGAGGCATCTGAATTAATAACAACATTGGAAGACTATCAAAAAATCTTCAGTGGCGAAAATGTCGATCCGTACGAGAAAAAGGTAACTAACTGTCCATAGCATAATTAGTGAGTAAAAGACTAGTCGTAGTAATAACACTTTGATAATGAAGCATCGGCGTGTTTCCTTCTTCAGGTTTTCCCAGTGGCTGCTATCTCACCCAACGAGCCTGTCTACGCTGCAATCGTCGTTCCTGCAATCCACTACACCATGGGTGGTTTGAAAATTGACGAGAACGCTTCAGTTATTGATGAACAAGGAGAACCGATAATTGGGCTTTATGCTGCTGGGGAAGTGACAGGCGGTGTGCACGGCTCAAATCGGCTTGCTGGAAATTCCCTTCTGGAATGCGTTGTTTTTGGAAGAATTGCAGGGCAATCTGGACTCGCTGCTGCTCGTGATTTCACAAGATCCGAGCTTTAAAATTGAATTTTCCACATACTCAGTCAATTTGCGCTTCAAATTATTGGCATTCTTGTGGTTATTTTCTACAGTATGAACTACCAATTTCAGTTGTTTTATTTCTAAATTCTCCAATCACTCTCATTCTGTAGAAATAACCACATTCTCACAAGTTTCTGTCATAGTTGTAACTCTTAATTATATTTTAAATAAGCATTCTTTTCTTGTGATATGAATCTTCATGGGTTTCTGCTTTTTTAATATCGACTCTTTTAATCTCTCGTTATTCTACGGTTGTTGCGCACTTGTCGGTAATAAATGTACTTTGTTTTCAGAGAGGCGACAATGATCAACCATGAGACGTTCGATGACCAGCAACCAGACGATGAAGTGACCTCAGCCACGATGCGAAGGCTCGCTTTTGAGAAAATGGATGAGGATTACTATTTAGGAGGAGCTATTGGTGATGAGGCGTTCGATTCTGATGATGAAGTGAGGTATGTGATTCCCTTATTATTTTTGAATCCACTCGTTTTAATAAGCACCAGATATGCTTACTTCGCTAAATATAGAGCAGCCGTCAAGCAACTGTTTTTGATTTAATTCTTCTTCATAAGTAAAACTTGTAGTCCCCTTTCAAGTATTTTTCATTCATACTCATGGAGTGAGGAGTGACACATCAATGAAAAACTGGAAGTAGAGATGGAAGTAGATGAACTGCACATCTTGTCCAATTAACAAAAAAAAACCGTTCATTAAACGGTTTCCGCTTTGATAACTTGTAAAAGGCGTTTATATACTACTCCTCGCAGTGATGCTACCACTTTCAATATCTGCAGTATAATGATAAAAAGTATTGGAGACGTCGTGACGCCAAAACACGCGGGCATCTTCTTAATTATGCTTTTTTGCAGCTCAGATGATGAAGTGAAAACACATCTTCGGAAATTAGCTGGGATAGAGAAGGAAGTTACGAAAGATGCTTTCGGAAGGCGTAGGAGACGTTCAGAGTTTGAAGATGATATGGATGATGAGCTCGATCGTGGTATTACAGAATATGCCAATGAACATTTGGGTGTTACTCCGAAAGTTGTCGAAATTAAAGAATCTCCTGAAAACCTTGTAAACAAAACTAAGGAAATTCGGAATGTGCAATATGATGAAGAATGTCGAAGAGCAGATGATCAATGGCGTGAGGAAACTGATAATGTCGAGCGAAAAATAGCTGCTTTGGAGCTTCTTCCATACGACTTAGATCTTACCGACAGTGAAGTAGATCCTGAGATGCCAGCGGCGGTGCTCAAAGACAAAAATGGTCAGGCGATAAAATTAATATACAGCTGCCAAAATGGAGAAAATTTCGACGTAGAGGACAGAAGGAAAAGACAAAAAGAACGTCGAATGCGGATTGCTACTTCTCGTCTTCCTGAAAAACAACGTCGTGAGAATATAATAAAGACTATAGGAGACACCTTAACTACTAATGACGTCGATATCAATGATCGTCCTGCTAAGGTATGGAACATCAAAAACTGTCTGTCTTTCGTTATGTGTACTTTAACATTTCAGAAAAAGTATGAAGAAGAAGCAAAGCCATCTCAGCCACTCTCATCAATTTTGAAAAAGAAAGTAACACCAAAAAAACAAAGAATCGAAGAGGACGCACATGTGAAAATGGAAATAGGAGATGTAAATGAAGAGAAAAATCCGATAAAACGCACTGTAATGGACAGACTGAAAGAGATTGAGAGAAATGATGAATTACTATACGATGATCAAGAAGATGAGGACAATGAGAAATGGGTGCAGGAGCACAGAAAAATTGTCAATGGGTATGTAATTCTGTTTGAAATTGTTGGCTCTTGTAGCTTGGATTTTGAATATTTGGAAATAAGGCTTCCACGAAAGACGAAAGCAACAAGTCGTCTTTCGCTTCGCTTTCATTCGTCTTACATTTGTCTTACGCAATAAAAAGGTAGTGCATCTGTACCACAATGTCTATCTCGGCGTCAGACGAATTCAAGACGAAGACGAGACAAGACGGTCTTGTTTTGTCTTATTTTGTCTTTCGTGGAATCCTTATTTGGACATGAAATCGTTTTTTTCAACAAATAAATTTTACAGACAGGATGTTCCTGGTGAAGCTGATGGTGTTCTGTCATGCCCTGGATGTATGGTCGAACTGACAAGAGACTGCCAACGGCACGAAATATACAAAACTCAGTATAGGTCTGTAAATATTTAGTTTAATAATTTATCAAGATAGTAAAGATTATTTTCAGAGCTATGTTTGTTACGAATTGTGTGCTGGACGGCGAAAAAATGACCATTGAGAAAACCGGAAAAGAACGGAGAAGAGAGCGCCAGAAAGCCAAGAAAATAGGAAAAGTAAGGCGAAAATGTCGAAGTCATGAATAACACACTTGGAATTTGATTTACAGGTTGATGGTCCAGTTTTACCTAGTGAATCGGATCTCTATACTCAAGTAAAATGTTCTTCTTGTGGTACCATTGTCGCAATGATGGACTCCGATGAGATTTACCACTTTTTCAATGTGCTTGCTGGATATTCTTAATCGAATGGTTTTAGATGCACCCCTCCTCTGTTATAATTGTTTTCGATTAGATCTCTTCATGTTGCAGTTGGTATCATTTATATTATATTGTTGAGTGATTAATGAAACGGACGGTGTTCGGACCTTTGATCAAAAATCGCGCGTTACTTCTGATTATCAAGATTAAAATGATAAAGAGAGGAGTAGGATTCTTCCTCCTTTTGAAAAAATAGGTTTACAAGAAAACGAAACAAACGTTGCAGCAGTCAACAAAATAAAGAGATAAAGGACGCGCGCGTGCGACTGTGCGTCACTTCCGACGGGTGATGCATTCCGATGTTCTGAAGGACGGACTAAGTGTGTTCTCATCATCGCCATCGTTTATCAGTTTTTCCCAGATAATTAATATTCTTACATATATCTGCGTGGTTATCTCTTCGAGGTCATGCATCGAAGACGGAAAAATTCTCCAAAAGAAAATTTTGAAAATATGAAATGTTAATGCTGCTTCTTAGTCGTGTTCTGATTCCAATTGTTCATTTTTAAACTATTTTCACACGACACATGACAGTTTTTTCCATGTCATCTTGCCGTTCCTATCGTCGATTACTTCTTTTTGTCAAATTTTGTTCAATCATTCTGTCTTTCAGCCCCACCCCGAAATTCCTAAATATTATGATGACGTCTCATTGAGGGGCCTGCCTCCCGCGCGATCACATCTAAGACATCGCTCATGCACTTCGAAAGTCAATAGAAGCAGCAGCCAAATCAAGAGAAACAGCGCCGAAAGAAGACTCTCGATCATCTCTCGGTCCGCCGCGTCCGTAGCCAGAGGACAAGGTCGCAGCGTCCCGATCTTGCGAGATTTGCACCAGCTTGGCAATTAGGTACTCTACAGAGATAGAGAAGGATTTGAAACGTCGCTTTGATTGATAACCTCTGAGAAAAGAAAAACATAACATTAACAACCATAAATGCAGATGAAAGTTTTCGTTTGAATGGAAATTTGATAAAAACACAAAGCACTTTGTTGGCGACATTGACTATAACTCTAACCGATGACAAGAGCGAGGTTTCCGGAAATTAGCCTATTTATTTCTTAATACGACATCAGTTTTCGCTAGACTATTAACGAAGTCTGCCTAAAACTTCAGATCTCGCGTTTTCCAAAACACCGTAGTTTTTTCTTTGCATTTTAAGTATAAAGTATAGAATGTGACACCAGGGCTTCAGGCCCATAACGATGATTCTCCTCTCGCTAGTACTGTTTCGTTGCACATGCTTTACTGCTGCACGTTTTGGCAGAATTTACGGAACTGTCGTAATTACCTCTGTTTCTTAAGAATTCCACGTCTTTGTTTTCTTCTTGCAATGATTCTTAAAATAATTGGAAAATGACTAACTGCTGTGTGTCATAATGATGAGGAACTTTTTTATCTTCCGCACTTCAAACTCCAATTAAAAATGTATCTCTGTGAATCATGAATAACCTTTCGTCAAGCACCGAGGTCTTTGATAATTGAACAGAAAACGGGAGCGAACGGTTTGAATTATGCTTTAAAATCGCACGGGAAGAAGACAAAATAAGGAGAAGAAGAGTGTGAAAAACGCGCATGAAAACGGATGCGAGAAGGGAGTAACAAGCGGAACATCTGACAGAGGTAGCAATATTTAATTGTAATGATGATAGATTGATGTTGGTGGCTTATATATGAAATAGATTCCGGAACTTTTGCCACAGCGCTGATATAAAAAATACCAAAGATCAATGAGTTCTAGCTCGAAACAAATATTTTCAAGAATATCGGGCACTCAGAAAAATGAAATTATAAAAGAAATATCCTCAAGCAATACTGCAAATTCATTGATATCGTTAAAGCAATTTTGAAAGACAGCTTAGCCGCTGACTCCGCCTATTTCTGCAACGCCCGCAGGTTTTTTTTGCAAACACTGCGCACTGCGAATTTCGCAATATCATTGTTCAAAAAACGCATTTTTATTGCATATGCTTCAAAAAATTCAGTTGATGTATACATAGTTAGTTATGCCGATAATGATTTGCGCCGAGGGTAGACGATAAATTTCTAATGCTCGAAAAAAATCTATTTTCCCATTCGATTTTCTATTCGAAAACATTTTCCAAACATTTAAAATTTTACAATAATTATATTTAATACAAAAAAATGGCGCAATAACTAACTAATGATAAGAAAGAAAGCAAAAGCCGAAGATTTTAAAATTATATGCATACATTTTTTAAGGAGAAATTGTGTGCCCTTGCATTGCGAAAAGAGCAGAAGGGGGAGGAGCTAACACCATGTGCTATTTTAGGCCAATACTTTTTGACTCACGGCTTTTTGACTTAAAAATAAATGTTTTTTCATTTGTCTTTTCTTTATTGTCCGCTTTATTTACCCTTGGTGTTGTTATATCTTACATTTGCTAAAATTTTGAAATGATTAAGTTCAGAACATGGTTAGCTGTGATCCACGCCCACAAGCGACTAACGGATCGACTAAATAACTAAGTAAGTAAGTAATTAAGTTCAGATAGAACAGGATAGAAATGCTTTTCTTAAGTGAATATTTGTTTATCAAAGTTATAGAAATCCAGTAATAAAGATTGTCCAAGGAAAGTGAAAAAGTTTATCTGGCTTTTCTACTGAAGTGAAAATGTACTTTGAAAGTGACTGTTATTTCATAGTACATTGCACAGCAAAACATCATTTGTTCTGTTACAGTAACCTTCTTTTAGACATTGGTAAAGGGAACGGCAGCGAAAAAATGGTAAAAGTTCCAGTTCCCGATATTTCACTAAATGTTTACCTGAAGATTCGCACACAAGTCGGTCAGGTGTTTCTGAATTTCCAAATGTTCAGTTTTTGACTCAAGCATTGGGAGAAACGGCGCACATCCACTTTACTCGTCTAAACAAAATCGAATCAAATTTCAAGAACACAACTCAAACAAGTTCCACGAAGAATGTCATGCAAAATGCAGAGGAATTTTGAGTTATAGAACAGTGAACATCGTCTCACCACCGCTACATGTCGGTTTGCGTCAACACTCAAATTATTTGGGGCTTGCGCTATCTCTTGTTTCTCATCTCTTATCATATCATATCCTGCAATGTCTTAAGAGCAAATATTTTATAATTCAATTACTTCGGGATTGGTCGGAACAAGCCTAATGTTGTCTCTCACCTACTAGTAGACTGTAGATGTACGTTGTTCCCTCCGAAATCACCATCAGACTTTAATTTAAGTTCGAAATCCAGAATTAAGATGATCTTTGAATGAAGAGAAACAACTGTCGAGATGAAAGTTGACGTTGCCGCTGATGCACTTCAAGCTGTTATTCATGTATCCTTCTTCTGAATCATGTAATACCGCTAGTGGCATGCACTTTGCGCCCAAGGTCATCCAAAGTCGTAATGATTGTTGCAAGTGCTCGTCCTCATCATCAAGTTACTAAAGTAGTTTTTTTCCATTAAAATTTCAAATTCTCTCATTTCTTCATTCTACATTGACAATTTCTATCGAATGCACCATCAGCTGTGTTATCATTTCATCGGATGTTCTTTTCGCGTTTCTAAAATCCAATCAGAGGCGACAAAGAACGTGTCTGGGAGATAGCGAACAATGAGATAATCACAAAGGTGAGAACGAAAACTTGGATTTCAAGGTCACTGAAAACATCGGATGAAACATTTCTCTGTTGGCTAGACACCTTCTGCGAATACCGGAAATGTTAATAGGATCCACTTGAAAGAATTCTGTGACCGACCGTTGAACACATGTTTAAGATTGAACGACGTAAGACTAAAACACAAGGTACTTAGAGTAATTATTTGTGTCGGGAATTAGTTCCCGGATTGGAAGACACAACAGGAGCATCTGTTGTAGTCTCAGAATTGAAGGATCTTTAAGTATTCCTTATTGATCTTTTTCCCAGTTTCAGTTCATTGAATCCTTCTCACTGACGACATAAATAGTGCGGCCTACCGTACTCTGGTTACGGCAGTGTACTTTGTCCAGATGAGGTCATGCCTACCTTTCAAGGTGTACTTCGACTCGGATAACTTTTTGCATTGAGAAGCCGCTTTGCCAGTTTCCTGACTGGAATATCCTGAAGCTTCCATTCATCTTCCGTCGTCGTCATCTTCATTCACGATTCCTTGCCATCTGATTATATTCGATCAAAGCTTAATCACCGCTACCCCCCCCCCCCCACTCCCTCCCCCTCACTTTCTCCCACACACCGAAATGGGTCAGATGAAAGGTTCAGATGCCGCCGATTGAAGACGCCGTTGTCGGTTGCCAAGATGTTGTTGTAAATCTGCAGAAATCGGAATTCCTCGCATTAGATAAACGAAATCGGTATCAGAAGCACGCGCGGAATTCGGAAGCTGTTAAAGATCTTCTGCAGGTGCTCGATAGCCAACTCGTAAATCAAGCGTGCGTGGGAGGTCTTCGTCGTCTTCCAAAACTATCCGGCGTCGCACGGCTTCCTTTATCGCCACGACGTGATGATGGAGAGGGCGGAATGGGACGCTGGCCCATTAAATTTGAATAAATAGTCGCCAAGAGATTCGCCGTCTATAAATGACGGCGCGGGACTGCATCGCTCCGGTTCGGTCAGCTGTCGCCCAGGTTATGCAGGTGCAGGTGGGTGCCCACGGTAAATGAGTGTGGTCTTTGCCGCATTCACTTACCTCATTGATTGAGGAACTCCCGACGGTTTATGTTCGGCCACCGTAACTCTTAATATGGGAAAGACCTCGAATTAGTAATAGCCGCCTCAGTTTCCCATTTCTAATTTCCAATTCCCTTCTTTCATTCCTCTGCAAATGAGAACCTCGTGAGAAACAAATGTTCTTGGGACCATTTTTGATATTCAATGAGTTTATCTAAGGGTTCCTCGTCTGTCGAGGAATCCTTTCGTCTCGTCTTCGTTCGTTTTTCAGTTCGTCTTGCGTTCGTCTTACGCCGTCAATTAAAATGCATGTGTACTAACATAATGTCTATCTCAGCGTCATACGAATTCTAGACGATGACGACGACGAGACGAGACGGTCTTATTTCGTCTTTCGTAGAAGCCTTAAGTTTATCATGAGAAATTTAAGTTTTTTTGAGCAATTTTGGAGTTACAATGTGTGATGTGTACACTGAAAATCCGAATTCGGTCAGGCTTTCCAATTGGGTACTGTAATCCTCCCCATTCTTTGATTTCAAGTCCTTAAATTCATGCCGTTTTTTTTCACTTTTCTGAAGTCTAATCAGTAATACACGGAAGCGCGAGAAAAACGTTTTAGAGTGTTCTCTTCACCGACGTCCAGCTCCTCAGACAGTCCTTCAAAAAAGGTAGGAGGGGGGTGGGACTGAAGAAAGTTCAACTCTCATACTATTGCGACATTGAACTCATAAAAGTGGCAATTTTGCCCATTTACAGCGTCAATAAACGAAGGGCATATTTTTGACCAAAGAATGGAAGCGAAGCGTGGTCGGTTTCTCCGAACTTTTCCCTCACGCAGTCACCATTTCCTCTGTATTGCCCCTTCCCTTTCATCAGCAATCTTATCGGTGTAAAATAGTTAACAGTTTCCGGTTAACGCAAATTCAGCAGCAGCCACAGTCGCCGAATGTTCGCTTGTTCAACTAATCACCGCCCGTTTCCTTGCGCCTTATCGCGCGCCTCGCCTTCTCAAATCCGCAGTGCCTTGGCGCCGCCCACATTCTATCCGTTTTTTTTGCCTTTTGTGTGTCGCCAGAATGTCTGTCTCGCCACAATTCTCTACTCCCCCCTCCACCTCCCCACCTGGCCACCATTTTGCAGCATTTTTCATATAAATATGATGGATCGCGCTCATGACCACTTTATTGAACACGTCTCTTTGATGGCTTGTACCGTACCGTACTCCATGCTTCATCCATTCATTCATTCAAAACTGGGATTCAGAAGGGAAGAATGTGACATCACTTCCGGTGCATATAGATTTGTGATCTTTCGTAGCGACGTTATCTCCCTCTTTCTTCTTGACCGCTTCTTTACAGCCTCGGATTTCTAAGTAATCATCAAAAAGTCCCCCCCCCCTCTCTCTCTCTCGCCCCACCCTTATAAATTTATTTAACTAGATTACCTATGCTTTCAATCCGTTTCGCTGTTTCTATTGGACATCCACATTGGTGTACCGCCCGTATCTCAATTGGCTGGTTTCGTTGTGTTTGACGGAGCGCCTAATCAGCGCACAGTCACTCTGTCCGATTGATACAAAGTTTTTGTTCCTTTTCTCCATTCGTCTTTTGCGGTCGCAGATAGTGAGATCTCGCTCGTCTCCCCCCCCCCCCTCTTATTCGGAATCCGCGCATCTCGCCCGTGTCTTGCAACACGCTGAATCGCCTCATTGCAGACAGCAACTCTTTCGACAACTTCTGGGTTACACGTCACGTATGGCAAGATGAATAGTCTTCTGGCACTTCTGGCTTTTTTCGTTCCGGCTCTCGCTTATAACGTCCCAAATGGATTCTTGACAGGTAGGCTCGCTTTCAGTTTCCATCCGAATTTCCCGAAGTTTTGAGGCCGTCAGCTTTTATAATTCTTCCAGCTAGACACGTTTTTTGCCAGCGATATTCTTCGAATGGTGAGCAGGAAAGAATCCTGGGAGAAGACGTGAAATATATTAAGATTGCCGCATATGAAGGCCTTTGATTAAATTGGCAGAAAAAAAGTTATCCTTTCTGAATCCGGCTTTCCGATTTTCATGAAACGATAATATTTTCAGGTCAAGCCGTCACTTCCCACTCTGGCCCCACGGACCAAGATAGAGTCGCCGAGGAAGGGAAACGGGAGAAGAGAGGTTACTTCTTCCCATCGAACTTTCAAGGTGATGGCAGCCTGTTGGCTAGATCCGAGCATCCGAATGAGTACCTCAAGAAATGGATTGTTCACGAACACAATCGGTATCGGCGCATGGTAAGGAAGAATGACTATGGAGAATTGCGAAAGACTCGCGTTTTACGGTAGACCGATGATTCATGAGGACATCGGTATCTAAAGAATTCACGTGATTCTTTTGAACAGCAAAGAATCTCAAAAATGATGCACATGCGCTTCCTGGCAAAAAAATGCTGAAGATTCCGAGTGCATGGGCGGGTTTTGATTCTGAGGATCCAAAAAACGCAATGACTGATTTTCTGAAAATGCTCGTATTTATTCAGGTCCCTGCCTCTGACATGAACATGCTCTACTGGTCAGATGAGTTGGCCGCTTCAGCTCAACGTCACGCAGACACTTGCGACTTCCGTCACTCACGCGGACGTATCAACGTCGGCGAGAACATTTGGGCGGCACCATACAGCAACTACTCGGACGCCATCTCAATCTGGTTCAATGAGGTTCGCTTTGCGTTTTGTATTGAACTTAATTACCATCAATTTTCTATAGGTTCACAACCCACGGTGTGGATGCAATCATGCCTACAAGCACTGCTGCGGTCACTACGTTCAGGTACCACTAATCACATCTATCACCGATCTCCCCCATTCAATTCGTTATTGGTTTAGGTCGTCTGGGCAAAGACCAACCTCGTCGGCTGCGGATTCTCACGATGCCGTGACGTTCAGGGGGTGTGGGGACGTGGGCATCGCAACGTCTTCGTCTGCCACTACAATCCACAAGGAAATACGGTATTCGTCACATCGCGAGGACAGCTTTATGCGGTTCGTTGTCCGTTGTCTTCTACCCGTCCTTTCGTTGTTGAGTTATTCTAACAGTTGCTTTGCTTAACTGAGTGCAGTGAATTTTGTTTTGTCCTTAAATAAGTCCGAACTTCATTTTGCTTAGCTGGAAAGAGAGAAAAGTTCGAAAGATATACCCGATCTGGTATCGGTTACGTTGAAATTAATATAATATTCTTTACATACTTTCCTCAAGCCGTTATAGATGTTTCTTGTTCTATTGTACAGAATCGAAAGTGCATAGGTACAGCTCTTTTGACCATTTCTCTGTGTATGTTTTATAAGAATTTGAATTGTAATCTAACCTTCAATCGTTGTCTCTAATTTTAGATGCCAGCCTTCACATGGGCTTCCGATGATAATGGAAGATGCTCCAACTGTCCAGCAAATGCTCCTGCCTGTTATCAGGGCTTGTGCTATATGCCACGGAACTATGAACCACCAACTACAACCGATTCTTCTTCTTCATCATCTTCTTCAACCGCGACAACTACCACTGAAGAATCAACGACAACTCATTCTCCAAATGAGGACGTTAATCAAAAAGAAGCCGATGCTGAGGAAACCGATAACGATTTTCGATTGAGGGCCTGAGAAATGTGAATTTTGACTGCATTTGCCAGTCTGTACATCTAATTCTCACCTTCACCTCTTCCCGATACAACCGATGAAATTGGATTGCTTACCAACGGGTGCATGCCGCTGCATTATTTATTCGTGTGTGTGTATAGGTGTATACCGAGATTTTTACACATATATTAAATAAGAAGTACAATTTTAATTTATCTTGTTATTTTCGAATACACAGTAGAAACATACATGGTGCAGAATCAGTACGAGTGCACCGAAAAAATGCGGAATATGAAGCTTTCGAAATGTTGCGTTCGAAGTGAATTTACAAGAAATGATGCGAAATGTGGTGCTCGAAGTGTTAGAGAATTTGCTTTGTTTTCAATATTTTTAATGGCTGTCGCGGCGAGAACTTCCCTATGGACTACTAGGACTAATAGTCCATAGGGAAGTAATAGCGATATGACTAATAGCGAATATAGGAATTTTTTCTATTTATATTTTGCTTCGAAAATCATGTTTTTTAAAATTAATTTTTATTGTCAAATTTCGCTTCAATTTTCGAAAAGAAATCACATACGCAGTGTGTGCGCTTCCTTACAATTTTTAAATTGGCGCGTTAAAACGCGCTATCCCCTAACGAGACCCAAACCCCGCCTCTATACGACAAACCACGTACTCGCGATCTGATAATATTTTGTTATTTAAAAGAAATTTGTTTAGTATTGCAAATTTCAGTTGTTGACGTTAAATATTCGAGGAAAGCCTCGTCACGAACGACAAAGAACGAACACAAACAGCGAAACAAGCCTTCTGCCACTTAAAACACTTTGATCGTTGCATTATTGCTTTCATTTGGGCGAAATTTCGGCCGTCTCGTCTCATCTTCGTCTTCTTCGTCTGACGCAGTGGGTGAACAACATTTTTATTGCGTAAGACGAAAGCAAGACGACTTTTTGTCTTCGTCTTTCATGGGAGTCTAACGCAGCCTAACGAATCTTAAACTGGTTTAAACAACACAATTAATTGAGACGAGGAATTGAAAGAAAAATTAACAGCATTTCAATGTGAGCTCCTGTTTTGAGCAATTCTAGTGGCACGCAAGTTTTCTGACGATAATCACTCGTACTGCTCAGAGAAATTAAGCTACAATGAAATTCTGCTCGATGTGTTCTACATACAGACTCCCCCCGCCAGAAACGCTTTTCTTCCGCGCCCTTCGATTTTCACCCAATGAAAAGGGAAAAGACGAAACAGGAAGATTTGTTAGGGGCGGAATTCTGCATGCATGAAGGTGAGCATGAGATTTTAGTGAAAACTCTTACAGCGAATGCAGTACGAAATGTGTTTTCCACACTTAAAACACATTTTTTGAATTTTAAACTTACAAATTGTTTTGTAGTACTGCTTTACGATGAATTAATGAATTTTCAGCATCAGACAGCAGAAGAAGACGTTCCTAAAATTTGAAATTGGAGAGAAATTTTGAAATTCAAAATAAAATCCTAGAAAATCACAGAGTCAATTCATTAAAATGGCCAATGGCGCTATCCCCTCCCATTTCTGCATTTTCCTGGCACACCTTTTCGCAATGCGTGGGCACACGGTTGATCCTTAAACAATTACTGCATATATCGCTAAATATTTCTTTATTTTCTATAATATTCTGCTAAGATTTCTCATTTGATTGGTGTAAAGCGGAAAAAGTTAATTTTGAAACTTCTAAAATTTATCGCTAGCCGAAGAGCGAGAATTTTATTGTAGCATCAATATAGAAATTGCAATATTCAACGTTTTCAAAACGACTGCCGTCAAAATCGATTTCATTTCATTTTCTTTAATAATACTTCAGTACAATGGTTGTATTTTGAGTGCGAATCTTGCTATTTCAGTAATCATTTTAAAGATTTTTTGTTATTTGACTAATTGCGCCCTATTTTGTATTTACCCTCGGTTCTTTTTCGTTTGGTATGTTTTATGCTTCCACTGGCGTTTTCTCTTTTTCAGTCTTTCATAATTAAAGCTAAATCCGTCCGGACGCTAAAAAAGTGGACGACGTCAGTGCCTCAATTGATTTTCAAAGATGCGTGAGTCATTTGATTAAATAATGGGGTTATTCATGAAAAGCACAAAAAACATTTTAATGCAAAAAATGCATTTTTTTTGCATTAAAATGCAATCGTGAATAACATTAAAGTGGCATTTTTTGTATTAAAATGCTTTTCGTGCTTTTCATGAATAACCCCATAACAATATACAGAAAATTATTGAAAAATGCGAAAGATTCAGTTTATGTTCGGAGAATTATGAATGACTAAATTCTACGAGTTATGAGCTCAAATCGCTTTAAAAATTTCCAAAAAACGAGTGCCGTAACCCGCAACTTCATGCATATTCATTATGTTTTCGCCATTGAAATTATGATAAACTGAAATTCTTTAAATGAGAATTGTAAAAAAATTCCAAATATTCCGTTTCACTGATTATTCACCCATTTTTCTATTATTTTAATGGAAACTACAATTCTACAATATTTTGTAACTTATAACATTTCCAGTCTACACAGCCGACGACCTTGACGGTCGTATGATACTGCTCGTTGAAAGCATTGAAACTAACCGAATTATTTAAAATTAAGTGAACGGGAGTGACGATTCGAGTATGTTCGAAAAATAGCAATTTCCGTAAAAACCGACAGCAATGGCCCAGTTTTCGAAAAAAGAAGTTCGATGAGAGGATCTTTCTACAAACGTCAGAATTCCAAAAATAATTTTGGAGCACGTAGAAAAAGCCATTTGAAACTGTCAGCATATGATAATCATTTTAAACTCAATCAAACGTCAAAAGAACTCTCATTAAGAGTAATCAATACTTCATCAAAAATGGGATGTTGCCAATCCAAAAAAGCGAGAAATAATTCAATGAAGAGAGATCAAAGAGAACCAGTAAGGCATCGAATGACATAGATCTGTTAAAGACATTGAGTAGCTAGACCTTTATATTCTGTTGTTACCTTTATATTCTCTAGCCAAAATGTTGTGATAAAAGTTTTATTTTAGAAATTATGAAATTTTTATACTTGTTTCAGCCTCGACAACCTCCAATGGGTCCTCCACCGCCGTATGATCGAAATGTGAATACTAAACCTGTAAAGAAATTTAAAGATAAATAATGAAAAAACTCAGATCGTGAAAGTTCCAATGAGGAATGACCGGCCAAAGCCAATTAAAGCTGAAGTAAAAGACTCGAAACCTATTGAAGACACATCTGAAAGAAATGTGAAACAATCTGTGGATAAACCATCTGGAAGGTCAAATTGCACAGATAACGATGATCAAACAGCTTTCATTGTACCATCCGCTCCTGCTCCGGCTTTCGTTCCGGTACGACACGAAACATAATCAAATTATAATCCAAGACAAAGTCCTCTAACTAACCGTTAATTTCGGTTAATTAGAGTGCGACAGTTCTTTGTACGTACCATTGAACTACATTGTGAGCGTCAATCACGAAATTTAAATTAATACTATAAGTAGTAAGATCTGATGCCTTATTGGAAAACCGAATCATTCTAGCTTCATCACCATAGCGTTAACAGTTAGCAAATATTCAGAACATTCAGGGTGGGGAATAGATATACCGCCGAATTCAAAACGGTGTAATTACTTCAAATCAAAAGATTTTTTTCTGGAAATCAACTAAAATGTTCATTAATCAACAACACAAATTATGTCATTAACATTTTTCGAATCTTCATCCTTTCGCTTTGATGACTGCCTGAAGTCTCTTCGGTAAAAGTCGACAACGGCACGGAGGTATTCAATGTTGACTTTGGATCCAACAGGGAATGCTTTATCAAGAAGATTCGTGAGGCGGAAGCCAATTTTCCCGATGTTACAACTAAGGATCAATGGCCAGCTTCGAGCCCACACCTCAATCCAATGGATTTTGCTGTGTGGGGATGTTTGACCTTACAAGTATCCGCGAAAAATTATCCGAATTCGGAAGCCCTGAAGATCGCTCTGACAGCTGCATGGGACAATTGACAATTTAGACGTTGACTACCTCCGTGCCGTCGTCGACTCTTACCCGAAGAGACTTCAGGCAGTCATCAAAGCGAAAGGATGAAGATTCGAAAACTGTTAATGCTATAATTTTTGTTGTTGTTTAATAAGAATTTTGGTTGATTTTCAGAAATAAATCATTCGATTTGAAGTTATTACACCGTTTTGAATTCGGCGCTATATTTATTCCCCACCCTATAAAGATGGATCCTCAATGTAATTGATTGATGTTACGTCAGAGACTGTTAAAGTAAAAAAAGATGTTACAGTTATCAGTAATAGAGCGGCGGGTACGCCTGCTCTGCTTGTCTTATTCTCTTTCGAAAATTAATGCTTTCAGCCCGCCCCTCGACCTCGTCCTTTACCACCGCCTCCTCCCCCACCTCGTTGTTCTCCATACCCACCTCAGCCGCCACCTCCGCCAATGCAGATGGTACCATATTATCTACCTCCACCTCCACCAGTGATTATTGAAGCTCCTCCAGTCATCATGTCACCGTATCCATATTATTGTGATACTGTTGTCTTTGATCCGTATTTTGATGGATACTACGGTGGATATGGCTGCGGTGGTTACGATTTTGGTTTCTACTACTAATAATAACATAATTGTTATAATTGCAGCATCTGAAGTTCTTGTATAACTTCTATAAAAGTTTATTTTTTTTTGACGACGGTAGAATATGAGACGAATTTTTCGTGGTTTTAAAAAAAGCGAGTACAGTATTAAATGCCGTAATTTAGCGGAGTTTTTATATTGAAAAATTGTTTCTGTCAGCATTTAATGAATTGGCGAATTTTACAGCTCGCGATTTTACAGTCTCCGGTGTTCGGAAAGTCAGTCTTCAGTTTTTCTCCACTTTCAAAAATCAAAACCACGTTTCCACCGTTGCGTGTTCCTAACCTTTTTGGAAAATAGAAATGAGTAAAAACACTTGAATTAGCAATATTGCAAAGCTGCGACATTTATACAGAGCGTAGCGTGTACCAACGTCATTAGTCGATCGAAGTCTTTGAATCAATAGCATTCAACCGAGGTTCTGGCTGTTCTTTCTGGCTGTTATAAAACAGTTTTCATTCACAATGTCGGCGAAATCAAGCTCGAAAAGTAGCCGTTCGAGTGCTTCGATATTTTATTTCAAGTGGACGGTGAGTCAGCTAATTTAAGTAAACTGTGGGGCGCCGTATTTCACCATTTCGGAGCATGGCTCTTATGTGGCTGGAATGGATGACTGTCAAAGCCTAGAATGAATCAATCCGGCTCGAGCTGATTCGCTTCTCTGCTGTTTAAATCGTGTTGAAAAACATGTTAGACATGTTCAAAAAAGTTAATTTTTTTTTCTTTTTAATTACTATCCTGATGGCTGAAAAACGAGCGCTTCAATCAGATTTGCAGCGCATTCTGTGCGGCTCATGCCCGCGCGAATATTGCGATCAAAGTATTTCGCAATACTGAGAAAACACTTTTCCAACACGTGTCAGCGTTTCTTATAATGTTGCGCGTTCCAGCTTCGCTAAAACTCCTGCTATCCAAGCTCTACGTTTTCAGACCACCACTCTAGATGCGTACATGGACACCATCAAGAAAAACTTTTTGAGAGTTTTGAGTTGCCATTGCACTCGTTCTCGCTCTGGAGATGAAGACGCTAGCAAGGAATTTGACTTCAGTGAGCTGGGAAAGAATCCGAGAATTGTGAAGGATGACCGAGAGGACATCAGAAAGCGATTGCTAGATGCAAAATACAGGTTATGGACTAACGGGGAAGCTAAGCCGGAAAGAGTGGGTATAGAGAAATTGTTAGCAATTGAGTGGCACATTGAATGCTTTCAGCCGATCACACTTTTGGAGCTTTCCGCTCATCATCGCTTGCGTACGTTGATCAAGATGTGTGAGATGCTCAAAGAGAGCATGGCTAAAATGAGCAAATGGCTCGACGAGAATAAAAAGGCACGTTGATTGATTTTCAGACTGAAATTTATACCTCCGCTACGTTTTTCTTGTATATATGTACTGTCTTCATTATTCATTATTGACTTCAGGCGTTTTCAAAAGCTCAACTAATGAATGACATCTTTGACTATGTTAGCAAGATGTTCCAGTCAGTTTGCGCAATAGGGGAAGTTTTCCATCTGACTTCAGTGAACTGGATGTCTTCTAAACATTCCGATATGCTGAATCCTGGAGCAAAGGAATACGTCAGAGCCGAGAACGAATTTTTGGATATCGGCGCTTCCGCAGATGACTACTGTCCAAAGTTGTCGAGCCAGATCAACTATTTCAGGTCAGCTGATTGATCTACTGCAATTTCGGCTCAGGCTAAAGAACTCACCCAATAGAATCTCTCCCTTTCAAAGTTTTCTGATGTTCACCTTCATTTTTGCAGAACTCTTGTCCACGTGATTGGTTGTTCTTACGAGGGATTTTTGGAGATTCTTTTCCTCACAATTGATCCAGAGAGATGCGAAGTTCGGCAAAGGTAACATCAAACAGAGCACATAACGAGAATCTCTGAAAACGTTGCGTTTTCAGGGAAATCAAAATGATTCTCAAGGAACTTCCGCCGCAATACATCTATGCCAAAGATATCCTTGAGTTCTCCCCGCGCACTGCAAAACTGCTGGAAAATCCACCGAAGAACGCCTTCAATTTTCTGATGAAGCCTTTAAAGGATTTATCCGATAGGAGCTCGGATTGGATTGCAATTAACAGCAAGAAATCATCGAAAGTCACTTCCAGCAAATACTCCCACGGACGAACGGGTGATGGGAATTCCACCAGACCATTGAAAAAGAGCGCGAAGAGTGAGGATAGCCATCGTTCTGAAAAGAGCAAGAGCAAGAGTAAGAGCAAAACAAAAAAATCTGTCCGAAAGTGAATATTCGATGCCTGTCTTCAATTGAGAATTTATATTTAATATTCCTATGAATCTGAACAAGGAGAGCAACATCTGGAAAAGAATGTGAATTGGGTGACAAACCATTTTCAGTCTGTATATAATAAATTTAAATCCGAAACCAATAACTTGTTAGCTATTAATATTAAAGTCATCTTTATAAATTTCTCTGTTTTTTTCCAGTTTTTTAAAAATTATAAACACTTCTTTTTCTTCCTCTAAATTATTTTTTAAAAGTTCGATAGCGAATTGAGCACGTTTCGCATAAATTATTGTCAATTTCATAAAATGGCACATGAAACAAGCTTCCCCACTTTCGGCAGGTAGCACACAAATTTTTCCAGTTTTTCCTTAACCATTGTGTGTTATTGTGCAATCTTTATTGTTCTAAATTGAATGCGTGTAAGATTTAGAAATGTTTCCGATTAGAAGTCAGGAATATAGCTTGTTTCTGAAAATTAACTGTATCGTGTGGCCGAGGAGCGAAACATTCCCAGGAAGTTTTTTTTTCTATTTTATTGGAGCTTAATATCCGCTGACAAAACGTTTATTTCAATTTTCCCGAACTTTTAATAGAAAAATGTTGGAATCATACGTACAGTATCGGCCAAAAAGGTATTCGCAAACAGTTTTTCGAGCATAACTTTTCTGAAACTTCCCGGATCGTTTTGATATTTTGAGACACAATTTAAAACGGTATAAGAAGTTGATTCAACAACAAGAATAATCAAATTTTCAAAAATTTGAAAAAATATCGAAAAATTTATGAAAATGGCAAAAAACTGTAAAATGGAACTTTGACTTTTGAGATCTAGGAAAGACCGGTAAATGAAAAACTACAATAAAACATGACTAAAATAGTTTTAATACTTCGTTGGGTAGCCTTTGGCGTCGATGACCGCCTGACATCTTCTTGGCATCGAGTCGAGAAGGGTGTCGATAACAGACGGGGGGATGGCCTTCCAGACAGATTGGAGTTGATCGAATTTCTGATTGGCATTCGATGTACGGACCCCTCTAAGTTGTCTCTCGACATGCTCCCAGATGTGTTCGATCGGATTCAAGTCAAGAGAATGATTGGGAAAGTCCAGAAGATCCACGTGACGGCGTCGGAACCAGTCCTTGATGTGCTTCGAGGTGTGTTTCGGGTCGTTATTCTGCTGAAAAACGAACGCCCGGCCCACATTAAACCGTGCCCAGGGTCTCATTGTGTTTTAAAAGATGTCTTCTTACACAAATCGATCCATGATGCCCGTAATTCTTCTCAGGGGGCCGATTGAAGTCCCAGAGAAACGTAGCGTAGCATGGGCCAGAGCTCATCTTCACTGGGGACGCCAGGATTGGGCTAATCACGTGTTCGGTGACGAATCCAAGTATAATCTGTTTGGTACTGACGGTATCAAATGGATTCGCCGTCCGGTTGAATGTCGGTTCAATCCCAGCTACCAGCTCCAAACCGAGGTGGTTTGGAGCTGTTTCTCTGGGACTTCAATCGGCCCCCTGAGAAGAATTACGGGCATCATGGATCGATTTGTGTAAGAAGACATCTTTTAAAACACAATGAGACCCTGGGCACGGTTTAATGTGGGCCGGGCGTTCGTTTTTCAGCAGAATAACGACCCGAAACACACCTCGAAGCACATCAAGGACTGGTTCCGACGCCGCCACGTGGATCTTCTGGACTTTCCCAATCATTCTCTTGACTTGAATCCGATCGAACACCTCTGGGAGCATGTCGAGAGACAACTCAGAGGAGTCCGTGCATCGAATGTCAATCAGAAATTCGATCAACTCCAATCTGTCTGGAAGGCCATCCCCCTGTCTGTTATCGACACCCTTCTCGACTCGATGCCAAGAAGATGTCAGGCGGTCATCGACGCCAAAGGCTACCCAACGAAGTATTAAAACTATTTTAATCATGTTTTATTGTTATTTTTCATTTACCGGTCTTTCCTAGATCTCAAAAGTCAAAGTTCCATTTTTCGGTTTTTCGCCATTTTCATAAATTTTTCGATATTTTTTCAAATTTTTGAAAATTTGATTATTCTTGTTGTTGAATCAACTTCTTATACCGTTTTAAATTTTGTCTCAAAATATCAAAACGATCCGGGAAGTTTCAGAAAAGTTATGCTCGAAAAACTGTTTGCGAATACCTTTTTGGCCGATACTGTATGTTACTCATGGAATCTTCGCAAATGCCGTATAAACACAAAGCGACAGAATCACGGAAAAAAAATTATGAAGCGTGGACATAGAGTTAGTGAAACAAATATTTAGTATCGAAAATTATCAAAAACCTTATGCAACGGTCAAAGTGAATTTTGCACAGCAAACTGCTTAAGAGACAATGTCTGAGAGATTCGACCACCAGTAGTCACAGTCTAAAAAAGTTGTTTCAATTAATCTGATTTTTTATATAATGGGTATTTATGATGCCCTAAGTACAAAACCGTATTCAGAATTAGGCTCCGCCCCCTTTGAGTTGAGATACGGTAGGGGTGTTTCGAAAAAAAATTTTTTTTCTTTTTTGAGAAAAAAAAAATTCTTGTAACCCATACTCTAAAGTATAAAGTTCTGATGAGATCTCACTTCCGGTAATATATTTTTTTCCACAATACGGAAATGAAACAATTTTTTTACGAAAATTCAATTTTTTGGTCGGAAGGAAAAGAGCTAGAAAAATGTTTTTCACTACAAAAATGCTTCATAAGTGACCGGCTATCGATTCCAGAAAAGAAATTGAGGTTATCTCAAAAAAGAAAAAAAATTTTTTTTCGAAACACCCCTACCGTATCTCAACCCGAAGGGGGCGGAGCCTAATTATGAATACGGTTTTGTACTTAGGGCATCACATGTACCCATTATATAAAAATTAAGATTAATTGAAACAACTTTTTTAGATTGTGACTATGGGCAGTTGAGCTGTGGTCGAATCTCTCAGACATTGTCTCTTAAAAAACAGCTCGAGTTGTTCAACGTGACAGAGATTTGCCCCGCTTGTTTTTGGCCGCTAGTGGCGAGACTCTCGCTTGTCTAACGACTACAATTGCGCAAAATTCGGCATGGCAGACGAGAAAAACACGAAAAGAACGAAATAAAATTTCTAACAATTAGTAACGCGTTTCTTGCGCAATTTGCTGCGAAAAATTCACTTCGAACACAGTATTGCAGGGTGGCTAATAAGTATGCTGTTTTTTTCTGAATGCTCCTGGCACCGTGCCAAGTTCGATTTTCGAAACTTTTGTCGGGGGGGGGGGTGTATATAAGAATAGCCGGAAGGCATTTGTTATCTCTTTTCGTTTTTCTTTAATTATGCGAGCTTCTCCCCACCGTGCCACCATCGCCAAGCTGAACCCCGAGGGTCATCGAGTGTGTCACATTGTTCGAAGACTCGATATCAGTCAATCGTTGGTTCAGAAAGTTGTGAAGCAATTCAAAACTAAAGGGCACATCCAGGAGTATCAAAAAACCGGAAAACCACGTACTGTAATCATTCGGAATCATGAAGAAAAGGATCGCGCGATATGACGCTGTGAGAATGAACAATATGTCGAAATCACTTGGAATCACTCACAAAATTGTTCAAATGATTGTCAAACAGAACCTGGATCTCAAGAGTTATTGACTCTGTCGTGGGCAATACCTCACCGATCAGTCCAAGGAAAATCGGCTTGAAAAATCGAAGAAAGTACTCAACGACCTCAAGATCCGCCGCTTATCCGACATCATTTGAACTGATGAGAAGATCTTTACCATTACGAACCGACAAAACTCTTACGTAAAGATGAGTCGAGATCTTCGAAACGTCGTCTGGCATTCAGCCAGATATTTCCTTAATCGGTGATTTTATGGATTGGATTTGCATCATCCGACAGCAAGGTTCCACTGACCTTCATCGATCGAAACATCAAAATTAACAGTTAGGTATACCAAAAAACCATTTTGAACCACTAGTCACCTTGCCCAACATCCCTGTATCCTCCAACAAGACTGGGCTCCTTCCCACGGCTCGAAATGCACCAAATTGGTACTCGATCTGGGAGAAGGACGTGTGGTCATCGTCGTCGCCGGATCTTAATCCCTTGGACTTTTCTGCATAGGGGTACATGGAGAGCAAAGACATAACTAGCTCTCGCCCAACTGCCGACTCTCTGAAATAAGCCATTCTCAAAGCATGGGATGAAATTGATGACGACCTGCAGCGCACAGTGGACTCAGTTTCGGATCGTCTGAAGGCGTGCATCAAAGCCAAAGGATCAAACTTCGAGAACCTTCTTGAATAATTGTTGTATTTGCAAAAAATAAACATGGTTCACATGGTACAAACTATTCTTTTTTCAGTACATATCAAAACATAAAACCACATACAGTACTGGCCATAAAGGTGTCATATTATGGTTTTTCGACCATATCTCATTCGATATAGAACGAATCAATCTGATTTTTTTACAGTTTGTTCATGAAGCAACAATGTATCAGTTAAGAACTTTTGGATTTGTATGGCTAATGAATACTGAAGTAAATTGAAAAAGATGGAAAACAACAAAAACCCATATTTCTTCAATGAAACTTCGTGCTCTTAGAAATTGTTCTATCTGCGAGATTTCAATATTTTGTGGGAAAATTATTTGCATCAATCACTGCCTGGTATCTACTGGGCATAGAATCGAAGATTGAGTCGATGGTTGATTGGGGAATCTTCTTCCACTCCTCCTGGAGAAATTTGAACTTCTTGTCGATGTTTGAAGCAGTTTTTCCGGTTAATCTCCTCTACAATTCCACCCATAGGTGCTCAATGATGTTCTGGTCCGAGCTTTGACTCGGCCAATCAAAAAGGGTGACACGGAGGCGATTGAACCAGTTGCGCACGTGATGAGAACGTTGCTTTGGATCATTATCCTGCTGATACAGAAAGGTACGGCCTACACTAGAAAGCGCCCAGGGTCTCATGGTGTTCACCAAAATATCCTCATATCCATAGCGATCGAGATTATCGACGATGCGCTTGAGAGGACCCATTCCCGTGGCGGAGAAGCAACCCAAAACCATCTGGGCCAGAACTCATTTTCATTGGACCCGCCAGGACTGGGCCAATATCGTCTGGTCGGACGAAAGCAAGTACAAATGGTTCGGAAGTGACGGTGTGAAGTGGATTCGTCGTCCTATCGGCATTCGCTACGTCCCCAAGTATCAACTGCCAACCATGAAGCACGGTGACGGTTCCTGAATAGTTTGTTGTTGTTTCTCCGCCACGGGAATAGGTTTTCTCAAGCGCATTGTCGGTAATCTCGATCGATATGGATATGAGGATATTTTGGAGAACACCATGAGACTCTGGGCACTTTCTTACGTAGGCCGTACCTTTCTGTATCAGCAGGATAATGATCCCAAGCATCGTTCTCATCACGTGCGCAACTGGTTCAACAGCCGCCGTGTCACGCTTTTGGATTGGCCGAGTCAAAGCTCGGACCAGAACATCATTGAGCACCTATGGGAGGAATTGGAGAGGATATTGACCGGAAAAACTGCTTCAAACATCGACAAGAAGTTCAAATTTCTCCAGGAAGAGTGGAAGAAGATTCCCCAATCAATCATCGACATTTTGATCGATTCCATGCCCCGTAGGTGCCAGGCAGTAATTGATACAAATGGTTTTCCCACAAAATATGGAAATCTCGCAGATAGAACAATTTCTAAGAGCACGAAGTTTCATTGAAGAAATATGGATTTTTGTTGTTTTCGTTCTTTTTCAAATTACTCCAGTATTCATTAGTCTCACAAATCCAAAAGTTCTTAACTGATACATTGTTGCTTGATAAAGAAACTGTAAAAAAATCAGATTGATTCGTTCTATATCGAATGAGATATGGTCGAATAACCATAATATGACACCTTTATGGCCAGTACTGTACTTATTCGCCACCTCGTATACTGAGCTGAGCTGAGTTTGACATCTTTAATAATGAAAATAATTTTTAATCAATGGAAATTTCGCGGCTAAGCCGCTGTTTTGGAATTTTCTGGTTCATTCTGGAATGTTTCAGAATCTTTGGAAAACATTGTCTATTAAAGTTGTAGTTTTGGACTTAAGAAGCTTATTTTTGACATGTGATACACGGCGGACATCCCAATAGATATATCAGCAAAATTTTGACTGTTTATATCGTTGTTAAGACAGTTTTGTAGAGTGTTCAGCATCTACAGTATCCCAAGTACCCAGCGAATTCACAAAGATATGGTTGCCAAGCGCTCGGGTGGTCATGACTCCATCCCGCATATCAAAGTAGGAGGGCCACGTTTTTTTTGAGTTATTCAAAGAAACGTCCTGGACAGACAGACGGAAACAGACGGAACTACTCGCTTAATAATAAGTATTATCGTCGTAAAAAAGTTCCGACATTTTTTCGAGTCGGGATTTGAATTTAGAGGCTCCGCCCATTCATCATCGTTGCAGCGCATTTGCTATGCGCGATATATGGGCGGAGCCTCTAAATTCAAATCCCGATGTTCGCGGGCTCGAAAAAATGTCGGAACTTTTTTAAGGCGATAATAGATTGCCATGAAAATTTCCATTGCAATTGTCATACATATTTTCCAACACAACTGAAAAGTTCAGAGACACAATACCGGCCATAAAGGTATTATATTATGGTTTTTCGACAATATCTCATTCGATATAAAAGAATCAATCTCATTTTTTTACAGTTTATTTATCAAGCAACAATGTATCAGCTAAGAACATTTGGATCGGTGCAGGAACCGCCACCGTGCTTCATGGTTGGCAGTTGATACTTGGGGACGTAGCGAATGCCGGCAGGACGACGAATCCACTTCACACCGTCACTTCCGAACAAGTTGTACTTGTGTTACTGCCTGGCATCTGCGGGACACGGAATCGATCAAAGTGTCGATGGTTGATTGGGGAACCTTCTTCCACTCCTCCTCGAGAAGTTTGAACTTCTCGTCGATGTTTGAAGCGGTTTTTCCGGTCAATATCTTCTCCAATTCCTCCCATAGGTGCTCAATGATGTTTAGATCCGGGCTTTGACTCGGCCAATCCAAAAGGGTGACACGGCGGCGGTTGAACCAGTTGCGCACATGTAAAGATGTGTGCTTGGGATCATTATCCTGTTGATACACAAAGGTACGTCCTACGCTAGAAAGTGCCCAGGGTCTCAAGGTGTTTTCCAAAATATCCTCATACCCGTAGCGGTCGAGATTACCGACGATGCGTTTGAGAGGACACATTCCCGTGGCGGAGAAGCAAGCCCAAACCATCTGGGATACCATCAGACCATCAGAACAAACCATCAGAAGATGACTTCTGGGCCAGAACTCATTTTCATTGGACCCGCCAGGACTGGGACAATATCGTCTGGTTGGACGAAAGCAAGTACAACTTGTTTGGAAGTGACGCTGTGAAGTGGATTCGGCATTCGTCCTACCGGCATTCGCTACGTCACCAAGTATCAGCTGCCAACCAAGAAGCACGGTGGCGGTTCCTGCACCGATCCAAATGTTCTTAACTGATACATTGTTGCTTGATGAGGAAACTGTGCAAAAATCAGATTGATTCGTTCTATATCAAATGAGATATGGTCGAAAACCCATAATATCCTTCCTTTATGGAGGGTACTGTATTTTCCAACACAACTTAAAAATTCAGAGATATTTAATAAGAAGGATGATCATAGTTTAGAAATTGAGAATATTCAGATCTAAACAAATAGCGGAAGTTGACCTTTCTCAAATCATGTCACACTGCCTACATCTCTGCTCATCTTCCATCCGTGCAAGCATACTCCAGACGGGAACGGCCGCTCGTCAGCTGTCATCTTACTACTACTCGGCATCAAGTTAGGTGGAGAGAAAAGGGAGGGGGGGGGGTTCGTTCTGACAACTACGCATTGATTGGTCATTTCGCTGCTCATTGGCCTTTATCACAATTGACAATTGACAAAATCATCCGGGATTGTTCTTCACCCGCCCGCCGTCGACTTTTCCCGTCTCTGAAAATACGCATTCTTCCTTCTGCCACTCACATGTTTTAGTAGTCATCCCGTGACGTCACTGCGATCTTCCACTTGCTACATTGTGACATTTCTCAGTGACCAAGCAGGATAATACGATTGCCCGCAATTCGTTGTCTTCAAGCTCCTTTCAAGCGCTATTTTGGAATAAAATTCAATGGACCAAGAGTCAATTCGTCAGAAACAATTTTCCATTCATCTTTTAATTGATTTGTGTTCTTTCTCCCAGAAATTGTTATTTTTTCCAGAATGTTTTTGAGTTTGAAAACTATGTGATAGCAGCATCAGCTGCTCTCCGATATCTGAAACGTTTTCCTCTTTTCCACTGCGCCACGTTGATTTATTAGAAATAAGGAAAGCTGAATCGGATTAGACAATTTTTAAAAATGAATTACATACTTTTCGGATTTTTAAAAAAATTTCTTCCAATTTCTCTCTCCAATTAATTTTTTTATTCGAGTTTTTTTTTAATTCCTTATAAAGTTCCGTCCGCGAATGTAGAACGCCGTCTGAGTGGGTGACAGTGGCGGTCTGAAAAAACGAAATTGCCATAAAAACAGTTTGAAGATTAAAGTAAGGCTTTCACGAATGACGAATTATGAGAGTCTCGTCTCGTCTTCGTCTAGAATTCGTCTCACTTGCGTAAGTCTTGCGTTGATTGCTGAAGACGAATGTAAGACGAACGTCTTCGTCTTTCGTGTAAGCCTTAGTTTGAAGTGTGTACTACCGTAATTCGAGTGCCTTTATCCATTTCTGATTTAAAGCATTTTTGATGGATTTTCATCATTTTTTGTTTTTACTGGTAAAATTGTAGAGAAACAAATCGATAAATGTTGTTGCTCTGTAATCAACCAAATCACGACGTTGCGATGAAGCTTATCTTTTGGAAAAAGAAAATTTATTTATCTAGTAAATCGATAGTTCACGAAACAGAATTCGTTGAAACTATTTATAAATAAACTTTATAAACTATAAATAAATCAATTTTAGCACTACTTTCATGGTGATTCCTCAAGTGGCTAAATCTATCTAATAATCGGTACTTTTCAAGTTTTTAAACGATTTCAGAATGCTCTAGAAAATTTGGGCGCACGTGCCGCACTGAAATGATGCCACAGTAGCTTATGTGCCCAGGCAGAGTGCCGAACCGCAGGCAGAATTTCCAGAGTCGAATCAAGAAAGTATTGCATTTCTTAGCAGGCTCATATTAGTTTTAGTTTTTAAAGAATTTTAAAATTATTCATTATTTATCGTATTACGTACACTAATTTTTAAAAATGTTTTCCGCAGTTTCGCAGATCTCTTCATTGCCAAAAAAAAACTCAAAATATATGCTCAAAATTGCATTTTTCAGTACGGAAATTTTAATTTCTCCATCAATGGTAGTGAAGATGCAAAGACTCCTTCTAAACAAAAGGTTGACACGTAGAATTGAGAAAAGGCAACTCGAACAGATCGAAGGAAAATGAGAAAATACGTGTCTAATTACGCAAAATAGCAATCTAAATTCGGCGCTATCTTAGTTGGGTGGGGGGTCAATGGTTTTTAGTCATTTTTGGAGGTTTTTTTTTGGATTTTTTTTCTGAAAATGTAATTAGACATACTCGAAAAACACTAGCAATTTTTAGTACAATTTTATTGGCAGATAACAAAAATAAGCACAAAAAGAAAATGACTAGGTGACTGGATATTTCTTGGCGATATCTCGTAAAATTTCGCTTCATCATGATATTTGAAAGAATGATTCCCTGTCTGATGGTCAAAATTCAATGCTTGTAAAAAAAATCGGAAAAGAAACCCAATGCTTTCAAAGTCTTCAGACGACATTCTCGCGACACCGGGCTATCCATTGAAAACTGTAACCGACTTCAAGTCGAGAAGCGCATCAGCTGCGGTCCTATTCATATTTATGATTAACTAATAAGCGATAAAAAAATTGCAAAAATTGCTCATCGTTGAATCGTAGTTGTCGCGCCACGCGTGAAAAAAAAAACAGCTTAAAAATATTTTTACAATAACAACAAATATTTTCAGAAAAAAAGATTGCAAAACCCTCCAAAAATGACTCAAAACCATTGACCCCCCCCCTAACTAAGATAGCGCCCTAAATTCAATTTAACTATTATCGCCGTAAAAAAGTTCCGACATTTTTTCGAGCCCGCAAAAATCGGGATTTGAATTTAGAGGCTCCGCCCATTTCATCATCAGAGCACATTTGCTATGCGCGACATATTTTTTGAATTTTTATTTTTTCTTCTGAATTTTCAGAATTAAACTGGATTAAAAGAACGAAATTGTATAATATTATTCGTGAATTTTTTTTATACGTTTCTTCGAATGTTTAAATATATAAATTTGCGTCATTTATTTTTTTTTCGTTTCTTCTGATAAAAATATATCGCGCATAGCAAATGCGCTCTGATGATGAAATGGGCGGAGCCTCTAAATTAAAATCCCGATTTTCGCGGGCTCGAAAAAATGTCGGAACTTTTTTACGGCGATAATAGATTCGACATAAATGCAGAAATAATAGTGAATTAGGCGAAATACTAGTCTAACTAGGCAAGATAGTAGTCTAATTAGTTCAAACCAATATGATTAGGCAAAATGTTAATCTAATCAGATAATAAACGAGTCTAATTAGATGAATTGGTAATATAACTTTACTAGAATTAGATTCATATGGAGTAGCCAGTTTTAACAGGGGAACACACTGCTTACCTGAGAAAAAGTCGAATTTAAAAAATTATGCTTAAAGAAATGTTTAAAAAATATATATTCAAACGATTAAACATAGCATTTGAATTTAAAATATAACGAAAACGAGTGAAAATGCAAAAAAAAAGTTGAATAAAATTGCGTCGTAAAGTAAAATGCAAATTGTGCGTTTTGTTCCACGATGAACTGCATACCGTACTACTTAGCTGCCAATGAAATAACGAAATTCGGTTTTTCTCAGTGGAAAAACACCAACTTTTGGGGATTTCCGAATTGCCAATTTTGAGTGAATTCTACAAACATAGAACATTATTTAAAGAAAGGCTTTTTTTTCGTCGACCAACGCGTTTTCCTACAGATTTACCACAACTCTCGCAAGAGATTTTACAGAGCTCTAAATATTTAAATGTGCAGGTAGTGGTCTCTTGAGAAAATTGTTAAATTGAAAAACAAAGCTTTAAAAACAAAGAAGAATTCACTGAAAAATTGCAGAAATAATCAAACAAAGTTCGATATTACAGCAAGAACCTAAAGTTGCCGTTTTTCTGTTGAAGACAACCGAATTTCGATATTTTATTGGCCAATTTTGTGATTACGCTTTCTTATTTTATAATTGTTTTAAGAAAGATGATCGAATAATTATTCGAAATTATCAGAATTCTACCGCTAGAAAAATGCTTCTTGGCTCCCCCATTCTCGCCTGCTTCATCCCCTCTGCCTTTTCTTCTTCTTCTTCCTCGTCAGAACACTCGGTTACACCTGGCAGTTCCAACCGAAAGTTCAACTTGCTTTTAGCTCTCTTTTGTTATCTCTGTTTCTGTTTTTCTAAGTCTCGACAAAGCCATATGACATTTCAGTGTTTTTTTTTCTTCATTTTTTACAGCAACGTTTCAAGCTCAAATTCCCTTTCTCCCTGCTCGGCGCCTCTTCGTCTTCTATTCTATTTGCATTGTTTCTCTCTGTCTCTCTTTCTCTCTGTATCGTTTTCTCTTCTTTTCGGCAGCTCGATGCTCAACCCGAACGATGCTGATGACTCGGATAGTTCGACGGACTCACCACCGCCCGTCGCCGTGTCAAGACCGAAGAGGTCAGCTACTGTATCTCCGAGCTCCAGAAAGCCGTTCTACAATTTGCGGTTTGTCATTCTTTGTTCGCCTCCGGTTCCGTTATCCTTGTTTGTCTTTAAAGAAGGCTTAGCGATGCAAATCTGAGCTTCCACAACGAAAGAGAACGTCAGCGTGAGAGGCGCCGAAGTATGGTTCGAGCAAGTCGAGAACGAAGTGAATCCAGAAGAGCTTCTCAGCAGAATTTAAGAAAAACAAACAGCGAGCCGAATGTGGATATGCCATCGGTAGGCTCATTCTCATTTATGCAACAAATGAATCGATCGTCTTCATTTCAGATTGACGTGGAGGCTTTACAAAAGTTATTGCTCTCTATTCCAAAATTTGTATCAGCTTCTCGATCCAGAGTTGTAAGTTCTGAATCCGCCACGAGCATTGGTACATGGTGCTAATCTTCAGAATCATCGTCACGATGTGGATTCCGGTGGAGAGATGACAACGGAGATCGAAGAGCTCAAAGACGCCGCAAAAAGTATTCAATCTCTACAGAGAGTTCTCGCCTATCCGTCTCAAGTGCCCGCTGACCGTGCGTGCAATCGTCGTCTTCCAGCCGTTGACCCCGACGAGTGTTGTCTGGAATCCTCAGTGTTCTCCGACGTCGACGAGTCCTCACTGACGGCTGACACGACGGATGGCCGGCGCTCCGGCATTTCTACACGGCTGGGTCATCCGCGCGGCGTGATGCAGTTCATTCCGTCCATCAGAAATGATCAATTCGGGGCGACTTCGGAGATCCGGCGAAGGTCGCTGTCAAGAAAGTCGTCTGTTCCAGATGGGTTTATGAACAACGAATTACAGTCAGATCCCACGCCAAATATCAGAAATAGGTAGGTAGGCGCTAACTTCATCGCCTTCAAGCGCTATCCTTTCGACTTTTATAAAGCTGAAAACACGATTTGGATGCTCTTCGAGCATATCCAATTAACGTGCTGTTCTATGTATTAAAGGCTCCGGGACATTTCAGAATCGGACATTTCAAAACTGGACGTTTCAAAACCGTGTTTTTGACTATTAAAGTGTTTTCGAGTTTGCTTTTCTCAAAAATTGAATTGCGAGAAGAACTAATCAAGTTTCTCTACTGTTTTCTCTGCGTCTCCGAACATTTTTTGTGGGCGTATCATGAAACCATCGTGCGGATAAAGGGGTCTCATCTTGTGTTTAGACATTCTAACAAGTTTTTGTTCGAATTTAATTCAAAACAGCTGAAAACATGAAAAAAATTGTTTAAAAATGAACGTAAACGAAACAAATTGGATAAAAATCAGGCGAAATGCATTGCTCATGAAAAAAGTGCGCGCAGAGACGCAGAAAAAACAGTAGAGAAACTTGATTATGTAGTTCTTCTCGCAATTCAAATGTTGAGAAAAGTAAACTCGAAAACACTTTAATAGTCGAAATCACGCTTTTGAAACGGTTTTGAAATGTCTCGGTTTTGAAACGTCTCGGTTTTGAAACGTCTCGGTTTTGAAATGTCTCGGTTTTGAAACCTCCGGTTTTGAAATGTCCTGTATTAATAGTTTTAAAGTACCTATCACTAATGGGGCTATTCATGATGCATTTTTATGCAAAAAAATGCCACTTTAATCTTATTCACGATAGCATTTTAATTGAAAAAAATGCATCTTAGTTCAGTGCTATGTTCAGTTAAAATGCAAGGTGGTGTCGGATATCGTCACCGAGAAAGTCTGTGCGCCTTTAATGTGCCGATTTACGAGGCCCTCAATTTTTTGAAGAAGAACTCCTATTTTGCGAAAAATTCACATTTTCGGAAAAAATTTTAATTAATTTGATAAAAATAATATTTTACAGCCAAAAATGAACGATGAGGAGGCGAAAAATCGTAAAATTACTATGGCAATGGTGAGAAAATAGTAAAATTATTTATTTGAAAGATTAAAGGCGCATAGACTTTCTCGGTGACGGTATCCGACACCACCTTGCATTTTAACTGAACATATTTAGCACTGAACTACGGTGCATTTTTTTCAATTAAAATGCTATCGTGAATAACCCCATAATTAAAATGTCTGACTTCAGACGACGTGGAATTGTTGACGAAATGTTCTCATCGTCTACCTCCTTGCTCGTAGATAGACCATCTGAAACGCTGGCGGGCGTGAATCGCTTTGCGAAGCTTCTTGACACCTTCCGAAGTCGGCCTACGTCCCCCGAGCAGCACCCGTCAATCTCATGGAACCCGTATGTGTATTCTGATGGGGGCGAAGCACTGGAATCATGTGGAATGGAGGATTCGCTTCACGAAGCTGACATCTTGCTATGGAAAAAAAGAAGCCGTGCCAGTCTTCGACGACATTATAGCGTACGCCATTTGGCGGCTCGAGAGCTGCTTGACACCGAAAAGTCGTTTGTCGAGGGGTTGGAGTTTCTTGTGACGGTAGGGTCACGCCAACAGGTGGCTCTTAAAATGTAAAAGTTTCAGAAGTACATGCGACCTCTGCGCCAGCCATTGGAGTGCACGCTGATCGAAGCATCACTGGTGGATAAGATATTCTACCGAATACCTGAGATATTAGCGCACCATCAAGTGCTTTTAACCACTTTAAGCCAGCGACTGGAGCAGTGGCACAAGGATGCGATTTTGGCAGATGTGCTCTTGGCTCATGTACGTTTCAAAGGATTTTAGAGCTGCAATTAGATTTTCTGATTTTCAGTTCTCAAAACAGTCAATGATAGAGACGTACATTGCATTTGTGGATAATTTCAAATTTGCAAAAGCCTCCATTACACAAGCACGACAAAAACACGCGTTTGAGAAGTATTACAATGTAAGTCGCAGTGAAAGCATTCTAGACGTTCTGACATCGGAAGAGTCTGGAAACCAGTGTGTGTTTCCCATTCCGGTTCGGTGAATTCATCGATTCTTAGTTCTGAAAAAAAATTAAAAATCTTTCTGAAAAATTAAAAATCGGCACTTTGGAATCGAAAAAGAACCGAAACGATTTTTCGATTCTTTACCGATTCTTAATCGATTCTTTTTCGATTCCAAGTCATCGAGCAAGAATCGATAAAAGAATCGAAATTTTAAAGAATCGATACCACATTTTTCGATTCTTTACCGATTCCGGCTAAGCCGCTCACGCAGCGTAATTTCGGAGTGTCGTTGCTCGCTTTCAAACCGCAAAAAAAATGCCTTTTGAAACAAAAAACGAAAAGGCAAATGAAAAAATAACTTTGAAAGCGAACAACGACACTCCGAAATTACGCTTGCGTGAGTGGTTTAGCCGGAATCGGTAAAGAATCGAAAAAGAATCGAAACTCGAAAGAATCGATTCTTAATAAATTCTTTTACAATTTTTTTTTGAAGAATCGAAAAATAATCGATTAAGAATCGATTCTTTACCGATTTTACCCAAGAATCGATACGGTAAAATCGAAAGACACACACTGCTGGAAACCCACGTCAAAACAGAGCAGACGATGCCCCCATTGAGTTTCAGAGATGCTGTCGAGACCATCCGAACAAACTCGACTTAGATGCCCTTCTAATCTCGCCAATTCAACGGGTTCCGAGATACGAGCTGATCGTTAAGCAGATGCTGAAGCACACTCCAGTCGAGCATGAAGATCGCGAGCGGCTCGTTCGTGCTCAACGACACATTCACTGTTTGGCGGTCGCGATAAACCAGCACAAAGAGGGAAGCGAGCAAATGGAGCAGAGGCTCAGAGAGATCGAAGCCATCGTAGACGGGCTGGACGACGTGAGTGGTCTTCAACTCCTCGCATATCCACCGTTCTCTTTCCCATTTTTCGCAGAATTAAAGAGCAAAAGAGCACACCCTTCTGCTGGTGGCAATTTTAGCCTCACGTTTTTGAAATTACATTTCAGCTGGTGGCAAACGATAGGACTCTGCTCCGCCACGACATTATCACGCTGAAGGGAACCGACAGAGAGCGGTGTATTTTCATGCTTTCGGATCTGTTGCTTGTCACAAGTGTCAAGAAGAAGCCCAAGGTGATGTACAACAAGTTAACGTAAGTTTGATGCGAAAAATTCAATGAGATCAAGCCCACCCCCCCGCCCCAATGGTTAAAAGCGGTACACACCTTGAATTTTGAATTTGAATTTATTTATTCAGACTTAAAACAATATTGGGTGACAGTAGGATTAGATAGGCCCCTCACGAGGCTAACCTAATAGATTGGGAGCTTCAATAAGAAGAACAATAAAGTGACCACCAGGTGGGGGATGTTCTGGAAGGACACTTGACATTCTTGACATGATTAAATTTTAGTCTTCCATATTCAAAAGAACCCCCCCAACTCTTGGATTTTCTCGAATTTAATGTAGGCCCCCCCCCAGAGTAGGGCGGAATTGGATTTTGGGAACTCGGAATCCGGAATCCGGAGAACGAAAAAAAAATTTTTTCACGTGATTTGGAATCCGGAAAACGGAAAAAAAATTTTTCACGGAATCTGGAATCCGGAAAACGGAATGAAAAAACGGCGGAATCCGGAATCCGGAATTCCTCGCTTCTCTGCCATCAAACTGTTTTGTTGTTACTTTCAGCTCTCAATCTATGGATTTCCTGGAGAGCAATCGATTCAAGCTCATTTTCAAAGTGGCTCTGCAAGACGTGCACATCTCGAAGGACACACTTTCGCAACTGGAAGCGGTCGGCAGAAAGCTCGAATCTTCAAGGGAGGACGACCGTGTGCTAAAGAAAATGTCACAGCTGTGCTCGCTGCTGAAATGCGAGAAAAAGGTTGGTCGGCAAGGAATCGCGTTTATTAGATAGTTCAGATGCATAGTCAAAAGCTAGTGATCGCGTAGAGAGCAGTACCCGACGGGGTCCTCTCCTGACACTGTCAGGTTTCGGAATGTTCCACAGCAGCTGACCGGCCCGATATTATCGCCGGAGAACGGCAGACCTGAACTCGTTTGTTCACAAAATGGAGAGAAATATATGTACTGTAACCAACCTTTAGTGAAATACTGCCAGTAGCACGGCGCGGCCATGTCAGAATCCGCAAGCTTGATAATAGAGGTGATTGTGGAAAGGGTGCCTCCAATTATTCCGAATATCAGAACAGCTGCGTTGAGAGCCAGAATGGACTTCGGAGTGAGCCGTAGAACGCTGAACTGATTATCTTTTATTCACCATTTGATATACAAACCACCTCCCCCCCCCACTCCTCTATGCTCTCTACAGAGCACATCAATGTTTTCTAGAAATATCATCTATACAAACCGGCAAAAAAGTGTGCAGAGCATCTTGGCGAACGCTCATCAGATGCTTCACAGCCCTGGCTCATGGCTCTTACAATGTTCGCAACGCCGTCCTATATGAAAGTCGGCACTAGGGACAGCGCTAGCTCAATTTGTTAGTGGTGTGGACGTTCCTTAGATGCTCCCGCCTCTTATACTGTTCACTGAAGTGTGAGCATGTGCAGCGCCGGTCAAAATGACCCTAGCAAGACGGCACAAGGGGCAGCAAGTATTAGCAGTAGCCGTTCAGTCGGTTGCTCAACTTATTGGCGGTGCATGCTCCCCGTTCAATGGCGCGAGCAGTGGAACATGGCAGGAAGACGAAGAATGCATCAGAAACTCACTCTCTGAAAGTTGCTCGCTCGTGAGTCGGCTCTGCCATATCAGTTTTCTCGTTTTCTTGAAGCCAAATGATTTCCTGCGTGCGGATAGACAGATAGAATATCGGCGGCAAAACGAGAGTCATGAGAACCATTGTGGAAGCGCCGATCTGAAATTGCTTTCATTGCTCATTGAATGACACGCTCACGGGCGTCAAGAAGCGGTTCCCGAAACATCGCGTGCCCGCGGGTTTTCCGAGCTCACCAAATCCAGAACAGGTCCGAAATGAGGGATTGAGAGTGCAATGAAGATCACGAACCAGAAAAGTAATGAGCGCACCAAAAAGCGCTTCACACCGAAATCTGAAACACATTTTCTTGCATTTTTTTGCATTAATGTTTGCAATTTTTGCAATTAATGCATTGCATTGCATTTCATGAATAACCCCATTAAAGGATCTTTGAAAAATTCCTATAAGATAGAGGCAATGCGACCGGCTTGAAGATTGACACTGTTGTAGTACTTCTTCACCGAATTCAAAGTCTTCGGAAGAATTTGATGGTTTAGTCACTGCTTTCCATTAAGGATTCTTTGATTTCGCGCGCGCTCTATTTTATAGCTTACAATGCAACTTTAAACGTATTCAACTTACGATGGGGGACTTTCAGAATTTGCTCCACTTGCTGAATCGGCGGTGACATCACTATAACAATAGTGGTGATGACGTGCACCGCAATCATGAGATTCACAATCTGCTGGACCCATTTGATTTGCAACGAGGGGATAATCGCCTCGCCGACGGTGCTGCCATACACGAAATGGCCGCCGACGGCAATGAAAATGTACAGGATTGTGCAGACTGAAAACGACTGTGTGAATACGGAGAAAAGAGCTCCGAGTGCGCTCACAGATGATAGCCAGGACGGCAGAGTGCACGAAGTGCGCCGGCTTCCTCATATCATGCTGAATAGTGGGAAGAGTCGCGTGACCTCCGAACGCGAACACAAATGTGCCAAACGCCATGAACGCCTTCGACAGTTGCGGATCGTCGTGCGGAGCGTGCGGAGCACACACAGACGCGTCGTGTGCCATCCCGACCACCACCAAAATCACGGCCAACGTGCTTGATCCGGCGGAAAACAGAGCCGCTTGCCAAAAGTGCATTGGCGATGGCAGCATCGTTGCGGCCATACAGCTAGTCCGACGATCAGAATAAGATAGCATTGGTTAACATCCACTGAGAAGAAAAAGTGGAGGAGAATCGATAGATTCTTGGCTGCAAGCAGCACTAGAACAGTGGCAAAGCCGATCTGCGTGATGCATATCATAAAAGCGATGAAGGACCTCATCTTGCGGCCTATTGTTCGGTACGCCATTTCACCGTATGGCTTGCGGCAACTGAAATTTTGCTAGCGCTTTAAAGGTTTCAGAGAGCAATTTGCAAAATCTGCAAAAAGATAATTCTAGTTGTTAAGCTGTTGGAAGTACCGAATTGTAAATCAAAAAACAAAAAATATTTTATATTCCATCTCAGAAGTTCAATGCGAAAACGACGAGAATTCGTTATCCCCGGCATTTAATTCGGGTGGTACCAAGTTCATGACAGTAAATCTGTTTTTGAGTCATTTTTCACATCTCAAAGCAAAAATCGTGTTCCGGAGTTCAATATGAGTACTGACTCATCCAATTCTTTGTCTCCCCAAGTACCACGAACTGCATAAAGACAGAAGAAGCGTCCCCGAATCATAAACTTGGTACCCCCCGAATTAAATGCCGCTACCCCCCCCCCTCCCCAAAAACATCGCTGAATTGGTGGATAACGCAACAAACTCACTGATCCCTATACTCTGGCCATCGGTTTTGCATGAGCTTCCAAGTCCAGCACAGTTCTAGAGCTGTGTAAAGAGAGAACACGGAGCACAATAAAAGAAGCGTCAACCCAGGAATCAAGCCCATCGAAGTGAGAGCGTATGGTAGAGCTATCATGCCTCCGCCAGCCGTTTCTCCAATTATGAAAATGGCGGCTATTATCCATCCTATTCCCTTTTCGTTGATGTGAGATGTGGGTCCATCTTTCTGAAAATTGAGCTCGTGAAATTATGACGGAATTCGACAGCTCATTGAGCGTCTGAAGCCATTCTTGCAACCCGATTACATGACTTTTGTCAATTCGAAGCCGTCATGCTGTGCTGGTGAAACTGATTTCGTATTGGATTACTGTCAATGATGCAACTCTGAGAACTTTTAGCAAGTTGCCGATTGGCAGCGGCAAGCGAACCGCAGCTTGCAGTGCAGTTTTACACGACACGTTGCGGGCTGAACTGCAAGTTGCCGTACGCCTGCCGAAAGTCCTAACAGTACGCGGCTTCTGAATTTCCATGTCTCGCTTTATATGTACACAAATTGTGATCAATGTCTTAATGCAGAGTTGGAATCCGGGTTGGCGCCTAAAATACCTCAAAAAGAACAAAAAATTGCGCAAAATGTAGCAAGCTCTGCGTGCGGTGTTATGCTCCGAGAGCAGCTCTCAATTGATACTGTCTTGAAATTGGAATCGGTCAGAAATGCGGCTAGTTTGCCGCGCAAATTGCAAATTGTCCTACGAAGCGGCATACTGCAACTTCGAACGGCAAGACACCGGTGCAAAAGTGTTCACTTGTCGATGCTAACCGGCAACTTGCCAAAAATTCTCGGATTACGCTTAGCTTAACCGTTTTCAGTCATATTTTGCAGTCATCCGATGCGCAACCAGTCTCACGACCATTACATGGCAAAGATTGGTCCGTGCCGCGGCCATTCACTTTTAAATCATTGGCGTTTGGCGCCGTCTGGCTTGGCTCATCTTTCAGCTCGAGTTTTTATAACGTTCATAATGTTTCGGACATTATCGATTAAACGCAAAGCGCCTATTTCATCAAAATGCTTCAGACAAGATCAAGCCATTTTCTCAATGCTCGCCCAAGCCTATTGGCGGGGTTTCGGCGCTTCCAAAAACTCACATTGGCTGTAGACCAAACTCTGCTCATACCCATGTTGCTCTAATTGGCAAAATTCTTAAACATGTATTATAGAATTCTGATTCAAATGCGCTCTAGCTAAGAAAGCTAAAAGAAAAAAATGTTCTCACCGCGAAAGCAGTGTCGATTTACGAGAGCCCCCGTCTTTTATTGGTGGCTTCTCGTCGAATTAATCGAACTTTCTGAGGCTTCCCTTCAATTTTGCTCAATTTTTCAGAAACATTGAATTTTCAATGGAAAACATCGAAAATAAAAGTATTGGTTTAAATTCGCCTCTGACAGTCCAAAATTTTAAAGCGAAGATTAAAAAATTCCAGTGATTAAACTGACGTCGAAATGTAACCTTCAAAAGAAGCAGTTTCCACATCTATTATCGAGACGCCAAACCGGCGATATACTGATTCAAACGCGCTCCATCTAACCGACGATGGTCTCGACACGAAATAGCTTTGCACTTCTATTTTTCGATGTTTTCCATTGAAAATTCGAGATTTCTGAAAAATTCACTCATATTCAAGATTTAAAAAAAAACCAAACGAAAATAAATAAGAGGAGCACACGGAAATTTCGATCAATTCGAGGAACAGTAGTTAATAAAAACGCGCGCTCTCATAAATCGACACCGCTTTCGGTGCGAGACCATCGCCTATTATCTAGAGCGCATTTGAAACGGTGATTCAATTGTTTCCCGCCTCTATAGTATAGATAATAAAAGAAATATCATTGGGAAACAAAAATGACGATTGTTTTCACGGCGAAAGATCAGCCGAATGAGCGGAGGGACATGGTCACACTTGACGCGCAAACCTATGACATCTTTTCATTGATCATCACGTCGGTTTTGTGAATTTTTGAAGCGCGAAGAGCACTCGGTGGAGGCGCCGTAAAACTGACTATTGCGGAAAAGTTCGTGTTAAAACCGGCTGAAACAACAGCGATTAGCATGACAATAGGCGAATTTCTGTCTCTTGCACTCTCTATCTCTCTCTCTCTCTCTTTTTGATTTTCGAAGCGATTCAACAATGAAAAGATGAAGGTCATCTGACAAACGTTTTGATAAAAATCGAGACAAAGAGGAAGGAACAAAATGAGAAGCAACCGGCTTTCTTGCAGATACTCATGGACACCTTGGAGACAATAGAAACAAACAACTCAATGAGCATTCGAGAGCTCACCGAGCAAATGAGCTCCGACCCGGATTTGAGTGCGGTCCACCTGAATGTGCTCACCTCGTAAGGCGATTCGTTCCGGCCAATGTGCAACCGGTTTTATTGTTGTTTTCACAGAAACGGATGCGAGCCGTTCGAGCTGCGGTTTGCGAACGCCGAGAAACGAGGCGTCTGGGAGGCGACGTTCAAAGATGCGAAGACGACGCTGGAAAAGCATTTGGCAACGGCTCCGAGCTGCAGTCTCAAGACAATCATTGCACATCAAACACGACCCGGACTTCAGGTAACACTTTTTTTAGTTAAGAAATGCATTCGGCGACGTTCTTTTTTTGTTGCATGTGCAATTACCAAGTAGCTTAAATTAAAATAGTGTGTCGTGTCGATTTTGGAATCGTTCGATTGAATCGAATTGGATTGACAATTTTTGAACCGTTTCAATCGATTCAACTTGATTCGAATCGATTCGATTCGATTTAATTCGATTAGATTTTGAATCGATTCAGTTTGATTCGATTCGATAAAATCGAATCAACAAAAATAGTGCAAATGCGCTCTACCCAACAATACCTTTGGCGGCGGCTTAAAATCGTATTTTTAACTGTTTTTTAGTGAAAACGAAAACAAAACGTGAAAAATCGTAGAAAAGTGTTAAAAAACTCATAATTGCTTCAAAAAACGCAATCTGAATGAAAGCGATAAATAATACGATTTCAAATCGCCGCCGATGGCATTGGTCGGTAGAGCGCATTTGCACTATTTTTGTTGATTCGATTCAAGTATCTATCCAATTCGAATCGAATCGATTCAAGTCGATTCATTCGCGAAATCGAATCGATTCAAATCGATTTGCCCGTTCAACAAATCGAATCAAAATTGATCGATTGTTGAATCGACACGACACACTACATTAAAACCTCTTGAAATATTAGAGACGCGAAGTAATCGGGACTCTGATTCAAATGCGCTCCAGCTAACTTATGATCGACACTGCTTTCGTGGCGGGATCATCATTTCTTAGCTAGAGCGCATTTGAAACGGTGTTCCGACTGTTTCGCGCCTCTATAATATATGTTCAAAGTGTTTATTTTATTCGAAGACCTTTACCTTCTTAGTTGTGCACTTAGTCGATCCCCATTGTACGAATCAGAGCGCAACCAGCTATTCCGGTTGGAGCTCCAGAGTTCTCCAATCATTCGAAAGTCCATCTGATCGATGGTCTTCTTCCAGAATAAAAATACACATAGCTAGAGGATATTATTGGCTGAAATTGTCTAGAGCTTCCAGTCGATTCCTCTTTTTGTCGAGGAAAAGTCCTGCTTCTAGGAGTCTTGATGTCTACACTGAATCGGATGGTACAGTTGAAAAAATCGGAAAAGAATCGTGAAACAATATCGAGAATGAAATCTCCGTGAAACTCGTTTCAGATCCCACGAAGTCTATTAAATTCCAGCAAGGGGATTCACCTTGTAGGATCTGAATGCGGACCGTGCCGGACCGGTCGAGTCGAGCATTTTTCCATCGACCCGGACGGTCAAACGTCTGGGTTTTCCTACATCCGCATGGTCCGTCTGTTACCGTTTCTGTGCATCTCATGTCCAGCCCATCCAAGTTTTCTCATCGTCGTCTTATCGGTGGCCTCACAACAGTCGGTTTTTATTCGTCTTTCTCCAACTTTTGACAGTCTAATTCAAATGCATTCTCGGATCTTTTTGGCGTTGTTCGGTGACGAATATCCTGACTGGTCTTCGTTCTATTTGAAACTGAGATCTGCTCAAAATTTTTTGTAGATTCCAGAATTCTGCTGCTGGAGTGACGTCGTATTAACATTTTGATCAGATTATTATAGTATTGATCGATTTCTGCTATCGGGTTGCTACTTCTTTTCTCATAGAGTTCGACCATCTCATCGGTGGCCTTCCAACAGTGATCTTAAAGAAAGACCGGAAGCAGTAATCTTCGGTGTTCTTCTCTTCATTAATCGTAATGAATCTATAACGTTTGATGAACGTCTCATGTCTTCTTGGATCTTTTATAACCCCCCCCCCACGATTCCAGAATCACCCCCCCCCCTATCCTTCTAGGGCCCTTCGTGATCCCACCTAAACAACAGTGTCATTGATGAATGAACTTTATTAAAAATCACTCTCTCTCTTGGATGAATGAATGAATGGATGAATAAAATTTAAAAAAAAAGGGGGGGCCATTCCGGTTCATTCCTATGAGAGGTAATACCGAGGTTTGTGGGGGGAAATACGGTTATAATACCTAACTTACCGAGGTAGATGTGCTCTGACGTCTTCCATGATAGTCGTCGGAGCGTCTTAGTTTATGGAGATCGGGTGATCCAGCACCATTGCTTCGTTAATGCTAAAGTGGAGTCCTCCTTTTCGAGTTCTTGAATCCTTACTCAATAAATCTGAATCATCTGGTTATTCTACGAAAAAATGAAACCACAATTTGTCCAGTGCAAACCGTAAAAGATTGTGTTCTACCTCCAATAGGTTTGTACCGTGGTGAGTTCTGAAAATGAGAGCGGTTGAAATGCTCACCGGAGCTGTGCGAGCGATTTCGACAATGACACTTGCCAGAGAAGGGCGGAATTCCGGATTCCGCCGTTTTTTTCATTCCGTTTTCCGGATTCCAGATTCCGTGAAAAAATTTTTTTGCCGTTTTCCGTTTTCCGGATTCGGAGTTCCCAAAATCCAATTCCGCCCAACTATGAGTTTTAATACTTTATTCTCAGTTGTTGTGAAAAGTCTACTTTTTTGAACTCCCGCAAAAATTTTTGCGAACAGAGCGCATTTACATCATTTGATCCCCTCATTAATGGTTAAAATTCCGTTTTCCGCATTCCGCATTCCGGATTCCGCCGTTTTTTACATTCCGTATTCCGGATTCCAGATTCCGCCGTTTTTTACATTCCGTATTCCGGATTCCGGATTCCGTGAAAAAATTTTTTTTCCGTTTTTCGGATTCCGGATTCCGTGAAAAAATCTTTTTTCCGTATTCCGGATTCCAGATTCCGAGTTCCCAAAATCCAATTCCGCCCTACTCTGACACTTGCCCCTCAGTTTTCTACTGTTAATTGTGAGATTTCTCTTTTTCAGCAAGAAAAAAGGACGAACACTTCCATTTATTACAGATTTAACCTTTTTTTGAAGAAAAAGATAAATCAACGGATTAACTTTTTCAGCTCTGCACAGCCACCGTTGTGCCCGGAAAACGCGTAGACAGTACTCCGTCACTGTGGGTTTGTGCCAGCGACAAATTTAGTGGTCAAGTGGCTGTAATGGCAATGGATTCTGGAGAAATAAGTATAGAAAGCTGCTCAGCCATCGGGAACGCCGCAGTCACCGCAATGTGCACAGTACCGGCGCCGACGTGAGTGGTTTTTCTTTTGTTTGGCAAACTGCACTGATAAAAATTGGGACGCACATTGATGTATGATTCAGGAAGCCACGAAAGCGTAAGATCAAGTCGCAAAGATCGCTGGAACAGATACAAAATGAGACAATAATGGATATAAACAGCAGTGGGAGTGATACAGAATCCTCGTCGGACGAGGGAGCCTCCACTGCCGGCCAGGCGACAGTATGGATTGGAAACGATGATGGGGAAGTGTTTGTGGTGAACTCCACAGAACGAATACGATCGAGAACACGGGACCGATTGGCACGACTGCGGAATAGCGTCACCTCGATTTGTGCAGCCAATGGAACTGTTCTGGTGGCCACTTCATATTCAAATCAAGTGCAATTACTCCTATTTCGACCAGCCTCCGATGGCAGTTGGGATCTGGAAAATCCGCAGACCGTCGGCCACGTGTGTCAAGCACCGATCACAGCCATGCAGCAAATCGGAAGGAGAGTGATCATTGCATCTGGAAATTCACTTCACGTTTACTTTGTGGATAGTGGAAAGTTTCAGGTATGCAGAAAACCATAATGCAATAAGGTCTGACTATATTGTTTCAGCCACCAGTGGCGATTCTTCCAGCTTCTGATGCCATAACTCTGATGAATGCCACAGGTCAATATGTCTTCCTTTGTGGCCGGAAGTCTACCGAGGTGTTTATCGTTGATGTCTTCACATTGTCTATTCTGAATCACTTCAACGTGGCATCCTTCGTCAGATCTTTATTATCAGGAAGAGAAAATATTCTTCGTGAACACAAAATGGGATGTCTGCGTGTCTCCTGTCTTGCTGTTGTTCGATCTCATCTTTGGATTGGCACATCTGCCGGATTTGTGCTATCCACTTCCATTCAATCAGCAAAAATGCAACCAACACCTGATCTACGATGTGAGCACATCTCCGGGGGAACGGTGCCTTTCAGGAAACTGCGTCTGAATAAAAGTTCCGAATAAAATAACAATTTAGAATTTTTATTCTGAATAAAAAAGGAGAGGGGTGTTTAATGGCTCGGAATCAGAAAGCTAGAAATCGAAAAAAGCAGCGTTATTCACCGCAGTTCTAGCCACAAAATAATTCATTTTGCAGCTTGCGAAATCGGCCACAGTGGTCCCTGCCGGATTCTTCTGCCCGTCGTTCACAGTCCATCACATTCCAATAATCTGCTGAGAAAACAAAAACGAAGTTCCTTAAATGTTCCGTCACAACAATCCGCTCAGGTTTAAATTATCCCACTTCTAGCCACAAATGCCCTTCAAATTTCAGTTGATGCTGGTCAGCTGTGGAGAAGGTTTAGACGACGGTACAGCTACTCAGGACCCATCAACAGACGCCATAAATCATCTAATTTTTTGGAAGTGCTCATGATAATTTATGATTCTCTTATTTGTCAAAACAACCGATCCCTCCCTCATTGTGAGAATAAAATGGCTTTACTCTCCTACAAAATGCTGTACACGTTGCCTGACGTGCTGGCGTAACCGCACGTCAATTTTACAGGCGCGCGCTCCTGCCGGCTCATCTTCTACTCATCTCTGACCAAATGGCGCTGTCTAGCATTTTGAAGGAACTTTTACTTTACTTACTTTTACCCACCGCTTGCTCATTTCCGTCACAAAAATTAAGCGAGAAAAAACAATCCATTCAACAAAGAAAACAGTCACAATAGGATAATGAGTGCAAACTAGATTACTTTCAAATCATTAAAAGACTTGAAGTCGAGAAGCGCCATAAGTGATAAAACTTGCAAGTTCAGTATTGAACGAAAAACCATACAGTAGCGGCCAACCACATATCACCATTTCGTTGTTCGGCTATAACTTTTTTCAGAGAATAGATAGAAACTCGAGGTCTTTTGTGAAAATGTGTCAAATTGAATCATAAATATGATCCAAATTAATTTTTCAAGATAAAAAAAATATTTTCGGAAAAATTTGAAATTCTCGATTTTTCGGATTTTAGCTATTACTGGTTTATGACAAGAAAACACGGAAAACAGCAAGGAAAGAGACAAAAAAATTGTAAAAGTTAACTAGAAAGGATTAATGTTTTGTTGCGAAGCCTCTAGCATCAATGACGGCTTGGCATCTTCTCGGCATCGACTGAATCAAGTTGCTCAAAGTAGACTGGGTTTTCCAATTGAGCGAATTTTTCGTCGGCATTTCGAGCACGGATACCAGAAACACGTTTTTCGAGCTCCTCCCACAACTGGGCCACTCCATCACATTCACACGGTTGGTCGCAAACCAATTCTTAAAGAAATTATATGGTAGTTTGAGAAGTTTGACTCACTTTGATGTGTTTGGAAGGATGTTTTCGGTCATTATCTTGTTGAAACAAGTAACGAACTCTTGGGGAAGCACGAGGGAATGGGAGCATGACCTTTTCCAGGATTTGTTCGTACACAAATCTGTCCATTATGCCAGTGATTCGGTGAAAAGGCCCGACTCCATGGTTGCTGACCCCCACTGGTCGTCTGACATAAGAAATTCCATCGGAACCAAAGAGCATGAACTTGCTCTCATCGCTCCATAATACTCGTTCCCATTGGTTATGAGTCCAGTGCAGATGAGCGCGTGCTCAGGCCACACGGGCTGCTCGATTACGGTCTGAAATGAATGGTTTCTTCACAGGTCTCCTACCAAACAGTCCGGTCTAATTCAGACGACGTCTGATTGTTCTGACGCTTGCTACAGGCGATCCACGATGAGAAACTTGCTCGAGAACTTCAGAAGTAGTCAGCCTTGGGTTGGTTCTGGAAGCCCGGACGATGTTTCTATCTGTCAGATAATCCGTAACACGAATCCCCAAGTGTTTTCTTGTCCGTTTTGAGTCTTCCAGCGTTTCAAAATTGTTGAAACGGTGCTACGATGGATATTGAACTTCTCGGCAAGCTGCTTCTGCGTGTGCTCTTGTTCCCAACCTTTGGAAATCGCAGATTGCAAAGTTGGGGTCAAATCTCGTTTCACTTTGACTTTAGTCATGACAAAAAAACAGAGATTTAAGAAGTTATCTGAAACAATCTTGGAGTTTTCACTGCCAGAAAAAAGTATATAAAAAACGACCAAAATGAAAAAAATGAAAAAACCCAAGAAAACAATTTCTTTTCGATGAAACATCACGAAATTTTGCGGAGAGTACATTATATACGCGCGTAATATGCACAAAAAATTGGCTTCATTACTCTTTTTCAAAAAAATTTATAGACGAAAAACGAAAAGGTGATATTTGGTTGGCCGCTACTTTAAATGTGCGCTCAAGAAACTTTTTCACTGAGAGTAAGTAAAATAAAAATGCAATTAGTAAATTTCATGTGCCTTGCTTCCATCATCCGAAATCCTCAATCAAGAATTATAAAAGCAAAAATATATATCTGAAAACCTTAAATTCTCAAAATGCTGATCTCTGAAGAACTTTTGAAAAAACGTATAGCTAAACTGATCCGCATTTCTCGCATCTTTTGCCACATAGAAATCTGCATGTTTCATACATCCCAATAAACTTTTAAATGCAATCATCAGTACATTGAGAATCCGTACACCGTCCAAAAGACCTCGTTCCTCCATAACACCGGAGAGAATCAATACTGTCAGCGGAGGAGTTCGTAGAACTCCGCATCGTAGTAAGAGAAAGATGAGATAGAAGCTTAAAATGAGTAATTCCTCTATGAGAAGAATCGGGAAAGGAGAGCTCGAACTGTCCCCGTATCGTGTTGGAAAAGAGCAAGCTGGCTCAAATGCAAAGTGAAATGTTCTCTTTGCTGACACGCGCCAAAATGAACAACGGAATATGTTGTTCACCGACGAAACCGAATTAAATCCAAAAACCCACGGAGTTCTTGCCACGACAGTAAAGGAAATAAATGTGCGCAGAAGGATGTTCAGCAGTTTTTTATTAATGGCATGCCATAATTTTTGGAGCAATCATCTCCAACAGTAAAATGCCGCTCATTTTCGTTGATCCACGTGTGAAGATTTACAAGGAATATTTTTCGAACATTTTTGGGGTGAACATACGATTATGTGGAGCACTGTATATGGAGGAAATATTGGAAACAGAGAAGCTTCCGTGGACAAAACCACTTTTCGGAAACGAGGTTTGGGTATGGCACTGCTCCAGCTCATACGGCTAAAATTTTCCAAACAGGTCATCCTAATTTCCTCGTTTCCTCCATACAGCAATTCTGAACGACGAACGTCATCACCGAATTTGAATTCACTCTACTATTCTGTCTTGGGAGTTTTTCAGTCACGTCAAGTAAAGCACGTCCACATCTCAATTTGTAGCCATTGAATGCAGAATGAGACAACGTATTCAGAATGCCTTCGTGCCACAGTAAAGGCGTTCCCCAAGGGACTCAGTGAAGTTGTGAAAAACAGAGGCTACCTCTTCGAACATCTTTAATAATGTATCGTTTATACTTAGCCGTTTCCATAAATTTTAATAGAATTTCATGTTGGTAGAGATGTTTTGCAAATCTTACATCATCTTGAATGTGTTACTTTTGATACATTTGGTGCACGCTGTAGCTTCTCGATTTTCGTTTTGATACAATTTTGACGGATCTAAGCCAATTTTGCAATTCCAATTTATCTTTGAATTTCAAATAATGTATTCGTTTTATATTCTATTTTTCTGGTTTTCGCACGTTGAGGATTATTATAAATGAAAAATTATTCTAAACACTATTATTTCAGATAACGATTTCAGAACTGGGTTCAATGAATTCTTTTCAGTGTCTTTTAACACTCGTTCAAGTATGAACAGTTAAAAAACGAGATTTCATGTCTCTCCACTCGATCATATCCGCATAGTTCAATTGCTCATTCACAATCTCTGGGACAGAAAAAAACATTTAATTAAGCTTTGTCGTCATGCGAGACAAGATAGGTGGTGTAAAAGTCAGGCTGTGACATCGTGTGAGATCTAACAGGACATGAGTTACGGCATTAAGAAAAAAGCCGACAGGTTACGCAACTGAACTTGGAAATTGAAAGCCAGTACGAAACATGGCGGTTTAATCGCTGTCTTCGTCTTCTTCGACGGCAGCACGGGTAGCTCTTTTCGAAGGGCCTTGCCCAGACATTGCCTGAAGAAGTGTTGTTTGACGACCATCGCAGGCAACAATTTTTAATCTGAAAATAATAAAATTAACGTTTTCCTTACTGACTCCTAGTAAAACCACGACAGATCGAAACCAGACATTTAGAAATCGAATAAATACAATTTTTAAAAATAGGAAAAAACTCAGTTATTATATTTAAAAAATATATCAGAACGACCTCTCCCACCACTGAAAAACCACTGAATCTCCTCGGAATTCGAAAACGGAAAGGGAACTGATGAACAAAGAGCTTCTATAATTCGCTTTGTTTGTTTTAAAAAAAGTTCCGCGGAATTTCTTTTTTTTAAGTTATAAATAACTATGGGAGGGTTTTTTATTGTAATTTTCAAGGAAATGATTCTAGAATTGAAGAAAATGCGGGGTCGGGATGAAAAGAAAATTTCCACAACTTCAGAGAAAGCGTTTGGTTGACTATTTCTCGCGTATTGTTGGTAATGTTTTTTTTAGTATTTTCACCACTAGTCATCATATGAAGGGGGTTCACCTTATCTTTCACGTCTTCGCATAGTTAGGGAAACGTGTTGCATTTTTTCTATTAATGGCTAAGAAATTTTGATCATTCATGGAACTAACCGATCTGTACAGTGAAATGACTTGGTTAATTTTCCAGCAAGGCTTTCACGAGACGCAATGTGTATCTTTTTTAATGATAAATCGGACGAATGTTTCTTTTAGCATGCCACAGAATTATATTGCAATTCCGCATTAAACTCCCATGAAATGCGCCAGTACATAGAGTTCGCCGAAAAATCTCCTTTTAAATGAAAAGCATTAAAACCCCCATTTTTATTCGAACAAAATGGATGACTTTCAAATTCTTTTACTCATGTTCACTTGTTTACGAAATGTCCAGTTTCCAAATGAGTGGTTTTAAAATGTCTAGTATCCAGTTATCGTGGATTTGAAATGTTATAGTTTAGTATTTTAATTATATGGCCAATTTGTGTTCTGTCAAAAAACACACCCGTTACGTGCTTTTTATCTATTTTTTATAGCTCACTTATCAATAGGCTCGTCAAATGATCTTTGGGGATCTTTCAGTGTAACATTGTTGAGGATGAACGTCCAGACATTGTCACAATAGCGGTATGTCAGGAGTTGCGTGGCGCAGAAATTCATTTTCTCTTTCGGAAGTCTCGAAATCTGCTTGTTCATGCTTTTGTCGAACTGATTGAGCACCTTAGAAACGAGCTCTTTTGGAAGAAGACCGTCTGCCTCCATGTCTTCCAGTGTTTTTTCAAGGGCTTGACCTAAGGTGGTTCCTCGGTAGAGAGCATATGACGACATATCTGAAAACTAAGTTACCTTAGAAACAGGAAGCACCACTTAATCAAACGATAAAATTACGAATCGGAATTAAGAAAACCGCAATCAATTTTAAAAACAATTATTTAGTATATGATAAAGACAGTCTTTATATCGCAAATTAGAGAAAGTTTTAATTGAGATTCATCATCATGGAGAACTGAAAAGGCAAATAATTTTTTTGAACATGGACCAATATAAACAAAAAAAATCAATCCTTGATTTGGTGAGGAAAATACAGGTTTGTTAAAATGACCGGGCCTGTTGATCCTTGCACAGTGTACATTTCTTGTACCTTCACTACCATATCTTTCCTATTTTGACGACATCCAACTAAACATTTCCGAGCTGGAATATATAATTGATTAGAATACCTTGAGATTTAAGCGTGAAGTGTGACGGCTCGAGATCTCGGCATAAATTTACAAGCATCGTTTTAACTCTTCGAGATGGGCTAATGATTTTGAGATATTGAAGCGTCACACTTGTTATTTTCAAGCCTTACATTTACACTGTTTACACGGCCAATTGCACCCATCGCAGTTCGGGTTTAAGCAATCGCACAAATCGTAAACTTCGGTTTGTCCTTTCGTTGTACATGACAATTTGCCCGTCTTATCATGATGCAGTGGCTCCTCTCTCAAATCTGCTTGTTTCTCCGTTACAACCCGTTTTGATCGGTTTGTGTTAATTATATCGGATGAATCTGGTAAGAACCTTGACATTTCATCTCCCGGGTTAGCAAATTGAAGTCCTTGCAGCTCGCGATGGGCCGTTCTGGTTCGCCGCGTGCCCGTAGCTTCTTTTCGAGTTACCTTTAAAATGAAGGCTTTGCAAAAAAATTGGACACGATATTCGGATTTCAAATTTAAAATAACAATGAACGAATAGTTAACAGTAAATGAAAATTACCTTGTTTTCAAATGATTCAAAAAGCTCAGCGTCGACTTCATCGTAATTGATTTCGTCATAATCTTGATGTTGCTCGTCGGGATCGATAAGCTAAATAAAGGGAATTGTTTCAAACAGTAAGAAAATATTTTATAATTTATTTAAAAGAATACCTCTGTTTCTTCAGTTAGGCCAGCAATCTGTGCAAGTACATCGTTAGAATTCATTTTTCAGTAATAAATACAGAAAAAAAGAATTAATAATATGTCTATTTTTATACTAACAGAATTAATCTATGTGAGGAGCTAGATGCAAAAAAAAAGAAACGATTTATTGTGCGTACCAATTGCAAAAAGGCGCGCCGCACATTGCAATATGTTCCAAGATGGCTCCGTCCCCTTGTCTTACTCACTGATGTCCCCTGAATTATTAAATTTTAGTTGGCAACCGGTCAACTAGTTTCTATCTCCGATTACTTCCAGATGCTACATCATGCAGAAGGTGGAATGAGTGTAACAGATTTACAAGAATTGATCGATAGGCGCATTCCTGACAACAGGACTCAATTGGAAACAAGCCATGCAAACCTGGCCAAAGTAGCGGCGTATTGCGAAGAAAACTATGTGAAATCTCATGTAAGCTTCGTTTTAATTTTTTTGCAACGTTTTACACTTCTGTCTAATTTTGCCTAATTCACAGTACTTTTCGAAAGCCATCTCAACTTCAAGAAGCATTTCATCTGTCCACAAAAGGTGTTTTAGAGTATACGAAAGAGTTGTGTGAGCAAATAAAGTTTGAAAAGTAACTGTGCTGCCCGATTCTGTATAAGTTTGGTAGATCAGATGATTAATTCCTCTCATTTTCAGAATCAGTCGCAAGCCATAGAAGAGACAAAACAGTACGCTGTTCAATCGTTGGCCAGTGTGGCCTATCAAATAAATAAAATGGCTGTGTATGTTTTCTAACATTTGTACTAAACAATATTTTAAGTTTTTCAGAGATTTACATGATATGCTTGCTCTTCAAACGGATAAAGTTAATTCATTAACAAACCAAATACAATTCGTGGGTCAAATCGTCGATATTCATAAAGAGAAGCTAGCGAGACGGGAAATTGGAGCATTGACGACCAACAAAACTTTATTCAAGCAGCCTAAGATTGTTGCTCCTTCAGTACATGAACCAAAACTGAGGTATCAGAGAACACCAATAGACTTCTCTGTTCTCGATGGAATCGGACATGGCATTAGAACAGTAGAACACTCACGAGGAACATTGATATCACGAGCGGCTTCTACTATATCTGGAAGTTCTCCTTCACAATTCCAAAATGATTCATCAGCTTATGGTGTTTATACTAATGAAAGAACGGCTACACTAGGAAGATCAATGATGAGACCGTATGCTCCTTCGATAACTCCCTCCGACTATCGTCTCCCACAGGCGAGCAAAAATTACTTCTCCTCAAATTCCTGGAATTACCGATAATCCTATTATATTTTACAGGTGGCACCACAGTCGGAGTCGCGATTAACTCGTCAAACGAGTCACGGATCAGAATTTGGTGAGCATCTTAATAGTGGAGGAAGCGGAAGTCATCATGGATCGTCCGATTATAATTCCGGTTATCAACCAGATCGGTATGGAACGATAAGAGCAGGTGCAAGGACGTTAATGGATGGTGGCTCTTTAATGTCGGTTCCGAGACTTTCTTCTGCACAAAGTAGTGTTGGACCTGAATCTCCAACCATGCCTCTTCCACCACCGCAAGCTCCATCAATGCACTACAATGGCTACATAGCACCGGGAAGCATAGTTCAACAACAACAGCAAATGCAACAAGCGCAACAAAGTTACGGAACTATCAGAAAATCGACCGAGTACAGGCACGATTTGCCACCTCCGCCAAGCTCAACTTTGACCGGAACATCCGGCAGAGTATCTGCGCCAGAGGATATCGATGACCTACCACCACCTCCTGAATCTGTTGGAGGCTCATCTGCATATGGACTGTTTAGTGGAGTACGTGCAGATTCCTACAGTTCAAATCAACCTCCAAGTCTATTCGATACAAGTGCTGGTTGGGTTCCAAATGAGTATTTAGAGAAAGGTAGTAATATATTTTCAAACCAATTAACGGAAAATAATGTGGAAGAATGCATAAAAATATTGTAAATAACAAATAATCATTTCGTAACTATAAACAATTAAGCGATAGTTAGTAGTGATTTATCTCCTTAAGATTTTGCATTTTTTTTGAGAAAAAAATAAGGTAAACACGTATTTCGTCGTTCACAGATGTTCTGAATAAAATTACACGAACAAACGATTGAAAAATGTTAAAACATTTATTTGAAAAAATTCAAATAAGCCAATGAATTCTAATCAATGTTATAAGCATTTATTACTAGATTATTGCACATTTAATTTTATATAAATTTGCATTTCAGTACGGGTTCTCTACGACTACGACGCAGCCAAAGAAGACGAGTTAACGCTGCGAGAAAGTGCGATAGTGTACGTTTTGAAAAAGAACGATGATGACTGGTACGAAGGAGTGCTTGATGGCGTTACCGGCTTGTTCCCCGGAAATTACGTTGGGCCAGTCTAAGCCAATTTCTCAACATTCTTGTTTAACGTATTAAATGTTTATACCTATACATGTTTATATTGCTTCCCAACGTCCGTGTTTGTTGCAGAAAATAAATGCTACACTTGGGCAAATCATTGTAAGATATAATCATTGAGTGGCATACTGAGCACTGTTTCATAGTCTCGATCGATGACTGCTATTTTCGAACATTCACAGCACTTTCTGAACATTCACTTTCTCTATTACTTTCGTCTTTGTATTCTTATTTACTACTGCTATTTTTAGTTCTGTTCATCAAACCCGCTTATTTAATGAGAATGTTTCACATTCATTTCTATTTCCGAAGTTTCAATAATTCATGTTTGCAGTGACGCCAACCGAAAAAACCAAAAAGCTTGCAAAGCGTGGGAACAGCGTCTCTTGGTGGGCGGACGGGGAGAAGAAAGATTTCTAAAAGAAGAGCGGAAGTCGCGCTGCAAATACGAATAAAATAATCTGAAGCCATTGCAACATGGAATTCTTTAAAAGCTTTGATTAGAAAGCAGTTACTGTTGTAACTTTATTTATTTATTTATTGCAATTTGCCATTTTGCAAATTGCGAATGGGTTAGGGAAATTTTGAAAAAAAGATATATAATGTTTATAATGTTCCCTTAAATTTTTTCTGGTTAAATGCTTGGGCGGTTTCCTTTTTTTTTGATTTCCATTTCCAATTGGGATTTCAGAAAAACTCCAAAGCAATCTTTCAAAAATAATTTCAAAACTTTACTTTGAGCAATATGCTTTTCAAATAAATATAAATCCGGTCTTTTCAACAAATTCTTTTAGAAAATTAAGTCTCGGCTACACTCCTCTCCCTGAAAAATGCCAATCTACTTTTTGTCTATTTTAAAACTAGTAAAATTCCAAATTGTAATCATTCTCCACCAACAAGCCATTGGTTAAATTGATTTGGCTAGCCAGAAAGAAAGAAAGTATTGAAAAGGCTAACAAACAAATGGCCAGTTTCGCCGACTAGTTTCACTATTTTCAACTCAAATGATCAAAAGATCCTGCAAACCTATGTATTAACAATGCGTAGACCTCATGAAACACTTAAACTATGATAGGAATCCTTGCTCCTTTTTTCTTTTTTTTTCAATCAAAGCGCACATTTTTGAGTTCTTCTTCTTTTTTCTCCTTCATGCTCTCACAAAAGTGCCCCCTGGTCGTGACGTCGATGCGCTCCCCTTCTTACGTCTTTTCTGTTCTCTCATTTCTTTTTACCTCTTCTATTTCGTCCATGTTCTCATTCCGACTGGCTCACCAACTTTTCTTCTCTATTTACATATTTCGTCAACATTTTCTCTTTTTTTGTATATTATGTATTATATATAATACACTATCTCTTTGTCTCTCTAGAGTTACCTCCCGAAAAACAACCCGCAAAAATCTAGCGGATCGCCCTCCGAAATAGTATCCTCAAACTTATAAAAAAAGGTAAAAATAGACAGAGATTTGCTTAATCTCGTAGAGTCGCTAGCTCTTATTCGTTTGGTTTTTTATACTCTTTCGTTATGCATTTATCCTATTTACAATACAAAATTAACTCTAATTCTGACTTCCTTTCATTTCAAGATCCATAGTGTTTATCATCTTTAATTAGAATTTTCTGAAAAATTTGTGACATTTTTTTCTTCAAAACTTCTACGCTTAAATTATAAAAGAAACTGAGTTTAATGCGCGTATTCACTAACGAAAAAAACGTTTTTTTTTTAATTTTGGTCATCACATCTCTACAGTATGGTTACAGAACTACGAAACCTAATTAGCAACGGCGGTTTTGATCCTTTAAAAGTCATGTCCCTTTGACCTTCCCTTTTTTTTTTTTAATTTTTTCCTGTTTTCCGCAGTTAATGTAAGAAATCATATCAGCAATTGCATGTGTTTTGTATCGCAATTCTATCTTACTGTAGAAGGCAGATTGTCTAAAAAATGAAAACTTTCCGACAGCCACAGCCTATTCCATTCTTTACCCTTATTGAATAGAGGAGAAAAGGAAAAAAACAACTTTTTCCCGTGCATGAATAGGTTCATAATATTTACTCTTATTTGAAAAAAGGGTGTCACGTTTTATTCAATCACTTTTTTTCTTATTCGGGTGAAATGAATAGTGTTACTTCTTAAATTTTAAACTGCATTTTCATCGCATTTTTAGATAAATTTCGTTGCGATTATATCGAAAAAATCCTGAAAAGTTAATGGTAATTGGCTAAAGAACTGGTTGACAATTCTATTAATCAACTGACTGCCCTCATTACCAGTTTATTTCGGGATTACCGTTTTTCTTTTCGACCACTATTTCAAAGAAAGGAAAATTGAGAAAAATGTTCTGAAGAAGACGCGGTGAAACGGCGGTGCAAGTTGCTTCCTCACGATACTTTCCGTCGTTTCGCAAGTAGAAATCGGTGAGCTATGAATTTGTTTTCTATTCACTGATATATCCTCGTTTTTACGTGTGTTCCACTCAATTTTTCGAAAAAAATAATAGTAAACTAGAAAGCGATAATCTAAGAATTGTTTTTCGAATTAGTCTCTCCAGGAATATCGCTCTCCAATCGCTTCAACTAAAATTCATATAGATGGAGCACAATCGACACACCATTGGGAGAGCAAATGCTGTGAATTGGCTTTGGATATTCTAGAATATAGACCAATAGCAGATGCCACTAACTTCTTGCAATATTCTATTTTTTCTGTTCTCTTTAAAAATAGTCCTAATCCGGGCGCGTCATATGGATCGCATGTCAAGGGAGGATCAATACTGTCTTGGTGTGGTTTGTATACTCAATCATTATTATCCTACCAAGATTTTTTAAGCCTTCTTTTGACCCGCTGTCCAAATTTCGGCGAACGGGTAATACAGTGTTGTCCCCAATTCTTTGACGTTTCGTAATATGGAGCAAAGATGCCACGAAGGTTTTCATTAAAAGAATGTGAGAAATAATATAAAAATCCTTTGTTAGGCAATTTTCTGGTTTCCCTCTGTGAAAATGAACGCTCCATCAAATGCTGTACGGCGGGTTTTAAACATCAATTAAAAAATACATTATTAAACAACCCGCACTATAACTGGCATTGATCTCTTACCTCGGAAGAGCGCATTCAGATAACAGTTAATTCTGTTCCCCGCAGCCGTTTTTATCCTCCATCGACGAACATTAATGCGTAAATTTGCAATGCGATTACCTTGTAATTCTTAACCCGTTATTTATTTCCTGAACACGAACGTATTACCTTTTGTCATCGAACATTATCAGGAATCAGGAGTCTTATTAAAAACGAGAATTCTCTTAATATTTAAGTCGTTTCGAGCGAAAAGAATGAAACGATAAAAGTGGCTTCAATGTTCTATGATGTTTCTTCAAGAAAAATGTTGACCAGTTTATTGCAATTTTATGAATATGAGTGTTATTTTATTTTCCGAAGCCTAGTTTTCCGGGTTGGGAGCGTCTTCTGTGCCCCCTCCAGATGTTCAATGCTCAGACCGCTCAAAAATGAGTGCTTGGAATGTTTTTCGGTTTTCTTTTGAGATTTTTTACCGCCATATTTCTTTGTTTTTTTTTATAGTTCTCTTTGCTTTGCAATATCGGTTTTATTGCATTTTGCGTCTATGTTGACACTCTGACAAATCCCCGGAATTTGAGAGGAAATAAAAGAAGAACAATGAGAAAAACTATTGAAATAAAGTGCACCGCATCATGAGCCTATGAGTACCGGTTCTTCTTCTTCTTTTTCTTCTTCTTCTTCCTCTTCTTATTCGTGGTACAAAAAATGTCCCATTCCATTCAGTTTTTTTAGTCTTTCGCTTTTCCTCTTTTCTGTTTTCCCAATAGAATAACATTGACACCAAGAAAAATCTTGATGCAAACCTTAGTAAACAACGAGGAATTCCCCTATATTTTTCAAAAATTCATTTAAAGAATCACCCTTTTTAAGAAATGTAGTGAAACTTTCCTAGATAGACAAGTGATCGAGGCCGTCTAGAAGCCGTAATTAGAAAGCTAACACAAAAATGTCAAGATTTGACAGGAAGTATAATATGTGATCATATGAACATCGTGAAAAGTTGCTATAAAAAATCGGTGTTTACCTATCTCCCTGAGCACTACCATTCATTCGAAAGAGAACGGAATACCTCGTTTTTTCATTTTTCTATTCGCGGAATGAGCGGTGACAAAATGACGATTAGGTATTGAATACTACTCTTCACTCTTCTCTTCCCTGGCCGAAGCATGAAAATATCTGCAGAAAAGCACGTGCTCTCAAATTCTTTTGCTATTTTTGTCATCTTGGTGCTCTTCTGTTCTTCTCGCTTCTTCTTCTTCTTCTTACAATGTCATATTATCGAAGTAATTTTCCTTCTACATTGGTATTATCTTACTTGGAATCTACTCACGCAGTTTCCTTTTCATACAGGAGAAAGTTCAAAAATTGAAAGGGGCGTATCACACCCCGCCCACAAACACCGATGTCGACGAAATAATATCTTGCTCATAATGGTCAGAAAGAAATTAAAGATTTTGAAAGCTATGCTTATTTTTCTTAAACTTACCTCTCCAGTTTATTTCACACATTCATTCTTTCTCTTAAGTAGCGGTGTCAGCAGGTTTCATCGGCCCGGCTACTTTAAGGATCGTATTTCAAAACTATATCCCTTGACACCTAGACATCATAACATAAATTCGCAGAACTCGACTAGACCTTCAATTTGCGACTATTTTCGAAAATTAACTTCCCTTTGAATGTTTGCCGACACGGATTGCTAGATTGCGCTCATCCACGAATACCGTAAAATGGTAAATAAAATATGATTCTTTCCTCTCATGTCGAAGTCAAAAGAGTGTTCAAAAATAGTCGAAAATTAAAGGTCATTTACATAGTTTCAAACTTCTTCGCTTGAAATTCCTGAACATCGTCGTTTGTCTTTCGGATTCTGTTTGAAGAAAAAGCTCTCACCGAATTCTTTTCCAGTTGATTACCCATAGGGTTCAGAGACTCAATTTATAGGCCTCTGTCCTCTTCTCATTCACTTTTTTTTTCTCGTATCATACATTCAAATTCTTTATTTTCTATTCCATTCACATTTTTCTCTATATTTGACCACTGAAACTACGTCAATTGTCTTCTCGGGTCAAGCGGGAGAATGTGTGAATTATGTAAATTCGGAAGAGAGGAGTCTGCTGGAATTTCAAATAAAACGAGATATTTTTCAGTTTTTCTATATGAAAATGCTCTAGTTTCAGGCGATACTCGTTCTTCCATTGGCCACTCCTTCTTTGTTCGTTTCCATGCCACACTAGACCGTTGTATGCTGTACTGAACAGTGGGTGGCGAATACTGAAGACCATCTGCTCACGTGAGCAAACAAATCCGAATGACATCACTATTCTCCAAACCGTCCAGTTTCTTTTCCGCACAGATCAGAAGAAAGGAACACAATGTATAAGCAGGACTTCTTATAGGGCGGAAATGCCTTCTCGCACAGATAACTCATTCTTATTTTCTTCTATTTGATTATCTTTTCCAGTGACAACCGACACGTTGCCTTCCTTCCATTTTCAACGAAAATCGTGAAGTTTCTAAAATACATGGCTAGAATAATGCATTTCAAACTCTAAGTCTAACTCCCTTTATCTTACATTTTAACTTACATCTACATCAGTTTGTTTGACTTGCTTTCTTATGAAGTGGCTAGCACTATTTCGAAAACATGTTTATCTTCATTCTATGAACTCACTCCATCCAGAGTTGTCATTCATGAGTTCCACAATTCCCCTGATGACGTAAAATCCGAAATGGTATTCGTTCGTTTCTATTTTATATTCTTCTCACCTCTGCGTCATCACTCTCTCGCTGAAAACTTCATCGATTTCCTCCATTTTCCCATTTTCAACCACTGTTCTTCGTTCCTCATCATCATCAACCCTCCGTTTTTAGAGTTTTTAGAGCTTTTGAATTCATGTGATTTAGTGAAAATTGTGCCCTCCGGCACCGATTTCCGTTTCGAAACGCCCACCCTTTGAAGAAGAGATAGAGAATGTTCTTTTTTCAGGCATTGCTTCCTCTACTCATTCTCCTTTGTTCTTCGGCTTCTTTTTTATTGTGAAAAAATACCTAAAAATGGTTGCTGACAATTCCGAAAAATCGACAAAATCTGTGGCCAATGGATCCTTAATCAGCACAGTTTCCAGCAAAGAAGATCTTCCCAATGCTATCATTGTGACTCAAGTTCCAGAAGATGTGAGTTTTTATTCAACGTTCACAACTTTCGCCAATCCCTGCAAATGCTAATGCGTTATATTGAAGAATCTGTAATTTCTGAATCTTGGGATTGATTCTGTGCCATTAGCCACACGATCTGCGCTGAAACTAGAAAAATAGTAAAGGTAGTTGGGAGTTCTCGCCTATTTCAGCTATTGTTCTCAAAACATCATCGGTTGCATTTTTTACAATTTTTATAAACAAAATAGAAAAGAAAGACCTAAAATTTTATAAAAATTCGATATCGGATAGAATTTTTTCAAGGTTCTTTTCATCGGTCATAATGCTATTTCTGCGGCTTTGCCGTTATTGCGGAAAATAATTATTTTCGGAGAGCCTACCCTTTAAAAATCCAAATTTGCAGTTTTTTTTAATAGCATTCTAGTTTAATTTTCCATTAATTTTCTATAAAACACGTTTAAAATTTTTATCATTTTCCGTAATCGTTAAAAACGGGTGGCCCATCACCCATTCCTATGTACTATAGCGCCGAAAATCCGGCGGAAAAATGTTCTGGCTCTGCTCAAAAACAAAAACAAAACTGTTTAATATACTCCAAAACATGTTTTGTGAACAGATTAACCATTTTCACTGTGTTTTAAGGACTGCCCATGCCCTCGCTCTGACGAATAAGTGACTCGGTTTAGCCTTCAGCCTTGTTTAGGTGACATCGGAATTATGGGATTGGGTCTGGACTGAATGATAATTATTAATAAAAATTATTGTTAATTATTCGTTTAGCGTCAAAGGTACATGATGAGTAGAGGAGCTGATAAAGAAAAAAGGAATCGGCGGGAACAAATAAGTAAAAGACCAATTACCTGAAATAATAGATAATAGAATAAACGCCTGCTTTCATCTGATGTCATGTTTCTGAAAGTGAAGCTGAAATTAAACAAATTGGTTAAAGTCTAATAAGATATTCAACAAAGCACCTTTGCATTGTCCCGCCGTAGTCTATTTTAAGTCCCCGTAAAGTCCCCCAAGTCCCATGTCCCCGTAGTCTATTTTAAGAGCGATCAACAGAAATGATTTCAACTGTTGCTATGAAAGTTTATATAACGTATGATTTACTTTGATTTGATATATTAGAAAATAAATCAAGGAAACTGGGAAACTTGAAAGTAAAACTATTTCGGAGAGGGATAGCAATAAATCAGAACATTGAGTAAATAATCAATATGACATATTTAGGAAATGAGAATGAATTCAATAGGCCAGGACGTACTTATCACTTAGTCATACAGATTTGCGAGGGGAGGAGAGCACAACGGCTTTTGCTGTTAGAATAAGCGAACGAGTAACAGGGAAAATTTTCAAATTTTGGCGTACTCGATGCGTGGACTATTTTCTCGTTTTCTGGTTTCTTTCTTCTATTCCTTTCAGTTGTGCATCGCCATCCGATTCGGCGAGATGAAAATGGACGTATACCGTCCGAATTCTGCCAACTCCAATGTCGAAAAATAAGTATTTTCATGGCGGTTTTACCATGCAGTAATTGGAGAATGAGGTGGCATGCCGGATACCAAAAATTGTAATTTAGCGGAGCATCGAGTTGTTATCTTTCTTATTATATGCAGGCTGTCGCTCGGCTTATGATCTGTCCACTTTTCGTTTCCCACTATTGCCAGATTTTGGAAAAATTCGATTGTTTCGAAAAATGTTTACACTTTCTTTGATAAATCCAAGTTTTAACGCCGCACGATTCCTGAGTAGATGCTGTCAGTCCGTTTCATTAATTCAACGGAAATACGGGAGTAGCCCTTCGTTATAAAAAAGCTGAGTAAATAGACAAATGCGGAGGAAGAATTTTTGATAGTTTTATTCAACGATCAGTTTTAGGTATTTGATAACAAAGAAGATAAAGCGAACTTCTCCTCTCTCTTCACACAAATTGAAAAGGATATTCATTTCGATTTCCTGCGCAGTTTCCGACGAGTCCGAGTTATCTTCAGGTAAGTGAAACGGAAATAGTCGTCTCAGTGTTTGTTCAAAATCGCTAATTTTCCATTCAACCTGCCCATTTGCAGCTCTCCTGAGAATGCGACTGCCGCCAAGCTAATCGTCCAAGGATTCTCTTTCAAAGGACACGAACTGAAAGCATTCTTCGCTCAGAGGATCTATATGAGTGCAAATTCTCAAATGCTTCAGCCGCCGCCACTCGAAAAACAGTTCTTGATCTCTCCACCATGTTCTCCACCAGTTGGATGGGAACAGACAAAGGATATGCCTCCCGTTGTCTGCAATTTCGATTTAATGGCTAGACTAGCTTCATTTGCAATCGATGAAAAGTGAGTGTCGTGCGGAATAGATACAATAGATACGGAATAGCTACAATGAACCGGAATACTTCGTATGAGCATTCTAGCTAATGGAACTATTTCTGCAATTAAAGATATAATAATTTTTTAATAGTTAAAATCAAAAAAAGTTTGAGATGCGCATTGAGATATTAAACGCGTTTTTTAAAATTTTTTTGAACTTGTAATCAAAAAAATGGTATTTTCTAAATACATGAATAGTAAGATATGCAATCCTGTATATTCATGTCATTAAATTTTTAGATACGAAGTACATAATGGAGACGATTTAACTCCGACAATCGTTGTTCATCCGTGTGAAACTCCTCTGGATATGCCATCTGCGATGGAAATGCCACGAACTCCGCGCCCTTCATCTCCAGCTGAGGATTCTGAGTAATTTAACAGAATTTTTAAATGTTTGATTTTGTTATTTTTTTCCATCATTACATTCGTTTCGTTTCCTTTTTGAATTAATATTCCACCTTTAATTGACTCCAATTACACTGCGGTTCAAGGTTCGCCAATGTTTAATAACTAATTTAGCCAAAAATTTTCTGCATTTTCAGTTGTTTCCGTAAATCCTAAAATTTCAGAAAATATTAGTTCAAATCAGTTATCCAACAGACCGCATTTGCGTTGGCAATCTCTGAACCACAGAACAATCGGCAGGGCCGTCTCCTCTGCCGCGGGTAGATGTGTCTCTTCTAATCATTTACTGCAACCACTTACTATTTTGCCGATATTATCTTTGTATTGTTGTAAATATTCTGATATAATAATTAATTGTTCCTATTTCGGAATGAACAGAAAAAGAGTAATAAATTATTTGTGAAAATATTTTTATCAATCACATAAATATTGAATGCAAGAAAACCCGATCCCAAATCAAATTCGTAACTAAAAGCATATTAATTTTAAACAAGGATTGGATCCTTGTGACTTGTTACTGAAACCTCGCGGTATCCCAAAATCCGTGCAAAAAGTCTTCGTATCATATTGTCCCATGAAGTCCTGTTTTTACTGTACAAATTCAGATAAATAGCCAGCATCACCACAAGTCCTGCATAGATATATTCAATCGTGAATGGCTTTGAGAAAAGAAGGAATGACAGGATTATGGTGAGAGCTTTCCGAAGTGTTGTAACTGTGACGGCGACGAGAGCGCCGAAGACTTTTATATGAGTGAGCACAACGTTGACTCCTAGATATCCTAAGAAGGAAAATATTACGGCGTATCCAAACGTTTCCCAAGAATTTTCTAAAAAGAACGGAATTGCGTTGAACACTTCGCCAGAAATAACGACATAGGTGAGAATGAATACAGATCCGATACCGTAAGAGTAGAGTACCTAAAATGAATTTCTGAAAACCACCGGGTTTTCAATGCTTACCACTTCATTACTTGATCCACCGTACTTCTTCATATTTTTCTCTTGAATATTTCCAATGACTGCATCAGCAAGAAGAGCTCCGCTGATCATAATGTATCCACGTGAGTCGAAGTTAGGAGAGACTTTGTTGTCAGCCAATGTGAACATGATGATTCCTTAACGCGGAAATAGAATTAATTTAGAACATCATTGTAGTGAAACCCTTAAAGTGTAATTTCAGAGAAATTTTCATAAAATGTTGTGTTCAAAAGGTAGACCAAGAAAAAAGGAGAATTTCAGAAATTTTTTTTACAAATCATTTTTTAGCCATCATGATTAAGATCTAAGGCTTCCACTAAAGACGAAACAGATCGGTCGTCTTTCGTGGAATTCTTTCGTCTCGTATTCGACGAATTCTTGACGATGACAAAGACGAGACTAGACGGTCTTATTTCGTGGAAGCTTTACTAAACTCCCATACCTCATTCAGAGTATAAAGAATAATTTGAAATGTAGGTAGAATACAATCCTTTACCGTATCCTTTAGTGGGTATGACGAGTCGGAACTAGTTAAATTAGAACCGTCCCAGTTTAGAACTCACCGCCAACGTACTGAACTGCCACTAAATAGAACAGAGCCGAAACCGAACTGCCGAGAATATAGATGCCCCGGAATAGAACTGACTGTGCAGCATGGCTATTTTAGACGGATTTTCTGCTAATATGCTTTTATTGTTACGACTTATTCTTTTTTATAGTAAAAGAACATAAGGCTTCTATGTTATTTCATTTTAGAAATTTTACATTTTTAGAAAAAGAATAGACCTAGCAAAAACGAAAAAGATACACAAAATAGACAAACTTCTATTCAGGAAAAGCCTGGTGAAAACCATAACATTTGAGCAGCATACGCACTTTATCAAAGGACGAGTTCTATTTTATTCGATATATATTATTTAAGGCTTCCACGAAAGACAAAGACAAAAAGTCGTCTTTCCTCTCGTTGTTCGTCTTGCATTTGTCTTACGCAATAAACGCAGCACTTACGCAAGTCAGACGAGACGAGACGGTCATGTTTCGTCTTTCGTAGAAGCCTATTTTTTATGATATTTTTAATGAAATTTTTATGATATTCTATTTGTGGGCTGTTCCGATTTCATGAGCACCATTCAGGAGCAGTTCGGATTTGAGATCAGTTCTATTCTGGGCTACTTTTGGCTTGCTATACCACCTCTTCGTAAAGAAAAAAGTCACACCTAAGCTCATGAGAACAGCAGCACTGATGTCTATCCAACCATAACGTTTTCCTTGAATTAGGATGCCTCCTATTAACACTGGAATCAATTTACAACATTTGAAAATGACTTGTGTCGGATAATTCAAATATCCTACTGAAGCATTTGACAGACCCATAGTGGCAACAGTGAAAAATGCTATCACTCCATATATTCTCCACGGAATTCTGAGAGAACTTCGATCAATAAAAAGGTTTTCACCAAATCCTCACTTTCTTCTTGTATTGTGCCAAATAAGGCATTCCGCATATCCGCAACCGCTATAAATCAGAAATTGAACCAGTGTTAACGTCCATCCAAATGGTTTCATTCCCGGAAGTTTGAATATGAGTTCCTGAACGACATTTAAATTGTTTATTTCCATTTTAATTTATAACTTACTTGCATATACCCGTATCCTATGTACAGTACAAAAACGGCTCCAGATAGTAGAACAAATTGAAGCCATTTAGGTCTTAAGAAAAACATTTTATGAAATTGATATTACGACAAGGGACTTACTTATTATGAATACTGAATCCTAATAGATGTATTGGCTCCAACTCATTTTTAGAATACCGCGGGAGCATGGAAGTGCTATAAAAAGTATGTATTTGAGCAGTTGGCATTTTCAATGAAACAATATGGACAAATAACATCAGAACACGGCGAGATGTGGAGATAACAGACTGCATTTTTGCCGGTGAATGGTCTTTACGCGCCGATTTTCCTCAACGTATCGCTTTATACAAATGACGGAAAGCAGGGTAGGAAAATATCAAAGCTTCTGGCCAGTGCGATGAGCTCTATGGTAGGCTGATATCTCTGAGGTTGGCGAGCATGAGCAAATGTTCAAAACTAGGCCGGTTCGTTAGTTTTTGGGAATACAATAATTTTTATAGAGAACATTAAAAATGATGTTATCGTGGCTTTAAGACGCAATTTTCTAAAATCTATTATTTATTTAACTTATAAGAAATGCAAACTTTTCTGTAAAGCTAATTCCAGCTAATTCCTTATCTCAATATTTTGTTTTCAATTAGAATTGTTTCAATCCGCAGGTTCCGACGTATGCACATTTTCCTGGGAAAACGAAATGATCAATTGATCATACAACGATAATGCTTAAGCTAATTGTCTATTACTTGCATCGGCGCATTTTTTTACCGACTCACAGCAGAATTTCTACAAAATTTGCAATAATTAATAGCATTATACAAGAAACTTTATAATTGAGACGGGAAAAACAAATCGCACACAAACGATTAAAAACATGTTTTAAGGGACATAGAATTTAAAGGATTATGGCAGCTGTTGTCTTCATCTTCATCCTACGAGAGGGGTCAGATATTGGCTTAGGGAATCAGGAATAAAGCTGCCTGACGGTCAATTTTTCTTCTTGTGAAAAGGAAAGAATAAGGAAGCCGCAAATCACGATTTTCAAACCGGCCTGTTGCGCAAAAATGACCAATATTCTATTTAGGAATGCTTAAATAATTTTGTTCGAGCCGAAAACAATTTTTAATCTATTCTCGATAAGATCGCAATGAGACAAGCAAGTAATAATGTAAAACTAGTAAAATGTAGGTGGACAATGTGACTGATCCCAAAAAAAAAAGAAAACAATTCGGTAATATGATTATCAAAAATGGTTTGCTTCCGAGTGGTGTAAAGCATTTTTAACACAGAAATCTTAATGGCACAAGGAAATATCAGTCAACATAATAAGTATCATCATTTTCGAAAATGTATTGCGAACGGATAGGTAGCCGTTCGATTCCCTATCTATTTCCAGGAGAATCAGATATCGTGGAGGGCTCGATTTATGGTACTTTGAGAGTGTCCAAGCTTGCTTGCAAGACACCTACTCGACTGACGGGGATCCTCTTTCACCAGTGCCAGTAGCTTGTCTTCATCAACGTCCGTTATGTGCAGAATCTTTGAATCCCACCTCCACACTCCTGAATTTTTGGAAACGACGAATGCCTGTTACATTAGTAACAGAGCCAGTACTCATCAAATTATTGATACAATACGCAGCTTGCCTTGTCGAAAAGCCAGAATGAAGCTCATACAAAGTAGCAAACGGACTTGATCTGGAGATAGGTGAGCTGGAGTTTTCTGAAGTAGTCATTGAGCTGATAAGTTGTGTGAAAATACCCACAATGCAGCCCCTCATATACCCCAACATGTTTTGTTCTAGTAGGTTCTCGATGTTTCCAGAAAAAAAGAAAAAGTGGTGCAATAACTTTGAAACTTTGATTTAATATACAGTACCGGCCATAAAGGTATCATATTATGGTTTTTCGACCATATCTCATTCGATATAGAACGAATCAATCTGATTTTTTCAGAGTTTCTTCATCAAGCAATAATATATCAGCTAAGAACATTTGGATTTGTAAGACTAACGAATACTGGAGTAATTCGAAAAAAATCGAAAACAACAAAAACCCATATTTCTTCAATGAAATTTCGTGCTCTTAGAAATTGTTCTATCTGCAAGATTTCAATATTTTATGGGAAAATTATTTGTATCAATTACTGCCTGGCATCTACTGGGCATAGAATCGATCATTGTGTCGATGGTTGATTGGGGAATCTTCTTTCACTCCTCCTCGAGAAGTTTGAACTTCTTGTCGATGTTTGAAGCAGTTTTACCAGTCAATCTCTTTTCAAACTTCTCCCATAGGTGGTCAATGATGTTCTGGTCCGAGCTTTGACTCAGCCAATCCAAAAGAGTGACACGGCGGCGGTTGAACCAGTTGCGCACGTGATGAGAACGATGCTTGGGATTATAATCCTGCTGATACACAAAGACACGGTCTACGCTAGAAAGTGCCCAGGGTCTCATGGTGTTTTCCAAAATATTCTCATATCCGTAGCGGTCGAGATTACCGACGATGCGCTTGAGAGGACCCATTCCCGTGGCGGAGAGCAACCCCAAACAATGCAGGAACCGCCACCGTGCTTCAGGTTGGCAGTTGATACTTGGGGACGTAGCGAATTCCGGTAGGACGACGAATCCACTTTACAGCGTCACTTCCAAACAAGTTGTACTTGCTTTCGTCCGACCAGACAATATTGGCCCAGTCCTGGCGGGTCCAATGAAGATGACTTCTGAACCAGATGGTTTGGGGTTGCTTCTCCGCCACGGGAATGGGTTTTCTCAAGCACATCGTCGGTAATCTCGTTCGCTACGGATATGAGAATAATTTGGAGAACATCATGAGATCCTGGGCCTTTTCTAGCGTAGGCCGTACCCTTCTGTATCAGCAGGATAATGATCCCAAGCATCGTTCTCATCACGTGCGCAACTGGTTCAACCGCCGCCGTGTCACCCTTTTGGATTGACTGAGTCAAAACTCGGACCAGAACATCATTGAACACCTATGGAAGGAATTGGAGAGGAGATTGACCGGTAAAACTGCTTCAAACATCGACAAGAAGTTCAAACTTATCGAGGAGGAGTGGAAGAAGATTCCCCAATCAACCATCGACACAATGATCGATTATATGCCCAGTAGATGCCAGGCAGTAATTGATACAAATGATTTTCCCATAAAATATTGAAATCTTGCAGATAGAACAATTTCTAAGAGCACGAAGTTTCATTGAAGAAATATGGGTTTTTGTTGTTTTTGATCTTTTTCAAATTACTCCAGTATTCATTAGTCTCACAAATCCAAATGTTCTTAGCTGATATATTATTGCTTGATGAAGAAACTCTGAAAAAATCAGATTGATTCGTTCTATATCGAATGAGATATGATCGAAAAACCATAATATGATACCTTTATGGCCGATACTGTACATTTGAACACTACCAGACCAACAAACACCGTATACATAAAAAGCAACAAGCATGTAAAATTTTCGAAGAGAGTGAACCTATCTAAATATGTTAGCGTCTGCATTTAACAGGCTTTCTCTACACCCGGTATGTTCAACAGCTATCTTTGGAAGCAAACCAAAGAAGGCATTGGGAGTCTCAAAACGACGTCCAAGAATCAGTTTAGTTTTCATGTAGCCCTTTTCGCTGGTATCAGAAACACGTATACTGACGACGATCAATAGTGCGGAATGGGAGAATATTTCAGATTTTAAGAAATATTGCTCGATATGTAAATTTTGAAAATCATATTGGCCTCAATAAATCATTCACGGATTCTAGGTTTGAAGCTCCCTAATGGAACACTAAACCTAGTAGGAAACTGCCTACACGAATTAATTTTCTGGACAACGATGGTTATGAAGATCATTGGGAATTTCAACAACTATTAAGGAAAATCTCGCTAATTGAAATAAAACTTAATAATACAATCTCTCCCTTGAGAAATGTTTTGAAATATGAACCTAACAAAGCTTTCCATGTATGTAGTCGTAACAATTTCACTAAGAACAATAACAATTTATTGGAACAACAAGCAATTTATTTTTTGGCCAGTAATTCGGCAAGGACAGAGCGTCCACGCTCTTCATTTCCCCAGTTGGTAACAACAGCGGATGAGCATCCGACGACCTTGCGTGCCTTTCCTTCCTTGTCGTACTTGCAAAGACCGCAGAGCTCACCGATTATCTTCTTATCAGCAAGCTTGATCAGTGGGATGTTGTGTTCGGCGCATAGGGTCTCGACAAGCTTCACGTATTGCGGTTCGTCGCAATTTTCAGCGAGAACGCAGAAGTGAGCCTCACGCCTGAATTGTTTGTAAATCTTTGGAACACATGCAGATTGGAGCTAGCACATGTGTGGCAGAGGAACGACTAATTTGCCAGCTTATTTGAGCCACAATTAGAAAAAGTGTGAGCAAAAAACTAAATCGGCTGGAATTCATAAGGGTAGGCTACATTGAGAATACTTACTTATCAAGAGCCTTGCAGGTCTCATGGAGTCCCTTGGCGAGTCCATCAGCATGTTGAGCGGCACGAAGAACTAGTTTCAAAGCCTGCACCGTAGTCAGTTTTTCGGGAGAGACCTCGGCTGGAGCCGCGTTGACATCTCTGCAAATCGAAGATTTACCTATTCGTTCAAAATATTATAATTTTCAAGTTTTTGTTCGAACAACTTTGGAACCGATACAGCTTCATCGCCAGTACCCGTGTGGCAGTAGAACGATTTATATTGCACACTACGACTAGAAAAGTTTATTATTCAAACTTTTCCGTTTTTATGTGCTATTTTCTAATTGCGCAAGACTTACCCTCCTGCGTCAGACATTGTTGATAGCAAGAGTCCTTGATGCTTACCTAAAAAATTATTATTAACACTTAAAAATATTTCTAAAAATTAACAAAGAAAAAGCTACAGCTAAAAAATAATCCAGAGTGGGCAAGCTGAAATCTTTTATGTTGTATCGCAAACTTACGTGTTGTTGAGTCGCCACTTAACGAATTCCCATGGAGCGCGCTTACTCTATATAGATTTACGGGGCGTTGCAGGCGCGAAACGATTAGTTTCAACAACCGCTGTTGCCTTTCCTAGACCCAACAATTCTCTATGAAAGGTGCCGCTTTAGATAACATTTTGAAAAACTTTGTGGAAAAATTGAGTAACATTCAAAGAGATCAATCTCCCGAGCTTCTAGAAAGATTGACTCTTTCTCAATACAAAGTAAGTTTCCTCTTTTTCAATAAATGGTTTCAGCTAAGCATTTATTTCAGAATCTTGCACAAGCTGATGTGGAACTATGGATCAAGCTATACAATGGTTTACAGAGTTATCTGTCCGATTATGCGGAAATTCTCAAACTAGAAGTTCAATTGAAACAGAAAAAGTGTGCGCTGGTAGAACAAATGAATCGGCTTACTACCCAGTTTGATGAAGCTGTCAATGAAACTAATAGTGAGTTGTTGTTTTAAATATGTTTAGATATATTGCTTTTTCACAGCTATCAATTCTGATTTGAAAGCTGGGAAGATCGATTTTTTGAATTCAAAGCCTACCGTGGACCGTAGCGAGCCTACCGACTACGAAAAATCGATTGAAACGAAGAAACAGTTTCCCCTCGCGGTACCAAATTTTCCTAAGCGTTTAGCTCGAGAAACTGCCATTGAAAAACCAACTCCCGTAGAGTGTGTGATGGATTCTATGATGAAGCCTCCAAAGTATTGTTCCTTAGCTATGTCAACCAATAAGGAAACAAAGGAAAACACGCCCAGAGACATACGTGCTTTCAGTCTTGATGACTCCCTGATAAACGAAAATGGTAAGTTCAAAAAAAATTTAAATTTGCAACTTTCTTTTGTTTGATGGAAGACCTACAAAAATTGTATAATTAAAAGTATATCATGCTTCAGAAATAACAATGGTTAATATCTCTAATGAACGAAGAAGGCTAGAATTTGATGACGACGACGAAGAAGAAATGAAGGAAAAACCACCAATAAGACGAACAGCAAAAGCTTCGAAAGATCCAATATGTACTCCAACAATGACAGAACGAAAGCCGTTAGATTTTTACACTTTAAAGCCGCCAGTATTTACATCCAGTGTTGGCCAAGCTTATAATCAAAATGAAGACTGAAAAATACAATTAAGCTCCGTTGCGATAAACGAGCCGTAATATCTGTAAATAAATTTTGTAAATGACAAATAAACCATCTAAGCTTATCCTTTTTTCTGTTGCTGTCAAAACCGAATCTGTTGGAAGCCGTTGATATCTTTCATCATAGAATCTTAAACCGAAAGCAGCTATTCTTTACTTTTTAGAGAAATGGGTGAAGAAGAGGATTCATCGCTCGGGTCGTTATCGTTAAATAGTTCTCTCGATCTTAAACTGCAAAAAGTGACCATAGAAAATCTAAAAGATGTGCGAACACTAGTCGCTAGCATATTCCCTGTTTCTTACAATGACAAGTTTTATCAAGAATGCGTAGAAAATGAGCTGGTCCGAGTCATTATTCGTAACGGCGAAGCAATAGCAATCGTAGCTGTGAAACCAGAAATGTTCGAGATGGGACCAGTTCTTTATATAAGAAGTTTTGGAGGTGGGTTTCGAATATTTAGACGCTTTCAAACTATCGAGGGCTACGAAAATAGTTCGTATTTTCAATTCTACAATAGTCCTTTTCAGTTCATCCACGGTACCGAGAATCTGGAATAGGCTCATTCCTAATGAATTTTGTCAGCGAAAAAGGAAGATCACTTAATCTCCCAAATGTTATACTTCATGTACAAACGTCCAACAAAACTGCTATAGGTTTTTATGAAAATCGAGGATTTAGCATAGTAAACATTGTTCCCCGATATTACCAGCGATGCGATCCTCCTGATGCTTTCATCATGCGGAAATCTTTTCGATGAAGTACTCACCTTTTCCAAATGAAGATTTTTGATTTTTCCTTTTGTCTTTTTAGTTTGGTCGTTTAAAAATCGAATTCAGATCAAAAATTACCATTTTTATCAAATTTCTGAATAATATCTGAAAAAAGACTCGAGATATGAAGAAATTTTGGAAAGGTGCCATTCGCAACCGTTGCAAGTTTATGGGTCCATCGTTGTGATGATTAGAAATTTCCTGGTAAGACATGAAAGATTCTTCTATTCGCTAGTAAAGATGCTGCAGATACTCTTAAAGATACTATTGTTTTGTTTCGTTTTCTAACTCTGTTTCATCTCATTAGCTATGGCTCGTGCTACTCGTTACTTACTTACTTAGTTACTTAGTCGATCCGTCAATCGCTTGTGTGAGCGCGGATCACAGCTAACCATGCCTTGCGGTCTTGGGCGAGGGTTGTCCATGAAGTAGTCAATCGATTTCCTCGGTATATTGAGATTTCTTTACGTAGTGTGTCGGACCATCTCATGGGGGGTCGTCCGACAGGTCGTTTTTGATCTCGAGGAATCCATTCTTGTATCAGTTTTGTCCATCTTCCGTCATTTCTTCGCATAATGTGCCCGGCCCATCCTAATTTCTTCTTTTTGATGTATTTGAGTGGGTCCGTGACTTGGGAGATTTTTCGGATGTCTTCGCGGTGTAAGTCTCGTTGGCGTTGTTCCGTGAGGGTCATTCCAATTAATCTTCTTTCTAGTGATGCATGCGTCACACGGAGTCTTTCAGCGAGATTCTGTGTAAGGGTCCACGTTTCAGATCCATATGTGAGCGCGGGAAGAACGTGCTACTCGTTTCCTGGATTAATAGCGTCAATGAAAGCCTTCAAAGCGGCTGGATGGACCAATCGTGTAATCGAAAGTCCTCTGAAGCGTTCTCAAAAAAGACGGGATCTACTACAAAATTTGATGCAAGAGCCAAACGATCAGTCGTCCGCGTTGATTTCAACTCGGACGACTGATGTTGTGCAAGAACGTTTCGAGGGTTCTAAAAATGATCCCAAAATCAAGAGAGCTGTCATGCGACCGGAATCAAACTTCACCGACGCCAACAAAGTGCGACGTCTTCGCTCGGACCAACATGGGAACGGATTGGGAAATGGTTAGAAATTGAATTATAAATCCAAAGCATCTAAATCTTGTCTGATTATAGATTATCAAAAAGTGCTCCACCAGAATCTGCTCCAATTCCGTTGTCGAATCAACCGCCGTCAGTTTACTTTCCAACTCGCTTTTTGCCAATAGGAAGAATCACACTGATGGATAAACTGTCAGCCTCGAACGCGCACAATTTAAAAAAATCAAAAAACGATTAGCGGTTACCCAACAAGACTTTGCTCCACAGACACGCTCCTAGAGTGGAAATATTTCGCGCATGGGGCGAATTAACCCGCGAGCGTTCGTTGTGTCGTTTTGAGACCGCGCGACAGAAAATTGGATGCTGCTTGAGGATCAGAGTTGTTCTAAGCGAATGAATTAATTATGAGCTGGTAAGTCGCTCGTCTTGGAGAAACAGGAATTATTCCGATAGTGATGATAGTGTCAAATCGACTGCCATATATGAAATTTCGCACTTTTCGCATGCTCTTCTCGTGTAATTTCATCGGGAAATCATCAAAATCTCCAATTTTCAGATTAAAAAATAAGGAAAAATCCAGATGACCGTGATCTTCAAAAAAGGATATGGAGAACTATAGACCAAACTGCCTCCAGATCGTACTCTGAATCTCAGCTCCGTACTCCGAAGATAATTATGGGATATTTATTGGTATTGGTTGTTTTCAGCAATTTATAGTTTCATCAAACTACTTGTGGTCGCTAGCTAGTTTTAAAAACAATCTTCATCACAGACTATTCGACAAGAAAATTATCCAGAATCTGGGTACCTGGTTACAACGAGTAAAACTCAGAATTAAGAGAAATGGCATGAACACATAGCTTCGGGGAAAATTCGCGACCGGCTTGGAAATTATAATAAGAACGTCTGTGAAAAATTAATGAAAAGTTAAAGCTGTAGAATCTGATGTTAAAGTTTTCGAGGAACAACTGAGTGGTTTGGTGCGGTCGGAGATGGTGTTTTTGTAGTCATGATAGAAGACGTGGATGGCGGCAGAAGAGTGTTGAACAGTTTGATATTCTCGTTAGCGTAAGAAGGCAAGAAGAATTCGCTTCTTGTTACTGCTTCTCGATGAAGCTTTTTTCTAGCTCTGAAACAAAGTTGCACTTGTACTCAATTAGGTTACACTTTAGTCTCACCTTAGTGATATTCGTTCATTGGCAGAACTATCGTCAATATTATTTCTTGGGACAGATCTTAGGGTTACAGAGTTTGTACACGGTTTTGCAGAAGATGATACGCGCATTGACGATGCAGCAATTGGAAATCTGAAATCCACAAGTTAATTTCTTTTCAACAAATCGATTCAGATTCGTAAGAGTTACCTAGTACTGGGGAAAACGATAACTCGTTCCCGGCTCTCTCCTGCGATATTGACTCGGCGAACCGGATCCTGCTCGTGCTTCGTATCTTTCACCACCACCGAAACCGGTTGCGAACGCTGCCGCGCTGAGTCCGCCCCCGTGGCGTGGTATAAAAAGTCTGGTCGAGCCACCGTTGAATTTTCCAGATCGAGCATCCGCATACTTCTCCTTCGAGGAATGGAAAACGGATGGTCCGATGGCTCCACTCGAAGTGCTTCGTCCGCGACGGTCAGTGGTCGCGGCCGACGAACAACCGCCGGATTCAACGCTGTAGGTTTCACCTCGGTCAACAGCGGAAACGGCTCCGTTCCGGGTCGGTGATAACCCATACGAGGATTTGATGACGGAGGATGCACCAACCGCGCCGCCGCCAGTGTAGGCGAACCACGAGTTGAACATGTGATGGTAATCGGGGCCGCTTCCACTTCCGTTTTTTTGATGTCTTGAAGATTGCGGGATATGTTGATAGGGCGATTCGTCGTCGTATTCTGCGGGATAGACACGACGCATCGTTGTTTTTGGGACGCTTCCGCCTGCTTGGGATGGTATTCGGGCATCGACATGGAACGCATGAGTTCTAAAAAAAATTTGGACGGTAATTAAAAAAAATATTGAAAAATTAAAATCAAAATTCTAGAAGTTCTGTAATTTAGAATTTTTTAATGCATACGCTGGTAATCCATAGTTGACATAGGACGACGGATTGAGTGAGGAACTGGCCCGCTCTCTGTAATGAAATTCGTCTTCGTCGTATGGCCCACGCGGATAATATCGATGGGCCGCATATCGATCGTAGAGCTCAGAGTCGGCGTACGACTCGTATCCGGAAGTCTGAAATAACAGAAATATTTAAGGAAAACTGTTTAAGGGTAAGGTTGTTTAGTAGGGTAAGGTTGTTATTGATATGTGAGATCACGCGATCAGTTTCATAACAAAACCTCTCAAACAGGACAGGACAAGAACAAAAAGCTGAACAAAAGGTGACAGTTGGAAATGCAGGTGAAGTTTCTCCGTTAGTACCTAGGCCGCTGAGTTAGAGGCGGCTCGCGATAACTCGAATAAAACTTCGAATTTCCGAATTTGGCTGTCTCGTTGGAAATATCAGGTGCCGGTGATGGATTCTTAGTGTAAGAAATTAGACGAATTCCGTCTTGAGCAGAAGAAGCCATAATCTGCGACTGAAACGGTCGGATTAGTCAAATAAAATTAACAGAAAACAACAAATAACAAGTACAGACATGTAACGGTTATTTTTCACAATCAGTTTTATATTAACTTTCATACACTACTCACACTTAGTCACTTTCAGAAAAAATCAGCATACCGTATTATGTGGATACTGTGGTATTAGACCATATGGTTCTCCATAGTCTATGAACACGTTTCCCCCACTGCAATGCCTCGGACGTTGATGAGGAGGCAAGGGTGGATGTGGTCTCTGGTCTTTCGAACTTCTTTCATCTATTATTGACTTTGGTCGTTCAACAGATTTTAATTCAACAGGAGATTTTTCTGGTGAAGCATCCCTCGACTTGCTTCCGAATCCGAAAAAGTTTCTCATAGCACTGAAAGCGCTACTAGATTGGTTAATAAATTGAAGTATTTTAAAAATACTTGTCGAAGGCGGGACCGGTAGAAAAATTTCATCGGCTTGGTGATATATTCGGAGATACAGGTGGTGCTTCTCAGCCACTTCATCATCAATTATATTCAAAATTAAGTTAAATTAAAAAGTTAATTTAGAAAATCATTATATTTGACTAAATTGCATAGCCAATACGGACAGATCCTTATAACCATATATTGATTACGAATTTAGCGAATGACAACGTGTTTAATCTTAAGTTTCCTAAGTTTAATCTATTTAAATTTATTACTAAATAGGCTCACCGCAAATTGAAAAAAGTGAATGATCTTTCCTGAGTACTAGGGTATTCACTAGCCATTGGCATAAAGTGCAACATGAAGACATTTTTTAAAGAAAACATTTACGATGCGTTCGGAGAGAAAAAAGAAGCAAAAAAGGATTTTGTTTTGGAAGGTGTAGAAGACATCATTTTTATAGCCTTTTTTCGTTTAAAAAGAACAATATTAGCTATAATATTTAGTGTTTTGCGTCGCAAAATCTTCCGAAGACGAATTCAAGACAACGGAAAATAACACTGAATATGAGATTTATGCTTTTTAAGAGAAGGAACAGTTAAGTACTCTAATTTTCTTTTTGTATTTTTTCGTTTAAAAAAGGCTAAAATGAAGAGTTTTGAGTAAGACGAATACAAGATGAACTGAAAGACGAACAAAAACGACTCGATTTTTGAAGACGACTTTTTGTCTTCGTCTTTCGTGGAAGCCTTAATGTCAAGATATGCTTGCTTCGTATTTTTAAGTTTTTTAGTCTGAAGTAACATTGGACGCATTGAAATTTCCTGATATACCATGTAGATAATGTTTCTTGTTTTCTTTATCTTTACGATTTCCGAAATCATTTACGACTTGCATCGAAGGTTACTTCATATGGTTCATGATGAAGTTAGAAACGCCTAATAAAAAAATTGTGACAGGCGAATAACAAGAAAATGTTGAAGCAGACAGGGCCCACCTTCGACAAATATGCTTTGAACAACTCACTTTCCCATACTTTTTCGCCTTGACTTGTCTCTGGATCTAATATCTTCGCTTTTCAGGCGCAACAGAGCAGAACCTGGGGGAAATGGATGCTCTCCAGGACTTGAAACTTGCTTTAAATGATCCTTAGAATATGGTTCCGAACTAATTTGGCCAGTTCCTCGGAGAATGCTTTCAACTGGTCGATTAATACTTTCCATACTTTGTGAACGCCGGTTCAAAATGTCTTAAAATTCCTTGGCTTTTATGAATAAATTTCAGAAAAAAACGAGCAGGTTTTGAATTCAAGCACATGCTAAGAAAGCGTGAGATGTTATTGATGTGTGAAAAAACAAACCCGAATCATCCAGATTTTGCGCCGTTGCCGAAGTACTCGGAATCGCTTGTGGAAGAGACAGCGGCTTTACTGGACTGCGATAGTTACGTTGAGACAATGAACGCGGTTGGGATTTGCTTCGCTTTTGAGTAGAAGATGTAGGAGCTGAAAGGGGTAGAAGCGTGATGAAAGCCAAGAGAAATAGAAGAGGACTAAACGGCCAGAAACACTCGCAACCTATATTTCATCCAAAATATTCTCAATAATGCAACTCACCACTATTTTGCCGTTGATGCTTTATATCTTGGAATAACTTTATGTGTTGAGGATCAGCCGCTGCCCCCATTCCTCTTTTCTCACTCAAACTTTTTCTTCCTGGAGCCTCCCGATTAAAAGGGTCGGAATCTTGAAGTTCTGATTCATCGTGTCGATTTGCAGAGTCAGATACAATCGAATCTCGTTCGGACGGCCTGACGGGCATGGCGGATGAAGTAGATGATTGTCTAGAATGAGATGAATCCGCTCCACTAGATGATGCACCATGTGCAAGTGGAGATTGGAGAAGCGAATCGGGTGCGGTGTGAGATGACATCCTAGAGGAGGGTGAAGGTGACGTAGGATCTACGGTAATTCTAGATAAATCTCTAGAGATTTGGCCAGGATTGTATTCATTGTTCCGAGAAATCTTCAGCCTCACATCTGAACTAAGTAATCCGACCTCTTTCAATTTTTTTGCCAAAGCTGCTTGTGCTTCTCGGTTATCAAGAGACTCCAAATCAATATCTTCAACTCCTACTATCCGATCATCGACTCGTAATCCGCCCTCTTTGAACGCTGCGCCTCCATGCATTACATTCTTAATGAAAATTCCGCAGTCAACCTTCGTTCCATTCGATTTTTTCGATACTCTAGCTTTTAGGCTAACGCCTAATCCAGCCGAACTGGATCCGTTGATGAAGGGTATCACGATTTCAAAACGAGAAGCTCCACTGCAAGGGGAAATTGTGGTAGATTCTTTTCGAACTGGTACATGTTGCTGCCGCGGAGCACTTTGTTCGTCTTCTTCTCTTGAAGCATCTTCATTTTCTTTATTATCGGATGATGTTGAAGTGCTCATCATCGAAGAGCTTTGGGAGACTCGTGAGACGAGAAATTTGATTTTGGCACCGACCATTGTTTCTTTCAACTTTTCCACTATTTCTGATTGAGTCCATTGCCCCGTTGGTGTTCCATTTATTTCAAGAAGACGGTCTCCGGATTTCAAAAGCCCCAAAGCTACACCATATGGCTTGACAGTACCGATGTAAAATAAACGTTCACCTTTCGATGTTTCGCGTCCAGTTACTGTAAACCCAAACCCATTTGCGCCTGAAAAGTTACTTATTTTATAAAATTCTGTTCAATTTTAAAATTACTTTTTATCAATTCCACAACTGTTGTATGTCCAATATATTGCGTGTTAGCCTGCTGAAGGGCTGATTGGATTGGCTTTGCAGATTCTTGCTCCAGAAAAGATTCCAACGAGCGACTGATAACGAGGGTTACTGGGAGATTCAAGCTTGATAATTCCGAAATTGAAGCTCGTGCTCTGATAATTGACATCTGATTAACAGGCTTTCCATCAATCGCCACAATACAGTCGCCTACTCGGAGCCTTCCGTCTTTAGCTATTCTTCCACCTTCTTCAATCTTCATAATTTGAACTGAAGAGAGCTTAGTTGGTTCCGAAGAATTGGGGATTTCTGGAGACTCGTCAAAAACTGCATTGACTTCTATTCCCAGTTGCCTTGAATTATCATTATCAGACTTCTCTCCAAGCGGCGGAAAGGTGATAACCGTAGTCCCTGGCAAGGGCCCTTGTTCTATTTTCGTTCGTATATTTTGACTTTTCTTCTCTTCAGAATCACGTTGATCTGTTATTCTCTCTCTTGCATCCAAGTGAGCTTCTGTTATTCTAGATTTCCTATCAGATCCTCGAGCAAACCGTCCAGGATTCTTTTCATAGTGTTTTCTTCTTTCACTTCTCCTCTCATCACCTTCTTGTTCAGCAAGCTTTTTCTCGACCTCCGGACTAAGAGTGACTCTTGAGTGCTTTGTTGGCGTCGCTTCTTCTGCTCGACTCTCATTAGCTTCCGTCCTCAGAGAAGATCGAAGTATGGGTTGATTTGAAGACCTGCTATCTGTGACAACTTCTGTTTGTCTGTTTGTGGATTTTGGAGTGGACACAGAAACACGGAGCCCGGTTTGAGGAACTTGATCAAAGTTGTTAACTTCAACAATTGAATCTCGACGTTCCTTTGGTGATGGAAGAGGTAAGTCACGAGAGTTGCACCGGGCAAATCCAACGTTGTACGGGGAAGCAGAACGATGCGCTTGGTGGTTAACAGTGACACTACCTGAAAACCCCATATTGGTATAAGTATGGAATAACCCCCCCACTACAGTATCACCCCCCAAAGTGGGGAAGGACCCCCCAAGGAACCCCCCACACCATTGCCCTGTATTTCAATCGCGAAAATGGTACTTTTGTTTTTTTTAGTTGTGGAGATTACTATGGCCCCCCACAGACTTAATGGGGGCCAATAGTGAACCTAGGCCTCCCATAAGTTCAGATCAGTCCCCCATAAGTTCAGATGCAGAGGGGGGTAGATTTCCTACCCTACAGGTGGGGGGAAATATCATACGGGCATGGGGGGTGAAAGTAAACTTTAACCCCCCATATTGAAAAATTTTGCATGTAAGATAGCTGTTTGTTGGTTATTTCAGTGTATTCTTTTGACGACGAAAAAGTACGCTAAAATATTGGAATCATACGGACAGAAACATTTTTCAACAAACTTGACGACAAGTCGGCTATATTAATTCTTTCAATAACACATCTGAACACTAAAATAGTTATTTCGGTATTACCAATTATTTTTAATTCAGATTACTGGCTGTGTTTCGAAAAAAAATGTTTTAAACATTTTTAAATTCTATTTTTTTAACTATCAACTCACCGAAAGCACTGGCAATTGGGGTCGCTGGTCCTTCAAGTTTTCTTGAATACGGTAGCGGTTGCGCGTAATGATGATGATGTTTTTGGATTTGTGAATAAGTAGGAGTGGATGATCCACCTTTCGCTTCATCTGTTATCGCTAGGATCTAAAAGTTTCTCTTTTTTTTAAGAAATTAAAAAAATTTAAATTGATTTTTGATATTATTAAGGATTGCATAATATCGCTTATTCAAGCAAACCTGATCGTAATTCAAGTCGAACACTTCCTCTAACACGTCATCCATGTCTAAAATTCCCCCGTCTGAAGCACACTCTAATCGATGAACGCGCACGTGATCACAACTTGTCTGAAGAGGAAAATAAAAATACTAACCGTAACATTATCATTTGTAGTGGTCATTTTTGAGGAATAAGCAGGCGGTTCTCGGACTCTCTGTTGTTTTTGAGTTACATGTGGCGGGATGTGCACATGATTAAAATTATAGGGTGGCGGCGGTGGGATGACTGACGAGTCACACTGACTGCGACCGTTAGGCATCTGATTTGAAGCTGAAACTGCAGCCTTCAGAACAGAGAGGGTGTTGCGAAAAGGCAAGCGTAAATGGACGAAAATTGGGAAAGATGCGAAAGCAAAACTCTGAGAGAGAAAGAGAAGAAAAGTAAAACATAAGAAAAAAGACAGCAAAAGGGCACCTTGCCAAATATTGTAAGAAGAGCAAACGAGTTGATGAATGAGAAAGATCCCATCCGCCGTGATTAATAAACACCATAACAAATATGCCTGTATTTGATCATCTCTTTTCCTCATATAGGAGGTCGATGCCTTCTGCCTTTTTCTTCTCTCCGGCACACGATTGTTCTATCGAGGCGAAAGAGAGCATGGTCACCGCGCGCAATTCACCTGCGTCTCTTTGAAAAGCTGCACTATTTAACTGGCTGTTCATGCACCTGCGCAAGCGAAAAAAAGAAAGGAGAAAACGAGGGTCTCTTTTGGATATTTTGCAATGAACAATGTTCGGAGACATGAAAAAGAGATCAGAATTGAATCCGATAAGTCCGTTGTAATGCAAGAAAAAAGCAGATGGCAGGTACCATATTAGTAAAGAAGGCCGATTTATATCCTGCAGTTACAACGGGTAAATTAAGAAAATCGAATATACAGCAGCATTATTGGGCACATTCATGCAATTAAAAGGAGATTTGGCTATCCAGTGGTGCAAGAAAATGCAAAAAAAATTAAAAGGCCATTTCAATTTATTTATCGAATTTTCATACACTCGTGAATAACCAAAAACTACCTTTTTAATTGCATTAATAGGTCCATAAGAATAATAATTATCTTAATATTAGCTCCAACGAACACATGTCTGCTCGTAACGAAGTAAATGAAGAATTAAAAAATATCATAGCAACCAACCAGAATCTAACTCTAATTTTTGATTGTCGTTTCCTATATATTTTAAACGGGTTTTCATCAATACAACAATAATCGCATTATATGCACGAGACGATGACGAAAATAATGCATCAAGATACTCCGAATCTAGAGGAACTTGTACATGAAACAGACGATCGTGAATGAGATTATAAAAAAAGGGAAACTTCGATTGAAAAGTACATGGAAAGCAAATTCAGGTCAGTTTTTTTTAAAGTGAAAGGCGTGTTATTTCATACAGCTAATGCACAACTAAACAAGTAAAAAAAAAATTTAAAATGAATATTAATAACCAGAGAAGGGATGGATGATCTTTTTTGGGTCGTCATATCTGCTGCGGAATTTTTTCCGAGCACTCGACTCACTCAGCCCTCGTTTTTGCCATAAAATACATTTAGAGAAAGAGGTAAACCGTGAGAACAACACACGACTCGTTCTATATGCACGATGATGAATTCACATGATTCATTCGCACCTTTGTGTGCTCACCCATCCCCAAGAGCAGGTTAAGTCTTCAAATAAAAGTATGCGAGATCAGCACGGTGTTGCGCAAGTCAGAGGGCACGAGGCAGTTGAGCAAAATGATAAAGGAGCGGCAAATGATGGCAGATCGAACAGCAAATATAAGCAGAAACCAACATTGAAAAGAGTATACATACCCACTTATTTCTACCGAACCTTTTCTGCCTGTGTCTCCTTCTTATCGCCTAGACAAAGGTTAGTTGTACGCGCCTGTTTCCGTAGGTATTTCTGTACCTGAACAACATTCTGCTTATCAATCACGCTTAAAAACAGCTTTGCAAATGAGGAAGATGAAAATTTGTAGCAGAAGCTGCAAACATTGGCAGTGAGATAAGACATGTTATGCCTGATTTGTTGAGGTTGAAAAAACCACTTTTAAACATTTAACGATGAACCATGTGGTCTCTAGCAAGATTTTCTTTTAAAGGTAGCTTTTAAAGGATATAGAGGATCTCGAGAATACCTTTCACATCGACATAAAACAAAACGAAAATTGGGAAGTGTACGCAATTCAATGAATAGCCCAGTTTTTAATGTATATGCACACATGAACCCCAATTACAACAACAAAAACATGATAATGAAATCCCTTTTAGAAACAGAGTTTATATGCTTTTTCTCTTTTATATTATGATGTTATATTTTTTGAGTACTTTCAATAAACTTAGAATCCTTTAAAAGAAACTCTAGGAAAACACTAGTCAATATATTTTTTAAAGAAGTAGTAGTTTGCAAGGAATAACTCTAACAAGAGCAACGGTGAGCTTGAAAGCTAACCGAATGGCATACATTTCCAAATAACGAATTCACATCGTGAGAAGGTGTGAGCAACAGAGAAAAGCAAGAAGTTTTGTTTTTTTTTCATTTTCGTATTTAACAATAACATCTCGGAAAATATGCCCAGATCTAGGCCAAGATTTCGAAGTTAACAAGTCCAGCAAACATTTCGTAAAAGTTACAACCAAAAATTTATGCGGCTTGGTGAGTTGGTTAAAAAATATGATGAACACTATTCATTGTACTTGTAGAGGCGGTGGCGCCGAATTTCCTATCATAACAATGATTCTCGACTTGTAGCACATGACTCACAAACCAACACCCACATTCAGTTTGATTAATTTAAAGTTTATTCGTTCGGAAATCGGTTATAAATCAGCATAAAAAGGTAGTCGCAACAAATCCTAATCTAGGCTTGATGGAAGTCTTATCAGATTCAAATCAAATAATAGAGGGAGGCCACCACATCAAAACATTGACTGCGAAAATGTGAACAAGCGATGAACGACGATGGGAAAAGATTCGTACAAAATCCGTCTGGTTGTAGTGAAGATAGAAAAATACACGTTATATAAACAAAACCTACGAAGCGCGTCGAAATCAATCTGCTTATTTCAATGGAAAAATCGCGGATGCGACTGACTATCGTCCGGAATTTTCCTCAATTAAAGTCTAATTCACTTCAGTTAAACATGAAATCGGAAATGCATTTTCGAAATTAATCGTGGGCATATTCCGAGAGCTTTCAATACATATAATTTCGGTTCGTGTTTTATTCATAGCTGTTTGGTGCAGCAGTCTCTAGAGTATAATGATTTAGCTAATATTATTTTCTTGTAAATACCAAATGCATGGTCTGAACAGTTAGAATTGCCGTCAATTAATGAAATGCATTTGAAAAAAAGAACAGTAATGTTTGTATTTAAGTAGTAAATAGCATGTAGTTTTCTGAGAGTAGAACAGGTAACAAACAAGAGTCGAGCTAAACAGTTAATACCTACTGTGACAACGTAGAAACTCTCTCAGTGTCTCATAAAAAAACACATTTCTACTCTTCTCGATTTCCCAGCATATTTAGTGAACGAAATTAAATAAATTAGAGGTATTCCGCATAATTTCGACGAATCGGCCTTGTTCTCAGTCGAATTAACACGTAGTTTTACGGATGGAATAATAGGAAGAGAAAAATGAAAACGGCTTGTGGATTTTTCTTGCGCTAGTTAGGGGAGGGGAGGGTGAAACAGGAATGAATAGGAACGAAAGCGCACGTGTACCTGGACAGAAGAGCATTTAAAGAGTATACTGCGGGTCCTTTGATTTTTAAATCTATCTTTTTGCATATCTCACCGCAATTGTTTTACATAAATGGAATAGCTAAATCCTATAATGTCAACTTAAAAAATTGGGGCGGTAAGTGCGTTCAGGAGATTTCAAGACCAATTTTAACAACTTTGGCACGAATGAACCTGCTTTCTTCCTCAAAAAGACCATTTTAAATATATATTTTTTAATTACCAATCCTACTGCTTTTTTGTATCTGGTTAGAGCTGCTTCTGCCAACTGGCCCACCGTCTGGTCCTGTAAATGATAGGATAAACTGAAGAACAAAACAGGATAAAAAGACAAACCGTCTCCTTCCATGGGACCACGATTTTGATGTGTCCAAATTGAACAGTTACTCGACGAGTTCCATTCAGGGGAAGGGATTGATATTGACTCTGCAAAATATCAGTTCGAAACATTTTTTCAGGTTTTTTTTCATCAATTGAATAATTTCAAGTTCAGGAAAAACCGCTTCCACACATTTCACTTCCATTCGTATTTACTACCTTAGATGGTTTTCTACATGTTTAACTATATTTTCCAGAAAGTTTTTAGCCAAACTGCGACAACAAAATTTTAGTACTGAGGAGCATGATTTTCATGTTTTCTGAAACTAATGCTTTTCAGATAATTATTTTTATTCTTCATATTTATATTATATGGAACTTATGAGCTTTAAGATTGTTTCAGTTATTTTGCCGACTATCCCTGCGCCCACTCATATATCCTTATCTTAATTAAAACGAGTTTCACCAGTCGTAGAACTGCGAACATTCCTACAAAAGAGACTTCAAGAGAATTCACTTGAAACAATAAGATAAAAAAAAGAAAGAAAAAAATGACCGAACAACGCACCATTGAGCGCAACTTCAACTGAATCGAGATTTATTTTAGCAGGAGCATATCATTTTAGCGGCTACAGTAGGCTATTCAGAAATTACCGATAATAAGTCAGGCTGTGCGTACCAGAAAATAAAAACATTTGGCGCGGTTCACCAGGTCGAGTGAAAAAAAACGGTGCATTTAACTTTCTTAATAGCTAAATTTAATGGAAGGAAACAAAACAGCAAGATTGGCTGTGATTTGAACAAAAAATAATCAGGAGCATTCTGGATCTTGCTGAGAAGTGCGAGGCGGTAATGGTAAATTCTGATTCCGATAATACTGTTGAAAAATAGTGAAAATCTGTTTGGAATATCGAAAAAATGTTAAAAACCCGCCCCATTTTAAGATAGTTTTTCACATTGAAACTATTTGAATTTAAATTCAAGTTTTAAATATATTTTCTAGCAGGAAATTAAACAAAAGGCTGCATTGGAATTTCATGAGTATTCGGCAAGATATAAATTGATAGTATAACTTTTTAAATCTGTTTTCACATAAAACCTCTCGAGAAAGAAAATATCTCGTTTTTTTTTTAATTTTTACAGAATTTAGTCAATCTGGAGAAATACACAGGTACTTAATTGTTCGTAATCGATTGTTAATGTAACGTGTTGCTTTTCTATTCATCATAAAAATTGCTTTAAAAAAGTAAACGACACCGTTCTGAGAAAAAACAACTGAAAAAATCGCCAAAAATGTGAAAAACAAATGGTAATGCATGTAGCGGTCATACATAGCCAATTTCTCAGGGCAAAAAAATCTGACTAGTCGCTATGAGTTTTTTTATCCGTATACAATAGAAGTAAAGTCGCGCATTGAATAGCTCCAAAAAATTCCGCGCTCTCTTTACTCTGCTTCAGTGAGACTCAATAAACAAGACAAATAGGTAGTGAGGTGGTAATTGAGAAAGGTAGTGAACGATCTTGTAATAAATGAAAGATATTTTTTGAAACCGTACCCTATCGAGTGCCGACATTGTAGAGTTAGCATACCCTCCGGAGTTTCCAAACTGCTGCATTCGCTTTCTCAACGTCGATTCGCCTTCTTCGCAGCTTTTACAGCTGCCTGACGGTTCTCCAGTGTCTGCTTGTGGACACGAAGTAGATGACGACGTGGAAGAAGCCGACATGAGCAACCGACCTGAGGCAGATAGCATTGTGAGATAAATGAATTTCGAGTGTGGTAAAGAGAGCAACTAACTAACCAACACTTGGCCTTTCGTTTCGCACCTATTTGCTTTGTGTCTTTTTATCTGCAAAATATTTATGGAAAAGAGAAAGATTGATTTGATTCGAGAGAAATAATCCGCCACTGCGGTTAGGACCATGACACCACGGCGGTGAGGACCATGGTGCATTCAAAACAAACAAATGCATCAAATAAGAATTCTCTATAAGAGAAATATAGAAGAGAGGAGAAATAGTTATCCAATTACATTTGTAGAATCCTCTCTCAAGGTTCCCATTCCACTTTTATAATTTGTCGAGTGCCATAAAAATAAGGGCGGAGTTATAATAATGAGCATATTGAAGATCCTGCCGTCAAATCAGTAAGGTTCAAATATGTGGTTATAGGAAGTTCAAATCACAATAACAAGTACAATGTAAAAAATCACTAGGAAATTATAAAATTTAATTGGCTTATTAAACATATATACGGAAGCATACAACGAAATGATCTAATTTAAGAACACTTTCACTTATCCTGAAAACTTCTCAATGCTGAAAATATAGCGAGCACGCATCACACCGATGTTTTGAATGAAAAATTATAAACATCATTAGCGGAAGAAGTTAAAAAAAAGTTGAATAAATGGCAATTGCAAGCGACCTGGATGACTAAGCACTTCATTTAATTACCAGGTCAGCTGGGAACACCACAAAATTCAAGGAAGAAGATAGAGAAAAATGACAAATTTTTATGTCAATAAGTGATATGAAGAGGGTGCTGTGCAAAGACGGGATATCGAACGGATTGGCGCCTGTACGCAACCGAACAAGAATAACAGAGAATTACCAGCTCACGGCTGTCAGTCGCACTTGTCAAATCAGTGAACATTGAGTGAAAAACAGGACGGAGCTTATAAAGAGAAGCGCGTAAGGCATTTCTTTTGATCGTCGGGGATCTCAGTCAGACCCACCGATGGACGGTTAATTGACCGATATTGTTTGTGTAAAAGTATGCATGCACGACAACCACCGTCAGTTTGACCTTGCTCGGTTCTTTTATGGCCAAACCGTCCGTTATTTGTGAGAGGGGCCATCGCGCGCTGTTGATGACGTTGATGATGACGGGAAAAAAGCAACCAACACGTCGTTATATTAGGCAGAAAAAAGATTTCGCACGGATAACTATCCAGTGAGTTTGCGCAGTGCCGAAAAGACCCTTTGAACGAAAGAAGGTATTTAAATATGTATAACAGAATATGAATCGAACACCGCCAATCCAAAAATGGGTTATAATGATAGAACAAAACTGAGAGCTAGAAATGTTAAAGTTAATATGGTGAAACAATGTTTCTATATGGAAAATCGTTTACTGATATTGTAGCCAAAATTAATGAGACTTAAAAGGCAATCCGAAAAATATTAATATACATTTGATAAGAGCCTTTAGGAAGGGTTACAATAGCATAGAATAGCATATCGATAGTATAAAAAAATGGTAACTCACATCCCAATGGAAAATAGCCAAATCAAACTGACAAAAAAAACAAAACCCAGGAGATATATAGATAAAAAATAGATTGCAAACCGAAATTTTTGCAACGAATAAAAACTTGAGCTGAGAAAGAAAGAGATGCCAGAGTAGATGGGCGATACTTAATGCGTTACGGAAATGATGGTCGCCACACGCTCGAGCAACCATCTTTCCCTTCCGACAACGTCGATGACTACGATGAAGGCTTCCGAAGGTCACACGAAACGGGGATTGAGGGCAAAGAAAAGGAGAGGTATCGAACCAGAAATAAATAATGACGGATTAAATGAGAACGAGTGTCATCAACAAAAATGTGGGGTTCATCTGATGACATGACCTTTATCACTCAGCCATGAACAAGGAATTTGGAGTGATAGATATTATCAACGAAAATCGCTATTCAAAAAGAACCTGCTTACATACAGATTTTCTTTCGTAAAACGTTACGCAATTCGGCTTATGGGGATATACACATGTATAATTGCAATGAATGCAAAGTGTGTCTATATTTCTAAATTTTACATTTTGATATCATTCGTTTCTATAAATGCTGAATTACTTCGACTTAAAAGACAAGCTGTTCTGGCAACAGAAGATGGAATCGACATCCCTTTCACATTGCGGTAGGTTGACTGATGAAAATGGCTCATATTAAATTTCTCATTCTCAGATCTACAATAACTTGTTTGATACCAGGAATTCGAGAGAATATTTGTTTAGGGCCCAGAGTTCAAGTTTTGAAAAAGGAAAGTATTGGATTGACAGAAAGAAAAGGAGCCACATACGGATATCACAACGGAGTAGACATTAGATTATTGAGGCATCGCAAAGTACCATTAATAAATGAAGATACAGAAATAGGCCATAGTATTGGTGCTACAGTAGATGCAACGCGAGATGATGGAGCGTTAGAGTTCGGTGCAAGAAATAAAATTTTCCAGGCTTGGAAGCATAACAGGTGATAATACATTAGTGAAAAAATAACCATTTAGAAACTGTACATTCAGCGGAGGACTTGTAGAGTGGGATAGGCAGGGAGCAGGGGTAGATATTGGATCAAGAGCCTCTGTGGCTGATGACCTCATAAAACTTCGGGTAATAAATTTAGCATATTTCACCATAGATTTTCCCAATTGCAGCATACAATATTCGGGGTAAACGTTGGCCCGTACTATAGGAGATCTATCGTTGGACCATATCAAGTCGGAAAGACAAAAGGACAGTGTGAGACTATCATATAACCAGTTGAAATCAATAATTTTCAGAATTCGAGTGTAAATATTATATTACAATGAAAAATTATGGTCACTCAAAAATAGTTTTCTTAACAGTTTTAGAAATTTTTCGGGATTCAAAATAAACGGGATTGGGCCGTATTAGAGGTGGTATCTAAAGTTAAATGCATGACTTCTCAATTTCAGTGGGATATCAAATTGTCTTTTTTTTGCACACTGGCACACAGCTTTTGCAACCTACGCACATTTTAAATCACTTCTGTTACTATGAAAACCAACAACAAATAAGAAAACAATTGTCTTAAGCGATATAAATAAGGTTAAATGTCCCGGATTTTAAACATTTCGGAAAAAAAGGTCCTGACAGAACCAAATTTTGCGAACGTTCCCCATGGGAAAACGAAGAAATAGAAGATTATGAAGATTATTCTTCGCGAAATAGAGGGCACTCGTTTGTCCCTCAATCCTTTTTACTGACAAATGGTCAGGAACAGAAAAAAAACGTTAATTTCTCACCTAAATTTTGATCTAGTCACGTTTATAAGCAAAACCACACATAGAAAGAAGGAATACGTTTTTTATAGTAACGATAACATTTTTACAGATTTAAAACCAGCTAATAATCCAATTCCCTCTCTATACCACAATTACTATTCGGCAAGAGGAGATTGGTACAAAAATCTGTTTAGGAGAGCAGGTAAACAGAACAATTTTTCTTTGAAAATGATCAACGAGATATTTAAGGTGACGAATACCGTACCAAGGAACAAAGAGCTTGTCCATGGTGTTTTGCAGTGGACCCTCATTACCTTACTCAGACTGTGTTTCATCCGTACTTCGGATAGCTCATTTTTATAACGTTTAAAAGATTACATGGCATACGTGTAAATATTATAAATTATTAAAAAGAATAAACATTTTAAAGAGTTCGTTAAATGTTTACCGTTGTCATAAGATAAAATAGTAAAGACAGATTTGACTTTCGGTAAAACTTACTTCTTACTAAGCTACTAGTTCTGCCTGCGTGTCTTTTCGTCCGTCCAGGGCCTTTTTTTGAATAACTCAAAAGAATGTGGGCCTCCTACTTACATGCGGGATGGATTCAAGAACACTCGAGCGCTTCCATATCTTTAGGAGGTCGCTGGGTGCTTGGGATACTGTAGAACTATAGACACAAAATATACAAAACCGTCTTAACAACGAAATGATAAGTCAAAATTTTTGCTGATATAGCAATCTGAATGACCGTGTAACACATGTAAAAAATCAGCTTCATATGTTCAAAAATACAACTTTAATAGAAATTGTTTTCTAAAGTTTCTAAAAAATTCCAGAATGTTCCAGATATTTCTACAATTTTTTTATTGTTTAAATAAACTTGCATGCTACCTAATCAGAATAATTAACTAAAGTTATGCCTAATCCAGATTCTGTCATTGTCTAATTAAACTCGTGGCTTCCAATTACAACAATTTTCAGTTGCCTCAATGTACAAGGTGTTAAATTCCATCAAAATAAAAAACCGAATGGCAGCGTAAATCGTCTGGTTTACCCTAAAGCAGTAATTTAGTGACATAGTGTGGCAACCCTACATTAGAATGTAAAAACGGGAATTCTTCGTTCAAAGTGAAGAAGATAAGAAAGAAAAATGTGTCCAAAGTGATTAAAAATATCTACTATCACAGCAAAAATGATCGTATTTCGAGACGAAAACGGCAATTAAACGGAACAATGAAATAGATTTCTTGCATTTTTTTAAAGTTAAATGTTTCATTATTTAAAGATTTCGCCGATCGAATGGATTTTTGTTCACGATTCTTCGGATTCTGACGAAAGAAATATGTGAAAGGTGATAATTATTTTTAAAAAATTATAAAAATAAGTATCTCTATGTATATAAATCCGTGCACTTCATTGTCATTTCATAAAAAATCATTGTATTTATAACGCTCAATATGCTCATTAAAAATTGATAAACATCACAGTGAATGGACCATCGAAAACAAGTAGTATAAATAATCGGATGAAAAAATTGGGTAGAATATTGAGTCTCAACAACTAGCATCTGATCTTTAGAGAGTTGTAATTTTCTGTTTACTTTTTGTTGTTTCCGTATTACTCTAGTTGAGTATTCATAAATTTGAAAAATTATTACCAAAATCATTATTTAATCTATTATCTTCCGGTCGAGCAAAGCCTTTTTCAATATAAGGATAGAAAACAAATATATAGACTGAGTCATTAAAAAATAAGATTCCTAGCTGTAATTGGTAAGATGAGCGCGAAAAGTCGAACGAATGAAAGAACAAGTTGACGAATTGCGTTAATTTATAGCAAAAATTAAGAAAATATCGCTTAAAACTATAATTTTATTTAAAAGCTCAGATAATTAATTGGTAATAATTGTCAAGCGTAAATCGCGCGAGGAGATATGAGGAGATGGGTCTTGACACGATTTCATAAAATGGTAGGATGGGATTTAGAAGTGGTCCCCGGCGGGGACTCCCAGCAATGTATTCGGTCAAATTAGACCGCAAACACCATGACGCATTAATGCGGCCACCATAACTTCTCCTCCAATAAAAAAATTGAATTCATTTTCATGTAACATCAGATAATGTTTTTCTGTTCTAATCACTCGAAAAAAAAGCATAAATATTGTTTTAATACTAAACAATTTATTATAAGTACATACTTACTACAAAAATACTAAAACTTACTGCAACTCAACGAATCAGAATATTTAAATTTCGCATAGAAAACCCGAAGGAATAGAGAAATAAATCAAAAAGAAAGTCAGTAAAAATTTCTATAAAAAGCTAACAAGATTTCTATCATATATTTTCAAACTAGCTAATCTAGATACCAAATGTCAATAAAAAGAAATAAATAAATGTTCTTGTTAACCAAAATTTGCTAGTCTTGAAACATTTGGCTTTTGGTGCTTGATCGTTGGTAATCGATCTCCATTTTACTCGCTGTTGTATTTTTAAACTTTGAAATCATCGCCCTCTTCTTCACTGGTTATCTGTATTAACTGTTAATTAACTGCTATGTAGCAGTTAAGTAAAAAGCAGTTAAGCAGTTAAATAAAAAAATATTTTTTACTTTTTGGCGAAGAACTTAGGATGACACAAAAAACAATTAAAGAATATCAAGGATTAAGATATTTCATCCAAAAGAGCTCAGTCTTTTGAATGAAGACTTTAGTTTCTTGGCTGCAAGACGTGCCGCTTTGATGACTTGATCCTCATTTAATCGTTCACGACACCTGATGTTCTGCTCCACAGCATCATATACGAAGATGTGCACTTTGAGAGTGATTGTTTCATTGAATAAGACACGTTTCAAGCATAAAGCGAGTATTCAGAAAGTCAACTCAGCGAAACTCAAAATTCACTTCTAAATTCACTTCTAAATTCCAGAACGGATTTTCCAAATTCAAGTTGTTTAGTGTTTTACAAGTAAAAATTTTAAAAGCTGCTTCCACTCTTTTCTGATAGAGACGCCGTTTTGTGCGATTTTCATTAAACTTGGTTTTTCCTTGTCGTTTCCTTGCTTCGATATATTGTTTTTTTTTCAGAGTTCTTTCCGGAATAGGGTTTCCTGATATGAAGACGTAGATAATCATTTTATAAATGTCCTAGAACCAGTGTGCTACACATTTTATTAGTCCAATGTTTCCGAAAAAATAGAAATTCCAGAAAGGCGAAAACCATCGACAAGCAGCGAAAAGAAAATTGCGCGGCGGTTTTTGCTGAGTTTTCTCATCCATCGTCAATTTCGCCGCGACGTGCAATCATCCATTCAACAGTGATAATAGCTATTTTCCCTTCCCTTCGGACATAGATTTCTACTCGTTTTTATTCTCACTTCCTTACATCATTAGAGAAATGCTCTCAAATACCGATATCAGCTTCTTCACGCAGTTTTCATAAAATGGCAACAATTTTTCAGATAGAAATTTCTTCCCAGGAGACCAGTCATCGTCTAACACTCATAGAAAAATAAGCAATGAGACAACACTATAATTCCGTAATAAAACTGTATTTCCCAAATACGGATGAGAAAATACATATCATGCTCCGGAACACCTGCTAATATGTCTTGAAATGTGGTGATGATCGCGTATATGGTGACGATCGAGTGATTTACGACCAGCATGCATGAGGTACAGAAAGAAGGGTGCAAAGTGTGCGAGCACTAAGCATTTAACCTAATAGAATATATATTATCGCCGTAAAAAAGTTCCGACATTTTTTCGAGCCCGCGAACATCGGGATTTGAATTTAGAGGCCCCGCCATATATCGCGCATAGCAAATGCGCTGCAACGATGATGAATGGGCGGAGCCTCTAAATTCAAATCCCGACTCGAAAAAATGTCGGAACTTTTTTACGACGATAATAGAGAGAATTGCGAAAGAACAGGCCAGATTTACCCGATTTATTTATCTTTATTAAGTGCCTTTTAAAAACAATATAAAAATCCTGGAAACTGCAACACTTTCAAAATAGTATAAATACATTCTCTAGCATCATACATCCAAAATATTTAAGCTCTGTCGGGTCTGTGTCAGAAGATAATCGTATAACTTTCTTCAAAATGAAATATATTGTTTCAAAATGGTCTCGATGAGCTGCATGATTTCGTTTTATCTTAATAAAAGTGATGCGCTGTTCCGATTCGTAGGTATGGTGATAATATTAATTATTAAATTTCTGACATTTCGACGGAAAATATATGACTAGAATATTCGATAGCTTAAAGGGTACCCAACAAAACATAATTCAATTTAAGTTTTCTTTTTTTTTCATTGGTCCAAATAACTTTCATGAGAATTATCCTGCAGCAGTTTGTCGTGTATTAAGGCAGTCATTGTTTTGAGAATTTCAATTGGAATTGCTTACTTCAAGTTCAGCGCTATGCGTAACGGAGGTAAATTGAAATTGGCTATTATTATAAAAATATAAAATTAGAAAACCAGAAAATACGATCTCCAACCCTGATACGGGTCACAAGTACGAGTTAAATCTCTTGAAACACATATTTTTCCCAGCTTAATTTACATACTTCCATCCTTCGAAGCCGGTGTCGGTTCTTCTGCTATACCGAGAGTTGAAGCACATTTTAATGACTTCAAAAAATGCTCAATAAAAACTTATTTTAATCATTGTTTTTTTTTGGGAAAATGAAACAGGTGTCTATGACCACAGCAATCATTTAAGATAGGATCGTGCATTTGCCGCGTGGACTCTTTCATCGTCCTTAGCTTTGGTGTGATTTATATTACCCTAATCTTTATTCCAATCTGTAATAATATCAAGAAAAATAATGACGTGAATTCATAAATTCTTGCTGATCTCGTCAGAAATCTTGCGTTATACTTATGGAATCGATTTTTTTTCAGATATAAAGAAATGTAACTTATTTTATTCAGTTCTTGAAATATTAGCAGGCGAATATCTATCTACTGAAGAGCAACCGACCAGCAGACGTTCCCCATTTCTGTCACATATTCATATTTTTGACACCTACTCCTTTTGTAGTCAACTAGCTACGGTGCCATCTGCAGTGAGCACAATGAGACCGCCTTGCCGTTGAGTATAGGTGACAAGAAGGATGATGTATGGGAGCCAAACTGTTTGCAGACATCGATCTAATTGTTAGGCCTTTGAAGAAATGACGCAACGCATTGACTGGAAATGATTGATCGCCTCATTAGAATGGAGACGATTATGATGGCTTCGGTGCAATATTTATAGCCTTTTGGCTCTTTTTTTAGATTTATAAATATATTTGCTTTTTCAGATAACGTTTGAAGTTGTAATTGAGTCGATAGCATTTGTAATCCTTTGTTTTTATTGTGTTCAAGGCCACTTGTTACGTTTTTTTGTTTCAATATTTTACTATTATTAGGGTTGTTTAGTTATCTGCCCCAAAAAGAACGACTACTGCTCGCTTTCCCACTTGTAAATAAAATACAATCGTCTTTTTCTCAATTAACTTTACGAGTTTGGGCATCTAGCAGAATCGTCAGATACCTATTTAGCCATATTCATCCGTTTACGTTCTTCCCACAGGTGCGCGAGTTCCTGTTGCCCTTCGTCACCATAAACGCCCACTGCAGTTGGCCCGCCTACTCCTCTATGAGCAGTCCTTTGCCGTCATTCTCATCATTTGTTTTCCTTCAAACATGTTATACGCCCGGTTCATCGCTATTGTCACACTTCTTCCAATTGTGTTGGCTACTTCTGACCAATTCTGGGTCACCACTGTTCTCATTGAACTGAAGATCCGCGAGCAGTGTGCTGACTTCTGGAATCAATCTCAGGCCTGCCCTTCTCCATTGTTGAGAATTGCCACTGATGTAAACCAACCAAATCAGTTTGCTTCTCGTGCTTGGCCAATCAAAGATATCGTTAATTCCGTATGTTTTGTTGTTTTAGTGACATTTTCTTAAATACACATGTTTACAGGCCGAAAAAATATCGTTCATCAGTCAGTGGCATGGATCAATCTCATCTGTTCGCGCATCTGCTCAAATCGAAGGAAGTAACCCACTGAATCCATTCGGTCTTGTTGCAAAATGTGATCAGGGATATCATCCAAAAGTCATCTTTAATCGGTCTTCAACGGAAGTTATGGAACGTCTCTCCACTCGAATAGTCGTCATCAAATCGGAATGCTTCACCGTGAAGCTTCTTGTTCAAATCGACAACGAATGCCCATATTGCCCACCATCAACCACTGCTCACGCTCCTGTAAGTTACAAATCTCCGGTTTTCCGCTGTGAGCTGTGTCGAATATTGATTTTTAAAGCATCAACTTATTTTCAGATCTCAACCGTTTCAGAAAGATACCACCTTTTCACCAACAAGGTCCTCATCGGCGCTTGCATAGCTTTCGCTTCTTTGGGTTCTTTCAGTACCATCGTCTTTTGCATTATTCTCGTTCGATTCCGCAAACTTCGACGTGGACGCTATTTATCACTAGAATCTGGAATTTCTACTATCACTCCTCTCACTCATTCAACAATAGTTTCAACTTCTGACGAGAAACTGATTCTTCCGAAATTCGCCAATTTCTTTTCACTCGAGCCACCAGAAATCGATTGCAATGGATTAGAGGAGAGTATTCAAGTTGAACCAATGCCGTTAATTGACACATTTATCTATGATTTACTCATGAATAAAAATGACTGTATCGTCTCTGATCCAGTTTATGTATAATCTGAAAGCCATCTTACATTTTTTTAAGCAAGTGGTGCTAACTTTTTTCTAATTGTAATTTTTCCTAACAAACTCGCGTGTATACCTTTGACATATCACTGTAAGTTATAATCTCTTGTTCCAATGACTCTTCTGTTACTACTTCTTGCCATCTCACTTGTTTCATTATAATACGTGTTTCTCCAATAAAATAAAAAACCAAGAAACGTTTTGTTTTGCTAAACACGGCATGTTGTAGAACCAAAACGCACAACCAACCACTTGGTTGCATAACCGCAGAATTCTATAATCTCAATAGTGCTCTCGCAACTCTGAAGAGGCTGCTTCCGAATTTTGGTCACCAAGCCAAAAAAATCAATTCGCATCGAAAAAGAGTTTTAACTGAATATTGTTATTAATATTTCGAAAATGAAATGTATTAGATTTTAATGATATTAAAAATCATTACGCTGTGGTCATTTTTTATTTTTTATTTTAAGAAACAAATAGAGTATTCGGTGTTTCTTTTTTCATAAAATGTACGGAAGAAGAATTCATCCGAGCGGAATATCCCTTTCTCTCATATCTTAATGCACCGAAATCCTAGTATACTGGAAAAGAAGTTGTGTTTTTTGTAATGTTTAAATTCCATAATCAATAATGTGTATTTCTTTTCGAATTGTTATACAAAAAATGAGTTAGAATATGAAAATATTCAAACTGCATATTGCGCTGGCAAAGAAATCGTGAAAGCGGCGGCGATCGCCGTATTTAAAGCAAGCAAACGGTGTTCTGCACTGAAAATGTATTAAGTTTTTTAAAAGATTAATCAATTGTATCCTTTTTAAAGCGAAATCGGGGGAAAAAGGGAGAACAAGCTATTAATGTGCCTTACTTACTTACTTAGTCGATTCATTAATCGTCTGTGTGGGAGCGGATCGCAGCAAGCCATGGCTTGCGATCTTGGGCGATAATGGTTCATGAACAAGTCATTTGATTTCCTCGAAATATTGACACTTCCTTTCGTAGTGAGTCGGACGTTCTCATGGGGGTCGTCCGGCAGATCGTTTTTGGTCTCGAGGAATCCATTTTTGTATCAGTTTCGTCCATCTTCCGTCAGTTCTCCGCATAATGTGCCCGTCGCATCCTAGTTTTTTTCTATTTGATGTATTGGAATGAGTCTTAAATATCATAAAATTAACCTTTAACGAAAGTCATATTTTTACAAACTTTGTAAATTTACTCAACAAAATTAATTTAGAAATGCCAGGGAAATTACCAAATAAATTTTTGTTTAAGAAGATTTGTTTCCTGGGAAACCTGCGATTTCTATTGAACATTTTCTTTTTAGATTTTACAAATATTTAAAGGTACGAGCCAAGAAACGACTAAGGAATAACAATTTCCCGTCTTTTTAAAAATGATTTCCATTGAAAGTGACGAGTGATAATAATAAAACATGAATATTTAATGGTATAATTACTTTTGCTATTCGGTAATTTTAGACCATTTTATTTAATTTTAGACTCCATGTCACATTACATAAAACAACCATTCACTTTTAAAACTGTTTTATATACAAAGTAGATGACAAAATATGGCAAAACAGGCACTTCTATGACAACTCTAAAACGAGTAGCCCACAACTCAGCAGCTTCAAAAAAAATTGAAAGGAACTGAGGAAAAGCCGATATTTATATAACACAGGAGATGATGATGACAATAGAGGAAATTAGTCGATGCAAAATGAGATCTAGAAGAGATTTGGTAGAAATGAGGTTTATACCAGTTACATGAATAGGAAAACAAATTGTTAATAATAATTACATTACAATTCGAATAAAAGAAAAAACTAAATCACTGTCTAGCGGACTCGACTTTTGGCTGCGATGCTTCGTCGACTTTCAATGTCAGACCTGATAAGCTCATTTCGATGCATTTGACTTGTGGACGATCGACTCTGAAAAAATGTAATATTAATAATTAGCATGACCGACTAGAAAATGGACGATTTCTTAAGAACTATTGGAGTCGATACTATTTCTTATAACTTTAAAAGTAATTGATGATAACGATAGAAATAAGTCGGCCAATAAATATTGTGCAATTTTCTGGGGAAAATCGTTAAATTCCTTATGGGGTTATTCATGAATCATGATGCATTTTAATACAAAAAATGCCACTTTAATCTTATTCACGATTGCATTTTAATACAAAAAAAGGCATTTTTGCATTAAAATGCTTTTCATGAATAACCCCATTAATTATAAGAGCGAAATTTGACAGAATTTCATTTTTTTCACGGTCTTCTGAAGTCACTGCAATAGAAAGAGCGGTGTATTTCGGGGAAAAACACTAAAAAAACATCTGTCTGATATTTGATTCTTGAACAGAAATAGCAAAAGTTATCTATAAAAAAGTAGGCGCTATGTTTTCGCCAATTTGGCGAAGTTTAAAGTGTTGTTTTTTCAGAATCGTTTGCAGTTTTTTGTAATTTTTATAAAGAAAATAGAAAAGCAACAAGTAATATTTAGCTGTAATATTGTTTAGAAATGAGATATTGGAGTGAACTTTTAATGGTTATTTTCGTCAGATATAATGTTATTTCTGAAACTTTGCGTACCTTGATTGCGGAAAATAAATAATTATTTTCGAAAACCGTATCCTTCAAAAATCAATTTTTTTTAAACTTTAGCAATATTTTAAACCCAATTCTTGAGATATTTTGAAAAATACTTTGCTAAAAGTTTTTTTCGAAAAAAGTAATGCTTTAAAAATGTTTTTTTCGAGCATTTTCTCAAATTTTGTTTTTTCGCGAATGGAATATGAAAGACAAGCGGACAAACATAAAGACAGACATACAGATATATAGAAAATAGAGCCAAACGGACCAAAAGTCGGCCAAACTGACTGTAACTCAGGCAAATGGATAAAAAGACGGAAAGATGGTCGGAAAGTTAGGCTAATGGACAAAAAGACGGAAAAAACTTACAAAAAATATGGACACACAGACCAAAAGTTGAACAAACTGACAAGAAGACAGACAAAAAAAAGGCGGAAAAACGGACCGAAAGTTATGCTAACGGACAAACGGACAAAAAGACCGAAAAACATTCAGAAATATGGACAAGTTAAGGAGGCAATATTTCAATTTTTGACTATTTCCCAGAATTTTCAAGCCAGTTCGACAACTTTCAACATTTTCAAAGTTATTTTTTCACGTTCTTGAAGCAGCAAAAAGTTTCAAAGCCTCTGCCCATGTCGTGCAAATGATAGCGGTTAGCGGAACCTATGAGGAGTCGGGCGCCACATTAGAGTACACGCGGCCGTTCGATTACTGCTTCACCTTACTCGAAAAACCCCGTCAGTGAAGACTACTAAATGACGAATCCTAAACCCTTTGCGGATATGAGGCATTTGTCTGAGCGGGATGTTTTGTTCATTAACCGCGAATTATTGTCGTGTTCCAGTTTTCAAGTGTGTTTTCGAAGGCTCCCATGAAAGGCGAAACAAGTCGGTCGTCTTTAGTGGAATCCTTTCGTCTCGTCTTCGTTCGTCTTACGTCGTCAATAAAAATACATGTGTACCAACAAAATGCCTATCTCTGCGTCACACGAATTCTAGACGATGACGAAGACGAGACGGTCTTATTTCGTCTTTCGTGGAAGCCTTAGTACTTTCTATCCTTGAAGAGTTATAGAGAGTCGTTCACATGAAAATACAGATATAAAAGAAAGAAAATTCCAGAAAGATTAAAGTAGAAAGTGGAAATACAGATGTTTTCAATGGAAAGCTCGTGAATTTTTTATTCATTTTTATCGAGCTCGAAAGTGTTTTTCCGATATTTGTCTCGAAGTTTGTTTTTGAGTTTTGCTGAAAAAGTGTTGATTTTGAATGGCCTGGTGTTTAATATTTTAAGACATTTCTTCAGTTTCAGCCATTTTTAGAAAGCAATTAAAATTTGCTCCAAGAAGTAAAGCTTCCACGAAAGACGAAATATGACCGTCTCGTTTTCGTCTCCGTCTTCAATTCGTCCGACTCGCGTAAGACGAATGCAAGACGAACTGAAAGACGACTTTTTGTCTTCGTGTTCGTGGAAGCCTTACCTAGAAGCTATTTTCCAGCGCTCAAATCTTCTGAAATGCGGCAGGAGCACGTGGAGCGATTCATTTTCGAACCGTTCAGGAATATTTGTATTCGGCGGGAAACTCACTTCGTTATGTGCGCATTGTTGTTCGCGGCAGTTGGCGGGGAACTGGGAGGCGGGACATAGGTGGGATCCTTAACTGAAGAACACTTCCTGCGGTCTCGGATACTTGATTGAGCACTTAGCTTGTTTCTGAAACACGGCCGGTCAATGTGAGTGTGGGCGAAACTAAAATAACCTGAACGGGTTTCCGAACCGCTTTCGATGACCCATCGCTTTCACCAGAATGAGCGTGTCTAGCCGCGGAATCACTCGTACGCAGTTCTCAATTTCTTCCTCGGTTACAGTAACCAGATGACAATTCTCCTGCTCTGACGGCATTGAGACTGTGCCGCCACGCGTCACCCACGTGTGTGTCTTCACTTCGTGAAGCATTAGTCGATGACCGGGATCCTTCTTGAGCATTCCGAGTATCAAATTATGGAGCGCTGTGCTGAGAACCGGCGTTTCTGGGAACACAATCGCGTCGTTTTTGATTTTTTTGTGAAGAGCGATGATGTAATTATCCACGAATGGGACCTGCAATGCGGAGTTCAATGCACTTTGCCGTTGGAAAAAACCGAACTGACCGTTCCAATGACAAACGCGTAGAGCGTGATTCCAAGCGACCAGATATCCTGTGCTCTACCCGAGTAGAAGTGATTGGCGCCTTCTGTCAGTGCTTCTGGAGCCATGAAAGCTGGCGTTCCAGCAGTTCCCGATAGGAATGCGTCGATTCCTTCAAATTCACACGAAACTCCGAAATCGGCGATCTGAACTCAAGTGCTCGCAGTTAAAAAAGGCGAAGAAGCTCACCTTCACTTGTCCGATATCACTGAGCAATAAATTGGACGGCTTGATGTCTCGATGCACGATTTTTTGGTAATGCACTGAAAAATAGTGTGGGGTTTCAAGAAATCTTGAAAACGAATGAACGTCGTCAAAGCCACTAACAGTATTCCAATCCGCAAAGTGTGTCCCTAAAATAGCTCCATGCCGTGTCTTCATCTAACGGTTTGTCGGTCGGGATCTCCAGAATTGAGCCCTTCTCGACGAACTCGAAAACCATATACAGATAATTGTCGTTGGGATCGTCGAGCACCTGCAAAAACAAAAAAAAAACACGGAAATTTGCAGCGAGAGGGTGCCGCCCACCTCGACGAGCTTCACCACGTTGGGATGCGATAACTTCTTCAGAATGGCAATCTCTTTCTGCACCAGCTGCAATGGGTTTCTCAGCACGGAGGGCGCCGCGTTCTCCTTATTTCTTCGTGGCGGCGGTTGCCGGAAACACGCGAAATTCTTGAGCAGTTTGATTTTGTCTAAAACCTTCAGTGCATACAGATTCTTGTCTTTCTCGTTGTACGCAAGTTTGACGATTCCATACGAGCCCTGAATGCCAACATGATCCAACTCCGAACGTCCCGAGGCGGACTCTCACTTTGGAGAATCGACAAACCCCTACACTCGCTCCCCTCTAACCCCATTCTTAGTTTTATTAACGAAAGACGAAATAAGACCGTCTCGTCTCGTCTTCGTCATCGTCTAGAATTCGTCTGACGCAGAGATACACATGTATTTTAATTGACGGCGTAAGACGAACGCAAGACGAACTGAAAGGCGAACGAAGACGAGACGAAAAGATTAAACGAAAGACGAACGATTTGTTTCGTTGTTTGTGGAAGCCTTATAAAGAATACGTTTCTGGAAACGATGCCTGAAGGATGCCCACTTTCCAGGCATCTGGAAGGCATTTGAGGAAGTATCAGAATGATTAGCTTTAATATTAGAGGGTGTGACAGTTCAGTACTAATCAGTGTGTCGTTTCGAAAAATGATTTCTCGAAAAATGCGTTTTACGAAAAATTTCTCGAGAATTTTCGAAAATTTTCGAGAATTTCTCGAAAAATTCTCGATAAATCACGAAAAATGATTTGAATGGAAATACGATAAACAACGCACTTTGCGTTATTTCGGAGTGTTGTTCGAACTAGTTTATTATTATTTTTTATCGAAATTTTCTTTTAAAAATCGCGTTTTTCTCGAATTCTCGAAAAATTCTCGAAAAATGTGGTGTTCGATAAAAAATTTCACGAGAAATTTTTCGGAAATTTTTCGAGAATTTTTCGGAAAATTTTCTCGAAATGCTTTCGAAACGACACACTTGTACTAATCGAGCGTATACTGGAAGCTCCATTCAACATGAGTTTTTGTTGCGGAATTCCTTATTCCGTATTCCGTTTTCCTTTTTTATTTTGGCGAAAAGGCAATCTGAGAAGGTGAAGTTCTTCTATAAACCAGACTGTGAGGAGAAATTCTAAAAGTTGAATAAACCGGCTGTTATTCGAACAAAAATTGGAGAAAATTGGCTCAGTTGAACTCATTCTGTCAGTGATTTGTTCTACGCGCTTACTGTGAGCTCGCCGAGCACATTTCACCTCTCATGCAACGTTAGAGAGCCCCGAGTTGGAGTCCCTTTCAATGCATGGCTCTCAGGAAAAAAGAAGAGCGAGCTCAACGGAATTCCGCTCAGGGTTTGACGCCTTTTGCGTGTGAATAATGAATGAAGAAAGAATTGAAACGCACCTGTCCGATTTCCTCCATGAGCCTGTACTGATTGAGCTGGATGTAGCTCTCGCTTCGCTGTTGTGAGACCGACTGAAAAGAAGTGCACATTTTTTTGGAAAATAGCGAATCTTTTTCATTTTCGATTGGTATAAGAGGCGAGGAAAATCGCTTAGCAGCATCACCCTCCCCTCCCCCCCCCCCTTTCTCTCACATTATGGCTTCCTTCTCCGCAACAAGCAGCCAGACACTGATAACTAAAATTGGTGACGTTGGAAAAGAGTCGACAATGAGAGGGAAGAGCAGCTTCTTTTCAGCACGCCAAATGTTTACTCAAAGTGGCGGGATGAAAGGCGGGACAAATGGATGCGAGCGAAGAGGTGGAGAATAAAGAAACTTCCGCCCGCATGAGCACGCGTCGTTTAGGGAGAGCTCAGCAAAGCTCTTGGTGTATTCCATCTCTATTCGTCACGCATTGCTTCTGAAAGTCAGCTGAGGAGATCCGCCGTCTCCCTTGTTGTTGCACACTTCAATTTGCGGTGAGCTTCTGTAACCCCCCCCCCCCCGCACATGGAGCCGGTCAGCGGAGCACACAAGTTCTTATGAATCCTTCTCGAAGGTAGCTGACGCAGACAGACCAAATGCGTCAGAACCTACTAGAAAATGCATAAAGTATTTGTATTACTTTGTCCAGACTCGCAGCTTTAAAAAGGGCGGAGGGATTCAAAGTGCACAGCAGGCAACTCTTAAAATATCATTTCCGAATGAGGAGAACGAGCTCTCAAATCAGATTTTTCGAGAAAAGCGCTAAGCCGAATTAAGGAAAGAAACAGTTCCCCGTGTGTAGTACACGAACTCAATATTTTGAAGGAATCGCTCCTTTGATCTGTCTTTTGGTTCGTTTGCCCGTTTTCTGATCCGTTTGTCCAGCCTTTGGTCTGTTTGACCGTTTTTCCGTTTTTCGGACTATTTGTCCGGCCTTTGGTCTGTTTGACCGTTTGTCCGCGGGCACAACGCTTGATCTGTTTTTCCGATTGTCCGTTAGCCTGAATTTCGATTCGTTTGTCCGTTTTTTGGACCATTTGTCCGGCTTCTTGACAGTTTGACCGTTTTTTGAACCATTTGTCCGGCCTTTGGTCTGTTTGTCTGTTTGTCCGCTAACATAACTTTTGATCGGTTTGTCTGAATTTCGATTCGTTTGTCCGTTTTTTGGACCATTTGTCCGGCTTTTTGACAGTTTGACCGTTTTTTGAACCATTTGTCCGGCCTTTGGTCGGTTTGTCTGTTTGTCCGCTAACATAACTTTTGATCGGTTTGTCTGAATTTCGATTCGTTTGTCCGTTTTTTGGACCATTTGTCCGGCTTTTTGACAGTTTGACCGTTTTTTGAACCATTTGTCCGGCCTTTGGTCGGTTTGTCTGTTTGTCCGCTAACATAACTTTTGATCGGTTTGTCTGAATTTCAATCCATTTGTCCGTCCATTGGTCTGTTCGCCCGTTTTTCCGTTCCGTTTGCCCGGCTTTTGGCCTGTTTGTATGTTTGTCCGTTTGCCCACTGTCCGGCCTTTGGTCAGTTTATTTTTTTGTCCGTTTTCCCGACTTTTGGTCGGTTTTTCTGCTTTTTCTATCTCTGCCTGTATGCCTATCTGCCTTTCAATCACTGTCTCTGCCACTGTCTGTATCTCGCTCTGTTTGTCTCTCTTTGATACGTTTGTCTGACTCTCTCTCTCTCTCTCTCTCTCTCTCTTCTATCATTTGTCCGACAAAAACGACAGAAAATACCACAGCTCCCCGCAGTTTACCACTGTCTACAGATTTACAGCGTTGTACTGTACAACTTAAAACATAAATGCGCGTAACCAAATACGAGTCCGACTCACCGATTCTCTCCATTCTTCAAAGAGATGCATTAGGAATTTCGAAAGATGACTCATCATTCGTGTACTACACGTGGGGGAACAGCTAGTTTAGAATTAGCGTGATTCTCGAAATAAACAGCGTCGAGAAACCCCATTCGGATTTGGTAGTTCCCAGCTTAAATGTATATTTTGAGCTCAAATTTCTCCGTGCTCTGACACGCCCCCCTCCCCTCCCTCTCTTCCCGTCCTTCTTAAAGAAGTGTGAGGGTAGAGGCACTTCAAGCATCTATTTGTGATTCGTTCTTTCGCCTGTTGCACCGTTTTCCTAAAACGTGGGCGCCCAAAGAGAGCCCGCGTTTCGGAGCATGCGGGTAAGGCTTTCACGAAAGACGAAATAAGACCATCTCGCCTTGTCTTCGTCATCATCTAGAAATCGTCAGGCGCAGAGATAGGCATTGTGTTGGTACACATGTATTTTAATTTACGACGTAAGACGAACGCAAGACGAACTGAAAGACGAAAGAGGACCGACTTGCTTCGTATTTTGTGGAAGCCTAACATGCGGGAGTGGGATCGAGAATAGCTACGAATTAAAACCAAAATTTCGACTTTCCCGACACCGTCTATTCAAGTTTTGAAGCAAGCACCATGCTTTTAACGCTTCAGAGCACAGCAGCGAGGTTCAAATGTGAAAGAAGCGGTGAACGCTTTTGGTTAGTACCAGCTACGAGACCTACCGTAGTCTTGTCAGTCTCGAAGATCTTCAAAGATCTTCAAAGCCCCTCGGGCTCTTCTCATCTTTATATATTTCGTGTGCTCACATAAACCAGCTCAGGGAGTGGCCATACAGTAGAATTAGCAGAGAGCAGTGTGTCGTTTCGAAAAATAATTTCTCGAAAAATAAGTTTTTCCGAAAAATTTCCGAAAAATTCTCGAGAAATGTTTCTCGTCGATTTCTCGAGAATTTTTCGAGAAATCGCGAATTCAAGATTTGAATGGAAATACGATAAACAACGCGCTTAGCGTTATTTCGGAGTGTCGTTCGAACTAGTTTATTATTATTTTTTATCGACATTTTTTTTTCGAGAATTTTCGCAATTTTTCGAGAGTTTCTCGAGAAATTCTCGAAAAACTTTTCTCGTTGATTTTTCGGAAGTTTTTCGAAAAATTCTCGAAACATTTCCGAAACGACACACTGGCAGAGTACGCAGCAACTCTACGCGTCCCGGGGCGGAAACGGGGCAACGAGATGCCCAGCGTTTCAACAGTCAGCAGTTTGCCCGTTCTTTGGGCATGCGACCCATCTATGAAATGGTTTTCAGTTTCCCATTATTCTCTTATATTGCCTCTTTTTTTTGCTCTTTTATTCATTCGTTTTTGATTCTTTTTTGTGTTTTTATTTTGAAGAAAAAGATGGGAGACCTGTGTCCGACTGGTTTCCCTGGAGATTTTGGAATGGAGCTCTAAATCGGCATCTCATTTTTTTATTATTCGTCATACAGCCGACAAACAAATCCGAAATATCATAAGGTCACAAGTCGCCGTCAAGCCGTGAAGCATGCTGTCTGAACCTGTATTCCATCGCAGGATAACACGGTTTCCAGTTTCAGTTATCTGGTGTTTCAGAAGTTTTCAGTCACTTTCTCCGGTTCTCATTTTTAGAAGATTCAGTGGGTTGTGACGCGCTTTGTGTACCCATTTGGCAAGCGTTTGGCTCGGTGCGAAAGCACTTTCAGAAGGGCTGATATTCATTCAGCTAAAGGAGCACGAGAACGGAAATTCGAGCAGCGATCATTCAGAATGGAATAGCAAACAAGAGCAAACGAAACAATTAAAGAGAGCAGTCGGATTTCTAGGCCGCCCTTGACACGGCCACTTGTTTTCAGCGCTTCCAAGAGACTCACCTTCACATATCTCGTTGGCCTGGACAGATTTGGTGACATGGTGGCAGCGAGCTGAAATAAATAAAAGTGGTGGGATGCAGAATGAGGACGGCTGTCCTTTTTTGATATATATATATATATATATATATACGCCCTTGCCGTCGTTTCGATTTATGCAACCTCATAAAAAAAGCCAAAAAGAGGGAGGGGGGGCGGGAAAGAAAGGCGTCAGCTCTCTCGCTACTACCACTACTACTTCCATTCTTGCTCTACTACACTTCTCATTATTGGAGCCCCTCCACACATTTGGCTCACTTTTGATGGCCATTTACAGTAAGATGGTGCTCTCATAGCGATCGTGTAGGCGATGAGCTCTTCGCCTTCAGAAGAACCGCGAGAATCAGTGAGAATCGGGAAGCTGAAGGGGTGCACGATGTTACGCGTCTGATGGGGGGGGGGGTATGGAAGATGCGACGGCTCATCGAAATGACCGCTGAGCAGCATTAGAAGAGCAACAGGAGGCCAGCCACTTGGCTCTTATTGCAGATAAGCAGCGAGGCATTGATGGATTTCAATTCGGATGCGACACGCCTAGCGAGTGAGAATAGCTGCTCTGAGGAGGGAGCTCTCCAGAGAAGATTCAACCTGTATATGACGAAGAGCACACAGATTAAAAATCAATAATTTTCAGGTTCAAAACGACGGGCAAATGCATAGAATTTCTTCTTCTTTGACATCGAAATGGTCAGCTTTAATAATCCTAAATAAAGCTCAAAGTGCAAAGAGCTAATTGCGCAAATGTGCATATTTACAGCTGCTCAAATGCATTAAAAACAACTAAAAGCAAGTGCAACATGTTCTCTGAAAAAAGAAATTTCAGCATTTTCTCTAAAAAATTATAATGCAGAGATTCGCCGAAAGTCATTTTTGGCTTCATGCTCACAGAAAAAAGACTGCAAAAACTCAATTCTACAGCATCTTCAAAAATGATAGGAATATGTTCAAGTGGTGCAGAAAGGCGGGACAAAGTACCCTCGCCTTTTTCGGTGGCTTTTCTTTTTTTCCCATTTTTTCTTTTGTTTTATTCCAATTCTTGGAATAGGCAAGCTGCCGTGAGAAACAATGATTTGCCGATGGGTAACGCGTGGAATACACGGCATGCACTCTACAGCTTGTCGTGTTGTGTCGTAAATTAGCGCAATTTGCGGGGTTACACAGAAACACGCTTAGTTCCACAGAAATGTGCCTAATTTCGCCGAAACTTGCTGAATTTTAAGGCAACTTGCCGAATACTACAGAATCTTATCGAACTCCACGGCAACGTGCCCAATTCTACTGAAACTTGCCCAATCCCACGGAATCTTGCCGAATGCTACGGAAACTAGCTCAATTCTATTAAAACTTTTCGAATTCTACCGCAAGGCAAGCTGCCGTGAGAAAAAATGATTTGCCGATCAGTAACGGACGGTAAACACGGCACGCACTGAACAGCTTGCCGTGTTGTGTCGTTAATTAGTGATATTTGCGGGGTTAAACAGAAACATGTTTACTCTTACAGAATCTTGCCGAATTCCACGGCAACTTGCCCAATTCTACGGAATCTTGACTAATTAGGCCAAAACTTGCACAACTCTACTAAAACTTGCCCAATTTTACAGAATCTTGACTAATTAGGCCGAAATTTGCCCAATTCTACTAAAACTTGCCCGATTCCACGGCAACTTGCCCAATTCTACGGAATCTTTGCCGAATTCCACGGCAACTTGTCCAATTCTACTAAAACTTGCCCGATTCCACGGCAACTTGCTCAACTCTACAAAGTATTGCCAATTTTTATAAAAACTTGTCAAATTAGGCCGAAACTTGCCCAATTCTACTAAAACTTGCCCGATTCCACGGCAACTTGCCCAATTCACAGAATCTTTGCCGAATTCCATGGCAACTTGTCCAATTCTACAGAATCTTGCGGAATTCCACGGCAACTTGCTCACTTCTACAAAGTATTGCCAATTTTCATAAAAACTTGTCAAATTAGGCCGAAACTTGTCCAATTCTACAGGATCTTGCCGAATTCCACGGCAACATGCCCAATTCTACAGAATCTTATCGAATTCCACGGCAACATGCCCAATTCTACAGAATCTTGCCGAATTCCACGGCAACTTGCCCAATTCTACAGAATCTTGCCAATTTTTTTAAAAACTTGTCAAATTAGGCCGAAACTTGTCCAATTCTACAGGATCTTGCCGAATTCCACGGCAACTTGCCCAATTCTACAGAATCTTGCGGAATTCCACGGCAACTTGCTCACTTCTACAAAGTATTGCCAATTTTTATAAAAACTTGTCAAATTAGTCCGAAACTTGCCCGATTCTACGGCAGCTTGCCTACTTCTGCAGAACCTTGCCAAAAAGAATACCACATCAGCTTTCTGTTTTCTATCACTGCAATTTTTCATTTGCGGGGCTGGCTTCTATAAGCTTACAAAACATTTGTACACTTCACTAGACTTCTCGCGTTCTTCTAAGAACAGCTTGCCCACGACCGACATCTCAACCATATCAAAATTTTCGGTGAATGGCATTCCAAGAAGCTTTCCAAGAAAAAATACGCGGAAATCGGCACGAAATCACTTTTTTAGTTCTCCTCTCAGATTACATTTTGATGGTTATCTGGCTCCGGGTCTTCTCCTCAGAAGAGTAGTAGAATGGTAGAAAAACATCAACTTTTCTCCGTTTCTGAGATAAATCGAGTTCTGGAACTCTTTGGACATTTCCAATGATTTGTTTGCATCAAATCGGGCTCACACATTCCTTCAAATTGGAAATTCTGGCTCGAAAATGATCGCAAATCGTATTAGAACTAGTGAGCCAGTGAGCACCGCGCTAGCAGTACTTCTAGAGCGCCGGCCGCAAATTTAAGAACAATTTGTTGATTGTTGGAAAGAGCACTTTCAAGAAAATCTCCTCAAAGCCATGAAAAAACACCCGCTTGGAGTGGGGGAGTCCATTTTTGATCAACCATCCACATTTCCGCGGTTAAGGGATACTGTAATGATATCATAGCCCCGAAAATCCTTAATTTTCTTGGTTTAGAAGAGGGGGGGGGTGGTCTCAGGGTCGCCATCACTAATCACAATTGCAGGAACGTCGTGCTGCTTGAGTTTATATGCTCACAAAGCTCTGCGCATGTGTTTGACACTGTGCCGGTTGCTCACAGTTTCGGCACCTGCCCAATTGGCACCCTTCAGCGGCACATGTGCTCAACAATTGCAGGAACTGTTTAATAAGCTAAGGCTTCCACGAAACACGAAAACAAAAAGTCGTCTTTCGCCTCGTCTTCGTTCGTCTTTCAGTTCGTGTTGCATTCGTCTTACGAACTAAAAAAGTTGTGAACTGTGTACACAAAGCCTATCTCTGCGTCAGACAAATTCAAGACGAAGACGAAGACGGTCACATTTTGTCTTTCGTGGAAGCCTTACAATAAACTGAATAAACCGTAAAAATTTGCAAAAATCGAATTACTATACATAGAATTTGAATAAATGACTACGGTAGCTGTAGTGTGGAGAGTCAAGGAAGAAGCTCAAAACGCCACGATTGCTGTATTCAATATTTGGACGCATGCCAATGCCAATTTCCAGCAAAAATTTTGATCGAACCGTATCCGATTCTTTAAGTTTTGCCACAGAATCACCATGAAGAAACTGATATTTTAGGCGAAGTTTCAGGAGGATTTCAGCCGAATTCTACATGAAATCGCATAATTTAAGTAACGTTATCATCTAGAACAAACGACGGCAGAAGAGCATAATGGCGAGGAAGCGTTCGTCACTGAGGCGGCCAAGTGGCTGTCTGAGTTTCTTGAAAGAGAGAGAAGGAGCCGCGAGCTTTGAAGGAGCAGCTCTTCGTCTTCCTTTTTCAAGAAGACAGCGCACGAAGACATTTTGGAGGAGCGTGGCGCAGTTCATTCGGAATGATGCTCCCCGGGGAGCGATCCACCGCTATTATGAGCGACGAACCTGACAGCGTGGCGAAGAAAAACTTGAGGCATTGAGAAGACAGATAAACAGCATGAGGAGATGGGGACAAAAAAAAATGGACTGGTGATAAATGGCGCTGGATTCGGCGACATTTCCTTGGAGTTTAACAGTGTTATATTGAAAAAATAATTATATAATACTCGAATTTCAACAGTTTTCTACATTTTCTGCTAACATAAATCTTCTGAAAATTGTGCAATCCGGGCGAAAATGGGCCAATACCTAACCTTCTTTAAAGTGAGAATTAATATTGGAATATCTCGGCGAGCTCGGTGCAGTTGTGCTCCGATGATAGCTATCATGTGATACAGTTTATAAATTGGAATACGGGCCGCCCGGCCGGCTGCTTAACGGATTCTCGTTTGATGCAAACTTTCTTCAATAGATTTGCTTTGATTATAAAACAAAATGAAATCACCAATTTGTCTCCATTTGTGAGCAGTAATCATCAATTTGAAAGAAATTATGTATGCTCCAACTCGGATTGCAATTTTTTTGGAAAGTTTCAGTACATTCAGTAGAAGAATTGTTTTCTGCTAGAATAGGTTACACTAACTATTTGGAGGCACATCGGTTGTTGGGTTAGGAGCTCAACTAATAATTAATGAATGCTGGTTCCATTCCTGCTTTTCGGAACAAAGGGAACTTGTTGATCTTCATCTTGTCGACAAAGGCTTGTTTGTTTGCTTACAGAGAATCGTCCGACAAACGTCGCCCATCGCCAATTGTCGACAAACCGTTTTTCTGACAGAGAGTTGTCCGACAAACGTCGCACAAAATCAATTGTCGAAAAACCGTTTTGCTGACAGAGAGTTGTCCGACAAACGTCGCCCACCGCCAATTGTCGGCGAACCGTTTTTCTGACAGAGAGTTGTCCGACAAACGTCGGACAAAATCAATTGTTGGCACACCGCTTTTCTGACAGAGAATTGTCCGACAAACGTCGCCCACCGCCAATTGTCGACAAACCGTTTTTCTGACAGAGAATTGCCCGACAAACGTCGCCACCGCCAATTGTCGACAAACAGTTTGACTGACAGAGAAATGTCCGACAAACGTCGTCCACCGCCAACGAATACACGACCCGAATGGATCAAGACCAAAACTCGTCCAACAAAAGTCACAAAAAGCGCCATGGGCTCCCAAACTTAACCATTTTTACTTAAAACTCGCCACGTTGTTCATTGACTTTCTATATCTAATTATCCTATTATTTTTAACAGTGTTTTTTTTTATTTTTCTCACACCCAAGGACTCCGGAAGAGCTTGAGGAAATGACTGCCCGGAACTTTTAGAATATACTTCCAAAAGTTTTTTTGGAATTTCTTAATTTTACAATAGAGCATCAATTTTTATCTTATTTCGGGAAGGTAAATGAAGGAAATTCGTGGCAAAAATGTTTAAAAAAAAAGTAAATTAAAAGAGTAATTGAAATTGATTTTTACGAAACCATTCGTCTCGAGAAACAAAACAAAATTTTGTTGTGTGCCTTTAAAATATACAGTAGTCCTTGTTATTTTAAATATTTTTCGAAATATTCAAATCACGATTTTCCTTCTAAAATTGATAGCATTTTTGAAATATTCGAAATTCTAATGAACTCCGCCTATTTCTAGTGACTAGTTTCTAAGAGCTATTAGTAAATGCTATCGGCAACGCTGAAAAAATGCATAAATTGCTTGTTTTGAGTCGATAGTGACAAATTCAATCGCAATACAACAAAATTCATTCTCAAGAGCAGACGCAGTTCCTATTTTTACAAAATAAAAATTCTAACATTTATAAGTCAAATTTCCAAGTAAAAATGTTCAATTCTCTGCTGAAAATATTCGTTTTTAGAGTTAATATTTTTTAAAATATATTTAAAAGAGTTTCAGTTTTTGAAATCATTTTCTACGCAACTTTGAGAAGCTTTGAGTGAAAAAAATGAGAAAAGAAGAAAAACTCTAAAAATATATCGCAACCACTCGATTAGAAAGATTTCTTTCGCATAAATATTTCCCAATTCAGCGCGAGAAATAATCAATCGCCGCAAAGTGGTTACGCGTTTTGCCACTGATTGCCATCTGCGAGGTTCAATTGCTGAAGAATGCCACGTTTCAAATAGTGTAGGCGTCGCAGAATAGAGCGCAAAGTTCGGTGGTCCAAAGAGTGCTCACAATTTGCTAACAAAAACACAAAAAAATCTTACTTTTCTCGCATTTTTTGAGATGATTTGAAGGCAATTTCTGGCGGTTTCTTCTAATTTCAGCCTCAATATGTCACACTGATAAAAGGTGGTCAAGATTTGGACCAAATTTGGTTCATTTTAGCATTTGGGGTGGTGTGACAACATTGATTTGCGTAGCTAAGGCTCTAAGTGATCTGTCCGCATTTTCGTATTGACTCCCCGTCTAAAAGTGGGCAAATCCGTAAAATTGCATTTATTTCTTGATTGGAAAGCTTTTTGATTAACAATAAAAAGAAGCTGAAATGCCATTTTTCTCATATTTTAGAGCATTTTTGAGGGTCGATGTTTAACAGCTAAAATCTGACCGAAAACTGCAAAAAAGGGGGGCAATCTTAGTTGGGGGGGTCCACTCGTTTTTAGTCATTTTTAGAGGTTTTTAAATAATTTTTTTCTGAAAATGTTATTAGATATACACGAATAACACTAGTAATTTTTAGAACACTTTTATTGGCAGACAACAAAAATACGCACAAAAAAGAAAATGACGCTATCTTAGTTGGGGGGGGGTCCAATGGTTTTTCGGCTTTTTTGGATTATTTTTGTTGAAAAGTCTGAAAAGCACCACGCTTATTCAAATGTAACTTAACTTACACGTGAGAAAAAACTCACAAATATTTTAACAGTAACAACAAACAATTGTACAAAAAAAATTACAAAAACCTCTAACAATGACTAAAAACGAGTGGACCCCCCCCCCCCCAACTAAGATTGCGCCAAAAAACGTGTTTATTGAGCAATTAAAACGTATATTCATGACAAAATTGATGGTGATTTGAATACTGGAAGCCTCTAGGAAATAAGCTGCATATATGAGACCGTCTTCGTCTTCGTCTTGAATTCGTCTGACGCAGAGATAGACATTGTGTTGGTACACATTCACAGCTTTTTTATTGCGTAAGACGAATTTAAGACGAGCTGAAGGAAAAACCACCTTTTGTTTTCGTCTTTCGTATAAGCCTTAGCGGATATCATGCGCGAATTACATAATTTCCACCAGAAATATGATGTTTTTTGTAGCGTAAAAGACGGAGATTCATGCAACAGAGGCAAATGTGCTCAATGTGCCCATGAACCGTCTGGGGAACGTTATTCGGCTCTCGAATTTGCGAAATTCTCCGAATAAACAATTTCAGCGCGATCATTTCAGAGTGGAGTTTGCCATGCTGTAATGCACATTCCGCACATGTTCAAAAATGTCTTCTTTTATCTCTCTTGGAGAGTTTTTGGCAAGTTGCCGTGAAAAAAGCGCTTCTGCTTTCGGCAATTTGTGAAGTAACTTGCCGCTGTATCGCAGCAATTCGCGGTTTCTTACGGCACGTGGCCGTATACTTGCCAAAAGGCTTCTCCCTCCCTCTGTAGTAGAAAAAGAGAAGCTGCAAGTCGGGGAGTTTTGTGCTAGGGGGGGGGGGGGTTCATAGTGTGATGTGGGATGTGGGATGTGGGGAAGAACTTTAATTTTACATATAAACCCCGCCACCCCCCCCCCCCCTTCTTCAATATTCATAAAATTAGATATCGCCAGAGTAGGGAGGAATTGGATTTTGGGAACTCGGACTCCGGAAAACAGAAAATGGAAAACATTTTTTTTCACGGAATCTGGAATCCGGAAGACGGAATGAAAAAAACGGCGGAATCCGGAATTCCGCCCTTCTCTGGTGGTGGCTACTTTTGAAAAAAAAACATTAAGGCTTCCACGAAAGACGAAACAAGTATTTTGTATATTTCGTTCGTCTTTCAGCTCGTCTTCCGTTCGTCTTACGTCGTCAATTAAAATACATTACCAACACAATGTCTATCAGACGAAATCTAGACGATGACAAGGACGAGACGAGACGGCCTTATTCGTCTTTCGTGGAAGCCGCCTTAGAGCCCAGTCCTTCTTTTCTGCCGTGGTTTTGAAGCCGAAACATTCTTATATTGAAATTTTGATTAAAAGTGCCATAAATGGTATATTTGTTATAGCTCCATTATAATCAGAGAAGGGCGGAATTCCGAATCCCGTTTTTTTCATTCCGTCTTCCGGATTCCAGATTCCGTGAAAAATTTTTTTTTCCGTTTTCCGGATTCCGAGTTCCCAAAATCCAATTCCGCCCTACTCTGATTATAATATTTTGGAATAAAAATGGTTAAAAATGATGAAAAAAGGTGGGAAAGGCAAGGCTTTCACGAAAGAAGAAAGAAGACCGTTTCGTCTCGACTTTGTCTTCGTCTTGAATTCGTCTGACGCAGAGATAGACATTGTGTTAGTACACATGCATTTTAATTGACGACGTAAGACGAAAGACGACCGATTTGTTTCGTCTTTCGTGGAAGCCTTGTGGTAAGAAAAAAAAAGAAATTCGTGTACGATCTCCAAAAAGTATTCGAATCACAAGTGCTGGCTGCTAAGGGAAATGCCGAATGCCGCGTGGCACGACATTTTCCGCTATTAAAGCTTACAAATTACGATGAAAAGTGATGCGAATACTCATAAATTGACTAATGACAACGGAGTTTCAGCATCCCAAAAGGCTTTAAGTGATTGTGAATAATTACGTAGGGTTCAAGTGAATTTCACATGGCATTGCGATTAAAAAAAAATGTGATAATTAGTATGGAATTTTGCATTGGCAAACTGGAAGTCAAGAGTCTCGACATTTGCTTCTTGTTAATCATCTTGTGACGTAGAGCCGACAAGATTCCTCTCAAGAGAGTTTCAGTGGAAAACAAATTACAGATAAATGAATCGGTATCTTGAGAATCTTGAGAAATCCAAGCTGGGAGTATGTGTACTACTCTCGAACTACAGAACACGTAAAGACACTCTAAAGGAAGCCGAGATCGGGCGGGCAACGGGCCGTCTCTTCAAGGTGCGTGGAAAAGACGATGAATTACAGAATTCCGAAGAGGGGGGGGGGCACGGTGCTGCTCCAGAAAACTGTATTTTCAAAAAGCACTCGCCGAGAGCCTACAACTTACGATGGTTTTCAGAGAATCGTTCTGATTTCGAAGAGAGTTATGAGCCCGCTCGACGCCATAACTTTTTCGCGTTTAAGAGAATTTAAGAGTGCACACTTGGCACATGGAATGAAAGCACAAAACTATAAAATGAGAGTAATAACACATCCACCCAGCAGATTATTCCTTTTGATTAAATTATTTTCGTTTTGTATGCCTATGTATACGTCATGTGCAACCAGGGCCATTGAATCAGAAAATTGACACAAAATCAAACGTTTTTTTCTGTTACTCAACTCCACAAGTCCATGAAAAACCTTGGAGGTTCCACAAATTTACGCCAAATTTTACATAAGTCTAGGCCAAACCTTCCACAATAATATAACAAGTTGCCCAAACTTTGAAGCTAATTTTTGCCCTAATAAATGAAAATAGTTCCACAGTTGGAGATTCCACAATTGTATGCCAAATTTTATACAAGTTTAGGACAAGTCTAGCACAAATTCAAGCCAAAGCTCCAACAAGCCTTCTACAAGTCTTCCCAAATTAAGAAAAAGTTTGACACAAGCTTAGTTCAAGTTTTGCACAACGTTAGGCCAGGCCTCACATAAGTTTGGGCCAAGTCTTGCACAAATTTAGATCAAGTACTAAAAGAGTCTCTTGTAAGTCTAGGCCTAGTCTCACCCAAATTCGTGCGAAATCCTGAACAAATTTAAGCCAAATCTTGCACAAACTCATGACAACTCTCTCCCAAACTTGAAACAAGTCTTAAAAAAGCCTACCATACGGCTAGGTCCAGACTTCATTGAAGGTTAGGCGTAGTCTCACCCAAATTCATGCCACATCTTGCACAAATTCAAGCCAAACCTTCCACAATGATATAACAAGTTGCCCAAACTTGGAAGCTAATTTTCGTCCTAATAATTGAAAATAGTTCCACAGTTGGAGATTCCACAATTGTATGCCAAATTTTTTACAAGTTTAGGCCAAGACTAACGCAAATTCAAGCCAAATCTTCTACAAGTCTTCCCAAACTAATATAAAGTTTGACACAAGCTTAGTTCAAGTTTTGCACAACGTTAGGCCAGGCCTCACACAAGTTTGAGCCAAGACTTGCACAAATTTAGATCAAGTATTAAAAAAAGTCTCTCATAAGTCTAGGCCTAAACTCACCAAAATTCTTGCTAAATCTTGCACAAACTTATGACAACTCTCACCGAAACTTGGAACAAGTCTTAAAAAAGCCTACCATACGGCTAGGTCCAGACTTCATTGAAAGTTAGGCGTAGTCTCACCCAAATTCATGCTAAATCTTGTACAAATTCAAGCCAAACCTTTCACAAACTGGGAACAAGCCTAACCCAAATTCATGCCAAATCTTGCACGAATTAAAGCCAAACCTTCCACAAACTTGGAACAGGCCTAGCCCAAATTCATGCCGAATCTCAAGTATACTGGATTCATGAGCAGTACATTATATCTCCGAATACAGTCTATGTGTGCCGCAAAACTCGCTGAAACTCGCACGAATAATCCATTTTCTGGCTTAAAGAAAGAAGAACTTATTGTCTGGCCAGACTTCACTTTAAGAGATTCAGATGAAGGAAAACAATTTCAGAAGCCGAAAACTTTAATTTGCATTGAGGCATACATATATCGATCGTACAGTAAGACGCACAAAAATGGATTTTTTGAATTCATTTTGAGATTCTGAGAGACGAGTTTAATTGCTCTGAAAACGAGGTGTGCCGCAATCTTCCCGTCTAAAACTACATTTTTCTTCGTGGATGTCTACATTTCCCATAGTTTCAGACAAGACTTCCGTGCCTTCACAAAGTGAGCGCTTCTGAGCAAAAACTGAGCGACTTTCAGTCAAAAACGTGCGAAATTGCAGTGTCTTCAATTCATTTTAGCCGACGTTGTAGTTCGCGGTGTGAAGATGTTTTACACAATCAGAGTTTCAGATTTCAGATCTTTTCAGCTTTTATTTCCGCCATCCGAGACAGTGGCGGTTAAAAAAAAGCGCGTGAAGTCAACACGAAACATTTCAAAAAGAGTGCAACGGTAGCTCGTGTGCCTTTAAACGCGTACAAAATATTTATTGATTTTTTTCCGAGGATTTTCATCATTTATTGTTTATTTTTGTTTAATTTTAGAAGAATGCGCTCACTTATTCTGCGGGATTCCCTGCGTTTGGTTACGCGGACACTTGAAACGCCATTTTCGTGGCAGACTTTGCCATTTACACACGTATATTTCTCTGCGCAGTACTAAAGTATCATCGCTTTAAAAACTGCTATAAATTTAAGAATTCTCACGTAAAGCCGCACAACGTGTTTCAGCTATCAATTATTTTGTTAATCGAAATATTTCTGCTAATTAAAAATACGAAACACCGAATTATTTTTAAAATAAAATGTCACTAAAAGGCCAATATTCATTTTAAGAAGGAGACCAAATTTTTCAAAAAAAAAATCGCTGTCAGTTGTGCTTTTATAAATCCAAAAATCGCCGATTGGACCAGGAAATGGACACTGGTGCAAACGCGCTCCGCTGGAAAAAGCGCTTCGGAAAACCGGCGGTAACTCAAAATAAAAATGTTTGTTTATGCGAATCCTATTATTTCCGAATGCTGATATTTCTCCAAGTTCTAGAGATTTTATGGGAAAATTTTAAAATATTCTTAAAAAATATAAATTTCCTGAATTCTTCCTCATTTCTTTGCGTAAATGGGTTTTTTTGTGAAGCTTTTAAGGCACAAAAACTCTGATCTTCCCACGAAAATCTTCATTTTGAACCAACGCTGCCACTTCTACACAAATCGATAATCAATGCCTTGATTAGAGCAGCCACCAATCACTGAGTGCGTCGCGCGACCAAAACAAAGAACTCACATGGCTGCTCGAGTGGGGACCGGCTTCGTCGTCCTCCTGCACGGCCCTCGTCCTGACCAGCCTTCGCACTCCTGTCGTATCCGACTGCTGACGAACCATTGAGGCGGCTGACAAGAGAGATCGTCTCTCTGCAGTTCCAGCTGCAGCCGTTGCTGACGCATTTGTCGGGGCGGACGAGGAGGGGCCCGGCGAATCGTCGGATGCGTCGCCCACCATCCTGGAACAACGGAAATTGAAAATAGGCGGATGGCAAACATTTTACAGCATCGTTTGAAATTGGAAAAGGATTTTGTAGGCTTAAAAAAGATTTTTGGAAGAGGGAAAGAGCGAAGAAGAAATCCGCAATATATCAGAGATAAGGCGATTTTGAATGCTATTTGAACGGATCTATTTGTCCCTTTTTTCGTGATGGATTTTGATTTTTCGAACAATTGATTTTCAAATTTGCCAATTGCACAGTAATTGACATCCCATTTCGCCAATTTGCATTGGGCAACTTGCCGAACTCCACAGCGGCTGGCTGCTCTCCACGGTAATTTGCCAATTGCCCAGGAACTTGTATGGCATTAGGCAAGTTGCCCACTGTTTCTCCCCTCGGCAATCCGCAAATTGCATAGTACGTTATATGGTATTAGGCAACTTGCCGAACTCCAAAGCGACTTTCACAGAAATTTGCCAATTACTCAGGAACTTGTATGGCATTATGCAAGTTGCCCATTGTTTCTCCCTTGGCAGTTTGAAAATTGCTCAGGAACTTGTATAGTATGGCAAGTTGCCGGATTCTACTGCGCCTGGCTGCTCTCCTCGGCAATTCGCCAATTGCCCAGGAACTTGTATGGCATTAGGCAAGTTGCCCACTGTTTCTCCCCTCGGCAATCCGCAAATTGCATAGTACGTTATATGGTATTAGGAAACTTGCCGAACTCCATAGCGACTAGCTGTCATTCACAGAAATTTGAGCCGGAGAAAGGATGCGGAGGGGGGGGGAGAAGGTTGTAGAGCCTAATATTGAAAGCTTAGGAAAGATTGAAGGAGTGTAGCTTAAGGGGGGGGGGTGCACTTAAGAAATTGGTGAGTGGGGGGAGGAAGAAGTTGATAGCTGATCTTCTAGTGTTTAGAAATCAATATTAAGAGGGGGGGGGAATCATTGAGTGTGGAAACTTGGCTTGAACTACACCAAAATCTCATTTGATATGTGAAACTACCGTAAGAATACAGTAGCGATGACGGCGCAAAGTATGAGATTGGAATACGATTTGCACAAAGCTCGCGTGCTAAGCATGACGTGAGCGCTGCCGTCGAAGATGCGGTTTTTCGCGGCACCTTGCCCATTTCACTTTGTGAGACAAGGTGTGCAGTGGTTGGATCAATTTCAGCACAATTTTGTTACAGCTGACTTCAAATTGGTTATTGCAGGACGAATATTTGTGGGGCTTGAATTTTCAGATTTTCAGTCAAAAATTCATAAAATTGAATAAAGATATCAGCAAATTAAGAAGCTGAAAAACTTCGAAAACCAAGAATTGTGCCCTTTTACAAATTCTGTTCGGAATACCTCCGTTTGAAGAGTCCTGTTTTGGTTCTGAGCACGCATTCAGAATATGAGATTAGCGGACAATTTTAAAGGAGTTTAAGCAGCTGCAACTAGAAAAACTGTAAGGGCAAGTTGTCCAGCGTTTGACCAACACGATTGGGCATCCGGGCCTCTAGCTGCCCATTCTCTGCCCACTCTTTGTGCTGCACGATCAGAGTGTTAAATGGAGGGGAGAGAGAGAAAAAGAGCAAAGGAATGCACACAGATATCCCATAAAAAGTGAAAGAAGAAGAAGTGTCTGTTGGCTGGAAGAAAACCGACGAAGAGCCTCACAACTGACGAATGAATTAATGAAATAGTGAATGAAACTGGCGGCCGATGAACCGAAAGGCACAGAGAGAGAGAGAGAGAGAGACGGGGGGGGGGGGCTCTCACATGCTTTCGTCTCGACTCCAGAAACTATAAATTATTCATGGCCGTCCGCGTCGGAATGTTTTTTTTTTCTTGTAAAATAGCGGCAGCACAAAGAGCAAATGCAGAAAATGGTGATGGAGTCTACGATGATAGCATGCAAGTCTCACCAGCTGAAAAAGCGGACCAAACTGAACGGGAAGGGGGGAATACCGTTTGTGTTGAATGAAAACCGTTTATAATAGGTATTCTTTATTCTTACTTTACATTTGGCAACTTGCCAACCACTTGTCTAGTCCATTAGGCAATTTGCCAACAACTTGCTTGGTCCATTAGACACATTGCGAACAACTTGCCTAGTCCATTAGGCAACTTGTTTGGTCCATTTGGCAACTTGCCTACTTCAATAGGCAATCTGACGATAACATGCCTACTCGATTAGGCAACTTGCCTTGTCCATTAGACAATTTGCCAACAACTTGCTTGGTTCATTTGGCAACTTGCCAACGGCTTGCCTACTCCATTAGACACATTGCCAAAAACTTGCCTAGTCCATTAGGCAACTTGCTTGGTCCATTAGGCAATTTGCCTACTTCAATAGGCAATCTGACGATTACATGCCTACTCCATTAGGCAACTTGCCTAGTCTGTTAGGCAACTTGCCAAAAGCTTGCCTACTTGAATAGGCGCCTTACCAGCAGTTTTCTTCACATTTTGGACACCTTGCCAACAGCTTGCCACTTGAATGGGGGCATCATGACAATTAGTGTCTATTGACGGACGTTTCGCGGTTTCTTTCACGTGATCTTCGGCTTTTCTGTGAAAAACCATTGGCAGTGGCATGGCCACGCTGGTAGTTTGCTTATTGAAGTTTTTACAATTTTTGTGGAAACGAAAACCAAAAAAAAAGAAGGAAAAACGGTTGAGGAGAGCAGTCCACCAATTCGAAATGAATGAGATAGAAGACGGAGACAGCGATATCGGAAGTGCGCGAATCTCGTGAGACAGCAAAGAGCCCGATGTGTGCTCGACTTAAGAGATTAGCCGAAATTGGTGAAGAATAAAGTCGAAAATAGAACGATGGATATGGATTCGCTTCGAGTTGGCAAATGGAAGAATGGAAGTTTTAGACCAAGGAAACATCATCAGCTTTCAGCGCTTTACAGTCTTCCAAAAGCTCGTGAATTCCATGAAAATGAGGCTTCATTCAAGTTTTTTTTCAGATTTGATAAACCCGACTTGCGAAGCGTCGCGACGCCGACCTTCCCAATGTTTCAGTCAGTGCGGTAGAGCGCGGAAAGGTTGTATGAATACTTGATATACAAAACAGCTTTCTCCACTCAACGAGCATGACAATCTGCTTTCTCTGAGCGTGAGCACGAGGCTTAGATGAGAATTAGACCGGAAAATGTTAAGAGCAGTTTAGATCTTTGCTGCTAAACTGTATGGCTTGAAGAAGCCGTCAGGTGGGAGAAGTTTTCATTTTTTTTCCGTTATGAAATTATCAGAAATAAAAACACAACTGTCTGCTCCGAAAAGTATAGAGAATGGTGCAAACTTCCCGAACACCGGGAGCATCTTGCCCACTGGCTGCCCATCCCCGCAAGAGGGAAACTATTGTCAAACTATTGGGCACTCTGCCCGTTCCCTGCTCTCTCATAAAGTGCGCTTCCATAATTGTTAGTTATCTAGAATAAAGGAAAGTGGGTTCAATCTGAGATGCGTTTTTGTACGCGAATTTTTGAAAGAACTTGCTGCGTACTGGCCGAATAATTGAAAGCTACGGGGTTTGTGCAAAACGATAGCCCGGATATAACAATATCCGAGCGAAAACGGGCAAAAACGGGCGGGACGGGCTTATGCGGGCCGGTGCTTATCGCAAACTGTAGATCACTTCGTAAGGAAATGTAAATTCTATAGAGGGAGTTGGCGTCAGAGCCGAGGAGAGCCATTGCATCACTTAGGGGATGGTCTCAGAACTCAATGAGACCATCGACCTTGGAAATCCTTCAAAAATTTGTCCTGTTTTTTGAAGAATTTCCAGCGGTGCGCCAGCAGCTCGCCGCAGTGGATGATACTGCAAATCAGTGAGATCAGCAATTTACAAGTTTGGTGGAGTGGAAATGGTAAAATTGAAGAAATTTAGAAAAGAGCCCACCGACAACTATGAATTGGATATCTGGGAAAAAGCATTTTCAGCTGAAATTCTTTAATTTTGCTTCTCATCTAATTGTGAGCAATTCGAAAAAAACTGTGCCTTGCTCTAAACTTACGCCGCATCGTTGTTACGTCGTTTTTTTAAGCTGATTTTCAAAGAAAAAGTGAGCACAATTGTGGTGGATAGTGGAGCACAACTCTATAACCATTAGAAAAGTGAGAGCTCTTCAAGTCGAAAAATGGTAGAGCACAAAAACTGAAAGCCGGCGAAAGGTGAGTCCGGATGACAAAATGAATGTGGCATTTGTTTCATTTTCGTCACATGCGTGTGCGTGTGCCATGCCAATGACACTGCTCCTTCACCAAAAAGCCAATTTGAATGAGAGAAAATGAGAGAGCTAATATGAGAATGGCGAGCTCACGCGACACAGACGACACACTGGCCAAGTGCTTGGAATAAAGGCGACGGAGACGCAGAGAGCATGGAACGAAGCTTGAAGACGTCGGACTGGCGACTGGAGACGGAGATGGCGAAATAAGAGCACAGCTAGCTAGCCGCTGCGATTGGAAGTGAGCCACCTGGCGAACGACGCTTTTCAGAATTATGGATTCTTGAATGGTCTTCGTTAAGATTACAGGGTGCGGCATAAATAATAGGATGAGATTTTGCGGCAGGTCTGGAACTGGTACACTGCGAACGGCGCACACAGTGATCTTTATTTCTTTTTATTACATCTTTTTGTTTATGTTTTTCAATTTTTTTTTTCCGAAATTCATTCAATGGTGATTGCATCTCCGAATAGATCCTGGATCGATCCTGGAATGGGAATGGGATTGCCAGAGAATGGGATTGTCCAAATCAGAGATTGCAAAAAAAGCTGTATCGGACTGTGACTCGTTACCAACGTCTTGGGACACTAGAAGATAAAAATAGATGTGGTCGTCCCACTACCGTCACGACTCCGGAAGCTGTCAAAATGCACGTCTCCTCCTGACTGACGTCTCGCACTGGCACGCACCTCCCTTTCTTCACCGATGGGAAGTTGTTCAGGGTGGAGGCTAACAAAAATGGCCAAAACCATGGGATCATCGCCATAGACTTTCAATCGGTATATCAGAATCGGAAATTCTTCTATACCACTTCTCATCCGGCCTCCGTGATTGGTTTTTGGCGGAATCTGGGTAAACGGCAAAAAAACTCGACTCATTTTTGTGGATCCACAAGTCAAAGGGAACCAAATTTATTGCAGATAACGCATTTTGGAGGCTGGTGTACTTTGGTTTAAATTCTTGGATTTTCCAACAGGACTCAGCTCCAGCTCATCAACACAATAGTGGTGCAAGGACAATTGCCCCGAGTTCATAACTTTTGCAGGATGACCTGCTTCTTCGCCGGATTTGAATCCAATGAACAACGCTGTTTGGGGATTCTTGACCATGCGTTGGCGTTTCTGAAGGCCTGGGACAATCTTGACGTCAACTACCTGCGTGACGTTGTCGAATCCTACACGAAGATATTGAGAGCTGTGGTGAATGCGAAAGAAGGAAGATTCGAAAAATGTTAATTTTATTTGTTTTTATATTGTTTGAGTAAGCTTTTGTCCAAGTTTCATATCGATTCCACTTTTTTTGCAAAAGTTACGGCGTTTGAAACCCATCCTATTATTAATGCCGCACACTCTACATGAAGGTTTTCAAGGCGCTGAAACATGTGCGGCTGCAGCGATGCATCCGTGCAGAGTGTAGCCAGCACCACAGTACCCAAACACAATTTTTTAGAGTTGTTGTGTTGGTACGCGCGAGTGGTTTGAAACCGAAAACTGACAGCTTCAAGGCCGAGTTTCTGGCTTCATCGCGCCGCAACGACTACAAAGAGAACGTGGAATTCTGTTTTTTAATTGCAGCAATGGAGCCAACTGAGCTAATCTTCACTGAACATTTTCTGAAAATAACACGGCTTATTCCACTTTTCTTGCTTTTTTTTTAAAGCCTCTAAGCTACAGGGTGGGTCATAAATATAGCGCCGCATTCCAGACGGTGTAAAAACTTCAAATCGAAGGATTTTTTTCTGAAAATCAACCAAAATGTTTATTAATAGGAAATTAATAAGTTATTAAAAAATAAGTCTCACAGTCACCGTCCTGGAGCCCAATTCTTCTTTTTTTTTTTGAGAACTGCACTATGCAAATGCTCTTCGTACTAATCCTTAAAATTTGGCATTTCCGTAGAAAAAAACCACGAATTGGCTTTTTGATCTCTCATTCTTAGGAGCCCATTGAGCAGAAGACTGCCCGCTGAGGAGACGAAGAGCGAGGAACACGCCGAAAGCGCGCCAGTCGACACTGAAGTGTCGAAAGGGTGGAAACGAGGCTCACTAGACTACGCTAGGCTGACTAGGCTGGAGTTTCTCTTTGGAATAAGTCCGTAGTCAGCCAGCCTCTTCAGGGACGTGAACAGATGAAACGAAGGAATCTAGCAGTCTCCACCTCACAATTCAGGTTACGGAGCATTCAAGTTGAATAATTTCTTAAAGAAAATTGCTCAGAGCTCCGAGGTCATTTATTAGGAGTATGTAGTAGCCTAGTTTAAACACTGATTTTTAGTCAAAAACTCCACTTCTTGTTTACCCTCTTTTTGAATGGAAAACAGATCTCATATTTCGTGAAATTAGCATATTTCCAATTAAAAAACCACGAATAAAAATGGAAATCTCGTAGTTCATCTTACATTTACTCGGCTCCTTAATATTCAAGATTCGCGGGACGGGATTGCTGTATGGCCATAATAAAGCGAGTGCCAATTTAATCGCTGAAAAGGAAGGCACGGGCTGAAAAGCGAAGAGGATTGCGAGGTGCCCCAATTATATAGTATTATCGTATTATGTTGGGTGCACATCCTCGCAATAGCTGAAAATCAGGGATTGCTCAGTGGAGAACTAGAATTGGAAAATCGCCCGAGGGCTCGGAAAGCGTCAGCACGGCGCATTTCGCACTTTTCACCGCAATGCGACAAGTGGGATTTGAGTAGTTGTCAGAAAGAGTACATTTCCAGAGGCGCACTCTTCTGATTACTGAATTCTGGCTGAAATTGCCGCCGCACTTTGATTTCTCAAATACATGTCTTCATTCCAGAGTTTTCAGATTTCAAATTGCCGAAACTACTGGAGTTCTCGCTGCTGAATCAATTTCAGCATATGCTTCATTCGGCTATTAAAAAAGCAGTCTGCCGCAGACCGTAATGACGCACTAACGGACCATTGATGCTGCGTGCGCAAGAAAATGCGTTCGACTTTGTTCCTGGTAGAAAACCTTGCGAAATTTGCAAAACCTTACAATCAGAAAAATTGATAATATTCGAAATAACTTTCAAATACTAAAATTTTACGCCGCTATAGTCTATAGATACACGAAGGTCTCGCCACAAATGTCAAGAAGAAGGCAAAAAAAACCAAAAAAAATTTCCAATTCTTTAGACACTTTTTTTGCGCGAATTTTTAATTTCTAACACAGCTTAATAGTAAAAAATTAATCCGGGCGAAATAAAAAGGATGTGCATGCGCCTTTAATTTTTGCGATCTTACATGCACCTTTGATTCTTACTGTATGCGTTATTGACATTTCATTAACCTGTTAACCTTATTCCCTGTTCATTTCCTTAATTTTTTCGGTAAAGTCTTACCGAAAACCGCTGAAAACTTATAATAAGCAATTTCCGAATAAAAATAATGTGAAATAAAATTAATTTAATATATAAAAATGTAGCCAGAAGCTCTTGAAAATGCGTATTGTCGCTTCTTCTCCACCGCCGGCCAAGCGGCGCGAAAATTTCTGGAATAGCTATACGGTCCCCCGCGTAGCAGAGATAAGAAGGTTTGCGCTATAAAAGCATTAAGGTTCTAATCAATATCGAACAGGGGTCACACCGCGAAAGTGAATGACGATCGCGGGCACCTTGACGGGGCTCTCGCATGTCTCACAGAGGTAGAGCATGAGGGATCACAGAACTTATGCTCCATAGAGAGCTCATGTAGGACCTTTGCGGGTTGAACGCACGAAATTCTCATTTAAAATGAATAAATCCATTTAGTGTTTGATATATGCATTTCCGTATCCAAGACGACAGAAAGCCGACTGAAAAACTCGCCAAATCTGTTTCTAGTGTCAGCACGGCATAACGTAGAAACTTAATATTTAATTTTATTATAATGAAATAGTTCATCCGTTCTTTATTATGCCGCGTTCAAAGTTGATTTCCAGGAGAAATTTCCTGGAAAAACGCTGTCCAAAGCTGTCATATTTTTCAGATTTGCCGGAAACTGTCGCAACGAGTGTTGCCGTAGTTTGCCTCTTCCCTTCGAGACCACCGACCGTCGCACGATTTACGGCTCTTTTTTAACGCATTTTTTTCAAGTTGTTAAACTATTTTTTCGCTTCATTCTGCTGTTTTTTTTTTAATATTTATCCTCAAATGATGGATTCTGACGGAAAAGACGAAAACAATACAAATTCGTCAAAAATTGATCATCCGGATAATCCAAAAATTTCAATTAATACACATGAAACTTTTAAAAAGGTGAGAAATAATTCTTTCTGTTGTAAATTGCTTAATTCAGCTCACGAATGTTTTCGAGATCTTCAACGATTTCTCCGTCAGAATCCATTATTTGAGGCGAAATATTCAGAAAAACCAGCCGAATATAGCGAACAAAAGTTTAAAAACTTGAAAAATTGCGTTAAAAAGAGCCGTAAATCGTGCGACGGTCGGTGGTCTCGAAGGGAAGAAGCAAACTACGGTAACACTCGTTGCGACAGTTTCCGGAAAATCTGGAAAAAAATGGCAGCTTTGGACAGCGTTTTTCCAGGAAATTAACGATGTTCATGCGCCTTTGATGTTTGCGATCTTACATGCGCCTTTGATTTTTACTGTATGGGTTACGGACAATTCAATAAATATATTCGCTTCTCTTTTTCTTATTTTTGAAAGTAAAATCATACCGAAATCACTCACGAAAATCTTTACTAAAATAAACAGGTTATTCCGTGCGCGCGTCTCTTTATCCGCCATCCTTTTTAACCGATTTCCACTAAATTTCGGCAAGCACATCAGAAATTGTGTCTTAATGATGCCCCGCTATTTAGCAGATTTACAAATTGAGCAGACCAGGGCATTTAATTCGGGGGGTACAATATTCGGGGGTACAACGGGGTACAAACGATTCGGGGGTACCAAATTCATGATTCGGGGGGTACTATTACTCGGGGGCACTATATTTTTAGGGTACAATGACAGAGGGGTACCATGACGCTATGATTCAGGGGGTACCAACGATATTATTTGGGGGTACCACAATTATGATTGGGGGGTACCACAAGTAGGCCTTAGGGTTTCAATTAATATGAACAAACAAGAGTTTTTTATTCTTACGTTTATCAATCGTTACTGCGAAGAATAGCAGAAAATATAAATTTTAAGAAGTATTCTCCTTTGAAACAGAAATAGTATTCGTGATTGAATATGATTCGTTTAATATGTTTTTATCATATTAATTCTGGGTTTTTTCCGTTTAGCCTGAATACAAAAGCATTGATTTTCTTTTCGTTAAAGATTCAACAAAACCAAACAAAGTTTTCATATCTACGAAAACTGTAAAAATAACCGAATCGGGAATCGCACTTCTGCTTAACAACGAGGGACGGGATGTAAATCTTATTTGGTTTTTGACGATCTGCTAATAAATTGTTTTACTAACAAGTGGAAAAGCAGAACGCCTACAATTATTTCTAAACGAAAGCCAGTTGAAGCCAGTGGAAGTCGCGGCGTAGCCGCGAACTTTCCGCTGGTAATTAAAAACTTAAAAAAGGTTATTCAACTTTTTCGGCTGTGGAATTTCGTTGAATACTTCTAATGGTTCTGCGTCTTGTGTTACAACTCTAAACGTCTGAAATTTTGAAACAATCTAAATAAACTTTCATACTTTGATCAAAAGCGTTTTACAGAGGATACCACCAACTAACGTTTCGCATATCTAAGCTTTCAAATACTAAAAAGATATATTTTATCAAGCAAAAAGCCGTGTATCTGTCTTTTTTTTTAACCTTGTTTTCGTGTTGAATTGCATCGAACAGTGAAATATTTGAAGAACCTTCCACAGCGCGATGCTCTCTTCTCGCATGATTGCTGGCAGTTCCTTTGGATGTGAACATGCCCGGACTCTTCCTCTTGACACTCCTGCTTCGGTCTCTCTGCGGTTCAACTCCTCGTTGATAAGCAGAAGTGCGATTCCCGATTCGGTTATTTTTACAGTTTTCGTAGATATGAAAACTTTGTTTGGTTTTGTTGAATCTTTAACGAAAAGAAAATCAATGCTTTTGTATTCAGGCTAAACGGAAAAAACCCAGAATTAATATGATAAAAACATATTAAACGAATCATATTCAATCACGAATACTATTTCTGTTTCAAAGGAGAATACTTCTTAAAATTTATATTTTCTGCTATTCTTCGCAGTAACGATTGATAAACGTAAGAATAAAAAACTCTTGTTTGTTCATATTAATTGAAACCCTAAGGCCTACTTGTGGTACCCCCAATCATAATTGTGGTACCCCCAAATAATATCGTTGGTACCCCTGAATCATAGCGTCATGGTACCCCTCTGTCATTGTACCCTAAAAATATAGTGCCCCGAATAATAGTACCCCCCGAATCATGAATTTGGTACCCCCGAATCGTTTGTACCCCGTTGTACCCCCGAATATTGTACCCCCCCGAATTAAATGCCGCAGACCAGCGCATAACTTTTTGCGAAATGTAAATCACCGTTCAGAAATGTATGCACAATATCATTTTTGGGCGCTATCTTAGTTGGGGAGGGGGGGGGTCAATGGTTTTTCGTCATTTTTGGAAGTTTTTGCAAATTTCTTTTTTTCTGAAAATTTTTGTTGTTATTGTTAAAATATTTGCAAGTTATTTTTTTCACGTTTTGTAAGTTGTTTTTTTTTTCAAATTGCTCAACGGTAAGCGATTTTTGCAATTTTTTTTGGATTTTTTTGGTTTTTTTTTCGCTTATTAGTTAATCAAAATATAGTTAATCATAGATATAAATAGGACTACAGCTACAGTTTTCAATGGATGGCCCGGTGTCGCGAGAATGTCGTCTGCACTTCTCGACATGAAGTAAGCCTAAGCCTAAGACTAAACCTAAGCCTAAACCTAAGCATAAGCCAAAGTGTGGCCTCGAAGAAAATTCATGGGATGATCATTACTTTGAGGCGCTGTAGCATTTCAAATATCACGATGAAGCAAAATTTTACGAGATATGGGCCGAAATCGCCAAGAAATATCCAGTCACATAGTCATTTTCTTTTTCGTGCGTATTTTTGTTGTCTGCCAATAAAATTGTTATAATCATTGCTAGTGTTATTCGATTATATTTAATAACATTTTCAGAAAAACAAATCCAAAAAAAAACCTCCAAAAATGACTAAAAACCATTGTGCCCTTCCCTCTAAACTAAGATAGCGCCCATTTTTGTACGCAGTATCAAATTCGCAATATTTTCTAATGGTGAAATGAGCTGAATATCATGAGAGCACGCAGTTCAGAGAAAACATCGGCTGGCGCGGCCACAAAAGCCGCGGCGATGGCGCACCAGCTCAAATTGAACCCAAAGCACTTAAGAAACGGCAAACTTGTTAATTAGAATGCTTTTCCGCAGAATTAATATATTACTATTATTCATCTAGTGATCCCGGTGTACAGAAGATCACAAATGTAGCAAAATTAAAGGCACAAACCATTCATTCCACTGTCTGAGATGCGAAATGACGTTCTCCGGAATGCTGGGAATAGTGAGGGAATATCGTGCGAACGTGTTCTTCATTCTCCGATGCTCAATTGTGTTTTCCCTGAAAACAAGACTGACTCGAGTGAAACACGAATAATTTCTTTTGACAGCAGCGAAACATCTGATTCAAATGTGTTCCAGATGAACAAAAATCAGCTGGAGCGCATTTGAATCAGTGTTCCGACTGCTTGCCGTTTCGATGATATGAAGAGATCTGGAAACCTGGAGGGTGCTTCCAGATGAAGAAACTCGGCAGAAAAGAAGGAGTTGGAAGAAAGAAACAACAACAAAAAGAACAACAGAATGAATAAGAAATGAAGAAAGGAGAAAGACAGACATATAAAAGGACGCCGAAGAGGAAGGGAAGAAGAAGAAGAAGAAGAATTCGTTGTATGGAGACTACTGCCAATTTTGGAGAGCTTTACTCCGGAAAATTCGAAAAATTCAGAAATTATCCCTCTTTCTCTCTCTCTCTCTCTCGCTCTATTTCTTTTCAAAAAGACCAACTGACTTTGAAATTAGTGGAATGAAGAAGAGGCATTTTCAGAAGAGCTGCTCAACTCTCGTATTCATGGATCAGTGCACCCTTCGTTTTTGGAGCAAAAGTGGAGAGATTAACGTGCGAGTGGACAGGGTGCAATAGAAAACAGAAAGCTCCAAAATCGTGAATTTTTCAAACATTGCTGCCACATAGCTCAAAAAATTGTATATATATATATATATATATATAGATAGATTCCAGAATCTTTTGATTATTGTGACTACAAGATTTGAATCTATAAGCAAAATTTCTGGAGCTCTATCTGTGCTCGCTATGGGCTCCTTCTTGTTGTGCAATTGGCAGAAGCAGTATACGCTTCTTTAGAGTTGGACGAGTTGCCCCGTGAAGCGATGGAGAACTACAGGGAGTCTTAGATATTGGTGGTAGAAATTGAAATCGGAGCAGAGGAGCACACCCCCCCCCCTTAGCTGAAAGGGACTTTTTCCTTCCCTTTATGGGGTCCATTATAAGATACTTAAGCATCCGTGTGCAGGTAGACAAAATCACATTCTCTAACTTCTGCCCCACCTCCCCCCCCCCACATTGTGACGGAGGAGATACGGTGTCTTTATTGCACGAAAAAAAAGTGATTCGGTACGAGTGATAAATTTCCACAGCGGTGGAAAATTATCTAGAAAAAGATACATGTTGAATCTAAGGATTTCACGAAAGACAAAAAAAAAAGTTCGTCTTACCTTGTCAATTAAAATACATGTGTACCAACACAATGTCTATCTCTGCGTCAGACGAATCTAAGACGAAGATGAATACGAGACGAGACCGTCTTATTTCGTCTTTCGTGGAAGCCATAGTTGACTCCACCTATAGGCGACACATTTTTTCACGGCAACTTGTCAGATTCTTCTTCAATTCCAGCGTTTCTACTTGTTTAGGCCTGCACAAACTGCTTGTGCATTCTAGATACCGGAGAATAGACGAGTTCCAGACGATACGCCATCTTTACAGGGTGGTCCACAACCAGAGGTGATCGTTTGAACAAAATGTTCAGCTATGTATGAATTATTTTTGCTCAACTTCTCAACTCGACCTCCTTCCGCTTTCACGAGAGCATTTAGACGACGTGGGCATGATGATGATGGTGGTACGGAGGTAGTTCACGGATGAATTGTGCCATTCCTTTAAGAAAGTTTCTTCAAATCATTGACATTTGCGTGTGACTCAGCGTTGACCTTTGTCTGTAAACCTCCCGAAATGGAGAATTCCAGTGGATTTAAATCCCTCGAGGAAGCTGGCCTTTCCGACGCCTTCACGGAAGCAGAAAGATGAGTCATCTTTGCTGTGTGGGCTGGATTTTCGTCTTCCTGAAAATCCAATGTTGTTGAGCCCACGGCAACAAATTCTTCTCCAAAATGACCTTCATATACATAGTTTCCTTTTTCCACGAATACAAATGGAAATTTGTCTTAAATGAAAGACTATGAACATCTTTCTCGTTTCTTGGGACGTCTTGGTGAGCACTCTGTGATTTTGAGAGTTGCACTCCGCCTCCACCGTGATTAATTTCTGATCAAAGAAGACTGTGGCGGGATGTCCGCCAATCCATGCGGAGCTTGTCTTTGACAACACGTGTCATTGATTTTTTCAACAATTTCATTTCATACAGCCATTTTCCTGATGCTCCTGTGAGCCCGACTTCTGATTCTCTTCCGAACGGTCATGATCTTTTGAGGAGAGTTTGTTTCTTCTTCCTGTACGATTAGACGTTGTTCCAAGCATTTTGAATCGTTGATGATGGTATAGGCTATATTGTTTGGAGCCTTCAGCCGTTTGATGACCTCTGCAGCGCTCACTTCTTGCTTAAATAATTGGATAATCGGAGAACGGCGGAAGATAGGTTTCGTCATTTGGCAGAAATGTATTATATCCGATCCCAATAAAAAATGACAAAATTAATAGAAATTTAATAAATATAGGCACAGGAAATGCGCCAGTATGCGCTCAAATGATGCCAAAGTTTATCACCGGTAATTCTGGAATACACTGCGTGGTGCCTAGCGTGAACCTGGCTGACCAAATTGGTTATTTTCATTGCCAATGCCATAAGACACATTGAGATCTGCAATATTCCAGTTTAATGGAGTGAAAAAATTTTGAAATAAAATGAAGTTATAAAAGGATCGGCGGTCCACAACTATGCATAAAGCTATGTTAATGGGGTTATTCATGAAAAGCACAATTGCATTTTAATGCAAAAAAGGCATTTTTTTGCATTAAAAAGCTTTTCGTGCTTTTCATGAATAACCCCATAAGAAACAGAGCACAATTGCATAAAAAATCAAAAAAGACATGTTTAATAGTCTTCCCAAATTTTTTTTGTTTATCGTAATTTTCAAAGTGCCGTTCTTATATTATTCTTATATTTCTTATATTATTTCTTATATTAAAAGAATGAAGGCGCAGTTCGTTTGCCCTAAATTGACTCAAAATTTAAAAAAAATCAGGAGAGGGCCGTGGCGCCAATATCAGAAACTCGACCATGGCGAGGTCGGCCGCCTCGCTCAAAAACCAATCTTTAGTGATATTCTCGCTTTATTTGATGAATTAAAAACTGTTTTTCTTGTTTTTTTCTTTCAAATTAGTTTTTTCTTTCTTCCATTCCCATCTATCTCCGTTCATCGTTCGTGCACAATTCTCTCTTTTCGGAATAATTTTCAATTTCCAACCCATTTTCGCAAAGCTAATTTCTCGAAATCGACCAATTAACACATAAAACAAAAAACACGCGATGAAAGTAATTATTTAAAAAGGGACCACAAAATACTAAAAAGATTAGTTTCAGCGAAATTCCGACATTAGCGCCACGACCCTCTTCAATGTTTTTTAAGTGCAATCAAGTGACCTTTGCATGCGCTCAATTGTCCTAAAATCGGTAAGTATGCTTTAAAAATTCTAGAACTTCATTTTATCTACTGTCTCACTTCTATCTAGGAGACGGTTGACAGAATTCCAAAATTTTCAAAATTCCTCCATTCATTTTGTTTCGTTTTCGTACAGCTTCAAGAAAATATCTAATAATATGTAAAATAGAAAACCGTTAACATAAAAAATACACCTTTTTTTTAAATTTCCTAATTCGAAGTCAGATCTGAGCGAAATATGGTTTTCGGATTTTTAGGGCAAAAAAAGGCTAAACATATATTTTTTCGATTTATTTTATTCAGAGGGTCTGTACATTTTTGTATTCTATATTAAAAATGCTTCTTTATATCCTCAGCAACTTTAAAAATGTGTAGGTACTTATTAATTTTCTATTATCCGTGTTTGAATCGCTCGATCACTCGATGACACTCTTTGAAACGTAGTAGCACCCATCAGACTCGTCGGTGAAAAAAGTTTCAATTTAGCTGAAAATTTTCAAACCATTTTTGAGCTCGTTGAGAATAATTCCGCAAAGAGTTAAAGAACTTAAACTGCTTGTTAAAGTGAAAAATAAATAAATCTATAAAATTTGCTTTAAAATAAATTAAAAAAAAAAACCAAATTGAGTTAAAAATTTGAAAAAAAATTGAAAATAAGAAAGACGCGCTACTTTGAAAATTTTGAAATCGAGAGAATTTAAAGTTCATTTTCAAATTTTCGACTGAAACCTCTCTTCTTTATATCATAAAAAAATGTTTCGCAGAACTTTTTTTCGGGGAAGCAAGAGATTCATTTTACGTTGCACTTTTTGTAAAAATGTTTAGCCGGTAAAATATTCGCTTTAATATTCTTCGGTGCTCTCACATTCAATTCTTTTGTCGATACATTTTTTTTGGAAAATCACTATAAGAAAGCCGATAAATTTATCGTACGAACATTTTTCCACGCAAATAGTCTTAACTGGCAAGGTGCAAAACGGCCTGGGAATGTCTTGTCGGACAGCAAAACTTTTTTCAATCAATTTTCTGGGTTCGTTGCAATGCAAATTCGCTCAATTGCACACCAATATTTAAAATTAAATAAAACAATTTTCACTTATTTATTTTTGCATTTTCGTAAAATAATATCATGTCCTGATAGTCCTAACATTTTCCTTTCATCCTAATAGATGTACTCTACCATGTCTTGCTGAAAATAACCGATTTTCAACAGTGCTTACTGCTATTGAAACAAAAGTGGTGATATTAAACATTTATCAAATTAATCATCTTATAATCCTATATCTTGAAAATATATTCCAATTCGAGAATTTTTTTAAAAGCTGTCCCGGCCGAGCTCGGCCAGCCGCGGCTTCGTGAATTGGTAAAGGCCGAACAGAAACCAAAACCCCCCGCTGCCCGAGTGTTCTGAAACCCCTGCCCGATTCATAACCATTGTAGAGCAAAAACTCATGTGACATTATTTCAAATTTTAAAACTCTCGATTGTATACGTGTGGGCTTCAACGTGTTGAAGCGAAACTTGATGAGATGTGAGAAAAGAGTGGTGTCTCCTAGTGCCATTAAAGCGGAGAGCAGCCCAGCTGATGCGAAAATTATCGAGGAAATAAGCAATTATGAAATTTTGTGTCTTTCCAGGAAAATGGCGCATTCTCCAGTAAAGCAAAACCACAACCGACTATGGGAATACGAAATAAGAATTGACCAAAATAGGAATGTTTGTTGGATATTCGCTGACTGGTAACTTTCCAAGGTAAATTTTTAATGGCACGGAGCAAATTATTTTAATATTTTTTTATGCCGAAAAGTTTGGGCGGCGTAATCGACTAAACTAATTGAAGAGCATTTTAGTCAATCCTTAGTTCAGAGTTCAGAAAAGTAAACATTTTGATCCGGAATCTTTAAATATCTGTAGATATAATGGACTGTAAAGAGCGGTCATGTTTAATGTGGCGTCCATGAACTGGAAAATTTGCTAAAAATGTAACAAAACAGGACAATTCACTATTATTCTCTTCCTTTATGGGGTTATTCATGAAAAGCACAATTGCATTTTAATGCAAAAAAATGCCACTTTAATGTTATTCACGATTGCCTTTTAATGCAAAAAAAGGCATTTTTTTGCATTAAAATGCTTTTTGTGCTTTTCATGAATAACCCCATTAGTTTTTTAATTGAACACACGCAAAATATATGCTACCGTAGTATTCACAAGCTATGAGCCCCCTATGAACTGCCTTTTGTCAATATTAAAATGTTGAATATTTAATATTTTCTGCATTCAACAACTATTTTATCAACAGTCATAGTTTAAAAAAAAACAAAAAAATGGACTTCATAAGGACTTTGTAACTTATTGCCACAGCATGAAAAGGAGAGAATATCTAATATTCTCTTAACCCGCCCCCTTTCTAGGTATTGAACAGAGATGGGCTTGTGGTCTGAAAAAAAAACAAGAAACAGCGTAATTTTGAGGCGGAGTGCATCTTGAAAACCGAGCCGTCGACTGCCATTTCCTGCGGTTTAAAGAGCCAATGCGAGAAACGGAGATGTCCAAACTAGAATAGCCGGACGGTGAGCTCGAATTTCAAGAAGACATCTTCTTATTCTTCTCGGGTAGAAGCAGTTGCTTTCCTTCTCTAGAGCTCAATCGAATTCGTTCGCACGCTTCTCAATTTGACACAAAACATCGAATTCTCTCGACATAGAGTGTTGTTCGTGTGTGTGTGTGTGTGAGAGAGAAAGGAGCAACGGGAGGAGACATGCCAAATATGATTGATATACAAGAAGGAAAAGAGGAGCCAAATTGCGTTTACTAACTAAAAATAGATCGGTTCCCATTTTATTCTATTCTCGAAATTCAAAAAAAAAAAGACGAAACATCATCAACAATAACGATTTCCACAGAATGATCCGTTCACCTATGGATATTCCGGGCGCGGTTCGGGACAGTGCCTTTTGCGAAAGGCGGTACCTGTGCCGGTTACATACATTTTCACAGGCTTAGTACAACTTTTACGTAGTTTGGACACGGTCGTTCACTGTTTCGCATGATTGTGCACGTTTTCGGTCCGGTTATGCTAGCGCTTCGGCACCGTTGTACACTGCTTCGACACGGTTTCGCAATGTTGCGCACGATTTAGACATGGTTGTGCTCGGTTTCAGATCCGTTGTGGACGATTCCTGTATCACAAGAAATTCTGGGCACGGTTCCGGTACTCTAAATTCTGAAACGTAGTTTCCGCACGGTTGTTCACGGTTTAGGATCGTGCTCCTCACAGTAGCGGACGGTTTCGGTAAGGCTTCCACGAAAGACGATGAAGAAAAGTCGTCTTTGTTCGTCTTGCAATCGTCTTCGCAATAAAAACGTTGTCAACACACTGCGTCACATGAATTCAAAACGAAGATGAAGACATGACGAAGACGAAGACGAAGATGAGACGAGACGGCCGAAATTTCGCCCAAATGGAAGCCTTACGTTTCGCCACCGTTGTGGACGGTTATGCACTGTTGCGGCGTATGTGTCCAACATTTCCTGAGAAGGAGAGTTAAGAATCCTTAAAAACAGGTGAAATTTGTTGGGTTTTTTCACTGAATACTGAGTTTTATCACAGTTCAAACAAAATGATGACTCCTTTCCACAGGAAAATCAGCCCGGTCCAGAACTTCACCAAAATCAAAATCACAAGTGCTGACTATTGTTCTTAAAATTACAAATATTTATTAATCTAATATCGTAATTTAGGACACAGAAACATTTCTATTGTTTACAATGTTACCAGAAAACAGATGAAGTCAGCTCGCATTAATCCCGTCTTTTTATTACGTGAGAAAAAGCAACGAGTACGTATGCAACAACAACGAAAGACCCAGAACAAGAGCGCGCGCGACGAGCTAGCAACTCAGGTTCCGCCCATAAAAGCATATTTTCACAGAAATAAGCAGGAATGTGAGTACTAAAACAGACGGAAATAGTCATTTTTAGAAATTTAGAAATATTTTCGATGTTTTTGAAAATGTTGCGTATGAGCATTAAGCCTACGGAGGCGGAACTTGACAGCTGTAATTGCTCGTCTGATATAAGCGCTCTTGCGCCACAGAACTTCTTCCTAGTCTATTCCTGGTCAAACTTATTAAAATTGCTTTGGTTTCCTAACAATTAATTTTCTTGTATTGGTCTCTATTTTTTCTCAAAGTTTTTAGAACTTGCAAGCGACTGTTATTCCTGTGTTTCCTTAAACATGTTCAGCTAGCTGTTCTTTATCGATTTGGATGATTTTTAAATGATTTCTTAAATGTCATCCGAAACGAAACTAAGCGGGAAAGTCAGCAAATGATGGTCAATGTCGCATTTACCACGACAATCCTCCCGATTTTCAGTTCGTACATAGAGTAGAGCTGAAACGGCGTTTCATCCGCCTAATTCCGTTATTTCTAATGTAGTACAATTGAAATATGACTGTACGACGAAGGTTAAATGGTTTTATTTATTTTTCATTAAACTATCAGCGAAAAACAACAGAAAACTAAAGAATATCTGGAAAAAGCGCCTTGTCGATGAGTGCAAGAGATGCTAATGTGTGCACTATTGCATCAGTGTTCAATTTTTCTAGAATAAGGAATTCGGTGAACTCCATATGACTATTAGCAGCTGAAAAAACTTCATCGAAAAACAAATTTATTTACAAAGAAATTCATTGAAAAATGTGCAAAAATCGCAATAAATAAGTCTGATATACAGAAAAAAAAAACTACGTAGAATGCGTAGGGATGATTTGATTGTGTGATGTGGAAGGGGTGGCGGAGTCGGTAATATCACAGATCGGAAGGGCGAAATAGAGAAAGGAGTAGAGGTACTGCTGAGGTATAATCAAATTGAGTGTTGAGATCGTCTACAAGGATGCGGAAGGAGAGGAAGGAACAACCAGATTATTAGAAAGCAAATTTTTTCTGAAAACAATGAATAACTCACCGGTATAGAAATCTGAGACCTTTAAAGACGCGTACTGGCTAATCTATTATTTCGGATTTGACGCCTAAGGAAATGAGAAAGAAGTGTATTAAAAACATGCGAAAATTTGAACAAAGTTACAAGATTGAATGTGAATAATAACAGGGAGATAGAATAAATTATGATTCAAAATGTGCCAGATGGCGTTGGAGTTGAAGCTCTTGTATTAACTTCCGCCACTTCTTCTTGTTCATGAGCTTTATACACTTCATGCTCGTCTTTTGTGAACAATCTGTTCACTGCTACATCAAAGATCTTCTCGACTAGCGGCTCATCAGGCGGTGGCTCTTCGCTTTTTGGCTCACTTGGTTTTCCCGTCGGGTTATCTTGATAAATAATTCCTGAAAAATTTTAGCTTCAAATGTTAACTAAAATTTCACAATTTCATTTAATAAGTGCGCCTCACCAACAACGAGGTTTCTCGGTGAAAAATCTGATTTTTTAAACTGAAAAATACACAAGGCCCCTTCTACAGGGTCCGCCACAAGTACGGTATCAAGATTTTCACGCATACAGAAGGACTCTGGCACATTTTTTGTCTCAATTTCATTTTTCCAGAACAAAATAGAAAACCGTCAAAAAAGGATTGATGGAATTGCGAGGTCATCCGCTTTTTAGACGGTTTTCTATTCGTGGATGCAGGTGTAAAGGCGAACAAAGAATATTATTCGAAAGATATTTGGATATTCCAATAAGACTCTCCGTCACCCCACACGGCAAAAATTGTCCAAAAAAGCTCAGCTTTTCTCGTTTCATCAACAGCTCTGAACGGCCAGCCCCATCACTGGATTTGAATCCACTCTACTATTGTATTGTCTTGGGAGTCCAAGCACGACCACATCCCAAATTGTAGTCATTAGAGACAGAATGAGACAAGTTATCTCGAAAATACTTCAGTTTCATAGTAGAGGTGTTCCTTAAGAGACTCAAGGATGTTTAGAAGAACGGTGGGAACTACATACATCGTAGATTCAAGAAACTATTTTTGAAAATATTTTTTCTTTTTACAAAAGGCTAAGGTTACTTTCTAACTCGCTAGTTCCTCAGATTAGTGCAGTAGAGCAAACTGAGCCTGCGTCCTATTCCCCTAACTGTAAAATATAACCTGGTGAGTGTTTTCAGCAATTACCTTGCAATTGAAAATGTTAAAAATTGTCAATCTTCAAAGACTTACCATCTTCAGTAATGTGTGGTGGATGGGGCGGCGGAGGACAGCTGTCGTTGAAAGGGTTGGGACTTGGATGAGGCCTTTTGAACGGAGAAGCATGGTACTTTTGCATTTCCTCAATCTCTTCGGGATTTCTACTGACACTGTATTCCTCTTCTCCTTTTTCTATTATGCTGCTTCCACTATGATATCCCTCAGAACTATCCGGCGAGTTCATGATATGATTCCATACTCTGGCAAATGCGCACCCCGCCGTAATTCTAGCACAAGCCTCTGGCTCCCACATTTCTACAGTCACTCTCGCAAGAAGACTCATGTAATCATGAACGAGAACTTCTGGCCGAAACTGCGGACGCTCCTTCTTGCTGACAACATGATTTCGCATAATACCAATGGATGGATCATAGCCAATTGATTGGAACGGCATCTGGTATTCCGGCACCACATCCGACATTGTCAGTTTTGTCCGAGAAATAACTTCCCACATAACAAGGCCCATTGAGTACACATCCATCGCTTTGAAAGCAGTTGCTGTGAATTCAGTTGCTCCTTCGAGCATCTCAGGTGACATGTACCGCTTTGTTCCAACTTGTCCCAGGAGATCACTCTGTTCAATATCAAAGTCATAGATACGAGCTAGACCAAAGTCCGCAATGCATGTGGTCATATCACTCTTCACCAATATATTCTTTGACTTGATATCCCTGCAAAAGGAAAAAAATAAGCAAGCGGGACTCTCTTAATCCGTTCAATCAGAATTCATTTTTGCTCTCTTGCTCGTTTGTCGACATCATTTTTACACTAGATGAGTTAAAAATGTATATAAGAACGCTTTTTAAAAGAAACTTCGATTCCGGTATTCGACAAGCAATTAATCTTCTCCGAATACTTAATCGTATCTTATTCTTCTCATTATGGCAGGATAATAGTTTGATGAAAATGAAAGGATAATCAATAATAAATAATGAATTATCAAATTACCATGGTGCTCACTTAAACACTACCATTCAAATAAAAAAGGGGAAAACGTGGTTTTCATTTTAAAAAATTGGAAATACTTGTTAAATACTAAAATGTAGTTTAAAGTGTGAAATTTTAAAGCAAAAATATTCCGAACAAGTCAACTTTGGTAATTTTTGGAAAGAAACTGAGAAAATATAAAAATTGTAGAGCTTTTAGAAATTTGGATATATATTCCTAGGTTTCAATTGTTCCCAATTTTGAATTTTAGCGTATAACTCTTTGAAAGTTTGCTACTGAATCGAATCGCAAAAAAAACACAGAAAAAGCGAGCATGAAAAAAATTCAGTCAACGTCTTCCAGCTTTTCGAAATAATTTTAGAATATTAGAAACAACTACTTTAAATACTTTGAAAATTTTGCACGCGACATTCTTATTTCTAAGAATAAAAGAGTACCTGTGAATGATTGGTTTTTTGGAGTATCCAAAGAAGAACGGCCTATCATCATGCAGAAATTGCAGTCCATCAATCATTGACATAATTATTCGATTGGCAGAAGTGATGCTGATTACATTGTGTTTCAATAACTCAAAAAGACTGAGCCTTTCATGAAACTCTGTCACAATCCAATACTCATTTCCGATTTTCTCCGCACAGGTGAACTGCACAATGCTCGAATACCACTTTGGGAACGAGACCAATTCCTCGAATATTCGTTTCTCGGCATCGTAGCTTGATTTTTGCGTTTCATTTAGTTTTTTGACTGCTACAAACTTATTTTCACCATTTTCTGACCATTTCGCTTTAAAAACTTTCCCGAAGCGTCCCTTGGAGATTAGCTGCAATAACAGAAAAGTGATTGTTCATTGACATCAGTAGAGATGCTAAAAATCGATGGGAAATGGGAAAGATTTACAGCAGCTCTTTTTAATTGTCAATAGGCTTTTTTCGCTAAGGTGCCAACATTTACGCGGAGAAAGAAGTATGTTTTTAAAAATGAAGGCAACCAATATTCGAATTTTATTTTTCTTAAGTTAGAGATTCCTGATTTCAAGTTTTGACAAATTTAAATATCGCTAAATATTGCTCAGTGAGCTTAAAACGATATTCAAATTGGAAAATAGAATACGGAATCAATATTGCTAAATGGCATTTTAAACTTGAATTCAGAACAGAATGCAACTCTTAGTCTGATTAACAGATGATCTCGTCGATAACCTTATTCATAAACGCTTTCTTTATGTAAATCAGCGAAATTCCTGCTTATTGCTATTTTTTCTTGATAAAAAGCTCTGCCATGAAACATTAATTAAATTGAAGAATGAGACCGTACGGAAAAGGAAGCTGGAATATGGAGAGGGACGAAGTGAAAGCAGAAGAATAGGCAACGCCCAAAAACTATATTGTACCACTATCGCCCAAGATCGCAAGGCATGGTTAGCTGTGATCTGCGCCCACACAAGCGATTGACGGATCGACTAAATAACTAAGTAACTAAATAAGTAACTGAGAAGAATTCTTGAGAAAATGGCGGCGGTGAAACGATGTAGCATGTCGGTTACAGTCCTACAGTTTTAAAAATGGCGCGAAGCCAAGTAATATAAAAAGCATTACGGAAAAATTGGTGAACGTGAATCAAGAGATACGGCAATTAAGGCCGATTCTTGAGAAAACCACGAAAGAGGAACGAGCGGGAAGGATGTTCGACACTCGGAAGCTTTCTCAATATCACAGCACAGCTAAACACGTCATTCTCGCGCAACAAAGCAAATTTTGGGATAAAGAAAAAAAATACTTACCAGAAAATCAGTGATCGGCAATTCTTTGAATGTTTCAACCATTTCAATTAACTCTTCTTGATTTACCAATGGTGTGTTACCAGCTTCTAACGCGTCGGTTTTCTCCTGAAATCATAAATTCCAAAATCTGAAACACCCATTCATTCAGTTTACATTATTGAATTTGTTCCTAATTTTTTTCTCTTCCTTCTTATTCTGATGATATTTCCATGCAATATAGGCCAATATGAAAATTGCAAAGAACAGAATGACTGCGAGCGTAATCGTGACGATCCAGTACACCGGAGATGGATCTGGAAATGAAAGAGGTGAGACGGATATGACTTAATGTCGGTTGAAATTTATAGTTTTAACTTTTAACTCGGAAAATACGTAATTCAAATTATTCTTTATATATAGCTAAACATTTTTTCGGGTTTTCTGGAATGCGCGTTTAATTTTTCGCATATGTTAAAGTTTTTTCAAATTTCAGGAATTCAAGAACCCAAAAAAACATCATAATTCTTCGAAAGTCACTAATTACAAGTGCACTTCTCCCAAGCATTAGCAATGCTGCGTGGCAAAACACGAAGAGTACCTAGCGTTCCCATGTCCATATTAGGCGGAGTGGAAGCCCAGAAGAATGAGCCGAGCAGAGAATTATCCGAATCTGAAATATGGCGTGTGTGTGTGTGTGTGATGTGTCTCTCAATTTTTATTGTGACTGTGAGATACCCACGTGCTCTAATAAACAGAAAGAAATGTAATACAAATTCTAAGAAAATTTTGGTTCAGTTACTGCTTGAAAAGAGGAAAAAAACATAAAATCGAGAGGATAATTGGAAAAGCAAGTAGCCTCTGGTGACAGTGCTGATGGCTGCATGCGGTGGCTGATGACAGTGATCGGATCGGATCGGATCGGGAAAAATGACAGCGGCGGGTAAATGAGAAAATAATGAGAAGTAAGAAAATATGGAAATATCAGTGGACGTTTATTAAGAAACAGCGAAATGTTAAATGCATTTCGAGGTGTACTCTTCGTTCAGAAATTTGACAAAAGTGCTCATGTAAGGCTCAAATGGAAAGAAATGTGCCAATCTCAAATGAAAGATGTGATTATGAGTGCGTCGTGCATATAAAAAACCACACATCGGCGAGCGATAACGTGTTTTAAGAAATTAACTAGCAACTAGCGTATTCTTTCAATTTCTCTTTTAAACAACTCCAATGGATATGGTTGGTTGACTTTTGATAGGATGGTTGGGTTAGGAATAACAACCATGCATATTTCTTAAGGGAAATGTGATCGACATGGGTGCAAGCTATTCATAACAATTCAAAGCCATTAGTTGCATTTAAGATTGGGCCATCTATTTTCCTTTCCCAGTCCTTTAATTTTTTTTTTACATTTAATTAGCTTTTGAACAATTTGATTTCGGTTGGAAATAAAATATTTCAAAAATACAGAGAACTTTTTAAGATTCTGAACGAAAAACTTGGTGGCTTTTCTGTTGGCTTAGTGAGTGGGAGCAGTGAGAGAGATTCTAAAAAAGGGTGCTAACTATCATTTACCCTTTTTTAAAAACGGGTTGCTCATCTCGATTGTGTCCGCCGCATTGCAGTTGCTCTTTGTGCAACAGCACATTCCTATTCCATATCGGAAAGTTCGGCCTTGTCGACACTGAAAACTTCCAAATAATTATTATAGGAACATTCCCCCCCCTCCCCGTCAAAACTTACAACTGCACTGTCAATGCAGCTCATGGAGTCTATATGCTGATATTGCATACAACCGAGATTTTTGTATCGTGGTCTGTCGACGACAAGGAAAGGTTCCGTCGAGTTTGTCTGGAAAATATCTGATAATCATAGTATGAGCAACACTAGGTTGATTACATTTCGAGAAAAATTAACTATAATTTAAGCTAGCTGAAATGCGGAGTAGCGTCGAGTCCAATGAGAACGTATTAACTATCTTTCTCGTTTTTTTATTGGTGTATCATTATGTAGATTTTTTTTTATTTTCCGTTGCTACCATTAAACTAAGCAAATATTATTTATTTTCTCAAAAAGGTCAAAATTTCTATAACCACGAATCTTCGAGTTTTTTGAAATTTCGGAAGGTGACGTCGCGCTTTATGTGGAGCGGAGAACTGTATACTAGATAATAGATGATTCATTTGCGTACTTATAGCCAGCATTCATTCATTCACCCATTCTTTTCGTAGTTTTTTGAAACATACCGGTTCTTCTAATTCTAATATGTGTGACCTTCAATTTTATTGATATCCCATAAATACACTTTAGTTATAAATATTCTGTGAATTGGAATTTATATTTTATATTCTCGGGCTAAACAAAAATAATCAGAAATTGTTATTTTTAGAAAAACGAATAAAGAATCCACTGGCTTTATTGCTTCAAAATGTGTTTCCTAATCTCATGTTTTTCTCAAGGTTTTTTTCCTACGTTAATCAGCTAATGAAACTACTGAAAACGGATTATTATAATTCTATAACCGATCAAATCATGAGATAATCATTCAAGCTTATGAAAGATCATGCGGAAAGGAAGGGGAACAATAACATTATAGGAACGAATTCAATGGAAGTTGGCGTTTAGTCGCAGCGCACTTTTTGCTTCTTCCATCTTCATCTTTAACACATTTTATTATAGATATATGGAGTTTTTCTCTGACATTGTTTTTATTAGTAATTTAGATGATTAATTCAAATAAAATATAAAGTAGAAAATGCGGACATAATTGTAAGTCTCTCTTAATTTCAATTTTCAGGTGTAGGGGAAGAGTGCGCGGCGACTTTTGCGTTTAGGAGCCATCATCCATTTATTCCAATTTGTTTCCACCAATTTGGTGTTTTCATTCTCTTTTGTAGCTGTTTTCAAAAATAAAGTGCAAAACCATCTAGACCAAATAAAGCAATAAAAGAAAAAGAGAGAAGCACGCGATCGGCTACACTGGTAAAATTGGTGACCAAAAAAAACACTCACCTCTGTTATATTCGCAACCGAGAAAATGGCCAAGCAACCAACGATACGAAGATGATTCTCACCGATGCATCGTCGCTTTGTTATCGAGCAATCGCCGTTTTCCTTGCATAAATTTTCGTCAAAATGCTGAATTTATTATCAATTTGGATAAATTCGCGTAATTTTTTTCAATTAACTAGTCTTAATTAATAATAGAAGTTTTGAATTAACGACACAGAATGGGAAATGCTTAAGTAATAATGGAAATCCACCATTATAAAAGAAATTAAATTTGTCACTTTGGTACATTTCAAGAAGCCTTCATAGGCTGACAAGCAAATTGAACAGGACAATGAGATCTGAGCATGAGTGACAAGGAGTGCACTTTGTGGATTGATTTAGAGTTTTAACGTTAATTATAACTAGAAAGGCAGCTCAATTCACGAGATGGATTTTAAAGAGTTTCAGGGTATCATTCTAGATTTAAGCATTAATATTATATCATTTTTAAGGTTACTCGATCCAGAATTAAACAAAAATAATTATATTTTTAAATCCAATAATCAATAAACTTGCGTTTTCAATTATTACCGAAATGAAAAGGAAGCGGAGCACCGCAAAAATAGCTAAAGGTGTGTGCTACCGTAATTTTTGCGCCTTTAAATATGCGTTAAAATTTATTGATTTATTTTTCCGATTTTTCAAGGTCTTCTATCGTTTTTTTGATTTTTGCTTTATTTTAAGAATTCAAGTTGGTATTGTTCTGGGTTTGCCTACAACGCTTATTTGTAGAATAAAAATGCATTTATGCGAGGAAGCAGTTGCTCTACGTGTTGATGCACTGTAAAATTCTGTTAAAAACTTAAAAGTTTTAAATTTATATTGATCTAAGCTCTAAGCTGTACAGCAGTTGACAAAAACCAATAAAAATCCCCAAAATTATTTTTATTGAAAAATCTATAAATTAATTATCGCGCGTATCTAATGACCATGCGCCTTCGACTAGGGTGATGCACCTAAATTGCGGTCTTAATCACTTTGAACTGAAAAATTCGTGGTGAATTCGCACGTGTCTATTTCAGCAGTGCTTTCACTGTCACTCGCGGCGTATTCACTTACTTAAATTTTTAATTATTTTAAAGAAATTCGTTTTCTGAAATCTCTTCAAACCTTCCCTTTTGGCGGGGTGACTATTTCGTAATTGTGCAAAATTAGAATATTTGTCTAAATGATTTTTGTAATTTTAAAAATTACCATGGCTCGAATGTTATCTTTGCTTTAAATCGAAACATTTTTGCAATGTTGCTATCAATTCCCTATTTCTCATGTGTTCAATTAAATAAAAACCCATGTCTAAGGGGTTTGCCGTAAAATGTAGATTGCCAATTCAAATATGAGAAAAATCAAGTGGCTTGCCACATATTTTCAAGCTTTGAAATGAAAAACCTTTCTGTTTCAAATTTTCCGAGTATTCAGAAAAAGTTTATCAGAAAAAAAAAACGTTACGGCAGATTAAGACAATTATTAGTGGAGCCGTGTAATATTCAGAACTTATATATATATATATACTTATATGTTTAAGGTAACAGATACGGATCCTGGTGCGGTTGAAATCGACCCTAACGGATGCTTAATGTTTCAATAGCGGGCGTTCTTTCAGCTTTAAATGTTGTCGCACGTGCACACGCAGAGGTAACCAACAAGATCTGCGGCGTTTGAAACGCAGCTAATACTAGGGTATAAAGTTTGAAGAGCATGTAGAAGAGAAGAATATCACGTGGTTTGCTTTATATATAAATTTTTTTCTAAACATTTCAAGTTTCGCTACAAGTGAGATCACAAAACCAACTGAAAACTGGTTTGATTAGCTGTTTTCATGACTGAAAGCACTGCTCAGAAAAGATTCAAAATTTTGGGCCTAACTTTAGAAATGCCGCAAATTTAACACAAAATTATGGAAAGTTGTAGCCGAAACTTGTGGAACACTTCTGCTAGAATTACGCAGTCTTTCTGAGTAGAGGCCAAGCTGAAAACGATCAGAGGCCACAATTAAAACTTGTATCTTATTCCGGACGGTATTTTCTGAACTCTAAGAACTCACGTCGCACTCGACAATGATCTTGTCGCCTTCTTCATTTCCAGCAAGACTTGACTTCTGAACGGGCTCGGGAGCAATTGGTGTATCACCGAGATTATCCAGAAAATGATGAGTTCCGTTATTTTGAGTATCGGAAGTTTTGCTGACAAGATTACTGACCCACTGAAACGAATAAAAAACCGTATATGCATGCATTACCTCCTCTCTCACCTCCTTTTCTGAGCTTTCCGCGTCAATACTTGTTTTTTTGATTTTTTCAGTGACACCTGCTGCAGAGGTTATTGGGGCAATGAGGCACGCGAGGAATAGCAGTAGAATAAACTTGAGGCGTACTGTCCCTTTTTGATTCATCTGAAAATACAAGACGTTCAAGTCTTCAAGCTTACAGTGGGGAAGAGCAAACGATTTGGGAAGGGGGGATTTAAAGGAAAAAAGGAACAAGTAAGTATTGCAAAGCATATAAATAGTTTTACAGTTTCTACCTGAAGAGTTTTCATAAAGCGCAAAAATGAAACGGAAGAAATTACACAATAGAAAACGAATTGTTTAAAAAGCACACATTTTGCAGCTGCAAAAAAAGTGAGAGAGAGAGAGAGAGAGAGAGAGAGAGGGAATGTGGCGGAGCACACAAGAGCAGAAACAAGAGAAATGTGATGAGAAGAAATACAGAATAAAGTGGAGAAATGAGAAGAAAGAAGCAAAATTCACATTTTTGTTATCACTTTTTTCGCAAAACCGAACCTCCCCTGTGCGAGTCGCGTGCTCGGCTCTGCAAACCGCAAAACAAGTATGTACCTTTATGTCAGAGCCATATTCTTGCAGAACCAGCACGAGAACCCGTGTAACGAACGTGTCATCGTCATGCAATGATGACGTGGCGTTTCGAAAACGAGGAAGAGAGCAGTAAGAAAGTGCATCAGCAAAACGAGACACGAAAGCGAAAACTGGACGACGAGGCGGGTATATCCAACGCGGAAAAGCTAGCTGCCCTCACGCTCACACTTTCTTTCGTTTGGCTCACAGGAGGAGGGAGACATCAGGCGGGCGGAGCCAGTGAGGTAAGACATGACGGTGTTCTGTGGAACAAGGCTGTCAGAATGCTCAAATACATCAAAACATGTGGCTTTCTGAAGATTAAAAATTCGTAATTGCGTTCCAATTCCAAAATGACGGCGATATTTTCAAAAAAAAATATTCTTTTAAATTTTTTTGTTTTGTAATTTACAAAGTCAAATTTGGGGTTCAATTTCGTGCGCCGCTGCTTGGACCGATCGGATGAATAGAAAGCATGGAAAACTGGAAATGAGTGGCCGGTAAGCATATTAGCCGATTGAAGAGCTGAAGGCTTTGGGGAGGGGGGGGGGGTGAGAGTAGGCAAATGAGATAATTCTGAGATAGCTCTTGTTCCCCCGTGGGGAATTTACGCAATTGCAGGCCAACTCGTCGAAAACTCCACCGAAACGTAAACCAAACGTTGAACAAATGTGCCAAAATGAGACCCAAAAGCCTTCATGGAACGCTAATATTTGAGTATTGCAAATCACTTTATCTCGATCTTTGTTTGGCATTCTTTTAATCCGAAATCTACTTTATTATTAATCGAATAGTTCCGTCTGTCTGTCCAGCACGTTTGTTTTGAATAACTCAAAAGAACGTGGACTTCCTACTTTGATATGCGGGATGGAGTCATGACCATATAATCATATAATCATAGATATGAATAGAACCGCAGCTGGTGCAATTCTCGACATGAAGTAAGCCTAAGCCTAAGACTAAACCCAAGCCTAAACCTAAGCATAAGCCTAAGCCTAAGCATAAGCCAAAGTGTGGCCTCGAAGAAAATTCATGGGATGATCATTACTTTGAGGCGCTGTAGCATTTCAAATATCACGATGAAGCGAAATGTTATGAGTTATGGGTCGGAATCGCCAAGAAATATCGAGTCACCTAGTTATTTTCTTTTTTGTGTGTATTTTTGTTGTCTGCCAATAAAATTGTCTAATAACATTTTCAGGAAAAAACCCAAAAAAAAAACCTCCAAAATGACTAAAAACCACTGGACCCAACTAAGATAGCGCCAAAAAATCAGCTTTATATGTGGAAAACTACAACTTTTACAGACATTGTTTTCCAAAGTTTCTAAGGCATTCCAGAATGTTCCAGAATGTTCTAGAACAGCGGCGTAGCTGCAAACTTTCCACTGTCCATATTTATGCGAACAGTTACTTAAAATTTGTCTCCTAATTGACGGCCAAAAAAGGAGAAAAGTCTCTAAAAAATGCTGAAAATGACCCGATCGGTTTGAAATTCTAGATTAAAAACCAAAAAAAATTTAGTCTAAAAATCTGTGGACCAGAGAAGGGCGGAATTCCGGATTCCGGATTCCGCCGTTTTTTTCATTCCGTTTTCCGGATTCCGGATTCCGAGTTCCCAAAATCCAATTCCCCTCTGCTGTGGACCTCTTATACTCTAATGCAGCGTCGTGACACATTGGTTCAAGTCCAGAATTAATTTTAAATTCACACACGTGTGTGTGTGTGTGTGTGTGTGTGTGTGTGTGTGTGTGTGTTGGTTCATATGTGTATGCGTGTGTACGTGCTTGTAGGTATAGGTATTCGTTTTCATTGATTCTACAAACATTTAAAGATCATATTGCCTTCCGGAACGACAGGGGATCAACTTTCTTCTAAATAAAAATAATTTCCTTTAAAATAGTATAAAATAAGGATACCATATGCGAGAAGAGAGTTAATTACTGTAAACCGTGACTGCCCGCCAGTCACTCGCCTGCCCGTAGGCCACCAGCCATTTTCCTAAACTCTAAATTGTGAATTTGCCGTAATTTTGTGTGTCAAAGCAGTGTTTGCGGAGATCAACGTCATTTGCGACGACATTCATATTTCTTGGAAAAACGAAAAAGGAGCTAGAAGAGCATGCTCTACTACAAACTCTGTTTTTTCTTATTTTTCTGAAAATTACATCATTTATCGTTCGTATCTTCAGAAATGAGTATTTCAGACAGTGTGTCGTTTCGAAAAATGATTTCTCGAAAAATGCGTTTTTCGAAAAATTTCCGAAAAATTCTCGAGAAATTTTTCTCGTTGATTTCTCGAGAATTTTCGAAATTTTTCGAGAAATCGCGAAAAATGATTTGAATGCACATACGATAAACAATGCGCTTTGCGTTATTTCGGAGTGTCGTTCGAACTAGTTTATTTTTTTTTCGAGAATTTCTCGAAAAATTTTTCGGAAATTTCTCGAGAAATATTTCTCGTTGATTTTTCGGAAATTTTTCGAGAAATGTTTCGAAAAATTCTCGAGAAATCAACGAGAAACATTTCTCGAAATGCTTTCGAAACGACACACTGATTTCATCTATCGTTTATTATCAAATATCTGCTCGTAGTGAGAGTCGCAATATTCCTCTTTCGGTTCACCCAATTCTTGTCTTTTTTTCATTAATTTATGCGAATTTCTAAGCAATTTTCATTGAAAAACGTATAAATGTCGTAATTCATGACGTTAACCCCGCAAACACGACGTGTACACAAATATACGATAAGACGCACACTTTGGATTAACAATGCGCCACCGATTTTCAACAAACTTCCATCCGGAAAAGCATTAATACGGTATTCGCCGCTTTACAGTATTTTAAATGGATAAAAACGTAAGCCACTAGCTGAGAAAACTGTGCTTTCCATCCGTTAACCATAAAGTGAGAAAGACTATTGAAAAAAGCAATAAAAGCGTACATTTTTGAATTCTTTTTTCTTAGACGAACTGAAACCGAGAGGTTCAGAAAAGAGTCTGCGTGGTGTTGTCACGTGAGCCGCGCGCCGAATACGCACCATCTAAAATGGAAGCGTCGGAATGCGGTTTGTCTGATGTATAGTGTATGAAAATTGTTTTCTAATCAGAAAGAAAAAACTAAGGCATTCATCGCAAAATCCCTAAATTGAGAAGCATTTATTTCTATAAATATTCCTTCCGCGGAGATTTTTTTAAAGTGAACTATTAAATGGTTTATCAGTAAATTATTAATGTTATACAAAGCTCATAAGTATTCTGAAAATAATTCGGAATTCCGAATACTCAAATGATTTTCGAAATGGGATTTCAAATCGAATAATTCAAAACATTTTCCGGAAAAACGATGATTACGGTATATATTAAAGGCGCATATCCTAAACTTTCCTTGCATCTCGAGAAGATTTATTTCGTATTTCTATATCACGATTAATTTTTTCAAATCATTCGTCACGAATTTTTCGTATTTCGCTTCTTGAAATAAGCTAATTAGTTGCGTAATGTGATGTTTCATAGTATACATTCCATCAAAAGATTGCGATATTTCGAAATTCGAAAATTCCGGAATGTTTCGGATAGCCTATTCCGCACCATCCTTTTTAGAGTTCAATTCAATTACAAATTCGCAATTTTTGAAATGCTTGAAATGAAACGAAAAGGATCTAAAAATAGCTGCAATCTCCAGGAAGCATACAAATTGTTCCCACTGAACATGCCACCGTCTGTCCCGTCATTTCAGGTGAATTTAAACCTTTCTGTCACATTGAACTTTTTTGAAATGACATTTAGAAAAATGAGAAAATGGTTACTTTCACATGAGAACGTTCGTTCGTAAATTCCGTTCAAAACCCTACTGTACCAGCTGTGATCAATGCGCGCTCAAGTGCGTTCTCTTCCGGCGAACGATGTAGAATCGGAATCGGAGAATCAGTCGGCAGAATAATAATCTCTATTCGCGGCAACCTTTGTGACAAGCGGCAGTACTTTTGTTCTCTCTGAGAATACAAGCTTCATGGAAACACAACGAACTATCCTCTTTCTTCACAACGGAAAGAGAAATGTGTGAAGTTTCGCTTTTGGAGCTCTTTCTGGAGCAAGGCCATGAATAAACAAAGCTTCTCATAACAGCAAAAAAATGAAATCATTCGAACTTCTTCTCGAATATTATCAGGTCAGAAAGTGATTTCGGTGTGCTCAGAGGCGTCAAAGGAAAGGACAAGTATCTGCGATCTCCACGGGCAAAGAGATTGAGCAATTTCATTTTATGAAAAGAGCTTTAGTGGCACAATTTTCAAAGAGGATCAAAAGCTGGGTTCGATAAATATAACATTTTTGAAATCTAGAAAAACAGTTACCCTACTCACTGTAATAGATCAACAACCTTCAATAGATTAAAAAGAAAAGTCAAAAGAAGACCAAAAAACCATCAAAAGAAGATCAAGAAATGAACAAAAGCTGATTTTAAAAAAGGCTAATAAAAGTTCAAAAGAGTATGAAGAAATGACCAAAAGAGAAACAAAAGTGGATCAAAAGAAGTTCAAAAGAATATCAAAGAATGGCCAAACAATGACCAAAGGAGGAACAAAAAATTTTCAAAAAAGGAAACACAGGTAGATCGAAAAAAGAAGAAAATATATTCAAAAGAGTATCCAAAAAGGATCAAAAGAAGATCGAAAACGTCTCAAAGCGATTTGCATACTCAAATATTAATTTCTTCCCGTGGCCTTCTTTTGGCCTTTTTGATGTACGTTTGGTCATTTTGATGTTCGTTTGGTCCATAATTCAGCGCATACGGGAAGAGGGCAATTCTTGTTGATGAGTTGCAGCCGAGAAGATAAATGTTGAAGATCTTCTTATTTCCTGTTTCCACCTACAAAAATAGAACGTTTGATTTGATATTCAAAGTTCTATTTTCAGATAAAGCGCTTCAAAAGATCAAAAATCGGATTGCTATTCCTAAATCCGCAAAAACTTAATTACAACTAATCTTCTAAAAAGCAAACAAAAAGTGCACTTTCGGCGTTGAAGTCCCGTTAGTAACGCACTTCTTGCAACTAGCAACATCGACAGCCGAACCCACTGAGATGCATCAAAACACAAAATTAATGAGGAAACGGCCGCTTTGGCCACGAGAGAACAATGAAAAGCCGTCGGCAAGGAAGCGAATCAACGCATGTCGGTTTTCCGGCTGATTCGAGGTCAAACATTATTAAAAATGACAAGACTTTTGGCGTTTGTTCACCTCACGAGACGAGAGGAGGAGACTGCGGAAGACGAGGAGAGAGAGGACGAGAAATCCCGCGCGAAGCTCCACTTTTTCATTTTAAAAATGCTTATAGTTTGATCAACATCAAATGTTAGATTTAATAAAATAAATGCTTTCAATTCTAAATAAAATTCTTCAGAAAAATAGAAAAAATGGAGGGGGGGGGGGTGGGGAAGAGAGAACGCTTTGAAAAAAGGCTAAAAGTGGTTCAATCTTCTTGAAATTCCGCAGAGAATAGTCAAAAGCTGAAAGGAACATTTTAATAAAAGCTTGGTGCCAAAATATAAAGCTAGAAAATTTGGCTGAAAGTATCTGAAAATGTTCAAACTTCATATTTGGACGCCTGTCTTAAATGAACTTAAACGAATTTCTACGAGAATTCGACTATTTTTTCCTACAATTTCAAGCTGTTTGAGTTGCTTTAAATTAGATGTTTACAGAGGTTTTCCCTTTTTTTTGGCCATCGAGAATCCGGAATCCGGAATACAGAAAAATATTTTTTCACGGAATCTGGAATCCGGAATACGGAATGTAAAAAACGGCGGAATCCGGAATGCGGAATGCGAAAAACGGAATTTTAACCATTAATGAGGGAATCAAATGATGTAAATGCGCTTTGTTTGCAAAATTTTTTGCGGGAGTTCAAAAAAGTATACTTTTCACAACAATTGAGAATAAAGTATCAAAAATCATAGTTGGGCGGAATTGAATTTTGGGAACTCGAAATCCGGAAAACGGAAAAAAAATGTTTTCACGGAATCCGGAAAACGGAATGAAAAAAACGGCGGAATCCGGAATTCCGCCCTTCTCTGGCCTCGAGCCACTGCAAAAGACTACTGTAGTTGTAGAGCATCCAAACGATCGTAGTCGTGCGTTTCAACTTTTAAGCATTTTCGAATCAGCTTTGTAATTCTAGATTTCGGTTCACTAAATGCGAAAAATCACTGGCTTCGAGAGATTCCAGAGAGAATAGACAAAAGCTGAAATTTGAACCAGAGTTTCAGAGTTTTAGTCAAAACTTACAGTTTAAAACTGAAAATTGGACAGAAACACCGAAAATTTCAGTTCGTGACTAGTTTTCCATGAATTTCCAGCGCGTTACGCCCCTTGCAGCGTTTCCACTGAGTATCCCCCCCCCCCGCCGCCACTACTTTCCAGCGTTTTTAATTTTTGATTAAAAATATTTTTTTAAAAATTTCAAATCTACTCTTGACCGACTCTTTTCTATTCAATTAGGGGGCACATAAAAACTGCAAAAAGAATAGAGAAAACGCCTCTGAAAAAAGGCTGAAAGTGGTTCAATCCGCTTAAAATTCCTCGGAGAATAGACAAAAGCTTGGTGTCAAAATATAAAGCTTGAAAATTTGGCTGAAAATATCTATATCTGAAAATGATCAAACTTCATATTTAGACACCGGTTTCAAATGCATTTCTAAGCATTTCTACGAGAAGTTTACTACTTTTCCCTTGAATTTCAAGCCATTTAAGATGCTTTAAATTAGATGTTTACAGAGGTTTTCCCCCCCTTTTTTTGTCCATTGCTAATCCAGTGGGAATTACGTCTTAAACAGATAGGAATTCTTAAATCAAAGTGGCTTCAAATTTCAATTTTTCTCGTCTGAAACGCTCTATAGAGTTCTCATGGAAATATTGGTCAATTGCGCTGAATGCGCGGACAGTGAGCGGTGGCTTCCGCACAGTTTCAGACGCTTTCGTGAGCGAATCCATTGAGGATGGAGTGAAGTATTTGTATTTTTATTTTTCTCTTTTGTTTTTTTTTCTTATTGAAGCTCCCAATCCATTCGTGAGGGACCCTATCTAATCCTACTGTCACCCAATATTATTTTAATTCAGAATAAATAAATTCTATTCAATTCAAGTACACGTAGAGAAGTAAACCAATGCTCTGCCAGAGTATATTGTAGAAATGACGGTCATCGGCGACCAAGACAAAGTTCAAGTGGCCCAAATATTGACGGTCTCTCAAGGCTAGTCGAACCGGAAATTCAGAAGAAAAAGACAGTTTTTAGAGTGATGACGTCACTTAAATGCGGTCCAACTTTTTCAAGAAGACGAAGAAGAAGGAGAAGAAGAAGAAGTAGAAGTAGAAGAGACAAATCAATGAAATGGAAACAAAATGAAAACAACAGAAATTGAAAATAAAACGAAACGATGGGGAGGAAGAGAGCCGAACGTCCGAGCAATGCGAGAGCGAGGAACATTGCCTCAAGGAGTGTAGTGAGCATCCGGAGAAGTTCTCTCAGGAAACACTCCTCATTTCGAGCCATTTTCAGCCATTTATGCGGTAGTCTGAAAGAAACAACCCGACCGTCGCAACTGTATCTTTTGTGCTGCCTTCAGAAAAACTCTGAAATGACAAAAAACGTTTAATGAAACGTTGTTCGCTCCCCGCCAAACATATTACTTTAACAACATACTTTTGACACTTTTGTACACTTTTGAGCATCTGAATGCCAGGCCATGCCCTTCTAATAGAGTGTATTTTCAGCGTTTTGAAATAAGCACCGCGTACTATCAGTAATGAAGAATCAAATCATGTTTGCTTAAAGAAATTTTATATTGAAAGAGACCCAAGAGCTGAAGAAACGGGGCGGAATACGGGCCGACACGGGTATCCCTGCTATTCCACGATGGTAGTTGAAAAAGTTTGGGAAACCCGCGCGGGCCAGAGTAGGGCGGAATTGCATTTTGGGAACTCGAAATCCGGAAAACGGAAAAAATTGTTTTTCACGGAATCTGGAATCTGGAAGACGGAATGAAAAAAACGGCGGAATGCGGAATCCGGAATTACGCTCTTCTCTGATAAAAACGCCATATCGCGGAATCTGGAATGCGGAAAACGGAAAAAACATTTTTTTCACGGAATGTGGAATTCAGAAGATGGAAAGAAAAAATCGGCGGAATCCGGAATACGGAATGCGGAATTCCGCCCTTCTCTGGCGCGGGCCCGGTTTTCGCCCGAATTGTTTCTGCTATCCCACCTACAGCTTCCTTGAAAGACGAAACCAAAAAGTCGTCTTTCGTCTCGCCTTCGTTCGTCTTTCAGTTCGTGTGCATGTGTACCACCAACACAATATCAATCTCAGCGTTAGACGAATCCAAGACGAAGACGAAACGGTATTATTTCGTCAAGACCTAACCCCACCGGAAATCGTAAGAGTTCGAGCAATGAAAATTGAGTTTCGGAAAATGGAGCAAACACGCACTGCTCTACCTATTCTGCTCACTAGTTGATTTACACTGCCCCACTGACACCGGCGCACGGGCACACGGGAACACCGAAAGTGCACACACACACGCAGCAACACATATTGTAAAATTGGAAAAGAAGACGAAAGAGAGATTGGAATTGAAGAGGGAAAAGAAGGAAATATAAGGTTATTAACACGTGCATGGGATCCTGACCATAAAAGACAAGAAACGGTTAGTGGGGTGGGGCGATGGGTGGCGGAATAGGGAAGGAAGAAAAAAGAGGGCGACACAAACAAAAGTATCGCAGCACCGAATATTATTGACACAAAACGGATGCCCCCCCCCCTCTACCTTCCCATCTCTTAACCATTTCGCCCATTTTCCCTCACAATCATTTAGTCGATGTGCCCGGGCATTGTGAGCCGTGTGTTCGGGTCAAAACGGGAGGGAAAACGTAGAAAAGAGTGCTATTTTGGCGGAGAATGTTGACTGGCACGAGAAATTGTTTGGCCGCCTGCGTCTGCGACATCGCAGCGTTGGGCCCACTAACTCACCGCCCATCCCCTGCCCGCTCCTTCTCTCTTGTATTTCTCGCTCATTCTGACGTTTCGTCCTCTTTACCCACCACCGCCGCCGCCGCCTTCTTCTCCTCCTCCTCCTTTTCGCGTCGTCTTTCTCTCGAAACACAGCGCCAGCCCCACGCGGGTTAGTTTTGCAGAAAGAGAGAGAGAGAGAATCGCATTTCCAGCTCTATCTCGCCCTTCTCGCTTGTTGACGAAGGGACGCGAACAGTGCAAAAGGCGGTCAAAGATGAGAGAGGAGGTATTCAGCTTCTGTAGCAACAATCTTGAAAAGCAAAATAGCTCAGTATGGGGGGGGGACTCCCTGCCAACATAGTATAGGGAAGAGAAGGACGGAATTCCGCATTCCGCATTCCGGATTCCGCCTTTTTTTCATTCCGTCTTCAGGATTCCAGATTCCGTGAAAAAAATTTTTTCCGTGTTCCGGATTTCGAGTTCCCAAAATCCCATTCCGCCGCTTTATTCATTCCGTCTTCCGGATTCCAGATTCCGTGAAAAAAATGTTTTCCGTCTTCCGGATTCCGAGCTTTCAAAACCGAGGGCAGGGGCATAACCGGGCGTTTTTTATGGCCCCGCATTTACCCGTTAGTTCGGGTCAAAGTTCACATCAATCACTAGTATCTATCCGTGGAGCATTCTGCGCCTCGGATTGGTGGTTTGTATAGTTTAGACAACATGCGTGATTTCGATGAGAGCTCGTTTACAGGCCATGCAAACATTGACAGAAGTATTCATCAAATATATATTCAAAAAGGACATTCCTTCGCTATTCACGGGCGCTTGAAAATTCGAGAAAAGCATTCAGATGTCCATTTAAATGCTTTTCTTTTCTTTTCTTTTGGTATTTCCATGCACTTATGAATAGCAGAGAAATGGCTGTAATAGCACTGATTGTCATACGGGCGATCACAGCTTTGTGTGCACGCGGTGTTTGCGGAGATAACGTCATGATCGACGACATTTATATGTTCATCCCGTTTTTAGACTTTGATCTCTTGAAAATACTGTAAAGCGGCGGATACAATATTAATGGTTTTCCGGAGGAAGTTTGGTGAACATCGGTGGCACCTCCCATGCGCATTGTTAATCCAAAGTGTGCGTCTTATCGTAGGTTTGTGTACACGCCGTGTTTGCGGGGCTAACGTCATGAATTACGACATTTATACGTTTTTCAATGAAAAGATGATAAGAATTGGGCAAACTGGAAAAGGAATATTGCGACTCTCGCGACGAGCAGATATTTGATGATAAACGATAGCCGAAATGCTCATTTTTGAAGATGAAAAACGATAAATGATGTAATTCTCAGAAAAATAACAAAAAAAACAGAGTTCTTCTAGCTCCTTTTTCGCTTTCCCAGAAAATATGGAATAATGACGTTTTCTCCGCGAACACTGCTTTGACCCACAAAATTACGACAAATTCACAATTTACAGTATTGGAAAAAGGCTAGTGGCTGACGGGCAGGCGGTGGCTAGCGGCATAAGGGTGGCTGGCGGGTGGGAGGATGACTGAGGAGCAGGCGGTTGGCTGGCGGGCGGGAAGGCGGATGACGGGCAGGCGGTGCCAGCGGCATACGGGTGGTTGGCGGCAAGCGGGTTGCTGGCGGCAAGCGGGTGGCTGACGGCTAGCATGTGGCAATATAATATTGTTTGTAGATTCATATAACTACAACACACACATTCACACACACACACACACACACACTCACACACACACACACACACACACACACACACACACACACACACACACACACACACACACACACACACACACACACACACACACACACACGGATTCTGAGAATTTTCTTCAGAGTTCAGAAAAACGGATTCAAAGATTTCGAAGATTTTCAGACTTCACACCTTGAGGCCGAACGTAAACTGTGACTACTTTTTTCGAGAATTTCAAGCTCTTCAAGCCATTTTCAGCATATTTTCCTTTGGCTGATTTGTGTGTAATCGCATTGCATTATGCTGTAAGCGGTAGGAATTTATAAGTTTTGCCAAAATGTATAGTTTCAATCAACAAAAGACCAAAATGAAAATCAAAAAAGCACAAACCTCTTTGATCTTGTTTTGGCCTACTTTTGGTCAATTTAAAAGGACATCCCTCCCGGCAAATGGAAGACAAGATTGTTCAGATTCACCAATCGTAAAATGCAGTACTCTAGTTGTCTTGTCAGAGTGATTTCTTTCTCCGTTTACGTGTTTCCACGATACTATTTTTGCCGGGGGAGGGCGGAATGGGGGAAGACGGAAAAAGAAGCTAAAAGGAAGAAGATGACGAAGAAGGGAAACACCGTTGAGATAACGGAAGGTCGTTTCAAGGTCACATCGAAGCAAATAACGGGCGGTGCGAAGAAATGTGTACAGCAATCGACGGATCTTCGGATGTTTCTTTACTGAAGATCAATATCGCATCGGCGTGCGTTTTCTGGTCAAACTACGATATTGATGCCTCCGTTCACTTGAGTTGCTGGTCAAGGGAAAGCAGCTTCTACTGAGAAACGAAAAAGTGTGTGTGGGCTCTTCATTTTGTTCGTGGCGAGACCCTCGCGTTGCTAACGGCTACGGTAGCCGGTAGCAGCGAAAACTTTGTATTATCCGGAAAATAATAAATGGGAAATATTCGTTAATAACTTTCAACTTAGCAACATTTTCGCGCTACCGTAGTTCTTCGGTACGTAAGGGTCTCGCGACGACAGACGATAAAGACGAACATTTCCGCCGGCAAAATGGAGATTATATGGGAATTTCTAGAGAATTTCAGCTGCTTTTATCGGCGCCACCAGCCGTTGGAATTCTTCAAGAAGGAACCCCACACTCCATCTCCCCCCCCTCCGCACGTTGAAAACTCTCTGGGGGGTGCTATTTTTTGGTTAAGCCCCACACCTTCTATTCCAATCGTGCTCGCAAAAAAATACGAAACACGGACAAAGTTCGCTCCACCAAACTAAAAGAGCTGAAAACTAGAAAATCGAGAGGGCCGCGGGGCGCAAAAATGCCGGAAATCGACGGCCACAATCTTCCTTGTTAAATGATAAAATCGCCGACAGATAAAACGCTGAAAACGCGTTTCATTTCCAGTTCTGTTGATCTCCAATATGGTCAAGTTTCCGACATTTGCACGGCGGCGGCCCTCTCGATTTTTGAATAAACTTTGTGCAGTGGAGCGAGCTTTGCGTGCATTGTATTTCCCTAATAAAATTCTGTGTGTTTATTCAAAAATGCAGTATTTCTCACTTGATTTTCTCATGGAGCTGGCTGCCTATTAAGTGAACTTCCGAAGATGTTCTGGAAGGTTTTTGCGAGGCTTTGGGTGAGCACAAGTTCACTTCTGAATATTGTAATAAACGGTTTTGTAGACGATAATTTCGGTGTTTGGATTCAAATATCACGTATTTCGGCATTCGGCATGCTCTAAAATAAGGAAAATGAGCCAACAATTTTGAGTTTTATTTTAAGAAAAGCTGATCGTCTGGCCCAATTTCTCGGCCAACTGTGCTACAAGTAACCAAATTTAGAGAGCCACAGTGTCAGCTTAACCTGTCGCAAGCAGCACAATCTGCTCACGAAGACTACTGGTGTGCTCCGCCGTGGGTCGTTTTAGGAAGTGCACGCTGCACACAGAAAAATTATAAAAGTGAGCTCCTCTCACTGCTACAAAACTGAGAAATCATTGGTGGAATTGGGTTTCTACCAGAATAGGGCGGAATTGGATTTTGGGAACTCGGAATCCGGAAAACGGAAAAAAAATTTTTTCACGGAATCTGGAATCCGGAAGACGGAATGAAAAACACGGCGGAATCCGGAATCCGGAAAACGGAAAAAAATTTTTTTCACGGAATCTGGAATCCGGAAGACGGAATGAAAAAAACGGCGGAATGCGGAATCCGGAATTCCGCCCTTCTCTGGTTTCTACTAGGATTTGGGCGAGCACAAGGGCTCTTCTAAAGGTTGTGCTTAAATAATCTGAAATAGAGGGGGAAGTAATGTCTAAAATTGCATGATTACGAACGGTTTTGTAGGCGTAACGACGGAATACGGAACCCTAATCCTCTCAACAAAGCTCTTAAATAAGCGATGGTCTCGCCACGAAAGACAGAGAACTTTGGGACAAGCTCACCGTTATAAAAGGTACTCTCAATTAAGCAATGAAATTTACCAGAGAAGCTGAAACGCTGAAAAGCACCTTCGTTCGACTTCCACAACTTGATTAGCGAACAAGTTCTGGAGAAGTCGCAGTATTTTCAGACAAACCTTCAAGATTATATAATAGAAGAAAAGAGAATTTCAGACTTCTAGGTAACTGCATTGGATAAGGAATCAGCAAATTTTCAGCGAAATTCGAGCAATCGAAGGTCCACGTCTGTCACGTGACTGCCCGCTTCTCACGAACTCTCAAAACGGGTGGAGCCAGTGAGAAAGAGACCGCCCACATGCGGGGAAAAACGCTTGCCGGTCTTCTACCCGCTGCGAATTCTGGCAGAGCCCTGTTGCGTTCCTCGTCGCTTCAGCCGCATCGGCAACGACTTCTTCCCGGAATCAAACAAAGAATGGGACGTTGCTGCTTAATTAGAGGTCATACAGCTGAAAACGCTGAAATCTGACGAAGGGGAATTAAACAAAAAGGATATTAAGCCTGTAATCGCTATTATTCAAATGTTGTGCACCTTTCAAATTGATCTTGTTGCTTTCAGGATTCCTCGAATTAAAGAGTTTTATAATATTCCTGAAATTAAGGGTGCTACAGTATCCTTTTGTTTGTTGAGAAAACGGAGTCCAAAATAAAAACCAAAAAACCTGGAATTGTTCTAGAAGCTTCTCAAAATTTCTGGAGAAAAAAACAAAAGGATGTTACAGTTTTCAGATTTTCAGACTCAACGTAATCGCAGCCTAAACAGCTGGAAGTGCAGGCCTTAAGACACCGAAGCACTACTCACAATGCTTTATGGACGAATGGACACCCGTGCCACAGACCATCTCAGCGCATTCTGCCCATTGTGTGCCCTGGTGGATAGCACGCGAATTCCGTTGTCCGGAGCACACCACAGTAATAATAATGAGCTTAACTCGATGGTTTTGTGTGAGTTGAATTCTGCTTCAGTTCGTTTTGACGCGTTTCCAGCAGAGATTTGCACTTCTGGATACTTAGCAGCTTGTTCTTTTCCGTCAGAATTTCAGCCTTTTGAAGAAGATATGGGTTCGAGCTCAGTTTTTACAATTCTTCTGACTGACGTATTGCTCATTGGAAGCTCCAGACCAGAGAAGGGCGGAATTCCGGATTCCGCCGTTTTTTTTCATTCCGTCTTCCGGATTCCAGATTCCGTGAAAAAAATTTTATTCCCTTTTCCGTTTTCCGGATTCCGAGTTCCCAAAATCCAATTCCGCCCTACTCTGCTCCAGACTCATTCTTCTCATTGCTTCGGTGCGGATTCCGACGAACTCGTTCTGCGGAGTAATCCAAGTCCGAGGTCTTCCGTTTTTTGAACGGTTCTTGAGTGTATTGAACTCATTGAAGCATTCCTCTCCAAACTCTCCAAGCGGTTGTTCGTCAGATTCCAAGAGCTTTTCGCGCATTCCCCATCTTGGACATCTCAATGATGGTGCCTAGGTGTATAGAATTAGCCACCATACCGGTGCAAATCAACCGAGAAACTTGAAAATTTGGAAATAACGTCATTAAAACATTCTGAAAATAATGGAAATAAAAGTATTGTCCAAAAAATGCGCCAGCGCTCACCAGCTTGCGCGAAACTCGTCTTACCATACTTTTGGCGCACCCTGTAGAAAGACCTGTGGAAAGCGTTTCGGAACTTCTCGAAATTTCAGATAGACGACGATGCTTCTGGAGTCGTCAGTCCATACTTCCACGATCCGACGGTATTCGAAAGATTCGTTATGTATTGCTCGGATCAGGCTCATTCGTTGGTGGAGAAGGGCGCGATGCTTTCAGCAGTGCGACTCAGAAAGTTGAGGGCTACTCGCGGATTTCTGGGCAACTACGGTGTGTCGAAAGAAGTTCTGCGGGATGTTATCAAGGTGAGAGCGTCGGAGTCGATAGTGTCGAATCAGAAAACCCGCGTTTTTGGTGATTTCTCGTCTAGAATTTCAGTAGAAAAGCTGATAACGACAGTCAAAAAAATGATTTTGTGAGAATCTAGCATTGAAACGCTGAAATTTGATCTGGAATTTTGTCTGGAACAGAAAAAAAATGTATATGAAACCAGAAATGAGCGTTGCTAATCGCTCGTCTCCACTGCTCCGCTCGACGTCAAAATCGTAGTTTCGTAGTTTCAGCTTCGATGCTTTCGATTCTATCAACAAAAACTTGTGAAGCTTTGACAACAAATGCTTATTAACGACGACATAGGACGCGGAGGGGGGGGGGGGGGGGGGAGGGGAGGGGAGGGTTGCGACAAAACAAGTTCAGCAGCATAAAATACACATTTAAGCTGGGAAAAGTCACTCTTCACGGGATTATTCAGTTCAAAGTACTCGGTTTCTCGAGAATGGCTCGAACTCAAAAAATGAAAAAAAAAGAGGTTTAAGTGCTCTTTTGCCAGATGCCCGGAGTTGGAAAATGCCGCGGGGGGGGGGGGAAGAGGCAGTTTGCACTTTTTTTGGGTTTGGGCTGCTCGACCAGGCCCCACCCCCTCTGGCCTTCATTGAGATGGAGCCCGAGATATTTGCGCAAAAGATGCCCAACTTTTACTCAATTCTTGGTCACTCCTTGAGCGCCGAGTTATGGGGGAAGGTGCATAGTTAGAAGCAGTGTGCGGGCCATTTGTGCAAGCACCCCTGTGGATTCTCTTATCTTGAAAGTCTCCAAATACTGTAAAAACTGGTTTACTACGCCACCATTCTATAGAACGGCACCCACTGCTACAAAATCCCAATAACAGAGCGATTTTTGACGGAATTTAACTTCCTGCTCATGTTGATTACTGTGTAATGCTAAAATTATTGTTTTTTTTTCGATTAGAACGCGGTCCGCTACGAGAGAAAAAACATAAAAAAAAAAGCTAATGCATCTCCACGATATCTGACCGTGGAATAGTGGAAGGCAAATCGGCAAGGCCACCCAAGTCTCAGGCAACTTGCCCGAATGCTAGGCAATTCTCCAGAATGCGAGGCGATGCTCTGAAGTGTTACCGGTTCTTGATTCTTCGTGTGCTGACGACAATTCTGGCTCAATTCTGATGCCAAACTCGCACCGCTTCCCGCATAAGAATATGAGTGATAGCTGCTATTCAACAGGTCGCTGCTTTCACTGCATTTCACGGGGTGACATCATCACAAATCCCCTCCGCCCATATTTTGGGCAGCGCTGCCCAAACTGCTGCCCATCTCGCCCGTTTCGTGGAGAACTCTGTGTCAACTCTGTGTGAACTCTGTCTTCAGATTGGTGCTCTTTTGGCTCTTCGCGCTAGCTCAAATCCGCGCTTCCTACCCTTCACGCTTCATCCAATTTTCAGTAGTACTGAGCGCGCATTATTCGCTCAAATGCTCTTTGGCTCACTTCAATAATCTCGCCGCCAAGCTCATTTGTTTTATTTAATGAAATATCGCAATTTCAGAAAACGGGTCATATATATGGGACATACGGGCTGCATGCATTTCACCTGTGAAGGCGGGGGAGCGCGGGCATGCGCGGGCCAGAATCGGGCCGTCTCATAACTTTCTTCAAACTGCATATTAATTATTGAGGAAAAGCGCAAATTGAAGATCTCGCCGGATTCTATTTAGTGACGCACCGATGATAACTATCAGATGGTGCGATTTTTAAATAAAGACCGATAAATTATCAATAAAGTGGAGTGGCCCTGCGTGCTTAGCGACGTGATTCTTGTCGCATTCTAACATTTTTCACTGACTTTCCTTCACCCTTTTGTTACATTTCTTATGGAGCTACACATTTCAAATTGAAAAAGATTCCCCACTGTGCTCATGGGTGCCCGTTCCCCCATGTGTGCTCCGCGGAGCCACCCAGAACTCCATACAGCTAGGCCAAAACCTTGCTCAGAGTGGCCAGAGTTGGTCCTGCACAACTTTACTACAATTTTAGCACAAGTTTTGGCCAACACTTGTGCGACACTCATGCCACTTTTCAAGCATTTAAATCTGGCTTCAGACTTGAGTTCTCTGGAAAAGAAGACTGTAATTGCAGCTCTGGAAAATCTGACGGTGATGTTTGTAGTCAGGAATCTGATGGATCAATGGTATAATTGAAGAATTCCTTCGTCTCCCTTTCAATTTCTAGAATATTCCAGATCTTTTGCCTCTACTTGCACGCTCTTCTGATTCCAGAGTGGAATAGTGAATCCCATCCATGCATCTGCACATCCATCATAGTTTCAGAATTCAGCAAGAAAGAGCAAATGCAGCGAAACAAATGGAGCCATTCTCTAGATTGGTGGAGCCATTCCAGAGTGCCTGGAAGCTCCCTCCTTCACTTCCGATCTCCAGATGCCCACGCCTCTCGCATCGTGAAGAATCTCTAAAAACCCTTACCGTCCACTGAAAGAAGCAACAAATAAAGTTCATCGATCTAATCTCAGATGCTCCGTTTAATGCTATGCTCACCAAGCCGCATAATTGCTCCGATTGCGTGATATGATCAATTGCTACCACCAAAGACGCCTCAATTACACGGCTTATCGGCGTTTTTACCGCCACCTGGTCATGCTCTAATTGCTCGTAAGTGGCCTCCTATTATTCATTGCGATGAGCACGGAGTGCTCCGGAGTGGCAGTTCATTTTTTTGTTGGGGGGGGGGGGGGGAATTATGTTTGGAAAGCGTAAAACAAGCAGTTCAAGATTATCCGAGTTGTACTTGCAATCTGGGAAGGGACGAGGGAGCGTGGCTAGCAGAAGTCAGTGCTATATTAAAAGTGAGCTCTTCTCGGGAGCACAACTTCACATTAATTTTCACATTTGCATTTTGAAGACGGCGATGAGTGGGTCCGTTCCCAGCTCGCTCCGGCCCCGATTGCAAGTTATGGAAAAGAAAAGCAAAAATGATCAGAATAATTGATTAGCGATTTCATAAATGACGTCACGAGCATAAATGACGTCATCAAGAGTTGTCAGCTGACTGCAAACGACCATCCGGAGGAAATAAGTGCCTTGTACTGTAGACGGCACCAAATGAATTCGTCGATCCTCGTTGATAGCATTGCAGAGTCGTTCATTGTCAGCGTTGGTGCTCTGAAACCGATGAATGACACGGAATATAAGAATGAGTTCGCTGTCAATACGTTTTTCAATCTGAAACAGGTGAGACCCAAATGTTGCGGCACGAAATGCTCGAACTTCCCGTCCTCCACTATCAGCTTTGCGAAGTCGGCAGCCAGCGATTCCGTCTGCAAAACATGTGCAACATTGTGTTTCTCAAATCAATGTGGCCTTAGCTCACTCACCTTCCGCAAGTACTCCCTGATCTTGTCAGCTCCCATATTTCTGAGCACAAACCAAATTTTCAGAGATCTAAATCGTCGGCCAAGTGCAACTTGAAGGTGCTGCAAAACTTACATCTCATTGCACAGAGCAACAACTCGATTTGTCAAGACTAACTCTGTAATCGGCGGCAGTTGACTGGTGCTCGTGTGCCAGATACAGGGCGTCCACGTTGAAGTAGCGCGACACGTGAGCTCCGTTTTTGAGCCACATTGGAGAGCAATCAAAGTTCACCATTCCCGCTTTATGGAGATTGAAGTTGAACGAGTCGACGTGCTCCATTCCGCGCGTCAGATACCGAAACTCGTCGCACAACGCGAATGTACCCGCGTACGCCGCGTCTACATGCACATACAGTCCCTCTTCGACACAAAGCGGTCCCAGCTCATCCAGCTGATCTACTCCGCATGAGCACGTGGTGCCGACGGTGGCCAGGAACATGAATGGGATGTATCCACGTGCGCGGTCTTCCTGGATTTATCTTTATTACAGTAATCTCTAATTCTAATTGAAGGGCATGGTTTCTTGTAATCCATTTTCATCTAGAATTCATCTAGAATGCATTTAGCTTAAAATTAGGTTAAAATTTGAACAATGCATATGAATTCTCTTTGAAATATCTTCGTTTTTCACTTTTCAGGACAAAATTTCAGATCAATTTTCAGCGTTTCAAGGTTAGATTCTCACAAACTAATTTTTTTTTGACTGTTGTTATCAACTTTTCTACTGAAAATCTAGACGAGAAATCACCAAAAACCCGGTTTTTCTGATTCGACACTATCGACTCCGACGCTCTCACCTTGATGGCCTCCCGCAGAACTTCTTTCGACACACCGTAGTTGCCCAGAAATCCTCGAGTAGCCCTCAACTTTCTGAGTCGCACTGCTGAAAGCATGGCGCCCTTCTCCACCGACGAATGAGCCTGATCCGAGCAATACAAAACGAATCTTTCGAACACCGTCGGATCGTGGAAGTATGGACTGACGACTCCAGAAGCATCGTCGTCTATCTGAAATTTCGAAAAGTTCCGAAACCCTTCCACAGGTCTTTCTACAGGGTGCGCCAAAAGTATGGTAACACGAGTTTCGCGCAAGCTGGTGTGCGCTGGCGCATTTCTTGTGCAATACTTTTATTTCCATTATTTTCAAAATGTCTTAATTACCTTATTTTCAAATTTTCAAGTTCCTAGGTTGATTTGAACCGGTATGGTGGCTAATTCTATACACTTAGGCACCAGAGAAGTGCGGAATTCCGGACTCCGCATTCCGCATTCCGGATTCTCGCCGTTTTTTTTTCATTCCGTCTTCCGAATTCCAGATTTCGTGAAAAACATTTTTTTCCGTTTTCCGTTTTCCGGATTCCGAGTTCCCAAAATGCAATTTCGCCCTACTCTGCTAGGCACCATCGTTGAAATGGTAAAATGAGTTTCGCGCAAGCGCTGGCGCATTTTTCGCTGGCGCATTTTGACGTTCGCAACCAATCACAATCACAATAATCGCAACTTACAGTCTCTGAAGCTGGCGAAAACGACGTCTACAAGTCAGCGGACGTGTCTTTTACATCACAATGAATCTCCTCACCTTATTAGCTTTGACTCGATTAAAAATGTTCTTCAACGTCTTTCCAACACCAGTTTCAGCGGCCCATTTCAGAAAAGTCGGCTCCGCTTTGATCCTTTCGACATGAGACGCTCTTGCGGCCATAATTGCAATCATTGTACTATCGGACGCAGTGCTCTGTATGATTCCGCATCCGGGACCATCATGCGAGTTTTTGAAGTACTCCGGCAATCCCATCAGATCCACCACCCAATCCAGCGACGACATTTCCAGTTCCGTCATTGATGGGCACGACTTCCAGGTGAATCCGATTCCAGCGATGCCGCCGGATAAGATGTCAGCCATGATCGCTTGATAACTGAGCGCGGTGGGGAAATAAGCGAAGAAGTGCGGATGATGCCAGTGAGTGGCTCCATTCAGCACAACGTTCTCCAGATCATCGAAGATGTTCGACCAGTCTTCCGGAGATGACGGTGCTTTTGCAGGCACCTGAAAATGCGTTGCTCTTCTGATGTTAAATGTTAGGCGAGCTGAATCAACATTGAGCACTGAACAAAGGGAAACCAAAAGCTCACCAATTTGTTAATGTATCCAGGCTTCACGTCTGGCAGTGGCTTTCTCTCGCGGATTCCATCCCAGTAATCCGCGACGAAATCGATCATTTTCTTTCCTTCAATTCTCAACTTTTCAGAATCCATGACGAAGAGAGCAGCAGTTGAATTACAGCGCCAAGTTGTATAGCTTCAAGTGAATCATTTAATCTGAATATTCTCACGATTCGAGAAAGCAAAAAATAACGAAAAAAATAAGAAGCCTAGATGGGAAAACGCGAGCGCGACGCCGAAAATATAGAAGCGCACATGTAGGAGCAGAATGTCGAAAAGGAAGAGAGGCCGGAATCGTTTTGCTATGGAAACCGGACGCATTTCCGATACCTATCCATCTGAGAGACCCGCTGGCTGCCTCACCGGAAAGGGTCCGTCTCGCGATGAGAATGGGAAGCGATGGATTCGGGAGTGACGCCATCAAGATGCTCTGTAGAAGACGGGGCTAGCGGCGAGTGAGAAGCAGACGCGCTCTGTGGAAATGACTGCTGGAACGTTGTTAACCGGACACTTTAGAACTTTAAAAACGATAAACTGGAAACCGCTGAAATTTCACAGAATTCGTAATAATGGAACGTTAGAGAATAGCAGCATAAAATCACTACCCACCCCCCCCCCCTACAGGAAGACTATGGTATAGCCCCCCACTCTAAATAAGTTCTAGCATACCTTGGTGAGGCGCGACTCCAAATTTATCGCGCTTGAGGGGGGGAAATTTTGTAACTCATTAGGGATGATTCTTGGAGTATACCCATTCTGCTACAATCGCCCCCCCCCCTCTCTCTTCCCAAAACTACGGGTGGGGGGGATGATTATTGGATACCCCCACAGCTTCGGAAACTTGAACATGTACAGCTGTGGGGGGGGGGGGCGATACTGAATGGAAGATGTGGGGGCAACGTGAATAGGTTTCATTTTCAGCATGAGGGAATAAAATAAGGCTTCCACGACGTCTCGCCTTCGTCATCGTCTAGAATTAATCTGACGCAGAGATAGACATTGTGCTGGTACACATTCACAACTTTTTTATTGCGTAAGACGAATGCAAGACGAACTGAAAGACGAAAGGATCACACGAAAGACGACCGACTTGTTTCGCCTTTCGTGGAAGCCTTAGATGTGGGAGAAAGGGGGGGAACGTGGATAGTTTTCCACAAGCATGTCCTCAAAGATGAGTACCTTTTCAATGGAATGCGGGTGAATCCAAATCTCAAAATCACAAATTCAAGCTAAAAAGTCTGGTCAGCTTTCGAAGTTATGGTATTTGAAGCGATTTATAGAAGAAAGAGTCAAAATCGAGAGAAACGCGGAGCTCCGGCTTATGGAGCAGCTCACCTATAGCTGATGAGTAAGGCTTCCACGAAAGACGAATACAAAAAGTCGCCTTTCCTCTCGTCGTTCGCCTCCTTGTCTTTTGACTCGTCGTCGTTCGTTTTTAATTTCGTCTTGCATTTGTCTTACGTAATAAAAAATTTGTCAACACACTGCGTCAGACGAATTCAAGATGAAGACGAAGACGAGACGAGACTGTCATTTTTCGTCTTTCGTGGAAACCTTACTGGTTTACTGGCGAGGAGCCGACCTTCTGACATGGCAAGTTTTCAGAATAATTGAGTTTTGACTATGTGAACACGGTAGTGGACGCCTGTGCACGTCGTCTTCGTGCTGCCGTCGAAATCAAAGACGGCTAAATTGAACACTTCTAGCTGAACACTATTCTTAATCGCTCCAATACCAATTCTGTTGAATTTCAGCCACAATCTGCTGCCGACGGTATGTGGGTTAGGGGCAAGATAGATCAACTCACCTGACAATGAAATTGATTTTCGGCATTTTTATTGATTGGTCGGCCTATTAATTAGCGAAATATCAGTGATTCGCTCGATATTTTTCAAACTTTCCGCATACTTTGAGCATAACATTTTGTTGTGCACTTCTACCGGCTTTAAAGTGACCGATTGCATAGTTTTCTTTAAATTTCTGGAGAATTAAATGATTATATGTGATTATATGTATATTATAGATAATGAAATGGGTGAAAGCATTCTTGAATCAAGCTGCCGTCCATATACGAAACGCTCTTTGATCATCCATAAATTTCTCAAGGAAGCCTAAGCCGTCTTTGATCGTTGCGGTTCGGAGTGCATTCAGGAAAAGCCGCCGTGTCGATTAGACAAAGAGCCCATTCTGCTGTTTCATAGCTCATAAAAAAGAGCTGCTGAAGAGTTAGTTAATCGATTAGGAAGATAGATAAATTTGAGCAAAATATGGAAATCGCTGAGCGATGTTAGATGTTGGTTTATTAAAAGAGTCATATTCGAACATCGGAGAGTCTGAGGTACGATCAGTTCTCTCTATTCGCGGAATGGTTAGAACAGGAACAACGGTACGCACTCTTCAGAAGTATGGGCTGAGCAACCATTCGTTGAGCAACCATTGAGCTAGCACCACGTTCATTGAGAGAAACAGTGCTCTGAGAAACACGCTAAACATGAATTGGAAGCATCTGAAATTAGTGATACTATATGTCGTTCACTGAGCGGTTGAGGCGGTAATGAAAATAATAAAAGACGCGACGTTTGGACTGATAAGATCGCAGCGAGACGTGCTTTCGCTTATTTAAAAATAGTTTTGTTAGAAAAAAGAATTCAAATTGTTTCACAACGGAAAAATCTTTGGAACTGTAGGACACGTGGTTCATTGATTACACTTGTCTCAATGACTACACGAGGTTCATTGACTACACATGGTTACTGTACTCTTTGACTACACTTGTCTCAATGACTACACGCTGATCATTGACTACACATGGTTGTTGTACTCTTTGACAACACGTGGATCATTAACTACACGAGGTTCATTGACTACACATGGTTACTGTACTCTTTGACTACACGTGGAACATTGACTACACATGGTTACTGTACTCTTTAACTACACTGATCTCATTGACTTCACGTGGATCATTGACTACACGAGGTTCATTGACTACATATGGCTACAATACTCTTTTACTACACGTGTCTCAATGACTACACGTGGATCATTGACTACACATGGTTACTGTACTCTTTAACTACACTGATCTCATTGACTACACGTGAATCATTGACTACACATGGTTGCTGTACTCTTTGACTACACATGTCTCAATGACTTCACGTGGATCATTGACTACACATTGCTACTGTACTTTTCGACTACACTTGTCTCAACCAAAAGCTACACATGACTCAGACAAGTGTAGTCAAAGTCAATCAGCCACGAGTAGTCATTAAGTGAGGTGTAGTCAATGAGCCGGGAGTAGTCAAAAACCATTTGGGAATTGCCCAACCGACGAGATTCCATTTCAGAATATCTACATATTATTAAGCGAATAGTTCTGTCTGTGTGTCCGTGATTCTGTCCAAGACGTTTCTTTGAATAACTCAAAAAACGCGAGGTTCCTTCTTTGATATTCGGGATGGACGGGACGGGATGTAAAATTTATTTGCTTTTTGGCGTTCTTCTAATAAACTGTTCTATTAACAAGAGGAAAAACTGAAACGACTACAATTCTTTCGAAACGAAACGCCAGTGGAAGTCGCGAACTTTCCACTGGTGTAGAAGTAAAGCGCTAAAAATGAATTTTGATCTCATGGGCTTGCGATATCATTGAACCGATTTTCTATTTCCTTGTTCGGCGGTATTCGCGATAATTGATTGAAGTCTCCCGTAAAAAAATGGAAAGCAATTGCATTTTAACATTTTTTGAAAAACGTCGTTATCGATAGGCAAGCGTCAAGTAAAGCCACCTGAAATATGAGGGGGGGGGGTTGGGGAAACCGAGAAATTGTGGCAGAAGAATGCCGAGTAACGAATGCATCTCCGATTTCGCATCATTGTACGCTTCTCGCACTCAATCATTCTCGAAAAGAAAACCGACGGCAGGAAACCATTAATTGAATGCAAACAAACACCATGCAACCGGTTGAGAGTAAGTGAGAAGAAAGACGGATGATGGCTTGATTAATGAGGTTGAAGGCGTTTTCTTCCTGAATAGCAATCGACGAGCGAATGAGATCGAAAAGAAATGAATATTTCAGACTATTTTTTGTTTTTGTCTGCAATCTCATTCACGGTTAATTTGTAGAAAAACGAGAATTTCAAGGTAAGACTTCCACGAAAGACCAAGACAAAAAGTCGTCTTGCATTCGTCTTACGCAATAAACGCAAGACTTACGCAAGTGAGAGCCATATTTCAATGAAGCACAAAGCACATTGATAAACGGTGAATAACTATCTATATAGGCATAGTCAATAAGTGATAACGAACACTTTTCATTTTCCAGCACATGCACACAAACAGTTGGCAATCATCAGTTTATTTCATTTATTTTTAGTTCATTTCTACCTTTTCTCAATGCAAAAAGAGACATTTTCTTGTTTTCAGCCATGTTTTGGCTTTTAATCGTCGGAATCATTGCATATTTCCTCGTTCGCTTCCTTCTGAGACCGGACCCTGTAAAATTATTGGGAATTTACGGGCAGCCTGGAAAATGGTGACCGATTTATATTTCTTTTCATCAAATATACCGTTATCTATTCAGGTATCTACTGAAGTTCACTCTTATGAAATTTATAATTAATCGTCGCCAAAAGAAGAAAGCGAAAAGTGCAAAATCGGAAAGCAATAAAGAAGATCTGATGAAATCACAATGGGGAGGAGATGGAGGCGAGCGGCGTATCGAAGAAATGGAAAAGAAGCATGAATTGAAGGAGGTAAACGGCAAGAAATGGTATTCAGATATTGTGAAGATCGCGCTCTATATACATTAGGGATGTGCAAGAAATTATTCGGTATAAGGCTTCCATTTGGGCGAAATTTCGGCCGTTTCGTTTTTTCTTCGTCTTCGTCTCGTCTTGAATTCGTCTGACGCAGTGTGTTGACAACTTTTTTATTGCGTAAGACAAATGCAAGACGAACGACGGGAGGAAACACGGCTTTTTGTCTTCGTCTTTCGTGGAACCCTTAATTCGGTATATAAAAAAACTAATTAAATATCCGAATTTTGCGTTACTTTGGCTGGGGATCGTTGCTTGTTTTCGCGCGATTTCGATTCGTTTTAGACACGAAATATTTTTTGAGTAACACCAGCGATATTTATGACATTTTTATTAACAAAAGAACAAAAAACTAAACTAAAAACATGCCGAAGAAAGCTAAAAATGGCTAAGTAGTTGGATAAGGCGATTTCAGCCCATAACTCTTAAAATTTCGCTTATTCGCTGAATAAAATAACAAAAATTATTGAAGGAGCAGAAAGTGAAAAAGGTTAAAGATCCATGAATCAAAGAGTATTGGCCCACAGACGTACTTGAAACACCATACCACCATATCGTCCGCGGTGCTTCCTTCGATCGACATGGAGGACGCGATAGAATACTGAGCAGAAAAATGTTATTCTTGTAACAGTCGGGCTCGCCTTATCACCCCGCGCACAAGAAGGACATACTGAGCACTGTAGAATCAGTGTTTGTAACTATGACCACGCCTACTGACCCCGCACACATGGAATACATACGTACAGAGAAGGATTGCTAATTAGTCAGTGGTTGAGACTCGCAAGAGGATGGTGAGGCCTTGGTGTAGCTAAGTTGATCTCCCCCTCTTATATTTCTTTTATCTATTCTTATTATTCTGTATTTTATGCCTATTAATCCTAAAATAAAGTCTGTAATAGAAACTATTAATATTCCTTACTACACCATGGAACCCCTCTGTAGAAAGATCTAGAGAACAACTCCCAGAAGAACGCTGGAGCTATATAGAGGCCTCACGGGAGTTATTATCGCCGTAAAAAAGTTCCGACATTTTTTCGAGCCCGCGAAAATCGGGATTTGAATTTAGAGGCTCTTTATTTTTTCTTCTGAATTTTCAGAATTAAACTGGATTAAAAGAACGAAATTGTATTAATCGTGAATTTTTTTACACGTTTCTTCGAATGTTTAAATATATCAATTTGCATCATTTATTTTTTTTTTCGTTTCTTCTGAAAAAAATATATCGCGCATAGCAAATGCGCTCTGATGATGAAATGGGCGGAGCCTCTAAATTCAAATCCCGATTTTCGCGGGCTCGAAAAAATGTCGGAACTTTTTTACGGCGATAATATTATCGCCGTAAAAAAGTTGCGACATTTTTTCGAGTAGGGATTTGAATTTAGAGGCTCCTCCCATTAATCATCATTTGAGCGCATTTGCTATGCGCGATATGTTTGTTGAATTTTTATTTTTTCTTCTTCTTTTTCTTCGCAAATTGATATATTTAAACATTCGAAGAAACGTGTAAAAAATTCACGATTAATACAATTTCTTAAATATATCAATTTGCGAAAATAAATTTATCAATTTGCGTCATTTATTTTTTTTTCGTTTCTTCTGATGATCGTAATCTCTCAATATTCAATACCTGAAGTTTTTTTGCATTTTTATCTTTAATTTTTGCATTAACATAATTTTCCAGGTGTCAAATCTTCAAGTTCAAAGTGAAGCAACATCGCCGAAAAGAAGAAACCGTTGCATTCGTGTTATTTTTTGCCAGCCGCTCCTGTAGTCATATATGCTGAAAATTATAATGAAAACACTGAATATATTATAGAATATTTTTTCAGACGAGGATCCTCACTTCTCTCATCTCTCCCTGGCTCGCGTTCATTTCAACACGTTCATAGTGTCACACATGTCGAACAATTTGAAATGCATTATCTGGGATAGTTTGGCGAAATGATTCTTCGTGTTAGTTTGGAACTAAACTATTGTTGTTCTCTCCGCCAATTTTCTTTCAGATTCTTCATCGGTTTTTCGGGTGGCAAGATGTTGGATTTGTAAATTATTTCCATTCTCACGTGATATTCTATAAATAAATGAATTGTAATTCTGCCGACGTGTTCTTTTCTGAAATGGAAGTACTTCCCAATGTAAAATCCGTTCAATAAAATATGATCCCAACATAAATCCAAATGTTCTTATAACATTTGTTAAGAAACTATGACGCCTGTCAAACGATTCAAAAGTCGACAGACTCAAATCACGCAGAGCAAACTGCCTGATTTTTTGAAACTGAAAAGCATCCAAACAGATACTTCGTGTTTTCGTATGAAGAATGCGGAGGTTCAGACGGAAAATATAAAATATGATCGGGATGTCCGATTCCGAGGATGATAGTATGGAATATTAAATATTTATTCTCATTAATAATCTTGTTCTATTGTTAATTATGCGGTATTAAAATAGTTGTTTTGTTCCATTCAACATCTTGCCACCCGAAAATCCGATGAAGAATCTGAAAGAAAATTGGCGGAGAGAACAACAATAGTTTAGTTCCAAACTAACACGAAGAATCATTTCGCCAAACTATCCCAGATAATGCATTTCAAATTGTTCGACATGTGTGACACTATGAACGTGTTGAAATGAACGCGAGCCAGGGAGAGATGAGAGAAGTGAGGATCCTCGTCTGAAAAAATATTCTATAATATATTCAGTGTTTTCATTATAATTTTCAGCATATATGACTACAGGAGCGGCTGGCAAAAAATAACACGAATGCAACGGTTTCTTCTTTTCGGCGATGTTGCTTCACTTTGAACTTGAAGATTTGACACCTGGAAAATTATGTTAATGCAAAAATTAAAGATAAAAATGCAAAAAAACTTCAGGTATTGAATATTGAGAGATTACGATCATCAGAAGAAACGAAAAAAAAATAAATGACGCAAATTGATAAATTTATTTTCGCAAATTGATATATTTAAGAAATTGTATTAATCGTGAATTTTTTACACGTTTCTTCGAATGTTTAAATATATCAAGTTGCGAAGAAAAAGAAGAAAAAATAAAAATTCAACAAACATATCGCGCATAGCAAATGCGCTCAAATGATGATTAATGGGAGGAGCCTCTAAATTCAAATCCCGGTGTCCGCGCGCTCGAAAAAATGTCGCAACTTTTTTACGGCGATAATATATTTCCGAAAAAAAAAATAAATTTCCCATTAAACGATTTCAAGTCGAGAAGCGCCACGAGTAAAAAAGAACTCACAAACTATTGGGTTGAGGAATAAGTTCGTAGAGTTTTTTTCACAAATATTTAGTTTTTCGGAGTTTTTCGTCAAATCTCATCGAATGAAGATGATTAAGGATTGTCTTTTGATCACAGTTCATTTTTTCGGCCAATTCACGACTTGTTTGGCGACCATCTTCCTTCTAATTCTGATTCTGCAGGTCGTCCGCTTCGATGCGTGTCTTCAAGATTAAAGTCGCCGTTTTTGAACTTTGCGAACCATTTTTGTGCAGTAGAAACGCCTAAAACACCTTCTCCATACACACTGCATATTCCTCGAGCGGCTTCGGCTGCTTTTTGCTTTCGATGAAAAGCGAAGAAGAGCAGATGTCGAAAATGCTGATTTTTGCCTCCTGGATAGTTCATTTCTAAGCCTGACTGAAAAATGATGAAAAATTAAATTTTCAGAACAAACTAAAAACACTGTTTTGTAGAGTAGAAAAAGCGCTATCAGATAAATATATACACTTTGCCAAACAACAAGAAAATTGTTGTGAAATAAAAGATAATGTAAAATCTCTACGAACTTATTCCTCAACCCAATAGTTAACAATAACAGCAGACAAACAAAATAGTCCGACCCTCCTTCCATAACTATAAAAAACAGCGAAAAACTGGAAACAATTATAAAACACTTTCCGGTGTCCGGACCCAAGATTTCTTCCGCCGCGACAGATTTTTCTGAAAATCACAAATCATTCGTATTATCGGTTCGCGAGTACGCAGTGAGCCGCTTAGAGGTGGGGTTTGGGTCTCGTTAGGAAATTGGCGCGTTAAAACGCGCCAATTTAAAAATTGAAAGAAAGCGCACACACTGCGTTTGTTTTTCTTTTCGAAAATTGAAATCGAATATTGGAATTTTTTCTATTTATATTTTGCTTCGAAAATAATGTTTTTTTTTAAATTAATTTTTATTGTCAATTTTCTTAAACTACTTATTAAACTGAATAAAGTATTATTTACCGGAATTTAAATGTTTTTTTTTTCAATATTAGAAGTTTATATTCTTCAAATTAGTATCTTTTCATTTGCAGCTAATTGTTTCAACAGAAGTGATGAAGCTTATGGTAAGGAATACCTGTCAAATAAAATTTATAAATATTAATTTTCAGGTTTTTCGTGAGAAGAGGTTTTTTATGGTTAGACACGCGAGGTCGCTGAATGCTCCGGACGTTTTAGAATCTGGAGAATCAGCTGGTCAACCATCCGGGGAAGGATCGAGAGAGGATTCTGGAGAGAAAGTCATCGAAGGTAACTGAATCTTCTCCTTTTTCTCTTTTTTCAAATCATCTTCTCTTTCAGAAAATCTTCTCTTTGATGAAACGAACGTCTTCAGTTAAAAACAATGTTAAATATACTCTTCACGTCAGTCAGTGAATATACTTTTTTTATTTGAAATATTGGAAAAGTCTATAAATAATTTGTATTTTATATGTTTAACTGTTGAATGATGTGTCATCTGCGCCAAAATGTAAAACTTTGGAGAATTTATAGAAAGAATGTGGAACTAACTGGGATTCCGTGATGAGATCTAAAATTTTTTTGTTTTTGCACATTTCCTTCTGCTCCTCCTTTCGTGTATCTTTCGGAGTTGTATCCGACAAAGCCTCCACCACCTTCCTGCTCACTGTGTTGTATGCAATACCGAGAATCGTTGAAGCCAAATTTTTCGGATTACTGAAAATGGTGTCGCGTGCTTGTCCGCCTAACTGTCTTTTTATTTGTGACAGATGCTCCACTACGAAAGCCACCATTTTCACATCTTTGTCTTTTATACCAGGGCCACAAATATGGGAGCAATCGGTAAATTGCAAATTTCGGATGGCACTCCCCAATTTCCGATCCGACTCTTCCTGCACTTTTTTCTGTCTCTCTTCTTGTGTCTAGAATATTTTTTGTCTAATGAACCTTTGTTAATCCACGTAAAAATACCTCCATTTCTTCAGCTATTATTTCAGTAGATTTGTGTCTAAACAGCATCTGGTTCTCAGGACCTTCTACTTTCAGTTCAATAATTCCATGCAAAGACGAATCTAATTTTTCTAAAACTTTTTTTGTTTTCTAAAATGTCCAAGTTAAAGTCACTTTTCTCTTCTTCATTCAACAAGCTTCTTCTCATCAGATGAACTCTCCCTTCGATTCGCACTTTGGCGAACTTAGGCTCCAGCGGCGAGGACGACATAACTGAGAAACAACAATTGCTTATTCTTTTCTACATTGAACACAGAAACGCATGGCTTTTAGTTCCACATTCTTTCTATAAATTCTCCAAAGTTTTACATTTTGGCGCAGATGACACATCATTCAACAGTTAAACATATAAAATACAAATTATTTATAGACTTTTCCAATTTTTCAAATAAAAAAAGTATATTCACTGACTGACGTGAAGAGTATATTTAACATTGTTTTTAACTGAAGACGTTCGTTTCGTCGAAGAGAAGATTTTCTGAAAGAGAAGATGATTTGAAAAAAGAGAAAAAGGAGAAGATTCAGTTACCTTCGATGACTTTCTCTCCAGAATCCTCTCTCGATCCTTCCCCGGATGGTTGACCAGCTGATTCTCCAGTTTCTAAAACGTCCGGAGCATTCAGCGACCTCGCGTGTCTAACCATAAAAAACCTCTTCTCAAGAAAAACCTGAAAATTAATATTTATAAATTTTATTTGACAGGTATTCCTTACCATAAACTTCATCACTTCTGTTGAAACAATTAGCTGCAAGTGAAAAGATACTAATTTGAAGAATATAAACTTCTAATATTGAAAAAAAAACATTTAAATTCCGGTAAATAATACTTTATTCAGTTTAATAAGCAGTTTAAGAAAATTGACAATAAAAATTAATTTTAAAAAAACATTATTTTCGAAGCAAAATATAAATAGAAAAAATTCCAATATTCGATTTCAATTTTCGAAAAGAAAAACAAACGCAGTGTGTGCGCTTTCTTTCAATTTTTAAATTGGCGCGTTTTACCGCGACAATTTCCTAACGAGACCCAAACCCCACCTCTAAGCGGCTCACTACGTACTCGCGAACCGATAATATCATTCACTCAATTTCCAACCTCTCATCTGAGCTTATTTGCATCACAACTATTTTAATTTTTATGTTCAATTTCGTTTTCTAAGCCAATTCAATTATTTCTTTTACATTAGATTTTCAAATTATAAAATAGTTTCCAGTTTTTTTAATAAAAATGGATAAATTTTGCAATTATGCCAATTCGCACGAATCACGGAGTTTGCTGGCACGGCACATACCCTTTGTTATACGCTCCGCGAGTAGTGCCGTCCAACAGCAATTTTCTTTTAGAAATGGTCCGCCGATGCTGTCTTCTTCGACGCTTCAAATCGTGATGGATGGTATTTTACCCTCGGAACGGCTCAGAGGCCAAATGACATAATCAACCTCTTCTTTATACTACGAATTCCAGGAATCGGAACATTTGTCAATGAAGAAATTCACACTGAAACAAATGTTAAGGTCAGCGAGCCCTTGTTTAATTCAGAAGACATACCCGATTTTCAGAGCATTCCGTGTTCAGAAAACGAATGGAAAACCGAGAGTGGTTTCGTTGTTTCTTGCGTTGAGCCGATGAAAAAGTGGAGAATAAAGTTCAATGGAAAACTAGCTTCATCGCCAGGAAAGATTCACTTCATAGTCAGTGTATTATTGAGACATACATATTAAAATAATTTATAGAAGAATGGACCCGAAAAGAAAAAAGATGACGTTGAATTATTCGACGCTGAATTCGATTTAACTTGGACCAATTTCGGTGGGAAATCGAGAACAGTTTATAATGCTGACTTACCTCTACCTTTGTAGGTGGTCAATTCGATTTCGATAAGATGTGCTCACCCACAGCGATTGCTCATTCTTTAGCCATAGAACCTTGGAGTAGAGGGCTGTTCGACAAAATGAGAGCCTCACATCAAACTCATTACGAACAATTTGGTACGCTTGTTGGAGATTTAAAAATTGATAACCATACGACGAAGGGAGTTAGAATGGTTAGTATGAGAGATCACACAATTGCTGGGTATCGAAGATGGTCGGATATTAGAAGGTATAAATGTTCAAAACAAATTATTTTGTTCCTTCACTGTAAATCTTTCTACAGATACATCATGATGATTTACCATTTGGAAGACGGAACTAGCATTCACACCTCTGTTATTTCGATGCCTGAAACTGTTTTCAGTCATCTTGAGTTTGGATACATTGTTACCCCGTTAGTGATTTCGTGAATACCAAATCATTCACTTTATCAAGCTTTCAGAACCGGTGAAACTAAACCAGTAGATCGCGTTCATTTTTCCCTTCCGAATAACGGTGAAGATCGTCATTTCCCTACCGAATTCTACTATTCCTTTGAAGTTGGTTGTGAAACGTATCATGTCGATGTCCACATTAAGGAAGTAGTCTCTTTTAAAATGGGTTTGAATCAAGCTTGCCAAGTTGATGAGGGGATGTCCGAGTTCGTTGTGAATGGAAAGAAAGGATGGGGATTTGCTGAAGTTGAATACCGTATCGATCCCTATTGAGCCATTAGATTAACATTCATTTTGATTATAAAGTATTGTCAAAAGCTAGGATATCAGAAAGAAATTAATCTGTTCAAGCTCATAAAAAGGAATGTACAAAATAATAAAACTATTTGGGGATAACGGGGGTGGGCAAAAAACAGGCAACAGGAAATATAATAGTGTGGGAGTACAGGAAATAAAGAATTTGTTCAGGTGTGCAAGAAAATATAGATGGCATTAACTATCACGGCGTCCCGGTTAGCAAGCCTGAATAGAGCAAAAATATCATAAGACTATATGTTTTTCGACAAGGTACATTGCAAAATAGTGGCGTCGAAACCCTCCGCCCATTTTGAAGGACGAATATTTAGTGAAAGAGAGGTGTATCCTTGTATTGCGTTGCTCTTGTCCAACCTTTGCCCACTTTTAGCGTATGGAATTATTTTCAAGTTTTCAATAAATAAGTATATATGTATGTATTTAGTCTTTAAAGGGCTATATCGTTCGTTTAATTCAGTCACGTGACGACTGAGAAGGCGACATACCAATATAATTTTGTTTTAATTTGAAGGAAACTTAAATATTAAACAAAAAATGTTTTAAACGTACAGCTTGAATAGCCCTTTAAAAATGTAACATATTGAGACAGTGGAAATGTGAGAAAATAGTACAGATAAACACCTCTCGTATAACGCCGCCGTTGTTTCTATATCCCTTTCTAATCCAGGATGCCGTGTAATTACGAAAAATTGCAGTCAGACCACATTTGAAACACCAGAAGCATGTTCGTCTACCTTGTTGGAAACTTCCTCAACAAGAGAATCAACAGCGTCTCTGACATCGAAATCAACAGGAGTCTGAAAATTTAAACTTAAACTTGATAGCGATTTCATATCTAGCAAGCCTGTGTTAAATCCTTCTTCCTCGATTTTAATCGGCGAGTAGAAGCTTTAGCTGGCTTCACCTTTTCCGTTGATGGGATTTCTTTTCTAGGACGTCCTCTTTTCCGTACAACAGCTCCCGGCGTTTCTTTTTTAGGAGGTTCAAATACATCTTTTTTCTTCATAACGGGAATCACGGCAGTCCGGGGAAGTGAAAATGGTGGATTAGCTTTAAGAGTTGTTGCACGGGTCTTATTAGTTGCAATTGAAGTCCAGCGAAGGACAGGCTTCTTGAGTGGTGGAATTATTGGTTGTTGAGGGCTTGCAGGTGACAAATCTTCATTTATACTCGTAGAAGAATGCGGGTAAGTGAATGGATGATGTCTGCAAGATTCGAATTTCATTTTTAAATGTTAAATAGAGAACAACTTTCTCTCTTCTTCCTCTATTTTAGCTTGCTCTTCTAGTTTCAATTTTGTTGGTAGTCCATTCATAAGAGACGATGAAGGACTGTCAGAACTTGAACTAGCCTTGCTCACGCTAGAGGAAGGAGGTTTCGCGGTATAATACTGTGTGAGAACGTGCGGGTTTTTCAAATTTTGTCCACAAAACTTTTCGTTACCAAATGAAGTTTTCAAAGAGGCGAGTTCATTTTTCTGCAAATTAAATTTAAAGTTTTGACTTTTATAAGCTTATTCGGAGAAAACCTACCGAGACACCGATACGGTCAGCACACCTCGGAACAATTGAGACATTGGCTATTTCAATACAACGCCGAACAGTAGCGCTACAGAAGCCAGTCATTTGAGATGTTACTTCATCTGGCTTTTGCCAAATTGTTCCGACTGCTCGATCGCCAAGTCTTTTTGCATATTCTCGATTCCAAATTGCTGTTCTCGCGATCATGACGCGAGTCTGATCACAGAGGTGTGCGCGGATGGAAACTGAGGTGGAGTCATCGATAAATTTGAACGAGCTCATATCCACGGGGCTCCTATCACGACAACGCACACACCTGCCACGCGCGTCCCTGTTGAAAGATAGGGGCTTCTGTTAATTAGAATATTTAAAATATTTAAATGAACTTCAATCCCTACATTGAAATTCGAATAAAACGTCATTGGAGCTTTATCGGTATACGCAGGTATTTGAACGCTTTTAGGAGCGACCGAAAAAAGTTTCCCGGTCGGTTTCACTGTTGAGGCCTTTTTGATAACTGCATTTTTAGTAATTCCTAGAGCCACTTTTTTTCGTTCCATTATTGACTTAGAGAGTGGAAGTATTGGAATAGTACTCGATGATATCTTCGTTTTTAATATTTGTGAAGGGTTGAAATCATCGAATCTGAATGTACATGTTCCAACTTGTTATTGTCCAGTTATTACTCACTCTAAACTCTGTTCAATTTCATTACCTCCTTCAGCTAAATCAATATCAGAATCTACTTCAATTTTATCTTGAGATGAATCTGGTGAGTCATTCATTTGGAGTTCAAGTGTTGGAGGTGGCGAGAGGCTTTGCAACGGCCACGGACGCATTGGATCATCATCCTCCGATTCATAGTTTCGACGGTTGTCTGAAAATTTTTAAAAAATAAAGGAGTTACTAGCAAATTGATTTAAAGTCATCAGCTCATGCAATTTCATGTAAACCTCTTACAATTGATTCTGTCTTTGTTAATTAATTCGTCAAATAAACATATTTGCATTATGAGAAGGAACATTTATGACTCACCTTTCTTGACTCTGCTAAATTCGAATCGAGATCCGAGAGATCGTTGAGGCGGCAAGTCTGGGGGATGTCCAGTTTCAAATGCAACTTTCAACCTTAATTTTTTAAATTTTTAACACAGGCGACCCTATTTTTATCTAAGGAAAATAACGAAAATCTCTTCAGTGGAAAAAAATTCCGAAAAAGCGTGAAATTTTAAAAAACTTTTCTTTAAATGTCCGCGACTGGAGAATACAATTTTCAAGGGTATAATTCCATTTATCACGGTTCTTAACATGTAATTTTCGGCGTTGACCGTTAGACCGTGGAGAAGGGTGATGGTATTCTTTGTTTCGTTGCCATTGTTGTTTATGTTACATTTGTAGTTCTATAGTTCCCCTTATACTTAGTAGAGCGCAGACTTTTTTCTATTTATGCTGTTTCCCGTACATGTATGCTTAGCTCACCCTACAAAAATTAACTGGAAAATAGCGTGTTATCCTTAACGCATACGGAGAAGCATGCTTAAAAAAAGAAGACAAAATAGAGAAAAAATGTTGCCACCGATCTAAAGCAGCGCCCAATGTTTACCGGCGTTTGATTAAGAAAGCTTACGTGTCTTCATCTTCATCTATTCCAACAACATCGACGTCTTCATCTGAGTCAGTGATTACATGCTTTGATGTTTCGATAAGTCTCGAGCTCTTAGACTTAACAGGATTTGTTTTGTTAAAAGAATTTTTTTTGGCTTTGGAATTAAATGTTTGATAGGGCTTTTCATTGTATCTAGAGCGAATAACATACAACTTCCGCTTCGACTGTTTTTGAGCAGTTTCTTTCTTGACAGGGGATGGTGGTGCTGGTGGAATAATCGACTCTCCAAACGAGGCCCACCCAATATATGCTTTCGGTTCATAACCTTTGGAAGAAATTGGTGATTCGGTATCATCTTCAACCACGAGAAGATCACTGACTTTGAATGTTTTGCGAGTAGTAGAAAAATTTAAAGATGCAGAGCTTTCTTCTGACATCTTACTAGAAACATTGCAATTAGAATTAGAATTTGCTTCATCATTTTGTAACTCCACTTTCGATTTCAAATTACTTTCAGGAAACTTGAAAGCGGTTTTTGCTTCTTCAGACAGAAAAGCGAATGAAAGAGGTGAGAGAGGTTTTCCAGAAAGATTTGATGGATTCAATGATTTTTCCCACCACGTGGCATCGTCCAAATTCAGTGGGCCTTGGATTCGTTGTTTGTCAGTGACGGAGCTCTGCGAAAGATTCACGAATTCATTCATCCTAGAAACCATGTTCTCAGTGAAAACTATATAAGTAGAAGCAGCAATGAAATTTACGAATGTGATACTAAGGCAACTCCATATTCATCTGACTGAGATAAAAATCCGTAACTTTGATACAGTTTAATTAGACTGGAATTTCACCTAATTAAACTAGCAAATGGAAAAAAACGCACCCAGTGCGTACCTTCATATAAGCCGATTCTAGGTTTGGAATGCTATTTCGTCCAATTAGACACGTAATTTCTCATTAGATTAATATCGAGCTGTCTGAAAAAGAAAAAAAGGAAGGCTACATAAAGTTGATACATAATAAACGGATTCAAAACAATATATCTTCTTAATCACGTTATGTTACTTGTCGGTAAGAAAAAAAAATCAAATAGCACAATAACACACAAAGAATAACCGCTTCTAGAAAACTGCATTTTAAAAACAAAAAAAAGTGAAACGAATTATTTCGAATTTACTCGCAGTTTCTCAGCAATTTTTATTATATAAACAGCAGCGAAAGAAGCTTTGAAAAAACGGCGGAAAACGATGTTTCTACATTCGCAATTCGCAGCGAAACTATTGTTTTATTAAAACGGCGGCTAAAACGAAATAAATGAGATAATTTTTTGAGAAATCAGTAGCGGACTCGGAGCAGGAAGGCATTACAGGGTGGTTCCTGCCGATATCCTACGACGTTTCAAAGGTAGCAATGACCGAACGATAATTATTGTTCACTTTTTCTAATTACTGTAGTGGGTCTCGTAACGATTCGATTATTTCTGCAGTCTGTATGTAAACATCCTTCGCTTACCGTATTCAACATATTCGTTTTCTTTTAAATAGTTTTTTTTACTACTGACCGGACTGCCTTACCTCCGTGAATTCTATCTGTAAAGTGCACCTTTGACGCTCCCTATGAGCTTCGTGCTTTTATTTTTTAGTTCTGATAAAGGCTGTTCCTAGATCCATTCTATAATTAGAAAATTCAAGAATTCTAGAATTTTCTGATATTCAATCAACTGATATATTATCTCCAACGAAAACACTTATCTGAATAAAGAAATTGAATTAGCTTTGAATTTAAGCGTTAATTGCAGAATCCGTTTTTTTTGTGGTGGCGAAATCGTTTCGCTTTTTAATTCGCATTGCGGACATACCGACCAACAACAACGTATGCTTTATGAATGTTACCTTAATCTTAATCTTTTACTTGAAATTCTTCATCTATACAGAATTCAAAAAATTGTGTGTTAGAACATTATTTCGATTGGTCACACTTTAAGACACTTCAGCTTGCAAACTTTTTTTTTCCCATGTGATCCGTTTATATTGTCTATGTGCATTAAGCTTCAGTCTTTTTGAAAAGCAGGCTTCATACCATCTATACATTTGAAGCGTTCAAAGAATTCATTGGGCCTTGTTTCGAGTATCTTATAAATAACCGATATTTGCACGGTGTCTTGCTTTTTTCCATTTTCGAATAATTAGTAGAGACGCAGAGAATCATACAGCACGCATAAGTGGCCTAGTGTCTCGTCACGACCACCTCCCACTGTCCCTGTGCGCTCTATCGACGTTTTGTTGCTTCGCTCCGTTTTCTTTCGAATTTTGACCGCTTCGCATGCCTCTTCCGTTGCGGTTTCGAAAGCGTTTCGGTTGCGTCGCGGTCCCCGGCTCCGCCTCTCGTGGAGTCTATCGGTCTGTCTATCACCTGTGCGACAATATGACGGTTTATCTCCAATCGACTTGGTCCTGCTAACTCGTTGGTGGTCCAATAATGATGGTACGTATTGAAACGGTACCTGGGACAGCTGAACCGAAACGCTTAAGAAACTGAAACGAATCGGAAACCTGAGCGCAAATTGTCTTTGATGGAATCTAAAAAAATTTCAGATATTGTTTTTCAATGACCGACAGGAGACGGCACGAAACAGACTATCAAATTGCCGGAATAAAAAACTCCATAACAAGTAAGGGCTTAGTAACAAGAAATACTTAGGGAGTAATCGTTTCAACGGAAATATCAACAATCTAAAGATTAAAATCGTAGCCAAGTTTTTCTTAATGAAAATAATCAATAACCTAGTTAAAGATGACCTTAACCAAGGGATCGTTATTTTTTTCATTAAAACTCATGGAAAATGTCAAGTTGTTTTTGTATTATTAAACAATAATTTCAGCTGTTGCTTCAAGCTCCCATATCACGGCACATGATGGAGAAGGTCTACAGCGACAATTTTCTCGTGAAGATCCACCTGCGAAGCCAACTCAATATATCCTCGTAAGCAAATATATCGTAGTCTCATTAGAAACATCCTTTTTTACGTTTTTCTAGCTGCAACTAATCAACATGGTTCGCGAGAACCCTATATTGTATGATGAAGAATTACAAGCCAAAACACCGGATTCCGTGCTGCGAACACAGAAACGAGAATCTTGGGATAGAATTCGAGCCGATATAGTATGGCAAGATATTACTCTTGTCCAAGAGGTTTGGTCTGACCTTCTCGAACAATATGCAAGGAAATCTTGTGAAATGTCGGATAGCCTGGTAGATGCGATGCGGTGGACCGATTCATTCATAAACAAGAAAAAGTGTAAGTTGTCGCCAAGATTAGTTGAACTGAAAAATATATGTATGCTCAATTTTTTATTTTATAAAACTTTAATAGCCTGGCATACTACAGACGGGGCCGGTCGACTAAAAGAGGTTTAGATAAAAATCAATAAATTTGATTATATTTTTATCGAATATTTAAAAACAATTAATTGGTTTTCGGAAGCATGAAAAACAATTCATACAATCATTTTCCATTAAAACAAAAATTTTTAAAAGTTTTTAAGATACTTCAAAACATTCATGAGACTACTTTTGATGTCCCCTGAAAATAGTGAAAAAAATACAGTTCTCGGAAAAGTTTTCGACCAGACCTATTTTTTGAAATTCGGATGAACCAAAAATAAGTCCAATTTCATTGAAAGATTAACGAATGTTTTGGAAAATGTGTTTAAAACTAAGGCTTCCATTTGGGCGAGATTTCGACCGTCTCGTCTCATCTTCGTCTAACGCAGTGTGTTGACAACTTTTTTATTGCGTAAGACGAATGCAAGACGAACTGAAAGAAGAACGAAGACCCTTTGTCTTCGTCTTTCGTGGAAGCCTTATTTAAAGTCATATTTATGAAACTCGTTCCTTATCTAAGTAGAATAATTTAAATTTCTAATACGACCTAAATTCGAATCTAGAATACCTGATCGGATTTCTACATTTCTTATAATTTAATAATAAGCGTTTTTTGTTATTCACGAGACCAAGAAAATGGTAGAAATCATTAGCAGAAAAATACAAATGTAATAAATACAATTAAATTAATATTCCATGACTTACTAATGTAATAATCCGATTTTCCCTAATAATTTCTATTTTTTTTCTAATTAGACTGTAAACGAGTTGCTCGTGAATTAACTAAAACCGCGGTAGTCTCGAAACAGTAATATAGTAGCCTTGAACTGTTTAGTGTCTTTGTAGTTTGAAGCGAGACTGTCTATAGTACACGTGCTCTGTTAATTCAGCATGGCGCGTCAAAGAAGACCGTTAGCACTAAATGCGGCGGTCGCGGCAATTTTAGCAATTTCTCTGTCGTTACAATAGTTCGAATGTTGTTTTATTAAAGAAACAGTTAGAGCTTGATTGTCGTTCTTGTTAATTTTCTTTCGCATAAATTCATCGATAAATTTACATTGCTGATTTATACACCTAAATTTGATTCGGTGTAGAAAAATATTTTGAGTTTGACTGAATTCGTCTTCCGAGGATTTTGCCAAAAAAACACCAAAAGTTCTCTTAAAATTACAAAAATCGTTCACTCAGTATGATTAATATGATTTTCCACACTTTCCAAAGCAAATTAAGACAATTTTCGAGATTCTATTAAAAATTCTTAACTCAATTTTGGAAACATTGAAATTGCTTCTTTTTTTTGACTCTGAACATATTTAAAATAGTATTTTTCGAAATGTTGGTTTTCTGCGAGGAATTAATTAAGTATGAGAGTGTTCTTCGAAAATTCATGAAGCTGCCGACGCTTCACTTTGTTAGAATAAAACGTTTATTAGATATGCAAAGCCACAATTCTGAATAGAGAGATAGCCAAGTGTGCCAGTATAGGTGGTGTGCTTTCTATTTTCAAGGTGTCGCGCTGAATTGCGTTTGATGTAAATGCACGTATTCAATTTTCAGCTGATTCTCGTCCTCCTTCTCAGTTGGCCACCATTTCCTCAGGCCTTGACAAAGATTTCTATACCGACGTTCCATTAGCGGAAGATGATCTAGAGCCTGGCCAAAGCATTGAACACCCAGAAGCTGTCAAATTTGATTATGTTGTCATTCAGCCGTCAATTGGTCATTCGCGATCAAATTCTCATCATCAAATTCAAGCGAACCCATTGCGGTTTTCAAGAAGAAAATCTCTGGAACCCCGAGAAACTGAAGCAATTGTTAAAACCTTTCCATTACAACCGAAACGAATAGCGGTAAGTTAGTTTCTGTCTTACCTTTTCTTTTACAAATTGAGATGAAAAAAATGACGGCATGATCGTCGTAGTGTTCTAGTTGACAAAGAAATTCCCACGGACCCGAAATCGTTGTATATTGCTTTATGCAGTGCAATTCGCATTTAGTGTGCGCTGTTCATAAACACATGTTATTTTTCAAAGCAAGACGTAAATTAATAATTGCGAAAAATTGCGACGTTTTCTGGATAAAGACTGAATTCGAGCAAAAAAAGTCGTCGTAATAAATTCTTGACACTGAAAGAATTGGCTCCTGTGTTCAAAGTCCTGTTCTTTTTCATTTCTGAAAAGCTGGAAAGCTTAATTCAAGTTGTTGTGAATATTGCTACTCCAGTCTGCATTCACAATGAAACATCGACTGAACACGAACGGATTCATGGAAGGCATCTATTGAAAAACCATTCATTTCTTTGAGGAATTAGCTCGTTAGAGTGAACATAGTGAGCAGAGTGGTTCTAGAAAACATACCCATTAGACTAGACTAAATTGAAATTGAGATATGCGTTCGGATGTTTGTGTTTTTCGATAGAAATGGAATTCTGTGGGTTCGTTGACCAATCGGCTCTAAATACGATCCTTGATGCAAATCGCCATATGTGAAAACATGAACCGGTGTTTCGCAACCAAGTAATGTGTCGTAGTAAATATTTCCTTTTTATCTTTTGTTTTATTTTGACTGTTTACTCAAAAGCAGTGTGTGTCTTTCGATTTTACCGTATTGATTCTTGGGTAAAATCGTTTTGATTCTTTACCGATTCCGGCTAAACCACTCACGCAAGCGTAATTTCGGAGTGTCGTTGCTCGCTTTCAAAGTTATTTTTTCATTTGCCTTTTCGTTCTTTGTTTCAAAAAGCATTTTTTCGCGGTTTGAAATCGAGCAACGACACTCCGAAATTACACTTGCTTGAGTGGTTTAGCCGGAATCGGTAAAGAAGGGGGTATGTGAAATCGGAACAAAATAAGAATAGAGCTCGTAGGAAATCGGAACATGATGAAAATAAAACTGTATTGAATTGGAGCTGATAGGGAATTAGAACTGTTTTAAAGTAAAACCGCATGGAAGCGGAACTGTATGGAATTGGAACTCTGTTCAATGGAGCGCGTTTGCTTTGCCCAGAGTATTTTTTAATTGATTTATCGCTGATGGGGTGTTCATGATGCCTTTTTATGCAAAAAATGCCACTTTAATCTTATTGACGATAGCATTTTAATTGAAAAAAATGCATCATAGTTCAGTGCTATGTTCAGTTATTAGGTTGAACACAAGGTTATGACGTTTTTTAACCTTCAACTTTAAATGACCATAACTTTTTTTAAAATCAAATTTATTAATCGAAATAAAAACCATTAGAATCAATACATTTTTGCCAACGAGAAACAAGTTTCCTTATGCCGGTAGCGTAAAAGTCCGGGTCTCTGGAAGCGACGAACTCATTGAAGGCATTTTCGGCATCGTCTTGGCTTTTGAAGCATTTCTCGCGAAGGAAGTTGTCGAGGTGCTTGAAAAAGTGGTGATCGGTGGGCGAGAGGTCTGGTGAGTATGGTGGATGAGGCAGAGTCTCATAACCTGATTCGTTCAGCTTTTGCAAGGTCGGTTTGTCCGAACATTATTTTGGAGATGAATTGGTACCTTTCTGTTGATCAATGCTGGGCACATACGTCGTAACTTCTGATGCATTTTGTCAATTTGGTGGCAGTACTTCTCTGCTGTAATTGTTTCGCCCAGATTTAGGGAGCTGTGGTGAATGAGACCGGCTGCAGACCACCAAACAGTCACCATAACGGTTTTTTGGGGATTTTCGGCTTCGGAAAGTGTTTGAGAGTTTCATCACGATCCAACCACTGCGCGGCACGTCGTCGGTTGTCGTAGAGGATCCTAACGGTTTTCGTAACGGTTTTCATGAACCGTTACGATCCGGTCAAGAAACGGTTCATTTTTGTTGCGTAAAAGAAGAGCGGACGACACCTCAAAACGACGATTTTTTTGATTTTCTTTTGATTCGTGTGGCACCCATTTTTCGAGCTTTTTTGATTTGCCTATTTGCTTCAGATGAACAACGACTGTTGATTGGCAAACGTCGAGTTCTTCGGCAACTTCTCGTGTTGATTTGAGAAGATCGGCTTCGATTAAGGCTTTCAATTGATCGTCATCAATCACTGACGGGCGGCCGGCACGCTCTTCCTCTTCGAGGCTCTCGTCACCGCTGCGGAATTTTTTGAACCACCGTTGTGCCATACGTTTATTAGTGGTTTCTTGGCCAAATGCATCGTTGATATCGCGAGTTGTCTCGGCAGAGTTTCGGCCTAGTTTGAACTGGAACAAGAAAATCGTTCGAATTTGCCTTTTATCCATGCTTTTTTGAAATGCTATAAAAAGTGACATAATTATTTCAAGGAAAAATAAATAAGACGAGTAGATAGAGCGAATTACGCTCTTCAAAATGATATATAACACGACCACAGATAACCAAACATTTTATTCAAAAATCTTTCACAAAAGTAAACAACATAAAAACGACATAACTTTGTGTTCAACCTAATAAAATTCAAGGTGATGTCGGATATCGTCACCGAGAAAGTCTATGCGCCTTTAATGTGTCCATTTACGAGGCCCTCAATTTTTTTTCCAGAGGAACTCCTATTGTGCGAAAAATTCACATTTTCGAAAAAAAATCAAATTAATTTGATAAAAATGATATTTTACAGCCAAAAATGAACAATGAGGAGGCGAAAAAGCGTAAAATTACTATGGCAATGATGAAAAAATAGTAAAATTATTTATTTGAAAGATTAAAGGCGCATAGACTTTCTCGGTGACGATATCCGACATTACCTTGAATTTTAACTGAACATAGCACTGAACTGCGATGCATTTTTTTTCAATTAAAATGCTATGGTGAATAAGATTGAAGTGGAATTTTTTGCATAAAAATGCATCATGAATAACCCCATGAGAAAAGTACTCTGGGTAAAGCAAACGCGCTCCATTGAACAGAGTCCCAATTCCATACAGTTCCGCTTCCATGCGGTTTTACTTTAAAGCAGTTCTAATTCCCTATCAGCTCCAATTCAATACAGTCTTCTTTTTTAACAGTCTTATTTATATCATGTTCCAATTTCCTACGAGTTCTATTCTCATTTTGTTCCGATTTCACATACCCCCGTAAAGAATCGAAAAATGTGGTATCGATTCTTTAAAATTTCGATTCTTTCATCGATTCTTGCTCGATGACTTGGAATCGAAAAAGAATCGAAGAATCGTTTCGATTCCAAAGTACCGATTTTTATTAGGTACTTAATCGGTTCTTTTTTCGGAACTAAGAATCGATGAATTCACCGAACCGGGATCGAAAACCCACACTGCTTGAAAGTCACGAAACTTTAAAAAATTGTCAGTTTTTGGTGTTGGCATATGGAAACTAACCAAAACTTGTACAGTTTCATTTGCAGAATATAATAAGCCGACACCGGTTCATAAGAAAAAAAATTATCACCAAAAATACATACAAATGTTCATAATCATCAGAGCGGTATTTCGCTCATCAGTGAGAAATATTTGACAAATTATATGTAAATAGCGAAGCAACTGTGAATGTGAGACGTATCTGCAGTATCTGCTCATTTTCTGCTTTATAAGCTCATAGTTCGACCGAAACGGTTTTCTTAAATTTACAGCCTCGACAGTCGAAAGCTCTTGAATCGCAACAACTAACCGAAGTAAAAAAGGAAGCCAACTCGCTAGTCTATGGTAGACAAACTGTTCTAGTTGACGTTGAGCCGTCTTCTGGGTACACCTCACCCAATAAGACTGTCTACAAAATGCAAAGGAGTTCGACGCCCCAGGCCACAGTGACAGTTACATCAATGAGGCGATTGGTACAATTGGTAAGTGCTGTTAATTGCTGTTTTAATATCCTGCCCGTGTGAACAGAAGGAATGTTTTACCTTAAATTATTCCAGTTTCCGAAAATCTCCAGAATGTTGGAAGGGGGGAGGGAACGTTTTTGGTCCGTTTTCTACAAACATTTCTTCGTTCTTTAATACAATCTTTATTTTTAAAAAAGTTGAGAAATATTCAAAATTAATGTATTAAAAAAAAACTTAGTATGCTGCCTTTGCTTAGAATCTCCTTTTTTAACAGTCCCTTGTTTTTTCAAATTTTTTGAAAAACAATTTTATAGCCATTAACAAAACGAAGATTTTAATCTTTCCCTGCCCTCCATTCTATGAATTTCGAAGTTATATTAAGGTATTCAGGAGTAAGATAGATGCACATTTAATTGAGCTCTCCCATAGTATTTTTTGTTAAAATGTCTTTTTTCAGACACACAGAACAGATTCTCTCGGATTTGAACCGATACATGAACATTTAGAACCGTGAGTAAAGTTCAACAGTAAAATACTTTACAAAAATCCTATTTCAGTTCAAATGAACCTCCTAAGAAGAAAATAATAATAGACCATCGAAACAGCTCAATACACGGGTCTGGTTCCACTACAACTAACTGTATCCAAAATACTAAACCCGAAATTATCACCGATAGCGTTCCGATTGCTGACGATGAAATTATTCTGGAAGCAGATGGAGAATGTAAAATTGGTGAATCCGGTTTGCTTCTTGATCCACCACCTCAATCAGGCTCTCGAAATCATGAAATAAATCAAAATATTCCATCCACGTCTATTAACCATTACCAAGATCCAGATATTGGTAAGTTAACTGAAAACTTTCATTTGATTGTCATGACGCATTTCTGCAGAAGAGAGTGGTGTCATAGAGGATATTGAACAACAGGTTGTAGTTGGTGGTCAATCGGATGAAATGGCGATACAATATGACGAAGATCTTGCTTTTCAACAGCACATTAACAGCGTGTTAAACAGGCTATCCGACGACGAGGTATATTACTTATTTTCCCTCTATTTTATCGGATAGTAGATCGTGTACAAAGGGCAGGGCGTAATAAGCGTGAGCTGATTACTCCCACTTTCTATACATTTGTCGATCAATGTTTTTCACTAAAGTTCTTATCACATTCATTGATATCTAAAAATTTGCGACTTGTTTCGAAAATTGTATTTTAATTCCGTATGGATCGTATTAGCAACACGGATTACGTTCGGCTTCTCAACCTATTAGAACTACTGAAATATTACAGAAAGCTCTCATGAAATTCAACATGCAAAGAATTATTCTGGATGCAAGGTTCGGTGCTGGCACCGCGAGAAACTTGACCAAAGAAGACATTCTGGTGGTGGAGCCACACGTGGAAATTGATCTCAATCATGTGCCAAATGAAGAAATTTAGTCATACTTAATTTGATTTTAATTATAATTTTTGTGAGCACTTTAAATTTTTATATCGGAATCCACATTTTAACAAAGTTTGTTTTATTATCGAGTTTTATTTTCCAGTTTTTTACTTTATATTTCGTCTAAGTTATATTTTTAAAAAAGTCGAATTGTTTTTGTACGATACGCGGTTTTCTTCCTTTCCATTTATCTGAGATGAAGACCCTTATAATCACTTCAATGATACCTGAATGTAACTTAATTATTATCTTGGTTTCAAAACATGTACAAGTATTTTGTCTCGATTTTAATGCCACTGAACTCTCAAGTTCTCATTGTTAGATTGTTCGAACGCGTTGTCTTGGATGGGTAAAATTGAGGACTATTCGTTGTTAGATAAGGATTAGTAATATGGTAGTAGCGAATTTGTTGCTCCGGATCCAGTACTCTATCTCCGACGTGAGGTGACGTAAGTAAGGCTTCCACGAAAAACGACGGCAAAAAGGCGTCGTTCCTCTCGTCGTCTTCGTTCGTCTTTCAGTTCGTCTTGCTTTCATCTTACGCAATAAACGCAAGCCAGACGAAGACCGAGGCGGGACGGTCATATTTCGTCTTTCGTGGAAGCCTTACTCCGAAGTTCCACCGAAAAGTCGTCCCTACTTGTTAGTAGAGAAATTGACATCTGTTCGCCGAGCGCTTTATCGGGTGTGCGGAATGTAGCATTTCTTCTGCACACAATTTTTTAAAATATACAATAGTTTTGATAGAATATCGAAATAGATTAATAACGTGTTTTCTCTTAACAGATAGCGCGGACCTACAGTGCCTAATGGGGTTATTCATGATGCATTTTTATGCAAAAAATGCCACTTTAATCTTATTCACGATAGCATTTTAATTTAAAAAAATGCATCGTAGTTCAGTGCCATGTTCAGTTAAAATGCAAGGTGGTGTCGGATATCGTCCCCGAGAAAGTCTATGCGCCTTTAATGTGTCGATTTACGAGGCACTCAATTTTTTTCCAGAAAAACTCCTATTGTGCGAAAAATTCACATTTTCGGAAAACATTTAAATTAATTTGATAAAAATAATATTTTACAGCCAAAAATGAACGATGAGGAGGCGAAAAAGCGTAAAATTACTATAGCAATGGTGAAAAATAGTAAAATTATTTATTTGAAAGATTAAAGGCGCATAGACTTTCTCGGTGACGATATCCGACATTACCTTGCATTTTAACTGAACATAGCACTGAACTACGATGCATTTTTTTTCAATTAAAATGCTATCGTGAATAAGATTAAGGTGGCATTTTTTGCATAAAAATGCATCATGAATGACCCCATAACTATTTCTTCGGAGCTTTTTTCTGTGCGTCTCTCCTTCCTACAATATTTCTAATTTTACTAAAAGCTTGGTCCATATTTAACCGATTTCCACTGTATTCGTTTCTTTTTTTACATTTTACCGATTTTAGGACGCTTACACGATTTAATTTAATGAAAAAGGGTCAAATAGCCTTTTATATTTTCAAGGTGAAAAGAAAAATAAATAATAATTACGAAGGTCAATAAACATTCTTAAAAATTCTCACAGTTTACAGTTAGATGTATGGAGAAATTATGATGTTCAATATTAGTTTTGAAGATGATAGATGAGATTTTAGTGGGAGAGACGGCGTGAGGAGAGCGAATTGCTAATTTTCCTTTAAAAATATATTCGATAGTCTTGATAGTCCGTTCGCGAACATTATTTAGCTGACGCATGCCTTGAAATCGCGAAATGCGCAATTTTGGCGACTAATATTTTTGATATATTTTTCGAAAACTTCTCATAAATTTGAAATAAGATTGTAAATTACCAAAAATTATACTAGCTCCTTTCAAAATATTGATTTTCAGTCGCCTCAATCTGTTGTAAACAACAATTCAATTTCAATTTTTTACCTTCTCACCTAATTGTACCTAATTTACCTAATTGTGATTGTGACCTAATTGTGATACCATAATTAATTTTACCTAATTGTGTCTCTTTTTAGTTTCAGTGAATCAGCCAGCAAACAGTTTGATGAAGACACATTAAATTTTAAATTACCGAGTGAACGTCTTAAAACGATCTCGATTACTTTTATAATCATAGCGCATGTCAAGCGAGGAAAAAGAGAGTAAAAATCGTAAATAACGGTCACGGAAATTCTTCCGGTTTAATTTTTATCTATTTATTGGCGCCCCATTAGCATATGGAATCTTCACCTTAATAAGTCGATATTGAAAACTATAACAATAATACATTGAATTGTATGTCAAATTGAATAAGCACACAAGCATTCTTGGGTGATATTCCTCTTACTTTAGTGCTCATTTTTCTGAATAAATCATTTAATATGGCGAATTTTTTTGCCTCATTAAAATTAGGAACTTGTTCCACAGAATTATATGAAAGTTGTGCGAGAAAAAGTCGAAAAATATATCAAAAAATAAAGAAACGCGGCACGCTTGCAGGAGAATTCCGTGCGATAAAGCAACAACCTGCAATGGTGTCTTAAATAGATAATACTATATTAATCTATGGAAAGTATGAAATTGGTCGTTTTAATTGCATTACGTTGTATTGTTCCATTCAGCTAATGTTTTGTCAAAAAATACTCGAAAATACTGAGTCACGCTGAAAATAGTGTTTTGAACGTAAAGATCGAGAGACTGTAAACTCAATGAAAAGGCGCCAAACAGCTTTGAAATTTTTCCGGTAAAAAATAATGCATTAACAGAACAATTTCAAATTTCAGAGGGTCAATGCCGCAAGAGAGTTCAAAAGACGCGGAAAAGGAGAAAGTGATGCGGCCAAGGCGGAGCACTGTCGATACCGAACTCAGTGCTCTCACTGCATTTCAGAGTTCTCTGGATGCCGATGATGCCCCATACAGAGCTCGACTATATCAGTTATTTGGGCACATTGAAAAAGAGTTTGATACGTTGTATGCTGAAAATTGTGCATGTCAGTTTATTTCTTTCCCGTCTTTCAATCCAATCATATCATGTTTCAGTACGCGCTCGAATCGTTCAACTAACACAACCTGAAGGGGAGACTGCAAATGTAGTATCACCTGAGGTTTTTGGAGTTCAAGAACCGGGAAAGTCCAGCCGAAAAGCTATTCAAATGGGACAAAAACTACGAACAGCCCTCAGAGGACCGCCGGTTTTCCGGGATGGCTCTAAATTCCGCTTATGTCGTCTTCTCGAAGGACACAAAGATGGCGTTTGGCATGTTGCTGCTGATTCAGCAAGGAATGTATGTGCAAGTGCTAGTGCAGATCAAACAGCTCGCGTGTGGTCGTTGGAAAGTGGAACTTGTTTAGCTACATACCTGGGTCATACTGGCAGTGTAAACTGTGTTACTATCTCCACGAACCATGTTGTAGACAGCTCTGATGGATCTGGAGCAGCCGCGGGGCTTCTATTGGCTACGTGCGGTGGCGACGAGTCTACTCATATCTGGAGAGTTCCCAGTAACAATGGTATTCTATGAGTTCTTTTTTTTTCGTAATATTTATTTTCAGCTCCATTGGAACACAGTTCAGAAGAAGAAGAAGAAAATCATGGTGGAGTTCGTGATCCTAATAATCTTCTTGGTCTAGAACACAACAAATACAATGGCTTGAATGAAAAATCAGATGGTCATCGAATTCGAGTCCCTGTTATGAAACTTACAGGGCATCGAGCTCCAGTTAGTTGTTGTGAATGGTTTGCAGGAGGGCAGAAAATGGTTACTGCTTCGTGGGATCGAACTGCAAATATTTGGGACGTAGAGAAAGGCGAAGTCGTGAATATTTTAAGCGGCCATGAAAGCGAGTTAAATCACTGTAGCACTCACTCGAATCACAGGCTTGTGCTTACTTCTTCAAAGGATTCAACTTTCCGTCTGTGGGACTTTCGAGAACCAATACAGTCCGTTGCTGTTTTCCAGGGACACCAAGATTCAGTGACATCTGTTAGTTTCAACACGGACTACCGAATTGTGTCTTCTAGTGATGATGCGACTGTGAAAACATGGGACCTGCGTAATATGCGAACCCCTCTTGCCACAATACGGCTGTCTTCTCCGGCAAATCGCGTCGCGATTAGCAAGACACATGCAGTAATAGCAGTCCCAATGGACAATCGTCATGTCAGAATTTATGATCTCAATGGAAATCGGCTCCCAAGAATGCCAAATCGGAGGTGCCATCAACGTATGGTAACATGCTGTGCATGGCTCGATGAGCATCCGTCCAATAATCTGCTCACTTCTGGCTTTGATCGAATGATTGCTGCTTGGAAAGTGATCACAACAACTTCATAATTCTCATTATTGTGCTTTAAATTATAGTATATCTAGCACATTCCAGATTTTTTCATACTCGGAAACAATATTTATAATACAAGAATACATGCATATAAAATAGTCAAAATAAGCGAGTACGTAATACATTTCTAAAATTATAAAGGTAAGAGAAATCAATTAAATTCAATTTGTTTGGCAAGCCATTCGGCCAAACTTTAAATGGTACATGAACACAGAAAAATCACCGTACAAAGTAGAAAAATATCTATGGAAACTATTCCTTCAAGTTCATAACTTTCGGATTCAAGCGATCTGATGGAGTTCCGTAAACGCTTTCACCATCAATTCCTCTCAAATCACCAGTCTGCAATTGACCAAACTCGAAACTCCCGCTACTCATTGCAGCTAGTTTTTTTTCGACTTCATTGATCATTTCATCATACTCAGCTGCAGTCTTCCTAGGAACAACGGATGATGCAGGAGTGAGTCGAGAAATTGCTTCAGAAGCTAGAAGAGCAGCTGCTGCAGACGGTGGTGACTCTTTTCCATTTTGAACACCAGAAAGGAAGTCTGCACCGAAGGGATCTAATAATTTATCGGTGCATATACAATAACCTTACGTTCAAAACTTACTGTATTCCAAAGACTCATGCTTTTTCTCTCCCGCTCTTGGGTCAAACGAATCATCAAAAACATTGCTATTGATTCGTTTCGGTTCTGCTAAATTCAGTCCTTCTAACTGAACAGCATTCGAATTTTTCGGTGAAACAATCGGGTTTCTGCGCGGCACAACTGGCGGAGGAGGTACAAGAGCTGGAGGGCGAGGAGGAGGAATAGAAGGAGCCGGTCCTGATGGTGAAGATGGACTTGCCGAAGGAGATGATTCATTGATTGACGGAATTGATGGACGTCTCGGGGCCAATTCAATTGGAGGCGTTGATAGATCATTGGCCCGGGGCATTGAGTAGATAGACTGTGGAATATTTGGCGGTGGTCCTTGAGGCATTGGAGAAAGTGGAAGGGCAGGAGGAGCAACCCCAGGGTAAGCAGGAATACCCTGAAAATTTCTTCGAGTTTTTTATTCGGATTAAAAAAGGGACTTTAGTGTTGAAAATTGTATTATAAGGATTAAATTAAGTCTTACACCATTATCAGTGTCAGGTTTGCTGTTGGCTCTCAGAGATTCGGCTAGTCGTTCGATGAGCACCTGATTCTCGGCTTCTAACTCGACAATCTTTTTCTTTAATATGAACACCTGCTTTTGGTTTTCTAAAGATGTTCGATTTTTATCAAGAAACCGCTTGTAAGCGAGATCAAACGCTTCTCCAATTGTCAGCGTAATGTCTTCGGCAAGTTTTTCAGAAGTGAATGCGTAGCATGTCGGTTTCCCACCGGGCCCTTGGGCACGTGCAATAAATGAAAACATTCGTTTATCCTGGATATGAAGAGTAAGAAAATTAATTTGGTTTATATAACTCACATCTTTATCATCAGCACAGAATGATATTCTCCCTAGCGGAAAAACGTACATTTGTGCTTTCGTTTTCATATCGGCTATAATCAGATTGTCAATGGAAATACGAATTTCAACCTTTTGAAGTTTCGCTGTTTCGCGGGATTGTTCAGATCGTTTCAAATCACGTTGGAATCTGATTGCATGAATAGCTTCACGAGCAGTATCGCTCCCGTTCGCTTTTGTTGTTTCAACACATCCCATAAATCGAGCGACATATTCAACGTGCCCGTTGATCAAGTAATCTGAAAACTGTGTTATAAACCGCTTTGAAAATTTGAGAAGAATTGCCAGCAACTCAAATGAACATTTTCTTTTTCGGATATTTTTGGAGTCAGAATATAAAACATGAAAATTCCGCTTTAAATGACTGAAAACTTTTAAAAGTATGCGTCATTTATATTTAGCTCACAGAATGATTCATCTTTTTGGTTTCTTTTTCGGAAAAGAACCCCCCCCCCCCACTCCTTTCTCAACCTATGAACCTTAATCACTTCACCAAGGCAACTGTTTCTGGGCTAATTTCTGTAATTTTATATTCTAGAAGCTTACCAACAAAATATCATCCGGTTGCATAACTTTCGTCAAATTCGCCAATAAATCAAGTTCCGGGAACGCTGAAGCGCATTTTAGTGAGAAAGGCCGGTTCAGACGTATTTCTGCGGGTCCTTTTGCTTGAAAAAAAAACTAGCGCATGAGAAAGAGCTTAGATATAGTAATCACAGGTCACTAATAGAAATAACGATTACTCAATATATTGAAACACTGGAACATCTCCGAAAAATTAACGCATAGGCGATACAATACAGTTTTAATGTTAACTGCTGTGTTGGAAACAGAAATTTTCTCAAATGAGTTTCTTTACCAGGTGGATGTATCCACGTTCTGCCAGTACCGCCACGATATTTTACTTGTGGCGCACTCGTTGAAGGACTTGATGAGCTCTCTCCATTGATATTGTTTCCGCCAACAATGCCAGACACTGATTTTTTTAATGTTTTGTAGATATCTTTCGCCATCTGAAATACTCAAAATGCTTTCGAACCATAAATATTTTAAGCCCAAATGGTGAAATGCATTAATATATGAAAAAATAAATGAAGAAACAAAAAATTTGAGCACAAAGCAAAGAAGAGACGAATGGGCGGATTTACAAAAAAAAATGACAAAACGATGAGTCAGCACCACTTGTAATGTGAGGTAGAAGACGGAGAGATTGATGATGTGTGAGTCAGAGCTCCGAAACTAAAAGTAAGAGTTCAGAATGAAAATAAATATTTTGAAGCCAATACCATTTACATAGAATGATCGCTAATACAAATATAATTGTGTATGTAGGTCTTTGAGTAAAGTGAATCTGAAGAGACGCAGAAAGTTCAGCGAAAATCAAGTGGCACATTGATTCCAGTAAGAACTTGAAGGAATCTAATGAAATTGTTCATTGGATTATAATAGAATCTGGCTTATCCTAGAAAATCGTAGTTTCAGACCGTTGCTTTCCGAAATTAAGAAAAAAAAAGATCACGTGATTGCGACGAGAAATATTAAATTATTTAATGTTCTCCGTGATATTAGAGGTGCATAGAAAACACGTGACTATAAATAAATCGAAGTGATTTTAGAAAATGAAGCTAGCTCGTTATCGTAATTATTTTGCTAAACAGAAGCTATTAGGGCTACGAAGATGGCGGTTGGATATTTACCGCTTTCAGTGGAACTGAGTAACGTTTTAGGAACTGAAGCCCGACGTTCGAGTAATATTTCCGAAAGGATCGTCGTACAATAGGATTCGCGCAAAATGGGTTCAATAAGCGGATAGCACCAGTGAGACTGACAATAAGTGTGCGAGCGTAGCCAAGGCCAGTTAACCGGTGGACGAGACACAATACAGACGGCAGAGGTACATGAGTCTCCCGTCCAAGCAGCAATGTTTTTTTCATCAATTGAGATACAATTGAGGGCGTTGATTTGACGGCCAAACCTTCTCGAGATTGGCGAAACGTAGAGACAAATCAGAATAAAGATAAATCAAGTGCAGACATTTCAGCAGAAATTATGAACATTTTAGGCAAATCGTCAATTAATTCATTTTGATCTCAGCCGTGCAAACAAATGACGCTACTCTAATTAATTTTTAATAAAAAAAACGTGGAAATGACGAATATAAACGTTTTTCTAGGAAAAAAAAAGAATTGTCCAGGGAGAGACGATGAACGAAGAACGAAAAATACATAATGGATGCGCGATGAGTGGGACGGGCGTACAATGCAAGCACACGGTGTATACGTCTTCCTTTATGTTTACAATCTCCACCAAGACATTCCAGCGCGTACAAGACTGTAGTTCGGGAAAGCTTCTGTGCGGCCTGAAAGAAAGTGTTTTTTTTTTAATTTTATCTAGTAACAGAAAAGTAAATACCAAATCCGACAGCGGCAATATCCCGATCGTACACATGTCTGGACACGGCCTCACGAACAGCATTTGCATCAATCTTCTTGATTTGATCTTCCAGGTCAGACAATTGTCTAACGTTTCCAGTGTAAAGTAGCTGCAACAAACATAACCGTTTGTAATATATATTCATCAAATACCTCTTTAGCGTTAAATCCAGCCTTTTGTGTGTTCGTTTCAAGGTTCTGGTAAAAATTAGTTCTGAATTGGTTTTTGGCCCTGATGATTTCCTCCTCGGTGGTTGCTGAAGCCAAATGCTTCCACTCGTGCGAAACAGACTTCATAATACCGCTAGTGTCGTTCAAGTCATGAGCATCAGCGACAAAGTAAATTCCGAACAATCCGGTATCTCTGAAAACATACAACTTTCTATAGTTATTAAGACAATGAAACCGACATCATTGTTTTCGGTTTTCGAAAATAAATTAAGTTCACTACAGCCTACAGACGACAAGGGTATCTGAAACCGTGATAGGACGTTTTTCCAAAACATTTGCGAAAACTTTCCAGAATTAATATTATATAGAAAGGATCATTCAGTGAATGAACTCTGTGGGCGGAAAAGTGTTTGCTAACATATTTCCGATTCCATGGTTGATATGAGCATTATTAAAACTATCATACTTGTAATTAATGTTGAAATGTTGAAGGTTATGGAGACCGTGATCGTGCCCAATTTTTTGAACAAGTCGGGAAGCTGCCGTTCTGGTAGTAGCGTGGGTCACATCCCATTGTCCTGAAATACCAATTAAAGATATTGTCGCAACACAATATTGAAGAAATGATATACCGATAAATTGGTTGGCAATTTGAAGAGGAAGAGCGTCTTTGTGGGCATACCCCACTCCCTGGAAGAAATACAGCGGTATTTCATAAACATGTTTAATTGCAAACCTCAACAGCGAAAGCAGCATACATGTGTTGAATATTATCGTTGCGGTATCTGTACTCAGATCCAGTGAATCGAATACCATCGGATTCTGGGACCTTTCTAGGGTACTCGTTATTTAAGTCACCAAAATATTTTTCAGCAAGAGATGGAACGTTTGAGACTCCTCCTCCGACGGCGGAAAGTACCATACGAACTGGCTTATAGTGGTCTTCTTGCCACTCTTTCAGTTGCTGAGCGGTGATGTTCTGTAAAAAAAACCAAATGCAAGAAATGAAAAATACAGGATCCTGTAAAAAAAAAACCTAATCACTCACAGGAATACTCTGGCTGGTTCCCAGAACGCTTCGAGCTAGTGGAGTGCCCTGGAAAGCAGCTTCGTGAAGCATGTTGAAAAGGACAAGTTGATAGTAATCATCAGAAGCATCTAATTCCTTAAGAAGGGCATCTCTCTCTGCTTCAATAGACGATGAATCAAGTTTACTATTACGGAGGACATCGGCAAGAATATCGACAACTGAAATCTTTAAATAAAAATATGTGGGGAGTTTAAATATACCTTTTTCAACATCTTTTGCGCCAGTCTGGACAAAAACAGCGGTTTGATCACGCTCGGTAAAAGAGTTGAGCTTAGCTCCAATGGCATTAAGCTCAGACTCAAGAGCAACAGAAGCTCTCTTACCGGTTCCTTTGTGAATAAGTCGTTCGAGGAAATAAGAAACACCATTATTTTTGGCGTTTTCAAAACGAGAACCACTTTCGATCCATACTCCAACCTGGAAAACTAATTAATCAAAATAGCCCGTCATACATGTAAAATATAGTCTAGCTTACAGTTGCAGTTGCTGTTCCATTATCTTCAGTAACAACACGGAAACCGTTTTTCAAAGTGGTAACCTCGGATTGTGGAGCGTTGGCAAGAACGTCTTTGACTGAAACGGCGGAAGAAGCATTGCGAACCTGAATAAAATCAAATATAAAGAAAAGTATGTTTCCTGGTGTATGGGTTTGAAAAAAAATGCTGCACACGAGTTCAACTTAAAATTATATTGTTTCATACCTGACTGCTGAGAGCTGGGCGCAAAGCGACAGCGAGACGAAGAGCCATTACCTCAAGTTGTCTCTTCTATAAATGTTAAATATCTTGAATTCAATATAAATCATTAATTTAAAAAAAACTACAATTATTTGGATCTTCACAATTACATAAAGAATAAATTTCAGCTTTAAAGACAGTTATATTTCACGAAACCGCCCAGCGATGGAGAGACGCAGACAGCTGAATCGTTGTGAGACCCTACCAAAAACTTAAAGGTACACCCGTAAATTTTCCTACTAAAAATTCGAAGTATTTTCCATCAGACCCCAATTTGTGCAAAATGTAACTAGTTTTCTTGTTTCATATATTTTTTACTTCTTATTCGCGTACTTGATAAGAATAGGCCGTTCCATTAGAAAATTTTCATTATTCATTAAAGCCAAAAAAGCCAAAATGCTTATCGTAGATCTTCCGGCATTTTCATAGCTATGCGTTGAAAGTTGATTTAGAAAAACAAGTCAGTTATAATGTTTTCCATATTCTATAAATTGTTTCTGGTTATCATCTCTTGTATTGGATTCTTAAGATTTTTAGCTTGTCTCTTAAATCTGAATGTCTATCGTTTTTTTGAAGGAAAACCATGGACAGGGTGGTTTAGTTGTTAGTTGTGTTAAGCATTATTTTGTAATAACGCATCTTGCGTTTTTAGTGTTTTCACAGTTAAAAACTTCGTTCATCTGAAAAATACCGGGATGGTCTTCCCAACATTGTTTCTCTTGCTGTATAGCGCTCAACTGTGTCGGACCGAGGTTCGAATGTCTAAGACTTTCCAGGAACGTTGAAAATCGTTCATAAACTCGTATGACACAAAATACCCGAGAGCAACAGTAAAAGTGGTATTTACAATATATTTTATCAGAAACTGTTCTATCAGGAAAATTAGAAGTAGTTTTCGAAACAGTTGCTTGACTATTCTAGCAATGGTCTTAAATAGTTGTGGGAATTTGGCTGAGAATAAGCTTAAAAGGGGATATTTCGATAGGAAAAGCGAACAAATCTGAAAAAAACATGTTTTTGATATTCAAAAAATTAAATTTCATTTTTTTAAAGTATTTTGCTTAATGCTAGAATATATTTAAATGCGTTGTCATGCAGTACTGAAACTATAATACTTTTTGCATGTAAATACACTGGTGCAAAACAAAAAATGCACCCTACATGCATAATAGCATGTACATTTAAAATCCAGAAAACCCCTTAAATATAGAAGTGTAAATTAAAAAAAAATGGTTTTTACGAAATGAACAAAATCAAATGAAAGCATTAAAAGAACATTTCTACAGTTTTTGCCGCTTTCAAAATTGTATGAAATTGCAATGATCAACCTCACACTGGTATTGTGTCAAGAAACAAGTGCTCAGACTGACAGCAGATTATTCTAATTTCTTTTCTCGTGGGAGTATCCTCGCGTATCTCACAGCTACGGAGGCACGAAATTTTCAAAACGTGAAAAACAAATTGAAAATGGTCGGAAAATCTTTCAAATTAAAACGCCACCGTACTCTGTATGTATGTGAGGATCTCTAATTATAAGACTAGCAAGGCAAACACAAAAAGCAAAGTAGTCTTCGTTGACTTCGAACATCTCTTTTTGCAAAGAAAATTATTTCGTTAACAGCATCATATACTTCCAGTTTTCCACATATCCAGTGCATATAACTGTATTTCTCGTTAAATTCACCCTCCATTCCCTCAATACTTCGCCAGTTTTCCCCGCTCAACCACTTTACCATATCTTCGCACCAATTTTAAATATCCAACAGCTTTATTTTTCCAAAACATTTTGCACAGATAAAGGTATGCAAAAAATAATTCCATATGATAGAGAATGTTCTGGTAAATTTCCATCGTCTGTTCTCAAAGTAGAAGGGTCATATTCAAGTGAATACCGCTCATTTCTACTCATCGAAATGATGAAGATTTTCTACGTGTATCGTATGTCGATTTCGTGCCTGTGAGGCAATGAAGGATAGTGTCAAACATATACGGAAAGAAATGCGACAACGTCGTGAGGAGACGTTATGAGAAAAGACGTGTGCGCCCGTTAAAAAGCTGAAAAATGGCACCGTTTAGAGCTGGAATTTCTGATTGGAAACATCTTCAAACAACTTTTAAACAAATATTTTCCGGAAAATAAATCATGAAACACTTTAGAATAGTATTGCGTGCCGAAAAACGCCTTCGTTTCATTTTTGACAAATTTTTTTTATTTCTAATTCTTCCTTATTGGACCTGTATAAATAAAGCATTTCGAACTTTAATTGTTTCATTTATAGGAAGAACTTGCAATGTCTTCGAGGCACCGATTAAACTTGGATGGCGGCAGAAGCAGTGAAAGAAAAAGGTATTCATAGAATATTAAAGTCGCATTCTTCAAATTTTTTGAATTCAGATCCCACTCACCTAAACGGCGTTCTAGGTCCAGATCTCCGATCAGACACTCTTCTCCAGATCGACAGCGCCAAACTGGATCAATTGGAAACATGAAAGTAAACCACAAAATTAAAATTGAATAATTTACCAGTCTTCCTCAGGTACAAATCAACCCATACAACAATCAGCCTTACAGTAATCGCTATTGGACGATTTGGGAGAAAAGAAGTCAATTGCCAGTGTGGGAGTACAAAGAAAAGTTTATGGAGCTTTTACGGAACAATCAGTGCATCACTTTAGTCGGAGAGACCGGATCTGGTAAAACTACTCAAATTCCACAATGGGCGGTTGAGTTTATGAAGCAGCAGCAACTCGGCCAGCCTGCCAGTCAAGCCAGACTTGTGGCATGCACACAACCCAGACGAGTGGCAGCAATGAGTGTGGCAACCAGAGTAGCTGAAGAGATGGATGTAGTCCTTGGACAAGAAGTTGGTTACAGTATCCGTTTTGAAGATTGCATCAGTGAAAGAACCGTTCTCAAATATTGTACCGACGGTATGCTATTGAGAGAAGCTATGAACAGTCCTTTACTTGATAGATACAAAGTGCTAATTCTTGACGAAGCTCACGAAAGAACTCTGGCTACTGACATTCTCATGGGACTTATTAAAGAAATTGTGAGAAATCGTTCTGATATCAAAGTTGTTATCATGTCTGCCACTCTGGATGCCGGAAAGTTCCAGAAATATTTCGAAGACTGTCCTTTGCTCAGTGTTCCTGGAAGAACGTTCCCTGTCGAAATTTTTTTCACCCCAAATGCCGAAAAAGACTATCTGGAAGCAGCTATTCGCACTGTGATTCAAATCCATATGTGCGAAGAAACGGAGGGTGACATTTTGCTTTTCCTAACTGGTCAAGAAGAAATCGAAGAAGCGTGTAAAAGGATAGACCGAGAAATTCAAAATTTGGGATCAGATATAGGAGCGCTTAGCTGTATTCCACTCTATTCAACACTTCCTCCGGCAGCACAACAAAGAATTTTTGAACCTGCTCCTCCAAATCGTCCAAATGGAGCCATTAGCAGAAAATGTGTTGTTTCTACAAATATTGCCGAAACATCGTTGACTATCGATGGAGTTGTGTTCGTGATTGATCCAGGGTTTTCCAAACAGAAGGTATACAATCCGAGAATTCGTGTAGAGTCCCTTCTCGTTTGTCCAATTTCCAAAGCATCTGCTATGCAGAGAGCTGGTCGTGCTGGAAGAACAAAACCTGGAAAATGCTTCCGATTATATACTGAAACAGCCTATGGTTCAGAGATGCAAGATCAGACTTATCCAGAAATTTTGAGATCTAATCTAGGATCAGTGGTGCTCCAGCTGAAGAAACTTGGAACAGAAGATCTTGTACATTTCGACTTTATGGACCCGCCTGCACCAGAAACGTTAATGAGAGCTCTGGAGCTACTTAACTACTTGCAAGCAATCAACGACGACGGAGAGCTCACAGAACTAGGAAGTTTGATGGCTGAATTTCCGCTCGACCCACAGCTTGCCAAAATGCTAATCACGTCAACCGAATTAAATTGTTCCAATGAGATTTTGTCAATCACTGCCATGTTATCAGTACCTCAGTGTTTCGTTCGTCCTAATGAGATGAAGAAAGAAGCTGATCAATCCAAAGCTCGTTTCGCTCACATTGATGGAGATCACCTGACTCTTCTAAATGTCTATCATGCATTTAAGCAGAGTAAGCTAACTCTTATTTTTCCTGTTAACTCTATACATAATTTGCAGGCCAAGAAGACCCACAATGGTGCTACCAGAATTTTATCAATTACCGAACAATGAAAACGGCTGACACTGTGCGTACACAATTGTCGAGAGTAATGGATAAATTCAATTTGCGTCGTGTCTCAACAGACTTCAAATCTCGTGACTACTACCTGAACATTAGAAAAGCTCTAGTGGCTGGTTTTTTCATGCAGGTAGCACACCTGGAACGTAGTGGTCACTATGTTACTGTGAAGGATAATCAGCTTGTCAACTTGCATCCATCAACAGTTCTAGATCACAAGCCTGAATGGGCGCTTTACAATGAGTTTGTTCTGACAACAAAGAATTTCATTAGAACTGTTACTGATGTGCGCCCGGAGTGGTATGTTATTTCGTTCGTTTTATCAGAGGTAATGTGATCTTCATACAGGCTTCTTCAAATTGCTCCACAGTACTATGATCTTGTCAACTTCCCCGATGGAGACACTAAAAGAAAACTAACTTCTGTGATGCAAACCATACAGCGTAATTCTGGCAAAGGATATTGATCACTAGATCTCGCTTGATTTTATCTACTATTTTTTATTTACTAGGGAATAACTTACCGTAAAACCTGCTAAAGGAGCAATTGTTATTGTTAAATAACTGGTGTTTTTGACGAGTTACACTTCCAAAGTTAGAATTTTTCAATAAACGGGATTCTAAAACTCGTTGAGAAAGGTAATAAAGGATAACGTAAAATAAAATTCCAAAAAATATAACGCGTTTCCAAGTTAAGAGATGTGCGAAAGGTACAGCTTAGAAGAGGGTATTAGTATTACAGAAAGCAATACCGTTTGATAAAATTTCTTCCTTTGGCAATAAAATTAAAGGCGAAAACCTATTACAGGTTTTACGGTAGCTAGATCTCATGTCGTTGTTACCTGTGAAGTGTTCCTGAATAATTGTTTATTTTCGGAAGCTAGTAATATTTCAACTTTCCAGTAATTTAATAAAATGTTGCAACCTTTTTTTAATTTCAATATCGGGGTGTAGAGGAAGTAATATTGAGCGTTCGTACCAGTACACCAGTATTCCGACATCAATGACAAACATTAGACGAAACAAATTTCCTGGAACTTTGGAAGCTTTTTCAGCGAAAAAAATCAATTCAGGCAAAAATAACAAGTTTTAAATTACCAATTGTTTCAAAAATACAAAAAATAAGAATAAAACACAAATAGCGAGATTTTAATTTACATCATCTTGATCAGCCTCTGGACCATAATCGAAATGCCCTTCCTGTTCTAGCCACTCTTCTATGTCAAGATCGGATTCATCAGACTCGTAGTCACTTTGTTCTAAATCCATGTCGTCAATGTCGAACAATTCTTCAAATTCCTCGTTAACAACGTTCTCCAAACCTTCGAACAGACGACCAGAGCATTCTTCCTGAACAATTAATATATATTCATACTTCGGATTTAGAAACTTGCATTTCCCTGAAAATGCTTATAAGGCTCCTCTTTGCCGAGCACTTTACAGCACAACCAACAGAAATAAGTATCGCATTTTGTACAATGCACTTTGTTGCATCCTTGACTCTTTTCAATGCTAACAGAGCATTTAGGACATGGCTTACTATTCAAATTAAGCCACTTTTCGTTCAGAAACTGTTCTACAATAATTTCGATGTTTTTCTCTCCACCAAATTGTCGACAAATTTTAGCTTTAGTGAGCTCGTCCCCTTCTTGCCATTGCTGCACCCACTTTTCCTTATCATCTTTTTTGCAACCAGATATTCCATGAAACGTTTGTTTGCAAAGGTTACAGAAGGAGAAATTACAGTACGAGCATTCAGCAAGATACATCTTCCTAAACAAATCGAATTATTTGTTTAAGATAAAAGTATAACTGCTCAGGGAACAGTGATTTGCACTATTTTTTGCATAATTCCGTCCCACCTGTCTGTGATATAAGCGACTTTTTGACAACTTTCTCTGGGACATTCCACTGCGTCATCCATGTCTCGAATCGCCTTTTCTAGCATAGCATCTTCGTATCTGCAATGTTACATTCATTTTTATAGTTTATATAACAACTAAAATACTTCGCGTATAGCTCATTTCCCAATGCCTCTTTGATTACGCTCTGCTGTGCTTCACTTTGGCATTTTTCGGCTAAACATTGCATCTGTTTCGACTACAAATTATTTCAAGGTTTTTTGTGTGCGATTATTTTATCACAGACCACAACTCCTTTAGCCAGTGACCTGTAATAATCAAAAGTACATGATTTACAGAAGACATGATTGCATGGTTGGAATTTAATGCAACGTTGGCCCATTTGGCTATCATAGCACACCTGAAAATAGAAAAATATCCGTGTCTGACCATTTTTCAGAGAATTAAGAAAAACCTCGCATAAAAATAAAGTATTAGAAAAATGCTCTTCAGCTGCTTCCTCTCCTTTTCTTAATACTTTCTTTCTCAAAGTCTCAATTGTCTCTTCATTTTTTTCCAGCACATACGCGTCATTCAAATGTATCACTCTAGGCTGCATCTGTTCTATCTGAACAGATTTTTTAATATAAATAAAGATTTCAATTTACAAAAACTCTTACCATATCAATAATCGCCTGATAGCAGATATAAAGAACTTCCATTGTCGAATTCTCATTGCAAGTTTTCACTAATTCCGCTTCACAGTATTCCTTTTGATTTGTGCTCATCCAGTCACTTTCTATTTCTAATTTTGGGGAAGAACGGGATGGGTAATCATGAGGAAGATGAAACCGTAACCGAACAGGAGGACAAATATCGAGAGTCATTGAGAAATATTCACCAGAATCCGAGGTTAATTCAATTACTACTTTAGGATCGGATATTGAATCGAATTCTACCTGTGAAACTCGCGATTTTTATTGAGATTTGTAGCAATAGAGCGGAAATTCACTGAAAACTAAAAAATAAGCAATATATACCTCAATGATTCCTTCAATTTCGACATTTCTATCAGTCCAATCGCTGTTTTTCGTTAGTTTGTTTTCTCTCAGCACACTTTCCAGCGCTTCTAACTCGAGTATTTGTATTTTGTGGTCATCATCTGTCATCTTAATGAATACAATTATTATGTCCAATTACAAAATGATCACGGTAAATAAAGCTTTCTAAAGAAACGGCCATGAAATGCCAGTCACAGATGCTGCTTTATTTCTGTAGCAAACGCGCTTTATCGTAAAGAAAATTTGCGGTTATTCAATTTTGCATCATATATAAACATATGGACTTCCTTATACATAGATAGATTTTTTTAATTTTAAAAGGCCACACAGAATCGAGACACTAACAGATCAATGCATACTAGAACGCGAGAAAAGGTTGTGCAGAATGAGAGTGGAGCGCGCTTGCAACATTATGCACCGACCAGCATTCAGCTTCATTCCCACGTTTTCATGAATTCTCAGTTTCTACAGACGATACAAAAATGGCTTACAAAGAAACAATGGATGAACGCTGTTCCTACGTTCAAAATTCGCTTCGGGCCCACTAATTGTTGAAAAAGTTGCTGTCGCTGTTGTCAAGTTGTTTGGCGAAACAGCGGCTCAACGGCTGAATGAAAGATAAAAACTGAAGAAGCATTTCTTATTGAAATAACTGCCAGCGAATTAGACGAAGCGAAATGTCGTTGCAAGAAATGTGAGTAATCAAACAAATTGACACTGTGCGATATAAAAAATAACATAATATCAGAAAGCCCAAAAAAAATATGTACTACAAATAAGCCACTATCAATAAGATCAATAAGATAAGGAATCCGAAAAAGTTCTCTAGAAAAACAATTTTTCATAGGCGTGAGCTTCATGCTCAATCTGGAAAACATGACTAAAAGCGGTTCTAACTCAGTTAACAGAAATTATTAAAACGTTATAAAATTGTTTTGCATGCAATGATACGGTCATCTAGTGAAAATTTGCAAGAACATAGAGTTGCGAGGATTAACAATGCTTCATAGCCGATCGAGCCACCGTTACAGCGGATGACATAAAAAAACGCGAGCACATCGATGACTAGAGAATATCGAAACGTTTTGGGTCAATTTCAAGGAAATGAGGGTCTCCACATAATGCCGCATGTTTCCATCATAAAATTCCCGCAACATGCAGCCCTAACTGTTCCCGAAAATGGTTATATACAAGAATATCACGGTCACTTTATTGTTCGACGAGCTCGATGACAGCGTACATGTAAATGTACACATTATTAAGGTTTCGATGCCAATACCTTAGACAGCGTAGCATCACGTATGTCTACTCCATTCCGATTATCTTCTCGACGTAAAGCGTAATTCGATGCGACCACCGGCGCCACACCTTCACTCCGCCACCCTTGAAGTAGCGATGATAATTTGATGTTTTCCGGGCGAATAGTATACTCGTATTCATGAAAACCGTCCGAACTATCACAGTTACACGATTAATATTTGCAAAATCTATATGATTTATTTGGTGTTTATCGGTCAGACATAGCGCTTTTCTTATCTTTTCTCATCATTGTTCGATGGACAGTCACAGAAGCCAGGGAAAATTTCAGCTCACACCAGATTCTGGAGCATGACACGAAGGAATTCGAAGCACGACTGACGATTCTTCTTTCCTCTCTTCGCGATGACATTTGCGGTTGACCCGTAGTGTTTTCTTCGACGATCAGAAAGATTAAAGGCATATCTGTTAGTCACATTGAACGATCCTTTGAGATCAATTGAAATTCGACCCTTTGCGGCACTTTGAGCTAATTTGGCGTCAATTTGGCTTTTCTCTAAGTCAGCAAGAGCATTTCCTCTGGAAATGACTGAAAAAAATTAAAAATTGGCGCAAATTCGGAATAAAATATCGCGGAACATGAAACAATTAGGAGAAAAGAAATGAAAAATGTTTGTATCATCATTTATATGGATGATGAAGAAAAAACAAGTTTTCTAAAAAAAATAGAAAATTTCTGCTCACCTTGATTTTTTTTTTGCTGCTGACCAATAAATTTAACGAACCATGAGGATTTTGAAACATGAAACATTCATTTTCGAAATAAAAAAAAGAACATTTTTTCAGCCATTTTAAATATTGACTGTATAGTTATGTAGAGCACTGAAGACCAGAGAGAAAAACTTGCAAAACGGATATATAAGATTAAAAAAAAAATTAATTCTTAAAAGCCACAGCAAATTGTAAACTGTAAACTGCAGGGTTCTCTGGAACAAAAAATGTAAATCGAAATTGAAGAGCGGCTTAAATCCGCTAGGTGTCTGGCCAATTCATTCGGAGTCTAAAAATTTTAGTGACCGATATAGTGTGTGGAAAATTTTAATCAAATCGGCAGTAGAAAAGTAATAATTTCGAAGTAAAGCAGTCGCAATTTCAGCACTTTTTTCGCGATTATGACATTGTTTTTGTTTACGGCTTGTTGGTCTCGCAGCGATATTATCTTCAAATTCATAGTTTGTAGAATTTATGAGCAGCTGTTTCGCTGAAATCATTGACACTAAAAATGACCGACGCTGCTGCTCTTCTCGACGAGTCATATTGTGGACCAATGATTCATGACCTTCATGCCCCACGATGCTGGAAAAATCACAAATCAAAAAAGTAGCATGGGTTTGTTGAATCAGAAATCGTTTTTTTTCGATAATTAAAGTTTTTATGGACTATTCTTCGAAAACGAAATTTTAGTGCCATAAGTGTGCTTACCCATCAGCTGGAATCTCAAGTCAAAGTCCGATATCTTAAAGGCACTCTCCTTGAATGTCTTCGTGGCTAGACTGGATATTTCTTGGCGATTTCGCCAAAAATCTCGTAAAATTTCGCTTTTTTGTTTCAATAGAAATGTCTCAGCGCCTCAAAGTAGCGATCATTCCAGAGATCGGCGCTTCAAGTGGCTGAACAGCGATTCGACTTTTGTTGGTGTGGTGACCATTGGTGTGGTTTACAAAGTTGGAAGAATGATTGACTGTGTGATGGACGAAGCCCATTTTTCATGCTTTCCGTCATCTTCCCAAACCACTGACTCCACTGAGATGCGGTTTTTTCTTCGATTTCGACGTGGTGTACAGAAGAATAAGCAAGAAAATGTTCTTTCTATCGCCACGCATATCTTGAAAGAGAGTGCCTTTGAGATATCCGACTTTGTGTGAGAATACACAAGATCGGCAAGCATGCTTATTTCACATACATTTCATTTTTGACGATTCATTTATAAAATCCAATTATTTCTACTTGTTTTTTGGTTTTTAATAATTCCTTCGAAAAATATATTTTTAAAAATCGGAATCGGAGAGAATTTACATACATATAGATTGAAACCTAATCAGCATTCATTTCAGTTGTTTCAGTTTATCGCTATGACCAATTTTTTTCTTATTTTCAGATCTGGACCACTTCGTGAGCTAATTAAACCAACATTACGCGGTGTCTCTGTTTAGTCATTTAGTCAGTCACCTCTTGTCACTGTGATATCTTTGTGCACTTTCCGTGTAAACCGTGCGGAGCTCCCTGTTCAAACGTTTTGAGCGTAAAAAGCCGGAAGCGGTAGGTTTAGTTTAGCGGGGTCGCACACGGGTGCTTAGCATTGAGAGATCGTGTGGATCCGCCCCCCTTCTTTCACCATACACTCTATTTACTCCCAAACAGTACGAGGACAGCCGAACGGACCGAGCCGCAAGAGAGCCTCCTCACTTGCCTTCCGCTGCTTTTGTCGATTGACCACTGTCCTTCGATTTCTATCTTTTCTGACTTTATTATTTATTATGAATCGCATTCTACTAATTTCTCTATTTTCGGCTGTTGCCAACGCATTCTTCTTTAAAAGAACTCTATATGGAGATGGAAATGAAGGAGTTGCCACACCAGATTACGTCAATTCTTATTATGTAGGTACTTAAAAAAAATAATGATTCAGCAACTTTCCGTTAAGGGATTCCCATCTGTACCATCACAAGAGCGGCGTCATAAACCATCAACCTTCAATATATACCCACCACAAGGATTTTTCCGTCGAGAGCATCCGTTTGATTTTGGGCCCTTTGCTTACACGAACGCACGGTTTGTATTTTTTCTGCTGTAATATATATAGACCTTTAAAAGCTCTAATTATTTAGAGCTGGAGACGCTAACCTCGGAGAGCCGGTAGAAAAAACGGAGCGTGAACGTGCGATGGCGAAGGCCAAACCGGGAATCTGGAGACAACACGAGATTATGAATAGAATTAAAAATATTTTCGAGGAGCAAAAAATGAATGTGGAGCAAAAACATACGCAAATCAGAAGAGTTCTTGCAGCTGAAGGAGCTGAAATGAGGGTGAGTTAAGTTAATTGACATTTTATAATCTGAATTAATTGTATATAATTCAGTCGAAGTTCGCTGATCTTCATAAAAGACTCATCATGAAGAATAACAAAATGATGTTTTCCTCTACCATTTCTCCAGTTCCAGAGTTGAGCAAACAGGCGAAAAAGCTGGAGAAAGAAGCAAAAAAGATCATCGAGAGCAAGAAAATGAGTGTGGAAAAGAAGCAAGAAAAGCTTGATAAGCTCATGTTGAAAGCTCCAGAATCGGTTAAAAATGAGTTGAATGCTATCAACGACTCTAGGTAAGATTTTGAGGCCCAAATTCAGCGATATCTGTAATAGATTTGTCTCGTCTTCCTTTTGCGATGTGTACCTTTCTCGGCGGTAGAGAAATGAAACATTTCAATTGGTCAAGTAGGCGAATCTTTATTTTTTGTTTGGCAATTATTAGATTTTTAGTTAAACCTTGGCAGGTACGAAGGAAGCTTTTGAATTATTTTGTATAGTATCGTTTCTAGCTTTCAGTTTTCTTTTGGAATAGTTACAGTCTCAAATTTTTAGTATTTCTACTCCAGTCCCTGCTCCAGCTCCAGCCGTTGACCAAAACCAATCTTCCAATCGCGTCATTCCTTCAATGCCATCTCAAATGGACATTTTGAACCGCGCTGAGAAAGCTCAAGCTGTCATTGAAGCTCGTCAAATCCGAGTGTCTGAAGACGGAAAAACTGTCGAATTCTAATAATGATAGAAATCTCATATGCTTCATTAGCAAGTTCTCTTTTCAACCTGTGATTTCCGGAAGTATTCCGATTCTCTATTTCTCAACTGCCCAACGTCTTTCCTTGTGCTTTTACTCCATATTCTTTTTTTTTCTCATTTTCATAAAACGCCCTACAAAAATAATCTTTCGTCCTCCAGAAACGACGAGCTATCTGACTATTCTCAAGTGATTTCAGCTCATCGTTTGCCCACCTGCTCAGTTCGCCTTCTGTAAATAATATAATTTATTCCTCTTTTCGATCATGTCAGTATCATTTTCTCTTTTCAAAATACACATTTTTTATCGGGGGAACAAAATAGGAATGACCACAAAATAAGTGAACATGTTTGGGTGAAGAAATTGAAAATCCCTGGTGAGAAATGAGCAGGAAAGAATTCGAAGAGCCCGCCTAGAAATAGATAAACACGCAAAGTCCAGAGTTTTTGTCTTCTCAGACGCGCGTCGCATCTCCGAAAAACACGTCTTTTTCGTCGTTTATAATTCGTGGAGAACGGCTCATGGATCTGAAAATTATAGAAGTTTCTATTGGAAAATTGAATACAGTTAAAAACAACAGTTATAGCTACATGGGAATTGTAAAATAAAAGACACGCGAAACTTTAAGTTCTGAACTAATTACGGTATTAGGAGTTTGAGAAAATATCTGAATATCTCCTATCTGGCACGATCCAGGCATTACATTTTTCATAACAACATTGAAAAAGGTCGAATATTTAAGATCTAAATAAGTTACGGGGAAGTAATCTTCCGATGATGGTTATCGAGTGATAGTGTTGAAATAGCACCGAGAAAATTTCAGAGCCGGGTGAAATGAATCAATGAGACATATACATAAAATGTCGCATATAGAAACGCCATATTCTAGTATGAAGTCCCTGAAAAAAGCCCTGCTCGAGGAATGGTGAGGACTAAAGCTTCCACGAAAGACGAAGACAAAAAGCCGTCTTTGTTCGTCTTTCAGTTCGTATTGCATTCGTCTTGCGCAATAAAAAAGTTGTCAACACATTGCGTCAGATGCATTCAAAACGAAGACATTATGGATGACACGGCCGAAATTTCGCCCAAATGGAAGCCTCACTGAATAAAATGTAGCCGGAATTCCTTCATTACGTAATTAATACGCTCCTACCACGACGCCAAGACGTATTTAGGTATGGAAAATGAGGGTAGAATGGAATTTAAGATTAACTGGTTAACTTTAAGCATGCTTATTATAAAACGAGATAAGATCTACAATTTGCGGCCGTTTTTGAGCAGCTGCTTTCAGTTAAAAGGTATGCCCACGTGCATCAGTATTGGCCTATTCCGGAAGTATTCCTTTATGTTTTCTGCTAAGTTATTTTTAAAAATTCTATAATTTTTAACCCTATTAACATGACAGAAATGCAGAAAGAAAAGTTACTTGAAAAACTGCACGAAATGGGTGAAGAGCTCTTCATTCGGTAGCCATAGGAAATATGGAAACGGACTTGAAGGCCAGCATCTTCATACAGTTTTACCAGCAACTAAACTCTTTCGGTTTTTTTTGTTAAATTATAGTTTCATGATTGTAAGCTGATTCTCCATGTTAAAGTGACACAGGGTAGAGTGCACGGCATGGGAATCAGTGACAATCAAACCTGCGAAACTGACTGCCTCGGCGGATCACACTGTTCCGTAGATTGTCCATGGCACGTTCCACACTCTTTCGTCGTTCTCGTGTTTTTACGTTTCCGCAGCATCGGAATGCGCACACACAACCTGAAAGTTATTTAGAAATTCTGATTCCGTCTTGCAATGAGAATAGTCTTGAAAAAACCATATATCATTCTAGTCTATTCTTTAATTCGGTATTGCCTCTATCTTCTGAACCAAACATCATTATTCGAAACTCTACAGATCTGTCTCTGGCAAACGTATAAAATTTATGTATAATCTTTAAGAGACTCAATCAATTCACCATCCAGTTTATTCCTTCCGGATGTTAAAGATTGAACTGGTTACATACATGTAATAAAAAGTGTGAGTCCAACTGCTAACCCAACTGATAATAAAAGGGATAGTGTTCCAGTGTCAAATCTGGGCTCTGGCTCCCCATTCAGCTCATTTGATATTTCTCCTGAAAATTGATTAATTGAATATTGATAATTGAAATTAAGAAACTCGCTGATTATTGTGGATAGCGCCGGGAACCAGTCATCAGTCTGCGCGTAGTCATTCACTTTTGTCAGAATTGATTTTCTTTCCTCAACGGTGATGTACTTTTCAGCCAGCCTAGCAGGCCAGATCACCATCTGAAACGGAAATCTTTATTATTAGTTTTTGAAGATTTCCATGGTATACTATACCTTTTTGTAATGTTGCCATACAAACACAATTACAGAATTTCCGCAGTCTCCGAGAGCCCAACGCCCTTCTAGAGCTCTGCAGAACGCTTCAGCTCTTTCCGTGAGCTGCCTGAAAACGTAAAAAAACGTTCACGTAATTGTAGGAGATCATTGAAGCAGGAAATGTAATTTTAAATGATTATTTCACATTTTTCTTTTTATCAAACATTTCTAACTGTTAAATCAAATGGAAACATTGGAAAATCTTGATGATGTCGTGTAAGTGTTCTTATTGGTTCCTATTGAGATGGATTATGTCTCTAATTGCAAAATTCTAAATATTTATTGTTTTCGATCATATGATCGTGTTTATTATTTATTCTCTATACACTCAAACATCCATAAAGGAAAGGTAATTGTTCGAAAGAATTAGATTTTTTTGATTTTCTGGCCTTCTACACAAAATTTCTTAAAATTACGAGTGATGAGAGTTAGGAAATCACTTCTAACCACATTTGCAAACCGGGCCGACAAGGACCGACAACAGGGCGAGGCATACAATTTTTGAAAGCGAAGACGAAGATTTTGTCGAAAATTGAAAGATCGACTTCTGGAAGCTTGTCGCAAAGTGTGACAATGCATTTATATTTAGACTTTTATTATAATAAAACTTTAAAAAGATAACATTTGCGATCAGAAAATTTCTATTTTTTAAAAGTTTTGCGCCACTACAATTAGGATTTTAACACAAGATGATTTTGTTTTAAGTGTACTGGAGGATGGAGTTCCTATTCCAAAAGTGAAGCCATACGTTCCTCCTTTAAAAGAACAAAACGGAAGTGAATTTCTAAGAAATGGCGAACTATTTTCTGGAAAGTTCCTGGTAAAGGTTAGTTGCTATGGCCACGTTGAATTAGAAAAGGAATTCTATGTATTAAGGGATTAATTGGGCGTGGTGGTTACGGACAAATCTATTATGGCTCCGATACCACATTTACAGAAGACATTGTCATTAAAATTGAGCCGATTATTAGGCATGGGAAGAAAGGAAAACGAATGCTTCTGGAGCAAAAGATCTTGTATCGTTTGCAAGGAAGGCCTCACGTTCCCATTATGTGTGCTTCTGGACACACTGAAGTTTTGAATTTTATTGGTATCTATGCATCATGTTTAGAATTTCTAATTTTCTAATCGGTCTATTTTTCAGTAATGCAACTTTTGGGGCCCAACATTGGTGATTTGAAAAAGAAAAGTCCAGTGAAACGCTTGAGTGGAACTACTGTTTCCAGAATAATGATTCAAGGAATAGCAGCATTAAGAGATGTTCACTCCTTGGGTTATATTCATCGGGACGTGAAGCCAGCTAATATGTGCTTTGGAATCACACAAAATGTTTGGCATCTTACGGAGAAATAAATTTAGAAAAACTCAGATTCTTTTAGACTCGCCACGTGTTGAAACTCGTGGACTATGGCATGGTTCGAAGGTACAAAAATCCAGATGGAACTAGAAGAAAACAGAGATCGAAACCAGGCTTTAGGTTTGATTTAAAGATTTGCATATATCTAGCTACACGGCATCGTTTTAGAGGAACACTCCGTTATGCATCTGTTCGAGTTCATGAGGGAAAAGAGCAAACTCCCGCAGATGATTTTGTGTCGATGGCTTACTCTGGAGCAGAACTTTTACTTGTCAATTTACCGTGGAAATTGGTTGCGGTTGAAGATATCAAACAAGCAAAAATGGACTTTGTGAGTCAGATTTCAAGATTTTGCCGGTTCGAACGATTTTTCTTCTAGCACGTTCCCAACTCTCCGCTCCTTCTTCTCACTGGTCCAGTTTTCTCTATGTTTTGTGCAGCGGTCTTTAGTCTTCGTCCAGATGACGAACCCGATCATTATTCATTACAAGCTTTGCTTTCAGTGCGTGAAAAATATAAAATGTCGCGGCTTCAAAATTCAAAAACTTTTGGGTTTTCCAGGAGATGACCGGCGGAAAATCATTGAGAGAAGCTTATGATTGGGAAGTGAATTACCGTGACGCATATGGAAGTAGGTTTTTTGTATCAATTAACATAACTATGTTTATCAATTAATATGTTTTAATTGGTATTTTAAGAATTATCAGCATCTACAACGGAAACTTTTTGAAAGAGAACTTTTTTTTATTCTACTCAAGCTTAGTCATTCCAATTTTTTATAAAGTTTTCTATTAGTCTTCAATTTTTATCATTTGATAAATGAATCTTGACACTTTCTAATAGCTATCATTAACAAAAACCTACGTATCACTGGGAGAGTGCATGTGCATGTAAAGATTTTTAACGATAGCGATGGACACAATGAATCCATGGAGGCCTTCCTTTCCGCCGGTGCCTGAATGATGAAAGCGTTCGTATCAGTTCGAGCTAGCATGAAAATATTTGAAAATCCCAATGTTCAATTTAGAAATTTGAAGCGTTTTATAGATTATAAATTATCAGAAGCCGTTATAAAGCAATGGTTGGTACCAAAGAAAAAATGACAAATTTCCAGTTTACAAATTGTTTTTTATACATTAAGAAGGTTCTTTTTTGACAGCTTTTTTGCATTTGTCACTTTAGGAAGCTTCAGATCGGAATATTCCGAAAAAAATGTGAAATAGCAAGGATTACGGTATATCTAAAGGCGCATAGCAATATTTTTCTTCGAGTCTGGAATGTTTTCCCGCACTTGTCCATTTCAGATATAATCTTGTAATCACTAATTTCCGCCTTTCATCTTCTCACAATTAGCAAATGCCGAATATATTTAAAGCTATTATAAGACGGAATAAATAAATTCAGTGAGTTTTTCTCAAATTGTCTACAAGTTTTAAAATAGATCTAGAATAGATCTCTCAAGCAGATGAAAACCAGCCAAACGGTGTTATAAATACATTTTATGAAAAATGAAAAGTTGTTCTATGTTATATAGTAAAATCAATAAATTTCAAAGCTCCAGCCTTTTGAAATAAAAAAAATATATATTCTGATATTCCGAAAAGTCAATCTTGAACGCCATTAATCGAACAGCCAGGGAAAATGAACCTCAGACTAAGGTTAGTTTTATAGTCAAAAACTGGCGGAGCAAGGTTTTATTCTATTTTAATAAATTTAATTAAACGATAAAATTTTCTAAATATCACTGATAATCTCTACCTTCAATTCCTGTCGTGCATTGCGATCTTCTCTGACAATGACACGGCGTTCCGACAGCCAATTCCTGCAGTTGAATGTTCAATTGCATCGCTGTAACTTGATTGTCTTATTTCTTGTGCACCGTTCAGAGGAACCACTTATTTTCTTTAATCTAGCACACTCAAGTGCCACATGTTCTTCTTATTTATTCCCTCTTCCAAGTGTTTTTTATTGCTATGCACTAGACGACTCTTCGCTCTTTCTTCGTTTTTTGAAGCGACTCAACTAACCTTGTGTGTTATTAAGCATGTGATCTGGGTCACATACATATAGTTGTTGCTTATTTCTGGGTAAAACGGCCACACACTGGTTGACGGATGGCCCTCGAAGGTCTGGGAATTGGGATGAGGTCCATTGTGAGCTTAACGCATTTGTGACATTGTAGACGAGTAATAATAAAATGTGGCGGAGCATCTGAATTGATTTATTTTTGAAAAGAGAAAACATCAAAGCACAAAGAAGAAAATTAATAAAAAATAATTATTAAAATTTCGAAATATTTTCAACAACCTAAAAAAAAAGAAAAACTGCCGAAATTCTCTAAAATATTGAAAAATTACGAAAAGACTCCTGATTCATAACTATTCTCAAAGCTGAAATTAATGTGAGGCAAATGACCTGCATCGTAGGTTCCAGTGAGTAAAAATAAATCGGGGTAAATTGCAAAGCAATATGGTTCTGAAACGAGAGCAATGAAGTAGCAGGTCCCGGCTTCGTCAGTTTTTGGGTTTATTATGAAATTCGCCAGGACTAAACATTTTGATTTTAAAAAAGCTTATAAGCAAAATCGATTCAATTATGCTTCTATGAATTTGCGGCTCAGGTATTTTTTTTTTTTTTTTTATGATTTGCTTTATATTTCAGGCTACAGAAAAAAAAAAGAATAATAGCAGTCATCCTATGAAAGTTTCCAGCTAAAATTCAATTATTATAGTCTTGGGAAGTGAAAAAGTAATCAGTTGCGTCTAATTTTTTTTGCAGTAGCCGATTGAAGAGCCGATGCATTAATTAGAAGATAACCGAAATGCGGTAGAAAAAATGTCAACGGGATGATGCCAAACTATTAATTGGAATAGAGCTAAATATTGTTTTCGTCGCAGAATTACTTCCGAAGTGCGCATGATGACTCGCAGAGAATATTATAGGGAATCTGGTGTTTGCCCTGATTTTCTGGCGTATTACCGCTTAATGAATTAGTGTTTTTTGAAGAAGTAACGGTGAGCCACTAAATTTTAAAATTAGAAGTTAAACAAAGTCTCGAGAAAATCACTGTGATAAGCTAACAGCTCAAACAACAAAAATGAGGAGAGAGGAAAATGAGGTAATATTATTATGTAAGTTATTTCGAAAAATTGCGGGTGGCTCCTCTCGAGACATCTAATCTTCTCCGGACGCGTTTTGTTACAACTTGAAATCGAGATTGCTTTTTTTCTCTCCCTCTCTCTCTCTTTCTCTCTTTCGGTAAGAAACGGAAAAACGGACGGATAGCACGGGGAGTAGCGGCTCTCGGAGGGGAGCTCCCGTTTAGAAATTAACAAGAGGCCATCATCGTAGGAAAATGATTGGCAGGAGGGGGTGGAGGAGAGAAAAACGGCTCGTGCGGCTGCGGCTCCTGCCAAGTCTCTAACACATTCTGCTCCGCCACGTGCACTATTGAGATTGAGGACGAAGACGTGCTCTTATTGTTATGGCGGAAGTGAATTAAAAGTAGAAGATGCAGAAGCTGAAGAAGAAGGAAGGAAGAAGAAGAACTATGTGGCACGTCGTCGTGCGTCGTAAACACCCTTGCTACACGGTGGTTGGCAGAAACGTAAAACGAAAGCGACGAAATTGTTCAAATGTTGTTACAGCAAAATGAATGGGATGAGTGAAGACGAAGTGCAGCAGGCTTAGGCTTAGCCTCTTGCATGCATTCCATTCGGCTAACAAATTACCGTAATAAAATAGAAAAATGAGAGCAAGTTGTGGGCGTCGAGCTCGCGTCGGTTTCTAACAAACGTTGGATTCGTTCAATTGCCTCAGGGAAATGTGATTATACGTATAATTGCTGAGAAGGCATGTGACCTGGGTTCGGTTACAGTCGAACCAACGATATATGGATATCGAGGAAGCCATCCTAGGCCAGGACCGCAGGGCATGATTAGCATGAGAGCATGATTAGCTATACAGGCGAATCACGGATCGACTAACTAACATCGACTAAGTAATTGAGTAAGTAAGGCACGTTGACAATGAGACAACCCTTCACAACCACGTCACTATCGAACTCTATTAATTAGTTTCTATTATACATATTCTATTATTAATTTCAGCGCGAGTCTCCCAATTATCTTCCTCTTCACGACTTCGACAACACAACATATTTGGCGATCGGGAATGTGAGAAATCCTTAGAATGGCTGATAAACCATTTAGAGCATTTTATTTATTGCATTTAGCGGCACAGACGGTACTGTCCACTTAACTTATGGAAAGGAATCGAAATTTCCGCGAAGATCATCCAGAGTTCTCAAGGCAAGGCTCAGGCACAACTATATTAAGTACCAACGCTATACTTAAGAGTGATTTGGGTAGAAGAATACTTAAATACCAATACACCATGTATCTTTTATTTTTCGATTCCTAACCATTAGTTCTATGTACAAATGAGGTCCGGGGGAGATGCTAATCGTGGCAAGGTTGCAGACTTGGCTTGTGGTAGTTGGTCGACGATCTAAAAATGCTGTTTTTTAATTCATATCAGTCCTCGCTGTTCGCTTCTTCTCATGATGCGCGTGATGTCGTTTGGCCCTCAAGAATCCCATGACTTGAATAGAACTACGGTGTTAAAAAGAGGGAAGATGGTTCATGGAAATTCGGACAACAATGCATCAGATCTACAGACAACAACAGAACTGCAAGACGTCACGGGACGGTTTACGCGTTCCACATTGCACTCTTCGAAGCCATTCTCCGCGGCGAAGCCACAGATTTCGACGAGCTCCAATCTGATATGATCCGTGTGCATTAACCGATGAAGGAGCTTTGCGAGGATCGGGTAAACACTCTACCGCCACTAGCAGCAGAAGACTCTACTTTTGGAAACCACCAATCAGCCTATTGCCAATACAAACATGGATCTTCGTCGAGGGTGGGGGGGGGTGTTGGAGGCGTTGGGAAGGCACGTTACCTTCCACGTTGGCAATGACACAACCCTTTCAAACTACGTAACCATCTATTATTAATTATTATTCCAACTTGAATCCCCGATCGATATAAACCATCTTCCTCTTCGCGACTTCAACGACAGAAAAATAATGAAAAAGAAGGAAGCATCAAGGAAGAAAAGTGCGGCCCCAAGACATCTTTTTACTCATTATTCATTTAGATGAATAGCGGGGAAAGAGCCATATTTCTAAAATGCGGAAGTTTCAGAGAAGTGCCTAAAAAACGCCTTTCAGCAACACAATGAGATTGGTTAAAAGGTAGCAACACGATGAAATTTTTGCTCAGTGACGTACTCTTTCTGCACAAGAAAATCATATCCGTGTTTAATCTATAAGACTCCCAACCCGCCGTTTCCCACGTCAATGTTTGGAAAGTGACCAGCAAGATGCCGTATGTCTGCGAAATATCTCCAGGGAACTAGTGTTTTGCCGTTTACTTACACTATGGCGAAAAGCGCGTTCAATACTCACCGCTTTCTCTAAAGAATGTATATATGGCCAAAGAGGGTTGTTGGAGTTGTTGGAGATTTCCGCAATGGGACCCGATTGGGTCGCCTGGTACGGCTGCCTGGTAATTGTACTACTGTGCATCATTTGCATTTAAATTCAGCCAGAGAAACAATAAGAATCTCACATAATGCAAATTCCCGAGAAAATTTCTCTCACAATCGAAAATACTTGCCAATAAGCAGGATTTCCAGCTGCTCACAAAATTTTAAGTCGCGATTTTTAATCTTCGTCGGCTGAAACGGAAAGAAAAAAATTAACAAAGATTTCAGATTTTATCGCGAAAAAATTACTGAAAATAAGGAAAACTTGGTTCGAACGAGGTGGCCGATGCCTCATTTGCCGCGATAACTCTCCCGATGTTCAAATAGCATAGTAGAGCGAACTGAAACGGCGATTAATTCCTTTAATACGGAAAATGAACCAATGTCTGTAAGGCATGTGGAAAAATAAGAATTTCGCTTTTATCTAATTTCGGTATTACAGAAAAGAGAAGCTAATGGACGAGTCGGCGTTCGAAATACATGTTGGCTATGGATTATTTTCAGCTGAGGACGCCTTGGCCTTATTCCGTTGCATGAGAATATGAAGAATGGGCTGGATTAAGAGAAAGGGATGGGCGGTGGGACTACTACTTCCGACGGGCTTCGGTGAGGGATTAAAATTTGTGTTACTAGCATGACAAATGTGCATTCGGAATGCGAAATTTTTCTTTGCGTGCATCAATGCATGCAAACCGTTTTATGATTGACATCGGCTTAACGTGTGGGAGCGTAGAGGACATCGACATGCTCGGTGAGCTGTGCTACAGGTGGTGCACAAAAAGATTGAATACGCATTCTTCAAAACCCAAATAATCTGCCGTTAAAACAGAAATATGATTTTCAAATATAAATCTCAAACTGCGGGAATTTTAAAGTTGTTCATTTTTGACATTTTTTTCATTGAAAAATAGAGAAACAGCAGACCCCAGTTGTCGAAAGAATTACTGCTCACCGAGCTCATTAGTGCTTGAACACTGATGCCGCCTGGAGAGCACTTCAATGAACATCCAGATTGATTGATATCCTGTATGATCTCGTCACCTGATCTTGTTAAAACACCAATTGACCTGAAGAAGATAGGAAAGCATCGCGTTTTTGAAAAAGATGATTTGAGAGTCGAGGTTTCCGGCAAATCGGGGGTGCGCTATTTCCCTATTTTTCTAAATACGAAGAATATGCCGAAGATGAGCAATTCTTGAATTAATTCAAAGATTTCCCATTTATTAATTCCCACAGTTACGACACTCCATACAACTTGTCGCACTCTTTTTAGCTATAGCGCGAATGGTTTTTTGAATTAGATTTTAGGCCACTTATCCTGTTATATTTATCCTGTTATACGTTAATTTCCGTGATTTTATGCCAAAGTTTTTGTTCTTCGACTGTAATTTATATTTCTTTCCGGTTGATTCTTGTTTTCACATTAGCTATTGTAATTTTATGCCATAGTTTTTATTTTTCAACTATAATTTATCTTGTTCTACGGTAATTTTCGTGATATTAGGTCAGCGTTTTTGTTCTTTGACTTTAATTTATCTTGCTTTACGATTGATTATTTTATTACATTAACTTTTTGTGATTTTCTTTCCTTCAATAAATGTTATTCCTTGTAAATCTCATGTTTTGTTCGTTTATTTCTATACCGGAACTTTAGATCCAAAGTATACATGAGCTACTGAACACTTGCGATCTTGTTTTTAGTGTAACCTGTAACACAGCTCACTGATCATGTCAATGTCCTTACCTTTGATTGATAGCGGCACTCCATGCAACTTGTCGCACGCTCTTTAGCTAAAGCGAGAATGGTTTTTTGAATTAGATTTTATGCTAGAATTTCTGTTCTTCGATTGTAATTTTTCTTTCTTTCCCGTTTATTCTTGTTTCACATTAACTTTTGTGATTTTCTTTTCTCCAATAAATGTTTTTCCTTGTAAATCTCGTGTTTTGTTCGTTTATTTGTATACCGGCACTTGAAATCCAAAGTATACGTGAGCAACTGAACACTTGCGATCTTGTTTTTAGTGTAACCTGTAACACAGCTCACTGAGCGTGTCAATGTACTTTTCTTTGATTGATAGCTTACATGAGTGATCTTGACAATTGATTCAACTGCCAGTAGTGACCAAAACAGAAGCTGACACTTATCCGCGGCAAAGTTTGTTCGAATTCTAAATAATTGTAAGAATCCGTGTGGATGTATCCGAAGGCTTTTCCAAAACAGAGGTTTGAACACTGTCAAACGAATACCAGCGCACAATATTCTTGAATTGACTAGTTCACTTAATTTATAGTATACGGAATCCCATTCTCTGCTCATGGGCTACAAACAAATATTTTTCCGAAAACAGTTTTTTTTGAGCGGCGCTGCTTAAGTTCCGGACAGTCTGGCGATGTGAAAGCCTGTATATGAAGCTGCCAGCGAAAAATCAAAATTTTGATTATTTTTCAGATGAAATACTGCAAACGGGTTCTTCACATATTGCCAAAAATAGTTGCATTTTTTCCAAAAAGTTGAGCGGATTCTACGAAAATAGACCGTTTCCATTTCGAAGCTTATGGACACGTTCAAATCGGCAACCTTCTATCTTCCGTAAACGGCAGGAATTTCTGCGAACCGAATTTGATGGCACAAACCTCATCGAGTACACTGGAACAGTCCTCAGAAGATTTACAACGTCAGAATTTGAAACAATGACCGATGGCTTGCGAGCACCGGATTTCCAGAACATCCGAACGAGAGTGCTTATTGAATCGAAATCGATAAGTTATTGAATCGAAACCATCAGTCAGTCACGCTGCTAGAATTGGAAAAAGATGTGAAGAGGCTCATCGAAATCAAATCAGATGCTAAATTAGTCGGTGCAACTACAAGTGATATAAATGCCGTGCAAAGGAAACGAGGCAAGACGGAGAAGAAACCAAAAGGTGATGGTTACTCATGTCGTCGATGTGGAAGAGCGAACAACAGGTGACATGTAACTACTGCAATTTAGCGAGCGGGTCACGTAGAGCGAGTTTGCAGGAAAAATGAGGGAAAAGGGAAATAATTTGAAATGCATCACGGTAAAGCACACAGCTTCCATTGGTGCCCAACGGATCTATAAGAAGATGCAGTTAGACACTGGTGCGGGTGTCACTCTGATCCATCACAAGGATTGCCAGAAATTCAAGAGATTCAGACTACCAGCCAGCGGAAATCAAGAAGAGCATACGTTACTGATACCGCCAGTCTACTAGGAATGGAATCGATAAAAATAGATGAGCCTCTTTGGAATACAATGCTTGATTGCAAATAGATCAAATCAACATCTTCACGCCTTGGGTCAGCATGCGACTACCTGGACGAAAGTCGTGAAAAGTCGAAGTACGTCCTGCGAAGTGAGTATTCCACCGTAATTCATGCAGGTGTCGGAAGGTGTACGATGTCAAAAAGCAAAACTTGTCACCAAAAACGAGGTAATACCAATTGTCCGCAAGGAAATTGAAGGCCAAACCAATGGTAAAGTCGTAGCAGACATCACTGCTAATTTCCTTGAGAGCTACCCGTGACCCCTGCTATGCAAAACGGTATCCTATTATGAGAGCTGCATATTATACGAAATCTGGCAAATGGCCCCGCAACATTGAAAAGTCCACTGAAGTACGAATCCTCTGGAGTCGAAGAGTTCTCTCTGACAACGAGTCTTGAAAATGCTCCATCGCGCTCATCCGGGAATAATGCGAATGAAGCGACTGGTGTATTGTATCGATAAGAACATCGAAAACCTGGACAAAAGTTGCGGAAATTGTACCTTGGCAACAAAGGACCCAGTGAAACAAACTCTTTGCTCTTGGCCTGCAAAAATGATTTGAAAAATATGACGCTATTCGGGTACAATAGTGGAATATGCAATATTCAGGTCCAATACTGTGCATCATGCGTTTCTTCGTTCATTCTCGTGATGCGAGTTCCATAAAATCGCCGTTCACGATCTTCTCTATAAGGCTTCCACGAAAGACGACCGTCCTTTCGTCTCATCTTGCGTTCGTCTCACGTCGTCTATCAAAATACATGTGTACCAACACAATGTCTATCTCTGCGTGAGGCGAATTCTAGACGATGACGAAGACGAGACGAGACGGTCTTGTTTGGTCTTTCGTGGAAGCCTTACTTCTCTGAACCATTATTTCTAACTATGCTGCACCCACTCGCTACAGTTTTCTGGTATTCCACATAATGTTTAGTTTCATCAAAAATGTAGCACATGCTCATTGTGAAGCTCCCGGCACGGCGGTTTCGCATTTTCTTCAAAAGTGTATCGCAGTCTGGTAGCTTATCACTCATCACCAACCCATTGAGAATAGTCATGAGGGCTACGGTTGCCGAACGATCGAGACCAAATACGATCATTGGAGATCATTGTCTTTAATGGTTTACACCATCTCCTGGAAACATGGCTCAATGATCATTTTTAGTGCATTTTCAGCTTTAGTCATATTTTAAAATCGATTATTGATCTCAGAGTTCAAGGCAAATGTTTTTGCAAAAGCCGTCCGATTTCCAGCAAAACCGTGAAGCTTCAAAAGGTCTGAAGTCACGGTGTAGCGCGCAACCCCTGCCGTTCATGGCTACACCTTTCCCTGAATTCAGTAGCACTGAGCAAGCCCAGCGCGGTGCGTTTTTGATGACTTTTCTCGCTTAATCGGTGCCCAATGTCGGCCCTATAGCATACCTTCCACGGAACGCAAGCAACTTTCTCTCCTCATTCGGCACATGCTTCAATGGACATGTTGCACATCTGAAGACATGAGCGTTGTAAGCTTCGCAATTAAATTAACGGATTCCGACTGAAAACTTTTTCTTTCCCGAGATTCATCTGTAAATCGAAATTCCTCCAATTTTTAAAGCAAAAACTTGGCTCAAGAAGAAAATCTTCCATCTTGTGCTGAAATTCTCTCTATCAAAGGATGGTAGAAGCCAGATTGCAAACAAATCGAAACATTCTAATAAATTGAACGAAGAAACGCATGATGCACAGTATTGTACCTGAATAGCGTCATATTTTTCAAACCTTTTTAATTTTTATGAAAAAAGAAACAAAGAAAGAATGATGACGAATGCGCCGAATGGGTTTGTATAAAAATGGTATTCTAACGGTAACTCTGAGCATGTTATGTTCGTTTCTAGCACATGAAACACGGAGCATTTCAACTAATTTCAGATTTTTAGTTTCAAAAAACTAAAAAAAATTTTTGATTTCCATATTTTTGTAATTTAAAAGTTTAAACGGATTTCTCACCTAATTCGGAGCCAATTGTATTGTTAATTACCAGCAATTTCAGTCATTTCATAATGCTCAAGTACATTCTTCTTGTCATCCTTCTTATCGCTCTCATCGAGATGGTTTCTGCCGGTTCGAAGTGCTTCATTCCCGAGTGGTACTGCAAATTAAAAATTTGCAGAGTGAGTGAGCAGTGGGATTTAATAACATTTTTGGAAATTTTAGAGATTTTCCACTAAAATCGGTCTATTTCATTAACTCTGTTTGTTAATATTCAGCAAGTTTCAGACGGTTTCCATTAAGATTTCATGAACTTTTTTTCTAAAATTCTGGAAAGTTGTGGACTGAAATTGGCTGGTTTTCATAGAATTTCATGACGATCTCTAGTTTTCGTCGATTTTCAGAAGTAAAATAGGAATTTTCAGAACCTCCATTTTGCCACCTGTGTCAACTATGACTGTGTGTGCGTATACTGACGTTGAGTGATTGACGAATCGACTAAGTAACTAAGTAAGAAAATAATAGTATAAAAGTACAAATTTTCAGATTAATTGACCAAAAACCGCCAAAAACAAAATGAATTACGAGCAGTTAATAATCCGAAATATCCAAGAATTGTTATATCAATAAAGTTGTCCAAATTTCAGCATTGAAGCACATTTTACGAAAGAAGATTATTCAAAAAGGAAATTATTCACTTAGATTATAACGCGAATTTCTTAGTTCGCTCTACCTTGCTAAATGAATACTGATACAGTACCGGCCATAAATGTATTATATTAGGTTGATGGAAAAGTTATGTCGTTTTTGAACCTTCAACTTTAAATGACCATAACTTTTTTTTAAATCAAATTTATTAATCGAAATAAAAACCATTAGAATCAATACATTTTTGCCAACGAGAAACAAGTTTCTTTATGCCGGTAGTGTGAAAGTCCGGGTTTCTGGAAGCGACGAACTCATTGAAGGCATTTTCGGCATCGTCTTGGCTTTTGAAGCATTTCTCACGAAGAAAGTTGTCGAGGAGCTTGAAAAAGTGGTAATCGGTGGGCGAGAAGTTCGGTGAGTATGGTGGATGAGGCGGAGTTTCATAGCCTAATTCGTTCAGCTTTTGCAAGGTCGGTTTGTCCGAGCATTATTTTGGAGATGAATTGGCCCCTTTCTGTTGATCAATGCCGGGCACATACGTCGTAACTTCTGATGCATTTTGTCGATTTGGTGGCAGTACTTCTCTGCTGTAATTGTTTCACCCAAATTTAAAAAGATGTGGTGAATGAGGCCGGCTGCAGACCACCAAACAGTCACCATAACCTTTTTTTGGTGGATTTTCGGCTTCGGAAAGTGTTTGAGAGCCTCATCACGATCCAACCACTGCCCGGAACGTTGTCGGTTGTCGTAGAGGATCCACTTTTCATCACAAGTTACGATCCGGTCAAGAAACAGCTCATTTTTGTTGCGTAAAAGAAGAGCGGACGACACCTCAAAACGACGATTTTTTTGATTTTCTTTTGATTCGTGTGGCACCCATTTGTCGAGCTTTTTAATTTGCCTATTTGCTTCAGATGAAGAACGACTGTCGATTGGTCGGTAATTTCCAAGAATCGCCCCCCACCCTACAACCGCCCCCCACCATCGATAATAGCCCCCCAACCAACGTTATTCATTATCAAAATTGATGTGGGGGATAATTAATGTTGGGGGCTTCTATACGAAGTCGTTATCCAATATTAATCCCCGCCAGTTGAAATGGGGGGTAATATTTGGATCCTAGGTAATCTACAATAATCAACCCCCAACAAACAGTACTAATCCCCCCACCGGAAGACCCAGGAATGATCCCCCCCTTCCAATATTCCCCCCCCCCCTCTTCCAATATTTCCATGAGATTCAGACGAAATGAAATGAAAATATGAAAATGAAACTAGTTCATGATGCCACGTAAAAATTAAGAAAATTTTTTTTTAATTATGAAACAAATTTTTACAATTGTGAAAATTGTAAAAATTGGTGGAAAAAAAACTGACGTTATGGGAAGGGGTGGGGGGTCATTCCACAGTCTTCCACCGGGGGGTCACTCTTATATCAAGCGGGGGGAATTATTGTATTATACCCGATTGGTCATCTTCGAGTTCTTCGGCAACTTCTCGTGTCGATTTGAGAGGATCGGCTTCGATTAAGGCTCTCAATTGATCGTTATCAATCTCAGACTGCCGGCCGTCACGCTCTTCATCTTCGAGGCTCTCGTCACCGCTACGGAATTTTTTAAACCACCATTGTGCCGTACGTTTATTAGTGGTTTCTTGGCCAAATGCATCGTTGATATCGCGAGTTGTCTCGACAGAGTTTCGGCCTAGTTTGAACTGGAACAAGAAAATCGTTCGAATTTGCCTTTTATCCATGCTTTTTTGAAGTGCTATAAAAAGTGACATAATTATTTCAAGAAAAAATCAAAAAGACAAGTAGATAGAGCGAATTACGCTCTTTAAAATGATATATACCACGATCACAGATAACCAAAAATTTTATTCAAAAATCTTTCACAAAAGTAAACAACATAAAAACGACATAACTTTTCCATCAACCTAATATTATGGTTTCCCATTCGAAACGCAGTCAGTGTCGCTGCCAACAGTCTTTCTTGCTCCAGGTGCATTTTCAGCTCTTTCAGACATATAAGTTACCTGCTTCAGATTACATTGCCTAAGAATCACCATACTTCCTGCCGGTGCTCATCCTACGTACAGTACCGGCCATAAAGGTATTACATTATGGTTTTTCGACAATATCTCATTCGATATAGAACGAATAAATCTGATTTTGGTAGTAATTGATGCAAATGGTTTTCCCAAAAAATATTGAAATCTCGCAGATAGAACAACTTCTAAGAGCACGAAGTTTCATTGAAGAAATATGGGTTTTTGTTATTTTCGATCTTTTTCAATTTACTCCATTATGCATTAGTCTCACAAATCCAAATGTTCCTAATTGATACATTGTTGCTTGATGAACAAACTGTGAAAAAATCAGATTGATTCGTTCTATATCAAATGAGATATTGTCGAAAAACCATAATATCATACCTTTATGGCCGGTATTGTACGTCGGAAAATCATCCATGGTCACCCCGAAGAAGTCAGTGCTCACCAAACTTTACGGCGTCTCGCGTGAATACTGTGAATTAAGTAAAAGTTGCTTCAAGTCACAAGGGAACTGTTTTTAGATAATGGTTGAGAATTTTATGAAAATTGGTACACAGACACTTTCGAGCATGCTGAAAACCATGGCAAACTTTTCTAGTGCCCAAAACTCTCCAGAAGCTGAATATTCGCATCTGAAGTTTCATCTGAAGCTTCATCGCATCTGAAGTTCTCCCCCCATCTCGATAGCCAATGTCAATAATTGGGAATTATAGTTTTAGCAGCCACTAGTTGCATTAGTTTTGAATCACAACATGTTCTGGAACATCGGCCACCGCTTCTCGTAGGAATATGATTGATTTGAATGGGTCCTTTAGTTGAGCATTGCGTTGTTTTGGATCTAGAAACTTCTTGCACTCGAAAGGCCAATAACCTTCATTTTTTCGGCGTTTCTTCTTGGAGTCTCATTTTTCGTCCTTTGACTGATCATCCTTGTTCGGATTCTTCTTTAATGGCGTGAGTGCTGAAAGTTCTTTTCCATGGATATGATATCCTCCAAGTGGCGAAGAATTGTGTCCAAATTATGGCTTCCACGAAAGACGAAATAAGACAGTCTTGTCTCGTCTTCGTCATCGTCTGACGCTTACATGTATTTTAATTGACGACGTAAGACGAACGCAATACGAACAACGAAGACGAAAGACGACCGACTGGTTTCGTCTTTCGTGGGAGTCTTAGTCCAAATTCCATGCACTTTGTCTTGTTGTTGTTGATGTATTGGAATGTGTTGATTGTAATTCTTTGAATTCTTTCTTTTGCAGACTGCTACTTGGATGCGACGATGCAGGAAAACGGTGTCCAGAAGCTCTTTCAAGTCTTACAGCTGACAGCCTGATGAGGATTTGCAGAGTGCCCAAGAGATTTGCGTTGATCTTTTGTTTTGTCCGATTGTGCTCCACAGTCCTGGAACTTCCTCGAATCGCTAGGTCTCACCATTTGACTGAAATATATCCGATCACAAAAAAAAAACATTAAAAAAAACAAAATAAAAATGGCTCAAATAATAAAAATTTAATAAATATGAACCACTCATACGACGCCAATCTTGATTAATTCTGGAGCATCCTGTGAATTCGTCTACAATCAAAATTTGAAGGAAAGTTATGAGCCGGTCCGCATCACAAGTACAGCTACCTGAAACTGAACATTTGTAATGTTCGCTCATTGTTCAAACGATCCGTACCAATGCTCAGAGTACCAATTTCCAAATTTCTGTGCAAAACCAGCTCACTACAAGCTTTTGGGGGGGGGGGGGGGAGAGCAACATAGTTTAGTGCATCAATATTTGCTCTTCTTTCTATTGCTACCGATTACTTTTTCAGAAGCTCGCCGCCAAGGACTCATGTGTCAACTACTTGAATAAATATAGTAGCATTGTGCTCATGAAAAAACGTTTCGAAAAGGGAAACGAAGTAACTGGTTTTCCTAAGTTTCTGTACAAGCTCTTATATTACCGTGTTACTATATAACGGCAGCATTTTCACCAGAGAGCATCGGTTCTTTCAAGTTGCTTCAATTCAGTTCAACATGTTCGCCAAGTGGTAAGTTTTCCATTTATTCAACGTGCTCCTAGTGTGTGCAAAAATAGCTGTATTACTCAAAAGGAGAAAACCACTTCCAGCCTAATAACCGTGAAGAGCGGCAGTGGAAATCTAAGAGAGCTGACTTCAGCATTAATCTGAAATTTTCAGCTTCGCCGCCGCCCTCCTCTGCGCCATGATCATCGGGTCTCACCAGCAGGTCGTCGTTCCAGCCTATTCGGCCGCCTACGTTCCATCCGCGTACGCTTATCCGTCGGTCTATTCCCCATACGTTGCTGCCGCCGCCTATCCAACCGTCTGGGCTTGGGGATCCAACAAAAATAAGGACGGACCTGCTCCACGAGCATTTGCCAGACAATCAACACTTCTCAACGAGCAGAAGCCAACCAGCGCTTGAAAACGCCAAAAACCAACGAACGTTTATGTAAATGTTGCAAAACAATACGTAATCCGAACAATAAACCATTTCTTTGCAAATTCTGTTCTGTCTTAAATTCATTTTTAAGTTTTTAATAACAAGAAGCCTAGAAGACATCGTTGAGCCTTCTGGGAAACGACTCTACTGTGACACGGAGGTATTCTGGAGATAACTTGTCTCATTCTGCATTCAATGACTACAAATATGGATGAGGACGTGGTAGAATTCTTGAATGAAAAGATTCTGAAAACAGAAAATTCTCTAAATTCATCTTTCTGATGCTACGAACTCGTTCTCTGGCAGTTTTGATTCCATATGGAAGTGCGAGGTCTTCCGCATTTTTGGACGCTTTTTTGGTAATTTTCCAGAATCGCCCCACCTCCCCCCCCACACCTCTATCGGTCTCCCATAACCGGAATCACCCTCACCACAGTTAGGTTTTCGAATACTTTTGGATGTGGGGGACTATTCTGTGAGGTATAAATATCCAAACCGCCCCCCCCCACCTCTTAATGTGGGGGCGACTCCGGAAAAAGGTAATCTTTCCCAATTACCCCCACATTATATCATTGTTCTCCCTCACTGGAATAAACCGGAATCACCCCCACGATTCCAGAATCGACGTGATTTTTGGATGAATAAAATTTAAAAAAACGGGGGGGGGGGCGTCCCTTGGATACCACAAGGTGATTCGGTTTGCCCATCTATCGTCTTGCCTTCGTATGACGTGTCAAAGATGTTAAACATGTTAAAGAAAACGAAAAAGAATAAAAACACGAAGAATGCGCCAGCGTTCTCCAACTTGCGCGAAACTCGAGTTACCATAATATACTTGTGCCTAAGTCTTCCACGAAAGACAAACAAGTCGGTAGTCTTTCGTGGAATCCGTTCGTCTCGCTTTTCAGTTCGTCTTGCGTTCGTCGTCAATTAAAACACATTTGTACCAAAACAATGTATATCTCTGCGTCAGACGAATTCTAGAAGATGAAGAAGACGAGACGAGACGGTCTTATTTCGTCTTTCGTGGAAGCCTTACTTGTGCCGTTACAGCCTTGTGCGGAATGGACATTTTTCGCTTTTTTTGATATTTATTCAGCACAAAAGCTAGGAGAAATCAGAAAATCAGAAAAAAAAGTTATTGTTGATAACAACGGGAAGCCCAACAAGAATCAAAGAACACTAATATGATGAGCATTTTTCTTGTTTTTTTAAATGCAAACAATCATAGTTTTTTATTGATAAACTAAGTTTAAATTACTCTTTTTGAATTATATTTCTTAAAGTTATTACCATGAAAACATTTGTCTTAAGAAAGAACATTTGAAATTTGATAATTAATCCGCTCGAGACGCAAAACAAAGTTGTCAACTATGCGCCTTTAAAATACCGTAAACTTTCCAAAATATTTTTTTCGGATTTTTTTCGAAATCCGTTTCGCTTCTGCACATTTTCCGCGAAAATATCTCCAGGGGCATGAAATGCCCTAACGATTCTTCATATCGGTGAGAAACCGTGTAGCTATCTGGAACTTTCAGTAGGTCAATCGCCTTTTCTATTCCTTTTTTTAATGGATGGATGTGCATCCCTATTATAAAAAAGGTGTTTATTGAAACAACGATGGAACTTGAAAGGTTTCAAAAAATTGAATTCTGATACAAAATCAGTTGAATGTATGGAGAAATGGGAAAGATTGCAAAAGATTTTCCAATTAGAAAACGGGATGCACATCTCTTTAGAGCAGTAGCGAACGAGGACGATTTAACGACTAGAAGATGGGTTTATGCACAGAGTTAAACATCGTGAGAAAGAGACGAAAGATGTTGAAAACTGCTTCGGTTGTGGGGGGGAACCTTTATAGCAATTTGAAAATAGAATTGATAATGAAGATGTTTTGAAAAATTATGCGTTTGTTGGGTGGTATTATTAAACAATAAAATTCAGGCACAAAATATGGATGGAATTGCATTTAGTCCTGGTCGGGGAATGGTCCGGCCAACACTTTCTTGATGAAATCTGAAAATTGATTGAAATTCGAAAACTGCCAACCGCAATGAGATATATCTGAACACTGACCCTCGTACTTGACCATGCCCTCTCCATCTTCGACTCCCTTAAGGAGCTCATCGGCCTCATCAGCAGAGAGTCTCTCTCCGAGTGCCAACAGGATGTGTCTCAGCTCAGCAGCCAAGATCTTTCCGGTCTCTTCCTTGTCGAACACCTTGAGTCCCTCGAAGAAGTCAGCGTAGGTTCCCTGCTCCTGAAAGCTTCTTATTCGTTTTATGATTCTCGAATGGCTCAAGCCCGGCAGACCGCCCCTGGTAAGCCACTTGTTCCCGGCGCGGAGCTGTGTGAAAGCATTCAATTAGACGGCTAGTGGTTCAAGCCAGCGTTCTGCATTTCTCTACTTATACTTCCCGCAGTTTAGCCTGGGTAACCTTAACCTTTCTTCTGTTTTTGCCTCCATATAGGCACCCATATAGGTAGGTAAGTTGATTCAGATTAAGAGTTTTCTATAAGTAATATGAAGATATGAAGCTTATTTTCATTCTGAATCCCCTTCGTTAGTGCATCTGCAACATTTTAGGTTCTTGGCTCTAGACGCAGAATGACTCGTTTTGTTACACTGTGTATGTGTGTGTGTGTGTGTGTGTGTGTGTACCAAGAAGATTCTCGGGAGTCGGCTCTCCCACACATGCGCTACGTAGATCTCTCTCTCTCTCTCTCTCTCAATCTTCCGATCTCTTCCGCCGGTTATTGATTCGCGGCGGCGGGGATAAATGGCATGTGCCGTCGAGAAAAACGATGGAAAATAGGGGTGAGGAGAGATGTTCGTGTGGAAAATAGCTCGATCAACAACCAATATATATCGGGATAAATTCAATTTAGTGGAGCACTCACTTTAATGGCTCATTTGGTGCATCGACAATTTGAAAATTGACTAAGGATCGTTTAAGCATCGAAACAGTGGGTGGGTCTGCTTTAGTATGACGAAATACGTAGCTTCTTTGGAAATGGAATCATTTGGTGCATTTCAGTTTCAGAGCCTCTAACCCTCTAATCCATAGACTCATCGAACTATAGACTTATCCGTTTTCTGTTTCCACATCCAAGGAGCTCTTTCACAAAAAGGATTGATGAAGAACATACGATTTACTCTCAGTTACTTCGTCTTTTAAGCACAACTCACTCTTTTCTGTTTACTTATTACGATGGGATCTTCTTGCGCAATCTGTTTTTAACGCTTTGTTTGACTATCACTTGGCGCAGCGCCCAACACTCCCTCGCCGGCCCACCAATATCACCACATCAACCTATACGCTAGAACGGTTTCGCAAGCATCTCCACGTACCTTCTCCTTGGAAAGCTGCTCGTAGATTGGGAGCCACTCCTCAAAAGTGATTCTCTTCTCGCCCTTGCGCTTGAACTCTTGTCCGGACGCCTTCACAACCATGGCCTGTGTTGGCTTGAGTCCGGCGGCGCGTGCGACATCTCCGATTTGGGTGCCGTCGATCTTTCCGTCAAGTTCCTCGTCATAGAGGTTGAAGATCTCCTTGAGAAAGTCTGGAGATGAAATGAATACAGTAAGAAAAGCGTAAAAGAGGCGTTTTTTAGGATATCTCTATGCTTTCTCAGCTCTAGAAGCGAATTAATTAAATAAAGAGGATTCCAGCGGGGATTCACGAGAAATTATCGAATGACTGAATCCTCCCTTAAAATTCGGTGTGAAAGAGTAAAAGTTTGAAGGGGATCTAAGAGTTTCATTGGGGAAAAAAGTGTCAAAAGCATCCTAATAAGGAATCATAATAGTGAATACTCACCTTGGGTTGGGGCTGGCATTCTGTGATGTGTGTTGAGGACTCAGAGTGAAAGTGAGTGAAAGAGATGGGAAGAAGCGTCGACGGCGGGCCACCCTAAGTGTACACTGCGAGAGCGACTGCCTTGAGATGGGGGCGGATGGATAGGGCGGATACGGCTGGGATTCTCCCGCCGAAGCGCGCTCTCTCCGCCGGCAGTCCGATCTTGAGAGAGGCAGGCAGTTGGGATGTAAAGCCACCGACCGCAACAGTGTGCGATTCGAAGAGACACGCGAAGAGGTACTGTAGGTTCAATGAGACGCAATCAAAAGCGGACCACCAGTAACTGTTTTTTCGGGTTTCATGAGGCGCATTGCAAATTCTAACTATTTTCAAGTACCAGGTGCAAATAGTTTGCAATTGGAAATATTAAATTTCATTTTTTTAATTAACTAAAGTGTTATAGAAAACTCGGAGAAATAAAAGAACAGTAACAAATGAGAAATTTCGGAACTTCCCGTTAAAAAAACAACAATTATAGATGCACACAAGAAAAAAATTTGAAAATGTGTAACAAGTTTCACAACAGCAAAGCAACAATTACAACTAGTACTAAGAAAACGGCACACTACTCAGTGTAGCGGGCCAAATCAAGTCGTGGCACGATGTTCATAGACTGAAGTTCCTGGAAAAGCAGCTTGCAGGCGTATGGGATCTTGATATTTGCCATTGACTTGCTGGAACGGCACTTTTGGCACCATCCTTTTGAGCCGATTACTCCACAGCCGGTGCAAACGTCAACCTTAAAAATATATTTATGTCATCTAATGTTCGACGACGAAATTGGAATCCGTCTACGTGGCTATAAAATGACTTGTGGCATGCTGCCAACTAGCTCAATGGGCTTATTTCTGACCAATTTCTTTAAAAAGTTAATATTTCGACGAATCCGTTTAATTTGTTGTAAACGCGTTTCACTCTGTCTTTATCTCTTCCATAATGTTGTACCCTCTATCTTACAATCTCTCTTTTTCTCTAACCAGTGCCACTTGAATCGCACATTTTCCTGGCATTTTCCACTCCTGGAAGCACAAAAAGAGCAGAGCCCCCACCATTGACTGAGCGGCTGCTACTGCTCTCCGGCCTCCTCAGTTTTTCTTCTCTGCCAATGATTTTACTAGAAGCGATCCGAAGAGAAATAGCCATAACTCAACGATCAGAGGAAACGCAGACAGACTGCCGTCAAGATATACATTGGCGAGATGGCATTCAAGAAGGGATCAGCAAGCTGTCGTGCGTATCTCTTCTCTTAGGACTATTTTCACAATGCACCGTAAAAATCTTCTCTCTGATTCGCTGACTCTTTTGTGAACAAAAAGTAGAGGAAGAAAAGAAGCAAGGCGGGGAGAAGACTTCCCGGCTGGATGGATTATAGAGTCCCAACATGAAAAAATTGAAGCTACCTTAAGCTTCAAGAACAAATAAATTTAATGTGGTATTGTTTTAAGCTATTATTGGAAATAACATTAGTCCTCCCAATCATATTTTTGAAAAATACATTGCCAAAGTTGCTTGTCGGAAATTCTAGGAAATGTCTGCCCGTGCGCAAAGCCTACCCACGCAGTAATATCGGGGATACAGCCCTCTCTTACTCTTTATTCGTCTAGCGCGGTGAAGCCCTTGCAACAGTTTCGCTCCTCTTTTTAAAAATCCACTTGAGTGTTACGCTGTCGGCGAGGGAGGAGAGCATGGTAGTGTAATGATGAGCAAAAATTGCGCACATAAAACACTCCACAGCGGTGACGATAGATAAGAAGGGTGAAAGATCCAAATAATACCTTGAACTCGTCGGACGACACCATTAAACGTTCGATGAGCAGCATTGATGCACCGTAGGCTATCAAACAATCTCTCTCCATTTCTCCAAGACGAAGACCTCCCTCTCTAGACCTTCCCTCTGTTGGTTGACGCGTCAAAGCAGCTCTACAAAAATTTAATGAATGAAGCACATTGCATAAATCTACTTACCTGGGTCCTCTTGCGCGGGCATGCATTTTATCCAACACCATATGCTTCAGTTTTTGATAATAGATTGGTCCAAAGTAAATGTAGGCAGAGAGAGGCTGTCCAGTAATTCCACTTGTCAGCATGTCCTTTCCCATGTAGTTATAGCCACGAGCTGCTAATTCTTCGCATACATCTTTCACCTGATCACCCCCAAATGCAGTTCCGTAGTGATATGTTCCATTCATTACGCCAGCCTTTCCAGATAGCAACTCCATCAATTTACCAACTGTCATTCGAGATGGATATCCATGTGGATTCATGATCATATCTGGCACCATTCCAAGATCATTGAACGGCATGTCTTCCTGTTGTGCGATCAATCCACAGACTCCCTTCTGTCCGTGACGAGAAGAGAATTTGTCTCCCAGTTCTGGGCGCCGCGTTTGTCGAAGTAGAACTTTGAAAAGATGAGCTTCATCTTCATTATAGGTGAGTAGAACTCGTTCAGCATAAGAAGGATTAGGCGTTTTATATGTGATCGAAACGTCTTTATAGTCAATCTGACGACCAGCGATTCCAACTGTAAAATCTACTGAATATTAAAAGAAAAATTGTTCAATGCAAATCGTACTGGTATTAGCAGAAACTGAAGCTCCAGAACCACTTTCTCCACTGACAACTGGCATATGTTTGTTGATGATAGTCTGCTTTTGAAGAATACGTGCTCCAGCAAAAACGATTCCCTCTTGGTCAAGATTTTTATGTTTGAAAATCGGTTTTCTGGTGTTTGGATCGAGAGCGGGCCCGAGTAGACGATCGAATGTCTGATTAGGATACTTTTTGGCCGTTCCTTTCACATGCTTATATACTAAACATCGACCATATCCACGGTCCAAAGACGCTTTGTTCAAAACAAGAGCGTCTTCAATATCGTAACCACTGTAAGACATAACAGCAATAATTCCATTAGCACCGGCTGGCAATTTTTCGAAGTTGGTCAATTCAATAGTCTGAAGCAACATTTTCAATTTAAACCGTTTCTCAAGAACTACCTTTGATTTAACAAGTGGTCTTTGTGGATAGCAAAGAAGATACATAATAGAATCGATTCTTTTCTGTTGATTGTAAGCAATCGTACCCATTGCTTGCTTTCCCATAGCGCATTGATATGTATTACGGGGAGATTGATTATGATGTGGGTAAGGAATCAGACCAGCACAAACTCCAAGAAGGGTGAACGGTTCTATCTTAAGAAAAAAATTGGTGTTCACATAATCTTAAAAAAACATCAACCTCCAGGTGAGTAGTCTCCAAATTTATTTCGTTTTCGTAAACTGCAATCAACGCGTCATTCATCTCATTTACATCCAAATACTCTACAATTCCATCGTCCACGAAATCTTCAAAAATGCGCTTTCCTTCCTTCAGTTCTTGTATATGCGCGTGTGTGAGCATCGGTATTCCCTTTTTGACGATAATATATGGACGACATAGACGACCACCATCTGATGAAATGAAAACGGAACGGTTCGTGATGGATCGAGAAACAGAAACAAATTCAGATAGTAAACCACTTCTGGAAAGAATCAATAAATTTGTAAACACTTTGATTAGACAAATTACCTTCTCAAATCTCTAACCGCTTTCACAACTATTTCCGGGTCGACAGCGGTTCCGATCAATACTCCGTTCAAGAAAATCAACGTGTTTTCTCTGTAAAACGCAATTTTCGGGTTGAATATAAAGCTATACCATAACTTACGGCTTGATAATGTGAGAAAAGTGTACATTATGCAGATCTTCTACACCTGAATTCAAAAGTAGACGAAGAACTGGTTTTTCATCTGAATCGGTTGTGATGTGACTGATTAGAGCAAGATTCTTTACAAGACCACAGGCTTCTCCTTCAGGAGTATCACTGGGGCATAGCATTCCCCATTGGGATGGTTGTAAAGAACGAGGTCCAGAAACTTTTCGAGTTTTTTCAAAAGTAGAATTGATTCTTGTCATCATGCCGAGTGCGGAAATATAGGAAAGACGACTTAAAACTTGAGTGACTCCAAGACGTTCCATGCGGAATCTCTTAATAATCCAATTTCCAGTAGACATGGCGTTTACAATTGTATTTGTGATCATATCCTGTCGCATATGTTTCACAATGTCTAATGGAGCAGCCATAGTTTTCATAAGCGCATTATCCGCAATCCTTTTCAATTCAGAATTGAACCTTTTAAAAACATCTTCGAAAAGCAGCGAAAGTAAAGATCCAGCCAACTCAAGTCGTTTGTTTCCATAGAAATCCCTATCGTCTAGCTCGTTTTCTCCGAGTTCCGTCTGAATAAGGCGTCTTGTCATGAGTCCCAAGTATATTGCTTTCATTTTAAAGTTCCCATCTGGACAAGCAATATGGGTGATCATGGAGTTGGACAGGAAGTCGACAGCTTCATGTTCCTTAGGAGGAGTTAACGCGCTGACAGATGTTCCAGGAAGAGAACCGAAAGGAGTGAACTTCCGGGTTTTTACTTTTGACGTTACATATGCAAGAGCTTGTTGCTGCGTGTACACACCATTGCTGATACATTCTTCAAGAGTTTGAGCGAATGCAGATACATATTTCTCTTCGTGGCCGATTGTGCTTACAATATCAAAGTCTGATTCTACTCCCATTGCCTGAAAACCGATATAAAATATAGTTAAAAAATTGTCTCAAACTTTGAAAATAATTGAAACAGGAACATCATCAGTGAGTTGATTGTGACGAACAGAGTACTTTCCTTTTTTCACAGTAACGTACGTCTTACTTTTTCTTTCCGATGTTGAAGACAATACTTCGCACTGAAGCTCCTTACTGGAATTCCTACCAACCATGATACGGTTTTTCGAAAGCTGCTCTTGAATCAGAATCACTTTTTCACTTCCTTTGACTACGAAATAACCTCCAGGATCATATGGGCATTCTTGTACTCGCGCCAGCTCTTCTTCGGCGAGGTCTCGTAAAATGCATTTGCTGGACCGAAGCATGATTGGCATGCGACCGATAATGAGATCTTTCTTAAATACTCGTTGGTTTCCACGTGTATACTCAATATCAACGGAGATCGGAGCCGAATAGGTCATATCTCGAAGACGACATTCTTGTGGCGTAATTTTGTCATGCGTCATGTTCAAACCTTCTTCGCTACTTGGTTTTCCCACTCTTATATCTAGATACTTCAAATAGAAGTTTGGGTTGGCATCGGATGTGATTTTCTGATTGGACAACATAATTTTTTCTATCTCTTCATTAACGAAATGGTCGAAACTGACGAGATGCTGTTTCACGAGGCCGCGGACTTTTAGGAAAGCAGGGACCAAGAGCCATTTATCGCTTAATGGCATGTTCTTCTGATCCTTACCGCACTCCGCATTATTGTGACCATTAGCTTGATTAAGTGTCACTGTCATCTGAAAATATTATTTAACCGTTTGACAAATGGGTAGAGAATTAAATATTAGACGGCACAAACGGGTAATATTTTTCTTATTTGAAAAAAAAATAAAGGTTTATTCAGCAATTTACTCTGTGAGCGTTAAATATTAGGCACGAATTATTAACCTGTAAATTTTCTTGTGACTACAACTGCTAAATAAATTTATTCCTAAACAATTGATAGCTTAAAATTTAAAGTTTTGACATTTTCAAGTCACTATTATTTGGCAATGGAGAGAAGTAATATTCAATGGTCGAATCTTCGACTTCATTCAAAGTTGAAGGGTTCCACTTCGGATTACGGTCCTTATCGATGAGAACTGAAAACGAGATAAATTCGATATTTAATAGTAATAATAAGTTAACTTACTTGCTCGGCAACCCTCGTGGAAATCATTTCCTTCAAGGAATCTTTGAGAGAGACGATACTCCATAGTAAAAATATTGGCATAGCTCATTTTGCTTCCCTCGGTTATTTGGCGATATGTTACTTTAAGAGAAGTTGGACTCATTTTTCCAAGTGTTTTAATCTGCTTATGAGCCCATTCCGAGCCATCTCTTTCAAGACTCGATAAAATTTCCTCAATACTTCTGAAATCGTAAATTTTGTTGCAAAAGCATTCGTCTAAACTCACTTAGCTCCGAAGGAATCTCTAATTTGAGAAAGATTTTTAGACAGACTGAACTCAGGGACATTTTTTGGTTCAAAAGATTTAATAATTTCGTCGACAGAATTCTCGTTGACATCCTTCATCTTCAGTAACTCTTTTTCAAGCTTCACAAGCTCTGAGGACTGCACAAAGTGAGTGGCAAGACCGGCATGGAAAACGTCGGCTCCCAACAAACGATATCCCGTGAGTGCTAAGTACATTCCTAGATTCCCTTTCAGTCGGGAAAGGAAGTAAGATCCTCCAACATCAGGGAATAGACCAAGAGCAGTCTCTGGCATTGCGAGCATCGTCTTTTCAGTCGCAACACGGAAACGACCATTAATAGAAAGACCACATCCCTAAAATTGAAAACGGTATTAAACAAAGAAACTATCAACTTACTCCACCCATGACAATCCCGTCGATAAAGCAGACATATTGCTTGTCGAAAATCCCGATCAAATGATTCAAAATGTACTCTTCGCGGAAGAATTCTTTGTGCAATGTACAATCTTTACCGTTTTCTGCGTCTTTGTAAGAACGTATGACAGCAAGTACGTCACCGCCAGCGCAAAATGCTTTTTCTCCGGCTCCTTTCAAAATCACTAAGTCCACATCAGTAGCTGAGTTCCATTCTTGGAGAAAAGGATAAAATTTCCGAACCATAGACAGGTTCAGAGCATTCAGAGCCTTGGGTCTGTTGAGGGTCACTACTTTTTTGTTTCCATGGCATTCAACAAGAACATCCGACTTGGCAACTTCACTCATCGAGAAGGACATTCTCTGTCCGAGTTCCTGTAATTGATGGAATTCATTTTCGAAAACGAAGAAATGCCACAGTTGTTAATAGTATTGAGTGGAAATGACTATAAACCTTCGCATTGAGTCCACGGAAGAGTGTGGGCAAGTTTCGCACAATGGCTGCCATTACTGAAAATTGGGTCAATTATTGAGAAAATTGTTTTTAAAAAAACAAGTATTATTATTGGCCATTCGTCAATTTATAAATGATTAAAAAAAGAGTTATCAAATATTGCAGCAGTTCAATTAAACGATGAAACGCTCTAAAATAAAATAAACTGGCAGGCAGTAAAAAATGTATCAACAAAAAAGATCTAACGAAAAGTATTCGGGGCTTTAAACATTTACCTTGGGAAAATCGAAAATTAAAAAAGAAAACACCGTTGTATTAAGTTAGGAAATTAGAAATTAGAAATGAAATAAAGGAAAATTATTTTAAAAATGAATGAAAAGTGAAGAATATCGGTAAATTAATAATTTTGAGAAATTTCTGCTCCTTTCAATATTGAAGTCAAGTAATAATAATTTCGAAATATAACTGATTTAAGCTACCACATTACGCAAAACTTATTTTCTATAAAAATTGAAGGAAGGGGCGGAGCTACAATGTTAAAATGCAACGCGCGCATTCGTTTACGCAGCTGTATTGCACACTTCTCAGGAAAAGATTTCTCTGCATGAATCGCTACTTCATACTTGTCGAGTATGCCAGTTTAAAACTTTCTTTAAAATAAATATTTCTACTTGAATAACATTACGGAATGTAAAAAAGCTTATAGCACAAAGCTGGTTATCCACCATTTGTTTTTTTTTCCCACCAATATCATGAAACACGTTAAGATCTAGATTTTGCTTAGTTGTCTAAATGATCTTATTAATTTTTAAAGAAGTTAGGAGGCTATCCTGCTGAAGAAAAATGTTTAATAATTTCGTAAGTTCTGAGAAGCGCATAGTTCCTATTTCACTAGTTAAATTATTCTTGTTCTCTGTTTCTTCAATATTAAAATTTTAAAAAATTAGGCTTATTTTCTCGTGCCATACCCATACTTGAATAGTATCCGTTTGTTTTTAAACGAATTTCCTTGTTTCTCTTGAAATTACATATTTCGAAATTTTACAGAAGTTCTCGCAAAAATGTTGTCTGACGGACAAAAATGTGGCTGTAAAGGAGTTCGATTTTGTGCTTTTTGTGAAAAAACGGAACGAGTGAAGAAACTACGTGTGGAAGATGACAAGCATACGAACTTTAAAGTATAAATTTCTTAGCTATTTCTACCAACGAAATGACAGAAGATATCGGGAGGAATCAGAATGCCACGCCGTTTCGCCGAAGTCCGGCGTTATCATATCAAAAAAAGTTGTCAGTACTTTCCTTTCTGTACAACGAAAAACGGTGCTTCCGAAACGAATTGTGACTGAAAACAGCGTTCCTTCGTCGTTAACCGAAACCCCTATCTTGCTTCTGTTTCCTCGATAGAAATTGCTGAGCCCGTTTAGTATTTCCTGGATTACCTTGTCAATTGTAGGTGTTCATATATAACCATCTTCGGCAACTCGCTATACCAGTGACAAGCTTGAATTCGAAGTCATCCTTAGAAGACATCATTCAAGGTAAATTTTATTATCAAACATTTTTTTTACATTATTCCTCAGAAAGCCATGCCTGCCTTTCCGCATCTACCGGTGACGCTATTGAAATTGACGGACTCACACTAATTCATAATTTTCTTTCTGAACAAGAAGAGAAAACAATTCTGGATATGATAGATAATGTTGAATGGGTGCAATCACAAAGTGGAAGAAGAAAACAGGTAAGAAACAGTTTTCTATTTGATTTAAGACATTTTAGAAAGTTTAGGATTATGGCCCAAAGGTAAATTTCAAGCACAAAAAAGTAAAGACAGATACGTTCGTTGGAATGCCAGAGTATGCTGATATGCTTCTTGGCAAAATGAGAGATTATGATGCAAAGAAACTGGGAAATTACCAGCCGTTCGAAATGTGTAATTTGGAGTATGAAGAAGTGAAAAAAAGTGCAATTGAAATGCATCAGGATGATATGTGGATTTGGGGAAATCGGCTAATAAGGTATTTTGTTTCGTTTCTTTTCATTTGATCTTGTTTGATCCTCTATTTAAAACATAATGAAGACAAGGTTTTTTGAAGCATAAACTTAATCAATGGATCTGTGATGACACTGTCCAATGAATCCAAGAACTACTTATGCTACGTTTATATGCCTCACCGCTCTCTGATCTGTATGGCCGACGAATGTAGATATGACTGGAAACATGGAGTTCTCGCCCATCACATCAGGGGTCGACGAATAGCACTGACAATGCGTGAAGCTGCCAAGGATTTCAAAGAAGGAGGAGAAATGTATGAGAAATACGGTGCCGAATTGATTCGTCTTGGGAATATTCGAGTTCCGCTCTCTAAAACTATTTTATGCTAATTTGTTTCTTTTTTTATGTTTGTTTCTCTGAGCTTCAAGTTATGACTAAAATTATAGAATGTTGGGGCCCGGTTTTGTAAATTTACTCAATGTTAAAACATGATGCGGTGAAGTAAGAGAAAGCATTTAAAATCATTACTAGCCAGTTGTCGAAAGCGGTAGCAAGTAGTCAGAACTGTTAGATAGAGAATCGATCCAGAATAGAATTAGCCGTTTGTAAAAATACGTTCGGTTTGTATCCAGAATTCAATTTGCGGGAAATCTTTATTTTTGAACTTTAAAATAGCGATTATAAAACAATTGATTACAAACAAATACTTATGAAGTGGTTTCTTAGGAGATTGGTTATTTAATAAGCGGATTCAGAGTAAAAAATTAGCCATTGCCATTAAATTTCTGAAAAACTACTCGATTTATGAAGAAATTAAGAGAAAAAGTGACATGAGTGAGAAACCGTTGCAAGTTGCATGCAGGTCCTTAATCAAAATAGGATAAAAATAAAAATAAAATTAATACTTTGTGTATCCACCTTTGTCAGTATAAATGTGATAAATACGATTAGTGTACGATTAGACATCGAATTGATGACATTTGGTATGTGCTGGGTAGTCCTCGACTCAAGTCCGTGCTCCAAAATGCTCCATTCTACAAATAGCGTATGTATATTTGAGCCCTCCCACGGTGTTGTACTTCCTACCATTGTGGTAAATATGGCGTACAAGCTCTGGCCATGGCATAACGTCGATGTTTTTGGATTGGAGCAAGCTCAAAATTGAGCCGTAATATGCTGGAAATTGAACAGGTGATGGTTCCAGACCACTTTTTCATTGTCTAGGGAGTTCATATGGCAAGACAGAATTCCCATTTTGAGATATCCAGCCAACAAGAAAGCTCCAAAAGGATCTAGTTGCTTTTGGAGAAGAAGACTGGATCCTGTCGTGCCAGTAGGTCTTGCATCCGTCTGGGCCCTTCCAGATTAATTTTATTCGAAATTCGAAAAGATTATCTGACAAAAATTAGAAGTTTTCGATTAATAAATTCAGTCTACCGTACCCTTCTCCGATTTATTTCTATGTTGGTCAGAGCGAAGTCAAGACGGTATTTGTATCTCCGTTTCCAAGGACTATCAAGAAGTGCTCCGAAGCCATCTGCTCCAATTTCGTCGTCGATTTAACTGTCGCCAGTTCACTTTCCAGCAGGACAATGCTGCCATTCACGTTAGTCGCTCCACAGCGCACTGGTTCCAAACGAAAAACATCGACGTTCTGCATGGCGAGCGAGCTCTCCAGAATCTGATTGAAACCGTCTGTGGAGAGCTGGTACGCCGTATTTACCACAATGGTAAGAAGTATATCACCGTGGGAGGGCTCAAATATGTGATAATCGCAGAATACAGCATTTTGGAGCAGGAGTGTCAGTCCAAGCCCATCCAGTACATACCAAATATCATCAATTCGATGTGTTATCGTATTTATCACGTCATTGCTGACAAACGTGGGTACACCTAGTATTAATTTTCTTTTTTTCTCTATTTTTGTCGTATTATTTGATCAATGATCTATGAACTTGCAACGGTTGCGATTGCACTTTTTTGGTAATTTCTTCACAATTCGAGTAGTAGTAGTAATTCTGAAGGTTGATAAACCTGGGCAATTCTTTACTCTGAATCCGTTTGAAAGAAACCAAACTTTAGTAACAAACGGTTGCTACGTGGCAATCCAATATAATAGTGGGCCTATATTGTATAAACTTCTAAAAAATGAGTTTACGTTGAAATAATACGCATTTCCTATGTATCAAAATATCACAATATTGCTAACGATTCTCTCAATTTAATTCTAAAAAAACGCACTATTTTCGATGTTCGGGTGTTTTCTAACAAAAAACGATAGGCTCAATTAAATTTACAGTGAAAAACAGAAAATATTCTAATAAAAGTTGATTTATTTATTGTATCAATCGATATGATAGGACCTACATTCTGACGAGCAAGATGGAACATCTGTGAATCCATTGAGATATAAAGAGCAATGAGGTTTTAGAAAGCTTGATGCAAACCAGGGATAATGATTTTCTTTTAGGGTCTTTAATATTTTGATAAGTTTTTCCATCGTCATAACCCTGGCGGACCATGAATTTCCAATCGTTTTCGATTATATTCAAGTCAGGGAATCGGCACCATTTCTTACGCTTTGCGTATGAATTGAACAAGAAAAATTTTAAGAACAAAAAAAAATATTTTTAATTGCAGAAGACCTCTGCTTCATGGATTTGTTGATTCGGTAGTCTGCTCCGCTCATTTACTACGATACAAAGCAAATTTTAACATTTTCGATCGAACTACCCGCAGCCGATTCCATGCAATCTCCTTCTTTAAAATTGCAACGAGAGTAACGAACTTTATACTTTCGTAGACTCTACCAGTAACCGCGGCAAACGTCTGCGACATCGTCTGAAAACTTTAAACTCACTCAAAAATGATCACCTGTTTCCAGTCAATTTTTTGATTAGCTGCAGCAATATCCATTCGGTTTTGGTGAAGTCTTGCAGTCATCGAAATATGTTTAATAAAGTTACTTTTATTTAATACTTGACGAACATTGTCGTGCGATACTTCTAATTCAAATAACTTTAAATTTTTTAAACCGCATCCACGGAATTAGTAGATTTTGGAAGAATTCTATCGCTCGATGCTGATTATTTGTGAACGTCTTGAAGAATTAATCTTAACATAAATAACTTTTAATTATATTTGCTGAGCGTCCAATACCCAACGCAATTTAACAATTCTAAAATAGTCGACTCACTTGAAACAAATAACCTGAATAACAAAAAGGTGAACCTATCATTTTACTTATCGGATTTATTATAAAAATTGTAGCATTGCTCAGCACAACGAATTCTCCGTTGTAGCACCATGAAAAACGTATTTATAATGCTTCTTTCAGGCTTTACCAATTTTTAATTTTTCGGGATATCAAGTGCATTTCTCTGTACGGGTTCCTTCAAACTACGAAATCGTGTAGTTTAAAATACTTCCCGAAAAAATTGCCAACATGTTTCTGTTGTTGTTCTTTCTTTCCGTCCTCTATTTTAATGAATGTCATGCATGATGTTGGTCTCAACGTTCTAAAACATGTAATTATAGAATCGGGTCGAGTACTTATCGGTCAACCAGCACACGAGATTGATGGTAACGAAATAAACAAAGGAGCATTGGCCAAAGGACAAAAGAGGGCAGTCATACCTACCTATAACGCGAACACAGAATATGAATAGCGATCGAAAGAAAAAAACAGAGGCGACATGCAGAGATGACAGATATATTTATGGAGCAGATGGTTTTATTGAGCCAGAATTATATTCAGAAACAATGAAAAACCTAAATACGTTTATGCAGTTCAAGGGTTTCCCAAAGGATGAATCCTTGCAATGCACCTCGCAAAATATGAGAAAAATGACTTCAACACGGAAAATGTTGTATCCGAAATCAAATTTCGGGACTATCCTAATAGTATATTTTCTCTGTTTAACAATGCAATTCGCGGTGCAGTAAGAATATAAAGCAAATGGGGAGAAGTTTATTAAAATATTTAGCAAGTTGCCATCTATTCGATATCCTCGTTAAGAATCAAAATATTTCAAATTAAAAGAGACCCATTTTTTCATCACTATAAATATTTTATATTTGGGAATTCCATTCCGAACCAAATTGATTGTTCTATTTCCGTCAACAATCAGAAAAACGTGTTATGTAGCATTATAACCTAGACGGTCATTTATTGTAGTTTAGAATACCACGAGACTATTCAGAAACGAAGGGATCGCAGAGAAGATGATCTGCGGTTTCTTTTTTATATATTTTTTTTTAATTAAAAAGAAACAATTAAGAAATAATTAAATATAACTCGTAAATCTCTTGGTTATAAGAGCTGAAATTTCGGAAAATTTGTTATTTAAAAGAGTTCTAAATGTGTCTTAATTTAGTTCATTTGTAAGTAAGCAAAAAACCGAGTAAATCAAATTACATTGCTTGAAATCGCATTAGTTGATCATTTTTTAAGTGCAATTTCTGTGAAAGCATTAAGAAAATTAAAATTTTCAACATCACTCTGCGAATTTATCCAATAATCTTAGAGATCGATTTCGCGGGACATAAATACCTTGGTCATATTTTCGTATTTTTCACATTGAATTATTACTGTGAAGTCAATCGGTAATATTCCTTTTAAAAATGTACAAACTGCCTTAAATAAAATGCCGCTTTAAAAGCTATGCGACTTATTTTGAAAGGTGATTTTTTTTAATTAAAAAAAAAACTTTTTTTTTTGAAAAAAGAAGCGTCGGAACCAAATCGACTCTATAGATGATTGGTCCGATCCATAAGAACTATTGGTTTTACAAATCTATCAGCAAGTTTCTGGAAAAACTTTAAACGGAATTTCGGCGATGTTCTCGCGGAGTGGAATGTACACTTTTACTTTCGAATCCAGCGGTTTTAAACAAATCTCACAGCAAATACAGTGATTCCTCCCTATCATCGCAATATTTTTTAAATTGCTGCGACATTGCAAAATTTAATTTTCAGTAATAGAATTCCTCTTCAACTCGGGATTGTCGTTTCTCGATGCTTTATTCTTATCAGCATGAATCGTTGAAAAAAGCATACAAAGTACGTTCACAAACCATCTCAGTCTCTCAATAACCGAATCTCTTACCTCCGCCAACCTCGTGGCTCGCTGCGTCTCTTCTGAATCTCTATGCTCTCTTGTCCTCGTGTTGTTTTTCTACAGTTAAGACCACGCCTTCTGGGTCCTCCCTCAACCTATTCACGCTTCTATTATTTGATCGCTCTGTCCATCGTTTCAGTCATCACTTTTTTCTGCCATCCTCTATCCTCCGGACAGGTGCAACCGCGCGCAAATATAAGATGCTATCTCCGAGAGAAAGAGAATCCGTTTCTTCGGGTCACTATTCATCTTCGCCTCTTCTTTTTATCTTCTTTTCAGTTTAGTATCATAAACTTTAATTTTTAAAATATTTTTCTACCAACTTTTACCTTATTTCAGAACACTAGAAATGAGCGACGAAGCCACCCATCTTGCTAAAATTGGCCGACAAGAATATGATCTCATCCGTATTCATGACGCGCCGAACTGTGACGCCCGAACAAAATTTGAGTGTGATCTGGAATTGGCTCGCTTCGAGGTTATTCGCTGTCATTTTGCTTTGGTTAGTCTTTTTCATGGAAAACTGAATAGCTTACAAATATATTCTCATAACCAAGAAGACGGAAAACATTATAATCCTCAAAATTATGTTTTTCAAACGTTTCAGAAAAACGTATACAACGAGGAATTCGTGACTCCAGCCAAACTCCGATACCTCCGTGACGACCTGGAAGCCGCCGAAGAGCGTCTGAAAAAACTTTTGAGCTCTCCCATTGACAACAACTGACTTTGTTGTATTGTGTACATACTCGTTTATTGTTTTTTTTGCTGTGTTGAAAATTATGAAAAAGAAGAAAACAGAGTAATAAAATTACCAAATAAAGTCTTCGCTATATTTCTGGAGCATTTTTTTCGCATCTAATAGATTTGCCCTAATCTTGTCCACCTATTAGGCAATTATCTCAATATGCTGTCAGAGCCTGTACTCCCTAACATAAGTTATTAACTAGAAATGCAACGTATCGTTTGATACATATTTGTTGACAAACATTTAAAAATCTTCTCAACGTTTGACAACTAACGTAACGTAACGTATAGAGGTATAATAACGTATAGACACAACGCCATCAATCGATAATAGAGCACCACTGACGTCAATGGTGCACTATTATCGATTGATGGCGTTTCGGGGAGACATGATCGAAAAGAGATTTTGAACCCTCTATTTCTCTTCGTGCGCTTACAGAAGCAGATATAATTGTTTTTTTTTCATAAATTCGAACACTTCAAGTATCTAATTCTTCAATAAGCAGACAACTACACATCGGTATTTTCTAGATAATCAATATTTTGAAAAGCGCTCAACTTTTAAAGAAATGTTTCAAAATTTTAAAAGGCTATAGCCATCAGAGCGCCAAGGTCGTGTAGTCCTCGACGAAAATTAATTAAATTGAAGATGTCCTTGTAGAGTACACCAGCTTTGACCTATGGAAATAATAATTTTTAGAGAAAAAACATTTAAAATATTTTAATGATTGCATCACCATATTTAACATTTATACATATTATTGGAGATCTCATAGTGAAATTAAAATATTCTGTTTGAATATCTCGCGTTTTCCCGGATTTTAGCTTTGGTTGAATTGATCCATACGCTATATTATTTAGGTCACACAAAAGTATAGCGGGAAATTCTCTATACGGACGGCTCATAACCAATAGTCAATAATTAAGAATAGTTACTTTCATGAAATTGGAAAATATAAAACGTTTGTGAGAAGCGTTTTTTTAAATGAAAAATGATACAACAAAGATAAATTGGAAATTCAAGTTATACTCGGATGATAGGAATGGTTGGAAATGGCACGGGAATAGACTATTTAAGTAAATTTGTTCAAGATTTATGATCGAAATTGTGCAATTTCAAAATCGGGTCACAGTGATCTCATCGTCATCGTCGATTTGTACATCAGAACCTGAGTTCCAAGATTTATTGTTTGTTCTACAATCGGGAAATACAATATCCCTCCCATCATCTTCGATCTGAAAGAAGGAATCAGTTCCAGTTAAAAAGAAAACAAAATAAATTGTTCAGTCAAATAACTATATTGCAGATGCGATTATGTATTTCTTCTATATTCCGGTAGAAACCAAATTTCTCGAGAAATTCAGCTGCTTATTTTTTATTTGTTAACAATCTTATCCGTAGATCTCTCCCCAGCTACGACTAAACAAACAAAACGTACTTTGTCTTCTCGGATATTATTGAAAAATCAGAAAATCAACTAGGTATTCTCGAAATATTTTCCTTTCCGAAGCAAGCTAAATTACCTTCTCCCCATCTTTATCAATTTGTTTCTTCTCGTTATCCTCTTTTAATAAAGGCTTGATAGCATTATCTTCTAATTTCATTTTAACAGTTTCGATCACTTCAAACTCCTCCATCACGTTTTCGTTCTTTATCTCCTCCGCAACACTCTCTTCAATCAGCGGTTCTGTTGCGACCTAAAAAACAAATATGAAAAACGAGAGTGTTAGTTGACTTTTGGTTATCTGTTTAGTTTACTGCCAACAAGATATTAAATTCTATAATAGAATTGATGGGAGCAGTGGGTTTGAAAATGTTTACGCAATATTCAAAGATGAGAGAAACTTACCTATTTACCATGTTTGAAGTTATTGCAAGAGTGATATTTTTAAAAATAATTTTTAAATTTTGCTTAGGTTAGAGCGAATCTTTCAATTATTCACATACTCATAAAACTTATGGGGTTATTCATGATGCATTTTTATGCAAAAAATGCCACTTTAATTTTATTCACGATAGCATTTTAATGCAAAAAAATGCATTTTAGTTCAGTACTATGTTCAATTAAAATGCAAGGCAGTTTTGGATATCGTCACCGAGAAAGTCTATGCGCCTTTAATGTGTCGATTTACGAGGCCTCAATTTTTTGGAGAAGAACTCATAATGTGCGAAAAAATCACATTTTCGGAAGAAATTAAAATTAATTTGATAAAAATAATATTTTACAGCCAAAAATGAACGACGAGGAGGCGAAAAAGCGTAAAATTACTATGGCAATGGTGAGAAAATAGTAAAATTATTTATTTGAAAGCCAAAAATAAATTAAAGGCGCATAGGCTTTCTCGGTGGCGATACCCGACACCGCCTTGCATTTTAATTGAACATAGTACTATACTAAAATGTATTTTTGAAGCATCATGAATAACCCCATTATGAAAATTCACAAGACTAGAACATTACTTCAGTCGGAAGAATTGCGTGTCTTCAGAAATAATTCAAATTTAGAAAAATTTCGGCATAAAGACCAAAATTCGGGAATTAAGAAAACGAAAAAGTGAAAACTTTATCGAAAATTTAAATAAGAGTTGTATCGAAAAATATAACAACTCAACTTCTCCCATTTTCGAGACATACTGCGTTTCACGAACTACCGTCTTCTGGCTTTATGGTTGGCGGTCCTTGGTGCCTTTTGGGAGACGATTACTGCGCTGCATCTGATGATACTGTGGGTGATAACCTTGCAGACGTTAAGCTTCAACTCTTATTTACCGGGTGCGCCAAAAGTGTGGTTCAAGGTGAAGTAAGTTTCGCAAAATGACCAGTATAAACAAGAACATTCAACAATGGATTATTGAATCCTTTCGAAAAATGAAATTGTCAAAGTTGTTAGATGCGGTCGCCCTTGTTCTTTAAAACATCCATGAGTCTCTTCGGAAACGCCTCTACTGTGGCACGGAGGATAACTTAGCCCATTTTGCTTCCAAACTTCACTTCAACCACTCCAAATTAGGATGTAGACGTGCTTGGACCATCGACTGAAAAATAAAGCATACGGAATAGTCAACCGGATTCAAGTCTGGCAAAGATATCAGCCATTCGAAACTGATGGTGAATCGAGAGAACTTGGCCTTGCACCAGGTGTTCATTTTTTTTGACGCGTGCCAGCAAGTACATTTGCACTTGCACTTCTGGATACATGACAGCTTGTTCTTTTTCGAAAGAATTTCAGCCTTTCGAAGAATATACGGGTTCAGTCCGAGCTCAGTTTTCACGAGGTCTTCCGCTTTTTGAACGGATATTGAGTATATTCAGCCCATGAAAATATCTAATGGTTTTCCAAGCAGTTGTTTGTGAGATTCTAAGAGCTTTTCCGATGTAACGTGGAACATTTGGTACTGGAAAATTTGGAAATAAGATAAATAAAACATGCTGAAAATAATGGAAATAACATTATTGCACTAAAAAGCGCCAGCGCCCACCAGATTGCGCGAAACTCGTGTTACTATATTTTTGGCGCACCCTGTAATATCGGTGAGACTCTTCGTATTCGGTCTTCCTTTTCCTTTTAGGATCTTTTTATCGTAACCCATTGGATTGTTAGCGTACCAGCGAATGACAGAGAAATAATGGCATGAAGTAAGAACTGATTTGGACCTGGATATTAGGATAAACGTTTTCTTTTCATATTACGGTGTTTGGACGTCAGTTCTGAGCATTAAACCTTTGCCACAAACGAAAGTGCAGTAGGAAGAACCCTGACACAGCTGCATATTGATCAAATCTTTGTCTCAAATAGTTTTAAAAATTGTCGGAATTTTTGATAAATAAGGTGAATTCAGAAGGAAAACAATGAAAAACGACAAAATCGGCACAAAAAATGTAATTCAAATAAAATCGAAAAAATGGCAGTTGCATCAAAAATGCCAGGTATTTCTATCTTTATCCGGTCAGTGCAATTTGGATGGTACGGCAGTACGAGAAGTACTAGAGTCACTTGAAGCTGCGGACTACTATACGAAAACGTAGCTAATAAAGCCTCTCGCCGTCTGAAATTATGACGGGCAAGAGTATATTAAATTGATAAAAATATGCATTGAATTCCAAAAAAGTTTTGAGGTTATAGAAGACTCAGAGGTATTTGAAAAATGAGTGTATCAAATAGTTGACTTTCGAAAAGTCCGAAATCGCATTGAATTCTTAAATTCTTAAATGTCGTATTGCGCACATACCATTTTCCTAGTTCGTGGCTTGGGCACTGGAACAAAATTCGCATTTATCTCGGAGCTCTTCGTCAAAACATTCATCGAAATTTCTTCTCCATTTGAAGAAATACTGGAAATCGCTTCAGACATCGGCAATGGGCTTGAGACGTCTGCGTAACTAGAAGAAGGACTTATTTTTTCAAGTGGTATTGGAATTGTAGTCGATTTGACTGCTTTGCTATGCATGAAGTCAGCGATTACAGGAGGAGGCGTTACATTATCATCGCTATAACGTAGATCTAGAGCGTTTTGTCTAGGGAGAGCCGCCCCATTATGCGAAGTGGTTGCAGGTGGCTTGTAGACTGGAGCATCAAAGCTTGGCGCATCGTAGGATGGAGGTAGTCGATCGGGTGGCATACTCACATGAGATACCCAAAGCGGTGGAATACACTCTAGTGGCTCAGTGGGAATCGGAAAAGCTTCTGAAGGGAGCATCGGAGCAGGAACTTTCTTTTTTCTCAGATTAATTGTTTCTGGTTCCATTCCCAATTCATACTTTAAGACTAGATGCTTCATAAATGCACGATCCTTTTCGAGTGTAAGAGTGGGATAACCACTTTCATCAGTGCTAATCGTGGAGAGTTGATCTCTATCACTATCATCCAAATCGTCCAACCAATCTTCTAATTCATTCAATATCCTCGTCCCTTGAGCAGAAGTGCTTCTGACTGTCGGCATATTATTCGCTTCTTGATATTTCGGCGGATTTGCTGGTATCAGAATGGGAGTTTCAGTCTTTGGAAAGAGCACTGGCTGATGCAATGGTGATGGAGTTCTCATAGGAGACGAGTTCTTGGTAACAGGAATGAAATCGTCCAACCCAAGGCAGATAACTCCCCCGATATCGTCTGGCCTTTGGATTATAACTGAGTTTGCCTTCGGAGCTTCAATTCTTTTAGGAGTATGGATCTCTGAGGAGATAATTTCAACCGATGGATTCGACTTCTTTGTTACGGTTCTGAAAGAACATAATTAAAAAAAAAACTAACCAGTTCGGTATTTAAATCTTTTTCTTACACTTAGATACTTACCGAAAGACGACGTCAGGGATTTCAGAAGCAGAAGATTTAGTGTCAATTACCAAATTGGGCTTACAGCTCCTGAAAGTTATTTAAACTATTTGATTTCTTAATCATTTGAATGTTTGAACTTAAAAGACTATTGCTACATAAAATCTGTTTTCATTTTTTTTTAGAAATTCACTAACTGTGGTGGTGGAACCGGTGCTGGATAGTTTTTTTTGCTTGGCTTTGGACGAGCAACGTTAATGTATTGATGAGAACTTGGCTGATTGCTGTATCCACGAATATGCTCCTTTTCTCCGTTAGCTTGGAAAACACATGGAAATTCGTCATCTAAGCCGATTCTCTGAAAAATGATTTATTTATTATTTGTTGAGTATTATACAATATATGAAATAAATTTTAACAGTTTCGGAGTGAGGTTGTATACAGGGCAGAGAAGGGTGGAATTCCGGATTCCGGATCCCGCCGTTTTTTTCATTCCGTCTTCCGGATTCCAGATTCCGTGAAAAAAAATTTTTTCCGTTTTCCGTTTTCCGGATTCCGAGTTCCCAAAATCGAATTCCGCCCTACTATGATACAGGGTGACTAATAAATATTGTTGCGAATCATCCGTAACTTCGCGTGAAGCTTGACGCATTCACATTTTTTGCGGAGATACAGAATTTGTTTTCTTATGAAATATTGATTCGTTTTTACCTAATACAGATTTAAGATTTTAAATTTCATTTTTCTTTTTTTTCGTGCTGCAATTTTTGAAAAAGTATTAAAAATCCCAACTGCGCTAAAAATTGGGTGGTTAATAACAGCTGATTAGAAGTCATGAAGGCTCGCAAAGCGTTTCGAAAGTAATGAAACACTAATTGGCAAGCAGAGAAGTGGTATCCCAGTGACCGTCACCACTCTACAAGTTTTTGAAGCCGTCAGAGAGCGAATCAGACATCAAAATGAATCGTTGATCAATGGAAAATCATTGTCAAGGACAATTCGAAGATGATCCCTTACGGATTCCAATAAGGTGCCGTATTCACAAAAAAAATCAAAGAGAGCAAAGAAATGGCTTTTTTTCACATACTATTTTAAAAACTCCATTTATTTCTGAAATCCAGAATCCAAGGTCAATCAGATTCATTATAAAAAATGAATTTTGGAGACATTGGCACAGGAAAGCTTTCGAAATAGTTGGTGGAACATTTAGCCTCTCATGCCTAGCCCTCTAAAAACGGGTGTTTTTTTCCACAATACATTCATCTCGTCTTCAAAATGGCCTGATAGCTCCCTGAATTTGAATATGCTGTGTGGGAGACGTTGCACCTATTGAGCCACCACAAAAATCGGCACTGATCAAAATGTGGGACGACAGCTATTAAAAACTATTAAAACCCGGGTTCCGTATTTTGACGCTTAAAGCGGCAGATTCGAAAACTATTCTCAAACTCTTTTTTTTAGTAAATTCGATACACTTGTGCAATTCTCGTTTCACTCGAATGAGCAAAAAATGGGTAACTCTATTGTCCGACATGTTCCAATTACCATGCTGCACCCTGTGTCCTGTAGAACTATTCTTGTCTACAATTAAAACAATGCCCTAATACAGCTGTAGCGAATCTGCAGCTGTGCTAGCCGCATTGAGATTTTCATTGATCCCTCGGAGCAACATAAAAGCCGAACTATAATAGTTCATCTTTCTTTTAGCTCATCTAATAAATTTATTTAAATCTAATATATATTTAAAGAAAAAAAAACATAGAAAATAAGGGGATTTTTATGGATTTCTCATAAATAATTTAGTTTTTTCGAAACTTTCGTAATTACCTGTTTGTCTTGCGATCGAATGCTGCTATGTGAAGATGACGGTTTTAGATAACTAGGCCTGAAATTATTGCAATTCATCGATTCGATTAATTTCCCCAGTAGTCGTACATTTCATTCACGCGTTTGATGTCATCGGTTCCACTATCTCGAAGGTTTCCGATTTCAAGCATGTCCCCTTCGCCGACATGGGCTAGATGCCTGAAATAAAGTGCATCTCAATTCCTGCAATCAGATAATCAGCAAAAAAGAAGCACCTGAAATTTGATGGCAGAGAGATCATGGATTTATCCAAGTACTTTCGCTGGTTATTAGGTGGTAGCAACGGTAGATCATTGGGCATTTTTAAATTCTGAAAAATTAGAGCTAGGGCAGCAGGGCAGCTAATAGAAAAAAAAATCAATTACAGCATAGAGCGGTGTTGGAAAAACGGTCGAGAGCAGTCGTCCCAAAAAGGCAGGAGAATGTTTTCCGATAAAAACGTGCAAGCAGCCGGTGATAAGGAACAGGAAGAAGGAGAAAGGGTAAGTTTCGAAAAATTTACGCCGTGCAGAACATGTAAATTCTGTGCACCGCTTGCTGAAAACTACTAGTTTGTGCTTATCTCAATTCGAAAGAGACAGAAAATGTGGTGAGAGAAAGAGAGAGACAGAGAGAGGAAAATGGGAACATGCGTCGATCTGATGAGTAATCTTCCTGCCTGAGGCAGAGCGAGTTACAGGCGTTTTGTAGTATCAAAAATGTAGTATGAAGTGCTGAAAGTAATAATCGGCACTTGCAGATTCATTTGCTCATTTGCGTGGGAATAAAGAAAACCAAGGGACCTTCCGTTATGGGCAGATTCCAACAAAGGTATTTGTCAATTGTAACTAGGTATCCTCAAAAAGTTTGCAGATATGTAGGATCGATTAAGCAGCCAGACCGAGGAGAACCGTCCGCAATCTGTCATCACGGCTACTTCACGACTTCTGATCGAATGCCAATAGGATCAATGGGCTCTCATGTACATTTTTATTATGAAATTGATGAATATAGAAAATATTATTTTCGAAAAAGTTAAGCACCTGTGGGGATTCGCCCGTTTAGGCACAGAGGTTTAAGTGATGCACATATGTTAAATCTTTATTAGAAATTTTAAAAAATAAAATAACATCTCAAGAAAAATAAATTTTAATCGAAGCGGTTTTTAAAGCAATATTTATAACTGGAAAACATTTGTCCATCATTGAATATCATCCAAAATTCCAAGTGTTCGCCTCAGAACCTCAGCTGCCTTATCTTCGCGGATTTCTACTTCCTCGTTCGGATTTAATTGATCGTCTTTATACATTTTATAATAATAAGAAAGACTGAAGAGTGTGACAGCATTCACAAAATTGAAATGAGCCAAATAAGACTTATGGAGCTGACCGATTGTAAATGGAACTGAGCAGTCTTTGAACTGTCCTTTGAAAGTGTTGTAGTAGTGGAGGAGGTATCTTTCAGTATTATTCCGTCGGTTCTCGACTGACAATCCAAGGGAGAGAACGCGAATGATGTCAAACGTGATAGGGCCTCTGGAAGCATGTTGGAAGTCGATAAACGCTTGAACCTGAGAAGTGCCTGAGCTATGATGAGTATTCGTGAGCATTTCTATTTACCTGCTTATTTTCATTATTCCAGAGAATGTTTGAAGCATTCAAATCGTTATGGCAGAGCACCACTGGCATTCCCAGCTCTTCGTTTAAGCTCTCTGAATTCTGAACGCCATTCTCATCGAAAGCGTGTTTAACTGCTTGGATTCTTCCAGCCAGTTCTGTAGGACACAGTTGCTCAAACTCCAGTGTGTCGTTATACTAAAAAAAAGTGTTTGCGATGGAAAATTAAAGCGGTTTTACCGAATTGAATAACCGCGATACTTCTAGGAATCAACGGAAGAAAAACTTGCCAGCATTCTGATGTATGCCTGATCATACAAAGTGTTTTCGTACTTTTCCCATGATATATCCTCCTTCATCTTAATCGTTGCAGCCTGGAAATAAGCCAGAGCATCTAGCAATTGAATCACTTGGGCGTCAGTGAACCCAGGAACGAAGTCAAGTGAGTAAACAGTTCCGGAAAAGTCCTCGCATACGAGTCCCGCCATTTCCTCATTATCAAGGGACTCTCCGTAATAGAATCGAGGAATTGGAAAGCCGGGAAATATTACGGCTTTGAAATCGTTGTAGAACATGGCTTCTCGCTGAAAAACGCAATTACTTTTAGCCGTTAATGTGCGCTTCAAAATGTCTGAAATTTTCATACCGCAGTGAGCGATTTTAGGATCATTGTGTTCTGCTCGACATTTCCTGGATCACATGCAGTGGTGATGTCAGAGATCCGAGGAATCTGAAAGAAGAGAACCCATTAAATGACACTCCTCAGGAAAGTTCGAGTCTGCGGCATTAAAAATGGTTAAAGTATTTATATGGTACGCAACGAGTTTCAGAAATGTCAAATTTACTGGAATCTGCGCGTAGGTATTTTATTTTCGTTAACAAATTTTTTTCCCTCATTGTTTTAAGGGAAACAATTCAGAGAACGCATTTCCTTTTCTTGATTCTCTATGCTTATGCAGCTATATATCTGATCACTTATAGCAGTGGCCTATGCAACATCATTTAATAATTTCAGTTGAAAATCTCCAAATTTCAGTGTTGCCCATAATAAGAAACATTGTTTGATTATTTTTGAACAATATTTTTTATAGTTTTGCGGGATCACTGCTTACAGATTCATCGATTTCTCACGAAGGAGCTCAATTTTCAGTGAACATTTCGTTGGGAGCTCTCTTGAGAGGGCTGTAAATCTCCTGGTAGGGGTTGTCAAACAAAAAGAGAACCAACTATAAGAACGAAGACCCGCGCTTCTAAACTTCACGTTTTTCGTTTTTTCGGCATTATGATGAGTATCGAAAGTTGGTGTTTTCTGCTCAAAAACAATATAGTGCCCTTCAAAAGTATAGACACCCCCTCAATTTTGGCTGTTCTGAATTTTCTGTAAGAAATGAAAAAAATCGGCTAATGAAGTTTTATCAGGCGTGTCTGAAAACCTACAGATAAAACATTTCATTCGGATCCGATGTTCGGCACTTGATCAAGAGCAGATAAAACAAAAATCGGCGCTGTCAAAAGTATAGACTGTTTTTAGAATAAGTCAAATAAGTCTACAATTTTTATAATAAAACAATGATTTTTACAATCAGTAGTCAATACAGTTTCCTTTAGATTCAGTTAAGTCAAAAACTCGCTTAAGCATACTATCCAGAAGCTTCTGGAAGTGTTGGGAGCTGATATTATTCCTTTCTCTTTCGATGGCATCTTTCAAGCTCTGAACGGAGTTGTATTAGGTCGCATTCGCGTAAACTGCTCGAGCAAAAATGTCACAGAGGTTTTCGATCGGATTGACGAAATCCGGAGAGCATGATGGCCAGTCCAAGTCATCGATGTATTTGCTCTAGACCAAGCTTAGGTGGAGTTGGCACCATGCCATGGAGCATTGTCTTGTTGGAAGACAATTCCGGAACAATGAGGACTGTTTATGAATGATACCAAACTTGTCTGGAGTACATACAGATATGCCACGGCATCCATCCGATGTGAAATGAACACAAACTGAAGCTTCCTCATTGCGGTGAAAGCTCCTCACACAATGACAGAGCTTCGCTTCGAAAAGATTCTTGGGTCTTTCCTCAAGTTTCTCCAGTAGTGATTCCAACCATCAGGGCCATCGAAGCTGAACTTCTCCAGATATCAGAGAAGATGATCTGAAACAAATTTTGTTCGTTTTTCATTATTAAATATGACTTGGTAGCCATCCAGCTTAATGCATCTTCTCCGAATTTGTTGATATGTTGTTGAGAGCGAACTGGGGTCTCTTCGCTTTGTACTTGGGTTTAGACTTGGTACCGACTTCATCGCTTCTTGGCTCATGTGTCCAGAAGAGTATATTGCTCGGAGAACAGTGTTTTTCGACATCAGAAGCTGAAGATCTGTTGGCTGACTAGGTGGAGTTGAACACATTGTGTTGAATGGTACGGTGTTCGCCATTGGACAGTTTATTTGGTCTTTCGGAACGTGGAACAGGACCAGAAGTTGGATTGCGAACATAGATGGAGACAGTTTGAAATTCCTTCCTAACTGGCGGGTGATCGAAGATCTTGAGATTCCTCTAGTGATCAGAGCATCGATTTTAGATCGTTCGGCGGCAAATAAGTGAGAACCACGTGGCATATTGCCAAATAGGAAAGAATGCATGATAGTGAAGCAAAAATAATGAGAAAAATGGGATTTAGGGGGTATGTGAAATCGGAACAAAATGAGAATAGAACTCGTAGGAAATTGGAACTTGATTAAAATAAAACTGTTAAAAAAGAAAACTGTATTGAATTGGAACTGATGGGGAATTAGAACTGTTTTAAAGTAAAACGGCATGGAAGCGGAACTGTATGGAATTGGAACTCTGTTCAATGGAGCGCGTTTGCTTTACAAGAGTATTTTTAGTTGATTTAACGCTGAGAAAAATACTCGTGTAAAGCAAACGCGCTCCACTAAACAGAGTTCCAATTCCATACAGTTCCGCTTGCATGCGGTTTTACTTTAAAACGGTTCTAATTCCCCATCAGTTCCAATTCAATACAGTTTTCTTTTTTAACAGTTTTATTTTCATCAAGTTCCAATTTCCTACGAGTTCTATTCTCATTTTGTTCCGATTTCACATACCCCCGGGATTTATACACATTTTCGGTCACCAGAGTAGCAATATCATTAGTCAAAAAAGCTATACTTTTGTCGCGATCGATTTTGGATTTATCTGCTAAGGCTTCCACGAAAGACAAAACAAATCTGCCGACTTTCGTGGAATCTTTTCGTCTCGTCTTTGAGTTCGCCTTGCGTTCGTCTTACGTCGTCAATTAAAATACATTTGTACCAACACAATGCCTATTTCTGCGTCAGACGAATTCTAGACGATGACGAAAACGAGACAAGACGGTCTTATTTCGTCTTTTATGGAAGCCTTAATATCTGCTCTAGATCAAGTGCCGAACATCGGATCCGACTGAAATGTTTTAACTGTAGGTTTTCTTACACGTCTGATCGAACTGCGCTAGCCGATTTTTTTTATTTTGCCGAGAATATCCAGATCAACCAAAATCGGGGGGGGGGGGTCGCTGTACTTTTGAAGGGCACTGTATAATATCGATGGGGGATAGAGAAGTCTGTTCAAATCGACGAGACCCAGCAAACAATTTAAGCAAAAACAAGAAAAAAGGAGCCCCAACTATGATAGCGCAATAATCCTTATTATTGTAAGTAGCTACAGGGTGGGGAATAAATATGGCGCCGCATTCAAGACGGTGTAATAACTTCAAATCGAGAAATTTTTTCTGAAAATCAACCAAAATGTTTATTAAACAACAACAAAGATTATAGAATTGACAGTTTTCGAATCTTCTTCCTTTCACTTTGATGACTGCCTGAAGTCTCTTCGGTAAAAGTCGACGACGGTACGGAGGTAGCCAACGTAAATTGTCCCATGCATATCGACTATATCGAGAAAATTCTTGATGCGGAGGTGTTGCTGTGGTCCAAATCCCATTTCGTGGGTGGCGATTGGACATACCAGTAGGACGAACACCGCAAAATTCACTCAGCAGAGGTGCGAAGCCAATTTCTCCGATTTTATCACTAATTGTAAGAATGAATGGTCAGTTTCGAGCCCTGACCTCAAAATCCAATGGATTTTGGGGATATTTGACCCAACAAGTATCCACGAAAAATTATCCGAATTTGAGAGCCCTGTAGACCGCCTTGACAGCTGCATGAGACAATTTAGACGTTGATTACCTCCGTGCCGTCGTCGACTCTTACCCGAAGAGACTTCTGGCAGTAATCAAAGCGAAAGGATGAAGATTCGAAAACTTTTAATTCTATAATTTTTGTTATTTTTTAATAAATATTTTGGTTGATTTTCAGAAAAAATCTTTCGGTTTGAAGTTATTACACCGTTTTGAATTCGGCGCTATATTTATTCCCCACCCTGTATCTTGTTCAGTATTCCACTATATGTAGTGTGCTGCGGTCGTTTGAATAACTTGAAACATTAACTCAGTTTTGGAGATTTGAATCTTGACTCACTTTTACAAACAGTGGTGAAACGACTTTATCCTTGTACTTGTCCGTCTTTGAAGATACCATTACCTGGTAACATTCTGACCAGAAGCTTCTGGAGTTTTCTAAGGGCTTAATTGTTATATCAAACTGGAAATATAAGGTTTCTTTGTTGCTATGTCCCATTGCGTACAAACCGTTTCAAAAGGATCTGGAACCTCAGAAAAAATTGCTTTGATGATTTTGGGGACGGCATCATCGATCTCCGGCATTCTACAATTTGGTTTATAAATCGAGGGCTTTGCGGCAGAGAAAGGGGGGTAAGGCTTCCACGAAGGACGAAATAAGACCGTCTCGTCTCGTGCTCGTCTTCGTCTTGAATTCGTCTGACGCTGGTAGTGAGATAGACATTGTATTGGTACACGGGCCAACTTTTTTATTGCGTGATTTTTTTTCCGTCTTTCGTGGAAGCCTTAAAAGGGGGGAGTGCTCGACAAGGAATGAGATGATTAAAAACTTTCAGGTATACAATTAAAGTTTTGAATATTCTATAAATCTATTCTGATGATTAAAAAAGAATTTTGAGATTCCTTCAAATATTCACGTTTTCACAACGAGCCAACCAGGAACAAAAAAAAAAGAGCAAACATATTTTCAGTGCAAACTGCGGCCAATTTCTTATCGTTCCAATAAAGGAAAGTGAAAGTTGAGAATACAGAATGATGAAAAATCGGGGAAACACTGGTATAACTCGTTTTGCTTGAGGTTGACATGCCCGGTCATACTTATAATATGGACATTTTGTTTAGGAATAGTGATTCGTTCAAGCATTCGTTATACAGTTACGTATTTGAGCTCAGGACAACACATTTACAGTGCGGCCGAAATATGGGTATATTGAAAAAAAAAAAAGGAATTTTCTGATTCTGGTTTTCTTGTTCTTGGTGACAACTAGAAGACGATTGAGGTGCGCATCGGCAGTGATATGAAGGTCCTCGGTGCACGAATCGGAAAAGCGACCATAATTTCTGGAGGAGTTTTTGAAGAATGAAGCTGTGCACTCAATCACATTTCGTAAGAATTTCATGGATCTACCACAAGGATGATGTTCATAGAGCCGCGTCAGTTCAGCAATTGTTATTTTCCAGTTTTTTTTTTAAATGTACAGAATGATCGGTTTCGTCACCGGCTTAATTTATCCACACGAGGAGTTTTCCTGGTAAGGGTTCACAAACGTTCGCACAAAAAGGGGAGTTGCGGAATTTCAAACATTTCATGATTTCCTTTCATTCAACAAAGCTTATTATATTTATAATTAATTCAGGAGGTTAGATTAATTATTTAAAATCCAGATATACACATACTATAAGAATGAAAACGTGAAAATCGCTTTACATATCCCGCTTTTTTTGTTTCAAAGTGAATAGTTTGGAATGACATAATGCGAAAAGGACAAATCGCCAATGAAAAGTGTTTTTTTAAAGAAAATTTATTTTCACAGAAACCGGATTTCAAAAAAGAAATTTCTTAAATCTAGAACCAACGTGTTACTTTAACATTTTCATCCTCAGTTAAACAGGGAGGGGCTTCTAGTCAGAGTATTCTTAACGATGAGGATGTATTTGAAACTTTAACAAAGAACCGAAACCACGAAAAAAGTGTGAAAATGTCAATAGGATTTTGTTGTAAAACTGTTTATTCAAACCGGTGGTGTCGACGAGAATCAGAAGTAGATTTGCATCTATTAAAAATAGGACAAAAAGGTGTTAATATGAGAATGATGATTGAATATGTATACAATATGTATATCAGAAAAGTTTTCGACCTTCTTTTGATCCTAGAACCACATTTTCTCGAACAGATCTCTTTCACACTACGAACGAAATGTGACTTTTGAAACAGTGCACCTTCCCCAGTTTTGCGTCGTTTCCTCTTTATAAAATGATCTGCGCCTTTAAAATATACGGTTACTCATTCATCAAATTTTACACGTCCCTCACGAAATTTCTGCTTACTTAACACAATAGAACAGGATGTTTTACGAGGTTAGTTTTAGAAACGAAACAATAATTAATATAACGAAAATGGGAAATATTTAAAAAAGTGATTCTGAAGATATGAACACGTTAAAGAATCGTCCGATTGTAGTGTTGTTATCTGACTTGTTATCACCGCTCAATCAGCGCAATTATCTGAAGCGAACTAAACAAACAATGGAGCGTGGGAATAAAGTCACTGATAAAAAATATTATGTGGAATAGAAATGAAGGTAATACTGTAAGTCGAATATACTAATAGGTTAATTAGGCAAAAAATAAGAAATTTTTAGAATGCTATTTGATAAAAAAGGGAACTCGTTACTTGCTTCACTTACATCATCTAATATATAGGTTATGTCGTACTAATAGACCTTATTAACTAACTGTCAGTGATAATTAAATATTCATTTCTCGCTGCTTACCTATCTGATTACACGATTAAATTAAAACAAAATTGTTTCTAACTCACTTATCTCAAGTCTGTGCAACATCCAATTTTGAAAACACTCAAAAAAATATACTCAAAACATTTTTCCCTCTTTATGAGCCATTAGCTGATACATTTTCTCCGCTTCCTGCTTTCGCTATCGTGTAAATCATGGGATAGATCATAGCTTGCATCACTATTACCAAGCCTAGATGAATAGAATCAACATTTTTCAAAGCGACGTTTGAATTTTATAGGGCACTGATATTTCTTGATTCATCTGTTTTCACTCTGATACTTATTATTATAAACATTTGGAAGTGTAACCGAAAACCTTCTGAGTGATCTACTAGTAGATTATTCCATTTTTGCAGCCAAATATTGATCCTGAAATAGACGAATGTTTCCGAGTTTGTGAGGAAATCAAGTTTCCAGTCAGTCAGTGTAAGTTTCATGATGTCTCAAGCATTCGCTTTATTAGCTTTAAACAAAGCGAATTCCGAATTTCGGTGCACTTTACGTGCTCTTAATTATTCAGACCAACAATCACCGAAAAAATCCTTGAAAGAACGCTTGTTGGAACAAGAGAATGAAAGGATTAAGGAAATAAAAGCTTTCGAAAAACGATTTTCTGAGAATGAATATGTGCCTGAAGATGTATTCATGTGCCGAAGTGATATGAATTCAGCAGTTCAGCATTCAGAATTCAGTACGAACTTGGTGAAATCTAATATATTTAGGTAAACAAAACAATTCTTATGTTTGTACAATAAAAGTTAACAGTAATTTTCTTTACAGAGAAGACGTGGACTCTTACCATAGAGAGATTCCTAAACAAAAATCAGCGAGGCTTATAAGGCCGGTACTTTTATCGAATTTTGAACGCCTCCACAGCCAGAGAGATACTGTTACGTGGTCCGAATCTGTTCGTCTTGATTTCGAAATTAAGAAAAAAATTCTCGAAAGATTTATGGATAATCGAAATCTCTCTGAAGTCGGGAATGATACGAAGAGAATCGCTAAAGAAGAGCGTGTAAATTTAAAGCTCCCTAGATATAGTATGTGATCCCAGAAATTTTCAATTTCTTAATATTTTGTAATATCCTAAAAGCAGCTATTATTTTACAGCAGCACAAATGGTAAATAAAAGAGTTCAGGAAGGAGTGGCCGATTTGTTTGGACATTTTTCTCTGGTTCCTGTCGATTTGGTCCCTCTCACCAAATCGAACAAATCTGTTATAGCGTAAATTTTAATTAAACTGTCACTCCGTAAAAGTTCTTACAGAAAAAAACGAATGTTGATTGATCGATTCAGTCATCTTATTATTGATTTCGATTATACAAAGAGGTCTGGATACCAGGAGAATCTAGAATACATGGAAATGAACAACAAAATCAGACAGCTGAACGAATTTTTGTGTAATCCGACACTTCCGCATCCACTATATCCTGGCCTGCATCTTGACAGTTCTTCTACTATTTCGGTGGGAGACAAGGAAAAAATAACATTAAAACGAAAAATGAGGGATTGCGTAGAATTAGGAGAGATTGTCCCTAAAAAAATCGAAAAAAATCAGCAAATGGCAAGAATCGAAATTTCTAAAGAAAAAATGTATGCGCAGAACGAAAATGCGAGAAAAGATTTGGAACGACGTCGAGAAGCTGTTAGGCAAAGAGAATTGGAACGAGAAGAAAAACGAAGACGGGAACAAGAGGAAATTATAAAAAGGAGAAATGCTGAAATGAAAGAAAAAGCAATAAGAGAAAAGGAGCGACATCGTATTGAAGAAGAACTCCGAAAAATCGAGGAGCAGGAAAGACTAGTTAAAATTTGTGTTGAGCAAGAACGGCTGAAAATTATTGAAGCCGATACGCAACGAGCGAAGGCTAAAAAAGATGCGGAGGAACTAGAAAGGATCAAAGGAGAAATTTCAAAGGCGGAGGGTGCATTGAAAAGCCTTACAGTGCAAAATGATTTGTCCACAACCGATATGTAAGTTTATATTTATTATAGAAACCTGAATTTTAACAATTCATTGAAATAATTTTATTTCGAACTTTCCTCTACAAATGCCATGAAATTTATCAGAAATGCAGCTCAATTAAGTATCTGGAATTTCAAAGCGTGCAAAAAACCGGAAAACTGGAAACAGCGAAAAGGTAGGCAACTCCTTTAGTCAGACTTTAGAAATAATCAATATTATCAGACAAGTTATTTAATCATTACCGGTGGCCTCTCGATCCATCTCAAAGAGAAGTGGAGAAGGGCAAGATAATTTCTAAACCACGCGAAAAGTTGATCATCATTCCTAAAGAAAATAATGCAAGCACAAGAATTATATCTCTTCATAGACCCGCAAAGGTTAAGCAGGAAAATGAAGCCCCTGTTGTGAAACTTAGTGCTGTCTCATCTGCAGGCATTCATCGTGCATTAATACAGCCTACACCTGCTCGAGTTTCAGCGGACGCGATGCTTACTGAAAAGCTCGTTAAAGAGCTAAAAGAGTTGATGATGCTCAACCGCAAAAGCTTGGCTGTACGAATCTCCTTAGGTAAGTAACACTTTTTCCTTATTTTTAACAATTCGATAAATGTATGCTTTACGCCCTGGCAAATAGATTAATGAAACGGTTTCCGTTATTGTTTTAGTACGAAAAATAAGGCCCGTCATAATTTTTTTAACGCCGATCCATAGTGTGAGTGCACCTTCAACTCACGTTAGTTTAATTCCAATTTATTCATACCAAGCTGATTTATTCTTTTTAAAAAAATCATTTTATCTTACTGGTTTCGAATATCTCAACAATACTGTTTGTCTTTTTAATCAGATCTCTCTTTATTTTATGGTTTTATTTAATCAGTTTATTAGTGATACAGTTGCCTGACAATTTAGGTACAAGGCCTGTTTAAAATCAGCAATGAATTGCTATTTTAAGCGAATATAATCTATAAAATTGTACCAAAAAGGTTCAAAGAAAGTGTCTTTCTGATCTAAAAAATGCTTAAATCGATCTGAAGCAGTTGAACATGAATAATAGCTATTATGGTGCAGAATACAAGCAGTTTTCTCTGATGAAAAAAAAAAACATTTTATCTTGTTAGACCGGAAAGATATGATTCATAATGGAGAATTGTGAGAAAATACCCAAAAATGCTGAAAAAGGAATGTTGGTAGATAGTATGGGACTCGTTTGCCTACAACCAGGTCGCTGACATTGAATTTATTTCCTGTATGATGAATTCTCATTATTATCATGAGAATCACCAATGCATTGTTAAACAGGTTGTTGTGTCTTGCGCCTTTTCATAGGTCGGAGAATAAATAAGGAAGTTTAGGAATGAAACATAACAAAATAAAATCAGCCGCCTTAAATAGTGTTGATGACGTAATAGTTAGATGCGCGCGTAAACAATGACTATATGTATATAAATAAGCCTGTCTCTTTGCTTGGGGTAGATCAATGAGTTGTTTCTGTGGCTTCAAAATCCGTGTTGATTTTCGCAGCGGCTTCGGAGATGGTGTCCTTGGCGGGACAGGGGTCATCACGTTGCTCGGTACTATAGCTATTGAAGTCTTTGGGTGTGTCTCGATCGACGAATCCAAAGAATCCAGTGAAACATCAAACTGTGCTTGTCCTAAATTAGTAATAATGTCCCGTCGACGAAGTTGGTTTGAGTGTCGGATCCCGGTAGTGTCGTTGACCAATACCTGTCTGATATGTAGATTCGACGCGATGTTGTACCTGAAATCCAGGTAGAATCTGTAGTTTCCTCCCCTTTTAACTTGTTTAATGCCCTTTTTAGGTTCTTGCAGAAATCGTTGAATTGAATAGAAGTCAATTGCGTTCCGTTATACGATGGTTTCTGGATCTCCAAACCGAGCAAAAACTCGGCGCAATACGTTAATTGTTTCCATTGATGTGATGGATGTGGTTGGAACAACTTCAGGCCATTTTGAGAATGCGTCTACAATTACCAGATAGTAAATTCCTTCAGCAGATCCGGCGTAGTCAATGTGAATACGAATGGGAATGGGCCAAGATAAAATATGATTCCTTACTGAGTCCTTTGCTACTGCAGCACACTGATCACAGCTTCTCACGATTTTCTCGATATCCTTGTCCATAGATGGCCAATAAACAAAATTTCGAGCCAACTGTTTCATTCTTACGATTCCTGGGTGAGCACGATGAAGCATCTTAAGTACTCGAGATTGGAATATAGTAGGGATGACGATCCTATCTTTGAACATGAGGCAGTCTAATACGATGGAGAGCTGATCACGGCGATTGTGAAAATAATGGAGGGGTGAATTTTTATCAATGTTCCTTGTCCACGAACCTGTGGTCGTGAATATTTGTAATAATGTCTGACTCGATCTTCACATTCTTTCAGCTCGATTTGTTCAGAAATGAGTCGAGAGAGACCGTCAGCTTGGCCGAAATTATTGGTGTTCGCGTACTCGATTGTGAAGTCGTAATTGAGCAGGATGATTGCCCAGCGCTGAAGACGGTTTGCGCCTGGTATACCTTTCTTATCTCCGAAGATGGAAAGAAGGAGTTTGTGATCGGTGCTTAGTGTGAAGTGTCGACATTATATAAATCGATGGAACTTGGTGGCTGCAGTGATGAGACCAAATTCCTCTTTTTCGATTTGACTGTAGTTCCTTTTGAGGTGCTGTTGTGGTTGTCGATGTGGTAGATGGCTTTTTCGGAAGCGTCTGGAAATCGATGTGAAATGACTGCTCCGATACCATTTTGAGAAGCATCAGCTGCGACAATGATTGGCAGCGTAAGATCATAATGCGTTAGTAAAAGATCTGATTGGAGTATCTGCTTGATGCCATCAAAAGTTTTCTGACATTGAACAGTCCATTTGAACTCCTCGTCCTTTTTAGTGAGTGCATCAAGTGATCAAGTGGTGGATGAAGTTTGAAAAGTTCCTTCACGAATGACCTATAGAAATAAATGAGACCTAGGAAAGATCGTATTTGGCTTACATTTGTTGAATTGCTGCGACCTTTTCGGGGTCCGGTCTTCGGCCTTTGTTGGTTGTAGGTTTGCAGTCTTTGTAGGTCCTACTGCAAAAGGTTTCAGGTTACTGTAGCACTAATGAAACAAAACAGACCATTGAGAAAAATAGAAATCGGATTAAAAATAAAATGAATTTGTTGGAAAACTTGATTTTAGAGGTCTTTCATTTAAATGCAAATCTGTCAAATCTCTAGCAACTTCCACAGTCGTCAAGAAAGGGGATGTGGTTAGAAATTATGCCTAATTCATCCAACGATGGCATTTTGGGACGCGTTTCTAATTTCTAATTTTCTCGATAATTTCAAATTTTAGACATACACTTTTCTTTCTTTAAAAGCGTATGTCTTCCTATTTCAAAAATGTTTTACAGTGGATAGTGAAGTGGATTATGGTTCAATTAATCTTCAAACACTCAAGAGCAACATCGGCTGCCCGTTCAAGATTTCTGATGGGCTCTATTGGCCTATTTTCTATGCGTTACATAATAGAGAAACATTCTATCATGTGGAAGCACTCACTACATGCAACACGTTTTCCGGAAAGTATGCTTCTCATCATTTGCTGACAACTTCTAATAAAGAAGACGATTGTGCCAAAGACTTTGAAGGAAAATTTGCCGTGTGCGATGGAGATTGGTATGAGTACTCTCAGAAGCCGGGCCGATTTTCTAATAGAATTGGATTTACTGCGAAATCCAATAACTGTAAAGACAGCTTCGAGATACAAAAACAGCGAGCGCGAGTTCAGATGCGCAGACAGTTTCAACACGAAACGGATAATGATGCCGAATTCAGGAAATACGTGGATGAGCATGAACAGCGCCCAGACCCAGCACAGTTTCGTGAGTTACTTTTTAAAAGGTTGGCGAATCAGTTAATGCCGCTTTAAATGTTCTGTAACGATTTCATATTATTAAATACTGGTATCCATTCTTCCATTTTTCCATTTGTCGAATAAAATAGCTTTTTTAGAGCAACGTCTGAATACACATTTGCGGACACTTGTTAGGGATTCTCGTCTAGATTTGTATTCTAGTAGGGAAACGTTCAACAATATTGACGGAGTTTCTTGTCATCCAGGAACCCGAGTTTCACCATATGAACTGTACTGGTGCTCTCATGGCTACAGAATATATCTGCCAACAAGGGACGAAGAGTACTGTGAATTCATGGAGAAGGTCTGCCACCAATATGAAAATTTGCTTCCAAAGCGAAATGAACACGATAAGTTCAATGAATGGGTTTTTGCTCCGTTGCTCGCTTCACTGTTCTATCAGGTAGTAAAAGACAATCTACCCCTTACACGAGACAATTTTTTAAAGTTTGTCTTGGAATTTTTTGAGAGTAGGATACGTATACTATGGTTATTGCCGTGAGACAGACATTTTTTGTTTGAAACTTGAAACTTTAGGTATGAGAATGAGAATGAGAGTTTTAATTTTTCGTCTAATTTTAGTAGACGTATTTTTAGCTAACTTGTTATTTTTATTTAAAAATTTGACGGTCAACGCAATGTTTGAATGCTCGTGATGTCGCTTATTTGCGGAAAAATGATCTTTTGGGTATCCTGATAATATCATGGATAGGTTCTAGTTTACGTTTTGCAAATATTTTTTGAAAAAAAAAAACGGGAATCTACCTGTGAATGCACATTGACACAAGTGAGGGGAGTAGACTTTGGTAAATGAGCCCCATGATCAAATTTTTTACTGATTTTCTGACAAGCTTCAGAAGAACCATAGGCATCTATAATTTTGGAAGCATCCGAGTGCGAAGTTACTCGTTAGAAAGTTAATAAGCAGGATATTGTGAAACCTGTCAAAAATTGTTGTATTCAGGCAAATTATAAGCAGTTAGACGCTTTTTCTGAATCTGATATGAACGCTTTGAACGAACGGCATAAAAAGTATCTGGCATTGGTACAAAAGGAGAAAAAGTTTTCGTTGAGACAAGCCCGTGAGCTATGCCGCTTAACGGAAACGGATAAGAAGCAATGGACAATCTGTCACGATCAGCTGGTCGCACACTTCAAAGATTTTCGTAAGTCCATTTTAAGATTGAACTTGTTGCTTTTTAAAATTAAAATATATTTATAATATTATAATAATAATACAACAGATTCGTTTGTACAGTGCTCCACATAAAAAATGTTTCAAACTTTTCCACATAATCATATGTTCACTTGCTCAAAACTAAAATAACAGAAAAGAAAAGATTATTAATAATCGATGGGACGATCATTCTGGCGAACAACTTCAAAAATTCGGTCATCCATAGACGAATAAAGATTGTCGAGCAGCTGTTGATCCACTTTTGGCCATGCTTCAATGATAGCCTTTTTGATGGATGGAATGTCCGCATAAATTTTGTTTCCTTCGTAGATTTTCCGTACCATGTATCCCCAGACATTTTCGATGATGTTTATGTCAGGGGAACAGGCCGGCCAATCGATAATCGGGATTCCGCGGCCACCTATCCACTTGATTGCCCGATGGCATGGAGCTCCGTTTTGCTGATAAGTGAAATTTTGACGCGATTCCGACGAATAAATGATATGAGACCTCTTATCACGTATCGATATTGGCAACCGTCCATCTTCTGCGATACAAAGCAAAGTTTGACTTCCCCTAGGGCACTCATTACTGCTTAGACCATCACTCCTCCACCTTCGAAGTTTCGACGTGAGAACCGCAGTTTTTCTTTTCTCAAATCATGCCAGTGATCACGGTAGCCTTCCGGTCGATCACAGATAAATATCTTCTCATCACTGAAGACAATCTGAAGGCAAAATACCAGTTTAAGAAAGCTACAGTAATCCTTACCTGTTTCTTTGGTTCTTCTTAGCAAATTCAATCCGATTTTCTCGGTGTTTGGCGGTCACATTTGGAGCCTTCCTCATTTTTCGGCGTCTGATGAATTTGCTCTTCTCCACGGATACGGAAAGTCCAAGTTCTCTCTTGATCTTTGAGCAAGAGACCTTAAATTAAAAGTAGGGAACGCTTCATTTCTTTAGAGATTTGACGGTGCGAGAGTTCTTCAGCCAATTTAACGTCAATTAGTCCTTTTTCATATTCACTTAGAGGTTCATCTTTCGAAATGTCTTCTAAAAGCAGAAAAACAATAATTAAGCAGATTAAAACCAACTATAAAGTTCCAAAAAAGACAAAAATAAAAGTGAACATTATGTTGAAAAAAAACACCCATTTTTCGAAAAATTTCGAATTTCTCGATTGCTCAGTTTTATTTTATTTTCGCTCCAGGACCCATAATTTTTTAAAAATGTATTATATATAATAAATAATTAGGAATTACAGAAAATCGAAATTTTGAGATTTTTGGAGTTGAACATAAAATTACGTGGAGCACTGTATATGTGCGTATGTCGTTCGCCAACAATAGCTTTTAAAAAAAGGAGCGGAAATTGTTCTTAATTGATTTTATTTAATATAAATATACCTAGGTCTCTTTCATGGAAAACCAAACCAAAAAAAATCGATGGTTCGCATAGCACAAAAAAGGCTTGTGAAATTTTCAATAAAATATTCTGACAATTTCATAAAATTCCCAATTTTTTTTTTGCATTTTCTGTTTGAGGAATAGAAGAACACGAGTGAACCATTTTTGTTTAATGCTTCTCACTGTCCATCTCCATCTGTAGTCCTCCGTAGGTTTCTGTTGCGCTGTATATGCGAATGAGGTTATATGTAGAGGAAAATATTACACTGAGGATAAAAAAGATCTTCAAAGCACTGGATGGTTTAAAAACAAACGGCGGTGTTTTTTTTGTTTTCTTTAGATATGAAAAAGCAATAAATTAGAAATGTAGTATTTTAAATGAGTATTTTATTTTACAGCCTCTATCTCCAATATGGTGTACGATAACAACTGCAAACTGATTCCGAGAATCGATCAGGTCATTGAAGTTCTTATGAACGAAAAGTTCAAATCGAGAGAGAATGGTTTCCTCGATCTCATGCATTTATAACTGATTCCTCAAATGCAGTTTTTTGTTTTCACTTGCCTAGATTTGTTTTATCTTTCCTTGTAAAGCCTTCTGCGAACGGTTACACCGAACGCCGCCGGATTTTTCTTTGTATTAATTGTATCAGAGCCATATGGATTGATGATGTTCACCGGCGATTTTTAACCAAACAGAATAAAATAGTTTACGGTTTTATTCATAGAAATAAGCAGATTTTATATTTTATGAAATTAGTTCGGTGATATCCCGTCTAACAGAAAACGCTGGTCAATCAATTACAGGTGGAAGAAAAATACAGGAATTTTGGAAAATGTGAAAAAACGAAAATTGAGGCAACATCTAGGCGAAACATCGACATGTGTAATATTTTGAAACATGGATTGCAATTATTAAGTGGAATATCTCATAATCGCACGCATTCGATCAGAGTGGATTCCGATGATGACTTCTGAATCGGTTTAAAGATTACAATAATTCTGAAGAGGGAAAGTTGGAAACAATGAGAACACGCAGAGAAGAAAAATGAACATGAGCAGATGTGAATGTCACAACAAGAAGAAATACGACGGATTTTTTAAAAAGGTCTCTTTGAAGAATGTTTCTTTTTTTTCAAATTCCGAAAAATTTTGATTTATAATTCTATCAAAGTCTTCAAAAAAATCCGCTTGGAGTTATTAGTCTAAGAAAGTCAGAAACGCAAGCACACGCCTTTGTGATGATAGTAGTAGTCGTTGATTAATAGTGCCCTGTGTATGTGTACCGCTGAAAAGAGAAGCCAGTCCAGTTGAATTTATGGAAAATGGCATTGGAGACACTGCATGTGTTCAGGACTCTCAATGCAAATGCGCTCGGCTGAGAAACTGATTTGCTGGATTCTGACCGTGCACCTAAGCACACAGGCAATCCGAAAATTAAGAAAACCTTAAACAAAATTAGTAAATCAACAGAGCACAGTTTTTATTGTATGCCCCTATAGCTTGTCATTCTGACAATGCAATAACGGATATTTTCGAAAAAGGTTATCGTAAGACGGGCATTACAAGGGAAAAGAACGACCTGCAATTTCAGATAAAAATGTCATTAATTTAATATTCGTATAAATTTAAACAATCATGCTTCTCGCATGCTTAGAATCCGAATAATCCACCGTAAGCATCAAAAATAAGTTCTTAAAGAAAATTCGATGTCGCACGTCGTGCTTTTCAGGAATACCACAATTGATTATTATTGATCAAGACCTTTTGGACAAAATATTAGAAATTTTGCTCGTGCACTAATGCAGCTTGGTAAGACGTTGTCTGTTTTAAACGCTATTCCCTTATTAGTTAATCGCTGCATTTTACTGTCTGCGCCTCTCATTTTCATGTGACCTCTATGTGTCTTTCCTCAGCAGGGCGCGTTTACTGATAAACGTGGCTCATTCGACTTTACTGCTTTTCTTTTTTAATTTAAACTATTGCCGTTGATTTTTTTAATAAAAGAGTACAGGGTGCGGCAAAATTATTGTAATCCAACTTTGTTTCGAAAAGAATTTCGTTTTTTCGAAAAATTTCGAGGTGTTTTCAGAATTGTTTTTTTTCCTATTTTTCATTGGTCGATTTGCAAAGTTTCATGTTTTTATCTAATTTTTTACAGTAATTACGCGTCCTTCTTTGTACCGATCTTTAATTATCGCTATGGCTAGACAACTTGTGAGATCCGTTCAGCACTCGAAGTTGGGCAAGTTATTTACGAAAGTTACAAAGTTGATTCAACTTTTTTTGGGAGGTTTTACCGATTTCTTTTGGTTACACTACTTTTGTCGCATACTGTATACAAATGTTTCAGAAAAAACTGAAAATCGAAGATATAATTATAAAATTAATACATTTCTGTAGAAAGATTTAGGAGCGTTTATTTTATTATTTAGCAGTCGATTCAGCCAACGCTTACGCCTAGAAACTGGAAATGGTGTCCCATTCTGAGGTGATGAAACTCAGTGAAGAGACGCAAGAAGAAATACAGTGCGTTTCAATATTATACGTCCACTTTTGTTTTTGGCCGTAACTTGAGAACCGGTTGAGATATCAACCTAATTTCATTAAAATTGAATTCAGAGCAACAAATTACATCTAGAAAACCATTTTTGAGAAAAAATATTGAAAACTACTCGAGATACAGAGAAAATTCTGAAAATGTGACATTTGCAACCGTTTCAAAATTATACGTCCACTTCAAAGGTATGTCGATCTTGACTTTTGGCGGAGCCGGAAAAGCTTGAATTTAGTTTTGTTTTTTGCTGCCAATGTGAGAAACTTTTTTCATTATGATTTTCCTTGTTTTTCTCCACTTTTCAACATGTCTCGTGGCCATTTGCTCACTGATGCTGAAAAAGCCTTCATCGACGCGTTCAAAACCTCTGGTTGGACCAACAGGGCTATCGCGAAACATCTAAATCGTTCCCACGATTGCATTAATCGTTTTGTATCGAACCGGACCCGCAACAATCAACCCAACAAGGCTGGACGTCCTCCAAAACTCAATTCAAGAGCCAAACGATCAATCGTTCGTGTGGCTTCAAACACCATGAAGTCTTGTAATGATATCAAAAAAGAGCTGAATCTTGGAGTGAGCAAGTGTACAATCTGGAGGGCTCTTAAGGATGATCCAAACATCAAAAGAGCAGTCATGCGCCCTGCTCCGAAGCTCACTGACAATCACAAAACTCGCCGTCTCGACTTCGCTCGAAAAAACATGGGAACCAACTGGGATAAGGTATTAAATTCAAAATTATCTATCCAAATTATCTTATCTTTTACAGGTAATTTTTTCGGACGAGAAAAAATTCAATCTTGATGGACCCGACGGATTCAAATCGTACTGGCACGACTTGCGGAAGGATCCAGCCGTTTTTGCCAAAAGGAATTTCGGGGGAGGCAGTTTGATGGTATGGGGAGCATTTGCTTCGGCTGGATACTTGGAGCTCGCTTTCACCACTTGTCGAATGAACTCCACAGACTACCAAGACGTTCTCCAGAACCACCTTATTTCGTCGTCGATTCAGTCGCCGCCAGTTCATTTTTCAGCAAGATAATGCTGCAATCCATGTCAGCCGCTCCACTTTGGACTGGTTCCAATCGAAAAACATCGATGTCTTGCCATGGCCAGCTTGCTCTCCAGATCTGAATCCGATGGAAAATGTTTAGGGCGAGCTGGTTCGTCGTCTTTACCGCCATGGAAAGAAGTATGCTAGTATTGGAGAGCTTCGGGATGCGCTGATTGCTGAGTGGAGTCTGCTGGAGCAGGAGTTCAAGACTAAGAGCACCCAATACATCCAAAACCTTATCAAATCGATGCCAAATCGTCTCTTCGATGTCATTGCTGCTAAAGGTTCATCCACAAAGTATTGAAATATTTTTTATTCTCTATTTTAGCATTGATTCTGAGAGTGGACGTATAATTTTGAAACGGTTGCAAATGTCACATTTTCAGATTTTTCTCTGTATCTCGAGTAGTTTTCAATATTTTTTCTCAACAATAGTTTTCTAGATGTATTTTGTTGCTCTGAATTCAATTTTAATAAAATTAGATTGATATCTCAACCGGTTCTCAAGTTACGGCCAAAAACAAGAGTGGACGTATAATATTGAAACGCAATGTACAACAAAAATGCGACCGACGTTAACTTCTTTTTAATAGTCAGCGTTGAGATTTCATTTAGCATATTTTCCAAAATTAAATTAGTAGTAGTTAAATAACTCTTTGCTGTCTCTACTATTGACTTGAACAAATTGCATTGTTAAACAAAAATGTTGTTACAATATAACACGGGTTTTTTGAACATTTTTAACAATTACTTGTCGTTAGTTTAGCCCTTGATGTTGAATTTAAAGCCATTTGGCTGGAGCAAAATTTCGTAAATTTAATCTGAATGGATTATGAGAAACACACCGTTTGATTAGTATACCCGTTGTTAACAAAACTTGGCGGTGATTGTCGCTCTTGTGTAGACAATCGTGTTGGAGAATGATTTGAGAGAGGTTGCAAATTCCAGTAACTTCCATATAATGACACTTTTCCCCCCTGAAAAGGCGCTGGGTTTAGTAGACAGTACACAGAAGTTAATTTTTCACACCACAAAAAATCACTGCAACCTGGCATACACTCAAAAACGTAAAAAAAAAAGAAACCGCACCTGTTGACCTGAAAGAGCGGGCTGACCGCTTAGACGGTTCGCCCGTTCCAGGTGATCTTCATACGTCGATTCCTTCCTTTTTGATTCATATCCAGTTGGGCGAACTCCGTATGATGCGCCGTACATTGCACGAAGTTGAGCAGCTTCCCTAGTGTTTCGACGTTTACAGCAGACTACTGCTCCAATGCAAACGAGGATGACAAGCCACGCAAGAATTATCATAACAGGTAGTAGAATTGCCAGTCCTGGAAAGCATCCATTTTTGCACTAGTTGAATAATAATGAAAGCTTCATTTACTTCTTTTAAAAATACCCAAATTTTGTGGGTTACTGTAAATCCGAAAGACGCATAGCCAAATTTTGTTTTTCATCTTGAGAGGATTTCTTTATTTAAAATTAATTTTTATAGAATTATTATTTGTGAATTTTCTAATTTCGTTTTCCCGCAATGTGATGTGCAGAATCAATGCTTTCCGGAAACAAGTTTGGGAATTTTCCAGCATTATGAAATCTGAAGAAGTACATTGGGCACAACCCCGATTCGGCAATTTTCAATATATCGACTATCAAAGTTACGTGCAATATAAAAATAATTGCTTCTAAAAATCGGCAATTTCTAAAATTGTAAGCTGAAAAGCTGCTTTCAGCGTCTTCAACATTCAAGTTGAAGAACTGCTAAAACTCACTTGGCGACTGTTCCTCAGCTTGTCCCACGTGCACAGTTGGCTCATTTCTCTGCTTCGGCGGATGTGAGTTAGCGACTAAAGATGGTTGTTGCACTATCCTTTTCTGGGTTGTCGTCATTGGAGTTGGATGTGACTTCTGGGTTGTCGTGAAGACAAATATGGAGGGAGGTGCTTCTGTGGGAATGCTGACCCTCTCTTCTTTTTCTTCTATCTTCATCATTTTGGTTGTTACGACCATTTTTGTAGTCGTTGATGGAGTCGTTGCAATTTCTGTAGTTTCTTCTATCACCTCCTCCTCCTCTTCTTCTTCTTTTTCTCTGGCCTGCTCTTCTTGCGCGGGTGTTGATGTCTTCGTAGAAAACTCTGGCTTCTTTTTCGTTGTCTGGAACTGAAGTAATATATTTCAACGAAAACAGTTTCTTACCGCTCTCTCAACTCCTTCCAGCTCATCGGTAAACCTTACAGTTTCCCCATCGAAGGACCCAGATTCGAATGGCGATTCTTCGTCTTCTGGCATCTCTTCAATGGCAGAACGTAGTGTTGTGGCTCGCAAAGTGCTCGAAATCGTGGCAGGAGTAGTTGACTCGGTCGAAGTGGTCACCTCCTCCAATGGCTGAAAAATAACATTATTTCCAGCTTAAAGAATGAATCTTTTCGCATTATCTACCGCTGTCATCGAGAAATCTGGCAATGGCCTTTGAGTTGGCTTCCCTGATCCAGTTCTTTGATTTTCACGGAATAATTCTGGCCGGACAGTGACAAATGGTGGGAATGGAACCTCGAATGCATCTGGCCCAATCTCAAAATCTTCATCAGACAGGGAAACAATGGGGCGATGTGGAGTGCTTGCGAAGTTTGGACGAGGTCGCGACGTTGTCTTTGTGGCAGGCCTTTGCGGAGGTTGGTTGGAAATTGGCGAGCTAGTGACAGTGAGCACATTCCGGCTCAATGAGCCTCCATCTCCCTTGACAAGATTCGGAATGATAGTTTCGGATGGTTGGTCAATTAGAAAGGCTCCTGGAGATGGAAGAGTCAAGTCTTCCTTCTTCTCTTCTAATAATTTCGATGGGGCTTTTGGAGCAGTGCTCAAAAGCCGATCACAATACGGTGGCACCTGAATTGGCTGAGCGCATGGCATCAGTTGCGGTTTGTCAATTCGATAAAGCCACGCTCCCGGTTGCTTGATGTTGCTGTTTTTGGCGAGTTGCGAAATGGCTTCAGTGCCAGATGCAGGAAGAAGAATGGAGGACAACGCGTCTGCTGAGAGGATTCCGGCTTCCGCTCCTCTTGCCCATGGAAGATCTCGGTACATCAATTCAACAAATGTCATTTTTTCGTTTCTAGCACCAGAGCCATCAATAAGCAATGCTTGAAATGTGTTTCCTTTCTGAAAAATGGAATCTAAATCTCCAAAAAGCGGAGTTCCTTTTATTTGGAAAAATGCCCTCGACTGTTTCGGCTCTAAACCTATAGAAAAAGTGTCGACAAGGGTACAACTCACCGCCTCTTTTCCATCAGTGACATTAGAAAATGTGACAACGAGAACACTCTTCGCTTCAAATGTTGGATCGTTATAGTTTTCAGCAATTGTTTTCGTAGTTTTCCTCAAAACTTCGACGTCATCAACCTCCTCCACACTGACAGCTCCGCTTTTTGATAAGTCAATGGGCCCGAAAAACGGAGCAATTCCAACAAGCTGCATGTCTTCGAGCCGCGCACCATCTTTGCTGAGCTCATTCAAAGCAATGAGTCCTGTCGAGGTGATCGTCAATTTTTTAGTGGTTTCTCCGAATATTTGCATCGGCTTCTTGAGACTAAACTCCATTCTTGAATTCTTCTTTCTTGGAAGTTGGCGGTGCGTATCGTATTGGAACAGAAATGATTGAGAGCAATCCGTCTGTCCATCCCCTCTGAATCCTTCTTTGCACATGCAGAAATAACGTCCGGGAGTGTTTGTGCAGACGGCATTTTTGTGGCAAATTGTCGAGTTTTTCTTGCATTCATCGATATCTGAAAACGTTACTTTAAGCTTTACAGTTTGTCGATTCTTCACGGAGGAAAACGAGAATGGTGCATACCTTCGCAGCTGTTATAGCCATCTCCCTTGTATCCATTCAGACACTGGCACCGTTGAAGTGGCTCTCCGCAACGGTCATAATCATTAAATGAGAGAGCATTCGATGCACATTGCGTCTTTGTTGCGCATTTCTCTTGCCTTGTCTGACACGAAACTCCAGTCCAGCAAGCAGCGCATCCGCGTGCACAATCTCCCGAGATCGGATGGCACGTTCCTTCGGAACAATGACAGCAGTACGCACAATCTGGCCCCCATTCGCCACTAGAGCATTCTGTAAATGGTAGTTATTGAGCGGCGCCTCGTTGAATGCGAGCGTCAGGAGATGTAAGGCTTCCACGAAAGACGAAAGCAAAAAGTCGTCTTCGTTTGTCTTTCATTTCGTCTTGCATTTGTCTTACGCAATAAAGAAGTTGTGTCAACAAAATGCCTATCTCTGCGCCAGACGAATTCAAGACGAAGACGAAAACGAGATGAGACGGCTTATTTTGTTTTTGGTTGAAGCCTTACGGATATGAGAAGAACGTACCTTGATCGCAAGTGTCTCCCTTGATTCCAGACTTGCAGCTGATTACTCTCTGTTCGGAGAGCTCAAACATCCATTCTCCCGGGATTCCAGTGTTACCGTACTCCTCCAGGTACATGATGTTTGGGGTGCCGGACGTTGGGAGTTTGAAGTGATTAGAAGCATCGCCGGCGTTGAATCCAGCCTGAAGAACAGTAGTGTCTATTAGTTCAACAAAAAAATCTTCCATTTTCTAAAGAGACCTTCATGAGAAACCTCTTCTGAATCAAAAACTGAAACATAAAAATGCCGAAATCCTAAAGTTCAATTGTAATGTTTTCACGTTAATGAATTTCAGTTTTCCCGCAATTTGGAAGTATTCCTTATGGGGTTATTCATGAAAAGCACGAAAAGCATTTGAATGCAAAAAAAATGCATTTTTTGCATTAAAATGCAATTGTGCTTTTCATGAATAACCCCATTAGATTTCCGATTTCTGGAAGCAACTATGTTTCTTTTGAAACTCGTGCACATCACCCGGCATTCAGGGTGTCTGAAACTCGACACCCTTCTTCATTTCTGCCACATTCCAAGCTGTTTCACATCTATAAATCATCATTATTTTGAGCGACTTCCGTCACACTTCCCCTTTCATTTTGGCGCGCCGCTTAGCGGAATGCGGATTCAGGCGAAATCCGATGAACATCGGAAGGCCGACGACGACGAGGACGGACGGACAGTCGAATTTCCGTTTGATTAAATCTGTCTAATCTCAATTCCGCTCTCCCCCCCCCCCCAACCCTCCTCGCTATTCTTTCATATTCTACACATTATTCTACGCAGGCTATCTCCTAATAATCTTAATTACAACTTGGCCGTTTTGGTAAGCGCGCCAGATGAAATGGACAGACCTCGGCGCCTTGCGTCCATCCAATGTTACTGTAGATGAAGTTGGCGAATGTGCCATTCGCAGTAATGAAGATGGCCGCTTGGAATGTATTCGTATTCTGAAATTGACGATTTTTTAATATGAAAATTGCTTGTATCGCATAAAAGTTTTGAGAGAAATGTGTTTCCATGGAAACCAAGAGAGCTCCTTGTCGATTAGCAGATTTACAGTTCTCTAAGTAATTAAAGAATGCCACAAACCTCTTCTGGAAGAGCCGCGGTGTTGAGAGGCTGCATTTTGTCCCATGTAATGATTAATGCAGAGTTCACTTTCACATTTTTGTCGTACTGATACCGAATTTCAGACTGGCCACGTTCAAGAACTCGTCCCTCTGAAACAATAGTAAAAGTACGCTGAAATGCCAAAGGCGCTGAAAAACGAACTTGTCACTTCCCGATAATACACTTTTCCGCCGTTCCGGAGATCGTTACGATTCCAAAACGGTGCCAGGAATCGAGTAGCGCCTGGCAGTATTCCAGATTTGTAGGAACGCGAGCTCGCTTCGAATCCGACGGCTCCATTCGACAGAATCTGAACAAGTGATTGCTTTATTTAATGTGTTCTACAGGGTGCGCCAAAAGTATGGTAACACATGTTTCGCGCAAGCTGGCGCACTTCTCGTGCACTAAATTTATTTTCATTATTTTCAGCATGTTACATCACTTTGAATGTGTTGCCATACTTTTGGCGCACCCTGTACTGTTGGAGGGAGCGGAGATTGAAGGAGTGCGGAATGCATGGAGACACGATCGGCTAGGATCCACCAGGGACGTTTAAGCGGCAATCGGTGGATTCCAGTCAAAAAAAGTAGCCCAAAAGCTGATATTTTCAGAAAATGAGCCGGTTTGAAAAAGGGACGCAGAATAACATTTCGCGAAGAAACTCACATAAATCGTTTTGTAATCCGATCCAAAAAAGGAAAGTGGGTGCACAAGATCAAGCTTCTTTCCAACGTCTAAAGCCTGCGGAAGTTCTTCGTCTCCAGCTGCGGTACCGTAGTCGAAAAGACGACTTGAAAATAGTGGAGCTGTCACCTGAAAAATGAAATGCTCCGTGAATTTGCTGACACCGTATATGGAGTTTAAGCAGCGGAAAATCGAGTTTTTTGAAGTGAAACGCTCCCGTCGTTTCACCAAAGTTTGACCCAGACTTGTAAAATGTTTGGCCTAGGCTTGTTCAAAGTTTGGCTTAAAGTTTTACAGTGTTTTGACTAGGCTTGTGCAATGTTTGGCACAGGCTTAGGAAAAGTTTGTTGTAGATTTGTACAATGCTTGAGCTAGATTTGTGAAAACTTTGGACTAGATTTGTGCAATGTTTGGCCTAGGCTTGTGAAAAGTTTGACCTAGGCTTGTACAATGTTTGGTTCATGCTTGTGAAAAGTTTGCCGTAGATTCGTGCAATGCTTGACCTAGACTTGTTGAAACTTTGGCCTAGGCTTGTGCAATGTTTGGTCCATGCTTGTAAAATGTTTGGCCTAGATTTGTGCAATACTTGAGGTATCCTTGTAAAAAGGTAAGTTGTACAGTTATACAGTGTTTGGCCCAGGCTTGTGAAACGTTTGACCTAGGCTTGTGCAATGTTTGGCCCATGCTTGACAATGTTTGGCCTAGATTTGCGCAATATTTGAACTAGACTTGTGAAAACTTTGGCCTAGAGTTGTTCAATGTTTGACGTAGCCTTCTTCGGCTGAGTTGTATTTAATGCTTTCGTTTCAAATTCGTACCTCGCAGCAAATCACGGACATCGTGCTCTTCTAGCGCAGTTCCCACTGCACATGTTCCCTCCAATTCTGATATGCTCACCCATTTAAATATCTACGCGCCATGTCATACATCAACCCGTAATCCGTGTCATGCTCTCTTCCGATTGCCGTATCGAAACGGCAGGTGTCATTCGGCTCGAACCGGCCGTCGGGTAATTGATGAAAGCGAGTGCATCTGTGCAAACAGGCTGTCCAGTGCCGAACGGTTTCCGTCTGGTCAACACGGACAACGAACGACAAAAATACAGGAGAAACACGCGACGAATGAATAAATGACCTTCTCATGTCTCATTTTTTGCCGCTAAACACGCCAGAACACAGGGCGAGAAAGAAGCGGTTCAATGCCAACCACTTACTTGAATACTAATTTCCTTCGGCTGAATCTGCCGACCTTTTCGTGATTTGACGGATTGAAACGCGTCAAGCTGATCCCATTTCTCGTCGATTCGTAGGCGAGCCGCGATCCTTTCTGGGTCGAATTTCATACATTCTACAAGCGAAGTAAGCAGAAGTAGCAGCGGTGGCAATGCTCCTATAAGGGCATGCCTTCGCATCAGGAATGCTGAAAACTATCAACTTGTGTAATGATCTTCTGGAACTGAGGACACGGAAGAATCATAAGATTTCAAAAGAGGAGAAGAGGGGAAAGGGGGGGGGCAACTTCAACGTTTGGCTATATTTTGGGCTAGAATTGTGCAAGACTTGGTCAAGACTTGAGGAGTCTTGCCGATTAAATTCTAGAATGGATAGGTTCCTGTGGAGCATCTCAAAACTGCTCGCAAATTGCACAAGATCGCAGGTTTTCTAATGCTGGATTCGGATTCAGTCCGGATTCAGTCCGGATTCAAACAGCAGCAGACCAGAAGCCGTTGAGCACGCATCGGCTCAACGGCTCCTGTACACGCTTTTCAGTGGAAGGTAACTTCAGAAATATGGAAGCAATTTTGCGAGTTTCCTTCAATTTGCGGCCATTTTTTTTGGAATTTTAAATATGAATTTGAGTTTGAGCTTTGAGCAAAATTCATCTCCGAATAGTGAATAAAATCGATGAATTTCTTTGGAAAATTATCGAAAAAGCTAGAAAAGAAAACGTGGGGGTGGGGGGAAAAGCGACACAAAAACATATGAGCGCTGCGCACGAGAAGCCAGCGATGTCCAATGGATAACAAGGATTCTGAATACGGGAAAAGATGGGGAAAACTGATACAGTAACTGGACGGCGGCTAACAACTAGCAAAAGCGCCGGAAGTAGTAGTAGATAAACCAACAGTTTTAAAAAAATGGAAAGCGAAGAAAAAACGAGTGAATGCATCGGAATGGACGGGAGGGAGGCGGGTTGGAAGCATCGTCGCTTCCGGAGGAGAAGACGTCTGCGACTGAAACCGGATTCTAGAATATGGTGGAGGAGGGGGGGGGAGACGGAGCGACCATATCTGTTTTGAGGGAAGGAAGCAGAAGAGGAAAACAATGAAAAAGGGAGTCGTGATGTGTTGAGTAGCTTCTAGAAATCATCAAAAAATATTTGTTTTTCCGCGTTTTTTTTCGTTTTCTGTGGAGCCTGCAATTGGTTTTTTCTGCTGATTTTATCTCAATTTTCAGTTTTCTGAATATCAAGAACAACACAAATTTCTAAGCGCCCCGCAGAATCAGAATAGAACCAACTTCCATGAGAAGCGCGTGAAAACGACATCACCCGTGGCTCAAGCCATTCAAATGGAAATGCGTGCAATAAACTAACGGAAGGTGTCTCTTGTTCCCCGGATGGCAACACACGGAGAACGGAGAGAGAGAGTGCAAAGACACAAAGAGCCTGAACGACGGAATGTTGAAGGTCAATTGAGGTGGTCCGTACGCATGCAGGTGGTGCCTATCGCCGCCTGCCAAACATCGGTATTGATGGGATGAGCCGACGCTCGAATGCTTGAACCTTTATGGGACGTGATGACTGGGACGATGAAATATCAACATTTGGTGGGGGGAGAGGGAAGGTATCCCGTTTAAAAACTTCAAATACAGGCATCCGCCGTAAGAATTCTACAAAAGACCACTTTTTGGAACGGTAGCTACACCTACAGATTTACAGCTTCCGCAAGAGAGCTTTTCACTGAAAAAGAGAGCTCTCTTGCGAGAGCTCTACAGCTGTAATAAGTGGATGCACAGAAAATTGGCAAATGAAGCGAAACTAGAGGTTTAATTATTAAAAATATTTATTCTGACTTCCCCATTTTGGGAAATTCGTTTAGCGAGCCCTCAACACCTGAAAATTTGAGGTTTTTCCGCTGGAAGCCACCAACTTTGGATACTCGCCGTAATCCCAAAGACAGTTTCATTATTTCCAAATTTGTAGAGTAAATACTGCTAAAATAGAGCTTCATTTTTGTAGTTGACGACTTTTCTGTACAGCTACTTATTACAGATTTACAGCTCCTGAAAGAGAGCCTTGCACTGAAAAAGTGAGCTCGCTTTTGAGAGATCTGCAGCTGTAATAAGTGGATGCATAGAAACATCGTCAACTACAAAAATGACGCTCTAATTTAGTAGGATTTCCACAAAAAATTTGGAAATATTAAAACAATTTTTGGCATTACGGCGAGCTTCCAAAAATTGGTGTTTTTCAGCAGAAAAACGTCAAATTTTAAGATGTCGAGAACCCGCTAAAGGAACTTCCCAAAATGCGGAAGTCGGAATGTTTGCTTCTATTAATTGAGCCCCTAGTGTTGCTTCATTTTTGTAGTTCATCACTTTTTGGCACGACCACTACTTACAGATTTACAGCTCCTGTAGAAAACTGCGGCAAAACTGTACCAAAGCTGCAGTAAAATCTTAGCAAAGCTGTAGCAAAACTGTAGAAAAACTTTATCATTAACTAGGCCAAAGCTGTAACAAAAATGAAGCAAAACTGTAGCAAAGATGTACCAAAGCTGCTTTAAAATTTTAACCAAGCTATAGCAAAACTGTAGCAAAACTTTACTATTTACTAGGCCAAAACTGTAACAAAGATGAAGCAAAACTGTAGCAAAGATGTACCAAAGCTGCAGTAAAATCTAAGTAAAACTGTAGCGAAACTTTACCATTAACTAGGCCAAAGCTGTAACAAAGATGAAGCAGAACTGTAGCAAAGATGTACCAATTCTGCAGTAAAATTTTAGCAAAGCTATAGCAAAACTGTAGAAAAGCTTTACCATTAACTAGGCCAAAGCTGTAACAAAGATGAAGCAAAACTGTACCAAAGCTGCAGTAAAATCTTAGCAAAGCAAAACTGTAACAGAAAAAACTCTAGTGAGCTCTCTTTTGTGAGCTCTATATCTGTAATAAGTGGCTGCACAGAAACATGGTCAACTACAAAAATGAAGCTCTATTTTAGTGGAGTTCACTCAACAATTCCTGAGGTTCTGCTCGTCAACCAAGGCTGGTGTTTCTCAACGAGAAAACGACAATCTTTTTGAATTTCATCGATCGTTACTGTAGACTGATTACTGTCTCCCGAAAATTTTGATCGTTTGAGTATTGAATTTAGAGGAACTGCAAATTAAGTGAACAGAAAGAACGCGAATAGTTCAATGGAAATCTGCCAAAAAAATCGGTCTGAAAATCAATGAATCAATCGAAAAACTTGAAAATTGCAGAGCTCTTATTGGGATGAATCCTGAAGGTGCGCTTTGAGCATTGCAAGTCTCGGGAAAGCAATTCTGTGTTTTAGAGATTTCGCGGGAAGGATGTAAACCCTTCTGTTAGAGGTTTTCAAAAGGATTTTGAAATGTTTGAACCGTTAAATTTGTGTGCGAACAGTTCAAGCACCCGAGCGCGACGTGGAGGGAGGTCACCGACGATCCCGTTGCAGATGGGACCGGCATTGGGTCCCGCTTGTTTGTACCAGTGTTTGCCCTCAAATTGGAAAGATGACGACCTTCTTGAAGAGTGAAGGCGACGAGAGAAACTGTTGTCCATTGTTTGAGAGAAGGCGCTAAACGAGGAGAGCGCAGACACTCTCTAGTATGTACCCTCGCGCGCAGCCCCGGGAAATGAAGGAAAGAGGATACCGTAACAAGGAGAAGAAGTAGGCATTGAGTACTTCGAGCTGGGAAGGTAACAAATGCGGCAGGATGGCGGCGGCGGCGGCGGCGGGGACGACGGCGGGGAGAAGAGTGGTGTGCGGAACTGCTGGGGGACGCGGCAAGCCGAGCGCCATTGCAATCATAACGAACACTTGTGAAAAAGGCGACAACGAATGATGTAGAGTAGGGAATGGGAAGAACAACAAGATGATTACACCGGCAGAGAAGAGATGCTAGAAGACGTTGAACGACAACAGCAGCCACCCCCCCCCCCCTTCGCCTCCCACCACCACCACACAGCATCACAAAACACCTCATCGCATACAAGATTACCATTTGTAGCTAAACGAGGAAAAGATGACCAATGGACCTGATTATGACGCATGGGAAACTACTCATTGTTATGTGGAAAGACGCGGTTTAATGGGCGCTCAGTGTGGAAGAGGACATAGCGAACCAATGCGGCAGGTGTTCGGCACGAACGTTCTCATAAGCCTTACTCATTCAAGCTGTTCTTTTAAGGGTTTTCGATTCAATGCTTAAGTGCTTACAGCCTTTTCCAGTGTCTGAAAAAGATAGCCTGATGGAGCACAAAAGATCCGTGATGCTATGCTCCAGTTATGCTGGATCTGCATTTGGCAATTTGCCACCTTTTTGGCCAAACATTGCTTCCTTTTTCAATTTGAAAATCGCGAGCCTGCCCCTGCTCGAATTGCATGTATACAGTGCGTTTCACATTTATACGGTCGCCCCTGTTTAAGACTGTAACAGCTTGATTGGGGATTTCACAACAAGACAACTTCAAAATCGAACCGATTAGACCATTTTCAGATTTTCAGGCAAATGTTTTTCAGATAGGGTCCTAAAAATTGGCCCATATACGTAACTTTTTGTCGGGAATTCGATTTTGAAGTTGTCTTGTTGTGAAATCCCCTAATCAAGCTGTTACAGTCTTAAACAGTGGCGACCGTATAAATGTGAAACGCACTGTAGCTTCCTTAAACTCAGAGATTGGTGGGTCATTTTCGAAATTTTGGTGCAAAAGTTTCCAGATGAATTTCATCCTGCTGAAAATTGCTTCACAACAATGTTACTGAGCACGGCCACATTAGAAACTTTTGTTGGTGTACCTCTCTATTAGGAGTGTGGAGTGCTTTCCTATTAAATCCATTGCGAAAGGGCGCTTTAACGATACCATTCGACAATAGAGTAGGAGCTCCGGCTCCATGGCTGAAACGCGTTCTTGAATTCATCTAGTTCAATGACCAGCGTAGTCGTATCACATCAAGCAACGGCGGCGATATGCCGAACGTCGTTCTCTCGCAATTGAAAGTGTGGCGGCAGTGATTTGGGCAGTGATAAGTGGATGGTTTCAAGAGAAAATGAGAGAGAGAGAGAAAGAGAGCTGAAAGCTGGATTGCAATCGGAGTGCGACGGCTTGGGAGGCGCTTGCTGGCAGCGACGAAGCAACGACGACTGAAAGTGAAAGAGAAGTCACAACGACAAATGAGGGCAATTATGGAGTCAAGGCGACAGGTTAATACCATCTAACGGTGATGTTTTGCAAGAGGGGAGGGGGGGGGGAGGTGTGGAAGAGGCAGAACGTGAGAAGAGGTACCGCAAAGGGTGCAACACGTGATGATCTATCTACTCCTCGAAAAGGGAGATTGTTGAGCTCAGCGAAGGCGGAGTCTAAATGAACATTCGGCATTATAACCGTATTCCCCCCCCCCCCCACAAACCTCGGTATTACCCCCCACTGAAATGAACCGGAATCGCCCCCCCCTTTTTTTATTTTATTCATCCAAAAATCACGTGTAATCAATCTTCTTTTCAAGATTTTCAACTCATTTTTAATTCATTTCATTTCAACATTTCAACATTCAACATTCAACTTTTCAATCGTTCAACAGAATTCTTGAAGAACTTAAGTCCAAGAGAAAGAGATTTTGAATAAAGGATGAAAGACACTGTTGTTTAGGTGAGATCACGTGGGGTCCTAAAAGGATAGGACGGGGGGGGGGTGATTCTGGAATCGTGGGGGTAGTTCTGAAATCGTGGGGGCGATTCTGAAATCGTGGGGGGCGATTCTGAAATTGTGGGGAGCGATTCGAAAATCGTGGGGGCGATTTGAAAATCGTGGGGGGCGATTCTGAAATCGTGGGGGCGATTCTGAAATCGTGCGGAGCGATTCTGAAATCGTGGGAGGCGATTCGAAAATCGTGGGGGGGGCGATTCTGAAATCGTGGGGGGTGATTCTGGAATCGTGGGGGGCAATTCTGGAATCGTGGGGGTGATTCGAAAATCGTGGAGGACGATTCTGAAATCGTGGGGGGCGATTCTGAAATCGTGGGGGGGGGGGGTGATTCCGGTTCATTTCAGTGGGGGGAGAACAGAGATATAATGTGGGGGTCATTGTGAAAGATTACCTCTTTTCCGGAATCGCCCCCCACATCAAGAGATGGGGGGCAATTCGGATATTTATGCCTCACAGAATAGTCCCCCACACACAATCACCCCCACATCCAAAAATAATTGAAAACATAACTGTGGGGGGGGGTGGGGGGTGATTCCGGTTATGGGGGGCCGATAGAGGTGTGGGGGGCGATTCTGTAAAATTTTGCTGGAAGAGGTGGGCAAGTAAACAATTCTGGAATTAGATCTCAAAAGTCAAAGTTCCATTTTTCGGTTTTTTGCCATTTTCATTATTGTTTCGATTTTTTTTATAAATTTTCGAAAACTTGACTTTGACTATTCTTGTTGTTGAATCAATGTCTTTTACCGTTTTAAATGTTGTCTTAAAATATCAGATCGATCCGGGAAGTTTCAGAAAAGTTATGCTCGAAAAACTATACCATTTTGGCCAGTACTGTATATAGAAATTGGCTCAACGTACGCTGAAGTTTTCGGGAAAATAGGGCAAAACTGAAAGGGATATTTCAGTTGAATTCGCAATAATTGCTGAAATTTTCTGAAAATGCGTCAGACTTAGTTTAATTGCAATTGGGACACTGAACCCAAGCGAAATAGTCTGTTTAATTGATTTTTTGACTATATGCCTTCACATTTCCAGCCGGTTGAAGCGCATTTTCGACGATCGTCAGAATTCCGCATTCCACACGAAATTGAGAGTTTGGAGAGAGAGAGAGAGAGAGAGAGAGAATCGCTGAAAGGAGTTGCAGAGCAGCGCCGGGCCGGAAGAAATGTTCAGTGATGGATACGGAGAGTGCCGAAAAGAAGAATAATGAATGGATTGCACTTGAGACCGTCCGTTCATACGGCACATTTCGGGAAGAAAGTGAGAGAGAGAGGGAGAGGGAGCAGCGACGGAATGGAAGAATCACAGCTCCGATTACACAAACAGTCGAAAACGATGAATGGAATGATGATGAAGGCGAATTAAAAGAAACGTGGAAAGACGGGAATCCATTGAGGGGGAGGATGATCGGCCACTTTTGTTATGACGAACGAATTGGAGAGATCGACAGCAGATAGGCAGAGCTGCTGACGGCTGAATGCTGAACGGACGGCGGGTCGCAAGGATATCCATCTGACGCGCTCGCTCCGACTTTTCAACGGTCAATGGAATGTGTTTGAATATTTGGTGAAAATCAGATGATCACTTGGAAGAAGCACGATAAGCGGAACTGCTTTTCGAGGTCTTCGACTACAAGTATTCTTGATTTATGTATACATATCATCACCATCATACAACGCCTTCGATTCCAACAATCAACGCAGTTTCGATGGGTTGTATTCAACTTTAGTCTTTCTCCCCCTATTCTATATAAAAACACAAAGTTCTTTAAGATTTCCTCCCCCCCTCCTCAGAACAGTACAAAGGTGGAAGGGGGGGGGGGAAGGTGCAAAAATTGAAAAAAATGTCAAAGTATACTACATTAAACGTGGAGGGGTGGGGTCATATTGGAGTGGGACACTAATACCAGAGAAGGGCGGAATTCCGGATTCCGCCGTTTTTTTCATTCCGTCTTCCGGATTCCAGATTTCGTGAAAAATATTTTTTCCGTTTTCCGGATTCCGAGTTCCCAAAATCCAATTCCGCCCTACTCTGACTAATACTGAATTATACCGTATTCATGTTACGCATCCCAATAAATAAAATTAAAATCTGATTTTGCCGGAGATTATTATATTGTTCTACTAATTTTGGCATTAGAACCCCCACTCGCCCCCCCCCTATTTAGTGCAAAACGCGAGGAACGGGGACTGAAATTTCAAACAAGAAACTACAAAAAACTACAAAAGCTACGAAACTACAAACTACAAAAACTACGAAACTACAAACTACACAAACTACAAACTACGAAAATACAAACTACAAACTACAAAAACTACAAACTACAAACTACGAAGAAATACATAAAAGATTTACAAATGTCAAAATTTACAAATTATATTTATTTCACGGATTTTGTAGCTTGGGGGGGGAAGTGAAACTGTGAAATGAGAAAATGCGGTGAAGGGGGGCGGGGGGTCATATTTTTTCAAATTTCCATCGTTTTTTAGAATCGAGAAACCTGCCGTTTAAACGGAAAACTAATGGGGTTATTCATGAAAAGCACAATTTCATTTTTAATGCAAAAAAATGCATTTTTTTGCATTAAAATGCAATTGTGCTTTTCATGAATAACCCCATAAGAAAAAATAATTTTTTTCGAAGCATTCACTTAGGAAATTTGAATTTTAAGTTATAAAAAGCGGTTAGAGGATGGAGGGGAGGAAGGTGCCCAAGAGAAAGAAAATGAATTTCAGCATGCACTCTCAATTCTGAAAATCTAAACGATGCAGCGAGATTGGCTCTCCTCGTGTAGTACACAAACGAAACAGTTCGGAATTTGAAGAGTGGAGAGCAGGAAGACGTGCAAGTTGGAGGCCTTTGTTATATTCCAGAAGTTTTAGACTGGAATATAAGTCCGATCTGCTGCCGCTGCAGAATTAGATCAAAAGATCGCGAAAACATCGGATCAACTCGCCCAACACCTTACGATGTTTGCAGAGAGTTCGATTGTTGGATTCAGCATCCGATTGCATGCTAACGGCATGCAATTGTTCAGCGAGAATGCCAAACTTCAGGATGTGGTACGTGCTTGAAGAGCCAAGCATCTTTTGGATCTATTCCACGAATAAGTCCGATCAACTACCGCTGGCTGGCCTAGTAGATATAGGAAGCGCGTTTAGTTTCTTATTCATCGAACATTGAAGAGTTTACGCCAACTATTACGTAATTCTTGATGTATTAGAAGAGCCCTTCATTAAGGAAATCATAAGGAGTTTGAGAAAAGAATTTCAAAAACATCGTTAAACATTTTACATACACATTTACTAATCTCCAATTAAAGGGTACCCCTAACAATATATATGAAACGGGTGGAATCGGGCGGAATCGGGCGGCACTTAACATTGCTAAAACTGGAAATTATTCCTTGCAAGGGTGTGAGTGTTGCCCGATTTTTCAAGTTGGTCCATCGACAGTGTGCCCGCCTGGTTCGCAAGCTTCGAAAAAAAGAAAGAAGGAGAACTGTTCATTGGCACTTTGGGCCAAGTAAGGCTTCCACGAAAGACGAAATAAGACCGTCTCGTTTCGTCTTCATCATCGTCTAGAATTTTAATAGACGAACGCAAGACGAACTGAAAGACGAATGAAGACGAGACGAAAAGATTCCAGAAAAGACGGCCGATTTGTTTCGTCTTTCGTGGAAGCCTTAGGGCTAAGCGGGTCAGTACAGAATCACGGACACTTTATAGCAAGCTTACAAAGACGCTGAAAATGAAGCAAGCTGAAAGCGAAACACAGAAGAACCCGTCGAGAGAGACTATGACCAAAAGTTACCACATTCGGACGGACACCCGGATCAGCAGCGACTGGATGTGATATGAATCACATACAAGTGTTCTTGAAAGGGAAGGCGACACTAGAAGCGCGGGCGGAGAACCGATTTGAATTGGAATGCGACGGCGGAAAACAATGAAGTGATCGGAGTGGACATGGAAACCATAATGAGGGAAAACGGTCATCAAGAAGGAAAAATATATGGCAAAAAATGCGAGGGGAAGTGGCGGGAAGACGTTCGAGATTTCAATGGCTGACAATGATCACTGCACCACTCATCGAGCCACTTGAAAATGTATGAATTCTTCATTCGCTAACCGTCCGATTTCAGATTGGAAACAGAGGCAAGTGCAGCAGTAATAGAGTTGCACCCAGCTGCTGGGGCTCTCTGAAAGTCGGCGAGCATTTAAAATTTTCAGTAAATATTTGTAGCCTATTACGAATCTCTTAATAGAAGGTTGTACCTCGCCTTATTTTTTTTACTTCGGAGACAAGTTTTTTGTTCAAAAAATAATTTTAAAATATTCTAACATTGCTCAGCAAAATTTCGCCAGTCTAGGTCAAAAATTGAAGGTTTACATGGCTTCACCAAGTCTCTCACAAGCCTGAGCCAAACTTTAAAGGCTCACAAGCTTTGCGCACCGTTTTGAAATTTCACAAGTCTAGCACAAGTCTTGCACAATTATAGGCCAAACTTTGAAGGTTCACAAGTTTAGCACAAGTCTTGCACAATTCTAGGCCAAACTTTGAAGGTTCACAAGTTTAGCACAAGTCTTGCACAATTCTAGACCAAACTTTGAAGGTTCACAAGTTTAGCACAAGTCTTGCACAATTCTAGACCAAACTATGAAAATTCACAACTCTAGCACAAGTCTTGCACAATTCTAGGCCAAACTTTGAAGGTTCACAAGTTTAGCACAAGTCTTGCACAATTCTAGGCCAAACTTTGAAGGTTCACAAGTTTAGCACAAGTCTTGCACAATTCTAGACCAAACTTTGAAGGTTCACAAGTTTAGCACAAGTCTTGCACAATTCTAGACCAAACTATGAAAATTCACAACTCTAGCACAAGTCTTGCACAATTCTAGGCCAAACTTTGAAGGTTCACAAGTTTAGCACAAGTCTTGCACAATTCTAGGCCAAACTTTGAAGGTTCACAAGTTTAGCACAAGTCTTGCACAATTCTAGGCCAAACTTTGAAGGTTCACAAGTTTAGCACAAGTCTTGCACAATTCTAGACCAAACTTTGAAGGTTCACAAGTTTAGCACAAGTCTTGCACAATTCTAGACCAAACTATGAAAATTCACAACTCTAGCACAAGTCTTGCACAATTCTAGACCAAACTATGAAAGTTCACAAGTATAGCACAAGTGTAGTACAATTCTAGACCAAACTTTGAAGGTTCACAAGTTTAGCACAAGTCTTGCACAATTCTAGGCCAAACTTTGAAGGTTCACAAGTTCAGCACAAGTCTTGCACAATTCTAGACCAAACTATGAAAGTTCACAAGCATTGGCCACGTCTCCTACAAGTCCGGGCAAAAACGGGCGAAGGCGGTTGGGAGCACAAATTCAAACTATTAAATAATTCTTTAAAAAAGGCCGCAATGTATAGATTTCCGGCAATTTTATAATCAAAGGTCACGCAGAAAGCTATTGAAGCAGCACATTCCGGTCCGATTTGGTTGGTCCAATTTCAAAATTGAATCCCTTGTCAGCTATAATTATAGCATAACTTCACAGAGCTCAGCGAGATCTTCAATTTCAGACAATTTCAAGGCTATGCACGGGCCCGTGTCTCACTGGGATTAAAAGTCTGCTTTATAGCCTGTAAGACAGTTCAAAACTCTAAATATTTTTAATCAAATAAGAAATATTGGAAAACTGAATTCGGCAACAAAGTATGTTTGAAAATCAATGGAGTAGGGCAGTGTCACAGTCATCTTTAGATATGTCACTCATGACGAAACGAGCGAAACATTTCGCTGAACGACGAGCAGAACGTCGACCCCCAGACATCGAATGACACACCACCGTGCGCTCCAATTATAATTCGGAATGAGAAATCGAAGAAGAGGTCTTCCTCCGTGGTGAAGCATTTTGAGAAGGTCATGCCATGTGTACATACTTATACCATTATTTATGGAAACGCACACTTACTCGCCCCTTCACTATCCCTTTATTACATTTTAGAAATTGCGACTCCTCGGAAACAACTGACCGTCAAAAACGAATTGGACGCAAATTGAACGAAAAAATAGCGATGAGATGAATGGGTCGATGGATGGATAGATACATGAAAAGTGGGGGAAAAAAGAACGGAATTTCGGAAATAAAACAATTTTAAGGAAAAGGTGTGTCTCATATACAAATAATTTTGATACACGAGTTCAAGGATTCAAGGATACCCGTTAGAAAACTCTTCTTCTGCAAAACCACTTCCGATTGGAACAAAAAGGTTTCGGTGGTTTTTCCCTGAGCGCGAAATATGAAATCCAAATACAGGGTAGCTCTTAGGTATGGAGACTTTTGTTTTCGAGTCAAACCCCTTCGAGACCCCTTGGCACTGTGCCAGCAGCTCCCGAAAAAAAGTCTCCGTATTTGAGAGTCACCCTGTACATGGACGACGCCAATTTTTACAGCTGCGAGACAGGTTTAACAGCTATTACTATGAACGCCGTCTTTGCGCACTATTGGTAATTGTTTTCTTAATAAAAAATAACCAACTAAACATGTTTTAGTTGCCCATGATTTTCGTTTCCAAAGAAGACATGGAAAAAGGAATTTTGATAATGCTCCAATTCGAATTACCTGAAATCCTTTGAGCATACTAACCCAACATTCTTCTTCATTATTTTTCTGCGCATATACGCCATAAACTCTGCAATAATTATATTTATTCTTCAAAAAACATACAAATAAACAGAGAATATTGAAAAATGCGAAACAACTTAAGGAATAGCTCTAACTTTTCAGCCACTATTTCTAAATTTAAATAGCATTTTTAATTTTTTCTAAACTTTTCTTTTTACAGAACTTTTTAATCGAAAAAAAACCAAAAATATGTTTTTTTTCAGTTTATTTCAAAATAATAGAATGACAAATAATTAGCGAAGAGCGCGTGCGCAGTACTTGCTTTTTACCTTGCCAAAGTTGCAAAAATGGGCGAAGCCTATTTTTTTGAATTCAAAATTTTGCATCAAATAAAAAATTTTGAAGAACCTTTGACGTTTCAAAGTTCAATCAATCAATCAGTAAGTTATTTCGAAAAAAAAATTTTTTAATTAAGATTTTCAGTTCTTTCCTCGCATTCAGACAGCTCTACTCAGGAAGCATTAATGCAAGCGCACCCCTTCAACTTCAGCCCAAAGAGTTCGGGATCAGTATTGTCCATAGTATCATTTCAAGGTTTTTCAAGGTATGAACTTTTTTCTCTAAACTATTGTGCTCAGAACGATCAAGCAATTTTTAAATGCTTTTTATCCTGTTTGCAGTATTTCCACTAAACATTGTTAGCTTTTGACAATAAATGGAAGAGAATTATTTTAAAATAATTTTTAATTTTTAATTTTAGTTTCTTCAAAACCAGCAACTATGGAAATGAAGCATAGAACATTGCATAATTGGAAAATGATACGTATCGAACGGAAGTAAGTGGGAATCTAGTAGTAAGGTTCACCTCGGTACATTCAAAAAAATCTATCAATCAAAGAAACCAATACCGAACACGAAGAAATCGAAAACGTCGAAAAGTACAACACGACGGAATGAAGAGAAAGGCGTTTCCCAAACGTTGTCATCATCCTCTTCCTGCTGGTATCTGAAGCTGTAACGCGAGAAAGTAAGCGTGCCGTAGTAGGTGTATAATCACAGGTTACTGTAGTTTTCTGTCGGCTTCTTCCCAGACGTTCATGCTTTGCCAATTCCCTCGATTCGTTGTATTCCCTTTTTCTTCAATTGTGTATGTGTGTGTTCTTTAGAATAACACACATCTGCGCAACATTGGGTGATTTCATGCGTAAGCGAACAAAGCGAAGGAAGTCAGTGAGGCAAAGGTTCAGATTTTCTTCGATGGGCCAACTGGAAATCTTGATGAAACAATCACACCGGTCTATTTCTTATCTAGAAATCGTTTTCTTATAGGCTTTAGATAGACATCAGAAATATATATTTAAGTAAGCAACACCTAACGGTTTTTCTAGTCTCCACTAAATCGGTCATTTATGAATAAAAATTGTAAAAATTGGCGAAAAAATAAAAACATAATTATGAATATACACCGTTTTTTTGATGAAAATCATTTAGAATATTAACATTTTCCCATTTTTCGATTATTTTAATACCGAAAAGCAATGAAAATTGCAAGATTCAGCTTCGGGCCGAAAGTTGAAATGGCTCCACTCTGCAAGCTATCAGTTTTGTGCTAGTATTAGCAGAAAGAGATGGTTCCTAGACATCCTATTGTTTACCAAACGGCAATATATCGAAAGGTGCATAGGTGGTGCCTACAGAAAATCTCTAGAATAATCTCACAGTTCGCTGGAGCATCAACATCGGAAGACGCACTTTGGAAGAGTTTATTAGGCGATTTTTGAGAACATACTTGCAATTCGGGAAGAAACCGGCTCACACAGCATTATTGTTCCCAAATAGAAGATTAGTGCTCAAAAAAAGGTCGAAAATTGTAGGAGGTACTACGCATTGTAGTAAAATAGTAAAGGGAAATTCATTGAACAGACTAGCAACTGGCAGGAAGCCGTTAAGTAGCCGTGCGAACAGATTCCGGGAGAATTCGCCGTTATTTCAAAGTGGTTTCGCTTGATATTTATTGTCGAAACTTAATCTTACAAAGCTCACTGAGCGCTTCAATTTAAGATATTTTCCAAGGACTAATTTTCATTTCGAGAAAAGTTATGCAGCGGCCCGCTATGGACCTGGAGCAACACGCATTGCAAGTGCTCTTTGAGACGATCTCAATGGCTCCACGTCCCGATATAACGGGCCGGCGTAATTCATGACGATTTGTAGAAAAACAAAACAAAAACAACTGCGAAGACGGTTTTGCAGACTTGCCAAACCGACTGAGAGGAAGAAGTTAATCGACTCACACAGAAGCATCGCAAAGGACAGAGAGAATTAGACTGCCGACCAGTTGTCATCAGGCATTAGAAGGCACTTGGGGGCATGAAAGAGACGGCGGAGATGAAGCCGCTACGTACCGTCCCCCCTGTCCCTGAACATGACAACGCCCGGCGGCGTGAATTAGAATAATGAGAGAGTGCGGCAAGGAGACGATTGGGGAAGAGCGAATGACTCAATCGACGACAAAACCGATTGCAACAATACTAGGTGTTGCAATGTGCTTCGAGGAAGAAGCTTCGGAAGGCGGCGAGCCGCCAATTGAGCTCATTCGGGAAGCAATCGATTCTGTAAGCCAAATAGGAAGTGGAAGTGGAAAGTGGGGAGAGCCGGTCCTAGATGGATACATTATTGCGGTGCTCCTCATAATTAATAATACGAAAAATGACCAAAACGAGATTTTCTGAAAATTAGTTGGTCCCACAACGAAAGAAAAATTAAGGAGAGGTGAAAAATGCCAATTTTTTTTGAAAAACTTCTTTTTTTCTTCATTAAATCATGCGATCAGTGTCACTTATTTAATTTTTCCAATTTTTTTCTTATTTTACGATATTTTATTCCGAATTTGCACCAATTTTCAATTTTTTCAAATATTGCAAGAGGAAAATTTCTTGCTGACTACGAGAAAAGCCAAATTAACGCCAAATTAGCTCATAGTGTCGTCCAGGGCCAAATTTCAAGTTATCTCAAAGAATCGTTCAATGTGACCAACAGATATGCTTCTAATGCATCCGATCGTCGAGGTCGTCCGCGGCTGTCATCGGGCAAGACATCGTGTCATCGAGACAAGAGGAGAATCGTCCTTCGTGCTTCCCACCTCTTCGTCTCATGCTCCAGAATCCGGTGTCCAGAAGTGAATTGGCCCCTGGCTCCAGATAGGTCCATTCCGTGACTATTGGGATGATATTCGCACGGAAAAGAACACATTTTCTCGATGCAACTTCAAGGATAGCGAAGTGACGGTGTGGCGCCAGTGGTTGCATCAAAATGCGCTTTACGTCGAAGGAGATAATCGGAATGGAATAGACATGCCTGATGCAACGCGGTCTAATACAATTTTGGCGTCGAAACCCTGAAAACGTGTACACCTACGTGCAAGATGGTGCATGCAATCTAGCAAAGAAGAAAAACGTTATGTCAAATGGATTCCTCGAGACAGAAAACGAAAATGGACCGACTGATTACTTCATAGACCACCAACGCCCTTGTCGCAAGGTATGCCTAGGAGGTACACGCGTCCACACAAGCGAATACTAGATCGGCTATGGAAGTAGAGGAGATCGAGGAGTAGAGTAGGGGAATCATTCCACTCGTTTTTCTCTGCTCTTTGACGGACTCGCGTGTTTTTGACTTCATCCGCCATAACGGAGGACTGATCAGCTATACAGGTTATTAAGTTCCAAAGAAAAAGTCGGATCAACTTCAAAGTTTAAAAGTAGTTTATCAGAATAACAAATAACAAAATTAAATTATAATTGCTCGATTCTCGCACTTCTTTTCTTGATGACCTTCCTCAATCTTCTCGGGTATGCATCGTTGGTGGAAATTAAGTAGTCCGGCGACAGATTGTCCCATTTCTCGAACAAACTCTTTTTGAGATTTTGCAAATTTACATGAGGACGAGCTTGAACATTTGCTTGAAGAGGTCCCTACACAGAATAATCCATTGGATTGAGATCAGGGCTCGTGGCAGGCTTTCCCGGAGATGAAACTCGCAAAATTCGTTTCGCACCACTGCGAAACTCGTTTAAACGTGTGAGCTGGTGCTCCGTCCAGCTGGAAAGTCCAATTTTGTGATCCAATGTGATACAGGTTCCAAAAACCATGATTCGCTGTGACTGGGCTGCACGGTGAAAAAGCCGATCTTTGCTGTTTGCTTCCCGTTGATCTCGAGCAAGTACCCGATGATTTTAGGAATTGAATTCCGCTTCCTAATTGAATATCTTCTCATCGATGAACATTGTCGCCAAGAAGCGCCTTGAATTTTTGGAGTCGGACGAACTTGTTTCGATCCGAAAGAATATAAATTTTTCGCACTCGATATGGCTTCGTCTCCAACAAATTTTTGACAGCTCTTCTCACAGTTCGGTCACTCGTTCGGGCTTCTTCAACCACTTTGCGCATGCTTCTGCGAGGATTGCGTCTGATCCTTTCCCAAATCGCTTTGACTCGCTCTGAAGAGATGGAAGTCCTCGCGCGGCTCCTTCTCGGTCCATCAGTATTATCCGCAGTTGTTTCATAACGTTTGACGGATCTCACAAGCTGTCTTGCCTTACTTGTGCAGAGCTATAATTGAAGATCGGTGCATATAAGAATCCTTCATTCCTATAAAAACTAAGAAATATGAAACTTTGAAAACCGACAAATGAAAAGCAGGGAAACAATTTTTTTTTAATAGCGCAGCACAAAAAGTGCGCCAACACGCGCACGCCTATGTTAAAGTTCGTAATATAAATAACGGCCGGGTTCATCGTTTTATATGAGGAACTCATACTGATAAATCATTTCCGCATTGCCGCTAAATGAGTTAACGAGGTTCTGTGCAATCACGCAATTAAAAATTCGTCCTTATAATTTGAGATTTGTGCGAAACCAAGAAGCCTCCTAAAAAAAAGTCCTAAAAACTTGGCGAGAAGAGCCGAGAATTGTTTCATATGAACTGATAATCGATAACATTTGAATTTGTGAAACCGCCTACAATGATATATCCCGGCTCTAAATCGATATACTAATTTTTGAGAACCACTGTCAGAAATTTCAATTTGTCATTTCATGCTTCGTTGAAAATTTTGATCAGACAGCAAATATTAATTTTTGAAAAGAGATGGAGAAATGAATTAATAGGAATGGAAACTGGCTAAAATAGGTTGAGTGGAAATGCGAAGAGGGTAGTCGGTTATGTTCAAAGCAAAATGAGGATTGGGTGGATCGGATCATACGAAAGAAGGTATGAGTAAGTATAGTAGTAGCTGCGCAAAAACACAAGGTCAGATTTTGAGGAAGACGACGAAGAAGAAGAAGTTGGTCGCTTCGAGTAAGAAGCGAGAATGAAGAAGAGGATAAAGAGGGAAGGCCTACTTATTCATGTCGAGGACGATGATCCTCCACTCTCGAAAGTACACAACAGCACCAGCAGCAGCAGCACTTAGATTGAAGACACTTTGCTGCTGATGATGATTTCATTCAGTTCTCAACTGCTTCAATCCTTTTCAAATTCAACAGTTTGAGATGAAACTAGCAGAAACTTTATGTTCATTTATAGTCAGTCTTTGAAATTTTCATACATATAGAAACTACGATGTTCAATTCTTAAAATAAATATTTTGAAATTTGAAAAGGGAATAAATATAGAAATTCATTGTTTTACCATATACCTAGATTGCTCAATGAGCACAGGGAAAGTTTCAAAAAAACATTCACAATGCATATTTGATTTTTATTCAAAAGCCTTTGACTATTTCATGCTAAAAAAATTTTTCAGACGAGTTCAAAAAGAAAAATGTATAAAACTGCTTTTTATTTAATAATTTCCAACAATATTTTCTGGAAATTTTCACTCATCTACACTAAAGGATAATTCAGTTGAAATCAGAAAATCAGGAAAATTATAAACAAAGAACGTATTGGCAAGTTTTAACACAGCAGAATTCTAACAACGTCAATTCGAAATTATAAAATAGATTTGGTAAAATGAGAAAGAGAAGAAGACGGAAAAGCTGAAGGGCGTAGCAATATCGGTAGGAATACAAAACCTCTGCGGGAGACTGGCTGACAATTCCCAGACTTTTCAAATTATTAGTTTAAAATGAAACTGTTCAAGAGTTTCGTTCGTTTCAAATGCCAGAGTTGTTATTTTCATTTGGCAAGTGATCTTTTTGAAATTAAATATGAATTGGTTCGATATTTTCAGAAAGATAATTATAGAGAATACGTCGAAACAAATGGAAAAATGAGAGCGCGAGCTGCAAAATTATTTTGCCTATTTTAAATTAATGCGAAATTATAAAATTAGAAAAAATGCTTAAGCAATTCAACAGTTAGACAAAAATTAGGAAAAAAATGAAAGTGAGACTTAATTTCATCCTTCTTTCTATGTTTTTTCTTCAGATTTGTTCGAATTATTTTCCGAAAACAACCGCTTTCATTTTAATTAATCGCAGCGATACAAAACGGATAACAACTGATTGTGAGAACAGCGACACATCAAACAGATGAGCTTCCATGGAATCGAGATTACCGCACTTGACCGCAGTTTAACCCGGCCTGGTACCTTGCCAACTAATGAGAGTAGACATCAGAGAAGGGCGGAATTCCGGATTCCGGATTCCGCCGTTTTTTTCATTCCGTTCAAAAAATTTTTTCTGTTTTCCGGATTCCGGATTCCGAGTTCCCAAAATCCAATTCCGCCCAACTATGAGTTTTAATACTTTATTCTCAATTGTTGTGAAAAGTATACTTTTTTGGTCTCCCGCAAAAATTAATGGTTAAAATTCCGGATTCCGCATTCCGGATTCCGCCGTTTTTTTCATTCCGGATTCCGGATTCCGGGAAAAAAATTTTTTTCCGTTTTCCGCATTCTGGATTCCGTGAAAATAATTTTTTTCCGTTTTCCGGACTCCGGATTCCGTGAAAAAATTTTTTTTCCGTTTTCCGGATTCCGGATTCCGAGTTCCCAAAATCCGATTCCGCCCAACTCTGGTAGACATACGCTGCTCTACACCATTTTCTTTCACTGGAACACAATTTTAGGTAATTTTTCAGGAGAATGTCAATGCAGAACGCATGTCGTATTGAATAAAAACAACTATTTTTAGTGATCGCGTGATCTTAACTGTTGCGATCGTTGTCGCATAAATAAATAAATTCATATTTTACGTGAACCACCTCCCCAGTGTTTTTCACGCTACACGTTTTATATGCCCCATTTTTCTCCCTGTAAATTGGTGACTTTTCTTCTGTTCAATATATTGGTTTACCTTGAAAACCGAGTCTGCCTTTTAACTACAACATTTACAAAGGAATTTTTTCAGAATACACGATTCAAATTTTGAAAAATCTTTACCTATCGTTGGATTAATAGATTGATGGATATGCGGAGACTGATTATTAGCATTTCTTATGGTTGGCTTCAATTATTTCCATACGTCTTGCTCAATCGTTTTCAATAAAATTGAAATCTGGAGAGCGTAGGCATTGGAAACCCCGTTTTGTTCTATTCAAATAGCAATTTGATTCTTCTACAAAGTTAAACTTCTATGGCAATTTTTCCATGATTTCTTAATGACACTTCTGTTTGGCCCTAGTTTATAAGAGATATCAAATGTAGTAAATAGCCAGTTAAAATTTACTATCGGCCCATTCTGAACCACTCTATGTACTCGTTACTCCTTCCTTACATTATTCTATTGTCGACACAACCATACAAATACGTGATATTTGTAATATACATATAAGCACGGTTTCAAAGTTTCTATTCCACCTCGTATTAGGTCCATAGTTCCATACTCACCGTTCAAAATTGTTATTTTTCAATTCTTCAAAAACTATAGTTTGTCACATTCTTATGAGCCATAATTTCGCTTCTGAAAAAGAATAAGATCCATGGAATCGAAATCTCGAAGGAGAACATTACAATATTCTTCTCAAAAAAACATTTTCGTGAGTGTTTTACTATAATATTTTAAGAAGTCGAAAAGTATGACAAAAAATTATCATCCTCGCATCTGGAAATCTCAAAATTTCTGGAATTTTAATATCTCAAGATATTGCTTGTAACAACATTAAAAAATATTTTTTTAATAGCTCAAAATCGTTTTAATATTAAAAAATACAGTGCTCCACATAATTTTACGGGCACCCCCAAAAATCTCAAAATTTCGATTTTCTGTAATTCCTAATTATTTATCATATATGATATGAAAATACCTTTAAGAAATACAATTATGGGTCCTGGAGCGAAAATAAAATAAAACTGAGCAATCGAGAAATTCGATATTTTTCGAAAAATTGGTGTTTTTTTTCCCACATAATGATACAGCCACTTTCATTTTTTGTCGTTTTTTGAACTTTAAACTTGGTTTTAATCTGTTTATTTATCGTTTTTCTGCCTTCAGAAGACATGCCGAAAGGTAAACCTCTGAGTGAATATGAGAAAGGACTAATTGACGCCAAATTGGCTGAAGGACTCTCGCACCGTCAAATCTCTAAAGAAATGAAGCGTTCCCCAGATTTAATCAATCGATATGCTGCAAATCCACTTGGTTATGGTACAAAGAAGTCTTCTGGTCGTCCACCTCTTCTTTCTGAACGAGACAAGCGAAGAATTATCCGCAGAGCATCAAATTCTAATGTCACTTGCTCAAAGATCAAGAGCGAACTTGGACTTTCCGTATCAGTGGAGACTGTTCGCCGCGTTCTTTCAAAGAGCAAGTTCATCAGACGCCGAAAAATGAGAAAGGCTCCAAATGTGACCGCTAAACACCGAGAAAATCGGATTGAATTTGCTAAGAAGAACCAAAAACTGACTGGAAACAGGTAAGGATTACTGCAGCTTTCTTAAACTGGTATTTTGTTTTCAGATTATCTTCAGTGATGAGAAGAAATTCAACTGCGATGGACCAGATGGCTACCGTGATTACTGGCATGATTTGAGAAAAGAAAAACTGCGGTTTTCACGTCGAAACTTCAAAGGTGGAGGAGTGATGGTCTGGGCAGCAATCAGTTCCCAAGGCAAAGTCAAACTTTGCTTTGTACCAAAGAACATGGACGGTTGCCAATATCGATACGTGATAAGAAGAGGTCTCATACCATTTATCCGTCGGAATCGCTCTAAAAATTTCATTTATCAGCAGGATGGAGCTCCATGCCATCGGGCTCGACGCACAATCAAGTGGATAGGTGACCGTGGAATTCCGATTCTCGATTGGCCGGCCTGTTCCCCTGACATAAACATCGAAAATGTCTGGGGATACATGGTACGGAAAATCTACGACGGAAACAAAATTTATGCGGACATTCCATCCCTCAAAAAGGCTATCATTGAAGCATGGCAGAAAGTGGACCAACAGCTGCTCGACAATCTTTATTCGTCTATGGATGACCGAATTTTTGAAGTTGCTCGACAGAATGGTCGTCCCATCGATTATTAATCATCATTCGTCTGTTATTTTCTTTTTTTTTACAGTTTTGAGCAAGCGGCCGTATTATTTTGTGGAAAATTTTTTACCCTTTTTTCATAAAATTTTGGTTTTTTTCTGATGTGTGAATTTTAAGGCTATTTTAAGTTTCTATCATGAAACACCTACTAAAAGGCCATATATCTTCAATAGGAAGCATTTTGGTTGAAAAGCCAGTTTTCGAGATTTCGAACATTTTTGGGGTGCCCGTAAAATTATGTGGAGCACTGTATAATATTATCCAGCTCTCCAGTCTCTAAACTCGATTAATGTTTTGGTTTTGGCTATTTTTATAAACTATTTCTTAAATTTGTCACTGATTAATAGTTTACAGCTTTTTCCGTCACAAAAGGCTCTCTTATTTACATCATAAACGCTCGTCAGTGTAAGAAAGACACCAAAATAGGTGATTTCACAACTGAAAAGTACGTCAATGTTGGATGTTTTTGTCTCCTTTCCGCTCGAGTTGACAATTGAGTTACTCGCACCTTATGCGTGTATATTCCAGCAATCGCCCCCTCTTTAAGAGCACAACCCGCGTGTGCTGTCAGCCATTTTTCTTTGCTCCCTTCTTCCTTTTTTTGCTGCTCACGTTCTCGAGTTGTCACGGAGACATACTCTTTCTCCCTTCTTCTGCGTTTTCCCGTCCTCTCCGCAATTTCAACATATGAGTGTATCAGCACCGAAAAAACATTTTTTGAGGTCTTTTCGATTTTTAGCTCAATTCTTATTTGATTTTTATACTTTTTTTTTCAAAAAATCATCTAGAAAAATCGTTTTGCTTAACCGAAGCATTTTTAGAAAATGAGATGACGAAGGAAGATCATCAGTTGCTGGATTCGCTATCTTCATTCAAACTTAATGATCTCGGATTTGTGCAAATAGAATGCGAGCTTCTCGCAAAATTTTTGTAACGTGTAGCGCCGTATTCCGCCAAATATTCCACGAATTTCAGAGAGGAACAACGGGAGAACAGTTTAGACAGCTTATCACTTCACCAGGTATGCACAAATCTAATAAGGAATCGAATTTGCAGCAGGTGAGCAGAACGGAACAGTTTTCAAAATATATCAGATTGTAGGAGAGAATCTGGAATTTTCGAAATGTTGGAAATATTTTGAGAGCTTCTAAAAAGCTGCGCTGTGAGATCTGTCAACCGTTAATAACGAGTCTCATTTTAAACCTAAGCTACCTTCGAATGCTATCCCATATAGGTCTTCTTCACTGATTATCTCACTGTATCCCCTCAATAAATGTTATCCATCTGCGAGGACGTGATCTTTCGTTTAAAGGCGCTGTTTGGGTCTCGTTAGGGGATAGCGCGTTAAATTGTAAGAAAACAATTTAACAATTTAAGAAAACAATGTTTCTTACAATTTAACGCGCTATCGCCTAACGAGACCCAAACGGCGCCTTTAAACGAAAGATCACGTCCTCGCGGATGAATAATAAATAAAACACAAAAAAATCAAAAATTTTGCAAAGTGCGCATTTTTTCCTATTTTTCGAAAAAAAATGGCTTTCTCGGTTCCACAAACGTAAAACCTCACCTAATTTGTTTAATTTATTTCTTAATTTTTCACTGAAATCAATATTTTTTTCGCAATAATGTCAAAAGATCGATTCTAGCTTGTCTACGAAAGAGGCCAAATTAAAGCAAAATTAGACCAATGTCTCTCAATTCGACAAATCGATCGATGGGAAGTCCACGTGTAATCAATAATTTTGACAAAGACCCACGAAATTCTGGACGTTCTTCAATCCTCTCAAGCCGTAAAAGGGTTCTCCGTAAAGCGCTCAATATGAAAAAGCCGGGTTCCAGCCGGCCGGCGTTTGCGTTTAAAATATTAAGGTTTTTTCGCATTTCCACACTTTGCATCAGATTTGACGACGATGTTCGGTTTTTCAAGTTGTTTTTATTAGAAATCCGTTGAATTATCATGTTTTCTTTGAATACGGCTTTAAAAATGTATTTTTCAATAGAACATCAATTGTTTAGTAAGACAGAACGGTTGACCTTCATTTTTTAAAATATATTCACGAAAAGCAATAAAAGCGTGTTTTTTTAAATTGAATTTGGTTGAAAACAGATTTTTCAATACATGTGCGTTTTTTTTTCATTTTGCTATCATTCACTATATTATCTTAAATTATACGTTGATTTCAGTCATTGGAAGCGATATTCTCGTAATGCCCTATCGAAAAATAAATGTTTAGAGCCGTATTCAAAAAAAAACATGATAATTCAATGGATTTCTAATAAAAACGACATGAAAAACCGAGAATCGTCGTCAAATCTGAAAACCCTATTATTTTACGCGCAAACTCCGGCCGCCTGGAACCCGGCTTTTTCGCAATAAAGCGCTTTTGCAGAGGCCGCGGCCCGGCCTTCTCGCGGTTGTCCGGCCGTTTTTTGAACAGCCCTGGTAATATCGAAGATTTTGTCACATCTCACCAAGAAACATCGTGAAAAACCATTGAAACTTGGCAAAAGCCATTAAAAAGCTGACTGAAAACAGGTAGAAGAATCCTCCTTCCCGGATATTCTGCGATCCCTACTAAAAACGTGCATTGTGCTCAGTGATGACCAGAAAATTAACTGCGATTGTCCGGCTGGAATTCCACATCATGGCTTCGAGCCACGAACATCGGAGCCCTTGACTTGCCAACATGCTCACCGAATATGAGCATCATTGAGAATGTTTCGCGATATCTTGTGAGAAAGATTTACGAAAGACGTTACCAACTTGTAAAAGTCATTATCGATTTCTGGATTTGTTTCATTTTTTGTTTTTACTTTTTTCCTCTAATGAGGTTATACTTTTGTAGAACGTCGAAAAGCCGAAAAAATATTTTCCACGTTGTATCAGCAAAAAAAAAACAATTTTTACACTACCTGTTTCTGTTAATTATTTTATCCGAAAAATATTACATATTTTTCATGAATCTAGCTCATTCAAAGACATTAAAAAATAAATATTCCGAGAAAATCATGGTGAGGCTATAATTTTGTGTGTAAATGGCATAGCATTCACCTTCTTTTACATTTCCATTTATTGTCTTCTCTTTTATTAGAGATCCCATTATAGGCTATAGAAGGCATTGCTCTCTGAATTTTAAGCAAGAAGTATTGCATCAGAACCAACGAAATAATTATTTTCAGAGAGTTCATCGGAAGCCGTCCTGCGAAGAAATGGGTTTTCCTCGTTTTTCGATTGGCTCGGACATTATTTCGAGACTCGTCGAAGATTGCAACGTTCCATTCAATAAATGCACATTCTGACTACGTCCAGGTATCAAACTAGAGCATTCGCAATGCTCATCAAACAAATGCATTTTCAGGCGTTCCAATTCATTGCTTCTCGATTTCTCCGCAACGAGCATGAGTGGAATGTGACTGTTGTGAACTGCTTAAGTATAATTCGGAAATTCCTGAAGATGTCACTGAAAATTATTCGGTTTTTCAGACGTCACTCAGAAACTGATCGACAATGGTGAGAATGCACAAAAGTTTGTGGATTGCAATTTGGAAAATAGTGTATTGGTATTATTGGCTACGAGACAGATGACAGTTTTACAGCATTCTCTTGAGGTAGCTTTCAGACGGAAACTGGCTTGCTTCTGGATTTTAGACGTTTTTAGATTCTTGGAAGATTATCTGACTGGTCATCCACATGCCGAGAGAATTTATGCGAATCGAATACTATTGATGTGTGCCTTCAGTTGATTCCAGACGGTGATATTCTCACCCAAAAGTTTGTTGATTAAACTTTCTTACTGAATCCTGAAATGCGATTTCAGACTTTGTGTGAGCCTTCTGCGGATACTTTCATGCGAAGAGCAAGCCCGTGAGCAAATCAGAATCTACGACGGTGTCCCCACTCTTCTCGGTCTTCTCTCCATTAAGAACTCTCGTTTACAATGGCATGTGGCATGGACGCTTGCTCAATTGGCCGAACAGCACGATTCTTCTCTGGAAATCGCTCAGCTAGGCGGAATTAGTCTGATATTCGCTGCCATTTCAAACCCAAAACCGCCGGGAAAAGCAGTCGCAGACTGGGTCGCCATGCTAACTGGGCTCACCGCTCTATTGGCGCAATTAGCTCAGGCGAGTAGCAATCAGCAGTTGATGTCAAATGCAAACGGTGTGTACATTTTGGGAAAACTTTTGGCAATCCGAAAAATTGTCACAACTGATGAGCCGATTGATTCATGGAATCTACTTCAGTGCTCAATTTTTCGAGTTCTCCGACTAATGTATACCTTTGAGAGATGCAGACAGTTGCTGAAGAAAGTGCTTCCGACGGAAATATTTGAAAAGTTTGTCGATGTTGGAAACTACAATAGTGTGCTCACGGACTACGATGAGATTGCGAGAATGTACAATGATCTTATAGTGAGTTAAAAAAAAGCTCGTTGATTATTGTCAACAAATTGCTTTAGGAGGAAAACATTGAAATTATGAAAGACTGGGAGCTTGTCAATGAGCGAAGGCAGGCGGTTGGAGAAGTGGCCGAATACGAACTTCTCGATCAATTGGGCGCCGGTGCCTTCGGATGCGTGTACACAGTGCGCAAGAAGGCGCAGAGCCATTCGGAAAATCCAGCAAAGTTGCTTGCACTTAAAGAAATTTTCATGACAAATCTGAACGATCGAGAATCGGAGAAAAGCTTTGGAGACATGATAAGCGAAGTAAAGATTATCAAGCAGCAGTTACGGCATCCAAACATCGTACGATACCGGAGAATTTTCGTAGAAAATCACAGATTATATATTGTAATGGACCTGATTCAAGGGTGTTCACTTCGGGATTGCATTATCACTATGAAAGAGAAAAAGAGCAATTTTGAAGAGAAAAAAATTTGGGCGGTCGTTGTGCAGGTTTGTGTCTTTAACCAAAGTACATGCTGTCTTTCTTACTCGATTTATTCTTCGTTCACATCGTTTAAGTGTGTATCACGACGCACCAGTCCTGGATCCGACTATCTCATCAGTGGATTTGCAACTGATCGTTTTCATCTCTTGATATCCATTATTGAATCAACGTGGTCCATTTGTTGTCGTTTTTGCGCGCATTTTAGCTTTCTTCTAATTATGAATTGTAGTTGGTCTCTAACGTTTGATAAACGTCTGATGTCTTCTTGATCAAAATCATTTTGACATCGTTCTGTGAGTGTTATCCCGATCGGCCTTCTTTCTATAAATACGCGGGTCACTCTGACTCTTTCTCCTAGTGATTTTGCGAAAGTCTAAATTTCATAACCGTACCGATTGAATAGAACGCCGATGTCCATAGAGATCGCGTGGTCTGCGACGAACGTGTTTCTTAAAACTTTCCTTTATGGATTGTTAGTGTATAGTCCTACTTTCGACCAGTTTTTGGCTCATTCGCGGCAAGAATGATGTCGTCTGAAAAACTCAGGTGTATGAGATTGTTTGGTAGTCCTCATAATGACTTTTCAAGCCAGTCTTAGACATTTGTCTGAAAATTAGCTTCAGGCATTCCGAAAACTGATTTGGCAAAATGCAGTCGCCTTACCGGACGCCTTCAGTGATAAAAGCTTTGAATGCCCCGTAGAATGACAAGATTGTAGTGCTCCAATTGGAGAAACATTCATAAAGTAGATGGATATAGGCTATTTCTATGCCTTGTTTCTTGCTACTTCCAAATTAAAGCTTGTTCAAAACTATCAAACATCTTTTAAAAATTGATGAAAATGAGTGTGAGCGGTATCTGGTATTCCTTACCCACTGCGAGCAGTTGGGAATAATCGACAGAATCCGGCTCACTTGACGGGCTGAGATTCTGCTAGAGTCTTCCGTACCTTGTCCATCACTCATTTTGTGATTGCTATGAACGGGCATAAGCCAGATTGTTCTCCAAGTCCTCTCTGTCCCGTTTTTTTAAATTGAGAGTCGTCTTCGAGAGAAGGCATTTAGTGCATAACATACTTCTTCAAGAAGAAATGTTTGTGGAATTTTCATTGAAATGGACACTATGTGTGAGGGGATACTTGATGGCTATTGAGCAGTTTTGAGTAGAGCTCTTGTATCTCATTTTCCTATTGTTTGCTGCGTAAAGTGGGTGGGAACTTGTCTGCTCCTCGTGTTCTTTGTTCACCTCTTCTCGGCAGCTTTGTGATACATTTGAAATTGGCGTTTGATCGGTTCATGAATCGTCGAATGGTGAGAAGTTTCTTAGTAGCTTCCGAGATTCTTCTGCTGAAGTTATTGAATGGTTGTGTTTTCTCTTCACGTTGAAGGTCCTTTATCTATTTGTTCAGATTCTTATAGTCTTGATCGATGGCTGCTGTTTGTTCAATGTCAGCTATAACACTTTATGGAGCGATTGCCAGATCCAATAACTTTCTCGGTGGTTTTCACCGGTTAATCTGCTGGAGCATTGCAGAGTTATTGTTAAAGTGCAGGATTTCGCGTAGGAGACGATGATCGCTGCGATTGGTGAAGGAGGGGAAAACAAAGACATTTGTCTAATGATCGGTTCATGAATCCTCTTTTTTGCTAAAATATAATCAATTTCATGAATGAACTTCATGTCTAGTCTTATGCAAGCCTGCAATCTGCAATCTATGTACTAATTTTTGAATTGAGAATTCATGTGCCATATGTGGTTGGGCTCGCAGAAGGTAGTTCTCCGCTCTCGTTTCGCGGTTCCATTGAATATAAGCACCATTCCGTGTGTTGTCTTGACCCCACTATATCGTTAATATCGCCTATGACTGGTTTGTATCTACTACTGAAAGCCATATAAGCTTCTTCTACGGTATCATAAAAGTCAGCGAGTTCTGTTTGATCATAGTCTGCGACTGGAAAGTATAATACATTTGGAATATCGAACAGCTCCAGGGTGAAGGAGAGGAATCATAATCTATGATCTATAAACATGATCACTGTGACTCTGTGGAGGAGGGTGCGATTAACAATAATACTGACTCTTTCTGACACGGACTCGGGGTTCCGCTTACTTAAGAAAATCCCGGTCTCATCCCGATTTGTTAAGCTTACTTCAACAGCTCGATTTGTTTCGGCGAGTCCAATTATCATTGGATATCAAACTTTATCCTTTTTGCTTCTTCAAGCAGTTGTGTGAATCGGGTGTTAGACCTGCGTTTCTGTTTTTGTCCTTTTGATCTCGGTTTCCGGTACCTTTTGGCAGACGAGTGATACTGCGTGTGTTCTTCGCCTCTCCCAATTTGCTTCCGAATCCGCGGAATCAGAAGCAGAGGCCGAGTGCGAAGGAATAAGGCTGAGGGTGTTGCTGTTCTGAGAAAATTTATGTCTAATCCTAAAGCATGCGTTTAAGCTGCTTGGTGAAGTCCCATCTTGCATGTATTTCGAAATAAATTGTTTTGAGGTAAATCCATGTAACATTGGTTTTTCACTGTAGGTATGCATGTTTTAAGCTTAGCAGGTTTCCCTCCCTCGTCCTGCCCACCTCTGTATTTTTATGAAAACTGAGATTTTCGGTTCAGATGATGTTGGCACTTCGATACCTACACAAAGAAAAGCATATAGTTCATCGAGATCTGAAACCGAATAATATAATGATAACAACAGACGAGCGGGTCGTCGTAACTGATTTTGGATTGGCCAAACAGAAAGGGCCAGAGTACCTGAAATCTGCAGCCGGCACTATCATTTATAGTTGCCCTGAGATTGTACAAAACCTGCCATACGGAGAGAAAGCAGACATTTGGTCATTTGGTATGGATGGCTGATTGTCAAGATGAGCAATGCTAAATTATACGATTTTCAGGGTGCTGTGTGTATGAAATGTGCCAATTGAAGCCGGCTTTTCATTCAACTAATATGCTTACATTGGCAATGCAAATTGTTGAGGCTAAATATGATGTGTTGGATGAAATGTGGAATGAAGACCTCCGTTCTCTGATTTGTTCTTGCCTGGCTCCTGATCAAACCGAAAGGCCCGACATTTTGAAATTATCCGGGATGTGTGGTGCTCGTCTTTTGGAGTATCTGGATGATGTGGCGCGCCAACAAGCAAGCACTTCTGATATGCCAGCCTCCCTATCGAGCTATAGCATGAAGTTTGAAGAACCATCGTCATCATCGTTGAACTCTTCGACAAATTCTTATAAAAGGCCTGGCAGAACTTCAAAAACATCGGGAACTGGATTACTTCCTCCCATCAATCCGGCACCTCGTAAGCTGAAACGAGAATCCGAAATTTTAATCCAACGTTGTAAACATTTTCAGGAAGGAACCATTCGATGTCAGCTGGAGAAACGCCACGTGGTTTATCAGTCAGTGTTGCATCTCTTCCTCGAATCAATGATAAATATAGTTTGATGTTTCAACCGGCTCCATCTGCTTTGTCTAGTCGTCGGCGTGTGCAAACATGCTCTTCCGTGCATCCAACACGAAGCTCTTCTTCTACAGAATTGAAGTTCACCAAACAATCCGACGGTTTGACTGTTAGCAGCAATGCTCTTCGCCAGATTCAAGACCCCGTGCTGACGATTTTAAATCAAATTCATAGAATATTAGTAGTTACAGACAAAGAGACTATTTCGACATCGATGAATCATCAAAGAAGACTTGTCGAAATGTTCCGAAAAAATCTGTTGGCAAGAGAAAACGACGCTGTTCAGATGAAAACTCATCTGAGGAAACTGGCAGCAGAGTCACCGGAGGAGATCCAAATGAATTTGGGGTTCTCCGATTTTCGGCCGGTTTTGATACAGTCACATATAAACGGATATCAGAAAGGTCAGTTCTAGTAGCACAGAATTCCGAAGGCAGAAGAAAGGCATTCTATCTCTTTTTATTTTAATTTCGAAATTAAAAATGAATGAAGCGCTTTCAGATCAAAAAGTAACGAGGATCACTTACGAGCAACTGTCTGCATGTATTGAAAGTCTTATAAATGGGAATCCTCCAGTAAAATAAATAAGATATTCCTTTTTTATTAGCCCCTTCCGAGCCGGCAGCAGTGCGCCATGAATCAAGACAAAAAAATGCGTCCCGTAACTCGTGCGCCTTTAAACTTGCTGAAAAATTTATTTATTTATATTTAAAAATTTTTTTAGTATCTCTCGGAGATTTCAAATAATTTCCTCTTTTTTTGTTACTCATCGCAAAGCGTTGATTTATTGTCCAGGTGGGTGACGTGAGAGTAATCGTCGAAGCTTCAAATCGCAACACTAATTAATTTGGAAGAAGAATTTCTTCGGGGATTTTCATTATATATTAAAAATAACTATCTATTAAATTATTGAACATTAAATTTAAGAGCGTGTCTTTCAAATTTTATCAATTTTCGAGGTGAATAAAAAGTATAATTGATTTTTAAAAAAATATTTTTAGAAATAAGTGACGGCAGCATGTCAAAAATGTGAGAACACCGATCGAGCGCGTTTATCAGTATTTGTGTTTTAAAGTATGCAAAAATAAATAAGAAATCATGAAAATTGCTGGAAAAAAGTACTTGGAGTACGAAAAATTAATTAATTTTCGTACGGACTTAAAGGCGCACGAATTGCTGCTGCATTCACCTGAAACTGCTCCGACGGCTGTAATTGTAAATAATATCCTCTTATGTATATTTTTCATTCGCTTCTCCCAGTTTCACATGTTCTGTCCTCATCCTTCTTTACCAAATTTTGATTCGTATTTTGTGACCTCTAAATAAACTTCCTTCACTCTTTCAACATATGAAGGTATTCCGGGAAATCTGCTCAAAAATAGGGAAAATAACGGTTCGGTGCAGGTGGTCAAACAGAGATGTCAGACTGGATTCGCAAAAAAGTCGCATCTCCTTCACTATTGGCACTAACCGATTTCATCTATTAACGTGAGTCATGGTTCGTCTACTCATTTTGTTGATAACATTAGCGAAGAATGGTAGGTTCAGAGAACATTAAAGAAAATCGGAAAATAATTGTTTTCTGAAAATAATTACGAATATAATTGGCTTTTGAATTTTAAATTTTAAAATGCTTTTTTAGCAGAAAATATTAAATTTCAAGAAAAGCATCCGCTTAGATTCTCCTCTATTTCCATATTTCGAGGTAGTTATTGAAGAGAAGTTCATTTTTGTTGATTTCAGATTTTCGTTTCAGTGTTATCGCAGTGCCCACCTGGACTCACTCCTCTTTTCTCGAGCTCCAACTTCAATCAGCCACAGGTATTCATTTTACCACGTTTTGCTCTGAATAACTCCTTTTCAGACATGCACACCGCAAGACTCGTGTAGCTGCTACACGGCAACTTCTCGATTTGGCTCAATTTGCCAGTATGCCAGCACTTACAGCAGCTACATATGTTGCTATTCCACGAATACGCGTAAGTCGTTCCAGTTATTGCTTACCTGAAATGAACTTTTCAGAATGTGGATCCAACTCGAGCCCTCAAGTTTCATCCTCTGGGCAAGTGATTTCGTGTTCCACAAACACGCAATGCGCATCTGGATACACGTGTAGCAATGGCGCCTGCTGCCCCAACACAAGTTCAAGTATGAAAATCGTGTACGTAATAATGAAAAGCCGAATCTTTAGATTCCTGCAACTCGAACGGAAACAATGGATGTCTTACCGGACAGATACTTGTAAATGGGCAATGTTATAACTCTGTGAATATTGGAAATCCATGTCAAAGAACTGAACAGTGCTTGGGAGGATCCCAATGCCTGAATAACGTGTGTCAGTGTAACAGTGGATATGTGAATGTGAATCAACAGTGTGTTGTTAGCAATGGATTGAATTGTCAACTTGGAACGATATCCTACAATTCACAATGCATCACTCTTGCATCTCCAGGACAAACATGCATCACTTCCTCTCAATGCATTGACAATTCGCTTTGTAACAATCAAATGTGCACTTGCAAGAGTAATTAGTACGTTTCCTTTCTTACTATTATAGAAAAATGGAATATTTGCCAGTTGATATATATGTAGAATAGGATTCTTAAAGCCACTTTAGCACTTAAAATTAACTGATTGATTAACTAGAACATGGTCAAGTTCTATCACATTACCTATATGAAGACTGTAATCGAAAAAAAAGAACAAACGTCACATTTTCGTTCTTATTTCCAAAAAAAAAACACCGTTAATGAATATAGGCTCTGATATTCGAATTATTTTTAAAATATGGTGGAAAATCTGGTTATTCGGAGACTATTTTAAAATTATTGGAACAAGAACACTTTTTTTTTTGATTCGCTGCGCGCTTTTCAGACGAAATAGCGACGGAAATGAAAATTCTGAATAACAAGTTTGAGTAAACGTTAATGGCCTCGCGACGGTGAACCCACTAATTCAGTTCCTCGTGTCGCAGAACCCGCTGTGCTATTCAGTTCTTCGCGACGTTCGACGCTACCACCGACCACCGCGTGAAATAGTGCACCTCTTTGTCAGACTCCCCTCATTCTGACGAAATCATCAAGTTTGAAGAAGGAATTTTTCTACTCTTTTTACAACTGTAGTTGTAAATTTGGCTGTTTGATAGCTGAAATCTGATGCTTAATGGAAATCTCCGAATCTGTATAATACAGTGGAAAAGTTCAAAATTCCGTTAGTAAGCAGCGTTATGATCGCTTGAACAACGTTTACTTAACAGAAAGCTTTGATATGCTCTTTTCTCGATGAAAAGTCAAAAAATACACCCGAAATATAACAATTAGAAATATAGAAATATAAAACCGAAAAATGTTATAAATTGTGAGGGTTTTCGTATATGTTTAACAGTAAATATAAATAGTAGTACTGCCTAACGGTAAAATGTAACTCATTTCCCTGACATACAGCTGAACAGCTCTATAAATTCTCTGTAAATCAAGAAATTCGAAACATTTGTTCAACTCTAGATGGAACTTTTTTTTTGGAGCGTTCGCCATTAACGAACAATTTTTTATGTCGAAATTTTTAACTGGTTTATTTTCCGTTGTTTGCATAAATAAATTTGAAAATATTTTTATACTTCCATATTAACTTGCTTCTCGCATATTTATCCTACTTTCAGTCAGCTGGTCTACGGCTATTGTCTTCCATACACATCTTCCAACTGTCAGAATACGCAAACACTTATCAACAATCAATGTGTTCTCTATTCAATTGTCGGAGAGGGGTGTATTGCCAATCAGCAATGTGTCGGAGGATCGTTCTGTATTTCTGGAACCTGTCAATGCACAAACGGAGCTACTGCGATGTATGGATACTGTATCACGTCATCAACATCCTCTTGTAATTCGGATCAAGTTTCTATAAACGGTCTGTGTTACAACACAGTGCAAGTCGGGGGCTCCTGCTCTTTTTCACAACAGTGTCTGAACAACGCGGTCTGTACAAATAATTACTGTGTCTCATCTTTCTGCAGCATTTCGTGTTCCACAAACCAGGTGGGTTGAGTATAAACTTCCTCAATGTCATTCGCTCTCTAATTATTAATTGGTATTTCGTGCAGGTGTGCATCTCTAACCAATGCTATAACTACGTATCTGTCGGCTCGCAGTGCTATGGTTCACAGCAGTGTCTCTCAAATTCTCAATGCACAAACAATATATGTCAGTGTCCACAAGGATATCAATTGTCAAATGGAGTATGCACATCAAACAATAATAATAATTATTGTCAAACAAACCAGGTCAGGTCCAGGGCAACGATGCCGAAAAAGTCATTCGGCAACATTTCTCAATTCTACCTTAGAAATAAAGAGAATCCTAGAGACTATGCTAAAAAATGAAACAGGAAATGAAGGCTAGAAAACAAAAGAACACACTGAAAAGTGAAAGTGGAATAATACAAAAAAGAATATAGTAAGGCTTCCATTTGGACGAAATTTCGGCCGTCTCATCTCGTCTTTGTCTTCGTCTTGAATTCGTTTGACGCAGTGTGTTGACAACTTTTTTATTGCGTAAGACGAATGGAAGACGAACGAAGACGACATTTGGGGTCAGAGGTCTTAGTCTCTAGTGGTAACCTTAGAATATAGAGTCTGTTATAAAATAAGACTTCATTACGGAGTCAGTTCAAAATATTTTTATCAAAAAGTAAAGTATTGCGAAAATTTCCGTTATTTAGTCAAATTTTGGTCTGAAAGGCGCTCTAATTGTGTCCAGTGACGGAAATGGGAAAAAAGATACGCGAATCCGAAATTTCCAAAGAATGTCTCAAAAAGAAATAAGGGCTACGATATTCAAGTTTCACACTTGAAAACTATTCCCGCGGTGCACCTTGTCTTGTTGTCATTCGTCTTGCCAATAAATTGTCTTTGCCTGTTTTTGAAACGACGAATATTATCGATTAATCACATTTGTAATAAAACAAGTATCGAATCTGCACGAAGAAGTTGAAAATGAGTGGTAGCATTAACGATGTTCCAACAAATCCCTTCCGTCATTTATTTAGTTTTTTAAATATCTTTTAGAGATCAACTTTTATTAAGACTGTGTTTTTTAAGAGATTAATACTACAAAATAGTTTGGTTAAGTTTTTGAAAGATACGTTCTTCGGAAATAATCATGCTCCGCGATCACGGTATGCAAAATTTCTGAAATAACATTATACCTAACGAAAATAACCCAAAGAATCCTATATCTCAATTTTAAAAAATGTTACAGCCAAATGCTACGTGTCGCTTTTCTTTTTTGTTCATAAAAATTGTTAACCGTGCAAATGGGATTAATGCAGAATCAAAGAAATCGTCAAGAAAACAGTAATTTTTCCGATTACTGTTTTCTGTTCTGTTATTTAGAAAAAACTGGGTTAACTAAAACAATCGCTCCCCACCTTCCTCTCAACTTTCCCCTTTATTTGTGGAATAATTTGTATAAAGAAAATAGTGATTCGCCTTTTTTTTTAGTTCCTTTTACTAATTTCCTGATTCGCCCGGGTTTTTTTCTTTTTAAATGTTTTCTGTAAATATCTGTGCATTTAAATATTGATTATCAGAGCACCATAGTCTTTCCATTTATTCATTATTTTTTAGAAAGGCAATTATCGTGAGGATTGCGCTAAATAGGAAAAAATAATGAAAAATAGTGTATAATGCTAACGAGGAGGTGCGAATAGACAATGTAACTGAAATAGTCTGTTTCAGGATTCTATATGTCTAAATTACACCAAATTCTAATTTTGTTTTAGGTCTACTACAACAACCAATGCTATAATAAAGTATCAATTGGTTACCAATGTGTCATTACTCAACAATGTCTTGGAAACTCTCAATGCCTGAATTCAATCTGTCAGTGCCCTTCTGGAACTAGTATGATCAACGGGAATTGTCAAGGGGTTTCTTCGTGCAATAGTAATCAAGCAAGTTGTCCTTTTCTTGTTGATTTCGCAATAAATAGTTGTTAGGTGTTCTATAACGGGCAGTGCTACAATACTGTCTCCATTGGTTTCATATGTGTCATCACTCAACAGTGTCTTGGAAACTCACAATGCTTGAATTCCGTATGCCAATGTCCTACAGGAACAAGTAATAGCAACGGATCCTGTCAAAGATCTAACACAAACTGTAACTCCAACCAGGTTTGAATAATCGAGCAAAATTAGTAAATAGTAATCTCAATCCCCTTCCCATTTTTAGGTGTTCGCCAACAACCAATGTTATAACATAGTTGCGATTGGTCAACAATGTCAAGTTTCACAGCAGTGTCTTGGAAACTCGCAATGTATGAATTCGGTATGCCAGTGCCCAACTGGAACGAGCAATGTCAACAACGTTTGCACCACAACTTCCACTGCAAACCTCTGCTCGGCCGGTCAGACAGTTCAGTTAGACAGCACCAATCAGCCAATTAACTGCTTAGTTTCAACATGTCCAACAAACTCATTTTGTCAATATTCCGCGAATGGCCAGCGATATGTCTGCTGTCGTAGTAATTCCGGGAAGTAGATGAAGATTGATTGGAATGATAAAAGCAGATTCGATATACAATAAACATTTAAAACTAGTGCTAACATTAATATTTTATTCAAACATAATCTTCGTTAATCCAGTTTGAAACAGATTCTTCAGAATATGATGGAATTTATGAAATTGCTTCGTTTAGGTAAATCGAGATTGCTGTCAGCAGCAGGCGGAGTCTCGACAACAAGAACTTGACAGAATATGCATAGAAATTGTATTAGTATAAAGGGGAAGGGTATAGGGAAATAACGGCTAGACGACAGTTTCTACCTTTTGTGGAACAGATGAGATGAAGATGTGATTAATCATCGGAAGATGTCTGTCGCGGACCTGCCGCTGTGAAAAGGATGGAAAGATGGAATTGAGAAGTGAATATAAGAAGGAAATAACTAATTACAACTAACTGGCACAATATCTCGTCTTAAAATAGAGAACCAGCTCAATGGTAAAAATGAGAAACAAAACTCGAAGCCAACAACGAAGCACGGCGGAGAAATCGTAGATGCATGTGGATTTTTAGCAATGATATATCCTTCTGAACAAATGGAAAATTTGAAAGAAAAAATATTTATGCCAACATATTTGATGTTTCGTGGCTGTTGGTAGAATCAATGTTAATGAAACATAGACAGATGGTGGCGATGGTTTAGAAGATTAACATGGAGTAGGCTGAAGTTCCCGAGGGGCCGGAGAGGTTATGTACTCGGAGGCTTCAGAAGAGGGGGCCGGAGGATGGGGAGATGGGTCAAATGAGAGTGGACAATCAACGTCCATGTCACTGTCTTGATCATCGAGATCGGCAAGAAAGTGGAAAGTCGAAGGCATTGGAAGCACATGGCGAGACCAGAGGTTAGAAATCTTCACGCGGCAGCGATTTACTTCGCTCATTGGAATCTGGAAACAACTTTTTGAAGAAATTAGAAAATAGGTTAACTATTATTCGAAATAGAAATTACACATGAGGTAGACTTACCTTGCTGAGTCTAGCCAAGGCGTTAATTGGATATTGCCAGTGCTTGTTAGTAGCTTCCACAAGAAGTGACACGGTTGAAAGAGCTAGAACACTCCAGCGAAAGTTTGAAGTCAATGTGGAATCACAGAGCAGAAAATCCATATGTTTCCTGGAAATATGTTAATGGAAGGTGTAACAGGAAGAAATAACTTACTTGATAGATGCCAGAAGAAAAGATGCATCTAGCTCCGATAGCAAGCATTCGACAAATCTGTTAAGATTTGGTAGATATGCATCCCAGCGGAGAACTTCAAGAATCTTGATTTCCATACGTTTCAGTTCTTGAGCGCTGTATTCGAGACGCAAACGTCCAAGAAAAACTGGAGCATCTTCTTCCCGGTCTTCGCAGAGCTTCTTGGCGATGCTCAAACTTCCGACGGCAACACAGTTGACATATTTGCCAGGAATTCTGACGCTGGTTACTACACGATCAAAAATGGACACAGCAAGAGAAGCGGCATCCATTTCCAGTCCTATTCGTCTCGCAGCAGCACACATCCAAGCACACTCGCGATTCCGCTCTCGCCACCCTATCATACCCTCCCCCTGGGCCAGACTTAGCGGGTAGTTCTGAAAATAATTTGCATAGGCTCAATTCAATGAAGTTAAATTACCTGATAAAGAAGTTTCTCTCTTTGCAGCAGCATTTGGAGCAACTGCGTCGAGGAGATCCCATCTTGCATCAGCTTTCCCGCCGCAGCCGATGAGCCGCTAGTCAACCCTGAATGAAAATACAAATTGATCAAAGAATTTAAAAACATTCGAATAAGAACGGAAAAAAACCCACTGAATTTTAATTTTCTCATGACTGCACAATCTAATAGAAGAGGACAGTAGAGTAATCAATGGTATTATACCTATTATTTCCGCTAGTATTCACCGAAAACCGATTCGAAGCGTAATCATTTCGAAAAAAACATTCCCGTATCAGTTGCACTACGTTATATTTCGAAACTATTTCTACGTTTGTCTGTCTTTTGTAAAAAAAAAAAACCCAAGAGACGCAGACTGAAAAGCGCGACGGGAGAGATGAAGAGAAAATGAATGTTTATGTAAACGGAAAATTTTAAGAGCCGGAAGCAGAATTAAAAATGTATCAGTTTCAATTCGGCTCAAAGAGTTTGGGAAAGGGGAAAAACGAAAAAATTCATTTGTAAATAACAATCGGTGCTATCGAACAATGGTTTGGACACTAACAACTGCAGTGACTGTAATCTTGATCAAAAGAGAAATATCTCAGAGTAGAACTCCCTCCAACGCTTTTAGACACCGACATTGATCTACCAAAGAATAAAAATCGGCACTTGGTAGATCGTTTTTGCAGTTTGCAGTGCAGTTTAGAATCCAACTTGCAGATAAAATTTATTTTGGAAAAGGGAATCAGTGGTGTAGCTGATCTTTTCTAAGAGAGAGTTATATTCGATGACAGTTCCGCGTTTGGGTGAGATTTACCCCGAGGTAATTCTTTATCGATCAGTTGTCACAACTCAATGCCTCTGAAATGAACCTTGGAGTCATTGATTCAAATGTTTAAGATTGAAATTGGTGCTTATTACGGTACATTCAAAGAGTGCCGAAATGCGGATTTTTTTTTTCGGCTGGAAGTGACGAAGACAGGGAGAAAATTACGGATTTAATAACTATTCTGGTTGCATCAAAATATTGAGACAACCAAAGCCGTTAAACCAAAATATTGAGGATTTTAGGGGAAGAGTACCATAAACATGAAAACAAAACACCGTATTCTACGCCCAAACGCACAAAAATTCAAAATTAACATGGTGAAACAAGTTTTTTAAATTGCATTTTCTGTTTTCACGTGCACCTGTTTTTATACTTTTCCTGAATTCAATTTTACTAGAATATTGCAAGAAATGAAATAATAATCCGAGCTTTAATAGACTCTTTCTGTAAATCAAACAAATAAATATTTTTCCAGTATTATTTCTTTTAAAAAAGCGATCATAATATAATTTAATAACGTAAAATAATCAATAATGCAAATCCTTTCTTGCTTTTGTAGTATTGATTAGTAACGGTCGATTTTTGGTGACACATAAAAGACATTAGCATTTGTGAGAATTGAACATTTCTATTCTTCCTTTATTCTGCGAAAAACCGCTTTATTGTTAAATATATCTCAGCGGGAAAATTTGGAGAAAAGGGAAAATCTCACGCAGACAAAATCTTAGAACCATAAATGTCGTTATGCACAAAACATTGAATTTAAAAATTACATAATTAAAAAAAACCGAGATTTTCCAATTAAATGTAATTACAATTAAAAGAAATAATTAAATTCCTCCTGAAAAGTGATAATAAACGGAATAAAATACATTAAATTCGGATATTTCATCTTCTATAACCTCCTCTTAAGAAATTAAACTACATTTAGACGGTTCGTTCAATGCTGACGATATTTTACGGTGAATAAAATGAAATTAACGGATCGAAGGGGATGTTAGGTAATCCTAAGTTGGTGTGCAAACAAGGCACACTTTTCGAGAACTCTTGAAAAGAAGAACAAAAGATGGTTCGTGACAGTAAGAAAAGAGAGAGAGAGAGTTGAGACCGCGTGGTTTGGTGACGGAAAACGTTCATTGAAATGCGGGACGCGCACATAAACCAAGAATACCTTCGCACCAACGACTGCCCGTGCTGGACGTGTCGTAGTTTCTTTCCGCCTCACGCCTCGCTTCGTCCTCGTGTCTTCTCTATCTCTCTCTCTCAAACAACACTCCTTCATGTGGGTCTTGTCAGACAGCCAGCCTCTTTCCCGGCTGTCTGGCCGCTCGCCTCGTCTTCACTCTTTCTATCCTCCGCATGTCTCGCCAATGCTTCTAATCCCTGTTCCCACCAGGCTCTAAATCTCCTCTCTCTACAGAGTGTTGCTCTATGCGCTGATTTCAAGAGTTTTTCAACGACATCTGAATGTACAAACGGTGTAAGACAGAGAAGCAAGGCGGGTGTATGCCTGCGAGAAAATTCGCGCAGAAAGTGAAGAAAATGACAGGAAATATTTACGGGGATCGAAGAATTATAGTTTTATCTACTTAAGCATTTCTGACAAAGGCTTATCATTCCGATCAGTGCGTCAATTCCAGAAGCTTCTTATCAGACAGATCGTGTCATACGGTCACATGTTGTTGTACGATAGCCGTCACCAGGTTTAGCACGGCGGACACCGATCGGCAAAGGACAAAAGTGCAGAAACTGGAATACGTTGGTGCGGCCCGGTACGCTTATTTTTAGAAGAGCGTTTTGTCAGTTGACGAGATGGAAGGAGGCAGTATGTCTGTGTCAGGCGACGAGAGATTTTAGGAGGGGCACATGCTTCAAAAGAAGAAGTAGAGGTGAGATTCTGACAATGAGGGGCACACTTTACGAGCATCGGGATCGCCTGCCAGTTTTTTCTTTTTATTCTAAGGCTTCCACGAAAGACCGTCTCGTCTTCGTCATCGTCTAGAATTCGTCTGACGCAGAAATAGACATTGTGTTGGTACACACGTATTTTAATTGACGACGTAAGACGAACGAAAGTCGTCGGATTTGTTTCGTCTTTCGTACATTCGTTACATGTCGCCTTTTCGAAAATTTCAGAAAAAATAGCGTAGAAACTCGCGAATTATTGCCTTTTGTCAACCCGCAGTAACTTTGGTGAGGCTCATTTTATTTGTATACCGATGGCTGAGTGGGTCATCCCGCGTACCGGGCCACACCGATATTTGGCAAATTGATGACGAATGATTTCTTGCTCATCCAAATCTACACTATTTTGAAAGCACATTTTTCGCGGATTTCAGGTGCAACGCGGTTCGCGATTCATCAGCTAGGTGTCGATGTGTTAATGAGTGACATGAATGGCACGAATCGCACACGATTTTCCCCCAACGACATGTAGCAAACCCAGCGCGTCGGAAGAAGCGGTTTTAAAGGCAATGCTTATCCAGCGCGTGAGCAAAATCTGCATTAAACACGATTTACGTTTCTTGAGCCGAGAGTGCGTATGCATATTATTTATATATGCATATTATTCAATGCGCACGTTTCATCATTTTTCAGTTATTTTTTAATTTTAGGGGGGCGGGGGTAAAATGTGAAGTAACCTTATGGGGTTATTCAGGAAAAGCACAATTGCATTTTAATGCAAAAAATGCCACTTTAATGTTATTCAAGATTGCATTTAAATGCAAAATATGCATTTTTTTTTGCATTAAAATGCTATTCGTGCTTTTCATGAATAACCCCATTAGAAAAACTTGTTTTCTTCCTAAATTTATATAAAATTACAGATAGATGAGGTCCTCAGCGACGGTTAGATATTGCCACATATGAATGAAATTTAGCAGCGTTTTATGGGGTTATTCATGAAAAGCACAATTGCATTTTAATGCAAAAAAATGCATTTTTTTGCATTAAAATGCTTTTCGTGCTTTTCATGAATAACCCCATTAGTGGTTTTGGTGAATTTTTGTAAATCAATATATTTCGATTTTCAGCTATTTTGTACAGTTGCCCCGCCACGCACGCTATGCTTTTCTCTGAAATTTCGAATTTAATGAAACTTGCAGCTGTTTCGGCTTTTTTATTTTGTATTCTGCTTAAATTAATCGTCTAAAATTAAAAAAAATTAGTATCGATTAGTGGGAAAATTTGTTAAATATGAGGAGGATTCGAAAATACGCGGCGGTTTAGTGTTTACGCTCGGCCTATGTATCTCCTAAATTCGTTTCCAGCAACGTTTCCAGTCTCGATTTACGCAGGGGTTTTACATAATCTCTCGTTAATAGAATTTCTGTTAAATGCCAAGTTTTTTATTAAAATGAAAGTGTCAGAGCTTTTTAATTTTCTGTTTACAGCGTCTAAAAATTTCTGAAAAAAATTGCACGCGTTCTTGACGAATTTTGTATTCCTTATACCTTAGATCGAGAAAATTGGCATTGTACTGATATGACTAGCAAAATCGAAAAACCAAGAATCATAAAAATGTCTTGACGCCGCGTGATTAGTCATGCTGGAATTCTAAAGTCGCCATAGGAATTAAAGATGAGTTCTTGGTATAAAGTCGGCCGACGGCAGACAGAGAAAGTGCTGTAGGAGAAGAAACATTAAAAAATCATTCTGAAAACGCTCACCATCCACGTCGTTGCTCATCGGTCTGTTTTTGGCTCGCGGTTAGTTGTTTTAGAAACGATCCGTTAGATTAAGCCCATCTTGCAGCGTATCGTTTTATTTCTATGAAATGAGAAAACTGAAAATGAAGAATTGTTTCAGCGCCGGACATTGTATTGTTTACTCGAACAATCACATGGTACTATGATGGTAGGTCATATGACACTCTCGCGCCCGAGAGAACTTGGAAAAATGGACGTGCAAACGGAACAAAAAGAAAAGGGAAATTTATGGATTTGGCGGAGAGATATATGACGGCAATCAGGGAAAATGGACTTCAAAAGCGTTAGAAATGGCGCGTCGTTAGACTTTGCATGCAGACCTCGATTCTCATTAAAGGGATTCTCAGAAATAGAGGAAAGAGCCGCGTTTTGGTAAGGAGCAGGTTGATGTATGAATGAAGAAAGATGGATGTATATGCACATATACTACAGATTCATGGACATCCAGATACCATTCGTCACTGCGTGGTGAAGAAGATAGAAGATGGATGAAGTGACAGTACCGGGGAGCACAAATCTTTCCCATTCTATTTGAAAATAATATAATCCAATGTTAGAAAACAGGTTGAGCCCTGAAAGGTAACAGTATTTCGTAGGAAATTATACAATTCGTTTCGATGCAAAATCACGCGCTGTGGCGTTCTAAGGAGGTCACATGTGACTGCATGCGACTCTTTCCGATTGTTACAAAATTGAATAAGACATCTAATTGATTTATATAGCTTCTTAAACTAATGAAATTGGCATCGCCTAAAAGGATTGCTGAGTGAGGTTTGCAAGGAGCTCCAGGTTTTTCAGCATTTTTATCGCTGTGGCACAAACGAAGCGAACGCAATTAGAGAGGATAATAATGAGTTCTGAGAATTGATAGACAAAGCGGCGAAAGGAGAACAACAATATTTAACCTTTTTTCGCAATTAGAAGTGCCCTGAAAAAACTGCGAACTACGAAGTCGCCAGGAATTTACGAAACACATTTCTATGTAAATAAGGGGTGCGGCCGTGGCAAGACCCCTGCGGACCATGCATGAAAAATGTTCGCGTCTTCTATGTCTTCGCTTTCCACTGTACTATCTATCATGCATCTGAATCATCTGATGAAAAAAAAATGATATTTCGCACGAATAGACAAAATTCTGATGTTCGAAAGTGGTTGAGCTAACTCTGAGCGAGTTTCGAGATCATAGAAATGGGTGAATCACCAAATTGATTGGAACGAATTGGAGGGGAAGGCATGCGGAGAGCCTAAGCGCAAATCCGCCGCGCGCGTTTCACCGGGATTCTTTCTCGCTTATTTTTGAATCTTTAAACCGCAAAATCGTATTTTAACGAGATTTTCTACTTTTTTGCCACAGTGTATTTTGCGTAAAATGTTCAGTGAAAAACACGTAAAAAACAATAAATTTCTGATTTTGTTAGAAATGGAGAAAGAAGCGAACGACTCCACGGCTACTTAACTATTATTATCCTTTCATTCGGTCATGAGAAATAGTTTTTCTCGATCTTCGCTCTGAGGCAGATATTTTTAACAAAAAACAATCTCAGAGTATTATGATTTATTGGGGATTGAGTGCGCTGGTGGTGCTGACAGGGATATGGCTGAGACAGGTCCTGAATCCGCGTGAGAATAAAAAATAATGAAATAAGATGCATGGTCCGTCTAGAGGAATAGTGGCAGATGACATTATAACGCAATACGCTTATTGATAATCGAAAATATAAATATACTGCAAGAATAATTGAGATAAATGATAAATTCGAAGGCAAAATAGAATTTGAGACAGACGTGCTGTGCTGCTGTTTTCCCATCCTTTGAGCTCGGGGAGAGCCGATTAAGTAACGTCTCTATCTTCCTCTGGCTTTTATCTCCTTGAATGAGAATCCTCGTGGTTGAAGTTCGTTGGAGGCTCCTCGGCGAAGTGCATTTACTATTGTCGCCAATGTTTTCTTGGCGATCGCGACAGCGACAGCTGTATTCCGTTCGTTAAGTGGATGCTTTCTCATTAAAGACTTTCTCATCTTTTCTCATCTCTCCAGCGAGCTAGCAGAGAATTTAGCTCCGACCCATGCGCGCACTCGACGTATATCGTTCTTCCGAAAGAGCTTCAACATTTTTTTCTGATCGAATAAGAACTTCCACCGCCTCGTTCTCGTGTTTCAGATTGCTCCGAGACGGTCAGATGAATGCGCCTTTCGCATTTTTCGCTTTGTTCAAGAGTGTCGAGCAAAATTTATGCTTCGAGAACTTGTTTCGCATGGGAGCGCGTTTTAGCTTCTTCCCTTCGTTGATCCTATATTACAGGGTGGCAGCCAAATACCGTTACACGCTTGAAACGTTATAAATGTCTTCAAACATGTTCAATTTTCACCAGAATTGGATAGAAGTTTATTGAAATGATACAAAAACAAGTTTTAACGATAGTTTTCAAATCGCCCTCCTTTGGCCTTCACCACCGCTCTCAATCTCTTCGGGTAAGCGTCCACCACGGCACGCCGGTAGTTGGCATCCATTTCGTCCCAGGCTTTCACAAATGCGACCTTCAGAGCGCTCAAACTAGCGTAGTTTTTGATGGAAACCTTCTGGGTCAAATATCCACAAACCCCAAGTTCATAGGATTCAGGTCGGGTGACGACGCTGGCTATTCTGACGAGGAGATGAACTCAGGAAAATTGTTTTTGCACCACTGCTGAGTGGCCTTGCGCGATGAGCCGGTGCGCTGTTTTGTTGGAAGCACCAGGATCGGTTTCCGTAATGCGATTTGGACCACGGAAGAACTGCAGCCTCTAAAATGTGTTTTCTGTAGTAGGTTTGGTTCACCTTGGCTCCCAAATCAAGAAAATTCAGCGGGGTTTTGCCATCGGAGCAAATTCCACCAAAAACCATGACTGAAGACGGATGAGATGTCTTATTGAGAATTTTTCCGTTCTTACAGGCAGTTTGAAAGTCTTTTGCATAATCCGATGATTTTGGCCATTCTTATTAGCTTCAACGGTGAAAAATTTCTCGTCTGCGAACAGTGTGCCTGAGCGCGTGCCTTGAAGAAGCTTTCGTGCTTTTTGCATTTGGAGAGCTTTGATTTTCTCGTTCAGGAATGCGCTATTTTGCATACTCTCCAAATACGGTGTCATCTTCAGCTTCTCTTTGACAATGATTCCCATAGAATATCGGCACTTTTTGAAGTCTTTAGCAAGCTTCCTCATGCTTCGCTCCGGATTTCTTCGGATTCTTTCCCCGAACGCTTTTGGCGTCGTCAAAGTGACAGGACGACCCTATCTTGGATGGTCATCAGGTGTACGAAGACGGTGGAAGCAAGTAACAGTCCGATGAACAAGCATTCGGTTGACGTTCAACCGCTTAGCGATCTCCGAATTCGACACACCCTGCTGCATCAGTTTAATAATAGAACCACGATGGCGTGAAGCAGCCGTCATTACCTTACAATTGGAAGTTGCGATCAGAAAATTGAAAAAACATTGTAATAAATATGTAATAATTAATAAAAAATAAAATTGATACAGTAGCGACTTGTGCTCATGCGCCAGAATCCACTCAAAGTTGTGTAACACTACATGGCTGCCACCCTGTAAATCAAACTTTTCTTCCAATATCGAGTGTCCCTGAATATGCTTTCGTTGCCGATGGCACCCTAAATCTTGTTCGCGCGGAAGCGATGATCGATATCAATGGAATGTAATCCCTGGGGATTCCGGATTCTAGAGTTGAAGAAATTCCGCTTCTGATCTCATAAAAAACGGTTTCCGTCGGTGGACTGCTGTTCTTTTTAAGATTTGCTATATTTTCTCCAGGGGGGGGGGGGTAGGTGGATCACGGACACGTTCGTAAAATGACAAAAAAAATGGTGCTGCGTTGCATGTCTTTTCGAGGCACCCGTATCAAAAAATTGGACGCTGCTTGCACGAAAATGCTTAGTAAGTGAGTTTATTTTAATTGGCGAATCAAATAATTATGGGCTAATGAGTCGCTCGTCTCGGAAAAACGTAATAAATCAAGGACCACTATTTCTTCCAACTGGTTCACACCAAATGCTTCCCGCCTTTTCGTATTGTCCCCTAGTTTATGCAAAGATTTTATCTAATTAGTAATAGTGAAAACGTCGCCAGGCAAGATAATTTACAAGCTTGGCGCAGATTTAAATTTTCCAGCGGTTGGCAGTTGAAAAATTGAAAACTCTTTTCATCGGACAATGCGTAAATGTAAATAACGATGCCGAAAGGAAACTATTTTCGCAAAAATTAAAAGAGCAAATCTTTTTTTCTTGGATAGCTGTTTTAGAATTGGGTGCATAATTTGTTAATAAAACGGCTATTTTTTACAGAAAAGCTAATTTGAAAGACACGTCATTTTTTGTCTTCTTACTCTCTTAAAGACACAAAAATAAGAAGGCTAATAATAATGGAAAAATAGGAATACATATTCATTTTGAAGACAAAAACAACGGAACCTATTTGTCGCAGAATGGGACATATAAAAACAAGATAAAATATCGATTATAACTCAACAGGAACGCTTCTCAGATACTTTTTTTCGCTGTTTCTTCGCTTCTCTTGCAGGCGACGCTGTGTGGCAACAGCGGTTCGCTGAAAATCTTTGTTTGGATAGGATATTAAGAAAATCTGTACTTCTCTTAAAATCTTTTCGTCACTTTCGGTTGTTTGTCGTTTTCCTTCTTCTTTTTCAATTGCATAAATTGCGGATCTTAACTTATCGAAACAATCCGCAACATTGAGGTGGCGCTCTCTGGTTCTGTCACTGTCAATGATGAGCTGAAACAGGAGATCATTTGATTTTTAATTACTTATTACTCTTCAGCGGAGAGTTTTCAGATTGTTGAAGCTTATAAATTGATAAAACGCAAACCTCTCCAGCAGAATTAATTCTATGCGACAGCTTTTCCTCGATCGAGTTTTTCAGAGAGTCAGACAACCAAGTGGCTTCGCTGACCTTGAAACGAATCTCAACTTTGGTAGAATTCTTTTGCACGTTTTGTCCTCCTGGACCACTGCTCAAAGTGTATCGTTTCTCAATTTGTTCAGTAGGAATCAATCCATTAAAAGAAGCAGAAGAGGGCGCGGCCTGAAAACAATGTTTTGGAAAAAATTTAAAATTAACCAGAAATTACCTGAAGTGATCTACTTAACTTGAAAACAGATTGCCTTACTCGAAGCATTTAGATCTTTAGATATATAAAAGCTTCCAAATAAATTGCTGTAGATTTACGACGGAAAACTTTTATGCGGGATATCGGAGCAACGTTTGTTTCCTTCTTTTGTGCGGTAGTTCAAATTTCATAGTAGTAGGACTCATATTTACCTTTTTAACAATATCAGCCATAATCTGAGCAGAAATTAAAGAGTGTATTAGAGCCTATTGATATAAAAATGCGTTCTGACTAAATTCTAAGCGACCTGAAAATACTCATCTTGGCTTCTGGCGCGTGCGGTTCGCCCTGTCTGCGGAGTTTCGATGCAATAATCTGATTCGACGGGAATGATTGTAGGAATGTACTGAGAAATAATTTTGAGAAATCGGTCTCGGACTCGCGGCGAAACTACTGAGTAAGTTGGTTTCTCTCGACATCCTCTTTCGAGAGGAACCGCGAACAGCCTTGCCCTAAAAACTCACAGAAATGAGCTTTCAAAAAAGCAGCTAAGCTGCTCCACCGATTTATTTATTAAAAAATACTCATTATAGATGACAAATTAAAGAAAAATAAAAAGTTCAATAACTTTGGTATTGGAAAAACGAAAAACCGAAAACCGAAAGAAAATTACAGAATTAAGTGGAGTTTTAAGATCAATGCGAATATTATAATGAAGATCGACATAGGAAAAGAGCAAAATAACTGAAAATAAGCTATAATTAACTATTGACCAAGTGGACTACTTGTGCAGATTCTTGACAACGCCGCACTTTGATAAAAAACTAATGCCATCTATTAATGTCATCTGCGTTTCGAAATTTATAAAAACTAGGACACCAGCTTCATAAAGTCACGTTTTTAAGGCTTTAAATGTTACCGGAAAGATTTCCGGATAGTTATTACTGATTCACTGATTCTTATATAGAGGCTCAGCAGTGGTACTTCCTAAACTGCCGATAGATTCAAGAATTTCAGAATCTGAATCAGAAGATGGCCGAGTTAATGGAGAGCGTGATGAAGGTGTTGACCAATATCGAAATTATCCAATTTTTTAAGGCTTCCACGAAAGACGAAGACAAAAAGTCGTCTTTCATCTCGTTTTTCTTCTCCTCGTCTTCGTTCGTCTTGCGCAATAAAAAAGAAACTTTTTGAAATTTTGATGATTTCATTTCTTTATTTGAATGACTACAAGCAGTTATTTTCTCCTTTTTTTGTTCTTTTTCAAATAATGTTTTGTTTTTTACAAAGACGAGGACGGGACGAAGGCGAAGACGAGACGAGACGGCCGAAATTTCGCCCAAATGAAAGCCTTACAATTTTTAATGGAATTTTTAGCAAATGAAGCGAATATCAAACGACAAAATTGAAATGGTGAAAACAGTTATAAATGTAAAATGGATGAATCCGTCGAAACCCGTAATACCCAAAGGTACTTCGTTAACCGTCGTGACGAACGGTGGCACAGATACCATGCGGAAATGCATGATTTCCTGGCATAAGGAAAACGGGACGGGCAAGAGAAGGAAGCGGAGGAAGAAGTGAATTAATATTTAGTAAGTGGCTGTTTTGCAACCAGCTGTTTTATTTTTTAACGACAGGGATCGGAGTCATGCTCCAATCGCTTAATATTTTCAGAAGTCTTTGAAACTTTCGGCCTGCTTCCTTTTAAAATTCTTAGGCTATTCCTATTTTATTTATAAATAGTTAATTAAAATGCATTCCAATTGAAATGAGAAAAAGAAGATCATCCGGAGTTACATAAATTTAATACAAAAATACTAGAATTTGAGTTTAATAAATTTTTTCTGTGAGTCACAAAATTTCGAGAATGAAACAAATGACATTTTTAGAAAATTGGTATATTAAATTACAAGAATAAGATTGCAGGGCTATTGCATTTCTTTTATTGATAGATAAAACCTATGTAAAAGTATTAAATTAAACAATAATTATAAAAAGCAAATACTAGCATTCAGCTTACGAAACAAATCTCACAGACCCCTCTACGAATGCAAATCGCACGAGAATCACACGAGATTCTTTTCTCACATCTTTTGCATATTTTTTCGTTATTAATATGCTGTTGCAAGTGGTCTACGAAAAGATGAGTTGCTGTGAAATTCGTCTTCAAGCACAGATGGCACTTCATTCGTAGTTTTTTCCATGGTTTTCCAATAGTTTTCACTTCAGTATCTGGTTCGTCTCGCTGCGTATACTCTTGGTCTAAAACTGGTTGATCTTCAATAACGTAGTCCTAAAGAAACGCGATTGAAGGCGTGAGAAAACAAATTTAGACCCTACCGTTTCAATAACTTCTTCTGTGATGGGATCATCAAAATTATCGTATATAACAATTTCAGGCTCCTCCTTTGCAGGCGCTGAATCGATAATACTTTCCTGAATTTGATCAAGATTTCCTGGTCTTGTCACTGTGTGCCACTCCAGTGAGTTTCCTCGATCGTCTACATAAACGACTTCATTGAGGAAATTGGCATCTCCGTGTTGACCCGACATCGGACGCCATGATGATCTGAGCTATGTTAATTATAAATTCAGACATCAATGTGGCTCGAACAGTGAAAAATGAGGCGCCAGAAAATGCGCAACACTAATCGCACAGCTACTGTTCCGGTATAACTGGGGACACTGAGGACGGTGAAATATTCGCTTCGCTTTGCAAAGTCAGAAAAAAATTGAAGAACATATGAATTTTGTTTGAAAAGGCAGCGTCAACTGTCCAGCAACTTCAGAAAAATTGAAAATTTGTTTAGAAAATACCTGGGTATGCTCATTAAGATTCGTTAAGCATCGTTTCACTTTGACGAAATACCTAGAGTTCCCTAGTAAGTAATTTGTGAAATTTCAAGGAAACATTATAAATTTCCTGGATCTTTTTTAGATAATGTTACATTTTTTACTGTTTTCGAGAAACCCGGCCACAAATAAAGCGTAGGCTTTGATTTCCAAATCGAGGGGTGGGGAAATATACGGGGAGACGTCGAAAACCTATAACATCTTTCCATGATGTCGATAATCTAAATCTAAACTTTATTAATATACATTTTAAGGAATTAGAAACCACACCGATGTTGAAAGGAGGCGATTCTGGCATCGTAAGCCAATGAAATCATAATTTTATATACCTAAGCTAGATGTAGAATTAACATATCAAAATATGATATTAATGTGGTGTGCTCTAACTGTCTGGCTGTCCGTAATCCGAGTACAGGAAGATCCACGTCTCACGCGTACTACTCTAACGCTCAAGTCATTCTGACAAATTTGTTGATGGATTGCATAGAATATTTCAGCTCGTGGAGAAACTTAGAAATTTTAAAGCTATCAATGGTGGAATGAGATCTCAGAGAGCCCGTGGAAAGAATGAGCACAGAAGGCACCGGGATCAGAAAAGTTTTTGATGGGTGCAGCCACGGAGGCCGTGCCGCAAGCAAACATCCGTAAAGAAGGCAACGTGCCAGCATAGATTGAAACAACAAAGGTGCACAATCACGCAGTTATTGAATACAAACTTTTGGTTAAGACTTACTTATAATCGTAAACGTTGTGAGGTCTGCATGCGAAATGATGGCCACTAAAAGGATCTCCATTACTCAAAAACTTGTATCCATCGAGATGAATCGTCCGAATCACATCTCGAATTCCACTTTCTGTCTTTGCTTTACGACAATTCAAACAGGCGTAGAATTTTGTACTATTCAAGCCATACCGATTAAAATGAAATTCGTAGTATAAATGTGGCATTGCAATTGGAGTCATCACAGCTACTTGGTGAGCGTTACGAGTTTTGTGCTTGTTGAATGGCATTCGATATCGTATTTTGTATTCAATGGATTGTGGTGCACTTGTCCTCGCCTGATTGACCACTTGCTGTTCCAATTGCAATTTCCCAGCTGGCTCCCATGGAAAAGGCTCGGCAAGTCCTGGACGACGTTGGCGATATTTTGGCAGAGCTGTCATTTTCCAGAATATTCTATCATCAACCTGAATATACTGTGTAATAGACTCGGACAACAGAGCAATTCAATTAGAACAGATCATTCAGGAAATACTCCTTGAATTCCATTATTAATAACATACTGGAAATTAATTTTCTTATTACCATAACAAATGTGTCCGCAGAGAAATGATAACAGCAGATGTACGGTTCCTGAGTTGTATTTAAGGAGTTGGAAGGCAGACGAAAAAAGTGCAACCACTGTTCTCTGAGTTCTGCTGATTTAGGCCATTTAAAAAGTCGAATTTTTTCTGATTCTGTTCTCTGGCAAACGATGCAAAACGCGCTGGAACTAGCAATATTTCGTGCCCCTGAAAAATGTTGAACACATCTTTAGATCTGATGAGAATATATACTTTTATCATTTCCTAATTTTTGTTCAGTTCCTTCCCCATAGATTTCGTGATAAACTAAGTCTTCCATTTCATTTTCGTAGTAAACTTTTTCAGCTTCAATTATGTGATGACGGTTTTCTTCAGGAACTTTGCTTTGAGGATAAACTTCTGAAAATTCACTTTTATGGGATTAAATACATATTTATATTTTTTTTGAATTTGTCATTTTCACATTTTCCAACCTTCATATCCTATTTTCATTCCTACTGGTATTGCCATTGACGCAGAATTACTCGATGACGGCTGTTGGTCATTCAAGTATTCTTGATGAAAGTGCTCCAGTGGCTCATTTTTCGCAAAAATTATCTGCTCTGGAATACGATTCAATTCTTCTTCGTCCATTTCCTCGTCCATTTCTTCGTACTCTGATGAATCACGATCTTCTTCATCGTGGTCAATTTTCTGAATCGAAGGATTGCCCTCGTTTTCACTAATTTTCTTATACTAACAAACCTTTTCCATTCCTTATATATTGATCCTAGCTGCGAAGGAACTGGCTATCTATCTAATAAGAGTTGATAACTTTTAACGGTATTTTCAAATTTTGAGCAAAATTAAATGGGAAAAAAACCTAAATTCCGGGGATGAAAGTTCAGAAAAGGCATTTAAATTTATTATGATATAACTCGTATAATACACAAAATCAAGAAATAATACATATTTTTACAAAAAATTCGTTTCAGTTGATCCGTATGCCCGTATTATCCGTACGCCGGAGTTATGCTGTACTGAAGTTCCAAAATTACTTTATCGGTACTTTTAACGGAGTAGCATTTGGATAACGTCTGAAAAGGATTCATAATTGTTAAATGATATTAACTTTGAAATTTGGGAAATAGGAAAACTCACCTCGAAAGTGGTATCGGAAGAAGGAGCAAAACAGCTGTCTACGTAAAGAAAAAGGGATTTGTCAGTTTTAATGTTTAGAAGTTTCCGTAGAGTCTGAAAATAAATAATTTTCAATTTTATATTTTTTGAAAGCATTATTTAAAACGTCAGTATTAGAAGACCAACTCACTAATGAAAATGAAGCGATCGTGTCAGACGGATTAACCATTAATAGCTTCTTTTCGAGAACCGGCGCATCTCCTATATTTCTTAGTCTCAATGTGACTTTTTTCGGTTTTGGAGCGACTGTCGAAGTGACTGCCACAGATTCTGGACAGGTGGTGGCTTCAGATATGCTCGGAGCCGTTTCAGTTGACATTTCTGCAATAATCGACAGAGGAATGTTATGAAATAAGTGTTTAATAGAAAATAAAAGTGTATTAAATTCCCAAATGCATAAATAAATGCTTTCAGCACTTTCTACCGGTAAAGCGGTGGTAGATATAGAGAGGAAAAAATGTTCAGTGCATACCTATTCGCGATTGTCTTGCCGAAACAAAAAGCGGTACTCCTGAACAAGATTACGGCTATCGAAACTGCGTTCCACAACCGTTTTCTCAAAAAAACCTTTCGCAGTTGTTGGTCGGTGTAAATTACTGAGTTTTCTTGTTAAAAACATTTCGAGCTCAAACAAAATTAATCTACGTTCTACTTGCAGAAGTTCGGCCGCCGGCCACCAATGTGAATTTATATGAGATCAAAAAGATTAAAACAATAAATTGTAGGGGAAAAGTGCGTAGCCTGCACGGATATTTGCCTCGCGCGTTTGTTTTTTTTCAGTAATGTGTTATAGAAGAATGTTTAAATAAAATATGTGTTACGTGCAAAAAGAACAAGAGCTATCATTTGATCCCACGGCTAAAGCTGTGCCATATTTTATTTAGCGTTATGATAGTTGGGGTTGGGGCGGGGGAGTTGCTACTCGTTTTCTACAATTTCGGAAAATTATGAAAATGTTTTTGTATTTAACACGTGTGTTTTGTTTTGTCGATCAAATTTCATGAACCCCCAAAACTAGCCACCGCACTCAAAGAATTGAATCGCTCTGCGCTCATTTAACGAAACGCATCAAATCGAAGTGTATTTAGCTTAAACGGAGATTTATGAGATGACCACTATTTCGCAACTATGTGGAATTTCACCAAGAGGTTAAATTCTGCGAATTGTGGGCTCAAATCGCTAGAAAATACCCGATCACTTAATTATCTGTTATCTTTTGTTAATTTTACGTGTTGACTTTCTATTTTGTTCATAAAAATAGTTAAAAATGCAATAGATAATGTTCAGAGGAAAAAAATCGCCCAACCATGTGATTTACGTGATTTGCGTGGGGATAGAAATAAACTTTTCTTTCATAGTCTTAGTTTCATAGTCCTACCCATTTTTAGTTTTCTTCGTTGTATTTCTATGCAGTTTTTTATCTTTCTGTTTATAAAAATGTTTTAAAAATTGCTGTTTTTTGTTACTCGATGCATTTTCCAGCACGAAAAATAACCAAAATCGCGCGAAAACCAGTTACCAATCTCTGCAATTTTTTCAAAAATCATCGTGTCAATCACAGTGAAATGTCATATAGAATTGAATCAAAATCCATTAATTGATCGATTAATTAATTAACGAAGTAATTGAAAAACCTGATGGAAATAACGACTGTCATAGAATTCGATATAGAAATTTCTCGTTTTCTTGAACGGGTCGTTGACGCGTTTGTCGTGCTGGCAATTGAAAGAGGCGTAGAGAAGCAGGCAAAGGGTGCGCGGAAGTTGATAACCTTCTGCTGGACCCTCTGACTATTATATCCTTATATTAATTCCTATGCAATAAGGTCATCAATAATATGTCAAAAACGTATAAATATATATATGGAATGACATAAAAAAATATGAAACAATGAGCGGTTTTCTTGGCAGGTTTCGTAGGAGAAAGGATAACGATTCGAATGGTTTGTTTCTATGAAATAAATATGCGAAGAAGGTCGGCAATCTTGTTTTAAATCCAGGTCACCCGTCTACGTCAGTTGATGAAATTGGCCAAAATGAAAATGCACATAAAGACTTGGTTAATACCGATTACATTATCATTCCGGCACAGAGGAAACAGTCGTTATCAGTTCCGCAGCCGGCAGCTGATATTGGTGAGTTATAATTAGAAATTTCAAGAAAAAAACCGGACAAAACGAACATTATATCTAACTTCTTTAAAAATGACTTTCTTTTAATATTCTCAGTTTGTGACGGAAATACTGAAGCGAAAACTAAAAAAAAGTAGAATCAATAGGTTCGGTAGCTGCTTAAAAACGTACGCTTTATATCGCAGATTAACTTGAACTGCTTTATTGAAAATATTGACTTCTTAGGTAATGGATCAGATCATGAAGGGATTCAAGTCAAACAAAAGCCACAGCTGGCTTTCTCCCTTGATCGGCTGCTCACTGATTCCTCGGCCCTCTCCTACTTCATTCAATATCTCGACTCGGCTGACAAGCTGAATTTAATCAAATTTTGGATGCACGTGGAAGGTTTCAAATCAAGTTTTTCAGAGGAAATTCCGGCTGCTCAAGAGTGTGAGTTTGCTTTAAAAATAAAGGATCGATTATATTTTGATGGATTCTCAGCACCAACCATCGACAATTATTTGTAATTATTGCAATTTCAGTGTCCCTTCGTGATGCCAGAAGTATTTATGATAAATATGTAGACGATGGCTCAACAAGCTCATTAGCATTTCCCAGAAAAATCAAACAGATTATTGATGGTAAATTTATATTTTACTCATTTAAAAATGGACAAGTGTTTGGCAAAATTTTATTATAAAGTACCTATCATTATAATATTTAAAAAAAAAGACAAAAGTTTTGCCGATATTTAGTCACTTAGGATGCTGATTCCATTCGTTATTCGCTTATGTGGGTGCCGATCACAGCTAGCCATGCTTAGCGATCTTGGACGATGGTTGTCCAAACAGTAATCAATCAGTTCTTGTATTAGTCGTTTGCATGAGGTGTCCGGTCCATTCTTATGTTTTCTTTTTAATGTAGTTAAGTGGGTCCGTGACTTGGGAGATTTTTCGGATGTCTTTGATGTGTAAGTCACGGTTCATTCCTATTAATCTTCTTTCTAGTGATGCCCGTCTTTTTCTGTGGAGCTCTGAATCCAACACCTTTTATGAGCTGAGTAGCTTCCCTAGGTAGACATGTTCATCCCCGTTTTCAATTGTTGCGAAGGTGTTGCTATTTCTGATAATCACCGGATATTTGGTAACGAAGAAAATTTTTTAAAAAGAGCATTCAAAAGGTAATTTAAATGAATTTGTCGAGTTATTTTGTGTACTCGTATATAGGAAAAACATGTCCTCTAAATTATACGAATATTTTTTATATTATAGTGATAGGAACTTTCAGTATTCTTAGAAGTAAAATCTAGCAGAAACACTAATTCGTCTTTAATATTTAAAGTTTGGGATTATTTTTCAAAACATGTAAGGTACACATGGTACAAACCCATAAATTCAATATTTTGCGGCTTCAGATCATGTATCCACTTCGCCACTGCAAAAAAGTTGTTTCGATGAAGCTCAAGATTTTGTGAGATCCTTATTCGAATACAGATACTTTGACGAGTTCCAGAACAGCGTTTATTATAAAAAGCACGAACTGGAAGTTCTTTCGGATGGATGCAGTATAGGAGACATTCTTAAAGTTCAACCGTTGCTCCTTTCTTTCTTGGAATTTATAAAAAACAAAGAAGATCATGATATCGTGCAATTTCTGTTAGGATGTGACAGTTTCGAAGCGAATCTCGATATGATGGAAGATTCAGAAGCCCTTGGTGATGCGATGGCTCTTTATGAGAAGTATTTCTCGATGCAAGCTACAAATATAATTGAGGTTGGAGCTGCCATTCGAGCTGAAATTGAATCCTTGATATGTGAAGAGTCAGGACGGCCCAATCGAAAAGCGTTCAGAACTGCGAAAACTGCGTGTATCTGGAGGTTGCATGATGTGAGTTTTCTTGAACCATTTTAAGAACTACATGTTTGAATTCCAAAGATTCTATATTTTTATTTTTCCGCACTTTGAAAACCGCTCGTTTTTGTATTGTGATCATATACCACCACACTGGGCAAATAGACATCGCGAATTTTCGAACAAATACTGCAAATGAAACGAGTTGCTGTTAAAGCATTCTCTATTTCAAAAAAATTATTATTGGCAATTCGACATTGTTTTAATAAACTGCGAAGCACACGACCTTATTTTTAAAATTTCAATTTTTTACTATGAATTAATTATAAGAATTTGGAATATACCTACCTGGATCTAATGAATTTCGTATAAAGATAACATCTGAATTTAGTAGTCACAAAGCTCATTTATGGAAACGAAAAAAGCCGAATTTTGCAGATTCCCAACTTTAAAGTGAAAAATATGTTTCGCCCAGTTTTCGAAGCCGCTAAACCCAACGATTTGGTGAAAAATTGTTAATTAAGTTCGTTAAAATGAAACAATTTTGATTAAAAAGCAAAGTGTTCAACGTATTCAACATATTCAACGTATTTCCCGTACTCAAAATTCTCTAGTGTTCCAGTAGTCAGGAAGTCACGTTTTCATTGGCGAATAAGCGATAAAAAAAATGCCCGAAAAGTCTGTATAAACATAACCATTCGTTTCATTCCCATTCGTCCCCCTCAAGCTTTTCATTTTCAGAAGTATCTGTCGGATTTTTTGAAGACCTCATACTATCACAATTACCTTGGAGAACTTCAATATTTTATTGACTGCACTGTAGAGCTCCCTCGCAAAGTTCGGAATCGAGCTGCCAGTTCATCGGACGTTGCATCCTCCACCGATTCACTGACAAATGCTTTTAGTCGGCATTTGGAACTACTTGAGAAAAAAATGAATGAAAAAGATGATCAAAGAACACCGACCTGTTCACCGAGTCCTTCAAAGCGAGCTACACCCAAAACGCCGAGATGTAGTAGACTTGCGGAGATTGATGAAATGGGAATATATCACGCACTGTATGATGATTCTCATTCACAGTCACCTCAGAGACCAATGAGGTAAACATTTGCAAATAAGGCTTCCACGAAAGACGAAGACAAAAAGTCGTCTTTATTCTCGTTTTTCGTCTTCGTTCGTCTTACGCAATAAAAAATTTGTGCATGTGCACCAACACACCAACCAACACTCTGCATCAGACGAATTCAAGACGAAGACGAGACGGCCGAAATTTCGCCCAAATGGAAGCCTTATTTGTAAACCATAAATGAAGCGAGGTTTCGGTCGTAATTTTTTGCCTTTGCGAATTGCCATGAATAAATTTTCAGGATAAGGTCGACCATTCGAAAGTATCTGGACAAAAACACCTTACGAGAAGAAGAAATTGCGGAAGAGGTAGCTAGAACAATAATCAGAGACATGCAGGAAATGGTAGCTTCTTCCGAACCCTCAAACTCGCCTACTTTCTAATAATACGGATATTACTTTATTTTTCTTATATTTATTTTAAATTCCTTTTTGTTCTATTGTATTATTTCCGCATTTATTTTGCGTACATACGAGCAGCTCAAATCAATTTTGCATAATAATTCTTCAGACACGGATCTTTCTTTCTGTATTTATGCTGAGCTTTTATTGAAATATATTAGATAAGAATGTTGCTGAATTAGTGAAGATATGAAGCACAGTTACGAAAAGGTGGGAACGAATTGGATAGAAAGGGAATGGGGAAATCTAAAAAAAAATTGCGGCGCTCGTTTCACCTTCATTTTGTCTCGTTTACTTCTAATTTTTATGTTTTTTTCGAATTTATTGAGTTTACATTATTTCCGCCTTTTCTTTGTTAAATTAATCCTATAGAGAAAGCGTTTTCGAAGAAAAACCCGATGGGACGTTTTGTTGAAGAAAATGAAGGAAGCGAAAAGTTCTGTGTTTGGGTTCAGCCCACATTTCAAGCCAATTCAGTACCACTATTTTGGCGTTTTCCTTCATTTTACATGGGATTGGAATATCACCATTTAGCTTTTTTTCAGTTGAAGAACATCAACTTAAGGCACTTGCAATAAATTATACGAACAATTTTCGTTCGTAGAGCCACATCTATTGCTCCCACGAGTGAATCTCCAAAATTCGTACTGATAACTTATATGTATTATACTTACTTACTTAGTTACTTAGTCGATCCGTCAATCGCTTGTGTGAGCGCGGATCACAGCTAACCATGCCTTGCGGTCTTGGGCGATGGTTGTCCATGAAGTAGTCAATCGATTTCCTCGGTATATTGAGATTTCTTTACGTAGTGAGTCGGACCATCTCATGGGGGGTCGTCCGACAGGTCGTTTTTGATCTCGAGGAATCCATTCTTGTATCAGTTTTGTCCATCTTCCGTCATTTCTTCGCATAATGTGCCCGGCCCATCCTAATTTCTTCTTTTTGATGTATTTGAGTGGGTCCGTGACTTGGGAGATTTTTCGGATGTCTTCGCGGTGTAAGTCTCGTTGGCGTTGTTCCGTGAGGGTCATTCCAATTAATCTTCTTTCTAGTGATGCATGCGTCACACGGAGTCTTTCAGCGAGATTCTGTGTAAGGGTCCACGTTTCAGATCCATATGTGAGTGCGGGAAGAACGATGGTATCGAAAAGTTGAGCTCGAATTCGGGGACAGGTGAGAGCGTCGGTGGTATTTTTGATGTTGTTGAACGCGGCCCAGGCTGCCCGTCTTCTTCTGTGGAGTTCAGGTTCTAGCTCATTTCGTGGGTTGAGTAGTCTGCCAAGGTAGACATACTCGTCCACGTCTTCGATTGTTGTGATGGTTGTGTTGTTACTGATGATCACCGGATGTGTGGTGGCGTACGTGTTTCTCAACACTTTGGTTTTGTTAGTATTTATTTGGAGTCCTACTTTTTTGCACCTTTCTGTGAACTCTTGGATCATCTTGCTGGCAGTTCTTGGGTCGTTTGCGACAAGAATGATGTCGTCTGCGAATCTCAAATGGGTGAGATTTCTGCCATTGATCCTTATTCCAGGCACGTGAGCGTAGTCATCGTCGTGTCCTTTCAGGTGGTTCCAAGACAATTGTCCGAGGACGAGCTCTAGACAAGCTGAGAAGAGGTTTGGTGATATTGGATCACCTTGGCGTACACCTCTTGTGATGGATACCTCAACTTGTCTGTGGAATGGTGTGAAGGTGGTAGTGCAGTTTGTGTAGCACTCTTTAAGCAGGTTAATATAGACTGTTTCTACTCCTTGTGCTCGAAGGCTTTCCCATATCGCTTTTGGTTCCACACTGTCAAATGCCTTGTGGAAGTCAATGAAGACAAGTGTGAGCGGAATTTGGTACTCGCGGCCAACCTCGAGCAAGCGTTGTACTGAGTGTATGTGGTCGATCGTTGAGAATGATCGACGGAATCCTGCTTGCTCGACAGGCTGGGCTTCTTCTAGTGTTTTTCGTACTCTATTTAAATTTTCGTAGAGCCACATCTATTGCTCCCACGAGTGAATCTCCAAAATTCGTACTGATAACTTATATGTATTATGTAGTATCTTTTTTATCAAACTATTTTTCACATTAGGGTAAGATATTTTTCATTGGCCGCTTCTGCATGTTAAATACATAATGTAAAAAGAAATGAGTTTTAAGTCAATAATTAACAGGCTACCGACGATAGCTTTTCTCACGACTTTTGCTTCTATACCGGCGATAATGATCCCGAGGGGAAGAACGAGAGCGGGACCGCCGATGCCTTTCAGATTTTCGCGACTTTCTGCGATCACGAGATCTATCACGCGACTTGTCCCTTTCGGCCGAATGCCTGGATCGTGACCTTCGTCTTGGGCTGCTTCGCCTTCTCTGAAAAACAATATTTAGTTCGAATCTACAGCACACGTCTTCTTTTTTTTTAGCTAGCAAAACTTTAAGAAGCAATGAAGGAACCAGACCAGATATAGGAATTAGGATAATTGCCGATAATTTAAGGTTTATAATACCGTAAAACCCGAATTAGAATCTTATAAAATATAAATTCAACAAAGATGAATATTCATTCAACGATGTCGTAGTTTTCATATTCATTTCCTCCACCTCATCAGGAGATTAATCTTCCGTCCATTTTCTTGTACCTCGTTCTAATCTAGCTTTTCAACGAATTTGTGAACTTTGTGAAGTGAGTTACATATCTTTTCTCATTTTCAAAAACTCCAAATCCCTTGGAACAGTGGATAGCGTGGCTCTTCTTTTTGAAATTCCTATTCAACGCACACCCGAAAAATGACATTATGATAAGTTCCAAGGGATCTTTCCTGGCATCATCGATCCATTGAAGATAGATATACGGAGGCGGTGTATGCAGATTTCCATTATGAGTGAATGATTTGATGAGCGGCAATACAATTAGAGGGAGAATACAACTAAAGGGGAAATAGTATTTTTAAAGACTTCTTTTTAGGAAAATATTATCCTCGAGGCTAGTCTAATACAGTTTTTTGCAATATCGACTTGTTTTTAAGCGAATAGTTCCGTCTGTCTGCCGAGGACGTTTTTTGAATAACTCAAAAGAATGTGGACATTCTACTTTGCTACGCGGGATGGAGTCATGGCTACTTCGCAGCCATATCTTTAGAAAGTCGCAAAGTACTTGGGATGCTGGAGAACTATATAACATTTACAAAACTGTCTTAACAACGATATAAACAATCGAATTTTTTCTGATATAGCAATCTGGATGTCCGTGTATCACATGTCAAAAATCAGCTTCATAAGTGCAAAACTACAACTTGGTAAATTTCCATGATCGCCCCCCCCCCCACACCTCTATCGGTCCCCCATAACCGGAATCACTCCCACCACAGTTATGTTTTCGATTACTTTTGGATGTGGGGGTGATTGTGTGTGGGGGACTATTCTGTGAGGTATAAATATCCAAATTGCCCCCCACCTCTTAATGTGGGGGGCAACTCCGGAAAAAAGGTAATCTTTCACAATGACCCCCACATTTGTTCTCTTCCACTGGAATGAACTGCAATCCCCCCCCACGATTCCAGAATCACCCTCCCCTTCCCCCCCCCCATCCTTCTTGGACCCCTCGTGATCCCACCTAAAACAACAGTGTCATTCATCCTTTATCCAATTCGAAATTACTCTCTCTCTCTCTCTCTTTGACTTAAGTTCTTCAAGAATTCTGCTGAACAAGTCGTCTCCTTTTTCTCTGACGATGAACTCGGCCAAGTAGGATGGAAGAATTTCGTTCAATCGGAAACCACGTCTCTGCAACGTGGATGACCTTCCATCGAAACTGGTTGCATATGAGGTCGTTTCGACGTAATTTTTGGATGAATAAAATAAAAAGGGGGGGCGATTCCGGTTCATTCCAGTGGGGGGTAATACCGAGGTTAGTGAGTGGAAATACAGTTATTATACCCTACAACTTTCATAGACATTGTTTTATTAAGTTTCTAACACATTCCAGAATGCTCTAGAACAGCGGCGTAGCCGCGAACTTTCTACTGGTACATTTATATCTGCGCGTCAGAATGAAAGCCAAGATGCTAAGTTAAAAAATAGTTTTCTATCACTTCGAAAATAAAGTTTCTTGATCAATCAAAACCAGTTTTAGAGCTTATAGATTAAAATTCGAATTTTCTTTTTTCATTTAGTTTCCACCTTATTTGAATGTATGAGAAGGAAGACTATATGAATGGATCAAAAAAATTGATTAGCAATTAGGATTAATAAAGTATGTGAAAAAATCATTTCTGAAAAAAAACAATGACAGAAGAATAATATTTAAAAAGAAAACATCGAAAATTAGACTTGTTCTTTCCACACTTTCTAAAAATGGAGTGGATGCAAAATTATTACGCGCAACGTATTATCAATATTCAGAACTCACATGCTTCTTTTTGTTTCCTTCTTCTTCTTCTACTCTTTTAGACTCTTCAACAGGATTGAAGCCAGATTCAGACAATAAGCTATTGATTCGACTGTTAATTATATCATCAAGAGATCTTTCTACTCTTTTCCTAGGCATGGTATCGTTAGGTGTCTCAATGGCTTTTCCAGTTTTACGTTCTGACAGTGACTCTGATATCTTTTCAGCTTTTTTTCTAGTCTCCTCTTCTAACTTGATCCTGTCTTCGTCATCTTGCTGTTTCTTGGCTTTTTTCTCTTGGAGAAGCTTTTCCATAAATATCCTTGCCTTTTCTTTTCGATCAACTTGTGTTTGCGTAGAAATGGAAAGTATTGGAGGTATTGGTGGAGGAAGCAAACCACTAATATCATTAAAATTTTCTGGTGTATCAGAAGGACCTGCTGTTTCCATATCATCCACATCGGGGTCGAACCGGTAACTTGAATCATCTCTAACATCGTCGACTTTTAAAGAGAAAGATATTGGAATTTTTATATTATCCAAACCTTGCAGATCCTTAGGTGCATTAGCACTTTTAGGGATCTGTAATAATTTATAAATTCTCAGTATGTGTTTTGAAATCTTACCAAGCTTATCGGGTCAATCACGCCTGGCTCAGTTATCGAGTCGTCCAATTTGCTTGTTTCTAGAAGACGGCGTCTTTGTCTGCGATTTAGTGGCGGTTCCGGAGTCGACAAATTCAAACTTAAAAGACTAGAAGGACCAGGAGAGCTTAATGTAGCTGAAGGATGAAGGAGAGGATCCATTGACATGAAGGGAACGGGTGAACCTATCGTAATTGGTGAAGAGTACGAGGTTTGTTCATGAGATTGGTATATTCTCCATTGATGCATACGAACCTAGAAGGCTTATACGTGTCATTTGTAAAAATTACTCGAGTTTACCTTATTGTGATAATAAGAATAATAGGGGCTTTTCGGGTCCATAAAATGAAGCTTGAGTTCTTCTCGAGTCGCTAATGCCGTTTCTGCTTCCGCCCCTCTTTGCGCCACATGCTCTGCATAGCTATTTAAAATCGGTTCAAGATCTGGAGTGGGTGGAATCAATGGGCGAGGGCCAATCCAGGGACAGGCACGACCATAGAACATTTCATACCATTCACGATATTCCTGGTCGTCGAGGCGATCATTTCTGAAAATAAAAATATCTAGAAATTGCTAGCTTGATAAACTCACATATCATCGTTCTCAGACTTTGATTCTTCTTTTTCCTCGCCGTCATCTTCTCCCTTTTTCATTTCCCCCACTCCAGCAGCTTGCCTAGTAACGTGAGTTAAGTTTTTGAAAAGAGCTGAATACACATCGTTTCTCTGCGAAATGTCTTCTGCTGGTTTTATACTTATTTCCATGCCCTTTTCTACTTCTTCTGGTTTTTTGCAAGGACCGATAGTTCCTGGTGTTTCCGGAGTTGTAGGAGGTTTAGCTCCACCGGATAATAATGAGGGATGCAATTCATAGTCAGAATCCGAATCATCAGAATCGGAGTCAGAGCCATGGGCTGCTGCAATAGCAGCGAGAGAACTAGAAACTAGAGGTTTAGATCTAGAAGAAGATGATGATTGCGTAGTTTTCTTTGGTTTCTTGTTGAGGTTCGGCACGTACTTTTTTTCACGTATGAGTTTTTGAAGATACTTATAAAACGGGTTCAGCCGATGATCAAATTCCAAAAACCCAAATTGTTCGGAATTGTTCCTCTGCTTTGCTTTGATTACTATTTCCATTTGCGTCCCGTTGGCAACAATAAATGAAGACGTTTTTTCAATTATATGATGAAGTTTCATGTTAGGTGGTAACTCAAGCCCGACGGGAAATTTTATTCCTTCAGGTGGCTCGAACGGTTCATCTTCGCTGTCGCTTTCCTGATCCTTAACTGTTTCCGTTCCATAATCGAATCGGATGGCGCTCCGCTGATCTCTTTGCTTTTCTTCCTCTTCTTCTTCTGGAAAAAATAACCCGCATTTAAAATTTGTTCAATCCTCACTTTTAATGTTTTTATACATGTCGAGATATCGTTCTTCTTCACACATTTCTTCTTCCATAGCTTCGGTTGGACATTGATCTACCGGTGACAAGTTCCTTGTGAAAGCTTCGTCAATCCCGGATAAAAGCAATCGGCAGTCATACCTGAAAAACAACTATATAAGGAATGAATGTTACCCTTTTGTAAATTTTGTTTATGCTCAGCAGATTTTTTCAAACACTCACGATATTTCAACATCTTCATCGAGATTGCAGGGACCAACCTAAAAGTTTCGAGATAAATTATATTAATCTATAGAAAATTGACAGTTCTTGACAATACTTTCAAATAATCTGATTTCACTTTCGCGAGAAATGAACAAATAATTTTTCTACAACGAAAATTAGATTCAACGAAGAAAATCGGGCTATTACTCTAGCATCAAAATACGTTTTCGAAAAACTTTAACGTCAGAAAAAAGGATAATGAAGAATTCTGAAGAATAAAAATAATGACGCTTCAGAAAACAATCGATCATGCCCCATTAGCCGTATGAACGACTACCGGTAACATTGGTAAACAGCTTTTTGACAAAATTTGATCCTGTAAGCTTTGTTACATGTATACATTTTTAAACTTCGAATGGAAATGGAACTCACCAGGTTAACATCTGAATATTATCAGTCCTCATTTCACAAAAAGCTCCGCAAATGCCTGAGACTTTACCTGCTTTAGGTGATTTAAAAAATAACTTCACTCAGCAAAAATAGTCTTTACCTATCAACGCGATTTTTGGCATCTCCCAGACAAGGTACCATATGCCGTTCTTCTGCGATATGTTCAGACTGATAGTCGTTTGGAAAAATGGTCGATGGATAGCCAAATACCAACAGATCCTTGTAACTCTGAAGACGGCTGGGTACAGACCTAAACTAAACCTCCAGAATGACTCACATCATTATCCTCAGCACAATTGACCTGATTCCGACGATTCCAACTTCCCATTTCTACAAATAGTAACACCCATCTTAAACAAGTACGAACTAAATAAAATATTTTAATGTACCGTACACCTAGATGTCTTGATTTGATTTAAAAACAGTAATAACGTTATTAATATTCATTTGCAACAACAAAACAACAGCTTAAGCAATGGATCCAGCATTAGCGGCGATTCTTGGCCAGAGATCGGCACACTCCTTGGCGACAGGTCCCGTGATGGCAGATCCTTTCATTTCTCCTTTGTTATTTACGATAACACCGGCGTTATCCTCAAAGTAGATGAAGGTTCCGTCCTTTCTGCGGAACTGCTTGCGTTGTCTAATAACGACTCCTTGAAGAACTGAAAAAAACAATTTTTATACGAAATAAGGCTTCGAAAACTAAGAACGAAAAAAAGGCAAATTTAAATTTTTGAGATTTCAGATTTTACAGGAATATTCAAAAAAAAACAAACCCTTTTTTCTGAGCTCTGGCTTTCCCTTTTTAACAGAGCAAACGAACATGTCCCCAACTCCAGCACTTGGCAGTCTGTTGAGACGTCCACGGATTCCGTAAACGGAAATGACAAACAAGTTCTTGGCTCCTGTGTTGTCGGCGCAGTTCATGACGGCTCCGACTGGGAGACCAAGGGAAATGCGGAATTTGGCTCCGGAAGCTCCTCCACGTCCTCTCTTCGACATTTTACCTTAAATTTAAAGCATTTCAAAAATTAAATAATAAATATTGAGAATAAAACGAAATATCGAACAGAGATACGATATTACTACTGGAAGCATTGCTTGTATGATAAGAAAATTAACTGAACAATTGTAATGTTTCCGTAACATAACAAGCCAAGTATGGAGTATAAAATGCGACCATTTCGGTCAACATTTTTTTAATCGAAACTCGTCAAAAGATGGAAAAATAGGAAAAAAGGCTCTATAGCTAATAGAGCGGAGAAGCACGCATGCATTAGCGTTTGATACTCAGCCAACGTTTGGCTGCAGACGGTTTCGCTGTGAGACTCAGCGAAGTCGAACGGATTTACGTGAGAATCGATTGCCCTTCAATATTCTTATATTCATTTATTTCCTTGTAGTTTTTACGCTTTTTGAAAATTGAATATTTTAGTAATTCGGTTTTATGATTTACTTCAGATTTCGACACTGCCTCAGTGGTTATAAATCTTTAAAAAAATGTGGTATCTAAAACGTGATGAGCTTATTTTCTAGTTAAATTTTGAATTCCGCGTTGTAAATCTGTCTTGAAGTTTTTAAAAATTCGTTGCATTTGTAACCACAGATATACATCAAGTTTTATTTCGTTAAAAAAACTATTTACAAATTATTTTTAATAACATTTAGGGTGTGTTCCTTGTTCTCATTAATCTCTTTAACCTTTGCGGTAAGCGAAACCAGAGTTTCTTTAAGTAAATCATTATCCGATCTCATTTGAAGAATGTAGTAAAATTGAAATAATAAGGAGAGAGATAGTACGGAGATTATAATTATCATGTTGACGTTGAATCCCCTAACTAGAAATCCCTCGTGGATGCTCTGCTGCTGATTTTGTTGTTGAAGAAGAAAGCTGGATCTTCTTTCTTCTGGCTGATCGAGCTTCACGTTGTCAGATAGTTTGCACCTGAATTTAAATTCGGCTTTGTTGATGGCGGTTTTGAACTGTTCTGAGAAATTATCGAGGTCGGTGGAAGATGATTCCATTGTGAGAAGAAGAAACTTTTCCTTACTCCACGAATAACGGTATTCTGCAAATTTTAATTCGAGTGGCTTAAGTTTTCAATAAAATACCATATTGAAGATAGACTCTGATTATTTCAGTTGTTCCAGGCTGCACTATTCCGGAACTTGGGCGTACACGGAATTTCTCTGGAGATGTAGTTTTGAATTTGAACATTATGGGTAATTCTGAAGACTGATTCTTCACGAGAACGACATCAAGCAAATCGTTTTCTCCGTCCAATTTCTCGAGACGTAGTTCGTCTTTAGGACTGCAAGAGTGTTTTTTCTAGTGAAAAGTTATGGAAACGTTTGTTTCTTACGTTATTGACACAAAGTCATTGGACGACCAATCATCAGTTGGTGCATTAACACGGTTCTCTATGAGTGGTCTGAGTGATGGAGGGATGTGGGATTTTCTATTCTTCGGTCCACGGCTTGATCGCCGAGAAAGAGATGGTGCTCTTTTGGTAGTAGATTCTTCGTCAAATTTAACATTCTGTAACCAGAATATGAAACAGGAAATGCCGTGACTCGATTATAATAAAAATTTAAAAATTGTTCTTTCTAGTTGCCTATTTAACATTAAATGTAACATCGTACCTCTTTTTCTATTTTTGAAATTGCTATTGAAGAATTTCGAAAATATTGAATAACTCACCCTTTTCTGAAACGAGGAGAAGTCAAATTCGATGACATTGTTGTTTGTCGAATCGTCAATAGAGTGCATTCGTTGTTGTATAAGTTTCGGTGACGGTTTCGGTGGCGGAGGTGGAGGAAGACATTTGGCCAGCTCGTCCATTGTGAATTTGAAAGTATCCTTAAAAAAAACGAATCAAGTAATATTAGAATCAGAAGGAAGCACTCTGGTCAGAAAGGCGGCCCAGAAGCTGCTCACTTATTACAACGCGAAAGAGAGTTCATTCTCGTATCGCCAGTGGGGTTCAGCGAGTAGTTTTAAACACAAGTGGTTCCTGCAACGCCTGCCCAAGACGATGTAGAGCGAGACATTTTATGAAAGCAACATACTGGTGATTTAGCAGGCAAATGTAGAAAGAAATAGAGAAAAATTCTTACGGTGCCTCCTTGATGCTCCAACAGATGACTTTTTGGTACGTAATGAGTGACACTGAGCTTGGTGACAAATGTTAGCTTATGCCTTTGATTCACAGCTGATGCTTCGAGCCAAGATCCTATTACCTGAAACAGCTCCAACTATATCGCTAAAACGAAATAAGAAACGGCAGTTTCAATAGCAATGTGAAATTTTTGCAAGATTAAAAAATAAGATGATTTAATATAGTGGCTCACTTTCCATGAAGCATTCAGAATCGCTGGGTTTTCGTAAATCAGAATTGATTCTACCGCATTCGGATAGTAATACTTTGTTGAGTGAATTATGAACTTCATTGCATCGAAACTCTGGAAAATCGTATTTTATTTCGGTCTGGTCCGGTACAATCTACCATATTCTTTAAGCCTGTTCCACTCATATCAATGAAAACAGCCAATGGCTGACAGCCTTTGTACTCCATGTAGTGACGCTCCATCCAAAATGTGAACAGCTTTTCGAAGCCGTCATCGCCATTCTTGTATTTACTCATCATGATCCATACTGCAATGATATTGAATTTATTTTTATTTATTACAGAATCTTTCTCACATATGTGCCGATTTTGTAGATCCTGTGAATGGAGATACATTAGTTGATTATCTAACATTGGTTTGAGTGAGAGAAGGCTAATACCTGTGCTTTTTCATGGTTTTGTTATTACTTCATTAGTTGTTGTTACTCACGGTCTACTTCAAAGTTTTTTCTCCATTTTAAGCATTCCAAAATTATCGCATATGCTATGTCTACATCATAGTTCACTGAATCCAGAAATCTGTCTAACCACCAGTCTTCGTGGCGTATTCTATTTATATCATCCAGTGAATTTTTTATAGAAACATTTGGATCCTGGATATGATAAAATGTTACATGACTTCATCAATTAGCTCACTTGTAATATTCTAGATCTCAATTCGTGAATTGCTAATACATTCGTTGGTTCTGTAAACGTAGAGCTACGCCTTCTCAAGATTCGTGAATTCGCAATTTCAGTTACCATCCTTAACCGTAATAGTAATGTAGCAGACTTTTGTTCTACAAAAATAATGTATTAAATTTGAAACAAATATGATTATTAAAGATACTGTGGAAATCTGTAGTAGTTTTGCTTATTAATTTCGTCTGCGTTTACAACGGTGTGATACTGATTTCAATGAACTGGGATGCAAAGAAAAAGCTGGCTCTCTCCTTGGAAAAAAAGAACGAAGGACGTAGTGACAGCTGTCTCAAAAACAGAAAAATGAAAAAAAAGCCGTTTCAATTTAAAAATCTTTAGATATAAGTCTTTAGATATAACTTCGTATTGAATGAGCCGAGGTTTTTAGAAATGCAGAGAGCCGAGTAATTAAACCTCAGTACGTTGTTGAATCAAATACATAGAAATAAACTATAACCACACAAAATAGTAACGCTTTTTAATGTAATTCTCATCGTTCTCTAGAGAAAAAAAAATATGAAAGAATTTCTAAGTACCTGTAAAATGAAGAAAACGGAAGGGTAAATATGAACGATATGGATGTTACGGGCGGATAAATGAATGAGTGTGAGTTTTCTGTGAGCTCTGTTGCCCCCCGCGTCTGTCGGCACACATGCCGTTTTCTCTGTTCTCGTTTCCTCGGAAGCACAACTGCATCGCCAAAGTTTGTTAAATTATGTTTACTATTTTTTAAAATGATATAATTTTCAAAATTTATTGATAGAGATTCAAATTGAAATATAGAGAAATCTTTGATTTTCTTTAAAAATAATTTCTATTCATTTTTATAGGTCTTTAGAAGATACTTCCAGATTTAAGGTGTTTTACCATAACGCATTTAGAATTCTCAGTTTTGCAGCAATGTAAAGTTTAAAGCCGAAATTTTCACTAAATTTAGTATATTATGTTGCGTTCGAAGTGAACTTTATGCAAAAAATGGTGTTCGAAGTGACAGTAAATTTGCTTTTTGCGTTTTATTTTGTCGTTCGTGGAGGTCCTCCTGATTTAATGAATACGGTGGCTCGATATTTGAAAGGTTGATATATCCTACAACGTAATTAAAAGCCAAAAAAGCAAATTTACTGTCACTTCGAACACCGTTTTTGAGGAAAGTTAATTTCGAACACAGCTTAATATATTAAAGAGCTGCGAAACCGAGAAATTAAAAATATGCTCCAAGAAAAACACCTTAATTATCTATCTGCTATCTGCTAAACACATGTAAAAATTTTACACTATATTCGCTGCAAACGTTTTCCGTGAAACCGTATATGTCTAAAGTAAAATCACGCATTCAATGTCCCGAAAAACCATTTAACTGGTCTGTATTATTCAACTCATTTGTTTGATCATCATTGACTCGCCTTTCATTTTGCAAAATAATCTAGTAAGTAATCTTACCATGAAAGCAATTTCACTCTTACACCTGTGAAGTACGGTACACTTAACGTTCAAAGAGTCCACAAACACCGGGTAGATGCGTTATTTGTCTCTACATTTTTCCAAAGAAAAGCTAAACTGCATTTATAGAAAAGTAATACAAACCGCTTAGAACATCTTCTTTTAACTTTTCAACTTCTTTTAACACGCGGTACGTGTGGTCTCGAATGGATACTATGCTCATTCCTTTTAACGCAAACTTGTTTCAGACTCGGTAAAAACCTGTTGACAGTATCAAGCATGCACATTGACAATGAAGAGGCTCTTTTTAATTGGATCTCGGATGAGCTCACACCGATGTAAGACTTTAAACAATTATCATGCAATCCTAATTTGTTTTAAGTGCGGATGCTGAACCTAGCGCTCTTGCTAAATATGTTTTAGCATTAGTGAAGAAACCTGACAAAGGACATGACGAGCTGAAGGCATTTGTCAATGAGCAATTAAAAGCGTTTTTACACGATGGTAAGTTGTTTCTAAGAATATGAAACATGTTTTTAAAAATTATGCTTGCAGACCCATCTGCATTTGTTGATAAAGTGTTTGCTGCTCTAACTAGCAAGAGCTATTTACCTGCAGAACCATCGGCTTCAAAACTTCTATCGAATGCAGAACCGAAACCTGATCCAAAACCCGAAGCAATTATTGAAAAACCGTCCAATCTAATAACGGACAGTACTGCAGTTTCTTCATCCGGAACTCAGAAACCTATTAGTTCTAATTCTTCTAACAAGACTGAATCGAGACCTGTTCGGAAACGAATCAGTCCTCCTCCGTCTGAGAATCGAGAGAAAGAGAAGGCATCGCGTGACAAGGAACGCCGCCATTCTAGGTCTCCGAGAGAACGTCGGAATCGTGCTACCGTATCGAGAACCGGACGTACCTCATCTAGTGATCGTGATCGTCATTCTAGACGTCGTTCTCGTTCAAGAACTAGGTAGGCTCTTGTAACCCTTGCGTATTAGTTTTTCTTATGTGTCTCCTGCTCTAGCACTAGGATGCTGGTGGTAATCTCTCGAGCGCCTTTCAAACATCCTCGTTCACTTCCATGAGACCCATAAATTGAGTGAGGGGAGGGGGTGTTTGTTTCTAGTGTCATTTTGATTTTAAGCTTAATAATCATATCATCACATTAATTCGTTTTATTTCTAGATCGTCGAGTGGATCACGAACGCCACCATACAAGTCGAGAAGTAACCGTCGTCGCTGCAAAGACTTCGAAGAGCGTGGCTATTGCATTCGCGGAGATCAGTGTCCTTATTATCATGGGCGTGACCCAGTTGTTGTTGATGAGAATGCTCTTAGTTCGATGGTCCCCCTTCCTGCTGCTCCTCCTAATTTTTCGTAAGTTTATGCGGTTATTCAAAAAAATTAAATAAATAAAAAAATATGAAAATATGGATGAAATTGGTTTAACACACTTAAAAATATCGGTAACAAGCTCTAAATGTTTAATTAGTACATTTGTTCAACTTCAATATGTTAAAAAAATATATAGCCAACAAACTTTTGTTTCTAACTAAATATTCATTGTTCAACTTTATTCAGTTTCAGTCTTCCGCCGCCCGGATACAATCCAATCAATCCACCTCCACCTGGAGTTGTTGTCGCTGCAGGAGAGTACAACCCGGAAACACCAGCTTTAACAAATTACAGTATACCACCGCCGCCTATTCCTGGACAGTGGCAACAACCACCTCCGGCGGCTCCTCAATATGTTCCTCAGTCTGTTACTAGCTATATCCAGCCGCCACCTACCACGACAGTTCCTAGTGCACCAGCAGCACTGCAGGGAGCTTTTCGAGGAGGAGTTCGTGGGAGGGGAAATATCAGAGGACGTGGTGGATTGAGTCGCGGAGGATTTACGGGAAATATCAACAGAGATAATTGCACTCTTCAGGTCGCCAAGATTCCGCCTGAAATGAACAATATTGCTAAACTTAACGAACACTTCGCCTCCTTCGGAACTGTAGACAACATTCAAGTCAGATACAATGGGGAAGTTGATGCAGCTTTGGTCACATACTCGTCTAAATACGATGCTTTCAAAGCTTACAAGTCGCCAGCTCCTGTACTAAACAATCGTTTTATCAAAGTTTTCTGGCATAATCCTGGAGGAGATAAAACTGAAAACATTCCTGCAACCCCGAATTCACCTCCGTCTTCACTGAAAACAACAGAAAAACCAAAAATTGCATCAGTGAAAGATTCGAAGTTTGTTAGCGTCGCTGCTCAGAATCAGCGAAAGCAGATGCAAGAAGCAAAAGAAAGATTAACCAAAGAAAAAAGTATGTTATCAACGTTGGTGCAAGCTCAAAATCAGCACAATGTCATTCTGGAGAAGTGGATGGCTAAACAAAAAGACTATTTGATTAAGGCGAGAACTTCAACTGATGAAAGTGAAAGAAAAAATGCTACAAAATTAGTTAAGCACCTGCATAAAAAGATAAAAGCATGCAAAGAAGAGATAGACGGAATACTATTGAAGATATCAGAGAAATCAATGTTGGTCGATGAGGTTGTTGCACAAATCGAAGCGTTGAAAAATCCTCGAAGATCCGATAATGCAAATCGAAAGCGAAAAACAGGAAGTGTTGGGGAAGAACCACAACCCAAACTAAGCAGTGTGGTTATCGTTAAAGGAGTTAAAGTGGGTATTTTCATGCAATAGAGTTTTGTAAAGGTAACTGCTAGATATTTTTCTAGTAAACTCCAAAAATACTAAAATCGTCTAGTTAAACGCGATGCGATATGTGCCCCTTTTGGCGGGCTGCGTTACCTGCGCAAAGTAAAATGTCTTGAACTTTTTTTTGTCTTTCACGAAGATTCTGTTTCTCTTCTAATCGTGATTTCCGTGTTCAATTAAACAAAAACGTTCCATATAAGGATAGTGAAAATAAAACGAAATTGTTTGTTTCTCTCTTGATTTCACGACCTCACGATTTCATTTCTATTTTTACAAATTAATCTCTACGGTGCTAATAGTTTTCAACCCCGTCATAGCGGATTGATTATGTGGTTCAACGATACTCAGCGATGTGCGAATTCGAAATTAATCGAATACCGGTACTGAGAACTCTTATTTTTATTTTAGTCTTGAATGAAATTTCACCAGATTACTGCTTGCTGCTCGGGGTACGTCTAATAGACTGTATGCAGTTTTAGGATTCTAACTGAAATTATTCCTTGTTGAAATGCTCTTCATAAAATGCCTTTAAAAATTAGTTTAAATAGAATATTGCTGAAAAATGTTGTATTTTTTAATTGATAAAAGTCTAAGAAACTCGTCAATCTTTTTAATATTTCTCGTTAGTCTTCCCTTTTTCGACGTTTATTAAATATTCAGCATTAACTTTTCGCTGGTTCTTCCCTAATCGGCGTTCAATCTAGCCGATGCAGTCCTTCATCGCCATGAAAATAGTCCTAGTTGTCTTGGTTCGTGTTACACCGAGAAAGTGTTTTACATAGATGAATGATTATAAATGCCTAAATTGCTAATCATATTTGTGTATATTCCCGAGATGTGTACGTTTAAATTTTTTATTTATTACTTCTTGAAGATTTTGAGATTATTTCAACATTTTTTCGTTGAATGCACTCAATCATTCACCTGTTTCTTCGCCATAGTATATCACAAAGCCAAAAAATATTTCTCTTTTCTTTTTTTTTTTTTTTTTAAGAGACAAGGAGATTTCTGAACATAATTTTCTGTCAGTGGCGCGGGCCGAGCTGATTTTAGAATAATATTCGTATCCCCTTGGCTTATGCACCAATTTAGCAGGATACCGGAGCCTACCAAAAGTAAAACTAATTGACTGAAAATTTTTGCTTCAGGAAGAACTTGTAACCGACTTGATGGCTCATATGGAGGCATTCGGAGAAGTCTTCGATCATAGCGTGAAGGCTGATGACGATGGTCTGATCACTGCTGTTTTCCCCTTTAGAAAAAATGGCGATGCTATGAAAGTTAGTTTTATTTAAGAGAAAGTTGTTTTATATGTTTAATGCTCTCCCATCAGCCATCATCGGTAAATGTTATTGATTTATTTAGGCCATGACAGAAGGTAAAGTGCTGAATGGCGAAATTCTCGACATGGAATTGACGACTGAGCAGTTAGAGGAAATCCCATCAACAGATACAAATATGTCGGCTGATCAATTGCTCGCTGCTATTCCGAGCAGCCTCGAGGTGAGAATTTTCAAAAACCACGAAAATAATGCGTTCCTTTCAGTCGGACGATGAGGACGATCTTCTGAATGATTAAATTAGTTTCAGTATAATGTGATCTCGGTATTTACTTGGTGATCTTATATCTTGTTTTTATTAAATTTGGTTTTATTCTGGTAAGTACTTCTGCTTAATGGTACCTCAATGTTCTTTTTATTTCCTTCCATTCATCTTAGCGCCTTTCATTATGTATTCATTATATTTATCCTTTTATTTGATTTTCTATCGATATTTCTGCCCATTTGGCATTCCTTTTTCTCGTTGTGAGTTCGTTGTTCTAGTGTGCAAACTGGTTGTTCCGTCAATATAACTTGGATCAAAAATTGACTTGATGACAAGTTTTTGTTGTTTTACTTGCATTGTTTTCTTTTATTGTCACTGCTTCCTATATCCGAATGCTTGAAAAACAAAATAGCCGAAAAGAGAGCAAAGACTCCAACACGCAAGAAAATAAAGTAAGAAAAAGATTGGCTATGGCATCAAAAAAAAAACACAAGGAAGGGGCCACTAAAAAGTATGTTTCTTCGCAACACAATTCAAAAGAGCCCCAGTGACGTGTAAAAACGAGTTTTCATTCAAACAGGTGTCATTCAATTTTCAACTGCAAACGCGGGTTTGTTTTAGCTGTGAATTGCCGGTAAATAAATCGTTTAATTTTTGCTGCTTGCTTTTTTAAATTCTTTTTTTTTGTGACGTATAAATCGTCTTCTGTATATGTTGCTTTGTCTTTCCGCAGTGCGAAACCACTCAGCACGGTGAAATAGTAAAATGGAAATTCGTAAATCATATTTGTATTCCGAGTGCGCCTTACAATTTCTGTTTCCGCTAGGGATTGCGTTCCACTGTGCCACAGTTGGAATCATGTAACTGTCTCTACGCCTTGTCCAGCTACAGCTGCTGCTGCTGCTAAACTATTTGTGACCTTTGATAGAATTTTCCATATATGTATTTAATAACTTTGGAAAATAACTCCGTTTTGTATATATTTTTCTTATTAATAATGCAACATATTATAGAATTTATGCAAACGAAGCTTGAAATCACCATTCATGGGGATTTGTCTAAAATATTCTTGGAATACTACTCGAAGTAATCTGAGTCTGTTGCAACGTTGCAAAATGAACCAATTTAGCTCTTATCGATTAAAAAATGTTTCTTTGTAAAATTCAAAATAGTCGAATTAAAAAAAAGCGGGTTTATTGCGATTTCACCCGAAAAACGAAAAAATAAACAATAGAAACAGTCTCAAATTGGTTAATACTCAGTTGCTACCCTCGAAAATCGATAAAATAAAGAAATCGACTGGATCCGTTTCGTGAGAACAGACTGAAATCCTAGCCCATGCGTTCTTCAACTGAGAATATCTCGTCTCGTCGGCGTTTCAACCGAGAACAGAAGAAACGCGGCTCTCTAGCTCTTCCCACAAGTTCTCTAATGGGATTATGGTCGGGGCTCTGGCTCGACCACTACAATAAAGTCCGACGGTTGGTGGCGAACCAATTTTTTAAAAAACGATAGTGATGGCTTAAGGTATTTAACTTACTTTGATGTTGTTGGAGGCTTAGTTTGGGTCTTATCTTGTTGGAACAAAAAACGAGCCTTTAAGGAGGCTCGAGCGAACGGGAGCATCACATTTTGCAAGATCTCTTCGCACACAGAGCAATCAATGTGGCTACGGATGCGGTGAAAGTCTGACCCCATGACTTCTGAAGTAAGATCATACGATCACGTTGATTTACGGTTGGCGTTTGATATTTTGAGTCAAATCTGGTTCCTACCGGTCGTCTCACGTAAGAAACTCCATCCGTACCGAACAACGTGAACCTGCTCCCATCAATACACAAAACTCGTTCTCACTAACTTTGAGTCCAGTTGAGATGCCCTGGTCACACGAGCTGCGGTCAGAGATGTAAGGCTTCTTCAAAGGTGCTCCGCACTAAAGTTCTGCATTATTTAGGCGACATCAGATCGTTCTGGCGCTCCGTTCCTTCTAACTAACGCAACGCGTATCAACGGGGAGAGAAAACCTGAACGATGGCTTTGGTAGCACTTAGCCTTGGTTTGCTTCTCGAGAGATGTTCCTATCCGTTCAATGGTCTGATTCCTTGAGGGTCTTCTCTTCACTGGTTGCTCATTTTGAGCTCTCCAGCGCTTTAAAAGTTTTCCAACAGTGAAACGTTCGGCGTTGAACTGCTCATCTAGAAACCCACCTGATCCTGGTTGTACCAAGAAGATGTCTAGCTGTTAACGATTCTCGAGGGTTTTCAACTGAGTTTTTCTTATATTTATGAATAAATCAGCTTGGATAGTTGAATATGAATTTCTTTTGTTCAGTCTCCTGAACACCCAAAAAGGACATTACCGTTTTCAGGATTTTCCATTTTTGTTAAATCTTGAAAACTGTAATGTGCTTGTACCACAGCAACAAACAAGTATTTCGAATTTCGCGTCGCTGCACGACATAGTACGCAAACACCAATTGCCACGTCCAAAATTTTGTTTAATTCTATTATCTTTTCTCTTTTAATGTTAGAAAAACCTCATTTCCGAGATACAGCGGTTCAGATTGGCGTATTTGCTATAGTTTTGGTTCAGCATTTTGTCTCTCCCCCCCCTTTTTTTTTGAAATTTCGAATATGTTTCCAAGAAAGCCTACCTCGACTACCAAAAATTTCGTAGCTACTTTGCTGTACAGGCGCTTGCATAGTACTTAAAGTTTTTCGAACTAAGCATTTTAGCGTATTTTCACTCCAAACATATGATTATTTTAATAGAAGGTATATGTTTTACGTTTGCGAAAATTTGCTAAGGTTATGTGTGCTTGGTCGAGAGGTGTGCTACCTCACCTGATCTTTTTTCGAATAGCTTATTTTTGTGGCAACTGTCTCTAACGACGAACCGTATTTATATATTTTAAATTAGGTAATTATTATGAATCTCAAAAAACTAACGTGAAATTATGGAATGGGTGTCTGAATAATTGTTCTTTAATCAATCTGCATTATGTATCGCTTATCGTGTCCCCCCTCATACGAATATTCTAAGCTGAGGCCAATTAATAAAATAATTGGTGGCGATTTTATCTTCTCAGCTTCTATTATTGAAATAACCAAAAAATCGTTTAGTTAATTTCTGGTCATATTCAAGGTTTTTATTTCTGCACTATACTTTTACGGATTATTTCTGAAATCATGTTTTTGGTATACTCGATTAAAAATCTTATAGGCAGTAAATCAAAAAAAAACCGGTTTATCAAAATAATTTTTAACTGCGTTTCCAATTGAGAATCGGTTAAATCTGATCACCTACAATTTACGCGTCAGGGATGCTTGCTGGTGTGTCTTCCGCAATTTCCACTCAATGAATTTCAGTGGTTTTTCTGCATGTTGCGAATCCACTCCGTATCGCATTTTGTTGTTAGTGAGCGCTACTGAAATCAAATGTTTGATTCATTTGATTCGTGTGTTTTGGCGAAGGTGGTTTAAATTGCAAATTTTCATTTATCTTACAGAGCTTTTGTCGTATTCATGAAGAAACGATAATTGCAAAAAGTATAGTAGCTTCACTAAATTGATTCGGGCTAGCTCTTCGAATTTATATTCTTTTTTATTCATTAATTTTGCTCGCCGATGTTCTACCTATTGTTCCGCTTTGCACTATTGGCATTTGCAGACGGTCTCTAAGCCTTTCTGTTCTCTCTTTGCTTACCCCTTCTCTCAGTTTGCCTAATATTCTTCTCAGTTCGACCGCTACGCAGCACACGCGACGCACCCAGCGAACAAGACAAAAAGCGGTTGAGAGATTGAGAGGGCAGAGACACTCACTGGTCGCCAGAGACTGCTGTGCTGGTGACACGTCGGTCGGTATAGGCGCTGCATTCCTACTGGATTCTCGTTCTTTACGCTTGTTATAGATATCAATCTCTTTGCCACATTTCACAATCCTTTCTTTTCACGTCGTCATCCACGGTTTTCATGGGGATGAAGTGTTTCCGAACATTTACGTCTCAAATTTTCTCATTTTCTTTATTGATTAGTGTCACACATTCTACGCCTTTGAACTTAAGTTGTCCTTGGAACCTGTGATTAATTAGTTCGAATATACAGCCGAGTTCATAATTTATTCTTCAGAATGGGAAACGTGTTCGGCAGCTTATTCAAAGGCCTTTTCGGCAAGAAGGAAATGCGTATTCTTATGGTCGGATTGGACGCGGCCGGAAAGACGACTATTTTATATAAACTGAAACTTGGAGAGATTGTCACAACTATTCCAACTATCGGTGAGTCACAATTCAATAAGTTTTGCGAAATAGCTTGGAAAATCGATAAAGCTGATTGCAGGATTCAATGTCGAAACGGTCGAATATAAGAACATCTCATTCACCGTCTGGGATGTTGGAGGTCAGGACAAGATCCGTCCACTCTGGAGGCATTACTTCCAAAATACGCAAGGTACGTTAGAGTAATTAAGGTCATAAGTCACGGATATATTTAGTAAAATTCTGCTTATGAAATTAATTTTTTACAGGCCTCATATTTGTTGTCGATTCTAATGATCGCGAACGTGTCGGAGAGGCTCGCGAAGAACTGATGCGCATGCTCGCCGAGGACGAACTTCGTGACGCCGTTCTCCTTGTATTCGCCAACAAGCAAGATCTCCCACAGGCCATGAATGCCGCTGAAGTCACTGATAAACTCGGACTCCATTCGCTTAGAAATCGATCATGGTATATTCAGGTGAGAATTTCTCTTCTATTTTTAAACAGTTAAATTTTGAAAAACAGCAACGTTTTTTACATTTTGTATGATTTGAAGAAAATTTCACTGATAAGTTCGATATCTAACTTGAAAAGTGCATTTTCCTATGTTTTTTCTACAGGCTACGTGTGCAACATCAGGAGATGGTCTTTATGAAGGACTTGATTGGCTTAGTAACCAGCTCAAAAATCGATCTTGAATTGACGTCTTCAGTTTCGAAATATAAACCATTTGTCCATTCTTGTTTTTCGTCCCCTTTCCTTCATTTTCTTTGTTCACCCGTTCCATTAAATTCTTTTCTTCCCTCTCCTAGGCTTTTTAATTTTATCTCCATCGCTCTTTTTACTTTTCTTTTATTTTCCCCAAACCCCCATACATTCGTCGATTTCTTCTCCTTTCCAAACCTACCAATTATCTTATCCGATTACATTTGGAACCGCACCTGACGGGAATGATATGTAACTTATTCATTGTTCTTCCTTCGTTCATTCTCTTTTTCTGACTCGTTCCGCTCCTTCCTCAATATTTTTTGAAACAGTGTTGTGTCACGAGAAGAAATGTGAACACGTGAAGGAGCGCAAAAGTTAATGTTTTCTTGTTGAACCGTATTTTTGTGATTTTTGCTTCTTTGCACACCCAGCGCACAAATCTCTTCGTTCCCATTCACAGCTCTTCAAATCGCTTCTTCTCTTATATTTCTTATCGATCACTGTTTTCTGGCTTTTTTCTCGTACGTCATTGAATTTATTCTTTTTTTTCGTGGAGTAAATTATTTTATTATGTTTATTATCCCTGGACTTGCAACGAAGCACGCATTGGAAAAATTCAGTCATAATTTTTCCTCTACCAGCTTACAACTACCGAGCCAACAGTTTCAGAAATATTTTGAATGTAGCGTGTTAAATGAGGAGTACAGCGCATCAGCACCTTTCAAGGATTGTAAAACCATTTGTATCAATTACTGCCTGGCATCTGCGGGGCATGGAATCGATCAAAATGTCGATGATTGATTGGGGAATCTTCTTCCACTCTTCCTGGAGAAATTTGAACTTCTAGTCGATGTTTGAAGCAGTTTTACCAGTCAATCTCTTTTCAAATTCCTGCCATAGGTGCTCAATGATGTTCTGGTCCGAGCTTTGACTCAGCCAATCCAAAAGAGTGAGACGGCGGCGGTTGAACCAGTTGCACACGTGATGAGAACGATGCTTCGGATCATTATCCTGCTGATACACAAAGGGACGACCTACGCTAGAAAGTGTCCAGGATCTCATGGTGCTGTCCAAAATATTGTCATATCTGTAGCGAATGATATTACCAACGATGCGCTTGAGAAAACCCATTCCCGTGGCGGAGAAGCAACCCCAAACAATGCAGAAACCGCCACCGTGCTTCATGGTTGGCAATTGATACTTGGGGACGTAGCGAATGCCGGTAGGACGACGAATCCACTTCACACCGTCACTTCCGAACAAGTTGTACTTGCTTTCGTCCGACCAGACAATATTGGCCCAGTCCTGGCGGGTCTAATGAAGATGAGTTCTGGCCCAGATGGTTTGGGGTTGCTTCTCCGCCACGGGAATGGGTTTTCTCAAGCGCATCGTTGGTAATATCATTCGCTACAGATATGACAATATTTTGGACAGCACCATGAGATCCTGGACACTTTCTAGCGTAGGTCGTCCCTTTGTGTATCAGCAGGATAATGATCCGAAGCATCGTTCTCATCACGTGTGCAACTGGTTCAACCGCCGCCGTCTCACTCTTTTGGATTGGCTGAGTCAAAGCTCGGACCAGAACATCATTGAGCACCTATGGCAGGCATTTGAAAAGAGATTGACTGGTAAAACTGCTTCAAACATCGACCAGAAGTTCAAATTTCTCCAGGAAGAGCGGAAGAAGATTCCCCAATCAACCATCGACATTTTGATCGATTCCATGCCCCGCAGATGCCAGGCAGTAATTGATACAAATGGTTTTCCCACAAAATATTGAAATCTCGCAGATAGAACAATTTCTAAGATCACGAAGTTTCATTGAAGAAATATGGGTTTTTGTTGTTTTCGTTCTTTTTCAAATTACTCCAATATGCATTAGTCTCACAAATCCAAATGTTCTTAACTGATACATTGTTGCTTCATGAACAAACTGTGAAAAAATCAGATTGATTCGTTCTATATCGAATTAGATATGGTCGAAAAACCATAATATAATACCTTTATGACCGGTACTGTAAATTGAATACTATTGTTCAAATAGCTTGTTAGAGTGTTGCTGTTGTATTCCTTACATTATTAAATTAAATTAAATTAAAAAAATAGTTGACCCCAGCAGAAAACGAACCGCCGGCCTTCCTCCTACTGTCCCAGCCTCTTACCAACTCTGACAACTTGCCACGGTTCAACTCACTAAAAATTAGCAGTGATATCGCGGAGGAACTAAAGATGGTTAACCACAGTGGTTAGTGCTGGAATTTCAGATCGAAATAACTCGGTTCGCTGAAGCGTTCAGCAAATTATGAAAACGGATACTTTATCAGCGTGTTCTAATCCAAGGCTGGGAATTCGCCGGCGTTTAGCCGTTCTCGCGGGCAGCCGAAAAAAGCCGGCGAAAAACGGCTGGCAGCCGTCGCTTTTTTATTTATAGAAATGAGTAACACTACGAATAGTGGTGGGGAACCGAACCCATACCTTCAGATTCCCATCCCCCCTCTTCCCACCTGAGCCACCGCTGCTTGTACTACACAGTTTATTTGCCCACCGTACACCGCGATAAAAAAGACGCCGTCGAAAGCCGCCGTCGGCGGCGACGGCTTTTTTCGGCTCCGCCGTCCGCCGGCGAAAAGCCGAAATTTTTCCGCCGTTTTTTCGCCGCCGCGCCGCCGGCTTTTTTTTTCCCAGCCTTGTTCTAATCTATCGATTCACATAGGTCTCGTATGGAAACTCCACGGTGAGATAACAACCTTTCCTAGTTAGAGCCCGAACGAGGCTCATACAAAAGTAGCAGGCGGACTTGATAGTTGAACTGGAGCTGTTTGAAGTAGACATTGAGCTGGTGATTTGTGTGAAAATAGCCAAAATGCAGCCCCTCATATACCCCGCGACATGTATTGCTCTAGAAGCTTCTCGAAGTGTTTGGAGAAAAACGAAAAAGTGTTGTACAATAATTTTGACTCAACATGAACCCGAATCGGGTCTCTTTTTTAATTTTGTGTTTCTTCTGAAACCTCCACTCTCTCACTTGTTTTTAATATGCTAAGTGTAGAAGGAGCCCTCCCCATTATTTTGGGGATATCCCACACCGTAAGGAAAATACGGTAATTGTTTCTCACGCTTGTTTTGAAGCGTGGGTTTTTTATTGCCTAAAATTATTTCATTATTTTAAAACTTACCTTTGATTTTTTATTAATTTACTTTTTTGTTTTATCCTTGTTATACTTTTTGTCGGGTTATTGCCCGGTTTGTAGACCAAAGACATCAAAATCCTCAAAGCCAAACGCAAGGTTTACGCAAGTCAGACAAATCCAGGATGAAGACGAAGACGAATCCAAAATGAAGACGAGACGTGACGGCCATAGTTCGTCTTTCGTGAATGCCTTAGTTACGACACAATTCAACACGGTATTTTTGTACACTTCCGAATTTATCTTTATATTCCTATCACGGAAGAAAAATGGAGCTTTGCCTTCGGATATGAATAGTACCGGAGTCCTATGTCAGTCGGCGTCTGAAACTTGGGTAATTCAACCATTTATTTCACAATAAAAAGAAGAAAATAGGGATAAATATAATTATATAATACAAAAAAGAAACAAAGAAGAAAATGACACTTTGGAGTGCTCTTTTAAACAGTTTGAGAATGGAGGCTGTACCACAAAAGGGCGGCGCTAGTGACCGTAGTGACCGAAAGCAGAAACAGATGGTCCAGCGCGAAATTTACTGTAACAAAATCAAAGGAGACCGCTTTTACACAAGGTTCTGACCTTGTACGAAAGTACTTCTTCAACCTGTAATGTAAACTAACAAAAGATTAAAAGATTAATAAAATGGACTCAGTTCGGGTTCATGAACCATATCTTACAAGGGAACCATGTTTAGGTATCATCTCAGAATTTTTTCTAAATTTGCTCATTTATAGTTTCGAATACGGGCTTTCTCGTGGTGTGTTCGGTTTTCTGCACAAATTTCTAGAAGCCGAGAAAATTCCATCTGAAAATATGCTGTTTTTTGCTCTCCTTCTTTTCCACTTTCCCCCCTTTCCTCTATACATTCTCCACCGTGGAAAAACCGAGCAAAAGTGGGCGAGTGGATAGTGGGGATGAATGGGAATCACAAGTTTAAGGTTCGATTCCGTCATTGTCGATTTTCTTTTTTTTTTCTTTGATGTTGGAAGAAATTTAAACCCTATTTCTCTCAATTAGAAAAGTCTTTTACTATCTAGATTTATTATTACAAAAAAGAAGACCGAAAACAGGAAATCAACAGCATCTATGGTGAACAAGTACAAAGTGTTGGAAACAAAAATGTTCCTCACAATACATGCATTTTATAAATGAGGTTTTGCTGCATCCGTTTCCATGACATTCATGACATGAAATTTTCACAGTTTTTTTGTGAAAAAACTGTACCTTTAATGTCTCGTCACGTGCGTAAATCTTGTAATTGGGATGCGTCAGCTGTCCATGAGCCGTGATTAGCTTCACCATTTTTTTGAATGATCCAAAAATCCCAACGTCACATGGCTGCACCATTCCAGTGCAATCTGGAGGGATTACACGAACTTCAAGGTGGTTGGTTGGTGGGGTCACGCTGTCGATGGCACTTTCCAGCTTGTCCAAGAGTCCACTAACAGAAGAGCATCCTTTGGCATCGATGGATCAAATACAATTTCTTCGAAAAGCGTCTTCATCAGATTCTTTGTCATAATATGTGATGTATGACATGTGACGAAAATATTTGGAGCTTTGAAATGGCCTTTTTTTGGAAACTTCCCATTTCTTTCCTTCAATGTGATGTATAAGGTTTTGTGAAGTATTCCAGCAGCGGAGACCAGAGGAAGAACTGTATATGCGTGTGTGGTGGACGCCGACGAAAATTTCGAAGTTCCCATTGGCATCTGAATTCAGAGCTTCCAGCAAAAAATCGGCGGAATTTTAATCATCTCCATTCAAGCAGGGCTTTTTTGAAAGACCTTTCCAATGAGCATGAACATAGTCCACAACTTTATCGACGTTTATCATGGTAGATGATAGAACGGACAAGAATAAAAACAGCAAAAAAAAAACAGGAAAAAGCACCAAATGATCAAAAATCAGCCTAGAAGCTTCCATGTTTTTGATTTTCGAAAAATGCAAAGCATTCTTCCAACATCAAAGAAAAAAAAAGAAAAAAGAAATTCAACAATGACGGAATCGAACCCCAAACTTGTGATTCCTATGCATCCCCACTACACACGTAAACCGCAGTTTGCGAACAGTTGCTGAAAAAAAAGCATATTTGCGAATAATCGCTCAAAAGTTGCTGAATAACGCCCGAATTGGCAAACAGTTGTCCAACTGTCGCGGAATTATCAAAAATTGGAGAATGGTTCGCGAATTTTTGAGCAATCGTTTCTCAATCGTTCCGCAACTTTTCAATAATCGACAAAATCGCATAAGAATTGTCAAATAATTGTCGAAACGTTGTTCAACACACCTCGAATTTGTGAATGATTGTTGAATAATTGCTTAGTTGGCTCAAAATCGCCGAAAAAAGCGATTGCCAAATCGTTTTTAAAAAATCACTGAAATTTTATTTTTGATTTGTTTCCAATTTTATTGCATTCCACTATTATTTCTAGAACAGATGACTCGGTCAAACAGAAGAGTGTTTCCGTTTATTTTAGATTCGACACCCCGTGCTGCTAAAAATAAATTTTCAGATTTGCCAAAGAGATCCGTTTGGTCTCATCTACGCAGCTCCCCGTTCCAACCGATCTTTAAGGTACCCAATATACTATTTTTCTTCTCTATTCATCGCGTTTCTAAATCAAATTTTTGATTTAAGTTGAGATGAACTTACATTCTCCGCGGTGCAATACTGCGCTCGAAATTTCTACGAAAATTCCGCCTCCATGGAAAATTTTTTGCTTTTCTGATTTTGCTTTTTTTTAAAGTTAAGTAAGATAGCGCCGTGAAAAGAAGCTGGAAACATGGTGTAGTTGTAGTGTGTTTGAAGAAGCCCAGCTAATCGAGAAAGAAGGATTCCGTCGGTCATTCTCAAGTACGACGCTTACTCGAGGTTAGCCGTGAGGAGGGAGGTGTAGGGTAAATTATTTTTAATTTTTATTTTTTTGATTTTTTCAAATCTTAAAATTCCTTTTTTATAAGTTTTTTTGAATTTTTTTTCCAATTGTTTTCAATATGGTGTCATTTCACACATAAATACGCAAGTTCTGATAACTTTTCCATGTGGTACCTTCGATGAAAAAAAATGTGATCACTGATATCAAAAGATATCATGTGCTTTTGCTGTTCTTTTTGTAGGAAAACCATTTTTACTATAAAAATGTATTTATTTAACTTGACACACAAAAATCTCAACTACATATAAGGACACATGTGCTTGTTGGTATTTTCAACATGCAATTCTTAAGATTTCCTTTTCTTATGGAATATTTAAGCTTCGTTACATTTTCAGTGATCCGTGCATTGCATTTTTGTCTGAAAATCAATAATTATGTGATTTGTTGAATAAAAATTTCTCACCGAACAATGAATTAATTTTTTTTTCCAAATGATAATGGTAGTTGAGTAATTCATTCATTCATTTTTAAATTAAATTTCATACAAAGAGCGATGTAAACGCTATCACGTTTATTACCAGATTTTGGGTCAGGCTCAAATATTCAATGGAGCACATCTGAGTACGCCGTTTCTAGTGACCGCTTTGCAATAACAGAACGACTAAGCGCAAGGTCGTCAGTTCAACTATTAAAAAAAACTTTTACTTACCAATGCAGAAACCTTCGGTGATGGTGCCTGTGATGGTTTGCGTATAGTCGGCTGTTCAGGAAAGCGTAACGAATTAATCGGCGTCAAGTCCTCCGCATGCGGCGCCTTCTGAAATTATACTGAATATTAATGTAAGCCAGCGGTGTAGAGGTCCTATGACGTCATGAGTTGTTCTTCGATGCTTTTTTCAAAAAGGACGCTGCCAACGACGTCATTGGCCTACCAACACCGACGTCGAAAATAATGTTCCATTTCGACAATCCCGACTCTTTGGTGGTGTCATTATCACAATATTCTATTATATCGTACATCAGCAGACAGCATTGAAATTTCGAATTCCACTCTTCAGCCTCAGTTTCCTTCGTTTCGTTTACATTCGATGATTCCTAAATTTATCAAAATTTTTGACGTTAGCGGAACTTGTAGAATAACGACATCACAGGCTCTGCCCTTTCACTAGAATTATGGTGCGTAGTAGCGCATTTAAAAGAATCGCCGGAAAATTAAATAAAACAAAAAGATCTGAGCTGCGAGAATTTTTTTAAATGCGGCAATAAGTTTTAAACGATTTTAAAAATATTGTTAATCCTTTCTTTTATATGTATTATTCTATCAAAATTACACTGAAGAATCATTCAAGAATTTGCATCGAAAAATATTAAATTTTGGCAAAATTCAAATAAAAATAGCGTAACTGCGTTTGCAACGGATGATATTCGGTTTTCCCGTGCAACAGCGCCACATTTGCAAACTCACGCAATGTGTGATTTATCTCTCAAAAACTAATTTTTAAACATTTGAAGTGATTCTCTGTCGATTTTTATTGTATTAATTTACTTTTTTAAAATGTTTTATTAGTTTTTCATGATTTTTTGTGATCAAACTTATAATTGGAATTAGAAATTACAACTTAACTCATACATTGATACTTTCCACTTTCTTTAGTTTCCGTTTCCTTCTTTTAAATGTTTTGCTGCCAGTCATGGAACTCAGTGTAAAGTCTCCGCGGCCCAATCGGCTATATTCAGGGAAACTCTTCATATTGTCCTGATTGAAAAATTCTTTAATAAATCAGTGATATAGTGCGTTGTGCGCAATATTAAAAAAACAAGTTATACAAAAAGACAAGAAAGAATTTTGTAGAAAATTATTAAACCGAAAGGAAATTTCTTCACCGAATTTTTAGAATAATCGAGTTTCCACATTTTAAATGCGAAATGAGACGGGCAGAAAATTAAAATAATTACAATAATGATTTTCAGAATCGTACACTTCTTTCGTTTTCTGCAAAGTAATGCAGCAGATTCAGATAGAAATTTACAATAAAATCACGATAATTAAAAAGAGCACTGTGAATTGAAAAATCTGCTCAGGGAGCACTTTAATTTTTTGAATATAAATAAACATGTGAATCGAATAAATAAATCTCAACATCCTCATCCTTAAACTGCTCTCAAGTCTCAAAGCTACAGAAACATGCCGTCTTAGCGTGCTTAGCACTAATCTGCCAGTCCTCCAGAATTGAAATGCTAGAAAACGAGTTACGCTGAACCTGTCGTCGTCAAATCAGATGCTTATTGTGTATACACTATTTCAAATATTCATTCCAAACCTCAAGAAAAGAGGTACTTTTTACAAAAAAAAAAATGAAAAATATTCGTGAATTACTCTTTCTCAACACGAATCGGATTCTCACTCGTGTCGCGGTTGATCTCTCTCTTCAGCATAAAAATGAAAAATTCGTCCATGGTGAACAATGTGTACATTTTGTCATTCTTGTAGGCTCTCAGATTAATCTGAAAGTGATCGTCAAAGTCTGATCGAAGTGAAATGCTTAAAAAAGTACATACCGTCCCATCATGAATCAAAAAAATCGGACCCAGATGAGCATGAAGGTAAGGGTGTGATCCAGGATTAACATATTCTTTGCTTGGGATCGACGAAAGTACTGTACCACCTTCAGATTCGATAATATAGGATAGGGCGACCGCTGAAAAATTAAGCCAAAAGGAATTAAATCGAATTCCGTGCTTCTACAGTAACTCACAGTCTTTGTATTTTTTCGCCAAAATTGTCACGTACACTCCATACAGATAGGGCATTGAGGACTTCCCGACTGCTTCAGACCATAATTGTATCGTATTATAGATGACTCCTTTGAACTTTATACTTTTCACCTTATAGCTTCTGTGGTGCTCTATGCCGTCGGCGCCGAATTTTAGACAAGCGGACATCCATTTCTCCTGCATTATAATTGATCCACTGAAAACCCAAAAGAGGAGATCAAGGCGGTTAGTTACGAGAATCCCATTTTCATCAGTTTTCACAATGGCATGGCTAGCGAAGTTCGTTCGGTTCTTACAGATCTGAATTTCACAAATTCGGTGGAAAAAGTACAAAAAACGCCAATGATAACCACATATATTGGGAAATCTCAGCAAGAAACGACTCACAATGTCAGAAAACTCTTCGCAGAATTCAGCCCTCAATGTGGGATCAGTATCTATATGAACATAAATGCGAAACGACGTGATGGGAAATGACAGAGGAACTCCTAAAACCTCATCAGTTAGTACACGCATTCTCAACTGATCCATCACGAAGACTCACTCATGTTGAATTTCGTATTTCTGTACGTTTCATAAATCTTAATAATCTTCTCGTACTTCTCTCTGTTCGCCTTGTCCAATTCTTGATATCCCAATGGTATCATTTGCTCGGCAGTTTTGTTCTTCGTATTCAACAATGACCTGTCCGCTCCATTTCTGATGAGACACTCCACCATCTCGGGATTTCCATTCCGTGTCGTTATGTGGAGAAGAGTGTTTCCGTTATCTGAAACTTGGAAATGCACAACATTTTCAATGAAATTTTGAATTTTGACAACGTTCCTTACCAGCATAAGAATTGACGTACAATCCTATTTTAATTACTTCTATAAAATCCTCATGATCCTCCTTAGAAATAGCATCATTTGCCATATTTAAATAGCCTCTGAGTAACTGAAATTCATATTTTCATCAAATCTGTGACGATAGGCGGAGAAACCCACGAAATACGTCCATCGGTCCACGAAATCTTCTGGCTTTCCGTAGTGGTCTCGATAAATATTATAGAGCCTATTTCTATGTTTATAACCTACCACGCCCAACACTATTACAGTAACTACGCCAAGAATTGCAGCAAATATGGAAAATGGTATTAGAAATTTTATTAGTGGGTCTTCTCTTTCTTCGATGGACAACGTCGTGTTCTGGACCTCGCTATAGCTATGACTAGATAAATAGACTAGACTATGACTACGACTATCACTAGGACTATGACTATGACTAGGTCTTTGACTATGACTATGACTAGATATGCTATCAAAGTAATGAGCCAGCGAGACGACTGCGGATTGAGCTTCTTTTAGTTGAGCCTTGTATTTGGAAAACTCCATATCAATGTTCAGAATGCTTCGGAATTGTTCTGCTGCTTTAGCATCATGCTCCGTAGTGTTCAGCGCAGCACCACTTTCATTGACACCGCTTTCGAGAGATCCTGAAATTTGTTGAGGACCTATCGTAAAACCTCTAATAAAATAATAATAATAATAAATATAATAATAATATAATCCAATAATAATAGAAAAATAGTATTGCATGCAACTCTATTTGAGTTTTTACGGTAATAAATATGATACTACACCAAAGTGCTAGTGTAACCTCGAGTCTTGGCTAAAACTATAGGCCAATATTCAATGGCTACTTGATCAATGGCTACCTAGTTTCAATGACTACCTTGTTTCAATGGCTACCTAGTTTCAATGGCTACCCAGTTTTTTTCTGATTTTTAATCTTTAAAGTCTTTTAAAGAGCATTTTTTAAAAATTCTTAAATAAGATTAATGAAAAATTATTTTTTCTCAGTAACAAAAGTGAAACCAATCAAGTTCTCAATGCATATCTGTAAAAACGAATATATCTTTAAAAAAACTGTGTAGCCATTGAATATTGGCCAAAACAATAACATTGGAGGTTCCACCATATTATTATAGAAGTGGAATTTCCAAATGTCACGACTCCTGTATTTTATCGGACACTAATCGGAGCATTTTCAGACCTTTAATGTCATAAAAATAATTGAAATCTGCTATTTTAAGACGCTAGAAAGTCAGTCTATTGCCGATTGTAAATTGATTATCAAAAGAATGTCTATTCTCACCAACTAAGCTGTAGAGTTGTTGCTGCGATCCCAGAATCCCTTCAATTCTTGCTGCTGCTTCGAAGATTTTTGACATCTTCATCAGCGTCTTATCCCGGACATTCCTTGCCAGCGAATTCACTTCATCCGCGTCTTTTATCATTTTTTGAAGTCGTTTCCCGGGGTTTTCCCATTGGAGAAGATGCGCGTCACGTAAACATCTGTAGGCGAATCCTTCGAATGCTTTGAACTCCAAAAGCTGCTGACGATGATTTCGCAGCTCGTCCAAATCCTCCAAAACTTTTACAGACGTTCCCAAAGTTTTAGCAATTGAATGATCCAAAGCTAAAACTGAATTGGTAGATGAATTGCCACTTATCGTTTGATTCATCTGTTCATCTTTCAGAATATTTCTAGTCGCCGCCAAATTTTGTTGAAACTGAAATGAACAAAATGATGATTACAACTGGAAAAATATTCTAAATGCTTAAAACTAACGACTGCAAGATCATTCAGGTATTCGTTCGTTTTATTCAAGGCTTCGGCAGATGGGAAGTCGAGGATGCCGAGGATGGTTTGCAGAATCTGGTAATTGTTCCATACATCAACAGTGTTTCTGTAAAGAATGGATTTAAAACACTTCTGAGTCACTTTGAAACTGCAACATTTCGTAATTAAGACACTTGGCTACAGGCAAAGTTGTTTGCTGAGAAGTCAGAACTAATCTTCGAGAATTGTTACCGTCAATGAGCCAAGTCTTCTCAAAATTCGCATTTTCTTTATTCTTTGATTACGCGCGCTTTGTACACTTATTAAACTTACCGAAAACACTCCAGAATTTTAATGATTTTCAATTTTTCCAAAACCAAATTCAAAGTCTGTACGGTTTTGCCATTTGTACGACCGTTTTGCACATTCTCTTTCAAGATGTTCATGGCCGATAACAATACGGTGACTTCTTCGATCATATTGAAAATAACACCAGTTTCATTGAGTTTTTCATTAATCAAATTTTCCAGTGAAATTGCATTCGTCGAACTCGCGTTTCCTTTCAAAACATCGTCTATTCGATCGGTTGCATTTCCAATGTAAGACAGCAGATTCGTTGTTTCATTTCCTGTTTCCAATATGTAACTATTCATAATAGTAACGCTTTCTTTAATTTTCACAATAGCACTGCATACTGCTTCTCCAGGATTTTGTTGTTCGACGAAACTCTTACCCAAATTGGTCCAGCCATCTATGTTGCCCAAACTCAGGCACTTAGGCACTGTTTTCTGTGACAATTCGATAATGTTGATATAATCCGGATAGAAATATTGAAACTTTTTGATCATCGAAATTCTGCGTACTCCATCACTAACTGATGTATTTGTCACGATATCCCGAGTTTTTTCAACAAATTCTCTCCAGGACAACTGCAAATTGACCAAGCTTTCCGCAATGCGTTTATATGATTGAAGAGCTCTTTCAAGATTCTCCGCTGTTTCGCTTCTTACAACATTCTCCAGAAACCACGGAGATTTCAAGTCCTCAAAAACTCTAAGCATATCGTTAGCTTGTCGGAAACCTGGCGTGTAGATCGATGTGACTCTTGAGTGACTTTCATTGTACTGCTTCAATGCTCCGAATGAAATCAATATTTTCTCCATAACCGATTCGGTCATTGTGTTAATTTCAGTACTTTCGTAAGATGTAACATTCAGGAATGCTTTTGCCTTTTTCAAAATTTCTCCATAAGTGAAAGAATTTTCGATAAAAAGACGTAGACTCTGTCCATGCTTTGAAATCTGTTGGAGGTACTTAGTTACATTTTTGAAAACGTTATGCTTTTCGCATTTTTCCAATTGACTGTCGAACGCATTCTGAATTGTTGATACATTCTTTAAACAATCCCGAAAGATTTGAAGCTGTTGATGAAATCCGCTGAGAATTCCGATCGTTTTGTTACCATCTCTGATTCGCGAGTCTGCATCTTGCATGAGTTGGATCGTGAAATTCCGAAATTTGACGGTATCCAAGTCATAGCATTTGTTATCCCGGTCGACTTCATTTTCGAAATTTGAAAAATTCAAAACTAAAAATTCGATTGAATAATTCTGGGAATCATTTATCGTTTTCAAGATTTCATCGGTCTTATTGAGAAATAAAAATGCATTCAATATTCGCTCAAATGCATCATGCCGTGATATTTCTTCGCTGAAGTCAATGATTTCTTTTTCACGAGACATGCGTTTAATTTCTGATAAAACAGCATCGTCAATGTGAACACTCACTGTCCGATTGAGTGTATCGTTATCGATTTGCAATATTTCAGCCATGAAGGCTGCGTCTTCAATTTCATTTCGATTGATGGAGGCTTGAAGTGAAATCGCGTTGATGACTCGGGAAAGAATTCGAAATTCTTCGGTTATCAGTTGAAGATCCGATTTGGCTGAAAACAAAGAATGGTTTCGTCGAACTTTTTCAAATGGTTTACAGACAGAGAAAGAGACAGAGCCAAAGAGAGAGAGAGAGAGAAAGACAGAGAGGGAGAGAGACAAAGAGACAATCATCTGAATCTCCGTAGAAGTCCTTCTAGGGTCCTCTCGATTCGCACCCAGGATGTTTCGATCAACGTTCCTGGAGGCGATGCAGGGTCTTCTTGGTATCTGTTCAAAATGTTCAAAAAGGGAATACTACTCGCTGATTTACAAGATCATGTAATGAAAATAAATAAAAACACTCAAAAATGGAAAAAAAACGAAAAAACACTTTTAAAAAGTTAATAACTTTTGAAATAATGCAATTTCATCTTCTGCAAGTTGCCGTGAGGGTGTTCCGCAACTACAGTTGAATTTTCACGACAAAAATATGTTTTCAGCGAAGTTCTTTATGGCCAGTACTGTATTCTCCATTTGTTTATATTTTTTATTTGTTAAAATTCTCAGATATTGAAGTAAAGTGTTTTCTTCTCAAAAATTTTTTATTTTTGCATCTAGTTTTCATGATAATAACTGTCGGATTAAGTTATTATCATGTAAACTCATTTTGAAGATTAAAAAATGACAAGCGGAAATAACGCGATTTAGCTTGATTCTGGAGAGAGAGAGAGAGAGAGAGAGTGAGAGAGAGAGAGAGAGAGAGAGAGAGAGAGAGAGAAGAAGAGAAGAGAGAGAGAGAGAGAGAAAGAAAGAAGAGAGAGAGAGAGAGAGAGAGAGAGAGAGAGAAGAGAGAGAGAGAGAGAGAGAGAAAGACAGAGAGGGAGAGAGAGAGAGGAGAGAGAGAGAGAAAGACAGAGAGGGAGAGAGAGAGAGAGAGAGAGAGAGAGAGAGAGAGAGAGAGAGAGAGAGAGAAAGACAGAGAGGGAGAGAGAGAGAGAGAGAGAGAAAGACAGAGAGGGAGAGAGAGAGAGAGAGAGAGAGAGAGAGAGAGAGAGAGAGAGAGAGAGAGAAAGACAGAGAGGGAGAGAGAGAGAGAGAGAGAGAGAGAGAGAGAGAGAGAGAGAGAGAGAGAGAAAGACAGAGAGGGAGAGAGAGAGAGAGAGAGAGAGAGAGAGAGAGAGAGAGAGAGAGAGAAAGACAGAGAGGGAGAGAGAGAGAGAGAGAGAGAGTGAGAGAGAGAGAGAGAGAAAGAGAGAGAGAGAAAGACAGAGAGGGAGAGAGAGAGAGAGAGAGAGAGAGAGAGAGAGAGAGAGAAAGACAGAGAGGGAGAGAGAGAAAGACAGAGAGGGAGAGAGAGAGAGAGAGAGAGAAAGACAGAGAGGGAGAGAGAGAAAGACAGAGAGGGAGAGAGAGAGAGAGAGAGAGAGAGAGAAAGACAGAGAGGGAGAGAATGAATAAAACATGTCTTACCAGTTTTCTGAGCTGATAAGATGGATGACTGCAATCTGAAGCATAGCAACAGAAATACAATCATGCAGTCCTTTTTATTTTTGGTTCTTTGTCCAAGCATTTTCGCAGGAGGCAAAACTACTGAATTCATTTCATAAAAAAAGAAACAATTGTAGAATAGAACACGTAGAGAGTATCACGTAAAAAATTGAATATTGAAATTTTCTTTTTCGGTTTTTTTTAATTATACATTTGGTGTAGCGTTCGTACCTTAAACTTGGGTAATTAAACATTTTATAGCAATTCCAAGATAAAGAGATATTTAACGATAAAATATATATCAAAAATAAATGAGAAATTTAACGATAAATGAGTTACGATATGAAGAGATAATGAATAATTTCAAAAAAAAAAGTTGTTTGTGTCGTCATCATAGGATGACGTAAGCACGTGCGATAGAGCGCACTTACAATAAAAATAACAATAACAGGATATGTCTGATTTGAAAATCCTGAGTACCGCGCCGTTTACTCGCCCCCTTCATTCCTCATATTTCCTATATGCGTTCTCCGCGTTCAACTTAATAAGCAGCGGTGGCCGACACACGTAAACCGCAGTTTGCGAACAGTTGCTGAAAAAAGGCATATTTGCGAATAATCGCTCAAAAGTTGCTGAATAACGCCCGAATTTGCAAACAGTTGTCCAAAAGTCGCGGAGTTATCAAAAATTGGAGAATGGTTCGCGAATTTTTGAGCAATCGTTCCTCAATCGTTCCGCAACTTTTCAATAATCGACAAAATTGCATAAGAATTGTCAAATAATTGTCGAAACGTTGTTCAACACACCTCGAATTTGTGAATGATTGTTGAATAGTTGCTCAGTTGGCTCAAAATCACCAGAAAAAAGCGATTGCCAAATCGTTTTTAAAAAATTGTTAAATTTTTAAAGGCACACTCACCCGTTTGGCTGTTAGATCTCGCCCCGCAATGAAAGTACTGTTGTTTTTGTTCCCACACATCTCTTCGTATAGTATGGGGAAATTGCTTTTTCTATTGTTAATTTTTCTATTCTAATTTTTCTTATGTTTCGTAATTTTCTTTGTTATTCTAAATTTTCTTGTGTCGGAATTTTTTTTGTTTCCTTATATCCATCACCTTTTTATCTTATAAATATCATAAATGGTTTAATTACCCAAATTTGAGGTTACAACTGGCTAGGCCGAACGAGAAGGTATCAACCAAGGCCGGGTTCGCAATCGATGATTCGAAGTGGTCACTTCCGGCTCTGTCGGCATCTCTCAAGAGCACGGTTCGAAATCTGATGTATGTCACTTACAGTAGTTGGCATTAAATTGAAATCCTATCATTGCAGCAACCGTGAGCGTCACAAAGCCCCTGCAGAAATCGAACGCAAGCTTACAGAGTTCTCCGCGAAACTATCTTCGTTAGTTTTTTCCCCAAACGTGCAATCTTGAAAAAGTATATTTTTCAGCGATTCGCACTTCCAACGTGATTTGCCTATCATTGGCAACGAGAGAGATTCTCAATCGCCAACCAAGCACAATTTTCCAGAAGAGGACGATGAAAACGAAGAACTTATCGTTGACTGATCCTCTTTTTTATTCTTACAATTTATTGTTGATGTTGTCATTACTTTTGATCTCTTAATACATGTTTTATTTTTTTTTGAAAAGTCAATACATAGAAGCAACAACTGAACAGTTGCTGAATGGTTGGGGAAGAACAAATTGGTGAATGACAACTGAACAATTGCTAAATAATTACTAAACGGACACCCAAGAGTGTAATTACCGAATAGTCGACAATTCGTTGGCGAATGATCAGCAATCAGTTGTCCTATTTATTCGACAACTGATTGTTCCCGACTTAGCAATAATTGGCCAACTGATTGCTTACCATTCACAAACTGCGGTTTACGTGTGTATCCACTCGGCCACTGTTGCTTGCTTTTTCCACTATGGAGAATGTATAGAGGAAAGTGGGAAAGTGGAAAAGAAGAAGGAGAGCAAAAAACAGCATATTTTCAGATGGAATTTTCTCGACTTCTAGAAATTTGTGCAGAAAACCAAATACACCACGAGAAAGCCCGTATTCGAAACTATAAATGAGCAAATTTAGAAAAAATTCTGACAAGGGAACCTCGAATAGAAATCCTCCTAACTTTTTTTAAAAATTGGACCACAGGTACTTTCGACTAAGGGAAATTCAGTACACATAGTGGCTATCTGCGCAAACTTCTGGAAATCGAGATATTTCGATCTGAAAATCCGGAGCTCTGCGCCCTTATTTCGCCTCCTTCCTTCCCCTTCTTTCCTATATGCATTCCACGCTGTGGGAAAAACAAGCAGCGGTGGCCGAGGGGTAAAGAGGGGGATGTGAGTATTTTAAGTGTGGGTCCGGTTTCGCTTCACGGCAAATTTTGTTTTGCTTTTCTGATTTTGCTTTTTTTTTCAAGTTTTAAAAATTTTACAGAATCATGATAAAAAAAGATGAAACAATCTTTGATCTGCCTTTCCAGACTCAGAAAAATTTTATTCATTATTTCATTTTCTATTCATTGTTTTACCTTATTTTTCCTGTTTATTTTTATTCCTGTCATGATAGATGTTGAGAAAGTTTTTGACTATGTCTATGCTTCCATGCGGACTTCCAAGTCATTGGCTGCTGGTTTGACACTGGCACTTTGATCCTTCCAGCTACTCCACGAGTCCACCAAAAGTAGAGCATCTTTTGGCATCGATAAGTCAAAAACGACTTTTTCAAAGAATACCTTCATCAAATGTTTCGTCATGATGTGCGAACTGTGACAGGTTACAACCAAATTTGATGACACATTCTGGACGACACAATTAATATTGTCCGATCCTGTGAAGGCCAACGTTCTTGCATTGTTCATCTCCAGCTGAAATCCGCTTTGATCAGCGTTGAAGACGTTGGATTTGGGATTTGGATGGAAAGGATTTGATTGGTCTCTTTGACGAAATCCTTGGAGTTATTCTCGATTTTGTCTCGATTTCTGTGCCGGACACTCGCTTCGAACTTCGTGATTTTCCGGGATGATAGTCCAAATCCTCGTTTCCATTTCCAAACCAATCATCCGGAGAAACAAATTTAATATCCATCTTAATTCGATTGATGATATCCACAATCAGAAATCGAAGCTCAACAAAGTCTCCATTACCAAACTGGACCATGTTCGGTTTTCCAGGGAGATCTACAACATCGTCGTAGACGGTGATATTGTGAAACTCCTCATCTTCGTGACTCCAATCTACAAATAGTTGAGCTCAAAAAGCGGTGCTTTCGTTGATTTCTGCCGATGGGACACTTCATCCAAAGTTGTTCGTGACGTTGAAACAGAAAGGTGGAAAGTTCTCCAAAAAAGGAAACTACAAAGCATCAAATTTGATGGTAACCTGTCACAGTTCGCATCATTACGAAACACTTGATGAAGGTATTCTTTGAAAAAGTTGTTTTTGACTTATCGATGCCAAAAGATGCTCTACTTTTGGTGGACTCGTGGAGTAGCTGGAAGGATCAAAGTGCCAGTGTCAAACCAGCAGCCAATGACTTGGAAGTCCGCATGGAAGCATAGACATAGTCAAAAACTTTCTCAACATCTATCATGACAGGAATAAAAATAAACAGGAAAAATAAGGTAAAACAATGAATAGAAAATGAAATAATGAATAAAATTTTTCTGAGTCTGGAAAGGCAGATCAAAGATTGTTTCATCTTTTTTTATCATGATTCTGTAAAATTTTTAAAACTTGAAAAAAAAAGCAAAATCAGAAAAGCAAAACAAAATTTGCCGTGAAGCGAAACCGAACCCACACTTAAAATACTCACATCCCCCTCTTTACCCCTCGGCCACCGCTGCTTGTTTTTCCCACAGCGTGGAATGCATATAGGAAAGAAGGGGAAGGAAGGAGGCGAAATAAGGGCGCAGAGCTCCGGATTTTCAGATCGAAATATCTCGATTTCCAGAAGTTTGCGCAGATAGCCACCATGTGTACTGAATTTCCCATAGTCGAAAGTACCTGTGGTCCAATTTTTAAAAAAAAGTTAGGAGGATTTCTATTCGAGGTTCCCTTGTGAGATGAAGGCTAAAAATGGTTCCCTTGTAAGTGTAGAAGGAGCCCTCCCCATAATTTTGGGGATATCCCACACCGTAAGGAAAATACGGTAATTGTTTCTCACGCTTGTTTTGAAGCGTGGGTTTTTTCTTGCCTAAAATTATTTTATTATTTTAAAACTTACCTTTGATTTTTTATAACTTTACTTTTTTGTTTTATCCTTGTTATACTTTTTGTCGGGTTATGGCCCGGTTTGTAGACCAAAGACATCAAAATCCTCAGAGCCAGTCATTTTTGACCTGCCGATCTCCTTGATCTACATGCTGCTGTTGGCGCCAATGGCGCGATACTGACGTGTTTTTGGACTCAGGGCGGGCGGCGCGAAAAACACAAAGGAGGAAGTTTTGTTTTGATAAATTAGGCAGTTTTTATCCTTGGTTTTTTTAAGGATTTTTGCTGTTGCCTTGTGAGATTTTTTTATTTCTCTGTTCGTTGACTGCTTTTTTTAAAAATAAATTGTTAAGATTAAAAGAAGTGAGGAGTCAACCTACAATTTTTTTCTTGTTGTCTTTGTTATAATTTTTACCTCTTATCTCTCTTAATGAATGGTTTAATTACCCAAGTTTGAAGTACTAAATTCGTTCAAAACAACAAAATTTTATCGAAACCGACGATATTTGAATTTACAACCTAATGAGAGCTATTCACTGTGTTGCCTTAACATTGCTGAGCTCTCCAACTACGGTAGCAGACAGTTTAATTCCGATCCTTTTGAACTGCAATTTGTTATTTCAAACTCACGCGAAATTCCTGACCTTTAATGTTACTCGTCACTGATCTTATCATCTTCCTTTATACATATAGGAAGATCTCTCTCTGTTCTGGAGTTCGAGATCTTCCCGCTTCTCCCAATATAGAACTCCGAATAAACCGTTTCTCGCACAAATCATTGATGTATAACACTGTTCAATCTGCCTTTTCGTTTTTCGAGGTTTTCTGCCAATTTTCTGGAAATTTGCGTAACATTCTGATATCCTATTTGTAATGCTTCTTCTCAATTCTCTTCTCAATTTTGTTGAATCCCTGTCATATACTTTCTTATTCCTAATAATTTCAGAATATGACGATATGCATTCAGCTATTCAAAAGAGAGCTCGAGAACTAGAAATTGCTCAATTATCGCTGTCCACTTAGTTGCTTAGTCGATCCGATATTCGCTTGCGAGGGTGCGCCGAAAAGTCGTTTTTTGTCTCGAGGAATTCATTCTTGTATCAGTTTCGTCGATCTTCCGCTTCTCGGTTCTTCGCATTATGTGTCCTGCCCATCCTGATTGTTTATTTTGATGCACAGGGCGCCCCATAAGTAAGGAGGCTTGTGTTCTGGAGTCAATGAAACGCAAGGGGTAACAGTTTTTCATGGAATAGAACAGGTAACAATTATTTAAGAAGGTGCTCAGAATTATAGCGTTCCGTCTCGGTGACACAGTTACGACTAGGGCTTCCACGAAAGACGACGACAAAAAGTCGTCTTTTCTCTTGTCTTTCGTCTTTCAGTTCGTCTTGCATTCGTCTTACGCAATAAACGCAAGTCAGACGAATCCTGGATGAAGACGAGACGAGACGGACATATTTCGTCTTTCGTGAATGCCTTAGTTACGACACAATTCAAAACGGTATTTTTGTACACCTTCGAATTGATCGTCATATTCCTATCAAAGAAGAACATTGGAGTTTTGCCTTCGGATATGAATCCATGCGTGATAGTACCGGAGTCCTATGTCCGTCGGCGTCTCAAATTTGGGTAATTCAACCATTTATTTCAAAATAAAAAGAAGAAAATAAGGAAAAATATAATCATATAAAGAAGAAAATGACACTTTGGAGTACAGTTTGAGAATGGAGGCTGTACCACAAAAGGGCGGGACTAGTGACCGTAGTGACCGAAAGCAGAAACAGATGGTCCAGAGCGACATTTACTGTAACAAAATCAAAGGAGACCGCTTTTACACAAGGTTCTGACCTTGTACGAAAGTACTTCTTCAACCTGTAATGTAAACTAACAAAAGATTAAAAGATTAATAAAATGGACTCAGTTCGGGTTCATGAGCCCTATCTTAGAAGAAAGGCAGTAAAGTACCACAACGCGGTACCGCATTGTGCAAGGATTCAACATTTTAAAGAGATTATTTGAGAAAAATTATTTGGTTATCTACAGAACGCTCCAATTTGGAAAGGAAAACCGACACTCAGAAATATTTTTTTTTCTGAAAATATCAGTTTTCTGCAACAAAAATCGTGAATAAAACTCCCAGAATAAAAAAAAACAAATAAAAGCATTTCAAAGGTGCGTCATATTTAAAGGATCATAACAGTTTTTGATCCTTTACCGCCGTAGCCTCATTTTACTGTAGCGGACAGATGGCCTAAGAAACTAGGAAAAATGCCCAAATAGCCATTTTTTTCGATTTTTTCCTAACGGCCCTACTGAAGTTGTATTTCTTTGCAATTATTGTGTTATATTTCAAACCGTTTATTTTTCCTATTCAGGATCGGTCGAAAAAAAAAACAAAAAAAAAAGTTTTCAATGGCTTCTAGTGTGTCGTGTCGATTCAACAATCGATCAATTTTGATTCGATTTGTTGAACGGGCAAATCGATTTGAATCGATTCGATTCTCGATTCGATAAAATCGAATCAACAAAAATAGTGCAAATGCGCTCTACCGACCAATGCCTTCGGCGGCGGTTTGAAATCGTATTTTTTATCGCTTTCATTCAGATTGCGTTTTTGAAGCAATTATGAGTTTTTTACACTTTACTACGATTTTTCACGTTTTGTTTTTGTTTTCACTTAAAAACAGTTAAAAATACGCTTTTAAGCCGCCGCCAAAGGCATTGTTCGGTAGAGCGCATTTGCACTATTTTTGTTGATTCGATTTTATCGAATCGAATCGAATCGATTAAAATTCGAATCAAATCGAATCGATTCGATTCAATTCAATTTTAAAATCTTCAATTTTTCAAAAGCATTTCCGGATTATTTTTTATTCCAAATTTCTTGTGAGTGCTAAATTACGTTTTGAATAACTTTTCTCAGATTTCTCTATTTCCCGGCGGATAATTGTTGCTTTACTACATTTTAGTACCCGTTTCATGCGCTACTATTGTTCGTCGTGCTATTATGTAGCTTTTTTAAATTGTATTGTGTTTCAGAAATGTCACTAGTTAACGAAGATAATAAATATTCACCAAAAAGCCCGCTTATACGTTGACGACGAACATGACGAATGCTGCGAAAATAAAACACCGAAAAAATATTTGGAAAAGGTGTCATTGTGGCTAACAAGTACCAAAACGAAAAGAAAAACGAATCGCTCTTTAGCTAAAAATCAGGAGGAAAATATGAAAACTGGTCTAGTTCAAATAAACCGAAAGAAAGGAAGAGGGAAAATAATTTTGCCGATGGTAATAGTGGAGTAAGTGATGGCAGCCAAATACCGTTACACGCTTGAAACGTTATAAATGTCTTCAAACAAGTTCAATTTTCACCAGAATTGAAAAAAAGTTTATTGAAATGATAAAAAAACAAGTTTTAACGATAGTTTTCAAATCGCCCTCCTTTGGCCTTCACCACCGCTCTCAATCTCTTCGGGTAAGCGTCCACCACGGCACGCAGGTAGTTGGCATCAATTTCGTCCCAGCCTTTCACAAGTGCGATCTTCAGAGCGCTCAAACTAGCGTAGTTTTTGGTGGAAACCTGCTGGGTCAAATATCCCCAAACGGCGTAGTCCATAGGATTCAGGTCGGGTGACGACGCTGGCCATTCTGACGAGAAGATGAACTCAGGAAAATTGTTCTTGCACCACTGCTGAGTGGCCTTGGCGCGATGAGCCGGTGCGCCGTCTTGTTGTAAGCACCAGGGTCGGTTTCCGTAATGCGATTTGGACCACTGAAGAACTGCAGCCTCTAAAATGTGTTTTCTGTAGTAGGTTTGGTTCACCTTGGCTCCCAAATCAACAAAAATCAGCGGGGTTTTGCCATCGGAGCAAATTCCACCAAAAACCATGACTGAAGACGAATCAGATGTCTTATTGAGAATTTTTCCGTTCTTACAGGCAGTTTGAAAGTCTTTTGCAATAATCCGATGGTTTTGGCCATTCTTATTAGCTTCAACGGTGAAAAATTTCTCGTCTGCGAACAGTGTGCCTGAGCGCGTGCCTTGAAGAAGCTTTCGTGCTTTTTGCATTCGGAGAGCTTTGATTTTCTCGTTCAGGAATGCGCTATTTTGCATACGATACGTATTCATCTTCAGCTTCTCTTTGACAATGATTCCCATAGAATATCGGCACTTTTTGAAGTCTTTAACAAGCTTCCTCATGCTTCGCTCCGGATTTCTTCGGATTCTTTCCCGAACGCTTTTGGCGTCGTCAAAGTGACAGGACGACCCGATCTTGGATGGTCATCAGGTGTACGAAGACGGTGGAAGCGAGTAACAGTTCGATGAACAAGCATTCGGTTGACGTTCAACCGCTTAGCGATCTCCGAATTCGACACACCCTGCTGCATCAGTTTAATAATAGAACCACAATGGGGTGAAGCAGCCGTAATTACCTTAAAAATGGAAGTTGCAACCAGAAAATTGAAAAACTTAGTAATAAATATGTATTAATCAATAAAAAATAAAATTGATACAGTAGCGACTTGTGCTCATGCGCCAGAATCCACGCAAAGTTGTGTAACACTACATGGCTGCCACCCTGTAGAATCAAGTAAACAAAATTTTTCATTTCAGTATAATGACGACAACATTCGCCTTCTGATAGCTCAAATCGAGAAGAAAGCAGGGATTTGGGATTCTTAAAACCTTGGATATCACAATAGTAAGAGAAAAGGATGCTTCGATGGTGTCGAATTAGTTTGTGCTCTTGATGAAGATCTTCAGAAAGATGTCGATTATGCTTATCCATACAAAGACGCGGAGGAGCAACGATCTGCTATGAAGGAAGGACTTTTCAATCCGTAATTTGGTCTATTTAATGAAACAAATTGTTAAATGTTAAACCTTTAATGACAAAATAAGTATAGATCATACAAAAAATAGCATTAAATGTTAATTAGAAATTTCGCCGTCACGTGTGAATATAACAGAGAGCGGAGGGAAGCTTTCGATTAAGCTTGAAAAAATTAAAATCTAGAAATAAATAACGAGACATGCGGATTGTAGGCTGCGACGATTCTACTGCGCTCTAACATTAGAAAATATAATAAATGTTTGCGAAAATGTAGTAAAACAACAATTATGTTGCGGGAAATTAAGAAATTAAGGAAAATTAATTTTCAAAGCGTAATTCAGCACTCACAAAACATTTGGAATAGAAAATATCCCGGAAATTTTTTTCGAAAATAGATGGAAAACATTTTAAAAAAACCTCAAAAGTATGATACTCGAAAAACATTCATCGCGTAATTCTACAAAATGTTTAAAGGCGCACCGATTTACACGGTATTACAAAGATGCAATCAACAACCGTAAGATGGTCTTGAAAACAATGTCGAAAAATTCGTAAACCAATCATAAATAATTAAAAACGGTAAAATTAACAAGCAATCTAAAGAAATACAATTTCAATAGAGCCGTTAGGGAAGAAAAAAAACCAATGTTCTCCTTACTAAAAGAGGTCCATAAATTGCCAATTTTGAGCAAAGACCGGGCGATATCGGGGAAACCAAAGCAAATGCGTTACGATTGCCTAAAATATTTATTTATTTTAATTTCAGCTTGGATGGACGTAATTGTTATCAGCTTTTCTGCAACCATAAACGTATTTTGACGTGTGAGAGCAACTCGTGTCAAAATGACCATTTTCAGAACCGGAAATTTAAGAGTCGGCCGTTTTGTGTTCTATCCGTCTACTCTGCATCCTTCGCGCGCTCTTTTTTTCATTTTTCTTTGATATTATCTATCCGCGAGTACGTGATTTTTCGTTTAAAGGCGCTGTTTGGGTCTCGTCTCGGGTCTCGGGGATAGCACGTTTTAGCGCGCCAATTTAAAAATTGTAAGAAAGCGCACACACTGCGTTTGTGATTTCTTTTCGAAAATTGAAACGAATAGCGAAAAAGGTGTTAATTAAAAAAACATGATTTTCGAAGCAAAATATAGAAAAAATTCCAATATTCGCTTCAATTTTCGAAAAGAAATCACAAACGCAGTGTGTGCGCTTTCTTTCAATTTTTAAATTGGCGCGTTAAAACGCGCTATTCCCTAACGAGACCCAAACAGCGCCTTCAAACGAAAAATCACGTACTCGCGGATAGATAATATCTTATTATTTTTTCCTTTCCCTTTTCCCAATCAAATAACAGCGGACTGAAAATTCTCAGTTTTGCATTCCATTTCTCTCCTATCCTCCACCGACATTTAATCACCATTTCCTCTTGACAAATGTTACACTTTCTTACCAAGCGCTCTTTTTGTTCACCATGCACTCAAAGGGACCGTACGACTCCCTCCTCATTTTTCCTCACCTCGCCGTCACTTCTCTTGATGAAGGCGAGCATGACATTTTTTATTTCGAAATTTTTATTCTAAACAATTCTTTTTCAATTTCTTTATTTTCTTTCAAATATAATGTTTATTTACCCATATTTGAGCTGTCATCCCCCTCGTCTCCTTTACCTTTTCCATGCTCATCCATTATCGATTTCACGTTACCACACCGATTATGTAGATTCCGGCCGTTTCGCAACCGATGCTTTCTAAACGAGAAATATCACAAACCTCTTGTCTCGAGACCAGAGTAGGGCGGAATTGGATTTTGGGAACTCGGAATCCGGAAAACGGAAAAAAAATTTTTTCACATAATCTGGAATCCGGAAGACGGAATGAAAAAAACGGCGGAATCCGGAATCCGGAATTTCACCCTTCTCTGATAAAAACGCCATATCGCGGAATCCGGAATGCGGAAAACGGAAAAATATTTTTTCACGGAATCTGGAATCCGGAAGACGGAATGAAAAAAACGGTGTAATCCGGAATCCGGAATTCCGCCCTTCTCTGCTCGAGACTACAGGTTGCGGAATGGTCGGTTTTGAAGCAGTCGGCCTCAAAACGTCAGAAAACCTTGTGGTAGCAAATTAGCTGGCAGCAAACGTGCCGATTAGTGGAAACGGGGCAGTAGGTAGCGAAATAGCTGGTAGCCAAAGGGTATATGTCCATTAAGAATGGAGAGTTACGCCACTGTGCTCCCGTTGTCGTTTGGGGCCGTGCGATCGACGAGAAAGCTGGTCATCTATTGCATAAGTGATTTTCAGTTGAATAATTGCATTGTATTCGTTCGGTTTTCCATCACGAAGCTCGTTGGTCTCGCTCGACAGCTGGCAACGTTGACCTGTATCGCGCCGTGGTATCCGAATCCATTGAGTCATTAAAGACAAAACAAAATCAGAAAAATGAGCTGGAAAATATGTGGTTCGCACCCCCCCCCTCCCTTTTTTCCAATCGACCTGTTCCCCTGCAGCACAGCTGCGTGAAGAAATGTTTGTTAATAAATGAACTGCTGATTCTGATGACACGTCGTTTTAGCAGGAGAGCCACGTAATCTTATGGTAGAATTGCATCATAGATGCTCATGGCTGGGGGGAGCGTATATACAGCAGGAGGCAGCAGATCCCCCACCGTTTATATGATTATAAAGAAGGATTAGCCTCCCGCTTGCTGAACCCATTCATCATGCCCTCGCAGTTTTCATTCATCTATTATATTTTTCAAATTGATACGGTTTTTGTTACTTCATAAATATAGAACGGGTCAGTCATCGTACATCCCATCACGCAGAACATGGAGTAACTTACTGTAAACGCGAACTATTGAAACAATATTGGCACAATGCCAGGAAAGTTTATCGCTTGGTGCTCGCCAGAAAATTCATATTTTTGTAAATGTTCATGTTTATTGCAGTGTTTTAATACTATCTTAATACTGTTTTAATACTAGATAAAAGACGAAAGAAAATTCCAGAAAAAACGTATTTCTGAAACGGGAATGCATTTTCACGCTACAGTTATTTCGGAAATCTCTTTGCCTTTCCAGATTGGAACGTTCTGTAGCTAACCGTCTCCTTTATCTCAAATAGTTTCGAAAAATTCGAAAAAATTTTTTTAATAAATCGCTGTGTCGCACTTTGTGTTTTACGGCCCTTCGGCTAGAATAGTAGCAAGGAAATAATTATTTCCTAAATTGCATAAGACCTTGTATTATACTCCTGGTAATCAGGGCATGAGTGTGCGAAACGAAATTGTAGATTCCGAAAATTCCCATATTTTCACCAGTGAAATTCTGATCGGAACAATTATTCCGGGAAAATAATGCGGAAAAAAGATTTTAATCGGAATGTTGAGAAACGAAAATCCGATTAAAGGAGTACGGTATTTTAAAGGCGCATTCACAAAATGTGTTCTTAGTCTCGAGTGGATTCATTTAACAGTCTCAATATTAATGCTTTCTTAATCATTTTTCCTTGCGTAAAACGCAGTTTTGTCTACTGAATATGGGAACATGGGATATTTTTGAAAAAAAATTAAAATAGACCGGTAAATTGCAGATTTGCAATTTTCAGATTTTTCACCAATCAAACACTATAGTTGTTTACATAAAAATAATTAATAAATGTTCTTTGTCTTTGTTTTCTCTGATTTTTTAAACGTTTTCTGTTGCTATCGATAATCATGCCGTTTTCTGATTGCTCCGATCCTTTATAACAAATAAAGTTGACAAAGAGGAGTTTTTGGAAAAAATAAACCAAAATTCCAGAATCAGAAATTTTGGAATATTCTAACATTCCTAAATTCCGCCAAACCCTGAATCAGTGCAAATAATCGAGGGATCCATTTTTCAAAGTACGAAAGTACTGTGACGCGAAATTCTGCAAATGTATGGCGCAATTTCGCATCTTCGTGTATATAAACTAAAAAGCGTGGAGTTTGCCAGCCGGAGAAAGACTATGTTCGACGGCGGAAAACCTGTTTTTCACAAGCGATTTTTTCGGATTACCCGGTTTCTTTTCCCAATGGAAATAGCCCTTGTGTTCTCCGGCAATTTGGGAAGTCGAAGGGAGTCAATGTTCGTTCTACAATATTACATCGTCTGAAAAATCAATAGCCTCATGGCGCGAATGTCGGAATCTCGAAATGGCGAAGCCAATATGATTTTTAATACCTGGTCGATCCGTTCTTCTCTCACATTGAGCGCGGATCGTAGCACGTCAGTTCTTCCGGCCCTTTGCGATGGTGATCTGAAATAGATAAAATACGGAAAACGCCTCTTATTAAACGGTATAGTTAATTCTGAATTAATTTTAACTGAAATAATGAATTTTAAGTGGTATCCTTGCTTATTTTTAAGTTTTTTAAAAGTTATTTTCAAGTTTTTGTTGTTTTTTCTGTATATTTTTTCAATTAGTTACGCATTTCTTTCGTTCCGTCGATTTCCCTCCGACGTTCATGTCGAATGCTTTCGTGGAAATTTTTTTCCTTTTTTTGCATTTTTTTTTCTTCGACAAATCAACACCTGCAAAAAGAGCAAAGTAAAAGAGTTTATATAACAAGGAGAATAGACGGAAAAGTTTAAAAATATATATAAAATGAGCTCAACCGAGATGGATCAGTTTGCTACATTCGTACAACGACCCTCTCGGTTTTTTTTTAATTTTTAAGTCGATTATTCACAGTGGAATGACCCTTAACTTTTAGAAATAGAAATGTCTAAGGTTTGTCTAGAAAATTTGTTTGAAAATGAATGTTCGTGGATGTGTGTTCGTAAAAACTTTGAGTACTTCTCGGGCGCGGCTCTCATTTTCTAAACCAATTTTTTGACCATCAAATGCCAATTTAAAATGATATTTTTAAAATATAGTTAGAAGTATAACATCTAAAAAAAATTTTGCTAGTTTCTCAGATGTTATTTCAGCGCAGTTTCCAAAGATGGTGCTGAATAAATCACCGTGATGATGTTCAGGGCACAACATAACGTTATTAATAAAAAATGCGTAATAGTTGTAATAAATAGAAACTTAAAAAACAAATTAGCCAAATCAATTTATCAACATAGCGCTGTTGCATTAATTGTTGCTCTCCCCAAGTAACGAAATTTGCAATTCCGGTGTGTGTAGATGTGGCATGCTTGCCTATTCTTCCGTTGTTCAACCTTCTGCAGCTTTCAACAATGCCTGCGCACTCTGTCACGCCAATAAATTCATTTCTTATCTACATGTCAGACATTATCGGCTCAACAGATCTCCCATGTGGGGGTGGCCACTCTCTACCCTACTTCTCCAATCATCAGGTTTTATATATTCAAAACAAAACTTTTCTTCTGATTTATCCGACAGATTGTCTCAGCGAGTCAACGTCAAGGTTTGGTATGTTTCTCGTCGTTCGAATTTGAAAACGAAATGGAAAAAGGAGAACGCAACCAATTTCCTGCCCATCTGCCTTAGTCAAGTGAGCTCCACCAGGCAGCCTATTACTATTCGCAGCCATCTGCCCCATGGTATATAGGTAATTCACATTAATAAAAAGGTTGCCTTTAACTTTTCTTCAAATACAAATTCTTCATACGCGACTTCCATCTAAAACAGAGTTATTTTCTTGTTTCATAATACGAATCAGAATTAACAATTGATTGCCGTCCCTTGTAACTAGTCTTAATAGCTAGCTTGGCCCCGCTCCCACGCGCTCTCAACTTTTTTACTAACTAAATATTAATTTGAATTCTAACAAACTCTTGTTTTTCTATATTCCACACACGTTATTATTTTGTGATGACAATATTTGAGATGAGATTTATTGCGTAATTATTGCGCAATTCACACTGCAATCCGATATCTCCTCATTCACCTTTCCTCTACTTCTTCTTACATTCTGTGCTTATTTCTCATACAAACAAGTTGATATTACTTTCCTAAAACCCATTAAATTCTCCAGTTGTAAATACGACGCGCGGCAACATTTTCCATGTACTGAGTGTGGCTATTAGACGGACAATGTGAAGTGGCATTAGAACAAATGGTGCTTAAGCGGAGAGCGGAGAACATATTTGAATTTGAATTTGAATCTCAATAGTTTTTATACGATCTGTGTTCAAATCCTAAATAATGATTACGCGTATACATAGTTTCACTCTTCATGTAAAAAAGTACATTTCCCTTTAAGCGTATTAAGAATGTTCTCTTAGTATGTGTACGCGTACGTGTCCGTCCTTGACGATTTCCTTGAAAAACGGAAAAGTCTCAAATTTAACCGATTTCTTGTTTTCCATTCAAACTCGTTTCCCTCAGATTACTCCTGCTATCCACGGTCTGGAGTGGCTTAACTCGTGGGCTTTGTAGCGCATTTCCTGGTGGCTTGAGACGCGTTGCGGTTGGCGCTGCGGTAGCTTAGTGTCGACGTGATGAATCATGTGAGATACAGAGCTATTCGTATCCAAAGAACGAAACTCGGCACTTTGAATGAGGGATTTCACTTGTGATGCACACGGTTTTGAAGAGAACTCTAGCGGCGAAAACTGTATAAAATTTGCTAATTAAACCGATTTTTTACGCTGTGAAATTGCTTTTGTTTCACCGCTGAATGCTTTAAATGAAATTTCGCAGTCACACTGCGAAAACTGCATTCCTAAAGATTATAATTTATGGAAAATCCGGAATTTTAAAAGAAATGCCCCCGAAATTCTTCCCCGCACGCAACATGAACCGCTGCGAATCAGAAACCTAGGAAAATGAGCTTTCAAAAACCGAAAACTAGCTTCTGTAGCACAGCAGAATTTGGAGCAATGACTGTGCTCTTTGAAATATCTAAAATATCTACAAGAAATAAGTAGCAATTAAAGTGTTTCTAAATGATAATTTTTATTTAAATGTCTCCCACCCAAACAGATTCTTCGAAATCCATTAAATGTATAGCAAGGGATACTATGGGATAAAAGCTTCGAAGGCTTATTTAATCGCGTAATCGCTTAATAAATTGGTAGCATTAAAGTTTATTACAACACGACTAAATGTTTTTTCATCGCCTAATTAGTATTTTAAATACCCACACACACATCCCTAATTACTGATTCTTTCTTCCTTACCCCATCCTTCACGGCCCTCATTATGCGTTCGACCGAGTCTGGGTTAATTCAATACAATTCAACTAGCCCGCTTCCCCACCTCCCCCCCCCCCGCCCTTACCCTCCCTTCAATTCAATTCATTTTCGAATTTGCCCCCCATTCATTCCTATGCAGCCAGTGTCTGTTTCTCTTCAAGCGGACTCTGTGGTAGGCGAATGGTGCAGAAAAAGAGAGGAAAAGTCCCCTCTTGGCTGCATTGCGTCACAGTCTGCGTACGCACACTCGACACACTGTCTTCCGGACCGTTTCTCATACGGGCACCTTTCCATTGCCCATTCATTCACCCTCTGTTAGGTTTTGGTCTGTGTGTGCCTGTGTTCTATTTGCTAGGCCTGTCCTTCGCCATCGTACACTTTCTCACCACAAGCACCACCACCCCACATCGCCATCCCGGAGATTTTGCTCCAATTATTGCCTTTGTCCAATTAACCGTGTTCTTTGTAGGGAAATGTGTGGATTTTCTCTTCTTTATGTCATTATTTCGTCATCAACGTCTTCAATTCTGAATTTATTCGAGTGAAAAAATGACATTGTGAGATGTCCTAGTTCGAATGCCCTCCATTCGTCGTTTCGAAGCTGTTCCGTATCTTCGCGCTATGCAAACATATGAAGACAGATGTTTTTTTCACAAGGAAAACGCAGGAAACAGGTGCAACTGTTAGCCAGTGTTTTAGCGTCAGTTTCAATGTTGGCTTCCTTCTTCCTATTATAACTGAAGAACATACTTTTTATTCGGGCCAGCTTTTAGCCTTAAAAATGTTTTTAAATTGGTTTTTTAAATTTGCAAATTGTGGATCTCGGCAGATTCTACGAATATTTTTTGGAATACAGAATACTTCTGATGCTTTGAAACAGTGCCATTAAACTGGCGGCGCCGACAATATCGGCCGCCTGTTTGTGGGCTTTTCGTCCAAAAAATTTTGTTAAAATTCACTGAGCACCGGTTCCTTTTAATTGTTTTTCAGACTATAATTTAAAAATATAAAGATGACAATGATTCGAGCCGGACCGGTTCGGCCAGGGACGCAAATATGCCTCGCAGTTTTTCCGAATAGCTAGAAATAAACGCGAAGCACTCACTTCAGAAGCGTTTCACTAAAAATTAATTTTTAGATATATTTTCTACCTCTCCTAAAGTTGATTTTTTCTGATTCAGACGGTTTTTAAAAAGCTCTCTGCGATTACAGTGCACCATTTGCCTATTTTCTCAACGATTTTGCACTGGGAAATGGTTTTATATCTATCATTATCTAATAAGCGCAATGAAGAAACGTTGAAATTTTGAAGTTTGAATTGGTGCGAAAAATGTATCCATATCGGGAGTTTTCATCGAATATGAGCCTTTGAAACTTTGGTGAGAAAACGTTGAACCGCGGAGAATTGAAATAATAGGAATTCTGCTCTTTGAAAAAGCACTCCTCTGACGTATGACGTTCCACATATCCACAGATTCAAATGTTTCTTCATTTTCTTAACGACATGACACGCCTGATGATTTAATAATGTGGCCAAACTGATTGATTACTGGTTGCCGTCTGACGAGGTCCGTCCAGTGTACACAGCAAAAACTGATTCAATGAAGAGATGAGCGAGCAGGTGTATATATATATATATATATTTATAGGGGCTTCCTTCCGTTGTTCCATGCTTTCTGTAAAAAAAAAACTGCTGTTTGCTCTGTCTGTTTTCTGTTAGAGCAAGAAATTTGGCATGATGGACGAATTTGTTTCTAGGTTTCTTGTGAGATAAATTGTGAGATGAACACTTCTTAATTTTCAAATCTAACAAACAAACAAATTCAAATCTTCAAAAATGCTTTAACCAATTGCACTCTTCTGTTGTGTCTTGACATATTCAATGAGTCTGAATTTATTTTAAATGAGTATGTTGTTTGAGGCCAGCTTCCGTACTTTTCAAATAAACCCTAACCCCCCCCCCTGGTTTCTATAAAACCAGATCGATTTTTAATCCGCGAGCTATAATAATTGTTCAATTTTCGCTTTAAAATGTTTTTTCGAAGACTTCATGAGGTAATTATACTTGTTGTTAGGCTAGGCAAGCTAAATAATTTTAAATTACCTGATTCGCGCTGTTGAGGTTTCTAGGCCAGTCTCTGTGTACTCCACTCGGATAGATATGAATGGACTCGTTATCAATTTGAATTTCGTCGTTGTGATTATTTTATTATGATAATGTTTGACTATATTTCTGAATAATGCAGAGATTGTTCAGAAAGCAATTTATTTCATTAGATGCTGGCCGATTTTCTTGAAACTTTTGCAACAGGTAGTTTTGGAAGGAAGGCTTTGCTTTTCTGTCTTATTTTGTTCATTTATTGACTTTGGAATAGTATTCGAGTGTTGCAAGTTTTTTTGACACCTCTCATGGAGTGACTGCATGAACTGATTTATCGGTATACTTGAAAAAATGTGCTTTCTTTACCACCATTTCCATCCTTTTTTCTGTTTTTCTTCACTGGTTTGATAAACTTTTGAAAGTTGTGATTTTTCAGTTGTTCAAGTTTGCCAAGGCACCGTCTTTCCATCGGAAATGGATGAGGAGGGCCCAGAAACTGGTGAGTATTTGAAGGAAGTGTGAAAATATTGAAAGAAAAGTCAATATTGAAGGATGCCGGTCATCCCTTATCTCCTTGTACCTTCATTAAAAGCTTTCTAATGTATTTTTTTAATACAAAGTCTCTTTGCATAAAGCTTAAAATATTTGTCTATATCACTCTTCGTCGACATCGGTGAATGCTTGTTTTGGAATAGGCTGCATACGCTCACTTCAAATTTTCTACTGCACGCGGGAAAATTAAAGTGTGCGTGCCAAAAAAACTTCGATCTTCAAGTAAAAAAATTAAATGTCGCATGTATTTTCTTCACTATGTTTACTCTTACTTTTCAGTGGCGTCAGTCTCTCTACCCCGCACTCCGCTCGCATTCAATCCAATGACGCCTTCCACATCTCGGGTCGCAACTCCTGTCCGACCGTCGTCTCGAATGTCAGCTCGTCAATATCCGGGTAAGCGCTCAGAAAATGTATGGGTCCTACGTCGGATGTATTCAAATATGTTTTTTTAATAAAAAAAGATTTATCATCTTTGGAAATTGTTCTCCTTGTTTCTCGGTTTCTGGTTCCTTATATCTTTTTGATTCGCATTTCTCTATGAATTGCCTCGTGCATTCTTCTTGGCTAATCAAAAAATATCCGTTGAATTGCTGTCATTGTTGTTTTAAGGATCCCCATTTCGCGCACAACCTCAAAACATGGAACCTTCAAACTCACGGGTACAAGAACTTCGAGACGCTGCAGCTGGTAAACGTACATACACGAACGATTGGATGCAAAATAACTATGCTTCCCCTGCAGGTCAGCAACAATATAAGCGGCCGCCTAGTATGGTAAGATTTAGCAATAGATAAAGAAAAATAAACTTCAATATTCCAGATACCTGAATTTCTAATCTTGACATCATATTATTAAAAATCAACCAAAATACTTGAAATTGGACATCATAAATTTTGAATTGTTTTCAGATAGGTTCAACGATCTCGAATATGTCAAATATGTCAGAAATGACTGCATACTCTTACGGAGGTTTATCTATGCTTTCGGTTAATACAGAGTGCGGACAGTTTGACAGTTGGATTCATCAGTCTCAATCTCATCAAGCTCTATCAATAGTTTCACAGTCTTCAATGGAAAATCAAGACCCCATGAAAAGCCGGAAACGAATGAGCATTCCAGAGATAATTCGAAATCTTGCATCCACAGAAATGATAAATCAAGCAGAAGCCATTAGGGAGCTAGAGCCTATCGCAAAGGCTTATAGATTAGAAGATACTTGGTCACCAAATGATCTCCAATTGATTATTCAAGCGTTGTTCGAAGTCCTAATTCCCAGACCTAAAGAAAACGAAAATGTAAGTAATTTGGAAATATGTTGCGAGTGAGCAGCGTGGTCTCCGGCATTTCGTTAGTCAGAAAACCGCAAATGCTATGGCTGCGCTCAACGTGAACCTGGCGCAAAAAAGATCGTTCGAGGTGAACACAACATTTAATTTTTTTTGTCTTTCGTACCTGGTGTGTTTAACGGCTGCGACTGCGCGAAATAAAAAAAAATGTTTGAAATAACTTTCAAATCAACAATTCCAGGCCACCGTAGTCCTTAGATCGCTACGATAGACAAGTAAAACACAAAAAGCGAAGAAAATATTCTACCACTTCCTACACCACTTTTGCGCTAGATTCACTTCGAACAAAAAAACAGCGAACATTTTAGTATAATTTATCATGATCTTCGGGCTTGACCAATTGGCCAATTTTTCCCAAGTTTTATGCATTTCGAAAAACAAAAAGAAGACTTTGTATGAAACAGGACGAAAGAGATTGAATCATATTAAACATTTAGAAAATTATGAACATGGCTACGGACTGTTTTCTAATCGATACGACAGGCTTTATTTGTTTCAGGTTATTCGGAAAACTTTCGAGATTCTTCACCATTCTGTTCTCAGGCGTTCAAAGGTTATTGACAAGATATTTATTTCGCTCAACGCTGAATTGATGGATCCCAATGGGCGATCATCGTTTCAGGTGCCGAAACCTTTTAGTATCTACGAGATAGTAATCGAGAGGTGTAGTCGACTGGACACAAAATACGAGTCAAGTGCGATGCTTCTATTGGTCCACCTCTGTTGTAAGCCGTACATTATGAAACATGTTTTCTCGGACAGAGAACGATCTCCTGCTCACGTTCGTCTCCATGAAATTGTAATCAACTTTGCCGTGAGAAACCTACGTCAGCCTGAAACTAAGCCAAAAAATAAAGGGTTATCTGTTTCACTTATAAAAAACTTGTCAATAAAGAACCGGGTGATAAGATCTAAAGCCGTGGAACTCGACATAGTTCGTATTTTCCACGAGATCATGCAGAATGAAGTGATATACGAAGATTTACTCTGGTCAACAATGCAAGCTCTAACAACATTTTGCTCGGACAGCACCAATGGAGATTATTTTGTTAGACTCGGAGGAGCTCAAGTGTTATGTGGACTACTCTCACATGGATCTACTCGCCTTCTTCACGAGCTTCTGGGATGCATGAGTAAACTTGCCGACTTGCCTGCGATAGCAAAGCAGGACATGAAGGAATCGATTCATTGTATAGTTCAGCTTATCGGTTCTTCTGATGGTACTATAGTTGAACGCGCCACTGGAACACTGCGGAACATTGGCCTACACAACAAGATAAATAAGGCCATTATGGTGCAAAATGGTATCACAAGTCATGTTTTGGCAGTGCTTCGGACGAATGTTCAATTCACATATCAGCCAAGTGAATTTCTTGTATTAGATTTATTTCAAAATCTTCTTCAGTTACAGATGTAACGCGGGAACAGATTCTTTCAATATACGAAAACTGTCTATCCATTCTGAACAACGTTACCTCCATGTCTCCACAAGATATCAAAGAATCTGCAGTACATGCTTGTCGGATGGTAAGAAATATTTTTCAATCCGTCTTCTTTGTATATTAAATGATTATTTTAAGATCAGTGAGAATCCTGACTCTGCTCAAGTTCTGTTTCAATACTTCAACATTGGAAATAGAAAATGTCGAAAACTTGCAGTGACTGTGATGAAAAGAGTAATTGAAACAGTTCCTGCTTATGCCGAACTGTTCGTCGATCTTTTTGGAACGGCAAATGAACCGTTACCCGTTTTACTCTTAAAAAGGGTGTGTGAGAGTTTGACAGACTGGCGGACAGCAGTAAGTTTAAAAGTGTTCAATTTTTTTCAAATACTTTTTTCAAATTTTTGCAGAGTCTCGGAGCGATTAGTTGCGCATATTCCCAGGATTCTGCCCAGGGAAGAGATATTGACGACCGTCGCCGAGATCACGAAGACATTGTGAAACGCTCACTTGGACTGCTTATAAATCTCTGTAGCCAGGCAAATGCACGGTTCTATCAGAGTTTGTGGCCTGTTTTAATGTGAGTGTTTTCAATAATTAGTGAACATATTTCAAAATAGATATAACATTCGTCTTAGTTTTCATAATTTGTCATATCACATAATGCCAGCCTATTTTTCAGAGGCGGTGGAATAAATCCTTGTGAAATATTGCTTCATATGAACGACAATATTCTCGAAATGAACGACAACATTCTCCAGGAATGGCTCGCGTTCATCCTTACGATTTGTAGCAAGGAAGAATCTCTTCAGAATCTTTTGCTGTACAAGTATGTTCAACACGCGAACATTACTCAAGTTTTCTTCAAGGAGCTACACGACCGTCGGCAAAATCCCCAAATTCGTCAGTTTTCCTAACCTTTGCATTGCAATTTATCGGTATATTCCCTCATCAACTCGAAATATCTTACAGGTGAAATGATTTCGAGGATTGTCAATCTCGCATCTCAGCAGCAGGCACTGGTGTCTCAACAGCAGCGGCTGATGTGATGGCTCATCCAGCGGGTAAAAATAGTTTTTCATCCGGTGAACTGTTCAAAGAATCTTTCTTATATTCATGTGTTCATCTCCCAGATTCAATCGTTTAGTTGCAACAAATAACCACTTCATTTCGTCTCGTTGTTTTTCTTCGACGATTTTGCTCATTTCAAACAGTATTTCGAACATATCAGACAAACACATTCGTTCCCATTTAAATACATTTCCATAATAGTTATACTCATCCAATCCGACACATCTCTCTTTTCATGTGCTATTACAAGCTAGAACTGTTTTGCCAATTCTATAACGGGCCGTTTCTTCTCAATCGTGTATATGAACACTGTTGTTTTTCTTTCATAGCTATGAAAAAATAAATAAATCAATGATTAAAGCCAATCAATCTGATACTAATTCAGGCATATTGGTAAATTACACGAAACTGCAGTTGGCGACATGTGAATATATATATTTCTTGACATTTTTGTTGTGCAATACAGTTCAGGTGTTATGATGTTGTTGTTAATAGAGCGTTATCCTGGTGAGATATCTGAAGTCGCGTTCGAGTTAAGTAGAGCCAGCGATTGCAAGGTTGAGCGAAAAGTCTTCGTAATATTTTTAATTTTTTTCGGAACAAAAATTAGTCACAGAAAATGAAACTCAATGAGTGCTATGTTCACCATTAGTATTTATGAATTCTTGCCAAAGCGATAAAACTTGAGCGATTCCATTCGCGTAGAACTCGGGAGAAAAGCTTCCGCGAAAGACGAAGACAAAAGGTCGTCTTCCTTCGTCTTTCAGTTCGTCTTGCATTCGTAATCAGTTGGGGCAAGGTCTGGTGAATACGGTGGGTGACACAAGATCTGAACTCCGAGCGTCTGGAGCTTCTGGCGGGTCTTCAAAGCGGTGTGCAGTCTTGCGTTATCATGTAGAATCAGCGAGTTGTAAGTTTTTGGGCAACATTGATGAGCATGAACCACTTTTTTCCGTTAGAGTGCAGTATAGGTCCGCGTTGACAGTGGCACCATCAGGAAGAATCACTCGAAAGATTACGCGTTTAGGGTCCCACCAAACACACTTTTTTCTCGTGAACTTTTTTGAGGTCCGTTTTGGCGTTTCCCTCAGCCAGTAAGCAGAGAAAGTGCCAGGTCGCAACGCAATTGTTTTTATGAATCCGTCGAAATATGAGTTGACCAAACGTTGGCACTGACTCGCATACGACATTTGTCTCGTCGCAAACGGCCCACGAACAGCCTGACGGATGATTCAGGAATTCACAGAAAGGTGCAAAAAGTAAGCCTCCAAATCAATACTGACAAAACCAATGCGTTGAGAATCACGCACGCCACCACACATCATCAGTAATAACTCACCCATTACAACAATCGAAGTCGTGGATGATTATGTTTAACTCGCGAAATGAGCTAGAACCAGAACTCCACAGAAGAAGACGGGCGTTCAACAACATCAAAAACACTACCGACGCTCTCACCTGCCTCCGGTCAACATTTCGACACCATCGTTCTTCGACCTGTCGGACGGCCCTCATGAGATGGTCTGACTCACTACGAAAGAAGTCTCAATATATTCGAGAAATCAACTGATTACTTCATGGACCACCTATCGCCCAAGATCGTAAGGCTATGGTTTTTTATCGTAAGGCGCAGATGTGATCTGCGCCCACACAAGTGATTGACGTATACACTGAAAAAAGTGTTACAAACAGTGAGGTAAGGAATCGCGTAGCCGTATTTGCGTTTTAAGTGCACAGTGGTTTCAAAAGGAATCGGGACTAATGTGTTATTTTAATCATAATCGTGTTTATGTGCTTTTTCTGAACTATTTATTGTGATCAACAGTGAAGAGATTGATTGTAGGGCGATTGTGGTGATGTTCCCGGAAATTTGCCAGATGGGTGTTTCTTCTCTTTTCATATCTGAAACTATATTATGTTTCAGAATGAAGGAATTCAGATACTTACAAAAGTCAACGACGTCCTCCCAAAACAAGTCGAAGATATATAATAAAGTAAATGATAGCGACTGATATATAGAGTATATATAACAGAATAAATTCGAATGCAACTCTTCCGCGCAGATGAGTGATGAAAAATATTAAATTAACGACGACAATTACAATCTGAAAATTAGTACAATTGTTAAAGTTAAATATCAATATCTGACGAACCCAAAAAATCAATTGGATTATATAGTGAATGAAATGAGCGAAGATCTCAGGCAAACAAATTATGAAAAGCGATAGCACTACTAGGATGGTCTGAAAAAATAATCTGAATTTCCTCTATTTCAAAAAGAATCTTGCATCAATAATGTAGTAATACTGCAGAGTTATGGAGACAATAACCATCACCAGATGAATAACGGCAAGGACCATGAACCAATATGTTATGGGCATACAAATGCACAAAGAGCCTGGACCGGCCCCAAGCTCTCCACCAGCTCTTCGGCGCACATCTTGTGGCGAAATCTTACTGGAAATGAAAAGTGATCGGCGAATTCCGCAGAAAATCAATCACATAACAGTAGGTTGATATTGGCGTTCCATCATTTAATAGTGAATAAGCTGTAATGATTACTGATCATTCAGGATGTAGCGTATTTATCCAATCAACGTGGACCTTGCTCACGTTATTATCGGTTCGCGAGTACGCAAGAAACCGCTTAGAGATGGGGTTTGGGTCTCGTTAGGAAATTGGCGCGTTAAAACGCGCCAATTTAAAAATTGAAAGAAAGCGCACACACTGCGTTTGTTTTTCTTTTCGAAAATTGAAATCGAATATTGGAATTTTTTTCTATTTATATTTTGCTTCGAAAATCATGTTTTTTTTTAAATTAATTTTTATTGTCAATTTTCTTAAATTGCTTATTAAACTGAATAAAGTATTATTTACCGGAATTTAAATGTTTTTTTTTCAATATTAGAAGTTTATATTCTTCAAATTAGTATCTTTTCACTTGCAGCTAATTGTTTCAACAGAAGTGATGAAGTTTATGGTAAGGAATACCTGTCAAATAAAATTTATAAATATTAATTTTCAGGTTTTTCGTGAGAAGAGGCTTTTTATGGTTAGACACGCGAGGTCGCTGAATGATCCGGACGTTTTAGAATCTGGAGAATCAGCTGGTCAACCATCCGGGGAAGGATCGAGAGAGGATTCTGGAGAGAAAGTCATCGAAGGTAACTGAATCTTCTCCTTTTTCTCTTTTTTCAAATCATCTTCTCTTTCAGAAAATCTTCTCTTCGACGAAACGAACGTCTTCAGTTAAAAACAATGTTAAATATACTCTTCACGTCAGTCAGTGAATATACTTTTTTTATTTGAAAAATTGGAAAAGTCTATAAATAATTTGTAATTTATATGTTTAACTGTTGAATGATGTGTCATCTGCGCCAAAATGTAAAACTTTGAAGAATTTATAAAAAGAATGTGGAACTAAAAGCCATGCGTTTCTGTGTTCAATGTAGAAAAGAATAAACAATTGTTGTTTCATAGTTATGTCGTCCTCGCCGCTGGAGCCTAAGCTCGCCAAAGTGCGAATCGAAGGAGAGTTCATCTGATGAGAAGAAGCTTGTTGAACTGACAATAAAAATTAATTTAAAAAAAAACATGATTTTCGAAGCAAAATATAAATAGAAAAAATTCCAATATTCGATTTCAATTTTCGAAAAGAAAAACAAACGCAGTGTGTGCGCTTTCTTTCAATTTTTAAATTGGCGCGTTTTAACGCGCCAATTTCCTAACGAGACCCAAACCCCATCTCTAAGCGGTTTCTTGCGTACTCGCGAACCGATAATATATCAAAAACACACGTTGATAATGAGATGTTTTTTTTTCTAAAATTAGAAAACAGACGCGCCGTTTTCTCACGTTAGACTTATTTCTCAAATGTTTTGATATATGGAAATACTCAAAATATATGGAAATACCTTTAAAAAAGAAAATTATGGGTCCTGGAGCGAAAATAAAATAAAACTGAGCAATCGAGAAAATCGAAATTTTTCGAAAAATGGGTGTTTTTTTTCAACATAATGATAAGTTCATTTCATGTTCATAGTTTTCAAATCGCCCTCCTTTGGCCTTCACCACCGCTCTCAATCTCTTCGGGTAAGCGTCCACCACGGCACGCAGGTAGTTGGCATCCATTTCGTCCCAGGCTTTCACAAGTGCGACCTTCAGAGCGCTCAAATTAGCGTAGCTTTTGGTGGAAACCTTCTGGGTCAAATATCCCCAAACGGCGTAGTCCATAGGATTCAGGTCGGGTGACGACGCTGGCCATTCTGACGAGGAGATGAACTCAGGAAAATTTTTTTTGCACCACTGCTGAGTGGCCTTGGCGCGATGAGCCGGTGTGCCGTCTTGTTGGAAGCACCAGGGTCGGTTTCCGTAATGCGATTTGGACCACGGAAGAACTGCAGCCTCTAAAATGTGTTTTCTGTAGTAGGTTTGGTTCACTTTGGCTCCCAAATCAACCAAAATCAGCGGGGTTTTGCCATCGGAGCAAATTTCACCAAAAACCATGACTGAAGACGGATGAGATGTCTTATTGAGAATTTTCCCGTTCTTACAGGCAGTTTGAAAGTCTTTTGCAATAACCCGATGATTTTGGTCATTTTTATTAGCTTCAACGATGAAAATGAATTAGAAATTTGAATTTGAATTTATTTGAATTAGCCTGGGACGAAATGGATGCCAACTACCTGCGTGCCGTGGTGGACGCTTACCCGAAGAAATTGAGAGCGGTGGTGAAGGCCAAAGGAAGGCGATTTGAAAACTATCGTTAAAACTTGTTTTTGTATCATTTCAATAAACTTCTGTCCAATTTTGGTGAAAATTGAACTTGTTTGAAGACATTTATAACGTTTCAAGCGTGTAACGGTATTTGGCTGCCACCCTGTAGAAACGATCTGTCAAATTCAATAGTCCCCAACATGGTTTATTCAGCGAAAGGTCCTGCCCCACCTCCCTTCTTGAAACTGTCTCAACCTATAAATCTGCTTTATCAGAGCACGGTTAAATCGATGTTGTCTTCTTCGACTTTGAGAAAGCTTTCGATCGGGTACCCCACCCCCTGCTTCTATCCAAACTTGATTCTTTTGGTGTAACTCCCCTAGTTGTCTTCTGGCTCATGGACTTCCTTTTAAATAGAACTTTTTCCGTCAAAATCAATAATACCATTGATGTCGTAAGACACCATATACCATATGGGGTTCCCCAGGGATCCGTCTCTAGCCCCTCCTTTTCTTGATCATCATTAATGATTTATTAAATAGTATTCCCACGTCCCTCAATTTCTCGACCTTCGCTGATGATATCAAACTGTACTCTAGTGACCCAACCCTTCTTCAGTCCGGTATCGATTTAGTCTGCACATGGGCTTCAAATAACTCTGTCTTTAGCTCAGCATAAAACATCCCTCCTACACATTGGCTCCAAAAATTCTAATTATTCCTATAACATCAACTCGATCCCAATTATCCCAGTCCAAAATGCGCGTGATCTTGGCCTTCTACACTTAAATTTGCTCTTCACATCACTAGAATCTCTGCCTCCGCAGTGCTCAAGTGTAAACAGCTATTGAAATGCTTTAAGTCTTCGTCCCCTGAATTCTATATGTCCCTGTTCAAATGTTATATTCTCCCAATTCTAGAATACAGCTCTGTATTATTTCCCCCCCCCATCCTTCTTCTAGGTTATCTCAATGTCTTGAAAAACCACTTCGCCAGTACACAAAGTCAGTTCTCCAGAGATGCAATATTCCGTTTAATTCCTATGAGAATCGTCTAGAACTATTACTTAATATGTACTCCATCAGACATCGATGTCTCAAGAACCAGCTTATTCTATTGCATTCTATCCCAAATCGAATGATTTCTTCTAAAAAAAAAACGAATTTCTGAATTCGTGTATTTCAATCTAGAATGATTTTCTCAACTCACGTTTCAAATTTCTTACCAAATGGATCGAGAAGACGGGCGAGGAGAGTAACTTTCGCTGACCTCCGCTGCTTGTATCTGAAACTTTATCATAAGCTGTAAAAGTTGGCTAATATATAGAGGAAAACTCACATGAAATTGAAACAAACCGAATATTGACCAGAAGTCTGATTGGTCGGTAAATCGTGTTTCCCTAACTAATCCTACTGTCACCCAATATTGTTTTAATTATGTATAAATAAATTCAAATTCAAGCTCACCATGGAGTTTCCATACCAGACCTATGTGAATCGATATTTTAGAACACGCTGATAAATAATCCGTTTTCAGAATTTGCTGATCCAGCACTTCCAGGAACTAAAGATGGTTAGTGCTGGAATTTCAGATCGAAATAACTCGGTTCGCTGAAGCGTTCAGCAAGTTCTAAAAACGGATTCTTTCTCAGCGTGTTCTAATCTATCGATTCACATAGGTCTTGTATGGAAACTCCATGGTGAGCTAACAACCTTCCCTAGTTAGAAAAACGGGCGCGGAATGAAGAGAACCACTTCGATGAGCAAAGAAATATTATACTCATTTCGCCAGGAATATTCTCGGCGGGGTGAGTTGGTACTGGCCGAATTGTAGCAATTCTGGCATACGTTGCGAAGAAATCATGAAACTATACAAAGTAAATTTATTCATATCAGGCACCTGCAGAACCAGAACCACCGCTCCCGCGTGCTTTATAGTAGAAGAAGGTCATACGGAACAACAGAATTGTGATGAGCACACAGATGATCAGTTCAATAATAGCGAAGATTAATTCTACCACATACCAAGATGTATCATTGGGTCCGTAATCTGAAATCAAAAACATTGGTGATAGTAAAGTTTAGCAGTTCTTCTAAAATTTTGCACAATGATTCTTCCAGTTTCTGTTAATACACTCCCTAAATTACAGATGCATATGGTACTTCTGAAGTTTGTCTGAAAATCAGTGAACAATTTAATCATGGGGTCCATTTACCAAAGGTCTACTCTTTTCACTCGTAAACTGCGATTAGCAAAAATCAAGCAAGAATTAGTAATCGATTACTAATCGATTACTGAACGGACGCAAATCAGTGAAGGGTGCCGAACGATTACTCGCGGATTTTTGAATGAACGCTGATTACCAAAGTACAGAATGATGCTAGATTTGCAAAAAAGACCCGTAACATTGGCAAGGAAATTGCAAAATGGTTTATTGAATCCTTTCGAAAAATGAAATTATCAAAATTGTTCGATGCGATGCCTTTGTTTTTCACAACAACATCCATGAGTCTCTTCGGAAACGCCTCTACTGTGGCACGGAGGTATTCTGCCTCCAAACTTTTCCTCAACGACTCCAAATTGGGATGTGAACGTGCTTAGATTCTTGACTGAAAAACTCCAGAGACAGAATAGTGGAGCGGATTCAAATCCGGGGATGAGCCGAGCAATATTGTGCAGCAAAGTGCTGTTGGCATGTCCAAACGTGGTTTTCGATAAGTTATTTGGATCAATGAAAATGAGCGGTATCAGAGGGTATTTTTCCAAAAACCATGATTTGCTGTGAATGAGAATCACTGTTGATCATCTTTGTTCACAGTGAGTTTTGCGCAAAAAAATGATTTCCGAAATGACAGCAAATTTCCTTCGCCTTTTGCCAATTTTTTAGCCCATCGTGTCGAGATTCTCGCGTATTCAACGATTTCAGCGGCGTGAAATTTACAGATGTTGAAAAAAAGAATCACTAGAAATATATTTTGAATTTACAAAATTTCGCGCCAAGAAAATAAATATTAATGGGGTTATTCATGAAAAGCACAATTGCATTTTAATGCAAAAAATGCCACTTTAATGTTATTCACGATTGCGTTTTAATTCAAAAAAATGAATTTTTTTGCATTAAAATGCTTTTCGTGCTTTCCATGAATAACCCCATAAGTAATTAAAAAAAACCAAAAAAAAACGCGAGGGTCTTGCCGTGAATGAATCGACTTGAATTGATTCGGTACAATTCAATTATAAAATCTAATCAAATTGAATCGATTTGAATCAAGTTGAATCGATTGAATAGATTCAAAAATTGTCGATCCAATTCAATTCAATCGATCAATTCCAAAATCGACACGACACACTATTCCTATATTTCATTTATAGGAATAGTGTGTCGTGTCATTAACAACACAACACTCGTAATTCAAAAGCGATATAGTCATTGACTACGACACTCCGCTTCGCGTGGCGTTTAGCGTGAATTTTTCAAATGAACCGTTTCAAACATTTTCCGTATTTCTGCTTCTATATTTTTTTTTCGCGATTTCCGCCATTTAAGAGACAATGTCTGAGAGATTCGACCACAGCTCAACTGCCCATAGTCACAGTTTGAAAAAGTTGTTTCAATTGGTCTGATTTTTTATATAATAGGTACTTGTGGTGCCCTAAGTACAAAACCGTATTCAGAATTAGGCCCCGCCCCCTTCGAGTTGAGATACGGTAGGGGTGTGTCGAAAGAATGTTTTTTTTTTCTTTTTCGAGATAACTTCGATTTCTTTTCTGGAATCGATAACCGGTCACTTATGAAGCATTTTTGTAGTTGAGAACATTTTTCTAGCTTTTCTCCTTCCGACCAAAAAATTGAATTTTCGAAAAAAAATGGTTTCATTTCCGTATTGTGCAAAAAAAATATATTACGGGAAGTGAGATTTCATCAGACTTTATACTTCAGAGTATGGGTTACAAGAATTCATAATTGGTTGGCCGCGCTTCTGCTGCCACCAGTCATTTTTTTCACGATTTTTGACATTTTTCTACTGTTTTGTACCTTTTTCCCATTTTTTGGAGAAAAGGCAGCTGAACCGCGATCAACCAGTTATAAATTCTTGTAACCCATACACTGAAATATAAAATTCTGATGAGAAGTCACGTGCCGTAATAAATTTTTTTTCCACAATACGGAAATGAAACCATTTTTTTCCGAAAATTCAATTTTTTGGTCGGAAGGAAAAGAGCTAGAAAAATGTTTTCCACTACAAAAATGCTTCATAAGTGACCGGTTATCGATTCCAGGAAAGAAATCGAGGTTACCTCAAAAAAGAAAAAAAAATTTTTTTCGAAACACCCCCACCGTATCTCAACTCGAAGGGGGCGGAGCCTAATTCTGAATACGGTTTTGTACTTAGGGCATCTCATGTACCCATTATATAAAAAATCAGACCAATGGTAACAACTTTTTTTTCAAAAAATGGAAAAATGGTACCAAAACAGTAGAAAAATGACAAAAATCGAGAAAAAAATGACTGGTGGCAGCAGAAGCGCGGCCAACCAATTATGAATTCTTGTAACCCATACTCTGAAGTATAAAGTTCAGATGAGATCTCATTTCCCGTAATATATTTTTTTTGCACAATACGGAAATGAAACAATTTTTTTCCGAAAATTCAATTTTTCGGTTGGAAGGAGAAGAGCTACAAAAATGTTATCCACTACAAAAATGCTTCATAAGTGACCGGTTATCGATTCCAGAAAAGAAATCGAAGTTATCTCAAAAAAGAAAAAAAAATTTTTTTCGAAACACCCCTACCGTATCTCAACTCGAAGGGGCGGAGCCTAATTCTGAATACGGTTTTGTACTTAGGGCACCACAAGTACCTATTATATAAAAAATTAGACCAATTGAAACAACTTTTTCAAACTGTGACTACTGGTGGTCGAATCTCTCAGACATTGTCTCTTAATTCTTTCGCGCAATTTTTACCAATGCTATCTTATTTGGGGGTGTAAAGTGGGGAAGGGGCACGTTTTTTCGCGATTTTCAGATAGTCTTTGTTCTGGAAAATGTCTCGAACAGCGATTTTAAAGACATTTTTATTAACGAAAGAGCAACACACATGACTAAAACAACTAACAAATGGCAAAGACAACTGAATATTTCTTGGCAATTTTAGCCCATATTTCGTAGAGTATTGCTTATACGTAATTTTTAAAAGGTCGCGGCTCATCAAAATAGCGATCATCCTAGAGATCGCCTTCAAGGTCACACTTTGGCTTTATTCGGCGCTTACAATGGCTGGCTCCACAGCGATTCGATTCTCAGAGTATGCCAGTGTTCGGATTTGGAAAGCTTCAAGGATGATTGGCAATTCTGATGATCGATGACGTCAAAACATTATAACCAACCCAACAATCACTAATGGCTGTGTTTCTTGGAAGCACAAATTTTGTAATGATTGCATTAATTGCGTCTTTACCACGCTCTTCGGTGATTTCGAAAAAAACCTGTTGCCCTGAATTCCACTCACGAGCCAGCCGTCTCGAATCATGCGTCCAACGTTTAATTTGTAAATGTGCTTAATTTCAATTTTTCAACGTAAAAAGAAAAAAAATAACAACAAACATAGCGAAACCGCGAAAGAAGTTCCCTGCCCTCCACCTTTAGCGCGAATCTGAAGGCTCTATTTTAATAGAGCCTTCAGATTCGCGCTAAAGGTGGATATTTCCACATTTACGCAGAAAATCACAGCGAACGGAACCGACCAATCAGACTTGTGGTCAATATTCGGTTTGTTTCAATTTCATGTGAGTTTTCCTCTATATATTTGCCAACTTTTACAGCTTATGATAAAGTTTCAGATACAAGCAGCGGAGGTCAGCGAAAGTTACTCTCCTCGCCTGTCTTCTCGATCCATTTGGTAAGAAATTTGAAACGTGAGTTGAGAAAATCATTCTATTAGGTTGGTACATAAGAAACCGCGGTTGTCTTAGTTCATCCATATTTTTTTGTAATAAAATATTTTCGAATGCGGTTTTGTCTATTAGAAAGAGCGTTTTATTGCGCATCGTTTGATATATAATTTGTCTATGTTTACTTTATTTTTCCACAAGAAAAAGTGTTTAGAAAATGTTTGATCAAAAATTTCGAATGCGAGCAAATCGGCTGCTGAATCTCATCGTGCGCTCTTTAAAGTATTTGGCGAGGAAGCCCTGTCTAAACGTCAATGCCAGGAGTGGTTTAAACGATTCCGAAGTGGTGACGAAAGCTTGGAGGATCATGAACATGGACATCGAGCTGAAGTCGTCGACAATGACCTGTTGAAGGAAGCAATAGAGTCGGATCCGTGCCAAACAACTCGAGAGCTTGCAGAACAGTTTGGCTGCTCTCACGTGACAATTGAGCGTCACTTGCATAAAATCGGCAAAACGAACAGGTGCGGAAAGTGGGTGCCACACCAGTTGAGCAATGCAAACAAGGCGACCCGAGTGACAATGGCCGGAATTCTCACTCGTCGTGCAAAAACTGGCGGTTTTTTCGACTCCATTGTTACGTCAGATGAAAAGTGGATCTGCTACGACAACACAACAAGAAAACGACAGTGGTTGGACCCCGGTGAGGCCCCAAAACCGACTCCAAAACCGGACATCCACGGGAAAAAGGTGATGCTTTGTGTTTGGTGGAACAGCAAAGGTCTTGTGTATTTTGAGGTTCTGGATTCGGGTCAAACAGTTACGGCGGACCTCTATCAACATCAATTGGACCGTGTGGATCAAGCGCTGCGACGTCAAGGTGTGGATACGGCGTCAACAAAATTTCTTCACGACAACGCCCGGCCGCATGTTGCAAAGATCACTGCACGGAAAATCGAGGAATTGGGCTGGGAAGTCCTGCCTCACCCGCCATACAGCCCTGACCTGGCGCCATCCGACTACCATCTGTTCCGGTCGATGCAGCACTCTCTGGCCGAGAAAAAGTTCAAAAACCGCGACGAGGTCCAAATTTGGGTGTCTAACTTCTTCGAGTCGCAGCCGGCCGAGTTCTTCAAGAAGGGCATCCATTCTTTGCGTGGACGTTGGCGACAAATAGCCGATAATACTGGCGAATACCTTTTGGATTAAAGTTTTGTAATTTTGTTTTTATAATAAATTTTGTTTTTGGATCAAACCGCGGTTTCTTTTGTACCAACCTAATAGATTGAAATACACGAATTCAGAAATTCCTTGTCGCGCTATAGCGAAGTTTCATTACGCTATTGGTCAACGAACTCAACGGCGCGCCCCATGGAAACCTCGCTCGCCGAAAACCCCAACTAAATAGATTCGATAAGCAACCTTAAAAATGGCAATGCCGATCTCACATCCAAAATTTCAGAGGAGTCAGACGAAATGCGTTCACTACTACGACACCATCAAGTAGACAGCTTCCGTGAAACACAAAGGATTGCTGAAAAGAAGATATATAAACAAGCGGAACCGGTGACGAAAATTATATTTATAACATGCCGCAGTTTTTAATATCCTTTTTTACTTCTTCCCTTCTTCCATAAAGTTGTTTTCACAGTTCATAATTTTCTAAAAATATAAAAAAAAAAACTAATGAACACGAGCGAACGATTTTTCAAAAAAGTCGAACGGCGTTAAGGTTCACGCGCCGTGTTTTTCAGGCGCCTCACCAGTCGGACAGCCGTTGATTCTTCGCTACCTACCCTTGATGATCTGTGATTGCGGTAAGTGAGGGGAGTGGGACCAATCATGGAATATCGGTCTGATTTTCGGGCAACTATTTTCAGTTTCAGAAGCCCATAGGCACTTGAAATATCAAGAGCGTACTAATAAAACCTTAATGAATCAGTGTGCACAATTTCGGAGTGGGCGATGCCAATGAACTCGAGTATTTTCATACAATTGCGGCTACTGCGAATGGTCCACGTCAAGAATCGAATAAAATCAACTATTGAAAGAATGACGAAAAGCAACTAAAAGAAAAAAATAGGATTAATTGAAAAAAAAATAACTCAACCCAAATGCAGAAGTTGATAGCCATATAGATAACGTTCCCAAAGAATTCGGGTAGGAAAATGAAGAGAGCAATGAGCAAGGCGCCGACAGTCTGCAGAGATTTTCAGAGCTGGATTAGAATACTCTATGGAATATACCGCCCAGATGAATGCACCGTAGAATGCGGTCACGATTAAACCAACAAGGGAGATGATCATAAGAATGATGGTCAACCCGAACACAACGTATTTCGATGGGAAAGTGCGAAAGCACTGTGCATTTGGATCAGCAGCCCACTCGAATCCCGCAGTGTTACGTGGCATCAGTGCTCTGCCAACATCATCGTTCGGTTCTCCGTATTCATTCTGAGTGTTTGTATATATATATATATATATAATTGATGTTGGAATTTTCAACAAAACGGTAATAGAAAAGCCTGCGCTATGTTCAATATATTTTCCATCAGTCTTCCCGACTTTGAAATATACCGTTTAGTCATTTCAACAATTTTACGTTTTCTAGCAAATGCGAATTTCTCATTCATACTAACTTGCGTATCCAAATCCACACAATCGAACATGTCGTGATCCATGATAGGCATGCTGAACTTCCAAATGAAACGAGTCTTCTCTTCGTTTCTTGAAAATTGAAATTTCACGCATTTATTGCATTTCGAATTAATATTCCACGTTTTCCACAAAAAAACACATCGTATTGGTAAACAATCAAATCGCTAAAATTGTTTGTTTCCGCCGCCTTTTGCTTCGATGACGACGTGTTTAGACGTCATCTTCTGCGCATTCGTAGTCCACGTCCAATTGACCGATTCCTAAAAAAAAATCGATATGCTGGTGAGATTAGGCACTGGCCTTTTTCTGAAGCGTCTTCTGAAGCATCCACTAGCGGAAATTTCCCGTGTTCTTAACCACAGGGTGGGGAATAAATATAGTGCCGCATTCTAGACGGTGTAATAACTTCAAGTCGAAAGATTCATTTTCTGAAAATCAACCAAAATGTTTATTAAACAACAACAAAAATTATAGAATTAACAGTTTTTGGAATCTTTCTCCTTTCGCTTTGATGACTGCCAGAAGTCTCTTCGGGTGAGAGTCGACAACGGCCCGGAGATAATCAACGTCTAAATTGTCCCATGCAGCTGTCTGAGCGATCTTCAGGGCTCCCAAATCCGGATAATTTTTCGTGGATACTTGTTGCGTCAAAGTCATGACTCGCTCTCACCCAACTGTCGACTCTCTCTGAAGTAAGCCCTTCTCAAAGCATTTTTTTGTATTTGAACAATACAACTCGAATACTGGGCTGGATAATTGAAGGCTTCTGATATTGTTCGTACCGGAAGACGCACTATATGTAATTTGTCTTTGACAAATTTTACATTCCGCCGAAGTTTCCGAAATAAAAAAATGCTTGTCGTATTTCGACCGTTTTCGTATCCTTCTAAAAATTAACAAATACATTTGAAAACTCAAGCTTGAGAAATAATGCGCGGAAAAACATGAACTGTTGGGAAACATTTCGAAAATTAAAAAATGATGTAAATGCGCTCTGTTCGCAAAATTTTTTGTTGATCTTTTCGAGACACGTCAAAAACGAATCCAACCTGTGACGGTTACACGAAAAGGGGTTACATGAAGCGGGATATTTAAAAAAAACGGGACTCGCACAATTGCGCTCCACCAATTGCGCTCGAGTCCCGTTTTTTTTTAATATCCCGCCTTCATGTAACCCCTTTTCGTGTAACCCGTCACAGGTTGGATTCCGTTTTTGACGTGTCTCTACTTTTCAAAACAATTGAGAATAAAGATTAAAAACGGAATAAAAACGCCATATCGTGGAATCCGGAAGACAGAATGAAAAAAACGGCGGAAACCGGAATCCGGAATTCCGCCCTTCTCTGGTGCACCCTGTATTTTGAAGGTTTACTCGGCGGGTACAATCATCTTTTCCCCTGCGCACGCACGCATGGAAAACTTCATTCCTTTTTTCGATTTGTTTTGCTTCTTTTTCATTTGGCTGTGGAATATAGAAATAAGGTCTTGGAACGAATTTTCAATTCCGAGATTTCAGCCAGTTTAACAGTTTATGGTCGCATTTTTCATTGGATGGTCGTCGAACGTCTCCTAATGCACTGAGCGGTGATGAGGAGACAATTTCTCGGTATTTCTGTGCAAAAGGTTGCTAAATATCCTATTTGATGCGAGAGCTTTCTTTAACACCGTTCTCAATAATTCGTCGGGCGGAGACCACACCCTTACTGATGGAATTACTGTAGGTTTGCTAGAACTTCTAATTTAGCGCAAAAAGGAAGATAACGGCAAGGGTTTTGGCTCATCACTTGTCTAAAACGAGAATTATTGTTTGAAAACAATGGTCTCAAAGTGCAAATTTCGGAGAGTTAGTTGAAGTTATGATTAAGTAAGTCTTCTACGAACGACGAAAACAAAAAGTCTCGCCAGGATTTCGCCAGGAATATGCTTGACTACGCATCAGCCGCTGATGCTATTACTCTTTGCGGGATGAGTTGGTACTGGCCGAATTGTAGCAATTCTGGCATACGTTGCGAAGGAATCATGAAACTATACAAAGTAAATTTATTCATATCAGTGGCTACCTGCAGAACCAGAACCAGAACCAGAGCCAGAACCAGAACCAGAACCACCGCTCCCGCGGGCTTTATAGTAGAAGAAGGTCATACGGAACAACAGAATTGCGATGATCACACAGATGATCAGTTCAATAATAGCAAAGATTAATTCCGCCACATACCAAGAGGAATCATTGGGTCCGTAATCTGAAATCAAAAACATTGGTGATAGCAAATTTTAGCAGTTTTTCTAAAATTTTGCACAACGATTCTTCCAGTTTCTGTTAAAACACTTCCAAAATTACAGATGCATATGGTACTTCTGAAGTTTGTCTGAAAATCAGTGAACAATTTAATCATGGGGCCCATTTACCAAAGGTCTTCACTTTTCACTTGTAAACTGCGATTAGCGAAGAATTACGCAAGAATTAGTGATCGATTAACAAGAAAATTGAAAAATGGTTTATTGAATCCTTTCGAAAAATGAAATTATCAAAATTGTTCGATGCGATGCCTTTGTTTTTCACAACAACATCCATGAGTCTCTTAGGAAACGCCTCTACTGCGGCACGGAGGTATTCTGCCTCCAAACTTTTCCTCAACGACTCCAAATTGGGATGTGAACGTGCTTAGATTCTTGACTGAAAAACTCCAGAGACAAAATAGTGGAGTGGATTCAAATCCGGTGATGAGCCGAGGAAAATTGTGCAGCAAAGTGCTGTTGGCATGTCCAAACGTGGTTTTCGATAAGCAATTTGGTCCACGAAAGCTTCTGCTTTTTCATAATTTCCTCTAAATAGTATTTCATGCTGATCTTCACACCTGGTTCTGTGGATGAGAATCGCTGTTGATCATCCTTCTGCACTCATTTGCTTCCTTTACTTTCGTTGCAAGAACTCAATGTTTTTTGGGTGAAATTCGGATTCCAGGGTATCTTCATTCAGATGCTCAGATGGAGAGCTTTCAACTTCTAAATGGAAGCCATATTGGAGCTTGTCGACAAAGACAGTTCTGCATTTATTCCAGCCAACTTGTTCTCTTCTGATGGGCTTTGCGGGCTTTCTTTTCACGATTCTGCTCAAAGAGGAAGTGCTCATTTTGAGCTCCAAACTCATCTTTCTGATGCTACGGTTCGGATTTCTATAGGCTCGTTTTCAGACAATTGCAGAATTTCTAGCTTTTTGGACGGTTTTCAGAAAATGAAATAAAAATCGAGACGAAAAAACTGCACCAACACCCTCCAGTTTGCGCGAAACTCGCTTTTGACGCACTCTGTATTTGTTAAACGACTTTCATCTTAAACCCGAAAACCACCGGTATGCGATATTGTCAGGAGGATGCTCAAACGATTCTTTTATGGCTCATTATTCCGATAGTAAAAGACAGCACGATAATTCAAACATTGCGGTGACTTGCCGAGCACAGACATATCAAAAACGTCGAATCATCTTCGCGCAACATTCGAAGATTAGATGAATATTATAAGTGAAATTTCAGCGAATGGAAGCGAATCTATTCATGCAATACGACAGAATTATTCACGGGAGTCCGTGAAGCACTCCTTCAAATTTAAGGCTTCCATGAAAGACGAAGACAAAAAGTCGTCTTTCCTCTCGTTGTTCGCCTCCTCGTATTCGTTTGTCTTTCAGTTCGTCTTGCATTCGTCTTACGCAATAAGCGTTTACTACACTATACACTACGCAATTACACTATCAACGAATTCAGCGGCGTGAAATTTACAGATGTTGAAAAAAAGTACTCGAAATATATTTTGAATTTACAAGCTTTCGCAACAAGAAAATAAATATTGAGTAATTAAAAAGAAGCAAAAATACGCGAGGGTCTTGCCACGACAGAGACGAAAATCACAAATACCGAACCCCATTTTTTGCGTTTTTGAATCGAATCGATTCGATTTGATTCAAGTATCGATTCAAGTCGATTCATTCACAAAATCAAATCGATTCAAATCGATTCAAAATTGATCGATCAGATCTAATTAACAACACAACACTCGTAATTCAAAAGCGATATAGTCATTGACTACGACACTCCGCTTCACGTGGCGTTTAGCGTGAATTTTTCAAATGAACCTTTTCAAACATTTTCCGTATTTCTGCTTCTATATTTTTTTCGCGATTTCCGCCATTTAATTCTTTCGCGCAATTTTTACCAATGCTATCTTATTTGGGGGTGTGAAGTGGGGAGGGGCACGTTTTTTCGCGATTTTCAGGTGGTCTTTGTTTTGGAAAATGTCTCGACCAGCGATTTTAAAGACATCTTTTATTAACGAAAGAGCAAAACATATGACTAAAACAACTAACAAATGGCAAAGACAACTGAATATTTCTTGGCAATTTCAGCCCATATTTCGTAGAGTATTGCTTATACGTAATTTTTAAAAGGTCACCGCTCATCAAAATAGCGAAATACGCGAATTCAGAAATTCTTTGTCGCGCTATGGCGAAGGCTATTGGTCAACGATCTCAACGGCGCGCCCCATGGAAACCTCGCTCGACGAAAACCCCAAATAAATGAATTCGATAAGCAACCTTGAAAAATGACAATGCCGATCTCACATCCAAAATTTCAGAGGACGAAATGCGTTCACTACTACGACACCATCAAGTAGACGGCTTCCGTGAAACACAAAGGATTGCTGAAAAGAAGATATATAAACAAGCGGAACCGGTGACGAAAATTATATTTATAACATGCCGCAGTTTTTAATATCCTTTTTTACTACTTCCCTTCTTCCATAAAGTTGTTTTCACAGTTCATAATTTTCTAAAAATATTGAAAAAAAAAACTAATGAACACGAGCGAACGATTTTTCAAAAAAGTCGAACGGCGTTAAGGTTCACGCGCCATGTTTTTCAGGTGCCTCACCAGTCGGACAGCCGTTGATTCTTCGCTACCTACCCTTGATGATCTGTGATTGCGGTAAGTGAGGGGAGTGGGACCAATCATGGAATATCGGTCTGATTTTCAGGCAACTGTTTTCATCTTCAGAAGCCCATAGGCACTTGAAATATCAAGAGCGTACTAATAAAACCTTAATGAATCAGTGTGCACAATTTCGGAGTGGGCGATGCCAATGAACTCGAGTATTTTCATACAATTACGGCTGCTGCGAATGGTCCACGTCAAGAATCGAATAAAATCAACTATTGAAATAATGACGAAAAGCAACTAAAAGAAAAAAAATAGGATTAATTGAAAAAAAAAACTCAACCCAAATGCAGAAAATGATAGCCATATAGATAACGTTCGCAAAGAATTCGGGTAGGAAAATGAAGAGAGCAATGAGCAAGGCGCCAACAATCTGCAGAGATTTTCAGTGCTGGATTAGAATACTCTATGGAATATACCGCCCAGATGAATGCACCGTAGAATGAGGTCACGATTAAACCAATAAGGGAGACGATCATAAGAATGATGGTCAACCCGAACACAACGTATTTCGATGGAAAAGTGCGAAAGCACGGTGAATTTGGATCAGCAGCCCACTCGAATCCCGCAGTGTTACGTGGCATCAGTGCACTGCCAACATCATCGTTCGGTTCTCCGTATTCATTCTGAGTGTTTGTATATATATATATATATGCGGGAATTTTCAACAAAACGGTAATAGATAAGCCTGCGCTACTAATGTTCAATATATTTTCCATCAGTCTTCCCGACTTTGAAATATACCGTTTAGTCATTTCAACAATTTTACGTTTTCTAGCAAATGCGAATTTCTCATTCATACTAACTTGCGTATCCAAATCCACACGATCGAACATGTCGTGATCCATGATAGGCATGCTAAACTTCCAAATGAAACGAGTCTTCTCTTCGTTTCTTGAAATTTGAAATTTCACGCATTTATTGCATTTCGAATTAATATTCCACGTTTTCCACAAAAAAACACGTGGCAAACAATCAAATCGCTAAAATTGTTTGTTTCAGCAGCCTTTTGCTTCGATGACGACGTGTTTAGACGTCATCTGCTGCGCATTCGTAGTCCACGTCCAATTGACCGATTCCTTTAGCAAAAAGAATCGATATACTGGTGAGATGAGGCTCTGACCTTTTTCTGAAGCGTCTTCTGAAGCATCCACTAGCGGCCGCACGTAGTCAACGGACAAATTTTCCGTGTTCTTAACCACAGGGTGTGGAATAAATATAGTGCCGCATTCTAGAACTTCAAATCGAAAGATTTTTTCTGAAAATCAACCAAAATGTTTATTAAACAACAACAAAAATTATAGAATTAACGGTTTTCGAATCTTTCTCCTTTTGCTTTGATGACTGCCAGAAGTCTCTTCGGGTGAGAGTCGACAATGGCCCGGAGGTAATCAACGTCTAAATTGTCCCATGCAGCTGTCTGAGCGATCTTCAGGGCTCCCAAATCCGGGTAATTTTTCGTGGGTACTTGTTGCGCTATGCGTCAAAGTCATGACTCGCTCTCACCCAACTGTCGACTCTCTGAAGTAAGCCCTTCTCAAAGCATGGGATGGCATTAATGACGACAACCTGCGGCGCACAGTGGACTCAGTTCCGGATCGTCTGAAGGCGTGCATCAAAGCCAAAGGGTCAAACTTCGAACACCTTAAATATTTCTTAAACTCTAGATAGGGGAAAAAATATATATATAAACTTACTCTTCTATAACCCACGTCCTACGAGTTTAGAAGATTACTGAGACCCCAGAAATTCCGACACAGGAAAGAAAATAATTTCCCGGATTCAAGGGAAATGTTTCCCGGTTTCTCCAGATACGTTTACCGTTAAAACGCATTTATATCTTTCATAGTTTTAGTCTGAGTTTTCAGACGAATTGTACATTTCTCAAACAAAATTGCTATATGTTTAGAGGGTTTAAGGCAAATAATGAAGCAAAATCGAAACAGAGTGAAAGAAGTGTTTAGAGATTGAAAACAGCGAAGAAATTGTCAGTGGTAGAGTGACGCGTCGACTCGACTTTCGACGAATTTGGAGTCGACTACCGATTAAAAGTTGTCGACTAAAGTCGACTGTAATTCGACTCTCAGTCGACTAAAGTCGACTTTAGTCGACTCGACTCGAGTCGACTTTGACTCGAAGTCGACTTTAGTCGACTTGACTTCAAAGTTGCAAGCGCGCTTTATTGCACAGTTTTTTGGAGGGAAATTTAAAATTAATTTTCCACACATTTATTGTGAAATGAGTGCTTTTCGTTAATTTTTAATTTGAATTTACTTTTTTGATGAATAATTTGAAACATAACTGTTGTTTTATTTTTTTGAGAATGTATTTTCCTGTTTGTTTTACATCAAAATTGAAGCGAAATTTGACAATAAAAATTAATTTAAAAAAAAACATGATTTTCGAAGCAAAATATAAATAGAAAAAATTCCTATATTCGCTTCAATTTTCGAAAAGAAATCACATACGCAGTGTGTGCGCTTCCTTACAAATTTTTCAGCAGACTCCAATAATAAAAAGAGGATTTAAGATTTACATTTTCCAATTATTAATTGTTTTGTTGTTTCGGATGGATGTTTTTAACTGGTTAACGAATAAACTTCATTAATTTTCAAAACACTCACTCCATTCCGTTCATTTTGAAAGCTTTTCTTGCATTCACCATGTTGCAATTCCGAAAAACTTTTTTAATTTGAATCCCCTCTAAAAAACAGTCCAATAGAGCGGATTTGCAACTTGAAGCGTGGTCGACTTTAGTCGACTTTGAAGTCGAGTCGACTTTAGTCGACTCGACTCAAGTCGACTTCGACTCTCAGTCGACTAAAGTCGACTTGACTTTAGTCGACTCGATTTTTTCGATTTTCGTCGATTTCGTCGACTCGACTCATCATCGACGCGTTACTCTAGTCAGTGGTAGCGGTGGAAAAGTAAAAGAGAAAGACTATTCGTCCAAAGGGAAGAGCAAATACAGAATAACTTTGTAGGTTCAAAGGTTAACGTATCTGGAGAAACCGGAATACATAATTTTCTTTTTTCCGGAATTTCTGGAGTCTCAGTAATATTCTGAATTCGTAGGACGTGGGTTATAGAAAGTTATAAATATATATTTTTTTTCTAACGAGAGAAAAATTGTGGTTGCAAATAAGAATCATTAAAAAATTTATGTATTCCTTATACAATCGATTTACGGATCGAATAACAATAAGTAACTAAGTAAGTGAGTAATATATAAAAATATTATATATTTAATTATAATATGTACAGTGCAGTGCTCCACATAATCTTATGTTCACCCCAAAAATGTTCGAAAACTCGCAAACTGGCTTTTCAACCAAAATGCTTCCTTTTGAAGAAATATCGGCTTTTAGTAGGTGTTTCATTATAGAAACTTAAAATAAACTTAAAATTCACAAAAAAACCAAAATTTTATGAATAAAGGTTAAAACATTTTCCACAAAATCATATGTTCACTTGCTCAAAACTAAAAAAAAACTAAAAATAACAGACGAATGATGATTAATAATCGATGGGACGACCATTCTGGCGAGCAATTTCAAAAATTCGGTCATCCATAGACGAATAAAGATTTTCGAGCAGCTGTTGGTCCACTTTTGGCCATGCTTCAATGATAGCCTTTTTGAGGGATGGAATGTCCGCATAAATTTTGTTTCCTTCGTAGATTTTCCGTACCATGTATCCCCAGACAGTTTCGATGATGTTTATGGCAGGGGAACAGACCGGCTAATCGAGAGTCAGGATTCAGCGGTCACCTATCCACTTGATGGGGGGTCGAGCCCAATGGCATGAAGCTCCGTTTTGCTGATAAGTGAAACTTTTGGCGCGATTCCGACGGATAAAGTGTATGAGATCTCTTCTTATCATTGGCAATCGTCCATCTTCTTGGGTACAAAGCATACTTTGACTCTGCCTTGGGCACTGATTGCTGCCCAGACCATCACTCCTCCACCTTTGAAGTTTCGACGTGAGAACCGCAGTTTTTCGTTGCTCAAATCATGCCAGTGATCACGGTAGCCATCTGGTCCATCGCAGTTAAATGTATTCTCATCACTGAAGACAATCTGGAAACAAAATACCAGAGTAAGAAAGCTACAGTAATCTTTTCTCATGTTCATGTAGAGGTTTACCTTTCGACATGTGTTCTAAAAGCAGAAAAACGATAATGGGGTTATTCATGAAAAGCACAATTGCATTTTAATGCAAAAAATGCATTTTTTTGCATTAAAATGCTTTTCGTGCTTTTCATGAATAACCCCATAAGTAAACAGTTTAAAACCAAGTTTAAATGTTGAAAAAAACACCTATTTTTCGAAAAATTTCGATTTTCTCGATTGCTCAGTTTTATTTTATTTTCGCTCCAGGACCCATAATTTTCTTTTTTAAAGGTATTTCCATATATCAAAACATTTGAGAAATAAGTCTAACGTGAGAAAACGGCGCGTCTGTTTTCTAATTTTAGAAAAAAAAACATCACATTATCAACGTGTGTTTTTGATATAACGTGAGCAAGGTCCACGTTGATTGGATAAATACGCTACATCCTGAATGATCAGGAATCATTACTGCTTATTCACTATTAAATGATGGAACGCCAATATCAACCTACTGTGATGTGAGTGAATTTCAGCGGGATTCGTCGGTCACTTTTCATTTCCAGTAAGATTACGCCACAAGATGTGCGCCGAAGAGCTGGTGGAGAGCTTGGCGCCGGTCCAGGCTCTTTGTGCATTTGTATGCCCATAACATATTGGTTCATGGTCCTTGCCGTTGTTCATCTGGTGATGGTTATTGTCTCCATAACTCTGCAGTATTACTACATTATTGATGCAAGATTCTTTTTGAAAATAGAGGAAATTCAGATTATTTTTTCAGACGATCCTAGTAGTGCTATCGCTTTTCATAATTTGTTTGCCTGAGATCTTCGCTCATTTCATTCACTATATAATCCAATTGATTTTTTGGGTTCGTCAGATATTGATATTTAACTTTAACAATTGTGCTAATTTTCAGATTGTAATTGTCGTCGTTAATTTAATATTTTTCATCACTCATCTGCGCGGAAGAGTTGCATTCGAATTTATTCTGTTATATATACTCTATATATCAGTCGCTATCATTTACTTTATTATATATCTTCGACTTGTTTTGGGAGGACGTCGTTGACTTTTGTAAGTATCTGAATTCCTTCATTCTGAAACATAATATAGTTTCAGATATGAAAAGAGAAGAAATACCCATCTGGCAAATTTCCGGGAACATCACCACAATCGCCCTACAATCAATCTCTTCACTGTTGATCACAATAAATAGTTCAGAAAAAGCACATAAACACGATTATGATTAAAATAACACATTAGTCCCGATTCCTTTTGAAACCACTGTGCACTTAAAACGCAAATACGGCTACGCGATTCCTTACCTCACTATTTGTAACACTTTTTCAGTGTATACGTCAATCACTTGTGTGGGCGCGGATCACAGCTGCGCCTTACGATAAAATAAAACCATAGCCTTACGATCTTGGGCGATAGGTGGTCCATGAAGTAATCAGTTGATTTCTCGAATATATTGAGACTTCTTTCGTAGTGAGGCAGACCATCTCATGAGGGCCGTCCGACAGGTCGAAGAACGATGGTGTCGAAAAGTTGACCGGAGGCAGGTGAGAGCGTCGGTGGTGTTTTTGATGTTGTTGAACGCCCGTCTTCTTCTGTGGAGTTCTGGTTCTAGCTCATTTCGCGAGTTAAACAAAATCATCCACGACTTCGATTGTTGTAATGGGTGAGTTATTACTGATGATGTGTGGTGGCGTGCGTGATTCTCAACGCATTGGTTTTGTCAGTATTGATTTGGAGGCTTACTTTTTGCACCTTTCTGTGAATTCCTGAATCATCCGTCAGGCTGTTCGTGGGCCGTTTGCGACGAGACAAATGTCGTATGCGAGTCAGTGTCAACGTTTGGTCAACTCATTTTTCGACGGATTCATAAAAACAATTGCGTTGCGACCTGGCACTTTCTCTGCTTACTGGCTGAGGGAAACGCCAAAACGGACCTCAAAAAAGTTCACGAGAAAAAAGTGATGATGTGTTTGGTGGGACCCTAAACGCGTAATCTTTCGAGAGATTCTTCCTGATGGTGCCACTGTCAACGCGGACCTATACTGCACTCTAACGGAAAAAAGTGGTTCATGCTCATCAATGTTGCCCAAAAACTTACAACTCGCTGATTCTACATGATAACGCAAGACTGCACACCGCTTTGAAGACCCGCCAGAAGCTCCAGACGCTCGGAGTTCAGATCTTGTGTCACCCACCGTATTCACCAGACCTTGCCCCAACTGATTACGAATGCAAGACGAACTGAAAGACGAAGGAAGACGACCTTTTGTCTTCGTCTGTTTCAGTTTCATAGTTTCAGTTTCATATAGTTTCAGATATGAAAAGAGAAGAAACACCCATCTGGCAAATTTCCGGGAACATCACCACAATCGCCCTACAATCAATCTCTCTTTGATCTCTTTGTCTCTCTTTGTAATCTTTTTCTCTTTGTAATCGTAATGTAATCTAGTAATGTAATAGTAATAATAGTAATAGTAATAATAAAGTAATAGTAATGTAAGTAATCTCTTTGATCACAATAAATAGTTCAGAAAAAGCACATAAACACGATTATGATCAAAATAACACATTAGCCCCGATCCCTTTTGAAACCACTGTGCACTTAAAACGCAAATACGGCTTCGCGATTCCTTACCTCACTGTTTGTAACACTTTTTCAGTGTATACGTCAATCACTCGTGTGGGCGCGGATCACAGCTAACCATGCCTTACGATGTTAGGCGACGATTGTCCATGAAGTAGTCAGTCGATTTCTTCGGTATATTGAGACTTCTTGGCGTAATCTTAGTTGGGGGGTCCAATGGTTTTTTGGTTTTTTTGAAGGTTTTTCTAATTTCTTTTGTACAATTGGTTGTTGTTACTGTTAAAATATTTGTGAGCTTTTTTTCACGCGTGGCGCTTACCCGTGTCATGAAAACCACGATTGGATCTGAAAATCCTGAGCACCGCGCCCTTTACTCGTCTCCTTCATCTTCTTTCTTCTATGCATTCTCCACGTTGCAATAACCAAGCAGCGGTGGCCGAGGGGGGAAAAGGGAGGGATGGGAATCCGGGGGGTCGTGGTTCGGTTCCGCTCCAACGTAAGTTTTTTTTTTAGTTTTCGGATTTTGCTTTTTTTAAGTTTAATTGGATCATGACAAATAAGGATAAGTTACATTTGAATAAGCGTGGTGCATTTCAGAAAAAAAAAGAATCGAAAAAAGCCGAAAAACCATTGAACCCCCCCCACTAAGATAGCGCCGACTTCTTTACGTAATGAGTCGGACCATCTGATGGGGGGTCGTCCGACAGGTTTTTTTTTGTCTCGAGGAATCCTCTCTTGTACCAGTTTATTCCATCTTCCGTCAGTTATTCGCATAATGTGCCTGGTTCATTCTAATTTTGAAAAAATGTGTTTAAGTGGATCCGTGACGTGGGAAATTGGCATTGTTCCGTGGGGTCATTCCAATTAATCTTCTTTCTAGCGATACATGCGTCACACGTATTCTTTCAGCGAGGCTCATTGTGAGGGCCCAGGTTTCAGATCCGTATGTGAGCGCGGGAAGAACTAAAGTATCGAAAAGTTGAGCTCGAATTCGGGGGCAGTTGAGAGCGTCGGTGGTGTTTTAGTACGAATTTCTTTAGTGCCGTACCAAGAAACTCGTCTGATTTAAAAAAAAAAACACAACGAACGGTTGCTACAAGCTTGTACTTGTGCACAAGTAATGTTTATTTAATTCGGAACTTACAAAAATTCCAACAAAAAAAATTAACTGGCAATAACACAAAATTTACCAAAAGACCTAGCAAAAATCGAAAAACTTCTTTGAATTCCTGAAAATGGAAAATTCCTAAAAACTGAATTCTCTTAAAAAAACATTCTCAATTCTCCAGTTACAAGTTTTCCCGCCTTTTTTTGTTTTTCGCGCTCGTCCCCTGTCGTCGGCACGACAAACACGCCAGCATGCACACAGGGCGCATGTTTTTATTGGCGCGCGGGTCTAGGAATTTCGCCGTGTCTATGCTTTGAGGGTGAAATGTCCTGTTTTTTAGGAAAAAAACTCGGGTAACCACCAGAGTTGGGCGGAATAGGATTTTGGGAACTCGGAATCCGGAATCCGGAATACGGAAAGCGGAATGCGGAATTTTAACCATTAATAAGGGAATATTTATAATAAAAAATGATGTAAGTGCGCTCTGTTCGCAAAAATTTTTACGGGGGTTCAAAAAAGTATACATTTCACAACAATTGAGAATAAAAAATTAAACGGAATAAAAAAGCCATATCGCGGAATCCGGAATACGGAAAAAAATTTTTTTCACGGAATCCGGAATCCGGAATACGGAAAAAATATTCTTTCACGGAATCCGGAATCCGGAATACGGAAAAAATATTTTTTCACGGAATCCGGAATCCGGAAAACGGAATGAAAAAAACGGCGGATTCCGCCGTTCTTTTTTTCATTCCGTCTTCCGGATTTTTTTGAATTAAAATGCAATTGTGCTTTTCATGAATAACTCCATAAATTATTTACTGTGATCAACACAATCTTGATCCTTGATTGACGATTGTTGTTATATGTCCCGAAATTTAGAAGAAATGTATGTACAGGGTGCGCCAAAAGTATGGTAACACATGTTTCGCGCAAGCTGGCGGACGCGGGCGCGCTTTTCATGCACTGAATTTATCTTCATTATTTTCAGCATGTCTTTATTACTATATTTCCATATTTTCAAGTCTCTATGTTCTTTTTCACAGGTATGGTGGCTGTTTCTGTCCATCGAGGTACCATCGTCGAGATGGCCAAGAGGGGAATGGACCCAAGTAGCATCGGAAAAGCTCTTGGAATCTAACGCACAACGACTTTGAGAACCTTCAAACGTTTTGAGGAGTTGAACACACTCAAGGACCGTCCAAAAAGCGGAAGAGCCCGCACTTCGATCACTCCGGAAAGAATCAAGGTCGTCAGAGAACGAATTCGTCGAAATTCCCACCAAAGCATGCGAAAGTTGAGCACAGAGCTCAGAATCAGTCATTCTTCGATCAGAAGAATTGTAAAAAGAGAGCTCGGGGATGACCCCACATCGTGTTCGAAAAGCTGCGATTCTATCGAAAAGAAACAAGATGGCCTGGATGAAGAAGTGCAAAGATCTCCTTGCTGGCACGCGCCAAATGAACATTTGAGTATTCTGTTCACTGCCGAAAAATTGTTCACTATCGAAGCCGAATTCAACCCCCAGAATCATAGAGTAGAGCACGCTCTACACGGTAGAGCCATCGTCAGAGCTTCCCATCCACAGCAAGTAATGGTTTTAGAGCCATTACTTCTGCCGCTCATTTTTGTGGATCCTGGAGTGAAAATTAACAAAAAATATTATTTGGAGGAAATTTTGAAGAAGCATGTGCTTCCATGGACAAAATCCCATTACGGAAACAAGGTTTGGACATTTCAACAGGATTCTGCTCCGGCTCACAAAGCAAAGATCGTCCAGGCCTGGTGTTCAGCCAATTTTCCGCGTTTCATAGCCATTTCTGAATGGCCAGCCTCAACCCCAGATCTCAATCCGTTCGACTATTCGATATGGGGAGTTCTTCAATCGAGAGTCCAAGCACGTCCTCATCGCAATTTGGAGTCGTTGAAGAAAAGTTTGGAAGTGGAATGGGCCAAACTATCACCAGAATACCTCCGTGCTACGGTAGAGGCGTTCCCGAAGAGACTCATGGATGTTGTGATGAAGAAAGGCAACCGCATCGAGCAACTTTGATAATATCATTATTAGAAAGTATTCAATAAACGATTGTTAAATTTTCATGTTGATACGGGTCGTTTTGCGAAAGTTACATCACTTTGAATGTGTTACCATACTTTTGGCGCACCCTGTATATTATTAGAATATTCAAAGTCGTCCTGCCGAAGCAAGTCGAATATATATAATAAGGTAAATGACTGCGAGTGAAATATAGAGTATATATAAGATGATTCTTTCAGCTAAAGCTCCTGCGCGCAGTTCTCCGATGAAAAATATTAAATGAACGATAACAATTACAACCTGAAAAGTAGTACAGTGAAATCTAAACTTTGATATATGAAGAACCCAAAAAATCAACTGAATGAAATAGTGAATGAAGATGGCGAAAATCTCTGGCAAGAAGATGATAAGAAGTGATAGCACTACTAGGATCGTCTGAAAAAATGGCCTGTATTGCTATTTTCGGCGTTATCTTAGTTAACTTTTTTGGATGTTTTAGTGTTTTTTTTTGTTCAATTGTTTGTTTTTATTGTTACAATATTTGCAAGTTCCTTTTTTTACTCGGGGCGCTTACTCGTGGCGCGAAAACCACAATTCGATCAGAAAATCCGGAGCTCCGCGCCCCCTTCCTTTCCCCTCTTCCCTCTATGACACAGTTACTTTCGTCTACGGAAAATTCAGTACACATGGTGGCTATCTGCGCAAATTTGTGAAAATCGAGATATTTCGATCTGAAAATACGGAATTAAAATAATAAAAAGCAGTGGTGGGTGGCCGAGAGGGGAACAGGGGGAATGGGAATCTTGGAAGTATGGGTTCGGTTCCGCTCCAACCTAAAATTTTTTGCTTTTTCTTTCAAGTTTAATTGGATTATAGCAAAAAAAGATACGCCTATTAAAGCAAAAATTGCAGATAAAGTTCATCAAAAAACTCTGAATACAACACTCCACGAAAGTATAACCTCACCTTGGAGTTTATGAATTTTTTTCTCGGGTAATCATTGAGTCGATGTGAACAATGTGAAACAACGTTTTTTTGAGAAAAATGACCTTTTTGTGTTCCACAAAAGTATATGCTCACTCGATAGAAAAAAAAATTAAAAATCAGAGAGAGAGAGAGAAATGGGAATCTTGGAAGTGTGGGTTAGATTCAATTTTTTTTCTTTTCTGATTTTGCTGTTTTTTAAAGATTAATTGAATCATGACAAGAAACGATAAATTTCTTAAATTTATTTAAATTTCTAAATTTAATAAATAGATAAATAGTTTAATAGTTTAATAATAGTAATAGTTTAATAGTTTAATAGTTTAATAATAGTTTAATAGATAAATTTAAATTTCTTATTTTTTGGTCATTTTTTGTGCGCATTTTTGTTGTTTGCAAATAAAGTGTTACGTTTCTCACGTATTGCAAAATAATTTAACTTAATTAAATCTACAATCTCGAATTATTATTTATGGAATAATAATATAAATGGAGAGAAGAGATAATACAATAATGAAAAAACGACAAGACGCAAATAAGATAAAATGTGGAGGATAAATATTAGGGTAATTCGATCGATAATTTCGCGCCCTAGAAATGCGCGTCAACCTCGGTGTACGTGCACACTTTCGGATCGAACGTAATTCCAAAACAAAATGCGAAAGCTGACGATCTTCGCAACATAAAGTTTTTGTAAAAATTGCTAGTGCTACTGGAGTATCTAATGTCTAATGACATTGTCAGAAACAAAAACAGTCCAAAAAAGTCAAAAACCCTATTTTCAAATAAGAAACTTACTTCAAAAATGAAGTAAAAGTGGAGACTTAAAGAGACAATAACCAACACCAGATGAACAACGGCGAGAACTATGAACCAATATGTAATTGGCATGCAAAGACATGAAGAGTGTGGATTGGCTCCAAGCTCTCCCCGAGCTTTGTGGCGTACATCTTGTGGCGTAATCTTACTGGAAATGAAAAGTGATCGGCGAATTCCGCTGAAATTCACTCACGTCACAGTAGGTTGATATTGGCGTTCCATAATAATAATGCGGAAATGATTCTTGCTCAATGATTCAGGATATAGCGTATTCATCCAATCAACGTGGACATTGTTCTCGCACTAATCAGCGTAAACAAACAACTGATAGCGCAACAGGTGAAATTTGATGTATAGTACTGCTCAGGTAATTTTTGGCATATGTGCCCCATGTTGGGGCGCGGTTGCCGGTGCTACGCGGTAAGCTTTTTCAACGTGAACGCTTACTGCGTAGCACCGGCAACCGCGCCCCAACCTGGGGCACATGTGCCAAAAATTACCTGAGTGGTCATAAAGAATGCTTTTTTCTTGGGATAACTTTGCTGAAACTGCTCCGATAGGTCTACATTTTTTTGGAAGTGTTGAAACAGTATGTTTCGACTCGTCGCTAAACGTGAAATAAAAGTTTTTAAAATTTAAAAAGCACTCACATCCTCTTTGTATACAGTTCCGTGCAAAAGTATACGAACCGGAGTGATTTTTACCGAAACTCGACTTCGGATGATCTGATCGACCCCAAAGTTTCAGGGATTGAGAAAAACGCTTGAAAATGAGTTTGAATAATAAATTACGGTAAGCAGTAACAGTTGCGAACTTATTTTTGAATTTTTCGAAAATCGGTAAAATCCGATTTTTTGGTTTTTTCCTTTTTTTCAAGTATTATCGTTCTTTTACGCATGAATATTGTTATTTAGAATGGGTAGACCACGTGGCTTACCTAATTTATCAGAATCTCAGCAATTGGCTATCATCCGTGGTCGTCACATGGGTCTGGACATGTCCACCCCCGCGAAGCAGTTCAAGACTTCTAAATCGGTTATCTGGGCAACTTTGAATACTCGAAACCGATCGAAAGCTACTGGAAGATTTTCGAAAACATCACCAGGAACCGACAGAATCATCGTCAGGATGTGCAAGAAAAATCCGCGGCTGACAAGTACGGACATCAACTCGGAAGTGAAGGGCCAATATGGAGTCGAGGTCAGTTTTTTGGACATTTCTCAAAAAATTTCAATCGATATGGCTTACTGGTGTTGGCTTACACGACACTGTCAAAAGACGTGTGCGTGATTCTGGACTCTTCGAAAAGCGCCCAGTAAAAAAACAAATGATTTCCGAGAAGAACCGTCGAGCTCAATTGAAGTGGGTGAAGGATCATCTGCACTGGACACCTCAGCAGTGGAATAAGGTACTGTAGAGCGACGAATCAAAGTATTTGATGATTGGCTAGAAGGAATCATTCATGTACGACGTCCAGTTAACAAACGGTACGATCCCGAGTACCAGGTTCCGACTGTTAAGAACGGTGGTGATAACGTCATGGTTTGGGGCTACTTCCACGCCAAGTATAAGGGCAAGTACGAAGTACAAGTACAGGGCACATGTACAAGGACATTTTTGAGAAGGAAATGTTGCCATATGGAAGGTCTCAGATAGGTCGTGGTTGGTTGTTCCAACAAGACAACGATCCGAAACACTCTTCCCTCTTTTTCAAGGATTGGTTCGCACAGCGTCAAGTCAACCTGGCCAAGCCAATTCGAATCCCATTGATCTGAATTCCATTGAGCATCTCTGGGAGGTTCTTGGCAGACGTTTGAAATTCAGAAAAGCAAAAAATTGTACCGAAAACTTCGAGAAACTCAAGGAAGAATGGACCGAAATCCCACTTCAGACCCTGAAGAACTTGATCGACTCGATGCCAAGAAGATGTGAGGCCGTTATCAAAGCCAAAGGCATGGCGACCAAGTATTAAGTTAATTTAATCATTTCGTATCATTTCCCCCGATTTTTAACCTGTCATTTTTGTTTTTTCTGCCCATCAATATCAAAAATCAAAATATCCATTTTTTCAATTTTTAAAAAGTTTTCCAAAAAAACATTTTTTTTTGAGTAAATTTGTTCTTTTGTTATTAAAACTTATTTTTAAAGCGTTTTCCTCAATTCCTGAAACTTTGTGGTCGATCGGATCATTCGAAGTCGAGTTTCGGTAAAAATCACCCCGGTTCGTATACTTTTACACGACACTGTATATCTTTTAAAAACGCGACGCCGGCAATTTCCAGCCGGCAATGATGGCTTCTCGTAGGACTACAGTGAAGGATTTCCTTCCAATAGGTATAACCATTTCTAGAAGAAAAGTAGGGAGTCATACTCTCTGATTTACAAGACTTCTGATTCAAAAACTGAAAATAAATTTATAAAAAACTCAAAAATTTAAAAACAACGAAAAATAATATTTAACTTCTACTTCTACATTTTACTCAGCCTCTACGTGGCGTAGAAGATCAACAACTGATTCTCTTCTACACATCCGGAGGAGTTCGGCACCCCGGCAGAGTCTCAGTTGGCCAATGGGTAGAAACGTGTCATATCGGGTCGAAGGTAGCGCCCAATACTCTTTGACCCGGTAGCTCTAGCTCTGGCTTAGCAGGTCATAATAGAGTAAACAGGCACACAATAATTGCTACAAACAGCAACCATAACTGCCTCAGTCCTCCGCACTCGGCCTCTGCTTCTGATACGGTAGATTCAGAAGTAAGTCGGGAGAGGCGATCAAATCTCGGAATACCGGTAGTCTACCACTCGGAAAAAGAAAAGAAGAGTTTTCTTAGGATCTCGGAACAGTAGTTCCGTGTCAGGAGGGATCGGCTTTATCGTTAAGAGCACCCTCCTCCCAAAAATCATAGAAGTCAAGTTCCTCAACCATAGGATCGGCTACCTTACTCTACAAATAGGAAGGAAACTCAGCTGTACCATCTTCCAGGTGTACGCACCTGTCGCTGATACCGATCCAGAGGAACTCGCTGACTTCTATGACAGCCTTCAAGACGCCTATCTAACCTGCCGTAGCAGGTACAAGCTCATCACAGGCGACTTTAACGCTATATTGGGTACAAGAAAAGACACGGAACGATACATTGGCATGAATTCAATGGAACCAAGAAATGAAAGTGGCGAATTATTAGCTACCTTTTGTGAATCAAATCGTCTATGGCACATGAACTCGCAATTCAAAAAGCCAATGTATAGACGATGGACACACATCAGCCCCGACCAGAAGCACAAACATGAAATCGACCATATACTGGGAAATGGAAAATTTGTGACGGATGTGTCGGTGCTTCCATCATTCACAAATGGTAGTGACCACCGTCTACTTCGCAGCCACCTGCACTTCAATACCAATATCGCAAGATACGAGCAGGTCAAGCGAAGAAAGCTTCCAAAGAGAGAGTTGGACCCGAACACTGCGCACACGCTCAGTGCCACAGTCACAATAGATTCAAATACGGACATTGATCAAGATTATGAAAATCTAATCGACGTACTCAAGGATCTACAGGACAAAGCAATAACAAGGCCATCCAACCACGCACACAGAAGAATCTCGGAAGCAACTCGTCAGCTTCTAACCAAACGGCGTTTCACAGACAGATCAGACCCAAGCTTCAAGTCACTGTCTCAAGAATGCCGAGAAGCTGTCGAGAAAGACCATGAAGAATTCGCCAGAACCCGCCTACTGAATGCCGCTAATCAACGAAGGAGTCTTAAGAAGGTAGCGAGAGACATCACAGAGTATAAATCTCAAATACCTTGCCTTAAGTCTCCAGCGAGCGGCGAAAGAATCACTTCTAGGACAAAGATGGAACAGGAGATTCAGAAGTTCTACTCGAAACTATTCAGCTGCAACTTCTCTTCTCCTACATCAACCAACACGACCATCAGAACGGAAACACCACCACCAGCACCACCGTTCCTCCCAGAAGAAGTGCGAACTGCCCTCAATTCATTCCCAAACGGGAAGGCAGCAGGTGACGACAAAATCACGGCAGATTTTCTCAAGAGCTGTCATGACAATGTCATTAACCTGATCGCACGACGATTCTCGAAGTATTTAGAAAGCGGAAAAGTTCCATTGAAATGGAAAAACTCGAACACTACTCTGATCTTCAAGAAAGGAGACAGAGAAAATTTGGAGAATTATAGGCCTATCTGCCTTCTATCAGTACTCTATAAGACATTCTCAAAATGTCTATTAAATAGAGTACGAAAAACACTAGAAGAAGCCCAGCCTGTCGAGCAAGCAGGATTCCGTCGATCATTCTCAACGATCGACCACATACACTCAGTACAACGCTTGCTCGAGGTTGGCCGCGAGTACCAAATTCCGCTCACACTTGTCTTCATTGACTTCCACAAGGCATTTGACAGTGTGGAACCAAAAGCGATATGGGAAAGCCTTCGAGCACAAGGAGTAGATGCAGTCTATATTAACCTGCTCAAAGAGTGCTATACAAACTGCACTACCACCTTCACACCATTCCATAGACAAGTTGAGGTATCCATCACAAGAGGTGTACGTCAAGGTGATCCAATATCACCAAACCTCTTCTCAGCTTGTCTAGAGCTCGTCCTCGGACAATTGTCTTGGAACCACCTGAAAGGACACGACGATGACTACGCTCACGTGCCTGGAATAAGGATCAATGGCAGAAATCTCACCCATTTGAGATTCGCAGACGACATCATTCTTGTCGCAAACGACCCAAGAACTGCCAGCCAGATGATCCAAGAATTCACAGAAAGGTGCAAGAAAGTAGGACTCCAAATCAATACTAACAAAACCAAAGTGTTGAGAAACACGTACGCCACCACACATCCGGTGATCATCAGTAACAACACAACCATCACAACAATCGAAAACGTGGACGAGTATGTCTACCTTGGCAGGCTACTCAACACGCGAAATGAGCTAGGACCTGAACTCCACAGAAGAAGACGGGCAGCCTGGGCCGCGTTCAACAACATCAAAAATACCACCGACGCTCTCACCTGTCCCCGAATTCGAGCTCAACTTTTCGATACCATCGTTCTTCCCGCGCTCACATATGGATCTGAAACGTGGACCCTTACACAGAATCTCGCTGAAAGACTCCGTGTGACGCATGCATCACTAGAAAGAAGATTAACTGGAATGACCCTCACGGAACAACGCCAACGAGACTTGCACCGCGATGACATCCGAAAAATCTCCCAAGTCACGGACCCACTCAAATACATCAAAAAGAAGAAATTAGGATGGGCCGGGCACATTATGCGAAGAAATGACGGAAGATGGACAAAACTGATACAAGAATGGATTCCTCGAGATCAAAAACGACCTGTCGGACGACCCCCATGAGATGGTCCGACTCACTACGTAAAGAAGTCTCAATATACCGAGGAAATCGATTGACTACTTCATGGACAACCATCGCCCAAGACCGCAAGGCATGGTTAGCTGTGATCCGCGCTCACACAAGCGATTGACGGATCGACTAAGTAACTAAGTAACTAAGTAACTGATTCAAAAACTGAAAATAAATTTATAAAAAACTCAAAAATTTAAAAACAACGAAAAATAATATTTAACAAAAATAAAAACTTTAACAATGATGCAATTTCATTTTCAGGAAGTTGCCGCGCGCATTCTTTATGGCCAGTACTGTATTTACAGAGTGGCTCATAAATAGTGTTACGCAACTTTGCGTGGATTTCGGCGCCTGAACACAAGTCGCTACCGTATCAATTTTATTTTTTATTGATTATTACATATTTATTACTATGTTTTTCAATTTTCTGGTCGTAACTTCCAGTTTTAAGGTAATGACGGCTGCTTCACCCCATCGTGGTCCTATTATTCAACTGACTGCAGCAGGGTGTGTCGAATTGGGCATTTAATTCGGGGGGGGGGGGGTACAATGATTCGGGGGTACCAAGTTCATGATTCGGGGACGCTTCTTCTGTCTTTTTGCAGTTCGTGGTACTTGGGGAGACAAAGAATTGAAGGAGTCAGTACTCATATTGAACTCCGGAACACGATTTTTGCTTTGAGATCTGAACAATGACTCAAAAACAGATTTACTGTCATGAACTTGGTACCCCCCGAATTGTTTGTACCCCGTTGTACCCCCGAATCATCGAATCATTACCGAATCAACCGAATGCTTGTTCAACGCCTCTTTTATTTTTAGCAGTCTCGTATTCTCCGTTGTTTTTATTAATTTTTTTTGCTGGAAATCGCGTACTTCATTTATTTGAACCGACGAATGTTAACAAAGTGTTATCAAAATGAAAACTCAGATAAAACTGTTTGGTTCATCATTTACAATGCTTTTTTTCTGAAATGACAACCTTTTCACACTTTTTAGTTAATTCCCTAAGCAAACACCTTAAGCTTTCCGTTTGATTCAGTAATCGATGACAGTGGAATACTCTCTTTTTATTGATTCCCTAAGAAATGACTTCAATTTTCGCCAGTTTGTCGAGGCACTATCAGTGGCAAAGCGCTTTGGAATACTGCTTCAACGCAACGAATCCGTGCAAATCGGCTTCCGTACGTTTACAGAGTTCTGTTCAGCTATAATATTGACTAAGGCTTCCACGAAAGACGAAGGCAAAAAGTCGTCTTTGTTCGTCTTGCATTCACACTGCGTCAGACAAATTCAAGACGAAGAAGAAGATGAGAAGAGACGACCAAAATTTCGCTAAAATGGAAACCTTAATCGTTGTAAAGAAAATCGGAAATTTCTGCTAAGTATGACCGTCTCTTCTCGTCTTCGTCTTCGTCTTGAATTCGTCTGACTTGCCAAAGTCTTGCGTTTATTGCGTAAGACGAATGCAAGACGGACTGAAAGACGAACGACGAGAGAAAAGACGACTATTTGTCTTCGTCTTTCGTGGAAGCCTCTCTCACTCTCTCGCTCCGTATTCGCCTAGAAGACATACTTTTAATGAAGATCTATTAATTGATTTTTCCCACCTTTGCGAATCCAATCTTGGCAGAAGCTTTTGGTCTCTGGTTCAGTGGCTCGTTTCCGTAGAGCTCTCTGAAAATTAGTAAACCATTATTCAAGCAAATGCGGTGGTTTTTTATTTAAAATTGTAAAACTATCATGGTTAAGGCTTCCACGAAAGACGAAGACAAAAAGTCGTCTTCGTTCGTCTTTCAGTTCGTCTTGCAGTCGTCTTACGCAAGCAATTGAACTTGTCAACACTCTGCGTAAGACGAATTCAAAACGAAGAAGAAGATGAGACGAGACGGCCGAAATTTCAAGCCTTAATCGTGGTAAAGAAAATCAGAAATTTCTGCTAAATATGACCGCCTCGTTTCGTCTTCGTCTTCCTCTTGAATTTGCCTGAATTCAAGACGAAGAAGAAGACGAGACGAAGACGAAGATGAGACGAGATCAGAGCTTTTGCGTTTTGGTTTAAATTCTGTAAAAAAATTCTAGCAGTTTTACACCGAAACTTGCGGATTTCCACAACAATAATAATTCTTTTTTTTTGAATTTTAGTGCTGACTTAGTACGGTGGAGCGAACATTGCCAGCTTTTAATTTCCATCAATGTGCTCCATTTTCAGCGACTCGACACAGCCATCACTATCGCCTACGTGGACTATTATTCATCAGTTGTCCTTTTTTCAACAGCCGGTTTATTGAACATCTATTGCCTCATAATAACTATCCCACTTTACCGTCGAATGCAAGACGATTCAAAGAAGAAGTATGTATTCCTGATATTAAGATGCGTAGCTGGTCTTCTTTTGGTCTGCGCGTGGCTCTTGATTCAGTGTATTTATCTTCGATTTATTTCCCCAATTGTTCCTAATTTTCCATATTATGCTACAGCTTATGGACTGTACATCTCGAGTACTTATGTGTTATTAGGTGGGTGAATTGCTGATTTTCAGACCTTTTTTTTCCTTAATAATTTAGGCTCATATGTTGGAATGGCTGGAGTGTTGTACATGGGAGTTTTAAAACCAGTAGCTTTCAATCAATACCTTACATTACGGGTTATATACTTCGCTGTCTTCGTAATTTTTGTGCTTTCCATTCTTCTATCAGTAAGTACTCTTCGAAAATGGCTCAAAGTTAAAGATCTCGGAGCCCGACGGGTTCTGGCCATATGCAAATTGGTGCAATGGATTCCAATTAACACCTTTATTATGCCGCGTTCAAAGTTGATTTCCAGGAGAAATTTCCTGGAAAAACGCTGTTCAAAGCTGTCATTTTTTCCAGATTTTCCGGAAACTGTCGCAACGAGTGTTACCGTAGTTTGCCTCTTCCCTTCGAGACCACCGACCGTCGCACGATTTATTGCTCTTTTTTAACGCAATTTTTTCAAGTTTTTAAAAAATTTTCTTCGCTATATTCGGCTGTTTTTTCTGAATATCTTGCCTCAAATAATGAAATCTGACGGAGAAATCGTTGAAGACGTAATGGAAAAAGACGAAAACAATGCAAATTCGTCAAAAATCGATCATCCGGATAATCCAAAAATTTCAATTAATACGTTTTTTTTAACTTTTAAGAAGGTGAGAAATAATTATTTCTGTTTTAAATTGATTAATTCAGCTAACGAATGTTTTCGAGATATTCAACGATTTCTCCGTCAGAATCTATCATTTGAGGAGAAAATATTCAGAAAAAACAGCCGAATATAGCGAAAAAAACGTTTAAAAAACTTGAAAAAATAGCGTTAAAAAGCCGTAAATCGTGCGGCGGTCGGTGGTCTCGAAGCAAACTACGGTAACACTCGTTGCGACAGTTTCCGGAAAATCTGGAAAAAATGGCAGCTTTGGACAGCGCTTTTCTAGTAAATTTCTGCTGGAAATCAACTTTGAACGCGGCAGAAGAAAAAAAAATGCTAAAATGCACAGTTTGTGCCTGTTTTGAGCAATAACTTTCCATTTGTAACTGATCACAGCGCATGAGTCCGTTGCGGGTTGGATTACAAAAATGGGTAATTTTCCAGAATCGCACCCCTCCCCCCCACACCTCTATCGGTCTCCCATAACCGGAATCACCCTCACCACAGTTATGTTTTCGATTACTTTTAGATGTGGGGGTGATTGTGTGTGGGGGACTATTCTGTGAGGTATAAATATCCAAATTGCCCCCACCTCTTGATGTGGGGGGCGACTCCGGAGAAAAGGTAATCTTTCATAATGACTCCCCCCACCATTCTGAAAACTGGAATCACCCCCCCCCCCTTCTCATCCTTCTTGGACCCCATCGTGATCCCACCTAAAACAACAGTGTCATTCATCCTTTATCCAGTTCGAAATTACTCTCTTTGGTCTTAAGATCTTCAAGAATTCTGCTGAACAAGCCGTCTCTGTCCCATCGAAACTGGTTGCATAGTCCATTCGATCTGGTCCATTCGACGTGATTTTTGGATGAAATAAAATAAAAAGAGAGGGGGGGGGGAAGCGATTCCGGTTCATTCCAGCATGGGAGGGAAACACAGTTATAATACCCATGAATACGATTTTCAGATACCTCTTGCTATATTTCAAGCTGCTATTGCAATCCAATTGAAATCATTCAATTGTACTATTCAATCGTATGCTCCTTTAATATCTCTGATTAACTGTGAGTCCTCCGATGCCTCAGGTTATTAAATTAGTAAGCTCGTTTTCAGTTATTCTGGTTTGTTCAGCTCTTCTCGCGACGATCATCTCACTTATCTTCGTTCTGGTCTCATTGACTCGGCATAGAAAAAAGTTCAAAAAAATAAGTCATTCACGTCGTGAATACTAATTAAATAATGGTTGCTTTTCAAGCAGAAGCCGTCTCCAATTCGTCTTTAAACTCAGCAGTAAGTCTTCTGAAGTGGACACTTTTCGCAGTGTTTCTTATTTCGTTTGATGACACTCTTTCATTTATATATTCAGAGATCAAAAGCCATGGCGAGTTTGTATCTGAATGTTTCAAGCAACACTTCAATTTTCAGACTCTTCCATAGATCGATGCTATTACATTAACCATGCAGATGAAGCAATGCAATATGTGTGCTATGCACTCATTGAGACATCAATATGGAGTGTTGCTTTGATTATTGACCCTCTTGTCAATATTGTTTTTAATACAACTGTCTCTAAAAAAGCCGCAGAACAGGTATATATATATTTATTCGTTGAAAAAGGACTCTTATATTTTCAAGGATATAATACATGAAAAGTTTATATAATGATAAATATTGAGTTACAGATATACATGAAGTAATGTTAGAATTTCCCAGAAATTAATGTGAGGTGTGGTGAAAGATTGAATTGAATGATGTTAGTTCTGAATGAGGACGATGATATTTTTGTGGAAAAAATTGAGAGTGGAAGAAAGTTCAAAGCTTTGATGATACGAGAAGTGAAAAATTGTGAGTAAGGTTTGGAAAAGTTTACAAGTGAGGGTTGAAAATAATGTGAGTGGCGTCTGAGATGTTTTACATTTGATGGGGAAATTGGCAAGTTTAGGTTAGTAGAGATTTCTTTAGAAATTAATATTTTGTACATGAAAACTAAGTCAGCAATAAGTCTTCTGTGTTCTAGTGAAGTAAGGTTACAATCATAAAGGCAATCAAAATAGGTAGCATTATGAAGTGAAGAAATTCAATGTTTCACTGAAAATCGATTTGCAGATAAGATGGATAGGGAGATGCTGCAGTGGATTAGTTCGAAAAATTAAAGGAATATCATCAAACACGGAAGCGACGCTTAATTCAGATTGTTAATGCCATTGATAGACTTTAATTGTTGATTTTGTGTAATTCGAATCTTTTTTCTTCGATCTCAGAGGATATATTTTCCCGTTTTGTGTACTCGGAAAAAAAATTAATAAAATAAAAAGTATTTTAATACAATATGTATTTTAAAAAGTTGGTTTTACCTTGTCAATGATAGGTCGCAACAATATTTTGTTAGAAAAACTCAACGAATAGCTGTAATCTAACTTGAACAGTATAATAAGATCTAAAACAGAAAGCTAAAGCTAAAATGTTAACATATGACGAACAGATTATTTAAATTCCCATCATTCACAAATGGTAGCGACCATCGTCTACTTCGCAGTTATCAACTTCTCGACACCATCGTTCTACCCGCGCTCCCAAACGGATCTGAATCTCTTAAGTCACGGATCCACGAAAAGAACTATATCAAAAAGAAAAATGGAATGGACACATTATGCGAAGAACTGACGGAAGATGGACGAAAAAAGAATGGATTCATCGAGACCAAAAACGTGTGAAGTGTGAAGAGCTGGAGGAACTGAATAAATAACAACGTCATGGCGAATATGTTTCATTGTTACGTCTAGAATATCATTTTTCTCTGATGAAGACGGTTTATCAGCGAACTAAAAGAACGTCGCATCCTTGTACTGAAGTCACATTTTTGCGGGATTATAATTTATAAAGCTTTTGAAACGTTTATATTTTGAATCAATTTTCAAAAAAAAAAACAATTTATTAAATAGAACGTGGAATTATTGTTATTATTATTATTCAGGATGACAAGAGATCAAGTGATGATGGTTAAACCAAAAACAGAAAAATGAATAATTATTAATTTATAACTGTGTCACGTCCGTCCGCACACTGCCTAGAGTCTTCATATTTTAGAGTATGGGTGGAATTTGTTTGATCTGGACCCTTGTCTCGGAGCAGGTCCATTGACGTAGACGTATTTGACGCATACGACCGGCTTTCTGTGGATAGGTTTCTGAAGTGGAGTGGGCCCCATTCCAGGCACGTTTGTCCTTTTGGCGGATACGAAGATTGGCCTGTTTCGAAATATTGATCCTGTGAGCAGGAGAGCATTTGCCACACTATCCACTTCCGCAAATTCGACATATGAGAAGCTGAAAATTAGACTGTATTATTGGAAAAATGAGTAAGAAGGAAACCTACTTTTTCTGACGTCTCGTATACTTGTCTTTGGGAATTGTAACGCGTACTACTTGCCCGCATTTTCCGAAAAGATCCTCGATTTCCTTTTCAGTCGACTTCCAATCGACATTGCCCACGTAAATTGATCGGGAGTCAATTTCCCGTTGTTCAGCTTCAGTTGGGGCCATGTACATCATTGATGCTTTTTGCACCTTCTTGAGAGCTGAAAGCTCAATCATCTCCTCCTCCATGATTGACATTTTTTTGGCACAGTTTGGTTGTGGAGCCATTACGTTTTCGATTAGAGCGTTTTCGTCTGTAAATTAGTAATTGAGGAAGGAGAACAACATTTGGGAATAAATTATTTGAGGAAGTACTGAAATTTACAAAAAGGAGAATTCGATGTTAATTATAGAACGACTACAGAAAGCGCTACACTCCAAAAATCATCTCGATGAATAGTTAAAAGAATTAACTAAATTTAAAAATTCATCCGACTCCGTTTCCTACACTGTAACTGTAAGCGTGAATTAAAGCATACGGTGGGTTTTACATTTCTGGAAACTATGTTTTCAGCATTTCTTTTCAATTGTTCATCTGGACTTCGACGAACTAGACGGAACAGTGCGTCTCAATGAAAATTCTACAATGGGGAATTCCGAAACAGGAGCTATGCTTGAACAAAAAATATAAAATACAAATTGAAATGACAAATGTAACAGAATTTAATGGTAACAAACGAGGAGCCAAATAAACGTAAAACATCACCGACAAAACAAAATGCAAACAATGACAAGCAATGCTCAGGGGCTCAGGGTTCCCCAGAATCATCGATTGTAAATACAGGGCATTTTGGGAAGATGGGGGGGGGGGTACATCTTCACTTAATGTATCCAGCACACCATACTTTCTTTATTACCTGTAGGATACACCCCCCCCCCCAATCTTTCCAAAATGGTTCTCTGTATATCGACCCCATACATTCTATTTTCCTAAAGTAAGTATAAACTATCAACGGCTCTCACATTTACAAGACGACAATGATTGAAGATTCTTCTAAACTTTCCTATACTATACTTTCCATACTACCCGTTGTAGTATGATCTTCTCGATCCTGACACTTGTGATTCTAATTTCCTCATTAAACCGGGTGATTTCGTGAGCCAAATGAAAATATCGGTAAGGCTGCATGAGAACCTTGATCACCGCGAGTTCTCAAGAAAACGACATGAAATGAGCATGACAATTCTGGGGGAACGATGGAATTCGGTAGCTTTAGGAAAATCTTCAATCATTGTGTGAAGTGGTCCAGTCGTCTTGTAATTTTAAGAGCCGTTGATAGTTTATACTTACTTTAGGAAATTAGAATGTATGGGGTCGATATACAGAGAACCATTTTGGAAAGATTGGGGGGGGGTGTATCCTACAGGTAATAAAGAAAGTATGGTGTGCTGGATACATTAAGTGAAGATGTACCCCCCCCCCTCATCTTCCCAAAATGCCCTGTACTTATTACAATCGATGATTCAGGTGAACGCAGAACACAGGTTTAGCCCCTGAGCATTCCCTCTTGTCATTCTTTGCATTTTGTTTTGTCGGTGATGTTTTACGTTTATTTGGCTCCTCGTTTGTTACCATTAAATTCTGTTACATTTGTCAGTTTAATTTGTATTTTATCTTCTTTGTTCAAGCATAGCTCCTGTTTCGGAATTCCCCATTGTAGAATTTTCATTGAGACGCACTGTTCCGTCTAGTTCGTCGAAGTCCAGATGAACCATTGAAAAGAAATGCTGAAAACATAGTTTCCAGAAATGTAAAACCCACCGTATGCTTCAATTCACGCTTACAGTTACAGTGTAGGAAACCGAGTCGGATGAATTTTTAAATTTAGTTAATTCTTTTAACTATTCATCGAGATGATTTTGGAGTGTAGCGCTTTCTGTAGTCGTTCTATAATTAACATCGAATTCTTTTTTGTAATTTCATACTTCTCAAATAATTTATGCTAATGTTGCTCTCTTTCTCAATTACTAATTTACAGACAAAACGCTCTAATCGAAAGCATAATGCTCACAACCAAACTGTGCAAAAAATTCAATAATGGAGAGAGATGATTGAGCTTCAGCTCAAGGAGGTGCAAAAAGCATCAATGAAGTACATGGCCCCAACTGAAGCTGAACAACGGGAAATTGACTCCCGATCAATTTACGTGGGCAATGTCGATTGGAAGTCGACTGAAAAGGAAATCGATGATCTTTTCGGAAAATGCGGGCAAGTAGTACGCGTTACAATTCCCAAAGACAAGTATACGAGACGTCAGAAAAAGTAGGTTTCCTTCTTACTCATTTTTCCAATAATACAGTCTAATTTTCAGCTTCTCATATGTCGAATTTGCGGAAGTGGATAGTGTGGCAAATGCTCTCCTGCTCACAGGATCAATATTTCGAAACAGGCCAATCTTCGTATCCGCCAAAAGGACAAACGTGCCTGGGATGGGGCCCACTCCACTTCAGAAACCTATCCACAGAAAGCCGGTCGTATGCGTCAAATACGTCTACGTCAATGGGCCTGCTCCGAGACAAGGGTCCAGATCAAACAAATTCCACCCATACTCTAAAATATGACTCTAGGCAGTGTGCGGACGGACGTGACACAGTTATAAATTAATAATTATTCATTTTTCTGTTTTTGGTTTAACCATCATCACTTGATCTCTTGTCATCCTTAATATTAATAATAACAATAATTCCACGTTCTATTTAATAAAATGTTCTTTTTTTTGAAAATTGATTCAAAATATAAACGTTTCAAAAGCTTTATAAATTATAATCCCGCAAAAACGTGACTTCAGTACAAGGATGCGACGTTCTTTTAGTTCGCTGATAAACCGTCTTCATCAGAGAAAAATGATATTCTAGACGTAACAAGGAAACATTTTCGCCATGACGTTGTTATTTATTCAGTTCCTCCAGCTCTTCCCACTTCACACGTTTTTGGTCTCGATGAATCCATTCTTTTTTCGTCCATCTTCCGTAAGTTCTTCGCATAATGTGTCCATTCCATTTTTCTTTTTGATATAGTTCTTTTCGTGGATCCGTGACATAAGAGATTCAGACGATGTGTCAAGAAGTGATGATGCGAGTAGACGATGGTCGCTACCATTCGTGAATGATGGGAGCACCGACACATCCGTCATAAACTTTACATTTCCGAGTGTATAATACGTTTTTATAAAAATAATTTATTCAATAATAAAGCAGTGAGAAATTGAACCTCGTGCAAATAATTATCACAAAAAACTTTATAAGGAAAATAAAGCAATCTTTCAATGACTCTACGAAAAATCACTATTTATATTTCCGAAAAAGAGGATCTAAGTTATGTTCTAATCGAGCCGCGAAAAATTCTCGTATCATGATTGTCCATGCATTTGAAAAATTCTGAAAATGCATAATAATACGTATTCTTTCCATCATTCTTTCCATTCTTTCCATCGCAGAATGTGCATTTCTTGGAGTCGTCCGATATTCTTCAAGTAATAATCTTATTTTTACAGTGTGAAACATCACCGATGGAGGGAAAATCGCTACAAAAGATGCAAGAAAATTAAATTTGAAATTGAGATATACAGGGTGGCCGCTAATTACCCGCACACGGGTTCCGCGCCAAGCAGGCAAGCATTGACGCATCAGTGGGGCGGATAAATTCAATTTTTTTTATTTATTCATGTATTTTTTTACTATTTTCCCAAGTTTCAGCTTCATACGTTTTGTTTTAGCGAAATGGCACGTGCTTCTCCACACCGTGCTACCATTTACCATATGTTCAAATCCGGAATCAGTGGAACAACGATTGCTAAACAGCTCGGAATTCCCCCCAAACGGTGTATCATGCAATCTCTTGTTTCAAGGAGCTTCGTAGTCAACAGGATCGTCCTGAATGAGGAAAAAAAGTTACTGTGACAACTCCGGAGGTGATTAAGGCTGTCAAGATGAGAATCTACAAAATTCCGCATCGAAGCATGAGAAAGATGTCAATTGATATGAAAATCGGAAGAACATAGATGAGAAAAATTGTGGAAAACCAGCTACACATAACTCCATATCGTGTTCGATTCTTGCTGAAGTCAACAAGAAGAAACGTCTGGAGAAAGCAAAAGGTCTTCTCCGCCGCACGCAGACGAATGAGCATTTTTTCTGATGAAAAACTTTTCGCAGTACAGGCCGAGTTCAATTCCCAAAATCAGCGTGTTTTGGCCCATAGTTCCCAAGAAGCATCTGACAAAGTAAGGACCATCAATCAAGTCTCTCACCCTGCCAGCGTCATGGTCTTCGGAGCCATCTGCTCAAATGGCAAAGCACCATTGGTCTTCGTTGATCAGGGAGTCAAAATCAACAAGGAACTTTATATTTCAGAAATTTTAGAGAAGTGCCTTCTTCTTTGGTCCAAAAACATTTCAAAGGACAACGCTGGGTTTTCCAGCAGGATGGTGCACCTGCTCACACCGCCACGATCACTCAGGAGTGGTGCGCAACGCATTTTCCTGCATTCATTCGCAAGGAAGAATGGCCTGCTTCCTCGCCAGACCTGAATCCCTTGGACTACTTCGTGTGGGGGGTTTTGCAGAGCAAGGTCAATGCTCAACCCTATTCAAGTGTGGCTGCTCTGAAGAAGACTTTGCTCAAGGAATGGGACAAATTGCCAGCCGATTACCTGCGTGCTACAGTTGATGCTTACCCGCGACGTCTTCGGGCTGTCATCCGCAAGCGAGGTGACCGCATGGAACAAGATTAATTTATGTTTTTTGTTATCATTTCAATAAAGTTTTTGTTAATTTCCAAGTCTCTTTGATTTTTGGTTCCGGTTTTATAGCCGTTCTATCGTGTGCGGGTAATTAGCGGCCACCCTGTATTTTTAAGATATCTCTTTGATTCTTATAACAAAAATTTCGTTACGCGCCTTTAAAATTTACCGTAATTGGAAATATTTTGAAAAATTCTAGTTGTTTCTTCATTCTTAATTTATTGCTTCGTAGTAATTTTGGCGCTATCTTAGCTGGGGGTCCAATGTTTTTAGTCATTTTTGGAGGTTTTTTTTTAAATTGTTTTTTTCTGAAAATGTTATTAGATATACTCGAATAATACTAGCAATTTTTAGAACAATTTTATTGGCAGACAACAAAAATACGCACAAAAGAGGAAATGACTAGGTGACTTTATATTTCTTGGCGATTCCGGCCTATAACTCGTAAAATTTCGCTTCATCGTGATATTTGAAATGCTAGAGCACCTCAAAGTAATGATCATTCCATAAATCCCTTTTGAGGCCACACTTTGGCTTTATTTTTCGCTTCAAGTGGCTCCACAGCGACTCAATTCGGTGACCAGTGACGGGGTTTACAAAGTGGGAAGAATGTCTGATGGTTGAAACCCAGGGCTTTCAAACCGTTGTATCCAGCCCAACAATCCGTTACTATTGTGGTTCCCGAAAGCACGTACTTCGTAACAGAGCGGCTATTGTTTCGAATCCCACCAACAAGCCAGCCGTCTCGAACCATCCTCCCAACATTGTGCTTCCTCTTGACGATGTTGGTCTCGTCAATTTGAACGACTTCTCCTATCTTTCCGATTTTCGTGGCTGGCTGGAAGAAATCATCAGCCATGATGTCTCTGAACCATTGGCACCATTGCGATGCGGTGTTCTCTTCTATTTCGACGTGCCTGGCGAGGTCGTCGATCGACATGCAGGATGTTGTGTACAGGCGACTCAGCAAAAAAATTTTCTTTCTATTGCCACGCAGACCTTCGAAGAATGTTCCTTTGAGGAATCCTATCTTACACGAGACTGCCGCTGATCGGCAAGCACGCTTATAGCATTCAAATTTCATTTTCGTCGAATCACCTGAAAGATCCCATTTGCAACAAATAAAATCTAATCTAACATCATCCAATGGGAAACTTAGTCAGCTTAACTGGTGAGCAAATTTAATAAATTCATTTATATTTACCTGAAATATATTGCGGTTACATGCGGCATGCTTGCTGTGCTGGGTCGGTGCCAATGGGTGTCGTTGGTGCTCGCCTTATCAGTCAAATTGAATTGGGAGTCCAATACGTTAAGAGTCCCAATTGTGTTGAAGTCCAATATATTTTGAGAGTCCAATATGGTCGATGTCTCGGATGGTCGCCGGAATTGAATGTGCGCACGGGTAGATCTCAAACTTGGGTAATTAAACCTTTATTTTAAAGTAAAGGATAAAAGTTAACCGAAGAAAATTAGGAAACCTAAGAAAATTTAGAATAGAAAACCTGGGCATAGAAAAGCAATTTCCACATACGATTATTCATTCAAGGAATTTCCACATAAGCAATGCGTGGCAACAACGGGCGTGAGATAGCGCGCATTTACAACAGAAAAAAACAAAATATGAGCTACTCTGAGGAAAGAAGTATTTGAAGAGAACTCAATCGAGCACACTTGCAGAATTTTCAAATTTTTCTCGACCTGTGTATTCTTCCCATTTCTTCTCCCTGCTCGCTGAATAATGTCGTATTCAACACTGTGGTTTCGGTGGCTTTATTCGGCATTAGAGGAGAGTTTTGGTCTGATGTGAGGCACAAGATAGTGTAGCTGGGAAAACCAATAAATTTTTTTTCAGGTGGTCGGACGGCTTATCATTGTTCGATGACTTGAACACAGAGCGACTTTTCAGCCAGGCGGTTGCTCTTGGGATTTAAGAACTCGAATATTAAAATATGAAAAAATTTCGAAACGACCTTCTTTTTAAAAAAAAGAGTTCATCATAAAGATCTATATCACATCATCCAGTACTAATGAGGAAGTAAATTTATTAAGATCCAAATAAACCATCTTTCCTTCTCCTGGTTCTCATCCTTCGGAGCTTCATCAAATTCGGTAAGTTGTAGTAGAGTTTAGCAGCAAGTCGCCGGGTAAGTATTATCTATCCGCGAGTACGTGATTTTTCGTTTAAAGGCGCGGTTTGGGTCTCGTTAGGGGATAGCGCGTTTTAACGCGCCAATTTAAAAATTGTAAGAAAGCGCACACACTGCGTTTGTGATTTCTTTTCGAAAATAAAAGCGAATATTGGTGTTAATTAAAAAAAATGATTTTCGAAGCAAAATATAGAAAAAATTCCAATATTCGCTTCAATTTTCGAGAAGAAATCACAAACGCAGTGTGTGCGCTTTCTTCTAATTTTTAAATTAGCGCGTTAAAACGCGCTATCCCCTAACGAGACCCAAACAGCGCCTTTAAACGAAAAATCACGTACTCGCGGATAGATAATAATAAGCAAATTGTTGCAAATTACCACACGAATCTGCAGGTTGCTGTTCAGAAAATGTTACTTGCCGCTGCCAATCTGCAAACTACTTTTCACACTACTACTTGCCAAAGTTCATAGGAAACATGCATGGTATAATAGAATGTAGGTGAATTGAACTTTCAATAAATATCGATATTCACAACACGAAGCTTCTCTAATATTTCAGTACCAAAAGCCAGTACATCTTCGTCGTCCGTATAGGGATTTTGTCTTTATGTGCCTCATTTATTATGCCGCTTTTTCTATTTTAGCCATCCGTTTTCCTTTTTCCTCTTTTCCCATTTGTTTTGTATTTTTGATTTTAAAGGCTCCAGTTTTCCACAGATTGTTCGTTGTGTTTCAAAATCAAACATCATATTTCCATATGCAGTCGTTATTCCGTGCCATTCGATTATGGTTTGCAGCGGGAAATTTAATTGGATCAATCTTCTCTCGCCCAGTCCTTTGGAAATGTGTGCCTTCGTTATTAGCCCTCTCCAGATGCAACATCTACCTAGTGAACAGCAGATGCTTTACGTGTAGAGTCGCAGTCAAAAGGAATAAGAGAACGTGATCCTGTACACTGTCAGCCCATAATCCCAAGAATGAAAGAAATTTCGAGAAAGGACAAGCCGCGTAGTTGTGATAATCGCGATATCGTTTGTCCTCTCTATCATAACTTCATCGTGTCTGCTGATCACTTTATATCGCCACAAAAGTAGCGCGAAAAAAGTTAGTTCCACCAACATAAACCTCATAAACTATGTACCATAGCTCACTAAATTAATTGCATTTTCAATTAAGCGCTGATTCTTGAAATGTAATATATTTTTCTTTTTCAGAAAACGGCTAACCGGAAATGTTTATTGCATACTTTATTTAATAGACCAGTTTCCCTTTGGAAAACGTATTTTCTTAAAGTTCCGTTTCTCGGGAAAATAGTGAAAGAAGACGTGTAATGGCTGAAATATAGAAGTTGCAGAATGCAGTGACGTCTTATTTTCTTAGAGATAAATTTCAAGTTTAGCTATCCCTTGGGCATTATGAAATTTAATTTGAATGCTCGGAGTCTGTTTCGCGAAATTTAAGCATCAAGATATCAAAATTCCGGGTTGGAAGCCATTTTCAGATGCCGCATATGTTCCAGGAAACGCGCAAATTGCAAATTTCACTTTGCTTTTTGGCATTTTCATTTGAAAAAATTGATTTGATGAATTAATTATAATTTTACTCCGAGCCAATATCGAGCTTCGTACGAGTGGAATTTATAAAAATTATGGCGCTGCACGAAAAGAACGATTCCACCTCTGGAAATTATCTATTCGGCAAGTGGTTTAAGGCATTCTAGAAGTGTCATTTTCATAGAACACACCGATATCTGTAATTAGCGAGCTTGCTCACGCAAAAATATTTAAATTAAAGAAAGATCCCGTTGGTATAGCGAATCACTATGGTAAAATGAATGGGAGACCGATCAATTATCTCTTTTTCAGAATTTTGAGTCATTGAAAACAATAGAAAACTTTCTAAGAGCACTATCAAAACACAATTTTCTAGATTGGACGTTTCACAACAGATACTACCGCAGATACTCAGCTCGAATTCGCCATGCCTGCTCTTGCCGCACCGTTGCATTGATACATGATTCTGAATCCGTTTCCTGGTACACTGACGACTTTTTCAATATCGATTTGGAAGAAAAAAAAACGGAAAAAAAACGAAGAGACAATATCGAATCAATTTCCGACAAGTGTGGTGCTTGGAAAAAACGAGATTATTCTAGAATTGCTTTGTTGTTGTTGAGCTGCGGAGAGCAAATTGAATAGGACAAAAGCGAAAAATCTTAAAATTCTATGAATTGGGAGGGGGGAGGGATGTTGCTTAAAAAAGACAGAAAACAAACGAAAAACGAGTCAAGAATTTGCTGAAAAACAGAGCACTACACTGAAAAATACATTCTCCTTTTCGATTAAAAGAGATTGAGCCGACGTTTGCTGTTCCGAAAATGAATGGAGCCCAACTGCCTTAGCTAGACGCCCCGAGCAGGCACACATTTTCAGATATGTCCTCCCGAATGTTCACCGAATTGTGAAAAAGGAGCCTCAATAGAAGAATATGCATAGAAGATCAATTTTTCTGAAAATCAGGCCAGACAACTTTAATTTTCTCGTCACATTGACCATTTGCGACATTTTAGAAGTAGTATCATTTATTCAAAATGAATATTCGACGGACCCCATTTTCTTCTGAAAATTTGAAACTCTAAATGAACTGTGCTGCTCTTCAAAAAGAAAAAATAATTAGAATTAAGCGTGCTCAATGCAGAGAAATGAGATTCGCAAACGCGTAAATAGTTAAATAAATGAATTTAATTGAAAAATATAAATTTGAGGATTATCAACTGAAAATCCACAATTTTGAGATTGTTTAAAATTTTTTTTTAATGCTATAAGAAGCTGAATTGTTCTGTAACTGTTTGTGCGAGTTCGTGCACCTAAAAATTTACATTTCAAAAGCGGATCTTCCTTTCAATTCAGCGCAGAGCGTAGAAGAACTCGCGCCAACATTTTCAGAACAATTCAGCTTCTTATAGCATTTTTAAACAATGGGAAGGTTGGCCATTTTCAATTGAGAAGTGGTATTTATATATTTTTCAATTAAATTCATTTATTGCATAATATAATATAATACAGCGCTCCACAAAAGTATAACCTCACCTTGGTTTTTTCGTTGTTTTTTTGAGTTTTTCGTATACTTTTCCTTTTTTCACTCAAATTATTATTTTTAGTAATAATGTCGAAAGATCCGCCTCTTACTGCCCATGACATTGATGCAAAATTAGACCGTGCAGTAAAGCTTCTACGAAAGACGAAGACAAAAAGTCGAGTCGTCTTCTTTCGTCTTTCAATTCGCCTTGCATTCGTCTTATACAATAAAAAAGTTGTCAACACACTGCGTCAGACGAGACGACCGAAATTTCGTCCAAATGGAAGCCTTATTGGGCAGAAGTCCATGTATCATCAATAATTATTCGAAGGAACCTATCAGTTATGGTGTATCAAAACATGATCCGGACGTCCTTCAATCCTCTTAAGCCGTTATTTGTTTAATTTTTGCAGATTTTTAATTTTTTTTTCTATCGAGTGAGCATATACTTTTGTGGAACACCAAAAGGTAATTTTTCTCAAAAAACGTTGTTTCACATTTCGCTTCCATGAATCTGACTCAATGATTACCCGAGAAAAAAACATGAAATCCAAGGTGAGGTTATACTGTCTTGGAGTGCTGTATTTAGAGTTTTTTGTTGAACTTCTGCAATGTTTCCTTTAATAAGACGTATCTTTTTTTGCTATAATCCAATTAAACTTAAAAGAAAAAGCAAAAAAATTTTAGGTTGGAGCGGAACCGAGCCCCACTTCCAAGATTCCCATTCCCCTGTTCCCCTCTCGGCTACCCACCGCTGCATTTTATTATTTTAATTCCGTATTTTCAAATCGCAATATCTCGATTTCCAGAAGTTTGCGCAGATTACCACCTTGTGTACTGAATTCTCCATAGACGAAAGTACCTGTGGGCGAATTTTTAGAAAAAGTTAAGGAGATTTCTGTTCGAGTGTTTCCTAGTGAATAACTGAAAACAATAATTTTCGCTAAATTCAACGAGCACAATTAATTGCGTTTTATGTCTAAATCTCCGCGTTTCGTAGTTCTCAGACAAATCATATTAGTAAGCGCTTAACGAATTGCTCTTTGTTTTATATTTTTCTGAATATGCGAGCTCTCGAAACGCCGCGCAGACGCGTCTGGTCAGATGAAAATAGCTGCGTTGTACTTTATGCAACATTTTGTAAGCATATGAAGAGAAAAATGCAGTAGGAGAGGGCCGGCAACAGTGGCTCAGTGATTAAATGCGATTCGAGAGGCTTCGGCTGGCTCATTCTATGCAATGCCAGGTGATTCATTAGAGCAACTGACTGCTTCTTTGTCAAATAATACCCTCTGGAGGTTTGGTCAGAAAGCGATGAAAAGAATGAAAAGTAATCTGAAATCGGCAGAAAATCCTCTGAAATTTAAAGATTGAAGTTTTACTGTCAAGTTTTTTCTTCTCGTCGATCTCAAACTTGGGTAATTAAACCATTTATTTATAAAGAAACTATAGAACAAAGAAAAAGGAAAAGTAAAAATGACAAAAATATAAAAATATGAAATATGAAGAGAAAGGTGTGTTTAAATACATTATAGTTTTATGATCCCGATTATTGCCCATAAATAATTTCATTGCAACCGCTCTTTTATTGCACATCTTCCTTCCTTCCAATGATCACTGATCTCTTTTCTTTTTACGATATCGACGATACCGTATGTGTGTGCTTCGTCGACACTGCCGAGCCAAAAATGTTCCCACTCCCATACCGATTGCACCGCAGTTGAACACGAACAGCATTACTATCCCAACGACAATCAACATCACCAGAGCCGTCTTTCCAATACTCATAATAAACGAGTTCCAACCATTGACGATCAAATCCTTGACGTTCTCCAGAATGTTTCCTTCTCCAATTGTTTCCTGGAAGTCCGCAAACCTTTCTTCAAGATCCTTCGAGTTGAACAAAATGCTTTCTTCCAGTTCTGCCGTCATAGTAAATCTTGTGGTTTTTCCGCAATCTAGTTGACAACTTTCCTCAACTTTTCTCTTCGCTGAATGTACATTGAGAAAGCCACTGACTCCCTCTTTTCCACATTGGATGAACTCCAAACCAAAGCTTGGACACATAACACTGGCTTGTATCTGTTCATTCTCCGAAGATCGGCATTTGAATGATAGGACTGCACCTTTGCTGCACGAAAAGCATCCTTCCAACTTTATTCCATACATCTCACATTTGTCGGTTTTGATGATCCTTTTGATTTCTTGATTTTGGAATTGAAGATGAATTGAGACCAATGATTGGGTGGTGAGACTGGTAACGATGTTTTCCTTTTCGATCTTCACTTCGATTCCTGCTTCTCTGGTGGGTATCGAATCCACTTCCACAATCTCTTTCAATTTCAAGAATCTGCATGCACAGCTCATCGATGTTCCTTGTGGAAGGCAATTGCAAAGATTTTCGTCGAAAATACAGCGAAAGTTTTGGGCATCGTTTTTCGTTGGGCATTGAAATTCTCCGATTAACCCCTTTGAGGGGGCTCCCGGGCGAGCCACAGCTGTGTATGCGAATCCAAACCTTGTTGATCCATCAACAATGTACTTTTTCACGAACGTAGCTCCGTGTAGAGGAGTTGGTGGTGTCGAAAATCCAGTAACAGTAAAGGAGATGTTGGTGTTGGGAATCTTGTGAGGAATGCCATGAGGAACTCGCAATCTTGTGTGGTTTCCGTTGAAATTGACAGTCACGTCGATTATAGTGTTCCACGATGGACAGTTTATTATCTCATAGATATCCTTGCTTTTTGGTACTGCGTATATTCGGGAGAATATACAAGATGGACTGCAGTAAAAACATCCTCCACAGGTGACACAACCACAAGTTTTTTGACATCGAGTGTATCCTGGTGAATTCCTCGAATGTGTTGTTAATTCCGTTAGGCTTGTGTCAGTTGGTGATATCTTCTCGCAAATGTCATCATAACAATTTCCGGCTCTCCAACATCGATGAACATACTCCAATTCAATATCAAAGTCTCGAGCAAAGTGTTGTGTCTTCTGAATACATGTCGAAATGATAGCATTGGCTTGAACTTCCACAAAAGCATCCAATCGATCCTTGTTTTGAACTCGAAAACATCCAATTGATCCATTCGGTCGAATGTTCAGAATAGAAATGGTGTTGAGTGAACAAATTGATCCATTTTCGTTCAATTTGCAGATCTTCTCGTTGGCTTGAATGCTAGCGATTTCATTACATCCCAATCCTTGCTTCATCAACAGAAAGAATATCACGATTGAAGCTCTCTGATACGGTCGTCTGAACATTGAAGTCCCATTCCAGCATGATGAAATAAGAAACCAGCATCCTTGTAGAAGCTTTCTGACAATTACAAGTGGTACGAATACCACAACCATCAACATTTTTAGCATTGATACACAGACGTACACCACATACATTACTCCAAACAGAAGTAACAGCTCCATCAGACTACCCGAACCATTGCCATATTTCCAATACAAACGATTTTGAATGGGCTGTTCTTGATCCACATTTGTTGAGATGGTCGTTAGTGTTGAAGTACTGTTGTTCCAATTGAGCGAAGAAATAGTTGACAAAGTTTTCAAAGTAGTGTTGTTGACAGCATAGGTTGTTGAACAAAACGAAAGAAGTATCATTACCATTGACAAAGAAGTGATGGCATTCAAACGTGTTGATCGTCTCAGTTGTCTTGAAGAGTTAGACGATTGTTGTGGATTCTCCTGTTGTTTTGACTCATGATCCTGTCGATTGTCATCCTCATTTTCAGCAATTGATGTTTCCAACGGATACAACGATTTCCACGGATACTCCACAATTTTCTTTGTTGATCCATTTTTCACGATGGCTGATCTCGATTTGACTTCCAAAATTCTTCCCATTGGCCATTTGGTCTTGCGAAGTGAAGGAAATTCAATCAATACGATATCTCCGACTTTTGGGGTTGTTCCTGATGTTGACTTCTGATGATGTTCAAAATCTCTTCGTTCCTGCAGCATTTGTACATATTCCTTGTTGAACCTCCGATGAAACGCATCCGTCAATGAAGACAATCTGCTCCATTCATCCATCAAATTTTTTCTCTCACTTGTTTGATTGTCCGTATCAGGAGGTACAGATAGGTCCATGATTCCAGCACATCGATTTAGTGGAAAAATGAGATCTATTGGTCTGAGGGGAGATATGTCATCTTCAGATGTCACATATGATAGCGGTCGACAGTTTACTAAGGCAGTGCATTCGGCCAGTAGAGTAATGAAATCCTCTTTTTCCATAAGCGATCTCGTTGTTCCTGCTCTTACAAGACTTCGTTTGACCAATGATATCATTCTTTCATATACTCCTCCCGCCCACGGCGAGTGTGCAGGGATAAATTTGAAGTCAGGCAGTGTAGTTGATTGAATGATTCCTGCAGACTGTTGCAACTTCAAAGTTTCCAGGACTTTGCTCAACATCTTGAACTGAGTACCATTATCCGAAATCATTTGTTTTGGGATGCCAAACATTGCACAAAACTTCCGAAGGGATAGCAAAAATGTTGTTGTCTCCAAATTTTTGACGACATCCGTGACAATGAATCGAGAGAAGAGACAAGTGTACAAAACAAAATGAATCTCCTCTGTGACGTTACCAACTTTGACGAACAATGGTCCAGCAAAATCAACACCGCAGGTCTCAAACGGCATATGCAATCCAACTCTTGACTCAGGAAATGATGGAAAAATCGGTTGTTGATACGGCTTCACATTTAAACGTCGACATCCAAGACACCCTTTGATCACCTTTTGCACAAACGATCGACCACGTGGAATCCAGACAAACTCTCTCAATTGAACCAGAGTGAACAATGGACTTGCGTGATTGAAAGTTTTGTGTTGATCCAAAATCAGCATTCTTGCAATGTGTCCCCTTGGCAGAAAAATCAATTCCTTTTGTTGAACTCTTCCATGATAAATCCAAATGCCATCCTGATTCTTTTGAAGTCTTAAAGATTCAATTGTCTCCTTTGATGGTGGGTCAATCCATTGAGCACACCGATAAATCACTTTTCTGGCACGACTGACTTGTTGTTGAAGCGAAAGTTTTCCACGAGAAACGAAGTAGAGTACTAGCATAACTGTTCGTAACATCCTGTGAAACGATTCGAATCGATGTGGATCGATTGGTGCAACATATTCCTCTTGAACAGCAACATGAGAAAGTACAACTTCCTCCACTGAAGATTGTCGTATTGGAAGCTCCGCAGTATCCAGTAGAAACTCAGCTCCGTGAATCCATCGATCTGATTGTTTCAGCTCCTCGAATGTTAGACCTCTTGATAGTAAATCGGCCGGGTTCATTTTTCCTGGAACATGACTGAATTGAACTCCTTTCGAAAGTTGTTGGATTTGTTGAACTCGATTTCTCATAAATCTTGATCCAGTCGTTCTGATTGTAGAGTAGCTGCATCGGTATTGCTCGAAGTAACATCTGGGATCTCCCGCAACTGTTGTAGTAATACGTGTTGAATCCGTTCTTTTCCTCCATATTGTTCTTCCAACATTGTCATAGCAATTTCATAATTAGTGTGTGTGGTTTGTAGATACTTGATCAGTTCTCCTGCTTCTCCACTGACGACCGATTTTAAATAATGTAGCTTAGTGAGCTCGTCCACTTTGATGCTGTTCATGATTGATTCGAATGATTCCTTGAATTCATAATATGCAGTCACGTTTCCATTAAACGTCGGTAGAGTCATTTGAGGTAGTGTGATATGTCCGAAAGTATTCACCATAATTGGTTGAGTAGCCGGATGTGCAACCGCTTGCACTGACACCAATTTGTCATCCGCTCTCTTGTCCATCAACTGCTCAGCCTGTTGCATTTCCACAGTTGGATTTCTCAAATTTCTCAAATTGATCTCTCGTTTCTCTTCATGTGCAACTCCTTCCTTGAATAGGTCTCCCAACGTTGGCAACAGAATCAGTCTGCTGTCATCCAAGGATTTCAAACGATTGAGTCCCATAGCATATAACTCCTTGAGAACTTGTAGTCTGATCTTTCCTCGTTCAAGAGTCTCCAAATAATTTCCGAATTGTGCGATATATTGATCCTGAATCTTCCTCTCTTCTCCAGTGAGATCCGCAGCAATCAATTCCTTCCATTTCCGATCCAAATCTTCCAAAGTTGTGCAACGTCGTTGTAGCTTTTCCCAATCCTCGTACAAATCTTCCAAAAACTGTTGAAGATCATCCGTGTTGTACGATTCCACCTCTTGTTGATCCGTAACATCCTCATCCAGACAGTCATCCACACGTCTTTTCGTAATTCCGATTTGTGTGCGAATCCGACCACTGGCCTGGGTCACCATGTCAAGTTTTTTCTTCTCGTCGATCTCAAACTTGGGTAATTAAACCATTTATTTATAAAGAAACTATAGAACAAAGAAAAAGGAAAAGTAAAAATGACAAAAATATAAAAATATGAAATATGAAGAGAAAGGTGTGTTTAAATACATTATAGTTTTATGATCCCGATTATTGCCCATAAATAATTTCATTGCAACCGCTCTTTTATTGCACATCTTCCTTCCTTCCAATGATCACTGATCTCTTTTCTTTTTACGATATCGACGATACCGTATGTGTGTGCTTCGTCGACATTTACAAAGAAGCTTGGAAGATTGGAAGTTTGGAAGAAAGGCAAGGGTGCAATTCATATTTTATTTTTTTTTCTTTTTTCTCTCAGAACATGTAATTCATTTTAAGAACTCGACTGGAAAATTTGTTGTTTTATTGATTTCTGCAAAAAAAAAACTGGAAGCTGGGGGTACATCAGTCCATAGGATTCTGCAGTGCTTATAATATTTTGATCTGCTACGAATAAGCATCCACAGCGGAAAGACGGGGGTGTCTGGATGTCTTATTTTACAGGTTTTCGGATATTTCTGAAAAATTCACAATAAATTTAAGTAATCACTTTGGATGATGTGGTTCACTGAATTCATTCACTTTAAAATGTTTGGCCTCGTATTTCAGAACGCCCAAAAACAACCCATTGTAATTGACTTAATTAAAAGAAATATTTGAATGGGATATCACTATGAATTTGAGATTTTAACTGAATTTGTGAATTTCTGATTTAGAAGAGAACTTGAGGTTCAAACTGGGGATTCTCAATATCCATGAAACCCAGTTGGAACGAGCAGAGTCATGATAAATCAGTTTATTATTATTGCTCGAATTAAAAGTGCTTGATTGGAAAGGAAATGAGTTAAATGGACATCGGCATTCTCTTGGCTTGTAAATTGGAAAATTGGATAGCACTGATGTTATTTAGGTTTGACTAATTTGCTGTAGTGGCGATGCAGAACGGAATTTGGGATTCCGACCGTATTGAGAATCAAACTATGATAAAATTGCTACGAAGCAATAAATTAAGAATGAAGAAACAACCAGAATTTTTCAAAGCATTTCTAAATTTTGAGGATTACGGTTAATTTTAAAGGCGCGTAGCGAAATTTTTGTTATTATAATAAAAGAGATATCTTAAAAATACAGTATATCTCAATTTCAAATTTAATCTTCTTGCATCTTTTGTAACGATTACCCCTCCATCGGCGACGTTTCACACTGTAAAAACAAGATTATTACTTGAAAAATATCAAAGAATTCCAAGAAATGCACATTCTGCGATTACTACTTTAATAATCAGAATCGTGTGGATTTTAAATCCTGCATTCAACATTTTCAAAAGCTCCATTCAGAGTTTTTCTTCAAAGGATTTCATAGGACTTCAGAGAATTTAGGTGAGTATTTCAAAAATTGTTGTCTCAATTCTCTCTCTCTATACTTCAGATTAGACCAGAAGCGCAGTGAAAAATGATAAAAATTTGCAAGTAGGGTAAATGCGTAATTTTCTCACTTTTTTCCGCTGTCTTATGATAATATGCTAATTTTTTTGTCGTTTTGTCTGCTTTTTCACTAATACATTTCACGAGAAATAAGCAATGCAATGTCCTATAATAAATTAAACGCATTTCTAAAAATTTCGAAAAAGATTTTCTAGATATTGAAAATATCTGACGAAATGCATTCATATTATTGACAATAAACTCCGAAAGGTTCAATTTTCTTCGAATATAAATTTAAATCTCTAAAAAAGCGTTGAAATGCACGAAAGACCTATTCTGAGAAGTCATATGAAAAATCATCCAGCATAAAAATAGCCCATTCATGTTGGAAACTTGCCTTCAAATTCGTGAGCTGTGATGCAAGAGATGACGCGAAATCCTTTAATTGGATGTGATATTCGATAGCATTCTTGATATTTCAATATTTAAAGTATTTGCGCTAATGGAATTTGGCTTTTGTTTAATCGAGTCTTGAAGCTGAAAAGTTTTTGAATAAGCATGGAGTTGTTTTTCTTGTATTCTGCACACTCGGTGAGCCATAAAAGATTCTTCTGAATAAATACTCCGCGGCTATAACTAATTAAGATTTCTCAAATTTATTTTCAGTATGCTTGATCGATTTTTGCGAAAATATGGTCGCTGTTCGATGCATCTCATTGACTGGTTTATTGGTCAATGAGCTACACCTCACATCCAATTTGCGTTCATAAGGATCATGTGAAGCCGGTGTGCGAAGAAAGAGTAAAACAAAAAAGATGTTACCAAAGACATACAGACTAGAAAAACGTCGGCGCTCGGTGCGGAATGCAAATGGCAAATGAAGGAGCCTGGAAAAATGTAAGAAACCACCTTTCATTATGTTTGATGCGCTAAAATGAAAGTCGTGAAAAGTACGAATTAACGAAAAAAGAATCGATAAAATAAAAAATAATAATAATAGAAAATCAGTCCCCAGTTCACCGCACAAATCGTGTTGCCTAGGACTACAATGGCAACGTAGAATGCGTCCAGGGCTCCGCCGAATGCTCACTTAACATAGTCGAGGGGGAAATAGTAAATCTAAACGAATTTTAATAAAGGAAAATTATAAAAACTTGACGATTTTAAGAAAAATGTAATGGAGTACAAATCAGATATTAATTCTAAGAGAATTTATAGGGAAAAATTATTTCGTTTCAAATTGAAGCGATTCGCTTTTTTCATACTTCTTTTAATGAGGATCTTGTTTTTAAACATTTGTTTTTTTGATTTTGAAATTTTGAGGTTTAAAAAAATGAGTGAAAAAGCGGGGTTTTTTAATGTTTTCAGATTTTTTTTCTTATTACCGCACGAAGTACAACAATTAAATAGCAATGAAAATAGAAGAATCTGGAATTGCACAGTGCGTAACTTACTTTCTTTTCGTAGTCGTAAAGCTCCAGGTGTCAGGCGACAGCAACGAGAATTCTGAAATTCTAAAAATAAGCAAAATTCTATGGTTTGCTCATTTTTTTTGTCAAGAAATTGTCAATTTTATCTTCAAACCAACAACGCTCTGTTCGATAAAAAATCGATGAATCTTGAAATTTTCGAATTTTTTTTCACACAGATTACTGTAATCAAAACATACGCAATCACCAAGCTCAGTTATTTTTATTAATTAATATTTGTATTAAGTTATTTTTGTGTAAACAATGTTTTCTTTTCGTTTTTTTATTTTTCCGGCGAATCGACGTAGGCGTGGTAAAAAAAATACGGAAAATAGAGCGCGACCTGCACCATAAAATCACCATAAAAACCACGTCTTTGTATTACGAATTTTATGAATTTGCGTGACTTGCTAAAAGTAGAAATGTAGTTTGAAGTTCTACTTGTTATTGAGGCGCGAGATTTATGAGATTCGGCTGTCGCAAAACGCAAAAAATATTAGTATACACCTTCCGCCTTTCTTTATATTCAATTTATTTTGTCGGGAAAAATGGATATAAAGTTTAAAAAATGTGATTTGAGTAGGTTCGGAATGAGAAGGCTTTTGGTTTTTATTAGTTTAAATAAAGCTGAGTATTCAGAAGAAAGAGTCTTTCAAATATCTGCTTGGAAAATGTAATTATTTTTTTTGGTTTCAGAAATTGTTTCATTAAAAAAACACCTGCTAAGCCCAACAAGGAGCAACTTTTGAGCATTATATTTCTTAAATGTTCAACGGATGGTCACATCGCATAGAAATTGCTCCGGAAGAGGTCCAACCTTCAGTTTATCCAATTGCAGTTTCTAAAATCACCGATTGACTTTGGAGCTTCCTGTCCAAGAGTTATTTTTGATGGCAGACCGCAGTATATAACTTTTCTAATGGAAAATTTCTGCTCATAATAACTTTGAAATCGCTGTATTTTTGCTCTGCTTCATTATAAAAGTGTAAATTGAAATTCATTGCGCCAAAACGCCGTTAGATTTCTGGCCGACATTGGATATCACTGAAGTTAACATTCACAAAGCGCTGCAAGATCTTCAATTTCAGACCATTCTCAAATATTAATTTTCATTCTGAAAACAGCTATGGGTCGGCCTGGATCAAAGTGAGTGCTACAAGCTGAAAATTCTGAAAAAGATTACTTGAAATATGACAAAAAACATCTGAAGATTTGACTCTTGAAATTCGAGCTGAAACAGACATATGCGGGTTGGCCTGTTTTCTAGTATAGTGTAAATGGAGACACATTGAAGAACAAATGTAGAAGGCGTCAAGCCAGAAGCCGTTAAGCAGGCGAACCTGTAGTCTTCGTGAGCCCGATTCCATTTCAAAGCTGTATTCCATAGTAGCTCTCTGCTGTTGGAGCATGCCTTCGAAGAACTCAGCGAGATGTTCAATTTGACGTTTTTGTCAAATGTTAATTTCCATTTTGAGGAAAGACATACATACTTCAGCGAGGAAGCTTCCGACTTCTCTCTTTCTGGAAATGCTCTTTTGTCGGCTTAAACGGATTAGCCTTCAAATGCAAAAAAGCCGCTTCGTCCAGTTGCTCGCTTTCCATCCGCCATCCCTTTTTCAAAATCAGTATGCATTTCCCGCGGTTCTAATTATTCAACGAAGCCTTATTTGGCACGTTCCTGAGAGACCAGTGGAATGAAAAAACAAGAGAATATCAAAACAACGAGCCCAACGAAGCCAAGCCACCCATTTTCTTTCGTTTTACACACCGCTACTAGTAGCCGTCCGTCCGTCCGGCAGCCGCCTTCACCATCATCGCTCCCGAAACCACCCCGGCTCCACGACTCACATTTTCAGCCTCCGATCGATGATAGGAGAGCAGAAGACGTGAAAGAGAGAGCGGCAAAACAAAACAGACGACGCATGAAAAGAAGGGCGACGGCGTCTAGAAAAGAGAAAAAGTGAGAGAAAGAACAAGAAGAGTGAGTGGGGTGTGTGCGGGGGGACCGGGGGGTGGGGGAGCGGTAGTGAGTGCCCGTGTGCTCCACCCCATTCCGCCCCTCCCTTTGCCACTTTATCGCGCAAGCGCCCTATGGAGTAGCGGGCTGCATTCTGTGTCATCCGCATGCGCTTCTTCCATTTGATTCTTGTACTGCTCTCCATTTCTACAGTACGTGCTTTCTTGCTATACGGTTAGTTTTCACGTTTTTCTTCGTTTTTCTTCGTTTTTCATGATTTTGTTTGGAGCAATTTTGATGCTCTTTTGACCCGACCGAAAGCCTCTTTATAACAATAAAAAGGCATTTAATTCGGGGGGTACAATGATTCGGGGGTACAACGGGGCACAAACGATTCGGGGGGTACCAAGTTCATGATTCGGGGACGCTTCTTCTGTCTTTTTGCAGTTCGTGGTACTTGGGGAGACAAAGAATTGGATGAGTCAGTACTCATATTGAACTCCAGAACACGATTTTTGCTTTGAGATCTGAACAATGACTCAAAAACAGATGTAGTGTCATGAACTTGGTACCCCCCGAATCGTTGTACCCCCAGAATTAAATGCCCAATAAAAATGACTGGCGCGCTCCAAAAGTTCGAATTGGAATCCCATCGTCTTCAATTACCCGCTGCGGGGGACCCCCGCCCCACCTCTCCCACCGTTCGCCCATGGTGCCTAACAGTCCCAAGGGCACTTAAAACAAACTAATGAATAGAAGCGGAAGTCAATGTTTTTGGCGTTATTCGTTTCTTTCGTTTTTCGCGTCGAAAGCCAATGTTTCAACTAACTGAAAGTAGTGCTCTCTGCTCGCTGGAGCTCTCAAACAGCCAGCGAGAGATGTCTGAATGTTTCGATTCCCAAAATGTAGTCGTTTCGGCGCCTCATTTTCTAATACATTTCCGCCTTGTTTTTTGCGTCATTTTCTCATTTTGGTTTGTTTACCAGGAGACTCCTTTTCCAGCCATCGCGCACCTCAGACATCGTTTTTGTTTGTTTCCGCGCATAAATTATTGAGCAAGACGGCAGTTTTGACGAATGCACTCTTCTTTTCGAAACTACCAAAAATCAGTTTGTTCATTCACAAAGTGCACTTATTATAATGCCTTCGAGAGCATTCTTCCAATAGTAATGGCGCAGCACACGTTTCGGCTCATAGGTTTCTGAAAAACGGCCGCAAATTGTAGAGTTTGCAGCATTTTATTTATATGAGAATTGTGGAAATAGGGCATTGGACCAAAAACTTTTTTGCCTCTCGTTATTTGCAAACAGTTGGCTGTCTTGTTGCTCACAATTACTCTGATTTTGAGCAAATTTTTGAGATGTACCGGCTGCTGAAATTTTAGCGAAATAGGAAATTTTATAAGCAGAAGCACTTTGACACTCTAGAATTGCAGTTGTAACACGTTTGCAGTTTAGTGCTCTAAGAAGAATTGAAATCCAGATTCCAGATCCATTGATCTGAAAATCAGGAGTCAGGAGCCAAGATCGAAGATTCTAGAGTCCAGATCACATATCCAAGTAGTCGAAAGTTCATAGTATAAAAGACCCATCCAATACATTGCAAATCGCTTATTTCGGTTTCTCTTGAAGACGTTAGAGGCGATCCTCTAAAGAGTGATTCACCTCGAGCCGTTAAAATCTCCAAATGAGCAATTAAATGCTCACAATTCTGAAGAAAACTCATGAAAATTGCGTGTTTTCTGTCGGTTTTCCGATGGAAATCAAAATGTTCACCGATCTCACGCAAAACGTGAAAGTTGGCGTCGGGTCAAAGCGAGCAAAAAGCTTCATATTGACTGCTCTTTGAATGAGCCAATAGTACATCAGAAAACTTGACGTAATTCGCCATCCGGAAAAGAGAAGAAGAAGAAGAAAAAAGAGTCCAAAAGAGCTCTTTGTCGGCTCAAAATGCAGTTGATTATATTGATTCCGTCTCCCTTCGTCTCTACATTCGAGAAAGAACACGTCTTCTTCTAAAAATAAGCACGCCCGGCTGTCTCGCCGTCAGGGCTTCTCTTCTGCCTCCCCCGCCCCTGCGCAACACTTGACGTCATATTTATGTGCTCTTCCTGTTTCGTCGCGCCGAAGAAGTGGTCAGATCATCATCATCAACATCATCGTGCTCGTCGTCATAGTCGTGGGTAGAGGAGGCAAGGCGGTGGTACGACTTCTTTGGAAGTCATTACTGATTCCGACGCCTCACTCGCTTCTTCTCCTCGGATTTCTTTTGCGTGACTGTCTTGCTTCCGTGCTTCCGGGCGAAAGACGAGCATGCCGGTTTCGGAATGAAAACTGTGTTTAGCTGGAAGAAAAACGAAACAAAACACGCTGAAGGGCGACGAAAATGGATGGCTCAAGATAGAATATTCAATTATGATAGTGTGCGCACGCGCCTACCTACTGGTGACGTCATGTTGTCTTAGAAGAGCATAGGCTCAAGATAGCTGCTGAAATAATCCATTAAGACAGCAATTCTTAGCAATCCGATTTACATTTCGGCCTGGAATTTCACACCGAAATTTCAGACTAATCCCTGTGCCGAAATCAGCGTGGCACTCCTTCACATCGAACCGCCGTCGCAATAAATCGCTTGATATCACGGCTAATCACTGAAACCCGTGATTCTCTGCAATCTTTATTCCTTTCTGCTCCTCTCTCTCCCCCCCCCCTCCCCAAATCAGCTTCTCAAATGACGAATGCCTTGGAGCTGCAGGCAGCGCGCAGAAGCCGATGCGATGAGCTCGAAGAGACGTTGGTCAGTAGTGTAGTCTCCTCGGATGACGCCATGTTTATAGAATAAAAACTAGTAAAGAAATCAAAATAAAAGTGTGCGGACAACAAAAGAAAGAAGGGAAGGATGGGGGGGGGGTGGGGAGGGATGAGCATCGTGCTCGCGCGAAGATGAGCCCCGGCGTGGCAATCGAAAAGCGTAATTATAGTGAAGGATGATGAAAGAGGAGAGGATGTGTCGAGGATATATATGGTGAAATGAGAAGCCGAAATAGAATAGTGAGAATAGTAAAAGAATAAATTGGGGGGGGGTGTGGAAGGGTAATAATGGAGCATTTCCTTTTATGCTATTCACTGGCTAAATTTGAATGATACAAATTCTTCTAGAGAATTCTTATGATCCCTGTCGAACTATGAAGATGCAGATCAGTGTTGTAGACATCTCTTCTTGTGCTCTTTGAGCTTTTGCAAATACCAAAACATTCGGAAGGCAAAAAAAAGTATTTAACCAAAACCAAAAAAACCGGTCACGCAATCGAAGCCATCTTGTTCGATGGTACTATTGTAGAACACAATAACAAACAAAATTTTTCGCGGAAGCCACTTGTCTCTGTAAACTACATATATTGAAAAGAATAGCGTTTCAAAAGCGCATCGGTGGTTCAGTGGTAGAATGCTCGCCTGCCACGCGGGCGGCCCGGGTTCGATTCCCGGTCGATGCAACTCTTTTTTATAATAATGTAATATCAATAATGGAGCACTCCCAGTTATGAAATTCCAATGCTAAATTTGAATTATACACGTTTTGCATGAGAATTCTTATGATTCCTGCAGAACCAAGAAGATCCGAATAAGTATTGAAAATCTCTCTGAATCTGCTCTTTGAGCTTCTTCTGCAAATACGAAAACATTCGGAAGACAAAAAAAGTTTTCAACTAAAACCAAAAAACCGGTCACGCAATCTGAGCCATCTTGCTCGATGATACTATTGATTGTGAAAACAAAGAGGACCTCCGGTGGCCAAAAACACTAAACTACTCTAGAGAACACTGAAAACGAATAGAACACAATAACAAACAAGTTTTTTCGCGGAAACCGCTTGTCTCCATAAACTATATTGGAAAGAACAGTTTTAAAAATGCGCATCCACAGGCAAAGCGCCAAATGCGAAGAGCAGGCCGCTGGCATGCGAGCGGGGAACAAACCGCAGGCGTGCTGGCGGTCTGCTCTTCGCATGCTGGCGGTCTGTCGGTAGACTTCCGGCGGCATTCCTCCTGCATTTCGACCCCTCCTTACCCATTCTAATTTCTCATAAAAACAATAGCAAATCAAGTTTTAAAAGAATTATAGGTTTATCTATTGAAGAAATTCAACATTTACAATTGAAAAGTGAGAAAAGTAGGGGGAACAACAGAAAATGGGTGAAATCATTAATTTGAATCATGGCAATTCTTAATTTAAACTAACCCATGTAAAAAATGAACATGTTAGTAAAAAAGAAACAGGGGGTTTATTAACGAATTTGACCTTTCTGCTTTCTAGTCATCCTTCTGACCGGTACATCTGACTCCTCGTTTTGCTTTGGGGCCCCTTCAAGTGGTTCGATTGCATCATTTGTCTTAGCTATATTGTTTTTCTAAGAAGTACTTCCCATCCTCTGAAACTCTTCGAATAGCTGAGCTGTTCGTTCTTTGTTATAACCGTGTCGTTTGCCGCTGAAACAGGATGGGTATTTATATCAAAACATATAGTGAATTTTCTTACATGAAATTCGTCATCGAGTCTTTCACGAGATTTGCAACATTGGTTAGATCACTTTCTTCTAAATCGAATCCATGCTTCAGAACGTCTGCAAAAAATGCATTGAATTTCTTGTGTTCTTTAAATTAATCTTACCAGGAAAGTTATTAAGGAGCGAGGAGATCAAGAATTAACTTAATTTTAACTTAAATTAGAAAATTGATTTAAAAACGCGACGAAAGTAGAAAAAATAATATATTTTTAGCAGTGAATAATTTTTTTTATGCCAATGGCAATTTGTTCGTAATTTATCTATCGTTTTCATCAATTTTTGGAAGAAAATAAATATTTTTTAAAATTAAATTATAAAATATGACTTACCTTTTAATTAATCCGCGCGGTAAATTGGACGAAGAAATAGAATATAGTCGAGGCGCTGAATTTCAAGGAATAATCCCAGCTTCGACAAATAAAGAATTGCGTAAACAAGTCCGCAAAACACCATGTGTACGCAATTGTAACGGTGTATCGTATTCTCAGTTGTGAAATTCCTTAATTTTTTAAATAACGACTGATATTTTTTTGTCAGTTCGAATGCGAAATCAACGACTCATGTCAGAAATTACTGGGAAAAGGAAAATTCCAAATTAAATAACCAGAAGGCCAAATTTATTCCAGGTTTTGAATCGATTTATGTTTCATTTTTCGTTGTTTTTTTTCCAAATATTTCGGAATTCGGAATAAGTTTTCTACATTTAGGCAGTACTCCAGGATTTTTTTAAAACAATTTCTCCGTTCTGTTTCATTCGTTATATTTAAAATTAAAGTAGGCAGCATTCGGACAAAGCAATCATTCACTTTTTGTGAAAAAAAAAGTCTCACGCAAGTAAAATCTAGAAGAATATTGAAATTGTCGTAAGCTGATATTTAAAAAAAGTTTCATTTAAAAGAAATTTCGACCGCGAAAAATGTAACTTCACCTTAACTTAAATTTGAAATTTGATCTAAAAACGCAATGAAAAGAGAAAAAATAGTATATTGGCAATGAAGTAATTATTTTTAGACCAATGGCAATTGGTTCGTAATTTATCTTTCGTTTTCATCATTTTTTGGAAGAAAAAAATATATTTTTATATTAAATTATAAAATATGACTTGCCTTTATGACTTCATCAGAAGCTTCACGTAAGTGACGAAAAAGACCTGAGTTGTTCAGATATTAATCTATTTTTAGTCATTAGGCTTACCTGAACGTGTATCATATGAATCGCATACGCCGTTATCAAAATGCTCGAATTGTTCTTCATAGCTTTCATCATGACTTTCCAATTCAGGTGAACTGGTTTCTTCAGGAAATGGAATATCTCGAAATAGTGGTGCGTAAAATTGACGGTTGCTACGTGGCATGACCAAAATTCAAATATACTTCAAATCTGATATATAAAAAATATAAAAATATATAAAAAAAGACATGAACAAATGACAAATAAATAACGAATTGAATTCACCGAATCAATTTTGTTGCTCTAGAAGGCCACGTGGCAGCGTCCACTTCTTGACCGCTTGATTTCTTGACCTGCATGGCTTCTGGAGGATAATTTTAATTTTTTTTGTACTGATAGCTTCAAACTTTAACACAAACTGTTGAAAAACATGTGAATTTGTATTCACGCCAGAAGACTTAGAATTGATCTCATGAGCATCAGCACTTTTTTTTTTCACATCTTCAGACTCCCAGAATAGATTGTCAATTCGTGTTCCTTATTTGAAATGCTTAGATTGACAAGTGAGACTTCGAAATTTAGGAGCTCGATAAGCTGTTTTCGATAAAAACTGATAAATTCAGTTTATCTTATAAATCTAAGTGATTCTAATACTAACTGTGAGTTATTGACTTCGAATGCCATTCGCATGTCAGCGGCCTGCCGGTAGGCTAACCTACGCCTGTTGGCGCTTATGCTCACTATTTTATGAAAAAAGGCTAAAAACCAAACTGAAATCTACCCAGAAGACGTAGAACGTTGTTGTGACTTCATCTCCACATCTGAATACCATAATCCCATTCGCATGTTCTTAGTTCCGTTTGCATGCTCTTCGCCTGCTTTTCGCATGTTGGCGGTCCTTCGAAATTTTTTTCACCCGCTGCGCTTTTCGAGCGGCTACATATATGTTTCACGCATACTCTTCGAATTCCGTGTTTTTAGACTGATTTCGATCACATTTTTTTCACCTACTTTTCGCATGTAGCGCTTCTTCGCATTCCCTTCGCATTCTTTTCGCATGTTAGCGGTCGCTCGCATGCTCTTCGCCTGCTCTTCGCATTTGGCGCTTTGCCTGTGTCGGTGGTTCAGTGGTAGAATGCTCGCCTGCCACGCGGGCGGCCCGGGTTCGATTCCCGGTCGATGCAACTTTCTTTTATAATAATGTAATACCAACAATAATGGAGCACTTCCAGTTTATGAAATTCCCAAGCTAAATTTGAATTATGCACGTTTTGCATGAGGATTCTTATGATTCCTGCAGAACCATGAAGTTCCAGAAAAGTTTTGCTAATCCCTCTGAATCTGAATTTTTTCGCGGAAGCCACTTGTCTCCATAAACTATATTGAAAAGAACAGTTTTAAAAATGCGCATCGGTGGTTCAGTGGTAGAATGCTCGCCTGCCACGCGGGCGGCCCGGGTTCGATTCCCGGTCGATGCAACTCTTTTTTATAATAATGTAATATCAATAATGGAGCACTTCCAGTTATGAAATTCCAATGCTAAATTTGAATTATACACGTTTTGCATGAGAATTCTTATGATTCCTGCAGAACCAAGAAGATCCAGATAAGTATTGAAAATCTCTCTGAATGTGCTCTTTGAGCTTCTGCAAATAGTTTTCAACCAAAGCTAACAAACCGGTCACGCTATCTAAGCCACCTGATGCGCATTTAGTTCTCTGTTCACTGCAATTCAATGAGGTTCTTCTGAAATTGAAAAAAAAACTGAAATGCGTTATTGTTATCATAACTCCCCGCCGAGTACTTCAATTTAAGACAGCTCTAAACTGGGCTCCAAAAACGAGAAAAACGAGCTGAAATCCAAATGCCGGCTTTGGGATCCTCTCTTCCAGAGAACTTCTGGCGGCAACTTGCCGAATCTCTTCTGAATAGCCTGAAAAACGCGCTCTGTAAGGCAGTAAGCTGTCTGAATGCATATTCACCGACATTTTAAGAGAACCCGCTGAAATTATAAGCACATTGATCAAAACTTCTTCAAATAACTGCCAGTGATGCCAGAGACCTTTAATAGGGCGATAATTGTCCGTTTTTTGTCGCAGTGCTTCAGATTTCGGATTTTCTGAAGAAAGAGTCTCCTGACGCCGTCAGCTGACTGGGATTATTCGTTTATTTATTATTGTTCCACTTCATATAAATGAGAGAAAGAGAAAGAGAGAGAGAGAGACCGAGCTCTGGGGGTGGGAAACGGAAAGAGCATGTGTAACCCGATATTTGTACTTTTTCTTTGAATACAACAAGTATGAAAACAAAGTATAATGCGCTTGTCATCATGCGGATGGGGCATAGCATATGAGTGGGATTAGAGAAGACGTTCAGCTAATGATGTGTTGCGCTTTTGGCTTCTCGCTGCCCCTCGAATGTCGCTGAATGTCGCCCACTCTGCTTGCGATATTCTGATGGAGGCGCTTGCAGGGAGACATGCTCTTCTGCTATTCCTACCGCGTTTTTGAAACTGTTGAATTTCCCGGTTGCTGCTATCTGTGTGTGGCTGCAAATGCATTGTACGGTGATACGAAGAAAGCTGTTCGCTTTTTTAAAGAAATAGGGCAAATGAACACGGAAAAAATACTGTCATGAATGCACTGTGGCCTAGGCTCCTCCTAGGCCACCTGACTGAAAACCTCGGGATTTGACAAGCAATTCTGGGACCAGAGAACCCTTAAACTGCGGGCATTGCAGTAGCAATCTATCAACGGCTCATTCTCAACAATCATTAGTGCCGGGGCCAGTCATTGGACATGGACAACAAGCCGACCACGGGCAGACAACGGGCGGGTAATGCTCTTCTATGAAAGCTAGTTAGGCTTCTGATCTGATGTCACATTGCTCATTCAAACTATCATAAATCATGTCCGGCATCTACAATTAACTGTCATTTTCGTGCAGTAACTATCGATTTGACGAGAGTTATACGCCAGCCCGCGGTCGCCCATTTTAGCCCGCATTTCGAGTGTTTTTCTCAGCATTAGTTCCGCGTTTTATTCTGAGATTCTCCCAAATTTCTAATGCCAATTTGGTGTTTTTCAAGTTCCGTTCAGATTCCTTGAAGAGCGAAGAGCTTCTCAAGAATAGCAGAGCCCATCAAGTCTCCTCTCTTCCCTACCCCCTCTTCTCTCTTCGATTCTGGAATTGCAGACAGCTCTCTCTCTCGGGGAGCGACACCCGGCAGCTCAATGCCGCAAAGAATTGAGGGAGAAAGAGAGAAGATCGTTGAGAGCTCGTTGATCGCCCGAGCATTCCGTCTGACCGAATAGAAAGCAGAAGGGGGCGGGACAGAACACACATTTGGTTCAGGGCTCCTTTCAAATTCATATTACGAATCTAGAAATGACAGGAGAGGGAGAAGGAGTAAAAGGAACATTCCGCATTCAGAAATTCGAAATTAAAGACAACAAAAAGGAAGCTAAAGCTTAAAATTTCTCATAATTTTCAGAATATCTCAAATATGAGATATACCGATAGCTGGAAAGGATTCAACTTTAAAAAAATGCTCATGTAGTCCGCTGACGGCTTTTCTAGCTCATCACAACTCGCTGACCAATTTTCACTTAATTAATCCACTTAATTCTGGAATTAAAGAACAATTAAAAGCTGCACATTTACCCCCGCTCCCCAACTCCCCAGCCCATTATAACATTGGATGTAATCGCGCTTTTTCCACAATTTGCAGTACGTTTTCTGTCCATTTCCATCCATGCCAGCAGGTGTTATTTGAGGCTTTCGGTCATGCCAAACTGAAAGAAAAAGTGGAAAGAATGACGAAGAATTTGAGAAGTGATTGATAGAAACTGCTTTTTTTCAGGCTGCACTCTTAGCGAAAAGCTATGCGACGATGATGAATCGTGCTTCGCAGACGGCGTGTTCGGCCAGTGCTACGCTGAGGAGAGCGGATCACCGGAGCCAACCGTTCTAGTCAATCTGGATGACACGCAACTGGAGCTGCTAAAGCTGGAATTGACGAGGTTCGATAATAGGGGCAGAGAGAGAGAGAGCATCTGACTATTTGCCAGCTCCATTCTTGTTGAGCACAGTCGTAGACTTACTATTCGTTCCTATTTCAGACTTGCCGCCAAGAACAAAGATTGGGGAGATGAGGAGACTCAGTGTGTGCTCGCTTACTTCAAGCTATCAATGTTCTATCAGTTGCAGTACGATCCAGACTTTTGCCAAGTGAGACGACCCGCTAATGTGTGGGCGTTGATTCAGCTCATCGACACTGGGCTCTCGGAAGATCCGGCTCTTCTTGACGAAGAGAGAAATGTAGACAATGTGACAGAAGAGGAGCTCGCTCAGATTGTCGAGCAGCTCAAGCAACCATCATTGCCAACTGAAGCGGATGTTGAAGGTACGTACGTTCATTGTTTTTATTTAGAAGCTAGCTAAGTAGATTAGACAAAAAGCAATTGCATCGACCGGGAATCGAACCCGGGCCGCCCGCGTGGCAGGCGAGCATTCTACCCACAGGCAAAGCGCCAAATGCGAAGAGCAGGCCGCTGGCATGCGAGCGGGGAACAAACCGCAGGCGTGCTGGCGGTCTGCTCTTCGCATGCTGGCGGTCTGTCGGTAGACTTCCGGCGGCATTCCTCCTGCATTTCGACCCCTCCTTACCCATTCTAATTTCTCATAAAAACAATAGCAAATCAAGTTTTAAAAGAATTATAGGTTTATCTATTGAAGAAATTCAACATTTACAATTGAAAAGTGAGAAAAGTAGGGGGAGCAACAGAAAATGGGTGAAATCATTAATTTGAATCATGGCAATTCTTAATTTAAACTAACCCATGTAAAAAATGAACAAGTTAGTAAAAAAGAAACAGGGGGTTTATTAACGAATTTGACCTTTCTGTTTTATAGTCATCCTTCTGACCGGTACATCTGACTCCTCGTTTTGCTTTGGGGCCCCTTCAAGTGGTTCGATTGCATCATTTGTCTTAGCTATATTGTTTTTCTGAGAAGTACTTCCCATCCTCTGAAACTCTTCGAATAGCTGAGCTGTTCGTTCTTTGTTATAACCGTGTCGTTTGCCGCTGAAACAGGATGGGTATTTATATCAAAACATATAGTGAATTTTCTTACATGAAATTCGTCATCGAGTCTTTCACGAGATTTACAACATTGGTTAGATCACTTTCTTCTAAATCGAATCCATGCTTCAGAACGTCTGCAAAAAATGCATTGAATTTCTTGTGTTCTTTAAATTAATTTTACCAGGAAAGTTATTAAGGAGCGAGGAGATCAAGAATTAACTTAATTTTAACTTAAATTAGAAAATTGATTTAAAAACGCGACGAAAGTAGAAAAAATAATATATTTTTAGCAGTGAATAATTTTTTTATGCCAATGGCAATTTGTTCGTAATTTATCTTTCGTTTTCATCAATTTTTGGAAGAAAATAAATATTTTTTTTAATTAAATTATAAAATATGACTTACCTTTTAATTAATCCGCGCGGTAAATTGGACGAAGAAATAGAATATAGTCGAGGCGCTGAATTTCAAGGAATAATCCCAGCTTCGACAAATAAAGAATTGCGTAAACAAGTCCGCAAAACACCACGTGTACGCAATTTTAACGGTGTATCGTATTCTCAGTTGTGAAATTCTTTTTTTTTTAAACGACTGATATTTTTTTTGTCAGTTCGAATGCGAAATCAACGACTCATGTCAGAAATTAATGGGAAAAGGAAAATTCCAAATTAAATAACCAGAAGGCCAAATTTATTCCAGGTTTTGAATCGATTTATGTTTCATTTTTCGTTGTTTTTTTTTTCCAAATATTTCGGAATTCGGAATAAGTTTTCTACATTTAGGCAGTACTCCAGGATTTTTTAAAACAATTTTTCCGTTCTGTTTCATTCGTTATATTTAAAATTAAAGTAGGCAGCATTCGGACAAAGCAATCATTCACTTTTTGTGAAAAAAAGTCTCTCACGCAAGTAAAATCTAGAAGAATATTGAAATTGTCATAAGCTGATATTTAAAAAAAAAAGTTTCATTTAAAAGAAATTTCGACCGCGGAAAATGTAACTTCATCTTATCTTAAATTTGAAATTTGATCTAAAAACGCAATGAAAAGAGAAAAAATAGTATATTGGCAATGAAGTAATTATTTTTAGACCAATGGCAATTGGTTCGTAATTTATCTTTCGTTTTCATCATTTTTTGGAAGAAAAAAATATATTTTTATATTAAATTATAAAATATGACTTGCCTTGATGACTTCATCAGAAGCTTCACGTAAGTGACGAAAAAGACCTGAGTTGTTCAGATATTAATCTATTTTTAGTCATTAGGCTTACCTGAACGTGTATCATATGAATCGCATACGCCGTTATCAAAATGCTCGAATTGTTCTTCTTCATAGCTTTCACCATTATTTTCCAATTCAGGCGAACTGGTTTCTTCAGGAAATTGAATATCTCGAAATAGTGGTGCGTAAAATTGACGGTTGCTACGTGGCATGACCAAAATTCAAATATAGATATACTTCAAATCTGATATGTAAAAAATATAAAAATATATGAAAAAAACTTGAACAAATGACAAATAAATAACGAATTGAATTCACCGAATCAATTTTGTTGTTCTAGAAGGCCACGTGGCAGCGTCCACATCTTGACCGCTTGATTTCTTGACCTGCATGGCTTCTGGAGGATAACTTTAATTTTTTTTGTACTGATAGCTTCAAACTTTAACACAAACTGTTGAAAAACATGTGAATTTGTATTCACGCCAGAAGACTTAGAATTGATCTCATGAGCATCAGCACTTTTTTTTCACATCTTCAGACTCCCAGAATAGATTGTCAATTCGTTTTCCTTACTTGAAATGCTTAGATTGACAAGTGAGACTTCGAAATTTAGGAGCTCGATAAGCTGTTTTCGATAAAAACTGATAAATACAGTTTATCTTATAAATCTAAGTGATGCTAATACTAACTGTGAGTTATTGACTTCGAATGCCATTCGCATGTCAGCGGTCTGCCGGTAGGCTAACCTACGCCTGTTGGCGCTTATGCTCACTATTTTATGAAAAAAGGCTGAAAACCAAACTGAAATCTACCCAGAAGACGTAGAACGTTGTTTTGACTTCATCTCCACATCTGAATACCATAGTCCCATCCGCATGTTCTTAGTTCCGTTCGCATGCTCTTCGACTGCTTTTCGCATGTTGGCGGTCCTTCGAAATTTTTTTCACCCGCTGCGCTTTTCGAACGGCTACATATATGTTACACGCATGCTCTTCGAATTCCGTGCTTTTAGACTGATTTCGATCACATTTTTTTGCCTACTTTTCGCATGTAGCGCTTCTTCGCATTCTCTTCGCATTCTTTTCGCATGTTAGCGGTCGCTCGCATGCTCTTCGACTGCTCTTCGCATGTGGCGCTTTGCCTGTGCCACTGAACCACCGATGCTTGAAATTGAACATTGGTTTATTCGTAGATGTGTTCGAAATACGTTCATTTTTATGTTTCATTTCTCGTTCTCTCTGACGTCGTTCCACACTTTTTCTTCGCTCTTTCCTTTAAAAATCAACCGTACCTTGCAGTTTTTCTAGCAAAAAGGTTAAGCCGCGATCTTTAAGCTGCAAAATATCCATCAGAATCAGAGAATGAGATACCCGCTAAGTGGCTTAAACATCTATTCCGAAATTTGATATTTCGGGGTTTGAGAAGTGTCACAGTTGTCGCATTTCGCAATCTTCAGAATGCTCGCTTCTGTTTCTTCGCATTTCTTTCACGCCGTAAAAGTATCAATTCTAAATTGGAAGCTCCGGAATCAATAATAAAAACACTGATAATAGGACTTGCTGAACAAAATTTAAGAAACTTTTAAACTAAAATATTCTGGAGAACTTCATGAATTCATGAAACTTCGGCCTCTGAAAACTATATTGGAAAATCAACCATTGGAAACGTGCATCGGTGGTTCAGTGGTAGAATGCTCGCCTGCCACGCGGGCGGCCCGGGTTCGATTCCCGGTCGATGCAATTCTATTTTGTCAGTCCTACCTAACTAGCACATATATTATAAATATCCGCACACTGATTCTTCAGTGATCAGCACATCTGTTTTACTATGAGTAAAAAGATTCGAAAGCCTCACTTTTTTGTTCCAGAAGCTCTAAAAGCCGAAAATGAAGACGTCGACGACGAGATCCTTGATCAGTACGTTCAAGCTGTCGTGAACAATGAGAATCCCGACTTCTCCGAGCTGTCCGACGGGCAGCTCAACATTCTGATAGGACGACTCGTGGAACTGAAGAAAAGTGTCGAAAATGAGGAAGCTCAATTGTTGCCCGGCAACGGAGAACAGGAGATGGCAGTACCATTGGACGATTTGGAAGAGAGAGGAGAGCAAGCGATACTCAAAAAAGACGTCGAACAGGTTGGAGAAGTGAATCAAGGACTTGAAAATACCGAGCACAAGATTGTGAAAGGCAGGAAAGAACAAGTAGTGACCCGCGTCGATTCCAACAGGGTTTATCTGAAGGTTCATCTGAAGAATGAGGATCAGCTGATGCCTCTCATTGAATTCCTCCAAAATACTATTGCCATCCCGAACAACCTCTACTTTGACGATTTTCAGTAAGTTCCAGTCTCTTAGATTAAGGCTTCCCGTCTTTCGTCTCGTCTTCGTTCGTCTTGCAGTTCGTCTTACGCAATAAAAAAGTTGTGCAATGTGTACCAACACAATATCTATCTCTGCGTCAGACGAATCTAAGACGAAGACGAAGACGAGACGAGACGGCCTTATTAAGCACAATATCTCATATATTTCCATTATAAATTCCTCGATTATTTAGATTCGAAAACGGTCAGCTGTCCATGAGAATTTCGAGATTCGTAGGAGCCAAGCCGAAATCCGAGAAGCGAATTGACTCTGTTGAAGGTGTCGCCTCTGCAGTTTGTACGTCTCCCATTTAATGTCCTTTTTGCGCTGCTCAAAGTGACTTTATTGTCGTTCGTGGCAAGACCTCACGCACATTTAACGGCTACGGTTAACGACAAAAGAATAAAAAAGCGCGAAAAACAATTGAAAATACTCGAAATAACATTGAAATTTTCAAACTTTCAAAACACGGATGGGTCTCACCACGACACACAAGAAAAGCTTTTGTAACGGCGAAATTCCCCTCGAACGTTACGAAGCGCTGTGAAATGTTTTGTTACTTTTTCAATCGCGCTCCATTGACATGAAAACTCTGTGTCTCTCATCGAGAGAGTATTAGCTCGTGTAGCCCTCTCGGACAAGAGGGAAGCATTAAAATTTTGAAATGAATTTCGTTTCTTTTGTGATTTGAAAAGCGATTTTCACCCATTTTCTCCGTTCTTTCATTTCAAAATTTTAATGCTTCCCTCTTGTCCGAGAGGGCTACACGAGCTAATACTCTCTCGATGAGAGACACAGAGTTTTTGTGTCAATGGAGCGCGATTGAAAAAGTAACAAAACATTTCACAGTGCTGCGTAACGTCTCCTGCTAGATCTCTTTTATAGACGAACTATTCAATTTCAGACAAACGACGAAAGGATATTGCTAGGCTCTCGGGAGCCGACGTTCGTGAGACCGGAATCGGAAGTGGAGAGGTGAGCAAATAAACTATTGGTTAGCGCCTTGACGAACACGCCAATATCCTCTTAAATCCGCCGATGCGTACATTTTTTGATACTTTAATGGGGTTATTTATGCATTTTTTGCATTAATATGTAATTGTGGTTTTCATGAATAACCCCATAAGAGAACGGAGACGCCAAAGAAACACGAGAAAACGAGTAGAGAGCAGCAGAAAACAAAACTCTTTTTTCCAACGCACTAAGTATGCTGCTGTTCGCGCTACTTCAACACGCGAGGCACACGCTACTAGCAAGCATCGGTGGTTCAGTGGTAGAATGCTCGCCTCCCACGCGTGTGACCCGGGTTCGATTCCCGGTCGATGCAACTCTTTTTGCTTTTCACTTTTTGCATTCATTATATGATTACAGGATGGAATCCTTCCAGTCGAATCTTCGGAACGTGATTGGCTTCTGATGCCGGTACTCTTCGTGTGCGCCTTCACCGTTACAGCTCTCGGACTTGTAGCCGCTGTTCAAATTGCGCGCTCTCGCCGCCACTACAAGGACAACATTCAGCAGATCGCTGAGCAACTGGACGGAAAGACTTCTTTCGCGTATCAGGATTTGTGTAGACAAAGAGCCGACGGCGGACGCGCTTCCAAATCCAGCTCGACGTCTTCATGGTGCGAGGAAACTGCTGCTCCAACTATCGATATCTCCACAGGACACGTTGTACTGGTGAGATTTGCTCTTGATTTCATCAAAACTATATATCATCCGAACAGAAGAAATCACTTTTCCAACGGAGCTCCATTTTCAGAACTTCCTTCAAGAATACCTCTCGGAGCCAACAAAGATCGAGGCACAATGGAACGGAATCAAAGATTATCACAATGAGGAGCGAACCAAGACGAAAGCGGAGAAATTCGCTAACCAGAACAGAGCCGTTCTTCCGTGTACGTGACCATGAATTAGTCTGAAAATAGAGATAACCACACTCACCCCCCCCCCTCTCTTCCCCCTTTTTGTTTTGATGACGCCAATGCATTTCATAATTCTATATGAATAGATTCAGATGACGACATCTTTCTCCAATTTCACTCATATTTCAGTTGATGACAACATTGTTGATATCGATGGAAAGACTGCCGACAACGACGACTTCTACCTGAACGCCAGTTTCATCTACGACGACGACCCCCGACAAGCGGTCTACATCGCCGCCCAAACGCCAGCCGGCAACCAAATCGCCGCGTTCTGGCAGACCGTTTGGCAACATGGAGTGTGTCTCATCGTGAATCTCTCGACACCCGAAGAGTGCAAGCAGGAGAAGAGCTATTGGCCAGACACTGGAAGCGAGGTTCACGGAGCATTCGAAATTCATCTGGTGTCTGAGCACATCTGGTCGGACGACTACCTCGTTCGCTCCTTTTACCTCAAGGTTTGCATTTTAAACACGTGGCTCTTTTCAGCAAGGCGCGTCCTTTGCGCCATGCAGAATCATTCAATGTGTCGTGGATTCTAGACGGTAGTCAGACGTCTACAACAGTGAAGGGCGGAATTCCGGATTCCGCCGTTTTTTTCATTCCGTTTTCCGGATTCCAGATTCCGTGAAAAAAATTTTTTTTTCCGTTTTCCGTTTTCCGGATTCCGAGTTCCCAAAATCCAATTCCGCCCTACTCTGGTCTACAACCCACTGCTAGGAAAGACGCTCCTTTCATAGATCTTTCTTTATTTCTTTCATAATCGTGCGTTAAAGTTCGCATATCGATAATGAAAATGGATCAAACCATTATCAATCGGTGACCAAACTTCTCGCAATTCTACTACAATTCTACATTTGGATTCCGATTGCCGTTCAACGGATTATTGTTTTTTTTTTCAGAATCTCCAAAACAGCCAAACCCGAACGATCACCCAATTCCACTACCTCTCATGGCAAAAAGACTCAACTCCAACGAGCGCCAAGAGCATTTTAGAGTTCCGTCGCAAGGTCAACAAGTCGTACCGCGGTCGTTCGTCAGCCGTCCTCGTTCACTCTTGGGATGGCTCGGGACGTACTGGAGTCTATTGCGCAGTTGACGTCCTCTGCGCACGTCTTCTTCGCGGAATCCGTCAAATCGATGTAGTCGCCACTGTTGAGCATTTGAGAGATCAGAGAGATGGTAAGTGATTCTCCAATCGATCGCAGTTGAATGTTTTCATTCAAACAGGAAGCGAGTGTACCTAATAAGCTACCGTAGTCCATTTCATTGCTCTTCTTTTTTTTTGAATGTGCTCTTTCGAATTGCTCATTTCTCCCTTTCTAAATGGCATCATTCCCATTGAAAGCTTCGGTTTTCCTCGATGATTTCTTTCATTCTTCGAATTGAAATCCATGAAATCTGAATGTGCTCTATGGATTCCGGCAATATTGGTACAGGCTCTTCCGAAAAATGATGGGCTCATTGTCGATTTTAGCTCCTCGCAGATTTAGAGCGGGCAGGCCCGGGCTGACCACGGGCGGACTCATAACTTTCTTTAAAATGGGAAATAAATAGTAAAAATGATCTGAAATTGAAGAGCTCGGAGAGCTCTGTGAAGTCAAGCTCTAATGATAGCTAAGAAAATGTGCATTTTTGAAAAAAAAAATAGACGGGCTGACGAAATAAGCCCAGAATTGACGGACGAGGTGCTTAACGATGCCGAAGTGAATTTTGGAGTTGCATTTTCTAGTTTATTATAACACAGGCTCATGGCCTACAATTGGCGATTAGAAATAAGAAATAAGGCCGCCCGCATCGGCCCGGGTGGGCAGTTTCCACTGGAATTTCAGATTGCATAGAATTGCGTTAACCACTCATAGGGGCATGAGAAATTCAGTGAAATTTACATTAAAAACTGCCTCGTCGACTTGATATTTTCATGAAATGAGCCGTAAAATGAGCTTTGTCAACTTAGCGCTCCCGGCCTCGAATCAAATTTCATATAAATCTAAATTTCTTTAAAAATTTTTGAAAATTCTCAAAATTCTGAAAATTCTGAAAATAAAGAGCACAAAAAGCAATTGCTTATCATGATGTCATCGGAAAAATTGAGTCTGAAAAGTATTTTTTCAGCAGAGCACAGATGCATTTGTAACTGTTACAAAGTGTAGTTTGTAGTCTCCGATTTCTGATTTTCTGTAATGAGTGCTCCCGATCTTTTTCCAATTTCTTAACGCCGTCTGAAAACCGCATTTCGATTAATATTTGGGGAAGCGCCGTTTTGAAGAGGCGGGCGCCCTCTCGCCCACCCATGAGAGCCCCGGGTCCCCTGCCACCTGTAGTCTTGCGATAAATGCGCTTAAAGAGAAGAGCACACTAGAGGGATTGTCTTGAGCCAGTTAGAGCTGTGGCTTGCAAACTTTATTGGCAATTTGCCAAGTATCCATGTGCTTGCCAAAAACTGCAAAGGAGGTCATTCAGCAGCGATATGCGGGCTCTCCTAAAGCACCACGGCGACGCTGTTTCGATGTAAAGCGGCATGCACTTTTATAAAAAACCTGCCCCCCCCCCTCACGTTGGCCTTTTCAATGTGTCGTTTGCAGGAATGGTCGCCACCGGAGATCAGTTCAAACTCGTCTATGGATGCGTCGCCCAGGAAGTCAATCACCTGCTGAAGTCGATCGCCGCCCAGTAACCTTTGCACTACTTCCCCCTCAAGACGAAAATGAAATCGAGAATCTGTTTCTGAATAGCATTTAATCTGAAAGTCTGAAAAAAAGTTCTTTAAAAACGAGAGAGTCGCTTCACTTCCCCTTTTAGCCCTACCCACCCCCCTCCGCCGCCCGTTTCGCCCCATTCGAAAGTTATCTTATTTATCTTCATATCCCCCCTTTCCTATTAATTCTCTATTAACTCACCCATAACACTCCCCCCCACCCGAATCCGCCCGTTCCCCCTCTCAACAGTCCAGTCGCCGCCCGTTTGTTTCCAGTCGATCTCCTGAATAATTGAGAATTGATCTGATAAAAACAAGGAAAAAAAAAGAAAAGAAACGAAATATTGTGCAAAGAGAAGTGATTGCGAAAAAGAAAAAGAAAATGAAGAAGAAGAAGATCCGAATAAAAATTGTCACATTGTTGTTTCTGCGTCCACCACAAACACGTTACCCACCGGGCGGGCGGGGCGGGGCGGGCGGAAAACTAAATGAAAAACTGGCTCTTCGTCATAATTTTTAAGCAAACATTTATTACGTCTCGTGCTTTTTCGCGACAGGAATAGATGTCCTTTTGGGGCGTATAAAACGCGTGCGGATCTCCGGATTTCCCAAGTTGCAATAAGGTCTTCTTCTTCCAGCTACCGCCCCCCCCACACTATTCTGCTTCCAGATGGAACGTCTACATCTCTTGAGGTCGGTTTGAGAATAATGTGAATTGTCTGAAAATCGGTTAACCCTGGGCTTTGCTCTCGGCGTTATCAGAGATTATTCGGATAGTCGCTACAGTAAGACGGAGTTGCGAGACCAAACTGGAAGCGATAGTCATGATCCTTTAAGAATTTTCAGTGAGTAATGGCAGAGAAGGGCGGAATACCGGATTCCGCAGTTTTTTTCATTCCGTATTCCGGATTCCAGATTCCGCGAAAACAATTTTTTTCCGTTTTCCGTTTTCCGGATTCAGAGTTCCCAAAATCCAATTCCGCCCTACTCTGATTAATGGGGTTCTCGCTACAGTAAGATGGAGTTACCAGACCAAACTGGAAGCGATAGTCATGCTCCTTTAAGAGATTAATGGCAGAGAAGGGTGGAATTCCGCATTCCGCATTCCGCATTCCGCATTCCGGATTCCGCCGTTTTTTTTCATTCCGTCTTCCTCTGATTGATGGGGTCCTTGCTACAGTAAGACGGAGTTGCGAGACCAAGCTGGAAGCGACAGTCATGCTCCTTTAAGCTTTTTCAGCGATTAATAGGATCTCCTTTTCACATTAAATGGATACTTTTGTACAGATAGTCGGAGAAGAACACTTTTGTATTGCGGCCAACCCATTTAATACAGAGTCAGGTGCGGGGGGCGGGGGGTGGGGGGTGGGGGCTCAAATTGAATTATAATGGTGGTTTCCAGAGTCGTCAGTTATAACCAGTTTCCGTTCCGGAGGCGGCAAGTGTTCCGTTCTGCGATCCTCCTCCTCCTCCTCTTCTAATAATCGATGAAAAACATTTTCGGAACCAGAGTAGGGCGGAATTGGATTTTGGGAACTCGGAATCCGGAATTCCGCCCTTCTCTGTTCGGAACCTTTTGACGAGTTCACATGAAACCATTTAAAGTGCTTGAAAGCATCGAAACATGAGAATTTTTGAAAATTGTCTTATTTACTTCTTCGCTTCGTTAAATGTGACGACGAGAGGGAACATTCATTCGAGTGGTAAAAGAACCAGTCTTCAAGTTCGTTCTTTTTGATGAACATTTCTTTCTGAAAAGTTGGGTTTCGAATCAGTGTTTGCTTGCCAATGCCAGCCGGGGCATTCATGTTTTGCAGCTGTTCCCCTTGATTCTGACGAATTTCTAGTTGGTGCTGCTGGTCAGAAGATAGCATCAAATCGTAGCTAACCTGTGTGTTTGTGTCTTCCCCTCCTCCCCCCTCGAAGTGCAGTTTCTCTCTTGTTTGCCGCATTAGCATACCGTCGTCGGCGCGGCTTCTTTCCCCTTCTCCCATCTTTGATTACGTTACTCATTTCGAAGTTCACCTCGTCGACGCCGCGCGTCTCGTTGTATAATACTACTGCTTCACCCTCCATCCGCCCGCCCGCCCCCCCCCGCCTCGCAAATAACTGACGTATAATTGGAATTTCAATCGACACACAACGCCAAACAGTTCTTCGGTTCTCCCACCGTCTGATGGCTTTCGCCTATTCATCAGATCGTCGTCGTCGCCACCTCCTTTGTCTGCTTCCCTTCTTTCAGTACCAGCGGCGGGGAGTTTTATGTGTCTCTCCTGATGTGCTGAATGCTGCGTAATCCATAAGGGATCAAACATTGATAGCAGCGGTTTAGGATTGGTGGGGTTCCAGTCTGTGCCGTTTCGAAAAATGATTTCTCGAAAAATTCTCGAGAAATTTTTCTCGTTGATTTTTCGGATATTTTTCAAGAAATTGTTCGAAAAATTATGGAAAAATTCTCGAGAAATGCTTTCGAAACGTTACATTGGTGGTGACAAACGCTTTTCACTTCTGAGCTATACTTCTCGCTGATTTTGTCTTGGCTCTTCAGCTTCCGTCGAAAAAGTCAGTCATTTTACGCATCCTCTATTAAAAGGGCACACCTAATGCAGGGCAGAATGGCTGATTTCATTCCTAATGACCATAACGAATTGGTCTACTTTCTGGATCCACCAACTTGCGAAATTTCAAACTTTGGTATTAAGAAAATTAGTTATTTTGAATTTCAGCATTCAAAATGCTCTAGAAGTTTTTTGGGCAAGCTTCCGGCAACTTGCCGGGCAATTGGCACGCACGCTGGAATTCCATGAAATGCTGCAAAGCAGCGTACTGAAAATGAGCTGTAATCTGCCTTCCAGCAGTCCCCATCCCCCACCTCTTCTGAAAACAAGCTTTGCGCAGAACTGCTTCAAGCTCAAAAACTTCCAGATAAAAGCCTTACTTCAGTATTCGAAAAGACTGCTCAACGTGGAGCAGCTAGAGCTTAGACGCATTTATATGGTTGCGAGTCAGTGAATCCGCGTTTTGGAGCATCCCATTCCAGTAGCCAAGTGCCTTAAGCTCGCCGGCTTCATCTTCTGAATCGGCATCACGGAAGTCGTGTTCAGTAAGATCAAATGAAATGTGTCATCATTGGGTTCTGATGACCTTCGCCAGACCAAAAAATTAGAAATGCAAATGTCATATTATCGCTTCTTCGTCTTCTTCTTCTTCTCGCTTTCACTGCCTGCCAACATTCGTTACGTAATCGTCCTTTCTCTCTGTCTCTCCCCCCCCCCATCTGACACTGTTTCTTTCTCGGGATCAACCAGTTTCCAGTCATTTTCAACTGCTACATTTGCTAGTCGAAATGGGAGGGATGGGGGGGGGTAAACGAGAAGATGAGAAGGAAGTAATCCGACACTGCATCTGCTAGTTGATTTAGGGTTATTTGATGATTCTCCCATTCACTCACTCCTCATTTTCTCCTTACAACTTTTGAGGAAGTCTCCATTGTCTCGGCATAGGTTCAGTGTACACCTTGTGTGTTGCTGCGAAGGGAGAGGAGACGCTGGAAAACGGGCGCCATCCATATTTCCAGATTTTCTCATTGTCAGGCGTATTGAGCAGCCACGAGTTTCGCGCCAGAGGCGCGACAACCTGTCTGGTCTTGGAAAACAGACACCATCCATATTTCGTCCGTAGATCCTGATCTGCGCGAGTTGTTGTGCATCAGACCTTACGCGCATCATATGCGTACCGTATACACGCGGTATAGGCAGAGAAGGGCGGAATTTCGGATTCCGCCGTTTTTTTTTCATTACGTTTTCCGGATTCCAGATTCCGTGAAAAACATTTTTTTCCGTTTTCCATAGGCCAGCGGCTCGTAGGCCAGCGGCTCGTAGGCCAGCGGCTCAGAGACTCAGAAAGAGATTTCCATAGTCCAAGATTTTCAGCGCATAACAATAATCCATGGCGACCATAAGATCTGGCGCACCGTTTGATTATTCCATTCGGGCTCGAGTTGGAGAGCCGGCGGCACGTCATCTTGCTCCACACTTCTCGTGTCGCCAACGCATTTCGCAGCTCATAAGAAATACGATTACCGAGCTTTGAACTGCTCCAAAAAGTCGCCGCCCTTTGAATGAACGGGTGTCTCCATTTGCTCTTTCCAGATTGATTTTGGCTCACCACCGATCGTTTCGGCAATCTTTGCAATATGTGCAGTTTTTAATCTCATCAGAAGCTTCAAATGCGCAACAGTTATAACGGGTTTCCAGCCAAATGTAATAAGCGAACCGTCTGAAATTGCTCACCTCGAAGACTGCGAGATCTTCCAGTCTTTCCTGTGATTTTCCCAATTTTCCAAAGGCTTCTGAATCGCTAGGTGCTCCGTGGAAATTCATAGATTGCGAGCCGACGACATGCCGACGCATAACTGTCTTCGAATTGAAAATGACTGCTCAACAAATACCCATGAGAACAGAAGTGGTTGATTGATTGAGCCGACGTATTTCGGCTCCGCAAAACTGTATTCTCAGAACTCGCCGAGCTCAGGCGCCTATTCAAATAATATTTTCAATTCTGAAGACGAATGGACCGGGCCTGTGCCCACGTCCGCCAGGTGCCTCATTTCTCCACGATAGTCGAAGCTGCCTGGCCAACCCTCTCAATTCGAGAATTCGTTGACCCTGCCCCCCCCCCATCCATCAGTCACTGCTTCACACAGACAATGAGTGTTTCAACAATGATTGATGAGAACAGTTTTCATTCTTAGCACTGAATTGGGAGGGCATCAGAGGAGAAGAGAGGCATTGGGAAAGAGGGAATGGGGGAGGGGCAGAGGGATGGATAGAAAGATAGAGAGAGAGAGAGAGACAGAGAGATAGAGAGACAGAGAGAAGAAGACATGCATAATAATTACAATTTGGAGACAAAAGGGCTGACTCGTTTGGCCCGTTGGCGGCCCTCCTTTCAGCATTGTTTGTTTGCCATTTCGCACTTTATTCGCGGGGCTTCCACTCTTTTCCCTCCATTTTTTGATCGACTTATTCACATTCCGATGTTCTATTTATAGTCGCCGCGCACCGCTTATGATTTGTTCTCTTGTGTGACTTGATTCAGTTCGGTATGTTGTCGGCGTTCCATTCCGTCCACACCGCCAACAGCCTTCTTCAAAAATTGTGATTCAAAACTATGATGAACAACTGAAAATCTTGAATTGCGACATAATTTTTATTCGATTGTTGCACGCCCCGCATGTTTACCTCATTCATTCTGTAACATCGGCGACACCACCTCTATTCCCAGAACCCACCCCCCCCCCCCTCATCATTCCACTCCTTCTATTTTCAGCAACACGCTCGTTTCGGACTTCTACTCGAAAAGAAGGAGATGGTACAGCTATCACACGTATTCTTCTCCATTGGAGAGCTCCAATGGAGAAGAATGCGTGTAAAGGTAGCTGTACCATCTATTTTTTTCAGCCCCAACGTAGGTTGCGCTGCTTCTGTTTTCATGTTCACCTAATCTACTATACCAACCCGTCGATTCCGTGATTTTGCGTGCGTCTCGTCTCCTGTGCAGACAGTTTGTCTTAGCAGTGCCCGCCCGTGTGTTTAGTTTTTCTGAAAACGAAGGATTCACCTTTTCAAAACTTAAAGCGCACCTTACCTCTTTTCATTGTCAGGCGTATTGAGCAGCGACGTGGCGAGCAACCACGAGTTTCGCGCCGGAGGCGGGACAACCAGTCTGGTTTTGGAGAACGGGTACCATCCACATTTCGTCCATAGATCCTGATTTGCGCGAGTTGTTGTGCATCAGACCTTACGCGCATCATATGCGTACCGTATACACGCGGTGTAGGCACAGAAGGGCGGAATTCCGGATTCCGCCGTTTTTTTTTCATTCAGTTTTCCGGATTCCAGATTCCGTGAAAAAAAACTTTTCCGTTTTCCGTTTCCGGATTCCGATCCACATTTCGTCCATCTCGTCTGATTTGCGCGAGTTGTTGTGCATCAGACCTTACGCGCATCATAGGCGTACCGTATACACGCGGTGTAGGTCAGCGGGCACAAAGACTCAGACGTGTTATGAGCTGAAAATCCATAGTTCTAGATTTTCAGCTCATAACACTAACCCATGGCTACCATAAGACGTGGTATACGATTGCTCATTGATCTAATGAACTAATGAAACGAATTCAGCATTCCGCGCTGCGCTAGCAAAATGCCACCTCAATTATTCGGTTGTCATTGCTCCACAAGCGTATTGCTCCACCCTCGTTTCTTCGTTTACTGCCACTTTCAGAAGAAGCCGTAAACCATTACTAGAAGCTAGCTTGCGATATGAATTTTTCTTGTTTAAGCCAAGAATCTTGAAGCGAAAAGTGCTCCCCTAGCATCATTTCCCTGAATTCAGAGCTTCCAGTCAGCTCAATTTAGCCCACAGACTCTTGCTTCTGCATAAAGTCGCAACTGATCTGCTAACGATTCGTGGGGAGAAGTGGAACTATCGTCCCAGACCGTGTCCCAGAATGGACTGCATCCGAACCATGTCGAAGGGTATTCCAAGCTTTTATGCGTTCCAAAGTGCTCTTTCTGAATTAGAGATTGAGCAAATCAGTGTTCCGAATAGTTAAAAACCGTCAAACCAACAAGTTGCTCGCTTTTCAACCCGTTCACTCCGCGCGAGCACGCAGCGAAGAAGAGGAAACCAACTCTTCCATCAACTCTTCATGAACGTGCAGATTCTTGTACTTATTATCGGCTCCTGGTGATGGAGTGATGGATCGGGTTAAATTTCAGCCCCCATCGAGACCAATTTGAGCTTGATCATTTGACAAATTGTTCACAGCAAACTGTACCAAAGAGAAGATCACACAATCCCAGTGAAGGATCACTGTGCGAATCGCAGTTCCATTTGTTTCCAGAAACCTTAAGCCAATCAGTTGGTTGAATCAGTTGAGGCATTCCGAAGAGGTTGTAGACTCAATTTAGCTGACTTGAGGCACTTCGCAAAGCTGCAAATCGTCTGAAATCAGAGCACGTTGATGCTTGACGATCGGATAACGCATGATTGAGATTAGATGATTGAAATTGATTTCGAATCATTTTTAGATTAATTGGATAGACAATGAGCGTACATTGGAGCTTTATAGTGTAATCCTTTTGTAGAATTGAATCGTTGAAAGCAATACATTTCGGGGAAATCCGGACTTACTACGGTCTTTCTTCCAAATGTCAATTAATGCGGGAAAATATAGAAAATTGAAGGTCTCGGCAGGTAGGTATTGAGGTAACTTTCCAGCGATGGTTAGCTATCCAGTGATACAATATCGAAATAGGATCGATAAAGTATACGGGTCGACGATAGCGGTCCGTCTACTTAACGGGTCCTGGTTTCATATTATTAACCTGGCGAAATCTTCATTTTTTGATCATTTTAGAGAATTAATTTTCAATGAGAAAAGAGATATGCGCCGCAACGCATTGCAAGTATTTCGAAACGCGTTTTTCTCGGCATTTTTCAGCAATTCATAAACGTTTCTCTTTCTGAAACTTACTTCTAAGAAGATTTCCTAAAAGATCTAACAGGAGTTGTCCTATTTATCTGAAATTTTACCTTTAAAGTTGTAAACGAAAACCTGACGCTGTGCAGTATAATTATAGATCTGAAAGTTTTTTAAATCGTTTAAGAGTCGTTGAATTTGAGGATTGAACGATGTCCCGAGGAATCGGAATATTTTGTTGTTTTTCAGCGAAAGCATGTCACGTTCAAGTGTCATTTCCAATAGAGAATCTAATTATTTGAAGTTTAGCAGAAGTGCAGCGAGCACGATTCGGCTGCAAAGATGAAAAGGCATGTACTTTTGAGGATCATTAATCCAGAGACTGAACAAGTTCGCATCCTCGAATCTGCTGAAAATAAGCTGTAGATGAAGGGCTGAAGAAGACAAGAAAACGAAAGCGCGTTGCTAGAAAATAGTTTTTCTGCTAGAAAAACTATTTTCAGATTTTTTTCCGCTAAATCTGCTAGAAAATAGTTTTTTTCAGCAGATTTTATGCGAGAAATACAAAAAAAAAGATATTTCAGTTTTTAAAGCTGTTTTTTTTCCCAAAATATTGCTAAAGAAAGCATTGTTATTGTTTTTTGAACAAGTTAAAAGCCGATTTAAGAAACATTTTAAAAGTTTTATTAGGGAATTCAAGGCAAAAACTATTTGGAATGTTTCAAATTCAGAAATATTAAAAATATCCCCAATAGTGATTTTCAATTATTCGGGTGTATTAGTGAAGGAAACCAGCTCTTTTAGCGACTTACCACATGAATTGCACGACGCTGCCGAATTTAGATAATTTAATGTCAGTAGAATGTAAAAATTTGCCCATTGTATAAGTTAAAAGATAGGAAATATGAAAAAAACAAAAAAAAAACAAAATTTCAAAAGTTCTGTGTAAACACCGCGCGAACGATGCTTACCGTACTTCCCTTTAAATATAAATAAATTTTAAAAATAGATGATTAATATTAATTTTTATTCACAAAAACGTTACGAACAAAATTAAATAAAAACTACTCCGTTGGCCTGGACATGGAGGTTCCACAAAACATTCGAACAAAAAGCTGCGAGCGTTCGGTATTTTGACTGAAATTCGGAAAGCGAAGTGAACTGATACCAGTCTTCTTACTTGCCCACTTTGTCTTTCTATTTGCCCCGCAATTCGCCCGCTTCTCTGTGTTCCTATTTAGACCGTATTTTGCCCGCTTCTTCTTCCTACTCGCCCACTTCGTCCTTCTATTTGCCCCGCTATTAGACCACTTCGTTGTGTTTCTATTTACCCCGTATTTCGCCCGCTTCTTCTTCTACACCTTGTGTTCCTATGTGCCGGTTATTCACCAACGGACGATATTTCACCAGGCACCAGCCCCTTCTAGTACATGGGCTCGAACGCTTCTCTCTTCAGTTCTGCTTCGCCGTTCGCATAACGCAGTCATGTGCTGTTCCACTTTGATCCACTGCGATCTGAAAGAGATGTCTTGGTGTGGCGGTGATCGCCGCATCATAACATGTTTTAACACCTTGACCGCACATGACATGCAATCGTCGCCGATTTCTCCGATCGATCGATTCAAAGGGCTGTAACCAGATATAGTCTATTTTCAGCAAAATGCGACGCTTGATCGCCATGCCTTTACTCATACTGATTGTCGGCCTTCTCAGCGAGACAAACGCCGTCAAGATCATTGACAACGGTCTGGCACCACCCGAGATTGTTCACACTCCAGTTTCAACAAAACGTAAGAAGGTCACGCGGCGGGAAGGTTTATCTTAAACAAACGGCTTTCAGCAAGATGCAAAGTGTTCGCCCCGCCCCTTGATCTGATATTTATTCTGGATTCTTCTGGCTCACTTAGAGACAAGTTTCAGGTGAGTGTTAACGGGTGTTGAGAAGAGCTGAGAGCAGCTTTATTTTTATTCAATGTGTGACGTCGTTTTCTTAGGATGAGATCGACATCATCCGGAGAATTCTGAAGCATGTGACAATTGGGAAAACTGCAACCAGGGTTATGCTTATTCAGTTCAGGTAGGCCACTTTATGTTATTGCGAAGGCAGGCTCATTTCCTGAATTTACGAAGTCTTGCACTTGCTTCTCTCGTGAAAGCTATTCTCGACTTTTCACCAGCTCAACTTCTCCATTTTCAGTGGCACCCAGCATCTGGAATTCAATTTCGAAAAGTTCACTGATCGAGAAGAGCTACTCGCCGCTCTCGATGTGCTCCGACATGTCTCCGGAATCACTAGAATCGGAGGAGCCTTCGAATTCGCTCTAGAGCAGCTGAAGCTTCCCGGAAGTGTGAGTGTATCTCTTCGTTCCATCTGGAATCATATGAATTACAGGGCCTGCGAGATGGCAGTGTGCCGAAAATCGTCTACCTTTTATCCGACGGACGCACTCACGATTATCCGAAAGACTGGCAGATGGCTGACGTGTTGAGAAGGTAGTACAGCGTAGCTGCTCCAATAACAACTTCCGACCTCTAAAATTCCTTACAGAGAAATTCCGAACGTTGACATCTGGGCATACGGTACCGGAGATTACGTGGCAATGACCGCTCTGGCAAACTACACTCAATCAGAGCTCAAAATTGTGACCAATGAGAATTTGGAAAAGCTGGAGCCACAATTCGAGATATACCATGGAACAGAGATTTGTGAGCAACAGCCAGGTGGGTTTACATCTCTTTTCCGCTATTCAGGGTGGCTGGAAAGTATTGAGACACTTGTTTTTTGTTGTATTTTCAAAAATAGAGTTTCAACAAAAGAACCAAAATTATTTTTTCAAAAAATGATAGTAATAGAAAAGTTATCAGAGGAGATATTCAAAGTTTGAGCCTTTGGCCTTGATGTACGCCCTCAAACGAGCTGAAACAGAATCAACAGTGCGCCAGAGATAGTCGTCGGGGATTTCGGCCCATGCCTTTTGAAGAGCAGTTGTGAGAGACTTCACATTTGGATAAAAGCGAGCCATGATCTTGTCTTCCAAATATCCCCAAACAGAAAAGAAAAAAAAATTGTTCATGCTGATCGCATCATTCCGTATAATTTTCTTGTTGATGATGCCACGAGTCCGGCAAGTGTTGACAGTACGAGGTCTTCCGCTTTTCTCAAGGTCCAACACATTTCCTCGATCCTTCAGTTGTTGCACAACTCGATAGACAGCTGCTCTCAGAAGTAGGAATCGTGGAACGATGTCACTGCCGTCGTTGAGCAGCTTGACAATGGTTTGGCGATGAGGAGAAGCTCGCATGACTTCGAGAAGAGATGAAGTGATGAGAAATAGCTTTACTGTCGGCTTATATATCCTCTCTACTTTCGAAATAACTCGAAACTTTTCGAAAATACGATTTGGCACGGTGCCAAGAACCATCATGACAAGTGTATCAATACTTTTCAGCCACCCTGTACACGATTCGCAAGATTCTCGAAATCAGTGTTCCTTGACTTGAATCGAGGCAGAGAGCTGCTTTCGAACATTGAATTCTTAGTGCTCTCATACAAACAAAGATAACATTTCCGCTCAATGTTCTTCCAGCTTGTGTGAAAGGATCCGATAAGCCGCTCGACCTCGCTCTCGTCGTCGACGCTTCTGAATCTCTGGACCATCTCTTCAGCGATCAGGTTAGTGTTGGATCATTACGATCATTTGTTTTTCTTTCTCTCTGAAAATCGCGCTGTTTTCAGAAGAAGTTCCTAGTGGAACGAGTTCTTGGCAACATAAACATCCATCCGGAAGCTGTTCGTGTGGCTCTCATCACGTACTCTGGACAGGCATACTTGCATTTCAAATTCAATTCGGTGTTGTATGGAAACAACACTTCTGTCCAAGGATTTGTGAAGAACATTCGGTCGATCAAGGGGACGACGGCGACGAATGTGGCGTTAATGGATGCGTTTGATCTTCTGACTTCCAAAGATCCATCGACTGGAATTAGAGAAGGCGTTCCGAAAATGGTTTTGGTTCTCACTGATGGCCACTCTCACAGGTACGTGCCAAAGGATTCTGAGAAGGTTTTCAGCATTGGCACTTTGCCAGCTTACTGTACTAGTAGAAGCTGCGCACCAGAGTAGGGCGGAATTGGATTTTGGGAACTCGGAATCCGGAAAACGGAAAACGGAAAAAAAATTTTTTCACGGAATCTAGAATCCGGAAGAAGGAATGAAAAAAACGGCGGAATCCGGAATTCTGCCCTTCTCTGCTGCTCACTGAAAGCAGAGACTTTCAGATCACCTAAGGATATATCTGAAAAGATGCGTGCAGCTGGAATTATAATGTTCGCAGTCAGCGTCACTCCTCGCCCTCTTGTAGATGAAGCCGAGCTGCGTTTGATTGCAGGAGATGAGAAAAGAGCGTTCACCCCTCCAAATCTTAATGTAATTTCCAAAGAGCCCGTCTCGTTGTTTCTTTTCCAATTCTCTTTTATTCAGGACTTTGAAGGCGAATTCATGAAATACGTTGGGTTCGGATGTGACGGAATTGAGTTGCCGCCTGATGCGAAGCCACAAGTTCGTGGAGCCACCGATGTGAAGTGCACGGAGCACTCAATGAGCATTGTCGTCAGAACACAGCGAGCACTTCAAGGCGTCATGTACGCTCATATGTATCACGACGAATCGGAATGCGTGATGAGGAAAACAGACAATAGTCGAGAGATTCAGATGACGTTTACGGAAGGCACATGCGGACTAGTGAAGACACCATCTACAGTGAGTTTGATGGAAGCGCGATATGAAAGCCTATGTCTACGCCTAAGCCTAAGCTTAAGCCTAAGCCTAAGCCTAAGCCTAATCCTAAGCCTAAGCCTAAGCCTAAGCCTAAGCCTAAGGCCTACCGACGGCTTCATTTCTTCTGACAGAAACTGATATTAGAGCATACTGTCCTTCAAAACATGGTCACAAAGGTCCCAAAGCGATGCGCAAACTGTATCTACCGGAATCCTACAGTATACATGAGTTTAAGAAGTTGTGAAATTCTGAGACCCTACTAACATCGGCGAAGGTGTGCGTGGTTCTTTAGGCTCCCACGATTCCGCTGGGTCTCTCTGAAAACCTCTGAAAATCTGAAAATCAGTAAAAAAAACCAAAGAAAAAAAAAGATTTTTTGTTAGGATGGACATGGATATCATTTCAATATAACAGTCATTCTCCAATTCCATCCTCTTATTATCACGAGAGCCGACCAAGGACTCGACATCTCATGCTTCGTTCCTACAGTAGTTCCACGTCAAGAGCTTGACCAGGCTGTCTTCAAAAACGCGGCGGACACTCAATGCGTTTACCGATTGCACAGGTACGCAACCGTCTTCTTCTGGAAGAGAGAGAGAGAGAGAGAGAGAGAAAAACGATGTGCTTTCAGATACAGTCCAGGACAGTGTGTCGCACTGGACGCCAAGGTTGGAGAGACGCTCTATCACCGTTGGGAGTGCGATAGCCGTTTGTTTAATTTCTCAAAAGGTCACCGAAATGTTTGATATTTCAGCGCCAGAATACAATTATTTGGTGCACGACTGCTTTGTGCAGTCTGAGAAGCACACTCAACAGATTCTGGATTCCAATGGGTAAATCTATGTCGTTTTATTGAAGCCCCTTTCTTGATTATAGTTGTGAAGTGGACCAACACTTTCTGGAAACTCCCAACTACTCGCGCTTCAAAGACTATCCGGACGATGCTTACGTCTTCCAGGAGATGTCGGTGTTCAAGTTTCCCGGCGATGGAGATCTTCTGTTTCATTGCAAAATTTCATTATGCAATATGAAGGACAACAGTGCGACATGCAAGCAGAGCATTGTGAGTTACTCAATACAATCTTCGCATCACACGAAACTTTCTAGCCTCCAAAGTGCCCGAAGGTGACCCCAGTCCTTCCGGTTCGACAAAAAAGAGATGCTTCGGCTGAGCAAGTTATGTCAGCTGAATGGAGAAATAAACAGATTAAAAAGAGACAAATCGAGCTGAAAAACAGATCGAGACGGCAACTAGTTGAGACGAAAGCAGGATATTACATGACGTTTCACGTCGAAACAAGGTCTGCTTTCATTTGCGACTTCCACCGCGATAATTAATTTTTTCAGAACTCTGAACGTGCTTCTCAGCGAAAGTATTCGACCAAAAGACTCTGTCAAGTATTGTGACATCTCCTAAAAATTATAAATTCGTATAACGCCTACATGGCACGGGTCTCTTCTGTTCTTTCATCTTTCAATTTGTTTTGTTCATCTCATGCCTGTATGTATATAAATTCACTATTCACAATTTGCGACAAAACACGATAAAATTAAAAACAGCTAGAATAAACTGTGTGACGTCAACACTGAGCCGGTCTGGGCTCTATCCATGATTGTTAAGGTTTGTCTCAAAAGACATGAGAAATTGCAGCATTCAAGAACTTGTTCTTCTCGGATTCGATAGCTTGATGACTGGCATTTTGTACATATTTGATGAATTTCTGAAAGAAAAAAACTTGAATGAAGCCGTCACCCAATTGTCAATAGCGCAGCAGATAGAATTCTATTGAAATAGGCTTTTTTTGAAGCTCCAAATCCAAATTTTTACAAAAAATTAATACATAAAGTAAAAATAAAAGTTAAGGCTAAGAATACGAAAAAATGTAAAATACATAGCCAAATATGCATTAATATTTACTAATAATTTTTGTATTAATCTATTATTTCTTATTAAACATATTATCACAAAACAGTAGAAACAGGGTTTACATCAAAACAAATCAACAGATTTTTTAAAAATTAACGATTTTCGCCTCGAAACAAATATATCAAATTGCGCAAACTTTGAGAGTGTGTTTTTGAAATGTTCTAAACTTGGACACAAAAGTCCGTGGCCAAGTTTCTTTCATTTATTAAAAATAATTAAACTTAATTAAAATGTTTATATTATTTAGAGATTTAGATGAATTTAGAGGTTTCTTAAATTTTAATTTATATAAATTTTTTAAATTAATTTTTTAAAAACTTAATTTTTATATTTAAAATTTTAAAGTATTATCTTTAAATTGACACAAAAGTCAGTGGACAAGTTTCATTTACTTATTAAAAATATTTAAACTTAATTAAAATTTCATAATATTTAAAGAATACTTTAAAATTTTTAATATAATATTTAATTATTTAAAATTAATTTTTAAAAACCTCTAAATTCATCTAAATCTCTAAATAATATAAAAATTGTAATTAAGTTTAAATATCTTCAATAAAACAGACTTGTCCCCGGACTTTTGTGTCAAAGTTTTAGAGCAATAAGAAAAACTGACGGAATCTGGCACGACTTTCTCGTCCGGCCTGAACCAGGGCATGAGCGAGTTCTTCCGGATTACTTTCGCATTCCACACACCACGGCACTTTGCCGATTCGACAGCACTCTTTCCTGAAGAAATATCTCTTCTTTTTGGTTCAACTTCATTTAGTAATGGTTTCTCACACATAACATTGATCTGCCGCCAGTGGAAGAGTGTCAATTTTAATTGGAATCAAATCAGTAATTCTTCGAAGAGCAGCTAGAATGTGAGCGTTTAGATAGTAGTTGGTATTGATCTAGAACCAATTAAAACAAAATATGAAAATCTTCATAAATTTGAACATACCTTGTAATCTGGATTCCGAACAAAACTTTCAATGGACCGAACACATGAATATACTTTCGATCCAGGCGCTCCGTCAATAATAACATAAGGAACACGTTCTCCACGTAACGTTATGTGAGATGAGCAATATCTCATTCTGGCTCTGGAAAATATTATTTACTTAGGAAGGTAAATTGTATAGAGCAAGACTAACTCTGCAATTTTCTTTTGTGGAACCATCGCTTTTTGCGAATAGTCGCCTCTGTACTCTCTGCAGAACACAAACTTCGAAAAATTTTCGTTTGGTAGATTCAGCACCATCGAATTGAGATAAGTTATCAACGCTTTCCAGTTTTGTGAAAAAATTAATCCAAGTGACTTTTCGAGAACTTCTGCAACAATTGGGCAAGTGTCTCTTCGAACTGTTTCAATTCCTTTTGCATCCAGGGAACCCTCGTCGTTTTCGTATTCAAACATCCAACCAGCGTACCTTTTCTTGGTTTCCAATACACATCCCTTGTAGACTTTTTCAAGTTTTAGAACAATCGGATCTGGATTGGAATTCGTAACGTCTTCAGCAATCCTCCTTCCAATTTCAAATGCTGCTTCGACAGTGGCACCTTGAACCAACACAAACATACTGTCTGTGTCTCCATAGATAACTTCTGCTCCGCCATATTCACCCTTTTGCACCATGTCAATTGCACGTTCAAGAGTCTCTCGACCTTTTCCAAGAATGGCGTCAGCTACTAAAAAATGCATTATGCGATCAAACGTCATGTAGAATTGTTCTTTCTTACATTCAGCACATGGCATCCGTCCACTCCAGTTCGCCGCAGTATACCCATAAGTGACATTTGCAACAAGTTTGAGAGCTAATTGTCGCGCATCTAGAACTCGCTTCAGCTTTTTGCTTTTAGTTCTTTTCATTGCATTCTTGACCATTATTCTAGCAGCAAGAATCTGAAAGAAATTAGTTTGCAGCACTTAACATTTTAAAATACCTCTCTAAGCAAGAGTGGAATAACGCCTTCTCGTTTTGTTTTCTTTACAAACATTGAAGCAAGCGGAGATGCGCATACTTCTTTATATGCTACTAGTTTGACGAAGTCATCTTTCTGTAATCAGAAAGATATTTAAAGGTTTTTAATAACTTCGTATTTACATTAGGAAAGTACTTTATAGCTCCAAGAGCTATTTCCTCTCGATTGCTGAGCTCATTCTTCATTTGAGCTAAATTTGAAATTTTTCCAATAATCGTAGAGTAGCAATAATTGTATGCAATGACCATAGACGGATAGAGTGATTGAAAATCAAGAACTATAACAGGATCGAAGTAAACTTTCGATTGCGGTTCCAGAATTAACTGGAGTTGTTCCGGAGAGCTCATCCTAAATACATTTATCATAATGCATACCAATGTTTTAAATTATCTCACATATTCCGTTGCAGATGAGTTATTGATGGCGCCACAAAATTCATTTGATGAGCCAAACGAAGGAGCATCGATTCCACTCTTAATTGGGAGCCTCTAGTCCATACTTCATGAAACTGAATTCCATAGACTCGCGCCATCTCTGCATTTTTAAGAAACCAATTCATATTGATAAGTAGGGAAATGTTTATACTAGAGAGTTTTAGTAAATGCTGATACGCGTCGTTCCTAAATTTATTCCATTATATCATAAAATATATTCAACAATTCATACCTCACACCACAGCTACTTTCCTTTAATCTGCTCATAAGTGTGGCATTATTCAGTATTGGAATTTTTTTTCTCAACACATGTGAAACAGCGGTACCCAAATCATAGTTACGAAGCGCCAAATCACTTCGAACTACTTTCCACACGCACACCAACAGTCTTCCTTTAAATGAGGACACCAGAGCATGTTCCTCAGTTTGATTTTCTTGCAGCTTTTCCAAAGGGCCAGTTTCAATTCGATTCATGGAAAGATTCGATCCAAGAAGTTTTACTCTTCGGAGAAAGTAGCCCCAAGAAAGGCGAATAGTGTCGTAGCCAATAAGAATATCAACGTCAAATTGTACGATATATTTGATAACTTCTTCGAGCATTTCTAATTCACTTTCAAAATAAGATATTCTTTCGTCAAAATTGCCGAGTTCTCGTGAAATTGTTGTAAAAAGTACTTGACGTGTTGGTAAAGAACATCTGCATACGTCATCGTAGATTGCTAAAGACACAGATACAATTTGATCGCACTGAAAACCGAACAAATAATATATTTTATATGTTTTACCTCACCACAACATCTGGAATGGGCATCTTTGTGTCAACTAAGAGTTCTAGACTGGCAACACACAATCCAACAATATCTGACTCGCAACTTATCTCGGTTGAGGCACCTTCGTCTGAAAACACCCATATCGACATCGACACTTGCGAACTTCAACACACCCATAGATGTCTGAGATAACAATTTTGTCCTTTCAAAAGCTTCGGTATGATCAGCTGGGGCAACAACCGTTTCTTCGCTTGTCGCAGAGCAAGCAGTCATTTCACGGGAAAACTGTTTTCGATCATCTTTTTTAACGTCACACAGACGTTCGTTCATGCTTATAAAGGTCTGGTTGGACGCGCTTTTTGTTGTAATCCATTGTATAATCTCTCTGAAAAAAATGTTATTTTTATCTACATTTTTTTTCTTATTTTTAACATACTCATGTGGTCCATCAGAACTGATCTCATTACAACTTTCCATTTCTTCGTATTCTTCCATATCTCTCTCTCCTTCATGTTCATCCTTATCCTTATCTTCATCTGAGCCGATAGTTTCAGCATCACCTTCACGCATATCCATTTTCTGGCTATCAGTAATCATTGTCATCTCTGCTTCTTGATGTTTCGGGTCATTATCGTCATCTTCCGGAGGCTCTTCTCGGTCCTCTTCTTCTTGGCGCTCCGCATCGTATTCCTCCGGTGTTTTCTCTCTTTCATTTGGCTGTTCGATATTTTCTAGAGCGGTGATATCTTCTTGTTCCTCCCAAACCGTGATATCAGAATTGGCGAACTCTGCAGTTTGCTGTGTTTCAGCAATTCTAGTGGTCATGAGATCATCTAATTGTTCAGACATGCATCTCTCCCGTCTGAATCTTTTTGCTATGTTTCTCGCGGTACGTAACATGTCACGTTCTTGAGGCCAGATTGTTGCTTTTCTCGGTATGTCTGCAAAAATAGATAACGAGCGGTAATGAAACGAACGTTCGAATAATACATGAGTTGAATACGTCTTTCAGCTCGATTCCCAATGCGTCGCATCTATCTTTTTCTTCTCTCCAAATATACTCCAATCCCGGATTTGAAGAATGAACTGGAAATTTTTCAATATACACGTTGGACTAGGGCATTAGTAAAATAGAATGTTGTGAACAATTCAGTGGTAGGAGTAGCTGTCCAACCACAACGAGCTAGAAATATGATATAAGAATTACCATTATTTTTCTGCATTTGAAGATTCAAAATATCCGTTACAAGCGCATCACATTCCACGTGGCACCTCGTTTTTCTTCCATATGGAGACAACAGGTCTTCATTTTCTCTAACGTCGCCAACTGTTATATTTTGATATAGAACGGTATCCTTGTTTTCAGTCAAGTCTATACGAAACTTGACCTTTTTCAAAAATACGTTATCCATTCCGAACAAAGAATTATCAATAAAGAATTGTAGATGGAAAGGCAAATGTGCCTCGAATGGTTGGAAAAATGGTTTGTCGATTACTTCTTTTCCAAGCGCATGAGTGGCTTTTTGAAGATACCATGGAGAATAAAAGTAAACTTTAACAAAGTCTTCTTCCTCATCTTGATAACCATATAGCGATCTGTCAATGAAATTATTAAGAAGGTGGTTCAAGTACCAAAAAAAAACTATATTTTTTCGCGAAATCATGATCTTTTACAGAGGTTGTGCAGCCCATTTATTCAATTTTAGGAGGGGTAGACGTAATTTAAGAGGTTTTCTATAAAAATTGGATACTGGGGTCTTGGTGAGGCTTGGTGATTTATGTAGCATTATGTAAAAAAAAATTTTTTTCCGCTTTCATGCTAAATTAACATTTATCACTTTTTCAAGAAATAAACTCCGTGCTTTACAAGGCATGGTCAGAGTAACTGAAGAACAAAGTAAGCAAATAAGATCAGAAATTTGTTTATTTTGTTAATAAAGGAAGCATTTTAATAATGCTTAGACCTAATGTTTTCCGTCGTAAAACTTCCAAATCGACGGAAGCCAAAAAAAGCAGCCGACGCCTAGGCGAACTAGACTAGATCATAGCATTAGTAAAAGACGCATAAGCAGTCATGAAGGAATCGCCGAACGAGTCAATCACTACTGTGCGCCTTTGCTTTTTAAGAAAGTTTATTTTTTAAATAGAATTGTGTGCGGCATCCTATACGGCTCCGCCATCGAGTGTGGGCAGTGGGTTCTCATTATTCTAACAAAAAAACAATTAAACGTTTATAACAGTCTTTTACAGAAGTGCTGGACCTATTCAAAACACATGAAATTTGAGAGACGTAATCTTCGCGAAGTGAGCTAATAAAGAGCTCATTAGTTGGTTCTAAGTAGTCTGAACCCTTTTTTTCATTTTCTCAAAAAAGAAGCGCCGAGATATGTGATTAATGCGAACAATTGTCGCTATTTTGTGAAAACTGCATCTCCTGGTTTTGCTCTATCACTCGCTCTCGGTCTGTTCTTGCAGAATTTTCATAGCAATTAACGATTGAAAGATATAGATCGTTTTAATACAACGTTACTATTGAACATGTTCATTTCAAAAGTATGCAGCTTGCCCACTGCTTCAGTTGGAAATCAGAGAGTGACGAATTTAAGCTTGAGACGTTTATTGTGCAACCTCAAACTTGGGTAATTAAACCTTTATTATAATGGTAAAGATAAACGTAAGAGAAAACAATTATAAAGATATAATCGTGAAACAAAAGTATAAAATCAAATAGGGAAAAGAGTTAAAGAATCATGTTCTCCTTCCCTCCGACAAGCGAGTGTGAAGAATGTCTAAGTGAAGAAGTTAGCAGTAAAGAGGCGGAGCCTAGAGCGGGAACATCAAAGCGATTGCGATTGCGTGAATCATGGTGAAAGGGATAAAGTTTTACAGTAAGGAGGAGGAATTCGAACGGGGAAATTAAAGGATGTGATTGCACGTGTGTGCGTGGGCAACATCATACGGGGGAAATTAAAGGATTGCTCATCGAGCACACTCCTGATATAAGGAGACACAATGTGATGATGTAGATGAAGTTTGTCCCGGAGGACCTCCGTGTTGTGAATGTAGCAATCCTCCGGTTGTCGTCGTTTTCGGAGTAATTGATTGGGTTCCGTTTCCGTAAGTTGTACTTGAGGATCGGGACATCCTTCGGTTTGTTTTCCTCCAATTTGTCTTCATTTTGAAGATCAACTACTTTTTCATCTTTTTCGTCCTCGTCTAATTCCAGGGGAATTATGAGGTTGATTGATCTGTTGAGTACTCTTCCTGATGGAGTCAACAAATCAACATCTATTTTGACACCGTCCTGAGATTCATTAACTTTGACGATTTTCGCCATCTTCCACTCGTTTCTTGGTTGCATTTCCTCTGTCATGAGTACGAGTTGTCCTTCCACAACTGGATTCCTTGATCCCCGTTTCTTGTCCATTCGTAATCGATGACTTTCTCTTTGCTCTGCCACAAATTTCGTACTCTATTTCTGCCAAACTTTTTTCCGTGGCTTGGATTGAAGTTTTCAGTGCATGAATCATCTTGAGCATCGATTCTTTAGATTGCAATTCTTGTGAGAAGTAGAATTCTTCTGTTGTCTCCAATGCTCCGGCGACCGGTAACTTCGTTTCCATACCTTGGAAGATGAAGTCTTGTGGGTGAATTGGCTTGTCCGCGTTGATGTCATCTTCTAATTTCGTGATAAGACGACTGTTGAGCGAAGCTGTTGTTTCGTACAGGATTGTGGAGAGTTTATCAAGTGTCAGTAGTTTTCTTCCAATTGATTTGAAGAAGGCATGTTTTACTGACTTTACCATCCTTTCATATAAGCAGTGGATACATTCCAAGTTTCCAAGCAATGGGATTCAATCCGAAGCGCGATCAATGGGAACCAATATGCATTATGATGGATTCGGGAGCAGACACAACATACATCACCAGATATCTGAGATCTCGTTGGAATCTCGCTGAGTTGGGCTCCGAAAAAATGATCACTAGAGTATTCGACAGTGATCATACTGAAGAGAAAATCTTCGGACAATCGTCCATCATAATCAAAACAAACGACGATGAATTGGAACTCGATGTCTAGGTATCAAAGAATCTGGCAGGAAGAATCCAAAATGCTCGTTTGACCGAAGACGACCTCACTCATCTCCTGCGAAACAAAATTTCACTGAATTCGGAAACCTTCGAAAGGACAGTAACTCCGGACATGATTCTCGGATGTGACCACTGGAACAAGCTCGTCAAAGGCTCAATGCAGAGATTACCATCAGGAATCCTCATTATCGAAACTGAGCTTGGCTTCACAACAATGGGAAGACAATAAAAGGGTTCGTTCAATGGTAACAAGGAACATTATCCATTCACGGTGATCCATGATCACAAGTACGATCCAAAAAGAGAAGTGGAGGACAAGCAGATGGCCGAAAACAAAATGAGCCGTCCGAATGAATACACAGGACCGATGAAGGACGAGCAAGCAGAAAGAGATAACAAAACACTGGAACACTTCGAGAAGCCCGCTTGGCAGCAGCCATTGTCTTCGCCATCAGTTTTTTCTCCTCAGAAGGCTTCTCCGTCGACGATTTTTTCTGTTTGCTGAAGCAGACGGAAAAATGGTGATTTTTTCCGCAATTTGAACACTGCTTCTTTCTGCAAACGTCCTTCGCGTGATCTCTTCGAAAGCACTGTATACATCTTTCTTCTTTCTTCAAGATGTCCAGCTTTTCGTTTGGAGTGGGATACTTCGTGCAATCGCTGCCCCAATGACCTTCCTCTTTGCAATAGAGACATCTCGGGTCTTTATTCTTCTTTTCCGTGACTTTGTCCTTGATGTTGTCTTTCGACTTGGTGTTTGGTCCAGAAGACGTTTTGGGGTCATTTGGCTTCTGTGCTGATTCAATGTTCTTCAGACGAGCCTTCTCTTTCTCTTTTGTGAGGATGATTTCCAAGTCTTCAAGGAGAACTTTCAGTGTCCAAGGGACATCAGCACGGTCAATCTTCTTATCGAAGTTTTCATCTTGGATTTTCGAATTGAACTTGTGGACAACTTCGTCCTTCAAAATTCTCGTGTCGATCACTTCTCCATAGCTTTCCAATTGAGACGTCATCACTAGAATTCGACCGCTTCCTTTGATCCTGGATCTTCGGAGAAGCTGCAGTGTCCAGTTGCAGTTTGGAAGTCAGTTTGGAGATGATGACTTCTTTGTTGTTGTACTTCTTAAGAAGAAGTTCCACTGCTTTATCGTAATTTTCATCATTGACTTTGAATCGAGCTAGGAGCTCCTTTGGTTCTCCCTCGAGTAACGTGAGGAGTTTGTTGAACTTCAAGAAGTCCGTTTTGTTACTATTGCCGACAATGTTGGTGAACTGAGACCAGAAATTCTCGAACTCCCACTCATCCCCTTTGAATTTTGGGGTTTTTATCTGATCGAGTAGGAGTTCTTGGATTCCATTGATTTGATGGCCTTGTTGAGCATTCTTTGATGTTGAGGCACTGCTGACGATCGGACTTTTTAGAACTTTTTGTTCTTGAACCTGTAGCTTGTCGATTGCATCTTGAGCTTTGTCCGTGATCTCCGCCACTTTTTCCAGCATCACTTCTGCTCCGTCGATCCCCATGATATCCGATCCCCATGTCTAGGAGATTCAAAGGTCAAACCTCGAACTGAGAATCGAGACGGACCAAGTTATCGACCACGAAGAAGTCGTCATTATGGAAAAGAAACCGCAACTGATGGAGGAGGCAACCTTGTTGTATAACCAACAGGAGTTATCCGGACACTTGGTTTTGATGACGGTGAATCAAATCGAGGATAGTCGGATGGAGGAACTGCGGAACCATGTCATCAACTTGGAGCGCAGCTGTAGACATATCTTCTTGGAAGAAAATCCCAGAATAAAGAAACCCAAAGGTATCCAATGCAGCTTCTGCCGTGCCCAGCACATGTCGGACCAGTGCCATGTACACAGAAACACCCGAGACCGAGAAGAGATCCTCGACAGGGAAGGAATATGCAGGAAATGTCTCTGTAAGGAACATACAACGGACAGATGTCCTGCATCAGAATCGAAATTCTCCTACTGCAACAAGAGCACTCACCACAAGTCGATATGCCCATATCCGTTGACGGTGAGCTTGTCGACTTCGGTCGCAAACGACGTTGTGTTTGTTTCCAGTGTGTTGATTTTTGACTAGAGATATACTTTAACATCTAGTATACCTTGCAGTTGAGGCATCAACTCATCCTCCGGCATTTCACTCCACACATTCAATCTTTCGACAGTGGCGTCCTTTGAAGTGTGTTGAGGGCACGAGTCACTTGTCCTTTTCGATGACTAAGAGCCATCTTTCTTGTTGCTTGTCTTTTCTGCCACGCGGGTCTTCAATTTTTCCTCGATGATCGAACGGGTCCAGCCGGGAGAGGACATTCGCCGGTCAAAGCTCCATTCAGGGAACGTTCAAATGCGGACAGAGCTCCATTCAGGGAGCGTTCAGAGGCGGACAGAGGAAGTGGACACGGCGGCGAGAATGGGTTCCGGAGAAGAATCCGGGAGCAAATTCGTTCGTCGAGCCTGGATCGTCGTCATTGAGTAAATTTTCTCTTTTCCCTCTCTCTCTCCCCCTTTTTTTTCTTTCCCCGGACACTTCGGGCCATTTCCGGAAGGCCGGGAGTGTGCTCGATGAGCAATCCTTTAATTTCCCCCGTGTGATGTTGCCCACGCACACACGTGCAATCACATCCTTTAATTTCCCCCGTTCGAATTCCTCCTCCTTACTGTAAAACTTTATCCCTTTCACCATGACTCACGCAATCGCAATCGCTTTGATGTTCCCGCTCTAGGCTCCGCCTCTTTACTGCTAGCTTCTTCAATTAGACATTCTTCACACTCGCTTGTCTGAGGGAAGGAGAACATGATTTTCGGTCGCAAACGACGTTGTGTTTGTTTCCAGTGTGTTGATTTTTGACTGGAGATATACTTTAACATCTAGTATATCTAGCAGTTAAGGAATCAACTCGTTCTCCGGCATTTCACTCGACACATTCTATCTTTCGACAGTGGCCTCGAATGTCTTTTGAAGTGCGTTGAGGGCACGAGTCTCTTGTCCTTTTCGATGACTAAGAGCCATCTTTCTTGTTGCTTGTCTTTTCTGCCACGCGAGTCTTCAATTTTTCCTCGATGATCGAACGGGTCGATGCACCATATGCAGCTTGCCCACTACTAAAGTTGGAAATCAGAGAGTGACGAATTTAATCTTGAGACTTTTATTGTGCAACCTCAAACTTGGGTAATTAAACCTAATGGTAAAGATAAACGTAAGAGTAAACAATTATAAAGATATAATCGTGAAACAAAAGTATAAAATCAAATAGGGAAAAGAGTTAAAGAATCATGTTCTCTTTCCCTCAGACAAGCGAGTGTGAAGAATGTCTAAGTGAAGAAGCTAGCAGTAAAGAGGCGGAGCCTAGAGCGGGAACATCAAAGCGAGAGCGATTGCGTGAGTCATGGTCAAAGGGATAAAGTTTTACAGTAAGGAGGAGGAATTCGAACGGGGGAAATTAAAAGATGTGATTGGAAGAGTGTGCGTGCGCAACATCACACGGGGGAAATAAAAGGATTTCTCATCGAGCACAAAAAGAATTTATTAAAAACTAGACGAATTAATATTTTGGTTTAAATAAGTTTTCTAATCGGATGAAATAAAAATATCCAATAAGAAATAAATACTAATAAGATTGAAAAATTTTTTTTGAAAAAAAACGTTCTGAATATTTACCAATTATTGTGTGAAAATATATAAATAACTCAGTTTATTTAATTTTTATACACAGCTAAAATACCTAATTACAAATTTTATTTAGCCTTGCTTCTTATCCTAAGAGCTATTGTAAAGGCGCGATCGCTCTTTTTGTTTTGACCTACTCGCTGCGCGATGGCGGGACTTTACTTTGTTCCTAAATTTCTTTTTTTAACTTTCTATCTTTTTTTTTTCGTATCATTGATAAAAACTTAACGTTTTTAATAAATTTACTTCGGTTATGGTTTAATAACCCAAGCTTAAGGTCCGTTATTACCGTACCGCAACAATACATGGGAATTTCAAAGCCAGCAGGAAATATAAACTCCACATTGGGAGTTTCATATAATTATATTATTCAGGCATAATTGATTCTCGCCTGTAGCGTGGTTAGCGGCTAATAAAATGATTTGCTTCAAAACATACCGACTTTTAAAACATTCAATTTTGTTGACATAATCGACTGGGAATTTGTTGGATTTCCCAGTAGTATACTCGATTTCTTTCTCAATTCCTTTATTCACCTTCGCTCGAACTGCGCTTAGAACTGTTGGATTCACATTACTACCGACTCGCAACACGAGATATGGTAAAACTCCATGTACGTGAAGGCATGCTTTTTGACCAGTGTCCGCTACTCCATAAATGTGAAACACAGGTATCTTATTTTTCTTATAATTGTTCGTAGTGTCCATAGGTCCCGGAAATTCTTGACTATGCTCACAGTTAAAATTTCGAATGCAAAAATTCATCTAAACACTTTTAAAATTTCACAGAAATAAATTAGCTCCACAAGAAAAGTATATACCATTCAGAAAACAACATTAAACATCCAATCTTTAATCGAGTATTACAATATAACTTTTTTATTGTATTTACATCCTATTTAAGAAGAAAACAAACCACATAATAAAGAAAATATTGATTCGCTGATATCATTTCAAGTCAGCCCATGTTTGACCCGTTTTTAACGATATCTTCATCGGAACACGTAACAAGTCTGACAGAGAATTTTGCATACAGTCGCGGACTTCATCAGAAACCTTTGAAATTCTATTTGTAGGGCACTCGACAAGAACTTCATCATGGATGGTTAGCACAATAGTCGAATTATAGGCTGCAAAAAATGTTGTGTTTTAGTGGAACGCTCTCAGATGTTATCACCTTTGATTTTCTTTTCGATTTCCACGACTGCTCTCTTGAATATTTCACTAGCTGATCCTTGCACCGTATAATTCACAGCAACTCTTTCCATTCTCGCTAACTCTTCTCCGACCATTCCTCGGTTAATCAACATTTTTCGTCCCATAATGGTTTCAATTAGTTCTCTTTTTTCCACTTTACATTTGATTAAGTTTATGTAACTTCTTACGCCTATGAAAAAATATATAATACATTTTGTAAAGTGGGGAATAATTTAAACCTGGGAACATTACGAAAAATGATCCAATTAATTTCTCTGCTTCTTCAACTTTCAGCATTGCTAATTCTGCTAAGCTTCTAGAACCGATTCCATATATTATACCATAGCAGAGTTGCTTGACAGCGTCACGAGAGAAATTCCACTTAACAGATAACTCCTCAAACAAATCTCTGTCCGCAGAGATGATGCTTATTAGATTATTGTCATTGCTTAAATGGGCAAGAACACGAAGCTCTAATTGTTTGTAGTCCGCACCAATGAGTGAGTGCCCAACGCTGGCTTTGAACAAATGACGGGCAGATAATCCATCGGAAGATCGTTTGGGGACAGTCTGAAGATAAATAGGATTGCCATTTTTAAATATTGTAACAAAAAAAATCCGAAAGTAACAGCTGGAAACTGAACAATCAATAGCAAACCTGTAAGTTTGGAACACTAGTGAGAATTCTCCCAGTAGAAGTACACATATCAAACCAACAATGAATACGCCCATGGTACTTTTCGAGTGGCAACAGGCATTGAGTTCGGGTGTGTTGAATGTGCCGGTATTCTAATATCTTCTCAATAATAGGGTGCTGCACAGTGATTCGTTGCAGTATAAGTTTGTTCGTTGGAAGGTGTAGCTTCCTAGAACTGCACGAAGAAGTTTCTGGGTACACGAGTCCAAGTCGGTGGAACAAAATGTTTGACACTTCGTTCGATGAGTCAATGTTGAACTTTCCGTGAGAAAGCTTCCAAATCTGTTCTTCTAATTCTTCTATTCGTTTTCTGATTTTAGCTATAAATTGAACACATGCTGGCTGATCAAATAGAATTCCAGTGTAGAACATGTTCAGAACAGATTGGCAAGCTTGCATTTCTAACTCGTAGCTTTTAGTAGAGGAATGAATTACGGATAAACGTTGAAGTTTTTCAGATATTCGAGTCATTAGATATGCGTCTACAGTAGTTTTTTGCAGAGCGGAGAAATTTGTATACGTGATTCCAACATCAGAAGCCACGTCAGGAAACCGTCTTATAAGCAATTCAATAATTTTATCATTATCTTCTGATTGGCATTCGATAATATTGTATAGATGAACATATACATTAATCACATTCACTCGTGATATCTGAAATTTGAATAAAATTGAGAGTGATAAATTGTAATGGTAAATTCATTTTTAAATAATTCCGAAAATTGGTGGCACGCTGATTATAAACACTGCCAAATCAGAACGTCCTGGATTCGAGCACTTGGATCGGTAATTCACAGCGCGTTATGAATTTTCAGAATTCGGTTTTTGAAATGCAGAATCAAAAAATACTTCAACCGCAAGTATGAATTTTGGAGTAAGGAGTGCCTCAGAACTTGTTTGAATGAAGAATTTTGGAGAACTTGATTGAATACAGGATAATTTAATTCTGAGCTCGTACTGATCAAAATCGGCGTACTTGAAAAACAAGAAAATTTCAACATTAAAAAAATATTTTTTTCACAAAATACTGAAATTGTGTTGTTTGTAAATTAAAGAAAAAAGAGGCGACGAGCAATTTTTTCCCGGCACTACAATGGAAACGACTGTAGCAGTATTCGAGATCGTGGCGGAATCATGAAGCGGTAGCACAATTTTTCGTTTTTTTTAACACTCTTGAAACCGGAAATTTTGAAAACATCAGTTTCTAAGCTGGGTATCAAAAAAAGTAGTCTTATTCCTATCGTTTTATAGCATATTACAATAGAAATGAAGAGATCGATCGAAACAACCAGCCGTTAACCACCCGTTCTGAAAATTCCATTCGCCAAATGCTTGGTTATAAAGCATCGAGTTACCAACATTTTGAATAAAACATGAAACAATTGAAATGTTAACTTTCGTGTTTAAACTATGACTCTTGTAAATCAAAAAAAGGAATTAATTTTTCAAAAAAGAACAGCGTGTTACCTTAACTTCAAACTTTTCAAATAGCTGGTATGCATCTTGCATTGAAAGAACATTTACTTGATCAGCATCAGCGAGCTTTTTAAGACCAATCACCCGCATTTTTAGTGGAATAACGCATTTAGAGAATGAATCGAACAAGTCAGAATTAGGACTGCGACCTGAAAAAATACTCTATTGTTCACAGATGCTCATTATTAACTAGTTACTGCAAAGGGAATTATTTTCATTTTCTCCAGAGTTACCTTGCGTCGACATTTAGGCATCTTAGACTGGAAGCGTAACTACAGAATTAATAAACCTGCTCATATTCTAACAGTAAATACAAACTAATATATAAAGAAAAAAATTCACACCGTCCTCGAAATCCTCAGAAAGTGGGATGAAGGTAGTTATGGTATCTGAGCTCACAGCAATTCCTGTCCAATCTTCTAAAAACTTGATAGAACAGATTGATGATGATCCGATTGCTTTTAACCATGATTCAAAAACAATCTCATCGTGACATACATTTTGAACTTTAAGTTTATGCAGCTCAAGTTTGGAATGTTTTAGAACCGGACTAGAAGTGAATGTGGACAGCGATGAATCAACCTGAACTAAAACTTTCTTTAAATTTCAGCTGCAACAAGCTTACAAATTCTCTAACCCGGCCGTGTTTTTCTGCTTGTCTTGCTTTCATTTCCTTGGCTAATTTTGTAGGCGGTGTTGCGAACACATCAAATGATTTGTTTTCGGAAGCTGAAAAAACCCTTTTCCAAAATTCCTCGTTAATGAAGCGAGAAACATACCAATAGAATTAACGGAATTTCTTCTACTTTCATTTTTATTTGTGAAAATAAATGAACTTCTTCGATTAAAACCGATAGGAACAGACCCAGGAACCGGGCGATCAAATGAGTCGTCAGAGGATGAGGAAGATGTCTTTAACGGATCTAATTTCTCTCGACGAGTATCATCAATATTAAATGGGATTGAATAAGGAACAGGTTTGTCAAAAGAATCTTCTTGAATGGAACAATTCACGAGACTGTGACGCCTACTAACGGGTGAAAACGTTTGTTGTAGCCGCTTCAGAAAAACTTCATTTTTTGGAGCTTTCATTTTCAGAATAGATGTTTCTAGACATTCTATCGCTGTTTCCTCTACTGTGTCAGATTCACAAGAACCTTCAAGTTCTTCTTTGAAGCAAAAGACATTATCTTCCTCAAATTCACTATCATCACTCATTGTAAATATGGTTTCAGTCAGAACCATTTCTTTGACACTCTTCGACATCTCATCAATACTTTTTATGTCGTTCTCGTCAGATACTTCCATGTCATCGGTACTACCTGGATATCCACTGTCACAACTCTCTTGTACAGTTTCTTTTTTCTCTCTTTCATCTTCTTCTGGCTGTTCGTCTTCGTTTTTTGGTAAAACTACAGTTACTCCCAGCTCTTGAGCCCTTCTCAATAATTCTAATCTTGCTCTTTCTTTCAGAATTTTCGCGGCCACGTCTACTTTCATTCTGGGCTCTCCAAATAGCCATTCGCCGAGCCCATCGTTCGAATTCGATCTGCAATGCAGGATATTATGAGTTGATATACACATTTAAGACAGCAGATGATGCTTTAGAAGGTGACGTCATAATTAGTGGCGAACCCCGTGGCAAAATGAACCGAACTGCACTGCCATGGCGTAACAATACGGCCATGTTGATAGTATGTGAGAAAATAGAAACACCTGATCCCGAGTTAATGACTGTTGAGACGATGTATACAGGAGTAATAGGTGAGGAAATAAAGATGACTGCACATGTTTATTGACAGATTGGTGCAGGCAGGTCTAGTTTTTCGTTAATTTTTTTTTGATTTTGAGCTCGAGTGGCACAGAAAGTATATTATAAAACAGTCTTAAAGACAAAAACCGTTTGACGGTTTTTGTACGGACCTATATCGGGCATTCCCATAATTTTCTTTAACTTTAACATTTTCCCAAGTCAAACTTGCCAGTGATTTTATTTGTTTCACTTTTTGGCTTTTCAGATTTAGGGCTCTGAACGTAGTGGCCTTCAAGTGCAATACAAACGGATTAACGCCTTCTATCCTGACAATTCTGAAACAAACCGAGATGTACAATGCACAATTTTGGTCGGGATCAAATGCCAGCATTTACAACACTTATGAGAAGGATCGGATGGGGGAACTGCTGCTGAAAACTAAGATGTCTAGGTTCCCCAGAACCGGAAGTTTCTATTATCGAAAAAAAAGCTCTTCTCCATTGTCTTTAATTACTCATATCTAACAAGTTAACTCGCATTAATCGACCAGTTCTAATTTGTAAGGCGTCAAACCAATTATACATTCGATTGCACATTGTTCCTATTCTATTGTTTTTCCGCGCATTTCCTCCGTATAATCTTTCACATTTCGAGGCCAGAATTCGTCCCTATGGAGCATACAGAAATGTGTTGTGTATATTTGTCCCTCGTGTTTTGTCATCATCATCATCATCATCATCGTCGTCTCCTCGTTTGCCTAATCAACACAAAACGCGGTTCCCAAATTGGCTCAATTTAACAACCGAGGAAGAAGTGGAGGAAAAGGGGGGGAGGGGTAGCTACAGTATCTACACTAGCGATGAAGACCACTTTCTTGTCGAACTGAATTCTCACCTTGAATATGGAACAGCCAATGTTAGCAAATGTGCTAATCTTGAAGCTTCACAGATTGCTAGATGAGACAAGCAGGTGATACCTCGCTCGTGAAGAACTCGAGCTCTGAAAACCACAAAAAATAATCAAAGTCAGAATTTTAAATTAATTTAAGAGAGAGTCAGGTTGAGTTGGGCCAAATTGATTAATGTTTAATGATAGTTGAGGTACAATTTTTAGGAAAAAAATCAATGTTTACGATGAAATTGTCGCGAGAAGGTGAATTTACGCGTAACATTGAAAATTGAAGCCTACGATATTTTTTGATTAATCATTTAGTTTCTTTTCCTTGCTTCCCAATTGCTTTTCTCTTTTATATTATGATGAGAGGTTTCTTCAATTGCCTCAGTATCATTTAAAATTAAATGTGGCTAGAAAAAAGTAGAGAAATCATGAGTTCTAGAAATCAGGATTGATAAAAACAGTATACGGCGCATCACAAGCTAGTTTTCCGGAAGTAATATACTGAAATCAAAATGATTTATCCATTATATTTTGGGCGAAAAGTCTTCGTAATTTTTTTTTGTTCTGTGAGAGTTTCTCAAGGTCACAAATGCAGCTAAACCAGTGTGCCGTGTTAGGCGAGAACTCTGTCTCCTACACTACCATTATGTTTTTGTTCGAAACGATTGCCGAAGAGAACTACGATCTTGAAGATAAACCGAGATTCGATCGTCCACGTGTGGATATTGACGCGGATATCTCGGGAGCGCTGGAAAAAGAACCAAGAGCGACACCCGAACTTGCGGTGACTCTCAAGCATTCTCAAAAAACTATCATTGATCATATTCATGAATCTGGAAGTGCCAAAGTGTGGTCACCTCGTTCCTCACTTTTTGACGGATTCACAAAAACAATTACGTTGTGACCTGGCACTTTCTCTACTCACTATGAAACGAACGGCCGATTGGAATAAGAATATTGTCACTGGTGACGAAAAATGGGTGTTATATGCCAATATACCAGAAAAAGACCGCCAAAACGGACCTCAAAGGAGACTTTCAAAAAAAAGAAAAATATGTGAAAAAGGAGAAAAAAGTGATGCTGTCGATTTGGTGGTACAGTAAAAGCGTAATCTTTGGAGAGCTTCTGCCAGATGGTGCCATTGTGAACGCGGAGCTATACCGCACTCAAATGGAAATAATTGGTTTGATACTAATGGTGAATATATCACACATTTAATATTGTTTTCTTTGAATGCATTTTATTTCGAAAAAAATGTTTAAAAATTTTTTTAATTTCGAAGACTTTTCGCTCAACCTAATAATGTTTTAACAACTGAACGCTTACGATTAGGTCATTTCTAATCTTATGCAATTTCGATTTTATTTCAGTGCACAACTCTCATAAGACGAAATTTGGCAAGCAATTTATCTCATTATATTACATTATTATTAGATTAGGAGCTGAATAACCCTTTTTCAGATCTCATTCAGAATACCAGAGAAATCGATGTACTTTTCACATTTTTTTAAAGATCTCAAAAAATTTTCATAATTATGCCGCGCCGGTTTTTGAGATCTCGCTTAGATGCTTCCGCATTGAATGATTTTGATAAATAATATTTCACTGTATTTCATAACTTATTACCTCTGCCCATCAATCCCGTCAATTGCCACCAGCTCGGATAGCTCAGATCTGACTCCAAAAAGAAGTCTCATTACGAAGCCATCTAAAAGCGCCTTCAGATATGTCCATCCCAATCGCAGGCAAAACGCCACAATCATTCCTGCAAAACAGAGGCTAATATATGAACGATAAACGTGGGCAATCTGGTCTGGGTTGACTGCAAAATTACTGGCTGACCCACAGACGACGACGACAACAACGCATGACGCTTACATTTCGAGGCATTTCAATACGAAACCTAACCTGCATAAGTGGCGCTCTGTGATTGAAGTGTTTGAAGACAGCCACGAGGAATTCGGTACTTGTAAGATACCTGAAAACTGTGAATATGCACATATATTTTACTTTTAAAAACTTCGATTTTACTAGGAAAGCCTCTTCATATAATTTTATTATTAATACTTATTAAAAGTGTTACCTCATAAATATTCATCTCATTGATCAAATCGAAAAGCGCCAGTGCGGAAAAGAATCGTATATGAACTTGAAGCAACTTTTCATTTTGTCGTCCTTGTAGCTGATCTAAAATGAACTTTTCGCTGACTCCAACAAGCTTAGCTATTCGTCGGTGATCTGGTTGCAGCTTCGCAAAGATATTGAAAAGATGATGCCAATCGCACTCCTGCCATACAGTTACATTTATTGGCGTAACCTCAAAAATAAAAATTTTTGTTTCGCTGAAACACACAAAAACTACCAAGAAAAGCATGTGAAGTTCGGTATCCAAGGCGATTGCACGACTAGCTAAATTCAGATCTTCGAAAATCGCTAGAGCAGCATCCGGAGGAAGTGACGACGCGACAGCAGCCCGACCAAGTTGTGTAGGACTCAATTGATCATATTCAAGAGAAATGAAAGAATTACGAAGAAGCATTTCGACAGCTGTATCACAAAGTCCTGGATTATCGATTTGGAAAAGAAGTTGCGCACAAAGCTCGTGAATCTTGGCGTTTGTGGTAGCAAGATCAGTACATATTGCCTGAATAATAAACCAGTTAGTAGCTGCCAATTAGAAGCTGTCAATAAATATAGAAAAAAAAAGACAAAATGCACATCTACGGTCATATTATGATTGTTGTCTATATTCACGTTTTGAACTTTTCGATAGGCACCTACCTCTAGAATGAATCTGCCCAAATTAGTTCGATTGCTATCACATTTTCTTATTTTCACACACTGATCTATTGGGGATTTGAGGATGGTTTGTACGGCCTCTTTGTCACATTTTTTCACAATCAGGTAGCTTTCGCCTATAAAAATTGAAACCGAAATTACAGTCCAAACTATTATAATTTTGAAAATTATGTTGTAGAAATCAACAATGTGAGTAGGAGCACACAACACGTTGAAAGCAGAGTTTTTAAATCAAATTTATACTCATTTCAAAACACTCAAGTCTCGTCTTGTTCATTTTCCTAATACCACATTTACGACCATAACAATAAGAAAACGATTAGTTAATGAAGCTCCGCCTTCTCATAAGATACTACGGTAGAACATCTTCGGAGAGACCACTGAAGTGGGCGTGTCTTCCTCAGCGATTCGTCGGAAATTGGATCATTTGTCTTGGCCTCGTCGTGTCTCTAGTGTGAAGAAAGCACCGGCCAATTCGTTTTTATATCAGCCTCTTCTTCTCCTTCAATTTTCCACTTGGGGTAATCTTCTATTTTTGAGTTCAGCAGCCACTTTTCTCAAACTCGCAGCAATGGCGGTGGAAGAAATGCAATTGGCAGCATCGATGCAAATGAGCAATCAAATGAGCAACTCACAAAGAATGAGTTTTGCAATTCATGAAATACTTGGGATTCAGGTATGATGAGACTTTCCGATTAGAGCTGGTATTTCAACTGATGTAACTGCAGGGCAATGCTTATCTTTCTCATGGATATTGCCCACAGGGTAATTTTTTTTCTAACCAACCAAGCTTCATGGATATCAGCACTTGTGGAGTATCCAGTTTTGACCGTCCGGTTTGTGGCACAGATACTGTTGGGAATAGTGAGTTATTTTTTTAATTGAAACAATAACTACACAAAGTAAAAGCAGCGATTTAAAAAATCCTATGCTTATATCAACTTGATCGGATCATCCAGTTTCAGTACATATAAGCGCTCCACTGGTGTATAGGATGCCGACATCTGCTTCTGACGTTCTATCTGCAGAGCCACAGACTCAAGTTAGTTCTACAAGTAACTCTTCCTCGACAGCAGCTTCGAATTCTTCGGGAGGAAATGGCGGTGGCAAAGCAAACAAAAGAAAGAAAAGGAGACACCGTACTATTTTCACTCAGTATCAGATAGATGAATTGGAAAAAGCGTTTCAAGATGCTCATTATCCGGATGTTTATGCAAGAGAAGTACTCGCTGGAAAAACTGAACTTCAAGAGGATCGTATTCAGGTCAGTCTATTTTTAATTTTTCCATCTTCCATACACATTTCAAGTAACCAATTACCTCGACTGAGGCCACCCTTCATATCGCTTGATTCGAATTGAGGATATTCTTTATTGCTGCTAATTTCCTTTGCTCTTCTTGACTTTGCATGTTCGAGTACATGCTCCATAGATAGAAAAGGATAGATGTGTCAATTCAATTCTTTTAGTTTCCGTTCGAAAGCCTGCCAATTTAGTGATATAGTATTTGATTTCTGCTGAGGAACCTAACGCTTATAAAAGATTAGCTTTATTCAAACAAAATTCTCACGCTTCCACCATTTCTATTGGCTTTCTGAAACGTGAGATTCTTACAAGCGCGCGACAAGTAACCCATTAGAAATCAGCTTGGCGGGGGGGGGGAGAAAGAAACAAATCAAAGGTTCTCATCGAACGTTTTAGGTGTGGTTTCAAAACCGACGAGCAAAATGGCGTAAAACGGAGAAAACATGGGGGAAGAGTACTATAATGGCAGAGTACGGGCTATACGGCGCAATGGTGCGACATTCTCTTCCACTTCCTGAAACAATTACAAAGTCAGCCGAGACAGCAGATCCACAGCAAAGTGCAGCTCCTTGGTTGTTAGGTCAGTTTCTTGAATTCATTTTTTAACAGAAATTCGATAGTTTCATGGTCTCAACTTGAGATACTGAAACACCTCTTCATTTTCTTCTTTGCTTCTATTGTCATTCGCCAAAACAATGTTTCTTTTTTTTAAATGAAAACCAGAATCTAAAATATCTTATTAACAATATTGTATTATCCCATATCGTTTAATATAGTGTGACTATCCTAATTATTGAAAATGATGCGCAACAATGCTTGGCGTAACATAAGTATCCGAAACATCTGCCTCGGAAACGCACAAATTAAAACAATTTTTGTAGGAATGCACAAGAAGAGCATGGAAGCAGCAGCTCACTTGGAAAGCGTCGAGAAATTTGATATGTCAGAAAGCGATGAAGACGAACAACCTGCACCGCCACGCACAATGAAGACCGAATACAAAGTTTCAAGCCGCGAAGTTGCAGTTGACCATTCTGCACAGTCCTCTCAACATCAACAGCCATCTCTGAATTTCCATGGTCCACTTGTTGCCACTTCTTCACTTTCCCAAGTGCATTTCCAAAATACTCAAATGATTCCGAGCAATAATTCTTTAAAACTTTACCATGATTATACTAACTCTATGTAACCTTTTTCGATATTTTGGGTCATTTTTATATACTTATTAAGATGAATGCACTAATAAACAATAAGCAAAATGCCATGCAGCCAGGAAACATCTATAAGGTCAAGTGATTTTTTGACGGCAATTGTGAAAGAGGAAGAAACGCGGTAAACTTGCCTTTCACAGCATATCCTGTCCGACCAGCTCTACCCACCATCTGGCGGTAACTTAGTGACGTAAGGGCTGATGGACCACGAGTTTGTGCTCTTATGATTACTCGTTCAGCAGGGAGGTTCACACCTATAGTTAGAAACAATAATTAAATGATGGGAATTATTGGGTATTAACAATTTTTGAATCGTGATATAATAATTTTCATAAGTGTTTATTTTTCAAAGCAAAATCGGAATATTATCGGGAAAAACGAAGCAGGAGCAGTAATTTTTGTGATTGATTGAAAAAAAATATCTCTCCATTATATATAAGCATCTAATTGAACTATTTCAACTAATTCAGGAGCAAGGTTTCCATTTCTGAATGAGGAAGTTTTATTGAAATTAAGGCGTTTGCTTAGCTTTTTCACAATTTTTCATTTTTCAACAAATATAAATATATTTAAACGTTAAATTCCATGCGTAAATGTCGTTCACCGGCCCTAGCGAATTTTCTATTAAAACTAGTATTTAAAAATTTTGATAGGGAGATTAGAAATTTCATCTTAATGATGACCATGTATTTCGTTATTTTATTCATTCAAGCAAGGTCTAAAAACGATTTCGAAAGAAATAAGCAGAAATAGCTTGAAAAACGTATGTGTGATAAACGCGGCACTTTAATTAAGCGATACGAAGTTCAGAGAAATGTTGAAAGTGATGCAGCCATGAAATCCGCGAGTACCAGACCAGATGGAAGAGCCCCAATCACTATGCAATTTTCGGACCGGTGGGATAAATGGAAGGCGATGCTCAGAAAGGCTATTGTCTTTATTCTCGAGTTAGAGCTTTATCAGAAGGTATGCGAAATTTTTTGAAATAACGAGCTGAGCAAATATTTCATAAACGTTTCAAAAAAGCCTTATTGTTTTTGTCTTTTCTAAAATTTAGTTTTGCTTATGGAAAATTTATGGGGAATGGAATACCGATCTTTAAAAAATTGTTTTTTTTTTGATTTATTAATGTTTTGCAGTCACTTGATAATTAGGAGTTAATACGATTTATATATTTTCCTGACATACTAAAGCTACATTTCTCTTTGGCAGATTTTATTTTCACAGATATTCAGACAAATGTTTCCGAAATTTTAAAAATGAATAGTTTTTTTTTGCTTTATGTAAACAATATGATTTTCCCTCTTTTTCCCTCTATTTTCATATACATACTATTAATTTTTTCCGATATTTATGTGAGGGCATTTTAATATAAGTTTAATTTCGGTTTTAGGAACCAAAGTTTTAACAATTTTATACTAGTTATATAAATTAACAAAATTGTAGAAAAATATTAAAAACTAGCTATTTTACTTTTGGAAACAATAAATCCCCATTAAGAATATTATAAGTTAACAAGAATTAACAAAATAATTTACCTGCTGATAGTGTACTCGTTGCTAGCAAAATTATAATAATCTTTTCCCTGAATCCGCTTTCAATACACTCTCTCTCTTCAATTGTCAATCCAGCATGATGAAATGACACTCCCCAAGCGAGAGCAGCCATTAAATTACGATCTTTGCATCCATTCCGCTCCAAACTATTTCTGACGAAAAACAATCCGTCAGCTCTTTCTTTAATTCTTGCTATCATTGAATTATCGGATTTATTTATCTCACGAAACTTCATTGCAATGCTAAGCGCTATTTTTTCCGCCTCCAGTTTTGAAGAAATCATGATTAATGTTTGAGAGTTTTGTCTGAAACTTTCCTCCGCTAGTGTAATCAACGGATCTTCAGTGAACTCTCGGATAATTTCATCATCTTTTTCATATTGTTTCATTTCGGTTCCGATTATTATGTGGTTCTTCAATTGAATGGGCCGGAATTCTGCTTCACAAACTTTAGCATCCAACCATTTACCTATCCTATATAGATCTGGAATAGTAGCGCTCATCCCGATTATGCGAACTTTTTCCTCAGCAGAAGCGTTGTAGAAACGAATTTTTGAAAGCATATGCTCGATATGTGCTCCCCGTGATGAATCAAAAACCATGTGCATTTCGTCGACGACGATTAGGCCTAAAAATTATGTTTTGATTTATTGTATTTTGTAAGAAAAATTAAAAAAAAACCTATTTCATGAAACCAGTGCTCAGACATCGCTCGATTAATTAAACTAGCGGATTTTTCAATGGTACACACGGCCCCAAGCCATTCATTTGGACTCGACGCATTAGGACCAATGAATCCACAAATAGGAATATCAACGCGTCTCCAACATCGTTGCAATTGATGAAGCTTTTCGCGAGCCACCGAAATGTATGGAAGCACAAAAAGGACTTTCTTGCCAGTTGAAGCAACTTTCCATGCTTCAAAAATCTTCAATTCACAATTTACTGTTATTGGCTACAATTAAATTATAACCACAGAAATCTCACCTAGCAGCTCTGCCACAATACTTTTTCCTGCACTTGTGGGGGCGCTGAAAATCAAGTTCTGACTCTCACATTCGTTTGCCGCATTCAACACGTTTATTTGCCAATCAAATAATGACTTGATTTTCTAGAAAAATTTAGAAATTCTGGTTTTTATTTGCATGTGAAGGAAATCTCTCACCTGTTCTGCATAAAAATCCACAATATCTGTTGAAACCCATTCTGGAAATTTATATTTTTCTTCTCCCATTTTCCTTCATGCTGAGAAATAATGGATAGAAAAACATAGAACAACTTTCATCTCTCCGTGGCCGTAGTGACCGAGGTTAGAGTGGCCTAGAAAAGGAATTCGAGCGCGCAAAACTTAGAATTCAAAAAACATTTCATAGTTTAACTATTAATAATAAACCAATTAATTCCAGGGAAACGGTTTTATATTAAATAATTTGAAGAAAATAGACGGAGTATTTCGTTTCAAGCTGTTACACTGTCTATTATTTGCATCTTCCATTTTTCTCCGTCTCCATGTCTTCATTCAACCGCGTTCCTCCTTTTCGTGTTGTCACGGTGTTCTTGTTTAAAGCGTAATTAATGTCTGCTCCGTAAAAATCATAAGGGTAATTTCGCTGAATTTTCAAAATTGTTCTTAAAATTATGATGCGCGCACTATATAGTAGTTTCGTAACTATCTTAAACCTTCTTTAATCTCAACGTTTCCAGAGACATGGAAAAAAATCTGTAAAATCGTAGTTCAACTGGCTTGAAATTTTGGACTTGGGCCCTAGCAGTCTTTATAGCGCATCCATTTTTATGAAAGTTGAACAAGTCGTTAAATACAGCGCCTTTCAAAAGTATAGACACCCCCTCAATTTTGGCTGTTCTGAATTTTTGATCTAGAACAGATAAATCAAAAATCGTAGCCATCAAAAGTATAGACAGTTTTTGGTTTTGTCCTTCGGATTTCATTTAATTATTTCTTATTCTTCTGATAGGTGCAATGTTTAAAAATAATTGTTTCCAAAGGATTTTATTACAATGGCTGTAAAAACATTGCTTGCCCTTGCCGTCTGTTTTTATTACGTTTATGCACAATCTTTTCGTTGAAGCGCTTCTTTGTAAGCCCAGTCCCACGGTTTTCTTCATTTGAACGCAATTTTCGCGCCAATTTCCACAGCAATCCTCGCTGTGTCGCCAATTCACAAAATCTCAACCAATTAGTCCCTTTCGATATTTTCTTTCTTTGTCATTTGATTCCACTCTAATTAACAAACTGATTTAGATACATTTAAGTAAAATTATCGTTGTCGGAATGTATGTAGAGATGGAACGTAGCGGCGGCTCATCTCGATTTCTGCTTTCAACTGCGTCCCTCCTTTTCGTGTTGTCACGGTGTTTTTTTAAGCGTAAATATTTCGTCAGTTTCGTGCTAGTTTACAATTTTGGTGCTGCTGTATGTTTCATTGCGTGGCTACCGCAACTCATCAGACGGTTTAAACGGTGTTTAAACGGTGGTGGCAGTGAGTGTCTTTCGATTTTTCCGTATCGATTCCTGGGTCGAAACTCGAAAGAATCGATACGATTCCGGTTAAAAAGAATCGATTCTTAATCGATTCTTTTTCGATTCTTCAAAAAAAGAATCGGTAAGAATCGATTAAGAATCGATTCTTTTTAACCGAAATCGTATCGATTCTTTCGAGTTTCGATTCCTTTTCGATTCTTTACCGATTCCGGCTGGCTCCGGGACATTTCAAAACCGGATGTTTCGAAACCGAACATTTCAAAACCGGTCGTTTCAAAACCGGACATTTCAAAACCGGACGTTTCAAAACCGTGATTTCGACTATTAATGTGTTTTCGGGATTTAAAAAAACTAAAAATTTCGAAAACACTTTAATAGTCGAAATCACGGTTTCGAAACGTCCGGTTTCGAAACGTCCGGTTTAGAAAAGTCCGGTTTTGAAACGTCCGGTTTCGAAACGTCCGGTTTAGAAAAGTCCGGTTTTGAAACGTCCGGTTTTGAAATGTCCGGTTTTGAAACGTCCGGTTTTGAAATGTCCGGATTCGAAACGTCCGGTTTCGAAACGTCCGGTTTTGAAATATCCGGTTTTGAAATATCCGCTTTTGAAATGTCCGGTTTTGAAATGTCCGGTTTCGAAACGTCCGGTTTCGAAACGTCCGGTTTCGAAACATCCGGTTTCGAAACGTCCGGTTTTGAAATATCCGCTTTTGAAATGTCCGCTTTTGAAATGTCCGGTTTCGAAACGTCCGGTTTCGAAACGTCCGGTTTTGAAATATCCGCTTTTGAAACGTCCGGTTTTGAAATGCCCGGTTTTGAAACGTCCGGTTTTGAAATGTCCCGGAGCCAGCCGGAATCGGTAAAGAATCGAAAAGGAATCGAAAAATGTGGTATCGATTCTTTGAAATTTCGATTCTTTTATCGATTCTTGCTCGATGACTTAGAATTGAAAAAGAATCGATTAAGAATCGGTAAAGAATCGAAGAATCGTTTCGATTCTTAATCGATTCTTTTTCGATTCCAAAGTACCGATTTTTAATCGGTACTTAATCGGTTCTTTTTTCGAAACTAAGAATCGATTAATTCACCGAACCGGGATCGAAAACACACACTGGGTGGTGGATTCGCCATTTTTCTAGATTCCACATTTTTGGGAGAAACGAAAAAGGTAATACATTTCTAAAATATTTCAACTTTGAAATGTTGGTCATTTTCATCTCAGCAGAGTTCAACGTAATCTCTATCTTTCGCTTCCCCCAATTCGCTCTCGCTTCATTAATTGCTCTCTTCCTTTTATTCCGATGTTGCGAATATTATTAACGATTGTACTAATTTTTAAATCAATAGTTTTCAGCAAAAATGTCGACCTCCAAAACTGTTGTATTGGTTATGTATGATCCACGTATGATAGCCAAGTATTTAAATCAAAAACTACAAGTTGGATTAACGCCAGACGATATTTTGGCTCCAACCGTAAGCCTTCATTTAATATTTTCATTAATTAGAAAATAACCTTTGAATTCAGGCTGAAATTTCACAGTTGGTTTTCACTAACTTTGTCCGCCACGTCCTCGGTGTTTCAGAGCAATCACTGAACACCCTTCCTTTAGCAGTGGATTTTGGGCCTGACCAAGAAATGCAACGAAATAGTATTCCTATTATCATTGTCTATCAATGCATGTAAGCTAACAAAAAATGAGACCATAATATTCATGAAGAAAATGGCAAAAACGAAAACGGAAAATGTGAATATAGGAGAACTGCAAATTATAAAACGATTTTTCAAAGCCGGCATTCCCAGATATTAATTTTCCAAATATGCTAATTGTTCTTTTTAAATCGTCTGAAAGTGCTTTTTAACACAAAAAATGTTTAGCATTGCAAGATTTGCATAGTTTTTGCATCACCCGAATGGTTTCTAGTTGGTTTTTCATTTCTCCCGTTTTGGGAAAACCTGGAAAACTAGCGGGTAAAATCACGATCTGCTCTGTAAAAATCATAAGAATAATTTCGCTGAATTTCAAAAATTGTTCAAAGAAGGAATGTTTCTTAAAATTATGATGCGCACACTATATAGTAGATTCGTCACTATCATAAACCTTCTTAATTCTTAACATTTCCAGAGACATAGAAAAAATTCTGTAAAATCGTAGTTCAACTGGGACTTGGGCTTTAGCAATCCTCATAGCGCATCCATTTTTATTATGAAAATTTACCGCAATGAATGTCATCTATGTTATTTTTTATTCTAATTTAAATAACCTCTATTTCTGGAGTTCTATTTAAGAGGATTTTTTCTTATATTTCAGGAAAGCCTTCATTATAGACAACTCTGATAAGAAACTGGATTTAACGATGTGCGATCTGGTTGCGCCAGCGAAAATTCCTTCTAGATTTAGAAAATTAACGAGTTTCCTTGTTGATTTTCTCAAGTTTAACGATTTGGCCACTCCTGTCTTTAATGAAATCAGTGACGAATTCAGTGACCGCAAACTCGAAATGGAAGCTCTTCAGGAAGAACTGGTCGCTGTGGAAAAGCGAAAAAATGAACTGATTTCTCGACAAAATCTTCGAAAACGTCGAAAGCACGAGCTCATAAATGAACACAACAAATTGAAGGAAGAATTAAATAAGATGGTTAGTGAATACACTGAAAACCAGTCCAACACTGTTTTATTAAACAAAAAAAAGGAAGACGCTAAGCAGCAAATTGAATATCTAGAAAAGGAAGTTCTGACTGGAAAGAAAACGATAGATCATCTAACTGAGGAAGTTCTAGAATCACCAGAAGAACTGAAACAGGAAATGTCAGAAAGGAAAAAGCAAATAGAAGAGCTAAACGATTGTTTAAAATGCTCACGGTAAAAACCGTCGTCGTAATATAAAAACATGCGTTTTTCAGGCTAAACTTGAAATCCAAGTTAGAAGATCTAGAGATTTGTGTCAACGCTGAAAAGAATGTTCCAGTGGTAGTCGATAAAATCACAACATGGTCAGTCCTTCGTGAGGAGATCCTGGATTTGATTGATGTGGAAAATGAGAATCTTCGGAAGCTGAAAGAAATGGAGGAGCAGTTGTCATTCACATCAAACAAGACGGAAGCTGCAAATAAGCGTATACTGGAGCAAGCTGAACTGCATGAGCAGTTGAGAAAACAGCATTTAGAGCGGAGTGATGAGTGGCAGAAAAAAATCGAGGAGATTACTAGGTAAGTTTTCATTAAAAACATGATCGTTCAAAATTGCAATTTTGTTATATTGCATTTGTAAACAAATTTTAAAGTTTAATATAAGGTGAATTCAGGCAAATTTCCGCTATGAAATTCAATCAACCGGATGTTTCGAGAGAAATCGAAAAAAAGGTAACGATTTGATTTTTTAAAACGTATTATACTACATTTTATTTCAGAGATCTGATCTTCTTGCCGCTAAAAATGCCCACAGTGAAGCGATCTCAAGAATGACGAATTCGTGTAAGGAGACAATGTCCAAATTCCGTAAAATTGAAGCTGTGTTCAAAGATACTCAACGAACTTCGGCCGAAAAAAAAACTGCCGGTGATCGTGCATTTGACCGTCTTCGTAATGCGTGTGTTGGGTGTCTGCCGAGTGATTACACCTTCAGCACTTCGAGCATAAGCCATTCTGAAAACTGCGATCCTATCGAAACTGAATTTACTGTTTTCAAATAATGATCTCGTGTATTATATGAATTGTTTTTCTGTCTTATATTTCTTATAGTGGTATTTCTCTGTATCATTAAAGTATTAAAACATTGTTTTCATTTAAATGTTCGGTTTGTTTTCAGTTCGTGATTCTCAATAAATTTCACGTGAAATTTGATTAAAATTTTCATTTCTAACACTCTTAATTTAACTTTCAAAAAGAAAAAGGAATCGATTCTGTAATTCATGCAGTGAGTGTCTGCAAGGTTACATCAATAACAGAAGTTTTCAGTCCATTAGATATTTCTGGAAAACAATTGGTTCGATTGGAAGGCGCAAGCCGCACCCGCTCTTCTACGGAAGACGTTAATTCGTTATGCTCTCAGGTAGCCTTTTCATATTTTCTACTAATATTTGAAACACTATGACAAACAATATGACAAATAATAATTTTCTTTTCAACTCTAGAAGCTTCCAGTTGTCAAATCTCGGTTCTCAATCTTTACAACATGCTCGTCCGGAAATCAGCTCTACCTCTTTACAATGATACAAGGTACAAGGGATTACAAGGATACAAGGGCGTGTGATCGAGATACTCGTAAACCATTCTCTTCTTGCCTTAAATGAATGTATTCGCGGATTGTGTCGCAACAGCTCGCTTGTTGCATTTCGGTATTCAAAACTGACTATGGTTCTCCGAGGTAGTTTCATCGGTGAGAAGGCAAGGACTGTGATGATCTCAATGATTTCGCCAGGAATTGCGTCTAGTAATCACACTCTAATTACACTACGCTACGCGAATCGGTTCGTTAAATTGTTGTAGTAAATTTTATAGTAAACGTAGTCTACTCCAGTGCGAAAGAAATGGAAATAGATGGAAGTGGTGAAGCCACTCCTATTCGCGATGAGGAGTTGCTCATTCCACCGCCTGTAGAAAATACAACGAAATGGATGAGAAGCAGGAAAATCGCCGATTGGCGGTGGATCATCTGAAGAATTATAAAGATGTGGCAGATAAGGTGATATTTATTCTAACCATTCATTCTAAAAGATACCACATTTCAGCTATCTCGTGAATCGATGACCGTTCTATCACACAAATCATTTCGAATACTCGATTTAAATAACTTGTATTCATAAATTTCTCCGTTTTTATTACCCTTAACCATACTCTTTCTCTTATATGCACCAAATAGCTTACTTATTTTGATTTGACATAAGTGAGTAGGCCCACTTTACCTTATGTTTTCTATGGTTCAGAATTCATTATTGTATTTATTGGTCTGGAAAATATAAGGCTTGATTAAACAATTAAATAATTTATTTAGCAAGACGATCAATTAGGCTGCGGACCTTGTCGCGAAGACGCATCTTTCTTTTTCTTCCTTAATATTGCGGGCATTTGCCCAGATGAATGTTTTTCTGGTGAAGGTGGCCTGGGAGATTCCCTCTAAAAATGATATAACTTTTCAGAAATTCCGTTTGTGAGCCCTGTCAGCAAACGACTTTGCCGACAAATTTGTCAACCAGGATAGAATTTGATGACCGACATAAACGGAAATTTCTGAACATCGTTTTTTTTCTAATAAATTCTAATTTTAATGGTTTCAAAACAGTTCGTGTCAGAAGGAAAAAGCCAGATGTAAAATATTTCGTTCTGAAACGACAAGTCATAATTTTTGCAGAAAAATTGTTGGTATCTGCCGGGAAGTCTTTGTCGTCAAGGCATGTTGAATGCCAGAATAATTAATTTCAAAAAAAAAATACCGGCGTCCGTTGCCTCTCTCTTGGAATCTTTTCATTAGCTTGAGCATTTTGAACTTGTTGAAGAAGAGGAACCAAATCGGTTAGGTCAGTCGTCTTTTTTGTTCCCTTCCTTCGTGACGAATCCCTTCTCTCCCGCTTATCCGGACTTGGAATTTTCTTTTTAATTGGACGAGAGCTTGCTGTCTGTACTTTATCTTCAAAGCTGTTGGATGCGGTAGATTTTCCTTTGTTCTACAGAAGGGTTCGATGCTTACAAATGAAAATATGTGAAACTTACAAACGATGCAGGAGTCTGAAGAATTTCTGGCTTCGAGGTTTCTTTATTTGTTGGAATGGAAGTTAGTCTGAGAATAATATTAATTGGGAAACAAGTGATTTGCCGACATAAGTGCTTAAAACTTCCTAATTGAATCTTGGCCTCATGCACCGCCTCGGATCCAGTTACTGCTGGAACGCATGGAAAAGCCTATGTACCTTATTAAATCTACTTATTACTCTCCCGCTAAGCCCACCTGGTGCCTCAACGCGGCACGGGGGTGAACGGCTGCCGTCAACCGCAACCGGCAACCTGAAGGGACATGCAGAACAAAACTGCCGCAGAATTTCAAAGAGTGTACCGATCCAAGAGATCCAAGATCGGCAACGGAGACGTCAAAACTGTATACGGTTCTGCACATACAACTTCAGGACCGTCAACTCCGAGGCCGATCTAACTACCCTACTTGAGGCCAGGAAGAAGATCCACTACGGCGTGCTGGCCTTGCAAGAAATTAAAGCCAAAGTGGAAACAACCAGAAGGACCAACGAAGGAGATATGATCATCCTTGGGGCTAGAGTCGATAACCGAAACATTGGAGGCGTCGGCTTCCTCATCCACAGAAGCATCGAACACCTCGTCGACTCAGCTACGATTATCAGTCCTCGTCTAGCCGTCTTACGCTTGCGCATTGACACAAAAACGACAATGTCAGTAGTCATAGTCTACGCTGATCTGAGTTTAAGCGTTTTCAACGAAAAATAAAGGAATTCTTCAAAAACTTTTTAATTTAGACAGTTTCTTCTGACGCCGAACATAGTTTAATTATTTTTGTTCCAAAATATCTTCTATTTTCCTTTTTCTACGATTCTAAGCGCGAAGTATTAAAGAAAACAATTAGTATATCTAGCACAGATTGGTATGACCCGAAATTTGTCTAATGATTTTTCAATGGTTAGAGATCAGACTTGAAGTTTATAATTAGATAGATTCGAAAAACGTATAATAAGATCGTCCATTAACATTAAAAAATGTCGTCTATGTAATTTCTTCAGAATTTCAAAATAAATTTAAACGCTCTGATCAGAGCGATAAAATCTAAAAAGACTCTAATCATTCCTAATTTTACGAATCAGACTATAAACGAGCCGACAGACTCAATTGTTAACGAAGTGTTCCTGGGAAAATCCTGGAAAATCCAATCCGCTTTTTTGAGACATAATCATTTCTTTTCTGTCTTGCTATCTTTAAAAGGGAAAAATCGTCGAACTCACTCGGAAACTCTCGTTTGTGGCGCATTCTTCTGCTGTTCCATCTGCGGGTCAATTTTTGCAGAAAACACGTTCATGAGTAGGTGAACAGGGGCTGTCATCTCAAGTTTCAGTTCTAGACGAACCTCGCCGATGACTTCCGCTTCTATATTATCCGACTCGCACAGAATCCTCGTTCTTTCGTCGAGAAGTCCATGTATAAAAACTTTCTGCTCAGTCATTTTCTCCACATGTTGCTGAATCAGCTCCATTGCATACCGTGCTTTTTCGTCTGGTGTCAACAGTGATGGTGGTACGTCGGTATCATTGATCAATGAAATAAGCTCATTCCCTCGTCCCCATTTGTCTACGGTGACCTGTACCTTACAAATCATCGCTTCTTCCTTCTGAACCGTTTTTGTCCGACTTTCGTACAATCCGTTTATCGACGCCGCTACATAAGCGGGCGTTATAGGGGGCGCAATTGCTCTCTTACGCTTTTCCAGAATTTTGGTAACCCGTCCACCAGGCGTTTTGCTCTCCGCTACAAGATACTGAAAGATATTTTTTAAAGACTAGTTTAATTTAAAAGATACCAAACTGTATTCGTGGAAATTCCATAAGCAAGACGCTCCCTCCGATCTTTTTCTTCTTGATCATGATGCTCGTCGATTGTCTGCGGACTCGCAAGGCCCCCGTCCTCTTCTAGAGCTCTTTTGATAGCCTGAATTTCATCAATAGTGTTAGTGTACTTTATCTCAACTTGGATGCGAAAATCTCTAATCGTGTAATATTATATCATAGCGGGCGTAATAGACATAGATAAAATGCACGCAAAAGAAATAAGGATGCAGTCCGCATACAATCTGTATTCTATTTGTCGATTCATGACGATTTTTTCTGGGCGTATTTCAAAATTCTCGATTTAGCGCTCTTATTTCAGATTTTATCAACGAACTTTACAGAACTTGTTAATGCAGGGAACGGTGATACACATGCACAATCTATTTCTTAATGTAAATCATGGAAATAAACAGCAAATTTCAAACTTTACTCGCAGCGGGTTTTTTAAAAATAGCAACCTTCATGAGCAAAGTAAGGCATTCGACGTCCAGAACAATTCGCTATTCTTGCTGTATTTCTATTTATATTCACCATTTTTTTCATATAACCGAACAACTCTTTTTAAGCAAAATTTTCGGCGCTTTTTTCAATTTTTACGAGACTTCTATGCATATATTATATAAATGCGACCTGTTCTCGCTGTCGTTTATTTCGAATAACGCAATGCAGATAATTGAAAATTACCTTTCCCTCTTTTTCTTCGAGATAAAAATAATGAATGGTCTGTCCAACGACAAAAAAAACAAGAATCATTGCTCCTATATATTTATGAGTTGCCGGCGGAATATTTATAGAAAACGCACATTTTGAGCATTGCGTATCATTGGCGCATTTAGTCGTCAATGATGGGCCGACTAATACATTTATAATTGTATAATTGGGAAAGGAGCTCTGTGTTGAATTCTGCGGAAGCCTCGTTTCAGAAGACGAGATATTTGCATAGCTGGAGTTGAAAAATGGGTTCTGTGTTGTTCCAGGAGACGAGATTTCTGCACTGCTGGAGTTGAAAAATGGGTTCTGTGTTGTTCCAGGAGACGAGATTTCTGTACTGCTGGAGTTGGAAAATGGGCTTCGTGTTGTTCCAGAAGACGAGCTATTTGCACTGCTGGAGTTGAAAAATAGACTTCGTGTTGTTTCAGAAGACGAGATATTTGCACTGCTGAAGTTGAAAAATGGGTTCCGTGTTGATGTGTGTGGAAGTGTTGCATTAGTAGACGAAATATTTGCATTGTTTGAAATACTCAACTTGCTCTGAAATGACTTATTTGATAATTATTAAATGTATGCTGCGTCCAAAGCTACTTTATACTACAAAAACTACGAAGTCGTCTATTCATTACTGTAATCAGCGTGCAGATCAAATCATAAAATTTATACTTTTATGGGGTTATTCACGATGCCATTTTAATGAGACACGTCAAAAACGGAATCCAACCTGTGACGGGTTACACGAAAAGGGGTTACATGAAGGCGGGATATTAAAAAAAAACGGGACTCGAGCGCAATTGGTGGAGCGCAATTGCGCGAGTCCTGTTTTTTTTAAATATCCCGCCTTCATGTAACCCCTTTTCGTGTAACCCGTCACAGGTTGGATTCCGTTTTTGACGTGTCTCATTTTAATTGAAAAAAAATGCATCGTAGTTCAGTGCTATGTTCAGTTAAAATGCAAGGTGGTGTCGGATACCGTCACCCAGAAAGTCTGGGCGCCTTTAATGTGTCGATTTACGAGGATCTCAATTTTTTGGAGAAGAACTCCTATTGTGCGAAAAATTCACATTTTCGGAAAAAAATTTAAATTAATTTGATAAAAATAATATTTCACACCCAAAAATGAACGATGAAGAGGCGAAAAAACGTAAAATTACTATGGCAATAGTGAGAAAATAGTAAAATTATTTATTTGAAAGCCAAAAATAAATTAAAGGCGCACAGACTTTCTCGGTGACGGTATCCGACACTAGTGTGTCGTATCGATTTTGGAGTTGATCGATTGAATCGAATTAAATCGACGATTTTTGAATCGATTCAATCGATTCAACATGATTCGAATCGCGATTGAATAAAAATCGAATCGATTCGATTCGATTCGATTTTATAATTGAATCGATTCGATTAAATTCGATTCGATTTGAAAATCGAATTGAATCGATTCGATTCGATTCGATTTTCGATTCGATTCGATTCGATTTTCGATTCGATTCGATTCAATTCGATTCGATTCGATTCGATTCAATTCGATTCGATTCGATTCGATTCAATTCGATTCAATTCGATTAAAATCGATAAAATCGAATCAACAAAAATAATGCAAAAATAAAGAAAAAATTTTTTTTTTCACGGAATCCGGAATCCGGAAAAAAATTTTTTTTTCCGAAAAACCGGATCCGGAAAACGGAAAAAAAATTTTTTTTCCGAAAAACCGGATCCGGAAAACGGAAAAAAAATTTTTTCCGGAATCCGGAATCCGGAAAACGGAAAAAAATTTTTTTTTTGATTCGATTTTATCGAATCGAATTGAATCGAATCGAAAATCGAATCGAATCGAATAGAATCGATTCAAATCGATTCCTTCGCGAAATCGAATCGATTCAAATCGATTTGCCCGTTCAACAAATCGAATCAAAATTGATCGATTGTTGAATCGATACGACACACTATCCGACACCACCTTGCATTCTAACTGAACATATTTAGCACTGAACTACGATGCATTTTTTTCAATTAAAATGGCATCGTGAATAATGGGGTTATTCATGAAAAGCAAAAAAACCATTTTAATGCAAAAAATGCCTTTTTTTGCATTAAAATGCGATCGTGAATAACATTAAAGTGGCATTTTTTGTATTAAAATGCTTTTTGTGCTTTTCATGAATAGCAACATAAGATTAAAGTGGCATTTTTTGCATAAATATGGATCATGAATAACCCCATTAATTTTCACATTAAAATCTAACAGCGTGTAGTAGTTTAAAACAGCTTTGGGCGCTGCGGTTCAGATACCAAAAATGCGAAAAGGCTCAAATTAATAATTTACGCTACATAAATTTTTTTAAAGTTCACATTTTATAAGCGCTATCGTATGCACGATCTAGGAAGTTTAATGCAATTTGCAGAAGTTTCCTTGCGTATCAGCTACTAGGTAAAAATAGTATCACGGCGTAGCCGCGAACTTTCACTAGTGTTTATTAAAGTGGTAGTTTTGAAGCACATATGAAGCTGATTTTTAACACGTGATACACGATCCAAATTGCTTTTTTCTATTTTTCTTCCAATACTCAGTTGGCGCCAACTGAACTGAAAACTGAAACTGAAAATTTTTATGCCAGAATAGTCATCAGAGCGCATTTGCATTTTTAGGCAGACAGTCTACCACATGTAACATTATTCGCTTCGATAATATAATCTAAATATTTGATCAAAAGAGATTCCAGAAAAAATACGGAAAACCGTGCATAAAAGGTGTTTGCGTTTGCCGTTTGCGGAAAGATATCAGGCGATTAAGTATTAAATTCCGCGATTTCGCGCCAATTTTAGATTTTAGAGACGCATTTTTTGCTGAATGGTTCCCACAAAAGTCCTTAATGCATTAAGTGAAAATTTTGCTGTTACAACCGCGCGCGAAATATGCAAAACTTGAAGAAGCATTCGAGTAAACAATATTTTGCGCCACCGTAGTTCTTAGATACACTAAATGGATTAATTCCGATTTGTCTGAGCGGGCAAGTAGCCTAAAACCAGAGTTGAGAAGAATTCACCATAAAAATGAATAATTTGAAGAAAAGTGAATTTATCCACATTCTTACGGTACCGGTTGAAAAATAAATAATAAATAATGAATTTTTTAATCAAACCGCAACAAGATGAATGACGTTGATGCCCTCTTTTTTAGCAAGGGCAGCCTCGCTCAATTATTCAGAATGCACTCAATGTTCAACTGAAATTCGGTGGGAAACAATTCTCTTCGAGGTACCAGAGTGTTCAGTGTATGAATGAATCTTTCCACGCGTAGAAATGGAGCGCGAGATCATACTTTTGATATTTTTAGTTGATTTTATGGTTATGTTGCCAATTCAATAAAATGGCGCACACTTTTTTTGAAACCCGTCTGAGCAGCCGACTCCACCTATAGTTCGCACGGTTTCTTGTTAAAGCAGTGCGTTCAAATCTCGAACTCCGAAATATTATCCTTTTTTTCTGAACAAAAGTTGTTTATTTTTATTGTAACCGGTGCCTTGCCGATAAGGCATGACATCAACGAACACTGAAAAGAACAACACCAAAATCGACTTTAAAAAGTCTACATCTGTATGAAACGTACATCGTAAGCCGTGGTGATCTGAAAAAAAAAGCAACGGTAATTGAAATATTAATCTGGCTGGCAAACTCATTGATATTAACCTAACTTATTATCGGATCGCGAGTACGTGGTTTGTCGTATAGAGGCGGGGTTTGGGTCTCGTTAGGGGATAGCGCGTTTTAACGAACCAATTTAAAAATTGTAAGAAAGCGCACACACTGCGTTTGTGATTTCTTTTCGAAAATTGAAGCGAATATTGGAATTTTTTCTATTTATATTTTGCTTCGAAAATCATGTTTTTTTAAAAATTAATTTTTATTGTCAAACTTCTAGACGCTGATCAGTTTCTTGCAGGTAGTATTTTGTAAATGCGCTGTTTTGATAAGTTGGAGCCCAGCAATTTCTACCAATGAAATGTAGGAGGATATCAGGAGAATGCATAATGTAACGAAGCACACAGGCAATACCGATGAATATATAAAATTTGACGCAAAACAAAAAGCAATTAAATGTCCAAATCAAAAATGCAGATCCTGAATTTGATTGATGTGGAAAATGAGAATCTTCGGAAGCTGAAAGAAATGGAGGAGCAGTTGTCATTCACATCAAACAAGACGGAAGCTTCAAATAAGCATATACTGGAGCAAGCTGAACTGCATGAGCAGTTGAGAAAACAGCATTTAGAGCAGAGTGATAAGTGGCAGAAAAAAATCGAGGAGATTACTAGGTAAGTTTTTATTAAAAACATGATCGTTCATAATTGCAATTTTGTTATATTGCATGTGTAAACAAATTTTAAAGTATAATATAAAGGGAATTCAGACAAATTTCCGCTATGAAATTCAATCAACCGAATGTTTCGAGAGAAATCGAAAAAAAGGTAACGATTTGATTTTTTTAAACATATTATACTACATTTTATTTCAGAGATCTGATCTTCTTGCCGCTAAAAATGCCCACAGTGAAGCGATTTCGAGAATGACGAATTCGTGTAAAGAGACAATGTCCAAATTCCGTAAAATTGAAGCTGTGTTCAAAGATACTCAACGAACTTCTGCCGAAAAAAAAACTGCCGGTGATCGTGCATTTGACCGTCTTCGTAATGCGTGTGTTGGGTGTCTGCCGAGTGATTACACCTTCAGCACTTCGAGCATAAGCTATTCTGAAAACTGCGATCCTATTGAAACTGAATTTGCTGTTTTCAAATAATGATCTCGTGTATTATATGAATTGTTTCTCTGTCTTATATTTCTTATAGTGGTATTTCTCCGTATCATTCAAGTATTAAAATTTGTTTTCATTTAAATGCTCGTTTCGTTTTCAATTCGTGATTCTCAGAATAAATTTCACGTGAAATGTTATGAAAATGTTCATTTTACTTTCAAAAAGGATCGATTCTGTAATTCATGCAGTGAGTGTCTGCAAGGCTATATCAATAGCAGAAGTTTTCAGTCCATTAGATATTTCTGGAAAACAATTGGTTCGATTGGAAGGCGCAAGCCGCTCCCGCTCTTCTACGGAAGACGTTAATTCGTTATGCTCTCAGGTAGCCTTTTCATATTTTCTACTGATACTTGAAACACTATGACAAACTGAACTTTAACTCCGAGCACAATAATAATAATAACAATAATTTTCTTCTCAACTCTAGAAGCTTCCAGCTGTCAAATCTCGGTTCTCAATCTTTACAACATGCTCGTCCGGAAATCAGCTCTACCTCTTCTGTAATTTTTCTACGTAAAAGTTACAAAGAAACCGTTAATCTTCCATCCAATCCGCTTCCGTATAAATCCCTACGCTTGGCAAACACTCAATTGATCACCGAATTTGTCCAAAACGGAGAACTTCCCACTTTCAAAAAGCAACCCTCCCGCAGCACCAATAATCCATGGAGAAGGTATGGAGCACTTCGAAAACTATGTGAAACGGGTGGATTTGCGCCGAATAATGGATCTAAGAAGGAGAGGAAGAATCGAGATACGTTGGTGGCTGTCAAGGTTTGTGAAATTAAAAAAAATATATGTTTTAGTACAGGAATCCTTGCACAAGGGATTGCAATTTTTTGAACAGCTTCACCTATGAATCGTTTTTTGCCGCTATCGTCCAATTCGCTAGAGAATTCGCTTTAATATTCTTTTTACATTTCATTCAGATGTCAACTATACAAATTTTTCAGAGAAATGTGAAAGTCCCTCCTGCCCCTGTATCCTCACAAATGACTCTAAACAAAGTTCGTGATCCGGGTTATTAGTAAGATTGAAATTCATTTCCAACAATCAAAACTAATCAACTTTCTCTAGTGAAAACAAGCTGGCCCTCAAAGCACCGAAGAATGTGCCAGTTGAAGTGGCAGCTCAAGACCTGGCAGAGCAAGTAAAGGCGAGTTACGAAAAGCGGAAATCAATACTTTTTCTGAGAGGCTGTCTTTTTTCAGGCGTTCATATTAAGCCATGGCGTTGAATTGGTTGATGATGACTCCGTTGTGACTGCACATTCCAAATAAACATTTTTGAATATTAATCTTATGATATTATTCAATTAAAATTCAAGCGTGAAAAGTTCACTTTCTCACATTCATTCGATGAGATAAGCACGGCCATTGTCCGCCGGCCGTCGGTTGGTGGGGGGTCTCAACGGCCACCAGTTGTACGCCCCTTTTACTGACTGCACCTCGGCGTTTCCTTCTTCGTTCTTCCTTTTTCTCCCTTTTTCCTACGTTCCCTCCTCTTGCTTTTTTAGCCAGACAGTACATGTGCTTAAATGGACCTGCTAGATCTTTATCATGCTCATGATTTACAAATGGCAAACGAAGGAAGTTATGAAATGCCGTTTACCAAAAGAGAAGAAGATGAAGAAGACTGTTCAAGAACGGAAAATTTAAGCCCAGAGATTAAAGGAAAGCAGAAAAAAGCAAGAATTGTGCCGTGGGAACCATATAAAGCGGCAGTAGCACCTCATAAGTGAGTAATTGTTAATGAGCTTAAGAACTAGTGTGAAGATACTACTATAAAATCTTATAAGAGAGAAAACCAATTTTTCATTAAAGCGTATCACATTCTACAATCGAGATATTAAAACATTGCTAATGGAGTTATTCATGAAAAGCACGAAAAGCATTTTAATGCAAAAAAAAAAATGCATTTTTTGCATTAAAATGCAATCGTGAATAACATTAAAGTGGCATTTTTTGTATTAAAATGCTTTTTGTGCTTTTCATGAATAACCTCATAAAATGGCATTTTTTTGCATTAAAATGCTTTTCGTGCTTTTCATGAATAACCCCATAAGGAAGCCTTTAATTGAGCCTATTATAGAGGCGTCATTCGGAACTACGATTCAAATGTTATATACCTTTAAAAATGGTCTCACCACGAAAGTAATGTCGATTTACGAGAATATTCCTTTATTTATGGCTGCTCGTCGAATTTGCAAAGTTTCCGCTTCTCTCCTTTTACCTTATTTTTTACCGTATATATTCGTGAATTTCGAAGATAAATTTGTTTAAATAAATAGCAATTACAATAATTCATTTGTAATAAAATTAATTTAAAAATAGAAATCGTGGCTAGTCCAGCGTTATTTAGATGATGCTCGTTTGAATAGTAATCCCGACTGGTTGGCGTTACGATAATAACATTTTTGATCAATAATATGGCTACGGCGCACTGAATTACATCTTTCCAAATTGAGAACGTTTTCAGAAAGTTCTAGTCACAGTTCGCCACTGTCCCTCTTGATACGGCGCGCCAGAGATGTGCGGAACCCTTATTTCCTTTTCTTTGTAGAAGGTGGAATGCGAAATATTATTTTACGATAATGATCCGGAAGAACGGTTTATCACTTTGGTTATCGGAAAATAGACCAATTTATTTTAGAAAAATCCCTGGTTTTTTTTTAAATATCTATTTTTTCAGCAATTTCAATTTTTTTTCTGTTAATTGGCAAATGCTAAAGCTTTTTTTCGATAAAATTCTTAAAACCGTAAAGAAAACGAAAGCCGGAACTAAAATCCATTCAACAAAACCAGTTCCTTTCCTTCAGAAATACTTTCCGACATTTTAAACTCCTGGGCGGCTGAAAAATGATCTAAAGGGCCAGATTTTAATGACGTTGCGTTTACGCAGGGCTCTTTCAAATGGAGTGTGCAAGGTTACTAAGCAATTAAATTCTGGCTTTATTTTCAGTATCTATTCCGTATTCTCCGTATTCTATTCGTTTGAATTTCCGTTCTGAAAATATGTAATGCACGCCCTTCTATTGTCTGCTGTGATTCTTAGAGTCGCAACTTTCTTATTATAACTTGAGGATATTTTAGGATTTTCTAAAAACAAAAATGACAGCCACAGTATATGTATATCAGCTTTGTCATTCAGACGAGGAGACGCATGCCCAGAGAAGCTGCCAGAGCTGATCGCATATGCAATGAATTCCGGACCAGAAGCCAATAATAATAATAATAATGTTGAAACGAGGAAAGAGTTGAGAGATGCGAGAAAAGACAGGAAGAGTCTCGAGCCGATCTCCTCAACTTCGAAAGAAATTGAATTGGAAAGAGAACTGGATCTATTGCGAAAAGAATTGCAAATAAAACAAAAACTGAATTCGGAGCTGAAAAGATTAATGATAGCAACTCTAAGTGATGAGCTTCAAGGACAGGTTGAGGCATTAACTGAGGATAAAGTTCGATTGGCACACAGAGTTGATGAGTATATGGGAAAAGTGAGCTCATGCCGTCATAAGAGTAATCCCGAACTTCCGTATGCTTTTGTATTGATCGGGTCAATTGCTAGACTGCACATAAGGTGGTGAAAATAAAATGTTCATTTTCAGTTGAGAGTTGAAGACGAGGAATCTGATCGAATACGGATAGATCGGGATGTTTGGAAGTGTAAATTTTTGGCACAATCAATACGATGCGATGAGTTAACATCGAAAAATGAATATTTATTAAAAACACTGGTCGCCGTGCAAAATGCAGTGAAAACAAAGAGGTGAGTCTTTGGAACAGATATGCAAATAGCTGATTATCAATTGAAAATTCTTAATATTGACGCTTTATAAACGAGCTACTCGACGATGAAATGCTCTAAAAAATATTTTGTGCGGAGTTATCACTCATAAAACTTTATTTCTGTAGTTTGTAAGTTTTAGCAAAGGCTTATATAGTAGCTGTCAATATATGAATGCCAGTTGATATGTCAAAGTGCCCCGTGTAAATAGGAATATGAGCAGGAGACTATAATAGATCTGTCTCGGGCAAAATCATTTTCATGATATTGCAGCGGTCAATGAAATATAAGAAATTGGCTATTTGTTCAGTTGACATTCATTTTTCATTGGTGTCTGCTATAATGCCGAAAATTGTTTGAATATCTCTTACATTTTTTAAAATTCTACTCTTGAAGATTCCGCTTTGAAAAGCGGAATCTTCAAGAGTAGAATTCTATTTTTTAGTGAACAGAATTTTAGTACTGAGAAGAGATAAAATATAATGGGCTCATTTGATTGCTTTGAAAATGATTCATTAGATGAAGAAATTGCAGTGCAACATCTGAAGAGATTCGGGACTTCGTTCAGCTCGACCTCCAACTTCTATTCCATCGTTCGCCCTGTGAAGAACGTGTTCAACCAATTACTGCAAAGTACACGAATTTGACCATTTCGTGTTGTAAAACCTGCTCCGGTCGCGACATTCAACTCCTTTGAACTTCATTTGAATTTCGGTGGCTTTTTTTAAACTTTCTTCCCCTTGTTCGCCTCTTTCATCTTTCCACAGTGTATTTCTTATGGTTGTGTGTTTTCCGATGTTCATGTTTCGCAAAAATTTTCCAAATGTGATGAAGTCTAGCAGGCTTTCAAAAGAAAATTGAACGAATTCTAATAAAAACGGTTGCAATTGGGTGGCGCCGAAAGGCAAGGACGTCCACCTGCGCCAATTGGGCGCCAACCCGTCCATCCGGCCAATAAAATGAGCACTGCCCCATTCTTTACCCATTTACTGCATTTTGATTTGTGAATAGATTGGCCGATAACGACGTGTAATTTTCTTTGAAGTCTTCTCGCATTTTAACTTATTAGTCTCATTTTATAAAAGCTCTTTTTTCTTAACGCATCAGTGCTATTTGGAATATCTCTCTATCTCTTTCGAAATGCCTATATTCAAGCATTATAGTGCTTTGAAGTCCTGCAAACGATACTCCACAACTTCTGCATGCGCACGATTCTAATTCGAAAATTGTTGAATCAGATAAGGTCGATTTAGAACTGAAACTAGTTGGTTTAGAACCGTAAACTTCCTAATGAGTCCAAAAGCGGTTTTCCTGTGATTACTGATGAGCAATTTCTGCTCAGGCGACACTATTAATAGAATTTCATAAAAACGTGTAATTAACGGAGCTCAATTAGATTAGTAAACTGTTTAGCTTGACTACTATTTTTGTCTAATTAGTGTGAATCAAAAAGCCGGTTTTTTGATTTTTTTTTTGATTTTTTTGTTGTAATTTTTTCGAAGCTACTGGGCCAAATTCGTGGCCATTTTGTAGATGGCGCCTAAAATCGGCTGCACTGCGAAAGCCCTCGCTCTCTGATTCCTAAATAATGCGAGAATGAACCATTACATACACGGATAGAAGAATCAATTTAGAATGAAAGAATAACGAAAAAATGTTAATCGGTGCGTGGAATGTGGTTGTAATTCTCATGAATATTGTTAAGAAAGAACTCTACATTATGAAATTTTCTTTATTTTTTACACAGATGTTTAACGCTGGAAAATGTTCATAATTTAGTGCAATAAAAGGCTCTGCGGCAGCGGAAAATGCGAAACGATAATTTGAAATGGGTGCTAAACGAAATGATTTAAGATGCTCATCCCGAAAAACTATCGTGATTTTGAATAAATTCCAATGGAATTCCAAAAAAAACAAAATAAAAAATAGTGTTCCTTGGATTGTCCTGCTTTTTGCATTTTTCAGTTTAATTTTGTGATTTTTGGATGCCGGAGCCGAACGGTATTCAGCACGAAACGCACCTAACTTATTTTAAGCACGAAGCGCCGGCTTCCAACTGAATCTACCTCCTTTGACTGAAAAAACGCCGAGTGGCTTCACATTTTCACATTTTGAGTTATTGAAAACAATTCAATTCAACCGGTTTTCAGATATTTCGCAGTTGACTACTAAGTTCAAATTACCCAGTATCGTTTCAAAACTTCACTTCTTCAGCGGTGTTGCCTGATTCCCCGATTCTTCGATCCTTCGGATTTGTTGCATGGGTTAGCCTTGGCAGTGGTAATCTATTAAATATAAGAAATTGGCTGTTTTTGTTGAAAATTAACCGAACATTGGTGCTAGTCGTAATTTTAAAAATATTTGAACTGTTGAGCTTCGTCGTGATGCCATCGCGACGCGTTAAGGAGCTATTCCCTTTCCAAGGCCAAACACTAGCTTGTTCCAGTCCGTCCCATTTTTCCTCTATATATCATGTGTCAGATATCTTTACGCAGAACGAATACATGTAAATAATAATAATATTTATTATTTTTTTCAGAAATCGCATTTTATTTTTGAAAAGAAAAGGAATGGAATTGCACATTTTAACGGCTTTAACACTGTTCATGCGCCACAGAGCTTATGGCCATCCTAATAGGCGCGATGGGTAAACGTGCCATCCGCGGTGCAGCAACCGTTCCATCATGCTCCTGTCCCAGAAGTTTGGCGAATGAAATAGAAATTTTTGATTTATTTTTTCAGCTGAATAACACCCGAATGCCAGGAACTATCAAATAAAGTATGGAAAATTAGAATTTTATATTCAAATTTGGCTCCTTTCTCGTGCTCCCTTTCAAATTACTTCTCTTGTGAGAGTTAGAAATCTGAAGGCAGTCACCGCACAGAAAATCTGCCGAGACTATAACGAAAATATCTGGAAAACACGTGGCCCCATGCAGAAACCATACAGGAGAGCCGGCAAAACCGAGCAGAACAGCTCTGCAAAAGAGCTTAAAGGAGCTCATGTGCGAAGAAATGTTGAGCATTTCGTGCGACCAATCACTTCATTCCCAGTTGAAGGGAGTTGAGCCATATACCATATAATAATCGTGCTGCATTCAACTCTAAAAATCTGAAATCTAAAGAAAACGAATTCTAGAAGAATCAGTGAATGCCGGCGAGATCTGAAATCTTCAAATTATTACAATTCGACAGTGAAGAAGTGACCGAAAATGGCTTAAATAAGGAAACAACGGTTTAACATTACCAGCTGTGCGGAACAACTCTCCTACTAACATCGTATAGAGATAGCGAGCCCCTTCCCGTCTGGCTCGGCGAGCAAACATACCTCTAAAATAATGTGTGTCTGTGTGTGTGTGTGTGTGTGTTTGTGTGTGTGTGTGTCTGTTTTTATGCTTCGAGTTCTGCGCTTCCTCCCTTATTTCTCTGTTTCACTTCTAATTGTACCTTTGCACCTTCGAGCGCGGGCGCCTGTCTCTTTTTCCAAACCGTATCTTTAGCTGTCTGAGTCTCCATCGTCCCACTGCGCAACTCGTTGTCTCTAATTATTCACGCATGGCTTCATTTTGCTAAACAGTTGTCTTTCTCTCTAGCGGTTTGGAGAGACGTCTGTCTTTGGCGCCCACTTTTGATTTCTGTTTCACAACAGTCGTCGAATGGATGGGTCGTCGAAGCTGGACGCGCGAGCTGGATGCTCTCTGAGAGCTGTTCCCAGTGCGTTTCCCAGAAGTTCGAGCTCATTTTCGAGCCACATTTCAGGCCGTTGTGAAGATCAGCTCCATCTTTCGCAACGGCACTTCGTTTCCGTGTTGAACCGATATTTCGAAATGAAAGTTTGTTTATCGGGGTGGTGGCTCGTTTTGCTTCCCCTCCACACCCGTCATCTCCGAGCAACGTTGACATATGATTTTTGAGAGCTTCCTCTATCAGTCACGTGAATTTATTCAGCAATCCATCGGACGAGAACGCAGTTTCCTTTGATTTTCACCTTCGCACCGTCTTTTTTTTCTTGCCCTTTTAAATGAGCCCTATCAAGCAAATTGCTTGAAAACCGAAATGCACTTCTCCGAAAGAACGCCGCTGCAATTCAGTGTGCCTTCATCTAGACGTCATCCTTGTTTGATTTCCCCCCCCCCCGGCATGTTTCTTTCCTCATTTCGAGTGTTCTCCACTCGCCGACACACCTCATGTCAATATTTTGGGACGCATAAATTCTTGAAATCCTAGAAGAGTTGGCTGACGATGCTCCGTTTCATATCCGCCCATCACAATTTCGCTCACACTCACTGACTCAAGTGAGAAACTCGGTCTTGCGACGAAGGCGTTTTCTTCAGATTCCGCGTTAGGTGAGCAAAGCGGTTTATTTTCCTTGGAAAGTCCCTTCCACATCCCCCCCCCCGCCCCTCCCGGATTCTTTCAAACTACAGTACTCGCAACTCGGCTCCGGTACAACGAATGGCTGTCGATCAAAGAGTCACGGGAGCAGCTAGCTGGATGTTTTTGTTTGTGGATGTTCTTCCAACGTGCACTTTCTTGTTTAGCACGCTGAAATTGACGGATTAGTGGTGTTGCCGTTTTGCCCACAAAATGCACCGCGGGCAATTGTCAGACGACGGGCAGAGGCCTGTATCTGCCCATCTGCCCATTCTCTTGTGGGGTACTTCCTCGTGAATTCTGAATTCGCTTAAAGCACTTCCACTTCCACTTGCTCTCCCCAATGAGCCGTTGAGAAGAGTGAAGCCGCTGTAGATCCCCCAGCTACCTTGCTATGCGAGAACCGTTGTTCCAATCGTTCTTGCGTACGATGAGTCAACTGGCACCTCTTCCTCTTCGTTTATCAATTATTTTCTCCCATATCAGACGATGCCTCCTATTCCATCTTCTTCATCTTCTCAACGTCGTCTTGTCACCGAATGCCCTCTCTCGCTTCTCGTTCTCAAGCGCTCTCTTTCGACGCCTTCTTATTAAAAAGTTGATCAATCATTCGTCGTGTCCCCCTTCGTCGGCCATCTCTTGCAGTGTGTCACACGCTCTCTTGTTCTATTTGTTTTTGCGGGTGATTTGATTGGTTGCCGGTGGCGTTGTCGCTGCTATCAAGCAGTCATTCATCACACTTTTTTGCGCCCCCAAGCCACACACCGCAAAAGAGAAAATCATCAGCATTTCTCCTCGTTATCGTCTAAAAATGGTTGAGGAGGGGGGGGGGAGAGAGACGTTGAAGGATGAACTAGATGGATTAGTGGCGGGCGGATCGGGCGGGTACAAGGAGGGCGAGAGCAAGTGGAGAATTCCGATGGCTTCTTTCAGACCTGGTTTTCCAGGACTTCAGTTTCACGGTTTAAGGATTCTGGAGCTCTATTTCGAATTTCCCGTTTTCCACGAAGAATCAGAAGTGCCATTTCCAGTTTTCGAGGCTGGAAATGCAATTTAAGAGCTGTCCCTTTAATTCTCTTGATCTTTGATCTTATTTTCATCGAAAATCATTTCGAAACATTTTTTATTCAATTTTATTTCCTTTTTTCTCTCTTTTCCACCTCCACTATTCACAGATTCCATTTTTTCAGTCTGAAAATAAGCTGCGTCTCTTCCCTCTTCCTTTCTAGAACCTGTAATAGAAGAGCTCTTGTAAAGTCCTTATTGTGAAACATCTGCTCAAAACCAAAATGCTGAAAGATTTCGTAGCAGAGGGTGGTATTACAGATTAGGAAACTGCTGAAATTCCCTTTTTTATAAGACTATGCCAATGAAGTGAATTCTGTAAGAGTTATTGATGAAATTAGTTAAAGGAGACAGAGATTTTAAGGAAAATTGTGAAGAACAGATGGTTTTGAGATAATTTCAGCCAAAAGCTGAGCATGAAGCTTCACGAATGCTCCTTCGAATCGCTTGAGCCACTTTCAGCGCTCCTACTTTCTCCTTTTCTGCGTACCCCACTCCTAATAGAAGAGCGCATCAGTTGAAGTGCTCCTCGTGCTCTTTCAATCGGATACAACTCATTTTGGCTAGGTGACGAAATTCCAGGCGTTAAATGATTCGCCATTTTACGGCCGTTTCCTCTGAAGGCAATTGACGGGCTGTAAAGAGTGTTGGGAGGGGGGGGGGCGGGTATGGCATGTTAAAGGGAATGCCCTTTCCACTGTTTACGACACTTCGGGTTCAGCAGTTCCGTTGGACTTTCACTGTTGTTTTCTAAGAAATGGACAAATGGAGAGTATGATTGATGAACGCCCCTCTAGACTTTTGATGAGCGAGACTGTATATTAATATATTACTGTAAGCCAAGTGCTTTAATAGAAGCGCATGTTTCTCGAGTGAAGATTCGTTTCGAAATACTTCGAATCGATAGTTCTTTCGCTCATTGTCAACTGACAAACGCATCAACCGACAAACTGCTTTGAGGTATTCAGAAGCAGCTCGGCAGCTTCTTATAGCTATGAGCTATGGATACTTTCAAATAAGGCTTCCACGAAAGACAAAAAGTCGCTAATCACTTAATTTATTGATTTTCATAGAAGCTCGAGCATGAGCACAGTATGGAGTTGAAAGCATGCGCCTTTAAACTGAAAATTGCCAATTTACCTACCACGCGCCAAAAAGTCGTCTTTTGTCTCGTCTTTCGTTCGACTTACGTCGTCAATTAAAATACATGTGTACCAACACAATGGTTATCTTTTCCTTAGACGAATTCGAGACGATGACGAAGACGAGACGAGACGGTCTTATTTCGTCTTTTATGGAAGCCTTACATTCGAATATTGATTATATTCACCGACTCCAATGCTTTGAATAAAAAACTGTAGAGGTTGTACAATTCTTGCACAATTCTAGGCCAAACTTTGAAAATACACAAATCTTGCACAATTCTAGGCCAAACTAAGAAAGTTCACAAGTCTAGCACAAGTTTAGCGCTGTTCTAGGCCAATCTTTGAAGGCCCACAAGTCTTGCCCAAGGCTTGCACAATGCTAGACCAAACATTGAAAATTTAAAAATCTTGCACAATTTTCGGCTAAACTGTGACGTTTCACAACTCTAGAACAAGTCTTGCACAATTTTAGACCAAATTTTGAGTAACTACAAGCATTGCCCAAGTCTTGCACAATTTTAGACTAAACATTGAGTATCCGCATGCTTTGCCAAATTCTTGCACAATTTTAGGCCAAACTTTGAGTAACTTCACGCCTTGCCCAATTCTTGCACAATTCTAGGCCAAACTTAATAAAGATTCACAAATCTTTACCTTCGAAAAGCCTCCACAATCATTAGATTCACCGACTCCAATGCTCATACGGTTTCCTGACCACCTGCGTCTCCATATCAATTCTAAAAGTGGCATGTGCTCTTTGCATTGCTCCGACTCTCTCTCTCTCTCTCTCTGTGCTCCTCCATCTGATAACCCAATTAATCAATACGGTCATCACCTCATTTCCGTTTTTTGTTGTCCCCTTTTCCGGACGCTTAGCAACTTTTATTCTTTTTGCGTTTTTTGAAAATGATAACGGTGACATAGCATCATTGCTTATTTATTCCGATGCTCTTGATGCTTACCGTAACTAGACATTCTTCTGCTTAGCGATGGAGCACGATTGCTTCTCAAAATGAGGAAAAAAATCTTCATGACTAGAGTGTGTTCTATGAAAAGAATAGAGTGCTTCAGACTGTAGGATTAGAAAAGTGTCTTATCAAATGTGCGAGGGCTATAATGCCGACATCCCCGTCAGACATCTTTCTATCAATCCGACGGCTTCTTTGATGAGATCTACGTGCATTTTTGTATGTTTTAAAGATTATAATAGAATTAAAATGAGTGAAACAATAAGGGGAATCAGTTGGTTTTAGTCTCTGGTTTCCCCCCCCCCCACTCAGTTGTGTGTTTCCCTCCCACTCCGATTCCGATGCCTCCTCCCGCCGTTATTATGACCGTCACCGCGTCGCCACTGGCGCCGCGGAGACGCAGGGAGGAGAGTAGTACGGACACGGTAGAAGAATACGAAAAAGAACACATATGGGCACATCTCTCTTACACAAATTAGGTGTGACGGCTTCGAATTAAGTTGATCGATGAGCCGTCCGCACTGAGCGGACAGTTCCTCTCGCCCGTGACCAACGCCGGCGCGCATCACACAATGAACACAACGAGAGACGTCACGTAAAGCTGCGAATTCGCCGGCCGGCACAGCTACAATGTCTAGCTGCGTCCTTCTAGACGGCTCACGGTGCACGCGCTTTTGCATTATCAAGTTTTCTAAAAAATCGATAAAAAACGATCTACATAAAATCGATGTTCTGATCGTTAGAGGAATCTCAAGATCTTCGATCGCCCATCAGTTAGGAGGGAATCTCAAAACTGTATCCACCTATGTTTGCAATCCATCTTGTGGTCCTGCTCCACGTTCCGGAAGACCAAAGAGCGAACACCGCACCATTCAACGCAATGTGTTCAACTATACCAGGTCAGCCAACTGATCTTCAGCTTCCGGTGTCGAAATGGGAGAAGATGCATCAAGTTGGATGGCTAGCAAACTATATTTAATAATGAAAAACAAACGAAATTTTTTTTAAATTAACTTCTCTGATGAGAAGAAGTTCAGCTTCGATGGCCCTGATGGTTGGAATCACAACTTGAGGAAAGAGCCAAGAATCTTCTCAAAGCGGAACTACGGAGGCGGCTCTGTCATTGTGTGGGAGAGCTTTCACCGCAACGAGGAAGCTTTAGATGGATGCCGTGGCATACATATCTGCATGTACTCTATACCAGTTTGGTACCATTCATAAACCGTCGTCGTCGTTCCCGACTTGTCTTCCAACAAGGCAATGCTCCATGCTATGGTGCCAGCTCCAGAGCAAATACATCGATGACTTGGACTGGCCATCATGCTCACCGGATGTCAATCCCATCGAAAACCTCTGTGCCATCCTTGCTCGAGCAGTTTACGCAAATACGACCTAATACAACTCCGTTCAGAGTTTGAAAGATGCAGTACCCAACACTTCCAGAAGCTTCTGGATAGTATGCTCAAGCGAGTTTTTGACCTGATTGTTGATACTTTCGGCGCTATCAATTTTTGATTTATCTATTCTAGATGAAGTGCCGAACATCAGATCCGAGTGAAATATTTTACCCGTAGCTTTCCTTACACGCCTCATCGAACTGCATTAGCCAATTTTTTTTTCAATTCGCACAGAAAATCCAAAACCAAAATCAAGAGCGTCGCTAAACTTTTGAAGGGCAATGGCATGACTCTTTGTCAGATGACTTTCAACTTCAATGACTGGTCTTCACTCCATTTCTTAGTTTTCGCAACGTCGAATTCTTCTAGAAAATCAGAAAACATGTAGCATCTGAAGCTCACTGCGAAGAAGGCCGCTTCAGTGTTTTAAATTGGAGCCGCTGTGTGCTCTCGATGCTATTCTAGAAATGCTGCGTTCGCAATGACTCAATGACTACTCAATAATCAAAGAAAATCGATCAAAAATTAAATTTATTTAGAGGAAATGATAGTTTGTGCTACGCTGTGATCTCCGACCTTTTCAAAAACTCCGAAATAATCGGAAACGAATTTCCTAGTTTGGCATCAGTGATGCTGGAATTACAGTCATAAATAGCTGTGACGTTGGGATTCTTGAGTCTTGGGATTCCAGCAAGTGTTCATCTGGAAGATTCCAACATTCGAATAGCTTTGAAGAGCTCTTCCTGGCCTATTTGATTGTTTGTAAATCGTAATATTAGGCTGAGCGAAAAGTCTTTCTTACTGTTTTTTGCTTCAACATTGCTCAGTGTTAATTTAATTTTTTTTCTGATTCCGTTTATCTATTTTTAGTGCTTTTAATGCATGCTTAATGCACGTGACAAACTTACAGGTAGCGTCCAAAATGAGCGAGAATTTGCTTGCTGATCTCCAGAGATGGGCGGTATTCCGGATTCCGGATTCCGCCGTTTTTTTCATTCCGTTTCCGGATTCCAGATTCCATGAAAAAAGTTTTTTTCCGTTTTCCGTTTTCCGGATTCAGAGTTCCCAAAATCCAATTTCGCCCAACTATGAGTTTTAATACTTTATTCTCAATTGTGGTGAAAAGTATACTTTTTTGAACTCCCGCAAAAAGTTTTGCAAACAGAGCGCATTTACATCATCTGATTCCCTCATTAATGGTTAAAATTCCGTTTACCGCATTCCGCATTCCGGATTCCGCCGTTTTTTACATTCCGTTTTCCGGATTCCAGATTCCGTGAAAAAAATTTTTCTTCCGTTTTCGGGATTCCGGATTCCGACTTCCCAAAATCCAATTCCGCCCTACTCTGCTGATCTCCTTTCCTGTTGCTTTCCTGTTCGAGTTTTTCAAAGGTCGCAAATACAGCGAACCCCTTGTCGTAACTACCGTGTTAGGCGAGAACTCTGTCTCTTACACTACCAACAAGTTTTAGTTCGACAAGTTTGTCGAAGAGAACTGCGATCTTGAAGATAAACCGAGATCCGGCCGTCTACGTATGGATATTTCAACGCGGATATCTCGAGAGCGCTGGAAGAAGAACCGAGAGCAACGTCACGCGAACTTGTGGCAACTCTCAAGCATCCTCAAAGAACTGATTCATGAGATGTTGAAGATGAACTAGATGGATTAGTGGCGGGCGGACTGGGCGATGAACGTCGGCGAGGCAAGAGCATATGGAGAATTCTGATGGTGTGGCAGAAGAGCTCCTAGACGCTCTTCTAACACGAAAAAAGATTGATGAAGATGATCAATTGTCAAAGAATTGATCATTTTCATGAATCTGGAAGAGTGTCAAAGTTTGGTCACCTCGTTCCTCACCAATTGTTACGACATGGCACTTTCTTTGCTCATTATGAAACGAACGACCGATTGGATTATTAATATTATCACTGTTCACGAAAAATGGATGTCTTATGTCAATTATACTAGAAAAAGACAATGGGTTCCGGCTAAGGAAACTGCCAAAACGGACATCAAAGGAGAACTTCATGAGAAGTGATGCTGTCGAATTGGTGGGAACGTAAAGGCGCAATCTTTCGAGAGATTCTTCCAGATGGTGCCACTGTCAATAACGGACCTATACTGCACTCAAATGGAAAATGTTGTCCAGGATAATTGATTAAGTCGCCAAAAAAACACCCGCCAGAAGCTTGAACACCCGCCAGAAGCTCCAGACGCTTGGAGTCCAGTTCTTGTGGCACCCACCGTATTCACCAGACCTTGCCCCAACTGTTTATCATCTTTTTCGTTCCCTGCAGAATCACCTTGGCGGTCAGAAGTTCCATGATAGAAAGGATGTCAAGAAGTGGTTCGACGGCTTTTTCGCCCTCCCCCAGTCTCCTGAGTAAGGCTTCGATTTGGGCGAAATCTCGTCTTCGTCTTCGTCTTGAATTCGTCTGACGCAGTGTGTTGACAGCTCTTTCATTGCGTAAGACGAATGCAAGACGAACTGAAAGACGAACGAAAACGACTCGACTTTTGAAGACATCTTTTTCTCTTCGTTTTCGTGGAAGCCTTACTCCCGAGTTATACGCGAATGGAATCGGTCAATTTCCATCGCTTTGGCAAGAATTCATAAATACACTAATAGTGTACTAATAGTGAATATATCACTCATTGATTCTCGTTTTATTTGAATATACTTTGTTCCGAAAAAATTCAAAAAATTATGAAAACTTTTCGCTCAACATTCAGGGAGCTCTTCCTGGTCCATTTGATTGCTTTTAATTGAATTTCATTCCTTTTGTAATCTCAAAATAATTCCGCAATTCTATGGGAAACTTTGAAAGTTTCCAAGTATTGCAAAGTTTTCTAACGATGCATGCGTCGCGCGGATTCTTTCAGCGAGGCTCATTGTAAGGGTCCAAGCTTCAGATCCGTATGTGAGCGCGGGAAGAACAATGTTCTGGAGCAAATGAGAGCGTTGATGTTGTTGAACGCTGCCCAGGCTGTCCGTTTTCTTCTGGGTAAATTCCAAGAATCGGAGTTCTGGTTCTAGCTCATTTCGCGAGTTAGACAGAATCATCCACGACTTCGATTGTTGTAATGGATGAGTTATTACTGATGATCATCGGGTGTGTCGTGGCATGCGTGATTCTCAAAACTTTGGTTTTGTTAGTATTGATTTGGAATCCTACTTTTTGCACCTTTCTGTGAATTCCTGGATCCTCTGGCTGGCAGTTAGCGGGTCGTTTGCGACGGCCAAACATTAGTCAAATCTAAGCCAAACTCTAAGACAATCTTGATGCTCACAATCCTTGCACAAGTTTTGCACAATTCTAGGCCAAACTTAGTGAAGGTTCACAAGCCTTGCCCATTTCTAAGCGAATTTTTTAAAGTTTACAAGCCTTGAACAAGTCTTGCACAGTTCTAGGCCAAACTGAGAAAGTCTAGCACAACTCTAGCACAATTATAGACCAAACTTTGAAAATACACAAATCTTGCACAATTTTCGGCCAAACTCTGAAGGTTCACAACTCTAGAACAAGTCTTGCACAATTTTAGACCAAACATTGAGTATCCGCATGCTTTGCCCAAGTTTTGCACAATTCTAGGCCAAACTTAGTGAAGGCTCTCAAGTCTTTAATTTCAAAAATCCTCCACAATCACTAGATTCAGACTCCAATGCTCATACTGTTTCCTGATCACCTGCGTCTCCAAAAGTGTGCTCTTTGCATTGCTTTGAAGGTTCCCACATCTCGCACACTTCTACGAGTTGTTTTACTGAATCAACCCTCCCCCCCCCTTCCATTTTCTGAAACCGCAAAGACCAGTGCGTCCGCATCGTTGTCGAATCGGAAGAACACCTTCCCAACGAACGACAACGCTCTCAGATTGAAGATCGTCTCTCCATTCTTCATTCTGATCTGTTCTATTAACATTTGTCATCTCGAATCACAACTCCATTTATTTTTCATTAGCGTCGTGTGTCACACCCGCCCCCTTCCCTTCCCCGTCTCGTCGAACCGTTCCCCGAATAGGACCAAGCGTCGGCCACCCACTCTTCAACAGCTCTTCCCGTGCTGTTCTCTGCGGTTGAAACATACCATTGACTCCGCCCCATCCTCCTTCTTCTCCTCCTCCACTTCTCCCCCTCCCCGCCTATCATTTATGTGTGTCTATCTGTTTCATCGTTTTCCGCTCTTCTTCAACGTTTTTCCCAAATTGAACATTTCATTCAAACAGTCATGTTTCATCCAGGGATGACATCCCAGCCATCCACCTCGAATCCAATGTATTACGATCAGTTGTATGGCGCTGAGCAGATGGTTCAGGTGAGTCAGATCGAACGAGGCGAGCGGTCGCCCACGAGTGTCGTATTTCAGTATACGCCGATGGAGTATCAAACCAACTTGCTGTGCGGAATGCAGTACTTTAACAATTCGCATAATCGGTATCAGGTTGGTGGTAGTGGTTGTCGAGTCGAGCGAGCTTACACGTCTCCGGGGAGCATTTCCTTGCTCATTTTCCATTTTTCAAAAGTAAATCTAAACGAGGAGCACCTTGGATGCTCTTGTCAATGGCTCAATATTGCTATATTAGAGTGTGAATAGCGTGACGAAATGGAAAATGAGAAATGAAGAATGAAAGATGAATTAGAAAGAGCATCTTTTCAGTTTCCCGTCCCCATCGCCCACATGCCTCCCCCCTATGGCAGCCATCACCCGCAGGCGCTTCACAGCATGCACACGGGCAACAGTCTCGATGAGTCACCGCCGTTCACCGGGTTTCTGGGCGCAATGAGCGCACATCCACCTCCACCTCCTCCACCAGCACCTCCTCAGATATCCTACAATGGCAACAGTCTGTTCGCTCCGGGTCCCGCTCCACCTCCGCCGTCCTCATCGCAAGCGTCGCAGCCGCCGCCGCCGACTACGACGACGTCTCGACAACAACAGCCAACACCGTCGTCGATGACGTCGCAGGCGGCGCCTCTTCCGGCGACCACAGGAATAGTTCTGACGACGGCCATGGATTCCTGTCAGCAGATATCGCATGTGCTGCAGTGCTATCAACAGGTGGGTGCGGAGTGTTTCGAAAATGTTGAGGCCGAAAAGAAGCAAGCAACAGAGTTATTGCGCCTTTAAAGTCGTATTACTGTAGGCGCCAAAATGGCAGCAGACTTTTGACATTATGCCGTGTTCAAAGTTCATTTTCAGGAGAAATTTCGTGGAAAAACGCTGTTCAAAGCTGCCATTTTTTTCCAGATTTTCCAGACTACCGTAGTTTGCCTCTTCCCTTCGAGACCACCGACCGTCGCACGATTTACGGCTCTTTTTTAACGCTTTTCAAGTTTTTAAACCTTTTTTCGCTATATTCGGCTGCTTTTTCTGAATATTTCTCCTCAAATGATGGATTCTGAACGTGAAGAAGAGCAAACTCGTATTCAGAAAACAGAATCGAAAAAATTCGTTGACGTAATCGTGCGACGGTCGGTGGTCTCGAAGGGAAGAGGCAAACTACGGTAGCGCTCATTGCGATAGTTTCCGGAAAATCTGGAAAAAATGGCAGCTTCGGAGACCGCGTTTTTCCAGGAAATTTCTCCTGGAAATCAACTTTGAACGCGGCACACACATGAATGTTACAGGGCGGAGAAGACAACAAGTTCGTTCGCAAAGCCATCGAGTCGCTCGTGAAAAAGCTGAAAGACAAGAGAATCGAGCTGGATTCCCTCATCACTGCAGTCACATCGAACGGGAAACAACCAACTGGATGCGTCACAATTCAGGTGAAGCTCTTCTTCAGAGTACTGTAGTTCAACTCGAAACATTTCAGCGGTCTTTGGATGGACGTCTTCAAGTAGCTGGCCGGAAAGGCGTGCCGCATGTGGTGTACGCCAGAATATGGCGATGGCCAAAAGTCAGCAAGAACGAGCTAGTGGTATCATCAATCCCCATTCTCCGAACAAATATCGCCTCATTTGATTTCAGAAGCTGGTGCAGTGTCAGACGTCGTCAGAGCATCAGGACAACATTTGCATCAATCCGTACCACTACGAACGAGTCGTCTCGAATCGAATAACCAGTGCCGATCAGTCGCTGCACGCGGATTCCCAACTAAAGAACGAGTATTTGGGAGATCAAGGAATGCACGAGTCATACGGCGACTGGCCCAACACGCCTCCTGATAGCACGTATAATGGTAAGATCGTGAGAAGAACACACGCAAGCATAGGTGGTCATTCAGGATTCTCCGCTCCGCAGCATACGCCACCGCATCTCGTACCATCGATGGTGTCCGACATTCAAATAGATCTCAATCAAATCATAGTTCCCACTCCATCTCAGCCACTCGATGACTGGTGCTCTATTATCTATTATGAACTAGATACACAGATTGGTGAAACGTTTAAGGTTCGTTTCAACTCATTTCTCTCTTTCCCCCCCCCCCCTGCTCTCTAAAAGCTCCAAACTCCACAAATCTCTTGTTATCCTCAGGTCAGTGCGCATCATCATGGAAAAGTGATAGTGGACGGAGGGATGGATCCGCACGGAGAGAACGAAGGACGGTTCTGCCTTGGAGCCCTTTCCAATGTTCACAGAACAGAGGCCAGTGAAAAAGCGAGGTGAGTGTGCCATTAGAGCTCTATAATCATCAAACTTTAGAATTCACATCGGCAGCGGAGTCGAGCTGACAGCTCACGCCGACGGCAACGTATCCATTACGTCAAACTGCAAGATCTTCGTCCGATCAGGCTACCTGGACTACATTCATGGCTCCGAATATAGCAGTAAAGCGCATCGCTTCACTCCGAATAAAGACGCGGCTAAAGTATCAGCTATTCGCATTATGCCCCTCTCATAAACTTTACGATTCAGGTGTTCGACATCCGATGGGCCTACATGCAAATGCTGCGTCGCAGTGAATCCAGCAACGAAGCAGTCAGAGCACAGGCCGCCGCCGTCGCTGGATATGCACCGGTATGAGGCGTGCGTGTAGTTTCAACGCGTTTCCATCTCGCATACTTTCAGATGTCGGTAATGCCAGCCATCATGCCGGATAGCGGAGTCGACAGAATGCGGCGGGACTTCTGCACAATCGCAATTTCCTTCGTCAAAGCATGGGGCGACGTTTATCAGCGCAAAACCATCAAGGTACGTCTGAAGCAACCTTTTGTCCTTCATTCTAACTAATTTTCTGGCAGGAAACACCTTGCTGGATTGAAGTGACCCTTCACCGACCTCTTCAGTTACTCGACCAACTCCTCAAAAGTAGTTCTCAGTTCGGAAGTTCTTAACATCCGCCAATTAGCATCGTCATACCACCAACCCACTTCTCAAATACTTGCTCCATCTCTTTTACAGTTCATCTTTAAAAATAAAACTCGCATATTGACATGTAATGTAAAGAGAAACTGAGGAGAATCCTCTGAAAAGCCTCTCTTTTATTAGAGGTATGAGTTGAATGCAAATCCCAATTTATTGTTCAACTGTTTTCATTTCTGTGACATTAGTTCACGCAACACTTTTCCTTCCTCACAGGTACATGCTGGTACATTGCTTCGCGGCGGCTGGTGGCGCATTGTGCGGCGCCGGAGAAAATCCACCAGCCGTAAACGCTGGATATGACGGCTTTTTTGACGGCGAATGCGCTGGTGAGAATGGAGGAACTGGATGCGCATTCTGCGCATTCATATTGGCGGGGTGAGGAGATGGCGGTACCAGCTGATGCGGCGGCGGCGGTGGCGGTTTCGTCGCAATCTTGACTGGAAAAGCAGGAACAACTGGAGACATTGGAGCCATTGGAGAAATCGCAGCCATTGCAGGCATCGGATTCGTAGTCATCGGAGTCATCGGAATCATCGGAGTCATCGGAGTCATCGGAGGCAACAGAGCCATCGGAGCCACTGGAGCAACGGCAATCATAGGATTAGGTGTAATGTTGTTTCCCGGAGGAGGCCCCATCGAAAACTGTGGAATTGGGCAGGCAACGTTTCCAGCGCTTCCAGAGAACGCAGCGATTTCTTCCGCCGGCTTGCTAGTGTCTCTCTTTTCTTCGAGCTTCGAAAGTGGCTGAAAAAATGAAGTGTTTGTTAAATAAATAATCAGAACTGGTTCCTACCTTCATAGTCTCAACGGGTGCTGGATGTGCCTCTACATAATCAGCCATCTGCTTCTTGTAGACTTCAAAGGAATCCAAAATTTTGGTCTCCTCAATATACTTGAAAGCAACTCCCATGTCAATAATGGCCTCAACCAACATCAGGTACTGAGTATCCATTTGGACGGTGTTAAGACGACAGTCTGAAAGCACATCTCTTGTTGGAGACGGACTACTCAGAGTCAGCGACGCCAAGCCCGAAAGTAGCAAGCTAAGTCGAGACAGACCCCTTTGTAAGCTTACGTCGCAGAGCTTTGACCAGATCGATTGGCTGGAAATACTTCCCATTCAGCAGACACTGCACTCCAATTTCGATCGCCGCAAATGTTCCAGTTCTTCCCACTCCTGCCGAGCAATGCACCACTATGGCGCCAGTCATTTTGCGAAGATTTCGATGAGTTCGAAGGATGCTCAGATTTGACAATGGAATACTTTTGTCGGGCCTGCAAAAATTTCAAAGCGTTTCAGTACCTTACAGAGACAAGGGACGCTCTTTCTAGGGTACTCCACAAAAGTATAACCTCACTAGTGGCTTCCAGAAAAGTTACTCGAGCAAAACAACAGTACAATTAAAGCAAATAATTAAGGAAAAGCTTAGCAATAATCACATATATTGCACAGTGAGCAATATAACGCCATTTTTTCGAAAAAAAAAGTGGGTTTCGCAGTTCCACAAAAGTATAAGATCACACAATTATTTTCTATTTTTTCTAAATTTTTCACTGAAATTTGTGAATTTCTGAAGTAATGCTAAAAGGATTGCCACTTACTGCCTAGAAAAAATGTCAAATTGACGGTTATACGCTGGCGGAGCACCGAGCTCGGCAAAAGACCGCAGTTCTCTGATGACCCCGTAACGCACCACGTGATAATCTTATAGTGGCTCACTCTATGCGTCCTTCCAACCTTCTTATCAAATAAACAGAACGTCTTCAGCTGGGTGTGTGCATCTGGAGAAACGCTTTCGGTGCACGTGACAGTGATGTCCTCATAGGTGAGCGCTTGCCCCTCCTTGTCCGGAAAGTAGGGCTCGCACTTGAGCCTTCCATTCTCATAAAGCTCGCAGAGCATGCAAATCGCCGCCACTTCCTCCTGTAGGATCATTCTCCAAAAATCAACAATGCTGTCCTTCATTGGTCCCTGTGTCAGAATGTACAGTGGTTTGGTGCCCTTCAGGTAGTTCGCGTGAATGTAGTCTCCGGGGCGGCCATCATTCAGCACAACACGGGTCAGATCATTGCACACCACATCTAGGGACAAAATTGAATATAAGCATCAGTAGAAGAATTTTATGCAGACTTGGGACAACCCGGGCGCACAACGGACCAAATTCTATGTTTCTTCAAAATGAAAATTTCTGAAAAACACCTCAAATAGAAGATCTCGTATGGTTCTGAGATGTCGCATTTCTAAAATAGTTATCGGGTATTTTAAAAGTTTTAACACTGGCAAAAGCGGCTTTTCTTTTCTAATTTACACTGACACCTTCAGTATAGAAAGACGCTGCATCTGGCTTAGTTCGACGCCTCGTATATTGCCAACACTACACTGTTTGAATCATAACGACGGTCCGTCCAGTCCATGAATTCCAGTTAGATACGATGCTCCGATGCTCCTAGCTTCTCTTCTACTACAGTATCCTCACCCCCCCCCCCTAACACCACTCTGTCCTTTCTCCCGTCTTATACATGTTCTGTGAAATGCTCCCGCCGTCTAGCCGTCTTCTAAGAGCAGACGTCCAGGTTGGCCTTTTTCAGGATTTCAGTAAAACCTCTCTTTGTATTCTAGTCTTCAATCCAAAATAGAGCCAAATTCAGGTGAAATGGGCAATTTTCGGCATTTTTCAATTTGAATAGTCAGTGAATGGTCCGGCCCACGTGTGCCCGTGTTGGCTCGCAACTTCAAGTACGACCCCCTCTCTCTGGCGGCAAAACAAGCAATACCTTTGTATCGATTCTTCTTAAGCTCGGTGTTCTTATCAAAAATGGCGCGTTCATAATATCCAGTTGGAACGAATGGGAGCAGTACTTCCGTATATTCTTTCATGAGACCATCCACTCCAGTAGACAAAACGTTCTGGAGACAATATAGCTAGAGTTACCACGACACATTTTAATAACTAAGAATTGTTGGCAAGCATACGGCAACGTGACGTTCAAACGGTGTGAAACAAACGGCAAATTACTACACAAAGCGGCAAGCTGTTGAGCAAAACCGTTTCGTAACAACTACAAGTTTTCACGGCAAGTTGCCCAGCAATTGGTCAATTGAAAAAAAAAAAAAAAAAAAAAAAAAAAAAAAAAAAAAATTGCAGAAATGCAATTGGAATTTGACAGAGCATGCTGCGATGTGAATCGGAAAATTACTACACAAAATGGCATGTTGTTGAGCAAAACCGTTTCGTAACAATTAGTAGTTTTCACGGCAACTTGCCAAGCAATTGGCCAATTGCAATTAGCAACCTGCGATGTTTAGACTTACGGATGCAAAACTCTCATATGCCTGCGTCTGAGCAGGTGTATGATCAGTTGCCGACGGAGTCACACAGCTATCAATTTGAAAAGTAAGCGTGGTTAGATCGAAAATATTGACCGACTCTACTGGCTGTTTGGCTGCAAAAAAACAGCATTGGCACAGTATTCCTCAAACCAAGAAGCGAGGGAGGCCGGATAGATGACGAAAAAAAGCGAAACTCCCAGAAAAAAAAACGTCCGTGCCACCACCTCATCTCTTTAAGAGCCCCTACGTTTTTTCAGTTTCCGTCGGCTCCTATCGCGGTTCAGTGAGGTACCACTCGAAGTACTTTTCGGTCCCTGTTGCTTCTCCTTTTTTTTCTGAAAGTGAGCGATAATCAGCGTTTGTCTAGGTGTTCACTGTCACTAACTTTCGTCGAACGATCCAGCTTCTTCTTTTTATCCGCCGCATTTCCCTTCTTTCTCAGCCTCTGAATTATCATTTTCGTTTCTTTTCGTATTTGGATTTTCAGCATTTTCAGCTCTTACCATTGATCTGAGAAAATCCATAGCTTGCGATATTTGGCTGACGATATTCTACCAAAAACTTTCAATAAGAACTGATTGTATTCGTATCGCCTGTGATTGTTATTTGTTTAAACTAGTAAAACAATAATGACGTGCAACGTCGTTCCATTTTAGTTGGATTTTTAAATAAACGTAAAAATTTCGAAATATTAATTTGAAATCAAATCATCGGCCTGATGCTTCAAATCTACGGATCCGATTTCTGAAGGATTGACGGAGCAGTTTAAGGCTCGCTTCTTTCTACAATACTGTAAGATTGGAACATTCGGGAGTACGACAACGAGAGACAAACTACATAGTTGCGATACAGGCTTTTCAATTCAGAGGACTTGTTTCCATTTATGCTCGGACAGGCCAACACCGTGGGAGAAGGTCAATGCTCCTTAAGAGACAATGTCTGAGAGATTCGACCACAGCTCAACTGCCCATAGTCACAGTTTGAAAAAGTTGTTTCAATTGGTCTGATTTTTTATATAATAGGTACTTGTGGTGCCCTAAGTACAAAACCGTATTCAGAATTAGGCCCCGCCCCCTTCGAGTTGAGATACGGTAGGGGTATTTCGAAAAAAAATTTTTTTTTTTTTTGAGATAACTTCGATTTCTTTTCTGGAATCGGTAACCGGTCACTTATGAAGCATTTTTGTAGTTGAGAACATTTTTCTAGCTTTTCTCCTTCCGACCAAAAAATTGAATTTTCGAAAAAAAAATGGTTTCATTTCCGTATTGTGCAAAAAAAATATATTACGGGAAGTGAGATCTCATCAGAACTTTATACTTCAGAGTATGGGTTACAAGAATTCATAAGTGGTTGGCCGCGCTTCTGCTGCCACCAGTCATTTTTTTCACGATTTCTGTCATTTTTCTACTGTTTTGTACCTTTTTTCCCATTTTTTGGAAAAAAGGCAGCTGAACCGCGACCAACCAGTTATAAATTCTTGTAACCCATACACTGAAATATAAAACTCTGATGAGAAGTCACGTGCCGTAATAAATTTTTTTTCCACAATACGGAAATGAAACCATTTTTTTCCGAAAATTCAATTTTTTGGTCGGAAGGAAAAGAGCTAGAAAAATGTTTTCCACTACAAAAATGCTTCATAAGTGACCGGTTATCGATTCCAGAAAATAAATCGAAGTTATCTCAAAAAAGAAAAAAAAATTTTTTCGAAACACCCCTACCGTATCTCAACTCGAAGGGGGCGGAGCCTAATTCTGAATACGGTTTTGTACTTAGGGCATCTCATGTATATAAAAAAACTATATAAAAAATCAGACCAATTGAAACAACTTTTTCAAACTGTGACTACTGGTGGTCGAATCTCTCAGACATTCTCTCTTAAAATCTATTACCACTGAATTGAAAAAAAGTGCATCGCGCATCGGGTTCTGCTCCCGTTTTTCCCCGGTCAAACTATCGCCAATGAATGGGAAGCAATTGGGCAGCGGGGGCGATATTAAAAGTGGACGCTTGTCCACCATCATTTTTTTGCATTGCGTAGCGCTATCTCGTCAGCAGCTAGGCACTGCACACATGAGTTGAATCAAATGCGGGCCGTGGACTAGCCTTCAAGGGCCCAAAGTCACGGATACGGACGGTGCATGTGAAAGACACTGGTCGTGCTTGTCTGTATGTCCGCGGTTTTGTGACGGCCAAAAAATCGGGCCTTGTGGCGGTTAGCTCTGCAACGCACATTTCGTTGCCAAATCTACCGGCATAGTACATATATTTCGAAATTGTACCCAAGAGAGCCGGAAGAAGGAAAAGAGCATCCGCTACAGCCTGTTATCGGTCTACTTCTTCCTGAAACGGGCCGGGGACGGGAGGGGGAGGGAGGTTTGGTACCAAATGGAACGAAGCTCTCTGTGTGTGGAGAACTGGTTACCATAATTTTCATAAGATCTGAACGATGAGTTCTGTGAAGGTATAATACAGGAAGCTTTCTCGACGGAATCGACCAGTCGCACTGTTCTCATACCTAGTGGTTGATTTCCGGCTGGATGCCCAGTTGCTCAATGAATTTACACTTGCACTGCTATTATAAGACGACTGGAAATGTCAGCTTACCATCTTCCTTGAGCACCAATGCTCTATTTGAAGAACTATATGGGGGGCCCATTTCTACACGTATACTCATTCCGGTTATTAGAACAAATGGTGCACGCTGAAATTAACGTAACTGCACCCGCCCCCGCCCCCGCACGCGTCCTATTTCTAAACTTTAAAAGTGTTCATATTCGACGTTGTCTGTGAGATTTTCGCAGAAATGTCTCGGTTATCCCAAAACAATGACGCGCACTCTGCTCTTTATAGCTCAAATGATACTCAACGGTTTCTCTGTGACCAAAAAGGCTCATTTTGAGAAAATTATGTCCCTCGAGAACTATTGTGCAGTGCCGTGCTCTCTCTCTCTCTCTGTGCTCGCCGAGCACTAGTCCCTTTGGTGCGTGTGTGCAACAGCGTAGTGACACTATCATTTTTATTGTCCCAAGCCGTTTTGCTCTTTTTAAGTGCCCATTTCTCAGAATGTTGAATTTTATGTGGATTTTAGAGGTACAACTCGCTCAAAATTCCTTCAAATCTCTTTTTCCAGTCTTGCGTTTTTATAGTTTTGCTGTGACCGAATCTCTATTCGGAGTGCTTAAATTCAGAGATGAGAAGCGCCCCGCTCAAACTGTGAGCACATTTGCTCCGTTTTCATCGAAATGGACAAATGAGGCTTGTTTCAGAAAAGAATAGTTAGATTCGAATAGTCTCCACACACTGTAATTGATGAATATTTTAGAAGAGTAAGGGATTAAGCTTTCACCTTTCATTGAAGGGCGCCTTCCGAAGGCAATGCTTCAAAAACGTTCCTGATTGGGAGTGGGTAGGGTTTGTAAAGCGTTCTGGAAAACTTGCAGCGATTTGATCGGTGGTTCACCGCGTCATTCAGAGGGGTTTAGCCCATTTAAAACATCATTTTATAATGCTTGAACTGACTGGATAGAGCGCTCGAAATGAGAGCAGTTTTTCGTTTCGCGTTATTTCAGATTCGTTTTTCAGCCCATAATGAGGCAGAACTCCACAAGGTAGGGGTGTACCTTTTATACGTCAACAATACGAGCGAGGATTCTACATGGAATGAATAAGGGAGAAGGGAAGAGGGGGGGGGGGTGGCTCATTTTGAAAAATTCCTATGTTCATTTATAACCCCCAAGGCCTCTTCCTCCGCCAAACGGCTCAGTATGCACCAGAGAAGGGCGGAATTCCGCATTCCGCATTCCGCCGTTTTTTTCATTCCGTCTTCCGGATTCCAGATTCCATGAAAAAAATTTTTTCCGTTTTCCGAGTTCCCTAAATCCAATTCCGCCCTACTCTGCAGAGAAGGGCGCAATTCCGGATTTCGCAATCCGGATTCCGCCGTTTTTTTATTCCGTCTTCCGGATTCCAGATTCCATGAAAAAATGTTTTTTTGTTTTCCGGATTCCGAGTTTCCAAAATCCAATTCCGCCCTATACTGGTATGCACCCTCTTTCATTTAGTATGAAGTAATATGTTCTTGTTCATGAGAGGCCCTCATTTTCAAAAATTCGTATTTAACAACCCCCCCCCCTCGTTTTTTTTTTGCCTCTTGGGGGGATAGTTTTGAATAGTTTTGTTCAATTAAAGCCCCTCCGCCACACGCGTGCGCTTCCACCTATTTTATATGAATTATGAGGCTCTTCTTAGGCAATTCATTTTATTATCCATCAAGAAAAACTTTTAACGGTCGACCGGACCTCCCCCTCCACCCCCAAAAAAAAACATCACATTGGTCTTCTTGTCAGAGGGACTCGGAGCAAAATGGAAAGAGTGCGCTGGGCGCTTTTTTATGTTCTTCAATAAATCATGTGGACAATTCTGGAGAAGCCATACGATCTTATTTTCATCATTTGAGATTAACCTTCTCACTCTCTCTCTCTTTCTTTTTCTGTTTTCAGAATATTATTTTTTTGAATAAAGGAAAGATGCATTGTTATTCAAAATGCCCAGTTTTCCAGTAGTACTTTTTTTGTCGTTTTTCGCCGTTTTTCAGTCTCATGGCTCATTTGGCATACCAAAAACAAGCTGTTTTTTCGTGAGGCGGGGGGTGGGGGGAATGGTGGGTAGAATGGTGTTCGCGATTTATGGATGCTCTATGCAATTTTCTAGTCGACTCAAACTCAGGAGCACATATTATTCATAGACTGAAAACTAGCGAATGAGACTTTGACATGAAAATGGGAGGATTGGAAACGGGGAGAATGTTAGAGGAATTTTCGTTTTTCACTCACCCCCCCCCCTTATATTTATTTTTCTGAAATATTGCATACGGATTGCAGTTTTTGGGCTTCAAAAACAAAGTGCTCATAAAAAAGGAAACTAAAAAAAATACCATTTTAGACGACTTCCACAACATCACGGCTCAGAGACGGCAAAGCAGCTCAGAACTATCTGCAAAATGAAAATTACAGTTTTAGAAACATTAAAAATTAAAGATCTTGGTGTAAAACTTTAGGAATTCACTGATTTACTATAAAACAAGCTGGCGGCGGGCAAGCAGATGTTGCCGCTGCGTCCGCATTAACAATTTTAATTCAACGCGGTATGAATTCGTCGGAATTATTTTATTTATATATGAAAATTGAAAAACTTACCGATATCCACAATTTGCGACATATCTTGAACCATTATTTAAATTTTGAATAAAATTAGAACGCTTTGATGTAATTCATATCGTTTGGGACAGCATTATGAGTACACGAGATACGCGCCAACATCAGAATGTTGGCGCTTTTTTCTTTGACAATTCAATTTTTTTGCTTCTCTGTTTCCCTATAACTAATTTTTCTACGTTTTTGCAAATTTCATGTGCGTTTTCCGTCATTTCTAATAAAATTACAGCTGCATCCGATATACACAAGAGTGAATTGCTAAAGTATGGGTAAAATGACCTCAGAGATTCTTGTCCGTGCAGAAACAGCCCGGAGAATTGTCAAAGATGGGCTTAAGGTGGCCCCGCTCATTCTGAAAAAACAACGGGGATTCTGAAGATTTTGGAAGCTACCTGAATTTGGCGAGACTGCTCACTCTCTGAGCATTAATCTGAGCAATCTGAACCCATCAAAATCGAAGGTAAGCTTTTAATTCATAATTCGTCTTTTTACATCGTGCAAATTATTGTATTGGCTGGTGTCTACTTCAACTGTAAAAACCTCTCTGGCTTTCGTGGACGGTGATGTAAAAACCATTTTGCAGAGTGTCGTGCTCCCAACGTTCAAATACCTCTTCGGAAACACGACGCCCCCCATCAGTGCCCCATCATGCTGAAATCAGTTTCATTGGCAAGCACCCTATTCCACATAACAATTTGGAATCTTGCAAAAAGTTCCTCTTGGAGAAATAGTACTAGCCTCTCCCGGAGTTCCTGTAATCTATTTACTAGCAATGCTCATCCATTGAGATTAAGGGAAGTGGAGGTAAATCGAGGAGGCGCAATGAAAAATTTATGATACATTTTGGTTTTGCATTATTTTTATAAATTGTTGGTCAAACTAGTAAACGATTTGATCATTTATCATCCAGTCATTTCTTTTTTTTGGATGCACTCGTGCAGACGGAATGAATGAAGGAATTACGAATGTTCCATTCAATTTTGTAAAAATACCTCCAAAAAAAGTCTCAGGGGAGGACTAATTTGATTGAGAAGTGCACTAAAGATCCGCACCGAGGCCATGAACGAGTTAACTCTTTTCGATGATCTGAAAAATTCATCGCCCCCTCACTGCATTCGAGATTTTCGTATAATTTCGCTTTAATGCCAGAAAAGAAGCGTTCATCTCGACGAAGAACACAGACCGATCTGGAAGGAAGGAATGCCGTTAGAGCTGTTCACGCTCTTCGATGTCAGTTAGAGATATTTCTGCCGAAAACTAAATCTCAAGCACTCTAGAAGATCCATTGCCTCATTTTCCATTAGCGAGACATACGAGAAGTCTGAAAAAAGAAAGTTCGGAAAAGCACCTGTAGTGATTTCAGGAGCCATTTCTGAGAAGACTGAACACCTTTTCAGGTGATTTTGAAATGAGTGGTATTGCTCATCTGAACGTTCTGGAGAGCCAAGTTCGCGTACCATCCGTAATAGAAGGACTAGCGGTACCCACAGAAAAATATATATAGGTATTGCAAAAAAGAATGACCTATTGGAATGGCCAGCTTACAGTCCTGAATTGAGCAATCATCGAACATCGGTGGAATTTCTGAAAAAAACGTAAGGCTACTCAAAACGGCATTATTCCAGATACCTTGCAGAGAAGACTCGGTGTCAGGGAAGTCGTCTCCATCGCAATACTGGAGAATTCGGTCATTATTAGTTCTCATAATACCACATCCAAAGAGTGATATTTCGGCTTTTTAGTCAATGCGCTACATGGTTTGTTTGGCACGCGATGAAATGCTGCAATTTAAGTTTGAAGCTTAATTGTAAAAAGCAGCCATTGATACAGAAGAAAACGAAATTTTGGCTGGAAACCTGGTTTGGTATTTTGAATCGAATGGAAGTTTACTTGTGAGTCTGCACAGGAAGTACCAAGAAAGTCAAGTGCTCCACAAATCTAATGGGGTTATTCATGAAATGCACGAAAACATTTTAATGCAAAAAAAAATGCATTTTTTGAATTAAAATGCAATCGTGAATAACATTAAAGTGGCATTTTTTGCATTAAAATGCAATTGTGCTTTTCATGAATAACCCCATAAGAAAAACTTTGCCGGAGTTGCCGGTATTGATCAAGCTCCCCACAAGCCTAGGCCAACAGTTCAGCAAATCTAGGACAAACTTTGATAGAGTAATCGGAGTTGTTTACATGCTTCACAAGTTTAAGCCATGTCGTCCACAAGTGATTAAGCCGGCCAAACTTTGGGGCCGATGACTTTCAACTTCACTGACTGGTCTTCACTCCATTTTTTAGTCTTAGCACCGCCGAATTCTTCTAAAAAATCTGAAAACAAATGGCATCTGAAGCTCGCCGTAAAGAAGGCCGCTTGAGTGCTTTAAATTGGAATTCTCGATGCTATTCTAGAAATGCGTCCTTCGCAATGACTCAGTGGTGCTCTATTCGACATTGTGCGCTGTTCCTCAATGCTTTATAATTGACATTTGAAAATGTATGTCCTGCAAAAAGCGCGATAATTTCATTCCGACTGCTTAATAATCAAAGAAAATTGATCAAAAATTAAATTTATTTAGAGGAAATGATAGTTCGTGCTAAATGATTTCCGACCTTTTCAAAAACTCCGAAATAATCGGAAACGAATTTCCTAGTTTGGCATCAGTGACGCTGGAATTACAGTCATAAATAGCTGTGACGTTGGGATTCTTGAGTCTTGGATTCCAGAAAGTGTTCATCTGGAAGATTCCAACATTCGAATAGTTTTGAAGAGCTCTTTCTGGCCTATTTGATTGCTATTAATCAAAGTTGATTCATTTAGTAATCTCGATAAAACTCCACAATCTTTGGCCATCTTTGGCCAAACTTTGAAAGCCTTGCACAAATCTAGTACAATTCAGGGAGAAACCTTCGTGAAGTGACTTGAGTTGGTCAAGCGCTTCACAAATGTAGACAAAACTGAAAAAAAACCGCAAATCTAGCACTAATTTTGGCAAGTGCAGCAAAAAGTTTTCGAAAATATCTATTTGAGTTGTTGACTATTTTCCGTTTCAACAACATTCATCGTCTTCATTTATTGTTTTTTTCCCGTTTTTGTTCCTTTTATTTGCCGTTTTCGTGTTTAATTAGTTTCATTATACGGATTGTACTCAACTGCGCACCTTTTCTATCATTTTCTCCCGTTCAGTAGAAGAGCTCTTTGCTCGCCTTGCCCTTCGTCTAACCGTCTTCAGTCAGTACGCCTCCAATTCAGACGCGGCCATCACAATTCTGCTTCTGACATAAATCGCACTTGACTACTCGAATGCTCTGAGAGCATCTAGCAGATGTCATATCCAGTCAGTCAGTTTCCCTCATCCGCTCATTTTAAAAACTGAAATTAAAACTCATAAAATTGATGGGAAATTAAAAGTGACTGGCGCATTGCTCCGCCTCTTTCCATCAATTGAAGCCTTACGCCTTTCGCCTTCTGCTCTGCTCTCCAAAATACTACTACTTGTGACATCTGTTTGGCATTCCAACAAATTGCTCCATTTCACTATAAAAACATAAACACGGGGGGGGGGGTGGGGAGGCCGTTGGTCGTCTCTCGGATCAGATCCGAAGGACATTCGATGGAATTCCTGAAAGCATACTTTATTTTTTGCATCCACCATCCTTTTCCTTTCCAATTTCATAAGGTCACTTTCTTTTCGTTTTCAATCCAACGCCCCCCCCCCCCACCCCCTTTCCTCCCTTCTTTTTCTCATCAGAACCATTCATTTTCGGAGGTCCCTCCCCCCCCCCCTTCCTTTTCAATATGAGCCCCAAGAGGGCGTGGCGTCGTTTGGAGCTTCACTTATTCCTTTCTTTCTCAGCTTTCACCTTTTTGCCATCCCCCGTCGCTTTCTATGACTCCGCCCACCAATGAGTTTACTTCTTGGGGGGCTCAAAATTAGATTTCCTAGGGAATGTGCTTCAAAAAATTGTACCTTTGACCATATTTCAACCACCTTCAACTGTCAGTTCTTGCTGAATTTCAGTATTTCAGACTTCTCTGGCCACGTGGCATTGCTCCATGTTGAGTGGATGCTCCGGAGCACCTTCATTCTTGTGATCTGCTGCGCCGCAGTCGCCTCCATTGTCACAGAGACATGCTATCCAGACACGTGAGTCTCTTTCGCGAGCAGAAGGGGAAGCGTTTAGAGGAAGTCGGCTGGAAACCAATATTCCAGATTTAGAGAAGCGTGATTATGGCACAAGTCCAAATAAACATTTCGTTTGCAATCATGGACATTTTTGGTGTTCGCCCAGAGACAAAACCATTAAAATCGCTACTAGCTTGCTAGAAATTTGATATTATTTTCTAGAAAAAAAAAATTCCACAAAAAAGGGATTTTTGTCAAATATGTTTTACAAGAAATCGAATACTACAGATTTTTGAATGAATATGAGAATTTAATCCTCCAAACTAGGAATATGAAAATCTCTCAAATAACTACTCGCACTTGTATAAAACCGGGGACAAAATGTTTTTCATCGTCGATGAGTGTATAAAATTATTTTTTCTTTTCAAAATCTAATTTCAAACATTTGAAATAGAAATTGGTTGATTCAAGATATAGATTCAAATTGTCTATAACATACTTAATTATTTATAAATGTAACTGACATTAAAAACTAAAAACTAAATCCTTTCGGAGATATTATCCATCCGCGAGGACGTGAGCTTTCGTTTATAGGCGCAACGAATTAACTGTTGGGTCTCGTTAGGGGATAGCGCGTTAAATAGCGTTAAACAATTCGTTGCGCCTTTAAACAAAGGCTCACGTTCTCGCGGATGAAATAATATTTATTTCCAACTTGGCTACTGTATTGGTAATTAGTACTCACATGACTCGTCATTTCAAAGTGCGCACTCTACCGGAACCGCTTCCTGGCTTCCTTTCTATGTTGGCTCTTTTTTTCTACTGAAACGAGAAATAATTGGAAACCGAATTGTGGTAGTCTTCGCTGGATGCTCTTTGCCCTTTTGCTCGAATCCTCTCACCGTTTGATTGGAAACGCGACAAGTTTCGAATGATAAGCAATGACTATCATCAGACGTTTCCAATGCATCGGTGACGAGAGGCCCGCGCGCGCGCTCAAATGAGAACGTGGGAGTTTGAAAGTCTTGAAAAGACAAGACGACACATGCTTCAGAATAGGATATTCTCCTAGTTTCGCATGGTATTCTCTTCAAAAGTCATTTATTATGTATTAAAATGCGAAGAGACTGGCATGTGCTTCACTGATGTTTTGATGAATGGCTTTGCAACAAGCCGCAAATTGAGCACAAATGGGAAGCAGGGAAACGGGAGAATCCGTCGAGTGAAACGGAAACTTCTGGAATTGGACGAAACAATGAATAAAGGGACTCTAGAAGGATGGAATTGCAAATGAAGTTTGCTTCAGTGAACTTTCAATTCATATTAGATTTCCAGTTTATATTTTATGCTTTTTTTAATTGATCATTAAAATGAAACTTTCAAAACTAGAAAAAATTTTTTTGAATAAATAATACTTTTCTTTCTAACTGGGGGCCATTGGATGCGAAAAAAATCTGGAAATTTTCGAGAAGAAATTATGTTTAAGCTGCCTTTGCTAACTTTCGTGAATGGTAACCATACAATAGCCCTTCACAACCGATTCTGAAGTACACTCTCACATAATTTAGTGACCAGGTGACCAGAGATTGGATTGGGCTGTAGTTCCAAGATCTGGCGTATACCGCCAAAAAAAGGCTCCCAACTCTGCATTTTGTGGCGTATTGAATCTCGTGGCCACTCAAAAAACAATGAATTTCGAGTTTCAATATCCGTGGCGATACTTTGGAGAACAGCTCGTGTGGCTAAATATGAAACCAACAGGATTAGGTGTTGAAATTTGAAATCGAAACATCTCCGTTCAGGCAAAACGTGTTTCGCCTCACCGCCAGGTTCACAAATTTCGATTCAACCAGGCCTTCTGTCGAATTTCCAGCAATCCACATAGCCGTTCCATTTTAAATATTCCTCGCGTTTCTTGCTTAAAGTAGCTATTTGTTTAGAAAATAAGAAATTTTGCTGGAAAGTGTATTGAGAATATATTGAATGCAGAGCATCGAATCAATCTTAATTATGCCTTTCGAATTCCTGAATTTTATTCGATTTTGATGCTTGGAAAATTAATAACAATCATAATTTCCAATTTTCCTCCCATCTTGAAGACTTATTTTCTGAAAAACCTTTTTTGGTATGGAGTGTTTTCTGTTGGAAGTACTTTTTCACCCATTTAAAACACTTTTGCTTCGTTTTTCCGGTCTCTCAAGCAGAACGGAACAGATAAAAAAGCAGCGCAGTAGAGGTAAAAGCTGCTGAAAAACTGGAAAACGTTTCCTATTTTGCAGAAGGATGTTGCCCACTTAACCAGTAATTAGAAGAGTGTCAAATGCACACGTAAATCAGCGGCTCTTTTTCCACCTCACAAAACTAATTTCTTCGCTTCTCTTCCCTCTCTAAATTCATTAATTTCGTCGGGGAATTCTCCACTTTTCTCCAGCTTCAGAATAAGACAACGTGTTGAGGAAAAAGGAGCTCTTCTCCTCCTCTCGATTTTCCAATTAATTGGAGGCGCCCGTTGATGAAAGATGAGCAGCAGAAAGCAACGAGGAGTATAACGAGTAGGAGACGTCACCATCTGAAGAAGATTAACTCGAAAGAAAAAGAAGAAGGAGTCATCTAGAGCCATCCAAACGTATAGAAACAGCACAATGCACTCACACAGATTGAAAGAAAAAACGAAACGAAACTGGAAGCAGTTTTCATTTCATCAACCGAAAAATGGTTGGAAAAGGGCCACGATCTTCTGAGGGATTTCGAATAAGGAAGTTAAGCGACATCATAGTAGACATTGAGTTTCGCAACTGTAGGTTCCCGAAGAATCTCAAATGTCTGAAGTCTTTCGCGGGCGGTGGTGCTAAAAGAGATTTTTACAGAATCTCTCCATCTTCTACAAGAATACTTTATTTTCGTAGATAACTGCTTTTTTTGTATGGCCATTACCTATAGCTCTCACCAAAGAACTTGATTTTAAATCAACGAGATTTGTAGAGGAAAGGTGAAAATACCGTTGATCTGATGAAGGGTGGTTAATGGTTGAAAAACCAAACGCTGATATTTCATTGGTCGATACTGTAAATTCTAATTTAGAGTTCGCCGTAGAACCATGGCACGCAGCTAAGAAGAAAAAACCTAATATTTTGATGTTTTGCGATACCTTTTTATATGTATAATGCCTGTTTTTAAACTTGAATGATCTTTGAAGAGAATAGAATAGATACAGTTTGATTGCAACAGCTTTAATGGTTAGCCCTTGATTTTGCATTAAATCTTATTTTTTTAAATCTCCCTCGTGATAAATGAACTTACATGAAATAATTAAAATTGTTTCTCTTTCTAATTTTAATCATTATATTGGGCTTCATATTTGAAATCGTTTGATAACAATGTACCTTTGTCCAATTGAATAATTTGCAATCCATCCAAGTAGTTACTTGTTGATCGTTGCCGCCTTCGTTCTTCCTTCCGCTAGGTTTTCAGTATACTTTTGTTCGCTTACGGCGCAGTGCAAATCAAATTTAGGCAGTTGGGGTACCCGCCGCCACCCAAAGTGTCCAAAATTATTCAAATTCCCGGTCAATTTGGACATATTCACTCACTCACTTGCGCACAGCACACGACTATGTTTATTTCGGTTCTTTTACTCTTCCATTTGGCGCCCTTATTCTATTTCTTGACGGGATCCGGAAGGCGCAAAAAAAAAGAGGGTAATTTGGAAAAAATGGAGAGAGGGAGAGAGAGAGATTCCCTGGAGATTCAACTGACATGGATAAGATGAGAAAAAGAAGAAGAAGGATTTGGTGGAAGAAAAAGAAAAGGGAGACGTAGATGAAGGAATGATGATGAGAAATGTTTTAACACAAATTGAATAGAACAAGGGCCTCAAAATTGAAAACAGATAACTGATAGGGGTGTGCGGAATCGAATTCGGAATTTTAAAAACTCCAATCGGAATAATTCGAATAAAAGTTTGTTCGGGAAAACGAAAATTATGATATATATATATATCTTCAAGGTGCATAGTCTAATTTTGTTTTGTACCTCGAACGGATTTTTATTTATTTATTCGGGCTGTTCATTATTTTATTTCTTGTTCATACGGTTTAATAAAAATTCCCGCAACGAATACAGTATCAAATTTGTTGTTTACTAATGTTGTTTACAATGAAAAAATGCCTTCGTATCACCGCATTTGTATTCTTCAATCAATGCGGTTTAGTTGCCGCTTTTCGCATTTTTTAACGCAAAAACTGCGTTCCTAAAATTTACAATTAGCACGAAATCGAAAAATTTTAATTACGCTTCAAAAAAATCGCCGTGATTATTTCTGCGATGAATATCGGTAGGAATTACAGCAACGATTCCACGCCTTAGCTTAGCTTTTTTCATTCCGAACACCCATGACACTGCTGATTATCCAATTCTGCGAAAATGTATTATATGAACATTCTTTTGGAAAATCAGTAATCTTTCTAATGAGCTATATTTTATTTTTAATAATGAAAGAGTTTTCGATTGTAATAAAGGTTACATTTGGGTGAAAGTTCGGCCGTCCCGTCTTCGTCTTCGTCTTGAATTCGTCTGACGCAGAGATAAATATTGTGTTGGTACACATGCACAACTTTTTTATTGCGTAAGACGAAATAAAAAAAAACGAAAGACAAGGAGACGAAAAACGAGATGAAAGACGTTTTGTCTTCGTCTTTCGTGGATGCCTTAGATTTTAACGCATGTGTTATGAAGTTTGAGTACTATCACAGAAAGCTGCAAGGCTGGATTTTGAGGGGTGCGTTCTTCGAAAATAATTATTTTCCGCAGTTACGGTACACATATGTGCAAAAATATAATTATACCTGACGAAAATAAACCAAAACAGTTATGTCCGAAATCTCGTTTCTAACAAATGTTACCAGGAGAATTTACGTGTCGCTTTTATTAAATAATTAAATAATTCATTAAATAATTAACTGAAGAATCGCCGAAATAGGGGAAAACGAGTGTTTCCCCCCACCCTATTAGTGCCCAGAGTCTCATGTAGTTGGATCGCAATCGACCGAAAAGCAAGTAATCAGCTCTTGGTTTCCAAAGTTAGAAAATACCGTCCGAAAAACTAAAACATAATGAGGAGGGGAGTGGTCCCTTGCACTTTGAGACAATAGCTCTTCATTTTTGTACAAATTCGATGTTTCAGTTGCGCCGATCCAGAATTAGACACGTTCTTCTCGTTTGGGACATGCTGCGATAATGAGTGTTGCTACCGTCTTCGATACTGGGTCTAGTGAGTTTCTTATATATTTTCAGTTCGGTAATTCATTTTTTTTATTTCAGCCCGGCCAGCATTGCGGGAATAGGATTCGTTGCAGGCGCCTTTTTTGCACTCTGTTTTCAATGTCGCTAATTTCATTTTCCAACCGGTAATTTCGCTCCATTCTTCCTCGCTTCTCTCCATTCTCTTCTAATAGGTCATATCACTTACTGGCATAATTTTAAATGTATGTTTCATATTTTAAGAGAAAAAAAATTATATATAAATAATAGAAGATAAAAAAATTTGAGATTAAAAAATAATGGAGACTTCAAAAACGAGAAATTACTGGATGGTAATGTTGCAATAGAAATGTACACGGAAAAGACAGAAGAACAGTATCAAAACGAAACAAGATAATATCAATGATGGGGATTAGGTAGATCGAAACAATGGAAGATAGAATTTTCTTTGCAGACAAAAGATCGGATCACAGACTCAAAACAAGGAGAGAAAAAAGATACAAGAGGAGGATTCTAGATGAAAGCGTATACAAACTAAACATATTCTACAATCTCTGACTGATACAACATTTCAAATTTGGAAACGAAATTAGGAAAAGTAAACAAATCATACAAATGAAAACAATCCCTGATATTAATAAATGAACGCGTTTCGAGTCTATCAGTTCTAGAGCATTAGAAATCACTAATATTTTTTATCCACCACAAAAAGGACTACAGTGGAGAGGGAGGTTCGAGGGCACGAACATGAAACAAAATTGAGGTATTTTGAACGATGAGAGAGAAAAAAGTATGAAGAAATCTCAACGGAAAAATATAGGGACAGACACGTCTGGGAAGAAAGGAGAGTATCGGGAGCTCCAATCACAGTTGCACGAGTGGATACGTCTGTACTCGTCTTTTTCACGGGAACTATTTACCATTTAGCAATCGAGAGCTCCAGATTGTTTTTATCACAATACAGATGAGGAGAAGACATAAAACTTGATGTAACAAGATTCGCGGGATAGAAAAGAGAAGGAGCGCACAGAATGCAAGACTACACAGTTTTCGAAAAGGGAAGATGAAGAATTCGAACCGTAACGTGATGAGGATTGGACAGGATTGAATCTAACGACTAGATTTCGGCGTTCAAGAAAACATAGAAAATAGTTAATCGATCTGGAAACTGATATGAAAAGGCAAGCTGAACTGGCATTCTTGTGAGAGTAGAAAATATAAGAATGAAAAACTGGATCCAATTTGTACAAGTGTTGTGCAACTGAGCAGTTCGACCGATTGACAAAACAGACGGTGATGTAGACTTAAAAGGCATTCGATCTGAAAAGACAAATATTTTGAAGTTTTGTGCGCCACTCGAAAACAATTCTATGATTCTACCATATGTGTCAAGTAGGTTTTAAAATTTTCTGCGTTGTCCAAATACATAGGAGTATTTAATATAAAGACAGTTAGGATCCGACTGTTCGCCAGCATGCCTCTCGACAAGCATAGATTTTAATATATGTGGGCTGTCTGAAAGGCGACGTTCTCTATTCGCATGCTTCAAAACCCAGGCACTATCATGAAATTAAACAACAGAATAAAGTGGCACACGAACGAGGAAGAAACGAAACGGAAAGTGCTACCTACTTACAAATTGAGATTGTCGTAGAAAAACTCGTTTCCGACGACAAAGGCAGAATCGAGACCTCCGTTTGTCTGATTTTGATACTGGTTCACTTGTTCTTCCTGAAAAAAAAAACGCTTGTTTATAAAGAGTGTAGATTCGTTCACAGTTGGGAACAATTTCCGATGCCACGATAAAACTTCGAAATTTTCGTTCTAATAAAACTAACCCAAGCATTCAGGTAATCTGTGATAGACGATAATCCAGGCCTTGACAGTCTTTCGTACACTGAGTTTTGAAGATCATCATACAAGTAGGCATCCAAATCGATAGCAGCCCGATCCACGGTCACATTTCCTGCTGGGTAATTCGTTGGCACAACGAGTCGAAGCGGTGGGAATTGTTGATTACGGATTTTGCAAGAGACAATTATGTGGTTAGCATCGTGTCGTTGATGATTAGGATCGATTTCGAATCGAGCCTCCAGTGCTTGCAGTTCTTTTCTCGCTGTCTCATTCAGATTGGCTCTTTGAACCGGCGGGCCAGCCTGAATTCGAATGAGTTAGAGCTCATCAGATTATATTTTATATTGCATGCAAACTGACTTGTTTTTAATAATAAAAACAAAATCCAAGAGATAGTGGAAAATTCGAAATATTTCACCGTGGCAACAAAAATCATTTGGTTTGAAAAAAATATTCGCACAAACTTACGTTCATTGGATTTGGCGGATTTCCAACATGAAGTGTCGGCTGAAGAGCGTCGATTGGGTTTGGAAGGAAATCATCATATCCAAAATCGTCGAGTCCGGAAATTCCACCAATTGAGCCGGGTGTTCCCATTTTTGGTGTTGGCGTTCCCATTGAGTTCATTGAAGGAGCTCCGGAACTTGGTCCCGACATAGATCCGCTCATCGAGTTTCTATCTCTTCCGATTGATCCAGGCACATTCTGCATTTGTCTCATATTGCTTCTCATGGCAGCTGGATTTTGGTATGGAGCGTGTCGGTGATTGTTTACGGGAGACGTCATCTGATCATGACCCATATCACCGCCTCTGTACATTCCGTGTATTGGACCACCTCCCGACATCATCATATGATCCTGTGGCATCATTCTTTGTTGCTGCTGCTGTTGATGCCACATTGGTGCTTGATGCATTTGCATATGTGGAGGTGGGCCCATGTATTGCCCATGGCCGTATCCTGGATGACCACCATATGGATTGTGTACTTGACCATTACCCATCAAAGAATGATCTCCGTTCATTCCAGGATCATTCATTCCCATATGATTTGAATTTGGAGCCATTGGAGTAATGTTTAAGAAATCTTGTTTTCTAGCAATCCACATTTCCAAATGATTCAAATACTCTAGGCTGACAACTCGTTTTCCTTCCAATACACTTAGCATTACTTCTAACTTATGAGCAGCTTCATGGTTACCTTCTTGTCTACATTGTCTAGCTCTTGTTCTCAGACTTTCACAACTTCCACGCATATTTCTCAACTTTGCAGAATAAATATTCTGATCTTCGACCGTCATAACTCCTTGATTACCAGGCATTCCATGCCGTTGGACTACAGGCCGTTGAGCAGCCGCCATTCGGTCTCCTTGAGGTGCCATCTGGTTGTGATGTCCTGGATACTGCTGTGGTTGATTGATAAGAGATTCCAGTACTGATGATGAACCAGTTGTATTGGCTCCTTGCCCATTCATCGGTCTATTAGGGTACCCATGCCCTGCTTGTGGTGGCATTGCTACCCATTGTGGCTGTTGATACATATGGCCTTGAGGATCCCAAGGACGCGATTGATCAATCTGTAAGATATTTGAGAAAATAACTTGTTTTCGGGATTTTATTGGCTCGGTCTTCCTCACCTCCTTTTTCATAGGTTGACTGTACAGGTTCCCTCCAATTTGTCCACCACTTCCAGGAGGGCCGTTCATCATTCCATAACCACCATACGAATTTGGCGGCCCACCTAGATTAGGTGCTCCCATTTGTGGTGGTGGCTGTCCCATGGCTGGTCCTCCATTAACCTGGGTATTTGCGGCTTGCTGAACACTGCTGCCGTTTGGTAACGGAACACTTGGAGTAGGAGTCTGTGCTCCGACCGGAGCTGAAGCTCCTGGATTAGTTTGTGGTGGAGGGCGAATGTTGGTATCTGGCGAAGGAAATGAAGCAACGGCTGCGGCAACTGCAGCAGATGCTGACACTGTTCCGGCAGTAACACCTCCAGGTGGATTTGGAGCAGAAGGCGTTGTCGTTGCTTGGGTGGTTGCAACTGTAGCTGGCGGATTTCTCGACTGCGCTGATGTTGGTTGAGGATCAGGAGGTACAGGCGCTCGGTACCCAGGAGTTGAACCAATGGGGGTTGTTTTTCCTAAAACTAACGAAATAATAAACTTTGGATAGTTGGTCAATAGAACTAATACCTGCTGTTGTGCAAGGAGGACTGTGAAACTGCGATGGCTGTAGAACAGAGGGAACTGCTGCTGATTTACTGTTACAATTAATCGCATTTATCACTTTTGCAATCGTCCTCATATATTCGTCTTTCGACATACATTTTGCAAAAACATAATCTTCAACTTGCCGGGCATCACCAGGTACCGGCAAATTAGGTGCATTCTGTCGATTCCTGGCCAATTCGGGCTCACTGCAGAATCTTATTGTTACTATAAATTTAGATGGTCAATGCTTACAGTCTCTGGATAACATGCTCTCGAAACTTGGGCGAAGGCCAATCCTCTTCGCTCATTTTCCTGCTTTGCTGCTCTTGTTTCTTGAAAGGTGCTTTTGCAAGCGAATCAACTACCGCCGACGTCAACGTGGCAGCTGGGGACGTTGCTATTCGCACAATCAACAAACAGAAAATCGTACAATTTCAATCCTGTAAAAAACCAAAACATTGTGAAAGAGGAATGCTATTTTTCACATTAAAATAGAATAAATTGGAATAAAAACGGTAGCTAGAGGTTTACAACTTCGTGAAGGCTGATTCCTAAGCTAAACTTATTTCCAATGTACATAACAAATTGTTTTATATATTTTTTGAAAAATTGGATAACTGTTATAAGTTGTTTATATGCAAACGGACTCATTAATGAAATTTTCATTTAAGATGGAGTCATCGCACTCTCTTTGGTAAGCAGATTATTTTTTTCTCGTAAAGCTCACTTGTTGTTCTTGGTCTCGTTAATCGTTGACGAACTGACAAACTTCAGGTTTTTGGATTGGCAGCGCAACTACTTTTCGAGTCGTTCCCCGGTTTATTCTGTAAAATTGTTGAGTTAAAACAGTTGCAATTATAAGAAAAGAATGTTGACATAAGAATCAAATGAATTACGAGACAACGAATACAAAAAAAAACGCAGATAAGATATTAAGAAATGCTCTGAAACATTGGGAATGAAAAACAAGACAGTTTTTGGGGTTGGGTAAAATATTTATTTGTCAGTTACAAAAAAAATCGAATAAATAATTAAGAGAATTCAAGAGTTTTCCTTCTGGTCCTGTAGACTACTTGCATTTTTCACTTCAAAAAAAGTGTCTCATCTTGCCGTTTCTTCGAAGTAAACGTTCCAGGTTTGCTTTGCGCGTCCGGATGATTAGCTAGTTCCGGTGGACATGACGAGACCGGAGATTCGACCAGTACCTTAAAAAGTCACATGTTTCTTTCTAACCTTATAAACCAAACAAATCATTTGTGCAAATAAAAATACCAAGAGCAAAGCGACAAGTTTCTACACGAATGGTTAATCTTAGCTTTCAAAAGGACAAAAAGTTGCAAGCTTTTTCACAATATTTAAAATTTAAGCACAAGACCATTCACCTCTAGAGAACCGACTCAAGTGCCTTGGGTTGCGCTGGCGCGAGAAAGAAATTAGGCTACACCAAACAAGCATGAGTGAAATGCCCGGCAGCAGGACGATGCGGAAAAAGAAAGGGAATTCGGTTAGTGCGCGAGAAGAAAACCTATTACGGATGACTTACCTGCTTCAGGTCGAAATAGACGGCTGTGTCATCCGGAGTGAGGAAAGTGACAGCTTTACCATGTTTGCCAGCTCGACCTGCAATTGAAAAGGTTAAGGGATGCAGTTTTATGTGGAAAAATAATTGTGTATAATGAAATAACAAGAAAAATGACGAGAATTCGTAGCAGATAACGAGAAAACCCAAGTACAATAACAATGCGAAAAGCGAAGGCAGCGAATCATTTATCACCAAATGCTTCGAAGCACGCGGTGAGCGACTCCCGAACAACTGGCAACTTTTCTGTCAGAAGGATAGAGCTCTGGTGTGACGGAGACGACGGAGAAAAATACGAAGGGCAGGTGGTGGTAGTAGTGGTAGGGGTGCCACAGCTACGACTACGATGAATTTTCAGAATACCGAAGAATAAGTAGAAGCAGAACACGAGGAAATAAGAAGAGAAGTAGAATAAGATTGGGTGCGAAACGAATGTGTGGAAAGAAGGAAGAGAGGATGGGAAGGAAGAAGAAAATGATTGATAATACCGTAGACGGACGCACAAGTTAATGACTTTCTAAGTAGTGTGGCCAATGGAGAGATCGCAGGCCTGCTTATCGAAATTCTTATCACTGCAACAGGCAGCGAGATTCGCATTTTATAGACGCTTTCTTTCTAAACGATAGTGCAGTGATTAAAAAAATAACAACCCAAATCTTTTTTTTTATATTTAGAAATTTTATTCAAACATACACTCTACAACACTCACTTGAACTAATTGTTTTGATAAAATTTTGATAAATTGAAGATGAACTATATTTCCAATTTCAAATTTTGTATAGATCTCGATCAATGCCAAATGCGACAAGCATTTTTGTCGAATGCTTGTACACTGCTTTGCCAATATATTGATTCGAGCTCATTTTTCGTTTGCAGCTTTCTAGCTAAATTTTGAGAAAGGGTAGTCAGGCGACATAAAATATCAAGACATTTTTGCTACGTGATCTGGAAAATGCTTTTTTTCAAGACAAGTTTTTCTTAAAGTCTGACAATATCATCGAATCATTTTTTGATTTGAACCAGCATCAAGACAATTATCTATTTAAAGAATATAGAAATGGTTCGATAAATGTTTTTTTTTATTTATTGAAAAAATCCATGTTCATAACATTGTTGAGCTTTACTCAAAATGTGTTTTAAATCATTTTTTACAAATTTAAGATAAAAAGGAATAACGTTTTTGTTTCACATTTGAAACTTACCTCAGAATCACACATTTGGGGGGGGGGGTTCTAAACTCAGACTACTCACACTACTCAGAATACAGACTACAATAATAATAATAATAATAATCATTTTTGGTATGCTTTATAACATATGTTTATCAAAACTTTGGATCCACACTACTTTATTTTTTACACAAACCGTGAGAAAATATTATTCAATATAAGCTTAATAACATTGAGATTTTTGGGCAGACTCTTTTTTCACTTATCGTAGAACGAAGAGTATAGAAAATATTGGAAATGTATGGAACAGGTAGAAGGAGACGCAGACAAAGCAAGCCCTGGACGATGGTAACATATCAATACCATCTCCGCGAGATATCCAGATCAATCTTTTAAGAGGCCGATCATGTTGCAACGAACGCGTATTCTCAACTTTCATTATGGAATATAGTCCTTGATATTTATGTCATAAATGGTAGGTATTGGTAACAGCTAGGTCAATTTTAAAATGTACTGCCTTTATTTGTTAATACAACTGTGACAATAGTGCTGGCGAATTCTAATAAACGGAAACACAGAGTATATCGAAATTAATGCACCTCGCCACGGTTTTATTCTGTTATACCAATTATTAAAAAACATTATTTATAATTGTTCTGACTGGCGTGTACACTGAGATGGAAAAGTTAAACGGTTTTAAACATTTTAGTATTTTTTTCTGCTCGTTTTCATGATGCCATGATGCACCGTCATGTTGATGGTTTTGAAAAAAAAAAACAATTTTTACATAAAAATATGTGGTAGTGGCAAATATTGTTAGAACAGTGAGATATAGAGATACATGAGAGTAGGATAAAGAGAGAATAGGAGTCGAAGAGATAGAGAGAAGATAGGGAGATTAAAACATGGATAGCGAGAGGAAGAGAGATGGAGAGAGAAAAAAAGAAAGAAGGGCAGAGAGAGAGAGAGAGGGAGAATGAGAGAGAGGGAGAATGAGAGAGAGAGAGAAAGAGAGAGAGAGAGAGAGAGAGAGAGAGAGAGAGAGAGAGAGAGAGAGAGAGAGGTAACCGATGTAAAATGAAAACACGGCGACACTGCGTGGTGAAAAGCAACGTATGGAAAAAAGATGGGTGAGACAGTTTGCAACACAATTGAACCAGATGAATCGGCCGGTGAATACACCTATAGGTCAAGGCACTCCTCGAGATTTTCTCTTAAGACGGATTACGGTTGTTAGAAAGTTTTTCGGAGCGTAATTTTTAAAAGTGGTGCAACGCGTTGAGGCCTTCGCTTATCTTGACAAAGAAAACGTACAGCTAAAGATAAAGAGCATAATGGTGTTTTATGAGTCCGAAATTAAAATGACAGCAAAATTTTACTGAGCATTATGCATAATTAAATTTTGAATGATAAATTAATTCTCTGGATTAGAAACCCCTCTCTGATTTGAAAGGTAAATGATAAAATTGAAAAAAGCAGGATAGAGAGGCCTAGCAATTTTGTGCAACTTAAGAACAACATCTTTCTCGCTTCATTTTCTTCTTTAAGTGTCAATTGCATCAGCTGGCAGTAGTGACGAAAAAGCTGGGGGAGCCAGTGAACATGGCCACATGGCTACGGCTGTTTCACCGTTTCACATGGCCAGTAAAAGAATGGGCTTGACATAAGTGAAACAAATAACGGAAGAAGAACACATGATATAGGGGCTCAACGTCGGGAAAACGACTTCTTAGCTTATCACTGATTTTTCAAAAGATGGATGAATCTGAAAAACAGTTGCTTCCAGTAGAAGTTTAGAAAAGCAGGGAAAACACCATTCTGTTCTGCTCACCGTCCGAGTGTCTATTTTAAGGTATATTTTCTGTTTATCCCGAAAAATAATAAACTGGCTAATAGAATACACAAAGAATGTTATATTAGATACTGAAAAGAATCTACTACATTTAAATTTGCAGTTCGTTACAGTGCATTTTATAGACGGCATTGAGCAGGGTTTAATCGAAACCCATAACCGCAAAAAAAAACATAAAACTATTTAAAGTTAGCGCCGTATCTTCTTTGATAAAGATGAACAAATATCATCCAGTTTTTTTTATTTTCCTTTCACACATTTGTTCAGTTTCAAAAAACATTAGTGGTGATTGAAACCAACGAGTATAACTTCTTACCTTTTTTCTAAAAATGGAAATGCTGATTCTTCTGCTCTACCTGCATCCGATCTTTATTCTTTTTTATCAAAGCACTTAGCACATTTTGTTACCTCGATCAACACACAACCATCATCACGCAAAGAATCGCAAAGAGAATCATTTCTTTCGATCAAAGAGGAGTTGAGAGATGAAAAGAGACATATAAATTAAGAGAAGCAAGACGGGCAGATGGAAAGGAGGCAGAAATGGAGGAACATTGTTGAAACTAGCGACTTTTGCATCGGTAAATTTATTTAGATAGCAACCTCTTATTTCAGTTTCTTTCGGATTGGTATGCCTCGCACGTTGGAATTTTGAGTATGAAAGAGGACGGAGAGAAACAACCGAAAAGACAAATAGGAACACAGTGTGTTTGTGTGTGTGTGTGTGTATGTGTGTGTGTGTGTGTGTGTGTGTCTATGTGTGATAGAAAGTAAGAAGACGTTGTTGGCAGAAATAGACGTATGTGAAGAAGAAAAGGAATAAGATGGAGAACAACATGAAGAGGACAACTATTTCCATTTCTCATTTAGATTTTGCGCGAAAAGAGGTATTGTTCCGCACAAGTACAGTGCGTCCGCGGAGACATCTTCGCAGCGTAGCGAAAGGCGGAAAGACGTTCAAAATTATTTTGATGGCTTTTAGTATAAGGCTTTGGCCTGTGCGGAGATAGGAGATTGATTGAATAGATGTCGTGAATACTTTGAAGAAAAGGTAGAGGTAGGTCAATGGAGAAGAAACATTCACTAATTGGAGAAAAGAAGATCGGCGTGCTGGCGACGCTTATTGATGGTAAACGAGGAAATAAGAAGAAAGAAAATAAACTCGATCAGAGACTAGTCCACGCTTGATTTATAACAGTTTTTTCTATATTCAAAAAAGAGACATTCAACTGGGAACGAGAAATGATAATTAGAGAAAAAACGGTTTTTGTAGAATTCTCGCATCTTCTTTCCTAATTTCCATTATATTTTACGACAGAACTCATAAAACCTTTGTGGAATTAATTGAATAAAGGAACCGGCTATTCGATAATTAATTATTCTAGCAAGAATTTTCGATAATTATCTAGAATGATAAGTACCTATTTCCAAAGCTTCTAATGGTTCTATTAATATAATTAAGAAATAAAATTTCCTCGTTATTAAAGAACCGCAGAAAATTCAATAGAATCATTTAAATTGCTTTCTATAAGACTTTTTTGGAGTTTCTTGCTTTCGAGAATAGCAAAAACGGTGTTTTTATTTCATGAACAGGTCCGTAAACTTCCAAATGCCGTAATAATAAAAAGCATTCAATGCTAACATTAGTGGCACCGAACTGTCTGTAACTCTGTAAAAGGATAATTCGTTATTGGTCAATTTGAGAGAATTGTTTACAGTTACCAAGAATTGAGAAATCATTGAATCATTAATATCAGCTGACAGATATAGAGGTACAGTAGAAGATACTGACTGAAAAGTAACCTAACTAGTTATCATTAAATATGAAAGAAAACCTATGCATCCGAAAATGAAATACGTGATTCTACTTCAGTTATATATTACATAATAAATTATTATTTTACTAAGTTAACACTTCTAACTTCGATATTGTTCACATGAATCTTCGTTTCTACTTCACATGATTTTAGCAACAACAACATGAAAAGAATAGACAAAATGTGAGCGTGAAGAGGTATTAGAAAAATAAACAGAAGAAGAAACGAAAATTGTGGGCAGGTTGGATTCAACAGAGAAGGTACATTTTGAACCCAGTGCAAACATAAGAAGAAATTGACAGACAGAGCACTTGAAAGTGAAGAAATTGAGTAACTTTTATCTACTAAGGTCATCGCGAGCAAAGGTAATAGTAGGCGACCAACAATGTTGTAATGGCCCAACTTAACACAATTTTCCAGTTCGATAAGAATGCTTAGATATTAATTCTGGGAGAACTCAAGTGAAGAACGGAAAACACTATGACGAAACGGATGAAGGAAAAGTGCTATCATTGGGAGCCGTCACGAAACCAGTGAAGACGACTTTGCTTCCCATAAATGCATGGAAAATAGAAAATGGAAAGAAAATGGTGTCGTTTGAATGAGTTTTTGAAAAGAAACCCGCTTTTCGGTTGAGCTACTATAATAATTGAAAGCACCTAACACGTCACAACCGATAGCATAAGTAACTTATAATGAGGGAAAATGGAGAAATGTTTGGAATAGAAATGCACACATCCCTAACATTTAATCATAATCACATATATTCGATTACGAAATAAACGGAAACGAATATAGTAGAGTAGATGAAAACTGAGACGTGGAGCTCTTGGAGTAGTTGTGATTGGAAATGGCAGAATGAAAGATGCAGAGCCGATTGAAAGGATTAGAAGGAAGTCTTGTTGAAGCAGATTTGGAAATAGCAAAACTCCCACTGATAATAAATTGATTTTAAGATAGCAGAAAAAGGAAAAGAAGCACATTCATTGCACTCAAATAATATCAAGTTTCTTGCATAGTTACATGCGTTGTCAGTTTCGCGTCAGTCAACAGTAATTGACGACACCATTTGTATTCACAAACGGCGCCGATAGGCCGTCAATTCAATTTCACATACCAAACATTTCTCTCAATTTTATTCACCACTATTAAAGAAAAAAAACAATAGACAGACAGAAATACGACTGTAGAGCAATAAGAGTTTTGTTCAGAAATGAAATGCCTGAAGAAAATTAAGAAATACGAAGAAAATGAGTAGAACAGACGCTGCGTTATGGCGAAAAAAGGAATCAACCTTAAAATAATGTCTTGGTTGCAAAACCCATACCGAATGACAAGTAGCTCCTTTCTAATAAAAACAATGAACACCTTTTTTGTGCAAGGAGGTTAGAACGAAACATTGCTATCTCAAAGTTGCAAACTAACTACTAATTCAGGTTTGATTTTCAGTGACCAAGCGTAAAAAGCCTTAGCGTAAAACTTGAGATTAAAATTTTGTATACAAAACGCATATCTAGTCATTTGCGGTAGCTTCAGAGTAAAATTAATGAGCTACCTTACAAGATTTAATTGGACGCAAGACCTCTATAGCTGCAGGAACATACTAATGAGGAGCTCAACATGTGAGCAGCTTTCTGCATGATTAAAATGTTATGCATATATTTAAGGAGATTTTCTCCCGAGTTTCACCATTTCCCAATCCCTTTATCGTTTTAACATCGAATTCTTGATTGTGAATTCAGTTTCGTTTACACATTCTAGAACCGTTGAGTGCAAAAACTGATACCTTGGCGAAATGCCAGCAATTGGAAAAACTGACAACGATTGACACCTGACCGAAGAGACATCGGTGGTGCGAGAGGGGAAAAGACGAAGAACGACACGTGAGGACTTGCGACGATTAGAATCTTTGTTATTTCGGCTGTCGATGGAGATGAAAAAAAAAGAACTGCCAGTAAGGTCAGGGTAAAAGAGTTTTCGGAATTCAGCATCGAATTTCAGAATACTAAAACCGTTGGCTGCGGTCGCCCAAGCAAATAAAACAACTACCTGATTTTGAAATAAAACAACCGGTTTCATTTTATTTTACGATCAGCACAGCATGTCCCGCAGTGATTTTCTGTCGTTTTGTCCTATTTTGTACAATTGCAGGTTACTAAATAGTCTAACATCGAAACGAAATATATTGTCGCTAAACGGAGTTCAGTGTGATTAGAAAAAATGTATCAAAGTCGCGAAATGCAATGGGAGCGAGAACTGAGTAATCTCCTGAAGATCTTCAAGGTCATACTTCGAAAACGACTTTTTGAAGGTGCAAAAAGATAAAGCTTAAAAAGTACGTATAAACAGCTCTGCACAAATTTTTGTTGAAGAAAAAAGAATAGAGGCGACCGTAACTGAATCAGCGCTGTCTACACCGAGGAAATCTTAATTATCAAGTACATTTAAAACCCTTGAAAACGTTTAATTTAAGATAATCTCCAGAAGAAAAAGAGAGACAACATAAGACGAGAAAAAAATGAATGGAACAAAAGGACATAGACGGCAACTATTGGCTAAAAGAAAAGCACCACGCGCCGCAGGAGCACAGGAAAATCGAGAGCAACGGGACGAAGACTATGGCCAATATTTGAAACAAACACAGAAAACACGGAAAGAAAGAGAAAGACACTCACAAAAGAACACTATTCAAACATAAACGGGCAATGATGAAGGAAGGAGAAGATGGAGAAAGAGAAGGTATCGGAGGGGCAAATTTTCTTCGAGACGGTAAAAGAAGACATGCGGATATTTGTAGGTGTGTAACTATAGAGAAAGCGCAAAAAGATAGCTCTTCAAAATGTGCTCTCTAGGTTGAACATTTATTGGCAGATCTGTAGGAAAAATGGTAGATTAAAATATTATATCAGGAATTCCATTAAGTAAAAAAATACAAAGTACAGATATCTAGCAAACATCAGAAAATGGCGAGACTCGTTCACTGTACTACATAGTCTGTAAGTGCATTCTGCAGAACTAAACTGTTGCAATAACTAGAAGTAATGAAGCACCCAAAACTTGAAAAAATGAATTGGATGAGTCAAAGTTCCCTATTCAGAGTCAGATTTCTACATCAAGCTCAATTTTCGCCACATTGAGAAACTTTGCGTCAATATGATGCAGGTGGAAAGAAACATTGTGCGGCGCTTTTCAAAGGTTGTTGTCAATACGTCTGTCCTCAACAACCGAAAAACGGGAGCAGTATCAAGTACCTGTGACACAGTTAAGTTTTTCGGACTTATTCGGATTCTCTCGACTGTCCGTATTTCCCGCACGTCTTTCTTTTCCACCGGTCATTGTCGCTGAGTAGCAACTCGACCTATAGGTTCGAAAAACATTCCATAAAAAACAATACAGTGCGTTTCAATATTATACGTCCACTCTTGTTTTTGGCCGTAACTTGAGAACCGGTTGAGATATCAATCTAATTTTATTAAAATTGAATTCAGAGCAACAAATTACATCTAGAAAACTATTGTTGAGAAAAAATATTGAAAACTACTCGAGATACAGAGAAAATTCTGAAAATGTGACATTTGCAACCGTTTCAAAATTATACGTCCACTCTCAGAATCAATGCTAAAATAGAGAATAAAAAATATTTCAATACTTTGTGGATGAACCTTTAGCAGCAATGACATCGAAGAGACGATTTGGCATCGATTTGATAAGGTTTTGGATGTATTGGGTGCTCTTAGTCTTGAACTCCTGCTCCAGCAGACTCCACTCAGCAATCAGCGCATCCCGAAGCTCTCCAATACTAGCATACTTCTTTCCATGGCGGTAAAGACGACGAACCAGCTCGCCCCAAACATTTTCCATCGGATTCAGATCTGGAGAGCAAGCTGGCCATGGCAAGACATCGATGTTTTTCGATTGGAACCAGTCCAAAGTGGAGCGGCTGACATGGATTGCAGCATTATCTTGCTGAAAAATGAACTGGCGGCGACTGAATCGACGACGAAACGGGATAAGGTGGTTCTGGAGAACGTCTTGGTAGTCTGTGGAGTTCATTCGACAAGTGGTGAAAGCGAGCTCCAAGTATCCAGCCGAAGCAAATGCTCCCCATACCATCAAACTGCCTCCCCCGAAATTCCTTTTGGCAAAAACGGCTGGATCCTTCCGCAAGTCGTGCCAGTACGATTTGAATCCGTCGGGTCCATCAAGATTGAATTTTTTCTCGTCCGAAAAAATTACCTGTAAAAGATAAGATAATTTGGATAGATAATTTTAAATTTAATACCTTATCCCAGTTGGTTCCCATGTTTTTTCGAGCGAAGTCGAGACGGCGAGTTTTGTGATTGTCAGTGAGCTTCGGAGCAGGGCGCATGACTGCTCTTTTGATGTTTGGATCATCCTTAAGAGCCCTCCAGATTGTACACTTGCTCACTCCAAGATTCAGCTCTTTTTTGATATCATTACAAGACTTCATGGTGTTTGAAGCCACACGAACGATTGATCGTTTGGCTCTTGAATTGAGTTTTGGAGGACGTCCAGCCTTGTTGGGTTGATTGTTGCGGGTCCGGTTCGATACAAAACGATTAATGCAATCGTGGGAACGATTTAGATGTTTCGCGATAGCCCTGTTGGTCCAACCAGAGGTTTTGAACGCGTCGATGAAGGCTTTTTCAGCATCAGTGAGCAAATGGCCACGAGACATGTTGAAAAGTGGAGAAAAACAAGGAAAATCATAATGAAAAAAGTTTCTCACATTGGCAGCAAAAAACAAAACTAAATTCAAGCTTTTCCGGCTCCGCCAAAGGTCAAGATCGACATACCTTTGAAGTGGACGTATAATTTTGAAACGGTTGCAAATGTCACATTTTCAGAATTTTCTCTGTATCTCGAGTAGTTTTCAATATTTTTTCTCAAAAATGGTTTTCTAGATGTAATTTGTTGCTCTGAATTCAATTTTAATGAAATTAGATTGATATCTCAACCGGTTCTCAAGTTACGGCCAAAAACAAGAGTGGACGTATAATATTGAAACGCACTGTATGAAAAAAGAGAGAAAAAAAGAAAAATGCGAGGCGCAGGAAACACGCGACAAATACTGTTCAAATACAGGTGAATCAGGTGTGTGTTTATGAGAAAAACCTCTCGAACAACCTCTCGCCTTCGTATTGTCTCCTGAATAGAAATATTTTTCAAAATTTAAAAGTATCCTTTACGGTAGTTCAGTTTGTCTCAACGTTTACATTCGAAGTCGCTCTTTTCTACTACCAGTTGTCCACTTAGTCTTGTAAACAGAAAGGACAATTTTTCGATTAGGGACACAAAACAAAGTAATCTCACCTGTTGTTCAGTTTATTATCATAGCGACCAGCTAGGCAGAAATATAAAGAATAAGGGAACGAGAGAAGAGAAGCTCAGTATAGAACACGAAACCATTTGTTGGTTCCATATTTGTAAAACAAAGGTTCGACCGAAAGTTTTATCATTCCGCCTGTGGTAGGGGCATATTATTTTTGAAGATAGTGTATTATTTTCTAACAGAATTAAAGCAATAAAGGATTTTTCAGTTGATAATGCCTAGCTAAATAAGTTAGAAATTGTTTAAATGTCCCGATAATATATGTGTTAAAATTCACATCTAAAATTATATCTTTGTAGTTAGCAAGTTTTTTCTAAATTCCCAGGTAATACTGATATAGCTCAACGAAGAGGAAGCAAAAAAATTTTAAAATCATAATTTTGCACTTTAAAAAAATTGCAAGCAAAGTACCTCTATGTCTGTCATTTTCGGCATTTTCAAGAAAACCTCTTTTTGTGTTAGGGTACAGTATTCGGACAATAAACTCACTTCAAAATCAAATTCTCAAAAAACCACACTTAACATTCCGTTCAGTAATACTAGTTGATTTACTTCGACACGCCTACTTCAATTTTTCAACAAAGGCACTTGTGAAAATGTATGTGAGGGAAGATTTCGAGTTGCTTATTTAGTAGGAAATACCATGCCAAATTATGCATATTTTAAGATGATTTACATTAATATACATAGTGTTCGCGCTTCTTTGCCATTCAAATTAAAATTTCATTGATTTTTTGCGATAAAAAACTGCCTGTCTGGAGCCAGCATTGCTACCGATCTCGTCCGGTCCGGTTAATCACGGTTGAGGATTGAATTTTTCCATAAAGTGTGGCAGGTGATTTATGAAACAAAAAAATAATTTTATAATTTTGCTACATGGAAGCCTATTTATAATGTTGATATTTCATTTATAATTATTCCGTTTTTTACATTTCCGTTAGATCCGAGGAAAGGATAAATAGAGTACATTATTCATAATAGCATACTATCATTTTTCGTAATACCATCTACATGCAGCTGTAATTTTTGAACAAAATATTATATTCATATCTTTTCGCCGGCCACAATTTTGACCGTAGTTTCCTATAAATCTTCCCCCCCCCCCACCCCAGCCCCAAACTATCTTATCTTAGTCGACGGCGTTATCTCTTATACATCATTCTGGAAAACATAGCGCGTCAAGGGCGACCAAAAGTTTCCAGGCCTACGTATAGAAATTTATACATGCATCGCTTATCGTTGGCAGTTCGCTCTTTCCTCTCACCTTTAGTAAATGTCCAACTTGAATTAGGGTGTCAAGCTAACGGAGCGTCTCTATTATTATGATCATTTCAGAGCGGTAGCAAAAGAAAGTGGGCTTCTAGGCCGGTGTATGGAATGAAAAGGCAGATGCAGCATAACGACAGCGTAGGCAATGATGAAGAAGATGATGATGATGTTGATGACGAGGGGTGAAATAAAAGGGTCTGCCGAGAAAAGAGAGGAATATTTTGGTATATTATTATCAGGCATATGGGTTCCTCTTTGCCGCTTCCACCCAAATAATTATAGACCACCGGCTAAGCGATTCCTTAAAATGAATACCGGATGAGAGAGAGAGAGAAAGAGAAAGAAAGATAGATAAAGAGAGAGAGAGAGAGAGATAAATAGAGAAAGAGAGACAACGAGAGAGATAACGAGAGCGAGAGAGAAAGAGTTATATATAAATAAGATATAGAAGAATAATAAAACAAACTCAGAAATGTTAGTGAAAAAGAAAAGGAAAAAGAAAGAGAAGAAACGGATGAACTCAATGGTAGGGACATAAGAGTCTGTTTGCACACTGTCTACACCTCATACTCACACAACTACTACATTCGACAAGAGATTACAAAGACAAAAGTGGAAACATAAATTTCCTAAAATAAATACTTGGAATAAACGAAAATTATTTTTGTTGTTCGATATATAATCGAATGCTCAATTCTAAAGTTGGGGAACAAAATATTTTTTCAGCAACGGTCTGAATACTGTGCATAGTTGTGGGTTCATACTAATTACACGTTTTTTAGCTAGTGCCTGGGGCAAATACGGCGTGCGTGGCCAAATGTAAAGTGAAAGAATGCGAAATTCATTGAAAAAATGTATTCGTAATATATACAAATCAAATGGGGTAGGTATTTAAAATTTAAAGATATTGCAACACAAGATCATGTATAGGATAAATTTAGTATGCACGAATAAGTTTTCGGATAAATTTGAAAATCGGGGTGGGCATGGAATGTTTCTAAAAATCTACAAAATGTTTTCCAAGCTCTCCCAAATTCCCGACTTCTTTCAACTTTTTAAGAATAGCAAGCAGAGTTGGCCGCATGGATGGTTGCGCTGCATGTTTTTAATGCTATAATTCCTTCTTCGCAATATTCTTTCTCGGCCTTCAGACTTATTATATAAGACTTATTCACCATAAGAATAATAACATACAATTGGTTACTTGTCACATGAGCAAGTTTCAAGCATTTAGAAAATGTCGTTTGATATCTGGCACTTGGCTCTGTCTGCAAGGAGCAAGAGGAAACGATTTTTCCCAATTTTTCCGAACGCTTACCACTCTCCGCACATCCAATTGGAAATTGCGTCAATTTTATTGGCGGATGGCATAAACTACTATATAGTAAAACAAGCCTGACCTTAGAGATAGGTACATCAACGAGAAAAAAAACATAAGATAAGGGTTATGTCAAGAGAAATGTTAATATGGTACAAAACCGTACTAGCACAAACAACACTAGAAAATAAGCATTAACTTGGCACTCGCTCAGATAACATGTAATCAATGATATATTCTTATTACTACGATAAAACGGATCGAAAAGAAAGACATAGAAAGAAGAAGATTCCAGCGATCGACATGAAAAACGGGGAGTGCAACGACTAGTTGAAAGAAGAAAAGAAAATGTGAGAGCTTGCGCCCTCAAAAGCAGAGATATATGATGAGGATTATGTCAGATTAGAAAAAAAATCATTTTCAGCCTTTTTGGATGTTCACAGGTAACAAACAGCAGACAACAGCAAACAAGCAGAATCAATAATTACAACATATCCATTACATCGAATATTCAATGGACTTTGGAATGGGTCCGTTATAAGGCCAACGTTTCATTACTCTTCTTATGAGATAATCAATTGTCAGAGAATCCCTAACTATAAAATTGCTGGCAAATAAGGAAGAAGAACAAAGGAGGGGAAGGAATTGTACGATTTGCCCCCATTTTAATCTTAATCTTTTTCTCTTTATATCAATCAATCTATCACCCGTCTCTTCTTACTGCCCACGTGTTTCCTCAAGCCGACAGAAAAGAGAAAGAAAAAAAAGAAGTAGAAGTGAGTTTTTTTTTGTGTGCTCCATGTGCATTTCGAGCAACAAGAAGAAACGATGACAGAGACTGAGGTGACGAGAGAAGTAAAAGGAGCGCCCGACACGTTCAGAAGCAGGAGACTTGAAGGAAATAGATAAGGGGCATAAAGACGACACAGGCAGGCAGAGTACGTGAGAAAAAATTGTGTTTCGAAGAGGAAAGACGAAAGAATGACAGTAGGAAGAAATAGTAGAAAATAGGAAAAAGAGAAACGCGACAAAAAAGAAAAAAGAGGCTCAAAGTTGAAAATGTGCCGCTGCTCCGTGGCTCACCAACACATTGGGAGAAAATGCAACATTGGAAGAAACGAAGGGACCGCGGGTGCGTGTAGGAAAAAAGTGTATTCTATTTCATTATTCTACATCGTTCCGGCATCTCATTTTTTTCAATTAGACTGGCTAATGCCTCAGAATTCTCCTTAGAAGAAGGAAACTATCGACTATAAAGAATTTCATACCATTAAATTGGGGAGATTTCAACTGAAATGTTGAAGTTAAAAAGATCGTTAAGCACACTAATTCAAAAAAAATAGGAGAATAAGGGCATTTGCATTGCAATCAAATCGTTGCGATTCTAGTTCAATTCAGGGCTAAATGAATGGCTATTTAGCCAATTTCTTCACAATTTTCGAATTTTAAATTTTGTATACGCCTTCGCCAATATTAGTTCTTTCCATTTTCCATTTTCTTCAGAGTTACTTTCAAAAAAAACCGCGAAAATTCGAAAAAATCTCAAACTATTGCGGTCAGGGGGGCAGCATCAGTCAATAGAAAAAGAGAATCTCCCTTTGTATGCTATTTTTTCTATGTGCTCGCAAAAAAGTGGAAGAATAGAAAGAGGGAGCAAAAAATAGTAGGTGACTGACTAGCGTTAGGAAAAAAAATATGAAGATAATAGAGCACAAACAGAATTCCTATAACATGGGATGCAGGACGAAATGGAACAAAGTGGGCTGTGAAGTAAAAATAAATAGAAAATCTCATTTAAAAATGAAAAAGAATTAAATTCACCCAAAAATAAAACAAATTATCACAAAACATTTTAATTTTGACATTGAAAGAGTATGCTCATAAACTGATAATCAATCTAGTAGCTTTCACACAGAATCAAGATTTTTTAAAGCACAGCCAACAGCGAGCGTAATCTGCAACTATTTTTGGAGGCTCCCAAAATTTTTTTGGTATTCTCCTCATCCTTGTAGACTCTCACCATTTCTAGGCCATTTTTTTAAATAAAACATACTTATAAATTTGAATTTTTGACCCAAGTTGTTTTTTGTGAAAACTTTATTTTATGGGTGTTAAAAGACGCGACACAACTACTCACTGATACGACAGCGTACAAATGCAATTAAATTTGGAGTGCCACCCATTGCGCGCAGTCTGAGCCACACTACGATAATTGAAATAGCACGCCGTTTTGATACACATTTTAAGGTATACGACATGGAATAAAATGATTGATCGGAAAATCTGAAACACAAATTGTGGTTGAAGATAACGATAAGTCAATTAAAACTTGTTTTCGTTTGAACACATGATGCAGAAGAATTTGTAGCATTTTTTCATTATGATTGGCAAAATGACGCCGGTACACATAACGAATTTTTCTTATTTGCCAGAACTCATTGATTTTGTTTTCAAAGCATACAGCTACAAGAATACTCATAACACAGTATCATGCGCGTTCGCAGTATGAATTTGGTTTTATTCCTCAGATTTTTTATCGTTGGAAATTGTTTCCGTATCACCTCATAAACCATTAAACTTTGAATATTCTAAAGGTGTAAGGAAAAAAATGAGCCTTGCGGTAACCACGCATCGAAACATGTGACACTAAAATATTGAAAAAAGAAACAAAGGTATTAAAAAAAGCCCCAAAAAAATCAGTAGGTCCCTAATTTATCTAGCATAAAGTTCTGTTGGTAAAACACCCCGGCTTCGGGACCTCCTCAACGATGGGGTATTTTTTATAAATTGTATACCAAATTAATGTTATAAACTATTTTTTTCAAATAGTACCTTGGAAGACGAAAATACAAATGACACTGCCACAAGAAACTGAGCAGTTATAATATTTAAAACAGTAAAACATTGGCTCAATTTTAGAAAAAAAAAGTTTTTTAATGCGAGTTTTTCGTTGAAAAACTGCAATAATTTGATCGCCCATAATTCACGTTTTCTTATCATTTTTGATAAAACCGAGAATCATTTTTGATAAAATATCTCACATAATTTTCAAGATTTGAATTTAGCACGTCTCTATTCTTCAAAACACTTTTCTAATTAATTTTGTTCATCTATATCTACAAAATCTGTCGTCGTTATAATAATTCAGTGCAAATAACAAGTTAAAACATTGAAAAAAAAACATTATTGTTAAAAGAAAACACTATAAACTGACTATCGAGATCTTTTGGAAATCTGGTACCTATCTGAAACGGGTTACACCCCAAAATCTTTTGCGATTACACCACCTCCCCAAGGATGGAAAAAACTTTGTATTACTTAATTGATATTAACTTAACGATTTTTTAACTCAAAAATGATTACAACCGGAATAGTTGTTTTGCACTCGTATTATACCACGTCGATTTAATTCCTCTTTCATGCCGGCAAAATGTATATTCTCTCACAATCGGCAATTTGTCAACTAATTTTTCTGACAAGAAACATTGCCAATAGTACTGTGAATAAGGGTAAATAAATCTCGAATCTTGCCCGAAATGATGGATTATATGAAAAAGTTATGAGCCTCGCTTCGGCTCACATCACATTGGATATCTTCTCTGTTTCAGAGGGAAGATAGTGTTGAAATTGACGTTACAGAGTACTTTTCGCATGAGAGAAGTTATGAAGTCAAGGGTAAGAAGAGATGGAGCAGAATAGCAATATGAGAATACTAACGATTCTGCTTGATACGTAAAAGGGCAGCTGCAAGTTATATGAATAAAAAATACGTGTCAGCAACAACGGACACACATAGAATGTTACCAAGGCGACTGCAGAAGAAAGGCTATGTCGGCAGATAAAACGCTACTAATGAGTAAAGAAGTTCAAGCGTTAATTATTATGAATTATTATGAGAAGTTTAAACATTTAAGAAAAGTACATTTTTAAGATAAGGGAATGCGAATTTCTTACTGAAAAACATCACGTTCAAGGCAGTTATCCTACTACATGAAGATAGTATATACCTGTTCTTCCGATTCTATGGGTGTAATCCTCAATAGTTTTTGCCATATCATAGTTCAGCACCAGTGACACATCTTTGACGTCGATACCTGAAAATAAATATATGAGTGAAAATGCCTTTTTCGACACGACGGGAGTGTAGGAAATTTTCATTCAACTGCACACAAAGGTGTTGGGGAAATATCGTTGGCGGGTCCCACAACAATAAGGTATAAATATTAAATTTCGGCATTTTATATAGCTTTAAATATATTCACGATATATAGAGAAAACATTTGACTGCGGCTATTTCCGACCATACGTTTTTAGGTCTAAATGAAAACATTTTTTACTTCAAAGTTGCCATAAATTTATAAGAGAACCGACCTCTTCCAGCAACATCTGTAGCCACAAGGATATCACTATTGCCATCTTTCAATGCTTGTAGAGCATATTCTCTGGCATCTTGCCCTTTTCCACCGTGAAGAACAGTAGGATGAAAGCCAAGTTTGACAAGACCTTTAGCCAACATGTCTGCTCCTTTTTTCTGGTTGACGAAAATGATGATCGGTGGTTGGAATTGAGCTTCGAGAACTTCGACAAGCTTCTTACGTTTACGATCTTCGGGAATCATGTAGACTACCTAAAATAAACATTTTATATTTTTAAACATTTTGAAATCCTTTACCTGTTCCACCCTTTCTGTTGGTCTACCAGCGGAACCAATATGAACGACAGCGGGCCTTCTCAAATACTGTCTAGCAAGCCTTTCAATAGCAGATGACATTGTTGCTGTGAACATTACGGTTTGGCGGTACTTTTCCCGTGTGGTGAAGCCTTTCATCAAGGCTTCTTCATTATCGAATTCGTCGGTATCTTTTTTCATATTTGAATCTGGCATGTACTCGAGAACTTTTTGTACATCTGGTTCAAAACCCATGTCAAGCATACGATCGGCCTCGTCGAGAATCACATATGTGCATTGGTTGAGTAGAAGGTATCTGTTTTCGAGGACATCTAGAAGACGACCAGGAGTAGCAATGACTACTTCCACTCCCATACGAAGTTTCATTCCCTGATCTTCCCTACTAGCTCCTCCAATAACAGAAACAGTACGAATTCCAAGAAGCTTTCCAAACTTGTTAGTTTCTTCTTCGATTTGTTGTGCTAATTCTCTAGTAGGAGCCATTATGATAGCATAAGGTCCCATATCACGGTGCTCCTGGCGTTCAATCTTAGGTAAGCCGGTGATCCAAACAAGCAGTGGCAGTAAGAATGCGGCAGTTTTTCCAGATCCAGTTTCCGCAACGCCAATAACGTCACGATTTTGAAGACCAATTGGAATTGCTTGTCTCTGAATCGGTGTGGGTTCCATATACCCAATTTCTTTAACAGCCTGGTAAACTTCTTCTGGGAAACCTGCTTCTTCCCAATTACGAAGCGGTCGTGGAACTCGGCCTCCTTTAATAGAAATATTAAAATCTTCGCGGAAGATTCGCCAGTCTCTGTCCGTCATTTCAGAAAGCTCCTTCATTCTCCAGTGACGATCATCATGAGCTACCTTTTTCTCTTTTTTCATTTCTTTTTCCAAACGGTGTTTTTCCTGTTCTTTTTCATCTTCGGTTCTTCTCAGCTCCATAATCTCTTGATAGAAAGAGTTCTTTTCTTTTTTCTGAGCATTAACGTCCATTCCAGCGATAGATCCTCTTCCGAAAAATTGAATTTCATGACGACTTTGATATAATCGATTATAATCTTGTGAGGTATCCTCTCCAGCATCCCAATCAAAAACGAATTTCTTCTCGTGCAGTCGCCTTCCTCTCTTCTTCTTCTCTTTTTGTTTTCCTAGATACCTGTCTCTTACAGCATCCGCCATTTTATTGACATCTTCATCGTTGTCACTATCATCATTTTTATCCTTCTTTCGATCATCAATTCTGTCTCTTCTATCTCTGCTCCGATCTCTACTACGACTTCTGTCACGTCGCCTGCCATCACGATCACGACTTCTGCTCCTTCTCCTTCTGTCTCGAGATCCGCTGCGATCTCTGCGATCCCGTCGACGATCTCGATCTCGTTCTTTGTCACGATCAACGCCACGATCTTTTCCGTGATCGCGATCTTTCTTATCCTGGGCGGGTTTTTCAATTCGACCCCAATTTTTTCTAGCCTCTTCGGCTTGTTTTTGAGCTTCATGAATCTTAGCGACAGCTTCTTCCCGTCGTTTCAATGCAAGTGCAGTACGTTCCGCCTTTGAAAGGAATTTCGGCTGAATTTTATTAAATTTTAGGCCGACTTTTTTAGAATTATTTTTTAATAGTTTGAAAGTCAAATTATGAGAACTTGGACAAAAAGCAAAATCTTTCTTGAGAGTATTACTATTTTTCTAAAGACATTTCCACTTCAACAAAGATCACTTTATCACGAAATATGTATCGTGAAGATACTAAACAGTTTCAATTTTTGAGAAAGAAAAAAACACGAAACAGAGATGGCCGTGCTGGAAATAATTCTTCTCCATACATGGCCTGGCCCGGGAAGTCTGATTTTCCAGAACATTAAATAAAGAAATTTCGATTCGTTTGATTTTAGAAATACTCGATCCAAATTGTTCGGCGTTTTCAAACCATTGTATAGATTCTGTATCATCGATTACTGGATTATAGAAGAATTTCAATAGTCATGCCGGAGAAAAATTGAGACTTTTAAATATGGAATTAAAAAAAATCAGGGAGTTTAAAATATTTTTTTAAAATCAGGTGCTTGAATGTTTGATGTTTGATGATGAATATATTCTTGAAATCGATGTGTATTTCAGGTATTCACAAATTTTGATTCGTGTTTTCAGCATTTCAAAAATATTTAATGTAAAAAAAATGTTAACTTACCTTTGCCATTTCATCTTCTTCTTTTTTCTTTTTTTCAAGAAGTTCTTCGAGTGATGGTGGTTCAGCAGCCATTCTATAATATTTTTGTAGGAAATAAGTTTACATAAAGAGTTCACAATTTGGGAGGTTCATTTCTCGTTTCTTGTGTAATTATAACGATTCAAGTTCCTAAGACGATTCCATAAGACCCGATAATGGTCGAATAAGATTACAAAATTGCAGGAATAAGTGCGAAGCACCTTAATCAGATTTCAAAAATTGTTAACAAGATTATTTAAGAACCCAACAATATTTCAAAAAAATTTCTGATATTCTTATAACATTACTTTTAGAGGAATACTTTTTCTATTCAGATACATAACTTTCATTAAGTTTAATATATGAGTTCTCTTATTAATTTCTAGTGATTTTATGTTTTTTCTTAGTGCGCCGCAGACGTAGGTGACGTAATACTGTAGACGTAATACTGCGAATCCGTCGTAACGTCGTAGAAGATATGGCAGTTCCCAATTGGACCTATTCTGAATCAGGAAACCGCCCCAGATGCCAATTCCGCAAGGAATCTTACTCTTTACTTACGAAATTCCAATATACTCACGCGCACAAACACTACGTTGTCCCTCGAATACTTTATAACTGATGAAGGAATAAGCTTTATTGTTCAAAATCATGAAGTATTAAAAAATCAACAAAACTTTTAAAAATTCAATAAACATTGGAAAGCTTGTGATAAGAAACAAACAGAATAAGCAGATCAATCTTAGCTGAATATCGCTTGAAGAAAGTAAGAAAAACGCAAAGAAATTAATAATTTTGCACTGGTCGGGGATATTATCGAACACGCCAAAAACAAATGAAAGCTGAGGATTAAAATTAGAAAATCTCAGAAATGCTTATTCTGGCTGTGGCTGCTTCAAATTTGTCATTCCGGCACGCATAACTTCATCAACAAGAAGAAGATTACAAGCCAGCACGGTAGCCGAGGAAATACTATTCTTCTTGACCGTTACATTATCCCAAATTCCATGTGGCTCCGCAGCTCCTCCGGTCTCGAGATCAAGACCAACAGCGAGATCAGGTCCTGCCGCCGTCTTCTCCTCAATCAACTTAACAAGCGTTTCTTGAGCATCATGTCCTCCATTTACAGCCAGTGTTTTTGGAATGACAAGAAGGGCTCTGGCAAAAGCTTCTGCTCCCAACTTGGCTCGACCTTTCAAATGCTCAACTTCTTTTTTCAACATCATATAGGCGGCAATTTCGAATGAGGCGGCTCCAGGAAGGACAGCTTCTATAATAAGTTCCCTTTTGACAAATTGAGAAAGTATTTATATTAAACAGATGCTTGGTGGATGAATGTGAAAAACTTAAATTAAGTTTAGAAAAAATAGTGTTAATGGAACACCATTCTTTTCTGAAAATTAGAGTGCAGCTGGTTCTGTTGTTCACATTGTTTAACTGCAAGAAAATTGCGCTCAACCGTCATTAGCTGAAAACTACTGATAGTTCTGCAGTTTCCTGTAAGGCAATCATTCCAAAATTCGCAAATCTTGCAAGTTTCATACACTGATAAAATTATCCGAATCAGAAAAAAAAGACAACCTGCCACAATTACCACCGCACTGAGTTTGTTCCACTTTAATTATTACAAAATATTTCAAACATACTTACTGTCAACAATAGTGTTGAAAACAGCACGAAGACCATCATGAATCGCATCCTTAATTTGAGTAATTGTGTGCTTATTGGGTCCTTTTATTAAAAGAGTCACAGATTTTGGAGCACGACATTCTTCAATGAATGTGTACTTTTCTTCTCCTAGTGAATGTTCATATACGAGACCAGCATATCCAAGGTCGTCAGGAGTTAAATCGTCCACCGAATTCACAGCTTCACCACCCACAGCCAACTGAAGACGCTCCATGTTTCGTCTCTTGGCACGACGAAGAGCAAGGATTCCTGCATTAGCCAGTAAATCAAGAGATGGTGGATCGATTCCTTTTTGATTGATAACGACAAATCCCTTGTTTTTACCATTTTCAGAATTATCGATCACTTTTTTCTTCAATTCGATAATCTTATAAACACGCCGAGTGATGAATTCTCGTTCAGCAGCAAGTAACGCTTCGCGTTCCTTAGCTGTTTTGTAAAAAAGGCCAGAATTTACTTCTGTTTTTTCATACTCAAGGGAAACATTGCAAGTAAGTATGTAAGCGTCCTTTACATGCCTTGGCATATCTGGGTGGCGAGCTCCATGATCCAATACTAAACCTCGAACGAGAGTAGTGTCCATATCACTGTCGTGGTGCATCTCCATTTTTTCAACCATGTGAAGATCTGGTTCTTCCCCATCACGACGGATAGCAAGAACAGCATCGACGACGCACCTAAACATTAGGTAATACATTCAAGAATGAGAACTTTTTCTAACTCTGTAATATGGTCGGCTAGCTTTTGATGAAGTTTTGTTCGAAGGGCAGTACGGCAAACTTCAACAAGAAGATAACGTTCGACCGGAGCCTCTTTCTTGAATTTTTCAAGAAATTCAAGAGTTTTTGCGCTAGCCCACTCAAAACCTTCAGTAACTAGGCGTGGATGAAGACCCTGAATAAATTTTAATTAATAATTTCCAAGCTAACGTTATTACCTCTAGAACAAGAGACTCTGCCTGCTTCAAAAGTTCGCCAATGAGAAGAACAGTAGAGGTGGTTCCATCTCCAGTAACATCGTCTTGTGCAGTGGATGCCTTGGCGATCATGGAAGCAGTTGGATGTTGAATTGCCTTAAATTTATCGATAATATTAGAAAAGGACATTGAAATAAAATTTTCTTGCCATTTCGTGAAGCAATACATTTCCGTCTTTAGTTAGCTTGATATCTCCTGCTCCAGAAACTAGCCTGAAAAGGATTTTCATCAGATAATGAATATCAATAAAACTGCTGAAAACCAACATTTTCAATGTTCCTTTTGGACCAAGATTAGTTCTCATTACATCTTGTAGTCCACGAGCCCCACTGATGTTCAGTTCAAGGGCAGCAGCATGCCTCGCTAACTCAGCTTTTGGGTTCAGGCACTGGAGGGATGACATATGGCCTGAACGATAATACCAAAATAATAAATTAAAGCAGTAAAAAACATCATCAACAGAGAAAGGTTACAAACAACAAACCCATCCTTCCGTTTCATTATTACCGAGCAGAAATGGTAATAATGACACAGAAAACTGACTAATTTTTTAAAACCAGATATTCATATTTTTAGGTGATGCCGAAAACGCGGATTTAATGATTTTTCATCCATAAAATCTAAGAAAATTCTGTATTTCGTCACATTTTGGAACAACCCTTGATAAAAATAGTGATGACCTTAAATTCATCATGAAAAACGTAGAAAACTTCCGAATTTATTCTAGAAAAAGCAAAATTAAGTTTGAAGGTGCAGGCAATTTTAGTACTGGGGTCTCGCCACGAAGAGCAATTCGAAGCTTTCTGGAAACATTTACGCGGTTTTTTAAAACCATTTATTATAATTTAGAAAATTAACAAAATGACTTTTCAGTTTGGTTTTTAATTTTCTGAAATTGATTTATTATCAGCTGTTTTAATTTTAAAAAATAACAATAATCCTTCGGCATCTTTCCTAAAAATGCTAATAATGTACTCTCTCTGCTTCCTTTCGTGCAGGTGGAGCGCGTTTGCATTGCTTATCCTAAATTGCCTCGCAACTTTGGAGAACTACATTTATTTAAAATAGGCAAACAGATAAAGACGTTCTGCAAAATAAGCAAATTACTGGCAAGAAAACATTTCTGTGCTAGTTTTTAATAATGATCAATTTTCTACACCTTCAAACGAAAGCGGAGAATATTAAAAAACAAACAATATATCATAACTATTCCTTAATTTCAAGATCAGAGAGCCTGGAAAATCTGAATCATAAAAGGAAACAATTATGCTCGCCTCACTTTCCGAGAGAAAAAGCGCCATTCGGTCCGAATTTCCGAATCGATGCCTGGATGAGTCTTAAAAATTGTAAAATACCAATAATCCGACGATAGTAAAAAATAGTAGTCATTTTAGCCTATATTAATTATGATTTTTCGTTGTCATATTATTTTTTTATTCCTTATAGGTATAATTATATATAGATTGCTTGCCTGTGTTCAAAATTTGTGATAGTTTAATAGAATAAAAAAGGACAGTTGCCATTTTTCCCTCTACGCCTGGATGATTCGCTTCGATATACCTCTGAAAAAAAAGATGGTACCTTCTGATTAATTAAACACCAAGAGGACGATGTGCCTTCTTTTGATGCACTCGATGTGTCCGTGCCGTGTGTGTGATTGCTCCAGAAAATTAAATTGGTTTTCCAGCTTTAATTCTCCGATTCGATGTTATAAATGTCAGACGTGGTCAATCCCTATTCTAATCATTACACATATCACTTTCGATAACATATTCCATACTCGCCTGATTGCCACGCCTCCAGTATTTAATTCTGTGCTGGTGTACCATTGGCGCTGCTCGAGTGTCTACACTCTAACTTTTCTGTAAACTACGCGCTAAACTTTTCTGCGAACTGCAACTAGTACCACTCTCATTTTTGGGGCTTAATCTTTATACTGTTAATTTGCTCCTAAAATAAGAGTTGCCGGAATGGCGCAACACGCTGTTCATTCTCACAGAGTCGAAGGTTCAGTGGCCAAGCATTTAGGCAGCTTGCCGTGCATCAGTTGCGAAACTGCTGTCCATTCTGCCATTTCGTACCAACTCCCTGCGTTGAATTATGAGTCGGAATGTGCAGGATGCTATTGCAGTCTTTCTTGTTGGCAGAATAGTTTCTTATAGCTCCCGGATGAGGGGCAAACCCCGCCTACGTCTTTAATATAAATATGATTATTTCATTTTCATTTCTCACATCCCTGACTCAGATGATAAGCGGTGCAACACATCAATTTATTCCGAATTGCGCTTTGTAAAAAAAATGCCCTTGAGTTTTATCAATCAATGTTGTTCTATCGTTCTCTTCTTACATCGTCATCATTGATTATAATCTGTATCGCTGCACGCCTTTCATTCGCAGGCTGAGATTATCGGCCCAAAGACCACGTGTAATGTTATTTTGAGAAACATCTCTATGCCTCATAAATCATTCCGAATCATTGGGTAATTTGCAAACTGACTATGAGTTACGAATATACGTCTTTCTGGGGCTATATTCTACATAATAAATTATAAATTCTTCGTTCGAGGTGTAAATCTCTAATCTATCATTCGGTCTACTTGCTGTACAATAACTTTTCGTCGACATAAACGATCTGCCCATTTCCCGCTCCGCCCACACTATCCCGACCCTGACCATCATTAATTGTGTGTGTTATTTTCAGTTGCTTGTTTTTATTCGATTTTCTAACAATCGCCCCCTGATGAATAGACTTTTGAACAATGGAAGGGTTGTCACGTTGCAGCGCAGAATGGTTTCGCAGCTTCTTATCAATGATTCAAAGTATTCTTTCCTCAAGGAGCTTGGCCTGAAAGAAAACAATGCCGGAGTCTTCCACGGCAAGTGGGCTGCCAATGGACCAGTTGTTCAGTCGTTCTCTCCAGCTAACAACTCGCCAATAGCTAATGTAAGTTTTGAATTTCTGCCTATGTGGCTCAGTTTGGTGAAGTTCTAGGTGCAAAATGGAAATGTGCAAGACTATGAAATCGCCATCACAGAAGCTCGTAAAGCTTACAGTGATTGGTGCGAAGTTCCAGCTCCGAGACGCGGAGAAATTGTTCGTCAAATTGGAGACAAACTACGAACACAATTGCAAAATCTTGGAAAGCTGGTCTCTCTGGAAATGGGAAAGATTGCTGCGGAAGGAGTAGGAGAAGTTCAGGAATATGTTGACATCTGTGATTATGCCACTGGGCTTTCAAGATCACTCGAGGGAAAAATTTTTCCATCTGAGCGCCCTGGACACGCGCTATTGGAACAATGGAATCCACTTGGAGTAGTTGGAGTCATTTCAGCGTTCAATTTCCCGTGCGCTGTGTACGGATGGAACAACGCCTTGGCTTTGGTTACTGGAAATTCCGTTATCTGGAAGCCAGCTCCATCTACTCCACTGACAGCTATAGTTGTTACTAAGTAGGGTTTTTTAATGTTTATAGAGCACTTCCAAGCGTTAACTTTTCAGACTTGTCGAGGAAGTTCTTCTTGCTAATAATATAAACCCCGCCCTCTGCTCTCTTGTTTGCGGAGAAGGCGACGTTGGGCAAGCTCTTGTTAAAGACAGGAGAGTCAATCTTGTTTCGTTCACTGGGTCTTCCGAAATCGGAAAAATCGTTGGCCAACAAGTTCAAGCACGGTTCGGAAAGCTACTCCTCGAACTTGGTGGAAATAATGCTATTATTGTTAACGAAGATGCCGATCTGAATATGGTTGTGCCAGCTACCGTTTTTGCCGCCGTAGGAACTGCTGGACAAAGATGCACCACAACAAGAAGATTGATCATTCATGAAAAAGTCTATGATCAAGTTGTGGAAAGACTGAAAAAAGCTTATGCCCAATTCGAATCTAGGATCGGATGTCCATTGGAATCCAATACCATCATCGGCCCACTTCATAATCAGCAAGCCGTTGGTAAATATAAAGCTACAGTTGCTGAAGCTATAGCTTCCGGTGGGAAAGTCGAATACGGGGGAAAGGTTCTTGAAAAAGATGGAAATTTCGTTCTTCCAACTATTATAACTGGATTGAAACACGACTCGCCTGTTATCCTCCGTGAAACTTTCGCTCCAATTTTGTATGTTCTGAAGTTCTCGAACCTTGAGGAGGCTATTGCGATCAACAACGAAGTCGATCAAGGGTTGAGCTCTTCATTATTCACCACCAACATTAGTAATGTATTTAAATGGATGGGGTAAGAGTTGAGTCAGCGTAATATCTTTTATTATTTTCTCTAGGCCAAAAGGAAGTGACTGTGGAATTGTCAATGTGAACATTCCAACATCTGGAGCCGAAATCGGAGGTGCATTCGGCGGAGAAAAGGAAACTGGAGGTGGCCGCGAATCCGGATCCGACTCATGGAGGCAGTATATGAGACGATCTACCTGCACTATTAACTATAGCAAGGAGCTACCTCTAGCTCAAGGAATCAAATTTGAATAATTCTGATTTCTGTAAATATAGCTCTAAATCATTTTCAATGTGCCTTTTCCCTAATTGCTAGTAACCCAAATTTTGTCTTGTTATGTGAATTCTTGGTGCCATATCATTCCATTTTTGTTTGCCATAGTATTTTCGTTGTTCTTAATTTCGTTTTTAATATTTTCATAATATACATCATGTTTTGAATCAAGAAAGTAATACATAGTATGACAGAATGGTCTATAGCCAGGACTATATTAAATTGATAAGGAAGGTTGCATCATTTTTAGTCATTTCTAAACACCAAAGTCGAATTTTTAGATACTTCTCCGAATATTTAAATCACTTTCTACTGCAAGGTTTGTTTCCATCGTTTATTCCTTCCTCTGAATCTAATGATCTTTTTTCCTACCAATTATATAGTTTTTAGCTGAATTTTTTAATTATTTAGCTGAAAGTCGAAGTACATCTCTTTACTGAAAATCAATTACGAGTGACTGTAGAAATAAAACTTCCGTTTCTACAAATAAAGTTCGATTGATGTGTTTCAATGTCCGGAAAATGTCAACCGAAGCAGTATATGGTAGCTGGAATAGTCCTATCACGCCGGACATATTCGGGAAATGTAATTGCAAAAGCATCTGCGAACTGCAAGTAGTAGGAGACAACGTCTATTGGATTGAGCAAAATGCAATAACCGGCAAACGGGAACTCTATTCAAAGCCAACCAATGAGGACACACGGACACGCTGGGCTGACGGATTCTCTGTACAAACCGGAGTTCACGAGTACGGAGGTGGAGCTCTACATGTTCTTTCAGATGGATCTGTATTGTTCGCCACCGTTGATGGAGTTTTTTATCAAAAATCAGCGAATTCTGGAGTGGAACAGTTAGCAGAAGCAAATAATCGAAAGTCTCGGTGAGTATTATAACCTTGATTTAGAAAATATTGAAATTAGATTTTAGAATTATTAATATTAAGCATTTAAAGGTATGCTGATTTCTCATCAACCGATTCGCATGTTTTTTGTGTTAACGAAATTCATCATGAAGACTCGAAGTACCCAGAAAATCGACTGATATCTATCGATCGCACCACTAAAAATCAAAACGTTGTGGCCAAGGGAGCTGATTTTTACGCCTACCCTAGAGTTTCACCCAACGGTAGAAAACTTGTGTGGATGCAATGGAATCATCCAAACATGCCGTGGGATGAGACTTCCATTCGGATGGCTGACCTACAAGGGGGAGAAACGAGTAATGCACTTGTTCTGAAAGACGGCACCAATAAGAATATAAACTATTCGGAGCCAACTTGGGATGGAACACATCTCTTGACTGTGAATGATAGCACAAATTGGTGGAATGTGTATAGATCAGCTGCTGAGCCAAATGCTGAAGAGAAAAATTTGAATCCTATTCAACGAGAAATCAGCTATCCGCTGTGGCAACTGGGGTTCCGAAACTACGCTGTGAATAAGAAATATCTGGTGAGAATTAGAATTCTGAAATGGTAATTCAAGAAGCTTTCAGGTGATGAATGCAGATGGAATACTCTACTTGCGAACTGGAGACGTTACCGTAGAAATCCCAACACCTGGTTATACTGTTTTCGGATACCTATCTCTCGACTCAAATAGTTCCGAAGTTTTTGCCATTGCTTCTGGTCCAAAACGTGCGTCCAGTGTCATTTCTATCAATCTGGAAAATAATAAGTTCACACTGAAAATACATCGAGAGTCGCGAAACTCTGCGGAAATCGATGCTCTCGATATTTCTGAGCCGGAAGAATTTATATTCAAGTCGGATGGAGTCAATGTTTCTGGATATTTTTATCCACCTAAAAGTTCAGTGTACACTGCTCCAGCAGGAACGTTGCCACCCGTTTTACTTCTCGGCCATGGTGGACCGACAGCTCCAGCTCAGAATAACCTAGATCTCAAAAAACAATTTTTTACATCCCGTGGAATCGCAGTTTTTGATGTCAACTATAGAGGATCTACCGGGTTTGGAACTGAATTTCGTCGAAAGCTTTACAAAAACTGTGGTATTGTTGATAGAGATGATATATTAAATGGAGCCAAGGCTCTTATTGAACAAGGAAAAGTTGACGCAGAAAAGATTCTCATCACTGGAAGCTCTGCCGGAGGGTGAATTCGTTTTTTTAGCATTTGACATCGTTTATCTATCGTTTCAGATATTTGATTCTTAGCTGCTTGATCTCTCCGAATAATATTATCAAGGCTGCTGTTTCTCTCTATGGCGTCGCTGACTTACTGGCACTCGATGAGGATACACACAAGCTAGAGAAATGTTACAATGAGCTACTTATTGGAAAGTACCCAGAGGAAGAAAAGATTTATCAGGATCGAAGTCCTATATATCACATCGAGAAAATCCGTACACCTATTGCCTTTTTACATGGAAAAGAGGACTGTGTTGTCCCAATGAATCAGTCCGTTTCTATGTTTGAGAAAATTCGAGACAGTGGAGTAACCACTGCACTGATGTTGTTCGATGGAGAAGGTCATGGCTTCCGAAGTGGACAGGTCATCAAAGAGAGCACCGAAGCAACATTCTATTTCCTCATGAAAGCCGTAGGAATCGAGCCTTCCATTACCTCAAAATTGGAAATTTTCAATCAAAAGCTTTAAATTGTTTGCTTTGTTCATCCATCTATTGAAAACAAGCATCTTATTTGAAAAAAATGAATATATCTGGCTATCACATAACAATATGTAGTGGAAGGAATGTGAAAAAATGGGCATTTTCCTAAATTTCCTACTGCATATTGGAGAGAACATTTGGTATGCGCTGGAAGAATTTAGAATAAAGAGTGGTGGCTTGGAAAATGCTGGATGTATCTGCGAACTCCCTGAAAACATAAATGTTAAATAAGTAATGAAAGCGTACTGAACGCACCGAATAGAATGCATCGCGAGTTGAGGGCAGCCGACGTCAACAGTTTGAAGTCCCAGTTTAGTAGCAAGAATTGGACCAACAGTTGATCCGCATGGAGAGTCGTTACGCACAACTACTACTTGAAGCGGAACTTGAGCTTCAAATGCGACTTGCTTCAGCGCTGCATGAGTAGTGGAGGTGGTCGCATAGCGCTGGTTAACATTAACTTTGACGACGACGCCTCCGTGAAAAGCAGGACGATGATTTTCTTCGTGTTTCACAGAATAGTTCGGATGGGCGGCATGGGCTTGATCAGCGGAAATTAGCATACTCTGTCCGATAGCCTCCTCGAACGCAGTAGTTGAACCACCGGCGGAGAGTCTTCTGAGAACAAACTCCGTGAATGACGAAGAAGCTCCCATGGCAGAATCGGATCCTACTTCCTCGTTATCAAAGCATGCGGCAATACGAATATTCGGGTCAGATTGTAATGAGTCTCCAGAAAGCGATTCGAGTAGTCCACTGACCGCTGTATATGTACCAACTTGGTTATCCAGACGAGAACCAGAAATGAACTCGTCCTCTACTCCAACAATATCCTGAAAATTATTAACGTATTTCTCTGATGTAAAATTAACGACTAACAGCTTTGTTGGTATCATACAGATAGAGATCCATGTCAACAATTTCTTCCGGTTTACATCCGGCCTCTTTTGCAATCAATCCCAAAAACTGTGGATGATGATTCCCGACAATATTACGAGGATCATAATCGATTTTTGGTTCATCTTTGAGTTGACCATTTATTCCAGCACTGGCAAATGATTCAAGAATAGGGCGCAGTTCCGTTTCAGTGTTTGGTTTGAAAGTTGTTCTGCAAAAAGTATCGTGATAATCGTGAGTTCAAAGTAGTTTTTTTTCCGGTGTTTTTAAGATACGGGAGAGGTACAATGCTTCGATGGTGGCCGTTTGTTTCGAAACAACTATTTTGGTTAAAGCATGGCTTGGAGCTTAACAATTTTCGAAAGGTTCATGTTGGAGCTTGTTTGGCTTACATAAATTTCAATGTTTAAGATACTTTCTAGGGAATATTAAATAAGAGTCTGTCTTTCAGTTCGTCTTTCAGTTCGTCTTGCATTCGTTTATGACGTCAATTAAAATTCATGTGTACCAACACAATGTCTATCTCTGCGTCAGACGAATTCTAGACGATGACGAAGACGAGACGAGACGGTCTTATTTCGTCTTTCGTGGAAGCCTTACTTGAGACGGACACAAAAATTGTTATGAATAGTAGAGTAGACATAAACAATATTTAAGAAAACCTTTTTCTTGAAAAACACTTCAATTTTGTATTTTGATATGTTTTCAGAAATATTATATTTTTGCAACAGGAATGAATGAAATTAACTTTTCCAACCATTTTTTTTGAGTTGCTTACAAAAAAAAAATGAAATCAGCCTAAAAATGTTTCCTATTTCAAAATTATTTTCCAGAAGGGGAGGTTTCCTGATTTTACAATACATCTTGTCTTGCCTTGTAAAATATGGAAATCGGTTTTGGAAAATACAATAAGACGGAGAGCGATAAAAATAAGGAATTTTCGTTGCTGCGCAAGCCTATGCTAGTATATTGTAACACTTCACCAAGATACCCTGTTCTAAAGTGGTGCTTCAAAAAATAACGTTAAAAATGCATTTTACGTATTTATTCTAATCATAACACGAGGACTCTTCAAAACTAATATCGAAAATATTCATTTCTCCACTTTAAACTCTGTGAACTTTTAAGACTGTTCCTTCGTACCTTTGTAATCATTATTTATTTTTCTTATTTTCGTCTATTACCTTGAAAATTTAAGAGACTGTTTTGCCCTTTTTTAATAAATTAAATTTAAAAAAAAAGACAGTTAACGTAACGTAGTCTTAGCTGCACAAATCAATATTTCGGGATACATGGTTTTTAATTTAAAAAAAAAGGATTATTTATGTATCATATAACTGCATTCCTTCCAATATTCAATTTTTAAAAAGGAAGGAGGGGGGGGGGGTCAAAATTTCTATCTGGCCACAGCTTTTTTGGTACCAGGTACCGAGCAAATGTTTTGAGAAAAGGGTAGTGCAAGTTTGTTATTCCCTATCTTCTTACACCGTTCACCGTTAATAGCGAGAAGATTCTAGGAAAATTTTACCTGTCAGTTTCTAAATGAATAGCAAGGTTCGGAATGAAGAGAATAGGTTTCTTGACATCGATTAACTTATGCTGCATTACATCCCCATGTTTGACAATCACTAGGCCCGCAACAGATAAGTCTCGATCAAACCACGTTCTCCAGATTCCACCTCCGTAAGTTGAGACCCCGACTTGAAGAAACTTGTCAGACTTTTGACGCGAAATCGGCTTTACTCGAAGACACGGACTGTCGGTGTGCCCAACAACAATCGAGAATCCGTTTCCCGGCTTGTATGCTCCTCCAACAGCAAAAGCGAGAATTGCAGAACGGTTTTTAGTGACAAAGTATTTGCTAGTTGGTAGAATATCCCAATGGCCTGACTCCGAAAGCTCTTTAAAACCAGCTTTGAGAAGTTCCTCCTTTACTTCCCGGGTGGCTGAAAATTAATGAGTAACAATTTGAGACAAAATGAGCATACTGATGTTAAGGGACAAATTTTCTTCTATTACATGAGATTCAATTAGCAAAAACTACTGATTATTTCGAAGCACGCTCCGTTTTTTGTTTACATTGTCTGTGATCATCATTGTTTTTACAAGCTGAAATGATCTACCAATATGAACAAAACTGTTTGAAAATCTGTCACGCGCTTATAGAGCGATTACGAGACTCCTGCAAAAAGAAAAATTACCATGATATGGAGTTACAGCTTTGTTGAGGTAGGTTATAAAGTCTTGAGCAGCCTTACGAATTTCCGGAGCACTTGGTTTGAGAGATGCAGCCATTTGGAGTAAAGCCGATTAGTTTTCTAGAAGAAACAGATGATGTCAGTACAATAATAAAAAGCATCAGGGCTAAGATGAAAAGCTAAAAAAATTAAATGACGATTTTAATAGATCTAAATATATAGAAGGAAAATATGATTTAAAAAATTTTCAGCCGTGTTTCCGTCCTTGTCTTTTAAAAGCAAGAATTGGAAATAGAGAAATGCATGTGCCACCGCTTTCTGGAAAATGTTATCTTGATTGCGTGCAATCTCTGGAGAAACAACATAATTGACGCGCAAAATTACGCAGGTTATGGAATTTGCTCCTTCGTTTTCCTTCCCCTTCCCGTTGACTCACTTCCTTTTAGTCCACATCTTCTCGGTCAATGTTAAGATCTTTCAAGTTTATTTTACCTATTATTCCGTTTATTTATTAAACCCCTCTTCTCCTACTATTAGTTATTTTTTTAATTATCAACTCTTATTCTGTTCGGGATCCCGCTTCGTAACCTGATTTATATTTAAATTAAACTTTCATATTGGTCATAAAGTCGCGTTATTTATTGTGTTTTAAATGACACCTCTAATACTTCAAGTCCCATCCCTTGTATTCTACCCTACTCGACCCCCCCTTAAGTCATAAGTATGCCCTATTCTATAGTACGGCTCCCTGTCCTAGTCCATTTCTCATAATTCCATGATTTTCATTAAACTTGAGCTTCCTTATCGTGTCGCACTACATATCGTACTACAAAATTGTTTTTCAGACATGGAATACTCTTCATATGAACGTTTAGAAATAGACATCTTACATCTCAGCTTCCCTTATTTAGTACCGTATATTTTCCTGTGTCACAGAAACCTCCCGATCATAGACTTTCTCGGTGACGGTATCCGACACCACCTTGCATTTTCACTGAACATAGCACTGAACTAACATGCATTTTTTTCAATTAAAATGGTATCGTGAATAAGATTAAAGTGGCATTTTTTGCATAAAAATGCATCATGAATAACCCCATTACAAATTTAAAAATTTGGTTTGATCGATACATCGCGATAGCGCTCAGGTAGATTGCTTTCAATTTTCAAACTTTGAAGTTTAACTTAAATTATGATTATTTATTTAGTTTCTTGCAATCGTTAAAAGGAAACAAAAGTCATCTACAGAAATATGTCTGTAATATAACGAAACCGGGAGTATGAGCTGAAAAAACAGTTGCTGCTCGGTGGAAGTATTATCAGTTGGAATGATAATAAGCCTTTTTCTAAATATGATCTTATAATTTTCTTATCTACATATTTATATCAGACCTTGTACAGTTATTCAGCCTCTATGTGGCGTAGAAGATCAACAACTGATCTTCACTATCATCATGAGTGAGGAGATGTTAACGAAATCTTCTAAATGCCCATTTAAATAATTCTCCCAAATGTTCACTCAAGAAAAAAAATTAATGGCATTTTAAAATTACATAAATATATTTGAGGGAATATAACTGTAATTACATCACGATTGGTTTACTGATTTCCGCACGTCTCCTTAACGAACCCGCTCAACAATTATCGTAACGGAATAAGCATTTTTATGGAATTGGTTAAACAGAAGTCGTTTTTGGACTTCGTCGAAATATTCCTGCTGGAAATAAGCATGAAAAGATGTCTTGGTAAGGTCTCCGAAAAACAATCTACTTCCTAAGAATACGAATCATAGTTCAGCCGTAAGCCACGTATTGTAACGGACCCCTCAACGGGTGGATCTCCAAAAGGTATTTAACGGAATTAAATAAAACGAGAAATTGTGTTATATTGGAATTTATTAGAAAAATTCTTAATTTGTTCAAGTTACTTATTATCCATCCGCGAGTACGTGATATTGCGTGTAGAGGCGGTGTTTGGGTCTCGTTAGGGGATAGCGCGTTTTAACGCGCCAATTTAAAAATTGTAAGGAAGCGCACACACTGCGTTTGTGATTTCTTTTCGAAAATTGAAGCGAATATAGGATTTTTTTTTCTATATTTTGCTTCGAAAATCATGTTTATTTAATTAATTTTTAAATTCGCTTCAATTTTCGAAAAGAAATCACAAACGCAGTGTGTGCGCTTCCTTACAATTTTTAAATTGGCGCGTTAAAACGCGCTATCCCCTAACGAGACCCAAACACCGCCACTATACGACAAACCACGTACTCGCAATCCGATAATAGCACTGAACTACGATGCATTTTTTTCAATTAAAATGCTATCGTGAATAAGATTAAAGTGGCATTTTTTGCATAAAAATGCATCATGAATAACCCCATAAGAAAGCGCACACACTGCGTTTGTGATTTCTTTTCGAAAATTGAAGCAAAAATTGGAATTTTTCTATATTTTGCTTCGAAAAGCATGTTTTATAAATTAATTTTTAAATACACTTCAATAGTCGCTTTAATTTTCGAAAAGAAATCACAAACGCAGTGTGTGCGCTTTCTTACAATTTTTAAATTGGCGCGTTAAAACGCGCTATCCCCTAACGAGACCCAAACACTGCCTCTACACGCAATATCACGTACTCGCGGGTGGATAATAAATTTAGCGTCGCTGTAGTCGTTGAATACGCAAGGACCTCGCAGTGAACGACAAAAATACGCAAAAAGCGATGTAAATTTGCAGTAGCTTTAATCATCCATGTTTTATGCAAAGTTAAACTCGATTGCAGAATTTATCGATTTTCATTTAAAGTTTAACATTTTCGTGCATTTATCAATCGTTTTCTCAAGTTCAATTTGCTGTGTCATGTATTTTGTACGTCTGCTATGAAGGGTATAGAACACAGTAACGTATGTTTTTGAACTGTAGAATATTTTGATTAGCTAATTATTTGGAATAAAAAATGCAGCTTCGATACGGTTTGAGCGCCAGCACTACGTCAATGGTATTTGTATTTCAATCACGGTAACCGAATATTCCTGTAGCCATTGCAGTTCTTATTAAGATTGCAAAATTTCCTGGAAGATTTTCAACTTTTCTTGTAAAATTATAAACAAATTTACCCGAGCCAATTAAAAAAATGGAACAGTAAGAATAGTAAACCCGTTTTCTATTCCCTTAATACGACTAAATTTCGACCAGATGATCTGGTGACTCAACAAAAACGGGCTAAGAGAAAAGTGGGAAGAATATGCAAACTGTGCACGTCTAAGCTTCGTCCATTTTCCCCACATTCGGTTCACTTTCACCCGTTTCTGCGGGGTCTCTAGAATTGATACTGCAATTTAAAAGCAATAATATTTAAAAATTTGAAACAGCAATACATCGGTGATTTTCCGGAACGAAGATATGAAACACAATAGGTCGAGGAAAGATCGAGGAAGGCAAGGTGAAATAAATGTAAGTGATTTAGATGCCGTAATGACTTAAATTAAAGAAAATAAATAACTCAATATTCGGGTGATGGAGCAGAAGAATCTCTCTCTGCAACAGCTTTTCCACTGCTTTCGTTGCGGCGATCATCTCCTTCCCGTTCTCCATCAAAAAAATCTCCATCGTCTTGAATCATTCGATCTGTTACTTGGGATGGTAAATATTTATCTGGGTCTATTTCATCTTGATTGATCGCCTCTATATCTTCTATCGCAGCACCATCTTCGGGAATTGCTGAAGCTCAATAAATTAAAAAGATTGAAAACACGGCGAGGACTAACGTCTCATTTGCACGCTTGGCACAAAACATAGTTGATCCAAATTAGCATAAACATCATTTTGCAGCTGTGCTAGCATGCTTGAACTGTTCTCATTCCTCACGTTAGACGTTTCAATGTGAAGTCTATAGTTAGGCCCGAAGTACTCAAAACATGCATTGTACGGTAATTCATTAGGCACTTCCATATCCACTGCAATCGCTGTCTCATATGCCCAGCATCGAGCGACATTTCGTGGGGTGTATCCACCACCTCCAACAAGCATTAAAGGAACATTGTAACTTCGAAAAAATCGAGCGCATTCTCCATGTCCATTCAGTGTCAAGTTAAACCCTCCGAGTCTATCCCCACTTAAGGAATCAGCTCCACATTGAAGTACAATCGCACTGGGGTCGAATCTTTCCATCACCTTCTGCATAACCGGTTTGAAAATACTTTGATAGGAGGCGTCTGTGATACCATCAAGGAGAGGAACGTTTACAGAGTACAACCTTCCCATGCCGGCGCCTATATCTTGCAGACCTCCAGTACCAGGAAAGAAGTCACCGTACTTGTGAAATGACACGGTCATGACTCGATCAGTTGTGTAGAATGCTTCTTCAACGCCATCTCCATGGTGAATATCAATATCAACATAGAGCACTCGTTTGTGATAATTGAGAAGTTCTAGGATCCCCAATACGATATCATTTGTATAACAAAATCCAGATGCTTCGGCCTTCTTGGCATGATGCAGACCGCCCATCCAGTTGATTGCAATATCGGCTTTTTTCTTGTTCAGTTTTACAGCAGCAGCTAAAGATCCTCCACAACTCAATTGGCAGAACTCGTAAAGACCATTGAAGAGTGGGCAATCGTCGTTAGCGACACCGTCTACGATATTCATTTTTAAATAGGATACTATTTTTATGCGACGTACATTGATTATTGGAGTCGCACAAGCGGTCCGGATTCGATTTCATCAGAAACTTCACGTATTCTTCATTGTGAAATCGAGTAATATCCTCATAGGTAGCAGGGAACGGACGCTGAATATAAAATAATGAAGAAAGACATTTGTTGGGGAATTAAACTTACGAATATGTCTAGTCTACGATAGAGCCCGTAATTAAGAATAAGCTCATGAGCTAACCGTATTCGATGTGGTTTCATAACATGTCCCGGACCATAGTGATAGTTTCCTATGTTGTTGTCATAGAAGTAGGCGACGGTGCGTTTGGATTGCTCACGTATAGGAGCAGTTGACTCCATGATATTAGGAAACTATAAAAATGTAAATGGGCCATTAATAGAAATCCTCAAGTAGTCTAGGCATTAGGGAAATAAAATACAGGCACGTTTCGATGGAAAGAAACTGCTAAATTGATCTAAAACTAAGAAAAATGGGTGGTTCACGGGGAATGTCGGAAAGCCGGGCATGGCGAACACGGCCGTCTTGGTTGAACCATTTTTCTTCAAGTTTTTGTCGATTTTCATTATTAAATTATTATTTTCTTTTCGTTTTATGTTTTTAGGAAAAGTGTGTTATAAGAAATCGATAATTTTAATTTGATGATGCACTTTTAGTATGTTTTGTTTTACACAAATTACACAAATATTTAATTTTAATGCTTTAATCTACTCGCTTGGAATTGATCTACCGTTTTCCCAACGACGGCTAATTTTTCCTTCATCGTCATTTTCATAGATACTTTCCTTCAATTATCTTCCTTTTGCTCAATTACTTATCCACCATCTACAATAAAACATCCTTCCAAATTAGTTTTTTTCGTTTCCGTGAATTTCTGACCGTCGTTCGAGCTGAGTGTTCTCTTTTCGACAAGATTGCAAGCTTCCAGCTATTTTCGCAAATTAAATTTCTCCTTTTTTCCTTTTCTTTCTTTTAGGTGACACAATGCACAATGGCTCGAATAAATTCCGATCATCATATCGGGCATCTTTGTTAAATAAAAATTGTATCACTTTTTTGTTTCATGTATTTAGGAAATATTGTGTTTTTAAGAAATCGGTATTTTATGCGGTTAGTTTGATTTGAACGTTTTACTTCCTTTTTCCTCTTAAACACTTTTCAAATTCGCAGATTCGAAGTGTTCCGGAAAGCAAGAATCTGAAAATATGTTTGGTGGGGAAGTATAGAGAATTTATGATAAAGCGAATCGTCACAATATCGAAATCCTAGGCGCTGTATAAATATGGTATCATCGCAGTTTGCTAGCTTATCTGAAACAAAGGAAGCTGTTGAAAAGTAGAATTTTAATTTTAGAAAATCACCTGAAACTGAAAATCTTGCCACGAAACGAGAAATTCAGCAATGACTGACAAAAATCGAATGGAATGGAGAAAACACTGCAACCAACTGAAAAACACAGGCAAAAACAATGTCGTAATTTTATCTGAAAATGCAAGGATACCATTAAAAATGAATTCTCAAATTAATGTTTTATGAAAATTAATAATACTTGCCAATAAAAAGCATTTTATCGATTTCTCATGACACAAAAAAAGAATATAAAAGTATCTATATAACAAGGTATATCGACGACAAAGTTATAAAAAAATTTTCAAAACCGAGACGGCTGTGTTGGCCATGGCCGAGTTTTCGACACGATCTACTCGAATAGTACAGTTTATTACCAACTTTTTTTACAGCGAACTTCGCCTGTATTCTATTTTTCTATTAGAAAATAACTCATTTTCACTTAGCATGTAGATTTGATAATAGAAAAAAAAACGATTATCTACAAAGCCAGAATCCCGATCCCCAAGCGCTTCATAGATAAGAATTTAAAGCATAAGATAAATGAGTTGAGCTCATTTTTAGTATTCAGCAAACAATATCAACAAAAATCCAATGTTCCGAAAATGTCAGATTACCGCGAAAACAAAGGCGGTGGGTCAAGAGAAGATCAAAAAGGTCCTGAAGCGATTTTTACATTTTTTTCGGTTTTTTGCATTAACACCATGTTACCTGTTCTAGAAATTAACACAGAAAATAGTTGTTGGCTCATTTAAAGTAGGGAATTGAAGTCTGACATTTTGGGAATATGGGGTAATGGATTGCTTGCTGCCGATCTTTTTTATGGGCTTCAATTCAGTTCTAAACGAATATCTGGCTGAACGTTTACATCAAACAGGGTCAACATCTTTAGGAAAACCCACATTTGCACTGTCTTTTAAGTAACACGTATGCAGATGCGATGCAACAATTGGGTTTCAGACGGCAATTTTCGGACGAGTTTTTACTTTTCTTACATATAGATTTTACCATAATTGCAAATACGTGACGTGACGATAATTCAGAATTTGTCGAATTACATGTAACTCACAAGGGAACCATGTTTAGCCTTCATCTCAGAATTTTTTCTAAATTTGCTCATTTATAGTTTCGAATACGGGCTTTCTCGTGGTGTACTTGGTTTTCTGCACAAATTTCTAGAAGTCTCGAAAATTCCATCTGAAAATATGCTGTTTTTTGTTCTCCTCCTTCCTTTCCACTTTCCCTTCTTTCCTCTATGCATTCTCCTCTGTGGAAAAAGCGAGCAAAAGTGGCCGACACAGGCAGATTGCAAAGTCTGAAATATGCTTGGAAAATGCCTATGCCTAAAATATGCTTCATCGATGCCGCATATTACAAGCATTGCCTCAAGCATCGTGATTATGCTTGGAAAATGCGCGAAATTTCATAAAGCATCGGTGGATCACTGCCTTCGGGGTTTTATGAAGCATCGACTGAGCATATTTCAACAGAGCATGTTTGCATAATCACAACGGAAGACGGTGGGTCATCGATGCATGACAGATTATTCTTCGCATTTTTTGCATCTTTTCTAATTTTCTTCACATTCATACGTTTTCCCCTTGTATTTCCGCTGATGCCGAGACAAATTCGCTATTTCTTTAGCATTTCCTCAGTGGAAAGTAAGTGATTAATGCTCAATAATAATAATAATAATGTTAAATAGCAGGCCCATCATCCGAATCAACAACTGATAGATCTCCGGTCGCACATGAATCGATTGATGTTGAAATGGAGAGCGTTCAAAACGAATTTTCAGAAATTCGTAACATAGATGATGTATCAAATGAATTCGAAATGGAGTTAACCCGTTATGTTAACTCTCCTGATGGTTTGTTAACAGAATTTATACTTCTTTCAACAAATTATTAACTTAAAGATGCTGAAAAGAATATGATTGAGGAATGTGCAGATGAAGTTCTCGTACTTATCGGATCTGGATGCATGGCCCGTAGTACAAATGCAGGTTGTGTATTACCCCACAACATTTGTCTATTTTTGTTCGAAAAATTTTCAGATTTTTTTCGATTTTTATCTTCGCATACATCTCATCAATTTCAAAATGAAGCCAAGGAAATCTGGAACAAATCTAAAATTCCGTTGACTATTATGTATGTTTGCAATGCTTGCGGTAAAATGTTAAAAGAAAGAGATACCTGGTTTGTGAATCACTATGTGGTTACAACAAAATATACAATTCTTTCAGTTGCGGCTCAATTATTAAATACATCAGGAACCACAGATTCGAACAATTGAAAAAAATTGTCTCTCATAATTTGGATAAAATCTTGTACATCAGAAAACAGTTAAAAGTAGGGAATCCCATGAACCACAATTTGGAGGGAAGTTTTCTCTCCCAACTTTGGAAGCTAGAAAAAGATGAACACGAATTGAATTTAACACTGTTACTTAGTGTTGATGGAGTCAGTCTTGATGGAAATACCACGTTTGTTTCAATTTATATACTTTAAAATATGTATTTTTTACAGACATAAAATTTGGCCGGTGACATGTATGGTTGTCGATCTTCCAACAATTACCATGCAGAAAGTGATTGTTTTATTTTTGTTTTGTCTGGGATCGCAGAAGGCAGTGAAAATCCAAGCACTCACTTTTGGAACACTGTAGTTCCTTGCGTCTTCTGTGATTTGGAGAATGCTAAGGCCATCGTGCGTGGATTTAAAATTAGGGCCAGTATCATCTCAGTTTCGGCGGATCAGCCCGTGAGGTTAAAATTCGAAAATAATTTTTAACCTATATTACAGGCAAAACGATCACTTTTCGGTATCAAGGCTCATAATTCAGAAGCTTCCTGTTTTTACGACCTCTGTGGTGGCAAGATGTACAAAACGTTAGGGAGAGGTATTGTTCATTCAAGTCCATGAAACGAAAAACTGTTTTCAGCAAGATACTTGGAACGAAAAGGGAAACTAACGGAAATAGATGCGAAATCGAACCAAAATGGTTTCTCTTCTATCCCACCGAAGATTGTAGATTACATTCATACGATTGTGTAATCGACATTCTCCATAATGGACCGGAAGGATTGTTGGGAGTTATAATGACAGGTGATGATCAAATCCACGTATTATAACTTCATATAAACTTAGTTTTAGAACTCTTTCATCGCGGAGTGGACTCTCGAAAATCTGATTTGTTTCTTATGGACACCGACCTTCAACGAGGAAGTTGTAGAAAAGTACGGTGCCCACCAGAGTATCGAAAAATGGGAGGAATGCGAAATGGAACAGAAAAACTCACAGTTAGTATGATTCCCTGATAGCATAATCACAATGAAAATTTTCAGTTTTTCCGAATCGTGGTAGGACTCGCCGTTCTTGTTGAGGAAAACGTAAACCGAGATGCTTTGATTGTTGTAATCAGTCTAATGATATTATTTAATGAAATGCACACTAATGGACGAATGCCACAAGGATTTTGTTTCAGGCTTTGCGCCGCAGCTCGATTTTTTTTGGAAAAAGCATCTCCTAAATACTTGTCATCAAAAGCTCATGTAAAATACTGAGAAAAAAAATGGCTATTGGTTTATTTAGGAACTACTATTTCATCTTAATTTCGACGTTTTTTCTATTTTATGCTTTTTTATTTGTCGATTTTAAATTATTTGAGTTAACAATAAATGGATCAGCCTAAAACATTTTTTCCAACGTCTAATGAACCATCGATGCTTGAGCGGACCGCAGCAAAAAATTTTGAATGCGATGCTTGTAGGATGGAGCACCGATGACCCATCAGTGCGCGCATCCCTTGTTCCTCAGCTTAAGCATTAGTGGGGCATATTTCAGGCTTTGCAATCTGCCTGTGTTCCCGCCTCTTACCACTCTGCAAACTTGCCACGGTTCAACGCACTAAAAATTGGTTATGATATCGCGGAGGAACTAAAGATGGTTAACAACAGTAGTTTAGTGCTGGAATTTCAGATCGAAATAACTCGGTTCGCTGAAGCGTTCAGCAAATTCGGAAAACGGATTCTTTATCAGTGTGTTCTAATCTATCGATTCACATAGGTCTGGTATGGAAACTCCATGGTAAGTTAGCAACCTTCCCTAGTTAGGTGTCAATTCCTTCAAAAAGTCTGCAAATGGAAGGTGTGAACTGTCTGGAAGAAACTGAATACAGTTATCAGATACCACTTTTGCAGCGTATGAATGCTGCCTCCGCATTGGCTTCTAAAATATGTTGGTGCTTTCGGTGACTTTATAATTTCCCGAATTTAGGTTATTTTTCGAGTTGATGAGCGAGGTGCTCTTTCTTGCCCATTTTCAATTGACCACGGCGAGGGTAAAACGAGTTACATCGATTTTTAACAGTTCCAACCGCTGAATACGACGAATGAAGTGTGTCATTTTATATACAAGTGTATTTTTAAAAATGTAAATTCAATAGAAATTAATATGAGAACCTGAACTTGAGCATCGTTTGGAGATGCACTATTTCTCAGAAAAAAAATTCACAGCGTTTTTATTTAGATGTAGCATCATCAAGACCAAAGAGCATACGAATATCAGCAGTGGTCAGTTTGTTCATTTTGCGAGTAGCAGTTCCACCCAGAACAGAAGCGGCAAGTGCAAGTTTCTTTTCTTGTAAATCCATTACACGCTGCTCGATTGTTCCTTTCACGACCAGCCTGAATATATGAAAAATTGCACTTTTTCAACGTTATCTTTTTTTGAAGCATTTAACAAGTGAACTCACGAACCTGTGAATGTATACCGGTTTCTTCTGACCCATCCGGTAAATGCGATCGCACGCCTGCTGCTCAAGTGCGGGATTCCAGTGCAAATCAACCATCACCAAGTGATTACCACCAATCAAGTTAAGTCCAACTCCGCCAGCAGTTAACGAAAGCAACATCACTTGGGCACCACCATTCTCACGGTTGAAGCTATCGACACGTTCCTGCCGATCCTTGACAGGAACCAGCCCAGTGATGGAAGTATATTCGTGCCCACCAGTTTTTATATGCTTCTCGATTAAATTGAGTACCGAAGTCCATTGAGAAACAATAACACTGAAATGATGTACTCGAATGTTTCTATTTGATGCATGAAATATTCTTACACTTTTTCTTTCTTCTCCAGAATTTTTTTCACAATTTCTAACGATTTCTTCATTTTACAACTTAAAAAGTCTGGCTCAAAAATACGAGCGACTGGTTGTTTTCTCGGTAATTTATTCGGCTCTTTATCATCATTTTTATCATCGCCAGCTATTGTCAAATCGGCCATTGTCTTTTCCATGAGTTCTTCTAATTCGCTAATATCTACATCTTCATCTCCACCGTTGATCTGGAAAGCATCCATATCCATTCCAGATTTTGTGATATGGAAATGGACACAAGCTTGTCTCAAACGCATAAGAAGGAGAAGAATGCATGACATGTTGTGGAAATTGGTGTTCTTCTCTAAATTTCGTGGTCCCACTGAAAAAATTAGTTGTACAACCTAAATTTTGTTTATTCACTGGCCATTGAACGGGTTGAGAAGTTCACCCTCAGCTCCACGATTGCGGCGTCTTCTAACGAAACCGTATCGGTTCACATCGTCGGTATTGGCCACGATTTGTTTAACTAATTTCTGTGCAGCTTCCATCATTATTGCATATCCATTTGCTTCATCTCCTACCATTTCCAGTTCATGTACTTCAATCGTTTTATCCTTCAAGTTCACAATTTTCTCATTTGTCACCGCACATTGTTGATCTTTTGTTCTGCGGAGCAACAATTTTTGGACAGTAGATTAACACGGTCAGCCATCACATTCTTCATTGGCATGATCGAATCAGCCCAGAATTTTCTATCACTATACAGTGGGATGCGAAGGAATCGGACGAGAGAGTAGAGATCCCAAAGATTGTTATGAATCGGGGTACCAGAAAGACACCAACGAGAAAAAGAAGACAAACAACAGACTGCTTTTGAGCACTGAGATAGACGATTTTTAATTGCGTGAGCTTCATCGAGAATAACACGAGCCATCCGATCTGAGCAATAGGTGAATCGTTTTTACCCACAGGACGTTGCTTTGCTTCAATATCTGAAATTGTATTCTTAAGTAAAGATGAAATGTGGTCAATCTCACCTGAATCATCGTTTTCCGATGAATCCTTCTTTCGCGCATTTGCGGTTTTCCTTTCAATAAGCTCATTGGCTACAAGCGTGTATGTTGTGATAACAACATCATAACGAGCGAGTAATTTTGGTTCAATCTGTCTCTGTTTTTTGGTTCCATGAAACATGAAAACAGAGAGGGTATCTTCCTCCAATCGTCTGTTAATCTCTGCTTCCCATTGATGGATCAATGACGCTGGCGCAATAATTAATGTGCCGTTCGACGGATACAGCCCTTGTTCCTTCACTGCTTTCCTTTTCTCTTTATCGGCTTCATCTTCACCTGCGTCTTTTCTAGCTCTTCTTGCGGCTTTCTGATGAACAATGAGCGAAATCATTGATAAAGTTTTTCCAAGACCCATATCATCAGCTAATATTCCACCCGGTTGTGGTTGACTTTCACGCCAAAGCATCCATGTTAATCCAGCTTTCTGATGTGGCATCAGTTCTATCAAAAACCCATTCGGAGTATCCGTCATTTCAGTTTCAGCGGGAATCGTATGAGTTGCACTGAAATATTACGATTGCAGCCAGTTCGAAAACTGGATACTAACAATTGTTATAATAGTTTGTCCGATGATCATTGATTTCAAATAAGAAAGCATACTAAAAGTAGAACGAAGAAACACGGTAATTCGGAGGCATGGTGAATAAAAACGAGGGCTAGTGTTTTGACATAGGTGGGTGCATGAGCGCTAAACCGAATAAACTTTTGCTGTCTTGTTTTATTCGTTTCTCGTATCTAAAACTATTAAAGCTTTACAACACCTGCTATCAAGTTTTATAGTATCTTCGTGTATAAAAACAGATGAAAACGCTACTATGTGACAAGAGTTCCATTTTCTTAAAAATGAACCTTATCATTATGTTTCTCATATCACTTCTGGCAATTTTATCCCTCGCGGAAGAAACTGAAGTTTTCACTTCGTTTCAAAGGTCGAAAGGAATGTCTCAAGGCGACAGCGGAAAAAATGGTACTATTATTGGCACAAAACGTCATTAATTCATGCGAAAATGGATAAAATTGAATAAAGTTATGGTTATATTACTGCGGTTACAAATTGAAATCTATACGGTTTTCTAAACACAAGTTGAGAGATTTGTCAGAAAAGGAGTCTTAATAAATATTTATTAAAAAACTAACTTGGCCAGTTGCTGGGTGAGTCGGTCAGATATCACGGTGACTTTTCGAATTTTCTCATCAGTAATTTTGCCGCTCATAATTTTTCTGCCGTTTTTATCTAACATTGCTCCGAAATCCTGAGGAAGTGGATCTATCAAATGTTTTGGCTTTACTGTAGCTAGCTTGATTTTCTCTTCATTATTTACAACGACCTCGTCTTCGCCGGCCAGTTTTCTTTTTTCAATTTCTTCGCCGATCTCTTCAAACTTTTGCATCAATTTTGCTCCTTTATCAGGAAGTCTATTTCCATACATAATCAGCTGCATCACTTGCTCGCGTTTTACTTCCAAATCTTTGATGGTTAGCTTTGCAAATTCTGGATTTGTAGAAGAAACCGGTAACTGCTTTTGTAGAGCCAAATCTGTTTTTTTCTCCTGAGAACGTGAATTGTTCGAAGGAAATGAGTTCATTGACTCATTAAGAGTGCTTGGTGAACCTGAGTTTGCGTCAGAATGATCCGAAACATTTTTCATATCTTTTTCCGATGCATCACGCTCATCGCCATCAGATGTGCTTGAAGATATTTTCTGAATACCTGGATCAGTCTAAAAATCATATTATTCAAGTTTCATACGTTTTTGAACTAACTTTCAATTCATCTTCGTCAGAAGAAGAGGAAGATTCTATTATCACACGGGAAGCACGATATGATGTCATTCTATAAATATTCATATTATTAGTGGTGAGCTTTCCAAGTAGACGAGCACTTCATAATATTTATAAGCAGATATCGATACAAGTAGCACTTTAAAAACTTTCCAAAACCTAAATGCCACTACTGAGTACCATGACTTGGTAACTCAACAAGTATTTTCGAATAAATCACCGTAAACTACAATAAAATGAGCAGGTTGTGGCATAAAATCGTATTCGTATAAATTTGGGAAAAATTTGATACAATGTATTGCGGAACAATCGCAGAATCCACATTTTCAACGCTTCCGTGGTTCTACATTTCGGAAAACTTTAGACGCACAATCAAAAATTGTTTTTTCGGGAAACTGCATGATAATTAATATTATTAAAAGCGCTTCATGCTGCTTATAAGGTTATATAAGCAATTGAAGTGCATTTTCCGATACATTGGTTCATCTGAATGCAAAAAAAAAAGATTTTAGTGCAACATCGCATTGAATTATAAAACATTCTGTGGGAGCGAATTGCAATTTTTAAAACAACATAGCTTTTAATGAAATACTCGTGGTAAACAATATGTTCTTACAGCAAGGTGTTGCTCACGCGATGTTGCGCACTTATTAACAGTTCACAATGCCCTCTTACGAAATATTTGAAAATTATCTCAATTTCTACCGGCAGGACGGTGATGGATATCGGGAGGAACCAATTTAATATGTTCTTTCCTGACAATGCAGCGCCCTTTCTTCAAAATGTTCTCATTATTTTCGTCTTGACAAATACTCTTTCATTCACGGCTTTTTGACTCTTTGACTTTCTGTTCCTTGGACAATTTTTATTATTTAATTGCTATGAAATTAATAAACAGGTATTTACGGAGGAAAAGTGTTTTTACCTAACCTAATTAGTTTAAAATTTAAGAAAATGTACGTAATAATAAAAACAAAGGTGAATAAAACAATCAATGAGGAAAAAGTCAAAGAGCCGTGAGTCAAATACTATTTGCATTCATTTTTCCGTGGATGAAAGATTGGTGACTTAGCGCTGCATTAAAACCAATACTTGCATAAAATAAAACATTTTTACTTTTTTAAAATAGGGGAATCATGTTTCACTTCTATCTACTCTACAATTTGAACATCGAGAGGGCCGTTACGGGAAATGCGACGGTCCGGTGACCTAGACATCAAACCAATTATTTATTTTATTTCCTGTGAAAAGAATTATCAAAAACAAGTCGATAAGCTGTTCACAAATAACCTATGGCTTAGATACCATCAACCGAATGAAATGAAAATTAATGCTGCGATCAAAGCGAATTTAGGGCAAAAAAGGTATTATGAAGAAACAGAAAATTTGTTTAACCTTTCCCGGGTTTTTTTTATTTGTGGCGAGACCTATAAACCTACAAATTTGTAAAAAGTTACAAATATTCGAACACTTTCAAATTTCGCGCCACCGTGGTCTTTAGACAGGCGACCTCGCTACGAGAGAACAAAAAAGTTCATCTCGTTTTTAGCGTAAATGCTCTGGAAGACTCGTCGACATTTTAATGGTTTAAAAAACGAAAACTTTCTATTTAAGGCATAGAAAGCATAAGAATCCCCGTCCATTCAAAAAACTTAAATCAAATCAAACAATATTTGGTCTCCAGCCAAATTACAATGTAAAATCGGTTAAAAATATTTTAATTTTATATTAAAATTATGAGAATACCGCAACCCCTAAAAACGGTTTGATGTACGGATGCAAATGAGAAACATAAAGGAAGCAGAGTGAGAAAAAGAAACTATGGACACAAAGACACTAACCCAAGTTGTTGACTATTTTCCATGCTATAAAACTCAAACTTTTCTTTACAGTAGCAATTACAAATTAAATAATTAAAAGGAAGTATTTAGGAGCATTAAATTATCACAACGAAAGTAGTAATGCTATCAGCACAGCATTATATGACGTTTAATAATAAATAAAAGTTAAGAGAATTAGATTTTTATGGTTGTTGCTGCTGTTGTTGGTTCTGTTGAATTGGTGTAAAATACGAGGGATCCTGCACTGACGCTACCGCTGTTGATGTAGAAGACATACTCTGTAATAATTGCATGTGTGAAATATTTGAATAGGAATCCATCCATACATTCTGCGGTGTTGCGTACACTTGTGAGAATGCACTATTAGCCGATGGTGCGACGATCGGATGGTATGCAGCTGGATAAGTGGGAGTAGGTAGAGGATTAGCCACCGAATACTATAATAAAAATATATGGTAAACATATGAGCTTTACGCATAGGCTAAGAGACTATTAATGCAAATTCGCAATATTGATAATTCGACTTGACCAAAAATTTTCCTGAAATAGAAACTTGCTTATGTAGCATTATATGTTTTATCCGGTTTGAAAACAGCGTTCATCCTAGAGAAGTATGAGGGTCAAAATAGTTTGAAACCTTTTTTAATGATTTCCAGCATTGTCAGGATTTTATGTGAAAATTCTTACAATTTTATTTTCAAATGTGGCCTTTTTCTAACCGGACGTTTGGTAAGCGGATGCTTCGCAACCGGAGTGTCCCAGCCACTCGTTTCAAAATTGGTTGGTTACGAAACGGCAAAATTGGAAAGTATTTTACAACATTGGGCTACTGAATACTGAATATGATGAAACAAGTTATTTAAAAAAGTGTAATGCTCAGGGCAGTTTTCAGATAAACGTTCGCGTGTTACGGAAGCAAGCACACAATTTCAGATTAAATTCAACCATTAAAATATCCCATTTGCATTGGTAGTTTCCTGAACCATAGTGATGTATAAATCATTGAGCAGCTTCAAGCTGATCGAATAGTTTAATTAGAGTAAAAACTTCTTTTAAACTTCGCGACGATTACCTGGCCATGGACACTGGGGATTTTATAATTTCCTGTTTGATGTTGTTGTTGATATGGCTGATATTGATTCGCTGAAATTGAGTTTAAATTTGTAAAAGTAATTTCTTAATTTTTCAACCATAATGATCGGCGTATTGCTGTTGTTGCTGTGCATACTGCTGTTGGTAGTAAGCAGTTGCCTCTGGTGAATAAGAATACTGAACATTCTGATGCGGGTTGTTAGACGATTGATGATGTTGCTGCTGCTGATAGTTCTGGAACTCCATGTTATTTTTACTCTTTCTAAGAAAGTGTGCAACATTTACCTGGTACTGTTGATATTGATGAGCTGCGGCTTGTTGTTGGTATTGATCGTATTGTGATTGCTGGCTCATGGAGGTTTCTGTGGAGTGATATTGGGGGGTGAACCAAACGGAGAGGTTGGACCGGAATGAACAATGACTTCTGTCTGTAGAATTTTTGTAGTTTGTTGTAAATTGTTGAGTTATTGAATAAATATTGAAACAGGGATTTTCCAATATACATAAGCATCACCATTATTTGTTTGAAAAATATGCTCTAAGGTTGCTAAGGTACCATTGGTTGCAATAATTGCAAACCATGATGTTCATAATGATGATTATATGTATTGCGTTAAAAAAAAAATTTCTTTTGAGTCTGCTAACGATTGAATCATATATTATTCAAATATACTAACCAGTGGGATAAGCGGTTGTTGAATGGGAATCGGTGTAGTCGCAGAAGCTGAAGAGTCCTCTGAGTAGAAAGAAATATGTTCACTTGTCTGGGTTGTTGAAATACAAGACTGTGATGAATGAGACATGGAATTTTCGGAGAAAGACGTATCATCTGTTGATGATGAAGGTGGCTAAAAACAATAATGAGTTCAACTTTTTCCTTTGACCAAACCTCCAATCCAGTAGAACATTTCCCTTGCACCGATTTTTCTTGGAATTCAGAATGAACTACTTGGTTCGCAGGTTCAGTCGGTCTCCGAATTGAAGACGTCATTCTTTCTTGACTAGGAGGGTTTGGAATGGTATCTTTGATCAATTGTGGCATGAAACGATTTAATCTTTCTACAGTCATTGTGTAAAGTTCAGGAATAGACGCGAAAATATCAGTGCTATCCATAACTAGAAGCATGTTCTTAAGAGACTCTGGAACGGCTTCTTTCAAATTTCCGCAGCTATCAACATTCAAATACTGTTCCATGTAATCTAGTAATAGCATCCATAGACTAGAGAATGAATCAAGAGCAGAAAGAGCTGATAGATGATTTAGCAGCATCTTTGCTACTATTTGAAGAGTTCGAACACGAGTATCTTCCATTCCAATTGGGTCCATTGGGGAAAACGGTTCCAGTAGTTTTGTCAACAAGGGGAAAAGTACATCTCCAAAGCATGACTGCCATTCGGCTGCTCCAAGAGCTGTCATATTAGCAGGAAGGAAAGCTCTCTGTAAGCACATATGTTTGTAATAGATCTTTATCAAATCCAAGACTAGACCTGCAGATGTGTCAATGCCGCAGCTCTGACACCACGCCTACAGTCACAGCTAAGCCGTCCCATTGCTTGGAGTAGCGGTCGCCACACGTCTGTCCAGATAAACGTAACCGAGGCTAATTCGGGTCTTGAAACACCTTCTTGTTGAGCCCATTTGGCAAAAATAGAGGGGGTTTGCGAGTGAAGTTGTGAACACAAATCGAGTAGGTGCAAGGACATCTGGAAAATCGGTAACATAAGGCGTTTTATTATCATTGATAATGCTTACCTGTTGATAATTTGCAGATAATTGTTGTTCTTCATTTTTGCTTTCTTCAACTTCTTTCGCTACATCCGACGACATGTCTGTCTTTTTTCCATGACTATGATAATGATAATTCTGCTTTCTAGAAGCTCTTTCTTCAGTAGCAGTGCTTCTTAGCCGATTCTGAGCATCTCCACTGGGAGGCCCTGCTGCATAAACACCCCCATCTAAACTTGCTTCTACTAATGTTCGGAGACATCGTAAACTTGATTCAAAATTATCCGGAGTGACATGAACAGCGTCTCGAAGTAAGAACGCAAGGCACTCACAAACTTTTAAAAATGCAGCGGGCTCATGTCTTCCAAGACCATTTCGAAGAACAATGCTCCCAAATTGACGAAAGTTCCTCTTATGAGCATTAGCCCCAAGAGCATTCAACGCTTCCTCGGTAGCCCTCGCTGCGTCTTTATGATCAAGATGAATCCAATCGGCGGGTTGCTTTTGAGTCCCGGTTAAAGACCCAGCTGAGTTGATACGACTATCAGGGTCGCTGGTAGAGTCTGCAAGGGTTACAAGAGTATTTCTTTAAAACGGACAACATAGCTACTAAAATATTTGTTATTAACAGTCAGATAGTATAAAACTTTATTCATTTTTATATTGAGAATTTTTTGTAAGCCTGAATCATAATATATTTGACATCAAAATTTCCAAATTCGAGACCATTTTTGGTAAATCAAATCTTTGCTGAAATTATTTAAAAAATTTTTAATTGATTGTTTGTTTGGTGGGGTCACGCTGTCGATGGCACTCTGATCTTTCCAGCTTGTCCAAGAGTCCACTAACAGAAGAGCATCCTTTGGCATCGATGGATCAAATACAATTTCTTTGAAAAACGCCTTCATCAGATTCTTTGTCATAATATGTGATGTATGACATGTGACGAAAATATTTGGGGCTTTGAAATGCCCTTTTTTTGGAAACTTCCCATTTCTTTGCTTCAATGTGATGTATAATGTTTTGTGAAGTATTCCAGCAGCCGAGACCAGAGGAAGAACTGTATATGCGTGTGTGGTGGACGCCACATTGTGGACCACGCAATGAACATGCTTCGATCTGTCGAACGATATGGATTTTTGATGAAACGAAATCGACCTTTCATGGTTTCAAAGCTAGGACGGATTCGTGCGCCGGAATTGGTAACACCGGACTTCGATCCATAAAATTCCACCGCTTCTTTCACTTTGTCCAAATGCACGAATTCTCCTTTAGAAAATTGGATCATGTTCGGTTGTCCAGGAAGATCTTCGACATCGTTGTAGACGTTCAATTGGTGATACTCTTCATCTTCAGGCCTCTATAAAATTATTGAAAACTAAACGTCCTTGGAATTATAGCAAAACTCACTCGTATCTTTTGTGTCCTTCTCAAATTCAGTGAAAAACTCTTCTTTGAAAAATTCGAAGTTCCTATTGGCAGCAGAATTCAGAGCTTCCAGCAAAAAATCGGCCAAATTCGAATCATCTCCATCCAAGCAGGTCTTTTTTGGAAGACGTTTCCAATGAGCATGAACATAGTCCACAACTTTATCGACGTTTATCATGGTAGATGATAGAACGGACAGGAATAAACAGCAAAAAAAAACAGGAAAAAACACCAAATGAATAAAAATCAGCCCTTTTATACCCTTTCCAGAGCTTTTCTAGAAGCTTCCATACCCTCGGAGCATTTTTCCTACTCAAATAATAGAGCAAACATATTTTTGATTTTCGAAAAAATCCAAAGCATTCTTCCATCATCAAAGAAAAAAAAAGAAAAAGGAAAATTGACAATAACGGAATCGAACCCCAAACTTGTAATTCCTATTCATCCCCACTATCCACTCGGCCACTTTTGCTCGTTTTTTCCACAGTGGAGAATGTATAGAGGAAAGAGGGGAAAGTGGAAAGGATGAGGAGAGCAAAACAACAGTGAATTTTCAGATGGAATTTTCGAGACTTCTAGAAATTTGCGCAGAAAACCAAGTACACCACGAGAAAGCCCGTATTCGAAACTATACATGAGCAAATTTAGAAAAAATTCTGAGATGAAGGCTAAACATGGTTCCCTTGTCAGTAGAAATTAGAACTCTTTCTGAATAAAACTGTCTTTTTCAAACTGGCGCCCCGTAGAGCGCATTCTCACTAAAAGTGGATAGCGCTGGCATTTTTGAGATCATACTTAGAGGGAATAGAAGTGGACGGAACGAATCGGAAGGAAAAGTGGGTGAACATCACTAGCAAAGTCGCCGTGCGTTTTTCACTTCCTCACTCATATTTTTAAAAATCTTCCATTGATCTCTAATGTTTTTTTTTGTTAAACTGTAGTTTTTAAAAACTATTATATAATTAATTTAAAAACAGTTTCCTTGTTTTGGGACGGTTCTTAAATACAATTCGCGGTAATTTTCAATTTCAGAGATTTTTTCGCTAAGTCCCTCTAAGTCCCTGCCAAAAACTCTTTATTAAATTTTTAAAATCAAATTTCATTGTTCAGTTTAAATAATAAACTGCAAAGTTTCAAGTGAAACGTGCGCGCGGCGATTTTGTGTATAAGCTCCACGCCTCCCCCTCCCATTAAATTTGTTTCAACCAAATTGGTGATCCCGTTTTCTCTCTTATTCGTCTCTTATTTTCAGATGTTCCGAAGTTGCTTGATTTTTCAACAAAATTCCCCGATTATTGGATTTTCTGCGAGCACTGAAAGACCATTGAAGCTATAAACATTATTCTTTAAATTGGAAAAAGTCAAGTCATTTGATCTCATTCAACTCACTTTTTGCCTACTTACAAAAATTAGATTAACAGAATAAAATCGGATTCTTATTAGATTACCAGGACGTGATTAGAATATTTATGTTTCTGAAAAGAAGCTTATAAATGTATTATTAAAATATTTTGCTGAAACTTGTGCTAACTCTGAAGATCACTGGAAAGAACAGAAAACATGAATATCTAACCAAAAACATTGAAAATTAGGCGAAAAGATATTTAATAGGCTTAATGCAGCTGCCGAACATGAGCTGTTCCATTCTCACCTGTTCCAAAAATGAGGAAAATTTTACAGAGGCAAGCTCTATTTTACACTATGTTCCAAATAGGGATAGTTCTATTTCGCTTAGGTTAGAATCTTCTTAACTTTCTTCGGAAAAATCTAAATAATTATTAGAGCTGAATTTCTGGAACTCCACGCTCTATGTGTGCATCATTTGATCTAGGTGAACTTTAATGAATTAGCTTTGTAATCACTCTTCGCAAATGTTATATTTTATACGATATTCGGACAAAGTCCTAAAACGTGAATATTTTTAATGGAATTATATTACATCATATTTTTAATAACATTGTTCCAATTTTCTCTTTGAATTATTGTCCACGTGCTGAAACCGCTAATTAATTTTTTATTTTAACACTATTATACAATTCAGGTTTCAGAAGATATCACAAGATACGATAAAAACCCACGAAGAAACATTCACAGATTTATGGAATAGGCCAACAATAAATTACAGCGCTCATTTTTTCTAGTATATTCAGATTTATTGAGTAAAATACATTCAGTAACGGGAGAAAAGCAACTACTAAGAACACTGGAAACTACACTCGGCCATCGTATCAAAAATCAGAATTCAGGATGACTCCATTTTCCCCACAAATAAGCTTGGAAATATAATCTGAAACTCTGCATTTTATTAAAAAACGGATTAGCTAGCTTCTGGAAAAAAAATTATTTAGACAACCCTGTATTCTTTTCGGTAATGTTCATAGATGTGTCCAACAACAAATCCCAATTGCTACAGAATAAATGACGGAACGAAATGCTGCATTTTTTCAAGCGAGAGACTTTGACTTCCCCCGCAAACGCGCTCTATTGAAAAATGAAACAATTGGCAATTCCAATTGCAATTTTCAACGCTGGAAACATAACAAGCGATGAACAATGCTCATAAAGGTGAGAATCAAGATTAAAGTAATTTTTAAATAATCAAATTTAAATATCAGATGCCCAGTTACCATATCACGAAGTTCATCGCGTCCCAATCGCGGAAAACGTTCAAGAGATTGAAATCGAAGACGCTGATAGCACTGAGGATCAAGCAGTTGATGTGGACGTTTACGAAGAACGAGAATTTTTCATGGATATAGAAGAATCTAAATCAAATAGCAGAGAAAAAAGATATAGTCACATGCGAAGAAGAAATGAGCGAATGGGTGAGCTTTAAAATTGTTTCGACTTTCTTTGGAGGAATCGTTTTCGATAAGCTGAAATCGATTCCTCTCGCTTTCGTTCAGATCGTCTTCATATTAAAATAAAATATATTCTCATTTGGCTTTTAAGAAAACTTCCCAATTAGTTTACCTGTTGCACTTACAGAAAGAGTCATGGACAATATATCAGCCGAAAAAGTGGACGTCATTGAGCTTGGAACAAGTGTAATATTAGGTACATGCGATAGAACTCTCAGTCGATCTTCTGTGGAAAAATCTATTCGAACTGGAATCTCTGAGGCCACTTTTCTTGGCGATATCTCCATAGAAGCAATAGTGGAAGGAACCATGACACAATCGGAACCTGATATTAGATACGCAATGCTTGGAACTTCTGTTATGGTCTGTTTCAGGTCGTCTTTAAAAGATAATTTGAGGTATTATTGTAATTTGAATTGAAATATTTTCAGTGGAATGCATTGAAGACAAACATGCGAGATTTGAAAAGCTGGATCGTGGATCAAACGGCGCAGACCTACACTGAGTCAAGATTCGACTCCATTGACCTTAAAATAGACAACCTCCCAAATTATGAAAAAAGTTACGAAGTGCGAGCAGTGGGTGTTTTTTTGGTTAGCTTCTTGTTCTTTTTGGTTTTTTTTTAAATGTTAATTATCTTTCAGAATGCAGATTTGCATCATGTTTTCAGTATGCTAACATTCCGTAAAAGTGCAAAGCTCCTGAATAAGACGAAACAGTTTCTGAAAGCATATTTTATAGTAGCGTGTCGTCCGAGATGTATGATTTGGCGATACACTTTGAGAAGATCTGGGAATAGCCAAAAGAAAGTAATACTGAATTTGCCATTCAATATCGTTAAAGCTATCATTGGTCTGTTTAGCCTTCGTTTTTTTTTGCAACCGTTGTTTTTTTCAGATTTTTTGCTCGATTTGACGGGAATAGGGAATGCTGACATACCATACGAGGAACTAGATGTAACAACTCCATTTTATCATTCTCTTGGAGAAGATGAAGACATTCGAGAGCAGCGATACTATGAATATTGCAAATTGAAAGATCCATTGGCCACGTTTTTTCGAAACGCTATAACTGATTGCCTGTAGGTCGCAAAGATGTTTTAATCAATTGAAAATGCAAAATTTATCAGAAATGAGATTCGCGAAATGCCTTTTTCGATAAAATCCGGAACCATAATAAGCCCCTTGCGGGGAAGAAACCAAGACAATTCATGTATTATGTGGAAGGATTACGAGGGGTATTTGAGGAAAGAATATGATGAACCATCTGAAGAAAATATGAAAAGAAGGAGAAGATTCGAGTATGCTTATTTTATATTTTCTTAAACGATTATTTTTGACGTCGTAATGAAAAATTTATCAATTCTTACAGTCAGTCTCAACTGTTAATCTGATACTTTTCAGGCAATTGCTCTGCGATAACCAAACGTGACTAATGAAAGCTCTCTGCTGTTGATAGCCTATTTAAATTTGAACGCAATTATTTTCGATGTTTAATTGAGTTTGACAAATAAATTTTTTTGCTCAGAATGGTATTGTGTGCACACGGGATATCTATCCAAATATAATTCCTTTCTCCGTCTGTTTCTCTATTTACTGTCCTCATTCTCAAACATACCTTCTCCCAGACTGGTGGTCGTTATCATCGTTTTTCGAACCGTTGAGAATGCATTTGCTATCTTTTTTAATAGCTCTTCTCTCATCTGTGCCAAAATTTCAATCAGCCTCAGTGTCATCGTTGGAATGTGGAGGTTTGATTTAAAGCAATTCGCGTATTTTCAGTAATTTTCAACCATAACTTGATTATGTAAAGTAAAAGTGGATATAACAATATTTGAAAAGTTAAATAAATAAAATTAAGTTTTTCAGCCTGCTCTCTTCTGATTTCACAGCTAGAACTCAAGATTGCCAGTGTTGACCCGAAGAAAAAAATCGAAGTGGGGAGTTTTCGGGTTTCCCCAACTGGAGAGCAAACAGGACTAAAAGAAATCGGTTATGCGCGGTCAGAATCTCATTTAACAGAAATCATTGAGCATGTATGCGATGAAGCTAAGCAATACAAGCTTGTGCTAAACACTTCCACCGGAAAATCGGTCTACGTTCACAAGGATGTTACACACCTGAATGGTGATGAATCTTCAAAAATGAGATCACAACTGCAAAATGCTGTAAGCTATCTTATTGCTTAATTTTACTTCTAAAAACCCAATAATATATAAATTATAAAAAGTTTATAAGCTCAGCTATATTTCAGTGCAACGACTTCATCGATTCTCACGAAGAGGAGCTTCTCACATTCTTAAAGACAGCTCACGAAGAGCCATTGAAGCAGTTTTGCCACATAAGAATGGGAGTCTGCTCTTCTGTTGATGTCACTGTTCTCCCATCAGATGAAAGACCAATGGACCTTTCTGATATTCCGGACGATGAGCTTTAAATGTCAGCTTTTTGGCACCTTAAGTTATTCATCTCAAATGTGCTCTTATTTCTGATTGCGAGAACGGAAGCTTTCTAGAATTTTAAATTGTTTTTAGTCGGATCATCTGTTCAGTATTTTTAATAAATTATTATATTTTATAAATTAATTTTCTTTAGTAATATTTCGTTGCACTCAGTCAACATGCGTACCATTCTTTTTGAGACTTCAATTATTATTTTTCACATGATCAGACATGTCTATCTCTCCGATTAACACATTGGAGGAACTCTGGAGCTGGAAAAATCGACAGGATGTTGGAAGACAATATGCAGAACCACTTGTTCATTTCACGTAAAATAAATTTGAGGCCTTTCAGTGATTCTATCGCATTTCAGACCACATTCGGGTCGTCAAATATTGGTATGTCATGATATGAGAGGTGGTTATTTGGAAGAGGAATCTAAAGAGGGGAAACAATTTGAAATGGAGGTGTACCCGTATATGTTTCTCAATTGGTGGCAAATTGATGTATTCAACTACTTTTCGCATCATTTTGTTACTATTCCACCGGAAGATTACACACGTATAGCCCATAAACATGGTGAGAAATTTCGATTTTTAACTATAAAAATTGTCATTTTTTATATGTTGTATTGCAATGTCACAGTAGCTTCTTGAACTGATTCAGCTACTCTGATTTCAGGAGTTCTTTCTCTTGGTACATTCATAACCGAGTGGGATACTGGAAAAGAGCTCTGCTCAAAAATTTTGAAAGACGAGCAAACAGTCGAGCAAACTGTTGACTGCTTGGTTGCCGTTGCACGATATTATGGGTTCGACGGATGGCTGATAAACATAGAAAATGAAATAGATGAGAATAAGATTGGATTGTTACTTTATTTCTGTTCATCTCTAACAATGAAATCGAAAAATTCGAACGAGAATTCTAAAGTTATTTGGTATGATTCTGTGCTTCACAATGGAAAACTAGATTGGCAGAATGCGCTGAATGATCAGAATTGGTAAGTTTCTAATAACACCTTGTAGTACTTAATGCTCGTCTTGGCAACTAAAGTTTTCTCTTTAAATTAACCCAAAGTGTCATATGAATTAGCAATTTCAGCAAGTTCTACGAGTCCTGCGATGCCATATACCTCAACTACAATTGGAAGGACGGAGATCTCCTTCGATCTGCTGAACTCGGACTCGTCGAGCGAATTTTCGTAGGAGTAGATGTATGGGCACGTGGATGCGTTGGCGAGTTTAACTGTGACAAATCATTTGCTCTGGCTAAACTGTTTCATATGTCAGTAGCTCTTTTCGCTCCTGGCTGGATCTATGAAAAATTCTCTACGGAAAATCAAATAATCAAGGGAATTATGTAAGCGAAATGTAGTCAAATACATAAAAAAAATCTGCGTTCAGGTTCTGGTCTAAACTTACTCCCCATATTCGGACACGTCGATTGACTTCTGCCAATTTTTCGACGAATTTCTCCACTGGTATGGGGCATGATTGGCATTATCGCTTGAGCAACGTTCAAATTCAACCACAGTGCTTGAGTATGTCTAGCCACCAAGTCGTAGGATCAGGACTCACTCTTGCAGGTCGCAATACAAAGTTTTTGTGAGATTTGAGCCAGGTTCATTTTCTGATAAATTTAATCAATTTTTTACAGACTTTTCGGATTCGATTCTATTCCATACAACACGATAAGCGTTGTCTGCATTAGCAATAATCCAATTGAATTAGTTCTCAATCGAAATGAATTGATCAAGAAACAGGGCTGCTCTGAATGGAAAATAGAGCAACCAGGTGTTTTGGAATTCGTTAGTGTCCTGACGTCAAGCCACGACGAGACGGTTATTGAAAGTTTTTCCATTCTATCTAGTTAATAATCTACAATTTTTCTTATTGAATTTTAATTTACATAAAGAAATATTATCCAATGCACAACTTGAATGAAATTGAAGTTAAAACATAACAAACCAGGCATTGCACAAAACATGAATGACTATCCAATGTTATTCTAGAACGCGGTCGGAATAGGAAAGTGAAGGCGGGACACAATCAAATACATATTTAATTACATCGATAGACAAAAATTACTTGTCTTCAGTTGCAAAAAATGGTTTTGAGTCTCTATTCAGCAATGTATGGCATACTTTACACACGTTGGCTGGTCGGTGAGACGGCCCACTGGGAACTGTATCTTTCAGACAATTCATACAGAATATCCTACCACAATGAAGACAGCTGAAAAGTATTGAAAGAATTTTTAAACATTTTCCGACATACTGTATTAAAATTTAAATAGTCAAATTTTTAAGTTTTACTTACTGTGGTTTCGCTTTCAGTCTGAGAAGCGAAGAATTGCAGTTTGCACATTGGTTCACATCCTCATCCCATTGCCATCGAACTTCTTGTTCGGATTGCCGAATTTTTTCCAATTGTATTTGAAGGCTTTGTGACAGTTTCACGAAATCTCTCTGCACTACTTCAGATGTGTCTAGCTCTTGCTGCAAACTTGCACACCGTTGTTTGTAATTCTGAGCGGTTTGCTCTACAGCAGATCTTTGATTCTGAACTTGTTGAACCTGCTCTTCAAGCTCAGCTACCGTTGTTTGAAGATCTCGAATCTGTCTAATATTCGAATCCTGGTCCACTATCGTTTCCGAGGCAATAGCCATTTTACTACTAATACTTCTAAGTTCCGATTGAAGATGACTTATTTCAGCAGTAAATGCAACTTCTTGATCTTCTCTCTGAGCTCGTTCCTCTTGAATCTGAGCTCGAAGAACTGTTATTTCATCTTGTAACTGTTGCTCAGTATGTTCTTTAGCTGCTCTTGTTTCTATCAATTCTTCTCTATTTTTTAAACAAATAAACTGCAACTGATCTATATCTGTGGGCATATCGATTTTTTCAGTTCTAAGTTCTTCAGCAGACTTTCGCGTTGCTCCGAGTAGTTTCCTGTACTTTTTTCCTAAGGTTATAAAGTCTTCACCAGCCAGTTGAAGTTTATCACGAGCTAAGTTGAGTTGCTCCGTGAATACTTCTATTGATTTGTCGTGCTGAAAAACGGACATTTCAGATTTCAAGTTGTTGGAGTTATATTCATTATTTTTTTGGAGAACTAGACATTTTTTAAACGATGCAAGCGAGAAATTGAAAGGATTGTATGTTATAGCAAGGTAGTAAACGTTAATTGAAAACACTTTTTTTCCATAAAAATTGCAAAAGTAAAATTAAAAGCACAAAAGACACACCTTAGCACTGAGTTCATCAAGCCGTTTTTCTGACTTCGCATTTGCTTTTGATGCCTCATTAACTTGATTCAAGCAGTTTGCCGACAGTTCATTCATCTTCTTCTCCAGCTCTTTTCGATAATCGCGTTCATTGCTCAAATCTAGTTGATACCTTTCGGCTAACTCCCTCGCTACTTTGACTTCGTCTTTCAATTTTCGCTCGTTTTCCTGCAAGACAGGTATCATCATATATTTATGTTTGGAGCCCACGACTCTCACCTGCATCGCGGTCAAATTTATTTCATAGTTCTGGCACATTTCACATTGAAGCGTTGAATTTGGAGAATGTTGCGATACTTTTTTTGCAGGAGCGATTGTCTGCTCCTGAAATATACTTTTGCTGGGATATTGATGAAATGTAATGAACTCACTTCATCATTGGCTTCCGGTAAAATTTCTTCGCTGGCTGACGATTCCGGCATATTTCTGCAAATTGTAATAATTGAAGAAATAATTCATGTGATTAATAAAGACTATTTCGAGGTTTCATTACACTATTGAAATGGACTAGTTTTTAGCAAACCTCGGCCATGTAGTGACGCTTTCTCAGGCAACTTATTTTTAGCTTAAATGAATAGATTCGGACAATTTTTTTGGGAAACGGCAATTTTATCACAATCTATTACTACTTTCTATGGCTCAATATTAGTATAAGTCAGATTGCTTTTCGAAATAATATGAAGTGGGTAAAAATGTACAATTTTATGCAATACTCATTAGTAATGACTCTCTCAACCATCATGTGCAGAACAGCAATCAAACGATATGGAAGGTTCTTTGAAAATAAAACAACACCTTGAATAAATGAAGAAAGAATAGTCTGGGACGAGCTAGGCACGAACTTGACCGATTAAATTTTAGAAAATCGCTATGATTACTGGAAGAAGTGACGTCTTCTCTGCAGCTTTCTCCTGGTTTTTTGTTGTAGATTCACCTGAAAACTGTGGAATTAATGTTTTAATTATTTAACTCTCCTACAAACCATGGCATTAAGCTAGAAGTGGTATGCATGGAGAGCATTCAACTGTAACTTCGATAAAATATTTTTATCGAGAAGATCAAGAAGTTGCATTTACGGCAGCAATAAGTCGTCTTCAATCGGAACTTTAATTGGAGCGTATTAATAGAAAAATGACTATTGCCTCGGAAACAATAGCGGAGTAGGATTCGAGTTAAGATTTGTAATATACATTTTAAAGAGGTGAATTACGTGTTGAACATTAATTTTCGTAATACAGTTTTATTATGGCTGGGAATGGCCCCGTCTAGGACTCTTTACTTTAAAACGAATAAAAAACTTTTTTCTGATCATTTTTACTAATATAAAAGTATAATTTAGCTATATTAAATTGAAGTTGCCATAAGGATACTAAAATGAAAAATAACCGAAAAATAAAGAGAAATTCAAAATTAAACATGCGGTTCACAATGTGCGCCCATAGTTTCATTGACGCCTAAACGGGCTCTTTCGATCTAATCGTCTTACCCCATAAATCTAGTTAAATTCCGCTTTTTTTCTAATTATACTACATAGAAGTGGAGTGCCTGATAACTTCAGGCAGATCTAATTCGATTGTCATTTAATTTTTCATTCTTCCAATTATAAAATGTTCTTTCTACTTAGAATAATATCTAGTTGATCACTAGCGGCAGTTGAAAAATGAAATACATGTATCGCCACCCGGAATACGCAAACCCAAATGCCGAATATATTATGTTTTCGAAACATTTTAATCAGTTCTGGCTCGTAATTTTTCCGAAAATCACTGCGATTTCTCTCCTAAGATATTTTTAAAAATATATTTTTGATCTACGAAAATACCTTTCATCTTTCTGCCATTTTGCATTTTTAGCGGGAACACGGTTCTTTTCAACACTCATTCTGCTTTTACGGATTTCCATCGTTAATCTTTTCTCTTTTTTCTCATCCGATATACTCACATATTATGAATCGTTTTCATGATAATCGCTGGGAGCAATTACGCGCTGTAAGTGTTTCTCAACATAATGAAAGCAATCAGTTATAAATCAAGACAGATCTCAATGAAATTCTGTAATTTTAGGTTGAAGCCGATCTTCTCTGTCCGCCACCTGTAGATCCGTTCCAAAGGTTTCCTATAGGATGGTTAAGAGCTTCCGATTTGAGCGCGAATGATTGGAATAGAATGTCTGTAATACGTCGAGGTTTATTAACTATGGTGCCAATTTTAGTTCTCGACATGAATGGACACCTAGCTCACCCCCACGTGAACCATCTCCTGATAGAAGAGCGATCAGACGAACCCCTCCACCACGGGTTAACCATCTGGCTCTAATGCGTCTTCCTGAACGAAGGCCGTTTCGACAGGTCAATGGAGCTATTGCCAGGAGACCTACAGAGAACCAAGCAAGACAGCAGAATCCAGAAGTTTCTAATCCAGTTGCTGAGAATATTCAAAACGGCGCCCGTCGTCGCCCATTGTCACCCACACAGCTTCCCGGTGTTCGTGCAATTCCTAAGGATTATAATCGCTATTTCCGGGGTCTTCTATCTCCTGGAGAGTATTTTGCTAAGTAAGTGTGCAAAGAACCCTCATCTAATCTGTCACAAAATTAACTGGAATTCCGATTTAACAAACATAATTTGTCTTATGTGATCAGATCGAGACAATTGAACACTGTATTTGCTAATGGGGTTATTCATGAAAAGCACAATTGCATTTTAATGCAAAAAATGCCACTTTAATGTTATTCACGATTGCATTTTAATGCAAAAAAGTGCATTTTTTTTGCATTAAAATGATTTTCGTGCTTTTAATGAATAACCCCATAAGACATTCACACTCTACTTCACCGTCCTATTTCCAGATCACAAACTCGTTATCTGGGTCCATTTGATGAAATGCCAAGAGAAGGAACACTTCCTTCCAATGACGAATACATAATTTTGCAAAGAATGGGGCGCCTTCCGGAGAGCGGAAAATCTATTTTCAGACAAGTTGGCAGTCTGTCAACGTGAGCCACATATCCCATGCCATGCAATGCTCATCTTCGTCCTGTTCTTGACCCACGTTATCTAAAAATTAACTTCACCATATTGCCCTGATCATAATTGTGATATGTCTTTAATTTCCTAATATTTTTGTTTTCCGTTTCATTGATTAGGTGCGTACCATAATAACTCATGTATTAATGTTTATAGTCTCTAGGTATCGCTCTGTTTTAGCCGGTGTGTGCTGTTTTATATTGATCAAACAATGTATCGGATATTTACATAAAACAGCTGAACATGTCTTTTCGGATCCCTGGTATAAATGCCCTCCGCTGAAAAAAAAGATGGTCTCGCCACGACCCAAAATAGATTTTCATATATGTTGATTCAATGTTGAAACATTGTTGAATGCGGGAAACTATAGGTTTCAAAAAAAATGTTTCGGAAAATATTTTATTTATTTATCAGACTATTTATTCTTTAAAAATGGCGAAAACAAAACCGGAAACAATTTGTTTTACTTCGAATGTGTACCCACGAAATTGGGTAATTTGAATTGCTGTGCTCCTCAAATTTTATTTAAAAATTGTTATATCTCCAAGTTTTGTACTCCTTGCCTAATTACAAAAAATGTAATCCGAATAGTCCGAGTATGTTAAAAAGGTGAAAATCAACAGAATTAAAGAAGGACAGGATTTTGCCTCTCCAGGAAATCAGCTTCGGCCAAGAGAAGCAGTACATGAAACTCACACGGCCACTTCAGACGTTTCCCCTTTAACCATGTCCACCGATCTTTCGTTTCGCACAAACACGCGAAATTCTAGCTATTCTGGAACGTTTCTCTGCCGCCGTTAGAAAAACTTCTGACGTCTTTTTGTTCATATGTTTAAAGACACTTCTCTGCTCTTGAAAGCTGTCCGTTTTCTGCTCGCCACATGTGTTGTGTGAATCGAAACAGCCGTCTCTAATCATTTTTTTCTGCTGCGGCCCACCTTCTGAACTCCGCCGTCATGCATTGCGAAAGGAGAGGAAAGATAGAAAAGCATGAAACGCCCAATTTTCTCAAAGAAACTTTGGATATCCTCAAATTTCACTTTATTCCACCTCTGACGTGCGTTATTCTGCACGATCAATCGCACTTTTTGCGCTGTTTGTTACTTGAAAGCCTCACGGTGACTTTTTCGGCTCATCATTTAATTAAATTCATCGCGTTCGCTCCAATTTTAATGTTAGTGTCGCGACAAAATTCTTCAATTCATTAATCTGTGAAACGGAGGCAATTCCTCAGTGAAAAAAAATGATAAAAAGCAAATTTCATATTGTATTCGCTGCGTACTCTTTATCCGAATGCATTACTAGTAAAATCATGCATTCACCTTATTTTGTGACACATTTCAGTTGCTGTTAAGTCTAAAATTCCCCTAATTTTACTTTCGTAATCTTTTTGGCCGATCCTATGACTTACTTGCCAATAAGCTCGAATCTCCACTTTGGTTATTCACCAGGCGCCTTCTACAACGTTGTAACGTCCCCTTCAACTCATGCAGTGATCGCCTCCTTCAGTAAGGCTTCCACAAAGGACAAAGACAAAAAGTCGTCTTCGTTTGTCTTTCAGTTCGTCTTACATTCGACTTACACAATAAATAATTTGTCAACACACTGCGTCAGACGAATTCAAGACGAAGACGAAGACGAGACGAAGACGAAGATGAGACGAGACAGCCGAAATTTCGCCCTAATGGAAGCCCTATCCCTCAGTTCAATTTCAAAAGCGCTTTTCATAAGCGTGTACTTCTGGTTCTACGCACCATAACCGTCCTATTTGCTCCTTGTCACTCTTCTCGATCGCCGTAAAAATTAATGGAACTAATACAAGTTAAATTTGGACAAAATCCTTTGAGACGCGGTTTTGTAACTATTGCCCTCGATTCCCCAACTCTTTCAACATGTACCGTTAAAAGGTTAAAGCTGGCCTAAATTCGTCATTTTACTGATTTGTTCTCGTCCAACCACTTCTTTCTTCCACTTATTATGTGTCATTTCTCTATTCTTAAGCAAATTATTATTATTAACGAATGCTTCTCCGCTACATAACCCTAGCTTACTGCTTCCAGCTGATTTGAAAATCATCTGATCAAAAGAGAAAAACATGAATGACGACAAACTCCGAAGTCTGTTCGCATCGCTCGCCACACTCACGCAACAAGGACCGATTCCTGGTGATCAAAGATCTTAAAAATAAACGAAAAACAAAGTATCAATTTTCAGTTCAAGCTTACAGCATGTTGGCTGGCCAGCATTCAACAGAAGTTCTCGCTGAACATATGAGGTTACGATGGCTGTCTGATGGAAGGTTTGCACCACTGGCAGCCAATATTCTAATGCACATTCACAAGGTTTTAACATTTGTTGTTGCTTATTTGAGAACTTCGCGAAGATAAGAATGTACGACTGAACGTAGAGAAAAGGTCGCAGTGGGTAGACCGCGTCACACGTCCTCTGTGAACGGGATGCGGGACAACCCACTTCGAACTTGTGCAGCGCTACTCCAATGTGCAGAAAGGCATACGTGTGGCATTTTCGAAGGGTTAATTATGTGAAATACTGATTGCTCTCATGTTTTGCTTCTATTTAATATCGGTTCGCGAGTACGTGGTGATCCGCTTACAGGTGGGGTTTGGGTCTCGTTAGGAAATCGGCGCGTTTTAACGCGCCAATTTAAAAATTGTAAGGAAGCACACACTGCGTTTGTGATTTCTTTTCGAAGATTGAGGCGAAATTTGACAATAAAAATTAATAAAAAAAGAACATGATTTTCGAAGCAAAATATAAATAGAAAAAATTCCAATTTTCGATTTCAATTTTCGAAAAGAAAAACAAACGCAGTGTGTGCGCTTTCTTTCAATTTTTAAATTGGCGCGTTAAAACGCGCCAATTTCCTAACGAGACCCAAACCCCACCTGTAAGCGGCTCACCACGTACTCGCGAACCGAAAATACATATATAACCAGATTGTATTTAAAAGTATTGAATATTTCCTTTTCATCTGGGAATCTTATATTATAAGAAAAAATAACGTTCAAAAATATAGAAATTCTCAAAAATACAGAATTAACCGGCTGATGCTTTTCCATTTTAAGCCAATGTTCACTTTTTACTGTCAAAAAATTGCATTTTAAGACGAATTTCCTGCTTTTTCATTCCCATGAAATTCGATTCGATTCGATTCAATTCGATTCGATTCGATTCGATTCGATTCGATTCGATTCAATTCGATTTTCGATTCGATTCGATTCGATTCGATTTTGAATCGATTTAGTTCGATACGATTCAATAAATCAAAAAAAATAGTGCAAATGCGCTCTACCGATCAATGCCTTCGACGGCGGTTTGACATTGTATTTTCCTTTGAAAAATGCAATTTACTAAAAAACAGTTAAAAAATACGATTTTAAACCGCCGCCGAAGGCATTGATCGGTAGAGCGCATTTTCTTTATTTTTGTTGATTCGATTTAATCGAATCGAATCGAACTGATTCGAATTGAATCGAATTGAATCGAATCGATTCGATTTGATTCAATCGCGATTTGAATCATGTTGAATCGATTGAATCGATTCAAAAATTGTCGATTTAATTCGATTCAATCGATCAATTCCAAAATCAACACGACACACGCTAACGTAAATAGCCGACACTATTTGGGAGAATGCAAACGCGCCCTACCGAACATACAAAAAAAGAAAGAGGGGATTTAAATTATTAAAATTATCCAATCGTTTTTCTTTGTTTTTCAATGAGTTTTCTTCTAGAAAACATATTTTAATTGATTAACTAATAAGTGAAAAAAATTTTTTTAAAAATCCAAAAAAATTGCAAAAATTGCTCATCGTTGAAGCGCGCCACGCGTGAAAAAAACAACTTACAAATATTTTAACAAAATCAACAAACATTTTCAAAAAAAAATTAAGAAAAAAGCTCCAAAAATGACTAAAAACCATTGACCACCTCAACTACCATAGCGCCTAAATAAAAATTTATTTCAAAAATAACAACAAAACCCGAAAAAAAAATTAAAAGTAGGCAAAATTAATCGGAATTTTCATCTGAATCAATTTCAATTTCGTAATTGTCTAGATAAAGTGTAAAATAAGAATTCGGGGAACATTTGCATTGCTTGTTACTCAAAATACACGAAAAATGGGCTGCTTGTTTTCATAAAACACAGCGCTTCAATTCCGCCGTGAGGCTTTCAAATTCTAATGGGTGGACATCTGGAGGAAGTGGCGGAACTTCCTAAAATTTTAGTGCACCCAAAAGTTAATTGAAGGTTCTCTACCTGTGCACAAATAGAACAGCGTCCAATTTTTCTTTTTAGGATCAAAATAGAATTAGAAGCGTTGATAGTCTGTCCTCCACTATAATACGTTTTTCTACAAATAATTTATTCAATAATCAAGCAGTGAGAAATTGAACCGTCGTGCAAATGATAATCACAAAAAATTTTATAAGGAAAATAAAGCAATCTTCCAATAACTCCACGAAAAATCACTATTTATATTTCCGAAAAAGAGGATCTAAATTATGTTCTAATCGAGCCGCGAATAATTCTCGTATCATGATTGTTCATGCATTTTAAAAATTCTGAAAATGCATAATAATAATAATACGTATTCTTTCCATAATAACTCGAATTTTCATAGTTTCTTTTTAATCTGCCTTTTCTGTGACTAAAACGTTTCATTTCCGATCCAAATGAAAATTTTCATAATTTAAAACGCCTTTTTTTTTTGCAGGTTCGGTAGGGCGCGTTTGCATTCTCCCAAATAGTGACGGCTATTTACGTTAGCGTACACGACTAGAGTAACGCGTCGATGATGAGTCGAGTCGACGAAATCGACGAAAATCGAAAAAATCGAGTCGACTAAAGTCAAGTCGACTTTAGTCGACTGAGAGTCAAAGTCGACTTGAGTCGAGTCGACTAAAGTCGACTTCGAGTCAAAGTCGACTCGAGTCGAGTCGACTTTAGTCGACTTTAAGTCGAAGTCGACTTGAGTCGAGTCGACTAAAGTCGACTCGACTTCAAAGTCGACTAAAGTCAAGTCGACTAAAGTCGACCACGCTTCAAGTTGCAAATCCGCTCTATTGGACTGCTTTTTAGAGGGATTCAAATTTAAAATTTTTTTTCTTTTTTTTCTCAAAAGAATTAAGAAAAAAATTTTTTTTCTCAAAAAAATTAAGAAAAAAATTTTTTTTAATTTCAAATTTTTGCACTTGATGCATTTCACTTGAGATCCATCTGGTGATTTCTCGAAAAAATTTTGGAGCTTTTTTCTTGATTTTTTTTCTGAAAATTAAATGAAAATGAAAACGTTTCAAATTATTCATCAAAAAAGTAAATTCAAATTAAAAATTAACGAAAAGCACTCATTTCACAATAAATGTGTGGAAAATTAATTTTAAATTTCCCTCCAAAAAACTGTGCAATAAAGCGCGCTTGCAACTTTGAAGTCAAGTCGACTAAAGTCGACTTGACTTCAAAGTCGAGTCGACTAAAGTCGACTTGACTTCAAAGTCGACTTAAGTCAAGTCGACTAAAGTCGACTTCGAGTCAAAGTCGACTCGAGTCGAGTCGACTAAAGTCGACTCGACTTGAAAGTCGACTTGAGTCAAGTCGACTTTAGTCGACTGAGAGTCGAATTACAGTCGACTTTAGTCGACCACTTTTAATCGGTAGTCGACTCCAAATTCGTCGAAAGTCGAGTCGACGCGTCACTCTATACACGACACACAAATACAAGTTGTGTTATGCGCCTTTAAAATATGTCTTCATCTGAAGGGAATTTTAAAAATTCTCGAAATTGCAGCTAATTAGCCTCGCTTTTAAGAAGTTCCTTCTCTCGCTCGTGGCCGTGGAGCTAAATGTGCAAAAAAAATCATTTTATTATACAAAAAAACCTTCAAATTTCAAACAATTTTGCTTTTCCAAACGCTGCTCAATCCGCGTTATTTTCAATATTCAAAGAGCCATTTCTTGAAATGTTCGCCATTTATAATATTTATAAAAACATGAAAGAATCGAGTATGTAATATCGTAATAAAATGTCGATTTTCTGTTTTTGTAGATTCTTATAGTGTTCTTTTCAAATTTCTGTCTTTCGACGAAAAATCTCCTCGTCCCTTGCATTTTCTCATTGGAATCCGCACTAAAATTGCAAATTTTGTAGATTACAAAGATTACGGAAATTTTGCGATAATACGGAATCTTCTCAAGTGTACTCGCTTGAGAAAAATTCTTCAAAACTTTACGAAATGGAAGGCCTTGTGATTGCGGTCTCTAAAACGGTTTTCGAGGTGTTGCCAGACTACCCTTCTGGTCCTTCTGTTATAATGGCTCACGTTTTCGTTACTTTCGTGTCACTTCCTACCGTCTTCGTCGGTTCTCTATCTTTCAAAATAAAGGCAATTTGTATTTGTTTTCAGTAAGAGCGCCTATTTTTCCAATCTGACAAACTGACTTATGCACTTACACATGCTATTCTAAACGCCGTTTTAGGGGTTTTCATGTTTCTTTTTCATGCGGCGTCTCTTATTGCAATAGCTGGACACTTAAATTAAAATTCTTGAAATTCTCAAAAGAAAAAACTCAATGTTATTATTGTTATTGAATTCAGACAAACACAAAAGACACATCTCTGTCGTCCAATGTTCTTGCTTTATTGCTTAACGACTACCGCAATCGACTCTCGGTTCGAAACGACTCTCGACTCATGTTCCGTAATAGTGTTAAAACTCTATTCGCGTGAGTTTTGACATTAATGAAACTGAAGTTTAATAATATATGTACAACCTGGAACTATTTTTCGGCGAATTCGCAAGAACTGAACTATCAACGGCGTTTAAACACTGAACACATAGAACACACAATACACAACGATCTTTAAAACTTATTTCTCTTCTCCAATATTTTAGTATGTATCCAGTATATGTTAAAATGGATGATTGCGTATCGAAAAGTTTTATCAAACCTATGTTCTCTTCCCTGGAAACACTCATTGATGATGGACCAGACACTGAAGATTTGGAGGTCAGAGTTCAAACTCCTTAAGTTTCATACCTTTTCTAAACTATTTTGAATATATCGTACAATTTATAGACTGCTGGAATCCTTCTAAGTGAAAACGGAAAAGTTCTTCATGATTTGAATGCTTACCTTGTCGAGGGACTAATTGTGAAATTGCGTCATAAACTAATTAGTGAAGATTCTGTTGTTACAAAGAAAGTTCGTCAAATTCTTATTCATGTGAGATCGGAACAATCGTCTAATGTTTTCTATTATTAATGCTTCCAGGTTTACGACCTTTGGGCTTTTGGATGGAGCGAGCTCAATATTCCAGAATGCTTAATTATGTTGAGTCCGGAAGGAAAACTGTCAGTTATTGATCAGACACCACCGCGAAAATGTGATATCGTTAAACCAGAGTTCGGAAGCAAGGAGAGCATTGTCTGATTTCTCTTTCATAATTTAACATTTCTTATCGTTTATATTCAGTGATTCTAGTAATCGGGTTCCATTGTATGCAATAAAAATTTATTTAAATCATAAAGCCTTACGCTTTGAAAACAATTTGGACCTTTGAATCTATTCATCAAAAAGTTATGCTTTTAAATCTTAATAGGAATGTTTGGCAACGAAAAGTGACTCGGCGGCAGCTCCAGCTGCATCCTCTCCAGTGTATTTTCCGAGAGAAGCATCTCCGTTGGCTTTGGAGCGATGTAGCAGGGTCTTTTGAGCAGCAGCGATGTTTTCGTCTTTTCCTCCCCAAGCCTTGAGTACAGAAGCTTGTAGAGCGCGCCCATACGAGAAAGTAAGCTTCCATGGCTTTCCGAGTGGCGCCTGAAATTATAATAGTTATTTTATAAAATTCATTGAAGTTCACACCGTGTTAATAGCATGGAGGTTAGCGGTTGCATCAAGCTCAGATTGCCCTCCAGACAAGAAAGTGATTCCTGGAACAGCGGCTGGGACTCCACGTCTTAAGGCCGTCACAGTGGCTAATCCAATTTCCTCGTGGGTGGCTTTTGAAGCGCTGGATTGTCCTGGAGTAACCATGTTTGGTTTAAGAAGAGTTCCCTCGAGGTACACGTGATGATCAGATAGGGCCTTGTAAACGTAGGCCAGAACTTGCTCTGTAACTTTTTGAGCGCGAGCCAAGTCATGATCTCCGTCGCATAAAACCTCTGGCTCAACGATTGGGACGAGTCCATTGGCTTGGCAGATAGATGCGTATCTGGCAAGCACATTTGCATTTTCGAGCATTCCGAGATTGGATGGGGTGTGGGTTCCGATGGTGAGAACACATCTCCATTTGGCAAAGCCACATCCTCCTTTCTTAAAAGCAGCAGCACGTTCTGCAAGCTTATCGAGCCCTTGGGTCGTTCCTTCTCCAATGGTTCCGGCCAATGGGACAACTCCGAGATCAAGCTTAATTCCTGGGACGATGCCTTGTTTGATGAGAAGGTCAGTGAACTTCTCTCCTTTGTCTGTGCTCTGATGGAAGGTCTCTTCGTATAAAATTACTCCAGAAATGTGTTGATTAAGATTAGGGGTTGTGAAGAGAAGCTGGCGATATTTCTGACGGTTGGTCTCGTTATTTTCAAGGTTGATAGCGTCAAGACGTTTTCCAATGGTACCTGGAACAATTGTTGAGTACCGTTTTGCCAACACATTAAAAATCATCAGTATCGCTAGTATCAATTTTATTCACTATCACAATTCACTATTCAACCTATCTTCAACCAAACAATCGCTCGCACTATCATTGCATCAACATTTTCGATTGTTCAAAAACATAAACAATCGAAGAATCGAGAAGACTAGAAGAAAGAACAAAGAACACCGATACTAGAATTTTTAAATCATTGGCAATTTGTACTCGAAATTCTTTAAGAATCTTAGCTTTTAATATTTAAAAAAGCATATTCGTACGGAGAGAATTGTAAATCCAATTTTCGGAGACCACACGTAACGACGGAAAGAAGTTAAATACGGAAAAGGAAAACAAGAGAAGGTGGACGCAGAACAGATCGGGCTGAACTCAGCGGCCCTGTGCTCCAACCATATTCCCATGTTTCTGCTGCCAGCATTAAGCCTTATTACCTAGTTTTCGTAAAGTCTCTAATTTTGTAAATTGCAAAACCGTTCATAATATGTCTCTTACCTGTGGATTCATCAGCGGCGAGGATACCCTTTCCATCCTGAACGATTTTGAGGGCGATCTTGTGGAGCTCATCCTTTTGTGCCTGAAGGCGTTTTAGTGAATTTTAATACATCGGCACATGACCAACGATAAACACACCTGAGTAAGAGAGTCTTTAAAAGCGCCTCCGACAGTTGCCATCGTGAAAAATACGAATGAATTGAAACGCGAAACGGACGGTCGAGACGAGAATAGCGGAGAGTTGAGAGAAACGGTAATGTGTACGGAAGAGTGCACAGAAATAAGAGGTTCTAGGCACGAGGCGCCTAAATTTTATGGTGCGCGCGCGACGGAGAACTGAAACGTGAGATCAACCAAACTAAAGAATCTTAAACATAGTGCTGATGAAATCTACTTATTATTAAGCGAATAGTTCTGTCTGTCCGTGACTCTGTCCAAGACGTTTCTTTGAATAACTCAAAAGATCGTGGGTCTTTTACTTTGATATTCGGGATGGAGTCATGACCACCCGAGCGCTTCACATTCATTTATTTAGGAGGTTGTGGGGTAGTTGGGATACGGCACGGGATGTTAATCTTATTTGGTTTTTGATGTTCTGCTGATAAATTGTTTTACTAACAAGTGGAAAAATAGAACGCCTACAATTATTTCTAAACGAAAGCCAGTGGAAGCCAGTGGAAGCCAGTGGAAGTCGCGGCGTAGCCGCGAACTTTCCGCTGGTATTATATAAAAGTATTAAATTTTCTTTAAAATTACTGAAAGGTAAAATATTATTCTTCGAAAATAACCTAATGCCGTATTAAACCAAATAAGATTTCACTATTTGTTTCATAGTTGTAATCAGAAATGGGAATTTTCAGAGACCGCATGTGGGTCGCTGCCAACATTTTTTAAATAAGAAAATACCGAATTACTAGAATTGTTTTGACAAAGCTTTAAAAGTTGGACAACAATTACTTATAAAACAAAAAAGGTGAAGGTTGAATTGTTATTAAAATAAATTATAAGTCACTGAGCAAAGTTTTGATAAAAATCGGAGCAATAATTAATAAAAACGATGATATATATGTAGTAAAAAATTATAAAACTTTAGGATGTAACCAAAAAAATGAAATGGCAAATCAGTAATTAATAGCAATTTTAGAATTCATGTAGGAATTTGGGAGGTGCAGATAAAATGCGCTCAAATGAAATACGTTTCAAATATTTTTGTACGCACGACCCTTCATTCTACCGTTTCAGCTTTAACCACAGGACAAACGTATTTAGTTGATATTATAACAAGAATAACAAGATTTAACGCTGAAGTACTTGGAAAGTAGACTAATGTTTATAGTATTCAATATGGAACCGCCGGTTAAGGCTTCCATTTGGGCGAAATTTCGGCCGTCTTGTCTTCTTCTTATTTTGAATTCGTCTGACGCAGTGCGTTGACATCTTCTTTATTGCGTAAGACGAATGCAAGACGTACTGAAAGACGTCTTTCGTGGAAGCCTTACCCAAAGCTACTCCATTCTTAATAATTCGAGAGAATATACGATACTTCAAATTAAAAAATAAGCGGAAATCGCGTAATTAAAAATACGTCTCAAAGCCATTGTGGAGTACTCAAATTCTTCGCGATTTTTAAGTAATAGAAACGAAGGATGGCTGAAGCAAGTCTCACAGATTGATTCACTGGAAACCAGAGAGAGCATTTAGGAGGCTACTTCAAAAGTTCCTTTTTTTATGCAATCATTCTTCGACGGTTTCTTCAACCAAGATACGCATTCTCCATGAGATATTTCCATTTAGTAGCTGTTGGCTATCCACGATTAATTGGTGTTTTGTGTTAAAATTGCTGGAAAATAATCTAATAAAATATGATTTCGTCAAAGAACTCCCCGTTGTTTGAATGTAAATGTTTATTTAATTCACAAAAAAACAGAAATTTTCTATGGAATAAGCGTGGGGTTGACGGAACAAAAAGAAACAATGAAATTTTAAAATTATTTCAAAAAATCACCAATGACTTCCACCTTTTGGAGAACGTAACAAATAAGAGGGATAGTCATGCGAATTCGAGTCATGGGAATAATTCAATCTCGAGAATTTCTTTCGACACCGATTTGCGACGTACAGGATAATTGTTTGAAGCAGAAACCCGATCAGTATACAAACACAGAGAATAGGTATCGCGAAGTAAAGAGGCAAGCACGACGAAGTTGATCTTGAAAGTAGGTAATGTTCAATAGAAATTGAAGAGTTTTGCAAGACACGATGACGATAAGCAACTCCTGGATGCATGCTCCATTCTGACCATTTTGCTAAAAAATTATAGTTCGTAACTAGATACAGAAGCTGGAATGTTATTGACTTTCAAAATAAGCGACAACCGCAATCTCAGCGCAAAACAGACTTGAAGACAATTCGTCGTTTTATTTTTAAAATTCAGGGAATAGCAGATTAAAATCTGAAGCATTCCAAAAAACTTTTTTTTCTGGAAATTGAGTTTCAAGTAGCTGGAGCGCGATTGACACAGTTGTGGTGAATAATACAATGATTATTCGGAAAACTGATACAGAGAAGACAACTTGTTGGCACTTTATAAACTTGTTAAAACGGTTATTCTTACAAATGCTGAATGATTCTTGAGTTTCATTCGAGATTCCCACTTGAGCACTCGCAGCGTTTGAGGAGGAGCACCATGCCGAATATCGAACTCGTTTTAACCCTGAAGACATGTAAAACCCGAATATAATAAATATCTGACACCTATTAATAATACCGTAATTCGCCCATTCCGTCCAAGTAGTCCACTTTTTACTGGGTGGGCAATCCTCTGCACTGCAATCCTCATACTGTTTCTCGCATCCATCGCAGGAACTTCCTTTGCAATGTCGAGTTCTGAAATGTCTGGTTATTGTGCAACATATCTCAGAAATGTTGTATTTAGTTTCTATGGGAATACCGTATTCTCAGACTCCGGGAACAATCGCACCGAGACCAGGAATTCCATTGCGTCCAAGATCCAAAAAGGTATTCTGGAACTTCTGAACGGTGAGCACACGGCTGTTTTTCCACTCTTCGACCAGAACAAGTGCTTCCGATTGGTAATGGATTATTGCATGTTCTTCGCCTTTTTCTGATACCCTCTCTGCATTTTGACCATTTGGACCAAGTAGACCATCCTCCTGGGCGGATGCAGTTCCATATCTAACTCATACTTTATTGAATAACGACTTTCAGAATGCTTAAGACTCACTTTAATTTCCAAATTTTGTATGCTGCATTCACAAATTATTCCGTTATTCGAGGCGCATTTCAGTGAGAGTGACTGAGAATGGTGGAGAAAAATTAGAAAAAGGAAATAATGAAGTGTGGGCATTTTAGATTGAGTTTTACTGAATAAACGTGCCTATAAAAATTGTTTACCCTTGATTTCAGAATTCAACATTTGTTCTCCTTTTCCGTCTTTCATATGTCAGCAGATGGCCGGCTTACTGTAAATTTTTCTCATGCAATGTATCTTCACTTCACAGCTACATTTGTTAAACCAACGGCCACGCTCGTCCGCAACATTGGGGAAACCTAGTCGTCGCATACTGAAATAAGCTTTCCGAGCGCCCGAAGCATTTTTCTGATTAATTTCTTCTTTCACTTAATTTCGTATGAATTGAGAAGAAGCACGTTGCAAAAGAATGCGAGCACATCAGACAGTCCTTGCAATATGTCCGTGGCCTAGAAACTCCACCGAGTGTTCCCGAACAAATGAGAGACGAGACGCCGGAGATTTTGTCGGCCATTTTTGTTTTTGAAGCCGGTCCGATTCCTCGAGGAAAACCTAATTTAAGAAAAATTCACTTCCAAAACTGAATTTTTTGCAGTTAATATGACAGAAAACGTAGTGAACATTACGGATAATTTAGAATCATTAAAAGAAGGTGAAATTGTGACAGATGAGAAAACGGGAAAGAAGTATCGGGCCAGGAAAAATATTATGCCCCATTATTCAACCGGAGGTCCGCACGGATTAGGTAACTACAAGTTTTCCGTCATTAACTGTTTTGAATTTTGTTTCAGGTGACCCTGAAGATCGAACTTTACGCAAAATTGAAGCAGACGTAATTATTCCAAACCGGATGAACACCCAAATCGAAAAAGTGGAATGTCATGAATCTTATATAGGTAGTTGGCTTTCAGTAGTCTAGATTAATGTAGCTGTAATTAAATATTTCTTCATCATTATTTTAACACCTTAGGCCTCATCACTTGCTTCCGAAAAGACGGTGCTGTATCAGGTCTCAATTCGTGCAAACCAGCTCTCGAGATCTTCAATCGGTGTAAATATGATAAGTGAGGAATGAGAGAAAGTGCCTAATGTGAGTTGTGCTGTTTAGATTTCATGATCCAGAATTTCGAGCCAAGATGACAGACGAATACATAGCTGAAAGGTCAGCTGCGCGAGCCACTGGAATGACCCCACAACAACGAAAACTGGAGGAATATAGAGAATGGAAAAAGAACACTGGAACCAAGTAACAGATTATTTTTTTAAGAATTAGTTGATAAATTTCAGGTTATCCTGTTTCCTAGTATTTAATAAACGTATTCTTCGATAATATTAAAAATTTTCGCAATGTTAATATAAAAATTTATAAATATTCAAGAACTCCCGAAAAAGTAGAAATTGGTTGGATGCTGAAGCCAAAGCACAGGAAAAACTTATAAATTTATATTTTGCCAATTTTTCCCCTTTTTTGGTTCCGATTCGACCGCTTTCAATTACATGTTCCATCCTGATTCTGTGAGTTCTACAATATCCCTCACTAACTTTCTGAACCGCCGGAGAGATACCCGATGACATTAATGAGATGCGAATGGGAAGTGGTCACAAATTTTATGGTACTCACTTTCAACAATTCGATAGAGATCTTATTAAAACTGGAAGCAACGACAGGAATAGACATTTGTGGTGGAGTAAGCATTAGCCTTGAATTCCAGATTAGCTGCCCCGCTTCGGAAATATAGTGCACAAAATAGGATTTTATTTCATTGATAAAGTCTCCGATTCTCCTACCTCACTTCACCTGACCCAAAAAATGAGAACATAGTAATTTAAAAGCTTTCGGTATTTTACATTTCGTCGACGTTTCTCCAAAATAGTGGTCCGCAAACAAGAAATGATTCTCCCGAAGAAAATTGTGACTGTCTAAACAACGTTCCTCTCCCGTTTCTCTAAACATTTTTCGTTACATTGTTTCACAAATAGACATTTCTGAGCAATGTTAAAGTCGTAGACAAGAAGCTCTTGGTGGAACTAAGAAATTTTAGCACCTTGATCAGTTCAAATATCCTAAATCATTCAAATGGAGAGGGTTTCTTCCAATTCATGGAGTCGAAGTTCAGAGGACCGAAGGTCAAAACAACATATCATTTATCCGCGAGTACGTGATTTTTCGTTTAAAGGCGCTGTTTGGGTCTCATTAGGGGTAATTTAAAAATTGGAAGAAAGCGCACACACTGCGTTTGTGATTTCTTTTCGAAAATTGAAGCGAATATTGGAATTTTTTCTATATTTTGCTTCGAAAATCATGTTTTTTAATTAATTGTTATTGTCAAATTGCTTAAACGGTTTATTAAACTGAATAAAGTGTGTGCGCTTTCTTACAATTTTTAAATTAGCGCGTTAAACGCGCTATCCCCTAACGAGACCCAAACAGCGCCTTTAAACGAAAAATCACGTACTCGCGGATAGATAAAAGTTGGTTCTGAACTCCCCCCTCCAAAAAAGGAGCTATTTTAGGTGTTTAGTTTCATAAAAATTACAGAATTGAAAAGAAATAGTTTTTCGTACAATCCCGTGCGTTTTAAAGACCAGAAGAAATTTGAAATAACTTTACTACAATTTAGTTTTTTTTCCTAGAAAATGCAGAATAACAAATAATAAAGAATAATAAAAAGAATAAAAAGAGCTCGTCCAAACTCACTTATTTCTTTTCGTAATACTTTCTTTGTTAATACTTATAAATCGACACTCCCTGTGCCAGTGTGTTCGTATTATAAATTATCGCTGTGTGATAAAAACAGTTTACGATAATTCTCATTTCTTACAGGCTAACTCACCCTCACGCTGTATCCACCCTCTCCAATCAGACAATGGCTGACCCCGTATCAGACCCTGCCGCCTGGGACACTCTTCAAGCTAACCGCATATCCTCCCCAAGAAAGAAAAGGCTCCGAACTGAACACAAAGAAACGGACCGTGAATATCTCGTTAGATTCGCTCCTTTTGTCAATGGACCAAAAGTCGTCTTTTCGACCATTCCAGTCATCGTTCGTTTTGTTGAAATGGATCGTCTTTCTGATTCGATCTACGATGGACTAATTGAAATTCTCTACAGCGGACAAGCTGTCCCTGACGGAATTATCACTCGCACACAATTTACTGGTTTTATTCGAGCCGTTTATAAATCACGTGTTGATCACGTTTCATCTAAAATTTCATCAGTTCGTCCACAGTCCCGATTGCCACTAAACGCTGCTCTCCGCTTACCACGAATTATAGCCGATGCAATCAACAGTTATGGTCTTCTGACTTTGAGAGAAAACACTCTCGCATTGTACCCACTCGCCGAAGTCGCGCCACAAAACACACCACCACCAAGCTTTGTCGTTGCGGATTCACTGCTCTTTCAAAACTTTATTCACATGGCCGAACAACACGCATACATTACAACTTCAACTGTTTCTCCCGATCCGATGGGCACCGCTGCTTGGCTGCTACCAGCCTTCTCACTTGCCACAGGCCGCGTCATCAGACCCAATGCTGAAGGCAACTTTCCTGTCGCCGATCAAAATACTCAACGTGTCTACGTTCGCTCCCAGTTCTCAGATTTCACACCTGCTGATGTCATTCTTTCTGCAATGATGGTCACTGGCCGTGTGACTCTCATCGTTGATGGAAACTTTGAGTTTCCTTGGAATGCCGATGAAGTACCAGATGCTCCGACTCTCCGACTATGTTTCGCTGGCTCAGTCTAAATTTGTTTTAAAATATTCGTTGAATTTGATTTCTGTTTTATCATTTGATCTATTTTTCTACCGTTACTTGTTCTCTTCTTTACAATTTTTAATAAAGAAACGGGTCATAGCGAGAATAGCTCACTCGCTAGCTACCCATTCTTATACATTTACTCAGTCTTTACGTGGCGTAGAAGATCAACAACTTCTACATATTGAACTCGTCGATGGTTTCCCTGGTTGGTAATGATTGTCAAAATGAATAACGTGCTCTAAGAGCACGGCCAGCCACAATATTTGATAATCGTACCTGGAGCGGAACTGCTCTTCTAAAGAGTCTCGGTTAGAAGCCGAGATTAAGCGTACCAGTGGGTTCCGATCTTGGCGGTCAAGGAGTTCGTATAGTCTGATTATGGATACAGTTGCCGCGTTTGTGATTGCACTTACGACATTGAGTGAGTCGTCGGCTCTGATGTTGCTAGAAACTATAGCTGTTGCCACTGCCATTGTTGATTTTCCTGTTCCCGGTGGCGAGTTGCCGATGATTGATGGTACCCTCGACATCTCTTTCTTATCCATTCCAGTGTTTTGTTTCTGAAGGCCTGGCAGTGTCTCAGCCCTACCTTTACAATCATTGCCGAAATTGGGTTTTCGGGGAGTTCTCCTGATGGCGCCTTGTAGAATACATTGGGGAGTGGCTGGAACACCAGACCAGGCCGAAGAAGCCACGTTTTGCTGTTTCGTGCTATTTTAAATATATGTTATCCATCCGCGAGGACGTGATCCTTCGTTTAAAGGCGCTGTTTGGGTCTCGTTAGGGGATAGCGCGTTAAATTGTAAGAATTCAATTTTTCTTACAATTTAACGCGCTATCCCCTAACGAGACCCAAACAGCGCATTTAAACGAAAAATCACGTCCTCGCGGATGGATAATATGTTCCTTCCTCGTGTTAACACTACATATTATGCTCGTAGGTGTCTCTTCAAGAAAAAAAAGACGCCATTTCACCGTTAGAAATTTCTGATTACTAAATTCATCTAGCAATGATTCCTTCTCTTTAACAATATTTCGTAATACTGAGTTGGAACTTGTGTTTCTTCTCGATAGCAAAGTTCATCTGGTTTCAATAAGACTACATTTTTCAGATAACTATCTCATTTCTTCTTCAACATCTCCATCAACATCGTATTTCTCGCGGATCCTCAAATTTTGTTCATTTTTTGAAATATTCTGCTTTCCATTGTATACGAATCTTGAAATTTCTATGTTTCTGCATAATTTATTATTCTTTTGCTTTTTTAAATTATGTATTATCGGTTCGCGAGTACGTGGTGAGCCGCTTACAGGTGGGGTTTGGGTCTCGTTAGGAAATTGAAAGAAATACTTTATTGAGTTTAATAAGCAGTTTAAGAAAATTGACAATAAAAATTAATTTTTAAAAAAACATGATTTTCGAAGCAAACTATAAATAGAAAAAATTCCAATATTCGATTTCAATTTTCGAAAAGAAAAACAAACGCAGTGTGTGCGCTTTCGTTCAATTTTTAAATTGGCGCGTTAAAACGCGCTATCCCCTAACGAGACTCAAACCCCACCTGTAAGCGGCTCACCACGTACTCGCGAATAGTGTGTCGTGTCGATTTTGGAATTGATCGATTGAATCGAATTAAATCGACAATTTTTGAATCGATTCAATCGATTCAACATGATTCGAATCGCGATTGAATAAAAATCGAATCGTTCGATTCGATTCGATTCGAATTGGAATCGATTCGATTCGATTCAATTCGATTCAATTAAAATCGATAAAATCGAATCAACAAAAATAATGCAAAAATAAAGAAAAAAATTTTTTTTTTTTCACGGAATCCGAAAAACGAAAAACATCTTTATTCGCGGAATCCGGAATCCGGAAAAAAATTTTATTTGCGGAATCCGGAATCCGGAAAAAATTTTTATTTGCGGAATCCGGAATCCGGAAAAAATTTTTATTCGCAGAATCCGGAATCCGGAAAAAATTTTTATTCGCGGAATCCGGAATCCGGAAAAAGGAAAAAAAATTTTTTTCGCAGAATCCGGAATCCGGAAAAAATTTTTATTCGCAGAATCCGGAATCCGGAAAAAAATTTTATTCGCGGAATCCGGAATCCGGAATACGGAAAAATTTTTTTCGCGGAATCCGGAATCCGAAAAAAATTTTTATTCGCAGAATCCGGAATCCGGAAAAAATTTTTATTCGCGGAATCCGGAATCCGGAAAACGGAAAAACTTTTTATTGCCGGAATCCGGAATCCGGAAAACGGAAAAAAAAGTTTTTTTTGTTGATTCGATTTTATCGAATCGAATCGAATCGATTCAAATCGATTTGCCCGTTCAACAAATCGAATCAAAATTGATCGATTTTTGAATCGATACGACACACTACTCGCGAACCGATAATATTATCGCCGTAAAAAAGTTCCGACATTTTTTCGAGCCCGCGAACATCGGGATTTGAATTTAGAGGCTCCGCCCATTTCATCATCAGAGCGCATTTGCTATGCGTGATATATTTTTATCAAAAGAAACAAAAAAAATAATAAATGACGCAAATTGATATATTTAAACATTCAAAGAAACGTGTAAAAAAATTCACGATTAATACAATTTCGTTCTTTTAATCCAGTTTAATTCTGAAAATTCAGAAGAAAAAATAAAAATTCAAAAAATATATCGCGCATAGCAAATGCGCTCTGATGATGAATGGGCGGAGCCTCTAAATTCAAATCCCGACTCGAAAAAATGTCGGAACATTTTTACGGCGATAATATATTCACTCTAAAAATTCAAGTGTTGAGCTCTCTACTCATGTTCAATCAACAATGCCGTCGTTTCCTGGAATATTATGAGCCTTTTATTCAGAAATAAACATGTTATTTTTATATTACGAAATATTCAAAGTTTAGAGCGACGGGTATATAGAGCTTTTCTCGAGTAATAATTGAGCCAGATTCATGTATGTGTTTTCCGGTTACAAAAATGCACAAAAAGGTAAAAATAAATAACGCAGGAAATTTTTTTGTGAAGCAACATTTTATGCGGAAAATGACATTTTGACGTTCCACAAAAGTATAACCTAACCGCATTTTTAAAGTTTTTTTTTCGAGTTTTTCGTATATTTTTCCTTTTTTTCAATCAAATTATTATTATTATTAATAATGTCGAAAGGTCAACATCTTATTGCCTATGAAAAAAGTCAAATCGATGCAAAATTAGACCAAGGTCTTTCACACCGACAAATCGCTCAAGTCTTGGGCAAAAGTCTACGGGTATTCAATCAATTATCAATTATGGTATCAAAACAAGATCCGGACGGCCTCCTCCTAAGCTCTTATTTATTTAATTTTTGCTGATTCTTAATTTTTTTCTATTGAGCGAGGTTATACTTTTGTGGAACACCAGAAGGCACAGAAGTTTTCACAAAAAAACGTTGTTTTGCATAAAGTTTCCTACGCTATATATATTTACTTTTGGCGCATTTTTGTAACCGGAAAACACATTATCATGAATCTGATTCAATGATTCCGCGAGAAAAAATGCACATTTTTGAAAAAACCAGGGTGAGGTTATACTTTCGTGGAGCACTATATTTAGAGGTTTTTAAAAATTTTTATTTATAAAAATTTTTTTATAATAAATTTTGAATTTAACATTTTAAAGTATTTTTTAAATAATATGAACATCTTAAAACTTTTAATTAAGTTTAAATATTTTTAATAAGTAGAACAAACTTGTCCACGGACTTTTGTGTCTGACAGTACAATATGCAAAAATCGATACGGACAGCTGATCAGATGAGCTGACAGCCTAATCAAACTCAATGAAAATATCGAACAGCATGAAAACGCTCAATTTTTGGGTTTTCCATGATTTTTAAGACGCGTCTTAATTTTAAATTGCTCCCCTATTCGGTGTATATTTCCGTCGTCGCTTATTCCTAATCGTGCAACGACACTCCGCCATAAGTCGATATTCTTCGCGTCCTCTATAGTTTATCGAATAGCGTTCCAGCTCTACGTTAAAGAATAATTTTCCTGAAAATAACGTTATTTCAACCTGTGCTTTATTTCAGATATGGGGTATGTATTAAATTAAAGTAAATTATTAATAATTGCATTTCGCATCATAACTGCCCTAAATAATGCTAAACACGTCAATAAAACGTCAATACCGTGAAATTTTTGCTTTTAATTATTCCATAAAATTTATTTTCAAATCTGTTTAATGCTGTCTGCAGCAGTGATTAGATTTCTAATGTGAGCTTCTTGAAAAATGCATTGGCAACCCAAAGATCTTCTAACGCTTAGCATAATTGTAGAGACGAAGAGATGTCAATTCCGGTACCAATGGAGACAGGAGCAAATTCAGAAGCTTGGAAAAAAGCTAGTGAAGAACTAATGAAGGTAAGCTTCCGTTTCTTCAACACATTAAACTGGAAATTTCTTTTCAGCTACAAAGTGGAATGTCAAAAGGATTATCTACATCAAATGGTAACAACAGTACAGGTCAGAACTCTTGGATGAACAGCCCGTTTCCGTACCCAAATCCCCCATCCGCTTACGGCCAATTTGGTGGCGGATGGCACCCTGCCACGTGGGGTGGGCATCCACCGCCGCCACCTCCTCAGCCGGCGAGAAACGCAGCTGCTCAAGCATCTTATAATCAGACTTCTTATAACTATCAGTCGGCAGTACAACAACAAAATTGGAATAATGGGTATGGAAGAGGGCAAGGAGGAGCCGGAGCTCACAATTGGAACCAGCAACAAAAGCCTCAACAGTTCCAGCCGTTTACTTTGAATAGAAAGAATAATTCATCAGCTATCCCACATACAAGTAACACGTTCGTACCTCAGGCTGGAGGTCCTCAACCGTTGATGGGAGTGGGAAGAGGACGAGGAATTCCTATGCAACAAGGAATTAAGCCTGTGCCACCTGCAGCCCAGTAAGTTGAAACATAATTCTAAGATTTCTCATTAGATTTTTGTAAAAAACTTTAATTTCAGGAGGTACATGGAACGTGCTTTTGAAGCTGCAAACACCGCCGAAGATCGTCAAAAAACACAAGAATATCTTCAGAAGAGATTGTTTCCCATGTTGAACGCCGGAAACGCGCATATGGTGAACTGGGATAACGAGCCACTGCCTCACGAGAAAAACTATGAGTTGTCCACAGCGTGGACTCCAGCTAAAAAACTTGCTCACCAGGCGAATGGACTTATTAGAAAGAAATCGCCGCCTCGAAGGCGAAGCGATGAAATGTGTAACAGTGGAGGTAGTGGTGGAGGACAGATGAAGCGGGCTCGTCGGGATAGCGATGGGGCATCCTCTGATTCTGACAATAGCGATCCGCTTGAGAAAATGCACTTTTCTTCAATGAATCAGGTTTTGATAAAAAAGACGGGCTACGGGTGCATTTGGGAACGGAAACATGTGTGGTTCTAATAATTAAATTGAAAATTATTATATAATTTACTATAGGGGGTGTTAAAAAGTTAAAACTCGTGTTGTTCAGAAAAAGACCAAGTCCCAGAAAAAAGCTGAGAAAGCCGCAAAAAAAGCAGCCAAGAAACTACAAAAGCAACAACAGCAGCAACTCCAACAAAAGGGTAAAAACTCTTGGAAAGTGGCTGATGGAGATACAGAAGCTAGGCGGGTAAGTTTTTACTCAACTAATACTTGCGTAGTTAAGAAATTTTACAGGAGGAACGAGCTCGTCGGTTTACTGAAACATTGTCAAACGTTTCGAAACCATCTGTTAGTATTCCCCAACAATTTTTCAGGCGAGGGCAGGTAGTTCGTGGAACATGTCAAAGCATTGAGAAGTCGTTCTTCAGGTTAACAGCTGTAAGTTTCAGAAATTATCCTTTTATTGATTTTTTTTCTGACAGGCTCCCAATCCCTCAGAAGTCCGTCCATTAGAAGTTTTAAGGCTTTCTCTTCAAAATGTTCGTGATAAGTACCGTATGAGAACCGAGTATTCCTATTTGACGAGCCAAATGAGATCGATTCGGCAAGATTTAACTGTTCAGCGAATACGCAACGAGTTTACTATTGAAGTTTATGAAATAAATGCTCGTATATCGCTGGAAAATGCGGACCGAGAAGAGTTTAACAAGTGTCAATCACAATTAAAAGTTTTATATTCGGAAATTGAAAATTGTCCAAACCAAGCAGAGTTCTTAGCTTATCGTCTATTGTACTACATCGCAATGGATAATCAGATAGACATTAATGCGTTGCTTCGTGAATTGACTCCTGCCTTGAAGGAGAATGATTGCGTTGAATTCGCATTGAAGGTTCGTAAGGCGGTAACCATGAACAACTACATTCAGTTCTTCAAACTCTTCAAGGTTAGTATGTGCTCAATTGCAATATATACGAGAAACTATCTTGCATTTTCTATTAAAAAAACGGGAAAAAGTATTTACTGATTTCAGAGTGCTCCTAGAATGTGTCCATACATAATGGATTTGTTTGTCGATCGGGAAAGGAAAAGGGCGATCGAAGTTATCACGAAAGCCTTCCGTCCAACAATTACCTACCAATTGATGTCTGAATTTCTAGGAATGAAAGAATCTGCTCTTGTGGAATGGCTAGAAGAGGAGCTCAAATGGACCGATGTTCAAGTTGGTGGAACATTCGATCCGAAAGTTCCCCGTAACATTTAAAACGCAACACTGAAAAATGGTTTTCCGCTCCGTCATCTTATTCTTAAAAATATAGTCGTTTGCTATTTCCAGTTTTTCTTCGGTTGGCGTTTTCCGTTGAATCCTGTTTATATTTCTGTTGCTGGTATATGTAACATAGATTAAACTATATTCCTGTAACCGTAATGCATTTTTTCAAACTGAAATTTTCAGAATAATGTGTGTTAAATAAATAAATAATTTAGTGAAGGCATTTATTCTCGTATCCTGAGCAGAATTGGAATAAAGTGGCTAGAAGGCGAGCTGGACGGTCTGTCCACATGTTGTGACAGTAATCTTCGAATGCTTGTCGTTGATCCGCGCAAAAAGACGATTTTTTAAATGTTTCTACCTGTCGTTTTTGACCTGAGAGAGCTGCGTCGTCGCGAATACCGACACCGACGAACTCTAAAGGTAAATCGTTTCAATTTCCAATTTTCAGAACTCTAATGACACGAAGGATACCTCGGATTCCAATGAGTGGCAGCGTGGCACCACGGTTGCAGGCAATGAAGATGGCTGAAAAAATATGGATGATCAAACCATTGATGGGGATATTGAATAGTTACCAATCAGAATGATTACACATTTGACGGAAGGCATTTTAAAGCGAATAAAGTGTCAAATATTGGGCTGCCCCTTGTTTTATGATGGCTGGAACGACACGCCCTTTTCTATAAGATCCGCGCCCACACAGGCGAATGTTTTGTCTCAAATCGTAAAAGTACGTAATTATCTGAAAAGTGCAAGAAAAAATGACGCTGGAAACCCAAACAATACCATTTCGGAGCTAACATTTAGCGAAACAGGCAAAGAATTAATAAAACAATAATATCACTAAAACGTGCGCGGATTGCTAAACGGGAATCTTTTGGCAACTAATCAGCTTAGTACGTTCAGGCTGATATTCTGCTTATTATGCGTCTGGAGTCCCAAATTACCTTTGTCTATTTAACTTTTTTCGGCAATGGAATCCGAAGCATTGCGGCGCGCTCTTAGCATTCTCTAAATCTAAATGAAGCAGGAAAATAATGATCCCGGTGCATTTATTTTTTTTGCGGAAAGCATCAATGATGAATATGGACGGATTGAGCAGCAGAGAAGCAGCACCTAAACAGCCGTGTCGAAAGATTTCGGAACGATGTCGTTGGCCGGCCGGCCCTCGTTATTCATTATGCTTTAAAGGTATGCTCTTATTGTTCGCGGAGATCTACAATTTGCAATTAGTCGGCCCCTGGCCAATTTTACTTTAATGACAGGTTTTAAGCTGTCAATTTGCTCAATCTTCCACAATTCCTCTTTATTTTGTGTTTCGATGAACAATTTGCGAAGTGAAAATGAGTGAAAATTCTTAAAATCTGTCAACAAGATAAAATTAGCCAGGGACGACTCGTAACTTTCTTAAAAATTAAAGTTGTGGCTTATTTCAAGCCACCCATTGCAGATCTCGGCGAGCAATATGAACTCTACAGCTTTGAAACCAAAAACGGCTATGTAAACCCAGCGCCAACCTTATGGGGTTATTCATGAAAAGCACAATTGCATTTTAATGCAAAAAAACGCATTTTTTTGCATTAAAATGCTTTTCGTGCTTTTCATGAATAACCCCATTATATTGAGACGCATTCGCTTCAAGATGCCTTTCTGTACATAATCATGCCCTGTACAACTTGGTGTACCGTTGCACTTATGTTGAATCTCGAATATGCATGGGCTGTCACGTGGAACGCGTGTCCAACCGATGCCTTTTGGACACCACCCGTCTTAGATCGAATGCAACGCGCCCAAGGCGTGACCATTGTTGTCGTATCGCCGTGAAAGTTCCCGCGCGCAGCACGAGTTATGACTGGACGACCACTCTCTTGTTCTTGACCTTACAAAGTACTTCATGAAGTGATCAACAGGGTATCTTGGTCAGAATGGCGTCGTAGACTATTGCCGATGATGAAGAGCATGGAAAATTTCAAATCACTTCAAAACTTCACTGAATTTCTTACAGATAGCATCTGTTTTCCTGGACTTTTATGGAAAAATGAGAATTTTCAGAATAATGAATTTGAAAAGGAACCACGTTTGTCGAAGATTGGCTTTTTTCCAGATCTCTAACGGCTACCCTATCAAAATCTTCACGCATCCTTATTCGCCTGTCTCCTGATGCACCTCTCCCTTCTTTTTTCCATCACTTTTCACTTCGTTCGCCCTTGTTAGCCGATGATTTCGCTGGCGCTTCTTGCGTCGAAAATCGAAAGAGAACACGAATCGCGTCGGAGGTTGCGTAACACGAACCCAAGTGACAACAAGCGAGTTCCTCCGGTGTTATGACAAGCATTGATAGCCGAAGATAGCCGGTTTGGGTGGAAGCGAAAGGGGAGACAAGGACAACATCACTTCTTGTGGATAAGCGTCCATCACTCGGGTTACACTGCCTGGCTGCGATAAGGAAGGAGGAGCAAGTTTCTAGACTAGCCAATTCGTTTACTGCATAAGATTCGTCATTGCTGGAGATTTATATCATTTGACAGTCATCATCAGCATACGATTCCAGTCTCATTCCCCGCTTCTGAGTTTGAGCCAGTTTTCGTTTTGTCCCGTACCTATTCATAAAATCGAGAAGGTCATTTTTTGCTTTCCGCGAGGGCTAAAAAATGCGGAGAAAACTAAGGTTTTCTGGAATATTCCAGCAATTATGAATGGAAAAAATTGAATTTTTAATGAAATTTTTTATGACTGAATTTCCTAGCAATACAAGAACAATGTTAAATTCGCCAATTATCTAGATTTCTTTGGATTTCTCTGGGAATCCACACAGCTCCCACGATTTTTTCAGTGCGCCGCATCATTCACTTCGCAAATCAACTGTAATTTTCTATTCCGTTTCAACAGTTTCTATTTCTATTTGAATGAACCGTGACACCGTTTTTGCTTTCTCACACAACATATTTCTCCATTTCTCCAGATGACCAACAGGTTCTTCTTTTCCGTTTATTTTTCCTGCGTCGTTTCCATTTTTCTATGCACGTCATCGAGTGCGAAACTGGCCTCAAAGTGCCAAGACACTGATATGAACTGTGCTGTCTGGGTACGTTTTTGTGGCCGGCAATTTGTGCACGAATACTGAAAATGACGAGAACGGCGAGTTTCAGGTGGCCTCCAATTCGTCGGATTGTGAAAATGTCGAACTTGTGAGTTCGCACTGTGCAAGGAGTTGCCAGGCGTGTGGAGAGCCCATTGATCCAAGTTAGTTGGCGCCGCTGCCGAACGCGATGATGCGCTTTTTAAATTGTTTCTTTTTGGTCGAACACATTGTCGCCGAGTTCATCTGAAACGCAAGTTTTCAGAATTCTCGTTTTCAACATCCGTATTTAGAATATGACGTGAAGCTGCTCCCATCGAAGCTGAAATCCATTGCCTGGATGGTCGGCCGATGGAGGTCTGAATTTGGCGGAAAGGCGTTCTTCCCAACAATTCCGAAATTCACCTATGGAGAACAAGTGGATATTACAATTGCAGATAACGAAGAAGGAGCCAAAGTTCCTTTGTTAAATTACACGTAGGTCTCACCGCGCTGAAGAGGAAGCCTCTTTGCGAACAACCTAAACGCTAAAATTCTGGTGCCAGTGGCGATGCCCACGCTCCGCGACCGCGCTCTCTCGTTAAATGCTTACCGGAATATTTCCAGAGGAAACGTAAATCTTTGATAATTCTTTAATTTCAGTGCATTCGCCTGGGACATCAATATGCCAGACGGAGATCCCACAGAAATTCACTCTGAAAATGGCTACATCGCTGTTGATTACGACAAAGAAAAGGAGATAGAGTACGTGTCATTAAACACTGCGATGAGCAATGGTAAGGGGACCGATGGCAATGCTCCTCCTCTGCTAATGTGTTTTGCAGGATTCATGACCATCGAGGAAGGCGAATCGGGGCCGAATCAGGTGAAATTCAGGCTGCAAAGGATCGGAAGAATCAGCTTCTCGCACGATTCTGCGGTTCGAATCGTGAGATATCTTCAGTGGAAATCTACGCATAATGCCAACTTTCAGATGTTCCGCGAGTGGACACTTCTTGACGAGAACCGGCTCGAAGCACGTCTTCTGATGACAACGACAATAACTAGAAGACTGATGGAGCACACCGCTGTCATTTATAAGAAGATTTACCCATAACGAGTGGTATTGTGGAATTGGGTATTGTGCTATTTCTCTAACCGTGCTCTTTAATATTTTCGGGTCGATCCATAATTATTTTCGCAATGAAGCCACGTATTTTTATTGAAGCTTGAATAAATGAAGTGTACCTCAAAATAAATAGGGTGTCAAATACAGTTGCCTGCACTCTGAATGCTCATAATTCACAAAAAAGAGGCGAAGATTGTGAAAAGAAAGGAACGCGTACCTCCCAGTCAGATGATATAACCGAGGAAATGACATCCAGGAAGTATTTTTTTAGGAGAATTAAAGGATCCAGCTGAAGTTGGGTGTGGCAGACAACCAGCCCATTCTCTTCCGCGGCTCCCAATCTTTGAAGCGGGGGGTAGCTGCAACATTTCGAATTTGAAATTTGCGTTTCTAATACATATTTTCAGACGTACAAGACCAATTAGACTGTGATTCACCAGAGTTTTCGAATAGTGTGCCAGCACCTGCGGACTTCCTTCCGTCAGTAAACGAGTAAATCGCCGTCCGATTTCGATGAGTTTCATGCAAATTGGAGTTGTTTGACAACATTTCAAGCATATTTTTCCGCTCACCAAAACTGCTGTCGCCGCCAGATTGAGACAATCTGGGCTCGCTTGAGCATTCTTCAAATATACCCTTCCTCTGATTAACTCACAATTTGTTTTTGTCGTCGTAATTCTAAAAGATAATGTAAATGCGCGCCAGCGCACTTGTTTTTATCCGCCTGTGATGACGACAGTTGTTATTGTTTTCGAAATTCCAATAATCTTGTTTTGATTATCGATTTTTGCATATTCTTCTTGTTCTTACTAATGGGGTTATTCATGAAAAGCACAATTGCATTTTAATGCAAAAAATGCCACTTTAATGTTATTCACGATTGCATTTTAATGCAAAAAAAAATGCATTTTTTTGCATTAAAATGCTTTTCGTGCTTTTCATGAATAACCCCATAAGCGCATAGTTCTGTCCGTGTTTCCGTCTGTCAGTCCAAGACGTCTTTTTGAATAACTCAAAAGAACGGGGGCCTTTTACTTTGATACGCGGGATCGATTCATGGCTACTCGAGCTTTAACACTTTAACAGGTCGTTGGGTACTAGGGAAACTGTAGATCTATATACTCGAAATATGCAAAACTGTCTTAACAACGATATAAACAGTCGAAATTTTGCTGATATAACAATCACACATGAAAACTCAGATTCATAAGTGCAAAACTATAACTTTGATGAACATTGTTTTGCAATGTTTCTAGAAAACTCCAGAACATTCCAGATTTTCTACAAATGTTTATATTGTTTAAATAACGGTGCATATTACTTAATAATACTAATTAACCAAATTTTAAAAAATTAATTAAAGACAAGCCTAAGTCTCCAATTATCCCTAATCTAGATTCGGTCTTTGTTTAATTAAGCTCGTGGTTTCTAATTACAATAATTTTCAGTTGCCTCAAAATCAATAGGTGCGGCCTATTGATTTCTCATATAGAAATGGTTGAGCATCAAAATTACTGCAATGTTTGTTATGTTTGATGTTTACCGCAATGCTGTAGACGTCTTCTTGAATTCGCGTTGCACGCTGGGTTCCTTATTTTGAACAGTGGGGTCTCATTTTAAACAGTCAAAATCTAGTTTTTTAGCGGTAGGAACCTGACTTCGCACAATGGGTTTTGGTGGGGGGGGTGGGACAGTTTAAATGAAAATGGTGTGTGTTAAATCTTATTTTGTGTGGTGGAAAACTATTTTTGAGTAGAAAGTTCTTTGTAATGGTCTCCCGTTGCCTTACTATTAAGTAAAAGATTCAATCGAGAACAGCTCTTTTGTTTTCATTCTTTGTGGAGCCCTTCTAATAAGGGCTACGGAGAGCGCGATAAAAACATCAATTCAGTATTCGTTTCTTAAAGTCAAACATCGTTAAAATCGAATTGAAAAACGTAGCACTTTATTCGAAGAAATTGCCACATACAAGGAGAGTCGGAGGGTTATGAACGAGTGGAGGTGTGAGGCGGGGGTGGGGAGGAGGGTTGGGGGTATGGATACGGAGAATCGAATTAATTAACATTGTCCTGTTCGAAATAAGTGACATCCATCGGACATTGTTGTGCGAAGTGATCGTTGCCCTGTTTTACAAATTGAGCGGTTTTTTAAAGGATTTGGAAGAAAAAAAACACGAAGGAAAACGCAAGAAAGAGAGAAGTGACTGGGGGAAGAGTGATATGTTGGTTTTCACGAAATAGGCGTTGGCTTTTCGAATTACTAAAGTTGAAACTGAAGATTGAAATGCGTATAAAGTGGATTTAGACTGTTTACCGTTTCGCTTATGTTTTATACATGGGACATGGGACACGATACTGTTTGAAAAGCTCTTGGTGTGCGCTGAAACATAGGCCATTTCAGAAATGACGGTTCTCAAACAGTACGTGCCACCAAAAGACGTCAGGGACAAAGAAAGAGAGAGAGAGAGAGAGAAGATTTGGGAAAACAACCTTCGAAGAAACGCAAAAAAAGTATTAGGCTGGAGTCAATGCATACGTATTATTATAACATTTGTGGCAGAACGGACGGCGATCCACTTCCTTAAATGTCCCTTTTGTCAGCTGGTGATTGCAGTAGGAGCATCGGAAATGCTCCGGATGGAATTTCCTGCCCATTGCCGCCACACATCTCCCATTGATGGGCCCGCGGCACTGAGAGCAAATCGAGCCACGGCTCTCATGGTAATGGCGCTCGCAGAGCGGCATTCCGTTGTGCTCAAAGAAGCTTCCGCCGTTGAAAGAGACTCCACAGTGCTGTAAACAACCAATCGACATAGACGACAGAGACGAGCGGCCACCGATCCACATCGATAATCGGGGAATTATCAACACATGGATGAGATGGACGACTCAGAATTCTAGAGCTATAGGAAGAGTCATGCTTTACATATTCCAACTTTCAGCACTTGATGTATGTGTTGTTTTAAGTCGAATTAATACATTTCACGGCACTCTCAAAAATCTCGGTTTGAGATGTTCAAAAGCTGTAAACTCTAACGTTTCACACACGCTTTCGGCTTGGTTTATCACAAAACAAAACGGCAGGGTAAGAGTAAAAACGAAAGCTGACGAACGAATGGACACCGACAGGAAACATACCGCGCATTCGGTTTTCGAAGGCTTCTTCAATTTTGTCGAGTTTATGATTTAATGGGGAACTAGGGGAGGAGTGGTTACCTGACAGACGAAGCAGTCCGGATGCCAATGCGTCCCCAAAGCGGTGATAAAGTTGGAGGTGATCGGTTGAGAGCACCCATTGCACTTTGGAGCAAATAGACGGAAGAAGTCTCTTTTGCAGTAGGTTTGACCGTTCTGGAATCGTGCACGAGCTGATTAAATCAATAAAGCAATAACTAGGCAGCGGATCCAGATTCATCTAGTTAAGTTTTGGCTGGTGCCTTGCTGAGCCAGCGTGAATACGATAGTTTTAGGAGAATTCTTGATTCTAGACACCGGTGCCATTAGAAGAGCATGGAAGAATAAACGCAACGCGGTATTCAGTCTGAATAAAAAGAAAAACGCACTTTCTCATGGAATCCGTCTTCTCCGAATGGCTGATTACATTCGGCACATGTGAAGCATTCGATGTGGAAGTTCTTGTTCATTACGCTGACGCATCTCTGCAATTGAATTATCGATGAATCAGACGACTTCCAGTGTTTCCACTCACGTCTGTGATCGCGCGGTGGCATCCTTGGCACTTCGGGCTGAATTGATTGTGGTAGTCCTCCTCGCAGTAAGCACGTCCATTTCTTTCGAAGAATGGTCGTTGTCCCAATTCTGCTCCACACTCGCAGCAGGTGTAGTGCTCAGGGTGCCACATTTTGCCAAGTGCAATCACGACCTGAAGACTGTTCAAATTGATTTCGGCACAAGCTAGAATGCGACAAAAGAATGAGCACGAGATGCTCTCTCTCCCTCCCCACGATTACAGAGAGTATTTGTATCTGTGCTCCGCGCCAGCTCATAGCATTCTTCAAATCAGAGCTTATGACCTGAAATTGACCATCGAAGAGCCGGGTCATGCTTCTGAACCTCTTATTTCGAACTATTCCATCATAGAACTCTCTGAGATCTACAGTTTGCACTACTTTTCGAGTCATAAGCTCCATTTTGAAGAAAGTTATGAATCGGCCCGTAGACCGCCCACTTTGGCCCGCATCACGGGTGTTCGGTCTTCACCGTGCACAAAAAGCTCGTGCAAATCCCTGGAATAGCTTCAAATCTCAAATAACGGTCGTTGTCCCAATTCTCCTCTACAATCGCAACAGGTGTATTGCTCATTCCGGCTCAAAGCGCTCTTCAATATTGAGCTCGGAAATAGTGGAAAACTGTAGATATCGGTGTTTTTTAAAAGAAAAACGCCGAATTTCAACTCTGGTCGAAATGGACATCGAGCAGAGAAGGCATGAAGCAGCTGGGACCGACGGATTCCAAGTTGATGCAGTAAGTAACTAAGTAAGCAATCTCTAACCTACTCCAATCGACAGTATTGCTTTGAAAAACGCAAAGAGCCGGCCCGAGCTGCAAGAACGGCAGAGAGCCTTCGTTTCCCACGTCACCTGGTTTGCTCGGATGAGTAAAACGTATGTCTCACCTGTCCAATAATTGGCTTTCCACAAGCAGCGCAGTCTCCCTTTGGAATGGTGTTAACTCCATGCTTTGAGCTCAATTCTCCATTCATTGTTCCGATGATTGACTCCGAATGCAGGGGGTCTCTCGACGGAGACCGACCGTTCGATCTCTGCAAATGCCACGAGTGTTAGTGTCGAGACGAACTCTCATGTTTATTTCATGAAGTTTATGCGTTTTCGCGCGTTGCGAGACCATTTGCTCGCCAAAAATAATGAGCAGTTTCGGGTGTCTTAAAGCGAATGAGATATAAACTTGTTTTTCAGTTTGCAGCGGCTCTAATCGAGAGAAGCGAAATCTCGGCCGTCTCGTCTCATCTTCGTCTTGAATTCGTCTGACGCAGTGTGTTGACAACTTTTTTTTTATTGAGGTAGGACGAATGCAGGACGACTTTTTGTCCTCGTCTTACGTGGAAGCCTTAAGCTAGAATACAGAAGCCTGTGGTGCGGGATAAACTTTTTTTTTTGGAGAAGAAGGATGGCTAGAAATGTAATCTAAATTCCGAAAACAAATAATTCTGGAAGAAAGGCTCGAATTCAAGGCGCACGGCGTCACGGTCATTACACGTTGAAACCCCTATTCATAGTTATTACCATCGTTTCACCTTCATTTACACCCACACGCTCGTTCTACTACTAACTATCGAGTTTGTTTGGGCGCGTTTTGTTTGCGAATGCTTCTCCAATCCTCTTCATCTCACACGCTATTCCGCTTGTTTCCACGTAAAAAAAGGCACGAGATGGGAGAAGCAAAAAAAAAGATAGAGAGAGGCATAAAAGAAGGTTTTACAAACAAAATTCTTTCTGCTCCGCGCTGCTCTTCAGTGCTATCTCGTCAATGGCGTTGAGAAGAAGAAAGTTGGGAAAGAGTGCCACAATTTTGGAATCGAGCAAATAAAAAGAAGGAAGACAATTCTGAGCCACATGGAGAAGGAAGCGGAGCAATGAATACGAAACACACACGCTTCCGAATTTGCCCCTTGCATTTCGGATTAACGGAAGCCACATAAAATGGGAATGAACAATGGATTCAATCGGCGTCGCGCTTTCAGATGCTGAAAATTTGCAGATGGAGCTAGCGGATTGTTGTTCGGGAAATGTAGCTGAACACTTCTTTAGCGTAAGGCTTCAACGAAAGACGAAACAAGTCGGTCGTGGCTCATGGAATCTTCATTCTTCCAATTCGTCTTGCGTTCGTCTTACGTCGTCAGTTAAAATACATTTGCACCAACACAATGTCTATATCTGCGTCAGACGAATTCTAGACGACGAGGAAGACGAGACGAGACAGTCTTATTTCGTCTTCCGTGGAAGCCTTACTTTATGGTTTTCATACCTTTTCTTGCGATCCGGTACGATTCATAACTAGCTTCAAAAGGCAACTCATGGCTTGAAAAGGATCGCAAACCGTGATTCTCGGTATATTTTATAAGGAAAAGTGAGCACTTGACTGGAAGTTCCTAAAGAGCCGGGCTCTGCTTTTAAACCTCGTATTTCGAAATATTCCATCATAGAACTCTCTGAGATCTACAGTTTGCGCCATTTTTCGAGTCATAAGCTCCGTTTTGAAGAAAGTTATGAATCGGCCCGTCTGTCGCCCGCTCCTACCCGCATCACAGATGCGCGTTCTTCGCCGTATTCACTTGTGATCAAGAAGCTCGTCAGGTTCCGCAAAATTGAGCTTATGGCTCGGAAATGATGGAAAACTGTAGATATCGGTGTATTTTAAAAGAAAAACGGCGAATTTCAACTCTGGACGAAACGGACATCGAACGGAGAAGCCACGAAGCAGCGGGGCCCGACGGATTCCGGGTTGATGCAGTCGACCCCACCACCTTATTATTGCACCCCTCAAAATTCATATTATGCGACCTTTTACGAGTCATCTTTTCAATACTGAAAAAAGTTATGAGCCGGTGGCCTTTGCTCGGACCGGCTAGGCCAGATTACGATTGCATGACAGGTACCATGTCGATAATCAACAACGCGAACGCACCCAGTTACTCTCGGACGCTTTTTGATGGCCTTATTCATGATTTTCAGATTTTCAGAACATTTAAAAATCGAAAAAGGAAGCGTTTGATCAATTTGACTCTGCGTCTTTGATGTCTCAGACGTCTCTAACACTACTTTTCTCTCGTAAACTGATTTTTTTTGGAAAAAAGTTTCAAAGTGAAATCTTAGGAAGCTTGCTTTGCTTTCTTCGATTTTCATGTCTGTCGCGGCGAGACCCTCGCGTATCTAGAGATTACGGTGGCGCAGAATTTTTCAAATCTGCAACTTATTTCGAACATTTTCCATCTTATTTCACGTTTTGCATTTTTCGTGCCACCGTATTCGTTTGGAATGCGAGGGTCTTGACACGAACGACAAAGCAAGTCTGCAATCACTTCGAACACGTTTCTTGCTCATTTTGCCGTGAAAAAATTTTTTTTCCGTTTTCCGCTTTCCGGATTCCGAGTTCCCAAAATGCAATTCCGCGCCCTACTCTGGTGCCTTGACCTTGAATGCTCATCACAAAATCCTTTAAAAAAGTGTCTCATTGCTGCTTCTTAAAATGGTCTGAAAATGCTGAAACTTTGAAAAGAAACGTGCCAAACAATTCGAAAACTTATTTGTGCAAAGATCTGCCGACAAAAACGGTCCAAAGTGTTCCAAGAACTGCATATTTCAATGGCCCTGCGTCTTTCATTTTCACACGCTATTTTCTACATCGGCAAAATTTCTAAACGATTTTTTTTTCTTCGAAATGAATGAAATCTTGTAAAAAACGGTGACGAGATTGCAATAAACTTCCGAGAAACGGGCCAGGAAGGGGCAAATGCTAGTAGGGCTCTTTTTTACTTAAATATTCAACTCGTGCCACGATTTTCGATTCTCGGAACCATTGTCGAGTGTCAAAAATCGTTGACGACCTTTTTGAGCACGACTGAATACGAGATTCGCCAGAACCAAGCTTCCAGACAGCGCACACACACTGGTGATGCGGGTGGGAGCGGGCGACCGACAGGCCGATTCATAACTTTCTTCAAAACGGCGCATATAACTCGAAAAATGACGCAAACTGTAGATCTCGGTGAGTTCTATTCTGGAATATTTCAAAGTAGGAGGTTTAGAAGCAGAGCACCGCTCTTTAAGGGCTTTAAGTCCAGTGCTCACTTTTCCTTTTGAAATACACCAGGATCTTTTGCATTTTTAAAAGAGTTGTGAAACGACCCGAATTATAAGAAAGCCAAAAAAGTATGAAAACCCTGGTGAAATGTATGGATACATTTCCCAAACGACAATCCGCAAGATCCGTCTGCAAGTTTACAGCATCTGAATGCGCGACATCGATTGAATCCATTGTTCATTCCCATCTTATGCGGCTTCCGTTAATCCGAAATGCTTAAACTTAATAGTGAAAAACATGAATTACAGCATGAGCAGCTCAAGAAAATGCTCATTTTGAGCATTCTTGGTGAACATCATTGAAAGATGTTTCAATCAAAACATCGATTCAATGAGAGACGAGTAAGTAATCGTGCAGCATTATTCGCTGAGTGGCTGCCAAAAATCTGTTTAATACGTTGGGCGGCGATACGGAGACATTTGCTCATTATGCCCCGATGAGTACTACAGTAATCTTTGCGCCTTTAAGTGTTTTTCGAACATATCTTCACTTAAATATTTCGAATTTTTAACTTTTTTCGTGGATTTCATTATTTTTTATAGAAAATTTAAGGCTACAGCGCTGAAAACTGTTTAAAATTCGGTGCCAATAAATACGTTTTCGAATGTCTTTGCTCACAATGACTACGGTAGAACTAGCTCTTCGTGGCGATTTCGCAAGCGGTTCGTGTGAAGAGCGTGAGCAAGCAACCGATTTCATACTGAATTCGTGGCAAGAGTATCCATTAAAGCCGTACTAAGCACAAATGATGTCATATATTCAGCGTTTCGGAAGCTTGGCACTTCTCAACAAAACACTGCGAGTCCTCCACAAGTTTTGGGTGAAACTTGTCCTAAACTTGTGGCGAACTTGCCTCAGATTTGGGATATACTTGTAAACCTTTAGAGTTTGGTTTAGAATTGTGGCACATTTGTGCTAGAATTGTGAACATTCAAAGTTGGGTCTAGAATTGCGCTAGATTTGATCAATAACTGTGAACCTTACAAGTTTGGCTTACAATTGCGCTAGACATGGTCAAGAACTGTGAATCTTCAAAGTTTGGTCTAAAATTGTGCAGAACTAGTGCTAAACTTGGTCAAGAACAGTGAACCTTTCAAGTTTGGCATAGAATTGTGCTAGATTTGGTCAAAAACTGTGAACCTTACAAGTTTGGCCTAGAATTGTGGTAGACTTGGTCAAGAATTGTGAACCTTTAAAGTTTCGCCTAGAATTGAGGAATTCCGCTTAGTTGTCAGAAGGTATTCTTAAAGCAAACTTTCAGGTAGAATTGATCGGTTCTGAGCGATTTTATGAGTTTCGGGTCTTACAACGAAAACCATAACACAGTCATGAATATAGTAAGGGATGGGCGGCAACCCTACATCTGAAACGCAGCGATGCAAAAGAAAACCAAAGAAAAGACTTACAACATCGGAGTAGGAGTGTGCCTGGCTGGGTGGTCCGAGACTCTTGCGCGAGCTATAAACCGAATGATGATGTGGATTATTTGAGTGGCTATTTTGGGCATAGTTTGGCCCGTTGAAATTGTCGAGCCGTTGTTGCAGTTCGCGCATCATCCCGGGAAGTGGTGAGAGGAGGAAGGCAGCGGAAACAGCGGAGACAGTTATTTAGTGCTCTCTTTTCATTTTTTCACTTGAAAAAGTAGGTGCTCCCGCCCCTCCACAGCTCTTTTTCTCTTTCTTACTTTCGGGAAGACAACAAGCAGACAGATAGAGAAAGAGAGAGAGAGAAAGAGCAACGCAGATTGGGATAAACAGTGACCCAGAGAGCCCGAGAACCGGCTCCTTCTCCCGGCGATTGACTTGCTAGGCGACACGGGAGCACGCCGGGAATTTCGCAGTAGTATGCGTGTTTAGCGTGCGTTATTAGCCTTTCTCTCTCTCTCTCTCTCTCTCTCTCTCTCTCTCTCTCTCTCTCTCTCACCACGCACAATTTCATTTGTGGGAGCACAATATGACCCGCCCCGTGAGCTCGCCATTTAATGGCCAGGGGGATCTTTGTTAGAGGTTCAGAGCTGTCTGGAAATTTCACTATCCGAGAGGATTTGTCAATATTTTTTGAAAAACAAAACCACTAAATATTGCTATTTTCATGTTTACATAGTCACAATCAAACCTCTAACACAAGGGTTTTACCCTACTGTCCCTATTCGGTGGAGTGAGACAGTACTATGTTCAGAAACTCCCCCTCCCCGCCCCATCCTTGCGAGCTCTGCCAACACTGCCTTTAGCCCTAATCACCACTTTGGTGCTTTCCTCCTTTTCGTACTGCCTCGTCGGCGTTCGGCACCGGAAGGCCTTTTCCGGAATTCACGGGATGTTTGATGCCGGTCAGGTCACGAGCCATTTCGCAACTGGACGTTATAGAACAGGTTTTCTGGTAGCCGGCCGTTTCGTAACGAGTTGGTTCACAACAGGACGTTTTAGAACCGAATTCTCGGTATTCGATCCTTTTAGAACCGGCCGTTTCGCAATGGGTCGTTTTGCAACTGATTCCTTTTAGAATCGGCTTTTCGGTACTCCGCTTATTTAGAGCCGGTTGTATTGAAACCGGGCCGTTTCGCAACCAGAATTTCAGAACCGTCTTTTTGATGGCCGGCAGTTTCGTAACGGCGGCTTCACAACAGAACGTCGTAGAACGAGATTTTCGCTATTCCGCTTTTTTAGAACCGGATGTTTCAGAACGGGTCGTTTCAGAGCTTTGAAACTAGCTTTTTGGCATACCGACGTTTCAGAACCGGTTATTCCGCAACCGCACACTTGGCTGTTTCCTGAAGCAGGTTTACGGTATTTTCAAGAAATTCTGAACCTCTTCTCAGAATAATTGACTAATTTATAAGGTTTTGAAGAAGAAGAAAAAAGGTAACTTTTGAGAAAAGTTGTAGTAGAAGAGCAAAACGATTTGCCGATTCATTCATAATCAAATTATCATTGAGATGAAGATTTTCAGAATAGAAGATTTTCAGGGCAGCCAAATTTGAGAAATACACCGAAAACAGGTTTTACAATTATCTTATTTTGGAAAAACTAGGATTACAAATGGAAATTTCGAAAATTCGTTTAGCTAGCGCCGTATTTTGACAGTCTCGCCGTCGGAAGCGTCAGAAAGCGACCGGCGATTTCCAGACAACTCTGAAGTGCGTGGCTCCTACCTGCATGCTTTTAACGACGCCGGCTCCTCTACTTGCGACAGAAGACTCTGGACACTTGGACGAGACGAAGGTGAGTTGTTGACGTGTGGGTTAGGCTCGGGTCCATTCTCTACAGAAACAGGACAAACATGGGCAAACCGTGCATCTGAAGAAACAAACCGTATATTCGTTCCTGGCTTTGCGAGCTGGCTCTTCTTTCTGAAGCTCGTCGTTTGCTCGTCAAAATGATTCCATTACTGAAAAACAAATAACAAGAAAATCACCGCACAATGTTAGTTCAAAGTTAGAACAAATAATGAGCCCACGCTTATCGGTCAGAGAAACAAAATGCACAAACCTTTGAGTATCAAGAGTTCTCTGAAGATCATAAGATTGATCAAGGTCATCACGGCTCTGCGAACGGCGATCACTGATATGGGCTCGACGGAGCACTTCAGTGGTGTGTTGGAGATCGGACAGAAGAGCTTCTGAAATGAAAATGAATTGGTGTTGATTAAACTGATTCGAATTTCAATGCTCGAGCCCTGATTAGCCCTGAATAGATTAGAGCACTGTTGCTGAAATAGGTCCGCTTTCTTAGTTGCCGGTGGCAGAACTCCCTACCGTCCTACACGCTGATCACAAAAATCACAAAAACTTCGCAACGACACTCCGCCGAAAGGGGCGCGCGTTCTTTAGCTAAAGCGTGGCGGGAATGTTTCGAGAATTTTTATTTTAGAATTTTTATTTTAAGAAAGAGCTCCCGCTAGTTTTTTTGGAGTTTGGTTTTGTTTGAACTGTTTGGCTTGGATAATTTTTGTTGGTTTGTTTTCTTCGCTTTCCTGTAATTTTTGCGTACACCGATTTAAATATTATTTTTTAATTGATTCCAAAGTTAATTTGGAATAAAGTTCTTCCAAAGTTTGCATATTTTTGTCTTCTTTCTTTTGTGAACTCAATACCCCGTAACTAACGTGGGCAACTTCTTACTGAAAGACCAGTTGCAATCCGCCACCTCGCAGAAAACTTCCTGCTCAGCGTCAAGCTTTGTTTCAAGGAGTCCTACGGATGCTCTTATGGATCGTCTCACTTACAAGGGAACTGTTTTTAGACAATGATTGAGAATTTTATGAAAATTGGTACTGTTAGATACTGTTAGAAAATTGTTAGATAGGAATGCGCTTGGAGCTCTTAGCTTTTAGAGTATTCCTACCTTACTGTGCAGAAAAATTGCGAGCTCACGCGCGACTATAAATCTATAAATACTGTATGATCCTTTGTATGATCGAGGCTCCTATCTTTCACTATATTTTGAGCTCACAGGCTTCTTTTTAGCTCATCCTAATGTGTTGTGCCTTTTGAAATGAAAAAAAAACACAATTTTGAAATGATCATGCTAAATGCCTGATGGGAGATGGGAGCCCATTTTGAAATTTTTAAGGTTTGGGGGAGGGGGAAAATTTTCTAGGTCCCAGTGTCCAGCAACCCCACCTACCCCCCCCCCACATATTTATGATTGGACGAGTATGCTGAAATTCAAAAAGGACATAATCGTTCCTCACACGATAACACCCTCGTCTTCAATTGGACCCAACGTTTATCCAATTGTGGGGATTCTGAAAATGCACTGAAAATCATCTATTGAAATAGTGGCATCTTCAAGTTTAAAGAGTATTTGCACACCGCTCAATGCATAATGCTGTAATAGATTTCACTTCACATTGCCGGAATTCCTTTTTACGAATTCCGGTATTTTGTAGGATAATCTATTGAAATTCTCTAGCCGCTCCCATCAATTTTTCTTTCAGAACTCCATTAATCAATTCCTAAGGTTTTATGAATTCCGGCCGCTTTTCATTCGGAATGCTTGTTTCCGGAATTTACGTTTGCAGAGCTGAGAAACGAATTCAAAAAGGAAGCTTTGGTTACCTAATGCTGGCTTAACGGCATCGGCGAAACGATCGTCGCTTGGCATTCTTGCTGCAATCATCTCTTGTGGATTCTATATGAGAATATGTAAGCTTTCAAAGTGTTTCAGGGGACAGAAACCGCAATCAGCGTAGGTACTAACAGAAACAAACGGCACAACGGAACAACGAAAAAGGAAAGAAATGTAATAATAGATGAGTGTGAGGGACCACAAAATCCAGCAGACTTTTGAAGAAAAAAGTGCCAAAATATGTGTGAGTGAGTGGGGAAAAGGGCGGCGTTTCGGTAAAGAAGAAAAATGACGAAAACGATAAAGAAGAAGAAGAAAAAGGAAAAAAGAATAGACGAGAAGGAGAGAGGGAGAGAGAGATTTATGGAGATGACATGAAAAAAAGGAAAGCATCTGGAGAATAAAAATAGACGAAACACATTTTAAAAAGAAATACAAGGAAGCATAGTTATTTCTGGCCGAGCCGGGCTTTCCCGATCATCCTTTTGAGATGTTGCACTTATATGTTTACGAAGGCAGTTTTCTATTAAAAAAAAACCGGAAACGTTTCCCACGCCAAGCTTCCGGGCAGGTCCTTCTAAATTTAGTTGTGAAAAGTAGAAAAATGTGCAAACATGCGTTTCATTTGAAATTAATACGTCACTGATTCTAGATATTTTTTCCGGTAATTTATTTTACCGTGGATGCTTTAAAAATTGTTTTATTGTCCTTTGGAACATAATCGTTTTAGCACTTCTTTTTTGAGCGCAAAAAACTAAATTCAAAAAACTATAGCCCGCCCACTTTTGCAATTATGGCGCACGTTGAAACGCAAGTAATACGGACGCGTTCTTCGCTCACTATTTGTAATTGCTTTTCCTTCCTTTTTTTTTAACTAAAAAAGACGATAAGACGAAAATTTTAGCAGCTACCAAATATTGTAATTTCCTATATCTATATATCTATATATCATATCGCTGCGGCCCAATAAGTTCGCAATTTTACATTGCTTTCCGCTTTCCGTTAACATCAACGTGCACGACGTTCGCTATCCGGATAAGTCTAGAATTTTTATGCAGTGCTAAATAGTTGCAGACGAACTTATTGTGTTTCTCATTTTTCAGAAATAAAAAAGAGTGTTTCACCAAAAAATCAAACCTTGTTTTACATACATGTTGAATAGAAAAATTACAAAAGTGACGTATTTTATCTAATTATTTCTAAAATTACAGTACAAATTCTGAACGAGTAACGCTTTTGAAATGCATACTGCGCGCCACAGATGCAAAATTGGGCTGATATTATTATTTTTTCGCGCTCAAGAAAAAATGGTCAAGATTGCTACGGTCTGACAATAATTCCATATTTTCAGATTCAAGGAAAGCAAGCCAAGAAGAAAATAAAACAGATGTAGATACTCAATTAGCGACACGAAAATGTACAACCTGTTTCATATTTAAATGAGGAAGAATTGATGAAACTGAAGCCGAATGGATTTCTTTAAGTTCCAATGTCTTCAAATCGCATTAAATTTACTGAAACTTCTGAAATTATTACATGACTGAAACGTTGGTAAAGGCTAAAGGTTTGAAAATTTTAAAATCTTAATTTACTTACTCCATTTAGCAATGAGGGCCTTTTAATTAGGAAATAACAGATAATTTTAAATGATAACACTTCCAAACTTTAATTTCACTCTTCTGAAAATTGAAACGAAAATTTGCTGACCCACTAGAATGACAGCCGAACTACTTCCTGCCATTATATTCTAAACTAAACCTCATACTTCCATGATTTAGGATATCAGGATCTATGGGTTCTGGGATTTAGGTATCTCCTCGTCTAGGGCGTTAATCTCTAAGGGACTATTTACAAAGTGATGTCCTCACCCGAAAAAGAAACTTCAGAGCACATTATTTTATTTCATAATCCTAATTTTTAATCTCAGTGTTGGATATGGTGTTTTAAAAAGAAAGAGAGCCTGGAGAAATAGAGAAGTAATATGAAAATACGCAGAGAAAAACACAAACGATACCATGTTGAAAAACAGAGCGGCAGTTTTTGTTGTGAAATCGGAGAAAAGACACATTCGCAATTACATCAGAAAAGAATGAGTTTGAATTTGAAATAGAAGAGACATATGACATATGAAAACTTCCATGTTTTGAGATTTTAGAATAACTAAAAAAGCTGCACTAAAGGGTGCTGAAAAATCAAGAAAATATAAGAGTGGATATGGGAAAAGGGAAATTTTAAAGCATGTTTATCGTGCTCTATTGTATTAATTGGAATTCCGACGCGATGGATAATCGATCAAGGCTACGACTACCGTCTGATTACAACCAAAGCCTAAAATGTTTTTTCTATGTGTTATAGGTTTACTTAACAAAAACAATACATTTACTATTAGAGAATTATAGATCAGGTTTGCCGCACACTACTTACTAATAGAGAATTAGAATGACCGGTGTCCCGTCACGACTACAAGTCGATTCAAATTTTGGTTTTATAAACGTGGTCGTTTTGACCGTGCCTGGCTTTGCGAGATGTTTTTTTCTAAGCATTACGGGATACTGCCGTAAGCCTGCTAATAGGTGTGGTTTCTTCTAATTTTAAAATTAAAAAGAAATTAATTCTATCACCAAGAATACATGTCTAACAAACCTTGAAAAATTAGGGCGAAATTGCAGAAAGACTACAAAATACGATAAAAGTTTGGAATTTATCTAACTAGGGAACCCTTGGAACTTTGCATAAATTGACATGACCTAGCTCGACACGGTCGGCTCGGATTCTTGAATGAAAAAATGTATTTAATTTTTTTAATAAGCGAAATTTATATTATGGAAATGTTCTATCTGCTTGTTATGATTCTTTATAAATTTGAAGACAAAAAGTCGTCTTCGTTCGTCTTTCAGTTCGTCTGGCATTCGTCTCACGCAATAAAAAAGCTGTCAGCACACCGTGTCAGACGAATTCAAGACGAAGATGAGACGAAACGGCCGAAATTTCGCCTAAATGGAAGCCTTACTCTATAAACTCTGCATAGTCGCTAAGCGTCAAGATTCCTAGATATCTGGACATTTTGTCTGAGATGTGACCATTTATCATTAGAGTAACGTGTCGACACGAAATTCGACAAAATTTCGGTCGAACTTCGATTCGACACAGTCGACAAAAAGTCGAGCCGCTCGACACAAAATCGAACAGTGGTCGACCTTTGTCGACACGAACATTTGATGTCGAAAGTCGACAAAAAAATCGACAGTCGACTTTCGACATCAAATGTTCGTGTCGACAAAAGTCGACCACTGTTCGATTTTTAGCCGAGCGCCTCGACTTTTTGTCGACTGTGTCGACATCGAATTTTTCGACTTTTTTCGACTTTGTCGACTGACTGATGTGTCGACACGTTACTCTATTTATCATTATAAACTTCTCTCTTTCTCAAAGGGGGTGTGCTTCCTAATTTCCCTCAATTTCTTTTAAGAACATCTGAAAGGAAGTAGACGTGGCGCAATGAATAGTGATAGAAATGACGGGCAAAACGGCAGAGTGCCATGTTTGGTTCCGAAGCAATCAGAAGGAGGGTCAATTCTGTTGTAAAATGAGAAAGATCACTAGCTCCATGGAGGTTGTTTGTTTTCTCTAGAACTCTCTGGAAGCTCATTAGGTGTACGGCAACGCAATGGTGACCGTGGTTTATTTTCCGCTAGTTTTTCCAATTTTTAATTGTTACAGACCGCGGTAAACCTACTTTCCATTTCTCTAGTAAACAGTTATTTTCAGGAATTCCACAAAAATATACTGATTTCTGTTTGTATCTGCAAACTTATATTTACGTCTTACAGATGTATAGCACAAACAAAAGCTCTTTGCACCGAAATGTTTAAAAAATTTAATTTATGGAAAAATGGCGAAACAACGTCTTATATTTTCAAAGTGATAGAAGAAAAAATTAACTAAAAATTAATAAAAATTACGAAGCTCAATGAACAGTTTTAAAAATTCGCATAATTTAATGTGAGTTGTATATTAGATGAGGAGAGGGTAGATGAAATTTTTGTGATAAAGAGCGACTCAAGCTTTGATAATACGGGAAATGAAAAATTAGGAATAGACTTTGGAAAACGTGGCAATTTCTTGAGAGGTCTGTAAATCAGTAGGTAGTGGTTGTACTAAAAAAGTTGTTAACTGCAAAAATAAGGTTGCAGAATTCACTCGGAAATGTTCAGAAATACTGAAAGTTACTCTCAATATATCGAGGAAATCGACTGACTACTTCATGGACAACCATCGCCCAAGATCGCAAAGGATGGTTAGCTGTGATCCCCCCCACACAAGCGACTGACGGATCAACTATGTAACTAAGTAAGTAAGTAACTGAAAGTAAGCAAAGTTGGTGATTTTTGAAGTTTAGGTTCATAAATTCGCGAACCTTGCGGAAATTTAAATAACTTTTAGAAGGCTCTTAAGAAAAGTTTTAAAAAGGCAAAAACAAAGAAAAAAAAAGAAAACTCTAGAAAAGAAACGTTTATCCTTTAAAAATGTTTCAATTTTTCCAAAGTTTGTTTCCGAAAACTTGACAAATAAACGCCTAAAGCCTAATATCCTAAACTTTCTCTATGAACTGCCTTAGCGAGTAGTTAAATAAAGAAACCAACGTTATTGAGGGCTGACAGCATGAAAAAAACGCGTTAAGAGTGTCTGGCATGGCTATACTTTTTGAAGACAAGTTTCATCCGCCGCTACCTGCGCGGATACAAACAAACGAAACGGCTTTGAAAAGGAGAGACTTAGAAGCAGAGTGAGTTTTGAGAAATTCTGAGAAAACAGTAATTCACTGGGAACAAAAAAGAAAGCTTCGAGAAGTGTTGGAAAGTAGGAGAAAAAGTGATTGGAATAACGCGAAGGGGAATGGGTGGGTGAAGAGGAAGAAGATGAAATCGCAGCTGTTCGTGATTCTAAACAAATGAGAGAGAAGGAAGGGCATGGAAAAGTGATAGGTGGGCGGAAATCATCAAGAAATAGAAAGGAGGAGAGAGATTTTTGAGGAGCGATCTGATAGAAGGGGATGAAGGACGTGCAACAGAAAGGAGAAAAGTGGATGGCAAAAAGAGGGGAAAACGTAATAAATAGTAAGTATACTAAGCATTGTGGAATACTAAGGAGTAGGGAACATACAGAAGCTCGGGATTTTTTAGTTTTAGATCTAACTAGAAACTGCACTTTAATATCGAAGAACCCTTATCACGTTTTCAGTTCAAATTTCTCTTGAGAAAACTGAGAAGGAAGAAGGAAAGGAAGTACGGTGCGCAGCATTTGTGGAATGGAACCGTTTGCAACAGAGAAGGGCGGAATTCCGCATTCCGGATTCCGCCGTTTTTTTCATTCCGTCTTCCGGATTCCAGATTCAGTGAAAAATTTTTTTTTCCGTTTTCCGGATTCAGGATTCCGAGCTCCCAAAATCCAATTCCGCCCTAATCTGGTTTGCAGTGTGCATTTTATTTTCCGACGTAGTTTTCTTCATTTTTTTTAATATGTGCGCCTGTTATTTAAGGCTTCCACGAAAGACGAAATAAGACCGTCTCGTTTCGTCTTCGCCCTCGTCTTGAATTCGTCTGATCTGCGTAAGTTTTGCGTTTATACTTGCGTAAGACGAATGCAAGACGAAATACGACTTTTTGTTTTCGTCTTTCGTGGAAGCCTTACTGCTATTTCAATGTTCTAAATTCAAATTATTTGTTTAATCATTTTAATATATTTCTGTCAATATTTCAAACGTTTTTTTTTTGAGAAATTTTAAATCTTCTCCGCTGTGCAGTGTTTTCCACCAATGCTGCTGCGTTCTGCTTCCCAAGTTTTGTTTAGAAGCAGAAGAATTTATTAATATTGTTAGGAGGAAAAACCTAAAAACTAGTTTTCAAAGTTTTCACTTTTAAACACAAAAGTTTTCAAAAAACAATTTTAAATAATACGATTTTTCAACTTTCAAAAAAAAACAATCCATTTTTCATTAGAACTGCTTTAAATTTGAAAAAATTTTGAATACGACATACATTTTTCAACATCAATATCAAGGAAACGCACTGAAACCTATCAGGTGTCATGTTACACTTTTCGAATGTTCGGGTGCCCATGTGCCATAGGTCGACTTACAAGATATTTTCATTTAAAATTTAGTTTAAAAGAAGATGCCTAACCTTTTGACTTTACCCTTCTGTTTTTTTTTTGTTTTGCAGGAATCAATCAAGATTTTTTCAGAATTATCCCTTATCTCACTGTTTCAAAATTCTGCTTCAGATAAAAAAAGTATTTTTTTTCACTCACCAAGTCGATCGACAGCCGTTGACATCTTCTGCTCTCCTCATGAACGACCGACGGACGATTTGTGTCTGGAAAGCGGAAAACCAATTTACGGGGTAAACTGAACAAAAAACAACGAATTGTCCTTGGAAAAAGAATGCCGCTTCATATTGTAATTATACCCACACGGATGAATGGCATGACGGAAAACAGGAGAAAAAAACGAGAAAAAAGGAAGCCAACAAAAAATGAATACCGTGTGAAAAAAAATGAAAGAATAACTCATGAAAAGCATAAAAGGAAGAAGGAGAGAAATCGATGAAAAAGGGGTAATGCACATTATAATGATGTCTATCGAGGAGTCGAGTTGCGTCATACAGTACCTGCTAGTCTAGGTCTCTCACCTTCCCCGTGCTATGTCCATTGCTCATAAAGAAGCAATACACTTGAACGAATGTGTGCAAAAACGAAAAGAGACCTGAAGATAGGCAGAATGGTTGGCAGAAGAGGTTGGTTATCTTGATGAACGTACAGAGAGAACGAGGCTGGTTTAGACGGAAAAACAAATGGACGGGTACATGCATTACTGATGATTCATTCAAAGTTAGTATACTAAAAGATAGGAAAGCAAAAAGAAAGTGAGAAAAGCTTTCAACATTCCCAAGTTTTTGTGTTGTATGGTAATAAAATAAATATGACGAACATAACCAAATTTTCAAATCGCCCCTTTTCGACGTCGTACTGAATATATGTCCTTCTATTATTGTAAATATTGTAATCACTGTGTTACAGGGTGTTGCATACATAGTGGGGCGCAACATTCCGTTATCTCTCATACAGAAGCAATGACTAACGTTTTGACCAGAGAAGGGCGGAATTCCGGATTCCGCCGTTTTTTTCATTCAGTTTTCCGGATTCCAGATTCCGTGAAAAAAAATTTTTCCATTTTCCAAATTCCAGATTCCATGAAAAAATATTTTTACATTTTCCGCATTAGTGTGTCGTGTCGATTTTGGAATTGATCGATTGAATCGAATTAAATCGACAATTTTTGAATCGATTCAATCGATTCAACATGATTCGAATCGTGATTGAATAAAAATCGAATCGTTCGATTCGATTCGATTCAATTCGATTCGATTCGATTCAGTTCGATTCAGTTCGATTCAATTCGATTCAATTTCCTTTGAAAAATGCAATTTACTAAAAAACAGTTTAAGAATACGATTTTAAACCGCCGCCGAAGGCATTGATCGATAGAGCGCATTTGCACTATTTTTGTTGATTCGATTTTATCGAATCAAATCGAACTAAATCGATTTGCCCGTTCAACAAATCGAATCAAAATTGATCGATTTTTGAATCGACACGACACACCATTCCGCATTCCGAAATCCGCGATATGGCGTTTTTATCAGAGAACGGCGGAATTCCGGGTTCCGCCGTTTTTTTCATTCCGGATTCCAGATTCCGCGAGAAAATTTTTTTTTCCGTTTTCCGGATTCCGAGTTCCCAAAATCCAATTCCGCCCTACTCTGGTTTTGACGCTTTGATCCGGCCCGGAAGCATTCGAATAGGAATCCTTCGCCCCACCCCCCCCCCCCCGTTTAATGTCTTCTAGTTTGATGCGATTTTGGTTTGGCTAGCTGAAATTCGGCGTTCTTATAACAAAGTGCATTGTAATATACAGTTTGCGTTCTTTTTTGACCCATAATTTCTATACTGAAGAGAATTTTGAGCCGGCAAATTGTCGTTCTTTACTAATGGTCTCTATATTATAAGAATGCTTCAGTGGCTCTAGCACACAATTTGGTGATTTCTTCGTAATCAGTTCCACTGCTCAAATTTTTTGTAAATATAACACTCATAACATTCCGAAATGTTTAGTGATTAGATCTTTCACTTATATCAATTAATCTCTTATTTCATGACGCAATCGACGCGTATTCATTTCTAGTTTTAGGTTTCGACCATTTATGATTTCGTGCGTGAAGCTTGAAAAGTTGACTCGATGCCAAACCCTTGTAAAATTCTTGTTTTCCCCCAAGGTGCGTTTTATTTAAAAAATTTTGTAGAAAGGCATGCGCAAAATTTGAAATAAAATTGGAATTCCGAAAGAAACGTCGCCACACTGATATTGAGATCTGCGAGTGCTCTGAGCGCCATCAACCTGAAATTTTCATGTGTTTCCAGTCCGTATCTCGACACGATAAATCGTGAAAACGATTTATCCCGATACGAATGGTGAGAGAAACTGTTTCGTTTCATAAATTTCCAATTCGCAGCTTTTCTCTGTGTAAACGTTTCAGATATAAAAAAATAATCAATAGAGAAAAAAACATGGAAACGGGAAGTGAGAGAATGAAGAAGCTTCTGCTTTCAGCTAATTGAGAAAAAAAATAAACATTTGTATATAAATGAGATGAAAAATGAAGGGAACGAGGCACCGAAATAATGAATGATTTGGAAAAAATCTGTTTAAACGAGATTGTGAAATCAAACCGCATAGATTTCCAGTCAAATGAGCGTGTGTATAAGAGAAAGAACGAGCGTGTCGAAATGTTCGTTTGTAGTACTTTTGGGAACTTTCAGAATATTTTAAGCGGGGATAAATGCTGCAAAATACAAGTACGAGAGGAGTCCGGCTCCTAAGTCAGTTTGACTTCACTCATTGATAAATTTTAGAAATATTCCAATTCATCAGTAACGAAAAAAGTTTTCTGCAAATTTTGAAAACACATAAAAATTGATATTCTCTCTTTCTTTCTCTCCGCCTCATTCAAGTTCGTGTTCGTTCCTCCATCCGTCCGTCCTGTTTGTTCCTATTTGGATAGACGTCGACAGAATCATGACTCGTCTGCTTCCCCACCCAAGGGAACATTTGCTTTGCCGAGAAAATTTTTTTTTTGAATTAAAATGTGTGCTCTTATATTTTGCATTGAAATCCCACACCGCACAGCACACCCCCCCCCCGCCAGCTAAATAGTAGTAAATTTCAATTCTTTCGCTCCCTTTCCTTAGATAAATTCCAAATTCCGCCCCCCCCCCGTATATCTGTCGAAAACTTCCCATTCTATTTCCTTTTAAGTTTGTGACTGCGGTGAACGGCAGAGTAGGGCGGAATTGGATTTTGGGAACTCGGAATCCGGAAAACGGAAAACGGAAAAAAAAATTTTCACGGAATCTGGAATCCGGAAAACGGAAAAATTTTTTTTTCGCGGAATCTGGAACCCGAAAGACGGAATGAAAAAAACGGCGGAATCCGGAATTGCGCCCTTCTCTGGTGAATGGTATCTTATGCGGGTCGCCAGTAACATTGTGCGCCTGAAATAATGCAGTAGAACGGTAGAATCGAGACCCACAATGTTTGCGAATCTTTGAGATGAATCGGAAGGGATTCAGAATTGTTCCTTGTGATTTCCGATACCTTGTTGGAAGGGCGCCGTGTCACCAATAATTTTTAAGCCTTATCTACAAATTTTTCAACAGTGCGCCGGAATAAAAATTTTTTATTTACTCTTTTTTTTTTTTTTTTTTTTTTTTTTTTATTTACTCTTAACTATGAAATTCCGACTCAACTCTCCGTCACATACCATTTTAAACTGTAACTATTATCGCCGTAAAAAAGTTCCGACATTTTTTCGAGTCGGGATTTGAATTTAGAGGCTCCGCCCATTCATCATCATTTCAGCGCATTTGCTATGCGCAATATATTTTTTGAATTTTTATTTTTTCTTCTGAATTTTCAGAATTAAACTATGTAGATTAAAAGAACGAAATTGTATTAATCGTGAATTTTTTTACACGTTTTTTCGAATGTTTAAATATATCAATTTGCGTCATGTATTTTTTTTTCGTTTCTTCTGATAAAAATATATCGCGCATAGCAAATGCGCTGATGAAATGGGCGGAGCCTCTAAATTCAAATCCCGATTTTCGCGGGCTCGAAAAAATGTCGGAACTTTTTTACGGCGATAATAATTGTGACCAAGAAGCTTTCTATTTTTATTATTGTTTAATAAACAGAAAGTTCTGAAAATCAGTATCCCACACCTTGAAAGCTCCCGTAAAACCTCGTACGAACAGCAAAAACATTCGATCCTTGCCTCACAAAGAACCGTGTTACTAAAGAACAACAGAACGGATTGGAGTTAGGTGAGGATTACGGTAGACTTATTGAAGAAACGTTCTGATTTCAGATCATCTTCAGCGAAAAAAAAAAGTTCAATTGAGACGACTAGGATGGATACCGTGATTACTGGCAGGACTTGAGAAAGTATAATAAAAATGATGTTATTCTCGTCAAAACTTCAAAGGTGACGGAGCGATGGTTAGAGCTGCCGCGGTCGCGTCAAATTGTGGACACATCCGAATACAGATACGTGCTAGGACGGGTCCTGCAGCCATTTATTCGTCGAAACATAAAAAAAATACATATCTCTGCAAGACGGAGCTCTACGCCACCGTGTACGTCGCAAATTCCAGTTCCCGATTGGCCAGCTTGATATCCGGGCATACCTAAACATCATCGAGAATGTTTGGAGATTTAAGGTGAGGAAAATCTCAGCTCTGAAACAGGCGATAATCGACGAAACGGCCAGAATTTTCAAAAAAAAAAAAACAAAAACGCGTTCTGCTTGTTCTGAAAATGCTGAAAATAATGAAGGAATTGTCGTTATAGTATTCATTTTTTGCTCAAATTAAATATTAAACGGATCGCGTCATATTTATTCATTATATATAGAATGACAATACATGTAATATTCAAAATAAAACGAATGTACGAGCACAAATACAAAAGATAGCGAGAGCAATTATTTTAAGAGCATATTTAAATGATTTAAATGGGTGAGTTTACAGATTAAAAATAGGAAAATACCGATGAGCTCAAGATCATAGGAGGAATTAAATTATGCAAGAGTGTGGGATGATATTTAGAGAAGAGTTACTTCTTTGCTGGATCACTCGCTTTGTCTCCAAATTCAATTTGACATAAACGGCATGAATATTCATCATCCGGAGCTTTTTCTAGAGCAGGACGAAGACAGTAGAGATGATAACCTCGATCACAGTCGTCGCAGAAAAGGAGCTTATCCTGGAATACGTAGATTTAACATACAGCTTAAAATATATTTTCTGCGTATTTGAACGCATAATTTTTGAAATTTTTGACCGTAAAATTCAGAGGATTAGTACCATCATTCATGCATAATTAAATGAATAGATACAGAGGAACTAACATTTAGAAAAACTGATTAGCGTCAATGTTGTAAACGTTGACTTTATTTGAATTTGTTAGTTTCGGCGGCCACGATACGGGCCCTATGTCCGCTTTTTATAATGTTTCGTAAATCTGATTTATTGATCAGGCTCACAAACTGTAGATCTCGTGGCTATATAACATTTGCATAGAAAAAATTTAGCTATTTCATCAGATTTACGATACATCTATTAAGGTACGCTGTATAACATATCTTACATCGTTTTCACTGGTACCACAAATCGTACAACTCTTGCACTCGAGGCATTGCCATCCGCTTCTATTAATGATTTTCGTTACATTCTGATTGAAATTAAGACATGAAGGATGACCAGATCTACCACAATCATGACAACTGACGAGATCCTCAGGAAGCTTTGTATTTTTGTTCATAAAGGCGGTACCGTTGCAGAAATCACAGCTAGTTGAAAGTTCTACACTGGGAGATAATACTGGAAAAGTTAGTTTTTATGAAGCGTTGATTCTGTAAACCTTTGACTTACGTTTATTCAATGGTTGGCTAGACTTTTGATCATGAAGATATGACTGGTGGTAACTTAAACCCGCGAGGCTCTTGTACTTCGCGCTGCATTCTGAAATGAAGAACAGTTAATATTATTAACTACAACATTTGGTCATTAATGAGTTAAGAAAGAGTGATAATGAAAAAAACGGGTTTTCGGTTTTTAGCCATGAACAACCCTATATTCCACAACATATAAGCTGCCAGGAACACGTAAGACATGCTATATTTTACTGCCTAATTTTCTAATAACTTCCTCTCGGCCGACCCCCGCGGTAGAGAAACGGCGTTCGAGTGGCATTGTCGCCAGATTACTTCGGATTCCTCTCGCCCAAATTTCAATTCTTTAACAGAGGGATGAAACGCTAGGTGAGAAGAGGGAAAATAATCAGGATATAGAAACATTTGATGCATAATGTGCGGATTTATACAGCGAACAACAAGAGAAGCTATATTCACGAGTCTACGACAGTGAGTAGAAGGTTGAAAAAAATTTCGTAAGAGCATCTAATAAATTAAATTTAAAATTTCACGAAAAAATGCATTTTAATAACTGCCGTACTATATTTCGTTTAAACTTTAACAGGTCAATTGTTGCATTGAATTAGCTCTCTGCATAAGGCGGGTCAGTCTTGCACTTCCTCATTTTTTTGAATAATTATTTTTTCGAGAATCTGATGATGTAAAGCGTGCACAGCTCATAAAATAAATGGAATGCTATGAATCGTACTTTTCGAACTGAAATAAGGAATTCGCAAAACCAGGTGCACAGAATGAAAAAGATGAAGTGAAAGAGCAAGATCGTGATGTTCCCGGTAACTGACATGCTGTGGGTGAGTTTGAAAAACACAAGTGCGCTCTAAGGACAAGGTGAATATCTTTAGACGACGGGGGGTGGGCGAGAGGGCTCCGCGAATCCGAACCACTACTCACTGTCACACTGATACGTTTTCTCTTCGGGCTCTTCATATTTTGATTCTTTGAGAGAGGATCTTAATGGGGTCGACCGAGAAGCATGTGAACGAGTTGCTGGTACCTGAAACAGTGTGTAATTAATTTATAGAAGCCGCCCTAATTCTAAGGTACCTTTTTACGCGATGAAGACCCTTTCTGGGTATTTCCCAAGTTTCCTTTTCGACGTTTACGCGAAGACCAGTCATCTTCGTCGGAACCCAGTTCATCAGGAGACAGCTCATCATCGAGAACATAGTCCTCACGATACTCCTCTTTAATTTGAGTTTGACGAGATGGTCTAATGCTCGTCGAATCATTTGAATTATCGGAAATACTCTCTGCAAATCGAATTAAGCAATGTTGTATAACGTGGTTGTTTTTAGGATACCAGTAGTAGTGCATAGTTGTGGTGTGAGATGATCAATAGCGACCTGTATGGCTGGATTTTCACGCAGGAACATGCTCATTTCAATGGCGTCGGACGGAGGCTGTGACTTGCTCTTCTTCCATCTTTCAGTTGCTAATTGTGCAACAGTATTCGGGTCATTGGAAGCGTACATGTGGTCCACCGTACGAGTAGTGAAGCGGGATTCACGTTGAGCAGTTGCAGTCTGATGCTCATAATACGGGAAACGAAGCCTAAATCTTTGAAAGGCTCAGCAAAGTACAATTTAGTGAAAATGGAAAGTGTAAAGTTCCAATAATTTGAGAGAGGAAATTTCCCGCAAAATAAAACAATATCATGTTCGAAAGAAGTTTAGTCGAAACAGCAACCCAATTTTTAAAAAAATGTTTTCCCAGTTATATATGTTTTTTTTTCAAATTTCTCGAGCGTATGAACCTAACTTTTTGCTCGAAACTCTTTAGTAAATTTAGTAGTATTTCGAGGTAAATTAGTCAGTTGCCGCTTTCTCAAAATCTTTCTCAGTTCATTCCTTTTCGCTGCAATTTCGCCAAAACAGCGGCTCCGACATGAAAAAAGGCACTCTCAGAACTGAATGTATAATTGAAGAAACAACCTTTCTCCCCTTTTTCTTCAAAAAAACTCAGTTTCGTGGATAGAAATTGCTGAGTAGTTTGAACTGACCGCTTCTTCCGATCCTCCATTTGTCGACTATTCCATTTGATACAGTTCCGCATAAGATCCATATATCCGTTTTCTGATATCATTTTCTGTAAGATATGCTTTCTTGTATTATTTTGAAACATTTTGATAGCTCAAGAAAACGGGTAGGTGATCTAAACAAACAATAAAAGGCATTGCATTAAAGCAGATCAATACATTGACAGCTGTCAATATACGCAAACACCGCTACGCCAGAATACAGACAATACAGCGTGGACTTATTGACTTGCGGACCATTCATCTACTGCGTTTGCATCCCTTTTGGGCCTAAAACAATACTTTACCCACTTGCTACAAAGTTTATTTGATTTTTTTTCACTTATTCTAAACATTTTTTGAATAAACGTTAGAATTTTTTGACATGTCAAGCAAATTTTCAAAATTTTGAAAACAGCCTTAAAGACGCATTTTGATTTTTGAGGACGTATTATTAAATTTCTGCGCGCTAATTTTAAGTTTTAGGGACACATTTTTCGTTATACGTGGTAGCTGCAAAACTTACTAATGTACATATTGATAGAGACAATTCCTCTGTTAAAAAAATCGTAGTAACCAGCACATGTTATACTGTATTCGTTGCGAGAGTTTTCCACAAGTCGTATTCATTCATAGTAAAATAATACATGCAACGATAAGAAAAATTCGCCGTGAAAACGTGGAAGGTTATAAAGGCAATAGCAACGCAACCCTTGAAAGTTGTATGCCTTTCCCAGATTCCAACATGGTACCTTTCGTGTTGGCTATCGTTCGCCAACGAAGCGTTGCATGCTTTAAGGCATCGGTTCTATCCCATTTCTAATGATTTCTTTAAAAATTTAATGGTGTTTTAATAATTTCTGGCGCCCTGTCCATCTCTTATATTTTTCCTAGCAACTGTGGACTGAATAACAAAAAATTCCAATCATCATTAAGTATTATGTTGGGAATTTATTCAGCCGACCTTTTTTAAACTTCATATTGCTGATATTGTAATCAAAGTTTATTATTTCTAGGGTCACCATGAACATTTTCCGTATAGCGGCAGATATGTCGCATTTACTTGCGATTATTATCCTTTTGCTGAAAATCTGGAAGAGCAGATCGTGCTCTGGAATTTCGGCTCGGTCGCAGATTCTTTTTGCTATCGTGTTCACTGCTCGGTACTTGGATCTTTTTTCTACCTACATCTCACTATACAATACTACAATGAAGGTAACTTTTTTGTGAACTGCTCAAATTTATTACCGCATTCAGGTCACGTTCCTTGTCGCAACATACGCCACGGTTTATCTGATGTTCTTCAAGTTCCGTTCCACATACATGCGAGAATCTGACACCTTCCGTATCGAGCTTCTTATTATTCCATCTGCAGTTCTTGCTTTTCTCATTAATCACGAGTTTTCCTCTTTTGAATTGCTTTGGACTTTCTCCATCTACTTGGAAGCAGTTGCTATTCTTCCACAGCTCTTCTTGCTTCAATCCACTGGTTCCGCTGAGGTAGGCCAAACTACATTTCATCCAGTCTCCCTGAGAGAACTGCATGAAATACCACAAAAAAATGGTTTTTTGAGCACATCGTTTTAGTTTTCCGATTGATCTTGCCTTTATTCGAATATTCATTATTGTGCAGACCGAAATAAGTTAGCTGATTTTGCTCAAGTTTAGTGTTAATTGAAAAATATCAAAGAATTTTTTGTCGCAAACGAAGGAAAACATAAGTTTGCTAATCAGCATTGAAAGCAATTGAGGGGGGCAGAGTGAGCATTAGCCCCCTCAATTGGAAAAATAACCCCCCATATAGAAAAGTAGCCCCCCCCCAATCGAAAAAGATAATCCCCCGTCTTTACATGGAATATGAACCCCGCTTACAATAAGACCCTCACTTTTCGCCGTGAGAGTTCACGCTGAAAAGTTTAGATAATTGAGATATTGTATCTCGCGTGACCTCCACCGCCACGCAATGTATGCCGCGTCGCACAAGTGATGCAACAGAAATAATGCTGCTTCCCGCTTCCAATGCAAGTAATGTTGTACTGGATGAAATGATTTTTATAAAGAACGAACTGCTATATGAAATTAATGTGTTTAGTATTATTGAAATTGTATGGCACTGTATCGGTTGGAATAATTTTGAACGTGGTATCCTAGGCAGTAGTTTGGTGAGGGGGGGGGGGCTAAAGTTCCTGAGCGGGGGATTCATCTGCTTCTGGTGGGGTTCTTTTGTTCACAAGCCCCTCCTCTGAACTTACACCCCCCCCCCAAAATCAACGGAGGGGAGTTTTTGTTCACTTACTTCAGCCCCCACATGGGAAAACTGCTCTCCCACGCACAAACCGTTAATTTAACTCCCCCACAGAAAAATCTACTACGGTGGGGGACCAAACATTAATCTTGGGGAGCTCAACTCCACCTTGGGGAGATCAATTACCCTTGTTTGGGGTTAAATGTGTGTGGGGGGGCTTATGTTCACTATCGTCGCACTATTAATATCCAGAAAACATTAGGTATTCGTCCACTCATTTACAGTTTCTGTATGTTCTTGAATGGCAACAGTTTAGCTTATGTCATGTATTTTGCTTCATTGCCCATACTTTCGATTTTTGTAATACTTTTTTTTAATTCGAGCATTATGTTCTGAATATCTACCGTATTTTAACTTTTTTTTCAGAAAAAATACAAATGAAATTATGTACAACTTAAATTTGAAAGCCTTCTTTTAGGTGATAATCTTCGAGCACTTTTAGGTAAGTGATTTATTGTTAAATACACCGTTTGGGCTTACTCCATCCTCAGGGGTAGTTCAATTCAATCTATAAAAACAGAAAATTAACTATTTTCGGTAATCTTAAAAAGGACAAAAAAATAATTTTGAACTTTGCGGTTTTTTTTAATAAAGACAAGGGACGTCTCTGAAGGTTTACCACATTTATTCACACTACATGAGTGCAATTCTTATCGTTTATACACCGTATTATTCAATGGCTAGTTTTTACCTGTATTTGTTATTCTAAGATGAATTAATTTTTTTATTTTCTCTAATCTCTCTCCATTTACATCCATCACATCCATAATATCGACTTTTAATACACCCGGTTAATTTTTTTGAAATACATATCGATTGTCTCCTTATTGGTTTATTGACCATTGAATCTTAATTGGTTTTCTTCGTAACTTACATCTCTCTATGTTCCCGTTCTTCGTAATTTATTATTATTTTTTTAATGACTGTTTAGGATCACCGAAAATAGTAATTGTTCTGTTTTTATAGATAATTTAACTATCCCTGAAGATGGCGTATGCCGAAGCGTTGGATTTCACAATAAATCGGTTTCCTAAAAGTGCTCGAAGTTTATTACCTTAAAAAAAGACTCAACAAAAGGAGTGTTCCTCCAATATAAGTTGTATTCCGGCAGTAGCACAAAATGATGCTCACCAACTTTATAAATCCGAAATTATGTATTCATAAACCACAGCGTGCTCTTCCGAACTGCAACGAAAGATTACATTTACATGTCCTCATATCTCATAGCGGCTCTTGTCGACCCCAAATAACACATCGCGAAAAATGACTTTCAAAATAACGAAGAACTTCTTAAACCCGTGTTTCAGATTTAGTCTCGTTCAAAATCGACGTTCCACCCGATATAAAGGCTTTTTTTTTTCGTTAAACAAAGCGCGGTCCGGTGCTTCGTTAAACAAAGCGCTATCCGGTGTGTCGTTAGGCAAATCGCTGCCTGACAAAACTCTAATTATAGTGCAAATTTAGTTTTTTTGATCAATTCAGACCTGTGTTTTCTAAGGTTTCCGAACTCGCTGCGTGCAGCCCTTCTTGGATTTTTGCATATATGATTTCGAAACGATTTAATTGCTAATCTTTTCAGGTTATCACAGCTCATTATTTGTTTGCACTGGGCTCTTATCGTGCTCTGTACATTTTTAATTGGATCTACCGTTACTACACGGAAGACTATTTTGATCCAATCGTTGTTGTTGCTGGAATAGTGCAAACTGTGCTCTATGCTGATTTCTTCTATCTCTACGTTACCCGCGTCGTCCAAGCTCGCAAAGGAATGGAGCTTCCGATTTAAGCGAATGCTTTCTATTCATTTTCTGTGGCTTTTTTTCTACGAGGTTATTTTAAGCCTAGGGAGTAGGTGAATCCACTGTTAATAATTCTGGTCCGTTACCCAATTTTGTTCTTGAATTTTGATTAGAAGGTGGATCTGCCAAACTCTGTTATTTTTTTCCGTGTGTGATTAATATTATGGGGATTTCGAAGGTGTCTATAAAGATTTTTTTTAATTATGGTTTTCTAATGTATAAATAATGAATTTTTCCGTAAAGTAATTTTTGAAAGTTTTTCTACCTCTTTCAATCTTTTTCGGTCGTCCACCGTATAATTATATCTTAAAATTAATGGACTGTCTTAATTGAAAACATATTTGCAGGAATATTTTTGTTTCCTGTTTATTGCTTGGAGAGAGTTCATCGATTCGTTAATAATGGCTACGAACGCTAACTGGGATGACAGCGGTGAGTTTCACTTATTCATTGAATATCACCAAACCGAAAAACCGAGTAATTTAAAATAATTCTTTTAACTTTTAAAATACCCTACAAAAAAGTTCGCGGTGATTGGCAACATTGGCAAATACTACAAATAAAATTCGTCGAAAATTTAATTAATATAGTAACGTCGTCATACGATTGTGTCGAAAAGGTCGACGAATTTCTAAAAAAAAGGTTGAATTTGACTACTTTCATAGTTTTTTATAAGCAAATGTTGTAGTGCGGATTAGAGTCGGCTGAAATTGGTTAAACTTCAAAAAACTGAAAATCTATGACTATTTGTTCCCTACCCAAAGCTAGACTGATGTTGATTGTTTAAAGAAAGAAAAACAATATATTCAAATTTTCAGACAGTGAAAACGACAATGTGGTTGTGGAGGAAAAACCGGTGATCCTACCGCGCGCCCGCCAACCCTCTATTGCCAAAAGCCTGGAAAAAGTGCAGATTTTAGAAAATAGCGTTGCCGGTTCGGAGAAAAACGCTTCGGACGATGATTCGGATGCTAGTTCTGTGATATCTGATGATTTGGAAAGTCTTGGAGAAGACACAAAAGTGCTCAATTTATCACTCGAACAACTTGCTGATGTGAAACAAAATCTTGCTCAGTTCAGATGTAGCTACAAAAATATTATTAGTGAATTCGCAGATGTTGAAATTTTTTTCATTTCTGTTGACTCCCTGATTGTCGAGTGCGCAGCCCATAGCTATCACAATTGGGATGTGGCTGGCCAATCATTGGTACTCAATAAGCAAATCGACAGGTTTCTTCAACAGTTTGTCGATATCGGTGGAAAATTCAAACTTGTTGTGTTTTCCGACTTGACTGCACAGTTTGCCAAGGACACTACACTCTCATTTGCTAGATCAGCCGCCCTTGCTCATTTGGCCAACGGTATACACGCGCATGATATCGTATTCTTCACCAACCCAACCGATCCTGAATGGGATAAGATATTGAACGATCTTACGCCTTCTTTTCTTATGATCTCTATTGATAATGTGACTCAAAATATGTGCGCTTCTCAGGATATTGATTTAACCAAGCAATTTGAGACAATTGGTAAGACAAGGTGTATACATTATAATGAGCTTGGTTTTTATTTCAGCTTTTGACGCCCTCACTCGTTCAATTTCGGTTGTCCTTCTCCATTCCATTAAGGTTAATTTCGTGTCAGTTGATGCCTACTATATTTCCCCGCTCCTCGTCATAGCGCCGGACTGGCCAGCATTCCTTGCTGCTCACTGGGATAATAATGGGAATCTTCTTCGCAACCATTTGAGCAAGGAGATAAAGTTCAATCAGTTTCACACCCTAGCTGATGTTTGGGTAAGAATCATTATTGATGCAAAAACTACCGGTAAAGGATCCGACACATTTGATACACTTGCTGCCGCAATTATTTTATCTTCCTTGATCTGCAGCAGGAGAGGTGTTCAAAGAATTTACTATCCAGTAAGAACGGAAGCCAAGAGAGGATTGAATGTTATTAGAGATAGACGATTGATTCTCAATGCTGCTGTCGCCCTTCTCGACAAAGCAGATCATGCGGTATTTTGATATGTTAGTAGGTAATTATAATGTTTGAACTTACAGAACTCCAATCTCGATCTGAGCGATTTCTGGGATGGTCGTATGGTTTATTCTATATTTGATGAGCTTAATGCAAACGAAGTCGTACTTCCATACAGGCTTCAAGAAGAGTTTGCTAAATATCACCAGAAAGCTGGTCTCACTATTCCGCTTGCGACGGACACTAATGAGAAGCTGTTTGACCCCCTTCCAGAGATCACGGATCCGCTTCTTGATTTACCAATTCTCTACAGTGCCACGTCTCCGATGATTAAACGATTTGTTCCAGAAATTGAAAAAATGACCTCACCAAATATTGTAGAAGAAGGTATGATTCAAGACCATGCAGAACTATTGAAAGACTCTGCTCAGTGGCGATTTAAACCAATCGAAGAGCCGTACGCGCAAAAAGAAGACCATTTGAAAGATACTATCCAATTGAAGAAGGCAAATCGGTCAAGACAGGTCATAAGTGCTTGGTACGAGTTGTTCGCGAATGCTCTCGAAGGGCGTGGATCGAATTTATTGGTTGATTTCTCAAGAGTTCCAAAAGGATATGCTATCGCTGAGGAAGAAGTCATTGAGGATAAAAAAACTGGAAAGGGTGGATGGGACGGCCAGAAGCAACGAAAGACAGGTGCTGTCGTTAAAAAGGGACCTGGGAAAGATGCTGGAAAATCAAAAAAAGATTTGATTCTGGAAGCAAACAAAAAAGCGAAAGACCAGAAGCTTGCTGAAAGTGAGAAGGCGAAAATCAAGTATGGATGCCAACAAGGAGCGGAAGCGATCGTTTTTTTAAACAATGTCTACTCCTCTCTTGAATTACCAGAATCAAAAGCATTGTGCGTATTTGAACTGATTGTTCGAGAAGGTAGAAACATCTTCGATCACCATCGAGGTGCTGACAAACAAGAAATAAGAAGAAACGCAGCAATTTGCCTCGTTGGTCTTATCAAAGACAGTTTCGTAAAACATTGGGATTACCTGGACCATAAACAAAAAGAACAAGTGGTCGATCTTTGGGTATCTCTTGGATTCGATGCCCCGGCGGGATCAAAACCATCTTCTGAAGCTAAGCAGAAAAAGTTGGACCTTGGAATTAACATGATTTATTATCAATTGCAATACGGAGGAGAGCTCATTGATATTCAATTAGATCCAAAGAAAGATGATCGTGTTAGTGGATTCTGTCCGGATGGTTGGCAAAGAAAAATGCTAGACTCGGTCGATAGAGGAAATTCGGCGCTTATCGTCGCACCTACTTCGTCTGGTAAGACCTTCGTCTCATACTATTGTATAGAGAAGGCCCTTCGTTCCAGTGACACCGATGTCGTAGTTTATGTTGCTCCTTCGAAAGCTCTTATTAATCAGGTGAATTGTTTTTGTAATACTATTTGCAACAATTCGTTCAATATAATTATAACACTTAAAGTATTATTACAGGTTTGTGGATCTGTCCATGCACGTTTTCGTAACAAGTCTATGAAACGTGGAAACTCGCTTTTCGGAACACTCACTCAAGAATATTCTATGAATGCACTACAGTGTCAAGTCCTAGTCACTATTCCAGAATGTCTCCAGGGGCTGATTCTGTCAAGAACTCCTGCCGTTCAAAAGTTTGTTTCGCACTTTAAATACGTGATATTCGATGAAGTTCACTGCATTGGGTAAACATTTTTTAAACTTCAGTTTTCAACTGAGTCCTTTGCAGCGCCTCTGAGGAGTCACACATTTGGGAACAACTGCTTCTGCTTATTCAATGCCCTTTCCTTGCGTTATCAGCTACCATCGGAAATGCAGAAAAACTACATCAGTGGCTCAGTTCCAGTGAGCAAGCAAAGAGCTCTGGAAAACGGAAGGTTGACCTTATAAGTTATGACGAGAGATGGTCTGAGCTGGAATTGTCAATTCTCAACATCAATGATCCAAATGTTGAAGACGACAGACTAGTTCGCAAAAGTATTGAAGAAAAAGTTGTTATTCCCTTGATGCCATACGGAGTATACATGCCTGAGAAATTGCGAATGTTTTCTATTCCAGAAGATCAGAAATTGACTGCTCGACAGATTCTTCATTTGTACAGTATGATGGCTGAAGTGGATACTGCCACCGCGTATTTTATTGTGTTCAATTTTTATGTATTTATAAATATTATTATAGGAAAGAATTCGAACCATGCAAATTCTTCGGCCAGAACGGTTCGAAGGCAGTATGGTTATCGAGATCAGATCTTCGTCGATTGGAATCTGCTCTGAAAGGGAGATTTATGGAGTGGTTAAAAAACGATGAGCAGAAAGTCAACTCAATTTTGAAAATTCTCAAGGAACCGGTGAACACTCAGCTCATTCACAGATCTCGTCCATTTAACCAGGATAAGGTTGCTAACGACTACATTGTGACTCTTATAGATGATTTGCAAAAAAGAGGGGAATTGCCAGTTATCTGTTTCAGCGAAGACCGCCAGGTTTGCGAAATGCTTGCTGAAACATTGGCTTCTGAACTCGAACGACGAGAAGCGGAATATATGAAAACGGATGATTTTAAAAATAATTATATGATCAAGGATGAAAGTAAGCTGTTAAAGTTGGCCAAAAGAAAAAGAGACGATGCTGAAAAGAAAAAGAAAGGAGAGAAGAATGATGAAGACGCAGTCCCAGAAGTAGAAAATGAAGAAATGGACTTGCTCGCAATTAAGAAGGCTCGATTGGCAAGAGCCTTAGAAAAGTTCAAATATGTGGGTAAAAGTAGAAGGGATCCAGATATTTATAACAAAATGATGGAGAGATTACAAAAAAACGCGAAGTTTCGTGAAACAAGTCAACTTCTTTGCAAACTGTTCGAGCGTGGAATCGGATTCCATCATGCTGGATTAAATACGGTGGAGAAAGGTGCCGTGGAAGCTTCGTTCCGCTCCGGATGTCTCGCGGTTCTCTTCTCTACGTCTACTCTTTCGCTTGGAGTTAACATGCCATGTAAGACAGTAATTTTTGGAGTTGATACTGTTCATCTAACCCCTCTCATTTACCGTCAAATGTCTGGTCGTGCTGGAAGAAGAGGTTTTGATCACTCAGGAAACGTTATTTTCATGAGCATACCGACTAGGTGCCATAAATTAGTTTAATTAATTTTATGCATATTTTTTTTCAGGAAGATTCGTCGCCTTTTGACTGCTTCCATTTCACGTTTGCAAGGAAATCCACCGTTTACCATTTTGTTTCTTCTCCGACTTTTTGCTTATGTTCATCAGCAAGACATTTTGAACGCCGAGGGCCAGAAAGTATCAACAATGAAGCAACGCGCTTTTGCTGCAAAATCTTTATTAGAAAATTCTTTTTGTGTCCATACCCGCCGAGAAGCTAATGATGGTGTTCTTCAAAAACAACTTCGCATGTTTACTGCTTTCTCATTCCAAATTCTCCGGCATCTACAGCTTCTCTCTCCATTTGGAGAAGGAAAGAATTTTGCTGAATTGGCTATTCATTTATCCTCGGGTTCCTCTGGTACATTGCTCTTCATTTACCTTTTGCAAAAGAAATGTTTCCATCAACTTCTCAAAAAATATGATAAACCGGAAAAGGCTCAACTTGTCATTCTTGAAATATTAGCGAATATCTTCACCAACGTCAGAATGTCACCGTTTTACAAAAGAAGCGATAATCTCGAGAATGTGCATGTATACCTACGTGGTCTCCCTTCTGTTTTTGCCCCCGTTGTCGAAGAATACAATGCAACAGTCAACACACTCTACAAGAAATTTATGGCTGCTTCTTCCAAGGATGGAAATCTTATTGTAAGTTTGCAATGGACATAATTATGCCTATAATGCGTTGTTAGAATTATGAAATGCAACTCTATTGTTTTGGCTTGGAATATGGGATTGATTTAAAGTTCTAACAAGGGAACTGTTTTTAGATAACGTTTGAGAATTTTATGAAAATTGGTACACAGACACTTTGGAGCATGCTGAAAACCATGGCAAACTTTGTTTTTGCCTAAAACTCTCCAGAAGCTGAATATTCGCATCTGAAGTTTCATCTGAATTTTCATCGCATCTGAAGTTTTCCCCCCATCCCGGGACCTCACTCTTCTCTATGCTTCCATATCATCCATTTCTGGAAGCAGCGGTGGTGTAGTGGCAGTGGGATGGTTTGGAACCCTGGGGGTCCCAAGTTCGAACCCTACTATGAAAAATTTTTTTTTGTTTTTTGTAATTTCATTTTCTAGAGGTCTTCAGAGCACATTGGTCTCGAATGGAACTTGCAGAATGCCGAAAAAGGGTATATGAGTTGTGTTTAATTGTTTTTTGATCTCAAAGGCTTCTACTCTAAACTTTAGAAAACAACAGAAATTTTCGGCTTGGAGGATGGTTTGGAGGCTTGGAGGCTTGACGGCGTCAATTGCTGCCGTGCCTTTCCAAGTGCTCCAGGAGTCGACGATCAAAAGAATATCCTTGGGCATAGACGAATCGAAAACCACTTTTTCGAAGAAAGTCACCATGAAAATCCTACATGATAACGTTCTACGCTATCTTATTGCTGACATCATAAGGAAGAACAACATTTGCATTGGAAACTTTGTCGGATCGGATAGTTGGCTGGCTGGATGGAAGAAAATGTACGGAATTTCCTCCAGGAAAATCACGAAATTTGTGTCTACCGTTCGACACAAGACTCGCGATCAGATTGAGAAGGATTCCAAGGATTTCGTGAATTCTGCCAACCAACACTTCCAACACCCATCCAGCATCTACAATGCTGATCAGAGTGGATTCCAGCTCGAAATGAACACAGCTCGGACTCTTACATTTACCGGATCCAAAGATGTTCACTGTGTTGTTGGAAGTGTCTCTTCAACTACACATTCATACACAGTACTTCCCTTGATCTCCGCATCGGGAAAAATTATTAATTAATTTGAAAGAACCCAAAGGCCGATTTCCCAAGAAAGGTCTTTTTAAAGCATCAAATCTGGAAGTCGCGTGCCATTCCAGTCACATCATGACTAAAAACAACATGGTGACTTTCTTCGAAAAAGTGGTTTTCGATTCGTCTATGCCCAAAGATATTCTTTTGATCGTCGACTCCTGGAGCACTTGGAAAGGCACGGCAGCAATTGACGCCGTCAAGCCTCCAAGCCTCCAAACCATCCTCCAAGCCGAAAATTTCTGTTGTTTTCTAAAGTTTAGAGTAGAAGCCTTTGAGATCAAAAAAACAATTAAACACAACTCATATACCCTTTTTCGGCATTCTGCAAGTTCCATTCGAGACCAATGCGCTCTGGAGACCTCTAGAAAATGAAATTACAAGAAACAAAAAAGATTTTCCATAGTAGGGTTCGAACTTGGGACCCCCAGGGTTCCAAACTATCCCACTGCCACTACACCACCGCTGCTTCCAGAAATGGATGATATGGAAGCATAGAGAAGAGTGAGGTCCCGGGATGGGGGGAAAACTTCAGATGCGATGAAAATTCAGATGAAACTTCAGATGCGAATATTCAGCTTCTGGAGAGTTTTAGGCAAAAACAAAGTTTGCCATGGTTTTCAGCATGCTCCAAAGTGTCTGTGTACCAATTTTCATAAAATTCTCAAACGTTATCTAAAAACAGTTCCCTTGTAAGGTAAATAAATTCATTTACAGGATCCGTCATTTACTGTCAGTGGCAAGCTTAACGCTGAATCTCTATCTCTCACAGAAGAACACCTCGTTCCTCCACTATTCGATCAATACTCTCATGACAATTCGTTCCTTCCAGTGGTAGATATCAACAGTGAAGATCATCGAGGCCGAAAAATTCAGCGCAACGCATATGCTTACGATTTCTACGTTCATGGGTCTCGTTTTATGTTGAACGAAATCAATGACCTCTCCGTGAACGTAGCCTGGTTTTTGATTCATGACTTTGTGGTAAGTCATTAAACTAAAATAGTTTCGAGTATTTCACCTGTTCTTCGAAGCTAAAGTTTTTTTCAGGCAATACTTGAGGGTCTCGCAGTCGGAGTTCATCATATGGCTCGCCCACAAGATCCACTCGTTTTAGTGTTAGATGAATTGTCCAAGAACTATGGTGAAAAGTTCCGCAAGGCATTCGGAATGCGTACCCGCGACTAAATTTGCTCTCTTTATGATTTTTAAAGCTTTTTCCATCTCTAATTTTGAACTACGGTGGCATTTTAACATTCCCGGTCATTATTTGGAAATTTAATGCCCCCTTGTTAATCCCGTTAATTTGCTGTTTTTTTTCTAAAAGCTTCCTCAATTGTTCTGAAATAAAGTTGTTGGTTATTATGCGCATCAACGGAGAGCAAGATCATGGTCATCATTAATTGTTTGCTTGTCGCATTTCCTTTTTTGTCGTTTTATAAAGAATTTGTATCATGAAATACATAGAAGGCATCGAGAAAGAAAACCGGAGAAGAGCGGGGCGGGCATTCACAGTTTACATACAAACATGAGAGTCTCTGCTTTCAGGTGCTGTACTATTCGCATCTGAGCATCTGAGCATAATAACTGGAGGGAAAAGTAGCAGAGCATTCAGACAAGTGCTCACTTTTGGAATTTTTAAAGCGCCCACAAAAGACGAAACAAGTTGGGTCGTCTTTTGTGGAATCCTTTCGTCTCGTCTTGCGTTCGTCTTACGTCGTCAATTAAAATACATGTGTATCCCCACGAATTCTAGACGATGAAGAAAACGAGACGAGACGAGACGGTCTGATTTCGTCTTTCGTGGAAGTCTTTGGAATTTTTATACGATGCCTCTATTAATCCCGTTAATTTGCTATTTTTTTTTCTAAAAGCTTCCTCAATTGTTCTGAAATACAGGCTGGCCGATAAGTATACGGAATTTCTTTGAGGGTGGTCCCTAGAGAGCGCGAGGCTTGCTTTTCCAAATGTTTCGATTTGTTTCGAAAATATGGTATCTCTTCAAGTAAAAACCAAAACAATTAGTCATTAGCTTGTATTTCATCGGAGTTATGAAGGCTTCTCCTCATCGCGCCACTATTGCCAAGCTGCATTGGGAAGGTTAGACGTCTAGAACTTCCTCATTCGACGGTCTATCAAATTTTTAGTCAACTAAAATCGAAAGGGCATGTCAAAGAGAAAATAAAACCGGGAAGACCTCGCACTGTGAACACACGGAAGACTCGACGAATCATTAAGAAACGAATCTTAAGAAATGACGGAGTCAGCATGAATAAGATGACAAATTCGCTGGGAATCGCTCGTTTTACTGTTCAGAAAATTGTCAAAACCAATCTCGGATTGACCAGTTATCGTCTGCTTTGTGGCCAATTCCTCACGGAAAAATACAAGGAGAGTCGAGTCGAAAAGGCGAAAAAAACTTCTTGATGTTCTTAAGGTGTGCCGCTTGTCGTATATAATTTGGATCTTTACTATTGAGTCAATTTTCAACTGCCAAAACCATCAACAATTGTTATCAAAAGATCAATCAAAGTCTCCTAAACGTCGTATGGTGTATAACAAGTTGTTTCCTAAATCGGTGATGGTCTGGGCCGGCTTAACGTCGGAAGGTAAAGTTCCGTTGGTCTAATGTGAAGATCAATTCGGAAGTGTACCAAAAATCGGTATTGAAAGATGCTTTACTTCCGTGGGTTACTAGTCACTTTGGCCAGCGACCTTTCATCCTTCGACAAGATTGGACTCCGTCTCATGGCTCCAAATCAACGAAAGCGGTCCTAGATCTCCATTTTCCAGGATATTAGGGCAAGGACTTGTGGCCAGCTTCTTCGCTGGATTTGAATCCTCTCGACTTTTCTGTTTGGGGATATTTGAAAGACAAGATCATGGCTCGCTCTCATCCAAATGTGAAGTCTCTCACAACTGCTCTTCAAAAGGCATGGACCGAAATCCCCGACGAGTACCTCCGGCGCACTGTTGATTCTGTTCCGAAGCGTCTGAAGGCCTGCATCGCGGCAAAAGGGTCGAACTTCGAGCAATTTTGTCGTTTCGAAAGCATTTCGAGAAATTTTTCCGAAAAATTCTTTTAAAAAAATTCTAAATAGTTCGAACGACACTCCGAAATAACGCAAGGCGCGTTGTTTATCGTATTTCCATTCAAATCATTTTTCGCATTTTTCGAGAAATTTTTCGAGGAATTCTCGAGAAATTTCCGAAAATTTTTCGACAAATTCTCGAGAAATCAACGAGAAAAATTTCTCGAAAATTTTTCGGAAATTTTTCGAAAAATGCATTTTTCGAGAAATCATTTTTCGAAACGACACACTGAATTCCAGTTGATGAAAAAATAAATTTGGTTTCATAGTAGCAGTCTCAATTTTAAAAATATTCAGCATTACGTAATTCCGTATACTTATCGGCCACCCTGTAAAGTTGTTGGTTATTATGCGCATCAACGGAGAGCAAGCTCATGGTCATCATTAATTGTTTGCTTGTTGCATTTCCTTTTTCGTCGTATTATAAAACATTTGTATCATGAAATAGAAGGCACCTGCGGAAAAACGAAAAGATTGAGAGACACAGTCAAGCACACGGAGTGGTACGGTTTGCCGTGCCACGTCACTCTGCGTTATGGCGAGGCGAGAATAAAAATATCATGTATGGTTGGGCGGGGAGAGAAAGAAAACCGGGGAAGAGCGGGGCGGGCATTCATAGTTTACATACAAACATGAGAGTCACTTTTATACTTCAGAATTTTCCGTATTTCCCCCCAAACCCTCACCCTGTGACCCTCCTGCTTTCAGGTGCTGTACTATTCGCATCTGAGCATCTGAGCATAATAACTGGAGGAAAAGTAGCAGAGCATTCAGACAAGTGCTCACTTTTGGAATTTTTAAAGCTTCCACAAAAGACGAAACAAGTTGGGTCGTCTTTTGTGGAATCCTTTCGTCTCGTCTTGCGTTCGTCTTACGTCGTCAATTAAAATACATGTGTATCCCCCCGAATTCTAGACGATGAAGAAAACGAGACGAGACGGGACGGTCTGATTTCGTCTTTCGTGGAAGTCTTTGGAATTTTTATACGATGCCTCTATTAATCCCGTTAATTTGCTATTTTTTTTTCTAAAAGCTTCCTCAATTGTTCTGAAATACAGGCTGGCCGATAAGTATACGGAATTTCTTTGAGGGTGGTCCGAGACGAGACGGTCTGATTTCGTCTTTCGTGGAAGCTTTTGGAATTTTTATACGATGTCGGGGGTATGTGAAATCGGAACAAAATGAGAATAGAACTCGTAGGAAATCGGAACATGATGAAAATAAAACTGTTAAAAAAGAAAACTGTATTGAATCGGAACTGATAGGGAATTGGAACTCTGTTCAATGGAGCGCGTTTGCTTTACACGATAACTTTTCTCAGCGATAAATCAACTAAAAATACTATTGTAAAGCAAACGCGCTCCATTGAACAGAGTTCCAATTCCATTCGGTTTTACTTTAAAACAATTCTAATTCACTATCACTTCCAATTCAATACAGTTTTCTTTTTTAACAATTTTATTTTCATCATGTTCCGATTTCCTACGAGTTCTATTCTCATTTTGTTCCGATTTCACATCCCCACGATGTCTCCATTAATCCCGCTTTGCTCGATCAATAGTTGTGTTTTCCATTTCATTTTAATTTTGAAAAAATTTATAGAAAATAACTGAAACATGCGGAGCCATTTTAAGAAAATATGCTACTATTTCAATTATTATTATTATTATTATTATCAATGTCGAATAATCCTGTTATTCGCGATTCCTGTTTCCACAGCTTTCCAAACATGTACTCTCTATTCACATTTGAATATACTGTTTGTATTATTATTATTGGCATACAAAGTCTGTGCGTCACACGTTTTGCGAATTCAATTTGGAAATAAATCCAAAACTAAAATGAAATATATAAAGGGAAAAAGAGTGGGATACAAAGGGGGTCCACACAGCATATAATCTCATATGTATTCCCCCTCCGTGCCACTCGTTTCTTGATAAGCTCTAATTATCTTTTGTTCGTTACTACCTGCGCACTGCGGCGTCGTCTCTCAGTCTTCTCTTCGACGAGAACGGGAAAGTGTGGGCGTGGCCCGCTAAAGCTCTAGAGGGACTCGCTCATTGGGGCTGTTTCGTTTCGCACTGCACACACCGCTCGAGAGTTTCTCATCGTTATCAGTGCGCTTGGCATTGATAAGGAAATCGAAGATGGGAAAGAAACTAACATTTTCTTCTTTCGTATTTCCATCGTTTTTGTGCAATTTGAAACGTTGCATTCCTGAAAACTAACATCTGAATGTTTTCAGGGTAATTATTCCTGATGGTTTTGAATATGGAATCAATAATGATCGGCCAGTAGTTTCATGAAATGTCCTGTTTCCAAATCACAAGGTAATTCACGTTATCCGGCTTTAATAACCAACGCTTTCGTTTTCAGATGGAGTAAATTCTAGTCAAGAGGCTGTTGGAGTTTCCCAAGATTTTTTCAAATCAGCGATTCGTGATAAATCGGAAGCAGGTGGCGTAAGCAGCCAGCGATAAAGAGAAATCCGGATAGTAGCTAACGAAGCTTTCGAAGGATTCCATTGAGCTGTTCTCCCTCTTCTCTTCAGCATTTGATGACGGAGTCTTCAGGTTGTGTCGTTATTTTCCGGAAACAGTGTCGCCACGCCATATTACATTAATTTTCCATTGATTTTTTCCTTCGGAAATCTTTGGAGACCCCCTTCTTCAAGTATTCTTAAAGTATAATATATGACGACTGTTTCTGGACACGCCTTCTCCTCTCAATTTTACGTAGTTTTCCAGTAGTTAAACGTTAAAGTCCAGTTAAACGGATTCAGAATTGGAGAAAAGTCTCACTGCAACTTCTTCCAGATAGGAAGTTTATACAGTTTTTCAGTTCTGAATTCTATATTTTCTTAATCAACTTTTTTGATATTCTTAACAGTAACTCTCCCCCCCCAGTCAAAATGTCAAAAGTCATCCAAGCAAAACTGTGATAATGAGTTGTACATAATTCTCCATTGCCTGCATTCCTATTCTTTTACATGTTTGAAGCACGCTCCATTGCAACAGATCCGTTTGAAAACCTTCTGAGCAACGGACAGTACTTGTAACACACCTTCTATACCAGTTATTCCACTTTTTTCATCTTAAAATTTTGGTGACATTCCATATTGCATTCTTTTCGTGTGCCACAATTGCTTTTCTTCTCCCTCCTCCTCTCTCTCTATTGCATTCAAACACCACCTACCTTATCATAATGCAAACGCCCCAAAAAGAGTGATAATAAATAGTTTTCTGTTACAAATTCTGATGTTTCAGCGGTTTCGATTCATATAATAATTTGACAAAGGAAAACGGGAAGTATTTCGAAATATTAAAAGAGGAAAAAAAAACAATTTATATTATGAACAACAGGAAAAGAAGAATAAAACATTAATGAGACGGTTTTCAAAAATGTTACAGTTCGAAATGGACTAACTTGAAAATCAATATTCAGACGTTTAAAAATTCAACTTAACGCTCAGTATACTCCACAAACACATACGCTGAAACCCATATTAAATCGCAAACTAGACCAAACTCAAATCTGCTATCACTCATCTTCCGAGGACTGTGAATGCGAAAGATTTGAATGCTCGGAAAGCGTCTTAACCATTCTGGGTGAGAGCATTGGAATATATTCACGAGGTATTAACCATGTTGATAAATTAAACAGATCTAGGAAGACTTTATATCTATCACTGACTGTTGAACGCAGGTAGAGGTATCCGGAAGAGCCACCAGTTCCTTGCTTTGCTCCCAGCATTCGTTGAACGAGCAGCACGTGGTTATCTGGAAATGCGCAAATTTTCAGATAGCCGATGACGTAGGAAAGTCGTGAAGAGAAAACTTACATCGCCATTTAGTGAAAAGACTGTCAATGTCCATAAGAAAAGTGAGAATTTGATAAGGCTGTGAAAAACGGGGCATATCACGGTAGAAGTAGATCATCATTGCTCCCTTTGTGGCATCATGAGAAAGAAGGCGATTACCTGGAAAGAGACATGAAAACGATTATTTGAGCAAAGTGGATTTTCGCAGAGGGAATGGTAACAAGCGAAGCAAAATCATTTAGCTCTATTACTATAAAATAAATAATCGGGAATTATTTATTTTTAAAGAGCCACAGATATATATATATATATATATATATAATTTCTTCTGTTTTTCAGAGCTCTGCAGTGATTAAAAAAGCCTGAACTATCTCTGTAGAAACTTTCGAGTAGTACAGAAATTAAAATTGAGAAAACATCTGCAAGGAGTACACAGAGTTACCATCAGGAATTATCTGCTGATTGAAATATTTTTTTCAGATTAAATTTTGCAGTAAAAATAAGTAAAAAAAATGTGGTAACCAGGTAGCGTTTGTGCCTGTGATAAAATTTTGAATTATTTTGAAAGTAAGGTACAGTTTGCATCTTATCGTTGCGCACCGCTAAAAATGCCCATGCTGCTTTAATATAACAGTTAAGGTATTTTTATATACTAAACGGGAATGAGGCAAGCAATTTTAGTCACTCGGCCCCGGAAGTTTTCGCTATTTTATGAATCAGCCGCCTGGCTCATCGGCATTTCACAGGCTGCCATTTATGACTTCTTATTCATAGTTCCAGCTAAATTTCAAATCAAATAATAACAACAAAACGCGCGCGATATTAACGAGTAGTGATGAAACAAATGCCCATGTTAAAAAAGAGAATCTATTTCTGGCATGTTCTTGAAGTTTGCTTTTTTTAATTTTGAATTAAGCAGAAACTAAAGATTTTAAAAACGAATATAAGTCATAAATCACATCCTTACTAAAATAGTAGCAACTCGAAAATATAGTTTTAGTCTCTGAAATTATGTGAAATTCTAGTTTTTTTAAACTTTTTAAAAGGTTACTTATGCTATTCGCTCAGGCTTACATCTGTGCAAAGCAAAATCGTCCACACAAGAGACACGTAAGTAACTTGAATATATACAGTTGTTGAGTATGCTGAATGTTACTACTCTTCAACTATACTGTTTCGGCAATATAATACTTTTTATCGGAATTGAGTTTCGGATATTTTTGCAAATGCTTTTCACTGCACTGATCATTATTGAACTTTAATAAAAGCAGAAAATGCATTAAATCTGTATGTATCGTAGTTTCAGACCAAACAATCAAAAACTATTCGAGATATAATATGGTCGTAAAGTGTTCTCGATTCTCATAATTATTAAATAAAGTTTATCCCGTATTGGCTAATCCGAAACTCATTCAAGAAGCATCAAGAATACGTCCTTAACAAGTGCTGAATTTCAGAGAAATGATTTACAGTTATATTGAATTATAAAATATTGAATAATTTTTCACAAAATTTCACAAAAATTTTCAAAAAAATTTCGCCGCTTATACTCATAGATTATTTCCTCTGTAACCGGTTTTGTTCATGCGTATTTCGTATTTTTTCTTTAATGGCGGGCATGTGCTCTCCTAGGTGTACTCACCATTTATGATATGCTGCTCATGTTTTCTTGGATCCAAAATTGACTGAAAAGCATCCGAAGTTTTATTATATTCTGCGGCCAGTTGCTTGGCAATCTCCTCCGTGTTTGACGGGTCCTGCAATACGAATTCGTCGAAAGAATGACTTTCTTTTATATAAAACATAATTTCATTTTGACATGAAATGGGTTCGGAAATGAAAATGTCAAGAAGAGGAAAAGATTGGATGAGATTCATTTCTGCTGAAATGAAAGGTGATGAATGTATATTTTGAGAATGAAAAATATTCCATCGTTTAAAAAGTTGAAAACCGTACTTCAAGCTCTACTTCAACATTTTCAGTTCAAATATTGTGCCTTAACTTGAGCAAATTTCATCTTATTACGTTCAATGTCAACAAATAACTAGAATATCCTTCGAATATCTATTCCAGGAAAATCAGTATTAGATGTAACATAACTTATACATCTTATGAAATTTTTTTTCACGCGGAGACTCCAAATTTCCTCGTAAGCCTCCCTATTTATTTCAATTATTTAAAATCAGCTGTATAATGTCGCTGTCCCTATAGAACTTTACATTAAGGCAAAAGGAATAAGTGCTTCTAAACAAATATTACAGATTCCCACTAAAAAAAGCACATAACTCCCTCAAATGCGTATCCGATTAAAAATTTGTCAAGAAAAACAAACTTCGATTTTTAAGATAAAAACGACCCAGACGCTCTAATTTCACACGTTTTGCATTGAAATGCGCTTTTTGCAGAGTAGCGTCCATTTCACTGAGGCATACGCGTCTTGGCAGTGATAAATTACTAAACTAAAAAATATGGTTTTACATTAGGGTAATTCACGCAAACAATTTCAGAACATTTCAACTCTTACTATCTGATTTTCACAATATTAACATTAGAATTTTCAACGGAAAAATATAATTTTGTATATTTTTCACCGCCGCACTGCTTGCTCCATGGGGCTTAATAAATTCAATGAATTCACCATGGATACTACATGTATTCATCGCTCCGCATCCATAGAGGTTGTGAGTCATTCACCGGTAAAGGACGGCAGAAAGTATTGGCAACCAATATGAATACGGCACTACTTCTGCTGATGGTGTATAGAATATAGATGCGACTTGGAAGCTCGTAGTATCTATTGCGCATTCGCATTATCTCGTGCATTCCGGGATTGACCTGTTATCTCAAGTCAAATACCTACGCTGTCCATTAATGATGGGTCCCCACCCATCGCCCAATCCCTTCCTTGTTTTTAGTGTTTTGGCAAAACTAAGAAAATTATGAAAAATTCGTAAGTTCCATTCGATTGAGAATCCAAAATAGCTCCCGCGCTCAATTTTTCATTATCCTATAATACGCGGACCTCGAATAATCAACTTACGATCAGGCAATAATGATTGGACCACATAACATTTTGGGTCGGTTTGCTGTTTTTTGAGCTATATTCACCAAAAAACCATTTTGCTGATACTTCTACCGATTCTAACTGTTTGTGATCGTTTTTTTCCACTTTTACAGAGTTTCTACACCAATTTAGTGTCGTGTGTACCGAAACCTTTTAAATGAGATCGATTCAAAGGTTTCCAAGCCATTGATTTGGGTGAACTGTGCAATGTAACCATAATCAGGATCTTGGAATAATACTGATGTGCAGGTACAGCAATGAAAATTCGGTAATAAAAATGGAGATTATCTTGATGTTTTAATTCTGAAGACTCATTTTGCATCTTGCGAAAAATTGCAAAATATTGGACAGAATAAAATCACAAGTTAGAAACGATTGAAAAAATTTAGCAAAAATGCTTACTATGGTGAAAACGGCTCAAAAAATCACCGATGTAGGGGGGGGGGGGCGGCGTATTAATGAAGAGATATAGAGTTTTTCAGAATTTTTTGCTAAAAAAGTCAAAAGTTAAAGTCAATGTTCAGGTTATTTTTTACAAAATGGAATCGTGAATTTGAGAAATTCGAAATACTTACATTTGCCTGCTTTGCCATATCGCTGAGATACCTGTTCACAGATTTCTCATATTTTATCCAAAATCCTTCGTCTTCGGAAGTTGATTTCAATCCAGGAGTTCTCTCCAACCAACTCTCGATAAGCGTCAAAAGACTTTTCTCTTCTTCAGTTTTATTCAATGCTCTTAGGTCTTCATCGTTGAAAACATTTTTGTAGTGCTGAGCGTTGTACTGCAACAAAATTCAGCATGTTTACAATAAATCGGTCAAATTAAGTGCGCCAGAATTAGTAGCGAAACTAGAACAAAGCGATTATAGAAATTTTAAAACAAAGCGATTTTTTGGTTTATTAAAGAATTCTCTGAATTTTAAATTTGCATCATAAAACAAAAATAAAAGATTTTTCCGATAGAATGACGACATCATGGCTTATATAAAAAATGATATCAGTTTTTTTTTCTTATATTCTTGATTTGATAAGCACAGGATGGTTCGGAAACTTACTAAAATATATCAAAATTATTTAAATTGTTTTTAGAAAAAAACATTAAGAAAGGCACATCATGCGAAGAACCGACGGAAGATTAGGAAAACTGAGAGAAGAATGGATTCCTCGAGACAACAACGATCTGTCGGAAATCTCTCAATGAGATGGTCCGATTCACTACGGAAGGAAGTCTCAATATATCGAAGAAATCGATTGACAACTTCGTGGACTACCCCGCCCAAGACAGGAAGCTGTGATCCGCGCTCTCGCAAGCGAATAACGGATCGAGTATGTAACTAACTAAGTAACTTTAAAAAATAAAATTTGCGATTTTGGAAAATATTTCTGGTAACAGATTTAAAATTTTGAAGACAATTTTCATTAACAAAAAATAAAAAAAAAAGGTGACGAGGAAAACTAATAAACCGGATTTTCTTTTCCTTTTCGAAAAAACAATAACAATTTCTCTTTTTTCTAACCGGTGATGTTTTTTATATCGTGATTTTTCCAGCATTCTAGCTTAAAAGGAATGGATGATTGGTCCACAATAGGCCTTTCACCGAAATACGTGTCAGATTCTTTTCAGACGCAGCAGCGGCTGGCATCCTCAGTGTCAAAGATTTCAGCGGAATAGCTGCTCATAAATTATTAAAATTTCAATATAACATATTGATTTGAATATTAGAACATTATATCGCTGCGATACCCAAGAAACACGGTTAACAAAAACAACAACAACTAACATGCCATAATCGCGAAATATCAAGTGGCCTCCCTATCACCCCAACTAATAGTAAGATAACGCAAAAAAATTAATCGAATTTCGTTTTTACATATTATCTATCCGCGAGTACGTGATTTTTCGTTTAGAGGCGGTGTTTGGGTCTCGTTAGGGGATAGCGCGTCTTAACGCGCCAATTTAAAAATTGTAAGAAAGCGCACACACTGTGTTTGTGGTTTCTTTTCGAAAATTGAAGCGAATATTGGAATTTTTTCTATATTTTGCTTCGAAAATCATGTTTTTTTAATTAATTTTTATTGTCAAATTTCTTAAACTCTGCAAACGCAACAAACGCAGTGTGTGCGCTTTCTTACAATTTTTAAATTGGCGCGTTAAAACGCGCTATCCCCTAACGAGACCCCAACAGCGCCTTTAAACAAAAAATCACGTCCTCGCAGATGGATAATAGATGCACCTTCAATCTGCGTTCCTGCTTCACACCCAGTTTGTTTTCCAAAATACGGAACTGAAGGGATTGAAATCCAGATGATGGAGTCAGATATTTGCGGAAATCCACAAAATCTAGGGGGCTCATCGTGTCTAGCAGTGTTATTTGCTCTGTGAGCAAACTCAGAATTTTGACAATTCGATTTAATCCAGACACAATTTTTAAAGTCTTTGTTTCGTCCACAATCTGAAATTAAAATCAATTAGTTATAGCGGTAAGCGGCAGTAGCACACCTTGTTGTTAAGAAGTTTTCTGACAATATCTAAATCGAAAATGATTTGCTTGAACCAAAGCTCATGCGCCTGATGAATGACAATGAAGAGGTGCTCATCGTCGACCCGTTGCCCGTCGGCTTCTGACTTCAGCTTCTGTGCTGTCAGGATTTTGTCGAGCTGGAACACGTTAGTTTAGCAAAAAGACGCCTAATGTTTAGAGTAACAGTCGAATCCAGATTGGAGAGCAATGTGCGGGTTTAACCTTTCGTACTTGTCACCGCGCCGATACGGCTTGGCGACGAATATTGTTAAAAAATCAAGTTTTCAATCGAACAAGATCGCAAAATATAGATGTAGGTGTCAGTCATTAAATTGATAAAAAAAAACAATGCCTGAAAAAGTACTCGTTTAGGCTAGGAGCTGTAGGATAGCGCTTTTCGAAAATGTGACTTTATTCGAAGATTATTCTTGTGGAGCATGACGAGATCTATAATTTCCTAACTTATTCAAGTAGTATTTAGCACGCTACCAATTGTCCGCTTATTGTGAATATTGCCAATTGCCACAAACCTGTAGATACTCTGGATAAGTTTGTCCAAAGCCCATTTGCACTTTATTAACTCCTTCTTGACATTCTTCACCTCCATCCATAAAGGTGACTCTATGCGAAAGCTCACCACCTCCCATATACGGACACGTCATGCTGTTAAACTTCTGAAAATAACAGTTAATGGATACAGGTACGAACAACGATAGGCAGACAGATGGAAAGGCTCAACGTGATAACGGACTGCGGCGAGACACCCCGTTGGCCAGTCTCAATAGACAGTCTGATTGGTATCTGAAGGCGTCGTTTGGATATGGGAGAGAGAATATGGGCGGCACAAAGCGCAGACGATGGGGGTATCCGTTTCGCCGCCGTGATTCGATTCGGCACTTCGCTTCAAGGAAACAAACACTTCGACGTGTAAAACGTCACAATCATTTGATATAATTCACGTGTTCAAACTTTCGATTCTTGCAGTTAAAAAGGAAAAGGACGTTTATGGTTATTATAGCGATTAGCTTATAAGTGGGAGCCCAGCCCAGAAAAATACTGTGCCCTTTTTTCATAAAGCGATTTCAGAAAATTGCAAATGGAAATTCTAATCTACAATTGGAGACCGATTGCTACATATCTGGAAGTCTCCGTCAGTCGTGGTTTCGTAAAAGAAAAGATTCGGTAAGATTATTTTCTTAAATATTTGTAAATTGTTGAAAAGCTCGCATAGTTCAACAGCCACTGGATTATGCGAGGAGAGGTTAGTTTCCACCAAAGCACCAAAGATTTCTAGTAACTTCTCGCTGCTTTTTGGCTCTTCGATTACCAAAACTGAAAATAAGCGAAAATCAAGTTTCAAGATTGTCATAAATGCGAAAAAAAAACGTTTATAATCGTCCGTGATCTTCCCTCTTTCCTCTCCATCACATTCCAGCACACAATATTGAATCATATTCTCTCTCAATGTCTATCTGCCACGTAACCCGCCAAGTTCATTTATTTTACTCACTCATCGCAGAAGAAGTATCAGCACGCGTGATAAGAACCATTCTTCACCGAAGATGAGAAGGCTGATCTTTTGACTCTTCCTATAAAAAAAGGTGATATGATACAAATTCTGATGAGGAACGATCAAAATTATTCAGCGGATAGTTATTTTTTATAATACTTATCACGCGTACACCGCGCCATTTTCGATTGTTCAGAGATCTTCAAGATTTTGAATGTGTAACTTTGCAATCGCACTCAACTGATAATAATTATGCTAAAGCTCAACGATGTAGCGCAGATATCGAACCGCGGACAGTTCGGTGAACCCCATCTTTGGAACGGAGGTTCTCTCTAGATGTCTAGTGGTGGACTGCTTTAGTGATTATTACCGCTGGTTTCTTCACGAGGTGTCTCTTTTTTAGAAGAGGCCGCGCTTAGCCTTTCTAGTTTCCACTTCCAATTTGCAAATCCCAATTCTTGTGTTGGCCAATTCATTTAGGTCATGAGAATTACGATTTTTACCTCACCTCTTACATGATTCTTCTGATATATGACGGCAGCATTTATTCACGCCTTATATTGCTCATAAGAAAAAAAAAACAGCGTGAATGTACATAATAATGTCAAACTTCACTGATGTCACAAACACCTGACTTGATAATGTATCGCTATACTGGCAATGCAAAAGTCATAAACTACTATTTTTTTTTCTGAATTTTCCGCAATTTGATCTTGTTCATCTTGTCTATTTCTTTTACTGCTTCTTGTTCATACAAGAAGACTGAAAATGCGGAGAATATACTTTTCAGAAACGTGGAGCTCGTCAGATTCGTGCAAATTAGAATCGAATGACATCACATATTCGTTTTGAAATCTACTTCTTCATTTTTTGACACTGGAGAAGACGTGGATACTTACTTGGATACTTGGACGCCCTGTAGTCGGCTCGGGATGTTCTCAGCGCCGGACACACGTCTCTTTCCATTTGTTTCGATCCTGTACGGCTTGGGATCAGTTGCCGTCAGGACTATTGAATTTCTTCAGTGCAACGGACCATTTTGTTGCGGGACGGCTGCCCAATGTTTTTTTAACGTCCCTTGGATACCACAAGGTGATTCGGTTTGTCCATCTATCGTCTTGTCTTCGTACGAGGAGGCCTGCCCATCGGTACTTCGCGGTGGTTGTGTATTCCACAGCGTCTCGTATGCCGAATTTTTACTGTAGATCGGTGCTTCTTAGATTCTGCTCTCGCTGTTCTCTTCGATTAGTTACCAACAATGACGCTGAGTTCTGTGTTGTTTCATGTGTTGGAGAAGACGATGAAGCTTATTATATTTCCACTCGTCGTCCATATAGATAATTATGACGCTAGTAAGCTGTACTTTGAAGATCATAAATTTCTATTTATATATTAAGAAATTCCGAAATGATTCAAAATCGATGCTTCCAAAAGAAATGTGAACGAAAAGTGCATTTCTCCTTCTCCAATTGTACATGGAAACCCTTTTCCAGATTTTCCAAATCATTTCAATTATTATGATGATCAAGTGAAAGGAACTTACTGCTATGTTAAGGAAAATTGGATTTGCCAAAAATTGAAACATATTTAAGAACCCGTGCCGAGTCTAAAATTGAATATTATTCGCAGCAATGACGAAGAATGCCCTTCATATTACTGCAGAATTTTATAATACCTTGTGTATATTATTTGGATTCGAAAATAACTTTTATATGGCGGTCAGGGCTTCCAATGTTTTAGTGTTTAGTATTTTTAAAGCTAGCCGTCCAAAATTCACGACGAGACGGTTGGCGTTATTTGATTATGCCAATGAACTATTGAGAGAAAAGGATTCATGCAGAAAATGATTCAGAATAACGAAGCACTTATATATATAAAACCAAAAAAAATATTTTGTAATCCATAATCGATGAATTGCGAATTTTGATCTATAAACAGCCATGGTTTTATTTCAATTCAGCTACTTGTGCCTCCAGACGCTTCAGCTTTTCAACAACGGCGGCAATCTCTTGTTTGCCATTCGTCTATAAAAATAACCAGATAAAATATACTTAATGAAATAAGCCATAATTGGAAAACAAATAATACGGACCTCATATTCAATTATAGCTTCTCTTCCTTGTGTCACCTCTTTTTCCAACTTTTCTCTTATAGTTTTCAAATGGGACAAACCACCGGCAAAATGCTGAGCTTGTTCGTGAAGCCGATTTAGAGCCTTCACTTTGTTTACGTTACTCGGAAGAGCTGAGCAAGCCACGTCCCATTTCTGCATCAGCTCCAAGATTTCATTGACCTTCTTATCGAGATTATCATCAATATCATTATTAGCACGGGTTTCTTCAATTTTTTCCAATTTTGTCAGCATCATATTAAGACGTTGTTCGAGACCTGACACGTAGGTGTGGTTGAGGGTCTCACATCTGGAAATACCACCATTTAAAAATAGTTTCGTATTGTTTTTAACAGTATTTCTCACCTCAACTGTAGATCTTCAATTGTGTCCAAAACAGGAGCCGACGGGATCACGGAACTACCAACTACTTGTTCAATTCGCCTTAATCTATTCTCCAAAGTAGCAGCCATGGAATCAGTGCGAACTTTGGGAAATTCTACTTCGTGTTGTTTTGGGGGAGATTTGTTGTTTGTTTGAGCAACTTGCAGCATCTTAACTTCCTTCTCAAGATTCTCAAGTACTTCGGCATTAAGGAGATTGGTTTTGATACTTTCGTCAGTACGAAGTTGCTCGTTTAGATCAGCGATTTCGTACAAAATTCGGTTCAATTTTTCGGTCGCCGATTCCGAGCCATGGAAACCAGCGCCAGCCACTTCCAGTACATATTGATTGTTACCAAAAGCGTGGCGCCGCTTTTTAGCAATGGAGTCAGAGAAATCTGTAAAATTACAGTTTGGTTTAATCTGGTCCGTACTCTTTACCGATTGATGTTAAGTTGAGCACTCTATTTTGGTATTTTTTCAGAGCTTCGTCGATGTCAACAGAAATCTGCAATTTTATGGGAAAAGCAAGATTTTCATAAATAAAGGTAAACTAACCAACTCGATATCTGGGTGACTGGGTGCTTCACTTTCTGATTCTTTTTTTTGAGCCAGACTTGAAATCCCATCTGACTCGTAAATATCCTCTTTTCCTATTGACGACATCTTTACAGGTTTTTAAGATTATTCTGAACGCAGAGATTACTATAATAGATAAGCGCGCTTTCTAAGATTATAAATCAGCAATGCAACGAAAACTTTAAAATTAGCTAGCAGAAAACAGCTTTTAACTGTATAAGAATTCGTTGCGAAAGCGGTAGGAAGAATTGGATCTACGCAAGTGCGCTCTATTGACAGACAATAAAGAATACGGAAAAGTTAGAGACGACAGGGAAACACCAATTTTCTAATTCTACTCCATGTCAATGTCTTTTCGCAAATTCACTGTATTTCCAAAATCTTTTGGTTTTTTAAAATAGATTCTTTTGAAATTTGAACAAATTTCAGATGTACTCAGCAAATCGGACGCACCGTGCCGAAACTAGAAATCGTTCCAAAGATGAGCTTCGAAAAGTAAGAACAAGAACACACTTATTCATTTATTTAATAGGATTTTTTTTTGGGTATTCTCAAGTTAGAGAAAACTTTTAAAATTCTCTAATTTGTGCACTCGGAAATAGCATAAAGGGATAATTTAAATCTCATTAGTAAGGCCTTAATATATTCGTGTATTTAGGTTATCAATTCTCTGGAAAAGGTGCGAAAGTGGGAAAAGAAGCTGGTCCTTATCAAAGACACCAACATTCGGATCTACAAATGGGTACCAGGTATTGCTTGAATAAAAATAAACCACTTCATATTGAGAGCAATAAAAAAAACGCGAAGAACCTAAACTGAAGAATCGCAAATGCTTCGAAATCCCAAGCAATGCAATAGTGGCGAATGAAATATCAACATTTCACTTGTTTTATTATAGAAAGTTCAACTCTGAATGCTTTTAGTTTGGCCAAAACTTGCATGATTGAATTCTTCCGGCATAGCTAAATTTTTGCAGTTCGCATCTTCTTTTACGTTCAAATACTTATAGATTTATAGCCTTTATCAGAGAACTTCCTTTAAAATCACAAAATGTGAATTGAAAGCGGAAAAATTTTAGTCATTTTAAATTTACTTTTATAAACTTTGACACAAAAGTCCGTAGATAAGTTTGTTTTACTTATTAAAATATTTAAACATAATTCAAAGTTTTAAAATTGTTATATTATTTATGGGGTTATTCATGAAAAGCACAAAAAGCATTTTAATGCAAAAAAATGCCTTTTTTTGCATTAAAATGCAATCGTGAATAACATTAAAGTGGCATTTTTGCATTAAAATGCAATTGTGCTTTTCATGAATAACCCCATTAGTGAATATCTAAAAATTTTTAAATCAATATTTATCTTTTAAAAATTATATAAATTAACATTGAAAAAAATCTGTTGAAAAGTGACACAAAAGTCCGTGAACAAACATTTAAAAATAGCTTAATTATTAATTTTTTTGGCTTAACGAAAATAATCTATTAGGTATACTTTGAAAAGACTCTTTAAAAACTTTTTAATCGCTCGACGGATCGTCTCCCGGCTAACATCAAGGCCAGAATCATTGCTGAATTGACGAATTGTCGAAGTGGAGTTGCAAAATGCCCGCTGTATGCGACGATAACCTTGAGCGCTGAGCTTCTTTAGCCAGCCGGCTCGTTAATCAGTTTCATGGGAAGTTTCTGTTGCTTTTTTTCCGACGTCTCCACGCTCCACATGTATTAAATTATTTTTAACACTTATTATTTTATTTGTTCCAATGCTTCTATTCAATTTGATGTGTTTCTGCTAAAATGATGGATGCATCCGCTCACTGACCGCTCTGATATCATCATTTTGCTATCGAAAGGGAAGCTCTACAAGGCGTTTTCAAAATTACTCACAATTCTTCTTACAAACACTGTTGCCAACGTTTCACAACGATGAAAGCGGATCAAGTCTATGTCCGGTCGTCCCAGAAAATTGGCCGTAAACGTTTTTCCGTTATACGAGAGAGTTTCAAGATCGTTCAAAAAGGGATTCTTTGGAATCATCCCAGAAGAATGAACAAAATGACTACAAACTTTCAAAAAAGAACGTGAAACCTCTCAAGAGAAAAAAAAGTTTAATATGGCCCATTATCGAGTCAAGAATGTAGTTTCTAACGATTAACGATTTCATATGATTACTTTGGCGAATTTTAAGTAAGATCGTTTTGAAAGGTTTAAAACTCCTTTCTGGCGCGCGGCACAGCGCGACCATCTTACTGCTGAAAATTTTTTTAACTGTATAAGCTAAAATTCAATTCCCAAAATCTACGGATGGGTGGAAGAAAACTCCAGGAACTTCACCCTGCAAATGAGGAAAGTACGGTAATTTCTATAGTTTTTCATCCGCAATAGGCTTTTTGCGGAATCTGTTCCATTGGAAAAGCAGTTTGTTTTTATGAATGCCGATGTCATAGTTAACCATAGTTAACTAAAACAACTATTTGAATGATATTTTAAACGACGTTTCTGTTTCTTGGTCTCAATATCACTATGCTAACCAATCATGGATGTTCAAAGAAAATGGAGTGCCAGCCCCACTTAACCAAAATGGTCTAAGCCTGATGCAGGGCAGATTTCCCGAATTGTATTAACAAATTAGGATTGCTTGCCGCAAATCCTGATTTCAATCCAGTAGTTTATTCAGTGTGTGAAGCACCTCAATCACGAGTTCAGGCTGTTCCACATTGAAGAAATGAGCGATGCTGTCAACTGAATACATGAGTGCCACTACTAATACCTATCAGAAGCGTGTGCGGGAAGTCGGAAGAAGTGAAGTAGGCAGAATCGAAAATTTGTAATTTAATTTACTTCTGTGTTGTTTTAATAAAAATTTGCTCAAGTTTTAATACGTTTTGATTATCTTTCAAGTAATTGCATTTCGATGCAAAAGCGTTTTCACCGCACCCTACGTCGCTACCATAATGCGTTTATTAATAAGTGTTGACGTTTCAAATAATGCCAAAATATTTTGACCTCACCTTAACGAAAGAGCAGTTACCGTGCCTTAGCGCTTGTATCAACCGTGCTGCAGCTTGCGTAGATTATGCGGAAGCTTGCTTGAACTCTCAATGCTATGCTCCGCCATCGTTACCTTCTTTTCATATCCGCCTTCAACCCTTTTCTCTCCCTTCTTCCGTAGAGCGTGTTAGCATTGGTGGCTTGTCGCGCCTCCTCCCAAACACCAATGAGTAATATGCATTATCTTGGTTAAGGCTTCCACGAAAGACAAAATAAGACCGCCTCGTCTCGTCTTCGTCATCGTCTGGAAGTCGTCTGACGCAGAGATAAACATTGTGTTGGTACTCATGTATTTTAGTTGACGACGTAAAACGAACTGAAAGACAAGACGAACAGATTCTACGAAAGACGACGGATTTGTTTCGTCTTTCGTGGAAGCCTTAATCTTGGTAATGAGAAGCTATACACTGTTAACAGAAATGGCATTGCGCTAGATGGAAAAGACGAATGTGAACTATATTTTGAATTGATGCAAAGTACACTACGCTTTAAATAATCAGAATATGGTATTTTGAGGTTGTAGAACTGAGTAACGATTGCTTCCTTGTATATTGAGGTATACTCGACATTTTTGTTTTTGAAATTTTATATTTGGTTAAAACATGATAGCTTTCAGTTGTAGCTGCCTTACAAATGTATAACTCAACCAACCAACTCTATACATTCCAAGTACGATCAAATATAATACTATAGTTCGTTGGCTTGGGGACAGGCTTCCACATATTCTGAACACGTGTGAAGTATTTGAAAAATTATTTTTCTAATCCGAGTTTTTTTTTGAAACCGCGAGCGCTGCCATGACCCATAACCAGTAGATAACAATTACCCTTGAATAGATATTCTTTCATTTTTTTCAGTATTAAATTCACTTTATTGCCTTTTCAGTGAGCGCTCAAAACATCATGGTTCCGCCAAAAACCAAAGAAATCAAGGAAGTCGACGAGGAGAGCAACCAGATCCCATCAGCCGAGAACTCGCAAGACTCTACGAGCGTAACTCAACCACCAGTCAACTTTGACATTAACGAAGACTCCAACTTCTCTACCGGCGACAATTTCGACAGCGATTCGAATCAAACATTTGAGCCACAAAACTATCAAGGTGGGACCACAGGATCTACGGATTTCAGCTCGATGCGAGACGCTGAGATGACATCGAAACAACCCTAAATTTAATATATTTATCTAATGATCTCTTATCTGTATGCACTACTCTCGTTTCTTATTTTCTACTCTCTCTTCATTCCACAGCATTTCTGAAATTAATCTCATTATTTTCATGTTTCATCATTTATACATAATCGAACGTTCTGTTATGTAAATTCAAACCCATTTCAATATATTTACAAGTGAGTGCGCCTTGAAAACAGTTTCAGAGATTTCAGATATAAAACAGAGTATCAATGGAGTGAGCAGATAGGAAAATGAAAGTGAAGATTGAGAGTCATTTGAGATAAGCATTTCATTTCGAGGGCAAAACCCAAAGAATGACTGCAGCGGTTGGGGATATCCGTCAGCAATATCAAATACAGCTCGAGACGAATTCATCCGAAAGACTTGATTACCACGTAGAAAATGAATCTCCTTCTGATAAGTAAACGCTGAGCTTACACCCATGGGCACCCTTGCCCAGTTGAGCTCTATGTATTTTGGGTATCTTTCGTCCACTCTTTGGTGACCCATTTTCTCGTCCAATTTCCAATACTTGGATCCTTTCCAGATGTAAATGGCAGGTGGGCTGAAAATTAGATCACAGAATTGAAGTCGCATTTAGTGATATTTACTTGAAGTAGTGCCATTCATAGGCCAAATCAATGTGTTTTTCATTGATTCCGATTTGTGATAGAGTCAAAGGTGCATGCATAATTCGAGACCCATATATCACATAGATCTTTTCTCCTACAAAAACCCAAAGATGGCTCCCAACAGTGACTGCTGCATCTATTGGATTCGGAAGACCGGGAAACATTTGGTCAATAGGGACAGCTTTTAAAATAAGGCGATTCCAGTCTGAAGAAACTCTCCAGACCCATTGGCTCTGCAAGAAGGAGTGCAGTCAAAATGAGCCGCTGAGAAATGCGCTTTCTCACTGTCTTACCTTGAACACGAGAAACTCGCTTCGATACTGCACAACAATGGGATTCTGAACTCTACATTCATTTGGCCGAATGTCATCCCTCTCATGATCTCGTTGCCCTTCTCGCTCCCGATGCCCCTCTTTCCTACCCTCCCGTTCAGTTTCCTCTGATATTCGTCCGTTTCCTTCGTCATTGTCCTTTGGTTTTTTGGTGCCATAATATGCCCGCATTTTGTATTTATCCATGGCGGTGAATTCCCATCGTCGTGGATAATCGTACGCGAACATTACACTGTTGACCTCTGGACTGTGACCGAATCCAAGAGCATGACCCATTTCGTGAGCAACCACAGAATATAACGAGTTTCCTGAAGAAGCAGCCGTAAAGAGTCGGATATATTATAAGATCGATTTCCAATTAATGCCGCGTTCAAAGTTGATTTCCAGGAGAAATTTCCTGGAAAAACGCTGTCCAAAGCTGCCATTTTTTCCAGATTTTCCGCAAACTGTCGCAACGAGTGTTACCGTAGTTTGCCTCTTTTTTCGAGATTTTCAACGATTTCTCCGTCAGAATCCATCATTTGAGGAGAAATATTTAGAAAAAACAGCCGAATATAGCGAAAAAAATTTTTTAAAAATTGCCGTAAATCGTGCGACGGTCGGTGGTCTCGAAGGGAAGAGGCAAACTACGGTAACACTCGTTGCGACAGTTTCCGGAAAACCTGGAAAAAATGGCAGCTTTGGACAGCGTTTTTCCAGGAAATTTCTCCTGGAAATCAACTTTGAACGCGGTATAACGCCTACCTCCGTATGATTCTGTGAAATTAGTCATTGCAAACTGAACGTTATCATTTATATGAATCTGGCCATTTGGTGGGAAAAATGCATGAGCCAATGTTCTTGAATCGAATCGTGACGTACACGGATAATGCGTATAGCTCTGAAAACGCAATGCTTCTATAATGTCGAAATCGATCACTGGGAAAACAGGTTACCCCTGCGGAAATCTGCATCATCGGACTTTTCGCTGATGTCCTGACAATTTCTATGTCAGCCAGCTCGCTCCATTGAGTTGCCGCTTGATGCATAGCTCGTCGCAAATTTTCCAACGAGATACGTGTAGAGGTGCCAACTGCCTTGCATCTGAAATAATCAGAAGATGAAGGCGACGGCTACAGCTTATTACAGTCCTCCAAACAAATATAGGTTCACCTACATTTTTTGATTTATCTCGTTTTAGAATAAGCTTTAAAAAAATATTTTTCTATGAAAAAAAATTGCATTTTGAATAAATTTTGATACATATAAGTGAAATTCACGAAAAAATACCGTTAATTATTTAAAAATGAAGTATAAAATATTCCAAAAAAAGATAGGTTCACCGCTATTTTTACTTCATTTTTCCTGTTTTTTTTTATATTTATATATTTTTTGTAATAAACAGCTGCTGACAACGTGTTTGATTGTTTTATAGCCATGAGCAGAGGAACACCGCTGACAGATTAAGAGCAAGGAGTCATCGACGCTAATTCTGCTCTCGCAATGTCGAACCGGCAAATTGCCGATGTGATCAAATTGCGACTGCGAAATGTAGTCAAAATGCGACTATGTTTAATAGCAAAACGATTTTAAAGCTTAACTTACTATTAGAATGAAATAGTTCAAAAAATGTTGGTGAACCTATGTTTATTTGGAAAGCTGTAATATCGACCGAAGGAAGCACTGCGGAGCGGGGAGAGCAATGAGAAACAGCATCAAACGTGCACTACTGATCTTGAAAAAGTACGCGAACACTCTGTAAAACGACATCGCGTGTTCCAATAGGACGGTGTTCTGCTGCCCACACTACGTCGGGAGTGGCGCGATGCCGACCTCCAGGATTTCATCAAGAAGAATAAGCCACTCGGCTATTCCAACCGGGGAGCTTTGCAGAATAAGGTTAATGCAAGATCTCATTCAAGTATGGAAGTCCTGAAGCAGGCACTTTTCAAGGAAGAGGCGAATAACTCCACTGACTACCTGCCGGCGTCGTCATCGATGCCACTGGAAGCCGAATAGAGGCATTCCAATTGCTTTTTGATCCTATGTACTATATTTCTGTTTATTTCCTTTCCTATGTATTTTCAGTTTTATTCATTATTAAAGTATTTCCAATAAACAAGCACTACCCTTTACAGTTAAAGCAGTTCGATTGAAATCATAGTTTTTACAGTGAATTTGTTGAATTTCTCTGGAATTTCACTTTTTTCCAAAATCGAAACAATTTCGGTGCAAAAGGATGACGTCAAGTAGCTCATCCAGTAAGGCGCCATGACACACAAGACGCCATTCCGTTTCACACACCGGACTTTCTATTTATGCCGAATCGTCTGGTTAACACACTGCTACTACGTCTTAATCTCCTCGCCAACTTGCCCAAATGGAAACTCGGTTGCTCTAGAATTCACCGGCAAAGCGAAGGGACAGCTTAAAATTATTATTTCACAGTTTCAGAGAAGACAATTGGCTGGAATGGAGCTATTCTCGAATTTCAATTTGTGCATTTCCGAATCAGTCATACAAAGCAAAACACCGAGTGAACTGAATTAATTTTCGACGAAATTCGCCGGACGCTGTTATATTTCACGCATTTTTCAAGGGGCAGGACGATTCGGAACTTGTCAAAGGTAGCAGTTACCTGTCCCACAACTAGCTGTCGTTCCATCTCCGCGCATTTTGCCCACTCCCGGCGCTCTGAATTATGCGAGAGCTTCACATAACTTTCATCCTATTCTCCGTACCAAGATGCTCTTTTGTCTTCTGCTGCCTTCACTATTCGTCACGAGCCACATGTTGCTCCCATCCTCTCGTGCCTCCTCCTTCCACCACTAACGCCACTTGATGTAAACTATCCTAGCATTTCTACGTTTTTCTATATACACTATCTGCCCCAGTTCTGGCTTCTGGAGTGCGCCGCATCAGTCCATCTGAGCAGTCGGGAATTCTATGCGACGAGGATCGGTGAATCTCAATGACACGCAAATATGGGCAGAGACTCAATCGATCTACTCTTTCTAGGAGGTTGTGATGCTCCATTGGAAATCAGCATAACAACCGGCAGAAGGAGTGGATCGACTGATCCATCGAACGGAGATGTATGGAATATCAGAAACATAGAAACGTTTACCAAAGTAATCGAAATAAGACGACGTATTCTAAGACGAAGCAGAAATGAGAGGAATGGAGGAATGAGTGAAGAGTAGTCGGGTGATCGCAGGGCACTGCTGGTCTAAAAGTGGGAGGAGCCTGAGACAACGAGCACCGGAGAAAGAAAGAAAGAGAGAGACAAAGAGAGTATTCAGATCAGAGAGACACAAAAGTCTTCATCAAAATAGAATGGAAAACCGAGAGATTCTGAGAAAGGGCAGCTGGTGAGTTTAAAGCGCCGTGTAGCAGGCCGAAGAGCCCGCAGAGCGCGCCTTCTGGCCACGGTGTCTGCACCTCCGTTCAATCAGCGATGTCTTCTGTCCAACAGAACCGTATTTTGAAGGTTGGCGATCTGCCGGAGTTGAACGCAACGGGAATTACACACCAATACACTTTCGATATACCAGAGGTGGACTGATCGCAGAGAGGAAAGGTAAGGGTAATTCAAAGGTGGTTTAAAGTCGAGTAGACATGAAGAGAAGAACCATACGCTTCCCTGCAGGGCACTTTCTTTCCAAAAGGAAATTTGCGAAACGATCTTTGAAAAAGGAGCCGGAGATCCACTTACCCATAAGTTATAATCCTATCGTTCCATTTGAACTGTGGTTCCGCATATCGCTTTCCTCGAGTTAACCTGCAATTTTTGAAGTGTTCAGAGCGTCATGAACCGTCTGGAAACCAGATTAGGGCGGAATTGGATTCCGGAAACTCGGAATCCGGAATCCGGAAAACGGAAAATATGTTTTTTCACGGAATCTGGAATCCGGAATACGGAATAAATATTTTCACGGAATCTGGAATCCGGAAAACGGAAAAAATATTTTTTTTTCACGGAATCCGGAAAACGGAAAAAATATTTTATTCACGGAATTTGGAATCCGGAAAACGGAAAAAATATTTTATTCACGGAATCTAGAATCCGGAAAACGGAAAAAATATTTTTTCACGGAATGTGGAATCCGGAAAACGGAAAAAAATTTTCACGGAATCTGGAATCCGGAAAACGAAAAAAATCTTTCACAGAATCTGGAATCCGGAAATCGGAAAAAATATTTTTTCACGGAATGTGGAATCCGGAAAACGGAAAAAATATTTTATTCACGGAATTTGGAATCCGGAAAACGGAAAAAATATTTTATTCACGGAATCTAGAATCCGGAAAACGGAAAAAATATTTTTTCACGGAATGTGGAATCCGGAAAACGGAAAAAAATGTTCACGGAATCCGGAAAACGGAAAATGGAAAAAAAAAATTTTTCACGGAATCCGGAATCCAGAAAACGGAAAAAAAATTTTTTTCACGGAATCTGGAATACGGAATACGGAATGTAAAAAACGGCGGAATCCGGAATGCGGAATGCGGTAAACGGAATTTTAACCATTAATGAGGGAATCAGATGATGTAAATGCGCTCTATTCGCAAAAATTTTTGCGGGAGTTCAAAAAAGTATACTTTTCACCACAATTGAGAATAAAGTATTAAAACTCATAGTTGGGCGGAATTGGATTTTGGGAACTCGGAATCCGGAAAACGGAAAACGAAAAAAAGAATTTTTCACGGAATCTGGAAAACGGAAAATGGAATGAAAAAAACGGCGGAATCCGGAATTCCGCCCTTCTCTGCTGGAAACGACTTCATTGTGGTGCTGGTATAGTACACACCGAAATTGTCGAGACGGGTTGGTTTGTTGGCTACATGTTTGTTAAAGAATTGATGGACAAAAGACGGATTATTGCTCACTTCTCGTCTTCTTCCACGTCCGGATGGCCGCATCTCGGTCTCGCCATCATTCGTTTCGTTGGCTCATCGAGAACACCCGTCTCGTCTAGTCCAGCCATTCGTTGCATACTCTTTAGGGCTTCTGTCAACGATTCCATGCTCAGCTGATTATTGCCACGCGGCAGATATCCGTACTTTTGAAGAAATTCTGTCTGGAAGTCACAATTCGGAAGAATAAAGAACAGCGCGACGATTCGCGGCAGTTTCAGCAATTTTACATGTTGATCTGCTTCTTTTAAGAAATTGGGAAAACGGAATGCAGCACAATTCTATTTCTTTATTTTTTTTGAAAATAGCCTTTGGAAATTTCTAAAATTTTCAGAAAATGCTAACTATTCTCTCGCTGACCAACCATTTTTCAATTGTCAGAAATTTCAAGAAACCAGGAAAAAAGGAGCAAAACTTTAATCCCCTTCTTGAGTTCTCGACGCTTCGAGTCTCGGAATTTCTCGAGACTGGGGACTCGACCTTGTCATAGATTATTCGCGACGGCGACAAGAAAGGAATAGGCAGGCTGCCTAGCGATTCAACAATTGATCTATTTTGATTCGATTTGTTGAACGGGCAAATCGATTTGAATCGATTCGATTCGATAAAATCGTGCAAATAGTGCAAATGCGCTCTACCGATCAATGCCTTCGGCGGCGGTTTCAAATCGTATTTTGTATCGCTTTCATTCAGATTGTACGATTTTAAGCCGCCGCTAAAGGCATTGTTCAGTAGAGCGCATTTGCATTATTTTTGCTGATTCAATATGATTCGATTAACACGGCAACAATCGAATCAAATCGAATCGATTCGGTTCAATTCAATTATAAAATCAAATCGAATCGAAGCGATTCGATTTAATTCAGTCACGATTCGAATCAAGTTGAATCGATTGAATCAATTTAAAAATTGTCGATCCAATTCGATTCAACCGATCAATTCCAAAATCGACACGACACACTATAGGCAGCTGAATGAGCTTAAATTTCTGGAGAAAAATGTAATGTAACTCACTCAGCCTAGCCTAGCCTAACCTAGCCTAGTCAGCCTAGAACTCTAAGCCCGTCCGTCACCAGACGTTTGAATGAGTCACTAAAAATGGAAAATGTCTGAAAATTTTCAGACTTCATAAATAAGTTCCCTTCGCATTTTGATTTTGAATGATTGGAAAACTTACATGGTCTACATTATGGCCAAGAATGAACGATGCCAGAGTCGCGATTAGAACGGCATAGTGGCTGGAAAGCATCTGAAGACAAAAAAAAAGAATGGCGAATTGAGAATGATAGAATGGTTAAATAGCCCGCGGAAGCGAGAACAATCAAATTGATAAGGGCGGGCTGATGGAAACCTTTAGTCAATTCCATAAATGTTGCGATTCGAGAACTGATAAAGGGAAAGCACGGGTAGGCAGAGTACTAGTCATTACGGTTTTGTAAAAGGAAAACACTTGCGGCGGCAGAGGAAGAGCTCTTTGATAACGTTCGGGGAATGACGAGTACTTCCCATTTTATGAGAGAGCTTGCGTTTTGAGCATGCTGCAGGGGCTCAGGCTCAGATGTTTCACATTTTGCAAGTATCTCTCTACCTTCGTCGTGTTTTCGGAAACATTGAATTCTAGCAATGGAGAAACGGAATCAGCGTGCAAAAAGGCTACATTTCTCATTTGCGTTATGAGCTGAACTGTCACCAGCTCAGTTCAGTGTTCCTCTCATCGCCTAAACTTTTTTGATAGCGACAGATAATTCAATAACCGAATTGGTTTGAAAAGTTAAAATTTTTGGAAAATTTTAAAGAAAAACTATCGCGGACCCATTTAACGCGGGCTTCTATTCAGATTGTCTTCTTCACTGGTTTTCATTGTTCATGAATTCCAGTAGCTTGAAGACGTCGTCTAACTGAATATCTATAGAAATTCGTACTGGACACGTGCACAAGATGTAGCGATCGGGTTTGTTGGTTTGATTTTGACGGTTTGATTCGGGCTCTTCCTACTTCCTACAGGAGAAAACAAACAAAAACGATAGAATGCGTAGGGAAACTACAAAATATGGGTAAGATTGGTGGAATGGCCAGTAAGACGGCAAAATGCACACAAAAACGGCAGAATGTGCATTCATGTGGTGGAATGGTCAATGAAAATGGAGAAAAAACGGCAGAATCGTGCGCAATCGGCGCAGATGCTTTTGTGGAATTTAAGGAACAATTATTAACATTATGCCAACTGCCAAAAGTGTTATTTTCTTCAAATTCAAACTGAAAACTTTTATATTTCATTGGACGTTACTGTTGCTGATAAGGCTTCCACGAAAGACGAAGACAAAAAGTCGCCTCCGTTCGACTTTCGGTTCGTCTTGCTTTCGTCTTACGCAATAAAAAATTGTAAACACACTGCGGCAGACGAATTCAAGACGAAGAAAAAGACCGAAATTGCTTTGCATTAACATTTCAGCTAAAATTTTAAATAGTATTATGTTTAGGTTAGTTGCAGATTCTTACGCGGAGCGTTCTATTAGTTTGATGAAACAGTTATTGCGGTTTTTAACGTTCAACTTTAAATGACCATAACTTTTTAAAAAATCAACTTTATTAATCGAAATAAAAACCATTAGAATTAATACATTTTTGCCAACGAGAAACAAGTTTCCTTATGCCGGTAGCGCAAAAGTCCGGGTTTCTGGAAGCGATGAACTCATTGAAGGCATTTTCGGCATCGTCTTGGCTTTTGAAGCATTTCTCGCGAAAGAAGTTGTCGAGGTGCTTGAAAAAGTGGTAATCGGTGGGCGATGACCGGTGAGTGGGTGGTCCGGTGAGTATGGTGGATGAGGTAGAGTCTCATAGCCTAATTCTTTCAGCTTTTGCAGGGTCGGTTGTTCAAAATGTGGCCGAGCATTATCGTGGAGAAGAATTGGCCCCTTTCTGTTGATCAATGCGGGGGACATACGTCGTAACTTCTGAGGCATTTCGTCAATTTGTTGGCAGTACTTCTCTGCTGTAATTGTTTCGCCCGGATTTAGGAAACTGTGGTGAATGAGACCTTTTTTTTTGGTGGAGTTTCGGCTTCGGAAAGTGTTTAGGAGCTTCATCGCGATCCAACTACTGCGCGGAACGTCGTCGGTTGTCGTAGAGGATCCACTTTTCATTCCACGTTAAAATTCGGTCAAGAAACGGCTCATTTTTGTTGCGTAAAAGAATAGCGGACGACACCTCAAAACGACGATTTTTTTGATTTTCGTTTAATTAATGCGACACCCCTTTGTCGAGCTTTTTTGACTTTCCTATTTGCTTCAGATGAACGACGACTGTTGTTTGGCAAACGTCGAGTTCTTCGGCAACTTCTCGTGTTGATTTGAGAGGATCGGCTTCGATTAAGGCTCTCAATTGATCGTTATCAATTACAGACGGGCGGCCGGCACGCTCTTAATCTTCGATGCTCTCGCCACCGCTACGGAATTTTTTAAACCACCATTGTGCCGTACGTTTATTAGTGGTTCCTTGGCCAAATGCATCGCGAGTTGTCTCGGCAGCTTTTCGGCCTAATTTGAACTGGAACAAGAAAATTCTTGCGAATTTGCCTTTTATTCATGCTATTTTTGAAGTTCTTTGAAAAATGACATAATTATTTCTAGAAGAAATCAATAAAAATATAGATAGAACGCTTAATAACGCGCTTTAAAATGATATATAACACGATCGCATACATATAACCAAAAATTTTATTCAGAAATCATTCACAAAAGTAAATGACAAAAAACCGCAATGACTTTTTCATCAACCTGATAAATGAAATTCTTGAAATAGAAAGGCATAGAACTCGAAACGAATTTATAAGTGCTAGGTTACGGTAGTCCTATGTATGCTAATCAGAGTAGAGCGGAATTGGATTTTGGGAACTCGGAATCCAGAAAACGGAAAACGGAAAAAAAAATTTTTCACGGAATCTGGAATCCGGAAGACGGAATGAAAAAAACGGCGGAATCCGGAATGCGGAGTGCGGAATTCCGCCCTTCTCTGATGCTAATACTATAAGGGCATTTGATCAACGAAATTTCTATTTTTCGTTTCAATTTTCGGCGGTTTCATAAAAAATCCCATTCTAGAGAGGGTAATTATACACGTTAACGATGGGAAGCATTCACTATCTGTTTTTTTTTCGTAATTTCATTTGAACCCCCCCCCCTCCCAATCCGTTTTCCCTCATCGTGTTGGTTGGCTCAGTTACACTATGAAACGATGTCTAGGGTCTCTTACGACGGCCCCATGCTTCTACTGTCATCGACTGGTCAGATGGACAAAACGCGCTTTGAGGCGGGAGTGACAGGTGTAAAGATGAAAGGAACGGAGAGCAGAAAGGAGAAGAATAACACGAGAGAGGTAAGTTGTGTTGCAAGAGAAAAAAAACCGTGAGACACGCTGAGAATAGCGAATTCCCTATGATATATATGCAAATTTAATCAAATCGTCTACGGTTCATTCGGAGGGCTGTTGGATGATGCGTCTCCTTGATCAGCCATCTAAATAATCTCTAATAGAAAGAAATTCTGTCTTCATACAGGGTGGGGCATAAATATAGCGCCGCATTCAAGACGGTGTAATAACTTCAAATCGAAAGATGTTTTTTTTTGAAAATCAACCAAAATTTTTATTATGTAAATAACGACGAAAATTATAGAATTAACAGTTTTCGAATCTTTTCGCCATGATGGATGCCAGAAGTCTCTTCGGATAAGAGTCGATGACGGCACGGAGGTAGTCAATGGTTCCATGCAGCTGTCAGAGCAATCTCCAGGGCTTCCAAATTCGGATAATTTTTTTGTGGAAACGTATTGGGTCAAATATCCCCAAAATCCATTGGATTGATGTCTGGGATCGGAGCTGGCCATTGATCCTTAGTGATAACATCGGGGAAATTGGCTTCGCACCACTGCTCAGTGTTGGACCACGGCAACACCTCCGCCTCAAGAATCTTGTCCCTATAGTATTCCCTGCTGACTTTGGCTCCAACATCAACAAAAACCAGTGGCGTCTTCCCATCAGAGCAAATTCCAAATTCCACAAAATACCATAACAGCGGCCCGGTGAGACGTTTTATTTAGAATTTTTTCTCTCTTGCAGGCTTCTTCATAATCGACAGCTAAAATCCGGTTGCTTTCGCCTTTTTTATTCGCTTCTACAGTGAACAATTTCTGATCTGTGAACAGCGTCTTCAGATGGGTGCTCTTCTGCGTGCCTTGTAAGAGAGCTCTGACTTTCTTCAATAGTAACGCTTTGTTGCGGTCAGTGAGGAAGCGCCCTTCTGAATTCGAAAAGGGACCATATGAAGCTTTTTCCGGACAATGAATCTCATCGATTTTGGGCTCATTCCAAACTCTGTTGACATGCTTCTCTCCGGATTCCTCCGAATTCGCCCTCTGACGACTTTGACGACATCAGGAGTCGTCACAGACACCGGATGACCGCTTCTCCTCTTGACTTTCAAAGTATTTAGTTCTATGAACCGAATTAGAGTTCGATGAACCACTGATTTTCCAACAACTAGATTCTGAACGATCTTCGAAGAAGCAAGTCGTAAAACTGATTGATGTAAATTGATGCAAATCGTTAAGCTCCTATACAATTCAGTTTTTTGGAATGTCCAATAAAGTGCGCGGGCCGATAGCAAAGTCCGAAATCGGTTATGCCGGCTATTTAATGGTTTCAGCTGGGTTTCAGTCAACGTTGGACATATTGAATATAATGGAATATTATACTAAATGCATACTTGGTGAAAGACCAAAGCATAGTTTCCTTAGTGATATACCAGCAGAAAGTTTGCGGCTACGCCGCTGTTCTAGACCGTTTTGGAATGAAAGTTGTAATAGTTTTGCAAATGTGAAGCTGATTTTTTATATGTGATACACGGACATCCCAATTGATATATCAGCAAAATTTTGACTGTTTATATCGTTGTTAAGACAGTTTTGCAGATTTTGGGTGTACAGTTCTACAGTACCTCAAGTACTATGCGATCTCCTTAAGATATGGTTGCGAAGCGCTCGAATGGTCATGACTCCATTCCGCATATCAAAGTTAAAGGGCCACGTTCTTTTGAGTTATACAAAATAACCGCCCCAGACAGACAGACGGACACACAGACAGAACTATTCGTTAGGACTTCAATCGGCCCCCTGAGAAGAATTACGGGCATCATGGATCGATTTGTGTAAGAAGAAATCTTGGAAAACACAATGAGACCCTGGGCACGGTCTAATGTGGGCCGGGCGTTTGTTTTCCAACAGGATAACGACCCGAAACACACCTCGAAGCACATCAAAGACTGGTTCCGACGCCGCCACGTGGATCTTCTGGACTGGCCCAGTCAATCTCCTGACTGGAATCCGATCAAACGCTTCTGGGAGCATGTCGAGAGACAACTCAGAGAGCTCCGTGCATCGAATGCCAATCAGAAATTCGATCAACTCCAATCTGTCTGGTAGGCCATCCCGATGTCTGTGATCGACACCCTTCTCGACTCGATGCCAAGAAGATGTCAGGCGGTCATTGACGCCAAAGGCTACCCAACAAAGTAATGAAACTATTTTGATCATTTTTTATTGTTACTTTTCATTTACCGGTCTTTCCTAGATCTCGAAAGTCAAAGTTCCATTTTTCGGTTTTTTGCCATTTTCATAAATTTTTCGATATTTTTTCAAAATTTCAAAAATTTGACTATTCTTGTTGTTGAATCAATTTCTCTTACCGTTTCAAACTTTGTCTCAAAATATCAAATCGATCCGGGAAGTTTCAGAAAAGTTATGCTCGAAAAACTGTTTGCGAATACCTTTTTGGCCAGTACTGTATAACAATTATACCTTACTAGCGGCTATTAACTACAGTACTGACCATAAAGAATGCGCGTTGGCGTTTTTTTTGGGATAACTTCGCTGAAACTGCTCCGATCGGTCTAAATTTTTTTTTGGAAGAGTTAAAACTGGCATGAGTAATGTATTCAGTAAGTTGTAGCTTGTAAATATGGATAGTTGTGGAAAAAAATCCAAAATTTAAGAAAATCGTGAAAATTTTACTTTTTGAAACTTTTAAAAACAATGTTAGGAAACAAAAACTTCAAAATATCTAATCAAAATACGGTTTCAAAATTTTTTCCATTTTGGTTACCCTTTTGCACCCGTAAAAGGTTGGTAACGACGTGGCATGGACTCCGAGAAATGTAAAAAATTAAAAACTTTTGCAATGATGCAATTACATTCTCTGCAAGTTGCCGTGAGGGTGTTACGCAACTACAGTAGAATTTTCACAACAAAATATATTATCCATCCGCGAGGACGTGAGCCTTCGTTTAAAGGCGCAACGAATTAACTGTTTGGGTCTCGTTAGGGGATAGCGCGTTAAGAGACAATGTCTGAGAGATTCGACCACCAGTAGTCACCGTTTGAAAAAGTTGTTTCAATTGGTCTGATTTTTTATATAATGGGTATTTATGATTCCCTAAGTACAAAACCGTATTCAGAATTGGGCTCCACCCCCTTCGAGTTGAGATACGGTAGGGGTGTTTCGAAAAAATTTTTTTTTCTTTTTTGAGATAACTTCGATTTCTTTTCTGGAATCGATAACCGGTCACTTATGAAGCATTTTTGTAGTGGAGAACATTTTTCTAGCTTTTCTCCTTCCGACCAAAAAATTGAATTTTCGAAAAAAAATGGTTTCATTTCCGTATTGTGCAAAAAAAATATATTACGGGAAGTGAGATCCCATCAGAACTTTATACTTCAGAGTATGGATTACAAGAATTCATAACTGGTTGGCCGCGGATTGGGTGCACTAGTCATTTTTTTCACGATTTTTGTCATTTTTCTACTGTTTTGGTACCATTTTTCCCATTTTTTGAAAAAAAGTTCTGAAATTCAAACTGTGACTACTGGTGGTCGAATCTCTCAGACATTGTCTCTTGAATTGTAAGAACAATTGTTTTCTTAAATTGTTAAATTGTTTTCTTAAAATTTAACGCGCTATCCCTTAACGAGGCCCAAACAGTTTATTCGTTGCGCCTTTAAACTAAGGCTCACGTCCTCGCGGATGGATAATATGTTTTCAACGAAGTTATCCCAAAGAAACTCCCGCGCGCATTCTTTATGGCCAGTACTGTACATAGATAATCTAGAAATGTTTTATTTAGAAAAGAAGCCGTTTTTTTTTGGTTTTTTCCCTTTATCCTAGCCTGAGCCAGTAACATCGAAGTAGAATATTTTCTCAAAGAAAACTCTAAAACTCGTTTTTAGTTAAGGAACATGAGCAAATGAAATAAAATATTTTTTTTTGAGAACATTGCAGTAATGCAACGATTTACATGTGTAAAATGAAGAAAAAACGCGGAAATGGTAGCTGTTTCTGGTAGATACGAAGGCGATGGGGAGTTTGCAAGTTTCTTGTTAAAATACAAAGATATCGGTTGAAATTTATTTAAAAAAAAAGAGGAAATTAGGAATTCTGATGGACACGACATTCTGTTAATGTAGAATGTTGAAAACGGGAGACAAAACGAATTAACCAGAATTATAGCGGTTGTACTACTCCCACTCTTTCATCCTACTCATTCCGTTTCTTCTCTTTTTCAGTTGGCAAACACATGAATCAGTTTGCATCTGGCAGAAAGGAGAAACGGAACGAACAGCGACCGACAACGGCGTAACCGGTGTATTCCTATTAGATAACCTATTCTCCCGAACGGAAAATAAAAAATCGGGGGGGGGGGAAGTGTATTCTGGTGTATTCTGCGCGTTCAACGAGCCGAATACTTTCGAAATGAAATGAGTTACGAAATACACGATTATCGAGGCGCACATAAAAGAGGCGGAATATGATGATGATGGCACATTGAGCTTTTATTATTGCACTCGGGAATAAGGCCGTTGGAAGAGTTTCGAAGAGTTCTGATCATCGCAGTGCCTAGGGTAATAGAATAAATATTTTAGCCAGTGTGCTCCAGGCTTGCAATTCGAATGCCAACGTGAAAAGTAGTTCTCGAGTGTCTAAAATGCCTGAAATGCGAAGATTTCAGCAAGTATTTTGAACTTTTCTGTTTTCGGAAAACAGAATCGATTAAAAAAAGCGTAATCTGTGGACCTGCCCATTGAGCGGCTTCTGGCCTGATGCCAATTTTGGCTTTAGCCGCGGCTTAAGGCATTGAATAAGCCGATATTGTAATATTTTTCGGGTCAAAATTCCCATTTAGAAAGGTGTTTTGATTCGGCCCTCGTTTCCCCCGGTTTCCACCGTATTCCACTTTTTATTTATTGCTTCTGAGCTTTCATCACTTGCTGCAAGCTCTTATCAGTTGAAGTCAGCTTGATTTCAGATTTATTTTATGATATTGAAGTAATTTTGGATAGCTATTTCTGCCATGGCCGAATCGCAACATTTTAGGCCATAAATTAGGTACCAAATGAACTTAATTTGAAAATAGTTTTCATGAATAAAGTGGCCAATCTACAATACGGGTCGACGGCTGTTCGCCGCACAACTTTCTTAAAAATAAACGTTAATGACAGAAAAATGAAAAAATTCACAAATTGAAAAACTTTATTAGTTCTGTGCATCTGAAGTCACAAAATAGCCGCGAGTAAGGATGTAAGATCGATCAAGTAGCCGGGCCGACAAACTCGGTCCGCAATCCGGTCACTGGTCTATACCGAATCACAACCTCAAACTTGGGTAAACTTAAACCGTTTACTAAATAACAAAATAACAAATGTAAATACCAAAAAAATAAAAGATAAAAGTTTAGAAAAGAAAATTCATGAAAAGCACAAAAATCATTTTAATGCAAAAAATGCATTTTTTTACATTAAAATGCATTCGTGAATAACATTAAAGTGGCATTTTTTGCATTAAAATGCAATTGTGCTTTTCATGAATAACCCCATAAACATAATATTGAAAAGAATGTGTGGAAACAAAATACAGTTCCTTCATCGCGGGGCGAGATATTTATCAAAGCCAAAAGGGCGAGTGCGTCTTTACAATAGTTGCTAGGTTTGCGAAAACGAAAATAACTGACGTCATTACAGGCGGAGCAAACAAGCACGCTAGCGCGCATTTACATTACAAAAAACATAAAACATTATCGCGGATCAACAAATCTGAGGTATTCGGAGGAAGCGAATACATGGTCTATACCAACCAGATGCACAATTTGCATATGAAAGTAGGAGGCCCATGTTCTTTTGAGTTATTCAAAAAAAAAAGTCTTAGACAGACAGAACTATTCGCTTAATAATAAGTAGATTACAGTGGCGCAAAAGCTTGTTAATTCGAAAAATACTTCGACGCCTGTCAAGTTATGAAAATTTCGTACCACTGTAATCCTTAGACACACGAGGGTCCTGCCACGAACTACAAAAAATTCAAAAAGGGAAAGAAATTCTCTGTCACCTTAGAAACTTCAAGCTTCTTCGAGGAAAGCTGATGCCAACTGAAAATTCGTCTTCATAACTTGATTTGAAGATAGTTTTTCATGAATAATGTGACCAATCTATAATCCGGGCCGACGGATGTTCGCCGCACAACTTTCTTCCAAATAAAAGTTAATGACTGAAAAATAGTCACAAAATGAAAAACTTGGTTAGTTGCATTTGAGACCTATGCATTTGAGATCACAAAATAGGTGTCAAGTGATAAAGTAATAAATAATCGATAAATAAGCCGGGTCGACAAACTCGGTTCGGGATCTGTTCTCTGGCCTGTACCAACCAGATGAACAATTCGCCGTCTTTTGACATCAGTAATTTAAAATAAAATAAAAGACACATTTCATTATTTTCTAACGTTTTCTTCCCTAAAATGATGAAAACCCATACTTGTTTTCTTATTCCTCAGATTTGTTTCTACTGAGATTTCTTCTTTATTTTCTCCTTTTGTCTTCCTTATTTTTTATTTTGGCGCTATCTTAGTTTGAGGGTCACTGCATTTTAGGCGATTTTGTTTAGTTTTTGTTCCGGGAATATTTTTCGAGTAACACCACCGATTTTTAGGCATTTTTATTAGCAAAGTAACAAAAAAATATGACGAGGAAAACAAGAAAATGGCTTGGCAACTGGCAAGACTGAGTAAGGAAATTTTCTTCTTTATCACCACGCAGCCCTTGAAAGAAGATGCCTTTGAGATGTCTGAATTTTCATGAGACTAAAGATCGGCAAGCACGTTTATAGCACTTATTTTTGATGAATCATCTACAAAACGCCGTTTTCAAAAAAAAACTATAATAATAAGCGAAGTATTATCCACCCGCGAGGACGTGATTTTTCGTTTAAAGGCGCTGTTTGGGTCTCGTTAGGGGATAGCGCGTTTTATCGCGCTAATTTAAAAATTGTAAGAAAGCGCACACACTGCGTTTGTGATTTCTTTTCGAAAATTGAAGCGAATATTGGAATATTTCTATATTTTGCTTCGAAAATCATGTTTTTTAAATTAATTTTTATTATCAAATTTCTTAAACTGTTTATTAAACTGAATAAATCACAAACGCAGTGTGTGCGCTTTCTTACAATTTTTAAATTAGAGCGTTAAAACGCGCTATCTCCTAACGAGACCCCAACAGCGCCTTTAAACGAAAAATCACGTCCTCGCGGATGGATAATAACTGCTCATCGTGACGTCGTGGCATTCCAGTTCCTCGAGCGCGACGAGTAAAAGAAACTTACTAATACATGCGTAAATTATCACAACAAACAAGTAAACATTGAAAACGCCACCAAAGTTTTCTGAAAAAGTCGAAAAACGAGTGACTCACCCCAACTAAGATAGCGTCATTTGTATTTACTTATCATACACTTTCAATTTTACGCTTCCTTTTTTGTTAATTCACAAAATTGAAATATCTGTAATAAATGCTTTCAATGCTGTTTTTTGATGTTCAGGAGTTCGGCAGTGGCCAGCACCGACAATCACGTCGAATAGTTCATGTCCCGATCGCTCATGGAGCAATCTGAACGAGAACGGAGTCGGACATATTTATCTGAAAAAACAAACGATATTTCAAGAAGGAAGGCAATTCTGATTAGAAAAATCAGGCGAAAAACTCTGCGATTTGAAAATTTTTAATTTTAAAAGTCACAAATTTTAATGTAACGGTCGTGAATGAATCCTTCTTTAATAACCCAAGATATTTGTTTGATTTTTGAGTACTTTATTTATCGTAATACGGCTTACATGTAAGCTATTTTCAAGGAATTTGGTTTAAATACTTTGTGGCATAGTCCATTTTTTATTTGCTTATGGGGGCATTGATCACAGCTAGCTATGCCTTCGAGGAATCGATTCTTCAATCAGCTTCGTCCATCTTCCGTCATTTCTTCGAATAATATGCCCGACCCATCATCCGAATATTCTGTATTTATGTGGTTAAATGACTCTGTGAGTAAGGGACCATTCTTATTAATCTTCTTTCTAGCGATGGATGCGGCACCCGGATTCTTTCAGCGAGGCTCTGTGTAAGAATCCGTTAATGTTGTTTCGAGAGGGTCATTTCTTTTAATCTTCTTTCTATGTAGTGAATTTTTGTCACTAATAATGGGACATGCATTCATACGTGCGTCATGCATTTGTCACCTCACTTCTACTTCTCGAATTACTTCTTATGTTTCCTTTGAACTTTATTTATCTTTCTACTTCAGATGTATCAATTTTTATAAATAATTGAACCAAAATCCTTGAAAATGGCTTATATTTAAGCCGAAACGTCGGACAATTTACGTTAAATAAAGTGATCAAAAATCAAAAGAAATACTCGGGTTATCTAAGAAGAATGCTCTCGAAACATTACGCCTTTACTGTCCCACCAAATCGACAGCATCCCTTTTTTCTCGTGAAGTCCTCCTTTGAGGTCCGTTTTGGCATTCTTCCAGATTCATGAAAATGATGATTACTAGTTTTTAGAGGATGCTTGAGATTCGCCGTAAGTTCGCGTGACGTTGCTCTCGGTTCTTCTTCTAACGCTCTCTAGTTCTCTTCGATAAAATTTTCAAACCAAATCTTGATGGTAGTGTAGGAGACACAGTTCTCGTTTAATACGGCACACAAGCTACGAAAAGCTTCGTTGCATTTGTGACTTTGGAGAAATTCGTACAGAAAAAACACTTATGAGAGCATGGCGACCAGCAAGCTAATGCTCGCTTATTTTAAAAGCTATCTGTAAGTTTTTCAGGTGCATTAAGCATGCATAATAAGCACTAAAAAAATAAATAATAACATAATCCGAAAAAAATTAAATTAACACTGAGCAATAACGAAACAAAAAAATACGACGAGTTTTTGCTCAACCTAATATTATGGGGTTATTAATGAAAAGCACAATTGCATTTTAATGCAAAAAAAGCGTTTTTTGCCCATTAATTACAGGAATACATCAATTTCAGTTATAAATATGAGTCTGAATGCATGCTATTAGTGACGAAAATGTATTTAACCACGGGTTAAACGCTTATCTTTCAATCCGCTATCTTTCAAGTTTTTGAGTCTTATAGCCAAGATAAAGCAAAAATTAAACTGGTCTGAAATGGTATGAATTGCTGGTTAAGAAAATTACGAATTATACTATTGAAGCCAATAGAAAAGATTTTATAGGCCAATAAGTGGGTCATTAATACTTAATAAAAATTATTGTTACGTTTCAAGACGTCTTCATTTATCAGCATTGTCCTTATTTATTATTTTCTTTTTTCCTTCTTTCTCCGCCTTCTTAATATTTATCATCTCCTTGATATACTTAAGTGATTCCACATATTCCGTGTTTCTCTGTATCTCTTTTTCAACACGTTGTTTCAGTTTATTTATCTGAAGCAAAAAAAATAAATTCGAATATAGTCTATTTCCATACCTCTTCTATTTCGACGGGAGTTTGTTTAATGAAATCTAATTTTATATTCATTTTTTGGATTTGCTTCTCCAATTTAATGATTTCCATTGCCTTTTCCTGTTCAATTGCTGAGAATTTCACATTTTCAGTTTCAATTTGAATTTTAGCTTGAGCAATTTCCTTTTCGAGATCCACAGCTTTCAGAGTGCTTTCTTCTAATTCCTTTTCCAATTGTGCAATTTCTTTCTAAAACTGAAACTCTTTTTCTTGAAATCAAAGCACCAACATGCATTCCTCAGGTTATATTTTTAGAAAAGCATTCTAGAATCTACATGTATTTATCGCCCATCAGGTATATAATCATCATCAAATGACATTAAAGATTGTAAATGCCATCTGATCCGAAACAAGAGTAACCACGGGGGAAATTGCTCCATATTCAAGCCATGTTCTATTAGGACGTCTTCTACAACGTTGTGAAGCGCTTTTCCCCGTATTTACTAAAAATTAATAAAATTAAAATGGAATGTTTTTTCCTTCCAACTTATCGATTTGGAATCGTGTGTGCAAATCAATACGAGTTAAGCTTAGTCCAAAAGCCTTCGCGATGCGCGTAGGAGCTATTCCCCTCGATTCCCTAATTCTTTCAATATGACATCAAGAGCTAAAGCTGGCCTAAATTCGTCATTTTACATATTTGTTTTCGTCAAATTCCTCTTCTCATTTAAGCTATTCCACTTACCATGTGTCTTTTCTTTTTTTGTCTGAGAAAATAAATAAATAATTATTATTAAGGTTGAATTGTCCAAGTTTTAGGTAATTAAGTCAATTTCTTGAAAATTGCTTAAATTCTAGCTAAAATTCCGGAGAATTTTAATAAAATAAAGTGTACATGCCCTAAATGCATGTTAACTTCCTTTCTCACCATATGTGATCTCATTTTCCATTTCTTAGTATTAATATATTCATCAAGAGGATTATATTAGTATTTTCAGTCTATATTATTTTCTTACCTTACGTCTCTCCATGTCATCTATTTTATATAATTCACGGAAATCAAGCTAAAAAAATAAATTTAATAAGGAAAGAACACTTTAAACTTACTAACTAGTAAGTAAGTGAGTCTCACACCGAAAGAACAATAAGGTGTCACTTATTAACACGATTAATATACTTTTAAATTAGAATCCCAAATTTCTTTACCCGGATTCAAAAACACTTTTTTTAATGTTACCGCGAACATCTGATCCTGCTCCTCCTCCTTCGCGCCAACTTTTTCTGGCATCTTAGGATCAAAAGTGAAGACACTGGAGAAAATATGATAGATCTGAATATATCTCAATTCATAAGGATCTCTCCAGGTGGTGACAATACCTCTTCCAATTCTCTTTCAATTTGAGTCACAATCTGTTCAACGCTTCTTTCTTTTGGTGGAGATATTTGTTTGTGAATATCATCGTAGTAATTGCATTGCTTAAATCGTTAATGGCAGCTTTACATTATTCGTGGCTCATTATACCTCATCAATAAAAGTCTTCACAGCTTGCACTTCCTCTGCGATTTCCTTCTTCAGAATTTCCTCTCGTTCCTCATGTGATTTCACTCGGGCTGTTGCTTGATCCAGCATTGCCCGACTCTCCTTTCTGAAAATTAATTAAAATGCCAAATTGAAAATAAAATAAATTAATATGTTCTTCTCTCACCTAATCTTTTCAATATAAGCCTTTCTCTGAAGCTGTCTGTGCTCTGAAACGAGTCCGAATTCATTGCGTGTCGTCCATACTTCTTCCTTCATATCTCTCATTCTTTTTCTTTTTTCTTGAACTTTTTTTGCACGTTCGTGTGCCATGCGACGCTTTTCTTGTAGTTTTTCGAAATATTTCGCACGATTTGTCATACTTTTCGAGAAAATTTCAACAACTTGTTAAAGCTTCAAAAATAAAATTTCAAAGTTGATGATGAGGAACGAAAAGCAATGTCAGGATCAAAATGAAAGAAAAAACGATTTATAAAGCACGGTTGAGCGGCTACTTGACGGAAGTTGCTTTTCGTAATGCTTTCGAACATTTTTCCCGAGCTGACCTAGAGCTGCTGGATGATGCAAATAATGTAAAGGGAATATCTGACATGTTAGTAGTATCTGCTCAACAGACTATCAAAAATGACGTGATTTATAAATGCGATTATTGTTTTCCCACAAAGACATATTTTATGTACTCTTGACATACGACCCGTATTCTCCTGGAAAGATATCATTCGTTTCTCATAGCCATGGTAACGCTTAACTAGAACCACCGTTAGACGAAGAAGCCCTCGATGAGCTTTAAGGTTTCGTTTGCTGTACACTCTCAAACCTGATGATATGAAATACTGGAAAATTGATGGCAAAGTTAAATATGATGAAATTTTACACAAGGCATGATATTCTTCTAGAAGGTACCTTATCTTTCTATGTTCTATAAAAGAGGGGATTTCTCTCAACCTTAGGTGTATTTGCCGCAATAAATAGCGCCGCTCGATTGGTTTTTTTTAGATGCTGACTCGCCTTTCTTTCATTGATTCTTCTTTTCCTTCCTTTACACTATTTCATGAACATAGAACATTCTACATTTTATTATACTAAAAGTATTTCTCTTACCCACTTCCTTCTTCTAGCTTCTATAATAACCCCTCATGTATTCCAGTTCTTCCTATTTCTCCCATTTCCATTTTTTTCTATATCTATCGCTTTCGCTTGCTTCACTTTTCGTCCTTCTCACATGACCCTACTCGTGCTTTTCGTTTCTCCAAACGAGTCCCCTTCATCCATTTCCGTGCTTTCACCATCATCACCGTCAATTTTTCAAGATTGTATCTGTCTTTCTCCCTCGGTTGAGAGACTGAACAAACACTTCGTTTCCGTAGTTTCCGCATCAAAAAACATGTTTTCGTCCGTATTTCTATCGATAGCCACGTAAATGTTCCTCTCTACTAATAATTGCCCTTCAAATCAGTAGTTCTTTCGTTGCGGAAGAAAGCGAGATACAAGTTGAGAGAGTGCAAAAATCTAGAGGGTGTTGCTGAAATGAGGAAAGGTTAACAATGAGACCATGAGGACGATGATGAAATAAGCCGCTAAAACCGTCATCATTCTCTATTGCTACTTTTGAACTTTATCGATGTTAAAAGTGTAAGCTCTAACTGGCTAGGTGTGCGTCATCAGCAAAACCTGTACGTATAAATTCGAGGTTGAAGTAATGGTCACGTTGAAATTTTGTTCTCTTCTATAATTTAATACACTTTGAAGTTTTTTTTTTTTAATATTTTAAATATATCTAGAAAAAGTTCAAAAGCCATACAAATACGGGAAAATGTTTCTGAAATGTTGAAAATGCAATTAAAATAATTTAATGGCTTGGAAATTCAAACTTTGAAATAAAAATTAACTTTTGGAAAAAGTCTTTTCTGTTGATTTCTTTCGGCATTTTTTATACTTTATCCTTTTTTTTATTGTGGGATTTTCGATGCAATTTAAAATATTTTAAACATTCAATGTTTAGAAATATTTTATAAAATACGACACTCCGTATAGTCCACCAATATATGTTGTTTACCGCGCTCTGATGGCGCCGGCGCGTTACGGAACCCCTTTGTACCCTCCGTTGTCTATAAAAACTATTTTCTCTGTTTGATTCACAGAGTACACAGTCGCGAATTTTTCTAGCCCCTCTCCCTTTTTCGGGCGTACCGAGACCCCGCAACCGGTTTTCTGATACCAGACTTCAATCGTGACATCAATTATTGATTATGTGTTCAAAAAGCAAGTGCTATCTGTATATTTTCTATACTGCAGTTAGTGTCCATCCCTTAAGCACCCGGCACTACCTGGCGCTCTGCTCTTTAATTTCCTGTCCTTGCTGTTTTCCGCTTTTCTCTATTCCCAATTCAAAATATTAAAAATACCAAAAAACACTCGTTGTTTTCTTCAGTGATAATGTTAAAAAGACTTGAAGAGAACATGAACATCAAGATACCGTTTTGCATTATTTTTTTAATTTATCGATCGGCAAGGTAATATATTGATTTTGTAGTTTCTTGTTAATCATAGGCTTCCTCACACATGTATGGCAGGTGATTTCGCAATGCTTCTCAATACTCTGAACAAAGTTCTTCATCATGTTTTTCCTCAGATATTTTCTTTAGAGGCGAAAATATAGGAATATACTTCTGTATTTCGCAATATCCTTCCCTTTTGATGCAACGAATTTCGAAATAGTAATGTCGTTTATAAATTGGTTTGATAATGCTTTTTCAAACCGTTTGCAGAATTTGAAATATTAATTTTTGATTTATCTACTCTTGTCTGATGATCATTAGTGTATCATTTAGTCCCGTGGTTGTCTCACACGTCACTTAAGGCACTGCTTCTCTTGTTTGTAGCACCTGTTAGTGCAAAGCATAGTTCAGATGCCCTTTTTCTTTGTGTTAAAGCTTCCTGTGAGCGAAAAATAACGCCCATTTCTCTTTTTTCTACTATTGAGAAAGAAATAACTCAGTAGATGCCAAGACGTTTTATTTTACTATCTTTGGGAAACTGGCGAAACTCTCTGACCTAGTTGCGTGCTATATGGGAAGGAGAAAGAGCACTTGATCGATTCTCGCTATTCTTTCATCAACACAGATGATGTAACCCCTCTTCATAGTACATTCAACGCGATCTGAAATAAGGTCTGAATTTTTATGCGATCGACCTACATTGGTTGAGTCGCATTGATCTCAGTCTCATGTCTCTCTCAGTCTCATGTCTCTCTCAGTCTCGTGTCAGTCTCAGTCTTAGTCTCAGTCTCAGACCTCATCAGTCACCTGGTGAGTCATCTGTATTCTATTCATTCTTGGTCGGTTTTAAAGTTGGGTGCGTCGGTAAAAGATGCTCCATTTAGAAAGGTGTGTAAACACCTTGTGAAAATGATAGACGCAGAAAGTATATCTTTCGATTTACTCATGGAAACCACCGTTCTGTTGATGTCATACTCGACAATGTCGAGTCGACATAAACATTTAAAAGGCGTTTTTAAATATTCAATTTTACTTCTCTTTACTTTTTTCGCGTGATGCGTAGCCTAGTTGACGAACTTATTGGTTTTGCGTAATAATTGCTACACGCTTGAATTTTTAAACTATTTTTCTCGAAGATATTCATTATTCTGATTCATCAGTTAAGAAAGCGGTAAGTGGCCGCCATCTAGTGTTGGTAGGGAAAATGATAAATGTACTTTTTTGGTCGTAGTGAATTACTGGTTAGAGTAACGAGTTTTAGGAAACCAGCAACACAGCAAAATAAGCTGCATATATCTGCGTCTCTTATGAACCAGCACGGGGCGGAGTCCACTGTGTGTGCGCGTGCGTGCGCATGTTGCTGGGGGGTATTGATTGTCGAAGAAGACAGACGGCAGTCATATGTCTCGAACAGAGCGTTGCGCTCGCGTGCCACCTCTCCTCTCGTTATTCCTAGAGCTTTCCTTATTCGTTGACTGTCCAGGGTAGTCGTGAAACTCCGTTAATAGCTAATGAGCAGATTTTATTCTTTTAGTCAATTCTTTTAATTTGCTAGATTATTCTGATTCTTTCCATTTCGTAATATTGCGAAACTTTCCTGAAGTGTTTTATTCGATTGATTCATTCAAATTTCAACATAAACCGTATTTCCTTTCAGAATATCATCTTCGCAAAACAATGCAAATCTTTGTAAAGACCCTTACTGGAAAAACCATTACATTGGAAGTCGAAGCTTCTGACACTATCGAGAACGTGAAGGCTAAAATTCAAGATAAGGAAGGAATTCCACCAGACCAACAGAGACTTATCTTCGCCGGTAAAAATTGGTTATATTTATTAAATTCACTTTCACAATTTTTTTCAGGAAAACAACTCGAAGACGGTCGTACACTTTCCGACTACAATATTCAAAAGGAGTCAACTCTCCATCTCGTTCTTCGTCTTCGCGGAGGAATGCAGATTTTTGTCAAAACCCTCACCGGAAAGACCATCACACTCGAAGTCGAAGCTTCAGACACTATCGAGAACGTGAAAGCAAAAATCCAAGACAAGGAAGGAATCCCACCAGACCAACAGAGACTCATCTTCGCCGGAAAACAACTCGAAGACGGACGCACTCTTTCGGACTACAATATCCAGAAGGAGTCCACCCTCCATCTCGTTCTTCGTCTTCGCGGAGGAATGCAGATTTTTGTCAAAACCCTCACCGGAAAGACCATCACACTCGAAGTCGAAGCTTCAGACACTATCGAGAACGTGAAAGCAAAAATCCAAGACAAGGAAGGAATCCCACCAGACCAGCAGAGACTCATCTTCGCCGGAAAACAACTGGAGGACGGACGCACTCTTTCGGACTACAACATTCAAAAGGAGTCAACACTTCATTTGGTGCTTCGTCTTCGAGGAGGAATGCAAATCTTTGTCAAGACCCTCACCGGAAAGACAATCACTCTCGAAGTTGAAGCTTCAGACACTATTGAAAATGTGAAGGCAAAGATTCAAGACAAAGAAGGAATTCCCCCCGATCAGCAAAGACTCATCTTTGCCGGAAAACAGCTCGAGGACGGTCGTACTCTTTCCGACTACAACATTCAAAAGGAGTCCACCCTCCATCTCGTTCTTCGTCTTCGCGGAGGAATGCAGATCTTTGTGAAGACCCTCACCGGAAAGACAATCACTCTCGAAGTTGAAGCTTCGGACACAATTGAAAATGTGAAGGCAAAGATCCAAGATAAGGAAGGAATTCCTCCAGATCAACAGAGGCTCATTTTTGCCGGTATGTTAATTGAAACTTTAAACCCTTTTTCGTTTTAATTTTTGAATTATTTTCAGGAAAGCAGCTTGAGGATGGACGTACTCTCTCTGACTACAATATCCAGAAAGAGTCGACTCTCCATCTCGTTCTTCGTCTTCGCGGAGGAATGCAGATCTTTGTCAAGACCCTCACCGGAAAGACCATCACACTCGAAGTCGAAGCTTCAGATACCATCGAGAACGTGAAAGCAAAGATCCAAGACAAGGAAGGAATCCCACCAGACCAACAGAGACTTATCTTCGCCGGAAAACAGCTCGAGGACGGACGCACTCTTTCCGACTACAATATCCAGAAGGAGTCGACTCTCCATCTCGTTCTTCGTCTTCGCGGAGGAATGCAGATCTTTGTCAAGACCCTCACCGGAAAGACCATCACCCTGGAAGTGGAAGCTTCGGACACCATCGAGAACGTGAAGGCTAAGATTCAAGATAAGGAAGGAATTCCACCAGACCAACAGAGACTCATCTTCGCCGGTAAAAATTGGTTATATTTATCAAATTAACTTTCTCAATTTTTTTCAGGAAAACAACTTGAAGACGGTCGTACACTTTCCGACTACAATATCCAGAAGGAGTCAACACTTCATTTGGTCCTCCGCCTCAGGGGAGGAATGCAAATTTTCGTAAAAACTCTAACAGGGAAGACAATCACCCTGGAAGTAGAAGCTTCGGACACCATTGAGAACGTGAAGGCAAAGATCCAAGACAAGGAAGGAATCCCACCAGACCAACAACGCTTGATCTTCGCCGGAAAACAATTGGAGGACGGACGCACTCTTTCGGACTACAATATCCAGAAGGAGTCTACCCTCCATCTCGTTCTTCGTCTTCGCGGAGGAATGCAGATCTTTGTAAAGACCCTCACCGGAAAGACCATCACACTCGAAGTCGAAGCTTCAGACACTATCGAGAACGTGAAAGCAAAAATCCAAGACAAGGAAGGAATCCCACCAGACCAACAGAGACTCATCTTCGCTGGAAAACAACTCGAGGACGGACGCACTCTTTCGGACTACAACATTCAAAAAGAGTCAACACTTCATTTGGTCCTCCGTCTCAGAGGAGGAATGCAAATCTTCGTAAAAACTTTAACAGGAAAAACCATTACTTTGGAAGTCGAGGCCTCCGATACCATCGAAAACGTGAAGGCAAAAATCCAGGATAAGGAGGGAATACCACCAGATCAGCAGAGGCTTATCTTCGCCGGTATGTTAATTAAAAACAGCATTTTCAGTTTTTAAATTTTTGTTTTCAGGAAAACAGCTCGAAGACGGTCGTACTCTTTCCGACTACAATATCCAAAAAGAGTCAACTCTCCATCTCGTTCTTCGTCTTCGCGGAGGAATGCAGATCTTTGTGAAGACCCTCACCGGAAAGACCATCACACTCGAAGTTGAAGCTTCTGACACAATCGAAAATGTGAAGGCAAAGATCCAAGATAAGGAAGGAATCCCTCCAGACCAACAAAGGCTTATCTTTGCCGGTAAAAATTGGTTATATTTATTAAATTAACTTTTTCAATTTTTTTCAGGTAAACAGCTTGAAGATGGTCGTACACTTTCCGACTACAATATCCAGAAGGAGTCAACACTTCATTTGGTCCTCCGCCTCAGGGGAGGAATGCAAATTTTCGTGAAAACTCTAACAGGGAAGACAATCACCCTGGAAGTGGAAGCTTCGGACACCATTGAGAACGTGAAGGCTAAGATTCAGGATAAAGAAGGAATTCCACCAGACCAACAACGCTTGATCTTCGCCGGAAAACAACTGGAGGACGGACGCACTCTTTCGGACTACAATATCCAGAAGGAGTCTACCCTCCATCTCGTTCTTCGTCTTCGAGGAGGAGATATGTAAATAATTTCACTCAAATCGTTCTAATCCTTCGATCTTTTGTCCATGTAACCACTATTTATGCTTTATTCAACGTGGTGTTCATGTATTTAATTGTGCGAGCTCTGAATAAATTCACTTTCATGTTAAAACTTTATTTCTGGGCATATATAATAATAATGTAAATCAACAAAAGATAGTGTCCTCTCCAATAAGCGTAGCTTTGAGTGTTTGCGAGTTTGCTTCAGTTATCCTAACACGGGCGTATTGTCCAGGCTTCAAGCAGAATTCTGAATTATCAAACACAGCTTTGACCCCTCCGTCCGTTCTTCCGTATGAAAATGAAACATTTCTTTTAGATCTCTGAAAACAACGGTTACAAGGATTTCACCTGATCTAAACTCACTCCTTCCAGTAGTACAGTTTGGTCGGTTCCAACTAAAGCCTGATTCAACTTCAGAGCTTCTTCTCGGAACACGGTGGTCAATTCTAAATGCCGGCGGGCTTTCACATCTGCTGGAACATCGTCTATCAGTCTATGATGTGCTCGCGTTTTCTAAAAATTGATGATTCAGCGTTGATCACGGCCATCGGAAGCATATCTTGTTTGGTAAGTGGTAAGTGCTTTTTCCCCGGGTTCTCACGCGTAACATTCCCCGTTATGTTAATTTTTTTGTTTCGTAACGCAACGCGAACCACTTCGTACCAGATACCCGAAAGAATGAGCTTTCAAAATACAAAATACACTTCTTCAGGCCATGTTGATCCGAAAAAATATTCCCTTACTCCACGCATACTGTATGGAAATACAAAGCAAAATGTGTACCGAACAGCTCGAATCAGCGAAAGTGTGTTTTGATGAGCATTTTCAGATTCTCCACAGAATCCAGCGATGAAATCACTTGTTAACGAGACATCTAAAAATGAGATTGTATCATTAATCCTACTGCCGCTTGCTTTGAACTTGTTAGTAACTGCCCTGTGATAAACGTTACGAACTAGGTAAAACTTGTCTGATGTCATCAACAAGTCTTAAGTACAGATCTCTTGTGTATCCTCTACCCATCCGTTCCAGTGTCTCATCATCTCCACTTTGTGCTGGTAAATGCAGTTGTTTACATAAGTTTGGTCTGGATGAGATTAATTCGATTAGCTGAAAAAGCAAATTTAATTTTGAAAAATTAACAAAAAAAATGTTGCCCTTACCTGCATTGGAAAATCTTTGGGATGAGGAGAGGTAAAACGAAATCTGACTTCTGGAGCAACTTCCGAAACTCTTTCTAGCAAAGCCGTGAACGTTAAGCCACCACTTTTTGGCCTGGAAAATTGATTTTTTTTATAATATCGAAAAATATAATTAACTCACTTGTAAACTGTTTTAAATTCATGAACTGCATCGTTGCCTGAAGTAGGCCGATTCATTGAAAAATCTACAGAAGTCATATCCCTATAGCTGTTTACATTCTGGCCCAGAAGAGTGATTTGCTTGAAACCTTCATCTCTGAGCCTCTTAACTTCTTCGACAATCGATTCAACCGGTCGACTACGTTCCCTTCCTCGGGTAAATGGGACAACACAGTAAGTGCACATGTTGTCGCATCCTCTCATTATCGAACTGCAGGATTATGATAAATCTCGACGAAAAAATCATTAGAGCTCACATAAATGCTGTTTTCGATGAATTATCCACTCGAATCGGTTGAACATCGGCGTAGGTTTCGTCTATAGAAAGTTGAACATTGATAGCATTTGATCCACCAGCTGCTACTGCCACAAGTCTAGGGAGATCGCGGTAAGAATCGGGCCCTAAACAACAAAAAAGTAGATCTTTTAAATCATTTTATTAAAAAGGAGTGCTTACCAGCTACTATATTCACTAAATTTCTTTTTTCCAGCAAGTCATGCCGCACTCTTTCGGCCATGCAGCCTGAAAATATACGAAACATTTTGGACACTTAGTTTCTTCATTTCAATTAATAACAAATGGTTAAGGCTTCCATTTGGGCGAAATTTCGTCCGTAGTGTCTCGTCTTCGTCTTGAATTCGTCTGACACAGTGTGTGGACAACTTTTTTATTGCGTAAGACGTAGCCTCACGAATGGCTTCCACAAATTTCACAGTTTGACTCACCAAGTACTCCAATAATTTGCCCTTTATTAATTGAACTTGTTCTTATCACCTTCAACTGATTCCACACTTTCTTCTCAGCCCCTTCTCGGATAGAGCAGGTCATTAGTAGCACGATATCTGCTCGTTCTTTCTTCTCAGTCTCTACAAAGCCGTATTGCGTCATTATTGATCGGACAATTTCCATATCACTGACATTCATCTGGCATCCATAGGTTACATAGCATACAGTTCGGCCGTTTCCGTTGAGGTATTCCGGGTTGAGGTATTCTTTTGTGTCTTCTATCGAGGGAATTATAGCGTTTTGGCGCGGTTTTCTCGAGCTTTTTTTAATGAAATCAGCTAGTTCTAAGCCGTCGTCTGGTATTTCTCTGTTTTTTTTCCCTACGGAGGTGTTGCAACTTGAAAGCGCTCTGGAAAACGAGGAACAGACTACAGGTCCCTGAAGCAGGCATCGACGGAGCATTCTGAACTGAAAACGCTACAAATAAAGAACACAAAACAACAAGATCCCGATATGGAACAGTATGCATGGCAATTAAACTTGGAATTTGGTCAAACGGATTTTTATAAATATTAGAAGTTTATTTTTTTTTTAGAAAAAAACATTTCATCAAGTGAGCGCGAGAAATATGTATTAAAAATAATAAAAACACATAACAAACCGAAAGGCAAAGTAAAAATAAACATTTAAAAATTTTAAAAATTAACATTTACAACAAAAAAAATTTAAAAATGAACAATTTGATCAGATTTGATCAGATGTCAAAGATCAAACATGTCTTTACTTCAACTATATAATAAATTGAGTACACCACCGACTAGATGAAGACTTCCGGTGACGATAACAATAATTTCCTGCGAATCGGATTGAGATTCGATGTATTTGTGTGCACTTGCAATACAATTGAAAACTTGCATTTGATCATCGGTTACTGCTTCCGGGTTATCTAGAGAGTCTCGCCACGACTTCACGCATAGTCTGGCTTTTTCCATTTGTTCGACTTGGGACGAGTTCAAATTTGTATAATCAGCAGATTTATCGATACTAGGATACAGTTGAGTAGGACAAGAAACTATTTCAGAGATTCCAAGTGGCTGAAAACATTTTGATTCGCTTAATTTATGAAAAAAATTGAATTGTATACCCTCACCTTCAGGTATTGGATTAGAGTAGATGGACATCTATCCGCTGTGCATTGGAAGAGAACAATTTTCTTAACCCTTTCCTTCCCCATTAGCAAGATTTCATCAAGTGCCCATTTAGAGCATGCTTCCATGCTTTTCGGAGTATGTGCCCCATCGAGAAGATAGGTTATGTTTCGACCAGTCTTCACTACTTGACTTCTACCTGGCCATCGACAAGATTCGATGGCATCACACATCCAAGACGGAACTTTGAATCCACTTTTATAGCAAGATGACGAAGTCACCTCTGGAAGTGGGATATTACATCTATCTGACCAAATTCTAACTAGTTGAAGGGCTAGAGAGATGTTGGAATACTGATGAAGACCACTAATTCCTGGTGAGATTGGCCGAGCGAATTCATAAGAAGAAATTGAGGGGGCTTTGGAGAGAGAAGCTGATTTAGAAGCAGCTCGAGAGACGATAACCTGAAAAAATATTGACAATTCAATCGGACACGCCGCAGAGAAATAGAATTGCGGAAATGGGACACTTTCAGACGATTTTATCTCAAAATTCTTTTATATGCTTTTTCAGAAAAATTACATTCCTTGTGTTTGAGTAGTGCGTACGGTCTGTAAGAAGACTAAGCTCATTTTCCTCGGGCTATGCCGTATTAAACATAGTTCATTGGGAAGCCATTCAGCTAACGCAAAGCGAACAGGTTAGCGCCAGAGGCTTTGAAGACTTGGGCCTTGCGGAAGTCTTATTTAAATGAGCACACTGAGACGAGGTGGCCCAATTTGACTGAATGCAGAACTTCCAACGTATTTTTCCACTAATTCAAGGTAGCCTTTTTAACTAGATTTCAAGCATCAAAATGCTGCATTCCCTTTTATCTTCCTTTCGTGCACAATTTATTATTACTATTTTGTTATTAAACACACTGTAAAATTTTGCCCAAAAAATTGTTTTTAACAATATCGAATATCCAACTTTGTTTAAAAAATAATTTTTAAAAGTAACTTTCTAGGGAAAAAATATTTTTTTGGCTGTTCCGAAATTCCTCTTACAAGATGACAATATTCAGAGGAACTTTGAGCATCTTTACAACACTACGTTGTCGAATTCACTGCGCCATGCGGATATACCCAAAAAGTAAATTTCACGCACAAATCCAGAGCAATTTATTTGACTATTGTGATAAAGTTTATCTTCAAACAATTACCACGCTATATTTTTCATGCAATTGCTTGAAGCCCATTCAAAAACCTTGGACGTGAACTATTATTTGGAATATTTATAGAGTTTTGCGTGTAAATAATGTGTAAGGTGCGTAGTATGTGTAACATGTGTAATAATAAATAAATTGAATTACACATTTTAATTAGATAAGCAGCATTATTTAGACGCATAGCTCCAGTATGTTTTTATAAATTTCGTCAGCTCAAAATAAGAGAGCGCCGTTAGAACGTGTTTCTACACGTTTGAAATGAAGCCTACAAACCTCTTCTGCTTCACGAGTAGTTGGTGAATAAACGGCTGGAACACTTTCTTTGAAAATTCCTGTCTTGTGCCATGCGATTTCCGACAGCTGTGATCCGAGAATTGAAATGTGATCGTAGTCCAGAGTCGTTACGCCGCAAACTTTTGGGTTTTCGATAACATTTGTGCAGTCGTATTCCCCTCCAATTCCAACTTCGAGAATTACAACTTGAACATTCAATTTCAAGAATATTCGAAATGAAAGAAGAGTTAGGAACTTGAAATAGGCTGGCATGCTATCGGAATGCTCTTTCTTCAGGATGTTGTACACTGAAACTAGCAGACAATATTACATCTTTCACTAATAAAGAACCCACCATGAAAAAATTCTTCTGCAAACAATTTCTCATCAACTGGTTCACCATTTATCCTAATTCTTTCGGTTACATGAATTAAGTGAGGAGATGTGTATAGACCAGTTTTGAGTCCCCGATTTCTGAGCATTGACTCGACGTACGCACAAGTACTTCCTTTTCCCTTCGTACCACTCACATGAATAATATTCAAACTTTTCAAGTTTTCTTCTGATATTTTAAGTGACTCCAGATACTTCCGGCATTGTGGAAGATTCATTACCTGGAGGTTCTCTCTTTGACAACGTAGTTTTTTAATCGTCGCGGCATTCGACTGAAGGCTATTCAATAGCCGCACAGATTCTTCATAGCTTGTTACAGACGGACTTATTGATGTCATTTTTCTCGGGTTAACACGGCAAACAGATGAAACCGTAGTCGGTAGAAAGATCCTGTTAGATTGAGGTAAACAACGCATCATTTTCAAATTTTTACAGATCCTAGAAATGCTATAGAGGGAAAATTATAAGTGAGAACTGTTTTTTCATGTTCAAAACTAATATTTGTCAGCTGTGTTTGCGAAATTATTATTTCTAAAGCAATACATAAATATTTAGCTGATAAGATTCGGTCTGCATTTTGACGTGAACGTGTATGTACACTTGCGCGTGAAAGGAAAACCGATTTCTATCGATGCAACGCTAAAGGACAACAGGAGGAAACAACCTGCCAATCTTTTTCTGAAAAAATGTCTTAACTAGTGAAACATCATTGCTCACCAGTTGCTTTAAGCCTAATTTTGCAGCTGTTTCACCGGTAGATATTTCAGAGTTTACAGAAAACGGCCACTGTTTTTCTGCATTATTGATTTCGAGTTACATAAATAGTTAAACGAAATTCGGTTGCATTTTTCAAATCGTTAAGATTCCTTTTAGCGAAATAGTGAAAAAACAAACACATTTTATTTAGAATATAAACAAACTGACCTACTGAATCAGCAATAAAAAGCAAAGAATGAACAGAACTATTACTATTTTATGATGCGTATTGGGGTGGGGGTGACACAGATGCATGTGATAATGCGGTAATCAGCGTAGCTTGATCATAGATCATAACAGGATGTTTACGCGGAGAGACAATCCCCTACGTTATCTCTATTAGTTCCGAACTGAAACTACAGCTGTGATCTATCTCTTGTTCTATGTTCTATTTCTCTTGACGTCACATGATGACGGTGTTCTTCTTGTCTTGTCAATTGTTGGATTGATTATCTATTAATACCAATGTCACATTGTTTTTTCCATCGATTTATTCCAAATTTTCCAGGCCTTCTGAGCGTATCGATGACAACTAGAGTTGCGAGATTAGGAAGGTATCTATCAGTTAACGGGAGGAGATATGAAAGTCGTCAATCAACATTCCAAATGCAATGTAAGATTTTCGGAAATTATTTTTCTAGTATCGTCGGAATAATAAAGAGGCGGGCAATGGGAAAGTTATCTGATTCGGTATCTTTTGCAAAGGTCGAGCATTATCAATGCCTACTATCGAAAGAATGGAAAATTTCAAGAAATTTAATAATAACGATGACTTCATATACTCTGAAAATAGTAATAGTCATTACTGAATCTGATTATAAAAATTCAAGTCAGTGATGCGCCTCGTGATTCATTCATTTTACTTCCAGTGTGAAGTCTTAACTTCTTGAAAACTTTATTGAAAACTTTCATCATAAAAACATCTTGTATTATCGGAAAGAGTTTTGTTTCTACATGTTTCGCATAGCTGAAAATAGGCACTGCACATAACATTTACTATACTGAAAAATTGACTTAAACAAGTATTTTTTTCCTGACTGCTAAAATGCTCTGAATGGTTTCTTTAGAAATGAGCGCAATTCCTTATTATCAATATTTCCGATAATATTTTATGGGTTTCAACCAAAATCAAGCATAAAACATAAACAAAATGAAATGTTAGAAAATTTAAAGGAGAAATCAGTTGTGTTAGCAAATTTCGCAAAAAATATGTTCGAAGTGACAGCAAATTAGCGTCGCTTTTTTGTCATTCGTTGTGAGAATCCGCATATTTAACGATTACTGTGGCTCAAAAGTTGAAAAAAAAAATGAAAATCCATGAAATCAGCAAATCTTCTCGCCTCAATAGTCCTTAGAGTCTCGCAAGACATACAAGAAAAGCGCCCCGCACATGGGAGAAAGAACAAAGAAGAAGAAGAAACCTTCATGTTCTCGTAGTTTCGTAAGATTATTCGTTAGGAAACGTTTCACTAAATGAGACGTTTAGCAGAGGCTCATGTAGTTTTGAAAAATTACGGTTTAGTGCACATTTTTCCGAGAACCTAGAAAGTGGTAGGTGTGAGTAGCGTGCGACTTGCGCTCTTTTTGAATATTTAAAAACTATCTCCTTCGCGATTTTGGCATTTAGCTGTTGTTTTTGTCTACGGTGTTTTGTGGGTCTCGCAACGATAAAAGGTTCAAATTTATAATTTGTAGTAAAATTTTAGTATGTGCAATTTATGAGCCGCAATTGCGCTGAAGTCATTGATACTGGAAATGTTCGCCATTTTTCTCTTTTTACAGCCAAAGTGTAGCTTCCAAGGCGATACCTGGAATGTTAATTAGTAATTTGTTAGTTTTCTTCGTCATATTCTTTGTGCTTTTTTGTTTAAAAATTGTCTTAAAAATCGCAGATATTATTGGAACCATTTTCCGGAACAAAAACTATGCAGAAATCGCGAAAAAATATGGTCCATCCCCCGACTGCAATAGCGAAAAAAATGCAATAGTTATTTTAATTTTTAAACCTTATTGGACGGCATCTACATGAGAGCATCTTCTCAATAGCGCTTACTCTGCTTTTCCTGTATTCTTGTGCGCTTAGGTAAACTTGTTTTAATTAGCTGTTGACCGTTTTTACTTTAAACCTACTGACAGCAGTCTTCTATGCCTATTCACTTTTAGGTCTGGATGGACATGAAATTTTGAGGGAACAACGGCGAAACGGCGTTGCAAAGATGGTGCTTCCCGATATTCTCCACCGTTTAACCGAAAGAAATGACAGAGGCTGAAAAAATCGCCGTACAATTTAGTGTATTAAACTTGTAAAAACTCCTAAATATTATTTTTGTGTGCTTTTCTCTTGAATAAGAACAAGCGGGAAACCAAGTTCTTTCTCTTTCTCCTTCTTTTCCATCTCTCAGAATATAAAAAGCCGCAACATTATGCTATTATCTTCAGCTTGGTCTCTCAAAATCATAATTCTTCAGGAAGTTTATAGTTTATGATCTAAGTTATTCAGAACCCCCCCCCCCCGAAAGACTTTTATTTTTTTCCTCTATTTAGCTTTACAAGTATATTGCGCCGAGTGCAGCTCTTTCTTTTTTCTACTGAGACATGTTTCCTCCAGCTTTCACACTTTTCTTGTGGCTCCAGCACATTCTATACTCTTTCAATCCTGCGTCCTCGCTTTGACACATCGCTACTCTCTTTTCGTTTTCACATTTCCCCTCCCACATTTTTTGCCGTCGACTCTTTGTTCAAAATATGTCGACTGGAAGCTCAACGGTCCAATGTAAGTAAGCCAAAAAGAATAACAAATATAGCCTGCCTTTTAATCTCTAAATGATCGATAATGAAGCTTCTATTCACGTTGAAACCTCTGACGCGAGCTATTTTCAAAAATTATATGCCCCGATAATGCTGTCTATTTCGCATGAAAATTGCGAGATGAGGAAGGGCTAAACACTAGACCGACTAGATCCCATTAGTTCAAATTAGTAAATTCGATTAAATAGTTTACCTTTGGGGCAGTCCATCATTTTTTTCTTTTGTAACTAACCAGATTTGTTTCGGTAAAGTAAATCGAACAATGAAAGGTTGTAGAGGAATTCATAGATTTGTTCATTTTCTCTTTTAATTTTTAAGCATATACCTAATATTTAACAAGCAACCCCTGAAATTCTTAAATTCTCAAATTTCAGTAGCGTTCATTCTCTCCATGTCGCGCATCACCTTGTAAACATAATGCCTCAAGTTTAGCAAATTTTGACGTGATTCTCGAGCAATCAAACTTTAATACCGTTCCATAATCTAATTAGATTTTTGACTGAAGATAACTTGGTATATCGTTTCAAGATCGGGACGCATCTGAAAATAATCGGGTTATTAAAAAATGACAAAAAGACACAATTATTTTAAAAAATTGAAAGGTAAAAATAATCGGATTGAAGTTTTGGATCAAAGCAACATTTGAGCTCTAGCTCGGTGTCAAAATGACTATTTTTCTCAAAATGTCTAGCCTCCTGAACGAGTTTTAATGAGTTTTATTTTCCTTCTTTGCTTATTTCGTTAATATTATAATAAATGGGAACCGCGCAATAACGGTGTTTAGAGTTAAGAACTAACTAAATAAAAGTTCATTAATGAAAAAAAAATGGTAGGTAGTAAATACCCACTAAACGTAATTCCTGTTAAGTTTATTCGAATACTCAGATATCATGATTTATATATTAGATATTTTTTTTTTTTTTTTTTTTTTTTTTTTTTTTTTTTTTTTTTTTTTTTTTTTTTTTTTTTTTTTTTTTTTTTTTTTTTTTTTTTTTTTTTTTTTTTTTTTTTTTTTTTTTTTTTTTTATTTGTTAATTTCATCATCAGTATCTATCGAAATTTCAGCAAAATCAGGCAACAAAACCCCAAAAAATAGGATTGCTTTAAATAAGGATTTAGAACAATTTTTGAGTTAAAAACGTATCACAATGATCGTAAAAATAATCGCTTAAATCTATTTCTCAGAACCCCCAACGTCGAGAATTTCGAGACGTGCCCTTGTGTCATCAATACAACTATGGTTTGTGGAAACAAATGATTAAATATTACATTTTCCATTAATGCCTTCATTAGATTACATCACAAAATGTTGCCTTATAATTCCCATACCAAGTGGAGGATATAATATTAAAAAGAGAAAGAGAAATGTAATAAATAGAGCTAAAACAATATTAGAAGAAAGGAAAGAACAGGAAACGCGTGATTGGTTGACTTTGAAGATCCGTTTTCAATCTAAATTTAGAAAATACAGTAATTAATTGCGAAAATCTAATAAAACGACAATTATCTTGCAGATAATAGAGAATTCAACAAAAAGTACCGTTTAAAACGTAATACATGTGAAATGAAACTGCTATAATAGATCCCTAAAGCTAAAAATATCCAGCAACGTAAATGAAAAAAATGGTGAAAGGAATAATTGGTTTCGGAGACATACCGGGTAATATTTAGTTTGACATTATTATTACTCTCAATAACGGAAAATCCAACTCAAGTGGACACACTGAGACAGGCAAATTATTGGCCTGTGAAACCAAGGAATTTAAATTATGTCCCGATCAAATCAGCGCGCTAATTATTTTTAGACATATTTGAACCCTTTGAGCTCTTTGCACATCTAGCCTTTCTGTTAACTATTCATTCGGAAGCACCTTCTGAAAATGCAGTTTTAGAGAGGAATTGCACTCTCCTTCATCATACTATGGCTCGTAGTTTGATTAAAATCGTAATTTGGCGACTCGGAAAATAATTCAATTCAACATTTGATTCCGACCGGAACATGTCTTCGAAAAAATAAATTATCTTTGTCTGCTTCCGTGGCTATCAGCTAGACGTCAAAGGCAATACTAGAGAACAAAGAGCGCCTCGTAAAGCGTTTCTGATAAGGTTCCATGGCTATAAGGCACTTCGCGCCTGCTTTATCAGCGAGAAGTGCAGTGGCTCCCTTTTACCACTGTTTGATTTAAAATTGAAACCTGAATGCCGCCCTCAGCTGCCATGATAATACGACCAGTTGCCACCTTGAACAGTTTCTTTGCCGAAAAGCTTAGCCCCTCTATTTCAATTGCACTAAGCTTCTAAGAAACCAGACTCCAGTTTTCACGCCTTTTTTTATTCCCTTAGTTACACTTCTGTCAATGACAACAGCCATATCGTCAGAGATACCGAAAGTCACAGTACTAATAAATCTAATTCTTTTTTCTGTTCCCTCTATTTCAAGCGGTATTGGAGGCGGAGCCTAGATTAATTATATAACCGACGAGATTTCAAATGGTACTCTTGAAATTTTCCACTCGAAAATGCTAAAATTTGGTACAACAAGATATTAGGGCAACTGCCTGACAATGTTCCAAAGATTACTGAAAATGTTTAGTATCTTTAGTCTTTCAAGCCAATATTAGTTTTCTGATCAATCTGCTCGACCTTGAAAAAAGTTTCATCATTCCACACCTTTTCATTAACTCGTTGTCTCCTATAACGAGTTTTTCATGTCCTTGTTCAAGTGTTTCCACACACATATTCTTGCAGCGTACACTCCCTTAGTCCACTTAGGGAAACCACACAGTCGCCATTACTGTAGATTGAGTGCTAGGATGTATTTGAGTTTTAGAAATTATTCAATATGAATTTCGCAAAATCTGGGATATTCGTTAGCTGAACTTTCAGCTTATTTCTTATCTTTATGACCTAACTGTCTGCTGTAAACCGGGGTCGATTGTAGTTATCAGTTGTTCATTAATTATTTCAGTCTATTTACAGCCGAAACGATAACCGACACACCACTGTCCACTAGTCTCGATCAATCACAGTTCGCCATGTTCAAAGCCACTGAAATTGTTGCAGCAGCAGCTGCCAATGCTGAAGCAGAATGCATCAAGCAGCTCAAGAAAGCTGATGCCGTCCCTCTTCTGATGAGCTATCTTCTAGAACAGGAGCACATTCTTATTGCGGACGCCAGCACGGTGACCGCCAAATTACGGGAAATGGTTCTTGGAGGGCCTGGAAAAACAGTAGTCATTAGTGATTTCGATTATACACTCTCCCGTTTTTCGAACGAGAATGGAGAGCGCCTGTCGACTACACATGGAGTTTTCGATGACAATGTAATGCGCATTAATCCAGAATTAGGACAGAAATTCATCGACTTGAAAAACAAGTACTACCCAATTGAGTTCTGCCCAAAACTTACAATGGAGGAAAAGATTCCCCACATGGAAAAGTGGTGGGGGACGAGCCACTCTCTCATCGTTAAAGAGAAGTTTTCGAAAAGCACCATAGAAGATTTTGTCCGAATGTCCAGAATCGTGTTCAAAGATGGAGCAGAGGATTTCATTCAGACACTTGACGCACACAACATCCCACTGGTCATTTTCAGTGCAGGAATAGGAAACATTATCGAATACTTCCTACAACAGCACCTGGGAGCAATCCCACGAAACACTCACTTCATTTCTAATATGATTTTATTCGATGAAGACGAAAAAGCTTGCGCGTTTTCAGAGCCGCTTATTCACACTTTCTGCAAGAACTCATCAGTTATTCAGAAAGAGACATCTTTCTTCCATGAAATAGCCGGAAGGTAAGTTGGCGTAATAAAATTTTTCAGCTAATCGATGCTTTTTTCAGAGTAAACGTAATTCTTCTTGGCGACTCTATGGGCGATATCCATATGGACGTTGGAGTGGAAAGAGATGGACCAACATTAAAAGTTGGCTATTACAATGGATCGGTGAGTTCTCAGCGAAACTCCACAAGTCTAGCACAAGTCTTGGGTAAAACTTACCCAGAACCTGTGGATGACTTTGAAGTTTTTCTGAGTTTTGAATGATTTGACAAGAACATGCAGAACTGACGTCGGGCGCAAACTGGGTCCTGCCTTAATTTTCTTCAAATTAAATAGTTTTACTGTATTAATTTTACTCCAATTGTAGATTCCGGCGCGTATTATCAGATTGTTTTTTACAAAAGTCCTACATTACGGTGTATAGCTTGAATCTCATTTACCAAATTAATTGTTCTTTCTAAGTCTGTCATGAAACTCACAGATAAACGAAAGACGAAACAAGTCTGTCCTCTTTCGTGAAATCCTTTCGTCTCGTCTTCGTTCGTCTTTCAGTTTGTCTTGCGTTCGTCTTACGTCGTCAATTAAAATACTTGTGTACCAACACAATGTCTATCTCTGCGTCAAACGAATTCTAGACGATGACGTAGACGAGACGAGACGGTCTTATTTCGTCTTTCGAGGAAGCTTTGTTCACAGAATTCTAAGATTTACGATGTCTATTAAATTTCAAAATATGTAATTTGAAGAAAAATATGGCAAGGATCTTAGTGGGCCTTCTGACAACTATGGTTCCCATGGTGAATAGGTCACCTTGTTTTTACGCTTATTGTTTTTCAGCTTGATGACACTGCTTCCATTCAGCACTACGAGAAGGTATACGATATCGTTCTCATCCACGATCCAACCCTGAACATTGCTCGAAAAATTGTTGATGCGATCAACTTATCGCATTGATTTATTGTCGATACGCTTACACTTCCACGTTTAATCTCTTTCTACATGTCCTACTTGCAAGAGATAGAATTATATCCTTCTGAGCACATTGATTTACCCAATTTCTAACTACACTTATTCGTGAATAATTTGTACTTAAATCCACTCGCCTCTTTCCACCGGTAATTACCTTGGATCACCTGTGCTTTTTTTTTGATACAAATACTACTAATACTAGTCCAATACTAGTGCGCTGTCAGTCCCGCTTCACTTGAGATTTTTTAGATCAATTTTTAAAGTCTATATCCAGCGCCAAACCCGTGTACCCGTGTATTCAATGATAGTATTCATGCTTTGGAGAGTTGGTCTTGGTTTAAGAAAATTCTCTGGTTATATATAAATCGATCTACGTCCCGTCTACATTGGCCTTTAAAAGGTTAACTCGCTAGTATGCATGAATAGAATAAATAATTTTATTACAAACAGCCCAGTTATTACTGCAATAAGTTTTGGAAAAATACAAACGAGATCAGAAGTGGTAACAACCACTCATGTTAGAATAAACTTATAAAAAGAAACGTAAATAATTTTTACTACTTGAAACAGCATGTGAACAGATAATTATAGAAGCGATAGTTTAAAACATTCCCGATATATCCAGTTTATCGACGTTGCTTCTTCTCTGGTGGATATCCTCCATCTCCATATGGCCCTCCAAACATTCCGCCAGGGCCTTGCTGCGGTGGGAAATCACGACCGGCTGAAAAATAAAAATAATTAAGTATATTTTCATGAATCCATAACGTACGCATTCCTCCTGAGGCTCCATTGTCGCTTTTGAAAATCTGCAGCAGTCTTTGTACTCCCTCAATCATATTGCTTCTACCATGTGGATTCTGAATCATTCCACCTGGACCACCAGGACCCCCCGGTCCACCAGGTCCGGGTGGACCTCTTATATCTCCTCCAGAACCCATCAGTGGGGGTGGAACTCCCGTCGGGACATTGAACATTCCTTGCGGTGGTTGTTGAAATGGTTGATTGAATGGTGGTGGCCCGCCTGGTCCACCGAACATAGAACCTCCCTGTGGATGGAATGGCTGAGTTTGCGGTGGCATTCCTCCTGGCATCACTCCTGGTGGACCACCAAGACCCCTCATTCGTTCACGACGAGCAGCTTCTAGCCGTTCTAATTCTTGTTGGCGACGTTGGAGGTCTGGAATTATTCTATTAAATTAATATAGAGAACTCCATATAGGTTGTCCGTATTCGTGTGTTTCACTGCGTTACAATGAAGAGAAATTGAAGATTTCAGAACTCACAAGAATAACTCTTGTCATTTTCCAGGCCATCACATTAAAAAAACTAGGTACCGTCCTGGGCTATCTGTTGGCTTAAAACAGTCTTAAAAGCTTCTTCTAATTAAATGATTACGAGGCAATTTTTCGGGCAGTGACCAGATTTTCCAAAGAATAGGCTAGTTGTGGTGTTGCCAGTTTTCCATTATAAGAGATGCGAGATGCTTGCATCAGCGAGCAGAATGCGCGGTAAATGTTCGCGTCAACAGGGAACATCAGGTAGAGGCGGATTAATAGGGGAGGGTTCGATGGTCGGCACTGTGATTCACGGCTTCAGAATTAAAAAAAATTTTGTAGCAAACCGCCTCACTAAGATTAATTTCGAGAAACGGGGAAAATATGAACACAAATTTCCAGTGTTAAAAAGAAGACATCACGAATGTTTTCAAATTGAAGCTCAAAATTAGCAAATGTGCAAAATCTGTCGGAAATTACATGATTTTAATTGAAAATTACAGTAATTTTTTGCATCTCAATTCGCACAGGACACAAGGATAAAAATATTGGCCATCTACTAGCTATCGACCCACTGAATAACACTGGCCAGATCGCAAATTAGTTAAAATTGTTGAACGGTTTACAAGGAACAGAAAAAAAAAATCAAAATTTCTATATTTTATGACTAGTTTTTCGATTAACTCTTGAGTTACGAAATTTATTTGAATATGGGAATACAACCGTGATTTTGAGCCTAGTTATTGAAGAATTGAAATAGACCGAAATGAGAAAATTAAATCACTGAGGAACATGGTTTTTTCAAGTCTTTGGTGTTCAAATACGGTTGAACATAAGCTAGTTCCTTAGACATCTAGTGAAATATGAATTTTTAATTAGTGAACTCCATTTACCACAATGAGATACTCCTTCATAATTAGAGTAACTAAATGGAACACAGATTTTTTTTTGCAAAATGGCATTATAGGTTATAAGAAATATAGGGAGAGCAGAACATTTCTATATTTGAGGATAGAATAGAGTTCATGCACAAAAAAATAAAAAAACATTATGTAACCTTCTCTGAGCATTTGTGCTTGATAGTCTTGATAAGCAAGCTCCATATCGGCCTCCAAGCGTCGGCGAGATTCGCGTAGTTCGTCTTCGAGTGCCGCACGTCGTTTCTTTTCCACGTCGTACAGCTCCTTCCACTTCATTCCGTACACATACTCGAAGCTGTTTTGCGTTGGAAAACGCGGTCCAAGCTCACGCTCCCTAGATTATAATTTACATTCTTATTAAGATAATAATAAAAATTTTATAAATATGTATAAACTAGTAATTAGCTTTCGTAAATGTTATTGATTCGCACGGAATTTCAAGCCGTGTACAACAGTCTCAACGAATCACCGAAAAATGATCTAATCAAATGCGTAAAACATATCCCATACATTAACAGTTTGCGGTAAAATAATTCGCATTAAAGTTCGTCATCTCTTTTAAACCCTACAGTCCAAAACTTACTTTGAGAGCCCCGGTGTACGCGGGATCATTCTCTCGGCCAAACCATCGTCTTCGTCTCTTGGTTCCAGTACTTCACAAATGAGTGGTTTTGGGCTCCTATACAAAATTAACACTTTAAATTTAGTTTCCCAGAGGGAAAACAATAGAAAAGATTGAGATTGAGCCACACACGCGTTTAAAAATAGTAAAAAATCAACGATTCTAGCGCATTATGCTGTTAAAAAATTTGTTCTCTCCGGAAGGAAATCAGCAAGTTCAAAGTAGCCAGCCACGATTAAAAGTAATAATTGTTGGTAAATGTCTAGTTTTTAATAGTGAAGAGAACTCAATTAACTAAAAAAACTCAAAACTTCCAATTAAACATCTTGGATGTTTGAGCGATACTGAGCGAAAACAAGCAATAAGAACTTAGCGGACTAGAAAAGTGTGGTGACCGACAGTAGTAGTACGCTCATCTCGAAAAATGAAGACTCATTTTTCACATAAGGGCTAATGCATCAGTGGCATATGATGGCATGTCTTTAGCTTACTCACGCAGTTAACAAGAATACTTTTTCACGAATAGCCGCCATAGCTTCATTACAGTTTGGCTTTCTTTCGAATTCCACAATGCCTTCTCCAGTTGGTCTTCCCTTTTCATCGACAATATGCACTGCTCTTTCAACGTCTCCGAAATGGGAGAATGCATGATAGAGCATTTCGTTGGAGACTGTTGGCGAGAGTTCTTTAACTCGTATCGCCGCTCCATGAACCGCAAATCTGACACGCACTTGGCGGCCATGTATGATACGACCATCGATTGCTTCCTTGGCGCTTTCCGCGTGAGCACGGGTGTCCTGTTAAGTAATTTTAAAAGTAAAAAAAAGGTTAAAAAATAGAATATCTGAAAGACGATGTTTCAGAGTAAGTTCTATAATTTTTAACAAGACGAACTCTGCTTAACTGATTCAAACCTAATTAGAGAAATGGTGCGAATAAGCTGGCACCCTTTATGCGTATACTGCATGGACGCTGCAATTGACAATCGCTAAATGAGTAGAAAGTCAGCAAAAGAAGGCCCGTTAAGATAAAGACGTAATTCTCTAATCCGAGAATGAGGCCACAGCTATACAGTGAATATTAATCTGTAAACAACGAATTCCAATTGTCGCATAGCGCCTGTAATAGAAAAAGAGACGAATTTTCTGTTCCCTCTTTATCAGAAGGGATTTCGTTGCTTACTAGAACAAGAAAAGCACGGGGTATTCCCTTCCCTTTTTAGATCTCATTTATCAAACTTATCAACACAGAAAACCCCTCAGATTAGAGTAATGTACATTCAGCGTTATGGAAGCTTAGATAACATGCTTCAGTTTTTCTGTTTCAAATAACTTCTGGTAGAATTGCAACATTTTAAACTCCTACAAATAAAACAATTTCTCAAACTTTACAATTACTAACCGTGTGCATTATCTGAAAGCGTTTTATGCTTACTGTTCGGAGGAACACTCGTCTATTGTTTCATTTTTTTATGCCAAGAATTGGTAAAGATTTAATCTCGAACGAGAACAAAAATAGTTGCAGAGAAACAAAGAGAGAAACTAAGAGCGAGCAGGCACTAAGAAAAACGTGAATTGTGCACACCTACAGTATCACGTACATTTTGACTGACAGTTAAAACTTTTTAAACACAGTACTAAATAAAAGTAATCGTAGCTAAAACAAACGATTATTCAGAGGAAAAAAGGTAAAAATGTGGGGTAATAAACGTAAAATGAATGAATACAGCAAATTTTAACGTAAATTCGGATTGTAGGTAGATAACTGTAACTGTAAGTGCGCACAATGGCGCCGTTTTTCTTTGCGCTCACCTTTCTCTTTCGATTTTGTTGTTAACTCAGTAGTTTCTAGCCCTTGGCAACGAAAGACCAAAACATAAAAAGGTTTCCTTTTTTCAAAATGTTGGTATTCGTGTTTGGAAAATGGATCTATCTGACAAAAGATGAGAGAGGGTATCTGCTGCGGTTGTTCGTTTCTCGGCGCCCTATTAGGAATTATGTTTTTACAGTAGGAATGAAATTGGAATCAAGAAACTAAATTTTAAATATAAAAAATAATAATAATACACGTCGCATACACTAAGGCCCCCCATTGGATAAAACGAATTTCAAATTGAATATATAAAATAGAGCATCTTTGAAATTAACGTTAATTTACAATACAGCTATTTAAAATTAACGTTTATATTCAAATATGAAGCTTCAAGTATTTTAATTGCTTTTCAAACCAGAACCTGTCCGCAGGTAAGTGGAATAGACTAAAACAAAGTGATTTCTGTAGTAGGAGAGCATAATTGGGAAAATTAAATATAATTGTTTCTTCTAAAAACATCGCCAACCTGAAAACGCGTAGCTGAGGAATGCCGTAACCCAGAACTGCGTGAAACATTACAAGCACTTCTATCTTATACAGTAGTCCAGAAGAGAAGGCACAAGTGAGGTGATAGACGTAGTTTAAAGGCGTTTGAAGTACATATACACCAGAGTAATTACTAAATAGATTTTTAACAAAGTCCACAATTAGATTTTACGAGCAAGTCCAGACACTTTCCAAAGTATTCGAGTCCACAATCAGTCCATTTAAAGTCTGGGGTTTCAGCGTCCTCAGCTTCGCGGGAATTAATGAAACATATAAAAACCACAGAAAAAAGTGAATGATGAAAATATTGATCAGATGAAAAGAAAATAAACTAACCAATCTCAAAAATGCGAATCCTTTTCCAGACAAATAGCATTCAGCAATATCGCCATGTGGGGAGAATAGTTCTTTCAATTCCGCCTCTTTCACTTCATTCGGCAAATTTCCCACGAAAAGGCGGCATCTTCCGGTAAATTTCTTTTTTGGAACTTCATCCATTAGCTGAGACTCTGTGAAAGCAGCTCCGTTAAATGCAGTACCGCCAGTTCTTCCGCCACCAACGCCACCGCTTCGATGTCCACCACTGTTTTCATAAGGTGATTGACCCGAAGCGATTCCACGTTCGGCTCCTCCACGGTTTCCGCTACCTCCACTTCGAGAAACGTTGGAACTGCCACGCCTGTAGAGAAATTTCGTCTTTAAAACAGACAATACGCTACTAAAGTGTTGAACATAAATATACTCGCAGCCCATTTTTATGCATAGCTCTTTCTTCAAATGCTTTCCCGCAGAATCAATATTTCATAATTTTATAGTTGTTTCAGATATATCTAGTACAATTATTTTTTTTTATTCAGGACAATCTAATGTTTTCCCGCTGCAAATTTAATGAATGTAAATGTCATCGAAACTTTAATTTTACCCAAGATGGAGCACCGTATTGGGTTCATCGAACTATGAAGAGGTTCGAAGATAAAACACTAGGAACTGCATTAATCAGAAGATCTATTTTTTAAAAATAGATTCGTAATTCAGAAATTTTTTATATCAGAAACGATCAATAAATTGGGATTATTTTAATTGGGAAAATTTATGAAAAAATTCGAAAAACGAAGTTATGCTGAAAAATTGAGCTGAGCGTGGAAATGTGTATGTAAAATTTTAGAATTGCTAAAGAAGCTATGTAATCTTTCAAAACACATCTATTGAAATCATTAAAAAAGGCCAAAAGACTCACTTGTCATCTCCCCGACTGTCTTTCGCTGGTTTTCGATCCTCTCTCGAGGAATCGTCACGTCCGTTTGAACGACGATTATCCTTTCTTCCACTCATTTTGCGAATTTACCTGCAATTATCCTTTTAGTATATAAGAATCCGTTATTTTGAAAAGCCGGATAAGAAACGAATAAGAGCTAATCAATAGAGAAGGGAGAATGCACGACCGAACGCAGCGCAACGCGACGCGTCGCGTTTCAATGCAGAGTGCAGTTTAGGGAAGGAGAGAACAGAGAAAAATGAATGGTAGAGGTTTATAAAAAATGAATACCTGAGATTCTTTAACTAATTTGGCGGCAAATTAATAGCGCACAATTTAATTTTAGTAAATTCCGGAACTTTATCAACCAGGATAGATTATCACCCCACTTAAATATGTTCTCTAGAAGGGAAATTAACCTAGTCCAGCTCACATTTGACTTAATTAGACAAACTGTTTAGCTAGATAACCTTATATTAATTTACATCGGGGAAAGATGGAATCTAATGGGATTATTCATGAAAAGCAAAATGCATTTTAATACAAAAAAATGCCACTTTAATGTTATTCACAATTGCATTTTAATGCAAAAAAAAAATGCATTTTTTGCATTAAAATGCTTTTCGTGCTTTTCATGAATAACCTCATAAAGGTGAACGAGATTTCGACTGTCCCAATTCGCTTCGTGACCGCCCCATTGACGAAAAATAAAGTACAGCGGTGACTGAACGGTTAGACAAGTTCATCTGCCCAAATATACGCCGTTTCACAGGTAGAAATCGCAGCTGCAGAGAAAGCAATTTCCAAGTAAAGTGATAAAATCTACGTTGAATTGTTGGAATGAGTGTGAACGTAGCTGGAATCGTGGGGAGACCGGATCACGCCGAATTACGAGATCAACGTTTTTTCTAATTAATTTTTTGCATAACGTTAATCTGGATTTATTAAACGAATTGCTCAAAAATATTAAAAAATCGAAAATGTTTCAAGAAGATAGACGTCCCTATATAAGGGATTCGATGATTATCGTGATTCAAATGATACTCCAATTACATCGTTCTTCCTGGTCCCGTTTTTCGGCGGCTCTTTTTGATTGCCTGTCTTGCATTCTCGCTATAATGGATTTATTTAAGTTGTATTTTTAAAATTTTTCTCATGATTGGGCGAAAAACGATGAATTCTTTTTATATTCTAGATACCTCTGTTGCTTCTTTTTCTGTTCGTAGTTTTACCGCGATTTTTACTGTATTCAATTAATTCAGAATTAGGAAACCTGTGATCGGTTGACATCGACGATTCATACGAGAATGAGGAAACAATTCATTTAGAAAATTTAGTAAAGCTATAATAATCGAGAGAAACTTGATTACGTAAAACTACACTACGCTGAAAGGAGTCCTTATTTTTACAAAAGGGACCTCTTCAAGACTCACTAAACAACCAAGAGGAAGAGCTTGCAAACAATGACGAAAAAGTTTTTTAAAAATGAATTTTTGATTCTGAAAATGAACAAAAAACGGTTGAAAGAACGCACTAAATATAATTAAGAAATACAATTTAAATAACCTCATAAGGAGTCTTGAAAACTGTTCGTATTCTCAATAAGAAAGCAAACGAAAATTATTCCAAAAAATGAGCTTCTCGTCGGCATTCACCTATTCGGGGTTGTGATTATATCTAGATAAATAACGACTCAGAATGCTTGTACGTACGGCTTCCACGAAAGACGAAGATAAATAGTCGTCTTTCATCTCGTTTTTCGTTTCCGTCTTTCAGTTCGTCTTGGATTCGTCTTACGCAATAAAAAAAGTTGTGCATGTGTACAAACGCAACGTTCTGCGTCAGAAGAATTAACGACGAAGACGAAGACGGGTGAGACAGCCGAAAATTCGCTCAAATTGAAGTTTTACTTGTACGCACATCGCAACAAACAAATATCACCGACGGAGATTTCGCGAGCTCATATTGCTATTTTGACCATTACAGAAATAAACAATTGCGTAGTTCTTGGAAGCTTTTGAAAACAAAAGCTATTTTGCTCAGGCTAAATGCAAATTAGAAATTTCTGAAAGGCATCTATAACAAGGAAAGTAAAAGTGCAAAGGGACAATGGTAAACTTAAAAAAAAACAGTCAATTTCAAAGAGTATAATAAAAGATCCGAGATGATTAACCGAATTAATTAAATATCTAAAAAGAAAATATCGATTAGGGTGAATGAAAGAAAGGATGACTACTTCGACTGACAATAGCCAGGGTGAAGTGAAATTTAAACGAAAATTGGACGGCAACAGTCGCAGGTTTAGAAGCTAGGGCATCAGGAATTTCGCATTTTTCGGGCCGTTGAAGTCATGATTTCACGTCGGCTCAGCGATGTCTACCGATGAAACAAACGCCGAAACGAGAAACGGTTCTTTCGAAGCGATTAGTGACTGTCGAAATCGCTGTTCTCCTCTACCAACACCTATTTCGCCGCCGTTGTTATATGCGCCCGGTTTTCAAGTTAGTGGAGGCATTTGTTTCGTTTATGGTGTCAAATGAGCCGTCTCACGAGCCACAATGGCGAATCGTGGTCAGAATTACCAAATTTAAAAATGCTCAGGAAATGTTTGTTACCAACGCCTCCCTAAACGAGACATGTGGGGCTGCAACGATTCTTCCGTGGCGAGAGACATTGGGCACATGTGCCGTACGACGAGGTACAGCACCGAACCATGGCTAGCGTTTTTTGAATGAAACTCAATTGATTAATTTAGCAAATATCTTTTAAAAATCATTATAGTGCATTAAGTTTTAAAAGAAATTACAGGGCATTTTCAAACCGTGAAGTAGTTGTGATGTAGTGGTTTTCAAGGAACTTGGGGAAGCGCTGTTTCGACCCTCAGACAAAACGTTTTATTATTTAATTAGAAATTAATTGTAAAATAAGGCAACAATGAATTTTAATTATAAGGATATGGCTTATTTAAAAGTAATATTAGAACATTTAAGAATATAAAGCGAGTCTAATAAAATCTGGAAATTTTTATTAAAAGCGTTATTTTATTAAAAACGTACTGGTTAAAATAGATATATTCGGGGTCCGATGAGAAATTTTAAACTTAATTAGAAACTGTACAGTTCTAGATGCTTGAATATAATAATTGCGTTAATATATTGAGGAACATCTTATAGGAAGATAGAAATTGAGGAACAAAACTTAATTTTTAAAAAAAGTTTAAAGGATCATAATCATGGAATCTTTCGCGGTCCCGCAATGACCAGTTCCTTACTGTAGCTAGTTCTCAGGACAACTAGATCACTAGTGAACAAAACTGGAGTGATAAATACCAGTTTCGTCCTTGAACTCCAGATCCTTGCAGAGCGGTGCTCATATCCGTTGAGCCCTATATAAACAGCGACGTCGAACATATTTGATTTTCATGCTTTGGATGAACTGTGAGTCTTTATGTGTTTAACAGTTGGTGAACACTGGAGGCACGGACCGATTCGTGCTTTTGGCGCTATCTTAGTTTGGGGAGGCCACATTTTTCGCGAATACGACCTGAAGTCTGTGAAAACAATTTTGAAAAAACAGGAAGGAAGGGGGAAAGTGTAACCCTGCAGGTCAAATTGATAAGGTTAGGGAATCGAAGAGAATAGCTCCTAAGCGCCGCGCAAAGGCTCTTGGACCTAGCGTATCTTGTATTAATTTACAATTTGATTCGTATCTCGTTGAGAGCGGCCCACTGCGGACTAATGATGCTAGAAAACTCCCCAAACAAATAATTGAGAAATAGTGTAAATAATAATGAGGAATTGTTTTTTTCGAAAAAGCAAGAAAAATTATCTAGCTATTGGTCTGTCTTTGTCATAGTCAAAAATGTATGAAAAGTTAAAAGATTAATTCAAAAATTTTTCAGCAACAAAAAATAATCGCGAAGAAAATGGTTTTCTTGTCTTAAACTACGATAGCGATTCTCAATAGCGCCACAATTTTCGGCACTATGTTAGTGGGGGGGGGGGGTAGGGTCAATGGTTTTTAGTCATTTTTGAAGCTTTTTTTTTTTGATTTTTTCAGAAAATGTTTGTTTTATTGTTAAAATATTTGTAAGTTATTTTTTTCACGCGTGACGCTTACTCTTGGCACGAAAACTACGATTCCACTTTGTTTCACGCGTGGCGCGCTTCAACGATGAGCAATTTTTGCAATTTTTTTTCGCTTATTAGTTAATCATAGATATGAATAGGACCGCAGCTGATGCACTTCTCGACTTGAAGTCGTTTACAGTTCTCAATGGATGGCCGGGTGCCGCGAGAATGTCGTCTGAATACTTTGCAAGTATTGGGTTTCGACCATCAGACAGTGAATCATTCTTTTAAATATCATGATGAAGCGAAATTTTACGAGATATGTACCGGAATCGCCAAGAAATATCCGTCATCTAGTCATTTTTTGTGCGTTTTTTTGTTGTCTGCCAATAAGATTATTCTAAAAATTGCTAGTGTTATTCTAGTACGTCTAATAACATTTTCAGAAAAAAATCTTCCAAAAATGACTAAAAATCATTGACCCCCCCCCAAGTAACATAGCGCCCAATTTTCATCGTTAAAGATTTCAGGGAAATAGCTGTTTATTCCTTTTATATATTCCTTTTACTGAAATTTCACTAAAAACTATAAATTTAAATATTTTATCGTCGCGAGACCCAACAAACGCCGTAAACAAAAACAACGATTATAAAGTCCCGCCCCAACTGAAATAGCGTCATTATTATCTCTTTGGAAAATCAAAAATGTTGAATCGTTTCCTTCGTCAAACGTGATTTCCTTAATTTGATAAATACTATTCAGTTGATTCTGAAGTTATAATATCGATTACTTAATTCGTTTTGTGGTTGTGATATTGCTCATTCCTCTTGCGGACTAGTCCGCTTCTGCGTGGCCTAGTTTGTGCTTTCTTCATTTGACTCGCCGCGTATTTGAAGCGCAACGATCCAAAAACGTTATAATATCATTTTCATTGTATAATTTCAGAATGTCGGTGCCGAAAAAACGAAAAAGTGATATACATGTGAGTTCAGTTCTTTCTTATTTTTATTGTGTATGATTTTTATTAGATCGATGTCTGTGCGCGCGACAATGCAGAGCACCAGTCTAAAAAGGAAAAACATTGGTTTGAAGAGGTTATAGTTCTGCATGTAATATAATTTTATTTACTTTTTTGCAGGTAGAACAAAATGGAGAGAATCGTCGCTCTTCTATTTTCAAAGGATTTTTCAAAAAAATGAAGAGTTCATCCGCTCTGAAAGGAACCAGTAGAATTAATTCTTCTACAAAATTAGAATCACTATCTAATGATACGCAACTTTCTATTAATAGCGAGTCAAGTGTCACTTCTGCGGAGTCCGGTTCTAGTTCAATAGTTCCCAATATTGAAAAAAATGCTGTTCTTCGAACCTTCGTAAACCGAGATTCATTCACACCCATTCCTCCTCTCGATGCTGAAAAGGACGGCTTTGTCTTACAAAGTACTGGAACCTTTAAGCAGGATCTTGTTACTAAAATGGAGGACTCTATATCGGTTGTGTATTATCATTCTCAATCATTATAATAATAACCGTTACCTACAGATTAGTTCATACATGTCGTCGGAAACCATAGGATCAAGTCATAATATGGATGAAGACTGTATCTCTGTCGGATCAGCCAACGCATTCTGCACCCCAAGTCGAAACCCCTTAAGTCGGAATAGCTATCGCATGTCTACGCGAAGTTTTCCTGATGTACATGGGAATGATGATTTACCGCCCGCACTCTTTCGATCACTTTGCAACAGTGCGGTTCGACGTGTTCCATTATCCAAGACGGAAGGAGGTAATTCAACAATCCGTCGTTCGATGAGAATGTCCATCCAAAAACGAAATATGACAACTAAAAGTATGGAAGACGTGCCAGAGGACGAAATGTTGACTGTTTTAAGTAGCTCTGCCGTGAGTTTAAACGAGCTAAACAATTTTAAAATATATGAAGTTTATGCAATAGTAGAACTTTTTTTTACAGATAAGATTGGAAGCGCCGATAGAAGAAGAAGAAGGAGATAAAGAGCCTTTTGGTGGAGCTAGAGAATTTTTTGACAGCAACGTAACTTCTCACGACGAGTCAACTGACGAAGGGACTGCCTCAATGTCACGTCTGTCAGCTGTTTCAGAATCAAGAAAATCATGCGCAGGCTCTAGTGTTGTAAGTCGTTTGTTTTTGTTGTGTGTTCACCCAAATTGTTTCAGAGTCGTAAAAGCTCCATTTTCCGTAAAATGTTCCCAGGAAGAAGTAATGGAAAGGAGAGAAGAATGAGCGAAGTTTTTAATAATGTGGGAGAGCCCGCTTCGAATGGTAGACGTGCCTCTATGGTTTCTTTTACAAATGGATGTTCGTCGTTCACTGGAGTAATAAATGTAGCAGCTCAAACAAATACCTCTGTCACTAGTTTAACTGAAAATGATTCGATTGAAAAGGCTAGTATGCGAAAAAAAGTTCCGTCAGCTTCAAACATTACACAGCGACTCTCTTCGGTTTTCCGAAAAGGTTCTAGTTCCGCTGCAAAAGAAGATGATATCAGTTTGCAATCATCACGTCGCAATACACTCACGGGATTTTCATCCATTTCTTCTGGGATCGGCAGCATATCCAGTGCAGTTTCTGATCAAGGATACGGCACTGTTGGGCCTAGAAATGGACATAGTGTATCGAGAAATGGCTCAAAACGAGACGATGAAAGCAAAAAAGGTATTTTATTCAAATATATTGCCGAAAGAAACATGATGTTGTTCAGAACGCTGCCGTCGTCTTCTTGACCGAATCATCATCTCCGAAATTCCAGCTGGCGACTTGTTAAAAATGAAAATTGAACAACTGAAAAATATAGATGAAAAGGAATTACATGAAAAGTTTGAGACGCAGTTGGTAAGAGACATGTCAAGCCGAAAGGGAACTAATTAGGGGTGCCTTATTAAAAAAAAAAGAAATTTATTTTTACAGAATGAGTCGGATTCGTCCAGCTCGGCGCAAAATGAGTACCTTAATTTCGATGTCGTGGCTGTTGATTTAAAACCAGATGGCTCGCCATGTAACGCGAATTTTTTCGATCTTTACGGTTTAACTTACAATTTCAGTTTCTTCGACGGCTGCCGTATTAGTCGAAGGAGGAATAGCAAGCATGGTGAAGGATGAAATACGGTCCAATTTCCGGCCGGATAGATGTGGATCCATATCTGATTTGAAACCGGAATTGGTTTTCGTGATACCAGAACAACCGCAGTCCACTGTGCGAAGTCACAATGACTCAATATCTTCGAATGGTAACAGTCCTTGCTTTAATTTTGTCAAAAGGTTTTGTTTCAGTTGATATCAGTTCCGATCTTCTTCGTAATGTTCGTTGTGGATTATGCAAGTCGATAGAAGAATGGAAAAAGATCAGCGTTAATAGAAGCTCGTCAACAATGCTCATTTATCCTCTATTTTGCCAATCAGAAGAGGAATGGGACTCGAAGGCCACCATCGATGCAATATTCTTGATGCTGGATGGAATATTTATGAATGCCAAGCGATGGCGGCTTAACGGAAAATGTATTCTAGCTGGGTTAACCCCATCGAATGTTCAATTGCTTAAGGAAAAATACGACGACCTAAAAAAATCTGTCACCATTTCCGAATTGGACAGCCAAACTATCTCTATCGGAGATTCCGACAGCCAGTCCTTCGAAAGCACGGCGACAGTTTTCGGAACCAAAATGTGAATATAATATTTGTGAAATGTACTCTTTAATCTATAATTTTTTCAATCCCATCTCATGTCTTCTCTTCTCGAAAGGTTTGATTTATTTTTTGTTTCTTCAATCATTTTGTTTCTCATCTCTAAGAAAGTTTTATACCAAAAAACAAACTCTTATCATCTTTGCATTTTTCTCTTCACTTTTTGAAGATTTCTGTGAATAAAAAAATGCGCGATCGACTATTTTGCTTTTAGAACATCTTGCTAAACTGAAGCAGAATAATTTCCCGGTTTTTTTTCTCGTTGATTTGCCACACAGTAGGGGATAATGAATGGAATGTTCAAATCGTGGATATAAAAGAACGCTCGTAATTCCCTTTCGACATTGCTCCTTCCACCGTTTCGACTTATCCTTGTTTTCATCTTCATTTTCAACTTCCGGTAATCTTAGATTTTCCGGAATCCTCCCCCCCCCTCTGACATATGCTCATTGGATAACAATGATAAATCGATCATTCCAGTTATCTCTGTGCCTCTCCTCCTTATCTTCTTATCTATTTAGCAACGATAAAAAGCAACAGGAGAGGCTCTTTCGCTTGTCGGCACTACAACACCCAGCCACTTCACCTTGTTGCTTATTTGATTGTTTATCCACCTGTTTGAATTCCACGTGGCATAATGTATCGCTGGGATGGGGGGGGGGAGGCGGTGGCTGGCAAATAAACGGAATATAAGTTGATTTCCAGGAGAAATTTCCTGGAAAAACGCTATCTCCAAAGCTGCCATTTTTTTCCAGATTTTTCGGAAACTGTCGCAACGAGTGTTACCGTAGTTTGCCTCTTCCCTTCGAGACCACCGACCGTCGCACTATTTACGGCTCTTATTTAACGCAGTTTTTTCAAGTTTTTAAACGTTTTCTTCGCTATATTCGCTTCGGCGGTTTTTTCTGAATATTTCTCCTGGATTCTGACGGAGAAATCGTTGAAGATCTCGAAAACATTCGTGAGTAGATTGTAGCACTCTTTGCGACAGTTTCCGGAAAATCTGGAAAAAAATGGCTGCTTTGGACAGCGTTTTTCCAGGAAATTTCTCCTGGAAATCAACTTTGAACGCGGCATTAGAAAAAGTACACGAGAAGAGACAGTGTTATGGAAAAAGAAATAGAAGATATTTGTAATCTGATAGTTCTTTATTCCCACCTATCACTTCTTTTTGTCACTTCTCGCATTATTTGTTTTGTCCCACTTTTCGTTCAGTTCCTTTTCTCGTCCTTGATATTCCGTGGCGACTGATCGATACTATTACTGTATTCGATGATATCTTATCTTTTCTAATATTTCGAATGAATTCGGTTTCTTTTCGATTATAGAGAAGTCAAACTGTTGCTGGAACTCTGATTCATAAGTGTTCTAGCCGAAAAATAATGGTCCCACCACGAAAATGAATGAATTAATGGAAAATGTAGTTTTTTTAAATCACATTTTCTGACAAATGAACGCACATTCACGATAAAAAACGAGGGAAATTCTAAGAAATTCGACGTGCGCTCTCGTAAATCGGTACTACTTTTGTGGCGAGACCATCGGTAAGGCTTCCACGAAAGACGAAAACCAAAAGTCTTCTTTGTTCGTCTTGCATTCGTCTTACACAATAAACGCAAGTCAGACGAATTCAAGTGAAAGACGAAGACGAGACGAGACGTCCGAAATTTCGCCCAAATGGAAGCCTTAACCATCGGTTTTTAATTGGAGCACATTCTAGAGAGTTTGGAAAACGACTACAAATAAAGTTAAATCGTAAGACTGAAATTTCGCGCATTGCAGTGCCCCTGTCTCGCTCTTTTCGGAGAATATTTAGTAAGTATCCTTGCGGGCAAAACGAGAGCCCATAGCTCAGCGGCGCAAGTAGTGGGCATGGAATGGTCAGAATGAGCGGCAGTTGACCGCTTCTATACGGGACAAGATGCCATGCCTACTCATGGGCATCTTGCCCTTGAATTATGAGAGTGCTCCAATTGAAGTAATCTCACCTCGAAGTGTTCCGGAATCCTAGAGTCTTCGGACAAACTGCACAGCAATTTGTTGGCTTTCACTGGCAAGCAGATGGCAACCTGCTTTCAGCTTGCCAAGTACAATGAGTGTAATTTACGTCTTACGGTAACTTCTTCGAAGTCATCTCGCCACTGACCGGCTCAACCAGCCCATCTGCATAAATCAAAGAAATGTTCATTTCTAAAAAAAAACTGAAACTGTCATCACGACGAACAAAAATACCGTGAATCCTTATTTTTTGGAGTCTCCTTGCGGTAAATGAAAAGCAAAAAGGAGTCCGCCTGACTGTTTTTGACTGCCAGAATACACTGGTTTCATCGTTCCATCTTCAATTTTTTAAAATGGAAAAAACGTTGTTCAAAGCGATGCGAACATAGGAAAGCTCACATTTGAAAAACACTGGAAAAGTGAATTCGAGATGGGCAATTCTGGGCCACCCGTTGTCCGCCCGTCACTTGAGTACTTCACATTCTTCCAAAACAGAGCAGCTCCCATGTGCTACCTGCAATTTTAGACCCCCACAAAGTAAAGATTACCCCCCCCCCCACGGTTAATTTTTCTCGAATTCAAATTGCGCTCCCTAGAGGAGTAAGATGGGGGTTATTTCGATTCGATTCAAATTCACAATAGAAAAGTTCAAATCGATTCTTAAAATTTGGAAGTGATAATAGAATTCACAGTTTTCGCCTCAAAATCCGGCTACCTTCGTTGAATTCTGTCGAATGGCAATCTGTGAATCTTTTACCTTTTGAAACGGCGCTTCCGCATTTCGGTTTCTGCAAACCATTGTAGACTCGCGCCAGAGGCACACCCGACGGTGTCAATCTTTGTGGTTCAATGTGTTGTCCGTTTCAGAGCTGCTATTTGCTCACTCGGAGATATCTTATGGTTCGGCTTTTTGCGGGGTGATCTGCAGCGCAAGAGCGGAAAGTTTCAAAATAAGATTGCGTGTAAGGCTTCCACGAAAGACGAAATAAGACCGTCTCGTCTCGTCTTCGTCTTCGTCTTGAATTCGTCTGACGCAAAGATAGACATTGTATTGCTACAACCTTTTTATTGCGTAAGACAAATGCAAGACGAAAGACGACGTCTTGTTTTCGTCTTTTGTGGAAGCCTTATTGCGTGCCTCAAAAATGAAAGCCTCACGTTAAACTACACGCAGAGCCGAAACCCACACCCTCAAAACTATGGAACCTGCTCGAATTCTTAAGGAAGATTCTGGCTTGCCCGTGCCACTTGAACCCTCAAACATTTTATACAGGACACCCTAGACCTCCCCTACCAATATTCATGATGAAATAGAAAGCCTCATACATGTGAGAGAGAGAGGAGGGGGGGGGGGGTAACTTTAATTTTGGTTGGGGGCTAGTTTTGAAAAATGAAAAAAAATTTGTTTTTGAAAAATTGAAAAAAAAACATTTTTTTTTTGAAAAATTAAAAAAAAACATTTTTTTTGAAAAATTGAAAAAAACATTTTTTTTTGAAAAATTGAAAAAAAAACAGTCGAACTGTAACCAACGCGGTACTGATGTAATATGTCTTGCGGAGGTTTCTTTCAGCCTTTTTTTGTGTGGGAGAGAGGGTAAGGGTCTCCAAACTTCATAAAAACGTCTTGCGTTTATTGCGTAAGACGAATGCAAGACGAACTGAAAGGCGAACGACGACGAGAGGAAAGACGACTTTTTGTTTTCGTCTTTCGTGGAAGCCTTAGGAAGAGGTTTCAGATAAGTTTCAGTCGCTAGTAATTCTATCAATTGTGACTTCAGCGCCTCACAAAATGCACCAATCGCTTATACAGTAACCTTTTCCATTTCCCATCGCCGTTAAAGCCCATTATTTCTAGTTTGCCCATCAATCAGTCACGCCAACAAATACGGTCATCATTCGATTCTTCGTCTTCAATAGCACATCCTTCCGTTTCTCTTTTTAGTGATTCTTTTCTCCGATAAACGAGTCATAAATCCCTGTGTCCTCTATACAAAAACTGTCGTCCTCCACATGCCCGTTCTCGTCTGTTTCCTTCTGTCTCTCTTTCTTTTCTTTTTTACATTTTTTTTTGATAGCCATTCTGATAACCAACAATTCTTACTCTTTCCATCACCTAAAAAATTGTCAATTACATTGCAAATATAGTTGAGACGTTGTCTGAGGTCTCTCCTTCTTGCACAGTACCTCCACTGCTTCTCCATATTTTTGCATCTCTTCTCGAGGTCTCTCCCCCCCCCCACACCCCGTCCGCATCGGAAATCAATTGCGGCGCCTCGAACACGTCGTGCGTGTCTGAATCTCTCTGATCGCGGCGCTAACTCTCCGGAATGCCTCGTGTTCCCGCGGGCTCAAAAACGCCGACGCCGCGCGCGCGCACTCGCTGTTCCTCTAACACTCTTTCTCTTCGCCTTTCTTGCCCGCCAATCTGCTCATTGTTTCTTTCTTATTGTTCTTGCTCATCTCGTGTTTTCCTGCTTTACATCACTTCGCTCGGTGACTTTTTGTAACTGTTTCTGTTGTTCTGAATGGCAGATGTGTAGTTGCGCGGTGCAGCAATAGCATCGATGAGAAGAGGGGATGATGATGTCAGTCTGATTTCAAAGGATTACTGTAGGTGGTAATAGAATTTCGCATTGCACACACGCCGAGTAAACTTTCTAAATCTCATTTAATTCCAAATCCAACATTCCATAATGTTACCGTACTCCCTCTCTAATATTTCCAAATGCATCCTTTAAAAGTTGATTTTCCCCGCACTATTCAGTGTTCAAGTGTTTCGCTTATAGCACAGTGCTCCGTTATTTTCAAGTTTCTACATTCTAGCTTTCTATACAGGGCCAACGAGGTTCCCCTTTCACTATAACTGCCCCGTAAATTGTCGGCGCATGTGTCGCTTACCGCTTCCATCCCAAATTCATATTTTTTAAAGCGAAACACGAAAAACAAAAGGAAAACTCGGGAGAATTACCGGACTTGAAAAACGAGTTTTACGTTGGGAAAATACTGGCGATAGGTTTGAAAAAACATCTTAAAATTATTTTATTTGGTGCCCTGTGCTCCGCGCTCAGATTGTGTGAGCGAAGAACGGATGGATAGACTAAGTAAGAAGGGAAAGTAAATAAGTAGTCGTTTCAGTGAATATTCGATCTCATTGGGAACGCTTAAAATGCGGACGAAAATTTGCAGCTTCGAAAATGGGTGCGGCAAAAGTACTGCAACCCAACTTTGATTAAAGATTTAAAAGTTTTTTCCTAATTTTTTATTTGTCGACTTTTGCAGTTTAATGTTTCTTTCTCAGTTTTTCCAGTAATGACGGGACCTTCTATCTTCAATTAAGGCCCTGCGCAAGCAAGGCAAGACAACTTGTGAGATCCGTTCAGCACTCGGTATTGGCAAAGTTACTCGTTGATCTCAATCCAATGGATTATTCCATGTGGGAAACTTTTCAAGCGAAGGTTCAAGCTCATTCTCACAAAACACTGGAGGATCTCAAAAAGTCTCACAAAGAATGGGACAATCTGTCGCCGAACTATCCCCGCGCCACCATCAATACATACCCGAAGAGATTGAGGGTGGCCATTAAGAACAGAGGTGCGAGCATCCAAAAATTATAGTTTAATTTTTTTATTTGTTATTCTGATAAATACGGTTTCCACGAAAGACGAAATAAGACCGTCTCGCCTCGTCTTCGTCATCGTCTAGAATTCGTCTGACGCAGAGATAGACATTGTGTTGGTACACCTGCATTTTAACTGACGACTTAAGACGAGACGAAAGGATTCCACGAAAAACGACCGACTTGCTTCGCCTTTCGTGGAAGCCTTGTTAAAATTTTAATTTGATTCAACTTTTTTGGGGAGGTTAAAACGTTTTTTTTTGGGTTACAGTACTTTTGCAGCAACATACGGTCTTAAGGAATTCCCGCAGCGAAAACAGCATGTAATTTGCAGTTTACTTATTATTTTTATACTGAGGAATTATATCGGTACAATCGCCACATGCTCAGCTAATGGGCCTGATCGGTGGCGAAAACGAACGAAGCCGGTATAAACGTCGTTCAGGGTGGCGCAGTGCTGGGTTCAAATGAGCCTTGTGCACAGCTCAATTTTGGTGCCAAAATGTAGCGAAAAGCTTAAAATTTTGGATGAAAACGCCTGAAATTGTTCACATTTTATTTAAAATTTTCAGTCACAAAACTTGTAGAAGAATGTTTCCCGTTAATAAATTTCCCGAGTTTTCAATCAGGTTAAACCACTTTAATTTTATATTTTACAGAGTTTTCTTACCATTTTTTGCAAAATACTATTCACCAGCGGAAAGTTCGCGGCTACGCCGCGACTTCCACTGGCTTCCACTGGCTTTCGTTTAGAAATAATTGTAGGCGTTCTGCTTTTCCACTTGTTAGTAAAACAATTTATTAGCAGATCGTCAAAAACCAAATAAGATTTACATCCCGTGCCGTATCGCAACTACCCTACAACCTCCTAAATAAATGAATGTGAAGCGCTCGGGTGGTCATGACTCCATCCCGAATATCAAAGTAAAAGACCCACGATCTTTTGAGTTATTCAATGAAACGTCTTGGACAGAGTCACGGACAGACAGAACTATTCGCTTAATAATAAGTAGATATCATAGAGAAGGCCAGCAGTCGGAATTCTGATTCGACGGAAGTGCTCTAGCTAAAACCATGTTCTCGCTACAATTTCTATTTTTTCTATGAATTTTTTGCTAAATTTTAAAAAATTCTTGCTCATTTTAACACATTTTCCTGAAAAATGTGCGCATATACAAGACAAAAAACGAAAAGAAATGAAAGGAAGCGACGGAAATTCTGATAAATTCCATCAGCAGTTAACACGAAATCAATACGCGCTCTCGTAAATCAACACTACTTTCGTGCCGAGACCATAACTTCTTGCTAGCGGTCTTTGACGTGTCTGTAATTGGTGAAATGACCAGTAAAGAACACATATACTCCAAATAAAGACAACACGATCTTCTAATCTAACAGTTTGATCTAGATTTATGTTGGAAATCCGACATATAGAGGAATAAAACGAAAAATATAATAGGATAATTCCTCAATTGAAGAAGACGTCACTGCTTTTGGAATTGTAGCCGAGGAACAACTCCCTTTCTTGAACGTACCGTTGCTCCTTATTTAAAATGTTCATTTCTACTGAATAACTCGCCGGAAATATTGCATTTTTGTCGGACAATTAAATCGGTTTATAGCGCAGAATTTGAAATATGTGATATAATATCGGGTATTCTAAGGATTCAAAAAGAGCATTAAGGCTCATCGCCTTTTGCGTGGTTTTTTTGTATTTCGTGGTGAGACCCTCACATATATAACGACCATGGTGGCGGAGAAATTTGCAAAGCTTGAAAAACATGAAGTGTTATTATCCATCCGCGAGTAGTGTGTCGTGTCGATTCAAAAATCGATCAATTTTGATTCGATTTGTTGAACGGGCAAATCGATTTGAATCGATTCGATGTCGCGAATAAATCGACTTGAATCGATTTAGTTCGATTCGATTCGATAAAATCGAATCAACAAAAATAGTGCAAATGCGCTCTACCGATCAATGCCTTCGGCGGCGGTTTGAAATCGTATTTTCCTTTGAAAAATGCAATTTACTAAAAAACGGTTTAAAAATACGATTTGAAACCGCTGCCGAAGGCATTGATCGGTAGAGCGCATTTTTGTTGATTCGATTTTATCGAAATGAATCGAACTGAATCGAATTGAATCGAATTGAATCGAATCGATTCCAATTCGAATCGAACGATCCGACTTTTATTCAATTGCGATTCGAATCATGTTGAATCGATTCAAAAATTGTCGATTTAATTCGATTCAATCGATCAATTCCAAAATCGACACGACACACTATCCGCGAGGACGTGATTTTTTGTTTAAAGGCGCTGTTTGGGTCTCGTTAGGGGATAGCGCGTTTTAACGCGCCAATTTAAAAATTGTAAGAAAGCGCACACACTGCGTTTGTGATTTATTCAGTTTAAGAAATTTGGCAATAAAAATTAATTAAAAAAACATGATTTTCGAAGCAAAATATAGAAAAAATTCCAATATTCGCTTCAATTTTCGAAAAGAAATCACAAACGCAGTGTGTGCGCTTTCTTACAATTTTTAAATTGGCGCGTTAAAACGCGCTATCCCTTATCAAGACCCAAACAGCACCTTTAAACGAAAAATCACGTACTGGCGGATAGATAATAGAAAAAACTCCTTTCAAATTAACACGATTCCGCGCCACAGTAGTCCATAACCATGCTAGGGTCTCGCTACGATTGCGAAGAAAAACGGGAAAAGGAACACCTTTATTAGCGCAATCTGATTTCACACCACTTCCTAACCACCCAGTCCCCCCCCTCCTCCTACCCGCCCCATCACCGACAAGAAGGCTGGGAGACGAAAGTTTTTGTTGTGAGATGCAGGCAGTTGTAAAGTGTTATTGAATTCTCATTTTTCTTCTTTATTTTTGAACCAAAATTAAAATTAGTCAGAAGATACCGGCACTTTTGTACACTTTCCTTTTTCTCTTCTTTTCCGCTGCTGTTCCGATCACTCATCGTAATTCTTTTCGACACCACTGGCCTATTATGCGGTAGTAGTATTCTCTACTCCCCCCCCTCCCCACTCGTCCGAATTCTTTCCGTTATTACATAAATCCATCGGACGACAGTTTTCCTATTATTTCTTTGCATTCTTAATAGAGCCGATATAGATTTGATGAGTCCTTCTTCAGGGTATGATTGAATCTACAACTTCGCATCAAGATTTTCAACAACGGTTAGTTAAACAGTTTCGGATTCCATGAACAACAGATTATTGGTTCAGATCCATGACCGGGTACGCTCTGGAACACCCGTCCTATCGGATTAGAGGCGCCCTTTTTCGACACCAAGTTGATGGGCGGCTTCTTTCAGGTCAGATGTGCTATACAATTCATGAATTCGCTGATGAACCATTTTTCGAAAAATGCGCTGTCGCTACCTAAAATCACTCGAAATTCTTAAAATTACAGGGTGGCTGCCAAATAGTGTTACACATTTGAATCGTTATAAATGTCTTCAAACATGTTCAATTTTCACCAGAATTGGACAAAAGTTTATTGAAATGATACAAAAACAAGTGTTAACAATAGTTTTCAAATCGCCCTCTTTTGGCCTTCACCACCGCTCTTAATCTTTTCGGGTAAGCGTCCACCACGGCACGCAGGTAGTTGGCATCCATTTCGTCCCAGGCTTTCACAGGTGCGACCTTCAGAGCGCTCAAACTAGCGTAGTTTTTGGTGGAAATCTTCTGTGTCTAATATCACCAAACGGCGTAGTCCATAGGATTCAGGTCGGGTGACGACGCTGGCCATTCTGACGAGAAGATGAACTCAGAAAAATGGTTCTTGCACCACTGCTGAGTGGCCAAGGCCACTCAGCGCGATGAGCTGGTCCGCCGTCTTGTTGGAAGCACCAGGATCGGTTTCCGAAATGCGAATTGGACCACGGAAGAACTGCAGCCTCTAAAATGTTTTCTCTGTAGTAGGTTTGGTTCACCTTGGGTCCCAAATCAGGGGTTTTGCCATCGGAGCAAATTCCACCAAAAACCATGACTGAAGACGGATGAGATGTCTTATTGAGAATTTTCCTGTTCTTACAGGCAGTTTGAAAGTCTTTTGCAATAACCCGATGGTTTTGGCCATTCTTATTAGCTTCGACGGTGAAAGCTTTCTCGTCTGTGAACAGTGTGCCTGATCGCGTGCCTTGAAGAAGCTTTCGTGCTTTTTGCATTCGGAGAGCTTTGATTTTCTCGGTCAGGAATGCGCTATTTTGCATGCGATACGGAGTCATCTTCAGCTTTTCTTTGACAATGATTCCCATAGAATATCGGCACTTTTTGAAGTCTTTAGCAAACTTCCTCATGCTTCTCTTCGGATTTCTTCGGATTCTTTCCCGAACGCTTTTGGCGTCGTCAAAGTGACAGAACGACCCGATCTTGGATGGTCATTAGGTGTACGAAGACGGTGGAAGCGAGTAACAGTCCGATGAACTAGCATTCGGTTGATGTTCAACCGCTTAGCGATCTCCCAATTCGACACACCCTGCTGCAGTCAGATGAATAATAGAACCACGATGGGGTGAAGCAGCCGTCATTACCTTAAAAATGGAAGTTGCGACCAGAAAATTGAAAAACATAGTAATAAGTATGTAATAATTAATAAAAAATAAAATTGATACGGTAGCGACTTGTGTTCATGCGCCAGAATCCACTCAAAGTTGCGTAACACTATTTGGCAGACACCCCGTAGTTATTTAAAACTGTAGTGCGAATGTGTAGGCCGCACCAGTCATTACTCGAAGTGCTCTGTAGTATAAAACAGAAATTGAACTCTTCTTCCAGGATGTGGTGGTGACATCGAAGTGATTCACGCACTGGAACTCGAGCGATCCCAACACACAGGACTCCCTGTCAGAGTCACAAATGTCGTGGTCTTCGGCTCAAATGACGTTGTCAGACTCATTCAGCCAATAGAAGGAACTGAAGACGTTGTCGTGAACGGGGACTACTACGTTTCAATTGTGCAATGCGTGGAACTGTTTGAAAGTAGTACAATATCCAAGAGTAGGATTCTGAAACTTCCCGGCAAGATTATAGCTGTTAATGCGGAGAAGCATTCAAATACTGAGGTTAGAATAGAAATATGACTGAAATTCTAATTTGACCGTATTCCAGCTTCTTCTCGTCTTTCTTCTAGAGACTGGCCTCTATCACTACTCATTTTGTGCGCAAACGGCGTTGCATTTTCAATGCATTCAAGCGTTTCGATGCAAGTAAGTATTACAGCTTCACACTGAAAAAAAAACTGTTAAAGATATTTACAGCCGTCTAATAACCAGCGGGCTTCTGTGGCGTGATTCAGGGCTTTTACACGTGGCGTATTACGATGGTTTCGTTCGAGTTGGAGTTGTTCATGAACAGTACGATGATATGCTGCTCGTGAAACGAGTTGCAGTCAATCGAAACAATTTGAGTGTTCTCTTGGATGTTGTTTTTGAAGAAATTGGAAGAATCCAGAAATTCGAAGATTCTGAAAAACAGAGGAGAGAGGATATGCTGACGACTTCAAAAACGCTTGAAGAAAACCTTGTTGCGATAGATGAAGTTGTTGAAGGGGACACTACGAACGACGATTTCGTAAAATTGAAAATAGAATTTAAAAATCAATCGGTGAGTTGCCATTTTTTGACCCGAGCTGATTTAGTAATCGAGGTGATAAATGTCTATTGATTTGTTTAAATGTTCTCTAGACGAGAAAGCACTCTTCTCGGCGATTAATTATAAATTGAGCAACATTCACTGTGAAAATAATAGATTTGACAATACTTAATGAAAAAATAATAAACGCACCAAACTTTCCCACAAGATTCAAAGTTATCGAAGTTAAAATCGAAGATTACTTCTACTTCAGAAAGGTAGTTCTCCTGAAATTATTTGATATTTTGAAACAATTGTGAGTAAAGCTTATAGACTTAATCCAAAACCTTACACCCTTGCCGCTAGCTTAATTTAATTTTTAAAAAACGGTCTAAAAATTTACATACTCAATCGACTTACTTAATCGACACGTTATTCGCTCACATCTTGTGAGCGCGAAACACAGCGTACCAGTCTTTCCAGTTTTTTGCGGTGCGATCCAATAGCCTATCTGAACGAATTCGGCTTAATCGGCGTTCTAATAACAGGACCCAATGCAGTATCTTTTTCATATTATTTTTTGTAGATCCGCTGCGAAAGAGTTTCCCAACGGTTGACATCTCTCCGAAAGCTGATAACGGTAATCAAGGGGGCATTGGATGTGAACGATCAAATTGAACAAATGATTGGGCTGCTAGTTGGCGAACTAAATGAGTTGGAGAAGCTGGAACAATTATGCGAAGAAGTTCAGAAAACTGGAAATCAGAATCTTATTGGGAAGAGCTGGATTGCCGTAGAAGAGAAACGAATGGTAGTGGATGAGTTGATTGCAAAAGTGAACAGTAATCAAATCAAAAAGCATTCGGATGAATGGGACCAAAAAATTGATCAGATTATTGATCAGCTGAATGGCTTCTCAGAAACGGCGAAGGATATGAGGCTCATTATCAGTCAGAATATATTTGAACATCGAGGAGACAAAAAAGATGTTTTCACTCATTTTGTTCTGGATTCACAGAGTCGGGACGTCACTTTATATTGCCTTTCTGGCCTCACAACATTGGCTATTTATCCGAGAAAGGGAAAGAGGTAGGGATGTTGAATTAGCTTCAATTATAAAGCTTTTAAAGTTTTAAACGCGTAATGAAAATGAAAAACTTCCTCTATCCAAGTTAAAAAAAAATATTTGTGATAACAAGTGAAAACTTACCGAGAAAATACACACTTTTTCCGTGGAACCGTTTTGTTTTGAGACCAATATGCGTCGAATTTCTCGGGATGTTGCATTCACGATTCGGTTTTTTACTGTTTTAAACAAAACTCTCGCAACGAGTACAGTATGAAATTTAGTTTTTGAGCAGATTTTTGAGAAAATGAACGATTATCACCGTTTAATGAATTAACGAGTTTTGATGCATGCATTTAGCGAAAAATGCGTTTTTTGTTATTAGCGCTATTTGAAACTAGCGCGAAATAAAAAAAAAACGTCCCAAGAAAATCAACACGAATATATCATCTATGCTCATTGGAACACACTTGCAATCCGTGTTACGTCCACTGGCTCGCGCATAACTTTCTTTTAAAACAAAGATTAATTTATGGAAAAGACCGCAAATAGAAGATCTATGCAGTTCAGCCCCGATAATCGCGGCCCGGCGTATTCGTGCCTGCTAATTAGCGGTATCTAGTTTTAAACCAATTTGTTCTATTAATTTTTATTTTTCTTACAAATATGCTCAAATCTACAATTTTCGACTTTTTTTTGAGCTCTAATTGTTAATTCGGAATGCATGGAAACCAGAGGCACGCTAAGCGTCTTTATTCCAAAACTAGACTGATACCGTCTGTTTTCAGAGTTGCTTCAATTTCATTGGATGCTTCTTTTGCCACATGTCTCACTGCGGCGTGCGCAATGAAATCTGCCGAAGGAGTCTACGTAGCTGATCAGAATAATGTTTTTCCGATCTACTTCTATAGGTAATTCTCCCATCCATCTAATAAGACAATGACAAAAACATGGTGCTAGACAGTTTACCTATAGCATTTCTGCGATCTGGAATGCGGATCTTCCAGACAACTTTCATATTTCAGAAACCGGCAAAAAGTTGGAAAGGGGTATGAACAAGATTAATATTCACACTGATTCCACTTCTATCATTCAGTTACTTTTCCTATAGCATGCTGAATTTTATTTAATTCCATAACCCTACCTTCAATATCAAGTAATTTTCAATTAAAAAAATATACACATTTTCAGAGAAAAACGTTATTTGGATGCAGGAAATCAGCTGCAAATTCCCGCTTTCGATAGCATTTCATCCGTATTGATTGAGCCCCATCAAATGGTATATTACTTTTTCTTATACGTTTCGAGTTGCACGCTTTATAGATCCTTGGAAGTTTAACTGGTGGTCTTCTACATTTGTCATTTGATTTCGCATCAAACTACGAGCATTTCGTGATTGCCAGCAGTATACTTGCCCATCCGATATCTTCTGGATCTGTCAATTGCATTAAATTGTTAGCTACTGGAGAATCTCTTTTAGCACTTCATTGCACTGACAAAGAAGTCGTCGTTTCGGAAAAAGACCAAGAAAGATGGCACCGCGTGACGCATCACACGGGGGGAGCACATGCAATTGCAGTTACTCCGTTTTCAGTTAACGACAGAGGAGCTTTCGCCGTAGTTGCCAGCGACACATTCGTCAGATTGAAAGCTTTACAGTATGCCGAAGGTCAGTGATAGATTCTCATTGAAAACTCATGATGTTAGGAAACGAATGTGAAGCTTTATAAAAATATAGTTCAAAAATTAACTCTATTCAGTGAAATCAGGCAGACCTTCCGCCTTACTAGGCAGCTGTATTTTTCTCGGAGCGTATTTTAAATTGTTCGGTTTCGCACTAATTTGAAATATGCTAGGACCGCATTTTTCGCTTTGTGACCGCCGAAAAATTCGTTAATGCACTAAATGGAGACATTTGCCTACTTAGTTAGTGTGAAAATTGTAGTAAATAAATAGTATTTTGCACATAATATTCTGTGCAAGAGTTATCATTTAAAACCGTATGCAAAAAGAAAATACATGCAAGCAATGTCCCGAAGCCAATAAAAAACCTCGTAAGAACAATAACGAAAATCTGGCGCTAACTTTGTTTAAAGGGGGTTGACCACCCTTTTTCGCTATTTTGGCATAATTTTTGTTCCGGAATTTTCGAGTTCGAGTGGCTCCACGGTTATTCGATTCTTTACGTATGCTGATTGGGTTAACAAAAAGTTTGAAGGCGTGGAGGACGTGGCATACAGAAGACTGAGCAATAACATTTTCTCTCTATCACCACGCAGACTTTCAAAGAAGATGCCTTTGACATATGCTACGTTGCATGAGACTACACTGTAGATCGACAAGCACGCTTATTTAATTTTAGACAAATCGCCTGCAAGCTCTTATTTTCGAAAAAAAACAATTTCTCATTCTACATATTAACCGGTGCTGCATTCTATATCTTGATTTCCAGAAAGCCTGATTGGTCTCCATGATCTCGGAGAATCTCGAGCAGAAGACGAAAGCGGGCATCCGATCCAAGTTCTCAATGTGTCCCTGGATCCAAGTATGCAGTATAGACAACTTCCGTGCAAACTTCGCTATGCTGTCGGGTTTGCGGATAAAGCAGTTCGCACTTATGTGGCACTACTCACTGGTCAACATGATTTCACTGTCACCGAAAAGTTTATTGCTCAAATTGAACCGCTGTTCAATGTTCAAAATGTAAATATTCCGGTAGATTCGCTTAAGTATTCAGATATAAGATAACAGGTCTCATTGCCGCTTAAATCTGGGTAGCTGACTGCTTCCTTCGAATTTTATTCTCATTTTCTTGCTTTCATTGCTCAAACTTGTTGGTATTAAAATTCTCTCTTTTATTTTCAATCTAATGAACAAACGGACAGAATAAGAACACGGAACTGTTAGCTATTCCGTGGCTTATGTGCTAATAATTTATATAAAACAAACGGTTCAATTAGACAATTAATAAATAAGAGTAAGGTGCATTTTTACGTATTGCAAAAAATTCTGCAAATTCTTCCTTATATATATAAAAAAAAATTATTTATCAATTTTCAGATGATCTGTTTCCATGGCCGACCAATGGGTTGCTATGTGAGCTGTGCCAAAACTCTTCAAATATGGAATGACCTGGATCGACACCAACAGAAAAAGCTGAAAAGTGAACGAATGCAGTTGCTGAAGTTGTCGTCTTCTGTAACATCGATGGATAGAGCAGATGGATACTTAATGGTCGGGTTTGCCGATGACCGACTATCCATTTACGAGGAGAAAGGAAACGGAGCAGTTGATTTAGTTGGGACTCTGGACGAATGGCATAAAGGGCTAAATGATAGAAGTGTTATGGGTAAACGCGGACTATAGAAACTTCATGGAAAAGTAAAGTTTCAGGTATTCGAACGAGAGTCTCTAAGACTTCAAGCGGTTCCAGACTGTTCATTCATTCGTTGACAGATCATCACATTATAATTCACACAGTACTTGTTTCCTCTTCCAAAATTGAACAGGTTTGTGTTTAAAGCTTATCGGCTTTGTAAATCCACTTGAATAGAAATTCTAAAGTTTTCACGATGAGCCCGACTCGCTTAAAACGGCGTTCACAGCAATGATAGATGTATGTTTCTCAATTGAAAATAGAAAAAAAAAATAATTTTAAACTCGAGCGTTTTTACTCATAGAGGTGCTCCGAAATAACTGTTGTGCGCCTACTTTATCTTTTAAATTTAAAACGTTTCTTTTTGATTTTTATGGGGTTTTTTTCCATAAAAACTAAGATTTTCGCTGTTTTCCCTTCCGAGTCTGTTTGTGCAACTTTCTTTTCCTAGCTGATTTCCTTTCCGATTCGCACCGCACCCAGACAATCGTTTTGAAAGATCAGTTAGAATCACATTTTTAAAATTAATTATTTTTCGAAAACAATTCAAATGCGCATCCGGACCGACGGAAATTTTCTTGGCCTCAACCGGTCGGTTGTTCTGCAATTCAGATGACAATATTAGGATTAGGTTAAGCTGCAAAATTACAGGATATAAATAGAAATATTCTTATAAATTCTGTTGATTTTAAGTTGCTTCATCATTGATTTTGAAAAAATATATTTACGCATCAAGAAGCTTTGTTTCTATTTACGAAAATGTCAAAAAAGGATAACAAATGTAAACATTTTGAAAGTGGCTCAGTCGGCTTGAAAATTTCCCAAATCTGTACTGTTTCCCCAAAATATATAAAATTTTTGGGCAATTTCAGCAGTCATTTTAATATTCCTAAGTCTAAACGTTAAACAAAGCAAGAAAGCAAAATAAAAAAAAATTGTATCTTCGCACCCTTCCCAATCTTATAACTTTCAGCACGACTTTATTGTGGCACATGAGCATTCGATGAGTCAACCTGTTGGATTCGAATTCGTTTCTTATAAATATTTCGAGTTTTTAGTCTATGGAAGAGGAATTTCAAATGAGAAACTTTCAATTGAAGATCGAAAACGAATGGACAATTTCAGAGATTTCGAATTCGTTTAATTTCGCTGATGTATTATCCTTTTTTTCTTAGGTTTTATTTTATTTTTTCTTTGCTTTCCATCGGGTGATTTGTGTGGGATCACAAACGTGTATTTTTAAATTGTTCTAATAATTGAAATCCTTGCATTTTCAGTTCAGTTGTGATATTTTAACATACTTTCTGTGCCTTAGTGTCTTCTCCTGGTTTTTATTTCGCCGAATAGAATGTTTATTCGATGTGAGTAAATAATTTTTTTTAATCGAAAATTATCAATATTTATTAGTAGGACAGAAAGTACCAGGGGTGTGTATCAAACCAATTCAGATAATTATTAATTGTTTCAGCTTTGGAATTTTTCAATTGAAAAATAAGAAAAGAAGACAAGATATTAAAATTAGAAAAAGTGAATGCGAAAGTTCAGCTATGAGAAGGATTGATTGGCGCGGTGAAAGCCTCGGCAGTCATTGGACGATTGCTGAAATATTGAATAATGATTTCAAATATTATTTTATTAAGAAATAAGGACAAAATTACAGCAATTGAAGTTCAGGTATAATTGTAATTCTATCGATTTCTTATGGATTATGAAAAAGGACCACAACCCTTGTAATCATCAAATCCTCGTATTTTGCAGTTTGAAAAGCAGAATAAGCTTTAAGAGATCGTCAGCTATTTTCTCGCTTCGTGGCTTTCGTTTAGATTGATTTTTCAGCCTATTTTATACTAAAGCACGCTTAACTTAATGAAAAATTGAAAGATAAAAACCCCGTTTCCCTTCCCCCTAGTTCAGTTTCGGAAAATTCTTCTAGGATTGCGTGTACTAAACATTCTTAACTTTCTATGCATTAATTGATTGAAACTGAAAATTGAAAACATCTAAACACTTATTTGTTCATACTCTGAAACATAAGACCGATTCTAGAAGCATTCAAATGTCAGACAGGACTTTTAGGCTTTTTTAGATTACAAGAGATTGTGGCTCCCGGCGGTGTCCTACGTGGTTAGAATGATAATTAAAATTGGTTTGATTGAGGGATAAGGAGTTAGTTGGTTAGAGGGTGTAAAGAAGAGCAAAAATAATTGTAATTCTATTAAAAAAAAATCAAATTTGAGAAAAAATGATGTAAGCGAAATATCTTGAGTGATTTTTTGTATTATAGTGAAAAAATCTTTTTCTTTTTCAGAATTTTCTCAAAATATTATGCATCTTCCCCAATCTTTTCTCAAAATATTTATGAGTTAGTCCGAATCAAAAAACACATTCCATCACACCAAGACTATCCGGCACCTTATCCCCCGAATCGATTGCTTATTGGAGGGGAGTGGAAAACATAATCTTCTAATATGGTTGATTACGTCTGTTTGGATCCGCCAAACTTCTCTCCCGAGTCAGTGGTCAGGCATCCAGCGCCCAGACCGAAGCCAACGCCTTTTGGTCCGTATTTACGGCCATGACACTGCTTGCAGTAGAGCTCAGCGTCGTGTGGTGCCACAGTGCACGAATCGAGCAATTTGTTGCACATATCTGGAGAAATGAATTAGGAGACTGGAACGGGAAGTATTGAGAAAAAAAGAAAGAAAACGGCTCTGTGATTTGAAAATAGTTAGTGACAAGGAGTGGTGAGTGAACAGATAAACAATTACACAGAATTAACACGCGAAATGCATCATTTCAGATTAAAAAAATGCATCTACTGACGTCATATCAACTTCTGTGTTTCCAAATTGCTCTCCAGTGTCCATCGTCAAGGATCCGGCGCCTATTCCGAAGCCAACTCCCTGCAAAGACACAAAAGCTGTCACGGGTAGAAATTTCAAAAATTTCACATTAAACATTAAAGAAACCCTAGCATCCGAGAAGAACTGTTTTATTTTGAGAGCTTTATTGGAATAACGAATGTACTACGAAAATTTGATTAGGCATTTCCACTAAATATTAAATGCTTAAATATTCTCTTTTTTCAAAAAATTGCTAAAGTAAAAGCCGTTTAAAAATTCTTAAAATTAAGGCTTCCATTTGGGCAAAATTTCGGCCGTCTCGTCTCGCCTTCGTCTTCGTCTTTAATTCGCCTGACACAGTGTGTTGACAACTTTTTTATTGCGTAAGACGAATGCAAGACGACTCGACTTTTGAAGACGATTTTTTGTCTTCGTCTTTCGTGGAAGCCTTACTTAAAATGACTCAATTGGCGAATTGAAAATAATTTGAGACATTTTTGATGATTTATATTTTGACACCGAACTTGAACTATCCTCAGCATTTTCAGCAGGTTAAATCAGTTTCAGCATTTTTACAGTTATTTTTTTTTCTTTCTCCTTTTCCAAAATCACATTATTTTATGAAATATATATATATATATCTATACCTTTTCCTTTTAATGAAAATCGAAATGAGCTGAATTAAAGTTGTCTCAAATATCTTTAAGAGTTAATTCGATTTTTTGGGATTAAAATGCAATTTTTCATAGAGTTGAAGTTCAAATTTTTGCATAAAGATATTAAAGCTAAGAACAGTTGGCTTACCTTTGGTCCATATCGCCTACAGTGACACTGCTTACAGAAGAGTTGCGCCTGATGCTCACAGCATGACATTGAGTCCAATAACTTGTTACACATACCTTAATAGGACGACACTATCAGACGATAAAGCGAGGACAAGTGATCACAATGATAAGGACAACATTTAGAGGAAGCAGTCAATATCAGCAGAGCCTTTATCTTCTTATATTCAATTAAAGAAACACACTCACTACACTTGAAGCAGAATTTGTGCCATTTGTAGCCGCCGGCGGACATCTCCTCAGCAGCGTACACACTCTTGCCGCACTTCGGGCACTTCGGGTGCTCGACAGGTTTGAATGGCATTCTGAAATACAAAACTGAATATACTAAAATTTAAAACCTCGATGTAAAATTGAGCATTCAAAGATGGGAGATTTAGACAAAAAATGAAGGGGGGTTGAAAATGGAGGGGGGTGGGGGTGCTCAAGGCAGATGGCTTACAAATTTCCACGGCCCGCTATTGATATATGAAGCTGGGGTGCTTAATTCTTGGAATTAAAGATTTTCATTCTTTGAAAATGTTTAATAAGCCAATTTGCCTTTAATAAACTGTTTTCGAGCAGGCGTTACAGGACGAAAACCGACTATTTGACATTATTTTTAAATTACAGATTCAACAGCCTTTTTATAGAAAATGGAAAGTTGAGCTCAGCTGTCAAACTTCCGGCAAGTTCGGAGAAGCTCTAAAATGAAATAACTGAAATCTCAAAATTACAGATTTTCTTCCCGTAAAACATCTTGGGAAATCGACTAACTACTTCATGGACAAGCTGCGATCCGCGCTCACACAAGCGACTGACGGATCGACTAAGTAACTAAGTAAGTTAAGCATCAATAAGTCCGCATTCAGGTACTGCACGTGATCAAATATTCAATTTCGGAATGGCGAATTTTACGAAGATAAACTGGTTTACGCTAAACACTCTAAAGATGGCTTTTAAAGAATTAACCACCCCCTTCCCCCACCACCCCGTCTACCAGAGTTGAGCGGAATATAAATTTTGGGAACTCGGAATCCGGAATCCGGAATACGGAAAAAATTTTTTCACGGAATCCGGAATCCGGAATTTTAACCATTAATAAGGAAATATTTATAATAAAAAATGATGTAAGTGCGCTCTGTTCTCAAAAATTTTTGCGGGAGTTCAAAAAAGTATACATTTCCCAACAATTGAGAATAAAGAATTAAAACGGAATAAAAAAATCATATCGCGGAATCCGGAATCCGGAATACGGAAAAAATATTTTTTCACGGAATCCGGAATCCGGAAAACGGAATGAAAAAAACGGCGGAATCCGGAATCCGGAATTCCGCCCAGCTCTGCCGTCTACTCTGCTTTTAAACGGGCAATCGAGTAATATTTAAATCGGACGGAATCGCTTGCTTTGAAAGAAATATGGGCGGAGACCATGACATTGAAGTGACTCAATTTTAATATGGGCGGTCCTATCTTTTGAATTTCGTCACCCATTCTTCAAGGAAATGAAATTTGGAAACATGTGGCGCCACGTCATCCGTATTTCGAAGCATTTCTGGTTGGGATTTGTCATCACTGACAAAACGATCCGATTGGGATTAGGATCCGGTAATGGATTGCGCTTCGAATTTCTATTTAAAAATCATAGTCATTGAGCACTTTTTGGCCAATGCCATTTGGCCTGAGCTGGAATTGCGCTTTTCGTAGAATTATAATTCATTTATAATTCACATGCCGGACTGCATTTCCTAAAATTTCTATAATTGAAACTTTGGCATTTAAACTATGATGTAGAACGATGAAAACTGCAACTATTCTACAGTTTTACTATTAGTTAAAGTGAAAATGAAGAATAGGCGATTTTATTCAAAAGTCTTCACAACGAAAAATAAAAATTTTGCTCCGCTGCATAGCTTGAGCAGCATAGCGCCTAAAGGAGATTTTGAAAAAATGCGAAAAATGAACAATTCAAATAGAGCTTGTGGATCCTAGAAACTAAATGTTTAGCGGATTGAAACGGACAAAATACGGAGAAAGTTGCGCGACTGGCGCATGAGCGGTAGTTGCGCTGTGATGGGCAGGGCAGCCGTCACAATCGCGGTGCATCCGGCCCTTGAGCAACGCGGGAACTATTGAATATTGGTCGGGAAAAGCTTTGAGATAAGCAAAGACAAGACATCTGAAGTTAGCGTTCAGATTTCTGGGCATTATTCTATAATTGTCCAGAGCCGGACATTTGGCAAAAATGTTATTTCTCGAAATTCGACTGAACATTTGCTCATTGCTGCGCGGAGTGAAGCAAGCAACTCTCAATCGCCTATTTGCTCTATTTATTATTTCTGAAATTGCGGGGGGCTCTTTCTTCCTTTCTCTCTGTCTCTCTCTCCATCTCTCTCTCTCCCTCTCAGCGACGCGTCGCTGGTTGTGGAAGGCAAAGAAAACAAAGCACCGCCCATGTTTCGGTACGTTTTAATCATCAAAAAGCACAATCAGAAATGTATTGTATTGTGGAACGAACGGCAGTGGGGTTGGGGTAGGGGAGGGGGGGGGGGGTGATAGATAGAAAAATTGGAACAAAAAATAATGTTATTGTTCCAAAAAAAGAAACAATAAAACAAAAAATATTTGGTGACGAATCTGATAAAAGACAAAGGTGGTAAGAAGGATTCGGATCCTACTGTGACTTGCCGAAAGAAGCGGAACAACTTCCGAGTGAGTGACTTTGAAGTAGAAAAGGAAGGGGACAGTTGGCTTCCCCTGCCAGTCGCTCCCCTCCTCCCAAATATTACACATCAAACAAATGCCTCGAAGAGCAGAAACGACAGGAAGAATTGAGCCAATGAGAGGAGGGAATGGGGGGGGGGGGTAAGGCAAAAAGATATGACGAACGGACGGCTGGAAGGATGGGAAGGAAGAAGAAGAACAGCTGCCAATGAGAAGTTAACTGAAAAACGACAGTCGTCTTCTCAATAGTTCAAAGATAGGCGAAAGCGATGAGCAATGAGCGGCTCGGAAGCATCACAAAAAGCAGTATAACAAGTACTAGAAGCATTCAATTGCCGGGGGATTTCTGTAATTCCAGCTTAAAAACGTCAGAAGTTAAAACGATAGCACTATATCTGCCTATATCTGCCTTATGCATCCCACTTTGACAGTCTCATTCATGCCAAGGTATTTTATTAGAAGAGCATCGCTAACAGGAATCGTCATGTATTCGTCTTCTTCTTCTTCTAGTTCTTCGCAATACAGCAATGATCCAATTCCAGGCGTTGCAATTCCAAGAGAAGAGATTCCACCAGGTAACTCAAGGACCGGAATGCCCGAAGCACGTACAGATTGGCCAACATTTGGCCATCTGGTCTCGCTAACTGTTTATAAGCAACACTGGGACTATTTTCATGGTCATAACCTGCGCGAAACCAAGTCGTCAGGCGTTTTTCTCTTCGCTTGCTCTCTTCGGTGACGCCATCACCTCTTTTCTAGCTCATCGTTGATTGTTTCATGTACTTCCTTCTTGACTTCTCGTCAATAACCGGCTTCTCTAAGTTTGTTTTCCGAAATATCAGCCAAACGGCATGGAGGCCCCCCTCCCCAATTTGGATACTGATATCCCCATTAGAGACTCTCGGCCTTCCTGGAGCTCGTCTTTGGTCAATTGTCCTTGAACGATGTGTAAGGACACGTTATCGACTGCGGCCAGGGAAACGGATAAATGACAGGAATCTCACCTATTTGAGATTGGCAGATGACATCAATATGGTTGCAAACGACCGACGAACTGCAAGCCGGATAATCGAGGAATTCTCAGAAAGGCAAACATCCAAAGTGTCTAAGTGTCCACGTCCAGAGTCTAACAAAACCAAAGTGATGGGAAAGACTTCCCGTGGTTATCAGCGATAAGGCCACGATCGCGACAATCCAAGACGTGGATGAGTATGTCTACCTCTACCTTGGAAGGTTATTCAACTCACGAAATGAGCTAGAACCAGAACTCCACAGAATAAGAAGAGCACGCTGGGCAGCGTTCAACGACATCAACCGCGCACTCACATACGGATCTGAAGCATGGATCCTTACACAGGGCGTCGTTGAAAGAATCTGCGTGACGCATGCACCGGATGAGGATGAGCCTTGCACATCATGAGAAGCGCAAAACTGATACAAAAATTGATTCCTCCAGACAAAAAACTACCTGCTGTCGCACGTGAGATGGTCCGATTTACAGCGAAAAGAAGAATCAATCCGTCGAGGAAATCTTCCTGGATTACTTCCTGGACCACCATCGCCGAAGATCGCAAGGCATCACTAGCAGTGATCGGCGCCCACACAGGCGAATGGCGGGTCGACTAGGTAACTAAGCAAGTAACCATCTATTTATGTTTCACGACATGCATTTGTCTTCCAGAGGACTAGAGTTGGTCTATTACTGTAGATACAGTATTTCCTTTTGAGAGAAGATATCGAAACGGTTTGTGTACGCAATCATCATTCTCTAACTAATAGTAAGACATTTCTGATCGATTTTTGAACCATAGTAGGCATTTTGGCGAGCCGTACTATCTGAGGGCCCTACCCGAATCCATCGATACTATTATCCATCCGTGAGGACGTGAGCCTTCGTTTAAAGGCGCAACGAGTTAACTGTTTGGGTCTCGTTACGGGATAGCGCGTTAAATTGTAAAAAAGCGCACATACTATCCGCTATTTAACGCGCTATCCCCTAACGAGACCCAAACAGTTAATTCATTGCGCCTTTAAACATTGGCTCACGTTCTCGCGGATGGATAATACCTTAATGTGTTTCTTGTTTGTTAATGGCATAGTTCAAAAGCGAAATGACCATCATTTCAGCTCATCCAAATCGGGTGGAAAGTGCCCAAACGCCGGGCATCTGGCCCTCTATTCGCTCATATCCGCACATCGTGTATCGGCATATCGTGTCGGATATCGGGTGCCCGCAACGCATTCGACGCCCATCGCATTTTTAGAGCTCTTGACTCATTTGCAACTTAAATTTATTGCCAATTCTTTTTAGCAAGTGCTACACATTCCTGGCGGAATGGAGCCCTTAAGATTAAAATACCTCCAATCGATGGGCACCAGAATGAGCATTTATAGGAAAACGTACAGTATAGCGCATTGAGATGCAGAAAAAGAGATGTTTCAGTGGAAAATTCTCAATTTTGAGATTGTCTAAATCAAATGTATAGCTGAAGCTGAAATGTTCTGAAAATTGATTGTGAAAACTGTTTGTAAAAATGTAGCCATAACCTGGGTACACTTCAAATAACACTTATCGAAACATTTCAGCTTCGGCGAACTGACTTGCATTTTCTCAAAAATGACCCATTAGCGAGCCGTCTCCGCTAAACATCGGTTCGAAGAGCTGGGCACATTGCCCATTTTATGCCCACTTCTAGCGCTGAATCATGTGAGCTTTTCAAACAAATTAATGAACTTTGAAGTGTCCGGGGAATGGTATATTTCAAATTTTCTTGAAAGAAGGGCCAAGCGAACTGCTATAATGGGAAGAGCAATTGTGGCTGAATTCAGGAGAAAAAAGAGTTCAGAAGATAGAAAAACAAAGAAGATATTCCTAAATTTGGGATTGCTGTTGTTAAGAATTGCCTTTTATACCCAGATTTCTGCAAAATTTGGTTATTTATTTAGTTTTTTCAAATTTCAATTCAAATGCTATTTTTTTTGTTTTTGAGTTACGGTAGTCATTTGTCCGCGAACACCATCAAGCGCTAATTGCACACATTTCCAAATATTTTTTTGCTCTTCGAATTTCGCCATTTTTTCAATAATTTTATGTTGATTCCAATTGAAAATTTCAGACAAATTCAAGTTACTGCCATTCAAGTTTTTAAAAATTCTGCAGACAAGGGCAATTGCCGAAAAATGCAACGACTCGCCGTTCTAATTCCGAATATGGGATGTCTATAAAAGAAATTAAAAATAAAATTCATTTTTCATTGAATTCTAGCAGATTTCTTGGAAATTCATTCATCGAAAATCTTATCTTTTAGGGACTTTTATTGACAGCCCGTTCGCCTATTTTTTGAAGCCCTCACAAGCGAAACCCCGAGCTTCGTTCCTTGAATAGGGTATTCTAAAGAACAGTAAGTATCTTTCATGCACAAATTCATATTTTCGTATGAATAATGAAGAAAAAAATTAATTTTTTATTAAATTAATATCGTTAAAAAATATTCTGAAATTATTTTATTTTAACGACAAAAAAAATTTGTCAGAATTCAGTGTGCGGCACTATTTAACCTATAATGATTATGAAGGAAAAGGAGATTTGAAAACAGGAAATCAGTGAATATAAACTGCGGGCAACGGTTTCATACTGTATTGCAAATAAACCATTAAAATACGTGGGTTATCAAAATATTAAAAATTGAAAGTGTTCCAGATGAAAAGATGGATTTTTATTTTGAAATGTTGATTGCGATTTTTCACATTTCTCAAATTTTCAAATCTATCTAAAAATAATACTTAGAAATGAGTAGTTGGTTCGATTTTTTGGAAAAAAAAACTTCAGAACTCGCTCAGAATTACTGAAAATGCTACTGAAAATCGGCACAAATTCATTTATAATGCTCAGTTTTAGATTTGCCGATGAAAACTCAGAAATGTAACATAACGATGGGTGGCCCACACCGAAAAGTGTACTAGTCGAGGTAACACAAAAATGTAATAAAAGCGCGATGGAGAGGTGAGGAGGAGAGTAAGAGAGCGTCAGTCTGGTTTCAATTAGTGGATCGGAGATATCCAGTTCTCTGTGTCTCTTCTTTTGTCACTCTCTCGGTTGGCATTCCTTTTAAATTCAGGAAGAGAACTTCTTCAGGACGAAGAAGATGAAGGCGACCATGAATGCGGACAAAGTACAAAAATCGAAGGTTATGAGAAAAGTGGAAAGCGGGCATTGATCGGACATCGTGGAGAAGAAATGGAGGGCGAATAAGAAATTGGCTGTGCTCAAAAGCGGCGCACGGACTGTTTGTGCAGTGCGTGGGGCGAGCACAAGACGAAAACGCGCAGAAGGATTTTTTTGTTATGGAAAGAGAAGGCAGCAGGCGCGGAGTGGACAGATAGTTCTCATGCAGGGAAAAAGCATCCAGCATGGTGAACTGGATTTCGTCAGAGAGCGCGCGATAGAGGGAGAGAAAAAGGGAGCAATATCCCGATTGCAATCAACTCGGAGCTTTCGGTCGATCCGATGATTGAGGAACTGGGTACACATTAGAGAAAATGACCGAAGAATGGGCTACAAGTGTCGGTGTACACCGGTGCAAATCATTGCGCTGTTGGCAATTTAAAGTATCGTTAAAAGTTTCGGAAAGAATTGGAAAAAGCTCCGCGAGATTTGAGCGGGGAGCCACATATGAATCGCAGAACGTGAGTCCACTGCACTCTTTTACCAAATTGTCGCATTTTATCAAAACGAGAATCAAGCAACTGGGAATTGGCTTTCCCGGAACTCCCGAAATTGGGGAGAAGGTCGAATTGGAATTTAAAAAATCAGTCTGGTCAGTACGATTCACGCAAGACGAAGCCGAGCCCGCGTAGTGGACGGCGCTCAGCAAAAAGTCTAAAAAGTGTCCGGAATGCTGCGACAGGCCAGGACCATGAGATCAACTAAGCTTATTAGAAGTTTTTATGTCCGGAATCGCCGACGTTGTCATCCCAATTTAGAGGAAACAAATAAGATTCTTGTCGCAATGGGACATCATTGAGCTATTGATTGTCAATCTGTTAATAAGGTGGAAATCGGTTGATTTTCAGCATATATTGCGAAAGTTTTCAAAAAAAAATGATGCACCGCTTTCTGGTAGCTCCTGCACACACATCGTCCATCGAGCCCGGAAAATGTAGCTGGTAAGCCGCGCTTCGGCAGCTGGTCCTTAGACTAACCGATTGGTTTGCGCGGTGCTCGAAGCAGCCGCACCCCACATGTTACACATTTCGGGTTATAGAGTGAGCTAGCCGCGCTTTTTCAAAAAGTGCATTTTCGGGGGAGTATCGTCCTCCATTCAAGAATATCCCTGGATTCCTGCGGGTCACGACGCTCAATTTAACGTATTTTACTCACTCGGTTTCTTGTTTTTTAGATTCTCATATTTCAGCTATTTTGGAAAATAATTTTCTTCTCAATTGCATTATTTTTGTCGTTTTAACAACCCGATTCCTTTAAAAAATGGCCGAAATGAAGGTACATAGTTGAGTGCTCGCAATAAAGGAGAAGCATGTTCTTCTGAAAATGGGAGCACAATTGTAAACGTTCCAACTTTCTTCCTACGATTAGCTTCGCATTTTGACTGCATCATTCGTCGGACCCCACTGTATCCATTCGAGGAGATCGTTGTATTGGGCTGTTGACAAGTCGGCGCTGCTCCTCAGAGAGATCTTTCCATCGGCATTGACTGCAGACGTATAATCATATGCGAATTTATGTTAAATGTCGTCTAATTGAGGCTATTTTTACAGTGAAACCATGCGATTTCGAACTCTGTCACGTTAAGAGGTCTATCGTTGGATTATGGAGATAATTTGGGATGAAGGAAGCAGTATCGGGGACAGTGGAGGTGTGGCAGCGGTTTTTCGGGAACCCAACTCTCGAGAACGAACATGCCTCGGCTTAAATAGGGAAGGTGAGCGTAGCAGAGGACTATTGCGGTGAGGGAGTAGATGTGTTTGGATATCTGAAAACGACAACCCGCGTTATGGCTCGGGAAGCAAATATACAATTAATTATTGCTGTTAATCAAGTGTGTGAGTATCCATCTGGTATCCAAGGGACGTTAAAAGAACGTTGGGCCGTCCGCAACAAGATGGTCCGTTGCACTGAAGACATTCAATACTCCCGACGGCAACTGGTCCCAAGCTGCACAGGACCGAAACAAATGGAAAGAGACGTGTGTCCGGCGCTGAGAACATCCCGAGCCGACTACCGGGCGTCCACGTGCCCAAGTAAGTTAATCATATACAATGCGGTTCACATTTATTTCACGCCTGAAAGTCTGAAAATGGTCTATTTGCAAGCGTTTCATGTTTATACGGTCACCCTATCAAAAGTTGTGAAAACAATAGCAAATCAAGGTTTAATACTACATAACATCAAAAAGGCGATCAGACATAGAGTTTAGAAGATTTGGAATGTATTGATTGGCATTGGATTTGAACTCTTGCTCCAGAAGATCCCACTCGTTGAGAATCGCAGTCTTCAGTGCCCCAATCGATCCGTATTGAGTACCTTGGCGGTAAACTCGGCGAACCAGCTCTCTCCAAACGTTTTCTATTGGATTCAAGTCAGGGAGCATGCTGGCCATAGAAGAATATCGAGATTCTTCGACTTGAACAGTCCAAAGTGGAGCGACTGACATGGATGGCAGCATTGTCTTCCTGGAAGATGAACGTTCTGCGGTTGAAACGACATCGGAAGGGGAGGAGATGATCTTGAAGAACACTTTGATAGTCCAGGAAGTTCATACGACATGATGTGAAGTCCAGGATTAGATATCCGGCTGAAGAAAAGGCGCCCCACACCATCAGGATCTCACCACTCACCACCGGGCCATCAAGGTTGAACTTCTTTTCATCCAAGAGGTCCGAGAGGAGAGGAAAAGGTGTGGGGCGCCTTTTCTTCAGCCGGATATCTAATCCTGGACTTCACATCATGTCGTATGAACTCCCTGGACTATCAAAGTGTTCTTCAAGATCATCTCCTCCCCTTCCGACGTCGTTTCAACCGCAGAACGTTCATCTTCCAGCAAGACAATGCTGCCATCCATATCGGTCGCTCCACTTTGGACTGGTTCAAGTCGAAGAATCTCGATGTTCTTCCATGGCAAGCATGCTCCCAATGCCAATCAATACATTCAAAATCTTCTAAACTCTATGCCTAATCGCCTTTTTGATGTTATGTAGTATTAAACCTTGATTTCCTATTGTTTTCACAACTTTTGATAGGGGGACCGTATAAACATGAAACGCTTGCAAATAGACCATTTTCAGACTTTCAGGCGCTATACCAAACGTTTTTTAGATAGGGTCCTAAAAATTGGCCCATATACGTAACTTTATGTGGGGAATTCGATTTTGAAGATATCTTGTTGTGAAATCCCCTAATCAAGCTGTTACAGTCTTAAACAGGGGTGACCGTATAAATGTGAAACGCGCTGTATAGGGCAATACTAATTTTAATAATGATGTAGGCCATTTCATTAAATAAAAATAAGCTAAAAACAAGAAGATTTGACGCAAGAACGTCAGAAATCGGTGACAATTCTCCGATGATGTTGCATCGGCGGAACGATCCGTGAGGGTGGAGGAGCACATCCGGTTTGTGAATATTTTCGAGGGTCCTGAAACTGTTTTATAGGAATTGGAGTAAACATGAAATCATTCTTCTTTGATTTAATATTTGGTTTTAAAACGATAATTATCGATTCAACGATTTGAGTTTTTTCGATATAAAGTTAGTTTCCGAAATTTTCACGATTTCACTCACTTCGAAATTATGTTGCAATCGGACTGCAGGTTGTGGTGGTTGTGAATATTTTCTGGGATCTGCTGCGCTACTCATTCTCGGTATTTTCGATGACGACTGATGAGCTGGAAGTGGTGGAGGATGGGAAAATGACGATGACGTGGAGGAGACAACTGGACGTGGAATATATGAAGATGATGATGTCGATGAGGATGGAGTATCATGTCCTCCGAGTGTTCCGACTGTTATTTTAGTGACATGTGACTGATGATAAGAAGAGGAAGATAATGGCGGCGTTGAAGAATCAGGGATGAAAGGATTATTGTTGTTGATGCTAGCCTTTTTGAGGTCAGGAGATGGGGGTAATGGTATATTTGAAATTGACGGTGGAAGTGGAGGATCCGATGGAACAGGTACACGCTGTTGTTGTTCGTTTGCTTTTTGTTGATCAATGATCTGAATATTAACAGACCATTTTTGCACGATGATTATTTTAACTAGTCATTAAAAAAAGAGTACTATTCGAATTTGGTATTTTCATGGAAACAACTATTTCTGCCTTTATTTTCACCACATCGTTTAGATGAGACTTGAAAGTGTTAAAAGCCTTTTTGCAGTTTTTCGAGAGGGAACATTTTGAAAAAATGTTTCTACATTGTCATAATTTTAAACAAAAAACTTGGCCTAAATTTTTGGGAAGATAGACTGAAGCTTGTGGAGCGTTTGCTACAAAATCCTGGATTAGCTCGCAAAAATACGAGACCTAGATCAAAAGTCGATCAAAAAGGTATGAATTGGAAAGTGATTATTGCGTTTACTAATAGCCCCGATACATTTCTGAACTTCTCAGGGTCCATACATTCGTTAAAAAAAACAACGATATAACCCATAACCAGCGAGAATGCATGGAAATGATTTTTTGAAATTGAAAAATTACTAACAAGTGAGACGAAAATCTCTTCTAACTAGGTTTAATAAAAAAAACGAAATAGAGCCAAAAAAACAAGAATTCTTTTAAGCTTGTCAGAATTTGAAATTCTGAAGCTTTTTTTTAATTTAAAAAATGTTTCTGTTATCCCATATTTCACAAAATCAAACCTGCTGTCTCATCTCTGCTCTTTTCGCATCTCTCAATTGCGCATTTGTCACATGACTCTGCCGGGGGCCGTATCTTTGACTTGGCCTTCTTTCAAATGAGCATGACTGTCTTCTTGATAACCTCGCTCCTTCTTTGTGAATCGTTTCATATTCTGTTCGTCCTCTATACTTAAATGTACTTCCCAATCGAAAGAACTGCATTTTTTTGTTGGCTTGGACCGGGCGAGACTTCAAACGGAAGAAGGCGTGCTGCTCGATAGCACATTTCCAGAAGTGTTTTGCAGCTTTTTCAGAAGTCAAATGAAATACGAAGGTGTGCAATTGGATTTGTCCATTGTTCTAAAAGTTAATCAAAGTTGGAAACAAATATTTGAAAGAGAGAGGGTCATCGAAGATAGCTCACCGATTGATCAGCATCCTCCTCTACCACAAGGGTGATTTTTTTGCTCTTGAAGTCCAATTTTTGTAATTTTTCCCATAGAAACAGACCAATCTTTTGTGGCCCATCAAAAACAAGCATTCCCTGTGGTGTCAGGCCCAACCGGTATGTGTTTCCATCTTTTCCTTCGACTACATGCATATCAACTCCGTACATTTCAATCCATCGCGCCTTATTCAGATAATTCAACTCCGCTTGAGCAGGAGTTTGTCCTCTGCAATACCATGTTATCATTAAAGTAAAATAAAATAAAACACTTTTTTTCATTATTTCGAAATGCCTTTTCAAGTATGACTGACTGAACTTTAAAAAAAGGAAAAAATTGAGACCAAAACAAATTGTTGAACCACAATCCCAAGGAAGTGTAGCGATTGAGAAATGTCAAAAACTGTATTCTTAAAGGAACATGGAGGAATGTTGTGAGCCGGCTGTATAACGAACAGTTACACAGTATCGTTTTGAATGATATTCAAGAAGAAGCTTCTACTTTCCTACGTTCTCTACACTTTCGCTTTTTTCTCAGTTCTGAAAAAAAATCAACTCACCGACAGGCTTTATATCTTTCCAATATCTCAATTTCCATTGTTTCATCTTGCTCCGGATGAAATCTGAATTCTGAGATGAAGAGAGCAGTATGCTGTTCTTGATTGTAATCTCCGAGTTCTGCTGAAATATGGATGTTTTCATATAAAGCCTGTGAAGCCGTCTTCCGAAGAGGATGAAACTTCCTAAATTTTTATCTTAAAATTCCATGATGTTCACAGGCATTGACAGTCAACCGTGCACGTTTTTTAAAATTATAATGCGGCCCTCGGCCAATTTTCACAACCTTTCTTCGTATAGATGTTTTGATTTTATTATTTTTCTGGTTTGTTCAATTTTCAGCATTCAAGCCAAAAACTTACACTGAAGGGCAAACGCAGCTAGTTCAATAGCCAACGGGTGTGGACATTGAAGACGTCCGGATGCAATATCCTGCTTAATTTGCAGAAAAAATTGGTATCTAAAAAGAAATATTCTTTTTTGAACTAATTCATAATTTTAGAAAACCTTGTAAGCTCTTCTTTCAAATTACTAGAAGGTTCAGAAGTGAAGAATTTGACTCTAAACCGAAGAGTGAATGGAGGTCCGATGGCTACTTGCTTTGCAACTCGTTTTGACGGGTCAAGCCAGTGCTGGAACAAAGCATTGATGTTTGCTATTAACTTTTTTTTAAATTTTTTTTTAAATCATTGAAAGTAAACGATTCGTATTGTAGGGAAGGGAATACAAATTCTAGGCTTTATTTCGAAAGACGAAAACAAAAAGTCGTCTTTGATCGTCTTTCAGTTTGTTTTGCATTCGTCTTCCGCAATAAGAAAGTTGTCAACACACTGCGTCAGACGAATTCAAGACGAAGAAGACGAGACTAAGACGAAGATGATGCGAGAAAGCCGAATTTTCGCCCAAATAGAAGCCTTAAAGTAAGAAACGTGCGGGCGATTACTACGAAAAATCAACGACATTGACGATGTAGAAACTTCTGAACACGGTTTCTCTATGGGTATATCCCCTTGGCACAGATGCATTGTTACAGTGGAGTCGCTTAGAGAGGCGCATTTGTCTAAAGTATCCTGAGAACGGCAATCTGGTTGAAGACTATTTTCCCGTTCATTGTTAGTTTTTTTCTAAACAATACCTATATTATTAAAATAGTCTGTCGTTTTTAACGCATACTGAAAAAGCAATAAAGGCAAAATTGGAAAAGCTCACGAAAAATTACAATAAAAATTGGAATTTAGAATAAGGTTAGTGGTTGCGGTGACGGTGGTTGAAATTCGAACACGCCGGCCCTTTCGATTTTATTTAGTACAGTAGAGTGCTGAGTAAATAAGTATATTTCCTTGATAATTTATTGGCCGTGTATAATTTTGATTTGAAGCGCTATATTTACAGTAGAAAAATAAAATTTTAATCATTTAAAAATTTCTAATAGTTTGAAAAGCAGCCTATAAAGATATTTATGTAGTCGTTTTCAAGAAAATTTTTAAAAACTGCTCTAGAAATTGTGTGCGCGGTTCTACTCTGAGACGGCTGTAATGCTCAACATTTACTGAGTACTTGAACCCTACCTGCACATTAAACTGATCGGTAAACTGTAGGCCAAAATAATCCCTTTCTTCAAGATCCAAAGAATAGAATACTTCTTCGTATAGCTCGCTTCCGATAGCGTTTCTCTGTAAAAATGATTAATTTAAAAAGAAAAAAGCTCGATGAAGGCTTAAAGAAAAACGATAAATACATTTTTGAAGAAACGGCGCGGTATATCTGTAAGGAGCATAAAAGCTTAAGGAATTTCCTAACCTCGCATTAAAATACGGTTATGCGTAGCTTTTTGGTATATAAATGAAGTCAGACAGCAAATAAATTTTTGCAAAAATCGAATACGCCAGTTTTTAAAATGTAGAATACCGTTTTATTTTTGCTTCTCTCCGAGAAATTTGCCTAATTTTTGAATTTCACACCACAACAACTCACCGGCACGACAATATTCAAATGTGCTCCATCGAGAAGAAGCACCTTGCACTGTACAAACTTTTTTGTATCAAAGCTGGCGTCCTGTGTCTGATTTTTATGCTGTGGTTGGCGATTCCGCGAGAATCTGGCGGATATACTGCGCAACATCCAGGACATCTAAAAAAAATTGGTAAATAATAGTTGTGTTCTAGCCAACAATCGTGTATTTCAGGCCTACCAAATCATGAAGATCATTATAATAGTGGGACGGATAGGAACGGAGAATAAATTACAGTATACGCTGATTCGATCAATATATTTTGAGACCTCAACGGTTTATTACGAGCCGGCTGGTTAGTCGCTAGTACTTTGTTGTCTGCGCTTCTAATAAAAGCCGCGCTATTCACTCGTTTTGGTTCTCTTTTTCCCCTTTTGCCCGGTTACGGTTTCGAACCGAGATGAAGAGCAAACGTAAATAAAGAGATCGAGCGAGAAATGGAGACGCCGACCAAAAGGATGCGTATATTAACTTGAGGTTTGATCGATGTTTGTCAGTGCCTACGAACGAATGGAAATGACAGGGGTAGGGTACGTTGCAAGAAAAACTGAAGTGAGCCGGAGTAAAAAGGAAACATGTGTGAAAAGTGTGGACAAATGGAGAGCATCTGTTGCACATCAGGAGCATAAAGAGTTCAATTGGAACGGAAAGGTGCCAGATGCTGAACACGACGAAAAGAGCCGCGACACAGTGAGCAGGCTATATGTAGCTGGTATGGTGATCGTGGAGAGGGCAGGAAATACAAAAATGTGGGCTCTCAAGAAAAGAAAGGAGGCTGATCAGTTGGCTTCCACATAAGAGAATCAATGTTCGAAAACTTGTACTTTTCGATATGAAATTTTCCGACAAATTTCTAAGCAAATCCGATTAGATTTTCCTGCTATTTTTCTAGTTTTTCTATTTTGCCAACGATTTTAAACAACAAACTATTCATAAATGTTAAAATTTGCTTCTCCTGAAATTTAAAATTGTACCCGATTTCAGAATACAAATCAGAATCCTCCACCCACTGTCACTTTTTAATTCTCACTATTAAAAGTTTATTTTTTTAGCACCTTCCGCCGAAAAAATTTGCATTCCACTCACCTCTGCTCCACATAGCTCATAACCTCGCGTAGCTTTTTTCAATATTAAAATTAATGATTGAAAATTGTCACAAATTGTAGATCTATGTGATGCTAAGTTCCTATAATGGTTATCAAGAGATACAGTTGTGAAATAGGTTTGACAAAATGGATGGTTGGAATGAATTTGCCTGGAATCCGTGGACCCGCATAACGGTCTATTATCTGACGCCAATTTGTTCAATGGAATTGTTTATATACTTCAATTATAAAACGGACTGAGACCTACGATTTGTGACCGGTTTTGAGTAGAAAGGTAATATTCAAAAAAGTAATTCGACGGCCCGTGTGAACCCGTTTCATTCGGGATGACACGTGTGATTCGCCCCGTTCGTTTCGTTCCTTTTCCATCTGGAGCTTACATTTTTTAGTTATTGAATTCGTTTTTTTTTGTAATTTTAATTTATGTTTTCTGATCACTTATTTTTATTTTTTTTAAATAATTAGTTATCATTCAAACCTACAGAAAATCAATGTTAAAAAAAACTCTTATTTAAACTGAATTAGCCATTTCCCCAATTTTGCCTACCAAAAAGATGGGATTTTATTTTGTTAAAATACATAATTTTATAAAATTTCTTTGAAATGAGCGAGATTTCTACGAATATACTAAATCTCCATCAACACAATTCGCGAAAAAAATATACATTTATGATTTCCTTCCGTTCCTTGGAAATTTTCACATAAAACCTTTTGAAAATGAATATATTGCTACTTGTTAAATTGTGTTGTGTTATAAAGGAAATGCAATTTTGTTGAACTTAATGATGAATACCTTATTCGATATTGAAATATAATAAAGGCGTATGTAAAAATATATTCTTCAATTCGCGCGGGTTTTCTGATGCCGTTCGTGGCTATAAAACTTCCTGCAGAACTATTGCTAATTGTAAACAGTGGAAGTCTCTAATCTTAATCGGTGAGTCATGAAGACGTTTAATCATTTGTAGAATTTCACAGGTTGGGAGCATTTGATGAAAAAAAGACAGAAACTAGCTCTAATAACGATGAATTCTTCTCGCGAAACGGTGGAAAATATCGGGAGGAACCAACTTGCACCGCCGTGTCGCATGGGGTCTGTTCAGCATTTTCTTTAAATGTTTTCGCTGGAATAGTTGTCCCGAATAGAAAAAACGATATTCCCGAAACATATTGTAACTGTCTCCAAGTTCTCCCAAATGCCTCCTCCGCTATTTCACTGATAGAAATCGTTGAGAAGTCTCATTGAGGAAATTCGCGTTAATTGTATGTCAATTTCATAAAAGAAAGCGTGTTCGAATATGGCTTCTGACTTTTTAGAATACAAAAAAAGTTTAGGGGAAATATATAAATTGAAAACTTCATAATATGACGGTGAACGGAGGTGATTCACAGTTTACCTTCAACATACTAGCATTCGATATTTTCTCTATACACCCTTTTTCTTAATGAACTTACGTCCTTTGTCTCTGTTTCAGAGGTCCCATGATCCTCTTCATCATCACTAGAAAATGGCATATTCCTCAGATAGAATTGAAATGAAGTGAATAGTTACGCAATACTTTTTACAGAGACGAACTCGAAGAATGGAGAGGAGGAGAGTGCTGTAATCAGCTGCTGGAAAGGCAGAGGGGGAGAGTCTCCCTCCCCATCTCTCTCTCTCTCTCTCTCTCCCTTATCACTTTGCTTTCCAGTTGATTCTTCTCTTGTACCCACAAGCATGCGTCCCATTTTCAGATTCAAAGTCAGTCTCTTTTACGACGTGATTTGTGTATTTGTATGTTTCCTCTTTTTGTGTGTTGCCTTCTTTTCATGTTCCTTTTACAAAGAGAACGAAAGCGTTTGATATTTTGAGAAAAAAAAACGAGAACGGATGAAAATGGAAACAGCAGCCACAGGGAAAAACGTTTATGTCGGTGATAAGATGATAACCGAGAAGCTGATATAATCGGAGTGGAATGATGACTAACGACTATGAATTGGAAAATGGGAGAAATCGCTGATTTGGCGCAGGGAAAAAAATTTCTGGTTTGAAAAAATTACAATAAGGAAGCTAAATTATAATTCTGAGTGCCTAATTCTCCAGAAAAATTCAAAAGGCATGTTTCCTCGAAACTGAAAATAGAGAAAATCATGCAATGTGCATCTTTCTGGTTGAAGAATTTGAATTTGCGGACTTTTAAATTTTAAGAGCAAATATGTAAACCCAAATCTGGATTCAGCGGACATTTTCTCCGGAACATCAGGCATCTACTACAATTTCTGCGCCTTCCTAAGATCTCTCTAATCCTAGACTAAGAAATTCTGGACGAGAGAACAAATGAACAGGTTTCAAAAAAAAAAGTGAGTTTTTGATTTTAAAAGATGTAACCGTGTTGGTTTTAAATGTACCGCTTCTTCCCATAAAAGATGAGTAAAAATACGAGTTTATCGAAACCACCAAACAGAGTTCGCGTCTTTTTTAAAGCTCTCGGGAAAAATCCTGCGAAATACCTTTTCTCGTCTATTATATACATATTATATATATATATATATATTAGGATTAAGATAAGGAAATTATCCACATTTTTCAAAATGTATATTTTTAAAAAACTTGCCCTGTGCTTTAATCTCCTTTGTTGCTCAGATACTAGAATAAATGCGGTCGGCGAGCAGCTGCTCACCGGAAATCGTTCGCTTTATCTGCAAAACTGGGAATTGAATGCGAAAAAGAGAAACAATGCACGAGAATCAGAATGACATAAATTAGACGGGTTATGAAACTATACAATCTTCAGATAATATTTGGAAAGGCGGCTGATTTGCAAATGAGAGACAGAAAGTCGCTGTGTTCGTCTTTGGCTAAATAGAAAAACAACTGGTTTCTGAAGTTGGGAACAGCATATGATACAGGTGGCGATATGATTATGTGATTTCGTAATAACTTTCAGAAGACACTTCATCCGAAAACTGATCATTGTTAGCGTACAGTTGTTTTTAGCCTATATATATAGGGTTATCTTAAATCAGAAAACTTCAGACGAACATGGTCGAGTTAACCGAATCAAGTGGAACGTCCACATCTACAAGAGAGTACGTATTTTAAGGATACAACCGACAAGGATCAGCCAAAAATGGCCTTGCAAAAGGGGGGAGGTTGCGGGCAGGCGACTGTTCGATGGTATGAAGATTGGCAATAGTGTGCGACGTGGAGAACCGTAGACAGACTCCAAGGGACCCTCAAAAATTGGGTGGAGATGCGGGGACGCGACTGTGCGCAAGATTCACAAATGTTGTTCGAGTGCGTCGATGACAGGGAAAACAAATGGTAAATACGATTTGGAGGGGTTCGAAATAGAATACAAGGGAGTGGCGGATGCATGGAGAATGAGAGAGAAAGAGGAAGAGAAGATGAATAGAAACTGTGTGTCAAGAAATACTTACCGCGTGGTGGGGCATATGTGTTTATGAAACGGGAAAGGAGAGAGATTCTCGATTTTGCCGGAAATTTGGCAAAAAAATCGTAACATATCAGCTCGGTTAACTATGGTAGAGTGTCTGTGTTTCTAACAAAGAAAGTTGTGGAGACTTGTGGAGCGGCAGAAACCAATACAACATGCAAATCCACCAAAGTTTGCACCACACTTGTGGAAGAATTGAGCTACAATTGTGGAGAGCTTAACCAACTAAGGCGACTACTTCAAAGTTTCACCAAGATTTGTGCAAAACTAGGCCTAGAATTATGTATCGCTTGAACAACTTGTTAGGTCACATCGCCAACTTTTGTTCCAGAGTTGTGCAAAACTTGGTGTGGTTTTGACTTTTGAAATGCTTGACCAACTCAAGGCACTATATCAAAGTTCGACCAAGATTGCCACAAATCGTGGCCTTGATTTATGAATCGCTTGACTAACTCAGGTCACTTGGCCAACGTTTGGTCCAGATTTGTGCAAAAACTTGGCCCAATCTTTTGAAGCGCTTCAATAAATGAGGTCACTACATGAAAGTTTAGTAAAGATTTGTGCAGTTTTGCTGGGAAATTGCGTAACTGAAATTCGCAATACGAAGTATAGAATTTTCCGTTTCCTCTTCCAATTTTCAAGTCTGAAGACCGCTTTTGAGCTTCTGAGTAATGAAACTCTCCGATTAATCAAATATGAACTTTAAAGGCTATGAGAAGTGAATTCTGAATCCCTCTAGTCTCCTGAAAGCTGCAAAAAACCAAAATGATGACTAACTGTAACATCACAGATCACGAAGTAAGCAGGAGTGCCTACGCGTGATCCGCGCCGAACCTGGACGACCTTCAGAATCAAAACGATTGCTAGGAGAAGGCATAGTTCCATCAAGTTCTACGAATAAAACTAATAGCACCGAGACCGCTTTTTTTTGTCATTTCGGGGAGTATAGTCCGGTGCTCATTTGATCTATGAAAACAGTTCCAGGTCTTCCATATAGAATCTTTCAGTTTGCTATTTCAGGGAAATTTCAAGCCAAGGTTATGATCCGGCTTAGTTCGGCATGAATCCTAAAGGGGGGGGGTCCTCTATGAAGAGTTTCACTGTGTATTCAAGACGGAATATATGTTACAAAAGTATGTACAAACATCTGTGAATATAGGGAAGCTGAAGTCGGGAAAACCGTAACCCAAGATGGTTTCCAGCAGAGTAGGGCGGAATTGGATTTTGGGAACTCGGAATCCGGAATCCGGAAAACAGAAAAAAACATTTTTTTTCATGGAGTCTGGAATCCGGAAGACGGAATGAAAAAAACGGCGGAATCCGGAATTCCGCCCTTCGCTGGTTTCCAGTGTGGCAGCTCGAAGCCTCGGGATAGCAGCTGACTGTGAAGCATCTCAACTGCCGGTAATAGTCTTACTGACCATCCACATCGAGAATACATAGTGGACCAATGCATAAATCTTGTCGGGCTTCCCAATTTGTGCGCGTAAATGAGTGGAGGGTTGGAGGTGGGTTTGTTGGCGTCTGCTGCCTGCGAAACGCGGTATGAATCCGAAATGAATAGCGTCTGTCTGCCTCTGCTTGTGTAGTGACCACACACAACCGAACGACGACAGGTATTATAATTAGAGAAAAAAGGGCAGGTGGCAAGAAGACATCGTCGACGAAAACAGATGGCCAGGCGGAGGCCGGGGGGGGAGAGGTAAGGTGGACGCCGGTCACGACATCACACCAAAGGACACCGTTTTTTCGAATGGGAATCGAGAGAATGATCAAAGGAATTGGGAAAATTGGACCTATGATGCACTAATAATGGACCGAATAAGGGGGTATATTACTGACAAATTGGGCATTTTGGCGCCATGGACTAAAGCTAAACCTATAATAAAAAGGTATGCAAGGACACCCCTAATAAAGAGACTCTCGACTTTTGTCTCTTTTCTACTGAAACTCGATGAAAAGATCTGGTTGATTGTAGTTCACTGCGGATTTCTCAGCTGCGGAGAACTCTCGAGGCCATTGGTACAAATGGAAGAAGGCAGAGAGGGCTCCCAGAGACATATGAATCCCACTGATATCGGACACTATGAACATCCGAGTATACTTTACACCCGAGCCAGATGGCTGGAATGAAATGCGTCTTTACAGCGCTGCAGTCTGAGTGAGAATTATCAAAATGGGTATTCGCGCCGCGGATCCGAAGATTCCCATGGAAACAGCTGAAAACGAGTGATACCGTAATCGGCGCTCCTTTAAAGAAAAGCTGCTCAAACACTGACGAGTTTTTCAATTTATTTCGATTCTTAATCATTTTTCTGACTTTCTGGGATTTCCGAAATTTGAACAAAAATCAGCGAAAAAAAAGGAAAATTTCCAGAAAACCCGCTGAAGAAATGTCTCGCAAATGTGCACAAAGCGTGAGCAAAGATCGAGCACTCTTCCACAAGCGTTGGCCATATTATCGCCGTAAAAAAGTTCCGACATTTTTTCGAGCCCGCGAAAATCGGGATTTGAATTTAGAGGCTCCGCCCATTTCATCAGCGCATTTGCTATGCGCGATATATTTTTATCAGAAGAAACGAAAAAATAAATGACGCAAATTGATATATTTAAACATTCGAAGAAACGTGTAAAAAAATTCACGATTAATACAATTTCGTTTTTTTAATCCAGTTTAATTCTGAAAATTCAGAAGAAAAAATAAGGAGCCTCTAAATTCAAATCCCGATGTTCGCGGGCTCGAAAAAATGTCGGAACTTTTTTACGGCGATAATAGTTTGGTCTAAAATTGTAGCAAATTTGTGAAAGTTTGGCTTAGATTTAAGGAATCATTACATAGTTTTGTCAAGAATTGTGGCATGTGCAAAATCTGGCAAAGCCTCCCCCGTTTCTCCAAAACTTAGAAATATTTTGAACGGTTTAAAGGAGCACGGAGTATGGTAGCAATTTTTGCTCTGCTTTCTTCTGCCACAACGATTTACCGCACGGACAGCGTTCGCATTTCCAGAATGATAAAATAGCCATGAAAAAAATTACGATGACTAGCAGTTTTTAGAAGTAAATCTTCGTGATTCCCCCAGAAACATGGACGGGCACTTCGATTCACTGCGAAAATTGTAGACCGTCGATTTTCAAATTTTCAGAACTCGAAACTTCAAATTATTTTAGCTGAAAACGTTCTCATTTCGAAGCGTATCCATCGGAAGCCAACACTAGCAGAAAAGTGGATTCGAAAATGGAAAACTGAAGGAAAAAGCTTCAGAGATATTTTTTATCAAATGGCTTCGGCAAGGATACGGCAGCCTGCTCTAAAACACAAAACGGCACATTGCAGCTTCCAATTGGCAAGCTGCCCTTCAGACAGAAGCTTGCCAAAAGTTCACTTAGCCATTCTCAATGAATGGTAAGATTGCAGGATTCGTAAAAATGAAGATGCAATCCATCACTTCCTCTTCATTAAAAGGGCAATGCGAAATGAAGATTTGGGTGGAGGGGGGGAGGGGCTTAGGCTTATTTGATAGAAATATTTGGGTGTGGCGTAACAGAGAAATTAGAGGACGTTCTTTCGGAATCAAATACGTGAAGATGAAATGAAAGCGACGATTTATCGATGAACAAAAAGCATAAAAGCGGAGGAAATTTTTATTGTCTTCTTCCTTTCTTTTTTCTTTTTTTTTTTTGGAAAAAGATATCCGTGAATCTCTCGATAAATTTAAGGAAAAAATCAGAAAATTTGAAGAATTTTCGCCATTGACAGCTTGAAAACTTGCTTGAAAACAGAAGACAGGAACGCCCCTTTCTCTAAATTTCCTTCCAGAATGCGTCGGTCGCGCCCCAGCTCGGTTTTGTAGTATTGAGAGTACCTTCTTTGTTTGATTTTTCGTTTCGATAATGATTTCTGAGTTCAAAACTATCAGTAGCTTTCGAGAACTGCACCTAGGTTGGATTGTCCATAAAGGCAAAAACAGCTGTGAAACCGAGATGGAAAACTGAGAAATTGAGGAGTGGCTAACCAGCTTTGCCACGCTGCAAACCAGAAATAGGCTGATCTTCATGATCAAGGATCTTCGTGAGTAAGCATCCTTATGAGAAGGGATCTTCATAAGAAAGGATCTTCGTGAGCAAGGATATCCTTGAGCAAGGATTTTCATAGGGGGGCCTACCCGTTTCGGCCCGCCAGTTTTTTGGGGGGGGGGGCTCGCGTTACGTGTGCACGAAATCACCTCAAGTGGTCGAGAATCCATCATAAAAATGCGTACGGCAGATGAAAAAAGCCCACCTGAGGTTTCATTATTCTTTAAATAATGAAAATCAATGGTTTGAAAGTTGTTTCAAGCAGACTGCAGAACAGAAACGCATCTATGTAGAATGGGGAATTCGATGGAAAACGCCGAAGCAGAGAGGAAGAACAAAAGATTCGCTGGAAAGAGCAGCAATGAGAAGAAACTGCCCCACGTGCGAGGAGAAACGTGTGACTGACCATTCAGAAAGCCGAAGAAGGAAAAGCAGAAACAGTACAAAAGAAACAACGGCAGCGGGAGGAGGGGGGGGGGGAGAATGGCTGGTATTGAATGCTAAAACAATGAGGGGCAAACAGACGGCGATGGTGGCTCAACGAGTGAGAAATTGGCGACAAAAACGGACCGCTAAACAATGGCTTTTGGTTAGAAGAGCTGAGAATGAGAAAGCGGAGGCGGGGCTGGGCGGGGCGGGGGAGGTGAGCAAATAAGTGTGCGGGGTGGGGGGGGGGGGGTGTGGCTGAACGAAATTGGAGAAGTGGCCAGAAGACACTGATTTGCCGGAATCTCCCAGGTAATTTCATTTCCTTCGCAGAAACGCTTAACTAATTTCATTCGCTGTGTAGTTGCGCCAGTTGATAAGGCTGCGATTAAAAAAAATGGGATTTTAGCGAAAAAGAGTGTGGCGCTGATGGCAAACGACGACGCGGAATGACGCGGCGCCAAGTGGCCGGCTGTTCCGCAGGTAAATATTTGTGACCGAAAGAGAGAGAGGCAGACAAACGGACAAATGGAAAGAGACGGTGGCCAGGCAATTAATGAGCGATCAATGGATGAGCGATTGAAATGAAAAAAGCGATTGATAGATGGATGCTTTTTGCCGAGCACTACTATCCGAGTGGGCGGGCTCGCTTTCCAGATCCGTCAGAGCACAGTTGGCTCAGTTTCAGAGCAATCGTTCGACATGAATATCGGGATGAAATCAGTGAATAATCGTCGGCCTCAAATTCAGAAGGCTTCATGGAAAGCAGAATTCTAAAATTTTTAAAACTGTAGCTCAATGCGTAGCTCACTTTATGAAGCTCTTTGATCATTAAAGTTTGGAAAGTTCTCAATGAAAATTCTTGTTTTTGAGCAAATTGGAAAGCATTCTTCTGAATCAGACGAGCCAAGAGCTCAAGAAAAAGTGCATAACAGGTTGCTCTTCTTGAGGAAGACGTTGCTAATGGAACGGCAGAAGCTATCTCCAAAATGCTTGAGTATTCAAAGATACTCCCCCCCTCTTCAGAGCTCAGAGAGCCGTTAATTCTGAAATTGAGCACTATTAAAGCACTATTCAAATTGCTATATTGGGAACCTTCCAGCGCCCTGTACGCAGATTATTCAAGTAAAGTTCTGTGTCTTCAGCTCAGAAATGATGAAATGACGCAGAAATTATAAAATTTTACGAATCTCAAAAAGCGAAGGACTTTTAGAGAATCTCTGCTCTCAATGACCGTATCGTCTGCCTCCCCACTCTAAGCGAGTCGTCGGAAGTCATTTTTGTAGGTCTATTGTCATTGAATGAGACTGCACATTCAATTACAGCAACTCTACACGGACGCCTTCATTTCACAGAAGGCGAAGTCTCGTCGTCACTTCTAATAGCCACAGTAAACACTGAAATTGTGTAATGGGTATCTATAATCCAACACCAACCCCCCCCCCTCCGCCCCCGTCCGTCCCACTTTCAAAAACTGCTACCATCTAATCGGTCGGCGCCTCGCTTCCCATTGTTTACACACACGATTTCCCACTTCTTTTTCGGTTCATAAGTCCGATATAATGATCAGGTCGTTTCAGGTGTTCAGAGGGGCATGGAATGAGCGGGAAATGATGAAGACAAAGCCATTAGCCTCTTTCATCGGAATACCAGTTCGTCTCACTCAATGATCTAACCATTTGCAGTTCTCTCTGCTTCTCTGGTTCTCTCTCTCCGGTTCTCTCTTTCTCTATTTCTCCTTTTGTTTCGAACGGAAAACCGGGATAGTGCAGAGATAAGAGAGAAATGACTGGGTTTCGCCTTATAGCGAACCGTCGTGTTCGTCGCAGTCGTCGCCAGCCGGAGACCATTATATTTCAATGATTCTGTGAAAGTTCCCGTGTTTTATGGGGTCTCTGAAATCATGAAATCATCCCTTCAACTTCGCTTACCCTTCACTTATATGCGTGATTCGTGTGTCGATTCTGTTACTGTTCGCCATATCATGCAACTCGAGACTGGCGCAGATGTCTCCAAACGGTGGCTGGACATCTGGCTCACTGCCAGCCCCGCAGCCCCGCGAAACGGGCTTGTCCCCACCGTCTTCAAAATTGAAGAAATAGTTGCATTTTATAATAGAATTTTGAATATAAATGCGTTGCACTTGTTGCCAACAGACGACAGACGAATAGTCTTTCAGTAGTATGGCCGCGGAATTACGAAATCGGGCCGCCCGCTCAATCGATTCTAGTTCAACCCTGTTCTAGATTGGCACTCATTGTCACAGAACCCGCGGGGATCTTTAATTTGCGACATTTCCCATTCATTAATTTTGATTTTGAGCATTGCTACTAGCCGGTCTTGGAATGGAGATGGAATGGCTATGAATCCGCCAGTTTCTATCGTTGAAGCATTCAAAAAATAGGTACGGAGCACTTGATTTGAAACGTGCTACTATTATAGAGACGGATTCAATTGCGCTCTGAATAATCAGCGATGGTCTCGCCAAGAAAGTATTGCCGATTTACGACGGCGCCCGTTGAATTTCTTGGAATTTTCGTCGTATTCCTTCGTTTTTAATGTTGTTATGATGTTTATGAGTGCAGTTTTCAGTAGGTTCAGTGAGCAAAAATTTACTTTAATTTAATCATTATTTATAGAAAAAATAAAATAGAGGAGTCGTGGCGAGACCACCGCTTTTGTTTATCTACAGCGCATACGCCATAAGAGCCAGCTACGAAGTTATGGTCTCGCCACGAAATAAGTGTCGATTTACAAGAGCGCCCGTTGAATTTCTCGGAATTTCCGCCGTTTTCTATCGTTTTTGATAAGCGCAGTTCTCCTAAAAGGTAGTTTCAATAAGCAGAAATTGCAAAAATTTACTTTAATTTATTCATTATTTATAGAAAAAATACACCAAAAATAGAGAAGTCGTGGCAAGACCATCGATTATGTTTAGCTACAGCGCAGGAGTCAAAACCCGCCAGCTACGAAGTGATGGTCTTGCCACGAAAGTCGTGTTCAATTACGACGGTGCCGTTCTGATTTCTTCTGACTTCCGATCGAATTTATCAAAACTTCCGTTGGTTCCTTTCGTTTCTTTTCGATTTTCATCTTGTATATGCGCATATTTTTTAGCAAAAATAGTAAACATTTATTATAATTTTGTGCATTTTCATATAGAAAAATAGTGAAAAATGGAAAAATTGTTTCCTTTCAGCTAAATCACTTTCAAAATCGAATTTTCGAATCACTTATGTGTTTTCAATTATAAGTATTCGTATTTTGCCAGCAACTTCTCAAATCTCTTTTTCCTGATTTGCCGCTTCTTTTACCACACCAAGAATCTTTCGTGTCGTTCCAAAAAAAAAAAGAAAAGGAGAAGTGTAGGGTCCGTCTTCCTTCCGGCACGCACTGTTATCTTTTCTTCTCCTTCCATTTCTCTAATCCTCGTTTCATGGCACCAAAAGCATCGTCGTTGTTGCATCATTGGTTCTATTCGTCGAGCCCTTGAAGCCCTCCCATTTTTTGCCTGACTGTTTGCGTCTCCCACCTCGTCACAGTCTCTCCCACGAAAGTGTTTCGTCATCTTTGGGTGCTCCGCCCCACGCGTTTTTTCGAGTTTTTCTTCCAGAGTATGTTATTCAATTACGCTCATCTGTGATAACAGAAAACTATACATGAGGATAAACCTTCAGTACCGGTTAGGACGAAATTGAAGAGTAAAATTAAGGCGGCATGGGGCAATATAATATGGAGAATCTGCTAGATTTTTCTATTCTGATGCGCCCGCGTCGGAGAAAACTGTCGGGCACAGAACCGCAGAAGAGAGATAGAAAAAGCAAAAAATTGAGTGTACGGTGCTTTGCAAACATTTATCATGTAATTTTTAGACAAAAATGTTCCAGACGATCATCGAAGATGACGCCATCTTGATTCTATGGTAAATATACGTAAAATTCGTCAAATTTCACCTTTTTATTTATTTATTTAATTGAACCGTTTTCCAATTGAATTTCCCACTGCTCTTCGTTGAAAAGTTTCCGCTTTTATGCCAGATTTTGCAATAGCCTAGAAAATGGGATTTAGCAGAACTTGCGCGCGAAATATACCGTGCGGCAGCTTGCATTTTTGCTTGTTCTTGCTTGTTTTATTGAGTCTCTATTTTGTACTTTATTCACGAAAAAACAATTTTAAGCAGATTGAACGTTGGTTTCCTTATCTTTCACTGAAATTTGAAGGAATTTTTGTGACCCTATTTCTACAAAAATTATTATAAAAAGCACTGATACAAATGCGCTCTAGCTAAACAAAAGTGATGGCCTCGCGACGAATTATCCATACTTGAGGTTTTTTCTATAAATAAATTAAAGAGATTTTTTGCTCGTTAAAACCACTTGAGCATATTCACGATGAAAACCGAAAAGAAACGAAGGGAGACGATGGAATTTCTGAGAAATTCGACGGGCGCTCGTAAATCGACACTACTTTCGTGAAAAAAACCATCGATTTTTCGCCAGAGCGCATTTAAATCAGAGTTCCGAAAGGAAACACTTAGCGTATTAACACGACTTACCCTATTATAAATATGAATTTTCCAGTTCTTTTAAATTCAAGAGGAATAAAAACAAAAAGCAAACAATCCCCCCTTTGTTAGATGTTTCTGCATAATGCCAACACCAAACCGTCACTTGTTGAAGACTCATATCCTTTCCAATGACTTGAAAGCATACGGAGGATACTTTCGAACGTTGCATGCACAATTTCACTTTCGACGCATACGGTCTCAAAGAAAACTCTCGCCGCGAATACAGTAAGAAACGTTGATATTTGCTCCTATTCCTTTACACTGAGAAAATGTCTCCGCATCACCGCTCAATGCATTAATGAGATTCGTGGCCGCCGCGCAGCGAAAATTGCATCACTTATATATTCTTTGGTGGTGAGTCATAGTGAAAAAGCAAAAAAAAACTCTGAAAACAGCTAGACCTGAACTGCCCTTTATTGCGGCTCACCACTCGCCAAGCGGCCGATAGGGCACTGGCACTAGCGGGTAAAGTTTTTTACAGTTGGCTTTTTTTTGAAAAAAAAAAACATTTTGAAGACCAAATGCAAAAACGCACTACCGAATACCAAACAGTGAGTTCTATTCTGGGACAGTTCTATTCGATAGCAGAGCGGCGTGAAGGAGAATTATTTTTTATCAGCTCTGACTCGTCACTCTTTATCAGAACAGTGATGGTACTTTTAAAGTGCGTCGAGATGCGAAATTTGCTTTGTATAGAATCGACAAGAGTGATGCAAATTGTACTGATTCTACAGTTAACCGCAATTTTTTGCGGAGTTCACTATTAATTCATAATTTTAACAACAGCTTACCGGAAAATAAAGGTGAGCGTGGCTCGTTCTATTTTCAATACGCCGACATTGATGCCGAGGAGTAGTATTATATTTCGGCAACACTGCTGAAAATACCTTCTATTGGTGCACTTTAGATACACAACTCTGCCAGCCGCTATTTCGCCAGAAATTTTGCTCAGTACTCTGCCGCTGATTCGCCGAAATAGTGGTTCCGAAACGAAAAACGGTACTGCCTCCACGAATAGCGAAAGTCGAACTAACGTTCCTCCTTCGTTGTTCAATTCGCCTCCTAACGGGCAGAAAATGCAGAGACCATAACAATTATCATAGCATCGTACATGTGTCTTTAATGCGAACTATTATCGCCGTAAAAAAGTTCCGACATTTTTTCGAGCCCGCGGAAATCGGGATTTGAATTTAGAGGCTCCGCCCATATATCGCGCATAGCAAATGCGCTGCAACGATGATGAATGGGCGGAGCCTCTAAATTCAAATCCCGACTCGAAAAAATGTCGGAACTTTTTTACGGCGATAATACGGTAGAGACATTTTCAAAAAAAATGTTTTTTTTTATTTTAAAATTTTGTATGAATACTGCTTTATACGCATGTCCAAAGTTAGCCGAAGCGCGAAATTTGCTTCGTTTTTTCGATAAAAAAGCTGCTAAATCCACATATGTTGTAGCACATTATATGCGCTGTAACTGTTGCGCACTGTGGTTCTTGAACTAATGCGCTCTGTTGAATAAGAAGGTTGCCTAAAATTGTCTCTAATGTAATGCAATTCTGTAACTTTCTGAATTCTGCTTGCTTATATTCCATCAAACGAACCTTCAGAGTTGAAACGATCAAAACAAAAAACGAAAATATTTAAAATAATAATTTACTTTAAATGGAAAATTCAGAAATTTTTAATTTAAATTAGAAAAAAAAACAACAGAGCGCTATTGCAATGACTGTCCCATTTTCGCAATGCTTCTGACAGATCTATTTCTTATGTTTTTTTATTAGCATTTTTAATGGATCTACTCGTACTTGTTCACTTAACAACTGCATAATCTTTCGGTTTTTGCAGTCAAAAAAACTTGAAGAAAATTTTTTTGTGGCGATAAACCGATTAAACGTTTTTTTTATCACTTGCGTCGCATATTAACGACTCAACGACATTGTCGTAAAAGAGAAAAACGTGGCGAATAGAAAAGAAAACACTGAAAACCCCGCTCTAGGATCAGATGAACGCCGACTGATCTTAGTGGATTAAAGGAGCTCTATTTCTTGACATTCTCCTTCTCGGCTCAGGGAGGGAGTTTGTTTGATCACTTCGACCCTGTTGTTCAATTCTTGTCGCCGCAGACCGTTTATCTGGGGCAACACCACCAACACCATGAGCCGTCTGTACAGCTGAACTATTCGGGCTGGCTTCCCCCCATTGTCTGCGTGCTATGCCTCACGTTCTTCTCTATTTTTGCCTCTCCCTTTTTCCATTTTTTCGCCTTCTTCTCATCATTCTAAAAATTTGACTGCCTCTTCTCCTCGAAAGAGCCCCAATTGTTTGTTTTCGCATACTGCCGGGCTCCTCTCCTCCGTGCCTCTCTTTCCTTTTGCTGACAAGTCGCTATTTGTTAACTTGTTATGTATGTCCATCAGTCGCCGTCGTAGTCTTGTCACCATCAACTGACCACTCCGTTCTATATCTCATTCTTCTCGTTCGAATTCTCTTTTTTCCCGCGCATAGTGGCATGGCCTTTTCTGCTGGTTACTAGTCCACGTAGTTCATCTAATTTATTATGCAGGTAAAATTGCCTGAACGTACCACATACAAGCAATTTCACCGTTTACAACTTTTAGTGATTTCTTCCTCTACTTGCATGCTGAGTTTTTAAAATTTATATTCCTTGACAAAGATTTTTAGATGGATTTCTAGTATAATGTTAAATTTTACAGTGTCGTCGTGGTATTCTAAATCGACTAAAAACTTCGAAATTTGTAAATTGTCTTTTTCTGCTCAATTGTTAAACTATGCCTGGCATTTACTGTATAATGCTAGTTGGATTAATCCTCCAAATAAATACCACAATTTAAACCAGCATATAGCAATTTTCTGCATTAAATTAGATTATTTATGAAGATTTCTCAATATTACTTCTTCGTTATATCTTTGGTGTATCTCCTTGTAGTTTCTTCTAAAATTTCATTCGGGTTGAAAATATCCGTGTGGAGAGGCATGGTAAAGTGCAATTTCTGTTGTTGTTGCAATGAAAAAAAGAGAAAAATATTGCGGAGGACGAAAAGATGAAACGGAGCGTTATTCCCTCTTCCTTTCTCCGAAAAAAAAATTCCTGAACGTCATCATTTGATGGTTGTGATTTGCATGTTCAATTTGTGCCAACTGAATACTCCACTAACAAGAAGAAAAGGAAAAAGGAACTGACCAATGGAAATGTTTACGTTAAGAGTCTTCTTCCGATTCTACCATTGTTCCTATCGAAAATTCGCGCCATCCCCGGTCCTTTTCTCTAAAAAAAAATAAGGCTCACCTTTTTTTGTGTGTTGGAACTTTTCTCTGGTTCTACATATACGAAACCGCTTTTTGGTGTGCGAAGGCTGCACAGATTCTCCCTTTCAGTTCTTCTCATTTCCGCTTGCAACGAAGGGGTTTCAAACGACATTTTGGAATTTTCTAAAAAAAAAAAAGAAACAATATATTGCAGGTATAAGGTCCGTCTTCAGTCTACCTAGTCGCTATCTGCAAGTACCAGTGGAAACTGAAAATGTACCCTTTTGAAAATCTGACATAATCTTCATTAAAGAGATCCCTGCCTGTGCTCCTCATTTATTTTAACGCAGTACGGAACTCAAGCAGCGATGTCCCAGTTGTTAAAATCTAGAAGTAGTATTCAGCTAAAAAATTGTTAGACGGCCATAAAAACTTCTATGAATTTTAATATGCACACTGTATTATCCTCAACATTCCGAACATGTTTTAGCTTTTCTTCTAGAAGAAATAAGGCCTGATCATAGTTTTATTGGTGTTCTGAATTCCTTTCATTTTTTGTATGCTTTGTGAATTTATGTTCCGCTTTCAAAACAGTTTGGGGAGCAAACTAATAACGAGAAAACTGAACAGAGGAGAAACAAAAAGGGGAATTGCGTGCAATGGTTGTCATCTGAAAAAAAGCGTTCAGGATTTTTTGCCTTTTTTCTATGAATCGCCCGGAAATTAATTTCTGCACCAATGAATTTCAAGAAACTTTTTCGTAAGATATTGAGCAAGAGATGAGCGCTGTATGTTTGAGAACTGAGTAATCAATGAGTAAATTTTGAAATCTCGCATTCAACTTATCTATTTTCCAAAATAAATGATAGCAGTTTTAAACCTCGTCATTTTGTACTCGAGAAATTTGCAATAAATTTCTTAAAATATTCAAGAATTCTCAAAAATATTATATCATTGCTTAAAAAATTAAAAAACCTTCGAAAGCACCCCAAACAACGTATTTTATTAGAGAAAAATAATTTTAACTAAAGTAATGAGTACATTCATTCGACCTCTTATGCATTTTGAGGCGTTGCAAATGACACAAGCCTCCACATTCTTTTTTTCATTTTTCTATCACAATATGTCTAGTCTTTTCTTATTGAAACGTGACTGAAACATGTGGTTGAAATATGCCCTTAAAATTCGAACTAGTGATATTTGAATATCCTGTAATTATTCTTGAAATCCAGATTCTCCCATCTACGAATCATCCCTCCTATCGAGTCACTTCATATCCAGGGCTCGCGCACCGTATGACGTAGATAGACAAAGGTCCCCTCTCCAATGGATGTTTCATAATCGGCGAGGCTTAGTCAGTTCTTTCTTCTCTCCGCCATGAACCGTTTCATTTTTTTGTTATAGAGATTTTAAACCTTTTGATTAGTCATTTCGTGAAAGAGAGAAAAAGAAAAAGAAAATAAAAGCGCTCTCTCCTCTTATGCTTCTGAAGTGTTGAGAAAAACTGTCATTTATTATCACAATCATTCAGTTTACTGTCTAAAACGTTTTCAGTACATAAAATATATCACTCTTCTAATTTTAATTTAACCTTTCGGCGCTACGAGCAAACTCATCTTTCGATCTAACTTGTTACTGCTTTTTCTATCTCTCTATTTCTTTCTCCTCAATTCATCGCGGTCCCATCTCTTCCGCTTGTGACGTCGTCAACATCTTCTTCCCTACTTTTTCCTTTGCCGTCGTAGTCGTCGTCGTTTTTTTCCCTCTTCATCGTCGCTTCTGTCGACCTTTGGAATGTTCACACGTTTTTAGCTGGGCTCGTTAATACAAATAAGTCAAGCTACTTAACTTTGTAAATCAAGACTGGTTTTGGTATTTTTGAATGATTATTTTCAAGATATATCCAGATGACCAGAGAGGATACAATTTTGTGTATGTGTATCATTGCAATGACGAGAGCCTTCCAAAGAAGATGACAAAGAAGAAGAAGCAGTCCTTCTTCGCTTTGCTTATTTTTCTTCTGCTTCTGCTTCCCATATATACCCATCTCCCCGGAGAATTGTTCCTTTCCGCTTTGCTGCTTCCCCGTTTTCGATTCAAATCGGATCGAAAAGTTCCAGACGGCAAGAGTCATCTTCTTCATCCTTCTCAGTCGTCGTCGCCTTCTTTGGAAAAAAGAAATGCTAGAAAAATGACGAATTGTGTGGAGTCGTCGTCGTCCTTCTCCTCTCTTTCTCTTCGATGGCACACAGCAGCATGGCCACAACACAAATAACGCGATAACTTTGTTTCGGCTCCTATACAAATTCGGTTATTTTTGTTAGTCGCTCCACATTTTTCGTTCTCATCTTCGTTCTGTCATATATATGCCTTGCTTATTTTATGTCAGTTTAAGTCTTAATCAACATCATTAAGCTTATCATCACCTCAGCTCGTGTCCGTCACAAGTTTAGCTTAATGGTTACCCTGGTTTAGAACAGATTTCCCAAGCGATTTAATACATTCCTTACCCGAAAGTAGCACAGCTTTTACCTATATCATCCGTGAGTTTTGTGCAAAATGCGACGAAGGCGAGTGATCCTCTTCGAGAACTGTTTCTGCCCGGCTATCTTAGTGTTTCGTGTTGTACCCGAGCTTGCACCAATAGTTCAAGTATCATGCATCGTTACATTAAATTTACATTAAGACCGTTTGATTCCTATCTTCCAGAATTGTTGCAACCTCCTCTCTGGACATACGATTAGAAATTTGTTATCCTGTGTCGGAGATCTTTGAGATCTACGTATATACGCATAGTAAACTAATGAAATAGGTCACAAAGCGTCACACTGAGCTTATGAATATCGTTTTATTAGAAGGAAATCGATCAACTCGAAGGAAACGTGATTGACGGCTTCGTCTAAAATTTAATAAAGTTGTTGAAGTAACTAAAGATTTTCAAGCTTTAATATTCCTGCTCTGCACTTCATACCATTCCTGGGACGGGCTGGTCACATAGTTATTAATTTTTTACTCAATCACCCCACCCCCGCATTCTGATCGATCGATTTTTTTAAAATTATCAACTGGATCAGTCTAGATATATTAAGAATTATGTAAACCCAGTTGAACATTTTCAGAATTTATAACTTTTTTATTTGAAAATGATTTTTCGTGTTTCATACCTCTATAACAGGATATTCGTCATGTTTTATAGTTGGTACAGATCCAGTGGGGGTGATTTGCGATTCTCAAATACACATTTTGCTTTAAATATTTTTTTTTTGGAAATATAACTTTTATCAGATAAATACGCGCGTCATAGAGATGCCTATATAATCGGAAACGAATTCCATCATTGTCCTTCACTGTTCAATAATATTATCTTTCCATTTTTATTCTGCAGAAATAGGGAATCATTTCTGAGACATTTATAGCTGTTTCCTTGTGGTCGCTTTTACTCGGTTTTTCACAGTAAAAAGCTTAAGGGGCCACATTGTGATTGTGGTGCACGTGTTTGACGAACTGTTTCGATGAAATGAGTCGATCACAGTGTGCGCATGATCTCACGTGCGTATGGGAACAGTATGGGGTGGGGGGTGGGGAGAGGGAATTGTATTTCAGTGAGAAAAATGATAAATGATATAATAAAGAAAAATGACTACCTTTTTAAATTTTGTTTAATTAAAACTGAAAGCTGAAAATTTTTATATTTAAATTTTCCTCGCTGCTTCTTTCCAATGCACAGTAAAATAAAAGTAAAAAGTCATGTGCGCCACTTTCAACAAAGTAAACAAATATTTTAAGTTTAATAGTAACGTCTGGATTTTTTGCATTATTCAATGAATCTTCCTTAGTAGGTTCATGCTATTAAAATATAAAGTCATCGCTGAAAATGTTTTATAATTTTCGCTCGCTCTTTGGCTTCACCTTGTGCTCCAACGGCTAACAAAATCATATAACTTAACTTCACAAATGCTCTCAACGCCATGAAATCTATTGTAATCAATGAAATAATTATCGCATATATGTATAATGAAATATTTCAAAATCGGGAACAACATTTTCAGTGGTTTCTAAAAGGAGGTTGGTTTAGTTTTGGCGTGAATTGATTATCACTATCCGATTCTACGTGAGTTTTATGTGGTACTGAAACGTTTGCAACAAATATTTATTCCTTACTCCAATTTTTTGATTTCGCAGTTTTTTGATTTTCGCGTAGTGACACCGTTTTTCTTGCTTTCTCAAAAATTATGAAGTGATACGGAGGCAATCAAATTTGAAAATTCTGAGTACGCAACAAATTTCATACTATGTATATTCACTGCGAGAGTTTTCTTTAAAACCGTATACATCAAAAGAAAAAAAGTAAGGCCCTATTTCATTAGGGTCAGCCGGTGAAGTTTTGGGGAAAGCGGTGGAGCAAAATATAATCATCCGTAATGTTTTAAAACAGACCGTTTCACATCCAGCGTTTTCCGAGATGCTTAGTTTCGAAACAACCTTCTCTGAAACGTCCTGCCGCGAAACAGTCGGTTTCTCCCTCACCATTCCTTGTGCGTAGTATTCCCCGTGTTTCCGGTAGGTTCCACTATCTGGTCGCTGTCCCTATAAAAAAATATTTTTACGGCCCGGCGCTTTAAAAAAATAGATCACTTTTAACTGATTTTTGTACTTCATCTGCTAACTTATTTCCAATATCCGTTAGAAATATCAGAATTCTTATAACAGATAGATAGATACTCATAGATATTCGTATCTCCCGTCCCTCAAGTATCATGTTTCTCTTTTCTCATCTCCTGAGTTTTGCCCTCTTTCTCGTCTTTCTCCAATTCTTTTTCTATCAATCGCTTACTACTACTTCTCCATCATCCCGGTTTCTGAAAAAATAATGTAGAAAATTTTTTAATTTCACTGAAAACTGAAGAGATTTGTTTGCTATTCATCTCAATGAATTCTTATGCTACATCTACGACCTACATCTACAAGAGATTTCATTATTTTTTTCTTCGTTTCACATAACAAATTCTAGAATAAAATTGTTTGAATTTTCAGAACACCCGGTTCGGTAGACAGTTCTTGTCTATTTGGGACTTGGCGCTCCTATCAAATGGTGTTACGGGCGCTAGAGTTCTCGGATTCGATATCCGACTCCCCGTGGTTTCGACAGAACTTGCACGATCATGAGGTCGCTTTGGACGATGCTTTCAAGAATATCAAGCTTATCGAAAATCAGTGCAAAGAGCTCATTGCGTGCACTAAAAGTAGGCGTTTTCTTGCCATCCATTGCGTGGAATGATTAATCATCGGAAACGTATTGCAGAGCTTTCGACAGCACAACGAGCATTTGCCAAAACGATTGGCGAGTTTAAAATTGAAACAGTCGGAACAAATCAGACTGATGATGAACGGTTTATCGGTAAGAATTGCGAAAAAAAAATGCTGAATGTCAAAAATACGAAGAAGGCAGCATAAAGTAAAGTGAAGTACGATTCCTCAATATAACTAAAATGACATTTAGGATGGTTTAAATGAACTTTACCCAAAATGCTTAAAAGCACGTGTGAATTAACGGACATCAATATCTGAACAAAACAGTTGCAAAACGCAATAATATAATTTTCAGCCACATGCCTCAAGGAGTTTGCCAGCTTGATTAATCAGGTCGAAGATGAGCGAATGAAGGTTTTAGGGCAAGCCGAAGAAAATTATCTGGAGCCCATAAAAAAATTTCGAACAGAAGCAATAGGTAGAACGTTGAAGGAAGAAAAGAATAAATACGATAAAGAAAGTAGCAAGTTCTATTCGACTCTTGAAAAGCATCTTCATCTGAGCACAGTACGGAATAATGATTTTCGTGCCGCCGATGCGCAGTTAGAAACACAACAGAAGAACTTTTTTCAAGCGTCATTACAGGTATAAGCACTCAATAGAAAAATTAACGTTATTTGTTCAGTATGTGGCGGAAGTGCAATCAGTTCAAGAACGGATGCGTTTCGAATTCGTAGAAACTCTAGGGTCGTATGTTTATTCATGGCTATCATTTTTTCACGTTGGTGAGATTTTTTGAAATTAAAACTTACAACTATGAAATAGTTTTAAAAGTTGCTACTATGCCTTGGTCTGATCTGGGAACATCTGGGAATCGCGCAATCGCGCTATTCTCTGCTCCTGGTTGGTTCATTCATTCAACCCGTTTCCTCCTCTCGTTTCTGCTATTTATTATAAAAACCAGCCTCATTTTACATTGAAAATGAAAGAAAATAATTTTGACATAAACTGTCGCAGTCAGGTGGTTCTAAATGAAATCTGATTGACGGTGCCTAAAAATCGGAGAAAAATTAAAATACCGTAAAGCCTCAATTTGACTTTCTTTCAATACCATTGTTCAACCACAATTTTTAAAGGCAATACTAATAGAAGAGAAATAAAATTCTTCAAAGAACTTGTTAGAGTGTTGCCCCTTTATTTCTTGTTATGAAAACCACAACTTTATCTTTGGAAAACGAAACAATAGGAAAAAGTTGCATTTTAAAAGTAAAATTCTATAAAAACATAAATTTAGCATAAAATGAGTATTCATTCAACGATATCGACCGTAGTTTTTATAAGTTTCTTCTTCTTCGTGTTGTCCATTTTCTTTTTTCTTCGTTCAAATCTAGCTCTTCAACGAGTTCTTGAACTGCGTCGAGTGGAATGCTCATTTCTTCTCTTCTCATTTCCTACAACTCCAAAACCAGCTGGCATCTCGCCACTTCCTTTTAAACTGTGGATTGCGTCGTCGTTTTTCTTATTTAAATATTTATTCAAAAAAATCCGATAAATGGCATTATGATAAGTTCCTCTGATAGATATTTTCTGGCATGAACGATCCCTAGAAGATAGAAGATAGATATGTAGAGGCGGTGCACGCGCATTTCCAGCAGAGTAAGGCGGAATGGGATTTTGGGAACTCGGAATCCGGAATCCGGAATACGGAAAAAAACATTTTTCACGGAATCTGGAATCCGGAGTACGGAATGTAAAAAACGACGGAATCCGGAATATTAACCATTAATTTTTGCGAGAGATCAAAAAAGTATACATTTTACAACAATTGAGAATAAAGTATTAAAACTCATAGTTTGGCGGAATTGGATTTTGGGAACCTCGGAATCCGGAAAACGGAAAAAAAATTTTCACGGAATCCGGAAAACGGAATGAAAAAAACGGCGGAATCCGGAATCCGGAATTCCGCCCTTCTCTGATTTCCAGTATCAATGAATGATTTAATGAGGGTCAACTCAATTAAGGAGACAATACAATTAAAGGGAACAATACTATTTTTGAAAGGCTTCGTCTTACGGCAATACTATTAGAGGGACAATACGAATGTTGGAGCATGTCTAATGCAGATTTTACGGTATTTTAAAACGCTGATAGTCCTAATATTATTTAAAGCTAAATGTCTGTAGTATATCCTGACTGAACTCTACAAGGAACATTTCATCGTTGTCGTGGGCCGTGCCCAAACGAAAATTATAATATTTAATAAAAAATTTTAATGTTCAAGTTCACCCAAAAATGCATATTTTATGCTGAAATTAACTAAACATTTCAAATCCAGTCTTGATTTTTTAAAGCTAGTTATTACCAACTGACTATTAGTTCAATTTTGGAATACTGAAGACTTGCCCGTATTCATCTAGCAGAAACCAAACCTAACTGAAACATGCCTTACAGACCAATTCACTAGAGCCGCGGCGAGCGTTTTAGAATATACTTTTGAAAAAATTGGGTATTAGTTCTTCGTATGTCAGCGCTCCTCGACGGTTTCTTCACCCGACGGATCCAAATTCTCCATAAAATAATTCTCAATTTCGTCCTCGGCTTCAATCAGAATATCAGAAAGGTCGTTGGCTAGATGCATTAATGTGGTAAAATAAGACGATTTCATATGAGCAGGCAGTTTTCACGTAGCTGGTGATCACGGGGAAGTATTAATTTCGTTGTTTTAAGTTTAAAAATGCTCAAAAGTTATAATAAAGATATGAAAAAATAAAACAATTATTAAGAATTTTTAGAGACAAAAATTCCATGGCAGACGTGCTCCTTGGTTTGCCTATAACTAGGATAAAGAGCCCACGTGAATGCAGTTTTTAAAACACCTGTCCACCTTTTTTTTCGGTCCAGTCATTTAGCCTACCTGCATTTTACTTGCTAGTTTTTTGGATTAACTGGGAGATATTTGAAACTGAGTGCAATCAAAAAACAATTGTAATGATTAATATAAAATAATGAAACCTAACAGCTTAAGCAGGTCTTTTAAAAGTTTTCTGCCCCTAAGTGACTCGGCTGAATATGTTAATTTTTTTTCAAAATTAATACAAGGACGGTGTATTTTTGGGTGAATTATACAATTTTTAAAAATAAACGCTTTTCTATGTTGATTCCTAATATGATTGATTGAATTGAATGAATTGAATTGAATTAATATGATTGAATTATTTATAAACGAGATCTGACTACTTTGAGACCTACTGTTTCACAGCTTTTTCTTTTCAGGAAGTGTAATTCATCAGGATTTCAAACCGTTTTTAGATAATGTACAAACAAAAGTTCAAAAGGTAACTTGCTCATTTTCTGTATTCATACTCTTCTCAATTTTTTCAGACAAAGGAAAACTACATGGCAACCAATGCGGAAGCTGAAGAACTGAAAAAAAAGCTTCTTGCTTCACATACCAAAGTCAATTTTTCCTAATTGTATATTCATTACATTGTGGCAATATTGAAATTACAGCCTGGATCTGAAGAGCGACGACCCACACCGTCAATAAAACAAGGATATGTATACATGCAAGAAAAAAGCAAAATTCCCAGTGAGTTAGTTTGAAAACAATAACAAAGAAGAAATGTTAATTGAAGACTAGTTTCGAAAGCTCCCTTTTTTACAGAAATTTATTTTTTAATTACAGAAACGATTGGGCGAGACGTTTTGGGAAGATGGACAAAGTACTACTGTGTGTATTCAAGAGAAACAAGGATTTTCACAATGGTCAGCGCGAATTCAGCTACAAAAACAGACATGAAAAGTGCGGTAGCCCAAACCGCTACTTTTAAATTCAAATCCTGTTCTAGGCGACCCATGGATAGTATCGATAGACGGTGAGTGTGATTTTTCGGTTTGAGAACTATTTAAAAACACTCGTATTGCTTTTGTTTTCTATGGGTGTGCATCGTGCAGTTTTTACGTCGGTACATACAAAAATGAAGAATATTTTGTAAGGAACCCCAATTAATTATATTTGAAAAATCCTACCTGTAACATACCAAAAATCATACCAGTGGTTTTTGATTCTTAGGGTCATATGACGTATAATACACCGTATTCAATTGCCAATAACCTTAAAAAAAACTTCAAACCAATGCCACTGAGTATTAAAAGAATTTTTTCCATGGCTTGGCAAAAGATTGTTTCAGTAAAGTTTTTCGGCAACTTATATGAATCGATTCGGACTCCCTAGCTCCACAAGTTTTAATATTTCTGGGTCTGTTTCTCGAGCGTCGTCTGAAGAATTATGAATCTGATCAAATCGTATTGTTTAGACAATAAAAAAATGATTTTAAAAGTTAGTGAAATATTTAAAAAATTAGTCGAATATTTAGTCGTTCGGTTCGCTTGAAAATTGTTTAATTACTGAAAACTGAAAATTACTGCACAGGCCCTCAACCCCTTTTACCTGAAATGTCTAGTAGTAGTACTCGAAATTCATTACAATTACTCTCGTTGCCGCCAACAAGGCCAAAAGTGATTGGCAGATCATCGAAATTCGAGAATAATGAAAATAGTCTTCTAGCTAGTTTAAAAGAAAACATAATCCATCAATTATTATTGTAAAGCCTGAAAAATTAAAAAGGGGAATTTTTCTTGGTCCAGACTTATCTAGTTTTGAGAATTGTGTGAGCGTAGCGAGGAAAACGTATACATCTCGTTATTCCGTTTAAATACGTTTTTGCCTGTGCACCGTTTTCACAAGGACGAAGAAGCAAAACCTATAAGAAGAGTAGCGGCTTCTCCGGTTTCTATAACGACTTCGATATGCAAATATGATTAATTCTAACCTTTTTCAAAGCATCTAATGTAAAATATAGATCCAAAGCGATTCGAGCATTTTCAGTTGAGTTATAGGCTGTAATATATAAGCCAACATCTGGCTTGCTCTCTTGCTATGCACACTTCAATCTCTCGCGGTTTTAAATACGATAATACCCTTCGCTCCAATGCTACCAATAAATATTGCGAACACGTCACTGCCATTGTCCTCTTACGCATCTTTTTATTTTGATGCACTGCTTCTTTCTCCCTGATGACCCTGGTTGAACAAACGAGGTCTATCGGAGAGGCGCTCGAGGACCTATCTCAAACAGTGATATATGGCTAATAGCAAAAAGATCACAAGACAAGTTCTCGAAGTTGTCTGGAAAACTATTCTGAGCATTTTTGAAGCGAGCAGCGAGTCTATGTTTTGCAAACAGTACATTTTGAAAGCATTGGTTCTTTCATGTGTGTTCGTATATAATGTTATGACTAAAAAATCTTCAAAGAGCGGATAGAAACACGAAAACAAAAATGATGAAATTCGACTCATAAATTTGAAAGCGAAACGGATGAAAAGGCTTGAATCTCCGGGGAGATAAAAGTTTGCACACACGGAAACCAGCGAATCTTGCACATGCTCACAATCTTCTATTTCTTCTGCTTCTGACAATACTCATCCAACTTTCTTCTTATTTTTTAATATAAGGAAGGTCTCAACAAATACTTTTAAATTCGATTCGATTCGATTTTAGATTCGATAGGGCTACACGGTTACCTCTTTCTTTTCAAGTTTTTTAACATTTCTAAAAAAAAAAGAGGCTTTCTGTAATTTTTCAACTACTTCACAGTATGACTTTTTTAATGCATCCCAAATGTATTATTCTTATAGTATTTTTACAGATTCTGTTTTGACGTGTGCGTAGAAGAGAAAAATGACGTTATGACAATGCAAGCTCTATCTGAAAAGGACTTATGTGAATGGATTGATGCGATGGACGGAGCAAAGCAGAATTCATATACCGCTGGCGAAAATCCATCATGTTCTACATACAAGCAAAGTGAGTCCATGTACAATATTTGTAATGAACGATGTAAGATTTTCGGACATCCACACTGTTCTTTTTTGTGTTTTTTTAAACGTACACTCACCGAAAATGACGGAAATGAATTGAATAAAAAGCTATTTGGAGTTTTAGTTTTGAAGCGTATGCATTTTTTTCTTTGCAAAAAACTGTGGCGATAAAAGTGCGGAGAAAGGAGCCATCGTTGTTTTGAGTTCTTCCTCCTAGTATTCTCTTTTTCGGTTTCCGTGAGTCGTTTGTCGCCAAAAGCGGCAAATTCGGCAGTTGCACGGAAGCTATCCAGTATATCAGTAATCCCTTTTCGGCGACTCCTATTCCGTCTTCTTTTTCTTTTTATTCCAACGACAACGATGACCCATTCGACCCTGTCTTATGTTGTATTGAACGAAATGTGTGAAATCTGCGAAATATGAAGCTTTAGCAAAGTCACGCGATTCACCCAGATTCTCACGATTTCGTTGAATTTATCTTTATTGATATTGGAGCGATATTTAGAGTAATTCAAACTTCTCAAATGTACTCGTTTAATACGATCATATTGACTTTTCCATTATACATTATCTAGAATTTGCTTTTTTTTAGGTAAACGATGTAGTTTCCATCGTTCTTGAGCAATCTTTCTCTGTCTATATTTGAAACGTTTTGATGCGAATGTCGAATTGAAAGAAAAAAGATTCAGATTTTGATAAGATTTCTTCAGCAAGAAAATGATAGTTTTGGAAGCTGCTCTTCGTTGTCTCCTTTTCTTTCCTTCTTTTGAATTTCTCCTTCTGCCTATTGTAGTTGTGTAAAATTGTTGCCTGCCAACCCTCCACCACCGCAAATAGTTTATGCTCTTTGATTCGCGTGAGCTGGTGTGGGAGAATGGGAAGATTTCTAAAAGCTTCTGAGGGGGGAAAAGTCACGGAATGGCAAATTAGGTCAGGTGATTGGAGGAAGAGCAGAAATAAATGAGAAGAAGAAAGAAGTAAGAAAATGACGTTTTCCGACGGAAGTTTTTCTATCTGCTTTCTGTCTGCTCTAAATTTGATAACTCACTATTACAATTTATTGCTCAAACACCCTTTTTTTGTTAAATTGTTCTTCGATGAAAACGTGAAAAGTAGCAAAGTGGCTCTTCCTAGTTTCCTAATGTGCAAATCTCTTCCCTTGATATGTCTTCTTTCCCATTTTCAAATGTGTAGCAAATATCTCGTACGGATTATATATATCATCTATCCATTAAATCGCATTACTATGAACATCTACGTGGGATACTCATCGTCAGAAGCCATATGTTCATACTCTTTAACGTCAACTAATTCGAAAAAAAAACTCTCATCTCCGGAGTGACTTTCTGCAAATTCATTTTCTTTTTGGGTGTTTCCTAATATCTTGCATTTTTTTTGACATACATATATGTTCATTTTGTTGTTGATCAGCACGTATTTTCGTTATTTCCCTGTAGTGAAACGCCTGTAGTGTAGTGAAATGCTGTAGTGAAATGGGGTTTCTTTTTATTTTCTGAGAGTCGTTTGTTGGTTGAGAAATCAGCAAAACCCACGAGCTCAACGGAGCAAAAATTAGCATTGTAATAATGAATGCTCTTCACTCAAAAATTTCGTTTTCTATGGGCTTATGACCGCGTTTCCCATTTTCTCGTATCGCTCCATTTTGTGTCGGTTCATCGTGAGCTGTGCACTCACATCAATCTACACTCGCATATCCATAAATATAATAAAGTGTTTTGAAACCAAAGAAGTATTAGCGGAAAAGAACGGAAAGGAGGAGGCATCTGGCAAAGATAAACAAGCCATGAAGAAAACGAAGAAAAGCGAAATCCGCACGATAGCTCAGAATCAGCTCAATTCGGGCCAGTTGACGTCATTCCGAAAGCGAATGGAGTTTGCTAGTTTCGACAAGTGAAAAAGTGGAAAGAATAAGAAGAAAAGGAGGCCAGGCGTGAAAAATGCTACGATAATGTCATTCTGTGAAGTTAGGAGTACAATAGGAGTTGTATGCTTGCTTTTTCGCTTTTTAGCCTGAACTTGGCTCTTAGCATTAAGTCAGACTAGGTATAATAACCGACTAGTTTTATCGTTTTATGAAATCTAAAGTTTAAAAAAAACTTTTCAATTTTTATTCCCATTGTTCGCCTTGCCTTCTCCGTAAAATAATATCATATCATTCAACTCAACGTCCCGTGAAGGGCCCGTAATTGCCTTCATTGTTCCGCGGTCAACACATTCGACGACATGCTGATCATCAGACATTCATCCATTTACATATCTCCTCCGTCAGCTTCATTACTTTCTGTGCGTTTTGTTCCGTTACCGCTTTCGATCGCAATATAAAAATGAGGAAGTTCGTCATAGCTATTCTCGGACTACTTTTTATTTCAACACTTTCCGCAACACCGACCGATTTCATGATTCCTGCCGTAATTTCCAGTTTATACGTCGACTTGATTATGAATCGCCCATATCACATTTAACTTGCTAAGACATGTATGAAACGCGAGAGCAAACTTCGTTTTTTTCAAAATGATATTTCTATTCTCAATAAAATCAAACTGCACGTGACATGCTCTCCATTTCGAGGATGGCATCGCTTTCAATAGCAAAAATTAATCGACATTAGCCCAAATTTTATAGAAAATGGCAGAAAATGGACAATGGCCTTAGACGCTTTTCTCTGAATTTCAGCCAATTCTATGGAGCAAGGCAAGTGCACAAACACAATTACTGATTGATTTCCACGTTTTTCGATTAGTCGTCGAATATTTCTTTTCATTTTTTGATTCATCAGAGTCCTTATTCATGAATATTTTCTTTCTAGAAATTGGCGGTGGTCACTGGTCACGTTAATTTTTCTGCCTATTTCCCAAAATAAACTATTAGTGAATATGTCTCAGAAAACGCTACAAAACAAAGTTAAATGGGATGATGTTTTGTCTTTAAAAATCGTAGTGTTACATGTGGAGGCTATAATTTATTGAAAACGAGATTGTTAATTATTCCAAGGTAATAGCTGATCATTGTCCGTTATTGGAAAGATTTTACCCATTTTTAGAGACTGTCTTGCTCGCCATGCCTTCGAAATTTACAGCATGACATAAGAAATGACCGACGTAATTGCTAAGCTTCTTCCACTCTTTTACGCAGACGCAGCAATGCTCCCATTACATAGGTTCATGGTTTTTTCTGTCCTGCCTTTTTTCATGTTTCCGCCTGATTGCCACTCGTTTTTTTTGCCTGAGCATCTGGTTTTTTTCCATTTCACGCCTTAAAAATGTTGTCAACCACATACCTCGCAGAATCTCCAATGAAATTTCATAAACGCGCATCATTTTCTCTCTTCCACCCCACTCCTCATTTTCTTTCAGTTTATTTTATTTTATTGAAAAGGGGACTTGCGAATGGGCACAAGATTATATGCGTAAGTGGCATTTATGCTTTGTGATGATCCTCCTGTTTCTCCGCCCATTCATTTCATGACTCCGCCTTTTGAATTTCCTCAAAGAGTCGGATTAATTAACTTTTCACATGCACATCGCGTGATTTGAATCATTGAAGAATTTTCGGGTTCTTCTTCGCTTAACTTTAAAACAAGAATAGGAATAGGATGCTTCTTTTTATTGACAAACATTCTCTTTCCTTTATGCTGTTACGTTACACTCCGGCAATCCATCCCGAGGGAAATTGAAGCCTCTGTGGGCAAAGTTGAACAATCATTGCCCGGATACGAGTTCGGCAAATCAATAATTTATGCTAAGAAATCAAAACATTCGAATCAATGTAGTGATTTTGTGATAACATTCAATTTTCTAGCTGGGATCAAAGTACTCTTTAATGTAAAATGCCTTTTTGAATGAAAATACTAGAAATATTGAACATTTGCAAAGCATATTTTTTTCAATTTTAAAAACAATTTACTGGCTCTTTCATATTGGTTTATGCGATATACTGCTGGTCGAATAGCACTCCAAATAATGCCCACAGCATACGCCCTTCATTGCTCTTCCTTTTTTCCACATTAGATTATTCATGAACCTTTTTCTCATTTACCGTGAATCCAGCCCATTTCCCTCGGATTCTCTAAAAATATACTCTCTCTGATGCCCCTTCTCACCATTACTAAGTAGTCGTCCAGAAAAACGGCGAAGATGAGCGTGTACGGGAAACAGCGAAGTTCATCGTTTGGGGACAGCACTCAGCCAATTTTTGCTATGGCTCAACATCATCAGAACCAACAGTCACCTCGAAGGTTTAACATAACTGATGGACTCAGATCATTTCATAAAGCTTCTGCATTTTTGCCCGGATTTGTTGTTGATAATTGCAATGGTAAGACGCTCTCCCTAAGGAATCCTTTGTTCCAGAATACTTCGAAAAATAAAAAGTTGAAAACCGTTGCTTCATCGTTCACTCCTATATAAATCGGTTGCCTACTCATTTCGGTTTATTTTCCAAGAAATTCATTAGCTAAGAAGGCAATAGCGAAACAAACAATTGATGGCAGAGGGTCGTCTGAAAGAAAAATAGCGCTAATTGATGTCGTTTTTGCCTCTCCATAGACAAAAAAGAACAGAGCAAATAGGGCAATTTTGTTAAATCGAAAGCGAAAAGACTCATTTACAGCGCAACTGGATGATATTGGATTCGAGTTTGTACAACAATGTATCGACATTTTGGAAGAAAGTGGAATTCATGAGCAGGGTGTATATCGGAATTGTGGAGTGACGTCAAAGGTTCAAAAGCTGATGCAATTAGGACTAGATAGGAGAAAAGCTAGCGAGAAAGGTGGATTGAATTTGAGAGACGATGAATGGGAAACGAAGACAATTAGTAGCGCAGTGAAAACGTTTTTACGGTAAGATTTGGCAAGCTGCACTAATCAACCGCAGGCAAGGCTGACAACCGGTCGGGAGGGGGACCGGCAGACAGAATTGCCTAATTTTTTGCTACGCATAAAATCTGAGAAACTTTTCGTATTCTCGGCCGTCCTATTATCGCTGTAAAAAAGTTCCGACATTTTTTCGAGCCCGCGAAAATCGGGATTTGAATTTAGAGGCTCCTTATTTTTTCTTCTGAATTTTCAGAATTAAACTGGATTAAAAGAACGAAATTGTATTAATCGTGATTTTTTTTACACGTTTCTTCGAATGTTTAAATATATCAATTTGCGTCATTTATTTTTTTTTCGTTTCTTCTGATAAAAATATATCGCGCATAGCAAATGCGCTGATGAAATGGGCGGAGCCTCTAAATTCAAATCCCGATTTTCGCGGGCTCGAAAAAATGTCGGAACTTTTTTCCGGCGATAATAGGAATTTTTTAAAACAGCTTTGGCCATACTTGAAGTGATAATAATTTTAAGTATTTTTCCTCACCCGAAGATAAAAGTAACGCCTCGTTGTTATTCTAATTATTTGAGAATTTGCTATTAAAAAGTAAAATTCTTGACAGAATATTTTCAGTAATCTTCCCGAGCCCCTTATGACTTTCGAGCTGCACAATGTGTTCATAAATGCTGCCAAAATGGGAGATGCCACAATGCGTATCGACCACATTCATTTCTATGTTCATCAACTTCCCTCTCAACACCGACGAATGCTTGAAATCGTCGTGCGACATCTAAGACGGGTCGCGGATTTGTCGAATGAGAATTTAATGACAGTGAGCAACTTGGGCGTTTGCTTCGGGCCGACACTGCTCCGACCAAAAGAAGAAACTGTTGCTGCAATTATGGATATCAAATTTTGCAATGTTGTCGTTGAAGTTCTGATTTCGAATTACGATAAAATTTTCAAAACAAAACCAAAATCGAGCATTGGTTCTGCAGTGCCCCCTAAACCGGATCATCACACTTCAAATGACAATTGTCGACCATTGGTCAATCGTTCATTTGGTACGTCCGTTCCATCTCCACTTACCTATCGCTCACGTTCTCCGAGAACAGCAGGGACTGGACCGAAAATCATGAGAAACACGCAAGATGTATCTATTTCGTCTAAACAAGGAATACAAAAACGCAACGCTATGTACTCATCGGAAGTTGCTCGCTTTGGAACTGGATTCGACGTTTCTGAGCTGTCACACTTCACTACTGATCACAAGTCTCCTTTGACTTCTCCTACGACAGTAGCACCATTGGCCAGTGGTAGTATTGAGGAGATCGATGAGGTTTCGAAAAAAGAAAGAAACAGTTCAGATTCTCTCAATTCGCTTGGTTCCTTTGGGTCTGGTGGTGATGAGTCTTCGGTCACTGTTGTTGCGGCTTCAGATGTCTTCGATACAGCAAATGTTAAACGTAAATTATTAAAATTATATATTCTGACAAAAATTATTCCATCTTACAACCTTGCTCTATTAAAAGCATAATTTTAGTTTTTCAAAATCTTATCCTAACGTTTCAGCAAAGTACAGTGTATCGTACGCATCTACCTACAACCGGATTCCAGCTGACTCGTGAGTACAGTTAAACTCGTTATTCCATTGGCCCGTAATTTCCCCGCTTCCCGTGCATGGTTTTGTTCTGCCTGTAACTGGTGTGCCTTCTGTTCGGTTATTCTGTTCTTCCCTTCTATCCCCTGTTCACTATTCTATCGCCTGTTCCCTTTCTACTTTCCTTTAGATCCAGATTGACTTCATCGATATCGTGTACCACAGTCGATTCTACAGGCGTTGTTGACACGTCGTTCACTTCTCTGACACGACTGAACTACTTGCGTGGAACGTTGAACTCGCCACCGATGGGAACGACGTATAAGTATCTAAGGTATCCACGGTTGGCGGATGATAGTTAAAATCCCTGCACTGATATAAATCACTAGAACGTTTATTCTCTCCTTCCTTTTCTATCATTTTATCGTAATATCACACACTTTCTATCGTCATGTGAATCATTGAAATATTCAGTAGACCGTGACGTAGCATGAGCACCACTAAAAGACTATCAACACAATTAGCTAGTTGTTGAATTTTTGGGAAAAACAATGAAACTTTCAGTAGGCGGGTCAAAACTTTATATGCCTGTACTCCCGATCATCATTCGGAGTTGTCATTCGAACCGGGACAAATAATCACAAACGGTGAGCACTTTGCTATTAAACCAACGCTTTCTTACATTTAGGAAATTTTCTTGAATATATTCTAAGGCTTCCACGAAAGACGAAATAAGACCTCTCGTCTTCGTTATCGTCTAGAATTCGTCTTACGCAGAGATCGGAATTGTATTGGTGCACATATATTTTAATTGACGACGCAAGACGAATTGAAAGACTAACGAAGACGAGAAGAAAGAATGCCGACTTGTTTCGTCTTTCGTGGAAGCCTTAATATATTCCAATTCAACAAATCCAAACACCGATCGATGATTATTATTTTTCAGTATATGAGTCGAACGAAGATGGATGGCTGGTCGGGACTTTAAACGGCAAAACTGGTCTGATTCCATCGAACTATGTTGAGCCGCTGCCGTAATCTACGGAAGCTAAAATGCGGTTATATTCTTCTCAGTTCTTCCATTTAATAACTATTTTCATTTTTCATTTTATCCCTGGCCAGTTCACTTTGTGATCAATCTCTGATTCTACACCACGCCACTTGATTCGTATTTTCTTTCTTTTTGATTCTGGTTATTTCCCCCATTCTAGACCAATTATTTTCCAATTTCTGTGTCCAAATACGAGGTTTTACATTGTTTCTTTTCAGATTCTCGTCTGATTTTTTGAGATTTTTATTACAGTGCCCTGTTCTCAGTGATTTCGGCCTGTGAAACAACCGAAAAAGTGGTATTGAAGTAACGGTGATAAGAACGTTGTTTCGGCAGGCATAACTCGTTTCGGAAGTGTCACTTCTCGTTTTGGCTCCGCTGCTTCAACTGGAAAAGCTGCTGAAAAGAAAGCGCTAAAGTACATTTCTAATCAAGCTAAGCGATTTGACACCATAATTTTTGAACGAGTTACGAGTTTTCCTGCTTCCTAAATGGGGAGTATTTCCCAATCCAGAAACACTTCGTTCTAATTTTTGTATTTTAAAATGCTCTACCCGCCTCTTTGGGTCATCCGTATCAATACTCGATGTTCCTGCTTCAAACTAAAACTTTTCTCTCTCAACATATATGATTAAATAACTTCTAACCATCATTATTATTTATTAAAATCGTGAAAACTGTCTGCTGGAGGTAAAATAAATATATTATGTTTTTGTTAGCTGTTAATAAATCGACAATATTTGAATTGTTGTATCTTCGTTTTACAGCGCTCACCAAACGTATTCCAGCACATTCAAAATGAATTTTGAATTTATTTGCAGAAGTATTAGCATCGAGATGGATTTTCAATTGTAGTTTATATAATAGAAATGACGATGAACCAAAAATGATTAAAAAATTGTTCGATGCGCTTGCCTCCGTTCTTCGCAGCATCGTTGAGTTTTTTGGGTAACGCGTCTACTTTGGAACGGAGATAACTTGTTCCATTCTGTCTCCAAACTTTTCTTCATTAATTCCAAATTGAGATGTGAACGTGCTTGGATACTTGACTGAAGAACTTCGGAGACAGAATAGTTGAACGGATTCCAATCCGGTGATAAGCTGAGGAAAAATCGCTGAGCATCATGGTAAGGTGCCTGTTGCGATCGTTATCGCATAAATAAATAAATGCATATTTTACGTGAACCACCTCCCCAGTGTTTCACGTCACACGTATATTTTGCCCCAGTTTTCACCCTATAAAAGGGTGAATTTTCTTCTGTTTAATAAATTGGTTATATCTTGGAAACCGAGCCTTGCCTGCAATCGTAACAGTGCCGCAAAGTGCTGCTGGCATGTCCAAACCTGGTGTTCGATATGTGATTTAGTCCACGGAGGCACCTCCTTTTTCATCATTTTCTCTAAATAGTATTCCATGCCAATCTTCCCACCTGGATCAATGAAAATGAGGGGTATCAGAGGAGATTGTTCCAAACACCATGATTTGCTGTGGATGAGAATTGCTGCTGATCATCCTTCCACACTCATTTGCTATTTTGGTGGCAAGAACTCGATGATTTTCGGATTAAATTCGGCTTCCAGGGTGTCTTCAGACGCTCAGGGAGAGCTTTACACTTCTGAAAAGCGAGCCCACCTGTTCTCTTCCGATGAAATTGCGGGCTTTCCATTCCAATACGCGGCCAATCTATGCTTTCCACGATTTCCACGATTTTTCTCATAAAGGATGTGCTCATTTTTAGCTCCAAACTCATCTTTCTGAAACTACGGTTCGGATTTCTATAAGCTCGTTCTCTGACAGTCCTCATTCTGTCCAGAGTGATGAAAGTGCGTGATCTTCCGCTTTTTGGACGGTTTTCAAGTGTGTTGAGTTTAAGATGGTCCTACAAGTCGTTCTTCGAGAACCTTTATGCTAGTACTTGGGCCTATTCCTCTCATGGCCATCTCGGTAATTGTAGCGCAGAATTTGTGTAAAAAATTAGCTACCGGAATTGTAAAAATGAAATTGAAAACTGATAAACTTGGAAATAAATGATTAAAGCAAGCTGAAATAAATGAAAAAAATATTGTGACACAAAAAAAAAACGCAAGACGAACTAAAAGACGAAACGAAAGGATTCCACAAAAAACGACCGACTTGTTTCGTCTTTCGTGGAAGCCTTATCCACGGCACTGGATGGTATTGAATGATCTCGTATCCACAAGGGTGAGGCAAAGCCATGTTTCCTTATGCGTTTCTATATGTTCAAGAAATCGCAAATCCCACGTCTATAAAAAATAGAGGTATTTTAGTTGTGCGCGACCGACGAATGTTCAATGACTTGAGATTACTTCGTTTTTTTCCCAGGGAAAAACGAAAATATTTTTTATTGCAGCATTTATATCTGTTTAAATAAATAATAAAAACAATTGTGATATAAAAACACTAAATAAAAAAGACAAACTCTCTTGAAGAGGTAAGTGGCTTAAAGTTCGACTATAGGAGAGGCTCAAATAGTTAAGTTTTATTGAGCTCATTGAACTCTTTTAAAAGTTTATCCATTACATCTGAATGTTTCATTCCTTTGGCAGTGTACTTCCAATAGCTTTCTTCACAATACTCCTTAAAACCTACAGGATTCTTAGTATCGCAACGTCGTGGAGCATATAATGGGGGTTCCGATATAGCAGCAGAGTTCGAAGAACGGACGGGCTTCGTACAGGTGGTCTTCGGAACAGGGTTAGCTTTAGGATCCTCTATGCGTATTCGAGTATTAGTTCGACGGCAATAACGATAAAGAACAAAGCGACCATGGCATTTTCCACATCCTTTTCGAGAAGTATCCAGAGATTTCGATTGCCGTTTTATTCTGAAGTGACTTCATTTTCATTTTTTTTATATAACAAGGAAAGTGCGCGGGTGTCTGAGCAGGACTTAGAATACCACCTTCACCATAAACACTTCTTCTGCAATTTGGAGTCGACTTTAAAATAAAACCGAGTTCTGAACTCGCAAAATTTCACATTTTGCATTGTTTCCGCCAACATTGTTAGTGTTTCTAATATTTTACGATTCTTTAAAAATGATATGCTTCGATTATTCTTTGCCTACTTCTCAATAGCTGCTGGTAGATGATACGATTTTGTCTAAGAGTGACAATAGGTTTTAGAGAACTTCAAATCGAATTTTTTTTTCTGAAAATCAACCAAAACGTTTACAAAAATTATATAATTAACAGTTTTCGAATCTTCTTCCTTTCGCTTTGAGCACTGCCGTTCCCAAAAAACAGGTTCGAAGTTCCCAAATTTGAAATTTAAATTCGCGGGAACTTGTGGGGTCAAATATCTCCACGCAGCAAAATCTGGATTGAGGTCTGGGCTCGAATCTGGCCATTGATCCTTAGTGATAACATCGGGGAAATTGGCTTCGCACCTCAACGTTGACTCTAGCTCCAACAGGGAACACTATACCGAGAAGATTCTTGAGGCTGAGGTGTTGCCCTGGTTCAAATGCCACTTCGTGGGTGGCGATTGGACATACCATTGGAAATACGGAGCGCCGGCTCACACCGCAAAACTCACTCAGCAGTGGTGCGAATCCAATTTCCCCGATGTTATCACTACCTCAATCCAATGGATTTTGCTGTGTGTGGATATTTAAACCAACAAGTATCTACGAAAAATTATCCTATTTAAGAGCCCTGAAGATTGCTCTGACAGCTGCATGAGACAATTTAGACGTTGACTACCTTGAAGCGTCGTCGACATTTCCCCGAAGAGACTTCAGACACTCATCAAAGCGAAAGGAGGAAGATTCGAAAACTGTTGATTCTATAATTTTTGCTGTTGTTTAATAAACATTTTGGTTGATTTTCATAAAAAAATCTTTCGATTTGAAGTTATTACACCGTCTTGAATGCGTCGCTATATTTATTCCCCACTCTGTACAGATCAATGGTCCTATAGGGGCATATAAGGATTCGCTGGAATTATCCATACACCTATCATACACGGTCCACGCCGACGTTTATGTCGACATCGATTATAGTCAATGTATCGTTAGCACGTAATGCAAGTTTCTTTTAAATTTTAAAGGATATACAGGAAAAACACGTTAAGACGTTTTTATAATCTACAAATGTTTATAACGATGACAATTGAAGTTTGAATGCCTAAATTCGGAAGATATTCCGGTAGCTGATCAGGTACTCTACTTGGTTGCTACGCTGATTATTCTGTTCTGTTGGCCACTAAAAGGTACAAGTTCCATTAAGCATTTAAAAATAGATTACCAAGCATAAAATAACGGTCGGGGTATCTTCCGTTTTCTTACAACACCACCAAATTTTTTCATACTGGAGGTGGTATCAAATATAATGAAGCCATTCAGACTTAATCGAAAACTAGCCTATTTTTATTGATTAAGGCAGATTTTATGGGTTCGTATAGGAAACACACTGACATTTCTTCAAATGGAAATAAAAAGAATATTTTAGAAAAGGATTAAATTTCAAAAGTAAAAAGGATAAAGAACTGTGGAAAAAATATAATATTAGTCCGCAGTAAACCAGAATACCGTACTGAACAAAAACTTAGCGTAGCGAAGAGCTTTAAGCCAGTACTGTTGGGCGCCTTGAGGAATGCAATATTCTGTCAATGCTAAACGGGCAGGCAAGCGAGATAGAAGTGATATAAAAAGTTTAAATAAGATCCCGCCCGCACGTTTTCTTGTAAATTCGCAAATGTTTAGGACTCACTCTACTCCACATTCATCGTTTTCGCAGACATAGAAAAATTTTGCTTCAATCTCATAACTGTGACACCTTTCGATAAACGGAAGAGACTTGAAAGCCGATGAACAACGTTTTCCCCATCGTTTCCATCCAGGACCGTGGCCTTCCTTGAAGAGTTTATCAACCACCCAGACTGCTGCATGGCACAATTCATGGATAAGAGTGTCTCGTACTCGTTCTGCAGTCGTGCACACTACTGGAGACATTTCAACAGTACTGCTTCCATTGCTATGATTCCGACATTGACCTGCAGATTTACGAAGACGAGGATTCCAGATAACCTTCAGTTGTTCGGGTGAAATTTCTGAAAAAATTTTACGAACGAAGATGTCCTGCAGGCGGCTGAGAAGCGATTCTCGGTGTTTCTTGTATCGTAATGAGTTTTCCTTGACGTAAACTTTTGCATCCTCGTGCCTGAAAACACTTTTTTAAGATTAACAGTAATTCGAAATTGTGTGTCATTTAACGAGAGATCAGAATGAAAGTGGACCGGGAGGGGGGGGGGGAGCTACGTCTACTTTTCATTTTCATCCTAGGTATGGAAGCACTGGGCTAATTTAAATTACCATCACCAATACGGCATCTCTTTATGCAATCGATAAATCAAAAATGAATTTGGATTCAGTAGCAACAAATTTAAAAACCAAAACTCGTTGCTAACTGCGACTAAATTCCTCTACTTTTTTAAGTGATAACATGTATTCTTTATCGCTTTAATACATTAATATTTTTTAAGTGTCTAAAATCTTGGAATCACTACATATTCTTCGAAAACATGAACATGGAGCCACGAAGTTAGCAAATTTTTATTTATTTTATGTTCACCAAAAATTGAGAACTAGACATTTGACTGAAAAAAATAGGGTGACTATAGTAAGTTGAATTTAGGTTTTTGAAATGGCAAACACTACATAGAAAATGATATTGGAAGTGTACATTAGCCATATAAGGTATTGATATCCATGAAATAAAATAAATGCACGTGAAGAGGAAAATTTCATGACTAACTTACACAGGCCCTGAGAAGTTTTCAGACAATGAGACCAAAAACCATTCTTCATCATCGGCAGGTCGTATCTTCTTATTCTTATCAGATGAGGCTAAAGCAGTTTGCAATTCTGGGCTGGATTCTCTGTATTCTTCGTCATCCTCATCTTCAGAAGTTTCTGATTCTTCATTGCTGATGTAATCGTCGTCGACTATGAAATTCCTTGCTTTCGGTTCTTTTCTCTGGGGTTTTGGAAGTTTCGAAGGATTTTCTCGAAGTTTTTTAAGATCTGGAAAGAACTGTTTGATGTGTGACAATTCGTTGATCGGGTCAAAAGATCTTCCACTCTGCAAGCCGATAGACTAAATATAAAGCAGCACACCAGATGGAAAAACAAATGTCGCAGAAAACCGATAATTTTGGGAACGATTTGATTTTTACAAATTTTATGAGTATTTTTTCAAAATTAAGCAAAAAATTAGGAAAATATTTCATCAGATTATTCAGCCAAGCGATTCGCTAAAAATGTTTTGATTACGGGAAGAAGGGAATTACTGACTTTACCACAATTTTCAAAAGTATCCAGTTCGCAAAAATAAGAGTGTCGGAAGCCGTGCTAATTTCAAAATAGCAAATTACGAAATCGCGTGCGTTTATATAAATTTGGAAATCATTGCTTGAAATGCATCATTTAGCTATTACGAAAAATCGTCGAATTTTTCATATTTTTAGGCCGCTTTTAATCTATATATTATAAACTTCCAATACTCTTTTCATTTTTTAAAATCTCCTATGTTTAATATGAATAAGATAAATTTACAGTTATCAAACTCCTCATCGTCTTCCGAATCTGAAGATATAACTATTCTCTTTGATCGCTGTTTTTCAGCCTCTTTTATATTCTTTCCTAATTGCTTTTCATCGGGAGGAATGTTTTCTTTGTCGTCGTTTTCATAGTCCGATATAGGTTCCCTTTTCTGAAATAGTAAATTTCCTTCAAATGCAGACTGATACACCGCTACTTTCATGACTTCCTCCTTTTTTTGTGGCGAAGGCTCTATGGGATCTTCAAACATTTCTGGATAAAGTTGCTTTAACAGAGCTCTATCCTGCTCTTTCTCAATATTCCGAAGAAATCGATCACCAGGAGTCATTGGAGCCTTTTTCATTGATATTTTAGCAGGAGTTCCATGCGCGGAGCTCACCGATAACATTGATATGTCATTTTCCAGGTTTGAAATTTTATCATTCATATCTGATTCTAAATCATCCTTCTGGAATATAAAATTGTTTAAATAAATTCACACAAAAAAGCTTACAATTTGTGTTACATTAGTGCTAGAATTGTTCATAGACCTTCTATTACAGAAACTTGAACTCCATGCGGTCCTGAAATATAACAATATGCAATTTTAAGAAAGTAAAAGAAACTTACTCGTAGGATGACTGAGAAGCATTACTATTGTCATGCAGATCTTGAAATGGCGTAGGCATTTCAATAAAACGATAAAATGAGACGGCTCCACGTTATAGCGTTACAAGAGAAAATTTAAAAATTTTGAATGTTTTGATTGGCGGCGAATTCAATGCTCAACGTTCATTGCGTACTTTTAACCACAAATGACGAGCAAGTGTTTTCAAATATTAGGAGGAGTTCTATTTAATGTCTACGAAATTAGTTTTTTTGGTGTTTTTTTTGGAATAACTGCGGAATCATTCTTTTCTTTAGAACTTTGGACGCACTAGTAAAATACATTATACATTTTCACCCTACGCTCGTCATATTTTCATCACATCTCTGTCCTACGAATTTTCGAATTTCTTCTAGACTTTGATTGCATCTATAAACATCTTGCTGTCTCAGCTGAAATCCAGCTCTAACATTTAAAATTGGCGCGAACTCCAGAAATTTATAATATGTCCTTTAAAAATTATCCTGATCGTTGATAGAGAAGAAATTTCCGTGTATCCCGGGCTTTTCTAACCAATTATTTTCTTAAATGTTAGTTTAATACTCATAAAATGGATAATATCGTAACGATTTATATTAAAGGTAAAACACCTCTCTTGAATCTCTGGAAAATTGTTTCATGTCTAATTTTATTAAACAAAATTTATGATGTATACCGTAATAACGTATAAATAACAATTTAAAAACTTCAAAGTAGTTTTCTTTAACCGACTTCTATTGACATACTTATTCTTCTGTACTGAACGCCTGACTGTTTTCATGAAGGCATCGCTATACTTCTACTTTTAGTTCCTCGAATCTGGCCAACTCAACTGTGCGAAGTCCGAACTTTTCCGGATTCGATCTGTTTGCTTGGTAGAGCGCGCAATGTAATGTTCTCCTTGCGTTTGCGGGCTATTTTTTTTTTCTGGAAAAATAAGCGTACCATTTTCAAAAATAATTTCAATTAAGAAAAGATAATAAAAAACTGGTACGGAGTGTGCTCTATCCATCAACTGTTGGAATTCGGGGCACCTCCGAATAAACATACCGCAGTTTTGAGAGTCAGCCTAATATATTCATATCTGAAATTCTTTTCCAATATGACATAATTCAGAAGTCCCGGTCAATCTCTTATTCAATAAACCCCGATTGTAGGAGTCGTGTTTGCAGTCATGCGTCTACATACAAGCGAAAAATGTTGAAAAGTTTTTAATTGTATTTTCGCTATAGTTGTCTCAACACTAATCGGAACGACCATAATTTTGATAAATTCCAATATCTCAAATTCTAAAAATTTGGTCCAAAAGCCAAAGCTTAGTTTTTTAGTCCTTATGTTATTTATTGTATCTAATTGGGTGAGAAAAGTCGGGAGCCGCATTCCAACAGTGTTTTTAATAAAGCGCTGTATTTTTCGCTTCAGAATACTTATTTGCTGCTGAAACAACTTAAAAAAAAAGAAATACTGTAATGTGCTCAGTTCTTTTGTTTAATTATTTAAAATTCAACCATTTGCGGCTTTGTCTATTATGCTTGCGTATCGAATCGCTCTCAATTTTCAATGTATTGTTTTAAAATAGTAACTGAGCATATTTCTTCTAGACGACACATTTCAGCCGCTACTGTAGATTTTAGAACAATAAACACGGTGCGTCCTACTGAACAAACTATTTTAATCCGGGGCAGCTCAGCTATTATTGAGACTGAAAATCTTGTCTAATCGCTTAGCTGATGCAATGCGACGCCGCCATGAGATTTTTGAAAAAAATTGAATGGAAATCAATATGAATGTTCTTAAGTAAAACATCGATCGGAACATTATATTAGTTTTCTTCTGTTTTCTTATTGTTTTCACTCCAATGTGGTCGTTTAATCTTTTTTGAGTGGCTCCATTGGTCTTTAAAAAAGCTTATCGTGAATCTTCTCTTTTGTGGTTTTTTATTTCCACGCTTTCGTAAGCTTTTTTAATGGAAATAATAAATCTTTCAGAAGTTACAATCTCAAATTATGGATTCGGATCTTTATGACGAGTTTGGTAACTATATCGGTCCAGAGTTGGACTCTGATGACGATGCTGGTGACATTGATGACAACGTTGAAGAAGACGAGCAGCGTAGCGATTCTGACGAAGATGAACAGGAGCGAATGGAAGATGACGCGGAAGAAATACCTCAAAATCAAGTTGTGCTCCACGAGGACAAAAAGTATTATTCTACTGCTCTTGAAGTTTACGGAGAAGGAGTTGAAACTTTGGTACAAGAAGAGGACGCTCAGCCTCTCACTGAGCCGATCGTCAAGCCAGTGTCCAAAAAAAAGTTTCAAGCTGCTGAGCATCGTCTCCCGGAAACAGTTTACAAAAAAGAATATCTAGCCGACCTAATGGATTGTCCACATATTATGAGAAATGTCGCGATTGCTGGGCATCTACATCATGGAAAAACAACATTTCTCGATTGTTTGATGGAACAAACCCATCCAGAGTTCTACAGAGCGGAGGATGCAGATACTCGCTTCACTGATACTTTATTTATTGAGCAACAAAGAGGATGCTCAATCAAGTCTCAACCAGTGAGCTTCGTAGCTCAAGATAGCCGCAGCAAGAGTTATCTTCTGAATGTTATTGACACTCCAGGTAATATTTTTCCCGCTTTATTAAAGTTATTCAATATCAAATTTTCAGGACACGTGAATTTTTCTGATGAAATGACAGCTGCGTATCGACTCGCTGATGGAGTCGTTGTAATAGTTGATGCTCATGAAGGAGTGATGATGAACACAGAAAGGGCGATCCGGCACGCCATCCAAGAGAGACTGTCTGTTACTCTCTGCATTTCAAAAATTGACAGACTTCTTTTGGAATTGAAACTCCCTCCAGCTGACGCATATTACAAGCTTCGTCTGATTATTGATCAGGTTAATAACATTCTGAGCACATTTGCCGAGGAAGACTTGCCTGTTCTCTCCCCGCTGAATGGAAATGTTATTTTCGCTTCGGGACGTTTCAACGTATGCTTCTCTCTTCTGTCATTCTCAAACATTTATGCTAGACAATACGGTAAGAATTTGAAAACAAATACATGCCCGTCAGAGAAGGGCGGAATTCCGAATTCCGCATTCCGGATTCCGCCGTTTTTTTCATTCCGGTTTTCGGATTCCGGATTCAGTAAAAAAAATTTTTTTCCGCTTTCCGGATTCCGGATTCCGAGTTCCCAAAATCCGATTCCGCCCAACTATGAGTTTTAATACTTTATTCTCAATTGTTGTAAAAAGTATACTTTTTAAATCTCCCGCAAAAATTAATGGTTAAAATTCCCGATTCCGGATTCCGCCGTTTTTTACATTCCGTATTCCGTGAAAAAAATTTTTCCGGATTCCGGATTCCGTGAAAAAATTTTTTTCCGTTTTCTGGATTCCGGATTCCGAGTTCCCAAAATCCGATTCCGCCCTACTCTGATGCCCGTAATCCAAATTGTTTTACTGTCACCCTTGTTGACCATCCTAATTTCAGGAGACTCATTCAATTCAAATGAGTTCAAGCGCCGCCTCTGGGGTGACATCTATTTTGACAAAAAGACAAGAAAATTTGTGAAGAAGTCCCCTTCTCACGACTCTCCGCGTACATTCGTAGAATTCATTTTGGAGCCGTTGTACAAAATTTTCTCCCAAGTCGTCGGTGATGTTGACACTTGTCTTCCGGATGTAATGGCTGAGCTGGGTATTCGATTATCGAAAGAGGAGCAAAAGATGAATGTTCGTCCGTTGATCGCTCTGATATGCAAAAAATTTTTCGGCGACTTCAGTGCATTTGTTGACTTAGTGGTGCAGAATATCAAATCACCACTCGAAAACGCTAAAGCAAAAATCGAACAGACTTATCTGGGTCCTGCGGACTCTCAGTTGGCTCTTGAAATGCACAAGTGCAATGCTGATGGTCCTTTAATGGTGCATACTACTAAGAATTATCCCGTGGCCGATGCAACTCAGTTCCGCGTTTTTGGAAGAGTTATGAGTGGTACCCTAGAAGCCAATGTCGATGTTCGAGTGTTAGGGGAGAGTTACAGTATTCAAGACGAGGAGGATTGTAGAAAAATGACAGTTGGAAGGCTTTTTGTGCATGTTGCTAGATATCAGATTGAAGTCTCTCGGGTGCCTGCAGGTTGCTGGGTGCTCATCGAAGGCATTGATCTGGGAGTCGTGAAGACTGCAACCATCGCCGAACTGGAATACGAAGAAGATGTATACATTTTCCGTCCTCTGAAATTCAACACTCGCAGTTGTGTCAAGCTCGCCGTCGAACCCATCAATCCATCTGAATTACCAAAGATGCTTGATGGCTTGCGAAAAGTGAACAAATCATATCCACTGTTGACCACAAGAGTAGAAGAGTCGGGTGAGCATGTACTCTTGGGTACAGGAGAACTTTACATGGATTGTGTGATGCATGATATGCGGAAAGTTTTCTCTGAAATAGATATAAAAGTCGCCGATCCTGTTGTCACTTTCAACGAGACCGTAATTGAGACCAGTACTCTAAAATGCTTTGCAGAGACACCAAACAAAAAGTGAGCCTTAATTTTTTTTAAAAAATTAATCAGGAATCATCCTTAAGGAACAAGATTACAATGATGGCGGAGCCGCTGGAGAAACAGTTGGATGAAGATATCGAAAATGAAGTTGTCCAAATCGGATGGAATCGACGAAGACTTGGAGAGTTTTTCCAAACAAAGTACAACTGGGATCTTTTAGCAGCCAGGTCTATTTGGGCTTTTGGACCAGATACTACTGGTCCAAATATTCTTCTTGATGACACATTACCATCTGAAGTAGACAAACACCTGCTATCAACTGTGAGAGAATCGTTAGTGCAAGGTTTCCAATGGGCAACCCGAGAAGGACCATTATGTGAAGAGCGTAAGTGTCTGAATAAGAGACCTATTATATAAACAATTGCTATTTTTCAGCTATTCGACAGGTTAAATTCAAACTCCTGGATGCCACAATTGCCACAGAGCCGTTATATCGTGGAGGAGGTCAAATGATTCCAACGGCTCGTCGCTGCGCTTACTCAGCTTTCTTGATGGCCACTCCAAGGTTGATGGAGCCGTATTACTCAGTGGAAGTTGTTGCACCAGCTGATTGTGTTGCGGCTGTTTACACAGTACTTGCAAAACGACGTGGTCACGTCACTACAGATGCCCCAATGCCAGGATCACCAATGTATACTATCAGCGTAAGTATATAAAGAAACAGCTAAATTGAACAATTAAATGTTCTTTTTATGAAATAATTCCGAAAACACTTGATCCCTTTTTTTTCTTATGGGGTTATTCATGATGCATTTTAATGCAAAAAATGCCACTTTAATCTTATTCACGATTGCATTTTAATACAAAAAAAAGGCATTTTTTGCATTAAAATGCTTTTCATGAATAACCCCATTAATTATCTCAATTTCAGGCCTATATCCCAGTAATGGACTCGTTTGGATTCGAAACTGATTTGCGCATTCACACCCAAGGACAAGCTTTCTGCATGTCTGCGTTCCATCATTGGCAGCTCGTGCCTGGGGATCCACTCGACAAGTCAATTGTGATTAAGACATTAGATGTTCAACCAACTCCTCATCTCGCCAGAGAGTTCATGATCAAGACGAGAAGGCGTAAAGGTCTTTCGGAAGATGTCTCCGTTAACAAGTTCTTCGATGATCCCATGCTTCTCGAACTTGCCAAGCAACAAGATTTCACCGGATTCTGATTTATTTATTTTAAAATATTTGTCAAAAACTGAAGCTTTTAATAAAATTTTTGTTATGGGAGAACATAATTTGTTACTTCAGCATTATTTTTTTTTCCAGGTGAAGCGGCAAGTGTAATTGAGCTGAGTTTTTCAAAACCATCGAGGTATAATTGTCGTCGATGTATTCAGATATCTCATGACTTCAACTTGAAACTCATTGGTCATTGTTTTCAAGGACTTTCATGTTCGCTGATTGGATAATGAAAAAGCCAAAATGTATAAATCTGTGCGCCTTTAAACAGATTGTAAATTTACCGAATACATTTTTTTATTGTTTCGAGTAGTGTGTCGTGTCGATTTTGGAATTGATCTATCGAATCGAATTGGATCGACAATTTTTGAATCGATTCAATCGATTCAACTTGATTCGAATCGCGATTGAAAAAAATCGAATCGAATTGGATCGACAATTTTTGAATCGATTCAATCGATTCAACTTGATTCGAATCGCGATTGAAAAAAATCGAATCGAATTGAATCCGGAATCCGGAAAAAATTTTTATTCGCGGAATCCGGAATCCGGAAAACGGAAAATTTTTTTTTCGCGGAATCCGGAATCCGGAAAACGGAAAAAATTTTTTTCACGGATTCCGGAATCCGGAAAAAATTTTTAATCGCGGAATCCGGCATCCGGAAAACGGAAAAAAATTTTTATTCACGGAATCCGGAAAACGGAAAAAACATTTTTTTTTGTTGATTCGATTTTATCGAATCGAATCGAATTAAATCGAATTGAAAATCGAATCGAATCGAATCGATTCGATTAGATTTTTGATTCGATTCGATTCGATTCAATTCGATTTTTCCGTTTAACAAATCGAATCAAAGTTGATCGATTTTTGAATCGACACGACACACTAGTTTCGAGTAGCGTTGTTTTTAGTGTCTGAGAAGCATTTTAAAGGATTTTTAGAGATCTTCTTTCAGATTTTAAAAAATATTTTGGTCACAATTTTTTGCGATTGTTTAATTACGTTCTAAATAATTATTTTAGTTGAATTCCCTATTATCTGCAAGATAATTGTCGTTTTATTAGATTTTCGTAACTAATTACCAGCGGAAAGTACGCGGCTACGCCGCGACTTCCACTGGCTTCCACTAGCTTTCGTTTAGAAAGAATTGTAGTCGTTCTGTATTTCTACTTGTTAGTAAAACAATTTTTTAGCAGATCGCCAAAATCCAAATAAAATCTACATCCCGTGCCGTATCCCAAGTACCCTACACCCTCCTAAATATATGGTTTCGAAGCGCTCGGGTGGTCATGACTCCATCCCGAATATCAAAGTAAAAGACCCACGATCTTTTGAGTTATTCAATGAAACGTCTTGGACAGAGTATCACACAGACAGAACTATTCGCTTACTAATAAGTAGATTGAATTTTCTTAATTTAGATTGAAATAGAATCTTCAAAGTCGCCCAATCACGCGTTTCCTGTTCTTTCCTTTCTTCTAATATTGTTTTAGCCAAACTCGAGCGAACCCAAGGAGTGGGAAGTCATGCAAATATCAAAGGAAAGAGCTCGACTACGTGAACGTGAACTGGCCATTCGACCTTCATGCTGATCACCGCCGACCACGCGGCCTTTTCAGTCAAAGGTCATCGGAATGTCAACCATCATGCGGAGAGTCACAACCAAATCAGTTCTACTTCACAGTTCGCCCAGCAACAACGACTCAGCTCTCCCTGTGCCCCCGACGCCTACCTTGGGATTCCGCAATGAATTGGAGCCTGTCCCCAGACGAAGCAAGAAGTATGTACTGAGAATTGAGAAATAAATGGGTTCGAATGTTAGACCGTGTAGTCTTGTTGGCCTGCGGGCAGGTAGACGGAACAACAGCGGCAGGGTCCCTTACAACCCGACACAATCTCCATGGTGCATCGAACTCTAGATAGAATCCACAATCCCCGTACTTGCAAACAAGCCATCAAGTACTACTACTCAAATCCATTGCTTGTACTCGCGAGCAGAACTCCCATCGTCTCTATAGTTTGTTGACGGCAAGCAAAGTGGCATATAGAAATGATCGGTATAAATTAACCGTCACATCAGATCTAGAGTTACAGTTTCACAAGACCCAAACAATGAGCGAAGAAATAACTAACGAGGGTGTAGCACAACCCACCAACAGCGTACTCGACGACGAGCTGGATGACTTGCTGAACAACGGCGGCAGGGACACCGAGTTCAGAGCGATCATCTCGGGTGCATTCGCAGAAGCGAAAAGCCTGATGCACACGATTAACAACAGACTGGATCACCTCGTCGAGGCAGTAAATCAGCTACAAAGTGAGGCCACGCAGAACACCAACGGACTCCCGCAACACAATCGGAAGCGCAAAAGCAACCCGGCAGCGCATCAAGGAGACGTCAAAAGACAACATCAGCAGTGCGGCATGTGCACCATGGGTCACGCTACCGAGCAATGCACGGTGTACGACACGACCGTTGCTCGGGCGAGACGTTGCGCAGCTCTCGCCCTACGCATTCATTGTGGTGTAAAGAATCACAAAGCCGAGGATTATCGCTTTAAGGAACGCAAATGTGCTTACTGCGGAGCACCACACTGGCAACCAACGTGCCAACTGAAATATAAATAACCTCTCCACCAACAGCAGTCAATAAACATTTATGATTTATGGAAGGTATCATAAATAGCAGACCAATATCAATGGAACCATCACATCTATCCGACTGCGATGCCATAAGTCCCATCGATCTCATTATTCCAAACACATCCCTATCACTACCACAACAACTCAGCTACCACTTCCCATTATCACCAAAAAACACAGAGCAGTTGACACGTCAGCACCACACACTATCAAACAGATGTGGGACAGATTCTACGACGAGTATTTCCAGTGTCTAAGACAATCGGAAGTCAAAAATCACACCAACAGTCGGACACGCGGTACTCGTTCATACACCAAATGTTCCACGTCATAAGTGGCCAATCGGCCGCATCATCGAGATCCTCAAGAATGGAAATCAGATTTATGCAGCTCGAATCACCTGCGGAAGGACCACCGTGGAAAGAGCAATAAATCACTTAATACCATTAGAGATGTACGACTACAGTCAGGACAATATCCCCGAACAGAGCTGGTACGACGTAACAGCCACAACCACGACCACCTCCATCAGCCTTGCCGAAACTTCACACGGGTACGCAAATATCAACACACAACAGGTTACCAGAGTCTGCGATGCAAATAGCTCAACGCTCAAGACCGTTTCTACCCCGGTCAGCCAAATCCAAAGCTCATCACTACCGCGATGAAGCTTCAGACTCCCCCCCCCAGTGTTGCAGATGTAAGCTCCCTTACATTCCACAACCCCACAAACACACGAAGTCACCCATACGCCACTCAATCCAGTTGCCAATCTCGAGCGAACCCAAGGAGTGGGAGGTCATGTGAATATCAAAGGAAGGAACTCGACGACGGGAACGTAAACTGGTAGATGGTAGACGGAACAACAGCGGCAGGGTCAACCCGACACACGCCGCAACATGGTGCCCCGAACAGAGCCGGGACGACGTAACATTCGACGTTCATGCCGACCGCCGCCGACCACGCGGCCTAATCAGTCAAAGGTCATTGGAATGTCAACTATCATGCGGAGAGTCACAACCAAATCAGTTCTACTTCACAGTTCGCCCAGCAACAACGACTAAGCTCTCCCTGTGCCCTCGACGTCTACCTTGGGATTCCGCGATGGACTAAATCCTGGCTCCAGAAGAAGCAAGTATGTACTGAGAACTGAGAAATAAATGGGTTCGAGTGTTAGACCATGTAGTCTTGTTGGCCTGCGGACAGGTAGAGGGAACAACAGCGGCAGGGTCCCTCACAACCCGACACACCCCGCGACAGTATGGGAATTATAAGGTAACATTTTGTGATGTATTCTAATGAGGGCATTAATGGAAAATGTAATATTTAATAATTTGTTTCCATAGATCATAGTTGCATTGAGGACACAAGGGCACGTCTCGAAATTCTCAACGTTAGAGGTTCTGAGAAATAGATTTAAGCGAATATTTTTACGATCATTTTGATCCGTTTTTAACTCAAAAATTGTTCTAAATTCCTATTTAAAGTCATGGATTGAATCCTATTTTTTTTTAGGTTTTGTTGCCTGATTTTGTTGAGATTTCGATTGATACTGATGATGAAATTAACAAATATCTAATATATAAATCTTGTTATCTAAGTATTCGAATCCATCGGCTGTAAAAACCGTCGTAAATTATTTTTCGGTTTGAGAAATCTGGGTTTAGTTTAGCGTCAATTTAAGAACTTTTGTAGACAGTGAGGGATGAACCTTTTCGCGTTACTGCAAAAAAGATTAATTTGAGTGGAAATTAAAGGAAAAAGGAAAAAAAGCAAACAAAAAAATCGGGCGAGGCTATAAATTTCTGGAGTTGCGGAACTAAATTCAAACAAAATAGCGGAAATTGCGCAATTTTCCTCTAATAACTTTTGTGAAAGTCATTAACGATTTACCGAAAAACCGTAGTGAGGTTATAATTTTGTGGAGCACGTCATTCTTCAAGCACGAATCATCGGCGCTCATTAAAGCGAGGGTAATATATTTGCGGAGAAGTTGTGCTTCGCTGCGTGACAAACTTCACCATAGGGAGCCCACAATCAGAAAGGGCGGTATTGCGGTATTAATACATCTGAACTGGCGAAGCCTGCCGTCACCGTAAAATTAAAGCATAAAGTAAGGCTTCCACGAAAGACGAAAAACAAGTCGGTCGTCTTTCGTGGAATCCTTTCGTCTCGTCGTAGTTCGTCTTTGAGTTGGCCTTGCATTCGTCCTACGTCATCAATTAAAATGTATATTTTTCTAGATTCTAGACGATGACGAAGACGACACGAGACGATCTTATTTCGTCTTTCGTGGAAGCCATAAAGCGTTCAACTCACAACATGCCGTGCCTCCAACACTTAAACCGGTGAAATTACTTCTCTATACAATTGAAGGCCCCACATCGTACACATGAATTCTTGTTTTGAGAATCCGAAGATTCTGAGCACACCTCTGCTAATTGAATGAAAATTTGAATTTTTCTGAATCAGCTCTATTTGCTTTTAAGATAGCATTGCTTTAACTTCTATAATAGTCCTCAGGTTTCGCGCTTTTTTCTTTTTGCATTTCTCAATCTCCCGAATTCTATTCAGGATATCATTTTTTTAACAAAGCATCGCTAGGCTCTCCACTTTAGTTTTCATTTCTTGGTTATTTCATATTTCCCTTCAGCTATTCAGCTGTCATCGTCGTCGCCAACGTTCGGTTCCAGAATACAACGCGCCATGATGAAAATCAATGGCTCATTAGAATCGGACATTTTCCAAAATAATCAGCTATAAAGAACAATCAGAAAATCAGACGGAAATCTGTCATCGCCGTTAAAAAATGTATTTCTCTTCGTTTATACTGAAAATATGTGGACAATTTGTTGGCATTGAATGATTTACAGCTAAATCTCAAAATCCGCAGGTAAATTTCTGAAAAAAAAACGTTGTGGCAGACTAAAATCAATTTAAAACAACAAAGTTTGAAACTACACATTTCCTTCTGCTTTCATTGCTTTGGCTTGATAATGTTAGTACTGAATACTAAAATATTGAACGGGTACGATTGAAATTTATATCAATTGGTAATTAGCGGAAGAGAAAGTAGGAAGACGAATTGTAAATATAAATAAATAATACAATTTAGGTGGAATAAAAAATAATGGAAAAATGCTTTAGTCGCTAAGATAATAATCACATTTTATCCAAATTCAATAGTAAAGCGTTCGATTCCCCATGGGGAACGATCGCGGAAGATCTTGAACAACTGATAATGCCCAAGAAGCTTCGTCCATTCTGGGAGAGTGTTCTTGTCCGCCCGATACTCGAATAGGAGGCGCCCAATCGTTTGAAGGGAAAGTCTGCAAATATTGCTTTAAGAGTTCGAATGCGGAAAATGCAATGCTTTTATGTTTTACGGAAAATAATCATTCTTATTTAAAAAATTGCTTACTTTTGAATTCTTTTCTTGCTAATCGTAGGTGCATGAAGGCGGGTTTCAAGGCTGTCAAGAACGTCTTGCAATAGTTCTTCGTCTACGCCATTTTCAATCATATCAATTAATCGACAGTAATCCATGTAAACCATACCGGTAGCTCCCCATTCCGGAATAAGATTTTCAAAAGGGCGAACCATAAGACATGCCGTTTTTAGAGCTTCGTGGTCTCCAGCAACAACTGCAGTTGCAGCAATATCGTCTACAAATAAGCGTCGGATTTCCAGATAGTTCTTTGCAGCAACAGCCAATTCGAAAAGTTGGGTCGAGTCATCCATAGATTTTGCAAATGTGTACTGGGCATCAGCGATCCATTCAGGTGCAATATCAAACTGGTCAGATATGGCGTCTAGGTTGTCCTCGAAAAGAGCGATTCGTTCGAGAAGGGATCGAACTGCGGTAGCTCTTCTGAAATGACCAATTTATGAAAATAAAATGTAATATTAAATATCTTACTCATCATCGTCATCAATGTGTTGCAAAATAAAGACAGCATACTTTGACAGTTTTGCGGCCTCCATTTGAGAAGAGTAGCTTCTATGAAGTCGGGTCTCAGCGGTCTTAGACATTGTTCTGTATCCGACTGAGTTAAGCACACTCCACACATGCCACTGGAGAAAATGGTCATGAGGTTTTTCACCAGCCGCACAATCTAAAACAACTTCAACAGAATGTTGAGCTTCACAAGCCAATTTTATTAATTCTCCGTGTAAATCTCCACGATTTGAAGCGGCTCGACCGGCATTGACGTCTTTCTGATAGGCATCGTACGCTTCTTCGAGACCGCCCCATTTGCGAAGATACCAAACGTGTAATCCGAAAGCTTGAATCCAGCTAAGCCCTTCAAGGCAATTAATCGCATGGTTTTGCCCATCATGAGTCCATTCATAGTGAGATTCGCCAGACATTAATACATAACACTTGAGAGTCGATTTGGGAATAAGATGAAGCACATCGCATTTCTTCCAGTGTTCAATTTGAGCTTTGAAAATGTAATTGACAGATTCTGGGCAGACCGAAGATGACTGTAGAATAGAAGCTAGTTTAGGTTTTCCGCTCTCAATGGCAACTTCAAATGCTTTTTCAAAGTCACCAACACACAGCTGATGCCAGACGTCAGCAGTAGAACTTTCAATTCTCCGATCTTCTGAATCTTTTTTAATTGCTTCTATTCTGAGCCACTCTCCGACATTCTCTCCTCTTTCGAAGGACCATCCATCACGACGTTCACATGGAAAGAGAGCAGAGAGTAGTTTCCAAACCGACGAATGACCATCATATCCGCCTGCTTGAGCAATACCAATATATTTATCAATCAGAGAAGTGTAGGAGTCCGAGTATGTGACGAAATTTGACGCGATGTATGAGTTGGATATTTGTTGTCCTTTACGGCTAGACTCGCACACGTTGACATTTACATCAAGCATTTGTGTTACAGTTTTCTGAGATAAATATGTTGAAGCAAAAGAAAAAACAACGAATCTTATTCTAATTATTGTCCTAGTAATTAAAAAAATTTCATAATCACCTCATTCACATCGAAATTTCTGTCCAGTGTGCCGAGAAATACTTGATTGTGCGTCGGCTGTGCAGACCATGCAAGACAGCCAGTGTCACTCCATCCCACTTGACAGTTTCTTCCTTTTACAACTCCCAAATCGATTAACTTGCTTTTCCCATAGCCTATCATTTTAGCTTCAGGACTTCCACCATTAAATTGATGAGATCGCTCTTGTGCTTTAGGCATCACTTTCAAGTCCTGAAGGTTTCGGATGAATCGGCTACTCTCGTATTCCAGATCAGCAAGCAACTCTAACTTGGGTTTCTTTTCTGGTTGTTGCCCTTCTTCGATATTCAAGGAAGTGCCCACACTTTCATTGAACTCTGTAGTCATATTGCCGATGGAAATGTCTTCATTGTCGTGTTCACCACCTCCTAGTCCTCCAGCATTCACACGGCGAACAATTGGAACGATGTCTCCTAGAGGAACAGCGGCAGGAACTCGCTCAAGAAGCATCTGAAACACCAAAAATATTGGCGTTTTATCTATAAAAAATCGTCCTATCCTATCCTAAGCTGCCTATTTACCGATACCATTTTTCGAAAGGCTCAACTGCGGGAAACAAGTTTATTGTTCAAAAAAGAAAATTAAAAAGATAATGTTTTTCGAGTAAACAGTCAGCCCTAGTGGTATTGGCAATGAGTCAGTGATGTGAATTAATGACAATACAAATTAAAAGAAAAGGATAACAGAAAAATACAAAACGAGCATTAATGAAACAGTTTAGAAAGTGAAGATGAGTGATTAGTTAAAAACGGACCTCATGGGGATGAGCATCAGTCGTTTTGTAGACTTTTTTCCTTTGCACCTGATTATTGACCTCATGCGCCGACGTGTTCATGTCGATCTGGAACAAGACAAAATAATTTAGTACTATAAAGTCCTGAACTTTTTTTCAGGAATATTGAAAGCGTATTTATTACATGAACCAAGGCAGACAATACGTTTTTTTTATATTTTAAGAAACATTTGTCTAAAACTACTTTTAAAATAATGCATTTTACATTTAATACAACAGAAAAACAGTTTTACATAGACAATTCTGCCTGTGTTATATTTCCATTACAAGCAGAGTTATTAGCAAATTAACCATTTTCAAAAAAAAGCTGCTTTTCTTCAAGATTTACTAGTTGTGGAATTGAATAAGAACCTTAGAAAATTCACGCAAGCTATACAGAAAAAAATGTCGGTTCTTACCGTTTGAAGCGGTATTTGTTGGCCCTGCTTCTGCGCATGGGAAACATCCATTGGCTCATCGTCGTCTGCCAATCCATACTTGCTAAAATGTTCTACGCGGAACACCCAACTTCCAGTTTCCGCACGATAATCTTTGAACGTGGCTCCCATTCGAATAGTTTGCCTCTCAAGGTGTTCTCTCCAGCCAATTTCGGCCAATTTCACGACATCGCGAACTTCCTTCTTTGTTTTTTTGTCAGTATACCATATTCTTTCCAACGTGACTTCAGCTGGCCTGTTCAACTCTTGACCTTCTGCAGGCTTCATTTCTTCATTTGGATAGACGGTCACTTCTCGGTGACGAAACACAACAATTTCATCAAGAACAATTTCTTTTAATTCCAATCGTCCAGGCCAAAAAACACTACCATACGAAGATCTTCCAATAGTCAACCCATCTTCAAGAACTACGCGTCCATTCTTTATCATGTTCTTCATTTCGTTAATTGTCGGCAGAGAGAAGTAGTCAGGCTTGCTGAGCTTCATTCCTGCTGGAGTGTTATCATTAGTCACTTCTTCGGAAGGAGTTGAAACAACAGAAATGGCTGAGCTAGTGGCGGTGGATACTGCTTCCAATCCAGTGTGCTCATCACAAGTTTCGTCTAGGTTCAACGCTGGTGGATCCCTGCTTCTATCTTGCTGTCGTTTAAGTATAGCCTGCACGGGATCACCTGCAGGAGTCGAAGTGACGTCAGGTCGGCTCTCAGTTTCGGAAATTCGGGGTAGAGCATCAGGGTCAAGAGATCGGGAGTCTCTTCCTATGGATCCTATTCTTGAGCAATCAGCAAGCACAGAAATATCTAATTGCTTCAGATTCGATTTCCTGGCGGATCCTCGAACTCCAAGTCTGTTTGATGTTCCGTCCATATAAGCATCCAATGCAGAATCGATAGTTCTGAAAAGTTAGAAGAGAAGTTAGGTTGGAGTGATACGTATGTAGAATATACCTATTTAATGCGCTAGATTTATTAATGCTCTGATTGGCAAGAGATACGTCAGGGTTGAATGTGCCATTACGAAAGCCGCGACCAAGTGAAGGTGGTGCTTCCTTTGAAGTGTAGTTTAGATCTTTTGAAACATCTGCAGATTTAATAACCGCTGGGGAAAGATCACTCATTACTTTGCTGATTGGGGGAACGATGAATGATGATTGTGGAACATCAGAAGATTTTTTGGCAGCAAGGAAACGAAGCTGCCTTTCTGCGCTCGTAGGCGAGTCTTTGCCGTCGGTTTCCCATGTATTAATATATTTGAGAAGAGGAGAATCTCCGTACGGAGCATTCGTCAACTGTGATTGTAATAATTTCATGTTCGCTTGCATTTGAAGAACATCGGCAGTCACTCCAATAACAGGTACTGGAGCAACTTGGGGTTGGACAATGGCTTGAGGTTGAGCGACGTTTCCGAACCCAGTGAAGGGCTGAGAGGCTTGCGTATTTGAACTGAAAATCCCACCAGTGGATGCTTGCGGTTGAGTGCTAAATAGACCTCCAGTGGTCCCAGTGTTGGTGGTCGAACCAAATAGGCCTCCTGGTTTGGCAGCATTGTTTCCGAACAAACTGTTTCCAGTGTTCGTAGCTCCAAACGCGTTAGTAGTAGTGGACTGATTGCCGCCGAAGGTGAAACTTGTACTCGTGGCAGGTTTGGTCGCGAACAAAGAGCCACCAGTATTGTTCGTAGAGGAGTTTCCGAATAAACTTCCTCCAGTGCTTGCATTGGGCTGACCAAACGCATTTGTTGTCTGAAAATTGATTTGTGAAAATGAGTTATTCTCCTTCTCTGTCAGAATGGATTCAAAAAATAAAAAAAAGACATAAAAGATCCAGACAACTTTCATAAACACGACTATGTTATTTAAACCGTTATCTGGCAAATTTTTGCTGCTAACTTTTCATATACCGTTGTATTTCCTCCAAAGCCGAATCCACTTTGCTGCTGTGATTGATTGTTTTGCCCAAAAAGACTTCCACCAGTTGTCGTTGTGTTAGTAGTACCAAAGAGAGAATTGGGCTGATTTTGCATCTGTCCAAACAACGTCCCTCCAGTATTCTGTTGCTGTTGGTTTCCGAAGAGTGATGAACTAGTGTTCTGACCGAACGCAGAACCACCTGTAGTTGCTAAAAATTGTGTTAGAAAATATTCTGTATTCTTACTGGACGCTCCTCCAAATAACGAAGTGCCAGTGGGTTTCGATCCGAATAGAGAACTGCCTGATCCAGAAGTGTTAGCCGCGCTTCCGAAAAGCGAAGAACCGGTGTTTGTATTCGAGGCTCCTCCAAATGGAGATGATGTAGAAGTTCCCCCAAACAGCGACGACTTCGGCTGTGAACTGGAACCAAACAAGGCGCCACTGGTTTGGTTTGTACTGGTGTTTGAAGATCCGAAGAGGCTATTACCGGTAGTTGTGGTTCCAGTTGGTGTTTTTCGATTAGCTATGTAATCCTCTACACGCAACTCTTCCATACTTTTTCCTTCATATTTTTGCATAGCAGAAATGCACATATGTTTCGTTTGTATGTTTTGAGTAGTTCCATTTCTCATCATTGTATCTGAACTAATAGTCGGATCGAATTTTATTGTAGTTCCGGTTACTGTTGATCCTGAAGCTAAGAAGAAACATTATTTGAAAAACTAAAATTAGATTTCAACCTCCGAAAAGACTTCCGCCAGATGATGTATTGTTGTTTCCAAAAATGCTGCTGGTTGTATTTGCATTATTGTTTGAGCCAAAAAGAGATCCACCAGTTGAAGATGCTGTCGTCGCATTACCGAAGAGAGTTCTGTTGGCGTTGTTTTGTCCTCCACCAAACAAAGAGCTTTGTGTAGTCTGCGGTTGAGGAGACCCTGAAAGTACGCGTTGATAAATTAAAATTTGCATGCACTCTGGTCAATTGTCTTCAGATTTTATCAAACCTTTGAAATATTAGATTTACAAAAATTGCTAATGTAATAAATTTCAAAGAGGGTGCGAGCTGTGCCGTACTCTAAAGCATAATGAAATGGATGATTTACAATGAAAATGCAAATCTTTATATGCTAAAAAAGTTTTACAAATATTTTAAGGAAATGAGTGCAGCATGCCCCATGCCGCCGAATCAGTGCCAGAAAAATTATTAAGAAACCGACTTGTCAGAGTAACTCACCAAAAATGTTGGAAGATGTACCGGAAGTACTACCAAAAATTGATGCCGCCGGTTTGTTCTGAATTGACCCGAAGATACTGGACGTGGGGCCTGAACTCGAAGACTGACCAAATAGGCCTTTATTTTGATTGCTTTGTCCAAACAGCCCGGTCCCAGTGCCGCTTCCAAAACTGGATGAACCGAATGATTTGTTCTGGCCGAACATTTCACTAAAAATTGTATTAAATTAATCACCAAAACAACTAGAATTAAAAAAATGTGAAGCAACATTTGAAATTTGTTATAGAAATACAACAACTTTTTGTGAAGTCTAGATAAAGTACACAATGCATCACAAAACATTCATTTTCCTCATACTTCATACGAAATCGGGTTTCAGTCTTATTAAAGAATATCGTGAATAATGCTGAAAGCCTTGTTGACGCTATACTACGTTGGGTAAACGACTAAAAATATTTTTCTATTAAAAATGAGATAAAAATCCCAATGAAAATATCGCGCTGTGCTAAAAAAACGTTTAAAAGTACAAAAACGAAAGTAAATGTAATTCGAAAATTTTTGAGGGAATCCAAAATTTGCATGAGAGCGCGATTGCACTGATATGCCACGGGATTCTGCGTTTCATTTTTTACATACTGTATCGCTACGCAATGGCTTTGGACATCACGCTTTTTGAAGTTCCCCAATTTTTTTTTGTTTTTCCTTGCTTTTCATAACATTTAAAGCGCTGCAGAAAATGCGAACTTTCTTATTTTTCAAGACAAAATAAATGAATTTCTGAGACGCACTCGTCTCAAGTCGATTGTAATCTACTTAGAAAATAGCTTAAATTCGATTCTAATTAGAAACGATTGTTATCCACTCTACGATCCGTATCGCAGTGTAATAGTAGAAATTTCCAGAAAGAAATTGTAATAACTCAGGTATTTTGACCTGTAAAGCGGGAGTAGATATACCGTGATCACCAGCTTGCACCAGAGTTGGGCGGAATAGGATTTTGGGAACTCGGAATCCGGAATCCGGAATACGGAAAGAATATTTTTTCACGGAATCCGGAATCCGGAATACGGAAAAATATTCTTTCACGGAATCCGGAATCCGGAATACGGAAAAAAAATATTTTTTCACGGAATCCAGAATCCGGAAAACGGAATGAAAAAAACGGCGGAATCCGGAATGCGGAATGCGGAATCCGGAATTTTAACCATTAATAAGGGAATATTTATAATAAAAAATGATGTAAGTGCGCTCTGTTCGCAAAAATTTTTGCGGGAGTTCAAAGAAGTATACATTTCACAACAATTGAGAATAAAGAATTAAAACGGAATAAAAAAGCCATATCGCGGAATCCGGAATCCGGAATACGGAAAAAATATTTTTTCACGGAATCCGGAATCCGGAAAACGGAAAAAAATATTTTTTCACGGAATCCGGAATTCCGCCCAACTCTGGCTTTTTTTTTTCATTTCCGCCTCCTTTTTTTTTTTCATTTCCGCCTCCTATTAACATCTCGTTCGCTTACTTAGCAATTTCCACCTGAAAAACGGCGATAAAAAAGGTGTTTTGAGGAAATGGAGGTATAACCGCTGTTATCATTCGTTTTCGGACCACTGTTTTTGGAAAACAGCAAAAGCTAAAAAAAAATACTCCACGGAAAAGTTAAAGAAACAACGGCGGAATGCCGTTGCTAGTTGGTTCCTCCCAATGTTATTTGTAGTTTCACCGGTAGAAATGTCTTTATTTTGAAATATAATGAGAGACTTTTGTAATCTTGTAACACCGTTCCTCAAATTTGTGCTCTTTCCGTTTATTTCAAATGATTTCTAATTCGATCACAATCGACAATTCTAACCAAGGAAATGAAATAACTATACATAACTAAATTTTAGAAACACTGGAAGCCTGTAATGACATAAATCGAGATGGGTAACACATTAACCGGACGTTCAAATGCTATTGCGCCAATTATAAGTGCAGAAGATGCTAGAACTTATAGTTAGTATATCCAATATCCTTTAGCAATTTTAATTTTTCAGTATCTGAGGAAGAATATCGGCGAATACGGAATGCTTTCCAACGATTTAAAAATGGATGTATCAATTACGATGTATCAGCGGAAGTATATAATCAAGTCACCTATTATGTTGTTTCAGGAATTCTGCTATCATGTTCTTGGCGGAGCACAAATTCCAGAAGAAAAACGACGTCTTTTGTTCAATTTCTTTTCTCATGGTACTGAATCAATCTCGTTCGATAATCTCCTATCGTCATTAGTTGGACTGTGTAGAGTCGAAGAGGTTCAATCTAGTGAGTTGATTTGAATTAACAAAACTTTGATACTTGCGAAAACTTTGAAAAATGTTGTTAATACAATCGAAATGGTTAAATGCACAGGATTCATCGAAGAATATCACGAGTTCGCTTCTTGGGGACTAAGCCCACCAAAATTAACTATTCCTCTCAATGATTCATACATATCATTCTACGAAGTCATGTCTTATGTCACACATTGTAAGTCGGCTAAATAAAAAAAAACGTTTATAATAAATAAACTCAGTGTCCGTGAATGAAGTCATCGAGCTAGAAAAGGTGTTTGCTACAATCAGTGATCGAGCTGTGTGTAAGCTGAACGAAGATAAATGGAAGAAAGCGCTTGGAGGATGTTTCCCTGACAGCTATACTGAACGATTGTTTGCTGTTTTCGACGAAAATAGAGACGGGCAAATTGACTTTAGAGAACTTGTCTGTACTTTATCAGCATTGTGCAGGGGACCTCTTCCTGGGAGAATATCACGTTAGTTTCCATTCAGAATGCTGTAAGCATATTATTTTACAATTTGTTAAATCAATTATTTGCAGAACTGGCTCGAATTTGGGATTTGGACTGTGACAAGCTGTTGTCAGATGAAGAGCTTCTTAGTATGTACAATGACCTCGAGGTCCCGGAAGAATACCGGACTGTAACTAAATCATCTAATGGAAAGGCTGCACTTGTTGATTTTGGAATATGGGCTCAGGAAAACGAAAGATTTATTGATAAATACTACTCCATGGCTCTTCAAATTGGTCACATTTGTCTCGGACTGCGACCCGAATCTTGGAAAATGGAGCTGAAAATCGTAAGGTGAGGGTTGTACCCATTGAATCCTTACTATGAATTTTTTTTTCAGTGAGTTTGAAGAGCGAACTTCCGTACTCCGATTGACCGAATGGAATATTGTTTCATCCAGTTGGCACTCTGAGTTCCGTACTCTATTGGAAGCAGAAAAGAGTCCAAATCCAATTGACAACTCTGGAATAAAAGGAACAAGAGAAGACAGTTGGACCAGTCGGGTAAATTCTTTTCTTTTTCAAAAAATCGTAATGAATATTTTCTTCTAGGTGGCATGCATTTCCGCAGAATCAGCTCGGTTGAGAGCTGATCTTATCCATTCCGATTATATTCGCATTCCTGTTCCTCTTTGGAGAGCCTTTCTGCGATGGCATGGGTGCGCATTGACAGTCGATTCGCAGTTCACCCGAAAATATCTGGATGGCGCATTCTTTGAAGATAACAAGCCAGGTCTTGAACTTTATCCTTTGGAAATTCTTCTTCTTGGTCATGACCGAAAAAAGAGCCATGATGGCTCGGAAACAACTGCTCGTTCGTTGACACCCTGGGCTTGTGCTCAAGTTTCTCGTAGTATGACTGTTGATGAATTGCTATTGCTATGCAAAACAGAGCTACGATTGGGGGATGGAGATGCCAGATTATGGCAAGTAGTGAAAGAAAATGAAGAAGGAAACGTTCTGCTAGATGATGGAGTACAAAATCTGCATCAGCTGTATACCTCACTTGGAAAAACAAAAAAGTTGAATAAGATGAAGCTGCTACTAGAAGTTCGAGAACGAGGCACGGGAGTTTGGCCGGAAGAACTGAGAGCATCGTTATCTGGAAAACAAATAACGGCAGCCTCGACATTGTCATCCTCAAACGCTCAATTATCAGGTAATCATACAATTTTTCTTCTCAACATTTCTAACGACCACCTATTGTATTATTCTTTAGGTCGCCCAGGAGCGGTTGGTCTGGTTAACTATGGTAATTTTTGCTATCGTAACGCGGGAATCCAGTGCCTGGCTAGAGTCTCTCCGTTGACTCAATACTTTTTGGAAGATGAACACTTGGATGCTATCAAAAAGGCTAATACAAAACGGAGAGATGCTGTGGAGACAACTATAGAATATGCGAAGTTGTTAAGAGAAATGTGGGCAGCGAAAAAGAAAAACATAGCGCCTAATGATTTTAATGTAAGTCAGAGACTTTAGTTGTCGCTGTTTTCCTGAATCAATCTTTCAGATTCATTCAGGAGATATATTTTTTAATCAGTAGTCAAATTTTTATTTTTTTATTCCATAGCGTAATGCAGATAGTTTTTGAATAGCTTATGGTTCTCTGTGAAACATTGACTTCGGTGTTTTACATTTTAAAATGCTCGAAAATTATCATAAACGAAAAACAAAAGTGCATTTTCTCGCATTTTTGAGTCAAAGGTTTAAAGTCCGAGAAATTGTGTTTTCGCGATAACTATGCAAGAAAAATTTTTTTGAGTATCTTAATAAAACTTGTGTAGGATGCAATTCGAATGAACTCGGATATGTTCGAGTGCAACGAACAGCACGACTGTCAAGAATTCGTCGCTTTCCTTCTCGACCAGCTTCATACGTCGATGTATGAAGCCAGTGAAACTTTACGCCCATCACCAGAAAAAATGGAGAAGACGGAGTTGGAAAATAACGATATAGTTAAAGAAGAAACTGATGAAGAGAAAGCAGCTAGGTCGTGGATAGAATACGTGAAACAAAACGATTCACTTGTTACCCAACTTTTTACTGGGCAACTTCGTTCTCGACTAGTTTGTCGTACGTGCCAATCCAGTTCAAGTGTGTTTGAGCCTTTCACTTCTCTTTCTTTGCCAATTGGATTCGAAGATGTAGATTTGTATCAAGTCATCGGTGTGTGTTTAACGACGACAATTAAACATTTTCTCTGAACTTTTAATATTAATTTTACAGTTGTTCGACGCGATGGTCGAATTCCACGTCGCTATGGCTTCCGACTCTCCCGTGACTCAAAAATCGGGCATCTCCGCGAAGTAGTAGCTGTCTCCAGTGGAATACCAATTTATCATATCACAATTCAATGTATGTCTAGTAAAGGAACACTTATGAGCCGATCTCCGAATGCTCAAAGCTCAAGCTTAAAAGACGAATTACCATTGAGCTCTTTTCCTTCTGGCGCTCGACTTTATGCGTTAGAATTACCAGAAAACACTGGCGAAGGCGAATGGAGAGTGGTGATGCACCGAAAGCTACAATATAATCATGAACCTCATATTCTGGGATCAACTGCTGGCTTCATTGTTTCCCGATTTGGGCTTCCTCTAATCGTTGGCCTAAATGGAGAAGTGACTGGCAAGAAATTGTATGAGGATGTGATGTATCAAATGCATAGATTTATGGAACACTCAGTAAACTCATTCTCAAGCAGAGCTCATGATCCTTGTGAAGATGCACATTCAGGATATCCATTCACATTATGCCTAGTGGATCAGAACTACGAATGGTGTGGGCAATGCCCAGCTCTTAAATTTTGCAGAGGATGTCCTATTCAATCCGATGAAAGTAAGGTCTTTATTCCGGCAAACTGCCCGATTGCAGTAGATTGGTTACCCATTGCCTTGTATCTTCGCTACAATCATTCTCAAGAACAGGCATGTGAAGATGACCCATCCGTTGCTGAAACATGGTCTAGGCATTTTGCTCCTAGTTCACTTGAACACTGTATTGAGAAGTTTTCTTGCCCGGAGACACTTGATGCTGCAATTCAATGTGATCGTTGTGAAAAGAAAACTACTAGAGACAAAGTGATGACCATTTGGAAACTTCCCAAATACTTGGTATGTTTTCCAGGTCAAACGCCTTTTCTCCTAAAAACATCACTAGCGGTGTTAAATGAGAAAAGTAGCAAAAAATCGAGTTGTAAAGTTGAATGTGCCTAATACATGCAGGTTTTTTTTGTTATTGAAGAGGTCTCAGAAGTAATAGATGGCTCAACCTATTCATACATAAACAACATCCTGATAACACATCTCAGAAATCGGATACCAAAAATAGTTTACGTGTATAGATATAACCAGTCTTCAGTCAGTCGTCATATCTGAACCCATATTACCTTTCTTCCTTTCGTAACAAAGTCTTGTTGCACCCATTGGTAACTTATATTGTTGCCGCGTTTAAAATGTGTTGAAAATTTTTAAAGCGACCTCTGATCTTCCTTGAAATTCAGGCGTCCTCTTACTATGGTTTGAATTTGTAATTTCTGATAATAATAGGAAATTATTTTTTACTGCATTTAAAAATTTCTAAATTTCAGATAATTCACCTGAAGCGATTCGAATTCCTTCGCGAACAAGGCAGAATGGGAAAGTGCAAAAGAACGGTTAACTTTCCACTGAAACACTTTGACCCGGCACCATTCGTAGACCAGCATGACGGAAACACATACGAGTGTATTGCACTTGCTGTAAGCTCTATTGTAGAAATTGAAATTAACGATTTTATCAAATGTTCAGAATCACTACGGACAACTTTCATGTGGACACTTCATCGCCTATGCGAAGAGCAATGAAGATAAGTGGCTTCTGTTGAATGACTGCTCCGTTAGGGTGAGTTCCGCCAAGTTGAATTTCAATGTTAAAATTCGTACTTCAGGAAGTTTCTGAAGAAGAAGTCGACAAACAAGGTGCATATCTTTTGTTTTACGAGCGCAAAGATGCCATCTAATATCGAAATCTATATTTTCAGTAAAATATTCAGCTCAAATCACATGACTATGTTAATTACTCGTTTCTGTCTGATTCTTCAATTTGTCCATTAAAACGCATTTTTTCTATTGTATTGTACATATTTATTTATATGATTCACCTCACTAGTCATCCTTCACTTATCCCGAACTTCTATTTGCTCCAATCCCATTCACTTTGCTATTTCTAAACGGATAAATCTGTATTTCTACTCCACGCTGCCAGTTATCGGAAAACCCCGAACAAATGCTCAAAATTCGAGCTTTGTCTTCGAACGGGCTGTACATATTGCACATGGACCATCAGCAGACCATCAGCGGATGGATATGATAGTTAATCAATTACTGGGAAAAAATTGAAGGGAAATGGGGACGGAACCTATGAACAAAGCCGCCGCATACTTTTCGTTACCTCATTATTCACGAAATTTCTCATTAGTCGATCGGGTATTTCTCTGAAAGTGTTTGTTTGAGGTTAGATGATAAAACAACGGAAACACTATGCTTCCACGGGTATTCGCTAATGGGGTTATTCATGAAAAGCACGAAAAGCATTTTAATGCAAAAAAATGCATTTTTTTGCATTAAAATGCAATTGTGCTTTTTATGAATAACCCCATAATGTGGAAAATATATTATCCATCCGCAAGGACGTGATTTTTCGTTTAAAGGCGCTGTTTGGGTCTCGTTACGGGATAGTGCGTTTTAACGCGCTAATTTAAAAATTGTAAGAAAGCGCACACACTGCGTTTGTGATTTATTCAGTTTAATAAACAGTTTAAGAAATTTGGCAATAAAAATTAAGTAAAAAAACATTTTCGATGCAAAATTTAGAAAAGATTCCAATATTCGCTTCAATTTTCGAAAAGAAACCACAAACGCAGTGTGTGCGCTTTCTTACAATTTTTAAATTAGCGCGTTAAAACGTGCTATCCCCTAACGAGACCCAAGCAGCGCCTTTAAACGAAAAATCACGTCCTTTTTTTGATTTTGGATAAACTTGCGAGGATTTGTGGGACTTCAAATTCAAGATAATTTTCCTTTTTTTAAGCAATAAGCAGTTTGAATTCACAAGTGAAAAAGTTAGATCGTTAGAAATGTTATTTGACAGATAAAATAAAATATTTATGTACAAGAACTGGAATAATGAATAGAGTAATCTTGAAAATCGAGTTCGCCGAGGAGCCGTCAACGAACTTCAAACACGAGGCTTCTCATTCGTGGAGATAAAAGCCAGAGGAGATCCAGTTGGCACTCTGAGTTCCGTACTCTATTGAAAGCAGAGAAGAGTCCAAATCCAATTGACAACTCTGGAATAAAAGGAACAAAAGAAGACACCAAAAATTCCTTTTTATATTTATAAAAAAGAGCAAATAAATCAAATGCGGCATGCTCACCATTTTATGCACATTTCCTGCATCTCCAATTTTTAATTTATCTGCTTTTCTTCCAGGTAATACAATTGCAGTTATCGCACGTGACTCCTTCTCATTCATTTCAAGAATACGGCGTTGATACATTTCTGAAACCTCAGAATAGCAATAAGTCCATCTCGGGGTTATGCTTCCCGCATTCCGACCACTTTCGATCCTTTTCTAAATAGGCCACATAGACGGGCCGAGCACTGCTCAAATCATTATTAGAATTGTCCCAAAATTTTTATTGGAATCGTCGGTGAAGTGAAACGACTAAAACGAAGGATGAAATGAGGGAAGAATATGCGACTTGACATGCCTCTATTTTGCCTTGTCTCCGTTCAATAAAATTCAGTATTGACTGTTATGAAATTGTTTGATTGAAATTCATTCTCTTCAACCGATTTTGAGTGCTTGATTGGTATATTTTCGAAATTTCTGAAACTCTGGACGAAATTAAAAAGAAACACATTTATTGCAAATAATCATATAATTTCAAATTAATTAATCCTAATTACCCGGTATCACTATTGGTTTAAGAATCTACCAGCAATAATAAATTTCACTACAATCTACATCCAGTTCGGGAATCACTGTTGTAAGACGTCGTTCCAACTCCGTGTGAGCTTTTTGCTGAAATTAAAATATTTAAGAAGATACCTGCCAAGCGAAGTACCTGCAAGAAAGTGAGCCCATGAAGAGTGCATTGCCCTGCTATTTCGAGTTTTTTGATGTAGGCAATAGGCTTTTTTTTCTTGATAACTTTCTTGACAACCTTTTTCTTCGGTTTCGGAACGAGTCCTTCCTCTGTTACCACTGCCACTTCTTTCTTTTTCTTAATCACTTTCTTCTTTTTGGCTGGTGGAAGCCCATCGACTTGTATAGCTTGCGAGGCGGTCATTTGAATACTTCTCACCAAATTATCAACGGTTTCAATGGAGCAGGAGGAGATTCGGAAGGTGTCCAAAGGATTATGGGAAACCGGAGTGGAGCCGTCAGCGAACAGAGACCAGTCCCTGAAATAAATGAAAAGAAATAGAATAATACATTAACTAGAAGACATTTCACCTCATGGTAATGTTCTTGGCCTGAATGTTTTGCTCCCTCATCACAGCATACAATTGATCCAATCTGAGCTGTGGTTGATCAAAATCGGTGCAGATAAGTTTGATTTTGTAAAGAGGTAGTGACGGAAGGGTGCTGATCTGGTTCAGAATATGCATTGATTTTTCAGCATGTAATTCCAAATTGATATTCGATTTCGGATAACGGAGGATGAAGCTTTTGACAATTTCTCCAACGTTTTTATAATAGCGAGGATTGACATGAACTTGAAGAGTAAGTTGTTGAAGTTCCTGAAACGATAAAAACAGAAAAGTGAATACACGACAATCATAATGGAACTGACACTGAAAAGAGTGCCTTCGATAGCAAGGAATCGTTGAGTGACTTCATCATCTGGATGGATCATCAGAAGCCACAGATCCTCGACATTTGAGAAATAACGGCGACAATGATCTTTGGACACGTGGATCTTATTAATTCCGGCAAGGAAGTTGATGTCCGTGGTCATTTTCATAAAGGAAAGACGGCTGCGGCGGAAGACACCAGCCAAGAAGTCGTGCGAATCGGATGGGCAACTGATGGAAAGACGACGGAACGGGACACATTGATGGGCTTGGGGAAAAAGAGATCCCAGCTGAAATAAGACTGAAGATGAGTGTCACTTCAAAAAAATTAAATGAGGAGGGCAATCGGAATATATATCACAGGGGAGAACCCTGGCCGAGCCGGAGCTTTCTTTAAAATGGCTGTTTGAAAACGGTCGCTAATCGAAGATTTTAGCGGTTCTGTAAGCTTATGCTTAGATAACTTATCAAGTACTACAGCAATGCTTACAGATCGATGAAGTAGCATGACTGGCGAAATCTCTTAGGAATCAAGATCTACAATTCCCTGTTTTCTGATCAGTAGATTTCAATTAGAAGAAGGTTATTCACAGGAAAGCGTGGACCCGTTTCGGCCAGCATTGCACGGTTAATTTGGTGTCTCTCTCTCTCTATATAATTTTGTCTCTCGTAAGCCTAAATTTGCTATCTGTGTTTTTTGAAAATCTGTGGAACATTCCCCGTTTGTCCTATGAACTATTCCTTCTTTTAAGTATAAGTATATGAAAAACAAATGAAAAAAATTTAAGAATATTGAAATTTTTAAGATGGTATTATCTATCCGCGAGTATGTGATTTTTCGTTTAAAGGCGCTGTTTGGGTCTCGGTAAGGGATAGCGCGTTTTAACGCGCCAATTTAAAAATTGTAAGAAAACGCACACACTGTGTTTGTGATTTCTTTTCGAAAATTGAAGCGAATATTGGAATTTTTTCTATATTTTGCTTCGAAAATCATGTTTTTTTAATTAACAGCAATATTCGCTTCAATTTTCGAAAATAAATCACAAACGCAGTGTGTGCGCTTTCTTACAATTTTTAAATTGGCACGTTAAAACGCGCTATCCCCTAACGAGACCCAAACAGCGCCTTTAAACGAAAAATCACGTACACGCGGATAGATAATAAAACTTTCAGCACAACTCACTCTTTCAATAGTAATTTCATGAACCTCTTTTCGTAATTTCGTGTTGATAATATTCATCCATCGTTTACAAACCCGTTCCATTTTGCAAAGCACAGGATACTCGTACTGATCGAAAATCTTTCGAAGGATCAAGTCCGGCATATTGGGAATAACTTTTCGATTGCCGCATACGTACATTGGTGTTCGCGGTTGATGAGTAATTCGAGACTAGACAATGTGATGCGCTGAAATATGAATATGGTATTAGTGAAATATGTATGTATAGAAATTAAAGAAAGATATACAAGAGAATGCCAATGTATATTACAACGTGTGACATAAATGTGGGCAGCCCGAAACAAGTTGAGTACCGGGGGGTATGTGAAATCGGAACAAAATGAGAATAGAACTCGTAGGAAATCGGAACATGATGAAAATAAAACTGTTAAAAAAGAAAACTGTATTAAATTCGAACTGATAGAGAATTAGAACTGTTTGAAAAAAACCGCATGGAAGCGGAACTGTATGGAATTATAACTCTGTTCAATGGAGCGCGTTTGCTTTACAAGAGTACTTTTCTCCGCGATAAATCAACTAAAAATACTCTGGATAAAGCAAACGCGCTCCGTCTTTTATTACCGTTGGTGTTGGGTTCACCCCTATAAGTTTTATGTTACACGTTATTTCACGCTCACGTGAAATACGTGACCTTGTTACACGTCACTGATCCCCTATAAATAGCCCCACTTCTCTCTATTCCCCAGTTCGAGCTTTGCTCCTATATTCCCTTCTATTTCTGCTCTATAATAAATAATTCTAAAGAAGACTCCTGTTTTTCTTTATTTGGTGACTCAGGCAGGGAACGAACCTGCAATCTTCTGATTCCTTATCCTTAAGAATCTATTCCCCTCCCCCCAACTATGAGCGAAAAAATTCGAACCAGGATTGGATGGTCAGTGAGACATATCAATGATCTCATTGAAGATGAGGAGGCTGACAAGGAGAAGCTACTTCATTTCATCGGAGTATTTCAATTCCTCGCGGAAAAAATGGTCAAAGAGACCGATCGAATCAAGTCGCTCGACGACGAATGGGCAAACCTGGCTCAAAAGGACAAAGCAGAATTCAATACAAAAAAAGATTACTGCGAAAAGTTCGGAGACTTCACACAAGTCCGGAAGCAAGGATTGCAATATTTGGATGAGTTGCACATACTTCATGATGCAGCCAGAAAACGGATTTCGGAAATGGACCCGAAACAATTGGAAGATATCGAAACTTGGGATGAAATCATTTCACCATCCACAAGCGGAAAGATGAGAACATCTACTCTAATACCAACGACGCATGATGCTGATTCAAAGAAACTATCGACTACTCGCATCGCCTCTATCACCGCCACCATTCAACCAGTTGACTCAAACCAAGGTACTCCTTTTATTCAATCTATTACTGGTAGTCCAACTAAAGAAACTCATTCGTCAATAATTCTCACGGGAATCAACTAGAATATCCCCCATTCTAATCAATGGCCACGCCTCTGACCCCGGTGACCAGACCAACTGATGGACCATCTGCCAATCCACGTGGATCAGCACTATAAAGGGACTGCCGATCAGAAGGAAGGCCAGACTCGCAGACTCTCAGACTCTCGCCCACGTTCTCCCACGACCAATCAAATGTCTACAACACCAACACCGTCTACAACACCGTTCATCAAGGCGGCTCCAGCCGTCGCCACGCCTACAGTGCAAGCAATGCCGCACGAGAACCACGGGACCGTGACCGACGACGGTCATTCCGGTCAGTGTGAGGAGATTGAACAATTTCCGCCTTTTCCATAAATAAAGACGTCTGAGTAAATGCTTTCCACCGAACAACTCGGCGGGTTCGCCACCCGACCCCGTCGAGACAGCTACCACTATTCCTTCTACGGCTATACCTACTCATTCCAATGGGCCATTCTCAACGACAATTCCGTTCTCCGCAACAAGAATTGCTCTGCCGACAATGCAACTACCAACATTCCATGGAGATATCACCGGATTCTCGGAGTTCACTGAAACATTCGATTCCATCATGAATTACATGCAAGTTGATTCGTTGTCACGATTTCATTATCTAAAATCTTCTCTGAAAGGTGAAGCTCTCGACCTTATCAAATGACTTCCAACCATCCATCAGAATTACGACATTGCTCGACAACTTCTTGCCAATTTCTACGGTGGAACACTTCGTCTCAAGCACACCCTGTTACTACGGCTAAAAGATCTACCAGCCATCCACCACACCAAATCACCCAAGGATCTTTACCAGTTCTGCATCAACGCGAAGAAGGCTTTCCAACAGCTCGTTTCTCTGGAATGCCAGATGGACAACATAATGACTGCTGCCATCATCGAGAGCATAGTTCGCAAATCGCAATCGTTCGCAATCTTCATTCGCAATCGCAAAGTTCAAAAATGGCGACTTTAATCTTGAAGACACGCCTCGAAGCGGACGACATGCAGAATTAGACGAAGAGCATCTGAAGGCACTATTGAAGGAAAATGGTCGCCAAACAAGTCGTGAATTAGCCGAAAAAATGAACTGTGATCAAAAGACAATACTTAATCATCTTCATTCGATGTTCAAATCAATCTTTGTGAGAAAACTCTACCAATTTATTCCTCAACCCAATATATATTTTATAGAAAAAGGACTAGAATTGCTTCTTATATTTTCAAGGTTAAAATACATGAAAAGATTAGATAATAATAAATATTAAATTACAGATGTACAGAGATAATGTTACAAATTCCCAGAATTTACTGTAAGGTGTGGTGAGAAATTTAATTGAGCGATATCAGTTTTAAATGAGGAAGATGATATTTTTATGAAAAAGACTGAGTGGGGAAGTGCGTTCCAAGCTTTGATAGTACGAGAAGTGAAAAATTGTGAGTAAGCTATGGAGAAATTTAAAAGTGAGGGTTGAAAATGATGTGATTGTGTAATGTGAGGTGTTTCCGCGGTGCGTATAAAATTAGAACGACTATTTCTCGCTGAAAAATGTTTATTCCAAATATAAACGCTGTTAAACGTCTCGATCGCCGGGCGAAATAATTTTTTTTTAATTTGCGTTTCTCAAATCATGGAAGAAATAATTAAAAAATAACGAAATTATTCAAAAAAAACTTAAAATAAATACAATTTCGGGCTTTTTTAAAGGCGCAAAATTATAATAGCTGTTCTCGAGAGTTCTAATTTTTTAAAGCCGCTATTCTCACTCGCTCAGCGTGTTTCAAATGGAAGGATAGCCATTTTCTTAAACCGATGAGGTTAGTAAAGAGAACGCAGGGCGTTTCTGCTTTATTTCGACCGATAAGTGGTAATTCATTCACTAATATCTTTTGCACAAAACAAACAGAAAATGATACAAATCGAGGGGGGGGGGCTAAGAAAAACAGTTTGCGCAGTCACTGATTGGAGAATTCGGATCAAAAAAGCGCCAAAATACGGGAATAATACAAGTGGAAAGCGATGATGGGGATATACCCCCAGTGTGATGGCAAGTTCTTTTGTTTATTTAGACAACCTAGTAATGAACAATGACTTTATTTCAAGGAGATGCTACTTAAAATGAACAACTTGCGAGCATGCGCTTTCCCACAGCGGGGGAAGCAAAGGATAAAAAGAGCACAACTGATCCGCTTGAAGATACCGAAAGATATATATCCTCTGTGCATGTGCCGGTTCTCTTCAAAATATACATAAATCTACGTTTTTGCCATTGTAGCGAATGAGCTTAGAAACTGAATTTTCCATTTTTGATATGGGGTTTATACAGACTACAGACAAATATTTGCAGAGACAAAAAATGTGTCCTTAGACAGAAAACTATAAAATCAAGCTAGCCGGAAGAGCAACAGCGTTGAGCACAAGTGGCCACAGACCATCATAAGAAGAATTGGCTATTTCATTTTGGAAAAAATAGATGGAGAGCGAGAAAGGAAAATTGTTAAGAGAATTCAAGCATTTTCAGGTCAAATAAAATTTAAAACATTGAAACGGACTTGCTTAAACAGGCCTAAAAAGTTAACAGAAAAATCTCACCATTTCAAAATTTTGAAACTTTTGAAACGACATCATTAAAACAAAAAATGTTACGAACAACTTCGTTTGTTCAACAAGGAATGTGGTCTTAGAAGGCAGACAGGAAATTGTGTTGAATAGTGTCCGAATAAATACGTAGTTGCTTCTCGCTCGATCCGCCAACACTTGAGGATAATTGCAAACAAGTAAAAAAAAAAGAAAGAAAACGGACTGTGCAAATGATTTTGGTTTTGATGCTACATTGCTAATGAATGAAGGAGATGGGACATTCATGGAAAAAACGTTAAATTATGAGATATTGAACTATTGGGTAGGAATGAACATTGACCCCCCACCACATGGAATAGAACCCCCCGGATGTGGAATTAGTACCCCCCACAGTGGAGATTTGTCCCCCACATGAGTATAGGAGTTTCCCCCCCCCCAGCAAGAAAAGCGATGTATGTAAAAAAAAAACTCAAGCGATTCACGCGATTCACGTGGATATTGCTAAGTCACGTGTTCCACGTGTCTTCAATGACACGTGGCGAAGGTGCTTTTTCATTGTTAATTCTATTAGTTTTGAATAATTTTTGCCGGTTTTTTTTCCAATTTTATCTATGGTCGTTGTAATCATGTAAATTTATCAGATGACCGAAATTGTTAGTGTGAAGAGTGTTACCGATTTGACGACCAACTTTCCCGATGAAAAGTCTCTGGTAGCAGCGCTCATGAAGCAAGGTTTCTTTGAGAAATCCACGAAATGCGATAAATGCGGAGAAGAGATGACACTGAGAACCAGACAGTCTAGTTTAGAGGTAAGCTATCAATAAACTAAACTTGTTTGTTCTTTGAAACTGTGGGTTTTAGAAGTTGTGAATATAAACCCCCCACCTTGTGAATATTAACCCCCCACCTATTCTCTCAAAAGTGTGGGATGGTTATAGAAGTTGTGAATATAAACCCCCCACCTTGTGAACATTAGCCCCCCTCTATGAGCCAAAAAATAAGTTGGAAAGTGGGGGGTCAATGTTCCTCTCGTGGGGGACTTCAGTTCACGAGGTCCGGGGTGGGAGTAAAACCCCCCAAAGACAGTTTTGGGGGTTAAAAACTGTGAAATGTAACCCCCCCCCCAACACGAAATTAAAGCCACCCAAAATTAGTTGTGTAGATTAGGCCCCCAAAAAAAAAACAAAAACGATTTTGTGCTGTGGTGGGGGCTTTATTGTGCAATTGGGGGATATATTACCCATGTGGGGGGTCATATATGGGTGGGGGGCTAATGTTCACTATCACCGAACTATTGAACTATATAGGTAAATAAATTTGGCTATGGGTTTTGCTCGAAAACTAGCAGACAAGTGGCGAAGTAAAATTTGCCAATGATTGGAGATAATAAACGAAACAGAGACGCAGAAGTACTCGTGAGTGAGGCTTGACAAGATTTCAGATGAAAGAGAGAATTAAAGAAAAATGTGACAAATTGTTGAGGAGAAACTGCAAGGAATCTGCAGGTCACAGCACAAAGTTTCAAAATTTTCGAGGTCAATCGGCATTTGACAAACTTTAAAGTGGAACGACAGAAAACACACTTTATTGTTGTTTATCGGGTACGCATATACATAAAATATACAACAACAAAAAAAACGAGATTCAGAGACTACATTAAAATATACAATTATCGTATTTAAGTTCTTATTTGAGCTTTCGCTTTGTCCATGATCTCTTTTTTGATTTTGGGATACTGTGGATTGAGATCAAGAACTTTTTGACAGGTTTCAATGCAAGCAAACAAACGTTTTGCTTTTAGATAGGTGAACGCCAACTTGTACCCTGCAATGTTTGAAAAAAAATTAGATCAGAAAATCAGCTTTGAAATATAGGAAGTGGTTTTGAACACTATCTCAAGGTATGGAATGTTTAAAACATTAAATCATTATCTTAGTTGGGGGACGCGTTTTTTCGCTAATTTGGCGTGTTTGTTGCTGTTTTTTTTGTTGCGGCGATATAATATTCAGTCTTAGTTTTCAGTTCAGTTTTTATAAACCAGCTTTTAAAATCGGTGGGTTTGGAGAGGCCGTCCAAATCGACCAGACAAACATCGTCAAGGCAAGAGAAATTATTACCAAACGAAAATCACAATAATTACTGATTGTTGGGCTGGTTACGTCTGTTTCACTGCTTTGTGCCTCGACCATCAGACAGTCAATCTTCTTCAAACTTTGCAAGACCCACCACTGGCCACCATACTCAGAGAATCGCAAAGCTGTGGAGCCACTTGACGCGCCGACCCAAGCCAAAGAATGGCCTCAGAGACGATCTCTGAGATGATCACTACTTTGAGGCGCAATGGCATTTCAAATATCACGAAGAAGCGAAATTTTACAATATATGGGTAAACATCGCCTAGAACTATGCAGTTTCCTAGTTTTCTCTGTCATATATTTTTTTCTTACTAAAAAAGTCGGGTGTTACTCAAAACAATTTTCCGGCAAGTAAAACTGTGCATCCCCCCCTAAGATAACTCAAATTTAAAAAAAAATGCCCTATAAAGTCCTGATTAAAATACTTGAACAACCTACAAAGAAACATTCAGAAGCTGGAGATTCGAATTACGCTTTTTTTCTTGGAAGAGCGTTCCATGCATACTTATATTTTTGTTCATAATAGAAATTAACGCTTGAAGAGGATCTCAAATTATCAATCTCAGTAAAAGATGGGCTGGTATGACGTATCACGGCGGCGAGCGAGGGGAAACGAATGCTACAGAAAAAGCGAGAGAGAAGAGAGCGCAGAGGTAAAAATTGCGTAATGGCGCGAACATACAGTAATCCACATGCAATTCAAATTTCACTTTAAATTTTCTATTTATTTTAGGGCTGTTCTTTTTCGCGGCTTTTGCAAGCGCGCTTTATTGCGAAAAAGCCGGGCCGGCCGGAGTTTGCTCGTAAAATAATTAGAAATTAGTTAAATTATCGTGTTTTTTTTAAATACGGCTCTAAAAATTTATTTTCGATAAAACAATAGTTTTTTTAGTAAGACAGAACGATGGTCCTTCATTTTTAAAAAATATATTCACGAAAATCAATAAAACCGTGTCGTTTTTTTTAAAATTAAATCTGGTTGAAATAGCTTTTTCAAAACACGTGTGCGTTTCTTTTTTTTAAATTTCGCTATCATTCACTATATTATATCAAATTATACGTTGATTTCAGTCATTGGAAGCAATATTCTCCTAATGTTCCATTGAAAAATAAATTTTTAGAGCAAAAAAAACAAAAAAAAAACATAATAATTCAAGGAATTTTTAATAGAAATGACATGAAAAACCGAGAACCGTCGTCAAATGCAGAAAAAAAACCCTGATTTATTTACAGTTATCGAACTTTCGTCAACGACCTATTATTAAAAAAATGCTTTCCCTCGAATAATAAACTTCTTAAATAATATTTAACGCGTCGTATAAGTTATTAATCCTTTTGCATCAAGTAAACAGCCCATGGCTAAATCATTTTAAGTTTTAGCAAAAATATATTGATTTTTCAAGCTTTATTAAAACTTTTTTTCTGCAATTAATAAACATTTTGAGCGTCTTCATTCATCTTCTAGCGCGCAATAAACGCTTTTCGTCGTATTTGAACCCTTTTAAGTTATCTTTTAGCTTTTTCAAGTTTTCCCAAAATTCCCAAAAGACATTGCTCTGCGATAAAATCAGGTTTTTCAGAATTTCGAACATTTCAAGGCTTGGGGAGGTGATCGTATGATTATGTGGAGCGGTATCATCTTCCCACTCACCAAATCCGGGATTTCTCTCCTTTGTTGCAATGAATGCCTTCTCATACATCTTATAAGCTTCCACGTATTTTTGCTCCTTTTCTCTCATATATCCGTACAACTCAAAGGCTTTCAAACAGTTGCAGTTATACTTGAAGACCAAATCCAAGAAAGTTACAGCCTGATCGTTTTTGTTTTGATTTATATAAATCTCGGCCATCATCAACCAGCATTTCTCCAAGTAATCGCTGTCATCGAAGTTCCACACTCTTCCGTGCACCATTTTCAGAACCGCTTTTGCTTTTTGCACCTGTTTTAGGAGAATGTGACCTCGTGCCACACCAAAAACCGCGCCCACATTGACCACCTGTGATCGGTCGGGGCTAAACGCCATTCTGTTAAAATCGTCAAGTGCGGCCTGTATTGCTGATTTGTCAGTTGTGTGCATTCGAATGAAGTTTTGAGCAAGAAGGTAACGATCCGTGACTGGAAGCTTTCCAAGAATATCCAGATAGCATTTGGCGAGTTTCTGTTGTTCGCTCGCTTCCTCGATTATTCTGAAAATGGGAAACTGCTCATTTTGTCTTGCGAAAATAAAAAGAACTGGAAAAATCGGAAATTCCCAGAAGCATCCCGGCAAAATTGAACATAGAGATGAATGGAGCTAGCCTAGTTGTCGGGACACCTTTTATTCGCTATTTCAACCACAAGCTTTGTCGCTTTTACCCCTTTAATAATTAGGACTTCCATGAAAGAGAAAAAACAAAAAGCCGTCTTTTGTCTCCTCGTCGTTCGTTCGTCTTTCAGTTCGTCTTGCATTCGTCTTACGCAATAAAAGCAATATTTATGCCAGTCAGACGAATTCAAGAAGAAGACGAAGGCAAAAAAAACTGTCCAAGCCAAACAACTTTAACACAGAAAACTAACCGAAGATCTCTCTTAAAAAATCCAAAAAAAATATATTCTCGAAAAATTCCCGCCACGCTTTAGCTATAGAAAGCGCGCCCCGTTCGGTGGAGTGTCGTTGCGAAGTTCTTGTGGTTTTTGTAGCAATATGTAGGACGATTCACCCAAGATCACGATCGCCCAAGATCACAAGGCATGGTTAGCTGTGAGCCGCGCATATTTTGAACCTAGGATTTTGACTTCAGAAATGGAATTTTGTTGAAAGCTCTGCGTTTCATAATTCGCGGCAAGTCAAGAATTTAACTGAAACCTACGTCGATTCGGGATTCTCAACGCTATTCTCATCAATAATAATTTCGTTATCCGGATTCAAGCATATATCAATCATGTGGTACAACGCCTTCTCTCTCCATCCAGCTGCACTGTCTTTGGTACGAGAATAATAACGAAGGGCCTCGTTTTGATCGCCGGTGTACCATTCGAAACGCCCTCTACAGAAATTGTATCCCGATTCTGTCACACATCTCGGATTGTCTTCCTTCGCACGGCTGAAAAACGATACGAAGATTACTGTTATAGCGATGGAAAGCAGCACTCACTCTAGGTATTTCTCTGCAACCTGTGGCTCACCGCTGCGACATGAAAGCTCGATGACTCTTGACAGAGCATGCCAGTGCTCTGAAAATGAGTACCTCTTAACAAATCTGCTGAACGTTCTCGAAAACACTTTAGAGCCGACACCTAATTAATAGAAAAGGCTCTAATCCGGCCTGAAACGAACCTCCAATTGAAGACTTCGGCGAGTTCTGTTAAGTTATTCCTCCCACCCCTTTTTTAAAATTTAAAATTCAAAATGTTTTAAAATTTTATATTCAATATTTATTTTTAATGTTTATATAAATTAAAATAAATAAAAAACCTCTAAAAACCTCTAAAAATTATTAAATTTTTTCTAATTTTTAAATATTTTGTCCACGTTCTTTTGTGTCTCTTTTTAGAGGTTTTTTTTTTAATTTTAATTTATATAAATAAATAAAAAATAATAATTGAATTTAAAAATTTTAAAGAATTCTCTAATTAATACAAACACTTTACAACTTTTAATTAATGTTTTAAATATTTTTAATAAATAAAACAAACTTGTCCACGGACTTTTGTGTCACTTTTTTCGAGTTTTTTGTTAATTTAAATTTATATAAATTAAAAAAAAATTGAATTTGAAATTTTAAAGTATTCTCTAATTAATACAAACACTTTACAACTTTTAATTATTTTTTTAAATATTTGTAATAATAAAACAAACTTGTTCACGGACTTTTGTGTAAAAGTTTATTTAACCGCTGATAAATATCATATGAGTGCCAAAGTGCTAGTGTATTCTCGGGTCGAAGCTAGAGCACAGCATGGTGTTACCTAAGGCTTCCACGAAAGACGAAATATGACCGTCTCGTCTCGTCTCGTCTTCGTCTTGAATTCGTCTGACTTGCGTAAGTCTTACGCTTATATGTGCTTGCGTTTATTAGGTAAGACGAATGCAATACGAACTGAAAGACGAACGAAGACGAGACGAGACGGGAAGTACACGCTGTCTGAAATCTGAAACTCACGTGGATTTGTGTTCAAAAGTGTAATATAGCTAGTGGATGCATGTTGTGCCTCGCTTTTAATGTAGTAGAAGTCGGCGAGAATCTGAAACACGATAAGCTTCTTCTAACAAGCTGTCCATTTTTTCTAAATACCGAATTCGCTTCATCGTTATGCGGATCCACTTGAATGACTGTTTGACAGGGCTGCAGTACCAACGTCCATTTGTTCTCTTCTTTGAATATCTTGCTCAGCAATAAGTTGGCTTTCAGATCAGTTTCATGGTACGTCAGCGCTTGTTTGCAGACGTCAATTGCTTGAGAATATTCGCGACGACGATAGAGCAGCTCCGCTTGCAGAATACAGATCCGAGCGCCTTCTTTTTTCAACGCTGCCGTGTTTGCTTTGTCTTGAATACGGTTATGGAGAGACTTTGCCCTGAAATAATTGCATTGGGAACTTCGTTTTTTAGTTTCTTCATAGAAAATAATCATTCAAATGGCAATATCTTGGACAGAGTTGCCACAGTTGGACGTTTGCATTATGGGCAATTTGCCAAGAATCACGGTGTTAGGCTCTTTCCTTCTGTATCTAACTGCGGGTGAAGTGAACAATGTTCCCCTACCCCCCCCCCCCGCCAATTTCAGAAATATAGACCCGAGCCCCACCAACTTATTAAATATCCCCTGATTTTCCCCCATTGTCTCGTAACCTCAGAATCGGAATCTCACAACTTTAGGGAAGGAAGTACAGGTTCACAATGTCCGAGTCGGAGTTTAAGCACCCCCCCCCCCAAACAACGGCTTAAACATAGACCGTAAGTAGAAGAAAAGTGGACGAAATGGTAAGGTGCACAAAATTGGAACCCATTTTGCGTAACTTTTGAGCAGAGTTTGTGAAAAAACCGAATCAGTGTCTAAAAGTGTCTATAACTTTGCAGCCACTCTTTTCTAGAAAATTCGTCAGTGTACCTATACCCTGAGAATTAGTGGGAAATTGCGGGAAAACAACGATAAACTACAAGTTGTCATGGTCTGCTAGCCCCGCTGCCAAACGGCAACTTGCCGAATATTCTCTGAATGGCTTTGGCGCTTTTGGAACCTCGTCATTTCAGTCTCCATTTTCAACTTTAAAGTGAACTTCAACAGGACAGCGACTGCGCCCGTCGTCCTACAAAACGGAAAAGCCGCTTGCATTCCAGAGTAGGGCGGAATTGGATTTTGGGAACTCGGAATCCGGAAAACGGAAAAAAAATTTTCTTCACGGAATCTGAAATGCGGAAGACGGAATGAAAAAAAAACGGCGGAATCCGGAATTCCGCCCTTCTCTGATAAAAAGGCCATATCGCGGAATCCGGAATGCGGAAAACGAAAAAATATTTTCTCACGGAATCTGGAATCCGGAACACGGAATGAAAAAAACGGCAAAATCCGGAATGCGGAATGCAGAATCCGTAATTCCACCCTTCTCTGTTGCATTCCGAATGATCGTAGCTCGACGGATTTCCGGAAGCTTTTCCGTGACTTGCGAAGGGGCAGAATAAATTCGAAAAAGCCATTAAGCAACGCGAGTAGTAAAAAAGGAACTGCGGCTTCTGTATCTCAATCTGACGCCTACTCAATTTCAGTCGTTTTTTCCAGCTAACTGTGAGCATTCCATCCGCCATCACACAGTTTATAAAGCTCTTCTTAGGCATACACAATCTGTGAGTGTATCGTAGCTTTGGAAGGGAATACATGAGATCCGGATGATTCTAGAATCATGGGGCACACGTTTAAGAAGGCGTTTTCACATTTTAAAGCAGAACAACTACTCACTTCTCGAAATCCTTCAAAGCTTCTGGAGCATTATCCATCATTTCATGGCATTCAGCCAACAGTAGCAGAAATTGAATATAAGTCTGAATAGTTTCGGCGCCAATTGGCTCCGGATCTCGCTCCAACGGCGCGCGCAGAACTTTCTCGCACTTCTCGAAATTGCGCAACCGTAGCAGAAGATGGGCAAGCTTTAAGCGCATGTTCTTGTCCTTGTAAATGTTCATCGATGACTCGTAAAAGTTGACAGCCTTCGAATAAAGATGAGCCATCACATAAGCCTCTCCAATCTTTTCAGCGAGTTGCACGTCCTTTGATTGCATTTTCAGCGCTTGCTCATAGAAATTGATGGCGTCTTCTGGCTCCTGAACTTTCATAAATGCATCGCCGAGCAAGGAATACGAACCGGGCGTGGCTTCCACTTTCAGAAGTTCTCTGACAATTTAGAGCGTTTTGAGCCATTTTTTGATTGGCAAGGAGCATACCTGTAACAAGCCGCAAACATTCGTTTATCCTTCTTTTCCTCCAAATAAATTTCCGCCATTTTTATTCGGGATAAATGAAAATTCGACTGTCCCGGCTGAATCTTCTTGAGAATCGACAATGCCCTCTCCACGTGCCCTTTGGTTAAGTAAAGCTGAGCCTGAGCGATCACGAGCTGATCCTGCTCTGCCTGTCCCGCCCATTCGGACAACGCGTTTGCCATGGTGTCTTCGGCTTCTTGCTGAAAAATGACTGATCATATCTGGATCTATACATTGGTGGCTCACAATTCGTTTTGTCTGTTGCAATGTGTCAATCAACTCCAATTGCACTGAAATTTTATGAGTGTCCGCTGACTCCTTCGGTAGAAACATGTTGCTCGACGGCTCTTTTCTTGGGATCTGCAGTGCCATTTTCAATGTTTTAATCGCTTCATCATTCTCGTTTTTCTTCTTGAATGTTTTCGACTTGATCAGATGGTATAAAGAGGTCTCACGAAGCTTAAAATTGAAGTTCAGCCCAGTAACCAGGGCATCGTCCGCGTCGGCTATTTTTCCACCTCTATCCAGAATCAACTGCGCTCTGAGCAGGTGAGCATCTGCTAACGCATCGTCTTTTTCAAGAGCCTTCTCTATCCATTTTTCAGCCGCATTTGTGTTGGAGCAAAGATAGGAGTTTCGCGCCAGCTGCAATGCACAGTGCGCGAGACCTGGTGCGACGTTATGCACCATCTGGAGGGTTTTGGCAGTAAGCTTCATGACTTCATCTGGAGCTTTGACGGGAACTAACGGATAAAAGTCATAGCACTGCTCCACTGCACAATACAGGAGATCAGAACTAAATAGGGCAAGGTAGTCGAGGCCGAATGGAAACGATTGCAGCTGATTTCGAAGCATTTCGACGAGATTTTCGATGTGCTGACGAAAGTTCTCGAATGATTTGTCTTTGCTGTGCTTGGCGAGAACTGAAGCGATCAGGTAGTAGAGCTGAAAGAAACGGAGACTCGAGGCTATAACTGGTTTTCAGATGAACAGCTAACAGCTACCGGTAAGTCTAGAAGTTTGGGATGTGCAGATGGCAAAATATCAAACTGAGCTCTGGCGTCAGCAATGCGACCCATCATCAACATGGAAATGACACTTGACAGCACCGCATACGAATCTTCGCAATCCAAAGTCACGAGCTCTTGAGAGAGCGTCGAAACTTCTTTAGCGTCTCCCAAACCGAATGCTATTCTCATTGAAAGAGCCACGTAATCCGGTTTTCGTGATATTTTGAGAGCACGAGTTAGGAAGTCTCTGGAAATGGCTTGTACTGCTCTCAGTTTTGAGTTCAATGCCTGACTCACCTCGCATATCTCAGAAGTTTCTCATCTTTGCCACTTATCGAAACGATGAGCTTGGTAACGTTTGCGTAGAGAGTGTGATTCGTCGCCTCATTTTCATCCATACTTTTCAGCAGCAGCTGCAGAGTTCTTCTCAAATCGGACGCTTCCCCCGCGTAGCAAATGCCATGAACGGTCCTGAGAACCTCGATGTAAGGATTGCTTCCTTCCGGTTGATCGGCGTTTACAATACAATCCATCACGCCCTTCCAGTCCTTCATCATGATCGACGCTTTCGCCTTTTCAATGTGTCCTGGTAGGAAATGAATGGTGGAAATAGCGAGCTCGTTCGCTGCAACTTTCATTTCAGAAGCTGAATGGTAGCCTTCGAGGATCTTGCATCTTCCAATATTTCTGAAAGCTATGAATATTGACAAACAGAATCCATCTGGTGCGAGATGTACAAAAAGAAATCTGATGTAAGCGGTCTTAAAAAATAATTTTCCAGGTTTGAATTCCTCTGAAAATCGCATTCAGCTCTTTAAAATTGTTTGCTAAAGGGGAGCCATCTGGGGAATTCGAATGCTTCCTTTTCAGCATTCTTACATCTTCCGGATCGACATTCCTTCAGAATCTCCGTGTTCCCGGTGGAAAATGGCACGTTTCGTTCCACCTCCGCAAGAGTTCTGGAAGCTTTTTAAGCCAGGAAAAGTCTGACGATGGACGACGCTTCTCAACTCCTGTTGGTTCAGTAGAAAAGATGCCACAGAAAATGTTTCGGCACGCAGAGAGCTGGATTCTCCAGTGGCTCATGTCTTCATGGAGCTATACGACATGAGATATGATATAAGAAAGGGCTTCGAGAATCATGGCGGGGGATTTTTTCGTCACGTGATCTTCTAGTATGCGGCGCGGCGTTCTGAAGGTGCTTACAACAGAGAAGGGCGGAATTCCGAATTCCGCCGTTTTTTTCATTCCGTCTTCCTGATACCAGATTCCGTGAAAAAATTTTTTTTCCGTTTTCCGTTTTCCGGATTCCGAGTTCCCAAAATCCAATTCCGCCCTACTCTGGCTTACCACGAGCGGCTACCGTCTCGGCTTTCAGGGAAAAGGGTAAGTGCTGCTAAAAACTGGAAATTTCAGATTGAAAGCTTCCAGAATTCTAAGATTCTGCACTGGTAGTCACTAGTGATTGTCTTGCACGATTTTCAGAGGAATTACAGCAGAAGTGCGAATTCTTTTGTTCGTATTCGTCTTCTTTAACACAGTTTCACGACGCTTACCCATCCGGATACTCTTGCCCTCCGCCTTCTCGAAGAGTTCTTGAGTGGATTTCTGCTTCTTCCCTAACGCTAAATCGATCCATCCCATTAGACAATAATGCTTCGCATGTTTTTCAGAAGCCCGTTTCCTCGCAATGTCCAGCATTTGCTTAGCTCTCTGATACTCTCCGGAATAGTAGAGCACCTGAAACACTTCATGGTTCTTCTTCAAAGCTTCGGAAAAAACACCTCTGATGCAGAGAAATACGAAGTGTAGGGTGTCAATTCGTTCCGCGCGCACGTCGCAATTTCAGCGTCGATTTCGACGATTGACTTTTTATCTGAAATTTACAGTTCAATTCACTTCCAATCTTGTGCCACAGACCTGGGTTAAAAGCACTCGAGTGCGCCCATTTGAGTGCGTATAAAGCGCCAAGTGCCACCTCACTATCGGCTGAAAATGCTTCCAGATGGCGGATTGCTTCGGGGATTCTGCCAAGAAGAGTCAGACAAACTCCTTTTAGAACTGATAACGAGGCGTCTTGAAATGTGGCGAGTCTACCGTCGCAAACAAGTATTGCTGTACCGTAGTAGCCCTCTCTGCGTGACTTCACATTTTAGAGAATTTAAAGACAAATCCCACCTGGTGTAGTAATGAACATTGGAAACCGCTCTCCACTGCTCCACATCTCGATGTCCCCATCGCTTGCGATCTTCTGAGTCAGTTTGCTGATCATCGTAGTCTAGATCCATTTGTCCAAACACAAAACGCAAATTCAACAGAAGCGTAGAAGAAGACGATGAACGAAACGCACCGCTGGTGTGTGAAGCGCGTTACCATGACAACGGCGAGAAGCAGAATGGAAAGCGTGCTTGGTTTAAATGGGAGGGAGTGAAGCAGGCAGCTCCAGACTGATTTCAGTAAGAAATTCAACGAATACAGGAATTCAACAACCGTTCAATGAGCCAACTTGAGCAACACATTGACAGGGATTTGCTCAACCTTTGTGCATCTCATTTTTTTGAAATCAAAAACGAAATTTCTATCTTCATTATTTCAAGATCATTATTTCGAGAAGCACAATTTATGAATGCGACAATGGTGGAGCCGAAGCTGTGGAGTGTCGGAAGACTTTGAATTAGAATTAAGTTTGTGGCCAAAAACTGAATGAAGAATGAACCAAAGAAGAGAATAAGGCAACTATCAAATCACAATGCAGAATGGGCTATTTGAGGAACCTTCAGAAGTAGTTCCGATTCCGCATCTGAGTTTCTCTTATGGGGTTATTCATGATGCATTTTTATGCAAAAAATGCCACTTTAATCTTATTCACGATTGCATTTTAATTCAAAAAAATGCATCGTAGTTCAGTGCTATTTTCATTCAAAATGCAAGGTGATGTCGGATATCGTCACCAAGAAAGTCTATGCGCCTTTAATTTATTTTTGGCTTTCAAATAAATAATTTTACTATTTTCTCACTATTGCCATAGTAATTTTACGCTTTTTCGCCTCCTCATCGTTCATTTTTGGCTGTAAAATATTATAATTATCAAATTAATTTAAAATTTTTCCGAAAATGTGAATTTTTCGCACAATAGGAGTTCTTCTGGAAAAAAATTGAAGGCCTCGTAAATCGACACATTAAAGGCGCATAGACTTTCTCGGTGACGATATCCGACACCACCTTGCATTTTGAATGAAAATAGCACTGAACTACGATGCCTTTTTTTGAATTAAAATGCAATCGTGAATAAGCTTAAAGTGACATTTTTTGCATAAAAATGCATCATGAATAACCCCATTAGGATCTGTGAAAATATGGTCATATTTTGAGCACTTGAAAAAATTGTGAAAATGGATTGTTTCGTTATAGAGTCATCGATGGCTCCTTGAAATCTTACGGACATGAATCCATCAAGGCATCCAAGGTTGACTTGTGAATCCGATCCCATTCAGACTTCAATTTATGAAGCTTTTCGTGCGAATCCTCAGCGCTTCCTGCATCTGTTCTATTGGACGGAGATGAAAATATTGATTTGGCGAATTCCGATCGTTGGACCGACTGCTCTTGATCCAATCCTAAGTTTTTCAAACTTCGGAGCGAAGGGAAGCATGCCTTCTGGCTGGCTGTTCATGCTCAAAAACTCTCCCACGATCCATATGTATGTCGGAAGAACGACAGCGTTCTGTAGAGATATCTGCCCATAATGCTGCTAACGACATGAACGCGTCGGATGCTATTTTTAGAGAAAGCTCCTCGAAAGCCATATAGTTTCGTCCTCCGGTATGAAAAATTTCGAAAATTCTCGAAAAAAAAAATTTCGATTAAAAAAAAAATAATAACTAGTTCGAACGACACTCCGAAATAACGCAAAGCGCGTTGTTTATCGTATTTCCATTCAAATCATTTTTCGCGAATTCTCGAGAAATTTCCGAAAAATTTTCAAGAAATTCTCGAGAAATTTCGAAAATTCTCGAAAAATTCTCGAGAAATCAACGAGAAAAATTTCTCGAGAATTTTTCGGAAATTTTTCGAAAAACGCATTTTTCGAGAAATCATTTTTCGAAACGACACACTGATCCCAACTGAAATGCTGTCTTGTCCTACTCAATCAAAGTTAAGGCGCTGTAGCCGAGACCCTGGCCAAACAATGCTCAAATTTCGGCGCACCGTAGGATATGCGACGGTCGCGCCAAGACGTAGAAAAAAAAACTCAAAAAGCGAAGTAATTATTGCAGCAGTTTGAGCTAAACTTCTGGATGATGCTCCCTATTCCATTTTTAGTCCGTTTTGCATTCATCGGCGCGTATTTTGACCAATATTTTTGTATTTTTGATATTTTTTATACCGTATTTTGACTGTAGTCTAGTACAGTACAGTTAGAGAGCAAAATGAAAAGCAAAGAATAAAAATACTCATTTTATTATATACTTACTGGCATTCGGCATGAACAATTAAAAAAGGCGGAAGCCAGAAATCAGAAGTACATCAAAAAGCTATAAACATTAAACAACGTCAATAATAGGATCATTCTCTGCGTCGTCTTGTTTTGCTGCTGCATCAGAAGGGCTTACAGTTGGAGTGGCGAACATGGAAGCATACGGGGAAAACAATGGATTTAGGAATGGTGATGCCGGAATTGCGTAAGGGAAGCCATATGGAGCCATTAGAAATGGTTGGAGCATTCGGAAGTCTAGAGTGAATTTGGTGAGGTCTGCTGGAGTTGTTGGCAGAATCGCTGGCTTGACGTCTTCGGCGACTGGTGGGGAAGGGATAGAGGATGTCTGCGGCAGCATAATGGACTGGAGCATTTGGAAGTTCGGCGGGACGGCCGTCATAAAATTCGGGAAGACGCTTGCAATATCTTCTTTATTAACTGCACTTAAGGGAGTCTGGACTTGCTTCTTCACTTTTTTGGATGGTGGTGGCGAGAGACAATTCTCAGAATTTGCGCCATCAGATGACGGTGACGTTTGACGTTGGCGATCTTTGCGTGATCCAGTGGAATACGGATTGCTGTTTGTCTTCAAGGCATTGAGCTCAGCTCTCTGTAAAAATGAAAAACAGTTTCAGACAAAAATCCAAATTGTTTGAGATTGTGCAAATCGACTAGTAAAAACTGAAATCTTCTGAAATCTCATTTTTGAAATCTTCTCACCTAAAACCACATTTTTGTAGTTGACAACTTTTGAAATTGCCTCTGGCCAGAATTCACGAGCTCAATGAAGTAAGAGCACTCTAATTACGAGAATACGCAATTTTTCAGATAGCGTTCACTTCATTGAGCCATAGCAATCTTGGCTGAGACTACAGAAAAAAGGTGTCAACTACAAAAATGTAGTTTTAGATGTAAAGATCACTCGCAGAGAATTTCAGGTCATTTCAGCATTTGCTAACCGATTTACACACCATCAAAGTTAGATATCTTCAAAGTGGAGAGCCACCGTTTGTGTATCGCGCCGCAGACGAATTGCGCGTCGAAGAAATATGGATTTAATAGGGACACACAATATACGGTATACGGGTTTTGAAATTGGTCCGCTTTTTGGTCAGGAGAACAACTTCTAAATCCCATGAGCCCGTGCTCTACGAATATCGCATAGAAGGACAGACAGACAGACAGACAGCAAGAGACATACAGATATACAAACAGACAGAGAGCGAAACATTTAGAGAGAAAGAGAGAAAGAGATAAAAAGAAACAGACAGAAAAACCGATAGAGAGAGAGAAAGAGACAGAGACAGAGAGAGACAGACAAACACTTTTCGCGCCGGTGATCTATGGTGTTTGCGTATTTGCGGTAAGTAGGTAGTCCGCACTAAGCCTGACGCATTCCGAAATGTGCGAATGATGATTTAAGGATGGAAAACGGATCGGATCCGTATCACGGAACTGCACGGCGCTCTAGGCACTGCACAGTACTTGTTGCGAGCTGCAGCTAAAGCGAAAACGGCAGGAAATTAATAGACATGCAACATTGAAACTTACATGATAAGCGGTAACAGTGATGAATTGAGTGTGAGGGATTCTGGCGGTGTGAACCAATTCGCTGCCATCGTAGATGCTCAGTACTGGGATGTATCTGTGCTGGGTGTGCAAATGGATCTGACAAAAAGAGCATTAATTTCTGAAAAACTGGAATGAAAGCGAACTTACATATGACGCGTTTCCATTTTCCTTCGACTTGCGATTCGTGATTCTGATCTGATCAAAGTTGACGCGTCTCTCCATCCAACTCTTTCCGAGCTGCGCTCCATTGTGATGCCATACCTTACGGGGAGAGTCCTTCTTCTCCGTCGACACTGACTCCATCCATTGGCCGTTGGTGAATCGCAGCTTCTTCTCGTCGACCAGATCGAGATGCAGACACATTGAGTACATTTTCAACGGATCCAGACCCGTGATCGTGTACTCTAGAGTCGGAAATATGCGTCGCCCGTTGACAGTGAGAATCATCTCGTGCTCCAGCTCAAAGCACGATCTCCACAGCGAGTCCGTGTTGGCAAAGAGGGTCACCGAGACTTGAGACATTATTTTAAATGAATGAAGAGTGAAGTAAATGAATGAACAAGAATAGATGACACAACCAGTGAGCTAGCAGTCAACGCCTCCTGGGCGGCGTGCTCCGCCCTCATTTCCTGACACGTGTAGGCGGGAATCATCCGGCAGGTGTAACCTGCAGTCTCGCTCCTAGATTTTTCGAAGATACAACGAGAGAGGCGGTGCCCCTTTGAAGGTAACAGATTTGCACACTGCCCGCCAATGGCTGGGGGGAGAGATGAGGGGAGGGGGGGAAATTTCATCCCAGGAGTAAGGTAGGTGTGACAAGAAAGGAAGGTGAGCCAATAGGTCTGCTAGGTAATAAACAAATAAATCATAAAAGATACATGAATTTCTGTTGGTTTACAAGAAGAATACGGTGCACGATTGTAGGTGCTAAGAAGAGCAGTTGATAGGGCTCCGAAGTACAGCAGTTAAGATAGTGGCCAGTTTGATGGACGGATTGGGGGGGGGAAGAGTGGCACAAAGAGATCTGAGACCGCAAAGATTAGATTCCAAAACAACGAAGTACAAATTTATTGACCTTTTTATTCTCATTTCTCTTTAAAGAATGGCAGGTGGGGGGGGGGTGACTTTCAAGCCTTTTTCGAAGGTACTCAACACTTTTTTCAGCGAGATCTGAAATTTAAAAGAAGCTTGCTGAAACTGAAAAAACAACAAAGCGAATTGAGCAGAATTCCAGCGGGTTCCAATTCCATTTAAACAGTGTCCTCTTCCAATATCGTTGCTCCGCACAATGGAGGAAAGTGACGAAGAGCGGATTTCCAGTTTTTTTTTTTGAGAATTTCAGCATTTCCGAGCGCTCCATTAACTTATTGTCATCAACGAACCAATTACGTCGTCTTATCACCCATCTCATCGACGTGTCGCCTACGCAATTTGTGTGTAATTCAATACAAGCTCATCTGACGGTGGTCGGTGTCCTATTGACCGTCCCACGGGACAATGCGGGAAGATCAAATATTCCCAACTGTCAGGTGCACATCATTGCTCTTGTGTCACTTAGATATTACTTTAATTACTCCTTTTTTGAATTGCGTCGAGCTTGACTACAAGTCTTCGGGTCTTTCTAAAACGCGGCGTGAAGTGCGTCGAATTTAAGAATTTCAATAGATGAAATTATGAAATTAAAACGTTTTGAAATTAGAATATTTGCAAATATTCTGATATCTGCTCTTCTATTCTAACGAATACATGATGTGAGCCATACGAGTTTTCTCTTTCTACCTCTTTCTACAGAGCTCATTAAGGATGGGCCAGTGCCTCGCCATAATTCATTTTGAAATTTCGGAAGTGTGAGCATTGAAAACACAATTTGACAACATGGCCAAAATGAGGAATTCCACACAATTTCATTTACAGTAAAGTGCACAGTAAGACATTCAATGCAAACATTCAGGAAAAAAAACTGAAATGCTCTGAAAACACTTTTCTGAAAGAGGAAATCTTCAAATCTACAACCACATATTTGCGTGCTCTCAGCCAAAACTGACGTGGCTCAATCGAGTTGAAGACTCACTTTATTGAGTCATAGCAGTGCTGGAGGGGACGCTGTCAATTAGAAAAATGCAGGTTCATGTGAGACGATTTCAGAAATGTACTTTCAGAGAACGCTAGCTTATTCACACAGCTTTAAACTTGAGCATTTTCAGCGGAAGTGTCCAGTACTGCAAAGCTTCGAAGTGCTGCAAAATCGATTTTTCAGTTTTAGAGAGGGCTGAGCTTAAGCGGAAATCTGCATTCTGCGGAATCACGTAAAGATCGCATCTTCTTTTGTTCAGCTGGCTGCTTCTCCCTCTTTCTTCTTGTTTGATTATGCTCGTGCATTGAAGCTCCGATCTTTAAAATCGGTTCGGGCCAATCTGGGCGCACAATCTTTCTTACAAGGGAACTGTTTTTAGATAATGAATAAGAATTTTATGAAAATTGGTACACAGACACTTTCGAGCATGCTGAAAACCATGACAAACTTTTTTTTGCCCAAAACTCTCCAGAAGCTGAATATTCGCAGCTGAAGTGTGGAACCCTGGGGGTCGCAAGTTCGAACCCTATTATGGAAAATTCTCTCCAGAGCACATTAGTCTCGAATGGAACTTGCAGAAAGTTCCAGAGAAAGTTCCAGTCATGCAAATGAGTATAAAAATAAGATTTTCCTTAAGTTTCTTCATTATTTTTTTCCATTTTCTTATCTTATCTTATGTTAGAAATCACAATTATACCCTCGAAATTATCGTAATTGGGAATTGGCAATTTTGTTACTTTGTGTATCCTTTGAACTCAATTGTTTCCCGAGCATTTTAGTGGCCCTACCCTCTAAATTGGCACATCACCTGCAAAACTTGTCACATTTCTGCGTATTTTGTAACCTTCGCACTCGCGCAATTAACACCATAAGATGTCTGTGATTGAAAAAGCTGAAAAAAGAAGACGTGAAGGAAACGTGAAGGAAACGTGCGAATAATAGTCAATGCAATCGTCACTTAACAACAGAATGCATATGCGACGTGAGCATACTTGGCACCGACGCATGAGCATCCGGAAGATGGCAGGTGTTCGCGGATTGCTGACATAATACGGTGAAAGTCACAACCGAAGTCAATTGCAGATATTGAGCTTCAGCGGAAGTTTTTGCGGGATGCATTTGCTTTTCTAAACATTATTTACGCAGAGTTATCGATTGATTCACGATAAATCACATATTTGATTAGGTTTATTACAATATACAAAAAAATAAGACACACTATAAGAGCGAGACCGATCTTTATAAAGATGAGAAAGCGACTATGAGAAAAACTGGAAGAAGGCGGTGGGGGCGGACCTGGGCTCACAACGGGGCCCGCGCCCAATCTTTCTTCGAAATCACAATTATAGCCTCGAGTTGCTCTCAAATTGGGTGCAAATGGTACAAATAAGTGCTTCTGAAAGTTTTAAGCGAACGGGTAGTGCCTGAAGCCTGAACGGCAGAAAAACACGGTTCTGATGGTGGGGGGGGGGGTTGAGCTCACCGCGATTTTCGAGATCTGGAATGTTCCTATCACCTAGATGAAACATCGGCTCAGTTTTGCCGATATGAGAGCCGGAGTCTGATTCTTAAAGAAACTCTACTGTTGATCGAGAAAAATACTCCTTAAATGTGAAGCTGACTAATTTATATTTAAAACGATACGATGGAGCACAATTGCACTGTGAAGGCAAACTCTGCCCAATGAATGTGCAAATAGTGTCTCACAATTTTTTTGTAAGAATTTAAAACGAATTCACGAATTTAAAAAGCCGGAAAACCAGAGTGGAGATCAGAAATGCTTGTTTCGAATTCGACGAATTCGGGAGCACGCAATGGCGGAGCAAGTATTTAACAGCTGAAATTGAGCATTTAAAATCTAGAAAACGGTATAAATACAACTAGAAATGCCCATCAAAATACATGCCATTCTGTCAAGGAGATAACTGTGAGTCTGAAAAAACGACGAAAGTTCGCATTCATGAGAGCGGGGCGACAAAGCGAGTTGTCTTTGGGGGGGGGATTCCGGGGTGGGGGGCTATTCTGAAAATTCTGAAAAAAGTTCCTTCACAGGTAGATCAAAGAGATATTCGTTATAGCTTTTATTAAGAGAAAACAGGGAGATCTGAAAAGAAATCACTACATTTTGCACGAAGGCTGTATCAACCCTTGACGTGACGATCTGACTATTGAAGATCATAAATTTAAAACTGTAATTCTCCCATATGTTCCGCTCAGCCATTCCTGCTTCCATGTCTCCCGAAAGTTCCATTGCGTACTGTCCGAGCATCGTTGAGTCGAAATACGAAGTGCTTCTCTTCCAGCATATTTTTCTACAGTGTTTCAGACGATGAAATGAATTTTTTCGAAGATAGACACAGTATAAACGAGAGTTATGTAATTTACAGTGACGAGACATTTCTGGATGCCTGAAAGCTTGTGCCATTAGAATGCGGCTTAACCGATGCATGCTAAGCACGACTGTTCGGCGTTAGCGCTTTGGCAGCTGTCGCGAATCTGAAGCAGTCTTTCACGAGACGTGAAAAATCCTTCAATTAAAATACCGAGAATCTTAAGAACCGAAGCTTCATGATTTATTCATTCATATGGGAAAATTTGCGTATTTTTGAGCGGTGAGCTTTAACTGTATGCGTGACATCATCAGACAGCCGAAATAAACTTAATTTTTTGAAGAAATTATGAAAACCCCACTGGAATTCTAGTTGATCACAACGCTTCACCAAAAAGGAGCGCAGCAGAAAACGCGCTCCACTGATAAGCCAACGAAGACAACACGTGAAAACAAGAGACGCGGATAGCCAAATTTTGTGATTTCAAATTTCAAATGATAATTATTAATGTATCTAAACGCTTTATAACTGTTAGTTACCGCTTAAGGAAGCGTCTACACCTAAATTTTACTGTTTCCCAATGAAAAATTATAAATTTTACGCATTTTCGAAATTTTTATCGATAAAAAAGCAATCCATCTTCTCCTAAATTAAGGCGTATCACACGCTTAGTTTTAGATTTATAATAGCGCGCCGTTGTGTATAGTAATTCGCCGCAATTATAATATATTTTCTTCAACCAATATCAAAATAGCATTCAGAAAGTAATATTGATCAATAGAGTGTGTAGTGTGATCTCTTTTCCGCTCCTTCGCGTTCCCCCCCCCCTGAAACTTCCAATAATTTCGTTGTTTCTCTCATATTCCCTCCATGATCCACGTGCTTGCTCATCCACATGTTCTCTACTCGTCCACTTCTAACTAAAACCCATAATCCTCTCATGTCTACCCGTGTCCCGCTTGCTATAGTATGACCAACCGCAATTAAGTTCGTCGTCATGGTGCCTTTGCGTGTGCGCCGAAGCACCGGAACACTCTACACCCGCCTCCCCCCGTCCTCCTTCCTCTCCCACCTGGCTCTTTTCCATTCCGGCTCTGAGCAGAGGCTTTCATTTTTCGATTTCTTTTCAATCTTCAACTATGTATTTCCTATTCATTCACAGTAGAGCTTCCCAGCACTGGTTCATTTTTTTCGTAAAAATTTTACTGATTCGTGTGAAATTATGAAATTATTTGCTTAAAGTCACGTTGAAACTTCAAGCAATTCAATTTTAAAATCAAATTTTAAAAAACTTTAATTCTGAACAAAATTTTAGCTCTAATAAGTTTGAATGTTGTGGACACTAACTGACGCACGAGAAAACAGCTGAAATTCGGGGATTCTGAAAAATTCTTCAATTTCGGGTTCTAATGTTGATTTGAAATTTGCTGTTTTGCGGTACTTGCGACTTCTTTTTTTTTTTTTTTTGTAGTCGTCGCATTGAACTTTTCAAAAAAAAGTGAAAATCAAGAGAAAAATAGAAAAAAAAAAGAATTTTTATTTGTTAAATATATATTTTTTAATTTTTCGAGCGGATTCTAATAACAACAGAATCTTTAATTCTATGGAAGACCGAAGCGCTAATTGTAAGTGACACCATCACGCCAAATGTGCTAAGCTCTTGAACCGCGTCAGCAAATTCTTTTGCGCAAAAGTTCAAATTGAATTTTTGAAAATTTTCCGTTTGTTTTTTTCCGAAAAATGCTTTTAAAAGTTAAAACAATTGAGTTATAATGTTTCAAATAATTTTTTTTCAATCGAATTTAATCCAATTTAGTGTGCGTAATATCAATCATAAAAAGCAGACTTTCAGAGTTGTAAGTTTTGAAAATTGTGAGTTTTCTGTTGAAAATCTACAAATTCTGATCACCTACACTTTCCTCTTATAGCATTTGGCGCGAGCGTTATGTTAAATCTGAACTACAATGTGCTCTGCGTAAAACGAGAGCCAATCCGGTGAGTGCTTCCACAAAATATATGCTCTATATCTCAATGAAACTTGTTTCACGAGCTCATTTCGCCCTTTATTCGGGTTCTGCTCAGATTTCGCGCATCGTGTGCGCGCATTTTATGCAATACTTGCGTGAACTTTTTGTAACACTTTGCTAGAGGAAGCGAGCTTTCTGCAAAATCGGACGGCTTCCGGTTTATTGGTAATTACTGAGCTAACACCTGCCCAGTTTTTCTGGGGAGTTTAATTGTTGGATTATATTAATAATTCGGGTAACGACTAAACACAGCAGTTTTCGTGTGATATTTAACGGCCCGCGAGAGGTGACTTCGTATGGCTCTAGCTGGCTATTGTGTAGTGCATATGAGGCTTATTCCAACCATACATCTCAATTGTGTGCCGAGCCGAACCGGCCAGAGATTTCTTTCGCTTCCTGCACTTAATAGCTTTCAAATAAGATTTACTATTTCAGCTAACGAAATGAATCAATTCTTAACGCATGATGCAAATTTAAAACGAATCATTATTACGCACATACTTTCATTTAGTTTCCAGATTTTCCTATGTCAATCTTCAAATGCGCTCACTTTTATTTTCAATGTGCTCTTCATTTTCTTCATCTTCTACATTTTCCTAGAAGCATCCCTCTCTATTATCCATCATCTCATCCATCAAATCTTCAAGTGTTCATGCTTGTCTCCCTCTTCATATTCTTCATCCATTTTTTTTCGTCGTTCCACTAAAAAAAACTACCACTTCTGCACTTTGTCTCCACTATTGTCCGCTTGTTTCCCTCCCCCCCCCCAAACACGGTTCCTTATTCCCACTGACATCCCCTTCTCATTGCTTCTTCATCTACAATTCCGTGTCGTCGTGGAAAAGGTGTGTAGTGAGGCTCCTCTTTTAGTGTGTGTATGTGGGTGGGCTCCTCGTTTTTCGCGTCGCGGAATGTTTCTTTTCCACATACATATTCCACATTCGCATACCTTTTCCACCTCCTCTCCTTTCAAATTAATATTGACTCTTCCGCTCCAGAAGTGCGCTGCAGAAGCAGTCAAAGTGGGAGGGAAGAGGGTCGAGGTGTGCTCCCAAAGAGCCCCGACAAGTCCACACTTACCTCTCCTGTTTCTCTCGTTATTTGTGTTCAGGTTTTAGGCTTTTTTAAAAATCCTTTTATTTCTTTTTTCTAGTTTTGAGATAAAGCACAATTTACTTGCCCTTTTCCGGCAATTGCGGTGTTCAAAGTGCAGAACACATTCCTTTTAGAAGCAACTATTCTTCTAGTAGTTTGACTTCAAATTTTTCTAGAAGGAAATCACTTTAGGCCAGCTGAAAATGAAATTCGTAACTAGATACCTTTATATTCTGATTTGAAATAGATTTTTCTCTACAAACTGCATGACATGTTTTAATTCTTTTCTAATTTGAAAATTGGCAAATTTCACTGAAATTATAAAGGTATTATGTTAATTTGCAAGTAGATTATCCATAAAAAAAGCAATTCAAACTTAAAATAACCCTGATGTGAACCTTCCAAGTTTGACTGAGATTTGTGGAAAACTTGTGCTAGAATTGTGAACCTTCCAAGTTTGGCCTAGATTTGTCAAAAACTTGGCCGAGACTTGTGAATCTTCCAAGTTTGGTCTAGATTTGTTGGATACTTGGCCTAGACATGTGAACCTTCCAAATTTGGCCTAGATTTGTTGAAAACTTGGCCGAGACTTGTGAACCTTCCAAGTTTGGTCTAATTTTGTTGCAGACTTGTGCAGGAATTGTGAACCTTCCAAGTTTGGCGTAGACATGTGTGAGACTTGTGTACTTGTGCTGAGTTTCTATCGATAAACAATAAACATGTTTTTGGAAATAGTGCGCTATAATATTCAAATTTGTTATGCTTTTCTGCTGATGAATTGCTTGCTTATTGATCTCCTAAGATCTCCAAAAGTAGCGAGCATTCCTTTCCAAAATTCCAGAAATGCACAGCGGCGCAGAATAACGGAAGAATTTTCCTTTATGCCACTGCTTCGCCAAGAGCGGTTCGAAGCAAAAAACGGTGCTCCTGAAACAGTGTTCGGTCGCCGATTCTTTCCAAAACACCGTCGTTTAACCGGTGGAAATTGCTCAAAGTGTAAAACACCTCCGAGCAAAACAGTGAAGAGCGTTTCGAAATGTCACGAAGCCCTCGATTTTATCTCGTTTTCAATCTATTTTTAGCAGTTTTTTTCAGCCTAGTAGTTTATAGCGCGGTTTCAATAACATGCAATTTTTGGTTAGAGTAATTCAAAAAATGAAATGTTTAACCAAAAAGTATTCTTTGCTTATCATGGAATGGCTGCCTATTTGTAAGAACTCTTCATTGCGAAACGTGGAAACTTGTTGAAAGTATTCAAATACCGTGAATGCGAAAGCGAAAAGAGAGTGTGTGAAAACTGCTCAATTTTCGCATTTCTAGGCTATTATACTGATTATTTTTGGAAGATTATCACTAAAAATGCTTTTTTGAAGAATTTTGTCTCCAGAATGGGGCTTTCGAGAATCAGAAAAACAACGGGACGCGCTTTCCTTTTTTCAGATTTTAAGAAATCCGATTCTTTATTTATATTTCGATGACCTACTGAAGCTCCAGAAGGCTTCAATGCTCTCAACTGTCACTGCAATTTCATATTTCAAATTGTTGGCCCTGAAAGCCATTGAAATCTTTGAATTCTCTGAAATTCTGGACATCAAGGTTCGCTTCTGTTTAGCGATGAAACAGTGGAGGATATCGGGGGAAGAACCAAGTTTCTTTCGTTTTCACCACACAAAAATTGCTCTTAATGACACAAGAATAGCCAAATTTCGCGGCAATTTCACTCGAGGCTAACCCCGCCACTGTCGTCTGCCCTAGGACCCGGACTGGGGTAATAAATCACCCGGTTTTCTGGAAAATTCCAAGAAAATTTATGTGTCTACTAGTAATACTAATAGACTATAAGTTGGATGGATCTGAAAAGCGAAACAAGTGTCTCCCCACCCCCCCCCTCCCTCTTGAAACCAGTTCTCGCCTATTCCCATCCCCTCTGGTCGTCCGCCGTCCGTTTGGTGGATGGCTGCGTCTTTCTGCCGCCCACTGTTTCCGCTTCATTCTGCCCACACCTACCCTAATTACTTTAGATTCTTTATAAGAACGTTCGTACTCTGAATTCTTTATTATTTTCTGGTTATTATTTCAATTATTATGGAATTATCCAGGTGAACAATTCTCAGAAAAGGAGATTAGCTGAAAAGGGGGAGGGGCGAGATGGGATTTGCTGGAAGCTGAATGCTGACAATAGTTAAAGCGGTATGAATTGTTGAATTGAGAATTCTAGTTCAAGGTTTCAGATTCCGTGTCAAAATATGAATGAAGTTTGAAAGTTTGGCTGAAAATGCTTGAAAATTTTCAAGATGTATATTTTGATACCGAACTGAAACATCCAGAGATTTCTTTTTTTCTATGCCGTTTTGTGCGCTTTTGTGGAGCTCGTGGAGCTCGCGTAAAGGGTAAAGTGCGCATGTGTCGTCGTTGATTGCGGAGCTACCGTCATTCACGATTCTTCTCGTGGATAACATCGTGAGCTAGCTAGATGAATACACCTTCATTAGCGACATTCTCTGCAAAATGCTAAAAATAGTTAAGTCGTCTTGAAAAGTTGGTAAAGCTAGAGGTAAACCTTAAAGTACCATTTTATATTTAATCGCTGAAAATTTGCGTCGAGATAAGGAATTTGAAAGTTTGGCTGAAAATGCCTGAAAAATTTCAAGATTTATATTTTGATATCGAACTGGATATCGACATCCAGAGTTTTTCTTTCATTCTAAGCCGTTTTCGTGCGCTTTCCATATGGGAGCTCGCCTCATCCTCCCGTACAAGTAATGTGTGCATTTTTCGTCGTTTTGTGTGTACCCACGGTGATTGCGGAGACACCGTTTTTTAAAGAATCCTCTTCTGAGCATTCGTCTCTCTTTCCAAAGTTTGCTATTTATTTTTAATCTAGAATTCACATTTAGAGTGTTTGACTATATTCCTTATTAAATATTTCGGGGTTCGGGGATTTTGTTGAAATGCGCCAGAATGATTTTCAGCGAGCAACATTCTGAAAATATCTTGCAGTCAGAGAAGGCAGCGAAAGCTTGCATCCTGGAGTAATGAAAATTCTGAAGCCTTCGTCTCGAATGCGTTAAAAGCTTAAAACTGATTTTCAAAGAATTGCAGAACGCATAGCTCCGCACCAGCTCAATATTCAAGACGTGTCTAATTAAAGTATGCACCGGCTATGGAAAGCGCCATCAGAATATGAAAAAGCGCGAAATAGAGCAGTCGATGCTGCTCAAACTGCGGAAAGTTCGAACAATCCTTGGAAGACAGCTGCTTCCAAGGATTGCGCTCTTTAGATGGCGAGGAGAGGCGGCTCTGTCAATCGAATGCACTCTGCATCCTTTTAAGAAAGATGTGCTCATTTTTAAGCTCATTAGGTTTCTCGCAATCCACTATTGTGGTGAGCTGATCTGAGCAAGGTGCACGACATCTACTATCTTGATGTTCGATGCCCCTCCGTACCAGAGAAGGGCGGAATTCCGCATTCCGCATTCCGGATTCCGTATTCCAGATTCCGTGAATTTTTTTTCCGTTTTCCGTTTTCCGGATTCCGAATTTCCAAAATCCAATTCCGCCCTACTCTGCTCCGTACCCACGAAATGTGCCGAGCTCCGAACATTTTTCCCATTTTCCCCCCGAGTCAAACATTTGAAACTTTGTCTGCTTTTCCAGTTCACCGCCTTACGCACTTTGCTTTTCAATTTATGACTCGATTTCAGTCCTCCATACTTCCTTTCTCTTCATTTTAAATGCTTTTTTTTTGGTCATTTCCTGTCCTATAATCTTCATCTGTCTTTCTCGTCCCCCCACCCCCCTCCTCTATTTTCTTCTAATATGACGTCTTATTTCCTGAATTTAAATCTTCTAATCTTCTCTCATTCTCCGACATAAGCCTATCAAGCACACACTCCTTTTCTTCCAGTTTTTGTGATCTGAAAGCGAATAACATTTCATTTTCACCAGAATGCGGTGACATAGCGGCCAGCCAATCAAATATTTGACGTTTCCTTTATTAGTATTTTGTTTTTTCCCACACACTCGTGCTTCCGGGCTCAGCACTTTTTGGGTCGCCGAAACTGTGTGAAAAACCAAACTATGAACTCGAATTTCAAACGAAATATAAAGGAAAAAATGAGAAAAAAGAGCCCAAAACGTAATTTATAATTTTGTTATTTATTTTACTATTTTTCTAACTCCTTGTGCTTCATTTTATTCCTTCGAGGAATTGCATCACCTTACGCCACCCCCTTCTAGCTCTGCGGTGAGCCGGTGGTAATTGCCTTTGCTGATGAGAAGCTGTTCAACCTGAAACGTTTGGTATGGTGACGGTTTCAGAATACTCTGTAACGAAGTCTTTGGAGAAGGAATGGGGCAATTAATGAATAGAAGAAACTTTTTGCTCACTGACTTTTGGAACAAGATGGGGCTCCAGTTCATTGAGCAACCTTCACGGGGGACTGGTGCAAAGCCAGCATTACGAACTTCATCCTGAGCTGAAATCTCTGAAACTTTCTGTTGTATGACGATGGATTCAGAATACTCTGTAACGAAGTCCTTGGAAAAGGAATAGGGCAATTAATGAGTAGAAGAAGCTTCTTGCTCACTTGCTCCAAAATCATTACGTCGGACAGCATTAAGTTTTGAAACAAAATGGGACTCCGGCTCATTGAGCAACCCTCACGTGGGGCTGGTGCAGAGCCAACATTCCAAACTTCATCCTGAGCTGAAATCTATGAATCTTTCGGTATGACGACGGATTCAGAATACTCTGTAACGAAGTCTTTGGAGAAGGAATGGAGCACTTTGTCCACGTTGTCTTCGTATTGATATCGAAGCAAATCGCCGCCGAATCGAACCATTTTGGTTGATAATTATTCACCATCATTCTTGCTCAATTTTCACCGTTTTCCCTATTTAGTTCTGGAGTTATAACGGTTTTCAAGCGTCCCACTAATTAGAGTCCAGGCCTGGCAAATTGGAATTTTGGTGAGAAACTCATTTGAAAACTAAATACTTCCCGGCTCCAATACAAGGGAATTTGATCATTGATCACGAGGGAGCGTCAAAAATCGGAAGGCGGCTCACTGAAGTTTGATGCTGTAGTATAAGCGCGACGACTGAAACTTGAGATGGCTTCTATAGTTAGGAAAAGTTACGGAATTCTGCGACCTAACGGGGGTGCACAACTTGTTCTCTTGATTATCAGTGATTCTCCAAATCGCGAAGCTTCCGCTGTAAGCACGAATCTGGGGGGGGGGGGGAGGGGAGGGAAGGGGAAGCTGTCATAATGCCGAAAATTGTTTGAGAATTTCAACAATTAAGGAGTGGATTCTATACAAATGGATCTTAACGTTTGTAGTTGTATTTTGACTATTCTTTCTATCATTATGGAAAGCACTGAAGAAGGTGCTTTTTCAGCTGAAAAATCCACTGCCCGCTACTGTATGTACATTCTCGATACCGCCAATAAGTTTCGAAATGGAAGAAGGTTACGAGCCGGCCTCGTTGCCGGGGTTCGTGTCACAGGAAGGATGGCATCATCCGGCCTACCTCTCAGAGTTCCCGAGCTACTCGTGTTCTTATCCATGTTGGTTATCCAGCCGAAAACTTGTAAAGGAGCCCGTCCGATACACTCGATCTCTTCTGCATGGCTACTTGACCAAAAGATTAGAGATACAGATCCTCTCGAAGGATCTTCGACGTTTTGCTCACTCTTTTCAATCTTTCTAAAGAGTTATGAATCGGCTCGAGCCCGCCCCGGCTCGAAAAAATGGAAAAAAACAACGTTTTTTGGACTTTTTTAGGCTTACTACCGCCGGATATCCAACTGTAATCAAAACGTGGAAATGGCTCCAGTGACACGAGAAGCATGTTTCAGCTTTTTTCTCAGATTATGCTCTGTTTTGAATCTATCAATGAAGAGGGCCCAGCGGGCCGCAATTAGCCCGCCATGGGTAAACGTGTACCAATTTCTGAAAGAGTTATGAGTCTGCCAGAGCCCGCGCGGGAAAAAATGGGAAAAACAACGTTCTATGGGCTCGTTTAGGCTTACTGTCGCCTGATATCCAACTGTAAGCGAAACCTGAAAATGGGGAAGATGAAGAATGGATTCGAAACCTGCTTACAACATTGTTCAAAACACGAATTGCTCTCCTTAAGCCCACTGCTCCAACCTAGACGCTCAAGAAGAGCTCTTGGAATACTGTCGCTTTTCAAAAAAAAAAAAAGAAGCACGTCTTCCACTCATCTCCGTCCCGCTTTGTCTCCAACATCCTATAAGCGAGACCTATAATTTGAAGAGCTCCTCATCCCCCGTCCCACTCCGTCTGTTCCTTTTGTTCCGTTCGCCCGACGTTCCCGCCGATTTTATCTTCAGTTTCTCCATTTCAATTTGTTTTCTCCTCCGTTTTCACTTGTGCGCCTAGTTGAAGGCAACCAGAAGAAAGTCAGTTGTCATCTGCACTCACATCAAGAGTTCATCGTTGGAACAGAAATAGAAGAAGACGTTAGGAAGAGAGCAGCAGGGTTGACGTCATTACGACGGCTTCTGGATTCTGAAGATTATGCAATTCGTTTTTTTTGGGGCATGCAGAAGCGCAGCAATCTTCAGAGGTCAATCTGAAAATATTGCAGCATTCTATTTTCAGAAAATGGTACACGTTTACCCATGGCGGGCTGATTGCTGTCAGCTCGGCCCACTTCATTGATAGATTAAAAAGAGAGCATAATCTGAAAAAAGCTGAAACATGCTTTGCTGGAGCCATTTCCAGCTCTTGATTACAGTTGGATATCCGGCGATAGTAAGCCTGAAAAATTCCAAAAAACGTTGTTTTTTTTCCTTTTTTTCGAGCCGGGGCGGGCTCGGGCCGACTCATAACTTTTTTGAAACAACTTTTGGGCTGATGCAAATGCGCTCTATGGATAATCACTGATATCTTTGCTAAAAAAAACCTTCCGAGTCCTACAATATCCATCATTTTGCGACCAGCAAATTTCATTTTGAAGAAGGTTTCGCAGCGGTGAGCTCTGCATCTACATCTTCGATTTGAAAGGATCTTACCATCAAAGAATATTCCTGTAAATCACATATATTACAGCAGACAAAATCTGCCTGAATAGAAAATGATCAGACCGTAATCAGAGGCGGTGTAGACGTCTTCTGGTGTGCGTGCTCATGCAGCTCATAAATCTGCAATCACGCACTCGTTTCCAAATTCTGTGTCTACTATGCAGATTCAGATTCATGAGCACTATGCCCACCAGAATGCATCACTTTTGCCGCCCAATTCCGGAGTGATACCCTGGCGACTTCGTTTCGCAGGATTGCGGAGTAGCGTGCCGATGATGTAGACGTTAGCTGAAATGATTCCAAGTTAAGAAATGTTATGATCTCTCTGTCTCTCTCTCTCTCTCTCTCTCTCTGTCATTCTCTCTCCGTCTCTCTCTTCGTAATTCTCTCTGTCATTTTCTATACTTTTCTCTCTCTCTGTCTCTCTTTCGGATTCTCTCTCTGTCTTTGGCTCTCTCTCTCTCTGTCTCTCTCTTTCTCTCTCTGTCTTTTTCTCTGTCTCTGTCTCTCTCTCTCTTTTTCTAATTTTTTTCTCTCTCTCTCTCTCTTCGTAATTCTTTCTGTCTCTTTCTATACTTCTCTCTCTCTTTCGGATTCTCTCTCTGTCTTTGGCTCTCTCTCTCTGTCTCTTTCTCTGTCTCGGTCTCTCTCTCTTTTACTAACTTTTTTTTTTCTCTCTCTCTTCCTTTCTCTCTCTGTCTTTGGCTCTCTCTCTCTCTCTCTCTGTCTCTTTCTCTGTCTCTGCTTCTCTCTCTTTTTCTAACTTTTTTTCTCTCTCTCTTCGTAATTCTCTCTCTCTCTCTTTCGGATTCTCTCTCTGTCTTTGGCTCTCTCTCTCTGTCTCTTTCTCTGTCTCTGTTTCTCTCTCTTTTTCTAACTTTTTTTCTCTCTCTCTTCGTAATTCTCTCTATCTCTTTCGGATTCTCTCTCTCTCCCTCTCGTTCTCGTGCTCCCAAAAATCTTCGCACTGGTTACCATGCCAACTTCGTCGTTTTCATCCCCTCGTCGCTTTCTTGCTCTTGCGACCGCCCTTCCCTGCCATCAGGCTCTGCACAGCTTAATCGATGCACACCGCACTCTCCTCTGCGTTTTACAACCCGTTTTCCTAATTCCTACCATTTCGATTTGAATTTGAGTTTTCCCTTTTTTTTTCAGCTGACCACACGGGTACTGTTCGCAGAGATACTGTGGTAGCGATGACAGACGATGTGGACGCGCATATTCATGAGAAATTTGAATTGCAGGTAGGGGTGAATTGTTTTTTAATAATCTTGAATTATTTGGATTTCTTATTTTATTAGATGGTCTTCTTATCAAATGGGGTTTTCAGAAAGCTCCACTCAAAAATAGACTGCCGTTCTGTTAAAGGTGTTTTGTTGGAGCATTTCTGCGAAGCTCTCTGCAAAGTGTTTTTCACAAATAGCTATGTAAACTGATTTCAGAAGCGTCTTGGCAAAGGAGCCTATGGAATTGTGTGGAAGGCATACGACAAACGGTCTCGGGAAACGGTGGCGCTGAAGAAGGTCGTCTTAACAAATGGCCAATTGCAGTCTTCAATTCATAGACTTTCAGATTTTCGACGCGTTCCGTAATCCTACAGACTCACAGAGGACATTCCGAGAGGTGATGTTTCTGCAGGAGTTCGGCAAACATCCGAACGTCATCAAGCTCTACAACATCTTCCGAGCCGACAATGATAGGTGAGTTGGCCGGTTTTAAGCAGCGGGAAAATGTGCAAACGATGATCAAAGAGTGCACAATTCTAAAAATAGAGTCAGTCGATGCAAACGCGATGAGCGATATTTTCAGAGACATCTACCTGGCATTTGAGTTTATGGAAGCGGATCTTCACAATGTTATAAAGAAGGGATCCATTTTGAAAGATGTTCACAAGCAGTACATTATGTGCCAGCTGTTTAGAGCTATCAGGTTCCTTCATTCGGGAAATGTTCTGCACAGGTGAGCACAGTTCTCTTTGAAGCGTGGCGCTAGTCAGTCTGAAATTGTGAGTTTAAGTTGCGGAGAGCAAATCCCCATATAAATTTTGCCCAAACTGCTTTTCAGTAATACTGAGGTCTGTACTGCACTGCACGTGCAGTACGTACACCTGTCTTACAGGAAGTAAAACTGTTTTTAAGCACTCTTTCCCCCCCCCCTCCGCCCACTCGGGTAGAAAAATAGGTTCGTGAATGGGATCCTGCACCCGAAGACACCCCGGAAGATAAATGAGTCGTGAGCATGTGATAGTGCAACTCTGGCTCTGGCTGCACCAGACGATCGTCTACAGGAAAGCCTGGAAGAATTCTCAATGATCGCGGTTGTGCGACAATTTTCGGCCGGCATTCATCATCATCTGAAAGCGGAATTCCGCTGAATATCGGAAAGCTCCTCCATTTCATTGCTAGAAAGGTCTCGAAGCGATAATGCCCAACGAAAACCCATTGAGACAATGGAAAATGAGCAGCTGATTCTAAAAGAGCCCTAATGCCATTTTGTTCTCTTGGGCGTCTGGGGTGATTTCTGGTGCTCTCTATTCACTGCACACAACTCCTTTTCCGGCAAGTTGCACAGAAAGTACGCAGTCGTCAAATCAGGAGGGAGAGGAAGTCCAGCACGATCATAGCGACCATAAAAGTATTCGTTGACGTCGTTCTCATTTAAAAGGGTTCACGTTTAGTCGTCGCAAGTCCAATTTTTCATACGGTTCGAATGCTTCGAATCATTCGATTCCCTACTCTAAGCCGTGCAGCTCAATTATGAGCAGGGCTCGAAAAGTGCCTTCCTCTGGCAAACGGTCGAATCGGGCCATTCTCGAGTTAACGTGTTGTCTAGCTTTTACAGCTCTTCCCCATGTATATATTTTGAGCAGCAATTGCGTCGCGCCTGGTCTTCTCTAGTGAAAGAGTTATTCTAATAGAAATTCTCCTCCCTCCCCCTGACATGTCATCTTTAAGAAGAATGACGTCGTCGTTTTAGTATGAAGTGCTGCTGAAAATTAATAAAAGAGAACGATCAATTCCCTTCTTAACGCGATCCAATCACAGCAGCTTCATTTGTGGTTTTCAATGTTTAAATCAGAGCGATTTTTTTTTGGCATGTGCAATTGGAAAAACCGAAAAGAAAATCAATAATTCCAGATTATTCTTTAAAAATCACTTGTTTTGTCTGGAAAAACTGGAAAAAACCGGAAAACTTTACTTCCGCAATTTCGTACGAAAGTCGTTGGTCGCCTGTGTCATTCTTTTTGTTCTTTAACTCCACCCCCCCCACTCTAAATAATGCTCACGCTCTTCGACGAACATACCTTTCCCATCACTCCACGTTCATCATTTCAGGGATCTGAAGCCATCGAATGTGCTTTTGGATGCAGATTGTCGCGTCAAACTTGCCGACTTCGGATTGGCCAGAAGTCTGTCTTCGGTACGTTTCGCATTGAACACGACGCTTAAAAACGACCATGTTCTTCCAGTTGGAAGACTACCCGGAAGGGCAGAAGATGCCCGATCTAACCGAGTATGTTGCGACGAGGTGGTATCGAAGTCCGGAGATTCTCCTGGCTGCAAAGCGATACACGAAAGGAGTTGATATGTGGAGTCTGGGGTGCATTTTGGCCGAAATGCTGATTGGTGAGTCAATTTTTAATGTAGAATAGCTGGGATTACGTGGGATGATTAGCGAGAAACACACTTCTGCTTTCAACATTTCTTGCGGGGGAGGGGGGGGGAGATTATATCCCTAAAAGCAAGGTTTCAAATAAATGAAGAATGACTTTTTTGAATCAGGAAACTTGGATAATAAAAAGATTCTCAACAGGTAGTGAAACTATTGTCTCCGAACCGTTCAGTTGCGAAACGACCGGTTCTGAAGCTGAAGATTGAACTGTCCAGTAAAGAAACAAGAGATTCGGGAACTGAACATTTTGGAAATCTCTAGTTACAAAATGAACGACCGGTTTTGAAACGTCCAGTTGCGAAACTGTCTGTTAATAAACTATACTTTCTGAACCGTCTAGTTGCGAAACGACCAATTCTCAAACGGTCGTTTGAGAAACTACAATTTTTGAACCGTTCAGTTGCGAAACGGTCTGTCAATAAACTATACTTTCTGAACCGATTAGTTGCGAACCGACCGACTCTGAAACTGTCGTTCCGAAACTGAAGTTTCTGAACCGTTTAGTTGCGGAACGGCCGGTTGGAATATTGGGATACTGCTTCTGAACTGTCCAAATAAGAAACAAGCGGTTTGGAAATCATCGACTGCGAAACGATCGGTCGCGAAATTCAACATCTCGGAAATCTCTATTTACAAAACGACCGGCTGGTTCTGAACCGTCCAGTTGTGAAACGATCGATTCTAAAAGGGTCGTTTCGAAACTGAAGCTTCTGAACCGTTTAGTTGCGAAACGACCGAACGGCCGACCGGTTCTGAACCATCCAGTTGAGAAACAATAGGCTCGGAACAGAGTTTCTTTAATATTTGCTGGCTGATGTCAGCAGACCGCTGAAATTGAAAGCACTTCGTTTTCTCTAGTTTGTCCATTACATTACTGTAATATTTCAGGCCGTGCTCTCTTCCCGGGCTCATCGACAATAAACCAAATCGAAAGGATCATGAACACGATTGCCAAACCTTCTCGATCGGATATTGCTAGTATCGGCAGTCATTACGCCGCGAGTGTTCTCGAAAAAATGCCGCAGAGGCCTCGAAAGCCGCTCGAATTGATTATCACTCAATCGCAGACGGCAGCTATCGATATGGTGCAGAGGTGCGTCTATCATCAGTTCATGATTGCGATTCGCCCCGAAGCGAAGGGGCGGATAATACCAATTTTGAAATTTACAACACAAAAATAGCTCCCAAATTGAAAATTTCGGTCTTCCTTAAAGCGCAAGAGTAAATTCGAATTCATTGAGCAAATGATTCTGTCAGGTCGGCATTCGCCGGGTAACGATTAATTATTGATAACTCTCCTCGGATCTCACCGAGACCATCCATTCCATGTTTGCACTATAGCTGACGACAACTATTTTACAGACTACTGATATTCGCTCCTCAGAAGCGATTAACCGTTGAGCAGTGTCTCGTTCACCCCTACGTCGTTCAGTTCCACAATCCATCCGAGGAGCCCATTCTCAATTACGAGGTCTACCCACCCTTGCCGGATCATATTCAGCTGAGCATTGATGACTATCGCGATCGATTGTACGAAATGATTGATGAGAAGAAAGCGAGTTTTAAGCGAATTCAGCACGAGAAAATTCAGCCGGTGAGTCGTGCAATTAGCTGACATTAAGCTGCATTCAAGCCGTGCACCTTTCCTGTTTCCGGTTTCTTTATAAGAACTTCAATTTCAGTGTTTAAATTTTCTGAAATCCGATAACGTTTCCGTTAAACTCTTTAAAAATGTGTTTTCTGAACATTGATATTTCACAAAAATGGAATATTAACGTGAACCGGCAAGGTTTGAATTGCAAATCAATGTGACACCAATTCGATCACAAATCTTGCACCTAACAATCCTTTAATTTCCTCTAGAAACACTAGCTGACTTCAGTTTTCAACTTTCAGCACGACGAGGACAAGAACCGTGCTCCGATTGCCCAGGCGGAGTGCAGCGATACTGATTACGACACGGCGAGGAGCATGAAGAGGACAACCAGTCTGGATAAGAACACGAGTAGCTCGCATGATAGTAGTTCGGGAACTCTGAGAGGTAGGCCGGGTGATGCCATCCTTCCTGTAACACGGGCCCCGACCACGAGGCCGGCTCGTAACCTTCTTCAATTTCAAAAATTATGGGTGGAAACGGCGGAAAACAGTAGATTCCGGGGTGTTTTATAAGGGAATCTTGGTGCGATATGTCTACAGCATGTCTGGCTCCGCAACTGTGTTGTCTAAATTCTTCGTTAGTCAGAGCAATTCATAGAAATGCTCACCGAGATCTGCTATTTTCCGCCTTTTTCAATCAATTTTGAAGAAGAAAAAAATGATGAACAAGGCGGTCAAGACATCGCATGAACTTACGGAAAACTTATAATTGTAACGCACCCAAAAAAGCTTGTTTAATATAGCACCTAGAGCAAACATTCAGATTTTCAAAGGGTCCTACAAATGTCATGGCATGGTATAATCCTAGCTTTAAAATCAATATTCTTTAAGAGCGAGCCGCCTCCGCTGAAAGTCGCGCCTCAAAAGACAGCAACAGAGACATGAGAAATGGAAATGCAGCAGCAGCAGCAGCAGCAACGCCGAGCAACATGAAACATCGTCGGCGTTCCATTGAAAGATCTCGACTGTTTGCTGGAATCAAGCCCTCAAAAATCCTTCATCCTCACAAATTGATTTCTAATTATTAAATTGAAATTGACGTCAGTTATTGTGCGTGCTAACTAGAGTCACCGCCAATGAAACATCCACGGTGGGCACCTTGCCTCGTAACTTGCCGAGAAGTTTCATCTTTTGGTGGTACAACCACACACTTGTAGATTTATAGCTCTCACGTTTTCAGCACAATTTTCGATGAGTTTAAAGAGAGCTCCGTTGTGTCAGAGCTCTAATTATGTGCAATTCGAATTCATTCACTCCAGAAATTTGGCGTTACGGCAAATGCCCACTTGTGGATATCTCAATGGCCGCTACTGCACCTCAGGGGTGATTTGGGGGGAGGGTAATCATGGTGAATTCAGATGCGCTTTTTTTTTTTAGAAAATCTTCATTGGAACACCATAAAATAGGCAAGCAACTAGGAAGTTTGTCCATCAAGAAATTTCATTGAGGATAACAAAGTTTAGTTTCACATTTTTCGTCATTCGTGAGCATTACATGAAGCGCATTTGAATTCGTCTTGATTCACCCCAAACACCCGAAGAACTTTTTGGCAGAAATACAGCAACGTACCACCGTGCAAAGTAGCATGGTGCCAGCCACCTGCCACAAATTGACCGAGTGCAGTTTCTGTTTCGCTGTCTATTTCATATTTATTCAAAACTAGCATCATTGTGATCGTTGTTTTGCGGTTGTAGAACTATTTCTTTAGGCATTTTTTTGTGTCCTTATTTCGTTTTTTTTTTTCAATTTTAAGAGAGCACCTATTAATGATGTTTATAATAGTAAAAGCATAACAATAACGTTGAGCTTCGACGGGTTAAATAAAGTTTCTAAAGTTCCCAGAAATCGTTTTATATTATTCAAAAACGGTAGAACTGCCAAGAGATGTGAGACTTCAGAAGAAAAACGCACGGGGAATCTTTTCTAGGTAGAAGTTGGGCTCCATTAAGTGCCGCCGTCCATTCGCGTGACAGTTGTCATTTAAAAATCAGAGTTCGCCGCTAAAATTATTAAAAATGAATGCAACCTTTAATTCCCGTGGAAAACTCTAGAATTAGCCAATTTATTTCTATTTATAAGCATTTTCTCGCATCATTTTCCTTTTGCCACTCACCGCGAAGCGTTCAATTATTGGCGGGGTGGCGTGAAAGTCGGCGCCGGACCTCCGAAACGTATGAATTGAGGGGAAAATTAGGTATTAACTGGTACAGAGAAGCGGAAAAACCAATGACACGCAAGGCAGCACTGAAAAAAGAATTTATTTATTTAAATTTAAAGAAAAATCAGCGACAAGGGTAAGAGAAAATTCTGGGAAACGTGAGGAAAATTCTTGGAATTCGAAATAAATTAATAGATTTTCGATAAAAATCTAAAAATCCAAATAGTTGAAAGAAACACATTAAAAAAAAACAAAAACCAAACTCGCTCAATGGGAAAGCCAGACACTACAAAATTGATCTCGAAATCCGCCCGTTTTACGTTGAAATCGCCGGGTGAATGAAAGGGATCAACGCGGGAGAAAGAAGTGTCATCACGAACATTAACTTCTGTTTTGTAAGCTCTTTTTTCTATGGATTCGCATGATTCTGTCAGATTCCACCTGAAACGAGTCGGTGAATTGGTAGAACATAGAAAATTGTGTATGCATGCCAAGAATTCTATGAGTAGTGAGAAGTAAGGCTTCCATTTGGGAGAAATTTCGGCCGTCTCGTCTCATCTTCGTCTTGAATTCGTCTGACGCAGTGTGTTGACAGCTTTTTTATTGCGTAAGACGAATGCAAGACGAACGAAGACGTCTTTCGTGGAAGCCTTAGCGGATGGCAAAAAGACGAAAACCTGCTCATGGTCCAAGAGGAATTCAACCCGTAGAATAATCGAGTGCTTTCACAGACATCTGGAAAAAATCCCACCTGGTTTGGAAATCAACAAAGAGAAGTGCGCATCAGGCATTTTGGATAAAAGTTGACTTCCATGTCTTGCAGGGCGCTCTGGTGCTGATGCTCGGCTATGCTCAAGTCGACTACCTGAGTGCAACGATCTCTCTCTCTCTCTCCATCGGCTCTCCATTCCATCCCATTTCAACTTTTTTAGTCTTAAGTGACGTCACTTTCGCGCTGGAAAATGTTATATAAAAGCTTTTTTTACAATAGAAAAGACTGTATTATTACCGAAAGATTTATTACAACTCACGATCACGATCTTCCTTTTCCAAATAGCTCTTAAAATTTGGAAGTATTCAACCGTATTTCCGCGGCCATTTTCGCAGAATTCTGCAAAAAAAAAATCCAATCTGTTTCACTATTCATTTTTGCCTTGCTGGCGTAAAATGTGGGAGCATACACAAACGAAAATTCGCCGGCAAAATTCATTAAATCCGCACATTGTTTCATTTTGTCTCTTGCTTCTGAATACTCAATGAGTCACAACATTCCTCCATTTCCTTTTCTTCATTTCCCACATCACCGCTTCTTTTTTCCTATTTATTCAAAAGAAATTGCACTTTTACGACGTAAAACGACCCATTAAACTGGAGGTCCAAGGGACGTCTACTTGACCATCTGTCGATGTGATTTTCAAATGATCGACGGATTGGAAATAAATATTATTAAACAATTTCTCCTTTCTTTCCTTTCCGATTTGATTGTTTTTCTCATTAGCATTAGATCTTGACTAATTCAATGTTGTCTTTGAGTGTTTGTCGATGGATACGCCAATTTTATTTATATAGAAAATCGATTGATACTTGCGTTTGTAATAAAAGCGCTATGATTATATAGAGGCTTGAAATTACTTATTTTTCAGCGGGAAAAATTAGAATTTTAGCGATGTTTTTGTTGATATATAGTAACAACTAATGAAATATCAGTGTGCCAAGCAGTCGGCTGGAAAATGCCAACTTTGGCTGCTTGCCATAATACCAAAAATTGTTCCGAAAATAATAGGAAAATAGAACTTTATTTTCGCAATTAATAACGTTTTGATACGTTCACTTCGTACAAATGCAGAGCTGTTCCCTTCAAATCATCGCAATTTTCACGTTTTCAGTACAAATGGCTCCTGTGATATAAATCTGTACCTGTCGTTCAAAAAGTTTACGATACAGCTCTATTCTTTTTTGTTAAGTTCGTCTTTTACCTATTTCAGTCTCACCTTTACCCATTTCAGTCTCAGCAAAAGTTCCTTTATGCACCTTCAAGCTCTGCGAGTTTTAGATGAAATTTTCGACTTAAAACTATGAAAAGTTATATACTTTTATATTAGTAATTTTGAGAACGGTTTTTTTTGCTTTTTATACGAGACTTAGTGCAATCGATGCATGCTCCGAGCTGCACACATTGAATGAAGAATCAAGTTTAGATAGGTTGCTATTTTCCTTCGTTATTTTTTTCTTTATGCATCCTGTAATAGTAATAGTTATTATTCAAAATAATAAACGGGAAACAATGAATAAACACGGATTATAGTTGGCAAGCCGCGATTTCGAAGAAACTCGAATATAAATATTTAGAGATTACTAGGAATATCTTTATTATACATATATACTTGTTTAAGTGAAAGAGAAAAATTATAAAAGCAAAAAAAAATAAGTTTTTAATCAATTATTTCTAAAAATAGCGGTTTAATAATTTTAAATAATGATCGAAGAATGCGCGCGGAGTACTTGCTTTTTAACGTGCCCGACAGTTGCAAAAGTGGGAAAAGCTTATTTACTAGAATTTCGCTTTCGAATTAAAAATTGCCGAAAATGTTTTGTTCCAACAATATTAAATGAGCAAAAAGCTCTGTGACCTTCGAAAAAAATAAAAAAGTTTCTGATGTATATATTTTTAAATTCAAAATGCTGTGTCTCGATTCGAATTATAAATTAGATTGCTTGTTTTCCCTGCCAAATTGTACCGTTGACTGTCGACGCCAGTCTTTATGAACCATAAAATGAATGAATAATACGACTAATAACAATATTAGATATATTATTATTAATAAGTCATATAATTATTGTTTTATTGTCATTTTCTCCTCCATCTCCTTCCCAGACCTTTCCTTCTTTGTCTTCCATCTCTGCTGCTCCTCGTTTCGCACGATCTCTCATTATTTAATATTATTTAATGACTGTTAGACGAATGCTCCGAAAGAGAGCAAAAGAGAAAGAGAGAAACAGGCAGATGGAGGGACACTAGTACGCATAACCAGGCTGAATAATAAGTAAGACGAAAAAATTAATTACGTTTTTTTCTCGCTACATAATTCCTCAACCGGTTTTCTTTCTATCGGCGCATGCCAGCCCTCCAGCGCCTAATTTGAATGTTTAATTCTTTTTTCTTTTTTTATTTATAAATAACCTTTGCATTTCATTTCTCATTTCACTTTCTATTTGTTTGCCCGTTTTTTTTCCTTTTTCCACTTCTAAAGTAATTGTTTTTGAAAGATGAAAAAAAAAACGAAGAATTTATTTCAAATTCCAGTTTTCAAAATAGTAAAAAACGAAACGGAAAACTGAGAAATCAGAAGACAATGAAGAATAGTGTATTTCGTTTTAAACTTACTTCTACTTCACTTTTAATCATAATAATAGTCGTTTCGTAACCCATTTTATCACTCGATTTTGGTCAAAAATTTCTCAGGAATTGAGCTTTTTTCTATTTTTTTTTCTTCACAAATCAATTTGAAAGCCCTGAATGTCACTCACATGCAATCAGAAAAGGTTTGCGTTGTAAATTTTTGGTTTATGAAACGCGAAAACAAGTTCCAGACGATCATTCTGCATGTAATTCTCGTAGAATTGTGCTTCTTTTTTGAATTTCTTGCCAATACTACGAAGTAACTCACTCTATGATCTTGTTTTAAATTGTGTAATCGTTTGCTATTTAATTTTTGAACTCTGATTCCAAGTTCAGTTGTAAGGCTTTTCTAATTTCAAAATCCTATTTCGAATATTATACGAAAGGCAAATTTTGAATATAATGAGCAAGCCAAATAGCTATACATTATCATTTATTCAGGTTTTAATTAGAAATTTTGTCGGCGGGCCCAACTCTCTAGAAGCTTTGCGTTTTCAATCGATCAAGCTCGAATATTGCAGATTTGATCTTGGTATGTCATTTGTCTGAAGCATACTTAATTTAGCTAATTCTCGATAGACGTTGTTGAATCTCTGTAAGTGGGGACAGAGATTCTTACAGTGTATGGCGTGATTATGATTTCTAACTGACCATCTCCGAGTCAGTCTCATAGTCCAATAAAGTCATAGCAGTTCTTGTGGACTACGTGCTTGAGAAAATCATTTTCAACGAAACTGAAAGCGTTTTATACCAGTACTGTACTCAATGCGGGTCGACATGACATCTGCAAAAAAGGTTTTTTCTTGATATTCCAAAGCTTAAAGATTCAAAAATGTAATTCTGGAAAGTGGGTTTTAATATTTATCGGGGTGCTATTTTTTTCATAAAATATATATAGAATTTAGTAAGGCTTATACGAAAGACGAAACAAGTCGGTCGTCTTTCGTGGAATCGTTCGTCTCGTCTTCGTTCGTCTTTCAGTTCGTCTTGCGTTCAATTAAAATACATGTGTACCAACACAATGTCTATCTCTGCGTCAGACGAATTCTAGACGATGACGAAGACGAGACGAGACAGTCTTAGTTCGTCTTTCGTGGAAGCCTTAGAATTTAGGGTTAATTTCAGAATGTTCATATTTGGTAAAAGATGACGTTCAAACTGTCAAACTGTTGAAAAAACTTAACATTTACTCAAGATCAAAGAAAAAACCTCTTTCTCCAAGAGAATTTTTGGCAAGTTATCGTGAAAAAAATTAGTCTACCTATTGCCAATGACCGCTAGAAAACATTTTCAGAGCGGAAATTTGCTTTTTTGTAGTAATCTGCCGTTTCATCCGGCAACCTGCCTAACTCCACGGCACATCGCCAACGGTATGCTTCTCAGAAATTCTTAGGAATTCCTCAAAAATATTCATGGTTAATAGAGAATACGCGCTCTTCCTTACCAATTAAAAGTCGGGAAGGGTCGGCTCGTCGGTAAATCAACCACGGCCATCAAGGCCATCTGGTTCAAGCCAATCTCCTTGCCATTCATTCTTGGCTTTTTGTAATAAAAGCCATATTTTTTGATGGGTTTCTCGTTTTTGTTTTGGTTTTAGATAAGAAACAAAAAAATTTAAAAATTTTAAAAATCGGTAAACATCTGAAAATTTCAGCATTGCTCATTTTTATAGAACGTTCCCCTCAGATTTAAAAATTTATTCCCATGTATTCGCAATTCCTTGTGCGCCAAACTCTATGCTCAGCTTCCGACGGTGCTCGTTTTTTTGTGCTCTCTGCTCTCTTGTGTTTGGCATTTCGGCAATGCACCGATTTCAAAATTAAATATATATGTTTTTGTTTTTCATTTGAAACGAAAACAATAAAACGAGAATCTCATTTACAATATTGTTTTCATTATAAAAACTCGAGAACGAATAAAGAAAAAATGGGTTTGAAGTAGGTGGCGGTGGCCGTGGCCGTGGTTGATTTTCCGATGTTCAAATAGGATGCACAGTGGAGCGCGCTGAACCGGCTTTTTATTTCCCTAATAGAACTTTCTATTTCATCGATCACCCTCTCACTTTTAAATCAATGAAATGTATATAATAAACGAAACATTTTTCCCTTCTCTCCGCCAGTCGCTAGCTGTCGTTATGTTTGCTGTAAATTCTACATTACATTTCTATTTCCCATTCCATTTATTTATTTATTTATTCATTTCCCATATCCTTGACCAGCCCAGCCCAGCACAGCACTGCCTTCATCTTGTAAACACTTTTTTTTTGCAAAAAAAAAGAATCAAATTGAAGAAAATTTATTATTTCTTTTCCCAAGCGTTTTTCTCTAACCTACTGTAATCTTCTAGGCCTCGGGGTATTTTTGTTGGTCCATTCATTTCCATATAAAAACTATTTTGCGTCGTTGGAAAACGGGAAATGGATTGAAATATGAAAAATGTAAAATTTTTCGGTGGGAAAAAAAAACGCTAAGGCTATTCATTTTGAGATTAAATTCTTTGCTTCTTCGACTGCTTCGACGCAAAACAATGAAGAGAGGGAGACGGGTGGAAATTGTGTGTGCGTGTGTGTGTGTGAGTGTTTTTTTATGTGTAAAAAAAAGGCAATGAGTTATGATCTTGGGAGACGTTTTATGTGAACAGAGAATTAAGCCTAAGCCATCTAGATCGGCGAGAGACCACCTGAAATGCATAGTTTTTATGTGTTTCAACGATTTTGAGGTTTCCATAATTCTTAGAAGTAAGGCTTCCATTCGGGCAAAATTTCGCCCGTCTTGTCCTGTCTCCGCCGACATGTCGTCTTTTTCTTCGTCTTGAATTCGTCTGACGCAGAGATAGACAGAGATTGCTAGGTATATATTCCTGAATGTTCCGACGCTACCTGGGTTTCGGGCAGCTTCATGTATTACCAAGTGCGAAACATGTTTGTAAGGTCATAGTGTGCACAGTACGAAAATACGCGGACTGCTACATTCGTGGAAGAGGGGGGGGGGGAGAGCGAACGCTCGCATCGCATAGAAATTCCGAGAAAACATTCTCAAGAGGTCGAGATGAAAGTAAGGCTTCCATGAAAGACGAAATAAGACCGTCTCGTCTCGTCTTCGGCATCTTATAGAATTCGTCTGGTGCAAAGATAGAAAGATGAGATGTAGAGAAAGATGAGAAAGATGAGTTGAGATGAAGAAAGATGTATTTTAATTGACGACGTAGGACGAACGCAAGACGAACTGAAAGACGAACGGAGACGAGACGAAAGACGACATACTTGTTTTTCGTCTTTCGTGGAAGCCTTAGAGAAAAGTTCACGTTAAAATAGAAAAAAATTAAAGAAATGTGTAGTATCTCAAAGAAAAAACGGTATACATTAATACAAACCAACGAGATGAGTCAACTTTTTTTTGGTTATACCAGGCTGTCTCTTGCTGCTCGCGGATGTCGGCAAAATGATACGCAAAAAAAAATTACAGAAACGCGCTGAAGGAGCAAATTTTGAAAGTCTCTGCAAACTACTCACAAAAGCGGAGCAAAGTTGATTTGTGCGTTTCGCTTTGATCACACTGATCACTTCCTTCAAAATTGTTTTTGTGGCTCGAAACAGACGGAGATCTCAGTGGACTATTAATTCATAGAAATAGAAAATCGACTAGACGATACCTTTGTGAAGTTGATTCATTAAAGCGGTCGGGCGGGCAACTTCGGCCTGGAATCTTGTCGGTATTCGTACTCCGCTGGCGTCCGACACTTCCTTCAGATTAGATTATACGTGAAGTTTATTTATACTTCATTGCTCAGCTCGATGAAGATCCCCCGAATAAGTGCAATTAACGTGGAGGGACACACTCCAGTGTTCGAGAACCGCACCGACGGCTCACCAATACAGACGGAAGCGTCAGAGCCGTCAGAATGAAGCAGCTTCAGTCAAAGGCTTGGGCGCCGAATGCAGTGAAACCAATAACGAACATCACATCCTTCATTTTGGAGAAATGTAGAAATGAAGACTAGATTTGCCATTCGAAATGGTCAGGTTTCATAAAATGCCCATGCTCCTGGAGTATATAAATCTCTTCAGAAAGGATTAATGTTAAAAATTGGACGGCCTCCAGAAAATGAAAGAAATCGAGAAGAGTAGGAAAGTGATCAAATAAGAAGAAATGATCCCGAAATGCTTCGAAATGGCCCAAAATGATTCAAAATGGTCCAAAATGGTTCATAATGATCCAAAATGGTTCAAAATGATCCAAAATGGTTCAAAATGATCCAAAATGCTTCAAAATGGCCCAAAATGCTTCAAAATAATCCAAAATAGCTCAAATTGCTTCAAAATGGCCCGAAATGCTTCAGAATGGCCCAAAATGCTTCAAATGGCCCAAAATGCTTCAAAATGACCCAAAATTCTTCAAAATAGCCCAAAATGGTTCAAATTAATCCAAAATGGTTCAAAATGATCCAAAATGCTTCAAAATGATCCAAAATGCTTCAAAATGTTCCACAATGATCCAAATGCTTCAAATGGCCCGAAATGCTTCAAAATGGCCCGAAATGCTACAAAAATCAACAACTAGCAAGGCTATGCTTTGAGACCATCTAACGAATTGAGAACTTGATTCACTGCGCTGCTTGCTTATAATCCAATCAATGATCAATGCAATGGTATGCTTGGTGAGAGCCTATCGCAGTTTCGCAAGTTGTACTTGGGACCCACTCTCCGTTTTAAGTTTTCGAATCCAACCATTTTTCATCGCTATAACTCGCACTCCATTCAAACTCCTTTTTTTTCATTTTTCTTTTCATAAAAAAGTGCACTAAGGTGTGTCGTGCTTTCGTGTGCTCATTGAGCAAATTTGGGCCTGTTAGAAACGAAGGAAAAGAAAAGGCGAATCGAAAAATAAATAAATAAATTCGCTTCCCCCGCCCTCCCCCCCTCCATTTTGCTGTCACTTCTTAGTTTTGTTCCGCCCGTCTTTCCCATTTGATTTATTTGTTCGATTCCTTAAAAATCATTCTAAAATCAGTGCATCTGGCCACATTGTTAAAGTCGTGAACGCGAGCAACGAGCTGCGCTTCTGAAATTCTTCTGAAATTGTTCAAAAAGCTATGATTGCTGGCGAGACGACTGCTTTTCCGGACGAAATTGAATTCCAAATTTTTCAATCGAACTTTGTACAGCAATCCGATCATAATTACCACGTTTTCACTTCCATGAAAAGCCACGTACAGTATTGAAACGATCTGCCAATTCCTCATTTTGTGGCCGTAAACCGGCTTTTCTCGTCCGCTTCCTTCACTTTCCTTGCTTTCTTGCAATTCAGATCGTTTTGCGCATAATGAAAAAAAGACTGAAGAAACATGGGAATAGCACGCGAGATGGCGAGACGCCGACACGGCATATGGGTACGCGTTTTTAGTGTAAATCACACAATTTATTTGACAATTTACATTTTTCGAGCGTTTTTCGTTCTGCTATACGCTGTTTCGATTTGATTTCAGCTTCCCGCTTATGTTTTTCATTTCTACTCGCTTTCTGCAAACTCTGCATTCGCCGTATTTCGTCATTAAGGCTTCCACGAAAGACGAAACAAAACGGTCGTCTTTCGTGGAATCCTTTCACTTCGTCTTCGTTCGTCTTTCAGTTCGTCTTGCATTCGTCTTACTCAATAAAAAGTTTTCAACTGACCCGCTTTCGAAAACAAAAACCACGAACGCAAAAATGACAAGAGCAACTAAGGTTTTCACAAAAAATGAAGAAAGAAAGTCGTATTTCGACTCGTCTTCTTACCAGACGAATTACTAGAGTCAGATGAAGACTAGACGAAACGGTCTTATTTCGTCTTTCGCTGATTCTATGTCCTTTTTTTTGCGTTTCAACACACTTCATTCTCTCTAAATTTCTGAAATCCTTCAATAATCTTCCAAAATAAGCTTCCGATAACGAGAATTGAGAGGCGGGCGGAATCGGGGAGAATCGGGCGGAACCGCGGGTCGACTCATAACTTTCTTCAAAATTAAAATTATTTGCCTGAAAACGTTGCGAAAAGTAGATCTCAGCTTTACGGGCGATTTCAAAGATACCCATATTGATTTGAGGATGCAGTCTTGGAGCAGAGCCAAACATCCTCGAACAGGAATCTCCTGTTTAGAGACATCTCGTTCGCTATTCTTCTGACTCATAGCTCTAATTTAAACTGTGATTTTTAGAACGCACTTCAATCTAAGACTTCCATTCGGGCAAAATTTCGCCCATCTTGCCCTTTTCCCGCCGACATGTCGTCTTTTTCTTCGTCTTTAATTCGTCTTATCCAAAGATAGACAGAGATTGCTATATATTCTAAAAAAAAAAACGCGAAACATGTTTGTAGACAGAGATTGCTATATATTTCTGAAGTTGACTACTTTTCGGCAGTTCATGTATTACAAGTCGAACATGTTTGTAAGGTCATAGTGTGCAAAGTACGAAGATACGCGGACTACTACATTGTTTTTTTCGTGGAAGAGGGGGGGGGGGAGCAAACGCTCGCATCGAGAAAAAAGACGAATTTTCGTCTCCGTCTTTCGTGGATGCCTTACTTCAATCTACAATTTCCTTTTTTTTAGATTCATAATCTTGATTTTGAAAAAAGTTATAAAATTGCCCGTAACTGACCCGCTTTGCCCTCCCCCCGCCCACCCCGATCAATAATATGATGTGAACCCTCGAATTCATTAAAGCTATGTTTATTTCTGAGTTTTAATTACTTTTTGCAAGCTCTTATCAGTTAGAGTCGGCTTAATTTCAGCATTACGTTGTGACATTGAATCATTTTGGATTGTACAAACTACCGATTGTAATAATTTAGGCAATAATGTTGATAACAACGAAATATTTGTCATCGTAATTCGCTTTGAAGATAGTGATTCATAAATAAACTAGTCAGGGTTGGACTCTGGGCTGACCCGGGCCGTCCATGGGCGGGCGCATACCTTTCTTCAAAATCAAAGTTCTTCTTTGGATAAGATGGAAAATTGAAGATCTCGATGAGTTCTGTGCCAGTTACATTCCAAACTGCTGACCATATCCGCGAATCTGCTTGCCATTCTTCCGTTTTACTGCGAATTGTGCTAAATTTAAAAGGCAGGTGGCATACTATTGAAATAGAATCAATGAGGCAGCCGGGCCGACGGACTCGGTCCGCAGTCCGCCGGATTCTCAACTGCCTCGCTCAATGTCAGTGGATTTTGCACTTTTCGTATTTTAGGGAAGTCGTTTTCAATTTTGGAGAATTCGATGCATCGGCCCACGAGTAGCGAATCTGTTCCCATTGAAAAATGACATGCTTGACGCGATTTTGTTAATTAGAAAACTGGAAATTGCTCTAAACTAGGGGAAATCTCGAGAAACTACGAGAAATCTCTAGAAAATACGAGAAATTTCGAAAAGCTTTCGAGAAACTACAAGAACTTACTCAAAACTACGAGAAATGTTGAGAAACTTTGAAAAATTCCGAAAAACTACGAGAAAATACGAGAAATCTCAAGAAACTCTGAGAAACTACGAGAAATTTCGAGAAACTACGAGAAATGTCGAGAAATTTCGAAAAGCTTCGAGAAAATACGAGAAACTACAAGAAATTTAGAAAAACTACGAGAACTTACTCTAAACTTCGTGAAACCACGAAAAATCTCGAGAAAACACGAGAAATTTTGAAAAATTTAGAAAAACTACAAGATACCTTGAAAAACTACGAGAAATCTTGAGAAAACACGAGAAACTTGAAGAAATTTCGAGAAACTACAAGAAATTTCGAAAATTTTCGGAAAACTATGAGAAGTCTCGAGAAAGTACGAGAAATTTCGAGAAATCTCGAAAAACTACGAGAAATTTCGAGAAACCACGAGAAATTTCGAGAAACTACAAGAAATCTCGAGAAATTTCGAGAAACTTGAGAAACTACGAGAAATTTCGAGAAACTACGAGAAATTTCGAGAAATTTCGAGATGAAATGCAAATTTGAAGCATTAACAAACATTCCATGAACATATGTTTATACAAACTGGGCATATATATATATATATATATATATATATATAATATTTACATACATTTTATAATAAAATATATTTATGTGTGCTCTCTCCTTTCTCTTTTTCATCTTCATTTTACTATACACAACCGACCGCTCTGCGTCTCTTCGTCTCGCCCACTCTCTCTCTCTATTTTTGTTGAAAAATTTTTCAACAAGCGAAATGTATAAATAATATTATATTTTCCACGCACTCTCCTCTTTTCTCTTATTTCTTTCCGCAGTTTACGATTTTCGTTCGAAAAAAAAATGAATTTTCTCTCAAATTAAAACTGAAAATTTTGATTGCGGAAAAGGGGGGGGTGACAAATAATTGGGTTTTTTCGCGAATTTTTCGTAAAATTGAAGTGGCAAATCAGAAAATTCAAAATTTCGTCTCAGTTCGCAAAGAAATCGGCGGGAAAAAAACGCGCGCGTAACGTGGTGTAAATGGGAAAACCTGTTTTTGTAGTTAGTTATTCACAGTTCTGATGCATTTCAATAATAATTCGCCATTTTTTTGCCTGAAATTCTAGATTATAACAAATAATGAAACGTGGCCTTTAAGGCTTCCACGACAGACGAAGACGAAAATTCGTCCTTTTCTCTTTATTCGTCCCACGTCTTTCGCCTCGTCTTGTCCGTCTTGCTGCAATAAAAACAGTCAATAGGCTCTCCATTCTCGTATAGCTCATCACTTCCCGGGTTCCGCGTATCTTCGTACTTGACCTTACAAGCATGCTCTCGCATGAAGCTGCGCGAAACCCAGAAAGCTTCGGAACATTCAGAAATATATAGCAATCTCTGCGTCAGACGAATTCAAGACGAAATTTTGCCCGAATGGAAGCCTTCTTCAAAATCAGTGATATTGTGTGAAAACCATTGTGAATTGCAGATATTGGTGAGCTCTATCAGCGAGTTTAATGGCTCTCACAACAACACCGTCCGGAGCAAGAGCAGTTCAAGTTTTGAAGAAAGCTTGTTTGCGAGGGGCCCGCGGTCTATTTTTTCGGCTTTTTGAAATCTCCTTATTCACAAGTTACCAATTATAATCGTTTCAGCTTTTAAAATCCCTCAGAGAATTATCAATGCCATAGCGTACTCATTTCGAATTGAATAAGTGTCACGGGCCGGCTCATAACTCCTTTAAATTGGGAATTGCTCGCAATTTGTAGATATCGGTGTAACTTATAGCGATGGACCGAGACTGTAAGCTCCTTGAACTGCGGGGCAGCCCGTATCGATGTTGTCAGCTCAGATCTCATCGCGCCGTCCCGTGCTCAGCCCGTTTGGCTCTGCACCAGTGGTATGCTTTTTGATGAAAAAGCACTTCATTTTTCTGCTTTTTCCGACATTTCGAGCTTATTTCAGAAATCTAATTGACGAGAATAGACGCTTAAGGCTTCCACGAAGGACCAAGACAAAAAGTCGTCTTCGTTCGTCTTTCACTGCGTCAGACGAATTCAAGACGAAGATAAGACAAGACGGCCGAAATGTTGCCCACATGGAAGCTTTATAGAAGCGTCCGTAGCTGGAAAGCCAAAAGAAGCCGAACTCTCGTGCCGTACATGCTATACCTTGCACAATTTCAGTATTTCTGCTTGACGAGTCTCGCAAATTGCAGCTCGCGGTGGTTGGATGATTGAAATAAATCCATCTTTTAATCAGATGCACGCTAGACGCGCGACGCTGTCTACTTTGAAAAGCGTTCATCGTGAATCCGATTGACGAAACTGTCATTTTCAATGCCAATGCCATAAAACACGCTGTGTTTGGAGTCCTACAAGCTACTATAACTATTGCTTTATTTATTGATTTATTAGCTTTTTCTTTCACATTTCCTTTTGATTGAAAAATGGTTTATGCCACTTCGAAATCATTTTTCTGATGCTACGATTCCGATTTCTATGAGCTCGTTCTCTGATAGTCTGGATCCCCTCCGGAGTGATGAAAGTGCGACGTTTTCCGTTTTATGGACGGTTTTTAAGTGTGCCGAGTTCATGATGGTCCTCCAATCCGTTGTTCGAAAGCCTTTATGATAGTACTTGGCCCTGTTCCCCTCATAGACATATTTTTATAGAATTAGCCGCCATACCTGTAAGAATGAAATTGGAAACTGATAAATTTAAAAATAAATAGATTAAAGAAAGCTGAAATAAATAGAATAAAAATTGGAGCACTAATAATGCATCAGCGCCCTTCAGCTTGCGCGAAACTCGTGCTACCGTACTTTAGGAGCGCCCAGTAATCTTAAATCGCCGACAACAGATTCCTGGCCGCTTTAATGAATCAACTTCACAAAGGTATCGTCGAGTCAATTTTCTATTTCTATGAATTAATAGAGTCCACTGAGATCTCCGCCTGTTTCGAGCCACAAAAACAATTTTGAAGAAAGTGATCAGAGTGATCAAAGCGATACGCACAAATCAACTCTGCTCCGCTTTTGTGAGTAGTTTGCAGAGACTTTGGTCACACAAGTTTACAGTTTGTCTGGTTTTTATGCTGGAGTTATGCATGTAATTAATAGGTGGTGACTTGGGCGTCTCCGGCGCGCTTTTTGCGGAATCTTTCTTTTTTGCCGCTCATCATTTTGGTCGCCACATTCACTTAAAGTAAGGATTCCACGAAAGACGAAAACAAAAAATCATCTTTCGTCTCGTCTTGCATTCGTCTTACGCAATAAAAAAGTTGTGCATGTGTACCAACACAATGCCTATCTCTGCGTGAGACGAATCCAATACGAAGACGAAGACGAGACGGTCTTATTTGGTGGAACCACTTAATTTGGCCTCTTTCATTTATCCATGTGTAGGGGCGTGGCTTCACAACTTTGCTCCGCTTTTGTGAGTAGTTTGGTGCGACTTTGGCCAGATGTAGGCGTGCACATTCTGACTCCCTTGCTCAGTGCTCTAAGTGCTTGCAGCGACGTTTGAAAGTGCCAGCATATAATATTTGGAATTGAAAAAGTATATTCGATTTGGATGCTCAAAACATATTAAATAGAGTATTCTGCTGAGGCCCAATTCCATTTAATCCGTTCTTTTATTCATTAGTTATCGCCTTCTGTCGTATGTGTCTCAGTGTCTGTGCGCGTGTGTGTCCATCCATTCACTCATTCTCTTGTTCCCTCCAAAATGCGCGTCCATAAAATGTTTGAATGAATTAATGAAATGCGAGTCATTTACTGCGCTGCGTCTCGTACGAATCGCACGCTCTCTAATCGCCAAATCATAAGAAATTTTGAAATATATTGAAAAGGGAAGGAGGAGAGCGAGAGAGCAGATGTTTGGGGGGAAGGAGAGACCACATTAAAATTGAATGAAAATTTTGAAAAAGACATTTTTTTTTATTTTGCATTCACGAAAGGACGGAAAGCTGAGAGGTTCTGGAGAGACAGAGAGAGAGGAAGTGGAAACGGCGATTAAATATATATATAAACATTTGAAAAAAGACGGGCGGCGCTTGTTTTGAAGTGTTTTAAATAAATGGGAGGAGAGCTCGCGCACGTTCTAGTTTTACCCCGATTACCTTCATAGTTTCCAGCCGAACAATTTCCGGCGCTTCTGAAATGAACAATCAAGGTTCTCAACCGAAGAGCACCGTCCCTGCTCTTCCCGGATCCCGGAGACGAATCCATCATTGTAGACGGAACATCAAAGACAACTGCGAGAGTGTACGGAGAGAGTGCTACATTTTTAGGACGGTGCCGAATCAAATCAGAAGTCATCCCATTCTAGAAACCCCTTGTTTCTCTCTGCCTCTCTGCGTCTCTTAGGTCTACGCCAATTGGTACAAAAATTTTCAAAAAAAAAGTTAACTTTCGCGTTATTCGAAATTCAAATGTCCTCCATATTGTAGCATACAATAAAATTTAATCCTCCCCTTCCCCCTCCCCCCCCCTCTCATTTTCGCTGTACATAACCTGCTGTTGGTGGGATAGGTTGGCATCGTCCTTTAAGAATAATAAAATGTGTCATTTGGCGTCTCTCTCTCTCTCTCTTTCTCTGCTCCTTTTTCTCTCTTTTTCTCTGCTTCTTTCTTTCTCTCTTTAATTCTCTCTCTTTTTATCTTTTTATCTTTCTCTGCTCCCCTTTCTCTCTCTTCTTTCCACTCTCTCTCTCTTTCTATATTTCTCTGTCTCTTTCTAAGTGTGTCGTTCTCTCTCTCTTTCTCTATCTCTCTCTCCTTCCCCCCCCTCTCTCCCTATCAAAAGCCACCTGCTCTTTCTGGCATTGACCACACACGTCCTCTTCCTCTTCCTCCTCCTCCTCCTCCTCTCCAATTTCACCATCCAGAAGAGACCATTCGTCCCATTTTTTCTTGCGCTTCGCTTGCGACCGACGCTGGTATAATGGCCAGTGGACGATTCATTCCACTCTCCGATCCCACTCCTCCAGTGTTGTATTTGATTCCAGTGTGTTCGATGAAGACGGCAGCACATCTGCCGTCGCCCCACTATGTACTCGTCTGCCAGTGTCCACGCTCCTTTTTGAACAATGAGACCGCCAAGTTAGAGGAGAATCATTCCGTTGTTGTGGCGTTCTCGCCTCTTTTCCTTCGGTGTTCCATTCAATTTTTGAGAATCTGTATCTCTTGTCTCGTTGGTTAGACCCTTTCCTACGCTCCGCTCCGCTTTGTTCCAGTGTGTTTCTTTAAAGGCAGCGATGACACTTTCTCAAAAATCAAAATTTCATAGAAAGTTTCCAGCCCTCAATGCGCTGAAGCCAATGTACTCCCTTCAAGCGCCTCGCAGCGTTAAGCGCGTCCGCGCGGCAAAGCTTTGAGGAAGCGTCAACTTTTTTGTCCTATTTGTTCTCCAACTATCTATGCGTTTCGTGCACATTTGACATTCTGAAAAAAGATTATCCTCATAAAGCAAATTTATCTGAAATCCGAGTCTTCTCGATGACATTCTTGCCTATCGATCTTATCGAAGTTTGCTGAAACCGATTTTGCTCAAAGTCTGTCTGCAAAACTGCGCCAATTTCAGCATTTTTGATGTATTTCAGCAAAATTTCGCTTTCAGCCAACATTGCTATAACGCAATGAAGTGAAGACACCTTTTGCTTTTGCACTTCTTGGCTTCACACTAAACATTTCAGAGAATTTCTTCAAATACTAATTGACCTGAAAGTGGCATCTTTTCAACTGAAAAATCAAAGTTTTTATGAGCTGCAATTTAAACAAAAATTGCCGAAATTGGTTCAACAATATAACAATTAAATTTTCTGGAAAAGAGTCAAAAGCTGAAATTAACATTTTTGTCTTCTTCAAGTTCGGCGCCAAAATATATAGATTCAAATTTTGGCGATTTGTCTCGTCTGTCTGCCTGCTTTGTCTGTCTTATTTGTCAGAGAAACTTTCAAATCGTATACTTTGTCGCCGAATCAAACTTCAACAAAATTGTTCATCTAGGTTATCGACAAATTTCAAAGCCAGCTCTGCAATTTTCAGCATTTTTCCAGAGCTATTCCCGCACTAATGTCTTGAAACGGGCAACTGTGGAGTGGCACAGAGTGATGTTGATAAAGCGCAAGATCTGAATCTCAAGTGCCCTTCTTGGCTGGAATTCCCTTCTAATGATGACGCTTTGGACGTCAGGGAAACACAAAATTTCCTGAAAAAAAAAGGCTGGAAATGTGATGAAACTTAACAATTAATTCTTGAAACGTATCACAAATTGAAGATCTCAACGAGTTCTGTGAAGTTATGCTCTGACAACAGCGATCAAGTGATCAAGAGTTTTGACACAAGGATCGATTAGGGCCGACTTGCTCAATGCATTTACATTTACACTTTTGCTATAACACGAACAATAATTTATAGTTTGCGCAATTAGTTTGACAAGTGATTAAAAATCTGAAAAAAGTTGTGTACTGTACTGACCCGTGTTGGCCCGCGGGCTGATTGTAAGCACGTTTTTTTTGAATTCTATTTTCCAATATTTATTCGAAAACTAACTAATCTTTCCCATCAATTCGATTATTATAATCACTTCTTTTCCTATTGAAAAATGCGAATTATAATTTCTTATCAATTAAATTCGATTTTCAAAAAAAAAAAGAAAGAAATAAGAAATGGTAAAAATGCAGAATCGGCAGTCGTCACTGAATAGTAAATGCCTCCCCCCCCCTCCACTTATCGTCGCCACTACCACTAAAAAAGTTTTCGCATTTTTTATGGGTTTCAGAAGAGTTTCGCTTTCGTCTTATGATCATTTCATCGTTCAGCGATGCATCTTATCAAAAAAGAATGTTTTTTGAACAAATGAGAGCAGAAAAAGGCAACAACGAGATAGATCTCAATGGTAACGGAAAAATGAATTTCGGTGTGAAAACCCATTTTTCGATAGTTAAATTCGCCTCTCGTTGTTGTCGATTCATTTCATTTTATTCCATTTTCATTTATCGACTTATCAATTCTCTCTTCTTAATTTTCAATTTCCAAAACTGTTTTATCACGCAATTTTTCTGCCACTTCAGGTCTTTAAGTGATGCTACAACCGGCAACTCTTGCACCGAGCAACGACGACTTCACGGGGTCCGTGAGCACCGACCGAAGCTCCGCCTCTCCATCAAATGGTGATGTAAGTCGATGAAATCAAAGGGCTATCGGTGCGCGTTCTAGGCTGTATAAGGCGACAATAGAAGAAATAATTGCGCGGAATTCGGAATCCTCCGTTTTCTCTTTAACCCAGTATTAAAGAATACAGAATTCCAATTTTAAAATTTCGGCTTTAAATTTGTGCGCGAGTTTTTCTTTTTTAAAAATCCATTTAGAAATTCGGTCGCTTTTATAAAATTATCATTCCTGTTCAACAAACTCCGAATTCTGTCCGTTAAATCAGCTTGTTTGTCTACCCGTCCTCATTTCACTTCATTTTTCATCGCGCCAGCGGCACGCCAGACCAAGTTGGCGTTCCTGTAAAACAGACGCACTTTAAATTCTGAAAAAAAAAAGTGAATTATATTTTTCTAATATTTTCAAAAAATCTGGAATATTTTTTAGAACTTCGTTTTTCCTTTTACAGAAATTTTACATTAAACAAAAAAGTTAAACTTTCTGCCGACCAATTGAAAACTTTTAATTAATTTTTTTTCAATAATTTCACAAATAAATAGTGTTAATTAAAAAGCAAAGATTAGAGGCATTTTTTTGAAACGCCGCTCAATGATTTCTTTCGCTTTTTGTTTAGATTAAATTTTTGAAAAATAACTAGATATTGATTTTTCATACAAAAAACAAACGAACTGGAGCTTTTGGAAAAAATCTCGAGGTTTTTAAGCTTTCGGCTTTAATTCTCATCAGCAAAGTGGCGGAGCCAATTTGCTGATCTGATTTCTCAATATACTATGTTTTTTACACTTTTCTCATTGGCTTTCGCCCTTCTTCTTTTCCTCCGTCCCTCGATATCTCAGTTTCATTTCATTTTCACAAATTCTCCCCGCTTTTTTTCGCCTCATCACATTGCGAATCTTTATTTCAAAGACGGCTAGCCAAGTTCATTTTTGCATTCACCTTTTGCGATTCCAGACCGGCATATCTCACATTTTTTATTCACATTTCTCTTCCAATGTTGCGGCTGAAATAGTGTTAGGAAGATGAGGGAGTATGGCTGAAAAACGGAAAATTAATCTTGAAATTTTGCAAAATGTTTTCTGAGACGTACGCTGCTCCGTTCCACGCTTTTTTTTTCGTCCATCCGTTGCGGCATGACCCTCCCTCGCGTGGCCAGCATGCACAACGGCACGAAGTTGAGAAAACGTTGAGGACTCCCGAAATAACTTTCAAATTAGCATAATTTCGCGCCACCTTAATTATGAAACTCGGATTTTTTTCCGCCATGCTCTCCTCATATCACGATGCTTTTCTCCTTCGGAGAGTCACAGGAAAGCCAGACAATAGGTCTACTTCTGCACTCTCGTTTTATGATTAAAGTTTAAGTGTAAATATGTATCGAACAGATTGACATCAAACCAGAAGCAATGAAAGAGCAGGCTCCAAAACAACAAGCGATGATTGTCAACCCGCTCTAACCAGAATGAAAACCAAATAATTTATTATTTCTCAAAAAATAAGAAAATAATAATAATAATAATAATAAGTGTGTCAATTTTCATATCACACAAACTGCGTTGTTTTCGCTTTGTCTCCCGCCCTCTTCCCTCTTTTTTTCCATCTAACGAATAAAAAACTCATTTTGAAATTAAATTCTCTACGAAAAATTGTCGACCGTTTATTCCAAAGTCTACCCCAAAAACGAAGGTTATTATTTTATTATCGCCTCTAAACACACAAAAATTGTTTGGAAGCGCGCTTATGATTTTTATCAGAACGTGGAAACTTATTATAGGGAATTTCAAAAAAAACGAAAGAAAGGGAGATAATCAGGAAAACACTTTTCATCGGGAAATCAAAAAATAAAGTTGTCAAAAATAAAGCGTCACAAAGCACACGACGAACCGTAAAAGCGCGCTCATCGGAAGGATCGAAACGTATCAAAAACAAACAATTCTCGGGTCCGCCCACAAATTATTTTCCTCCGTATTACTCCGATTTTCGAAAATGTTTCTTAAATTTCCTGTCGATTTCTGGTTTTTCCATTTTCCACTTTTTTATTCTCCTTGAGCTCTCCTGTAAAACAACACTATTTCTTTTTTCAATACTCAATCAAATATTTATATATTTTTTATTTATTTTGAGAAGGAAAAATGGGGACAGCAGAGTGAAAGGGGACGCAAAAAAACCACCCCTGTGTCACAGCTCTCCCCCCCCCCAACCACCATTGCTCTCAATTTGAGCAAATTTGTGTGACTGACCAATTTTCTAAAAATGTTCTATTTTCCATTTTCGTTTTCACTAGTTTTTATTGGTTTAATTTTATATTAAATTCTAAATTTCAATGATTTCGGAAAATTTTCACTTCGAATGAGGAATTTCTCAACAATTGATCATGAACACTATAAACTGTGCTACTAGAAGGAACTGATGTTCTATTAATGATTAGCTGGAAATCCAAATATCACCTATTGAAAATTTTCTAGAAGTTTCTAAAATTTTGGTAATAACGAGTATACTAGCATCCCTCAATTTAAGATCGACAGCTTCTCTATTTATATATATATAAATACAACATTATCATTTTCTTTTTTATAAAGATGCATAATATTTTATTCTAAAATCGATATTTCATAATTCTCAAAGTGCATGTAAAAATTATGCGATGCATCCTATTTTCAAATTCTGAGCGCTGTTGCATTCCAAAATGTCAACTTTTCTAATCTGGTTTTTTTCCAATTAAAGTTGCATTGCTTTCAGGACTTAATGGAAGACGACGTGAACCAGAAAGACGAGGAAGAAGAGATTACACTCTCAGACCGTATGAGTAAGATGGAGACGAACTTTGTATTCATCCAACATCAGGTTAGCATTCATTTCCGGACTCTGAACGTAGAGGTCTATCTGAAAACATAATTCGGGCTATTATTCTGAAAACTGTCTAGATACTATTAGACCAAATTCGTTTATTCTGTCAATATTTAAAAATTACTTTTTGCTGCTTAGAAAAATCTTATCTCTTTTGCGAGCATTTTTTTCGCTTCTGAAAATAATAGACGCTTGCCATTTTTGACAAGTTGTCGCGCTGATTAGCGTTAGGCATCTAACCTCTTTAGCACGGCAACTTACTAATTTGCGTAGTAATTTGTTGTTTTGCGAAGTACTTACCCCACAACGAAATTTCAGAACACCACTTGAAAAAAACCGTACATACGTTTTATTTTCCCAATCTCCTTTCCTCCTCACCCAAAAATAAAAAAAAATAATATTTGCCCAACAATTTCATTTCTATCTGACACTCAGTTTCCACAAATAAGTGTGCGCATTTTAATGCAACAAGTCATCGGATGTCTGGTATTTATTTTGAATTTTTATTTTATTTCCGTTCATTATAACAATAGGCTTACCCGTCACTCTTTTGCGATTCATTTTCATTCTCAAAGTTTACATTTGACCACCGTCTGCATCTCGTTGCTTGTTTCGTTCTCACGCATCAAGTACACACACACACAGTGGACAGAGGAAGAAGGCGAAGGAGAAGACAGCTCTGTGTCCGCGCCAAACAGTGAGAAAAAATAGTAGAGAGAAGGAGAGAAAAAGAGGTCCAAAAATAAATGAAAAGTCAACAATATTATAGTGAATTGAATTGCAAAAACGAAATGGAAAATGATGTTGTAAAATGGAGGTTTTGAGAAAACAGGATGTGAATAAACGCACATTTTTTTAATTCGAATCTATACTTTTTTTTGCAGAAAATTATTATTTCTGAAACGCTAATTCTGCATTTTAGAAAATTTCCGATAAATTACTTTTTTTTTAGTATGATTCGAATAAAAAGTGTTTTTGAGATATAGGAAGATGATGAAATTAATGAAAATTTTGACTCAGGCAAGTAGTGTTTAGTCTAATGAGAAATGCGGATTCGTTGAAAATTTGGGATTCTAATTAAAGAAAATATAATTAATTTTAAGGTTCCCTTTCTGATTGGGAAATTAGGGAATCTAAAACGCGTTTTATTAAATCTTGGAGAAATTCCGGTTTATTTTAGAAAATTCGATAATCGAATTACATTTTTTCGGTGTCCGAATAGAAGTTTCGGATATAAAAAAAGCTTAACGGTTTTTAAACAAAAAAATTTCAAATTCTGATTTGACAAAAACATATTTGCCTGAACAAAGACGTGTAGGTGGGAGCAGGATTAGGATGATGACTTTGTTGAGATTCGGCCATTTCCTGCAAGACTTTTAAAAAGTAAATGTTGAATTGTAAAAAAAACACATTAAAAACTGGATAATAGCAAATTCCACTATGAAAAGGGCAAAAAGTTTAGGGGAAAATGTGCATTTCATTTTAAACTATCATGTGCAATAGGGCGCACTTGCAAGAAGTCTAGCAAAATCGAATAAAAGGAATCTCTCTCGATTGGGAGCCAGGTTTTCTCTTTTCCCTGCTTCCTCTGCTGGCCGATTCGAGTGGCTGATTGTAGTGCAAGATGTGTGAAACCTGACAAAAAAGCAAATGTTCGAAATAGCGTCTTTCAAGTTAACAAAAGTGCGAGCCACTGTAGCTCTAAGATACGTGAGGGTCTCAGCACGAGAGACAAAAAAAAACGTAAAAAGCGAAGCGTATCTTCTAACTCCCTCTTTTCACTTCGAGCGCAACATAAGACATGATTCTGAAAATGCCTTGGTCTGGGTAACTGTAGGGTAGACTTGCAATCCGGGCACAACGCGGGCCGACCTATGGCGCTCTGCAAAATCTATTGGACAAAAATTACAATTTTCGATTTGCATTGAGCAGTAATTTCAATTTAAAAAGTTTGGAGCTGTCCTGCACTTAACACGAGTTTTTGTGTATGAAGGAATCAATCTTAAATTGAACATTTTCCTTGATGAAATTGTGTGTAAAAGAACAGTTTAGTCCTTGAATATTGGTCACTACTCGGTATTTTTCCTTTAAAATGCAAATAAAACGAATCTTTTCAGCTTTCCTCCATCATGAAACACCTCCATGCTCCTCCATGCAAATGCTCCACCTGCACCAAGGTCAATCAAAACGAGAATGAGCACAAAGAGGTTAGTTGCCAACCGTTAAAACATGCATTTCAATTTGTTGCAGAACGACACTGTTGTCCTTTCGCAACTCTTCCCGAACGCGTCCGCACAGCAGCTGAAAACCCTATTGGATCTCTCAAAAATGAACAAGCTTCCATCGCAAGTGGTGCACAAGAGCCAACAGAATGGATCTACGCAACCGGAAAAACCCGCGACATTGGAACTTCCAACGACGGAGGCGACTTTGTCGCCGTCCACCACGTCCATAGTGAAACCGCTGAAGCTCGGCCAAGGATATCAGATGGCAAATGGCGGTGGCGGCGGAAAGATTCACACAGAACGACACTCGGAGCCAGCGAGAAAGCAAAGCAGGAAGTTCGGATTCCCCACGCCGGTTTCTACATATTTTCAAAGGAAGGAAAGCGGAAATTGTAAGTTGCACAACAAGGCGAAGTACCTGATTTCTAGCACAAAGCGAATTTTCAGCTCTTGTACATTCCAACCCACTTTCCTCGATTCCCACTCTGATGTCTGGCACTCCCGCCACTGTATCAGTGTCGGCCAACACCTCAACAGCGTCACCTGGACCGTCGTCGTCAGACGGCAGCGGTGATGATCATGCTGATGCTCCGAACGAGGTTCTCCATGCAAATACTGTACCCGCAACACCGACTACACCCGGCGCTAACTTATTCACACAGTGTAAGTGGCTTTGTTGTTGCTCCTTTACTTGCTCGGCTAACCGAACTCTGCTCAAATTCTAGAAAGTTCTAAAATGCTCTTTGACGAATGTTGAGTATCGCTCTATCTGAGATATTTTAGCTATGGTTGACATGTTCAAATTGAATGCTCAAAATGCTGCTCACTCCACTGGCTCTCCTGGATTCCTGCGTGGTCGTGGAAGAGGACGTCCGAAGTTGATTGGTGACGAACTGGATGCAGATCTCGTTGACTATATGGTCTCTCTGAAGAATTCGGATCCACACGGTGGACATTTCACCGCATCGCAAGCTCTACACATGGCTCGTCAATACATTCTGGAAAGAGCGCCCGGACTTCTCGAAGAGCACGGCGGCCATATCAAACTGAAGCTCACATGGGCCATGAAGTTGGTGTCGAGAATTGGAGAACGGCAGAAGGAAATCGAGCTGGGACTCCCCGCTGGCACGCTCTCCAATATGGGAAGGAATCTGACGAATTTGCCGCCAGGTGGCAACTTTATGGCAGACATGATGGCTCAGAACATTTTCTCGCAGCACATGATGATGGTGAATCAGCAATTGGGGAAGAGCTCTCCAACGGCTTCCCCATCAGCAAGTACTCAGAAGGCAGCGAAGCCGGAGACGTTAAATGGGCATCAGAATGAAGAGAATCTGAATGTCAAAGAAGAAGGTTCGCCATCCCTTTTCATTCGCTGTTGTCGGTGCTTTAACTGACTCTTCCAGGAAGACAGTCATTTTTCGATCCTCTGAATCACGTGAGACGGTGTGACCCTCCATGATGCAGACACCATGGAGGGTTCCCGTGGTGGGCCGCATTAGGCCCTCCGGCATTTATAGTTCAAAACTGTCTAAATTCAACGAAAAATAAATAAAGCACCGAGGATCGTCGGCAACGACGCTTCAGTTACAGCTCGCATTCCTATGCAAAAAAAGACTGTAATTCGCTAAACACATCTGTAATACCGTATTTTCAGTGTCAACGATGCCTGAAATCGTGAATATCAAAGAGCTTAATCTTCCATTCCTCAACAATTTTCTTGCCGAACTCAACGACAACAACTCGGGAATGATTGACGGTGAAATTGGAGCCGGCTCATCGGCGTCCGCTCTCTTTGCTCCGAATGCATAATAGTTCAGTGTTTGTTTTCTGCTTACTGTCTTCTGAATTCTTCATCCACCATTGTTCTCTTCTATCTCAAAACACCCGATTGTATGGGTACCAATTTGTTCACAATTACTTCAAAGTTCCTCTCTCCCCGCCCCCCGTTCCCCCCCCCCTCTCCGTTTTTTTCCATCACACCTCTATTTGCATTATCATTTTTTACACATAGGCATCATTTTTCATTTTCAATTTGATATTGCTAAATGTTAACACAAAAAACACACGCACAGTATTCAATAAATTATACACATTTCCACAAACACTGAGCATTAATCATTGAACATTGATCAGTTGTTGCTGAACGAACGGACGAGAAGCGCCACGTAAGCAATTATGCGAATTCCGATGAGCATGGCGAAGAGCACGCAGACGTCTAGCGTTTTATGCGACGCTGAAAAGTCGATCTGAAAACAAATGGCGTGCTTCCTTAACATGAGCCAACGACTAGTGCCCCTAACGGAATGCAATGTGGTTTTCCGAAATTTAAGAGCTCCTCCGACCTACTGCTTCAAAATTTGAAAAGCACTCCTCTTCCCAACATTCTCCCCAAGATGTTGGAGTCACTCTAAAACCTCTTATAGAAGAGCAGTCGGATGAATACTTTAATTGAACCATGAATGCTTCTAGGGATCAAATGTTCGGTTTTTAAATATAAAGTGAGTCTCTATTGACATTATAATTGAATTGAATATCTTCAATGGCAATTTTACACTAAAATTTGAGAGTTAGAACTACAATTCGGCAGCTTTTTGACGAAATTTGCGATTTTCAGTGAGAAACTTTCAGTCAGAGAGGTAGCTTCGAAACATTTGGGCGGATTCTGGGGAAAAGTTGACTAATATTAAAGGGAACTTGCACTCAAAAATCCCTGAGTAGAGCTGAAAACTAGTGGGAGCAAGGAGCATATACCATCCTACAGGGTGCGTCAAAAGTATAGCAACACAAGTTTCGCGGAAGCTGGTGGGCGATGGCGCTTTTTTGTGCAATTAATTTGTTTCCATTAAATTCGGCATGTTTTAATTACTTTATTTCCAAATTTTAAAGTCTCTTCGTTGTTTTTTACAGGTATTGTGGCAGATGCTATATACAGAGGCATTATCGTTGAGATGGCCAATAGGGAATGAGCCCACGCAACATCGGAAAAGCTCTTGGAATCTCACACGAACAACCGCTTGGAAAACCATTTGATGAGTTGAATACACTCAAAAAGCGGAGGGCCTCGCACTTCGAATACTCCGGAAAGAATCAAGGCCGTTGAGGACGAGCCGAAGAAGAGAAGAATGAATCTGGGGCTTCGAGTGAACGTCGAAGTCGAAGATCGTAAAAAATGGAGCTCGGACTGAACTCATATCGTGTTCGAAAGACAACAATTACATCGGAATAGAACAAGCTGGAACGTATCCAGAAGTGCAACACCTGACGATGACTGTTCATCGACGAGAAGCTCTTTACGGTGGAAGCCGAATTCAACTTACAAAACCATCGAGTTCTTGCCCCGAGAGCTGAGAAAGGTATTAAACACGGTAGGATGATCAACAGAGCTTCACATCCTCAGTTATGGTTATTGGTGCAATCTCACCTCAGATGCTAAGATCCCTTCTGCAGTCGAGGGTCCAAGCACGTCCACATCTTAATTTGGAGTCGTTGAATAGAAGTTTGGAAACAGAATACCGTAAAACCTCTAATAGATTTGCACCCCTATTTGATTTGCGCCCTAATAGTATTGCCCGCAAGACAAGCTTGAACAATAGTATTGCACCCCTAATTGATTTGCGCCCTATTAGTATTGCTCCTAATTGTCTTGCCCTTCGTGATGACAAAATCGGCGCCACGACATTTTTATATCCAAATTTGAGTTTGAGAACTGTAAACCACCATACGCTTTCAATAGTGAAAAGAGAGCAAGCCAATTTAGATGTGTTATTTTTTCATTATTTCATCTTTTTTTAATTGTTTTTTTTCTTCTTTTTGTTTGATTATTTTCTATTTTTAAATGTTTTTCTCGATCACGTATTGGACCTCCAGATGAATACGTCGAAAAAATTGTTGATTTTTGTCTTTCTGTTGGAAAACTGGTGCTCCAAAATAACTATAAATACGCTGATTCTGTAATGAAACGGCGGATTATTTGGATTTCTCAAATAGTTTGAATATCGATGAAATGGGAGCAAATCAGGTAGGTCGTTCAACAAAAAAATGAATTAAGAAGGAGATCAGATCTCCGTAACTACATACAACTGACATGACAAGCTTCATATCTCTGTCATGCTTACTGCTCGCTCGGACGGATTCAAGTGTCGTCCGGTTGTTTTGCTTCCGAAAAAATGTCCTATTGCATCGATTATTAAAAAGTTTGGTTCCTCGATGGAGCTGTCATGGTCAGAGAGAACATTTTCAATGATGAGACCACAGAGCATCATCTCGTTGCCAGATTAACACGGATACCAAGAAAGTGATGAAAATCCTACGTGTTGATATGGCTGTGATCCTGGAGGACCACTAAATTCATTCAGGTAGAAGACGTCGAATTTCTAGCATTCTAACAGGATTTCAATTGATAAATTGGACACTTCCATTCATATTATTTCGTAATTTTCGTTTGCTTTTTGCTTCGAATTTTTGTTCAAAATGTTGTAGTTTTTTGACTGGAACTTTTGCCGTTTTCTTACTGAAATTCTTATCATTTTTGACTGAAACTTTTTGAAAATTGTAATAAATTCTGTTGTTTTGAGAATCGACAAGAAAAAACACGAGAAAATAGTTTTGAACAATAGTATTGCACTTATTGATTTGCGCCTAATAGTATTGCTCCGCGGAGACAAGCTTGAACAATAGTATTGCATGCAACACTATTTGAGTTTTTACGGTACCTCCATGCCACAGTAGAAGCGCTTCCGAAGAGATTCATGGATGTTGTGAAGAACCAAGATAACCGCATCGGACAACTTTGATAATTTCATTTTTAGAAAGATTTCCATAAATCATTTTTCAATTTTCTTGCTTATACGGGGCATTTTGTGGAATTTACATCACTTTGAATGTGTTACCATACTTTTGGCGCACCCTGTAGAAGGTCTAGCGAAGCGTCAGTGCATTAGAAGCAAGCGAGTTTTCAGCGCAGCTATTCTCAAGAAGCCTACCGATTTCAGAACTTCATATCCATTCTTTGGACACCTGTCAAGTGAATATGCTGCCACCGAACTGTTAAAGCACTCTGGAATCACCGTTATCGCTTCCCATTCATTGATTGCGAGTGCCTCGTAGCCGTACCTGAAACACTGATGGTGTGGAGCCATTACTGGGAGAAAATCAGACTTGAAATAAGACAGCGACGAGAGCCACGTGAAGTAGGAAGGAATCGCATCAAACGTGATGAAGAAGCCACCGAACGCCATGATGGGGACGACGAAAATTGGAAGCACGGTCATGGCGACATCGGTGTCAGCAAAGATCGTAGCCACGGCGTACGCTGAAAACGGGGGGCAGAACATGTTGAGCTCGGTTCGGTGCACTTACAAATGGAAATTGCTACATTCGTTATCAGAATAGTAACCAGCGACGCAAAGCAGTAATTCCAGAAACTCGGATAAAGACCTGCCAGCCAGTAGACGATTGTGTTGTAAAGTACTGGCAGAATAATGTACTGCGGAAGTTCGGCGACGTTTTTGGCTAAAAAGTAGGCGCTGGTTCGGTATACTCCGTTAGCGTTTTCTCGGAGCACAATCGGCAGCTCCGCGGTGATCACTGGCACATTGGGGAATTGAAGCATGAAGTTGATGTTTCGAACGTGGTTGAACAAGATCCCATTTATAGATACTATTGTGGCTGGTGCCACTGGCGTTTGGAAGAACACCATTCCAGTGATCAAAGCGGTTATCTGAAATTCCATTCGACGGAGTCTGTGAGCTCTACTTTAGAACTCACGATGATTTGCAGCAGCCGCACAGACAACAGGTTGGGATCCCTGATCACTGTAAGCGAGCATCTCCATGAGAGAGCCGAGAACTGCTTCCAAAATGAAGCCTTGTAGCTGAAAATCAGAATTGCTCGCGTAGCTCGCGTAGCTCGGCGGAAATTGGATGGAAGATGCAACTTACTCCTGATTGAAGAAGGTCTTTGTCTTCTCTGATGCTCCGCTGCTGCTAGTGGAAGAGGCCGCTCGAAGTTTACTCTCGTTTCCGATTTCCAGAACCGAGCGACCCAAATCGGTGGAGAAAAAGCCTTTTCTGATTTTCTTTAAATTATTCCACCATTAATTAGTATGGGCATTTTTTGAAGCGGCGCGCCAGCAATTCATTTTGTTAAACAAAGTTAGGGTAATTTCCTAGAATCGCCTCCCCCCCCCACACCTTTATGGGTCCCCCACTTGGATGTGGGGTGATTGTGTGTGGGGGACTATTCTGTGAGGTATAAATATCCAAATTGCCCCCCCCCCCACCTCTTGACGTGGGGGTCGACTCCGGAAAAAAAGGTATCCAAAAGTAATCGTAAACATAACTGTGGTGGGGGTGATTCCTGTTGTCGGGGACCGATAGAGATGTGGGGGGGGGGGGCGATTCTGGAAAATTACCCTAATTTTGTTAAACAAAATGAATTGCTGGCCCGCCGCTGGTCTTGTCTGAGTTTCAATACAATTCAAGATTAAGGCGCCGTTCTAATAGAATATTCGGTAACTTTCCAGAATCGCCCCCCCCCCACATCTCTATCGGTCCCCCATAACCGGAATCACCCCCACCACAGTTATGTTTTCGATTACTTTTGGATACCTTTTTTCCGGAGTCGATCCCCACATCAAGAGGTGGGGGGCGATTCTGGAAAATTACCCTAGGTAATCTTTCACAATGACCCCCACATTACATCTTTGTTCTCGCCCACTGGAATGAACTGGAATCACCCCCTTCCCCCCCCCATCCTTCTTGGACCCCTCGTGATCCCACCTAAAACAACAGTGTCATTCATCCTTTGTCCAGTTTGAAATCACTCTTAAGTTCTTCAAGAATTCTGCTGAACAAGCCTTCTCCTTCTTTTTGTCTCACGATGAACTCGGCCAAGTAGGATGGAAGAAGATCATCGGAAACCACATCTCTGCAACGTGGATGACCCTCCATCGAAGTTGGTTGCATATGAGGTCGTTTCGACGTCTTTTTTGCATGAATAAAATAAAAAGAAAGGGGGAGGGCGATTCTGGTTTATTCCAGTGGTGGGTAATACCGAGGTTGGTGGGGGGGGGGGGAAATACAGTTAATACCCAAAATTAGTTTGAGCACAAAACTCGGCTGAGCTCCAAAATGAACTTTTATCAAGACATGCTAAATGAAGTACAGAGACTGTCCTAGTCTAGAACTATTCCAGCTCATTAGAGCTCGACGAGCCGCTTAGAGCTTACCGAGATATTTTTGATTGATGTGCGTCTATCACTATCGATCACTGCCAGTGTTCTGATGAGATGGTCGGCTGGGTTGTAGTAGGCCGGACACGGAAATCCGCATTCTTCGAATAATGGAACTGCCCGATCTCCGGGACCCAGGTAAATCACGCGACCGCATGCCATGAAGCACACGCTGGAAACGAAATGAGCATCGTGAATGTTATGTACAGTGCTGGCCAAAAAGGTATAAATAATCAGTTTTTTCGAGAGGTACTCGGTTCACAGGTAAAGTGAGGTCATAAAACTGCTACAAAATGTGTAAAACACAATTACGCAACTATGCAGACTAAAAATTGCATCATTTTTGAAAAATTTTGGAAAATTTTATTTTTTTCCATATTTAATTTTTCCATGATTTTTTGTAATATTTTTTTTTCAATTTTCGAATAAATTGTTATAATTTTTCAAAATTTACATTTTTTGCCAAAATCAAAGTTTCAGTTAACGTGATTTACCTTCAAAAACATGCAAAAAAAATTTCATGACCGCACTTCACCTGTAAGTAATCTCGAAAAAACCGATTATTAATGCCTTTATGGCCAGCACTGTACATAGGAAGGTTGGCTTACTTATGGAAAAGCGAATAGACTTGACTACTTGGCTGATGAATTGTGATGATCACCGTCATTCCGTTGTCTGCCAGACGACGAAGGGCTTGAACGACGTGACCTACAAGACACCTCGATTATATCTTTCAAGAAGTGTATACACGAACCTGCCATAAACGCGTCCAATCCGGACGTGGGTTCATCGCAAAATAAGATCTTCGGACACGTCAAAATTTCCGATGCAAACGCTAACCGCTTCCTCTCACCGCACGACAGACCTTTCAGCTGATTCGGAACTCCGATCACCGTGTCTGCGCACTTTTGCAGTCCCATTTGAGTGAGCACCTCTTGCACACGCAGCCGGCGTTCGTGCTCCGAGTAATATTCGCTGCTCATTCGAAGAGATGACATGAACTCAAGATGCTCCCGAGCAGTCATGGTGCCCACAAACATGTCGTGCTGCTGGACGAACGCCGATATCTGAGTGCATCGCATTGATTAGAAGGACGGAAAGTCAATGAGCAAATGGAACCTCTCTCATTTGCCACTTGTTTGCCGGTTTCCCGTCAATTAATATGGAGCCCTGCACATCCAGATTCGCCAAGTTCCTCGATGTGAGCACGTTTAACAGCGTTGTCTTCCCGGCTCCGCTACTCCCCATGATTGCCAACAGCTTTCCAGATTCAGCCATTCCTGTCACGTTGTGAAGGATTTCTTTGACTCTTTCTCTTGTTGCTCTGCCGCGGAATCTGTCGATGAGGCTTCTGGTCTTCCTTTCAGACGCCGTTACATTCAGAGACGACCAGTAGAGATTACAGCTGAAAAATGGTTTTAGAAAGAGTTAACGCTTTTTAGTAGGCTACCCAGCTGGAACAACGGCATGAATTCCGTTGGGCTCTTCGTGTTTCAAGAGCTCCAATTGCTCGCAACTAATCATATCTGCTAGAATCATTTTTTGAAATTCTGGAAATTTTGAAATTAAAAAATTTTCCGAAAATTTTTTCGAGAAATTCTCGAAAAATTCTCGAGAAATTCTCAAAAAAAAAAACGAGAAAAATTTCTCGAGAATTTTTCGGAAAATTTTTCGAAAAACGCATTTTTCGAGAAATCATTTTTCGAAACGACACACTGGTTGTGATCTGCGCCCTCACAAGCGAATAACGGATCGACTAAGTAAAATCAGTGAATCATTTGGTCAGTGCAAACAAAAAAAAAACAGTCGGCCTCGTATCTAGAACTGACCAGTGAGCACGGAACACAATAAATCTTATCAAAAACCATCTTATCTCGCTCTACTCTCGTTTTATCATTTATTCTCGGCACACTTGCACAATGTTCTGTGCTCGCTTCGATAAACAAAAGACAGAGTGCATTCTTTATTATCAGTATTCAGTAGGGAAATCTGAAAATGTCAGTATATATGTACATAAGAAAGAATGTCAGCGTGTCGAAACGACCAATTTTTCAACCGGCAAAGCATGTTTCGATAAAACGCATTTGTCGATGCGTTGTCGACACACATTTGTCGACAAATCTGTCGGTTCGACACACTGGCCGCCGGAGTGTTTAACAAAATGGGCGAAAAGTGGAAGAATGTTCACCAGTTTCCGAGTTAGAAGCGTGTATGTCGTTGGCGAACAATGAATAAAAATTCGTGGAAATGTAAATCGTCGAAGTAAAACAAAATAAAGCAATCTAAATCCATCATAATTATTATATTTGACTGCAAAAATGAGAGAGCAATCATTCTGTTGGAGTCTGAGGGCTCGACGAAATTCCACTGCTCGATGATTCTTTCTGTAATCAGGTGCACTTGATGTATTGTAAAACGTTTCGCGGCAGTTCAGCTACAGTAATGAAAATGGGTGAGTATCCCTTCACTCTTTGGTTAATAACTTTGCTGAACATTTGGAAACCCAAATGACCAAAAATTTGGTGGAGACTAGTGTTTGTCTTTCGATTTTACCGTATCGATTCTTGGGTAAAATCGGTAAAGAATCGATACGATTCTTTCGAGTTTCGATTCTTTACCGATTCCGGCTAAACCACTCACGCAAGCGTAATTTCGGAGTGTCGTTTCTCGCTGTCACAGTTATTTTTTCATTTTCCTTATCGTGTTTTTGTTTCAAAAGGCATTTTTTCGCGGTTTGAAAGCGAGCAACGACACTCCGAAAAGAATTGAAAGATGTGGTATCGATTTTATAAAATTTCGATTCTTTTACCGATTCCAAAGTATCGATTTTTAATCGGTTCTTTTTTCGGGGGTATATTTCAATAAACCCTTCCCCCCGGAACGTTGCAATAAACCCCCCCCCCAATTATGAATACCGGATAGCCCCCCACCTGAAAATGAGCTTATCTGCGCCAATGCCATATCTCCCATTTAAATATGACCCCCCACTATATTAAGATGACCTCCTAGGTGGGGGGCTATTCTAGCTACCATACAGTGGGGGATTGGAATTAAATCTGTCGAGGGGGGGGCTAATTGAAAAATTTCCAGGTATTTCAATATACACCCCCAAATCAACGGTGGGGGGATATATTTAATTCCAATTAGGCCCCCCTTCTTCGAACTATCCCAAATTTCAACGGCGGTGGGGGGGGGGGGTTATCCGGGTAGTGGGTGGTTTAAACAGGGTGGGGAGGGTATATTGAAATTTCCCCTTTTTCGGAACTATGAATCGATGAATTCACCGAACCGGGATCGAAAACACACACTGCGTGGGGACTATGCTAAACTCTTCAGAAAGATTCAGAAAGATACGCTTTTGTATCCTCAGAATTCAGGTTTCCACGAAAGACTTACTTGGGGACTGTCGTCTAGAAATGTGTCAGTTTTCCTGCGGAGCACCACAAATCGAATTGGAGCCCCATTTGAGTCGGATATCAGCTTTGTGAGCATCAGAGCGCTTTTGAATTGCTCTCCCACTCGCTCGTTGATTTCCAATAAACTGAAAATCACAACGACGTCGTCTACAACTTTAAATAGAGTGTTTCTTTTTTGGTCCGAATTAAGGCTTCCACGAAAGAAGAAGACAAAAAGTCATCTTTCCCCTCGTCTTACAGTTCGTCTTGCATTCGTCTTACGCAAGTCGGACAAATTCAAGACGAAGATGAAGACGAGACGAGACGAGACGGCCGAAATGTCGCCCAAATGGAAGCCTTAGTCCGATACAGGATTTCTAGAAGTTCCAACTCACCAGTCTTGCTCTTTTAATGGCAAGTTTGCTCCATTGACTTTTGTTATCTGCAGACATCCCAATCTTCCGTGTGTTACCGTAATATCGCGTGTTGTCAATGGTGTTTCTACTGCTAGCACCTGAAGCTGTAATTCTGAGAACTGGAACTCGCTTTTCCACGTTTACCTGATCGTAACTCGTCTGCTTCACTATGTCAAACAATGTCCGATGATTGCTTTTCAATTCTTCATATGAAGGATCAGGCCCACTTTCAATTATTTTTTCCAGCTTACTGAGCAGCTTTTGTCGAGTTTCCGAATCGGACACGCCGAGCTGTGCTGAAAAAATTGTACATTTATTTCAGATAGAAACGAGAAAAGAGGAAGACAAACCCAGCGTCTGATCATTCCACTGCAGCAGATCCTCTCCTCTCAGATCATATCCAATCAGCAGGCCAGCCACGTCGTCCATTTGCGCTGATTGCAGCCATAGGAGAACGTCATCCAGCGTCCATTCCTTCACGTGCTTCCTCTTCCAAGCCGCCTGCGACATCTTCTCCTTCGCTCTTCGAGTTCGCTTTTTGGACACTCTGTGTTGCTCCATGTTACTCATTGCAGCGCTGTCGAGGTCTGGGCACGACTTTCGAAGTTGAACGCTGAAAATGATCAACACCATTTTTTGTTGTCTGCTTCAGCATGAAAACGAACCATGACTGGAAGCTGTAGCGGTTGTTGTTCACTGTTCCAGCGGTGTCTAGTTCCTTCTTCTGACGCATTACAGCCGCCATATGATGGTCGTCATCGACGGTAATCGTGGCTAAATGCATTATATTGGTCGGGAGAAATGCGGAACAAAGGTCACTTTTAAAGAAAAAAAAACGACTTAAAACAGTCCTTGATTTGTAGAATGACTAAAGCTGTAAATTACTTTAACACTCACTGAATGCGGAATTGATTTCGAGTGCTTTCAGTGTAATTTTCAAGTTTAAAATTCGTCATTCTTGATACCCAACAAGCGAAGAAATTTCTTCGAATTAACACAATTTTTGGTAAGGAAATGACTTTCTGAACGGCGCTTGAATCCCTCTGAAACTCAACGAAGACTTGCTTCTATCACTTGAAAACAGTGGCTGCACAAATTGCTGCAATTTCGAGAAACGTTAGTCTGAAACCTTATTCTACAGGGTAACCACAATGGTCCGCCGGAGTGGGAAATGCGTACAATGGGCAGTCGAAAAGCTAAAAGGACCGAGTTTTATGGCTTTTTGGTTCTAGATTGGTTCTCCTTTAGGCAGTGTTTGGCCGAGGATTGCTGTCTTTTTCACTTAAAAGCTTTGACTCTAATTCTGGAAGTTTTTGCACATGTAACACTTCTGTCTCAATCATTTCTTGATCCGCTTCTGCAAACAAAGCCCCAGTTTCTTTACAGTTTTCTTCATTCGCGTATCTAAGCATCTCAACGACTACGGTACCGGCAAAATAGTCGCTGAGATGCCAAAAGGGTCTCGCCACGAACAAAAAAATTTGTGAAAAGCAACACAGCCTTCATAAAAAGAAATGTTCGCGAATGAAGTTCATTAAAAAGATGTGAAATCAGAAGCAGTGGCGGAGAGAATGTGCATTTTCCAGCCATCCCTCCCTCCCCCCACTCGGCCACCAATACTCGTTGGAGCTCAATGCTGAATGCAGTGCAAAGCCGAATGGAGGATTATGGGAATTTCAGACTTTTAAGAACCTGTGCTGATAGCCACTGTTGATTGTCATAGAAGGGATTTCAGAGGGAATCAAGCATCTATCAGAAGGCTATCCTGTTTTTTTAGGTTTAAAATTTCAGTTACAAGCAGAAGCTCACTTTTGAATTCTCCAGCTGATGCAGATGAAGAGGAAGAGGGACTTGGGCTGCTGGCATTCGATGCTTCTGTAGACGCACACAGGCTCGACGGCTTCCTTCTCACCATTGAGCTTCTTTCGATTTTCACGGGTACTCTAGTCTCAACGTTTCTCGGAAACTCGGAAGGCGCTTCAATGTGAACGTAGTTTCGAGGGCCGAGCACTTCTCCACTTTTACTCCGTGCTCCCGTTCGGATGTCGGTCAGATTCATGCTCTGAGGACGTTCCTCTCGAAGCGCTTCGCTGATCGATGGGCGAGCCGGCTTGTTTCGTTCGCGGAATGTCCAGTTACCCATGAAGAATAACGGCTTCTTCGAGCTGCAACAATTTCGATCGTTTTTTAAGCAAGGCACGCCGAATTAGCTGGAAAATTGACGAGAGCGCGCATCTCGAGGTGCCTAGTTTTCAGACTATATCAGTTTAGGTGACGTCCTTGAAGGGTTTTTCGATGCTATGATCTTATTTAATGATTTTCAGACTTTTTAAGCCTTAATAATGTCTCATCGCCTTTTTAAAAGGACAGTGCTGGTGCTCAAAAGTACCGAATTTTGAGCAATTTCTCTAACCTGAGAGTCGCTAAAAACCAGCTGAAACCATCGTTGTCGACGGCGGCGCTCTGTCGTGGCGTTCTTCAATTTCAGCAAATTCACTGGATTCAGCTCGCAAATTGCGGATATCGGTGCACTTTATGTCATTGGCGTGAACAAAATACCCGTTGTATTTACGCTAGACGACGAAACGTAGGCGAGCGCTGAACGCTGCGCACTTAACGGTGTCTCGCGCCAATTTGGATTGACGAAATCAGACGTTTTCCATGCCAATTCCATGAATCGCACCGAGAATCTACAGGTTTCGAGTTGAATCGAGTAAAAAAAGCCATTGAAGATGGGTATGGCGGTCGCCCGTATTGCGCCCGCTATCAGCTATTGCGTAAAAGAAGATGAAGGCGTCGAATACGCGACGCTCGTTCTATAGGTGCTTCCAAATGATGTATTTACAGTGACAAAAATCACTCTTTTGTTAATAACTTTGCTGAACGCATCACGGGCCCCGTGGTGGCCCGTAATGCGCCCGCCGATAACAATACGCGCGCATACGCACTAAAGAAGCCGTCTCATTGAGCATGCTCAGTAATGAATGATTTTTCAAGGTTCAAGAGCCCATTTCATCGATCAAGTAAAGAAAGAAAATGAAATGACTGAAAGTTTTCAAAAAGTGAGATTCTGTAGATTTTCAAGCTCTCAGCAATGTGGAGAGCCGCTAAGAGCTCAGTAATTCAAGAGCACCTCTAATAGAAGTTTGCAAGGAAATGAAATGCTCAGAATGATATAGACTGAAACTCGGCGAAAGGCTCAATCTCTAAAAAATTTAAACGCTAAAGGGAATGCTCTTAAAAATTGGGGGGGGGGGTGGGTTACCTTTTTGAAAAAATAGACCCGCGACTGCCGGCGTCTTGAGACTTTTGCTTTTCCATTTTCTGAGGATTCGGCGGCGCTGGAGGTGGCACTGCCTTCGACGTGATCGACTGATTGTATCGAGTGAATCTTCTCAGCGCTGGTTGCTCCTCGTTTCCGTAGATTCCGGCAATCTAAACAATCAAACATTTTTGATTTTCAGTTTTCTTCTCGCCCGTTTATCATGCTCATTCCTCCCAAGAACGCGTTGATTGGGGACGGCGCGGGAGGAGCGGGGACGCGGAGCCCCTGCTGCCTGGTGGTGGCCTTTATGAATGCAATCACCGAAAACAGAATAGAGCGGAGAGAGGGGACGACGTGCGAATTCAGATGAGATGAAGCTATGCATCCGGGCTACAGAAAAATCAAGAACCAATAGATAAATGGGAGGATATGAATGAATAGTTTCGATGGAAACAAGCAAAAACGAAGTAAGAGAGAATGGATGCAAATGTGATGATGGTATAATATGATGAATGGTGGTGGATGGTGGTGTGAAAAGAATCGAGAGAGACAGAGAGACATACAGGCAGAGAGAGAGAGAGAGAGAAACAGAGAGATCAGAGAACATTGAAGAAAGACAAATAAAAAAAGCATTCTTCAAAGATGTTAACGACAAGGAAAGAGGCAAAGGGGGGGGGAGGGGGGGGGGCTGCCTTTGTTTCTTGAGGCCTGATCGTCATGTCTAGCTTATTCAACTAGAGGCGAGAGAGTAGAATTGAGCGTTTTTTGTTGCAAAAAAAGAACAGATAAAAGAGAGAGGGAGAGAGTGCAGAGAAGGCAGAAAGGCTAACTTCTTTGTCTTCTCTCACCTCTCTAGCAGGAAAATAGTGTATCTGTGTCTTCTTCTGAAACCCACTGAATTCATCTGGAACGACCGTTAAATCATTAATTGATCACGGAAAAAAACTTCCCATATTTGAAGGTTCCTTCTAATCCGGCTGTACGTTTAACCAACCTCTCACCCCCTCTCTCCCCCCCCCCCGCCCATAATAAACTATGGAATGCCACCATCACTGTAACCCCCCACACCCAACCCTTGTTGGTTATGTTGGGAACTTTGAATGCATGCTGTTGTAGTGTTTTTATGAAGGAATGGGGGGGGGGAGGTCATACTGAATTATTTTATAACCGCCCAACCCACCCCGTCCCAAGCAAAACAACAAATTAGTAATCATTTGATTTGGCTGAAACAAGATTACTGTAACTTTCTATAAGAGCCCTTCGAATTTAGAGAACAGAGTGTTAGGGGGGGGGGGGGGAGGCGGGGGTGCTACTGGAAGAGGTCCTGGAAGAAGTTTACGAAATGAGCTCCCGCTCGTTCATTGTGTGGAGGTGTTTTTTTATGCCGCGTTCAAAGTTGATTTCCAGGAGAAATTTCCTGGAAAAACGCTGTCCAAAGCTGCCATTTTTTTCCAGATTTTCCGGAAACTGTCGCAACGAGTGTTACCGTAGTTTGCTTCGAGACCACCGACCATCGCACGATTTACGGCTCTTTTTTAACGCAATTTTTTCAAGTTTTTAAAAACTTTTTTTCGCTATATTCGGCTGTTTTTTCTGATATTTTCCTCAATATGATTCTGACGAGAAATCGTTGAAGATTTGAAACATTCGTGAGTAGATTGTATCTGATACAAACTATTTGTTTCGTTTGTATATTTTTTTCGCTGATAACATTGAGCGAGATTCGAAAAGATCGATTTTTGATGAATTTGTATTGTTTTCGTTTTTTCCCATCACGTCTTCAACGATTTCTTCGTCAGAATCCATTATTTGAAGCGAAATATTCAGAAAAAACAGCCGAATATAGCGAAAAAAAGTTTTTTTTTCTGAATATTTCGCCTCAAATGATGGATTCTGACGGAGAAATCGTTGAAGATCTCGAAAACATTCGTGAGTAGATTGTAACTCTGATACAAACTATTTGTTTCGTTTGTAGGTGACATCATTATGGTTATTACCGCAGTGATGAGAACGAGAAAGGAGTTGAAAAAGCGAGAAATTCGAAGAGGAGAAAAGATCGATTTTTGATGAATTTGTATTGTTTTCGTTTTTTCCCATCACGTCTTCAACGATTTCTTCGTCAGAATCCATTATTTGAGGCAAAATATTCAGAAAAAATAGCCGAATATAGCGAAAAAAAGTTAAAAAACTTGAAAAAATTGCGTTAAAAAAGAGCCGTAAATCGTGTGACGGTCGGTGGTCTCGAAGGGAAGAGGCAAACTACGGTAACACTCGTTGCGACAGTTTCCGGAAAATCTGGAAAAATGGCAGCTTTGGACAGCGTTTTTCCGGGAAATCAACTTTGAACGCGGCATAAATCCAACAAAACCCTCCACTAGCTGCTAAGCTAAAGGCTGAATTATCCGCTTTTCAGCTACCTTACCCGTTTTTCAGCAGTGTGCTGGGGGGGGGTGTATACTAGAATCTCGTCGAATAGTTGGATAGCTCTATCGCCGCTCTTAATAGTAGGGCAGCTCTAAAGAGACGTCATTCATCATTCATTCCATATGAAAAGCACCGAGAAGGAGACCTACATTTATGTCGTTACAGTCGAAACTATTAAGCCTCTTCTCGAGACGTTTCATTCAAAATGGGCTGTAATGTGAATCCGAATCCATAACTCTCGGCAGAATATAACAGAAGCGCCTTATTGCATATTCAAGAATTAACGGGGAGAATCGTGAATATCAATGGTTTCACGATGCACGCAACAATGGCAAATGGCGGTGGAATCCGTTCAGCCCGCCGTCTTTTGCTGCGAAGATTAGTGGAAACCGCTGTCCGTGTGTGTTTCTCCTCCCACTTGACCAGCGATTCAAGTCCTTTATTCCGTTTATTCCGTCCGCAAAGGCAGAAAAAGTGGAGAAGGAGGAGGAGATGAGACTTTCGAAATTTATAAATGTACACGAGACACTATCGTGAGCGCTTTGACATAATGAACAAGGAGAGGGGGCGGGGAGGGAGAGGGAGGGCTCAGAGCTCAGATCTCAGCAACCCATCAACAGTAACCAGCGTGTTCGGAAAGTTTTGTTGATGGCTAATAGAAAAAAATGCAATGCATTGTCGAAGTAGTCTACAGAAGGCAGAAGCAAACGATAACAATCATTTTCGGCTTCTATTCCGAATTCGAAATGGGGAGGGAAGAGTCGAAAAAGTGAAAAGTGAGGATATCCGAGATTCGCTCAGAGATATTGCCACCAAAAGAAGCTGAGGCAGCATTCTCAGCAACTATCGCTGTCATTTGCGAATCGAAAAAAAATGATAGGAGGAGTAGGAACTGATCAGCAAAATTTCAACTTGTGCAGCCAAAGCCAAAGATCAGAAGAATCGAATGGCGAGGCATAGAATTCAAGCCACACTTTCTGACGTGCTCAGGACAAATCGAGCCGCGCGTTGGTGAAAAAAAAAGTTTTTCTTTTCATTGATTATGAATGAATAAACGATTATATGCTGCAGAGAGAGGAAAATAATTAGTGGGACACTTTGAAACCGGTATAACTCCAGAACTAAAAATTGAAATCGATTGAAATTCATCAGGAATGATGGAGAATAATTATCAATCAAAATGGTTCGATTCGGCGGTGATTGGCTTCGATGGATATACTCTGTCAGTTCTCTATTTCAGAGCTTTTTGCTGCTTGAAGAGAGCCCAGGAACTCGCTGTATATCTCTTGTGAGCATTACCGAATTTCAAGTTTGCATTGCGCACAGTTAGAAATTTTGCTTTTTCCATTAGAAAATGCTCTAAAAGTACAAAAAGACATCATGTTTTGTCAGCCAAGCGCCCCTAATACTTTTTGGGTGTGACGCGGGCAGGCCGGGAGCGCTTCGGCTCGTAGATTTGATGTAGAAACACTCAGAGAGCCGTGCTTTTTTTCAGACAAAACTAGGTAACAATCGTAGTCTCAAAAATAAAAAGGCAAAAAATGGGCGAAAATAAGGGCGAGTGGGCGAATGGGCGAGCATAACCTTACACCGCCCGCGCACAAAGTGTCGACGCATTTTTGTATTAAAATTGAGATAGATTTGATATTTTGAATGACATTTATTCGGAATGATTCTTCTTCGTTGTACTCCAAAAATACCCACATATTGGATAATAATCCAATAAGACATTCAGAATTCGAAAACATCAGAAATGAGAAGGGGAAACGGTCGAAATTGAGAAATAATGATGGAGAATAATTATCAACCAAAATGGTTCGACTCGCCCGCGATTGGATTTCATGGCTGCACGAAGACAACAACGTGAACCATTCCTTCTCCAAAGACTTCGTCGTAGAGTATTCTGAAGCCCTCGCCACACCGCAAGATTCCGAGATTTCAGCTCAGACTGGTGCAGAGACAACATTCTCTAAGTACGGAATGCTGACTCTGCACCATTCCAGCCCGAGTCGGCCGCTTTTGGCTTCGATGGCCGCAAGAAAACGGTTTGAGAAGGTGTTCACTACGTAAACGGGAAACTGTTCTTTACCGTGGAGGCGGAATTCGACTCCAAAATTCACAGAGTTACAGGCAAAGATTCTCAAAAAGATTCTAGAAAAGAAAGAACCGCCCGCCGAGCCTTTTTAGGTGATTTGTGAGTAAAATTTGATTGAAATTGGCGTCAAGGCCGAAGAGATTCTTTAGAAGTTTCTTGTTCGCTGGCCCTAAATTCTCTACGACGGACATTATTTGGTTCTCGGACAAGACGGAGTCAATGGATCTAACGAAGAAGATTTGCACGATTCTGCGGTTCCTTTTGATTAAGAGTCATTCAAAATATCAAATCTGATTTGATTTCAATGCAAAGAGGCACGAATGGAATGCGGACGCGTCGACACTTTGTCCGCGCCCATTTCACCCGTGCGGTTCGGGTGGAGCGTCGTAAGGTTATGCTCGCCCATTTGCCCACTCGCCCATATGTTCACCTATTTTTCGCTGTTTTATTTCTGAGACCACGAGTGTTACCCAGTTTTGTCAGAAAAAGCACGGCTCTCTGGGTGTTTCTCCATTAAATCTACGAGCCGAAGCGCGCAAGGCCGGCCCGCGCCACACCCAAAAAGTGTTAGGGGTGCTTGGCTTACGATCATGCCTTTTTATACTTTTAGATCATTTACTAATGGAAAAAAACAAACTTTCAATATGAGAGCAATGCGAACTTGAAATTCGTTAATGCTCACAAGAGATATACAGCGAGTTCATGGGCTCTCTTCCAGCAGCAAAAACCAAACATTTCAACAATGAAACTATCTCTGAAATGGAGAAATGACACATTTTGAAACGCCATAAAAGTCAGCAGAAAGTCAACAATCAGTTTGTTTCTTATGAAAACAGTAATACTAGTCGAAATGTTCATGGCTCTGAAATTTTCAGAATACACCAGTCCCGTTACGTTTCAGAACTGTTTTCCTTCGCACACAGATTTTCCTTCACGTTTTCTATAAAAAGGGCTAAATATAGAAGGTGCGTGGAAAACGGCTCAGCTAAGCTCCACAAGTCATGAGCGGAACTTTTTTTTTGGGATTTTAGGAGACTAGTGGTGATATTGTCCTAGAATTGTAGGAGATTTGTGGGGATATTGGTCTCAAATTGCGGCAGAGTTGTATTGATATTGCTCTAGAATTGTGAGAGAGTTGTGGTGATATTGGCCTAGAATTGTGGGAGATTTGTTGTGATATTGGTCTAGAATTGTGAGAGAGTTGTGGTAATATTGGCCTAGAATTGTGTAAGAGTTGTGGTAATATTGGTCTAGAATTGTAGAAGATTTGTGGGGATATTGGTCTGAAATTGCGGCAGAGTTGTAGTGATATTGGTCTAGAATTGTGAAAGAGTTGTGGTGATATTGGTCTAGAATTGTGAGAGATAGCTACTGAAATCATCTTTTTTTTGAAAACACACAATTGAGAAGATCAAGCGTCGTGCCTTGTGAGCTGCGAAATGCTCATCGCGCTTCAAATAGAGAAGTCTCAGCGACGTTGACCGTTTTTTCTTCGCTTTTCAGGAGGAAGACACTTCTAAATCGAATATAAAAGCGAATACTTTTTAACAGGAAAACTTGTACAAAGCGTAGAAGACCACAACCCAAAAACGGCTGCTTCTCTCTGTTTTTTTAAAGAAGAAACACTGTTGGCGTCCAGCGCATCGTGTGAAGATGTGAACAGAAAACAATATATACATATATATATATATATATATATATATACAAATGTGAAACCAGTTTTTCAGCCAAAGAATATGCATTCCGCATCACGTGTTTCAACTTTTGTACCAACTATGGCTACAAATTGGACACACACAGCGTGCACGTGACTTCGATGGCTGGCAAACTGATGCTCTGTGGTAGAAGACATTTGTGGATGTCTCGCAGATTTCCAGAATACTAAGAAGTGTTATGTGACACGTGGTAGCTGCGCGCGTCGGTCGGGGGGGGGGGGTGGTCATCCCGACGACGCCGGAAAAACAAGGCAGTAGGAATTGAGATTGACCCACATTGATGGGGGGAAAACAGAGCGGACAATGGTAGAAAATCGAATGCGTTGAGATGGAAGACAAGTGGTAGGTGATACGATACCGGTTTCCTCCTCCACCTATTCCCCCCCCCCTTCATCAACAACGTTAAAATCTCTAAAGTTGCTCACCTCCGGAAATTGACGAGTACGCAGCATCTCTTCGATTTCGGCGGCTGACTGACTGAAAAAAAGAAGCACCGTGTTGGGATTTCAGATTTAAGTCATCGCCAAGCACTTGGCACCATGCCAATTTGCGTAGCTCGAGATTCGAGCCTAAGCGGGTACTACATGATTCCTACGGAAACAGAACACTGGCCTAACGCTCTCTACCGTACTAGTAGAAAATCAGCCACGGCCGTCTGGATCATGCTATTTTTGTTATTTTTCAAGTTTTTTTTTGGTTTCAAACAAAAAGCGATAGCTTTTAATCAATTATTAGTTCGTTGTTTTTCTCAACGTTTCGTCTTTTGATTTTTATTTTTCTCACTGCTTTGCGAATCGATTTTTAAGTAATACTTTTTTCAGTTTTTCATCTGAAACGCTTCAGAAAATAAAAACCACGAACGCAACAATGACAAGAGCAACTAAGGCTTTCACAAAAGACGTAGAAAGAAAGTCGTCTTTCGACTCGTCTTCGTTCGTCTCGCATTCGTCTTACCCAATAAACGCAAGACTTAGGAAATAGGAAAGTCAGACGAAGTCAGATGAAGACGAGATAAGACGATCATATTTCGTTTTTCGTGGAAGCCTTTAGAGCAACTATAAGAGCCATCGCAGGCGTGGTTAAACATCAGACACGACGGCCTTGCCGGTTCAGACGTACAGTAGAGCGCGATAAGGCTGTCTTCTATTTCCATTGGATATATATATAAAATTTGGCACAAAAGTTCGCGGACAAATTTGCTTAATTTATTTAAAATATTTAAACTTTATTTAATTTTCTTTAATTTTTATATTATTTAGAGAATTCTTTGAAATTTTTAATTGCATATTTATCTTTAAAAATAATTAATTCAAAAAATTAATATAAATTTAAATTTTAAAAAAAATTTCTAAAAAAGTGACACAAAAGTCCGTGGACAAACATTTAAAAATTGCAAAAAAGTTTAATTAATGTTTGTCCACGGACTTTTGTGTCACTTTTTTAGAGATTTTTTTTAATTTTAGGTTTTATTTATATACATTTTTTACATTAATTAAAACATATTTAATTAAAAATTGTAGACAATTCATTAAATAATATAAACATTTTAAAAATGCTAATTAAGTTTAAATATTTTTAATAAATAAAACAAATTTTTTCCACGGACTTTTGTGTCACTTTCTTAGAGATTTTTTAACTTTAGGTTTTATTTATATACATTTTTTTACATTAATTAAAAACATATTTAATTAAAAATTTTAGAGAATTTTTTAAATAATATAAACATTTTAAATATTTTAATTAAATTTAAATATTTTTAATAAATAGAACAAATTTGTCTACGGACTTTTGTGTCAAAGTTTATATTATTTTGGATTTGGCTTTCACTAAAATGAGACAAAAAGTTATGAACGCAAGCACAACGGTTGCGTTTTGCAAAATTAAAACCAAAATGCACTTACTTATAAAAATGATTATAGGAAAGATGTCTTGATGGAGAGACTCCACAAACTGGATAATCGTGTAGCAGATACTGATTCCGAGAGGAGTACAATGGACGAGGAGAAGTGTGTTGAATGTAGGCTGACGAGCTTCTGAAATGTCGGCAAATCGAGAGAATGTTGTAGTGCGTTTCAGCTAGCATTTTCAGGCGTGGAGCAAGACGGTGCTCGCTTCGGACACCAACACAACACAACATGGGAGTAGCACACACTACCTTACTTGAAGGTTGCCAAAAGCCGCTGCTCAACCGCAGCGAAAATAGGGAACAGCTCTGTTCAAAATTGAGCAATTTGGCCAAAAAATATGCATCTTGAACATCATCAGACATTTTCAGCCAAATATTCCGTTTCTCGAATGAAATGTTCATTCGACAGTTTGAATTTACTAAACTAAACTTGGTTCTTCTAAAAATTAAACTGTTTTCCATATTTTCGCAGAGTTCCTTCTCGTTTTTTTCTTTGTCGAATGCAATTACAAAAGTGCCACTATAATAGAGATCCTTCAAAAACGTGGGAAAGTTCTGTGACCGGCTTGAAGCAGTGGAATGAATCAGCATTTTGGCCGCAGTTTGGCGCGAAATCTTGAGATTAGAAAGGCGTTTGGTGGCTGAAATTGCTCTAGATTCCTTGTTTCAGTCCTGCACAATTTTCAGTCGATTGAGCCACTTTCCACGTTTTCAGAACCGTGTGTAACCCAAATGTCTGTCGCTTCGCAATATAGGAGAAACCATTGATTTTCAGCGGTTAAAAAAATGAGTCGATTCATCGTTATTAAGAAGTCACTGTCTCGTCTCGTCTTCGTTTTCGTCTTGTATTCGTCTGACGCAGAGATAGACATTGTGTTGATACTTTTTTATTGCGTAAGATGAATGCAAGACGAACGGAAAGACGAACGAAGACGAGACGAAGGACGAGACTTTTTGTTTTCGTCTTTCGTGGAAGCCTTAGTTATTATCAAACTACATAATATTCTAGACATAAATGTAGAAAGAGTTTCATTAAAACTTGAAATTGGGAGCTCATCACCCGCCGAACTCGCGGCGCATTCAGCGTCGCATTCAGCCTGGTCTGCTCACCTGTTAGCAGCGGCGTCAATCGAATGGCTTCGGTGGGATGGGTGCAACGACGGCGGCGAAGACGGCGTGACGACGTTCGAATGATGATGATGAAATGGGCGAATCGAAATTGAGCTATTTCTGACTGTTGTTGGCCATCTCTGCTCTATCATAGGCTGCAAATAGAAGCACTTCGGATGAGCGACAGAGAGAGAAAATACAGACAGGCAGGCAGATGTGCAAATAAGGTGTGAACTTTGAGGGGTTGAAGGCGACAGAGAGAGAGAGAGAGAGAGAAACAGGGGGGTGGGTGATCAAGTTGACGTGGAGAATTTCATCTAGATCATCACTTCATGATTGATGTGCTATCTGGTGCTATTCTGTTACAATGCCGCTGGGAATAAGAGGAAATGCGTTCGCATTCTTACTTCTAGCCGGCGAGTTTAAGCGTCTCCGTCACTGGCGCTACTCATTTCTAAGCCTCTCATCGCAGCCGCTTCTCCTCTCATTTTTCGCACTTTCACTAACCGCGTTTGGTTCGATTTCTGCTTCAGCAGAGGGCGTAGTTATCCTCACTTGTTGCGCAATACGGAAGAATAGAGATCCCTTCCTTCCTCCCTTTCGCTTCCATCATTGCGCCAAAGGGGAATTCGTAAAGAGGCGCGAATTTGATCGTTGGCTTCACTAATAACGATGTTGAAAACGAGGCGAAGGTGCGGTTATGAATTCGCAAGTTGCTTCTCATTGAGAAATTAGAAAGTTTTCGCTCTAGATAAGGGTTTCAACGACTGGCATCTGGATTGCGTACTGCCTTTGCTTTTTTCAAAAGATTCTGAAGCGGCAGGATGCGTCAAGTCTTGCAAAATTGCCGGCCAGAATATTAAAGCAATTAAAAATACGGTATTCATTTGAATATTGAAGAACGGGGAAGACGCTGAAAAGCTGTGTAGCTTTGAATTAATGATCACGGGTCGCTGTCAAAATGGTTTTGTCACACTGTCAAACAGTAAAGGAAGTTTACATCTTTAAATGATAAATTTGACCAATTAATTAAAAAAATGCAAAAGCAGGTTTTCATACAGTTTTCCAGTGATATTCAAGCTGACAACCCATTTTTATTTAAACTATTTCAGAATTTTCCTTTTTTTATCTTAGCTATCTCAGATTTCGATATTCAGACCAAAAAACTGCGTTTTACGACGCAAAATGGAGAAGAAAAATTAATAATGAGAAAACATTGAGAAATCAAAATAAATCCGCTCGAGATGCAGAAAAAAGTTTTTAGACATGCGCCTTTAAAATACCGTATTCTTTTATTTTAATTTTTTTGTTTCTCAGGATTTCGAATTATTTTTTTAACAGTCATTTCTAAAAGTATCCGAATTTTTAGAAGTCCGCATTCCATTTTGCACAGTCCTGATTCGAATTATTTGTCGATATTTATTTGCTCAGCTCAATCAGCCCGAAATAATAAAAAATTAATGGCTCTCAGCCTATGATTAGCGGCTGAAAAGAGTTTTTTCCTAACCTAGTAGCGTGCAGTGATTTTTATCTTAAAAATAAGCATATTCAGCGCATAGAAATCGCTGGCTCGAGCGCACAGATCTCCTGCAGAGCAACCAACGTGAAATCGCTGGTCTTGGGTTTTCGTTTTAGTTTTGCTTCTGGAAAAATGAATTTCGCGACTGAAATTATATTTTTCACTAATTAAATGAAGCGTTTTGAATTTTTATAAATGGTTTTAAGGTTAGCTGGCTGCTCTGCCTGGCGTAATTATTAGAAGTTTGAGATTTTTTAAGAAACGCGCATTTTCCACTTTTTCTCTGGTTTTACGTGAAATTTAAAGAATAAATAATTATTGCTTCACTGGATTCAAAAGGCCTCACGGTTAGAAAGTGCCGAGAAAATTCTTTCTAGTTTTCCACTTCTAGTTTATCAGTGGAATCACTAGAAGAGAACTAAAAGAGCGTATTGCTCTTTTTTTGTTGCTCAACGCATTCCTGTGATATAAAAACCAAACTTCAGAATTGCACATGGATCTGGTAGTGGAAGCATCGGCTGGCCACGCTGTCTATGGGCATTTCGACGGCTGCCGCCCACCGTTTTCTTAAGGAATACACCGAGCCGCAGTTAGTGTTAAAAAGAAAGATATGCGTGGGGGCTCGGGCGTCGGCCCGATTTGGCCCGCCTCACAAGTATGTTTTAGTTCTCAGCAAAATTCGACAATTCTAGCACAACACTTGGGTAAAACTTATCCTAAACGTGGCCTATACTCGTGAGCCATCAAAGTGTGGCCTAGACTTGTGGACTTGTGCTGAGTTGGCGTTAAAAGCGACGAGTGAGCACCATGAAGAAAGCCACTGGAAACAATAAAGAACATCGGTTTCCCTTCTTGCATGGGTGGGTGACCTTTTCGCATAAATTTACCTCAAAAAAAGGGGGGAATGGAAAGTGGAAAAAGCCTTCGCTTCTTCTCATTCCGTATTTTATCTATCGTTTTACAACAGTGTTTCGCTTCATTTTTCATTCGTTTCGGGTTAGCAGAACTAATGGTTTTTGCAGCGATTCGATAAAATAAAACTGAAACAATTGGGCGGAAAAGGGGGAAGCGAGGAAAAGAAGATTATGCAAAAGTTGTGATCAGTTACAGTTGACTGCACGTCGAGATTCAAAACCAACTAGCCCGCTGATGGCCACAAACCGTTTTGCAATATTCATCCGAAAGAAAGAGGCGCTATGAGAAAAACGAATGTGAGGCAGACTATAAACTGTGCGAGATAATGCAAAATAAATCGTAAATGTATGGTCACACTGGCCATTCATGATACAGCACTCTTTCGCCAGAAAAATCGAGAAATCAATCTATATTTTTCCTATTCCAGGTGGCGGGACACAGTAAGCAAACAGTATACACCATGGGAGGAAAAACGAGACAGACTCGAATTACATTATTAGGTAGAGCGGGCGAGGTGAGAAGGTAGCGGGATACGGGGGGGGGGGGTGTCTGATGTCCAGTGTGCTGCTTCCGCGTTGGGAACGTGTGGACGAGAAGCAGAAGCCAAATGGGGAAGCGTGTCAAGGGCCAATGATCGGCGGGCGGTGCAGTGGCCCTAGAACCTAACCTACAACCTGAGGCATCCAATGGGGGAGGCGCACATGTGTTATCCTATATGGTTTTGTACATACGTATATCGTATGTATATCGTTTGATTATTCAAATACTGATGCGGGCATGGTAATCAAAGTACCCGCAAATCTCTCATTATAGCCGCCCCCTCCCTACTGAATAACATCATGTGAGAGAAGGGGCAAAAAACTACGACTTCCACGAAAGACGAAATAAGACCGTCTCGTCTTTGTCTTTGTCTTGAATTCGTCTGACGCAGAGATAGACATTGTGTTGGTACACATGTACAACTTTTTTATTGCACAAGACGAATGCAAGACGAACTGAAAGACAAACGAAGACGAGTCGAAAGAAGACTTTTCGCTTTCGTCTTTCGTGGAAGCCTTACAAAAAACGCAGGTAAGGCGTCCATTTGGGCGAAATATCGGCCGTCTCGTCTTCTTCTTCTTCTTTGCCTTGAATTCGTCTGACGCAGTGTGTTGACAGCATTTTTATTGCGTAAGACGAATGTAAGATGTACTGAAAGACCAACGAAGACGACTTTTTGTCTTTGTCTTTCGTGGAAGCCTAAAGCGCGGGGTGGGGGGAGGGGTGATGCATATAACTTGTCATATTCATCTAGAAATATAGGAAGCCGTTACACCAAGTTACAGTCATTCTTGCCTCAGATATCTTGTTTTTAAGGCTATACGGTGAACTCCGCCAAATCCAACGCGCGGTGTGAGTCTGAATGAACACAAAGAACGTGAAATTCTGAAGCAACTGCCAAAACAATCCACAATTGTAGACCAATCTTTGCAGATGCCAGAAGTCTAGGCCATGTATTGCGCAAAGCTAGGCCAAACGCTGTAGGAGTGACATGAGTTGTCCAAGCGCCCAATTTTATGCCAAATGCTGCACAATTCTAGACGAACCTTTGGTGAAGTGGCCTACCTCAGTTGGCCAAGCGCTGTTCAATTCTAAGCCAAGTTTTTCACAAGTTTAGGGAAAGTTATAGTCAACACTTGAGTTGAGTAGTGAGAACAATGTGAACTACAAAAATGTACTATTTTCGTAGCATTCACTAAACAGTTTTTGCGATTCTGGCATGTCTCAACACTTCAATCGCATTTGCCGCTACTGTATAGCGATAATCTGAAACTGTGAATGGCATGACAAGGGTAGCACAATAAACGAAGAGGCTGAAACAGTAAGAGGTATTCACCGGTTCATAGATCATACCTAAAAGAGGTGACAATCAGTCGTCTTCTGCCTCTGACGACAGAATAGGCTAATAATATAAGTAACAAAAACGAATGAAAACAATGTATTCGGTTCGTCGGCTGTTAATCATCGAATGCGGCTTCTAGATCAACAATAGATGTTGAGAGAGTGTGCGAGAAGAAGAGACGCAGACAGGGCGAATGAACGGTGTGATCGACGGGATCACGGCCAGGTTAATGGCTGGCAGGAATACGCTTCAAACAATAATACAACGCGCAAAAAAACCCTTTTTTTTTGGTTCATATTTGTTTTTCAATACTGTAAACGGTTTTTTTTCTTTGATAATAACCTTTATCAACTTTGGGTGGGAGGTGAGAGGCGGGCAGGAATGGGGGGACGGGCTGGCAAGGGTGGGGGGATGCCGTCTTGTTTGCAGCGAATCAACTCAAGTTCCAAATCACTTCAGATGCTTTCAGATGTTTTGGTTCGAACCTTCTAAAAAAATTCGAAATACTCCAAGACCTGTCAGAAATGAATGGATTCTGCGATTGCGCACCACGGGCTCCGCCGCATGCATTTAAGGCTGCCATTTAGGCGACATTTCGGCCGTCTCGTCTCGTTTTCGTCTTCGTCTTGAATTCGTCTGACGCAATGTGTTGACAACTTTTTTTTATTGCATAAGACTAATGCAAGACAAACTGAAAGACGAACGAAGACAACTTTTTGACTTCGTCTTTCGTGGAAGCCTTAGCAACGTTTTCCCATTTCAATAGTTCTACTTCATCAGCTTCACAAGTAACCGATGTTGGTGTGCTTTACGACATTGGCCCTCGAAGAAAATCAATGAGGCCTGTGAGATTCGCCGTAATTTGGTCTGCGGTGCGCTTACACTACGGCGTGAATCCGACAAACTAGTCAAATTGTCTTCCGAAAGGAACAAAGGTATCTAGAATTTGCAAGATTGGGAAAGCACAATGGTATGGTCGAAGGCAAGTTGTCCGCAACTTTTCAACGAAGCTTCGTATCAATTTCGAAATTTCCAGAATGAGAACAAATAGAAATACAGAAGAGACGGGGTATGACTTGGCGATCACCCATTTGTTCGTTTTCTAAAAAGCCATAAACCACAGTTCAAACGGGTAGGTACGAGATTGTTATCAGCAGTGTGGCCGGCCGGCGGGCCGAAAACGGGCACCCGTCATAGCTTTCATAAATTTCAATCGTTTTCAAGACTACCGATCCCCAAATGTTTGTTTTATGACATCGACTCGGAAGTATTATAAGATTAATTCATGAGAGGGGGCGGGCCAAAGACGCTGTGATGACCCATGATGTATGACAATGTCTAGTCTACGTGAACCTGATCGATCCATTTGATTTTTCTCCAAAAATGGCCCATGATAAGCCAAGATCAACAATTTGCGGCAACTTTTATCAAATAGAAAAACTAAAAATCACCCGCGGCGGGGGCCCGCGTTAGACCCGAAAGCCACTAAGGCTTGAAATTGTTGTCTTGCAAACTATTCTTCGGATTTTGGAGCAAAGCTGTTCGGAAAGAGCTAGAATAGTCTGGCAAAGTTATTATTCTGAAAAAAGGACGTGCGTAAGGCAAGAGAAGTGCTCCACAGAGCGCCGGAGGGCTTACAGGTACACTCCCCCCCCCCCACCCACCATGCACCATCTCGAGTTTTCCAAAAGGATTCGTTGCGAACAGAAGCTAGCAACCGATTGCCCGATTGCAGATTAGTGGAACACATTGCTTTTGATACTGGAAGAGCATAGATACGGTAGGAATGTCCTACTGTACAGATATTACTGTGCGAAAACGAGGAATGGCTTCAGAATAGGTACAAAGGTACTCAAATGTCGATGTTGATTGGAAGAGAAGAGTCTTAAAAAGGCGGGGGGGAGGGGTTTAATGGAAAGATGACTAATGGATTCTTGAAATGATTTTGAAGTGATATATTCAACTTTCAGATGTTCAAAGTACTGAAGAAATCACCAAAAATCATGTTGCACACGAAATTTTCAACGAAACGTCGTATGAATTCCTAAATTTCCAGAATGAGAACAAATAGGAATGCAGAAGAGACGTGGTGTGTTTAGGCGAATAACCATTTGTTCGTTTTCTAGAAAGCCATAAACCACAGGTCAAACGGGTAATTTTCGGAGGTGGATGACGAGATAGTTATCAGCAGTGAGGCCGTCCGGCGGGCCGAAAATGGGCACCCGTCACAGCTTTATAGCAAGTTTCAACAGCTCGCAATTTTCCAATCATCCGATCAGTGTTCTATGATACAAATTGGCTCGGAAGAATTTGAAAAATTAATTCGTAAAGTTCAAGCGAGGCTCAAGACGCTGCTGGCTAGCGCTACGTAATGCAGTGTGGTCTACGTTTTCTTCGGGGGAAAGTCTTAAAACAACACATCGGTATCCGCAGTTTGCGAGATGCATTGAAATGTAAGAAAGCGTTGGCAGGGCGGGCACATTAGGGGGGCCCGCGTCGGGCTTCGAAAACTTCTGAGTTTCCCCAGAAAAGAACACCGAATATGCAAACAACGGATCGCTGATAGCGGGAAGGAGAAATGGGCCATACTGTCGTCATTCTTAGACCTTACTCGACTCCGACCCGGGCAATCCGAAAAATCCGAAAACGGCATCCATCCCAGCTTCATAGCAAGTTTCAACAGCTTGCAAATCGCCGTTCACCCGATTTGTATTCTATGATATTCGTGAGCTTCAAGTGAGATCGAAGACGCTGTGTGCCAGTGCTACACGACGCATTCTGGTCTACGTTCTCTCCGGGGGAATGTTTTTAAACAATACATCGTTATCCGCAGTTTGCGAGATGCATTGAGTAGAAAATATTGAAATGTAAGAAAGCGATGACAGGGCGGGCGCGTTGGGGGCCCGCATCGGGCCCGCTGATCACCGAGTATCGGGAATGGAATGCATACCATTTTGAATGTGGGAAAACTACTCTCGGACAATTTGCGACAATTTCGTTTTGCCTTCTGACGAAAATGTGCAAAGATGATCCGAGAAATCAACACAAATCGAGGCGAGAAACAGCACAATAAAGAAAAGGAGGAAAGTATCCGTGCACTAAACAGATGATTCTCACCGAGAATCGCCTGAAGAAGGACAATTCGGGTGCCCCGGAAAAGTGCTTTCGCGCGGCAGCCAAAACGAAAAGAGGAACATTGTTTGAACAGCACTTAGGAGCCGAACAACTAGGATAACGATGCAGAGGATTTGATTCATAAGCACTTTCGTTAATAGATTGCGATTTTGATGCTCCAGCCGTCAGTTCATTAATGCTAAATGCGTAAGAGTGGAGAGTATGGAAGCTAGAAAATTGGGTAGACAACGTATAATGAGAGCAATTAAATCAAGAACAACGAGTAAACTGTGCTGAAAGTTGCTTTGTCGACTGTTTGTCGCGGCTTTGTCGCATCTTTGTCTCATATTCCCGGAAATCAAAAATAGCAAATCGAAAAAAAAACTCATTTTATCGCATTTTCCGTTTGAAACCCAGGCATTCTGTGAATCATCGTCACGTTCCGCGACAAAACGGAACACCGACATGATCGATGTCGAAGACAAATTTGCTAATTGGCATTTTCAGATTCTGTTGAGTGGACCCGAAAACTAATTCAACCTTTCAACATTTCAACGTTGACACATCTCGCCGGAACACTGTTTGCGGCGTATTGTTCACGCGGAAGGCATGTCACATTTATTGGACGTCTTCTGGCATTCGTCTTTCTTTTTCTGTTCGTACGCATTTCGTTGAGAAGATTTATAGCCGTTCGACGAACACAACACTGCTGGGAATCACAAAATGAAGGCATTGAAAGTGTGGGAAAAACTGAAGGAAGCCATATGGCTGGTTTGTTAGCCGATTCCTTGCTATAATTTCAGTTTTTACCCATGGACGATCACAGATAGATTTTCAGATGCCAAGCGGACCCGACCTCATTGATATAGGGCGTGATGAAGATGCATTTTAGACTAATCCAACGAGAAATTCAAGTTTGCTTTTCAGAGATGCTCAGGTTTTTCAATGGCTGTCCAATGCAGCTGCAAACTTCCCAAATCTGGTGCACCCACTGGCTGTCGAGTTATTCAGTCATCCGGCACTGCTCTTCACTTTTGACTTTTTTCTGGAGCATCGTCAGTATTCTGTAGCTTTCAATTTTAAGAAAAAGTCATTCCAGTCTGAAAATTTGCTCGAAACGGCAGCCATAAAATCAACAAACGCAGGCACATCAGAAATGATAGAAACCAAGCTAGTCTCAGAACTTCCAGCTTTCATTAACATCGATTCACCGGCTACAGCTATCGAATACTTGCGAGAGTACGTCTTCTTCGGTGGCCTACACTCAATTTGAATAACGAATTGGAGATGCGCAGCGTTTACCGCATTCAATGACAGGATGAATGCAACAGATGCACACGCCTGCTCCAAAATATGCTCCAATCTCTTCGACTCAAAAGTTCCGCGGTTAAGCAGCACCACATTCATGTCATTCCAAAAACCGATCAAAGTCCCCATTACTATAGGCTACTATAGTCCAACAAGGCAACCAAATTTCGCCAGGCCCCTTCTCGAAATGTCTGGAACTAGTTTTCAGCCAAATGGCAAGGAGCGTTCTGAAGTCATGATGCGGTACGACAACACCAGTAGCCCAAATTAATGGCGGATGTCTCACACTCTAGAAATTCGCTTGCAAAAGACCCAAAAACTGCAATTAAAATGTTACAAGAGCTGGAAAGCTGGAAAGGCTCCAAGTAAATACTAACAAGACAAATTTCAGAATTCAGGCCATCCGGTCTCCATCAACATGATAGGCGGCTCATCCACGACTATAATGGAAGACGTCAAAGAGTGCATCTATCTCTTTAGACTACTCAAAAAAAAATCACGAATTGAAGTCAGAGTTGGCCTATATGTCTATAGAAACAGCGTTCGACAAAGGGACCCCGTTTCGCCAAGCCTCTTCTCGGCATGTCTGGAACTAGTTTTCAGCCAAATGCCAAATAACGACCTGAAAAATCAAGATGTGGACTGAAACACACCACCATTAGCCTGCCTGACATCTTGCTCACGTGAGATTCTAAGACGGCATAATTCTTGTTGCAAAAGGTCTAGAAACTCCCAATAAAATGATTCGAAAACTGGTAGATACATACGTGCGGAAAAGTAGGGCTCCACGTAAATACTAACAAAACAAATGTCAGAATGGAGACCACCCAGTCTCCATCAACCTGATAGGCGCATCCACGACTATAATAGAAGACGTCAAAGAGTACATCTACTCAATACAAATAGCAAATTGAAGCCAGAATTACACAAAAGAAGACGTGCAGCATGGGCGGCATTTAATGGTATTAAGAATATGATTGAAGCGCTCACTTTTCCTCCCCCCCCCCTGAATCGTCCTCCCTGCTTTAGCTTTCGCTTACGGCTCAGAAGTTTGGACAAAGTACTAGCAGAAAGAGTCAGAGTGACTCACGCATCTGTAAAAGACTGGTGGGGATACCACTGGCGGAGCAACGTCAGAAAGTTCTTCTTAAAGAAGACATGAGACGTCTATCAAATACCCACTATGGTTCATACAGAGATGAAAAATAAGACGGGCTGGACATGTGATGCGGAGGAACGACAAAAGATTGACCACATCGGTGAAAGAATGGATATCAAAAGATGAAAAACTGCATGTTGGAAGGTCTCCGATGAGATGGTCGGATTCTTTGAGACAAGAAGTATCAATCCGAAGAATCTCGCATGAGAGCACCAGAACGGGAGGGCTAGTGGTCAGTGCTCGTGGACAAAGGACAGTTTGACTAATGTAAGCATCTAAAAGAAAAAACGGTCTTCCAGTCCAGTCTGAACAGTGCTGAAAACCATCATCACGACAGAAGCAATGAGACTAGCGTTGCCGCTTTTAATACGAAGTAGCATGACAAAAACTGGAAAAAAACAAACCACCCTTCTTCACTTACAGACGTTCGGGTAGTCATTTAACAAAAACCACCGACCATCAGCAGGTAGGAATGAACGACATTATGTAAGGAGAAGCGAGGAATTCTTGTTCACATAAATTGGTCATTTTTGGGGGGGGGGGTGCCTCTGTGTGTCATAAATCATCCGTAGATTATGAGGTGATGGGCGGAAGAACGTTGTTGAGTAGCAGAAAATGATAGGGCTATTATCTGATGTTATCAAGAAAATCGGAAGAAAAAGAAGGAAGAAAACCCGACTAAAAAAACAGTTTGAAAGTTTTTTGAAGGGAGTCGATAAGAGATAATAAACTGATCATCTTCTCTTCATATATTCTAGTTTACAGAAGCGGTGAATGGGGCAGCCATGAAATGGGCAGAGTGGGCAACAAGTGGGCGAGACACCCAGCGTGGAAATGGCGATGGGACGAGGTGATTACTATGGTGGCAAGAAATGGGACAAGCGGGCAAAGGCTGGGCATCCGGCTCGATCGAACAATCAGAAAGTTGGGTAGAGAGATGAGGCGCAAAATTCAAATGGTAGAGTGCCAATGATAATAATAGGCGAGCCAGGGCAGATGAAGAAGCAAATGATTCGTGAGGAATATGCTATCGCTTAGTCTGTTGTTCAATTCTCCACCGCCTTCTCTACTGTTCCCCTCCGTCAATTCGTGTTTCGTGTACAATCTAATGAAAAAAGATACGCACCGGCATAAGGTCGATCGGGAGGGCCATTTTCGACACAAAAACTAACGCTTCATCGTCCTCCCGTGTGATAATTGGAATCGCAAAAAAAGACGGAGAAGAAGAGAAAGTGCTTTAAAACGAAGAACGACGCCGGATGTTTGATATCATCATTCGAATAGCAAGAAAGTGAATCTGCCGCGAGATTCCAGATGGAAGACTGAAGATTCACTCGCTCTCAGTTCAGCGCAGGTACCGGGCAGGGAATGGGCAGATTATGTGAGCCGGTATGCTGGGCAAGGACCTACCGGACGCCCGTGTTAGGGTCGTTACGGGGCAGCCCTGCCTCAAAATAAACGGCAAGCGGCTTCAACTCAATGAGCATCTGCTCAGCAATTTGAGGAAAAAGTTCTGTGTCTAGAATTGATACCACCACCCGTCGGAGGGTGTGAAAATAAGCAAAGTGACGTGATAAAGTTCATCTGAACATCTGCACATCACTTGAACAAATAATGTGAGCGCAGGCGGATCACGGCCGCTGAACTTTTATCGGGAGGATGCGCTTCATGAAGATAAGCCTAAGAAAACGACTGTCCTTGCTATCAGAAATTAATCTTTCGCACTGAGAAACGCCGAAGCGTCTGGAAGAATAGTTCCTTTTCCAACTGTCAATCAGAAAAGAGGCGAAGACACGGAAGATTCTCGAAAGGTCTGGAACTTCCGATGACTTCTCTTCTCATATGGTTAAGAGAGAAAACACAATATTGGTGTCTCTGCTTTCTCGAAATTGGACAAGTCATCACAGGAGTGATTAAAAATGGAGCAATGCTCCAGAATTCCTCCAAATTTCATTAAAATTTCCATTCAAAACACACCAAACTCTGCATTTTCAGAAGACTTCAAAGCATTGGCGGGGGGGGGGGGGGGGAGAGGCGAATGAAGCTTGCCAAGCCTACTGCTCGGGCTCCTCTTTTTTCCAGCAAAACCAGGTATATTAGGTGTCAATTAGAGTTCAATGGTAGCCCGTAGACATACATACGCACACACAAACAGACAGACAGAGAGAAGCTATGCTCTCTTTTTCTCTCTCCCTCTCTCTCTCTCTATCTCTCTGCTTCTCGCAGTTAAGTAGCGAATCGGTGCCAAAATTCATTCGGGTCGGAGAGCATAAGCTTCATTTCGGTTCTGTCTGCAGGAAAAGAAAGACCAGTTTTTTGGTGTGAAGGAAGCATTGAAAAAACGAACGATAATGTCAAAGGAAAATGAAAGGCAGAGGGAAACTGTGCGCGCGGAAAAGAGCAAGCCGCACGCGGTGCAAAGAAATATGAGTCAATAAGTATTATAATGCAGGTTGCAAAAATAAATGGAATGAGCAGCGCGCGCGAGGGACGACCGAAAAGCCTAGAGGCGCGAGCGTCTGAATAGGGGAAGACGGCTTCTTTTTAACGACTGTAGGTGGAACAACTCGGTTTATGAATCATCCACCAAAACTGGTAGAAAAATAGGAAATGCAGAACAGAAATGGGTGAGTGGGGTTTCAGCGTTTCAGGAGGTTTTCAGCAGTACAACAGAATGGTGCATTTGAGAGGAAAATGGACGTATGGGGGGGGGGAAGGAGAGGAAATTTTCAACAAAATTTTCAGATTACGCAACCGAACCGTAGCATGTTTTTACAAAATGAGGAAACGCATTTTTTGATTTTTACACTGTAAAATGTGACAGGAAAACTCTCAAAAACTAAATTTTGTGAACATAACATTTCTTTTTCAGAAAAAGCCGTGCAGTACAGTAGCGGAAATATCAATATGTTTTAGTGTGGAAAATCACAAATTTCGGACACTTGTCATAGTTTCGGGAAAAATATACAGAAATGGTCCATCACTTTTGGTATTTTACAACGTTCTTGTGCAACGCAGTCTCTAGATTCACAGCTATCATGAGAGAATTCCGTTTCATATCACTGAAATTTTCACGGATTCCGTACACATTCCCCCGATTCAGTCTAGCCTTGAGCAAATCGCAAAATTTTCTTGGAGTGATCAAAGTTGGTGATACCGCGTTTCGCGCAAAGTTAGGCCAAACTTTGAGATTTCAGAAGTCTATACCGCGATTCGCGCAAGGTTAGGCCAAATTTTGAGATTTCAGAAGTCTATACCGCGATTCGCGCAAGGTTAGGCCAAACTTTGAGATTTCAGAAGTTTAGACCGTGATTTGCGCAAAGTTAAGCCAAACTTTGAGATTTCAGAAGTCTAAACCGTGATTTGCGCAAAGTTAGGCCAAACTTTGAGATTTCAGAAGTCTATACCGCGGTTCGCGCAAGGTTAGGCCAAACTTTGAGATTTCAGAAGTCTAAACCGTGATTCGCGCAAGGTTAGGCCAAACTTTGAGATTTCAGAAGTCTAGACCGTGATTTGCGCAAAGTTAAGCCAAACTTTGAGATTTCAGAAGTCTAAACCGTGATTTGCGCAAAGTTAGGCCAAACTTTGAGATTTCAGAAGTCTAAACCGTGATTTGCGCAAAGTTAGGCCAAACTTTGAGATTTCAGAAGTCGAAACCGCGATTTGAGCAAAATAAGGCAAAACATTGAGATCTCAGAAGTCTATACCGCGATTTGTGCAAAGTTAGGCCAAACTTTGAGATTTCAGAAGTCTATACCGTGATTTGCGCAAAGTTAAGATAAACTTTGAGATCTCAGAAGTGTAGGCCGTAATTTGTGCAAAATTAGGCCGAACTTTGAGATTTCAGAAGTCTAGACCGCGAATTGTGCAAAATTAGGCCGAACTTTGAGATTTCAGAAGTCTAGACCGCGATTTGTGCAAAATTAGGCCAAACTTTGAGATTTCAGAAGTTTAGACCGTGATTTGCGCAAAGTTAAGCCAAACTTTGAGATTTCAGAAGTTGGTAAAGCGCTTCACAAGTCTAGACCACGTTGAAGCCTCAAAGCCAAAGCATGACTAGTGCTAGACTAGTGCTTGTGGAGCGTTGCTGAGTTGTGAAAGCTGGAAATCTGTAGGCAGTGAACGTACAAAAAAGTTGTTAACCACAAAAATTAAGTTCCAACAATGTCTGAATCAGCCAGCTTAATTTGTTGGCATTATGGCAAGCTACCAGCATGGTGTTTTTCCACTGAAAAATCGATATTTCGCAAAACTAGGCAAGAAAGCCACGCTTCTTATAGCACATTGTCTACACCGCTGTAACAGAGACTATTTTCAGTGTACATTTTGGCAGATTCTGGGCTGAAAAAAACGCTCCTAAAATGTGGAAAGCCTGCCAGAAAGTCTGTTTAATAAATGGTCTCAACTAGAATATAATTAAAGACTTACATAATCCGGTGGTGGCTCGTAGGGCCTCGTCATCATTCTCGACGAGTGTCTCGCCGGTGGTTTGTCGATTGACGCCGCCATTCTGATGAGTTGAAAATTATCAAGTTGCGACGCTTGATAATTGGAGTAAAACGACGAAAACTGTTTGATTTCGATGTGGCGGTTACCTGAGAAAAGAAGAGATATGAAAACGATTTGAAATGGGAAATGAGGAAGTGAGAAAGAAGCGTTGCGACGCCAAACCGTCGGAGCTCCGATTCGACAAGTGTGCTCCAGCTGTAAACTGATGGTCTCGCCACGAAAGTGTTTTTTTTAATCTTTCTTTTTTCTATTAAAAACGAATAATTAATGTGAAAATTTCCCATTTTTGCTTATTGAATCTATTTTTTTTTTTGAGAACTGTACTCATCAAAAACTATTCGAAAAAAGGAAGAGAAACGACGGAAATTCTGAGAAATACGGGGGGCGCTCTCGTAAATCGACACTACTTTCGTGGTGAGATCATCATTTTTCAACTGTGGAGCACAATTGAATCAGTGCTCCGACTGTTTCGCGTCTCTATAATACAAAAGAGAAGAGGCCGAAACCGTAATGGAATGAACGAGTGAACGAGCAATGCTGAGAAATGGAGAAGCGGATGGGTCATGGGTAAAGGGTTTGAGGGGTGGGGGGCAGAGTAGGGCGGAATTGGATTTTGCGAACTCGGAATCCGGAAAACGGAAAACGGAAAAAAAGAATTTTTCACGGAATCTGGAATCCGGAAGACGGAATGTAAAAAACGGCGGAATCCGGAATGCGGAATGCGGAAAACGGAATTTTAACCATTAATGAGGGAATATTTATTCTGAGTCAATACAATGGAGAATGAAAAAAATAACATTATCAGCAGAGTAGGGCGGAATTGGATTTTGGGAACTCGGAATCCGGAAAACGGAAAAGGAAAAAAATTTTTTCACGGAATCTGGAATCCGGAAGACGGAATGTAAAAAACGGCAAAATCCGGAATGCGGAATTCCGCCCTTCTCTGGTGGGGGGGGGTACAGTAATCTAATCCAAACAAATTGGTTATTCAGGAAGCTCTCTGTTCTGAAAGTTACCTTTTTAAGGCTGTTTTCAGAGGACTATATCATAATCGATATCGTAATTCTTAAATGGGAATATTGTTTTTCCAATTTTCAGACTGAATTTCAGATTTAGCGAAACGTTCAAGAAGCTTTTCTCTAGCCGCGGTGAGCACTTTAATTGCCCAAATCACAGCGAATCCAAAGATTCAAAACGGAAAATTAGAGAAATGAGCACAATTAATCCGTAATGCTCAAACAAACAATTGGCAATCAGATGGAGAAGCGAATCGGCGAATTTTGCATTTTCCGGCAACGAAATGCTCACTTCAATGAACACTTCAGAGTCGGCGCTGTATGCGGCGGTGCGGCCGCCATTTCTTTAAAGAATTGTGTTGTCCTCATTCAATAGATGACGTGGCAGACGGTCGCAACTGCGATGGCGTCTTGTTTGTCAAAAAAGGTGTGGAACCTACGTTTGGGCCAATGCAGATGGGGTGGAGTCTCCGAATCCAAGAAACTTGGAAACTAAGCTTGCAAACAATACACAGGAGAACGCATCGTAGATGAGTTCTGGAAATGTCTGAAACTCTCTTCTAGAATATTTCAGAGCACGTGACACAAAACCCAGAAACGTCCGTACTGGAGCAACTGCAGAAATATTGCTTTTTTAACTAAAAAAATCAACATTTTTTCCATCCTAAGTCGTACTGTACACAATGTGTATATACATTGTGAGAACTGATTTTTAAATAAAAAAGAGTTACAGATCTTGTAGGAAAAATGTAACGAGAAAAAGAAGGAAGAATCCCATTTTATGGGGGAGGGGGGGAGCAATTTTACTCCGTGAAATTCTTCAAAAATATGCTCGCTGAACCACAGTACTAAAGTGGGGGGGGGGTATTCTTGAGCATATCTAACAGTGCGCATCAAAAGTAGAGCTCCCCCACCTCTCGCTTTCAGCGTTGTGAATGACCTCATACGATGAGACGTGCCGAGAAACCCTACAGAAACATATTTTTAGACAGATCGGTCTAATTTGACTTGATCTGGAACTGAATTCTCAATAATGAATGAACCGCGTCAAAAGTATAGCGTGCTATCAGTTTTTGTTTTCATTTCGTCGCCAGAAATCCGTATGAAAGACGGACTTCATTTCTCTTCATTTTCTTTGTTTCCTTGCAAAATGCCACGTGGATGCCTAGTTTTGACGCGTACTACAGTCGGAATTACTTCTTAAAGAACCACCCCCCCCCTCCAAAGGTTCTCGGGGGGGGGGGGGGGGGGGTCTACACTAACGTTTGTATTAGAAGAGGGGGGGACGGTTTGAGGAGGAAGCGTAAATATGTAGCATGAATATAGCAAAGTTAACCTCCAGTATAGATACGAATACAAAATTAGTGAAAAGCTGATAGTGAGACAGATGTTCGTTGTCGACGGAGCCAACCGAAGAGAGCTATTACGCCGCAGTTTCCGTCATAACTTTTTCAAATTTCGATATTTTCGTCAGATCAAGCTCTCATAATGCAGCAAAAAACAACGCTTTGCGCTAGACGGCATAACCTGCGTTGGGCGCCGCGCCCCCATATTCTACGATTCTACGGCGTCTGACGATAATCTGATGGATCACATATGACTTCCCTCTGAGCCTATGTCATAAAGCACACCGGGATCTAGAGAAAATATTGAAATTTGCGTCCTTTTTAATGATCATTTATGGCTGTGTAAGGCCTGGTAAGGCCTTTTAAGAACCACTTAACGCTCTGCCAGGCCTGCTGAGATTATGAATCGTTTTTCATGTTTTTGAGGACTATTTTCGGCATTGTCAGGCCTGGTAACACCTTCCAAAGCGTTGTTAGGCCATTTAAAGACTATTTCACGTTCTGCAAGACCATTTATCGTTTTTCAGGCCTTTTAAGAACTATTTACGGCGCTGCCAGGCCATTGAAGGATTATTTAAGGGTCTGCCTGACCTCTTCAAAGCTATGTCAAGACTGGCAAGGCTCATTTAACGCTTTATCGGGCTTGGTCGTTTGGTGAAGAGAACGTGGAATTGTAGTAATCGAATAATAAAGCAAAGATAAGCAAATTGAAACGATTTTCAGCCGCCTCGCCACAAAACTTAATTCAGAGTTGGCGAAAAACTGAGAAATTTAAATTTCGACACTGGAAGAAATCATAGTGCCTTCCAAATTACTTCAAAATTTATTTTTTTTTAACAATTTTGGAAAAGGTTAATTCCATTTTTATAATCCGGGCGAAAACGGGCGGGCGCATAACTTTTTCAAAAAGAATGTTGCAGATGGCCGAATGTCGGAAGTTGTAGAATTCGGAACGTTACAAAAATGTAAATGTGAATTCACCGAACTAATTTGAATAAGATCAGAAATCGTTGAGTAGGTAGGACGGGCAGAGTCGGGGGCGGATTTCGTTGATCAGATTTCAAAGCTGTTGTAGGTTATAGTTATCACGACGCTCACCTCCACAGAACTCTCCGAGATGTTCAATTCGCAGCCAATTAGAAGCCATAACTTTCATTTTGAGGAAAACAATGGGGGCGGCCCGTGGTTGGCCCGGATTCGTCCAGCTCGCTATTCAATTCATATCCTATTGTTTTCAGAAAATCGCCGAGAAATACAGCTTGCGACGGTGTCTCCCAAAAAAAAAGGCCTTCACCTTTTGCGGTGTCTATTCGCCTCAACACTTAGAACCTATAATCGACACCTTCGCCGAGTATGACCTTGATGGACGGATCGACTCAACTAGGCATTCATTCCGGACGAGGAAAACGGCGGATGGTATAATTGACAAATTGTACTAATACCCATGGAGAAAAGAAGTGAAAGACATCATCTGTATACACAGGAAGAAGAAGAAGAAGAAGAAGAATGAGAAGAGGAGGTGAGGAGTACTATACGCAAACACTTTTTACCTGTTTCCGCAGTTTGCGCCAACAAGTACAATTACATGCAACACCCGCATTCACCACCAATAATAACCGTTCGTCAACAGGAAGAAACAGGTCCGTATTTACGCAATACTGGCAAATAATAAGAAGGCAAACGTCATCTGATCAGATGGATTATGAAAAAAGAGCCACGTCTTCCAGTTTTACCCCTGCACGAAAGGGTTGCATTGAAAATGGGCAAGATGGCGCCAGTAAACGCAAGCGATGAGAATCCACTGATTAACGACTTGAAACAGGCAAATTTCAAGATTTCGCTGCTCTGCTTTATAAGATTGATCGATTGATCTGAATGGAGCAATTTTCGGGAAAATTTCATGTAAAATTGAACAGCTCTAAATGAAGCTTCCACGAAAGACAAAATAGGACCGTCTCCTCCCGTCTTCGTCTTCGTCTTCAATTCGTCTGACGTAGAAATAGACCTTGGGTTGGTCAAGTAAAATACATTGTGTACACAGTACACAACTTTTTTATTGCGTAAGACGAATGCAGACAAACTGAAAGACGAATGAAGACGAGACGAAAGACGGGACTTTCTGATATCGTCTTTCGTTGAAGCCTTAGTTACATATATTCAATTTGATTTCAAACTTTCAATTTTGAATAGAAAATCCTGCGCAAAAAAAGCTTGCTGAAATGTTTTAGGATCGTGGCGCATTTTGCGTGACAGTGGGGCTTTTGACGCTTTCGGCTTCGAAAGTGCCGTAGAAAGAGATGAAACTACGCGAATATTCACCAAGCTATAAACAGAGTTCAACGAGAAGCTTTAGCGCTTTCTGGCATACAGCAATACCATCAGATTGCTGAAAACTGCATGTTTCGATTTCAATGCACTTTAATAAGTATTCAGGGCACTCAGTTTCAATAATAGGATTTCAAGTCAATAAGAACACTTTCTGGAATTAATTTCGGAACAATGTATTGCAGTTCCCGACAACTTGTATGGCAGTTGCGTAAGTGCGCTTCAGCAAAATGACACAATGCGAAACTAACAGTGGCACGAGACAGGTAGTTGTCGTCTTCTCGCAGACATACGGTTCTTCCTTACTCTTTTTTTGGAATAAAGGGGAAATGAGAGGGAGGAAAAAGGTACTCACTCGTCTGCCACATTGGGGGCCAAGAATGGCAATTAGGAACGGGTGGATTGTGGAAAGAACGGAAGCGAAGACGTAGCCATCGCTTCTTCTGCTCATTTCACCGAAATTCTGGAATTGGTAATAATTGAGCATGGAGAGTGCTCAACGAATACAAAAATTGCAATGAGGGTTGGCGAAATGAAACATTTCGGAATTTATTGATTTTACCATAAAGCATTAATCATCTCATTTACCCATTTTAAGAAGAGAAAGAGAGAAATAAGTGACAAAAAAGTGCAAAAAAATTAAGATCAAAAATATTTTTTTTTAAGATTAAAAAAAAATATTTCTATCAATAAACGAAGCAAAATGTGATTATGCGCCTTTAAGGTATACCGTAATTTTCTAATTTCGAAAATGTTTTTTTAATAATCCGAAGGAATAATACTACGAAAATGAACGGAATATTTGGAATTTCGTTCCGCTCAACTCTGATTGTGACCTCCAAAGACGCACCTTGATTTCCGACAAGCCGAAATATAACTTGGGTAACTATTAATGTTCGAAAATATTATCAGAAATTTAAGAAAGCAAAACGCATTTTGCTTTCATAAATTCTTCGAGCCTTAACATTCCCTCTCATATAAGTCCATTTTTAGTAGGAGGCTGACCCGAATAGGCGGTGTCCTCCCGCCATCCCCCCCACCCACTCAAATGCAAACGCTATTGCACGTTTCCCTTATTTCTTCTTAATAAATCTCTATGAAAATAGTAGAACAATAGATAGATAGCAGAACAGAAGAAGGGTTCCAGCTGGTAGCAGTGCGAAATAGAAGAGCTCGTCTAATTGAAAAGCAACCCCTAATAGAAAGTCGCATTTTAGAGCAGCTTGGAAAATTTTCAAGAATCAGGATGATCAGGGGCTTCATGATCATCTTAAAGAGAACAATTGATGGAACGGTCTGCGATTTGCAGAACACGTTAACGATTGGAAAGATCACGTGATTTTTCACGATCGTTTTCTATAGGTGTCTTTTGGAGCCGTTTTAAAACGGGTTGTCATTTCATATGAATAAGAGTAAAAACACTGTAAAGAAATGTAAAATTCGGAAAAAAAATTTTGAAAATTTCTGTAATTTGCGCATCACAGTGTTTGCGAACAAATGATTACCGTAATCCAACAAGGTTAAAAAGAGCATTCGAAATGGCAAAATTGGAATGAATTTCGAAGAAAAATGAAAATTGTCAGAGCACGACTGGAAAAACCACTCAGTTTAATGAAGGAGGGGGGGGTGGCTTTCTAATAGAGGTGCAGCGGTATTAGACAATGCGGAGCTCAAATTACAATAAGATAACGAAGCTGATAAGAGCTCAGAACTCTCGGAAGGCCCGGCATCACGTTTCGACAAATTTCATTCATTCATTTTCACGAAACACCAAATTGGGAAAGTAGAACAAAATCCACTCGGTGTACTCTCCATTTCTGGGAACATAGCACATATGTTCTACGGCAAGACATGACCACTAACAAGGAGAAGTATGATGGGCTACTCAAGAAAAGAAGTGATTCTCTCTCGAAATGAATACCGACCGACCGGACAAAAATGCATGGGATTCGGATGGAAAAACGACGGCGATGATGATGATGATGATGATGATGACGACGCGCCGACGACGACATGGTGAATTGATGGGATGGAACATGAATGCTTTTCATTCGGGAGAGAACGAGAGGTGGAGGGAGGGGGGGGGGAGAGACAGCGGGAATGATCGTATTGGATCATAAAGGTAAAGGTGATGATAGGAAGAGAGAAAGCGAAGACGAAACAAGGGAAAGGATAAAATGACGGAAGTGGATTCACTTTTTTGAGGAATGACGTCTCCTAGATAAGGAAATAAACGCGTGCGACAGATGTACGGGGAGGTCTAGAGGTATAAATTGGTTGATCTGGGTGGTTTATTACGACGTTAAATATCAGAAGAAATGTTAGCCAATTTGTAGCGAACAAACTATGAGAAACTTCTTAAAATATGCAAAATTTTAATATAAAAGCATCAAAAATGTCCGCTCTTCTCTCCTATTCAGTTTCGTATCAAATTCCATACGATTTATCACGAGAAGTTCATTTCATCAAAAAAAAAAAAGCATTTTCCAAAGAATTTTCAAGAAACCCCGAAAGAATTCAAGATATTTTCTTAAATTCAAATTCAAATGTGTTCTAGCTGAAAAATGGTCTCGCCACGAAAGTCGAGTCGAGTTACGAGATCGATGCTCGTCGAATTTATCAGAAATTTTGTCTGTTCCCATTGTATCTATCATGGTTTTACGCCGTGAATATGCGCAAATTTCTCAGAAATATCAGTAAAAATTGAACAAATTCCAATGAGCTTATTTATTTTTAATAGAAAATATCAAAAAATAAGCTTTCGTGGCGAGACCATCAGTTTTTAACTAGAGCACACCTTTCGAATCAAAGGAGCTCTTATATTTAGCAAAAATAATTATTTTATTCTGCATTGAGCGCCAGCCGAATCGTATCGCTTCGCTTGCGAAAAGAGTCTGCGTGGAGGCAGTAATTCTTTTAAAAGAGTGTTCGCTGAGTTCAGTGAGCATGAAAAACTTGAACGCTATTGAATATCGGGTTACAATCCTAAAATTTACGGAAGAATGGACGAATGGCGGGCAGCAAACAAGAAATGAGAAGATCGGAAAAGGATGGAAGCGACGAATAAAAAGGACGAAAAAACACAAATCAAAACAAAAATAAACATGCGAAAGAGGAGATCTGTTGGAGGGAAGCACCAGGAGCGAATGCATTAGACGATTACTTCGGTTTCCCCTTCCCCCCCCCCCTTCCTCTTTTTCATTCATTTGAAATGAAAACTAATGCGAACATTGTCTTCGCATTTATTCTATATTGTTTCGGGTCAAGTGGTTAAAGTTAAAGTGAAAAGGAACAGAGAAAAAACAATTGAAAATTGTGAGAAAAAGGTGTTCGCAAACTCTCTTCAAATACGGAACGTGAGAAAAAAAGAAAAGGGGCAGCTATGTGCGGAAAACGGACATTTGTCTAGTGCGGTTGGAGAGAGAACTGTCAAAATTGTCGGCAAAAATGGCAACCGAACACGAAACATAGGAAGCGAATCTCGGGCAGACAGGAAGTGGAAATCCTAGGCCGAAGCTCACCGCAAGTGAGCGGTTCAGACGGGAAAAAAATGGGCATTCGAATTTCGGAGAAATTCATTACATTTTAATTTATATTACGTTTTTAGATTTTTAAATTCTTAAATAAAATTATCCGCTCATTATATTTTAATTGGATTCCCTTCTTCTCTGCTCGAATTTGGCGTCAATCCTTTGCTGACCCCCTTCCCCGTCTGGGCGCGTTCACCGTGATGCGACGCGCAAATTCGTTTTTCATTCGGTTTTGTTCTCTTTTTTGGTTTTTTTTTTGGTTTTTTATGGACTCTTTTAATTGGTTTTTTAATCCTGTTTTAAAAAGTTTCCACTAGTGTGGAGGTATGTGTGGTAAGTTAAAAGTTGTGACTCTAATAATTGTTGTGTGTTAAGAGGCGTTTAGCAACCGAACAACAATTTCGTATGGAAGAACTGCCCGACTAATGAATATTTTAATAATGGGCCAGTGTCTCGCTAACTTTTATTTTAAGGAATGTGGAGAATACTAGAGGTATCTGTCATCCGAATATGAAAACCCAAAAAAATAAGTTTTTTAATGATGGTCAGTTAATATAATTCTGCGATTTTTCGATTCAATCCTCGATTCTATGACGAGCTTCAAATTAATAAAAAAAAATGTATCCGCCGGCAGGTATAATTTCTCCGAAAAATCGCCGAATTTCCTGTACTTCTCTTTTTTAGTGCTCACCTATTATCGCCGTAAAAAAGTTCCGACATTTTTTCGAGCCCGCGAAAATCGGGATTTAAATTTAGAGGCTCCGCCCATTTCATCAGCGCATTTGCTATGCGCGATATATTTTTATCAGAAGAAACGAAAAAAAATAAATGACGCAAATTGATATATTTAAACATTCGAAGAAACGTGTAAAAAATTCACGATTAATACAATTTCGTTCTTTTAATCCAGTTTAATTCTGAAAATTCAGAAGAAAAAATAAGGAGCCTCTAAATTCAAATCCGATTTCGCGGGCTCGAAAAAATGTCGGAACTTTTTTACGGCGATAATAGCTGCTCAGTAAACCGTTTTTCAGATCATGTATATTGGGTGCGGATCACGGCTAATCATACCTTTCTGTACACTACGCGACTGTGGTCCACGAATTGACGAGGCGCTTAATCAAATGAGCGGTGGAGATCTTCTTTGTGATCCTTTTTGATTCCAGTCCACCTCTTCTCGTCACGAAAGAGCCACTCTTGCATTAATGATTTCCGGCCCGTCCTGGTTTCCTTTCAGTATAAACTTCAAAGAATCCCTGGATAGTCTCTTAATAGTGCCCTCTGTGGAGATTTTTCTCTCGCTGTTCGGTGGGTCATTCCAATTTGGCGGCATTCCATCTATGCGTATTGTGTTAGTCAATCTGTTGGCTTATTTTTGTTTTTAGTGTTGTTAAACGCTGCTCGTACTGGTCTACGAGCTCGTCGTCAATGCAAGGTTTAGTGGACTATCTAATTAGAAATTCTCTGAAACATGCATTCTGGCACTGCACTTAATTTAGTCTTTTCATTATATTTTCAAAAACAGATTAGTCATTTGAACTATTTTCAGCAGTATTTCAAAGAGCGATTCCATTTTGTGAAATTTCAAGTTTTTCACCCAGAAAAAAAATGATAGAATAACAATCATTTTACATTAGAACTTTATTATTTCCCAAGGAACAAAGGTTTGTGATAAATTGAAGAACAGAAAAATCATTCTGCAAGAAGGGACGAGAAGAGAAAACGAGAAAAGGGCAAGAGAGGAAAGTAAATGAAAATGAGAAAGTAACAAAAGCGTGTTAAAAATGGTAAATGAAAGTGGAAGAAAAGAAAAAGAAGTGACAAATAAAACGGAATCCTGATGAAAAAAACGAGGAAGAAGTAGGTGGGGCACTTTTTCGTTATTTCTATTTTAGTAAAATAAGTGATAACACTATCACTTCCTCATTTGAAATTGGAATGTTAAGACTTTTTTGAATTTGGGAACACAATGAAATAAATCAAAAACTTCCGTGTTGAGAAAATAACATTGGAAGAAGAACAAAACTAATGGAAGTTATAGGAAAATAGTAGGATTGAGTGCTATCGTGGAGGTTGTAGTGTCCTTGAGCACATGGGTAGGAACGCGTTTTCATAATCAATTTATCATCGCATTTCTTTTCAGCTATTTGGGTGGAGCATACTTTCGAGTTTCCAGTTTTTGCAAGTAAGGTATTGATTAATTAAAAAGGTACTGAACAATTTTAAGAATTGCAAACCAGGGCAGGTCAATCGCGGGGGATCCATATGGATTCACGTGCGGATAATGCGATTTCGTGATCACATAACAGATGCCGAATGCTTCCATACTTTTAAGGTATTTCCAGCATTTGCCACCGCTCAAAGTGAACTCGCAGAGGTTGCTCAAAATATTTGCCTAATTAGACCTGCTACAGGTATAAATTGCTTGAACAAAATACGGACCCGGACAGTGTTCCAACCGGAAATGCTCATTAGCGTACCGTGGAATGCGTCACACGAATTACGGACCATAATTGTAGAGAAAAACGGAAAACAATGCATTGAACATAAAATTGTTTCAGTTTGTAAATAGGCATATTGAAAGGGGATACAGGCGAAACTTTAATCTACAGGTAGACCGCCCAGTATTCTGCAAAGCCAACATTTGCTCGATGACCAAAGCTGGAATTTATTTTTCAACAAATGGAAACAAAATCCGAATCTTCCCAACATGTGTCCCCCGGAAACCATTCCAAGAAAATAATCCCATGATCGACCCAATTCTTTATTTTTCTTTCGTCTAGCCGATCGGGAAAAAAGCGCACAAAAGACGAGTGGAATGGTCAATGTTCTACAAGTTGATGTCTCGCGTCCGCTGTTAGGTTCGAGTGGAATGAGACGAGATAAGTGGCAAAAGTCGAGCAAAACTGAGTAAAGTAAAGTTGGCACGTTATCATGTAGTTGGGAGAGCAAGGAAAGCGAGCAGAGTAATATATAGTTTTTGGCTCGCAGATTAGCAGCAGCAAGATGCCGTTTTGCTTACTTATTTATCAATGCTTTGCAGAAATTTTTCTGTTCTCAAGGCAACTTGCCATTGGAAATGGCCGTATCCTTGTCGAATATACTCAGAGACGTGAATACTTGGTAGATCAGAGAATGAGGTCTTTGGGTTTCTCTCCCATCAGCTCAGACATTGCAAGGCGTTTATCCACCAGATTCTACGAACCTCAGATATCTCTGAAGTCGAAAAGCTGGCAAATTACAAACTTCCGTTAGCGATCTGTTCATAGATATACTCCTGCGCTGGTGTTTGCTAATTAGCTTGAACGAAAATGTTCGAGAATTGATGAGATTTGCTGTGATTATGTACTATGGGAAACACCACGACGGGAAGAATACAAATTAACGGAGAAAGAATGGAGAGGAGGCGAGGAGGAGGAGGAAGAGAAGCTTTAGCTAAAGCGGATCGTTAGTTCAGCTAAGACGAAAAAGAAGAAGATGGCGAGATGAATATTGGATTTAGGAAAAGAAAACGAAGGGGAACAGGCTGTGGAGGAAGAAAATAATTCGGTTCGGATGAGACCATCGTCAATTCTTCATTTTTGGTAATTTATTCATACATCGTTGCTGAACTGATGAAGAAACACTATTAGATTACTGGACTAACATTTGAAAGAGCGTACAACCACTCAGTGTGGCTCCTACTCCACGTTTAAGGCTTCCACGAAAAGCGAAATAAAACCGACTCGTCTCGTCTTCGTCATCGTCTAGAATTCGTCTGACGCAGAGATGGACATTGTGGCGAGGAGGTCTTAAGCATTGGGCCCGCTACCCGAACTTGTGAAGCCAATAAAAACCAGAAATGCTGTTGCAAAATCTCCAAAACGCATCCAATAGTGTAGATCGAATGAAGATATAAACTGAATCACTCCGTCTTCAACTTTCATCGACTTCTTCTTATAAAAAATCAGAAGATATTATCAAGAATTTCGAATTAGCAATTGACCTTTCAATGGCTGGGTATCCGACATTATTTCCTAATAGAAAGATGTGGTATTCTATTCTAGCTTTCAAGCCGTCCTTTGGAGGTATGAGTTCTCAGTCGAAGAAGCACACTTCTTGGTGCCAAATGTTTAAGATTTTGCTTTAACTTAAGCATATATACAGTACCGGTCATAAAGGTGTTATATTTCGATATGATTTTTTAACAGTTTCTTTATCAAGCAACAATGTATCAGCTAAGCACATTTGAAATTGTGAGACTAATGAATAATGGAGTAATTTGAAAAAGAACGAAAACAACAAAAACCCATATTTCTTCAATGAAACTTCGTGCTCTTACAAATTGTTCTATCTGCGAGATTTCAAGATTTTGTGGGAGAACCATTTGCATTAATTACTGCCAAAATCAGATTGATTCTTTCTATATCGAATGAGATATGGTAGAAAAATCATAATACATATAATACCTTTATGGCTGGTGTACTGTATGTAGAATGAGCACCGGCAAGAAGAGCATTGCGGGATGGTGATTTTTAGATAATTTAATCAGAAGTAGGTAACTTATATGTCTGAAAGAGCTAAAAATGCACATGGAGCAAGAAAAACTGTGGGCAGCGACAGTCACGATGATTGGAATGGGAACTATAATGTAATACCTTTATGGCCGGTACTGTATGTATATACAGTATCGGCCAAAAAGGTATTCGCAAACAGTTTTTCGAGCATAACTTTTCTGAAACTTCCCGGATCGTTTTGATATTTTGAGACAAAATTTAAAACGGTATAAGAAGTTGATTCAACAACAAGAATAATCAAATTTTCAAAAATTTGAAAAAATATCGAAAAATTTATGAAAATGGCAAAAAACTGTAAAATGGAACTTTGACTTTTGAGATCTAGGAATCACCGGTAAATGAAAAACTACAATAAAACATGATGAAAACAGTTTTAATACTTCGTTGGGTAGCCTTTGGCGTCGATGACCGCCTGACATCTTCTTGGCATCGAGTCGAGAAGGGTGTCGATAACAGACAGGGGGATGGCCTTCCAGACAGATTGGAGTTGATCGAATTTCTGATTGGCATTCGATGTACGGACCCCTCTAAGTTGTCTCTCGACATGCTCCCAGATGTGTTCGATCGGATTCAAGTCAAGAGAATGATTGGGAAAGTCCAGAAGATCCACGTGGCGGCGTCGGAACCAGTCCTTGATGTGCTTCGAGGTGTGTTTCGGGTCGTTATTCTGCTGAAAAACGAACGCCCGGCCCACATTAAACCGTGCCCAGGGTCTCATTGTGTTTTAAAAGATGTCTTCTTACACAAATCGATCCATGATGCCCGTAATTCTTCTCAGGGGCCGATTGAAGTCCCAGAGAAACAGCTCCAAACCACCTCGGTTTGGAGCTGGTAGCTGGGATTGAACCGACATTCAACCGGACGGCGAATCCATTTGATACCGTCAGTACCAAACAGATTATACTTGGATTCGTCACCGAACACGTGATTAGCCCAATCCTGGCGTCCCCAGTGAAGATGAGCTCTGGCCCATGCTACGCTACGTTTCTCGGGGACTTCAATCAGCCTCCTGAGAAGAATTACAGGCATCATGGATTGATTTGTGTAAGAAGAAATCTTGGAGAACACAATGAGACCCTGGGCACGGTTTAATGTGGGCCGGGCGTTCGTTTTTCAGCAGAATAACGACCCGAAACACACCTCGAAGCACATCAAGGACTGGTTCCGACGCCGCCACGTGGATCTTCTGGACTTTCCCAATCATTCTCTTGACTTGAATCCGATCGAACACATCTGGGAGCATGTCGAGAGACAACTTAGAGGGGTCCGTACATCGAATGCCAATCAGAAATTCGATCAACTTCAATGTGTCTAGCAGGCCATCACGATGTCTGTGATCGACACCCTTCTCGACTCGATGGCAAAAAGATTTCAGGCGGTCATCGACGCCAAAGGCTACCTAACAAAGTATTAAAACTATTTTAATCATGTTTTATTGTTATTTTTCATTTACCGGTCTTTCCTAGATCTCAAAAGTCAAAGTTCCATTTTTCGGTTTTTTGCCATTTTCATAAATTTTTCGATATTTTTTCAAATTTTTGAAAATTTGATTATTCTTGTTGTTGAATCAACTTCTTATACCGTTTTAAATTTTGTCTCAAAATATCAAAACGATCCGGGAAGTTTCAGAAAAGTTATGCTCGAAAAACTGTTTGCGAATACCTTTTTGGCCGATACTGTACAGTGCTCCACATAATCTTATGTTCACCTTCAAAAATCTCAAATTTTCGATTTTCAGTAATTCTTAATTATTTATCATATATGATATGGAAATACCTTTAAAAAATACAATTATGGGTCCTGGAGCGAAAATAAAGTAAAGCTGAGCAATCGAGAAATTTGACATTTTTCGCAAAATGGGTATTTTTTTTTCCACATAATGATATGTTCACTTTTATTTTTTGTTGTTTTTTGAACTTTTAACTTGGTTCTAGTCTGTTTAATTATTGTTTTTCAGCTTTTAGAAGACATGTCCAAAGGTAAACCTCTGAGTGAATATGAGAAAGGACTAATTGACGCCAAATTGGCTGAAGGACTCTCGCACCGTCAAATCGCTAAGGAAATGAAACGTTCCCTTGGTTTAATCAATCGATATGCTGCAAATCCACTTGATTATGGTATAAAGAAGTCTTCTGGTCGTCCACCTCTTCTTTCTGGACGAGACAAGCGAAGAATTATCCGCAGGGCGTCAAATTCTAAGGTCTCTTGCTCAAAGATCAAGAGCGAACTTGGACTTTCCGTATCAGCGGAGACTGTTCGCCGCGTTCTTTCGAAGAGCAAGTTCATCAGACGCCGAAAAATGAGAAAGGCTCCAAATGTGACCGCCAAACACCGAGAAAATCGCATTAAATTTGCTAAGAATAACCAAAGAACTGACTGGAAACAGGTAAGGATTTTTGCAGCTTTCTTAAAGTGGTATTTTGTTTTCAGATTATCTTCAGTGATGAGAAGAAGTTTAACTGCGATGGACCGGATGGCTACCGTGATTATTGGCATGATTTGAGAAAAGAAAAACTGCGGTGTTCACGGCGAAACTTCAAAGGTGGAGGAGTGATGGTCTGGGCAGCAATCAGTGCCCAAGGCAAAGTCAAACTTTGCTTTGTACCAAAGAACATGGACGGTTGCCAATATCGATACGTGATGAGAAGAGGTCTCATACCATTTATCCGTCGGAATCGCTCTAAAAATTTCATTTATCAGCAGGATGGAGCTCCATGCCATCGGGCTCGACGCACAATCAAGTGGATAGGTGACCGCGGAATCCCGATTCTCGATTGGTCGGCCTGTTCCCCTGACATAAACATCATCGAAAATGTCTGGGGATACATGGTACGGAAAATCTACGAAGGAAACAAGATTTATGCGGACATTCCATCTCTGAAAAAGGCTATCGTTGAAGCATGGCAAAAAGTGGACCAACAGCTGCTCGACAATCTTTATTCGTCTATGGATAGCCGAATTTTTGAAGTTGCTCGACAGAATGGTCGTCCCATCGATTATTAATGTTCATTCGTCTGTAATTTTCTTTTTTTTTTACGGTTTTGTGCAAGTGAACATATGATTTTGTGGAAATTTTTTTTACCTTTTTTCATAAAATTTTGGTTTTTTCCTGATGTGTGAATTTTAAGTCTATTTTAAGTTTCTATCATGAAATACCTACTGAAAGCCCATATTTCTTCAATAGGAAGCATTTTGGTTGAAAAGCCAGTTTTCGAGTTTTCGAACATTTTAGGGGTGAACATAAGATTATGTGGAGCACTGTATATGCTGTTGATTTTCAAGGGATGTAACATTTAAGGGAGTTCATAGAGATCATATTTTCCTATTTGATTTTTAAACAAGAATAAAAACAAACATTCCAAAAGTCTTCCTTCGTTCTTCGGTTGCATTTGTTTGAACAGAGCTATCAAAAGTGCGAAAAAAATGAATGTAAATAGTCTTTTTCGGTTCCTAGTTTCACCAAAAATGGAACGAACACACAAGAAAATAGTCTTATGCTGTTAACAGATCAGTAAAATGGTTGTAAAACAATAAAATTTGCGAGACGGTTTGAGATCGAGTCAGAAGGTCGCCGCAGAACGTTCAGAAGACATGGAAGGTGAGGCGAAGTGCGAAAATCGGCAAGCGAAGAGAATAAAATAGGGATAAAGTGCAGTGTTCGTGAGGGGTGCATCTGACTATCAAGTTGGTGGTTTTTCGGCTTTAAATTGCCAGATGTCGGTGTATCACCAAGGGAAGAAGCGCGTTTCGTTTGCTTTGTGAATGTTTTAAATTTTTCAAATATTCGAAGAGTTTCCTTTTAGAAATGTTGATTATAATTTCAGTAATTAAAAAAAAACCGCAAAAATGGAAAACTTGTTGAAAGAATGCTAAAATTACTTTAGCCAGAGTCAAGTTTGTGAATAATAGTCAAAAACACAAATTAACGTCTTAAATAAAGTTAAGTTGCAAAATATGAATCTTTAAAATTTCAGACAAGCATTTCTAGCCTTAAATTTCATTTTAATGTCGAACTAAATTTGTAAATGTACATTTCAGCTTTTGGCAATTTTTCCCGAAATTTCAAAATAAGTGTGCGCATTAGATTCAAAAAAAAATAGAGCACAACGTGCTCTTGCGGTACAAAGCACATAAATTCCCAGAGGGTTCAGTGACACTTGCGCTTGTTGAGCTGGCTGGCTGCATGTCTGCAATGGCTGCAATAGCATTTAGAAAACGTTTGAAAACGTTAAATATGCTCAAGGTGAAAAAGCGTTCGATTTTTTAATGGAAAAGCTATAAAACACAGGAAATATATTGAATATTACGACACTTAACAACGAATCGGCGAAAAAAATCGCAGTCAGCTATTATCGCCGTAAAAAAGTTCCGACATTTTTTCGAGCCCGCGAAAATCGGGATTTGAATTTAGAGGCTCCGCCCATTTCATCATCAGAGCGCATTTGCTATGCGCGATATATTTTTATCAGAAGAAACGAAAAAAAAATAAATTGATAAATTTAAACATTCGAAGAAACGTGTAAAAAAATTCACGATTAATACAATTTCGTTCTTTTAATCCAGTTTAATTCTGAAAATTCAGAAGAAAAAATAAAAATTCAACAAACATATCGCGCATAGCAAATGCGCGCAAATGATGATGAATGGGCGGAGCCTCTAAATTCAAATCCCGACTCGAAAAAATGTCGGAACTTTTTTACGGCGATAATATTTCGAAGTAAAATGAGTCAGACGGCACGCGAAAAATAGGAAAAAATCAGAAAATATTTCAAAGTACAGTGCATTTAAGCAATTATAGCTTAGCGTTGCGCGACCCGATAATAAAAATTTCTTATGCGCCTTCAAAAGTACAGTATAAACATTCTTGCGTTACTTTGCTTTGAAGTAGCCATTCTTCGTGCTGCTCAAACAAGAAACTCGAAAAAAAAATGAAATTAAATAAATTTCATTGAAAATTGCTTCCTTCTTAAAATTCGAAAAATCAATTTGTTGTAGAAATAAATGAAATTTCAGCACACGCCGCTCTATCGCATTTTCCCTCATCGAATTGCGCAACTTCCTACCCTTTCGCGCCGCCCCTTGTCCACTTTCTATCAGGAAGAAATCAAGTGAGAATCACTGACACAAAACTACTCTAATTCGATTGGAAAAGCAAAGACGATGAAAGTTTTCAACGGACGGCAGCAGTTGAGGAGACAGATGGGGAAGAAGGAGGGAAAAGCGATAAGAATTGAACGAATTTCGAAGAGGCTTCCACGGCTTGATGGAAAAAGGGAATTGTTTCAAATGGCAGGGATTAGTTAGTGACGGGTGGCGCCAAAATCGCAAACAGACGCTTCGAACACTTTGAATTCAGATTCCGATGATAATATCTGAATGGCTTTGAGCACGGCTCACTCGCGAAAACATACTTTTCTGGCAAAATCGATGGCATGAAAATAGACAATTGAGAAATTCGATGAACAGCTATTCTCATCCACAGCAAATTATGGTTTTTGGAGCAATCTCCTCTGATACCCTTCATTTTCATTGATTCAGGTGGAAAGATCGGCAAGGAATACTATTTAGAGGAAATGATGAAAAAGGAGGTGCTTCCGTGGACCAAATCAGCACTTTGCTCCATCTTACCATGATGCTCAGCCAATTTTCCTTAGCTCATCACCAGCCTTATCACAGGATTTGAATCCGCTTCACTATTCTGTCTCTGGAGTTCTTCAGTCAAGAATCCAAGCACGTTCATATCCCAATTTGGAGTTAATAAAGAAAATTTTTGAGGCAGAATGGAACAAGTTATCTCCAAAATACCTCCGTTCCTATGTATACGCGCTACCCAAAAGACTCAACGATGTTGTGAAGAACGGAGGCAAACGCATGGAACAATTTTTCTAACCTTCCCAATGATTTTCCAGAATGCTATAACTGCGTACGCTTGCTGATATCTGCAGAAATCCGAGATTGCGCAAAAATGGAATCGAAAGCAAGCTAACCATTCAGTAATAATTCAATCTCTCGGCCTTCTCCTCCTCGTTATCTAATTTTGCTGTCGATTGCGGCAAAGCTTCCTACGGATTCCTACGGCTTGCCCATGTCCCGCCAGTAATCGCCGTGACAATTTTTTGTAAGGTTCATCAGAGCGTCACCATGTCCTTGGCGACAAGAAAATTTGCCCAAAGAGTGCGAAAAGTTCACAATTAATGGGCGAGTTGCTAATTTCATGGCTTACGTCGCTTACCATCCACGAGTTTCGAAAAGGGTAATAGAGATCATGCGGAAAAATGATTTTTTGAGACGGCAGGATCCTTTCCTGGTCATTTAGAACAAAAAATGCAGACTACTGTGTTTCTGCTTCAGAATATGCTTATGGTAAAGCACATTGAATAGCTTCAAAACTTTCTCAATTATGCTTTGGAGTTTCTCTTGTTGAGGCTATCAGAAATCCAAAACCGCAATGCACCTGTTTTCAGATCTCTAACTCGTTTCTTTTGGAAGCAGAATCGACTCAAAGTTTCAATTACAGTACCGGCTATAAAGGTAGAATATTATGGTTTTTCGACCATATCCCATTCGATATAAAACGAATCAATCTGATTTTTTTACAGTTTTTTTATCAAGCAACAATGTATCAGCTAAGAATATTTGGATTTGTGAGACTAATGAATAATGGAGTAATTTGAAAAAGAACGAAAACAACAAAAACCCATATTTCTTCCATGAAACTTCGTGCTCTTAGAAATTGTTCTATCTGCGAAATTTCAATACTTTGTGGAAAAACCATTTGCATCAATTACGTTCCTGCATGATAATGTGCTTGAGAGGACCCATTCCCGTGGCGGAGAAGCAACCCCAAACCATGCAGGAACCGCCACCGTGCTTCATGGTTGGCAGTTGATACTTAGGGATGTAGCGAGTGCCGGTAAGACGACGAATCCACTTCAAGCCGTTACTTCCGAACAAGACCCAGTCCTGGCGGGTCCAATGAAGATGACTTCTGGTCCAGATGGTTTGGGGTTGCTTCTCCACCACGGAAATGGATTCTCTCAAGCGCATCGTCGGTAATCTCGACCGCTACCGATATGAGGATATTTTGGAGAACACCATGAGATCCTGGGCACTTTCTAGCGTAGGCCGTGCCGTTGTGTATCAGCAGGATAATGATCCCAAGCATAGTTCTCATCACGTGCGCAACTGGTTCAACCGCCGCCGTGTCACCCTTTTGGATTGGCCGAGTCAAAGCTCTGACCAGAACATCATTGAGCACCTATGGGAGGAATTGGAGAGAAGATGGACCGGAAAAACTGCTTCAAATATCGACGAGAAGATCAAACTTTTCCAGGAAGAGTAGAAGAAGATTCCCCAATCAACCATCGACGCAATGATCGATTCCATCCCCGTACGTGCCAGGCAGTAATTGATACAAATGATTTAAAATATTGAAATCTCGCAGATAGAACAATTTCTAAGAGCACAAAGTTTCATTGAAGAAATATGGGTTTTGTTTTTTTCGTTATTTTCCAAATTACTCCAGCATTCATTAGTCAAGTTTCACAAATCCAAATGTTCTAGCTGATACATAGTTGCTTGATAAAGAAACTGTTAAAAAAATCAGATTGATTCGTTCTATATCGAATGAGATATGATCAAAAACCATAATATAATACCTTTATGGCCGGTACTATAAAGATACGCTAGTATAGCAAAAAACAAAAATGAAATAAAATGCAACGCGTCAACTTTTCACACACTAGCATTTGTGTACAGTGGATTTTCTAGCTGCCGACTTTTAAGGCCGCCTGTTTCCCTTACTTTCCCTATTTTACGACAGACAACAAAATTGGGTAAAAAGCTGAGAAAATACAACGAAACGAAAGGGAACGATATACGCGAAGCATTCCGAACGAGGAATGAACCCAAAAGAAATGTACGTAAAATTTAATAAAACGACGGGTCATCGAGGATGTATAAACTATGCAAATATTGTAAACGCTCACATGCGCATCGCATATTGAGAGATCTCTCTTTCTGTATGCATTTCCACAGTTCACTCAAGTGATTCTCAAGGTTATCGATGGTCGGTACTGTCCGGGGGGGGAGGGGGTGGAACAAGGAAATCTACAATTAAGGAGGCAATAATACTAGACGAGAACTCGATTATTTTCAGCACTTGTTGTTTGTTTTGAAGCAAACCAGGTTACAGTGAACATCTTAAAGAGAAAAGCGCTATTCAGAGGCCCCTACGGCTGTGTTAAACAGAAAATCGGTACAAGACACCCGCTAATCTATTTATTACTAAGCGAATAGTTCCGTCTGTGTTTCCGTCTGTCTCTCCAGAACGTTTCATTGAATAATTCAAAAGAACGTGGGCCTCCTACTGTGATATGCGGGATGGAGTCATGACAACTTGAGCGCTTCGCAACCATATATTTAGGAGGTCGCAGGGTACTAGGCATACTGTAGAACCGTACACCCAAAATTTACAAAACTGCCTGAACAACGATAAAAATAATCAAAATTTTCCTGATATAGCAGTCTAGATGTCCTTGTATCACATGCCAAAAATCAGATTCATTTAGTGCAAAACTACAACTTTAATAGACATTGTTTTTCAAAGTGTATAAGACATTTCAGAACGTTCTAGAACAGCGGCGAAGCCGCGAGGTTTCCACTGGTTTCTAGGCAAAAAGTCATACTGCCGCGCAAAAAAACAGTATCCATATACAGCGGTAAACGTTTCTGTTTATGACAACTTGTAAAAAATTGCCAATAAATTTTTAATCGCAAGGTTTTTGAACATAATTTCAATACTAGAAATTTAAATTCGTATTTCGCCAACGTTGCGGGAAACTACGTCCAAGGCTATCGATGTGACACTAGTCATCTGCAATATTTTTGGATGTAGTTATGCAGTAAACAAGGCGCTTGCGGAAAATTGAAATTGGAATTCAGAAATGTCCGATATTTTTAGAAATTAATCCGGAAAAATAAGTCGGAATGATGAGAAACAAAAAAAATAGAATAAAGGATTACGGTGTTTCGAAGGCGCATGCTTAACCATTTTGATTTGCGTCTCGACTGGATTCACTGGAAAGTTTCAATAACATTTTTTGCATTTTCAATTTTTCTTCTCAATTTTGCTTCGTAAAACATCGTTTTATCGCCTAAATCTGACGAAATGTGATATTTATTTAAAAAACGAACATCAACGTTGATCGAAAAGTTTCTCTATGTGCATTTATTCGTTCAACAAGTAGAAGGAAGAGAACACAAATGTGCAGAACAACAAAATGTTTTTTTTTCTGTTGTAGTTTGCTTTGATTTTAGTTACGCTTTCTGATTTCTCTCAGTTTTTTCAACCAATAAATGTAAACAAAAATACATATTTTCGAAATTTTAATTTTTTTTTTCTAGACTGGTGAAAAGTCCAACGTTCCTAATGCCGCGTTCAAAGTTGATTTCCAGGAGAACTTTCCTGGAAAAACGCTGTCCAAAGCTGCCATTTTTTCCAGATTTTCCGGAAACTGCCGCAACGAGTGTTACGGTAATTTGCCTCTTCCCTTCGAGACCACCAACCGTCGCACGATTTACGGCTCTTTTTTAACGCAATTTTTTCACGTTTTTTAACTTTTTTCGCTATATTCGGCTGATTTTTCTGAATATTTCGCCTCAAATGATGGATTCTGACGGAGAAATCGTTGAAGATCTCGAAAACATTCGTGAGTAGATTGTAACTTACTTACTTACTTAGTTACTTAGTCGATCCGTCATTCGCTTGTGTGAGCGCGGATCACAGCTAACCATGCCTTGCGGTCTTGGGCAATGGTTGTCCATGAAGTGGTCAATCGATTTCCTCGGTATATTGAGATTTCTTTACGTAATGAGTCGGACCATCTCATGGGGGTCGTCCGACAGGTCGTTTTTGATCTCGAGGAATCCATTCTTGTATCAGTTTTGTCCATCTTCCGTCATTTCTTCGCATAATGTGCCCGGCCCATCCTAATTTTTTCTTTTTGATGTATTTGAGTGGGTCCGTGACTTGGGAGATTTTTCGGATGTCTTCGCGGTGTAAGTCTCGTTGGCGTTGTTCCGTGAGGGTCATTCCAATTAATCTTCTTTCTAGTGATGCATGCGTCACACGGAGTCTTTCAGCGAGGTTCTGTGTAAAGGTCCACGTTTCAGATCCGTATGTGAGCGCGGGAAGAACGATGGTATCGAAAAGTTGAGCTCGGATTCGGGGACAGGTGAGAGCGTCTGTGGTATTTTTGATGTTGTTGAACGCGGCCCAGGCTGCCCGTCTTCTTCTGTGGAGTTCAGGTTCTAGCTCATTTCGTGGGTTGAGTAGCCTGCCAAGGTAGACATACTCGTCCACGTCTTCGATTGTTGTGATGGTTCCGTTGTTACTGATGATCACCGGATGTGTGGTGGCGTACGTGTTTCTCAACACTTTGGTTTTGTTAGTATTGATTTGGAGTCCTACTTTTTTGCACCTTTCTGTGAATTCTTGGATCATCTGGCTGGCAGTTCGTGGGTCGTTTGCGACAAGAATGATGTCGTCTGCGAATCTCAAATGGGTGAGATTTCTGCCATTGATCCTTATTCCTGGCACGTGAGCGTAGTCGTCGTCTTGTCCTTTAAGGTGATTCCAAGACAATTTTCCGAGAACGAGCTCTAGACAAGCTGAGAAGAGGTTTGGTGATATTGGATCACCTTGGCGTACACCTCTTGTGATGGGTACCTCAACTTGTCTGTGGAATGGTGTGAAGGTGGTAGTGCAGTTTGTATAGCACTCTTTGAGCAGGTTTATATAGACTGTTTCTACTCCTTGTGCTCGAAAGCTTTCCCAAATCGCTTTTGGTTCCACACTGTCAAATGCCTTGTGGAAGTCAATGAAGACAAGTGTGAGCGGAATTTGGTACTCGCGGCCAACCTCGAGCAAGCGTTGTACTGAGTGTATGTGGTCGATCGTTGAGAATGATCGACGGAATCCTGCTTGCTCGACAGGCTGGGCTTCTTCTAGTGTTTTTCGTACTCTATTTAATAGACATTTTGAGAATGTCTTATAGAGTACTGAGAGAAGGCAGATAGGCCTATAATTCTCCAAATTTTCTCTGTCTCCTTTTTTGAAGATCAGAGTAGTGTTAGAGGATTTCCATTTCAATGGAACTTTTCCGCTTTCTAAATACTTCGAGAATCGTCGTGCGATCAGGTTAATGACATTGTCATGACAGCTCTTGAGAAAATCTGCCGTGATTTTGTCATCTCCAGCTGCCTTCCCGTTTGGGAATGAATTGAGGGCAGTTCGCACTTCTTCTGGGAGGAACGGTGGTGCTGGTGGTGGTGTTTCCGTTCTGACGGGGGTGTTGGTTGATGTGGGAGAAGGGAAGTTGCTGCTGAATAGTTTCGAGTAGAACTTCTGAATCTCCTGTTCCATCTTTGTCCTAGAAGTGATTCTTTCGCCGCTCGTTGGAGACTTAAGGCAAGGTATTTGAGATTTATACTCTGTTATGTCTCTCGCTACCTTCTTAAGACTCCTTCGTTGATTAGCGGCATTCAGTAGGCGGGTTCTGGCGAATTCTTCATGGTCTTTCTCGACAGCTTCTCGGCATTCTTGAGACAGTGACTTGAAGCTTGGGTCTGATCTGTCTGTGAAACGCCGTTTGGTTAGAAGCTGACGAGTTGCTTCCGAGATTCTTCTGTGTACGTGGTTGGATGGTCTTGTTATTGCTTTGTCCTGTAGATCCTTGAGTACTTCGATTAGATTTTCATAATCTTGATCAATGTCCGTATTGGGATCTATTGCGACTGTGGCACTGAGCGTGTGCGCAGTGTTCGGGTCCAACTCTCTCTTTGGAAGCTTTCTTCGCTTGACCTGCTCGTATCTTGCGATGTTGGTGTTGAAGTGCAGGTGGCTGCGAAGTAGACGGTGGTCACTACCATTTGTGAATGATGGGAGCACCGACACATCCGTCACAAATTTTCCATTTCCCAGTATATGGTCGATTTCATGTTTGTGCTTCTGGTCGGGGCTGATGTGTGTCCATCGTCTATGCATTGCTTTTTTGAATTGCGAGTTCATGTGCCATAGACGATTTGATTCACAAAAGGTAGCTAATAATTCGCCACTTTCGTTTCTTGGTTCCATTGAATTAGTGCCAATGTATCGTTCCGTGTCTTTTCTTGTACCCAATCTAGCGTTAAAGTCGCCTATGATGAGCTTGTACCTGCTACGGCAGGTTAGATAGGCGTCTTGAAGGCTGTCATAGAAATCAGCAAGTTCTTCTGGATCGGTATCAGCGACAGGTGCGTACACCTGGAAGATGGTACAGCTGAGTTTCCTTCCTATTTGTAGAGTAAGGTAGCCGATCCTATGGTTGAGGAACTTGACTTCTATGATTTTTGGGAGGAGGGTGCTTTTAACGATAAACCCGATCCCTCCTGACACGGAACTACTGTTCCGAGATCCTAAGAAAACTCCGGTCCCGTCTCGATGTGTTTTGTGCTCTTCTGCTTCTCTTTTTGTTTCTGATAGTCCGATGATGTCGTACTTTATTCTTTTTGTTTCTTCGAGAAGCTCGGCTAGTCTGTTGTCGGATGCGACAGACCTGCAGTTGAAGGTGCACACTCTTAGATCGATTCTTCTTGTTTTGGGTCGTGTTTTCTTCTTTTCCTTTTCCGATTGGTAGACGACCGGTACTCCGAGATTTGATCGCCTCTCCCGACTTACTTCTGAATCTACCGTATCAGAAGCAGAGGCCGAGTGCGGAGGACTAAGGCAGTTTGGTTTGCTGTTTGTAGCAATTATTGTGTGCCTGTTTACTCTATTATGACCTGCTAAGCCAGAGCTAGAGCTACCGGGACAAAGAGTATTGGGCGCTACCTTCGACCCGATATGACACGTTTCTACCCATTGACCAAGTGAGACTCTGACGGGGTGCCGAACTCCTCCGGATATGTAGAAGAGAATCAGTTGTTGATCTTCTACGCCACGTAGAGGCTGAGTAAAATGTAGAAGTTTTCTCCGTCAGAATCCATTATTTGAGGCGAAATATTCAGAAAAAACAGCCGAATAAAGCGAAAAAAAGTTAAGAAACTTGAAAAAATTGCGTTAAAAAAGAGCCGTAAATCGTGCGACGGTCGGTGGTCCCGAAGGCAAACTACGGTAACTCTCGTTGCGACAGTTTCCGGAAAATGTGGAAAAAAATGGACAGCGTTTTTCCAGGAAATTTCTCCTGGAGATCAACTTTGAACGCGGCATAACATCCACAAATATAAATTCGGAATATTCCGACGTTCCGAAAATTGCCAAAACATCCATTTCGCACAACGTTTGCACAACGTCTGCCCATAGAAACATTTCAAAATAAAAGGAAGCGCCCAATACTGTGGGATTCATTCAAGGTTCTGAATCGAGAAAATCTCTTCTCTGAAAATTATTCATTTGAACAATTCTTTTTCCAAAAGTCAAGTCGATTGGGCTCAGTATAGTTTTTAGAAGAAGAAACAGAATCATTCAACCGTTTTCTGAAATGCGATTGTCTCCAATTACTCATTTTTCTGGTAGCAATGTGCACATTCCGTTCCAGCTGTTTTTCAGCGGCGGTCTGAAAAAATCGTGGACGCAGTTGATAATAAGTATTATATATTCGCGAAAATATGGACAAGTGAAAAGTACGCTTAATTTGTGAAATATAGGCAAAGTTTGCTCCACTGTGCTTTAATAAATCGCATAGACAGGTGCCCACGTAATTACGAGGTGTCGGGTTCATAAAGGAAAAATACACGAATATTTTAACTAACGAAAAACATTATACCAAAAAAAAATTGGAATTAAAAAAAATATCAATAATGACAAAAAACAAAACTGTTGGGAAGGCACGTGACCTTCCACGTTGGCAATAACACGGGGCAATATAGAAGAGAATCAGTTGTTGATCTTCTACGCCACGTAGAGGCTGAGTAAAATGTAGAAGTTTTCTCCGTCAGAATCCATTATTTGAGGCGAAATATTCAGAAAAAACAGCCGAATAAAGCGAAAAAAAGTTAAGAAACTTGAAAAAATTGCGTTAAAAAAGAGCCGTAAATCGTGCGACGGTCGGTGGTCCCGAAGGCAAACTACGGTAACTCTCGTTGCGACAGTTTCCGGAAAATGTGGAAAAAAATGGACAGCGTTTTTCCAGGAAATTTCTCCTGGAGATCAACTTTGAACGCGGCATAACATCCACAAATATAAATTCGGAATATTCCGACGTTCCGAAAATTGCCAAAACATCCATTTCGCACAACGTTTGCACAACGTCTGCCCATAGAAACATTTCAAAATAAAAGGAAGCGCCCAATACTGTGGGATTCATTCAAGGTTCTGAATCGAGAAAATCTCTTCTCTGAAAATTATTCATTTGAACAATTCTTTTTCCAAAAGTCAAGTCGATTGGGCTCAGTATAGTTTTTAGAAGAAGAAACAGAATCATTCAACCGTTTTCTGAAATGCGATTGTCTCCAATTACTCATTTTTCTGGTAGCAATGTGCACATTCCGTTCCAGCTGTTTTTCAGCGGCGGTCTGAAAAAATCGTGGACGCAGTTGATAATAAGTATTATATATTCGCGAAAATATGGACAAGTGAAAAGTACGCTTAATTTGTGAAATATAGGCAAAGTTTGCTCCACTGTGCTTTAATAAATCGCATAGACAGGTGCCCACGTAATTACGAGGTGTCGGGTTCATAAAGGAAAAATACACGAATATTTTAACAAACGAAAAACATTATACCAAAAAAAAATTGGAATTAAAAAAAATATCAATAATGACAAAAAACAAAACTGTTGGGAAGGCACGTGACCTTCCACGTTGGCAATAACACGGGGCAATAGAACTATATAAATAGTTGCATGATATTATGAACAGTCGAGTTTTCCAACGTATATTTCTACTAATAAACTATTATCTTCTCACCGCAACGACACAACATATTGGCGATCAGGGTAGTAAGTCCTCACGAAAATGCCTGAAAAATACGCGCAACTAGGATTGACTGATGCGTTAAAAGCAATTACGCTGCAGTTGCAAGCACAGACTGAGCTGTCTAGGCAGCTTATGGAGGATAATCGCGAATTGCGCGAGGCTCGTGCAGAGCCGCCTAGGATGGGCGCAGGCGGAACAAGATCAAGTAACAACGCGAGGCTCATGAGTGATTTGGGTAGAAGAATACCCAAATACCAATTCAGTATTGCGGAGCCGGGAAGTTTTAAAAAATGGATAGCCAGACACGAGCTGGTCTTCACGGAAGACGGAGCAGAATTGTCTGAGCGAGAACGGACCCGGCTTCTGCTGAGCTGTTTGGAGGAATCCACGTTTCATCGATATGTGGATTCGCAAAGAGACCTCGACGATGTTTACGAGGTCAAGTTCGAGGATACAGTCGCGGCGCTTACTAAAGTTTTCGGTTCGCGGCGTAGTCTAATGATGCGGAGACAAAATTGTCTGCAAATTAGTCGTAGTTCGGGGGAATTCGCAGATCCGCTGCAGTACACTAATTTCGTGGGTGAAGCAGTTTTAGAGGCGCAGCTCGCGAAGATGACCACAGATGACTGGTCAGTATTCATTTTCTTACGTGGTATGGACGCGACGGGGGATGAAACAGCAAAAGCATACTTGATGCAATATGTGGAGAAGTGTGAAAGATTCAATGAGAAAATCACGCTCTCCGATATCCACGATGAGTGGATACGTTTCATCCAAATGAGGCAACAAATAAAGGTGGTCTCAGCGTCTAGTAAGCATCCACCACCTGTTGAGGTACAGAAATTGGATTTTAAGAAATCCAACGGTAAGAAAAGGGTCCCCAAGAGCAGCGAAAGCGATGGTGAGAAGAAGCACGGGAAAAAGTCTGGGACTTGTTTCAAGTGCGGGAAAACGGGTCATTACGCGCGAAATTGTCAGTCGAGTACAGGAAAGTCGCGTAATGATAAGGACAAGAGACGCGTGATCATCAGCCATAGAACTATTCAAAAAGCTGTCGATATCGTCGTCATTGTCGTCATTGATAGTTGATGGATTTTGGTTTAGTATAAAACTTCCAGACGATTGACGGTTTTTGGTCTTGTTTCGCCGCCGGCGTCATTTTGAGTCTAAAAACATAATAACCGACATTTTCGACATTTCATTATTATAAATCTAGAAAAACGCTAAAAAACACAGAAAAACAAGAGAAAAACAGAAAAAATGCTCAAATTTGCTGTAAAAATTGAAAAACAACGATGCTCCGCATTACGCATTCATTAATCGACTCTGCGTCTCTTTCTCTTATTTTTGCCGACGACAAATATTCGACAAATTTGTCGACAAATTTATCGACAAATTTTTTTTTGCCGACAAATTTGTCGACGAAATTTTTTTTAATCGACAAAATTTGTAGTTTTGCACATATGTATGATGCTGATTTTTGACATAGTGATACACGGACATCCAAATTGTCATATCAGCAAAATTTAGGCTTTTATAGCGTAGTTAAGACACTTTTGTAGATTTTTGGAGTATAGTTCTACAGTATCCCAAGTACCTTGTGACCTCGTAAATATATGAATGTGAAGCGCTCAGATGCCCATGACTCCATTCCGCATATCAAAATTAAAGGTCCACGTTCTTTTGAGTTATTCAAAGAAAGTTCTTCTTAAAAAAGACATGAGACGTCTATCAAATACCCACTATGATTCATGCTGAGATGAAAACTAAGACGGGCTGGACATGTGATGCGGAGGAACGACAAAAGATTGACCACATTGGTGAAAGTGTGGATATCAAAAGATGAGAAACGGCATGTTGGAAGGTCTCCGATGAGTTGGTCGGATTCTTTTAAATCTCGCAAAACAGCATTATCGCAAAAAAAAACGGGAGGGCTAGAGCACTGTGGTCAGTGCTCGTGGACGAAGGACAGTTTGACTAATGTAAGCATCTAAAAGAAAAGACGGCCTTCCAGTCCAGTCTGAACAGTGCTGAAAACCATCATCACGACAGAAGCAATGAGAAAAGTTGCCGCTTTTAATAAGAAGTAGCATGACAAAAACTGGAAAAAAACAAACCACCCTTCTTCACTTACAGACGTTCGGGTAGTCATTTAACAAAAACCACCGACCATCAGCAGGTAGGAATGAACGACATTATGTAAGGAGAAGCGAGGAATGCTTGTTCACATAAATTGGTCATTTTGGGGGGTGCCTTTGTGTGTCATAAATAATCCGTAATGATTAGGTGATGGGCGGAAGAATGTTGTTGATTACATCTTGTACTACTAACGCAACTACCGCAAAAGAAGGACTGATGCGCAGTGATCCGCGCTGAAATAATGTAAGCGATTAACGGATCTTGTCAGTAATAAAATAAAGTATTACATGAATGAGTATGTAATAAAGTCAGACACAATAGTCCGTGGGCAAGTTTGTTTTATTTATTAAAAATATTCAAACTTAATAAAAATTTAATTAACCTTTTTTGTATTATTTACAGAAAACATTACAATTTAAAATTTAATATTTATATTCTGAAAAAATTAATTTTTGTTAATTTTAAAATTAATTCACGGACTTTTGCAACATTTTTTATAGTTTTTTTTTTAATTTTTACATAAATAATTTATATTATCCATCCGCGAGTACGTGATTTCTCGTTTAAAGGCGCTGCTTGGGTCTCGTTAGGGGATAGCGCGTTTTAACGCGCTAATTTAAAAATTGTGAGAAAGCGCACACACTGCGTTTGTGATTTCTTTTCGAAAATTGAAGCGAATATTGTAATTTTTTCTATATTTTGCTTCGAAAATCATGTTTTTTAAAATTAATTTTTATTGTTTCCAATATTCGCTTCGCTTTCTTACAATTTTTAAATTAGCGCGTTAAAACGCGCTATCCCCTAACGAGACCCAAGCAGCGCCTTTAAACGAAAAATCACGTCCTCGCGGATGGATAATATAAATTTTTAAATTTAATTTTAAAAAATTAATATTGATTTTAGAATTTTAGAGTATTTTTTAAATAATATAAAATTTTTGAAAAGTTTAATTAAGTTTAAACATTTTTAATAAATAAAAAAGACTTGTCCACGGAATTTTGTGTCTGACTTTAGATACAATTCGATAAGAAAAGAAAGAAAGAAACCGAGGAATACTCATGAACAAGGAGGAAAAAACAATTAAGGGAAAGAAATATATTTAAAAACTAAAAAAAAACGGAAAAGACAACTTATAGTTAGCCATTTCCAGCGGTGAAGCTGCGGACGATGTCGGAAGCATCCAATTTACTCCGCAAAGGCGAGTCACCACCTCAATTTGCTCAAATCATTGTTTGAGTACATTCTGTTTCGTTGCACCTTTGCCATGGTCCCGAAATGAATTGCGATGGTGTTTCCTTTCGCAGTTTCTTTAAAACGGGTTTTCGCCGCTATTTCATTGGTAGAAATTTCTTTAAATATTACTTAAATAAATGCTCCAACAGGCTTAACGGCGAACGGATTTTAGTAGTTTTTCTTTGCGAGATTATTATCAATGAAGCTGTCAAAAGATCAAATGATTTGGTTTCTGCATCGTAGCGGGATTCTTGACTAAAAAAACTCCAGAGACGGAATAGGTGAGCGGATTCAAATCTGAAGGTGAGGCTGGTAATGAGCCGATGAAAATTGGTTGAGCACAATGCTAAGGTGAAGCAAAGTCCTGTTGACATGTCAATTCGTAGTCAATCCTTGCTCTCTTTCCACGGTTTTTCTCATAGAGGAAGTGCTCATTTTGAGCTCCAAACTCATGTTTCTGAAGCTACGGTTCCGATTTCTATGAGCTCGTTTTCTGATAGTCTGGATTCCCTCCGGAGTGATGAAAGTGCGTAGTCTTCCGCTTTTTGGACGGTTTTCAAGTGTGTTGAGTTCATGATAGTCCTCCAATCCGTTGTTCGAGAGCCTTTATGCTAATACTTGGGCCTATTCCCCTCATAGACATCTCTTTATAGAATTAGCCGCCATACCTGTAAGAATGAATGTAGCAACTAAAAACATTGAAACTAAAGTAATTATAACAAGCAAATCGAGACACAAAAAATGCGTCAACGCCTTCCGGTTTGCGCGAAACTCGTGCTACCAAACTTTTGACGCACACTGCATATTCTTTGTTCGCGAAAACATGGAAGATGAGTGAAAAGTACGTTTATTTTGCGAAATATAGGCATATGCAGGCAAAGTTTGCTCCACTCATCTGAATCAGCATAAAAATAATAAATCGAGATGGCCGTGGCCAGTGTGTCGTTTCGAAAGCATTTCGAAAAATAAACGAGAAAAATTTCTCGAGAAATTTCCGAAAAACGCATTTTTCGAGAACTCATTTTTCGAAACGACACACTGGCCGTGGCGCGTATGTCGGGAACTCGGCCATCTCTCTCGAGCCAATTTTTTTTTAATTGCCTAAACTTTTCTTGTTAAATAAATTTTCTAATAGTGTTTTTTTGCTTCAGTTTTCTAAGAAAAACAAATTTAAAAGAAATTATAAATACATTCCAGAATAAATCGATAAAATTATGCAAAAGTTTATTATATTGTCTTTGTATTGCTCAGACTGAACTTTGTTTTTTTTTATTAGTTCAGCTTTTTTTTCGATTTGCTGGTGAAGTTTTATTTGAAAAGAACTTCGAATAGCTTTTCTGTTGTCAGCTATTTTTGGATAATACATTTTTGCTTCTCTGTTTTTTCTTTTCTTTTTCTGTGACCGATAAGCTTTAAAAACAAGAAAAAAACGAGAAAGGTATTTATTTAACAAGGAAGAATGTCGACAAAGTTAAACAAAATTGGCGCGAGACATATGATCGATCTCGCCATGGGCGAGTTTCTCGTCTAGTTGCCGGTGGCATGTCTCCCTACACATCACAATAACTTCGCAACGACACTCCACCGTACGGGGCGCGCACTCTTTAGCTAAAGCGAGGCGGGAATTTTGAGATATTTTTTTAAGGAGAGATCTCGCGAATTTTACTTTTTTGGTTAAGAGTTCTCGAAAAATGCGTTTTTCGGAAATTTCTCGAGAAATTTTTCTCGTTTATTTTTCGAAATGCTTTCGAAACGACACACTGGCCACGGCCATCTCGATTTATTATTTTTATGCTGATTCAGATGAGTGGAGCAAACTTTGCCTGCATATGCCTATATTTCGCAAAATAAACGTACTTTTCACTCATCTTCCATGTTTTCGCGAACAAAGAATATGCAGTGTGCGTCAAAAGTTTGGTAGCACGAGTTTCGCGCAAACCGGAAGGCGTTGACGCATTTTTTGTGTCTCGATTTGCTTGTTATAATTACTTTAGTTTCAATGTTTTTAGTTGCTACATTCATTCTTACAGGTATGGCGGCTAATTCTATAAAGAGATGTCTATGAGGGGAATAGGCCCAAGTATTAGCATAAAGGCTCTCGAACAACGGATTGGAGGACTATCATGAACTCAACACACTTGAAAACCGTCCAAAAAGCGGAAGACTACGCACTTTCATCACTCCGGAGGGAATCCAGACTATCAGAAAACGAGCTCATAGAAATCGGAACCGTAGCTTCAGAAACATGAGTTTGGAGCTCAAAATGAGCACTTCCTCTATGAGAAAAACCGTGGAAAGAGAGCAAGGATTGACTACGAATTGACATGTCAACAGGACTTTGCTTCACCTTAGCATTGTGCTCAACCAATTTTCATCGGCTCATTACCAGCCTCACCTTCAGATTTGAATCCGCTCACCTATTCCGTCTCTGGAGTTTTTTTAGTCAAGAATCCCGCTACGATGCAGAAACCAAATCATTTGATCTTTTGACAGCTTCATTGATAATAATCTCGCAAAGAAAAACTACTAAAATCCGTTCGCCGTTAAGCCTGTTGGAGCATTTATTTAAGTAATATTTAAAGAAATTTCTACCAATGAAATAGCGGCGAAAACCCGTTTTAAAGAAACTGCGAAAGGAAACACCATCGCAATTCATTTCGGGACCATGGCAAAGGTGCAACGAAACAGAATGTACTCAAACAATGATTTGAGCAAATTGAGGTGGTGACTCGCCTTTGCGGAGTAAATTGGATGCTTCCGACATCGTCCGCAGCTTCACCGCTGGAAATGGCTAACTATAAGTTGTCTTTTCCGTTTTTTTTTAGTTTTTAAATATATTTCTTTCCCTTAATTGTTTTTTCCTCCTTGTTCATGAGTATTCCTCGGTTTCTTTCTTTCTTTTCTTATCGAATTGTATCTAAAGTCAGACACAAAATTCCGTGGACAAGTCTTTTTTATTTATTAAAAATGTTTAAACTTAATTAAACTTTTCAAAAATTTTATATTATTTAAAAAATACTCTAAAATTCTAAAATCAATATTAATTTTTTAAAATTAAATTTAAAAATTTATATTATCCATCCGCGAGGACGTGATTTTTCGTTTAAAGGCGCTGCTTGGGTCTCGTTAGGGGATAGCGCGTTTTAACGCGCTAATTTAAAAATTGTAAGAAAGCGAAGCGAATATTGGAAACAATAAAAATTAATTTTAAAAAACATGATTTTCGAAGCAAAATATAGAAAAAATTACAATATTCGCTTCAATTTTCGAAAAGAAATCACAAACGCAGTGTGTGCGCTTTCTCACAATTTTTAAATTAGCGCGTTAAAACGCGCTATCCCCTAACGAGACCCAAGCAGCGCCTTTAAACGAGAAATCACGTACTCGCGGATGGATAATATAAATTATTTATGTAAAAATTAAAAAAAAAACTATAAAAAATGTTGCAAAAGTCCGTGAATTAATTTTAAAATTAACAAAAATTAATTTTTTCAGAATATAAATATTAAATTTTAAATTGTAATGTTTTCTGTAAATAATACAAAAAAGGTTAATTAAATTTTTATTAAGTTTGAATATTTTTAATAAATAAAACAAACTTGCCCACGGACTATTGTGTCTGACTTTATTACATACTCATTCATGTAATACTTTATTTTATTACTGACAAGATCCGTTAATCGCTTACATTATTTCAGCGCGGATCACTGCGCATCAGTCCTTCTTTTGCGGTAGTTGCGTTAGTAGTACAAGATGTAATCAACAACATTCTTCCGCCCATCACCTAATCATTACGGATTATTTATGACACACAAAGGCACCCCCCAAAATGACCAATTTATGTGAACAAGCATTCCTCGCTTCTCCTTACATAATGTCGTTCATTCCTACCTGCTGATGGTCGGTGGTTTTTGTTAAATGACTACCCGAACGTCTGTAAGTGAAGAAGGGTGGTTTGTTTTTTTCCAGTTTTTGTCATGCTACTTCTTATTAAAAGCGGCAACTTTTCTCATTGCTTCTGTCGTGATGATGGTTTTCAGCACTGTTCAGACTGGACTGGAAGGCCGTCTTTTCTTTTAGATGCTTACATTAGTCAAACTGTCCTTCGTCCACGAGCACTGACCACAGTGCTCTAGCCCTCCCGTTTTTTTTTTGCGATAATGCTGTTTTGCGAGATTTAAAAGAATCCGACCAACTCATCGGAGACCTTCCAACATGCCGTTTCTCATCTTTTGATATCCACACTTTCACCAATGTGGTCAATCTTTTGTCGTTCCTCCGCATCACATGTCCAGCCCGTCTTAGTTTTCATCTCAGCATGAATCATAGTGGGTATTTGATAGACGTCTCATGTCTTTTTTAAGAAGAACTTTCTTTGAATAACTCAAAAGAACGTGGACCTTTAATTTTGATATGCGGAATGGAGTCATGGGCATCTGAGCGCTTCACATTCATATATTTACGAGGTCACAAGGTACTTGGGATACTGTAGAACTATACTCCAAAAATCTACAAAAGTGTCTTAACTACGCTATAAAAGCCTAAATTTTGCTGATATGACAATTTGGATGTCCGTGTATCACTATGTCAAAAATCAGCATCATACATATGTGCAAAACTACAAATTTTGTCGATTAAAAAAAATTTCGTCGACAAATTTGTCGGCAAAAAAAAATTTGTCGATAAATTTGTCGACAAATTTGTCGAATATTTGTCGTCGGCAAAAATAAGAGAAAGAGACGCAGAGTCGATTAATGAATGCGTAATGCGGAGCATCGTTGTTTTTCAATTTTTACAGCAAATTTGAGCATTTTTTCTGTTTTTCTCTTGTTTTTCTGTGTTTTTTAGCGTTTTTCTAGATTTATAATAATGAAATGTCGAAAATGTCGGTTATTATGTTTTTAGACTCAAAATGACGCCGGCGGCGAAACAAGACCAAAAACCGTCAATCGTCTGGAAGTTTTATACTAAACCAAAATCCATCAACTATCAATGACGACAATGACGACGATATCGACAGCTTTTTGAATAGTTCTATGGCTGATGATTCAATAAATGATTCAGATTTCCAGGTATCTCAGTTTGCTAGAAGCAGTAAATTAAAAAAATATATTTCAGTCTGAACTTCTTCGATATAAAGCGATAATTACCACTAACAGACCATCCTTCTCTAACCCGCTGGATTTTTGGAAAGGAAACTCAAGCTCTTTCGTAAAATTGTCTGCTATTGCTGCGCGTCTTCTATCGAGCCCATCTTCGTCTTCAGTCGCCGAAAGATCATTCAGGTAATTATTCTCAAAAATTCTCATTCAGATTTCAAAAATTACAGCCGATGTTCCGACTTCTTACGCCAAAAAAAAAGGAATCGGGCTACTATGGAAAAAATGAACGCAATTTTGACAGTTTCGGAATTGCCGAAAGCGAGGTATCCGTTTTTTTCGTAGCGTTCCTCAAGATTTCATTACAGACGAGAATCTGCACGACTCTCTGATGAAGAAAGCGACTCCGAAGACGACATGGGATCGTGTGATGAAGGCACAGAAAATGAAATGAGCGACGAAGCTATCAATAAAAAGTATCCCACTCAATAATCATATTCCTCTGTTTTTTTTCTATTTGTTTTCTACGTTATCTGTTGTTGTTCTTTTTTTATTTCAATAAAGTAAACTACGTTTCGAAAATGTTGAACGCGGCGCTTTCCTCTTTACCAGTGGTTCAGAAAAAGAATTTACAATACTGATAGTTGGCATAATCAATTTTTTGCTCAAATGAACTTAAATTCGAAGTGCTTCAAAAACAAGAGAAAAAAATGTTTCTGTCGACAAAAAAATTATTCGATAAAATATTGTCCAAAATTTGTCGACAAAAATTCGACAAATTGTGTCGATTTTTGTCGACAAATTTGCCGATAAATTTGTCGATAAATTTGTCGACAAATTTTGTCATCTGTTGTCGGTAACGCACACTGCTTGTAATTACAGTAGTTTTCAGATGCCTCAATGTTCTAGGTGTTAAATTCCTTTATGTAAAAAACTCGCAGCCGAATGGCAGGCAAAAATCGATAATCAAAACAAGATTATTGGAATTTCGAAAACAATAACAACTATTGTCATCACAGGCGGAGAAAAACAAGTGCGCAAGCGCGCATTTACATTATCTTTTAGAATGACGAAGACAAAAACAAATTGTGAGTTAATCAGAGAAAAAAGGGCGTATTTGAAGAATGCTCAAGCGAGCACACCTATTACATATTTTTCAATGTTACACTCAATGAATCTAAATTTAAAAAATTTTTGAATTTCAATCATGTTTTGAAAGTGGCGCGTAAAATTCGCATAAAAAACAGAAAAATGTGCGAAATTCAAAGATGCACATATTGCAATTAGCACTCATTCTCACGTGTGTTCGTGTCTTTTTTTCGCGTTCCTGACTCCCTTTTTAATGCTTCCACGAAAGACCCAGACGAAAATTCGTCTTTTTTCCCGTCGTTCGTCTTGTTCGTCACTTCCCGGGTTCCGCGTATCTTCGTACTTTGCACACTATGACCTTACAAACATGTTTCGCACTTGGTAATGCATGAAGCTATGCGAAACCCAGGAAGCGTCGGAACATTCAGGAATATATAACAATATCTGTTAGTAATAAAACAATGCCGGGAGCCAGAAGATATTTTTAAAAAAAGTAAAATAAAAAACGAGACTGAATGATAGAAAAAGTAAATATTACGAGTAGAGGGGCTTGCTTGTTTCTCAATTTGAGATTAACCTCTCCGCAGTGTTAATCCGTTGCGCAATTCGGTTGAAAACCAACAATAAAAAAGTGGGTATTTTAATGTTTAACTGGAGGAGTTGGAGCATTAAAGGGTTTATTATCGTTCGTTTTCAGCTGTTTTCATATTTTCCTTACTTCTCGCACTTTCTGAAACCCATCTAGATCATAACTTTCCTGACGCCCTACTTACTGTGTCTAATATATTCACCAGAGAACGGCGGAATTCCGGATTCCGCCGTTTTTTCATTTTGTCTTCCGGATTCCAGATTCCGTTTTCGGGATTCCGAGTTCTCAAAATCCAATTCCGCCCTACTCTGATATTCACCATCATTAGAAAACATAAAAATAAACATGGCGGAGGAGTTTCTATACTTAAGGCTTCCATTCGGGAAAAATTTCGCCCGTCTTGTCCGGTCTCCGCCAACATGTCGTCTTTTTCTTCGTCTTGGATTCGTCTGATGCAGACGAAAGACAGAGATGGCTATATATTCCTGAATGTTCCCACGCTTCCTGGGTTTCGCATAGCTTCGTGCATTACCAGTGTGCAAAGCACGAAGATACGCCGAACCCGGGAAGTGACGAGTTATACGAGAATAGAAATCCTATTGACTTTCTTGTCGCGACAAGGCAGACAATTCGTGGCGGAAGACGTGAGACGAACGACGTGAAGAAAGATGAATTTTGGTCTCCGTCTTTCGTGGATGCCTTAACCAGAAGTATTTGGTATTGACGTGCCCATGAAAGGTGCCATGGTTGGAGTTATTGTTGTCTACCACGCAAACCACTCAAAAATCTTGAAGTTTTAATGGAAACTCTTGATCACTTACTCCTTTTCCATAAACGCTGCAAATAGTAGGCGACTTTTACCTCCCCCACATAAACTGGCACAAACTTACAGCTACTGACTCCCAATGTATACACTTTATTTCTTTTGCAACAAAACACGGTCTATTGCAACATGTCCACATACCAACCAGATTTAACCCAGATAACATTTTATATTTATGCCTAAGCAATACCCACATTATCAGATAAGTGAACGTTTGAGATCTCTTCAGTGATCATAGCCTAATAAACCCCAATGGAAATTTCGCGGCTACGCCGCTGTTATGGAACATTCTGCAATTTTTTTACTTCTCATTGATTAAAACGGAAGAATCTAGATACTAGCCACGACGGATAACCCCGAGGCGGCATTTCCAAAAATTACGATTTATTCAACACAATCATCCGACAGGTCGAATTCCATGCTAACCTTGGTTAACTGGGTATAAACCGAAAGAGGGAAGTAGAAGTGGGAGGGTGACTTGCTGAATAGACGGACAACTCGCGGGTTCCGCTTGCCACAATGTTTTGCACGAGGTTTGGGAGGAGCTTGAGATTTATTCAGAGATTGAAGTATATATTCAACAAAACGGTTTACGCAGCCATTCGGCAGCGAGTTTTTTTACATAAAGGAACTTGCACCTCGAGGCAACTGAATGTTATTTTAATTAGAAGTCACGAACTTAATTAGACAATGACCGAATCTAGATTAGGAATAATTGGAGTCACGCACCGCGTCCGTGTCTTTAATTAATTATTACAATTTAGTTAATTAGTTTGTTCTGGAGACACACAAAAAGCGCAACTTTTTGCTCATTTCTTGTATTCACGGAATGACGACAAAAAACCTCCAATCTTTCCTAGCAAAACAAACTACGACTTCCACGAAAGACTGAGACGAAAACTCCGCGTATCTTCCAGAGTAGGGCGGAATCGGATTTTGGGAACTCGGAATCCGGAATCTGGAAAACGGAAAAAACATTTTTTCACGGAATCCGGAATCCGGAAAACGGAAAAAATTTTTTTCACGGAATCTGGAATACGGAATACGGAATGTAAAAAACGGCGGAATCCGGAATGCGGCATCCGGAATCCGGAAAACGGAAAACGGAAAAAACATTTTTTTCACGGAATCCGGAATCCGGAAAACGGAAAAACATTTTTTTCAAGGAATCCGGAATCCGGAAAACGGAAAAAAAATTTTCACAGAAACCGGAATCCGGAAAACGGAAAAAAAATTTTTTTTCACGGAATCCGGAATCCGGAAAACGGAAAAAATTTTTTCACGGAATGAAAAAAACGGCGGAATTCCGGATTCCGGATTCCGCCCTTCTCTGGTATCTTCGTACTGCCGGCGGAGACAGGACGTGACGGGCGAAATTTTGCTCGAATGGAAGCCTGTACATCTGTAATTCACTTACTTACTTAGATACTTAGACGCCCGTAGTCGGCTGGAAGTCATCCCAGCGGCGGGCACATGCTTTCCATCGGTTTCGGTCTTGGGCGGCTTGGGCCCAATGTTGTTGTGGAGTGTTGAGTGACTTGAACGCGTCACTCCAGCGTGTGGCGGGACGGCCGAGTGTTCTCTTCACGTCCCGTGGGTACCAGAAGGTTGATCTTGTTGTCCAACGATCGTCTTGTCTTCTTACAACGTGCCCGGCCCAACGATGTTTTGCTCGTCGGATGTAGGTGACGGCATCTTGGATTCCGGATTGTTGTCGGAGGTCGGCGCTCCTGAGGCCTTTGTCGAACTGTTCGCGGCGGTTGGTTCCCAGCAGAGTCCGTTCCAGTGCTCGTTGAGTCCGAGTGATGAGCAGGTCTGATGTTTTGTTATCTGCCCAGGTCACGGCTCCGTAACAAAGTGCTGGTAGGACGGTTATATCGAAGAGCTGTGAACGGATCTTCTTGTCGCTGACCAGATGTGCTGCTTCCTTGATGGTGTTCATCGCGGTCCACGCACATCTTCTTCTTCTGCCAATTTCTGCTTTCAGATCATTGTCCATGCTGATTCGGCGGCCAAGATATACGTAGTGGTCCGTGTCCGGTAGATCCGTGTCGTCCACTGTGATGGTAATCTTGCCCACTTGTTTCGCATCACCTCCGTCTTCTTTCTGTTCATGCATAGACCAATTCTTTTACCGGCTTCGTTGAGGTCATCGACCATATCTTGGAGCTCGGCTGCGCTGTGACTGAGGAGGATGATGTCGTCGGCAAATCGGAGATTGGAAAGCTTTCTGCCGTCGATCGCGACTCCTCTGTCTGTCCAGTCGAGGTCCAGCATTGCATGTTGGAGGGCAGACGTGAACAGTTTCGGGGAGATCGTGTCGCCTTGCCTGACTCCTTTCCCGATCGGGATCGTCAACTCCTTGTGGAACATCTTGATCTTGGTAGTCGTTCCGGCGTTGCCCTGGTCGAGCATGTTGATGTACTTGTGCTCCTGCATTCAGTTCTACACTGTCGAAGGCCTTGTTGTAATCGATGAAGCAGAGGAGGAGCGGTAATTTGTACTCTCGATGACTTGTGTGACAGTGTGAATGTGATCTAGGCAGGCGAAGTTCTTCCGAAAACCGGCTTGCTCCACGGGTTGGAAGTCGTCTAGCGTTCGTTCCAGTCTGTTCAGTAGGATCTTAGTGAACAGCTTGTACGGTTGGGACAGCAGGGCGATTGGTCGGTAGTTCTTGATGTCTTCGCGATCGCCCTTCTTGAAGAACAGTACAGTTTTTAACGATTTCCACTGATTGGGGATCATTTCTTGATCTAGATATTGGTTGAATCGATCCGCGAGCTTCCTCGTAATAGTCTCACATTCACACTTGAGCACGTCCACGGAGATATTGTCTGGACCGGGAGCCTTTCTCGGCTTCAACTGGTGTATCGCATGACGGACTTCGGACAGCAGGATGGGTGCAACTGGTTGCTGCGTTGGCGTCGGAATCCGCGGAACAGGTATCGTTGACTGGTAGAGATCCGTGTAGAAGTCTTGGACTATCTTTTCGATCTTCGGGCGGGACGTCTGTTGGAATCCGGCGCTGTCTCGCATCACCGTCGTCGTGGATTTGAATTCGACGAGGTTCATCCGGCATCTCTTCAGGCTGACTCTCTTCTCGGCTGTTGTCTTCAGCGGTGGTCCTTGTATTTTTTCAGCGACTCCTTCATGGCGACTCGGCACACTTTGTTGATGATGTTCTTTTCGATCAGCGAAGATGTTGGGTTTTGGTGGACAGTGGATCGTTGTCTCAACAGTGCGCGAGTTGTGTCGTCGATTCTTGAGTTGGCTGTTGAGCTAGGCTTGACTGCAGCGGCGGCACAATGGGAGATTCCTCGGACGATGTGTTCGTAGTCTTCGGTCACATCGGCACTTTCTTTCCAAGTGTACATCTGAGCTGCGGCTTCCATCAGATTCGGATCGTATTCATAAACTCCCATAAATCCTATCCTGGTGCCTCAACGCGGCATGGGAGTGGCAACGGCAACGTCGGCTAAACCAGGAGGGCGTCTCTTCCGGGCTAGCAACCCTATAGAAACGTACCCATATATGCTCCTACATGCTCAAAAAAGAGGGTCCGGATCGGCGACACGGAGGGAAGTACGAGCTTCAAGTGCACTGGAGCGGTCGGCAACCTGAAGGGACCTGCAGACAAAAATTGTCGCCAAAATTGGAGTGCACACGGAAAAGAAAAGGATCGGCCGACGAGACATGAACACTGTCTACGGATCTGCACCTACAATTGCAGGACCGTCAACTCAGAAGCCGATCTTGTCACATTAATGGAAGCCAGCAAGAAGATCCGCTACGACGTGCTGGCTATCCAGGAAACCAAAGTCAAAGCGGAAATTACCAGAAGAACCAACGACGGCGATCTTATTATCCTAGGACCTAAAGTCGACAAGAAAACGTAGGAGGTGTGGGCTTCATCGTCCATCGATCGATCGAACATCAAGTGATCTCGTCGCAAATAATAAGCCCACGACGAATCAAGGCCAGCAAGAGCTCCACAATGTCCATCATCAACGTCTATGCACCTACATCAACTGCCGAAGACGAGGACAAGGATGCCTTCTACACACAACTGGAGAACATCATCAAGAGCGAGCGGACATACTACAAGTTCGTCTGCGGAGATTTCAACACGACTGTCAACGATCAATCAAAAACGTCGGCTCGCATCGGTAGTCACGGATCTGGTCAAACCAACGAAAACGGAGAACGTATGATCGATCTGCTCAACGGCTGCAATGTATTCCACGGCAACATTCTCTTCGAGAAAAAAACCTGCCGCGCGCTGGACATGGATCAGCCCAAACAGAGCGACACATTCGGAACTCGACCACATCCTGACAAATCGACGATGGAGCCTGTTTTATGTAGCCGTTGTACCGGCATTCAACACAGGCTCCGACCATCGCCTTCTTCGTGCCATGATCAACCTGCGATCAAACGCAGGGACAACTACCGGCCTGCCACCAACAAGTCCCCGGAATACGATCTGTAATTTAATATTTCTTTTTATCTAAACTTTTCATGTATTATAACCTTGAAAATATAAGAAGATAATTTAGTCCTTTTACAATAAAATATATATTCCTCGATTGTCCGTTTTGCAACCATATTAGTTTGAGCGAAAAGTCTCCGTAATTTTTTTGTTTTGTCATTTCTCAGTGCAAATTTAACTTTTTCTGATTCCGTTCAACGTTTCCTAAAACGTCACGGATTTGTTTCTCGTCGTCCAACAACAGTCTACCAAAAGCCTCCAGATTAATACGACGAAAAAATTGTTGATTTTTGTCTTTAAGTTGAAAAACTAACGCTTAAAAATAGCTATAGCTACGTTTATTCCTGTGATGAAACAGAAGAACTGTACAATTCAGGGATAAAGAAAATTCTTCCAGAAACATGTTCGATTCAAGTGTCTCGTCTTCTGCCAACGTCATTTACGTTCCTGAAATTGGATTGAGTATAGTGTGTCGTGTCGATTTTGGAATTGATCGATTGAATCGAATTAAATCGACAATTTTTGAATCGATTCAATCGATTCAACATGATTCGAATCGCGATTGAATCAAATCGTATTTTTAACTGTTTTTTAGTGAAAACGAAGACACAACGTGAAAAATCGTAGAAAAGTGTAAAAAACTCATGATTGCTTTGAAAAACGCAATCTGAAAGAAAGCGATAAAAAATACGATTTCAAACCGCCGCCGAAGGCATTGGTCGGTAGAGCGCATTTGCACTATTTTTGTTGATTCGATTTTATCGAATCGAATCAAATCGAATTGAATCGATTTGCTTCGAATCGAGAATTGAACTGAATTGAATCGAATCGATTTGATTCGATTCAAGTATTTATCAAATTCGAATTGAATCGTTTCAAGTCGATTCATTCACGAAATCGAATCGATTCAAATCGATTTGCCCGTTCAACAAATCGAATCAAAATTGATCGACTTTTGAAGCGACACGACACACTAATTGAGTATTCAGGGTATGCAAATGACAAGAAGCTAATCGACGTATCATCAACTTTTTCGGATTTCAGGAAGACTCACTAGACAGTGAAACTGAAGATTCGGAAGGATTTTGGAAACGAGAGTATCTAAACTTTTTTGAATTCGCTGCATTCAATCTAAGGCTTCCGCCAAAGACGAAAACAAAAAGTCGTCTTCGTTCGTCTTGCCGCAATAAGAAAGTTGTGTAGTGTGTACACAATGTATATTGATTGACGCGCACAGTGCACTTAATTTGACGACAATTTTACATTTTTTTTATGAATTAATGTTTAAAATAGTATTTTATTTGCAATAAATAGATTTTTATTCTAGATTTTCGAATAAAACAAATACATTTCACATTTTTGACGGATAATGGACTCGAAAAAGTTGATAGAAACGCTGCAGATTTGTCATAGTACGTCGATTAACTTCTTGTCATTTGCAAATGAATACCCGATAGTTAAAAGTACATTTATTTTCTTAAAATGAGTTTTCAGAAATTAAAGTCTCTATTACAGAAAAAAAATGTTCGAGAAATTTCTGTGAAATAATAAACCCCGCCCACGTTTCCCTTCTTCCTCCTCTCTACAGTACACTACACAACACTACAAACTAGTGTGTCTTGTCGATTTTGGAATTGATCGATTGAATCGAATTGGATTGACAATTTTTGAATCGATTCAATCGATTCAACTTGATTCGAATCGCGATTGAATAAAAATCGAATCGATTCGATTCGATTCGATTTGATTCGAATTTCATTCGATTCGATTTTGAATCGATTCAGTTCAATTCGATTCGATAAAATCGAATCAACAAAAACAGTGCAAATGCGCTCTACCGAACAATTCCTTTGGCGGCAACTTAAAATCGTATTTTTAACTGTTGTTTAGTGAAAACGAAAACAAAACGTGAAAAATCGTAGAAAAGTGTAAAAAACTCATAATTGCTTTATCCGAATGAAAGCGATAAAAAATACGATTTCAAACCGCCGCCGAAGGCATTGGTCCGTAGAGCGCATTTGCACTATTTTTGTTGATACGATTTTATCGAATCGAATCGAATTGAATCGAATTGAATCGAATCGATTCAAATCGATTTGCCCGTTCAACAAATCGATTCAAAATTTATCGATTGTTGAATCGACACGACACACTAGCTTGTAGTGTTGTGTAGTGTACTGTAGAGAGGAGGAAGAAGGGAAACGTGGGCGGGGTTTATTATTTTACAGAAATGTACAAGTACAAGCATAAGCGTATTGTATTTTCAAAAGTGGCGGACGTCTGCGAGCCAGCCTCTTGGCGGTAGATAAGTGATGGATTGAAAGGTTTTGGGCGATGTAACCGACGAGCTTGAACCACTTTTTTCATTTGAGTACAGTATCGGTCCGCGTTGACAATGGCGTCAATTGAAAGAAGCCCTCGAAAGATTACACCTTTACTGTTTCACCAAATCGACAGAATCACATTTTTCTCGGGCATAGTCGTGATGGAATTCCGTGTTCCGGACATCACGGTGACGATGGAGCCGGAGTGTCGAAATCGTTGTTACAATCGACCGCCCACACACTCGTTACATCGATCACGCATCTGTCCTACCTGCGTTAACGGCAGTTTATGAGGTCCTTACCACCCTTTTTGGCAAGTCCCTAAAGACCCTTTTCCTCATTCTTTACTATTTGTCACACTGTTATTCTGTTTCACATTTTTTATATAATTTCTTTCATTTTCTTACAATTAACGTTTTTAAATTAAATTAAAATTACCCAAGTTATCGGTAATTTTATCGGATCAAGTTATCGGGAGGATCGCGACGTTCAAGCGATGAATAAATTTTTTAAACATTTAATGAATAAATAAACGGTTTCAGCTTGTCGAACAGCTTCGCCTCGCCGGTGTAGATGTCTCCAGCATGCCCAATATACAAACAGCTCCACGTGATATGGTTGAGGCTCGTCAAAAGAGCTATCAGTTCTGGAGCACTCAGCCAGTTCCACAAATGGGTATATTCATATAGAATAATGATAACAGCCCACGTTTTAATAGCCCATACTCATTTATCCTTGTCTATATCTAATCAAATCAATTAAAATTATTGCATTTCAGACGAAACTGTTCCTGCCGATGTTAACTGTGCCATAGAAGAAAACATTCCCCTCGATAAAGTTCGCGTCGAGCCGTTTTCTCTCCCTTGGTCCAACGTCGATTTGTTTCAATAATACTCATGCATCAGATCACAAAAAATGTACTTTCAGATACTGTGAACTGTACTTCATCATCACCACATTTCCACGATTCTGACGATGACCTGAAAGTGGGCCGGATGTGCACCAAGTCACCAAGAATCATCCAAATTTTTGATGAGAAATGAATATATGGCTGTAGGTGAAGGGGATTATTGTTTTATGATATGTGGGCGGGGTCATTTGCAGAACGATGGAGAATCATTTGCTATTTTTCCAATATTCCGAATTGCTTCTTTTCTTTAATCAATTGAGAATTCAAGTTTGTTTTATTCAATATTTCATACAAATTTTAACATTTCGATTTTCCAGAAAAATTCGCTGAAATGAACTCGTTTCCAAATACTGAATTGTGCATTGCAAATTCTGCCGATTGGACGAGAAATGGACTTCACGAGATAATGGTTCGTAAGAACCGAAGACGTCTGAAGCCAGAGTTGAAGTACACGATAACTGGACTAATAAAAGATAATGAATACTTCGTCCAATTGATTGTTTCGCAGAAAGACGCTGTCATGACAATGTCATTAGCCTGATCGCACGACGATTCTCGAAGCATTTGGAAAGCGGAAAAGTTCCATTGAAATGGAAAAACTCTAACACTACTCTGATCTTCGAAATGTTTGCTTTACGAGCAGAATTTATCATTTTTATCCGATATTTAATATGTATTACCAGCTATATTTATTAGGAAAAACTAAGCATTTAACATGAAAAATTCCTTTTTCTATTTGTTGGTGGAATTCGTGGAGTGCACAATAAATTGTTAATTTACAAGAATGTATGTATGACTTGCTCTTCCACATTTTTATTTTATCATATATTGGTGATGAATAAGAGCAGTGAGCCGGATATACCGGCGCGCAACGGGAGAGCATGAAGAAATCCGTCACTGACTGGTTTTCCTTGAGACATCCTTGTTCTATCGACGAAATATTCGACTTTATTCGAGGCCTCCATGACCAGTAATTTTCAGAATTGTTTCAATATTTTTTTTCGGAAAAACGACTTCAGAAAAAACGATAACACTTTCATGATCACGCTAATGCTTCAGTTAAATTTTTAGATAAAATAATTTATAACATTTACAGGGAGGGGAATAATTATAGCGCCGCATTCAAGACGGTGTAATAACTTCAAATCGAATGATTTTCTTCTGAAAATCAATCAAAATGTTTATTAAACAACAACAAAAATTATAGAATTAACAGTTTTCGAATCTTCCTCTTTTCGCTTTGATGAATGCCTGAAGTCTCTTCGGGTAAGAGTCGCCGACGACGCGGAAGTAGTCAACGTTTAAACTGTCCCATGAAGCAGTCAGAGCGATCTTCATAGCTCCCAAATTCGAATAATTTTTCGTGGATACTTGCAGGGTCAAATATCCCCACACAGCAAAATCCATTGGATTGAGGTCTGAGTTCGAAGCTGGCCATTGATCCTTAGTGATAAAATTAAAAAAAAAAAAAAAAAAAAAAAAAAAAATCTTAGTGATAAAATTGGGGAAATTGGCTTCGCACCACTGCTCAGTGAGTTTTGCGGTGTGAGCCGGCGCTCCGTCCTGCTGGTATGTCCAATCGCCCCCGACAAAGTGGGATTTGAACCACAGCAATACCTCCGCCTGAAGAATCGTTTCGATATAGTATTCCCTGTTAGAGCCAAACGTTGACTATCTTAGTGCCGTCGTCGACTCTTACCCGAAGAGATTTCAGGCAGTCGTCAAAGCGAAAGGAGGAAGATTCAAAAACTGTTAATTTAATTGTTTAATAAACATTCTGGTTGATTTTCAGTTATTACACCGCCTTGAATGCGGCGCTATATTTATTCCACACCCTGTAGAAAAATTAGAATTTGATTTTAACATGTCCCTTCCGGACACCCCTGCCCATTACTCTATCTCATGATGTGAGCTAGTCGCTTTCTATTGCTACACGTTATACACGACTCCTCTTGAGCAAGCGAAGAATTAAAAAAAAAAGATCTCATATAATTTAATGCCAGCTGCCCAATTTTAGCGCTGAATACTCAAATGTTGGTCATCTGGCCACTAGACATCGCTCTCAGCGGAACTGTGGGCCATGCACCACTCGCAAAACATCTGTCGTTTTACTACTCATTCTGTCATTCCATGATTAGAAGAATTAGATGAATGCGAAAAAACTGTTTTAACGGAAATAATTGAAACGCCTATTATGAATGCTCTCGTTGAATGAAATATAGAAAACAGCCAATTTTTATTAAACTTTAAAAGTCTTCACTAGTTTATTATTTGTTAACAGCAATAGTTAGCAAATCTATGTTATATAATGCCGTTATTAACGAAAACGGCAAAAAAAACAACTCTTTAGAAATGTTGAAAGTCGTCAAACGATTTTAAATTTTGGAAAACAGTAAAAACACGAATTCTAGTTCAACGTATAATTATGAAGTTCGAAAAACTTCAGTCAAGTTTTAAAACTATAACTTTTTCAAATCGGTCGAACCACTTTCAATACTTCTAAAGTTGTTTGTCGTTTTCGTAAATAACTACACAACAGCAATCAGGTTATTTGAATCGGAAAGTTGTCTTCAATGCGAATAGATAATGGGCAAAAAAGTTTAACATACTGAACGTGGAGAAAAAAATCACGTAAACCATGAACTTTGGGATATAATTGATTTACAACACCAATCTCACAAAAGTGATTATATTGTGAAAAACTTAATTTATTGAAGCACAAGTCCTATCTGACTAGGTTTCATATCCGCACACTTCCAGTTATACAAATAATATTGAAGGTTTCCATCACCCTTGCCGAACTTGAGATCCGAAAATACCCTCTCGTTGTGCATGAGGTCGAGAGCGTTGAAAACGTCAAATTTCTCTCGATTAGCAAGGATGAGAGCGTCGTTGATGAGCTGCTTTACTGATACTGAGCCAGCAACGTAGTAGTAAAGATATGCCGCAAAGATGGTCTTGTGGTTAGCATGGTCCATCACAGTAGATGGCAGAGAATAGAATGAGATTATGTCGGTGATTTTGCCCTGGTTGTTCTGAAAATGACAAAGTAAAGTTACTGTTCATAACAATATTGCCGAAATAAAGGAGAATGCGTAATATTTACCTCAGCTACGTAGGAATAAACAACACCCTTTCTTGGTACAAGTGCGTGAGCCAGCTCTTCTTCACTGTTGTATTCTGGTGCCAATGAATACTGCTTCAAGCTGTTGGTCAAAACTTTGAACACTTGTGGCACATCGGAATTGGTCATTTCACGCAAGTTGCGAGTGACGGTTTCTTCTGGCAGCTTGTAAAGCTTGATGGTCCTAGCAATTGTCATTTTTTTCGACAGATGAGAAAACCGAACATCGATGAGCTTCCGTGGGTTCAGGGATCGATGATAATAACGGCACACAGAAACAGGCTTAGGAATGACTATTCCTGCAGTGAATGCAGCTTGAAAGATTCCTAAAAAATAAAGAAATTTAGAAAAATACTTTAAATGAGAAATCAGTTCTAAAGATGTTATAGCTAGTTTTGTTAAGCTTTCATTTATAAAAATTAAACGGCTGAAATTTGTTTATTCATCGATTTTTCGAGAGATTCCTTACCAGTTATGTTCACACGACGGGTGATCTCTCTAATAAGCACTGGAGCTACGCGGCGAGAACGGAGGTTCTTGTGGACGCACAAGAAATTTATCTCCACCATTTGAACAGTCTTGTCATAGACACGAACTGTTTGAGGGACCGCTCCTATAAAAGCTAGAAGACGATTGTTGCTATCGGCACGTACACCACAATGCCACTCTTGACGAAATCCTGGCACCTGAAGAGCCCACTTCAAAAATTCAGCAGAGTAATCGAAACGGAACATTGAATCATCGTCTTCTACATAATTTTTCGTAAGAAGAGTGTACAATTCATTAAGCTGAGAGTCATCACTCAAATCGACGTTGGACCAACGGAAACCAGCAGGAAGAGAAAACGGCTCGGCGCGAACTTTATCGAGGGGAATGTTTTCTTCTATGGCACAGTTAACATCGGCAGGAACAGTTTCGTCTGTAATGCAATAATTTTAATTGATCTGATTAGATATAGAAAAGGATAAATGAGTATGAGTTATTAAATCGTGGGCTAGTATCATTATTCTATATGAATATACCCATTTGTGGAACAGGCTGAGTGCTCCAGAACTGATAGCTCTTTTGACGAGCCTCAACCATATCACGTGGAGCTGTTTGTATATTAGGCATGCTGGAGACATCTACACCGGCGAGGCGAAGCTGTTCGACAAGCTGAAACCCTTTATTTATTCATGCAATGTTTTAAAAAATTTATTCACCGCTTGAACGTCATTTACACTATGTCGCGATCCTCCGGCTCCATCGTCACCGTGATGTCCGGAACACGGATTTCCATCATGACTATGCCCGTGGACCATGGTAATGCTTGAGGTTCTGAATTCAATGACAAGTATTTTTACTATATGAAGATGAATCAAGGAAGAGAAAAAGTGCACGACAATACACATTAATTTCGGAATGCACAAAACGTCATGTCATTTTTAAAAAAATTTCTATTAACGGGTGCAGGAAAATAAGGAAAGCATTTAAAAGGCGGTTTAAATTGTTTTTCATTCGTGACAAAAAAGCCGCATTGTAGAGAAAGCAGTTAAATTACTTTAAATTAATTACAGTTCATAACACAATTGTGCTAAGGCGTTAATTTTTTTAAAACAATAACATTGAGAAGCACCACTATCAGTGAGAGTTCAGGAAGACCGTGTATAACGGAAGAAAGAAGAAACGAGAACGAGAGAACTGATAAATTAACCAGTGTTCGAAAGTGCACATGAGTAAATCATACCGAAGAAAATTTACTGTCTGGGACTATTAAATTAAACGTGGTACGCCGATTCTGAAGAAGGCCAAATTTGAATGGTGATAAATGTGAACTGTCCATTATTGGAAAGGTATGTTCAACGGGGCGCGATTGCATAATTTATAGTTTTATCTATATTTTGTTGGCTTTGTTTCCTGCTAAAAAATAACCTGTTTCATTCTGCGTCCTATCGTAAATTTAATAACGAAAAATCTCGATTATGAGCAAAAATTAAACTGTCTGTTCGTCTGTTCGATAAGAAATATACAAACACGCACATTGAACAAACTGTTCGAATCAGAGGAAATTTAGAATCGAGGCACGTAGTATTTTACTAGAAATGTATTTCAGCGAAGCGAGTTTACTCGAACGACGTGGCATATTGAATACGTGTAAAATTGCATGGGTGGTTTTTCAAAATCAAGACAAAGCTTAAACAGTGCGCGACATTGAAAAGGTCTTCAGGCAGCACAGTTCATGAAAGCTTGCAGTAGATTCTCGGGTTCCATTCAAATAGCTCTTTGTTTTAAAGAGGGGTATAAAGAAGAGAGGTAGCGAGAAGTACGTGAAATCTTTTTCTTGAGTTTGGTTTATTAGAAACGCGCAATAAAATATATTTTTTCAATTTCCTTCGTAAGTTTTTATTTATTATGTCTTAAAAAACCAAAAGAGACAATTTAATTTATTTGCCTTATATTGTCGATAGACTTGTTCATTTAAATAATTGCTGACTCGTTTTTAAGAGGTTCTGAATATGAAAATATGCTTTACCGTTCACACTGAAGGGTATTTTCGGAAAATAATAAAAACTATAAATTTTAATGCAAAACAATTTACTTTAATTCAACTCAGAATCGAATTAAAAAACAACACGAGAGGCTGTTGTGTGCTGTAAAAAATATGTCTTTAATTATTTGAGCTTGTTGACTTCTCGTGGACATTAGTGCTCTCATTGTCCGGCGTTTTCTAGGTCAAGTGAGCATATACAAAATCCCAAGCACCTCTGAAAGCCGAGCATCAAAATGAGACAGAAAAAAGGCAATTTTCTCATTTAAAATTAAAATCCCGCTTTATATTCCTACTGGATACATGGCGATATTTTTGGGAAGTTGAATAAATAATTTTACTTTAGGGGCTTTTATAGAAAATTCTCGAAGCGAACACAGTTTGACTTTTTGTTTACACACATTTTTCACAATGAAACATTGTTTCCTTCTCCTAATGCGTTAAAGTTTTGGCACCCACGCAGCGAAAAATGCGACCGTAAAACTAAAAATTGGCGCGAAACCGTTAAACATAAAATGCGCCTCGAAAAAATCAGCGCGTGTATGGATTTGTCGGGCTCTTGTAGATAAATGTAAATCCACTGAGCAAGATTTTTCAATTAGATCGCCGATCAGATAGATTATTTTTAGGCCCTAGATGCAATTTTATAATTCTACTTATTTCTGAAATCTAGGAATATAATCTGTACCACTATTATTTAGGAAAATTTTTGTGAACTAGTTTTCGAAAAGCAACTTCATAGCAATTACTAAAGAACGCCGCACGTTTTCCCCGATAAATCATCGGTATTAGAACTGTGAGGTGTTCGAACACATTCAAACAGTTATTCGGTTCAGCGCGCAATGTATTTTGTTTCTGAATCGATATTTTTGGTTGAAATGTTTTTTTAATGAATAAACTAGCGATCTTGAGCATTCGAATTTTTATAACGAAATTCAGCCGCAGGTATTCGTTTAGGAGATAAATAAAGAGCACGCACTAAAGAATAAGCTGTTGAAATGCGGGCCAGTGCGTATTCAAGAGCTGACTTTTCTCAGATCCGCGATACTGTTTAGATATAACACATTTCAGAATTGGTGTACCTCCGAGAAAGTAAACAAATGTTATACAGTATTCGCTTTGAGTGTTCCTCGAAATTAAAGTCTGCTATTTAGAGTGTGCTGATTAAGGAGAAGAGCGCAAGACATAAGAAATTAATAATTTACGCATTTTCTGCAAAAAGTTTGGCACTGAAATCTTCATTACAGCGCTGTTTTCTGTTTTTGTATCTCATAAACCCTTTTTCTTCTCTCTTCTTTCTGTACTTAAAAAAAAAAAGAACGGTGTGGCCGGTCCGGACGAAAAAATAATTATCGATCAAGATCAAAAATAACGCCTTTATATTAATTTTAACAGAACTGTTATTATCATTTTATCACTAGCAACACTGCTTTGAAATATTATTGTTTTTACAGAAGGTCATAACCGCGCGCTGCAGCGTTTCCGATCTCGCGCTTTCTCAATGTTTCGTAAAAGATGGAAAGGTGCAATCCAGTGCGTTTCTATCTGAGGGATTGCACGCAGTTAGAAAAAAAAACAGTAATTTTAATTTTTGTATTATAAAATTTGTTAAGAAACGCGCTAGCAGGAAATAAATTTGACTGAAATAATCTATTTAAACAGAAAAACTCAACTTTTTTAAAAATTCGAAATCACTTTACAGTAAGAAGTCGTTCGGAAACTTTCATTTCAATTTCCGCGGTAAATAATTTGCTGACACGCTTTAAGATCTTGACGTATTCAGCACGACAGTGCCCCTCCCCGTGCACCGTGCTCTCCGAAAAATATCAGAGGCGTGGAAAATTATTTCTCTGTGTGGCGTCTAATTTAATTCGTGACTAGACGATTCTGAATTTGTCAGAGCAGATCTGCCTCTTTTAAATAAGTGAGTTACTCTTATGCAAGTTCAAAAAAGCGGCAGTTCTATTTTTCATTGAGATATTTAAAATGAGAAATTTATTTTGACAAGTTTAGTGCCTCCTTTAATTTATTAAGCGACGTTACCCATCAAGTGAAGCGCTTTTCAAAAGAGCTGCAATATTTTTTTCTGAGAGAGACAGATGGAGCCTGCGTGGGCTCTCCCAAAATTAAGGTTTTCATTTTCAATTAAAATCTCTAATTAAGAAATTAATTGAAGCGTATATGACAGATTATTCTAGTAAACTGATATTTTACCTTAAAATGTTTAAAAAATAACTTAAAAACTGACAGATTTCGATGTAATCTAAATAAAGATTAGCAATTCCTATTTAATCACTATCCAACAGTCTGCAATTCGATGAGATGATGTTTGCGGAATACACATGTGACCTTACGACAGTAGGCTGTTCCCTCTCAATGTTTGCCACTATTTCTGCCTGTCACAATGGCTTTTGCCGCTTAGTTCCTCAAACTATAATGTTCGAAAGTAAATTTTTAGATTTATATTCGAATAGTAGCATTTAAAAGTAGAAAAAAACACTTTTAAACATTTTGTTTAGCGTGATGTTTTTGTGTCATTTGCCTTTTTTTGGATTTTCTAAAGCTTTTCCTCAGACAAATCATTATTTGTCTAATTGGAAAGTTTACGGTTCTAATCTGAGTATTTTACTAATCCGTTTATTATATTCAAGGATTTTCTGATCAAAACCGTTCGGTTTCTAATTAAATTCGGTGATTTCTAATCCGACCGCGAAATTAACAAATTTAACCAGTAAATTGTTTATAATAAGTCGGACTTTTTCCAGAATTTCAGTAGACGCGTTTTAGACACCTAAATTTCCTAATCGGAGATAGAAATACTAAATAAACAAATTTCTAATTACGATGCGAGATTTTCCTTTTAGAAACTTGATTTCTCTTTAAAGAAAAAACGATTTTCACGAGCTTCCCAGCACCCAACTTCTTCATTCCCCCTGCTTTCCTCCTAATAACTCTTCTGGTCTTTCAATGCATTTCATTATAAAATGCTGTTAAAGACATTCAACCTCTCTCCGGGCGGCCTGATAAGAGAATAATAACGACAATGCTATCAGTCGAAATAGAAAATTAAAAAATTCCACCGTAAATCGATAATTTTCTTTCTAAATTCTTTTGCAAATCTCTTATCAGTTCAGAAAAATTCCCCATTTAATTATTTTACCAAGCGGAACGTGATTTTGAATGTCTATGCTCCGAGTAATTTCAATGCATTCATTTCAATAACATTGCGTATTTTTTGAAAATTCAAAAACACTGCTTCCAGCTTTCATTCTATGTAAACAAGTGAATCACTGGTGATAAAGTTCTCCTTTTGGAAGTTGGCAAATAAATATTTTCGATTTTATGTTATTCGCCCTCAAACTACTTTTCCCGGTTTCAAAAATTGTAAACTTTAAAAATGGCCTACTGCCAAATTTAAATGTTTTGTTAAAACAAATATATCTAAGGGCTTATTTTATCGCGCTTTAAGGATAATTTGTGTGGTTAACCTTATGCGTAAATTTCTTAGTTTTTTTTAAAAGTTTATCCACAATTTAATACTTCTCGAGCTGTTCTTGGCCAGCAATCTATTTTTTTCAAACTGATGTTCAACGTCGAATTGTATGTCAGAATCGCTCAATTAAATATTTTTCCTGGAATCCTCTATAACACCAATCGGTGTTCTCTTCTCCCATCTATTTTAATAGAGCCAAATAAAGTGAAGGATCGCCGCGGATTGCACTTTTTCTTCATCATCATCCTGCGTCTCTAAGCCCCCTCTCTCGTCATTCCTATCTCTTGGCTCGGCGCCATTTTCCTCGTGTTTGCATTGAAGAAGCACCCCTCCTCAGCGACACGTTTCTCCCCACCTTTCCATGAGAATCAATTCAATTTATAAACAGTATGGTTCAAGCTATTCATGTTCTATTCGTTCTTAAAAAATTATTTAAGTAATTCAAAACAAAATGTATTTCGAGCAGTTCATGTGTGCTTAATATTTTAAGAGCTGAATAGAAGCAATTCCATATATAATAAATTCATATAAATAGTCACTTGCTTTTAATTCAGAACGAATAAAAGTAAAATGGAGAAAGTGTTGCCGATAATCCATTCGGTCGCGGGCGGAAACTACTATGCATGTAAAAAAGTAAAAGTTTTTTTGCAATTGTCTTTTTTTTGACGAAACACGTGAAATTTTAAAAATACATCATCAAAATACTTTAGGAATATTCCCTACTTACTTGATTCTCAACTTATTTGCTCTATATATCAGAATATATCCCTTCCACATCTACTCTGCATCGCTTATTTCTTTTAACCATTGTATTTGCCCTAGTTATTCATGATTCGTTTTTCAGAGCGGCCCATCAACCAGTTAGCCTCAGTTCGCCGAATTCTCTCCATTCGAGAAGGTCTGGCTGATGTGCTCTCTCCAATCGTCGACGGCTTTGCCATCTTCGAACAGTACTCATCCAGCAGAAGAACAGATAAAAAATCAGAAATTTCAATTAATAACCCAATATTAATAATCATCATCTATTATTTCTTGATTTTGTAAAAGAATCAATAGAAAGAGGAAGATGGCGCCAGCCGTCTTACAAAAACCAGGTGTTATCAAGGATCCGTCAATAGCCGCCCTGTTTAGTAATAAAGATCCAGAGCAGAGGTATCAGGATTTAAGAGAAATTGGACATGGGTCTTTCGGAGCGGTTTATTTTGTAAGTAAATGGCGTTTATTTATTTTCTCGAAATCTTTGGAACATTCACTGAATATTGCAATTTCAGGCGTACGATAAAGAAAAGGAACAAACAGTAGCCATTAAAAAAATGAACTTTAGTGGAAAACAAGCCACCGAAAAATGGAATGATATCCTCAAAGAGGTCTCTTTTCTGAATACGGTCGTTCATCCACACATTGTCGACTATAAAGCGTGTTTCTTGAAAGAAACTACATGTTGGGTAAGTCAATTTTCAGATGGTATCGCTGTGGGTATTTAACCTCAAGTGTTATTTCCCGTGAAATTTTTGGATGAAAGCAGTATTTTAAATTTCAGCTTGTCATGGAGTATTGCATTGGATCCGCAGCTGACATAGTCGACGTTTTACGAAAGGGAATGAAAGAGGTTGAAATTGCTGCAATATGCTCTCAGACTCTTGACGCTCTTCGTTACTTACACTCACTCAAACGTATACATCGAGACATAAAAGCTGGAAACATTCTATTATCCGATCATGCTGTCGTAAAGCTTGGTTAGTGATTTATTTTAGATATTCAAAATTGCTACCTAAAAACAAGTCTTACGCAAGTAGGCTGTTATCTCCGGAGTAGTTCTAAAAACGTTGCATCCGATACATACTCTTTCAGCCGACTTTGGATCTGCTTCACTAGTGGACCCTGCTCAAACCTTCATTGGTACTCCGTTTTTTATGGCTCCTGAAGTTATTCTTGCTATGGACGAGGGTCACTATTCGGATCGAGCGGATATCTGGTCATTGGGCATTACATGTATTGAGCTAGGTAAGGCGGTTATTTAATTTTAGAACAGATTTGATGCTAATGCATGCTGTTCAAGAATATAATGCCTTCCTATCTATTATATTTTCAGCGGAACGTCGACCACCACTCTTTAGCATGAACGCCATGTCTGCTCTATATCACATCGCTCAAAACGATCCACCAACACTCTCGCCAGTAGACACTGCAGAACAGCCGGAATGGTCAGCTGAATTTATTCAGTTTATTGCTAAATGCCTCCGGAAGTCTGCCGAAGAGCGAATGTCAGCTGAAGAATGCTTTCGGCATCCGTTCATTCAACGTCTCCGCCCAACAGACACCATTCAGGAGTTGATCCAACGAACGAAGAATATGGTTCTAGAATTGGATAATTTCCAATATAAGAAAATGAGAAAGTTGATGTATTTGGACGAAACGGAAGGAAAAGACGGGAGTGAGAGCAACGGAGTTGTTTCTGATGACTTGGATTTTCACGGAAACGAAGCGCATTCGATTGGAAGAGGTATCAAAACTTTGAAAAATATCCAAAATATTGTAAAGATTTAATATTTTTACAATCTATTTAGTATATCTTTAAATTTGCAAAAACTCCATTTTTTCTCCTAAGTAATCGTTGGTATGTTCGCTATTTTTTCAGCCGGAGATTCCGCATCATCCCGAAGTGCATCTCTCACATCATTTCGATCGATGCAAAGCAGCGGAGGAGCTGGTCTTCTTGTATCCACTAATACTACAGGGGCCATGGATAATGTACATGGTACTTATTTAATCAACTTTTAAAGCGGGGGGGGGTGTTGTGTGGTTTTGTTCGGTTTTTAGTGCCGTTAAATGTTGTCTAAACTCGAATTATACAGTCTCAGTAGTAGACAGCTTTATTTTTTCTTACTCAACTCTATAATCCCGCGGTGTTTTACTCTAACTCTGTGTTATTTGCTCTATACTCTCAATAATATATACTGAAAACTACCAATGAGCGTATTGCACGAATAACACAAAATTATAGTTAAACACTGGTTTATTATAGTGGAAGAAATAGTACAAAAAACGGCATAAGTTACTATCATCGAATTATATTTATACTCCCTGTTGTTAGATGATTGTGGGCGTGGATGAAGCGGCATTCCTGGTCGCTGCCTTTGATGTTGAAGAGCGAGCGGGCGGAGCTGAAGATCTGTAAGCATACTGTAATTCGAAATAGTACGTGGGATGCGGAAGGGGTCTGGACGAGGCTGACATGGGAACTGTTTTTAGATAATGGTTGAGAATTTTATGAAAATTGGTACACAGACACTTTCGAGCATGCTGAAAACCATGACAAACTTTTTTTGCCCAATACTCTCCAGAAGCTGAATATTCGCATCTGAAGTTTCATCTGAAGTTTCATCACATCTGAAGTTCTCCCCTTCAGATGTGATTCTTCTCTATACTTCCATATCATCCATTTTCGTAAGCAGCGGTGGTGTACATTCCCACTTCCACACCATCCCACTGCCACTACACCACCGCTGCTTACGAAAATGGATGATATGGAAGCATAGAGAAGAGTGAGGTCGCGAGATGGGGGGAGAACTTCAGATGTGATGAAACTTCAGATGAAACTTCAGATATTCAGCTTCTGAAAAGTATTGGGAAAAAAAAAGTTTGTCATGGTTTTCAGCATGCTCGAAAGTGTCTGTGTACCAATTTTCATAAAATTCTCAACCATTGTCTAAAAACAGTTCCCTTGTGAGGTTCTTATCAGATTAAATTCCTCTCTGGGTTGACGATTCTCTGCACACCCCGCTTTTTTATGGATTTCATTCCCGAGAAGTGTAAAAAGGTGGCTAGATAGCTTATGACTCAATGACTATGAATAGGTGGCGTGAAGTTGAGTGCGTGACTCTGGGGAAAACCTGTGGTTACCCTAAAAGGGGTATCAATATCGCTTAGCTTACAGTGCTTATTTTCAGGCTCATCTGGCAACGGAAGCAGCTCTACCACAAGTTCCGCTCGTCGTCGCCCTCCCATTCCATCGCAAATGCTGTCTTCTACCTCTACATCTGGTTTGGGTACCATGCCAAGTCATGGATCAACGGCCGCCTCGATCACTGCTATTGCTGTTCATCCTTCACTACCGCCGTCGGAAGCCATTCCCGGTTCACAAGCAGTTTTTCAATCGGAGTCTAAAAATGAAACTTCTCGTGATGATGATTTGCTTGATGCATCTCTTCGGGTGGCTCCAGTGAAAGATTTACACATGCCTAATCGAGAAGTAAAAGAAAGAATAGCTACTTTGCAGAACCACAAGTTTGCTACCCTTCGTTCCCAAAGGCTTATAAATCAAGAACAGGAAGAATACACGAAAGAGAATAATATGTATGAGCAAATGAGCAAGTACAAACATCTCCGGCAATCACATCATAAAGAACTGCAACAGTTCGAAGAAAAATGTGCACAGGAACGAGAACAACTTCGCGTGAAGATGGATCGCGAGCTCGAACAGTTGACAACAACGTATTCAAAGGAAAAGATGCGAGTCAGATGTTCGCAAAATAACGAATTGGACAAAAGAAAAAAGGATATAGAAGATGGGGAGAAGAAGTTGAAAAAGTCTAAAAATAGTCAAAATCAGCAGCAAATGAAACTCTACTCTACCCAACAACTGAAGGAGTATAAGTACAACAAAGAAGCGCAAAAAGCGGTAAAAAATTTTATTGTATGCAGTCTAGAAAAAATCCCGCTTTCTAATTAACGAACGATAAACGTTGGTGTCAGTTTTATCTAAAATTTTCTTTATAGCGTCTCCGCAGCCTGAACATGCCTCGAAGTACTTATGAGAATGCTATCAAAGATGTGAAAGCTGACTTGAATCGAGTAAAGGATGCCCGAGAAAACGATTTTGAGGAGAAACTTCGAGCAGAACTAGAGGAGGAAATAGTCAGATATCGGCGACAGCAGCTAAACAGTTTGCATCAGTTGGAGGAACGATTAGATGATGAGGTTAGCTTGAAAACAGTTAGAGACTCATTGTGAAAAACAGTGTGTATCATCCCTATACATATATGACGTTAGTGGAGATATATGTCGGCAATTTTTATATTTTTTAGTGTGCCTACAAGTTATTCACTCCTTCAGTAAGATATCTAGCTAATCTGCTTGCTAAGAGCTTGAAAATTTATAAATGTAGCGAATTTTGGCTTGTTGGAACAATTGAGCAATTCTTCTCCGCGCTCTCTTCTCCTTGATGCTTTTCAATTCTTTCGTAGAGCACGAAATACCACTCCTCTCCCATTGTTTCCTCAGTATTTTGTTATACAGCGGATACAATTGTTATCTACTTATTATTAAGCGAATAATTTCTGTTTGTCTGTCCAAGACGTTTCTTTGAATAACGGTCGCAGGGTACTTGTGATACTGTACACCCAAAATCTACAAAACTATCTTAACAATGATAAAAACAGTCAAAATTTTGCTGATATATCAATTGGGATGTCCGTATATCACATGTAAAAAATCAGCTTTATATGTGCAAAACTACAACTTTCATAGACATTGTTTTCCAAAGTTTCTGAAACATCCCAGAATATTCTAGAATAACGGCGTAGTCGCTAACTTTCCACTAGTAAAGGGTATAGGTCCAAGCGCCAAGCATGTAATGCTTAGAATACACATGGAAGCTGAGGAAAATGGTATGGTTTCATGTTTATTTTTAGCCGGAATGTTTCACTGAACGTGGAAAAACTATCTTAACTGAATTACACTACTCAATAATTTGGGAGAATGGATATTCCGTTACGGCAACGTATTCTAACCAATAGCTTACAACGTTTGAGAGCAAGGGCTGACCTGTTTCGTTAGAGACAAGAGCCGCCGTCTCAGAAACCACCAACTTTCACCCACCCCACCCCCTCTCCCCCTTCGAAAACCTATCTTCAATTCATATCCTACCAAAACTGGAAATGTCTCGCTCAAACGTCGTTAGCGAATGAAAGCTTCCAAAAGAAAAACAACCACTGGGAATCTGATACTCATGGGGCTACTAATGTTGTAATTTTTTTTAACACTCTTTGTTATCCATGTTATACAGTGTAAAAATTGATTTTGTTTCAAACCCGTCGGAGTTTATTTTTGAGCATTTTCCCAGTGGTTTTCAACTGATTGTTTTTAAGACGAAGCCGCGTAAATATGCCATTCAAACTCGGGTAGATTTTGGAAACATTTTCAAACCTGTCTATTTCTACTTAAATTTACGATGGGCAAAACATTTATGATGATTTTTTCAAGCCTATTATCGTTAAAGTAGTTCATTTTCGTTGAGATACCTATTTCACTTTTCGTATTCAACAGAGTTGCTTCTATCTTGTTAGTTTTCGTTTTATTCCTTTTGCTTTTTAATTAGTTGTTTGCCTATTGCTGTCATAAATTTGTAATTTTAATCGTTTTTTAAAATCCATTTGGAAGAATTGCTTTCAACTTGGTTCCCTGATGTCTCGATAAATATAAACCTGAAGGTAATTTTTTTCGAATATTACAGTTTTCCTATCGAAGAATGTTTTTGCGAATTGTGCAAAATTATTCAAAAACCATCCTAAACTTATAGTGCGTATAAAGCGGATCTTCATACAAAGACTGAGCGGAGAAGTTATGAGAAAACCGGTGAAGTATTGACATATGATAATTTGTTTTTGATTTTCAGGATGTGAACGTTCAAGAACGTCAAATGGACACTCGTCATGGTTTACTCTCGAAGCAACACGAAATGACACGAGATCTTGAAATACAGCATCTTAAGGAACTTCATGCAATGAAAGAGCGGCATTTAGAGACACAACACGAAGCAGAATCGGCTAGTCAAAATGAATATACAACTCGACAGCAGGAAGAGCTGAGAAAAAAGCATGCAATGCAATCAAGGCAACAGCCTAGAGAGTTAAAGGTAACTTTTAAAACCTTTACCGCATTTATGACAACTATACTATTTTTTTTACAAGTGAAAATAATATTGATGGAGCTCTACTTCCAGATTCAAGAAACTCAAATCCGAAAGCAATACCGTCAAGTTGTGAAGACTCAGACCCGCCAATTCAAGCTTTACCTTACCCAAATGGTGCAGGTTGTACCAAAAGAGGAACAGAAAGAACTAACTTCTCGACTAAAGCAAGATCAAATGCAAAAAGTGGCACTTTTGGCGTCACAGTATGAAAGCCAAATTAAAAAAATGGTGCAGGACAAGACCGTAAAACTGGAGTCATGGCAAGAAGATGAACAAAGGGTGCTTAGCGAAAAGTTGGAGAAGGAGTTGGAGGAGCTGATTGATTATCAGAAAAAGCAGAAGGCTATTCTAGAAGAACAGATTAAAAAGGTAAATATAACATAATTTTCCTAGTAGGACCAAAATTTTACTGTGAAAAGAGAGTAGCATTAGTTGAAAAAAAACGGGATTTTTGATAATTTATAGGAACGAACTGCTCTTGAAGAGCGAATTGGTACTCGACGTGCGATGCTCGAACAAAAAGTTATCGAAGAACGCGAACAAATGGCCGAAATGCGTCGGATGAAAAAAGATCAAATACGCGACCGACATAGTCAGGAACGTCATCGTTTGGAAAACCATTTTGTTCGAACAGGATCAACCAGTAGGAGCAGTGGGGGAAACTCGAGCAGTATTCAACTAGCGATGTAATTGGCTTTAGTTATTGTTACTCAGAGTTTTTTTTCCTGAATCTCGGGTTGTTCAGATTATCGTTCCCATTATTTTCCACATTTGTTACGGTTTTTCTCTCTTTCTCTTTCCTTTTATTATCTCCATGTCCCATTTCTATTTTATCCCCAATACCCCACTTCTCTGTGATAGAAGAAAAACAAAACACGGCTAATAAAGTAGGTTACTGCAGCGTTATTTTGGCTTCAGTAACCTGTGTTAAATACGTGCAATAATACCAAATATACCGAAATTTTAATTTCCCCTCACACTCAAAAAATCAATCGGTGCTGTTACACATACTTAATCGGAGAACTCTTAATTCATCTATTGACGTTTTTGTTGCTTTGTATTTTACCAATATCTGAGCCCCATATCTGAATATCATTCTTCTAATTTACTTATATAAATTTAATATTCAGGATTTTGTGCGTGTAAAATTTAAAATATTTATACATACCTTTCAGAATATATAAGAGAATTTGAGGAGCCATGGTTTCCAATATCTGGAAATGAAAGAGTTTTGAAGAAGAACAAAAAATAATCGAACATTCTAAATAAAATGAGCTAAACACACTGGATCCATCCCTAATTTAAAGGGAACCTTAAACATAGTAATCTACATCACTAAATGAAAGTCGTAGCATTAGCGAGGATTTCAATAAGAGGATGAATGTTTTTAAAGTAAAATCTACTTGGGAATGGGCGCATTTGGGTATTCTTGTTGTTGAATAATACAAATATTTAAAAAAAACCAATAAAACATAATAATTCCTACAACACACGGATTGCAATAATGTAGATGACAAGTCTACAAAACAATTAAAAAAAACAAGAAAAAATTACAGTAATAAAAACTGGTGGCTTTAAAACGACGACTTGTTCATATCTCGACTACCCAGTAGAGAATAAAACACTAGATGCATTTTTGGGAACGGGGACTTAAAAATAGAAAGAGAACATATCACACAGGAGCGGGGATCGGAGCTTTTTGGACTACTATTTATGCTTAGACACTGGTGTCGAGCACTGTGTGGATGACACGGGTGTTTGGAAGAGCTCGGGTCGTGTCTGGTGCTCAACAACTCCTGGACCTCCAAGTGATGGCTGCCAAACTTCGAACCCGTGACTGCGAAGTTCCCCGTCAATCATGTCAAGTAACGTTTGTGGAGTGTCTGAACAGATTTATCAAAGGAACGATTAAATATATATAACACGGAAAACTCACTAGGCTTCAAAAACGCGAAAACGGATCCACCACCGCCAGCACCCGTCATTTTAGGATGAATTCCATACCGAGCTAGAGTTGTGCAAATCAGATCGACTTTCGGATGCCCGACACCCAATGCGATGAGCAATTGATTGTTTATCCGGCAGAGGTCCTGAAAAGGATATTTAGAGTTATTGCGAAGAAAAAGCCAATGCGAAATGTTAAAGAGAGGAATATAAATAAAAGAAGTGGAGCTCATTGATGAGATTTGATGAAAGAATAGCCACGATGGTGATTATTCACCGAAACGAAAAATTAAAATCGAAAAAGGATTAAGGGTGTCCATTCGAAAATTCTATAATTGATATTCCTTCTCTGAATCAAGATTACATAGATCTCATTTAAAGAATTCAGGTATCGTTACATCTCATTATAGTTCTCGAAGTTTTGAGCTATTTTCATATTTTGGGAAGAAATAATTTGTAAGCGATAGCACACAATTAGTAGGCAGTCACAAAAGATAATACTACTGAAGAATAAAAAGCTTAATTGGAATAACATGCAAAATCAATTCTGAATCAGGTCGTCACTCACATTAAGCTTGCTGAATGTATCCGCATTCTCTCCTTTCTCCGAAGTCGCCGAAATCACCGAGGCGGACGAATTCCTCTTGCCGCCACCAACGTATGAAGAGAGCGACGATGAGCGGACCGATGCGGTGCGTGTTGGCTAAAATTCGGTGGAGCTCCAATATTTGTAACGAGTATGAAAGAATTTACAGCGGGACGACGCATCACGCGTAGCAGAAATTCCTGTTGCCGAGTTATTTTGATTGAAAATAATGGGATTCCTAACGGAACAGGCAAAAATGGGAAAAAATCTTGTTAACGCTTTGAATAAGGTTGAAAACTCGGGAAAGGCAACGACCTTATTTAGAATTTGTTCAAGTTCTCTGTCGAAATTGTGTGATTCAAAATGCTTTGGAAAATAAACAACAATATACAGTATCGGCCAAAAAGGTATTCGCAAACAGTTTTTCGAGCATAACTTTTCTGAAACTTCCCGGATCGTTTTGATATTTTGAGACAAAATTTAAAACGGTAAAAGAAATTGATTCAACAACAAGAATAATCAAATTTTCAAAAATTTGAAAAAATATCGAAAAATTTATGAAAATGGCGAAAAACCGAAAAATGGAACTTTGACTTTTGAGATCTAGGAATCACCGGTAAATTAAAAACTACAATAAAACATGATGAAAACAGTTTTAATACTTCGTTGGGTAGCCTTTGGCGTCGATGACCGCCTGACATCTTCTTGGCATCGAGTCGAGAAGGGTGTCGATAACAGACAGGGGGATGGCCTTCCAGACAGATTGGAGTTGATCGAATTTCTGATTGGCATTCGATGTACGGACCCCTCTAAGTTGTCTCTCGACATGCTCCCAGATGTGTTCGATCGGATTCAAGTCAAGAGAATGATTGGGAAAGTCCAGAAGATCCACGTGGCGGCGTCGGAACCAGTCCTTGATGTGCTTCGAGGTGTGTTTCGGGTCGTTATTCTGCTGAAAAACGAACGCCCGGCCCACATTAAACCGTGCCCAGGGTCTCATTGTGTTTTAAAAGATGTCTTCTTACACAAATCGATCCATGATGCCCGTAATTCTTCTCAGGGGGCCGATTGAAGTCCCAGAGAAACAGCTCCAAACCACCTCGGTTTGGAGCTGGTAGCTGGGATTGAACCGACATTCAACCGGACGGCGAATCCATTTGATACCGTCAGTACCAAACAGATTATACTTGGATTCGTCACCGAACACGTGATTAGCCCAATCCTGGCGTCCCCAGTGAAGATGAGCTCTGGCCCATGCTACGCTACGTTTCTCGGGGACTTCAATCAGCCTCCTGAGAAGAATTACAGGCATCATGGATTGATTTGTGTAAGAAGACATCTTTTAAAACACAATGAGACCCTGGGCACGGTTTAATGTGGGCCGGGCGTTCGTTTTTCAGCAGAATAACGACCCGAAACACACCTCGAAGCACATCAAGGACTGGTTCCGACGCCGCCACGTGGATCTTCTGGACTTTCCCAATCATTCTCTTGACTTGAATCCGATCGAACACATCTGGGAGCATGTCGAGAGACAACTTAGAGGGGTCCGTACATCGAATGCCAATCAGAAATTCGATCAACTCCAATCTGTCTGGAAGGCCATCCCCTGTCTGTTATCGACACCCTTCTCGACTCGATGCCAAGAAGATGTCAGGCGGTCATCGACGCCAAAGGCTACCCAACGAAGTATTAAAACTATTTTAGTCATGTTTTATTGTAGTTTTTCATTTACCGGTGATTCCTAGATCTCAAAAGTCAAAGTTCCATTTTTCGGTTTTTCGCCATTTTCATAAATTTTTCGATATTTTTTCAAATTTTTGAAAATTTGATTATTCTTGTTGTTGAATCAATTTCTTTTACCGTTTTAAATTTTGTCTCAAAATATCAAAACGATCCGGGAAGTTTCAGAAAAGTTATGCTCGAAAAACTGTTTGCGAATACCTTTTTGGCCGATACTGTATATTCTGACACGGAACATGAACCAAAAATGTTAATTTGATGTTTTGCCTATTCTTCTCAAAATACCGAAAAGGCCACACCACGGCTGAAAAAAATGTTTACAGTTTGGTTTCCTTTTTTGTCATTTCCGTGAATAAATCCATAAAGCCAGCATATAATATGAGAATAATTAAGAATGGATTATCGAAATTAACCAAACAACTACAAAAGCGATACTGAAAAACATATATACCATTCAAAAATAATAAGATATTGTATAATTCAAGCTTCAAATATGGAATTAGAAAAATAACAAAAAATAATTAAATTAAAAAATTGATTACCTGTAAAGAGTGATGGTCTTGTTCAACCATATTTCCTCCAAATGGACCGAGTCCGTTTTCCTAAAACATTTGCTGTTATTACAACAACGGAATATATCGGTATCTATTTACCTGAACCGCTGACACAGAATCTCCTCTACCATTTTCTTCAAGTAATGGACGGTGTAAAATCTTTGCCGCCTCCAGAGAGATTGCATCAATTGATCCGAACATTGCATCGACAACTTCTGGAAACTTCTTTAACCGTTCTTTTACAGTCTGCACCATTCTTGCTGTATTCCTTTCTACTTTTGAGTTGACTAAAATGACACGAAGATCCGGAAGGCTAAAAAGAGTAAATTAATACGAGACAACAGGATTCCCGAAGAAGTGGTTGCACGTTTAAAACATACTTTTTCAAATGCTCGATTCTGTGTCCTGGCTTGAAGCTGGCCACTCCACCTGTAACGCGAAAAATTAATTGCATAAAAGTTCGAGTTGTCAACAGATAAAATGCACACACGCACTCCTCGGAACCACACATGCCTTATTTGCTGTCAACTTTTCCATGACAACTAAGGGGAGCTTTTTTTTTTCAAATTATGAAAAAGCATGAGGGCTTTTAGTAGGAACATAAGAGTATAGTAAGGGTTGATGTGAGCAAAAATGAAAGTGAGTGTAGGAAAAAAAAACTATTTTAAAAAAATCAAGCAGTATTAAAAAAAAGTAAAATATATCGGTTGAGGAGAAACGTATTATTACCTAGAACAAGTGAAACATACAAAATGGCGGCGGGTGGTCAATTGAAAAATACAGTTACGAACTCTTGGATTCCGAAATCGAATTCTTTGGAATGGCTTTCAATTAAGAACGTTTTGGGTTACAATGACTGCGAAATTATGACGAATCAGTACAATTTGTAAACTTTTAATGATATTTGCCAACCCAAAATAAGCTCGAGCCATATTGCAAGAACTTGCACAATTTTTTAGTACAGAAAGAGGGAAGTAACATTCAAAAAAGAAAGTTCAAGCAGCAAGCAAAGAAAGTGGACGAGGACATAAATATGGAAAAGAAGAATAGGACAGAGAGGCCGACTTTAACTGACGGGACAGAGACAAAAGACAATTTTTAAAAAATGTGCAGGAGAAGTAATTACCAAAGCATCCCACATGACCGAGATGCGTAAAACTTTGGTATCCATAGTCACGACTGCCTGTAAATTCTTCGAGTGGGTGAAAAAAAACAGACGGAGAGGAAGAGATGAAGATGCGTTCCACTTTGAAGATTTCAACGATGATTCTCATGATATTCGTAGTGAGAGGAGCTGGTGGGGCGCGGCGCCCGGGTAGGTAAGCAGATTAGGTTATCAGGTCAGGTTACACAGACACCGCACACAGAATAATCCGATATTAAAATGGGGATGAACATGTTGGGGGGTTAGGGGTGGATAACGAGAACGCTATTAGAGAGTATCACAAACGGGTAAGATTAACTATGTTATAACTGAAATCCGCCAGAAAATGTTCAGCATGCTCACTGAAAACAGAAAATTCTATTTTGACAATATAGCCTAATTAAAGATGGACTTGTGCTTACCCCGGTTTTGGTTTATAAGATACGGTATTGAAATTACTTATAATCAAAATAAAAAAGATAGCTTATTTTTATTTTTGACAAAAAAAACCCCATTCTAACGTACGTGTGGATTTTGGAAATCAGAAAACTAGATGTAATATTTTTTCGAAATATCACCGCATTTTCTCTAATTTTTGTTTTACAAGGTAATTTCAAACAGTTCTGCATCATTTAAAATTAAACCTGGCCAGACACTAGTCAATCTTTAAACTTGATTCTCGGAATTTGATTTTATCCGCTAGGCAAACTTCAGTCATTATTTAGTGCATCTTTTCTTTGGGCCGGTCATTCATTAAAAAGAAAGAGACGTCATGCTTTTACTACCTACGTTATATATATATATATATATATATATATATAGGATAAATGGAGTTAGGCAAACTTAAGGTGAATAGGCATATTTCAAAATGCATTCGAATTCTATGTATCCGAACAGCATGAGATATCAACAAGGAAGGAGATAGATTTTCAGATGGAATAAACAAAACACACACCCGGGCACCCGCCGCCGCAACAATTTATAGACTACTTGAGATTGAAAACATCAATAAACCTGGAACATACCAAAAGTGCAGACTGCCGCGTCTAATCCCGATGCACGTCCATGAATAAGTGATTCGGCAGCCGTGGCCCATTTTCGAATCATATCCAAATGATCTTCTTCCCATGTCAGATTTCCTTGCTCGTCTGCCTGAAAGAAAATCAAGTTTAATATTTCGAATCACATCTCATACACAAACGGTATCAACGGATTAACTTACAACAATGCTTGGAGCAGGAATAAGTCCAGCAGTCTGAAGGAGAGACGTTGCAATGCATACACAATATGCTCCTGAAGATCCAAGACCAACGCAGCTTGGCAACTTGAACCTTACTGTTGCTTTTACGGCGAGCAAGTCTCTGAAAAGAAAACTAGGAAAATGAGAAAAGGACAGAAAGGTAACAAAGAAGAAGATGAGAATGTCAATTTTCCAACGAATCAGAAGACATTTCAGCTTTTCAGACAACATTACAAATAGACTATTAAATAAATTTAAGAGAGTTTAGAAAGAATTCTAAAAGTCATGCAAAAGAATCGCAATCACTACAACCAATTTTATTTAGAACCATTCCATGATAGAAACACACTGTTGAACTGCTCGACTATCAGCTCTCAAGTTTCCCGGCAACAATGGGGTCGGTGTGGATGATGAAGATGGCGTCGTCGGGAATACTGGCGGCGCACTAGATTGAGCTCCTGGAGATGGTAGAGGAGTCAATGGAGGTACCGGAAGACTTAAAGCAATTTCGGCTTCAGATCTTTCTGGAACGGAAGTAGACGACGTTTCTCCCATCACCGATAGGTTAGTTCGATGCAGTCCTTCAGGAAGCGGTGGAGCTGGTAGACCACGAGCCAGACGAGAGAGACCACTGCAAAACAAATGAGCACACACGCCACTAAAGGGTAATGTAAGGTAACAGGGTTGATTCAGAATCACAACATGATTATTTTAAAATATAAAAGGCCACAAACATTTAGCTTTTGGGATGATATAGTCAAAAATGTTTTCCAACGAGCTCAAAAACTTGCAGAAAATTGAGTTTACAGCCATTAACAACTAAATATTCTCCACACTGGAAGCACTTATTTTATTATTCTCTAAGAACTATAGCCTTTTAAAATTATTTACCTTTTACGATGAGCAACTCCGAGCAGTAAATACCAAAATGCGAGAATGGCGAGATGTTGTACACCGCACTGATCTTCGCATGAACCCGACAATTTTCTGGCGATTGGCACTAAAATCTCAAGAGAAGGAGGTTGATCCTCTTCGATTGGATATTCCGCGGCGAGGCGATCCGCCGCTTTCAACAAGTCTTTCAACATCCAAGTTTTTTCAACACCAAGGTCTGGAAGACTCAGGTAGATACGTCCGTCTGCTGATGTATACAATGATACATAGGTACGAAGATCAATTGAACCGGCGATCGCTGTCTAAAATAATACCTTATGATACCAGGCTGATCACAATATATATATATATATATATTTATTTATTTATTTTAATTGCTCTATAACAACACTTTCGGACCCAAAATCCAGTCATCGCGCTTTATCCAGAAAAATAAATTGGGACATCTCAAATGTTTTATCAGGACGTGTCTCTTTCGAATCCAGGCGTCGCGTAAAGAACAGGTGCAGTAGTACCATCAATATACAATATTACTGCAGTAGTTTTTTTCTCGTTTTATTTCAATCTTTTAAATGTACTGAAACGCTCACCCTTCCATACACCACAGCATGTTCTCCAAAAAGAATAATTTTCCCAGGTGCCGAGACGAACAGCCCTCCGTGTTGAGACGTCGTATTTCTATGCATTGGACTCGCGGTGGCCGACACCGACGAGCCGGCGCGAGATGTACTTCCAGACGGTGAGTCCAGTGCTGAAAATTATTCAGTTTTCAGTTCAAATAGATAAATTAGAATAATGAATAAGGAATTATATACAAGACTAAGGTAATTTTTAGGTGAAGACGATTATTTTTAAATTGTGATAGCCTTCTTTTTTATTTGACGATGATTGTAAAAATTGCATTTCATCATTTTGTATTTCCGATAAAATGAAAAAAAAACTATCTGAAACATTTTGTAATATGTGTCAATGGTTTTCTGATAGTTGCAACGATTGAGGCGCGAAAAATGCAAACATTTCACTTTTTGAATGAACAGATTTGTGCTGGACAAACAGTGCCGTTAAATGACGTCAATTCTCTTAGACCGTTTGAGGTCAACCTTTCCAAGTGTTGGGTAAAATATGAATAGGAAGTAGAAGAAAAGGAGAGAATGTTTCATTAGAAAATGCCATCAACAAGGGTTGAAAAAAGAGACTCCCCCTGCGATTTTCTTCGCTTATTCTCGCTGCTTATCGCTCAAAACACAGAGCGACTATAATGAACGAAAAGAGAAAACAGTTGCAGAGAAATCAAGACAAATGGTGCACAGTAATCGGAACTCAAAAAGGTGCGAAAAGAAACAAATTTTTCCGTTTTACTTTTGTGACACTTTCGAATAATGAAGAGACGATCCAGGAAGACTGGAAAAAATAAACGAGCAGTGTTGTGGTTAATCCATCGAAAATAGTTTAAAAGTAAAAAAAGAAGGGGCAGGGTGTCAGTTTGAAAATATGGAAGGATTATTATAAAAGGAATTGAGCAATTTTTTAGTATGAATAAATTGCGTAGGAAAAGAGTATCTGATCTGCTCATCTATTCCAAAAAAAGTTATAAATGTTCAACGAAATCAGAAGAAGTGAAGAAAGTCAAAAACAAAGTGGACGGAAGAATCTAAATCCCTGTTGAGAATAACTGGCTCAACTGAACCGACAGTTCGAAAAGGATACATTAAATATTTTCAAATATTAGATTATGCGATATCTATCCGACGAGCAGTATTCCATTGCACAATTTAACCTAACCAATTTACGTACTAATTGCGTGATGATCATAACAAATTACTATAATAAAATGCATGTATGTGCATGCGTCACAATAGGCCAACACTTACAGTCCTTGGTTTGCAATTGTTCGGCACTACTTTTAGAAATCACCGAAAGTGGAGATGAATCCACCGATTCTTGAATTTTCAGCTTTTCAATATTTACAACATCTATAATTTCTATTTCATCCATTGTTAGTGGTTCCAAAGAGTCATCCACCACCTTAAAGGTGTTATCATGCGTCTCCCGACTCTCAGTTACGGAAACCTCTCTTTGGATCAACATCTTTTTCCCATTGGCGTCACCGTTTCTGGCAAGCTTTCCACAGACTGCCACTTCTTTCTCGTGTTCTTCTGGAGCAGTTACAGGCGGCATCTACAAACACAAGGACAAGAACGTGAGTCGAAAACAAAATAACTATATAAGACTAATGACAACGAAACTTATATTGAAACGGAACGAAAGTTAGAGAACAAGCACAAATCAACAGTTTTCATTTGAAATTGAAAGAATTCATGCCAAGGGTAAATGGAAAATGATGTGAAAAGACGTTTTGGAAAAAAAAGTAAAAAAAAAAACAGAAAAGAAGCAGAAAAAGATAACTCTTCGTGTGAAAAAAAGGGAGAAAAGTGTGTGCTTTCCAACGTCGGTGTGCTCTTTCTGTGTGCCTCCTGGCGCTTTGAATATGCACAAAATCGCATTTTTCGGTGTGTATGTGTGTGAGGAGCGTCTGTGTGGAGGAGAAACTCATTCAAAAAAAAAGAAGACGTGGATGACGTCGCGAAAAGGTTGAACCGCATAAGAAAAAAAAAGAAGAAAAAAGAGTCGTAGGATTAGATAAGGTTGAATTTCGGGGCACGGACGGCGACGACGCCGACCGATATTGGAAATTGCGCGGAACAGGAAAATCTAGATGTAAACAAAGCAAGAGGGGAACAGTGAGAAGTAGATAATCGTTAATGAAGAGTAGGTATCCATTATTTGGAGGCGAGTAGGTGCAAGTAGTTTGAAGCATTATTCATTCAGATGAACGTGCAATAACTCAATTTCAATAACCAAAAAAAATGGCATGCCTGTATCGGAAAAAGAAAGTGGAAAGAGTTTCTTATCTATAATCAAGTTTATAAAAGTTCTCTGACGTTTTTTCTTATAGTAAGAATGATGTTCGATCTCACAAAAACTGAAAGCAAACGTTAAAGCGCTTTTTATAGAAATCCAACCTTGAACTTCTAAAGAACTTTGAGAACTAACACAGCGTCATTCTTAGAAATGTTATGCTTCCCGAATGGGAGCAACAACTGATAATACTAAAGGCCCACAGTCCATCCCTAATACATTTGAAGGCTATTTATAAGTCGTTACCACTATCTCGCGGCGAAAATGTTTGCCCTGGAGCCCAAAGCGGTTATCAGGTTTTGCTATTCGAAAACGCATTCGGTGACGCAATTCCAATCAAATGCTTGCGTAAGAAGCAAGCGAATACGAAGAGAGCAGAATAAGAGTGGAGTTGAAGTTTCGAGATGAAACCCATTTTGAAACATATGGAAAGTGGAAGATGGTGATAAAATAAGCTCATCAAGCAGGTTTCTCAGAAATACAAATGAAAAAAATAATTGAAGATTGAAAGAAGAAGAATAAGAAGAAAAGATTCCGCTATCCTTCCAACAGAAAAACAAACAAAACACTTGTGTTTATGATGAGCAGTTTCAGCTGTCTGTGCGTTAAAGAATCTGAATCCCCGAGAGACAATAAATCGAAAGAAGATGTCGGAGTTCTCCAAAAGGAACAATATAAAACTCCATTTTTTGAATAAAAATATACAAAATAAAATGATGAAATGACGGTGGAAATTGATACATCCTGTGGGAAAAAAGTCGAAGGAAAGGAGGAGTGGTCTCACGGACTCTGGATAGAGGAATGAATTCTAGAAGATTAACTATTTAGAAAATATTAAAAATTTCTGGTAAATTTGGGTTGCCAAATTCTAAAGAATCTTAGAAAAGAAATTAAGAAATGCAGTTAATAATATATCATTCAGGCATACGCGAGGCAAAACAAATTGAGGAATTCTATTTTATTTAATACAAAATACCTGCCCATTGGTTTTTTTTAATGAATGCTTTGTTTTTTTTTTCAATTTAAGCATGTCAATAAGCTAGCGCCTGCGTGAAAGTATTCCATCAGAGCTGGGAATATATGGAGGAGGTGGGGAGGTACTATACGAAAACGATTAGTACCTAAATTGAGTGATGCAAATGCTGATGGTGAATTGAAAGAAAAAAAATAAACTGAGAGGGGGCGTCGCTCCGTAGTTTTCTCTTATAGTTGGGTCTTCCGAACCAAGATGAGCCTCTGTCTTTCTCATCTTATTCGATCGTTTTTGGAGCTCTCTTTAAGAAAGTCAATCCGAAATTGTTTTCCTGTTTTACTCTCTTTTCCATCGCTTACCTATTTTTTTGCTGCCCCCATAAGATATTTCACATCATTTCACGGTGCCCGTGGCGGGGAGCGTGCACCCGAAAAAACGATTAGGGTCCCAGAGCAGCAGCAACAAAAAACTACGACAGAGGGACCAGATTAGGACTGGGAAACGAGTGGCAAAAAGAAGACGAAGGAAAAAAAAGTAAAGGAAAAAATAAAAATAGCGAGAAAACGAAGTAGTGGGAAAAGAGCCTGTTGTGCTGCATCTTCTGCTTGCGAAGAATATGGAGCTCTATTCGTCCTGAAGACGTTGTCGACGTCGTCTACTGCTTTGCTTTCAAAACACACGGAAAAGACGAACCTAATTTGGGTAGCCGAGAAGCAAACGAGAAAAGGAGACGCAGGAACAGTAGAAGCAGAAGTGTGCCCCAGAGAACACATATCACCTGGGAGAGAAAATTTTGCAAGAACCCCCAAACCATAAGTAATAATTTGGGCCTTGAGGAAAAGGTGTTTTTCTTAAAGTTAGGAAATTTTAATGAAGAGTGGGTAATGGTTGAGTCACGCATTTTAGGGACACTAAAATAAAGTAAAAATAGTCAACACTCATAAGTTATCAAAAACGACGAAGAAAGCATAGCTTATACGATAACCAATTCACAAAGTTTCTCTTTTATAAAAGATAAAGAAAAGCGTTGTGAATTGTTAGAAAAATGCAATGTTAAAGAAGAGATTTAAAAGCATTGACAAATGCCACAAGAGCTCTACCGAATTTCAATACCTTGAAAGCCGAACGCGTCAAAGAGTCTTTCGCTCATAATGGACTTTAAAAATTTCAGTGGCGCACCTATTTTTGTTTACCCATCGTTTCGAATGGAAACTTAAAATTTACAAAGATGTAATATGTTTGGTATGGCTAATTGGAGCTCCATTATAAGTTGAGACTGTACCCAGTTTCTACATTTTCGCTAATACGTCATTTTTCAGTTGAAAATTACCTACATGGGGTTTTACGGTATACATTTTTTGAATGATAGTATATTATCATGTTATAAGGCGCTGCGAACAGAAGATCTAAAATGAGGGACGAAATGTAAGTGTATATTTTAATTTAAAAAGAAACAAAAAAATGTGACTAATAAGTTTTTACAAAATTTGTTTTTCTTTTTCAAAAAGACAATATTTTGACTTACCGATAATTTCTCTAGAAACCGTTAGTTTCAGTGTATAGAATAATTAATAAATTTTAAGAAAAACTGTTAAAGATAACTGAGAATATTTTTCATACTTTATATTGCTGCAAACGATTATTAAATAAACGTTAATCTTTCTTATTTTTGACACTGATTATCTAATTCTTCAAATTTTGAAGGTTTTTGTAAGAAAAATATACTTACCTTGATCACCTCCAATGACCACCATCTGAAAACTCGCGTTTTCGCCTTCTCCTCCTCTTCGTCGTCTTCGTCTCCACTCAATTCGTTATCACTCACCGTCGAGTGATGAATATGTCTTCTTCAGTGATAGAGATGACGTGGTGGTAGAGTCTGCAAGAATGTAAAAAAAGATGAATTCTTCAGAAAGAAAGGAACAATGAATAAGTGTTCGCAAAATGACAAAAAAAGAATAACGACACAATGACGAGGAATTGAGATTATGAGAATGAGAAAAAAAAACTAAAACGACAATGATAATGGGAAGGCGAGGGGTGGGGATTGGAGAATAGACTTAATGGTGTCAAGGTGAAGAAACGAAGAGAAGCAGCGGACAGTAAGTATAATATAATACACCGAGCACGGTGATTTATTCTGAAAACTAGAACTGTGTGACGCAATGGATGACTACCATCGAACAAAGGCAGAAACAACTCTCACCGTTTTGTTCCACTTTTTCGCGATTTTAAGCATTTTTTAATCAAGTCAATTAGCATTTAGCATTTTTTTCGAATGCTGAATGATGAATTATACGGAAAAATGACTTCCTGGCCAACTAATTAAAAAAGGTTTTTTTAATAAGCCATTGTAAATAAGTTAATTAAGAGTTTTGTAATCTGCGAGGAATGTGGGGGAGGAAGGGACAAATGATCTTACATTAAAAGCATTTAAAAACATTTCCTGAAATGATTTGAAAATCATGAAATACGTGTTCAAGGAAATTTGAATAGCGTGTCGTCAAAAATAGAAGAAACAGTCATAGAAGTCATGTATGAAAGCGATTTGAAATACTAGACTGGTATTAAAATATCTTCAATACATTTATTTTTTATTTTTTTAGGACGACCCATATTTTCGTGAATCGATACTATTATAAGTATTGACCCACGCTTACTTTAATTCCCGATAAATCCGTCACGGTAGATGCAAATTCCCGGTATGTTCCGCTATCGGAAATTTGCATTTATTTATATTTATATTTTTTCAATTATTTTCAAATTTAGCGGAGAAATTTTTAAAATAAACTTAAAACATTGCTATTTGCATAATAATTTTAAGACGCCAGGGTTCTTGAACTATCTTCAGGATTTAACAATTTCCGATATGTTTTCTGTTTTTTGAATTATTCGGAACGGAATATTATTTTGAAAATTTTTCACGGAATTTCATTCCAAAAACCTTGTTCGTTTCGGGGATTTCGTCATTCTGTTTGTTTGAAAGTTTGAGTCGCCCTTTGTTTGAAAGGTTTTTCTGAAAATAAATATTGTAATATTATTTGAAATTATTATTTTTGTAGCTCAAATACGTTTTATATTAAAGATTTTGTTCTTAACCGCAAAAAAACACTGAAACCAACTGGAATTTCTTTGGAATACAGTCAAAACGAAAGAAAATTATCTTAAGAGACGCAGAGAAAAAGAGAAAGATTGAGCGGGGAATATGCTAGCGTGCACGTTGTCCAATGTCCAACGTCAACTTTTGTAGCGTTAGCGTCGTTCGAAAAGATTACATTTGAATTTAAACTGAGGACAAGCATTTACCGTTGAAAATAAACGGTATTTACAAATCGTGTGTTGCTCTCCGCGCATCGATTCACGGCTTGGAATAGGTTAACTTGTGTTACGAAAGCGCGTTTGTGCCCGGCTGTCACTTCATTGCGGTAGCTGAGCGTCCACCGGATAATTCACGTGCCATACAGGCTTGTTTGGCCCGTATTACAAATGATTTAACACGTCGAAACTCAACAACGAGCTTCTCAAAAAGCTATTCAGTTCACTACACTTGCATGCTAGTAAACAGCGTACTCTAGCGTATTTTGGAAGCAATTATCTTTTTGTAAAATGAGTAATTAACTTCATTATTTTTTGTTTTCATTTTTTCACTTTTTTAAAAGTATTTCTAGGAAAAGTGCATATTTAAAATGTTACGTTTTTTCACGCCGTTTTGAGATCAAAATAATGAAATAACTTCATAGGTGCTGCCTATTCTGATTGCGTATTTTATGATTTAAGGCGATGCCCCAATATACCGTGCCACTCCTGCCTGCTATGTTTGGTGTGAGACCTCAGAATAGTTGTAAAGTACGCAATCGCCAGTGCACATATTTTTATTGGATAATGACAATGTGTAATGGATTGGGAAACACTATGTTTTACGCATTTAAGTAAATAACTAGATACCGTGTAAACCACTTTTTACAAATTGCGATACTTTCCCTACATCGCGTAATACGAAATGATATACCTTGTCATCAAAGCCTATCAAAATAATTCAAAATAAAAATAATTTTATCTCTCAAAATCCTTAAAATTTCGTGATTTTTTCTGTTTGGTAATATCTGTTTACGAAATGATAGATTGTGTGTCAAAAAAGAAGATGAAGGAAGTATCGGAATCATTTGTCTACTCTGAACTCTGAAGAGACAGATTACAAGGGAAGAGAACAAGTGAAATGAGAGCTGCTACACGTGAGAATTGTCACAAATGAGAGCTACTGCTTAGGAGAATTGCTACGGATGAGATCTGATACTCTTGGAAATGCGTCAAGTTATAACAGTCGGAATGAGAATTTTTGAAATGAATTCAGTTAAACTCGAATTCAGAGAACGTAAAATTGTAATTTATCAATATATTGTTTTTATTGGAAAATTTCTCCTTCAACCATTCACTGAAGAGATTTTGGCGCGCAACATACTACATATTTGATGAGTTAGTAGCTGCAATTTGTAGCAATTCACTCATCCCTTGTATTCTCGAAAATGACGCAAGAAACATTTTAAATTTGAGTTTTGGAAAGTGAATAATATGGACTTCGCTGCCCTGGTAATTTCTCCTATCTTTCAACAAAAATTTAGAAAAGATCGGTCTAGTGGAAGTACGCTAGGGCTGCAGACCCATAAGCACACACCATCTGTTCTTTAATATTAGTGAAGGAAATATAGTAATTATTATTTTCACATATCACTAGAAAATTTCCGATGATCACATGCGTACGTGCAATCCGGGTTGAAATTGCCCACGCGGGACAATGCATAACCGTATTTTAATAGAAAATAACTACAAAAACGTTGTTTATTGTAGATCTTGGCCTGTTTTATAATAAAAATGTGAATGCAAATCTATTGAACAAAATAGATTTCGGGCAGATTTCGTCAGCCCGATTACTTTATAGACCTGTTTCAACATTACAAATTTTTCGGGGTATTGAAAGCGTTATTTTACAAATGATAAATAACGTTTTAAGGAAAACTGAAATACAATATGAAGTTAGTTTTTTGTAGTTGCCAGCGAGCCCAATACGGCCCACATGGTTTCATATATTTTTTATTTTAGTACTTTTATATCGCCTTGCTTACGGCGTCTAGCAAGAATCTGGTAAACTATTCAAACGAGGTCGAGCAAGTAAAAATATTAAAATTGAAGAAAGTTATGTCAAGGTTCGTTGTCGCCCAGACTATGGTTGTTAACTCAGTTTTTCACTATACAAGACTGTTTCCGTATCATCGCCTAATGGCTTTAAGCGTTTTGAAGAAGCCAAGCGGCAAAAATGCTTTTCCTTAAAAATTGGAATTGGCACGAAACCGAAGGAAGGCAAAATGCGTCACACTAAAATCACCGTGTTTCAAAACTATAATTTCATAGCTATCATGGGAACAAAACTTCACTCTCCGAGACCATCCATTTTCGACCTTTTTCAAAGCGTAAATTTTATTTTTCAAGGTATAAGTTTCCGAAGAAATTGCACTTATCATTTGGGAAGTTTTCCAAAGATCAAGATCAACCCGAGTTTTTTTAAAACTTCATTTTCAATAAATATACCTCTCTTTATTAGTTTAGTTTTATTAGTTAAGTATCCTCTTTAAAAAAAAGTAAGGAAAACGAGCGAAGGGGAGGATATGTGCTCAGGTCTCTATGATCTGCCTGAAACCGGGGTTGAGGAGCAACAAAATGAAATGATGATCATCACCAGAGAAAAAGAGAGAGATAGGTTGATGATATGTGGTGGGCGGCAAGGAGAAGATAAAGAGATAGAGAGAATTATCTTTTCTTTCGTTTCTGATAAATTTTATTTACTGGATACACTGGCAGAAAGGAAGAAAGCGGAAGACGTAGACACAATGATGACGGACAAGGCCAATAAATATAACACCTGCCCTGTGTTTTGGCTTTTTTTTCTGAGATAGAGCAGAAAATGCAAGGAAAGAGAATATCATGATTCACAGACTGAATCATAGTCGCCTTTTACTGGATTATGTGGATCGTGTATAAGTTTCATCATACATGCGACCCGGGCCGACTCGTTCGTAATTTTTTTCAAAATGGAAATTACACCTCGATAAAGATGGCAAATTGCAGATATCGAAGCATTTTATAAGAAAAATGCTCAAATATAACTACAGGCCGAAAAGACAGCGGAGACCATACGAAAATGGGACAACAAACAACAAAAAAAAAAAAAAAAAAAAAAAAAAAAAAAAAAAAAAAAAAAAAAAAAAAAGCGAAAACAATTGCAAAACTTTGAAAATTTTAGTGATCAGTTTAAATAATAAACAAAAAGAAATCCGGGTGAAACGTGCGCGGCAACTTTGCGAATAGGCCCGCCCACTTTCCACTCAATTCATTCCCCCCGTTTTTGGTGCTGCGCTCTTCTACGTATAGTTTCATTGTTCTGATTCTGTCCCGAAACTATATATTTTTTATTGATTTTCTTTTTGCATAATTTCACAATGCCCACCGAAATCTATAATTTGCTACCATTTCCTCGTAATCAATTTGATATTGCAGAAAGTTATCGGCCCGGATCAATTTCGGGAGTCAAAGAAATGAACGGAAATTTGTTTGCTGAATGATTTTGCATTTGCATTTTGCAAATGCAAATGCATTTAGCTCAACAATAATATGAGTACTAATAAAAATATTTTAGATTCTGGCAATCTGAGAATTTTCCGTATCAAAGAATTCTGGAAGTCTTCAAGGTAAGCTAAAAATATAAATGAAAAATGTGCACAGAGAAGATGGCGAGTTCAAGACGATTATGGAAGGCTTCAATTCGTAAGAATTGGAAAAGGATTTTTTCCCGTGAATAACTAGAGTTAGCAATGGTTCTACGAAAAGGAAGAGTCAATTTGAAACTTCATAATTTATGTAGCGGTAAACAAAAGTCCAAATGTTTAGAAATTTAATCACATTTCAATAAAGTCGCTGCAGACATTCGTTTACATTTATAACAGAAGTAATTTTTGCAAAAGTATTTTTATTTGCAGTAGACCGTGGGAGAACAACGTTGAACTTTACTGCAGAATTTACGTTGTACATGTGAAGTTAGCCACACGACGGCGGTGTATTACACGCGCGGAAAATTGTGCAATCAAAACTTTGGTGGCGCCAAGTGCACATCTCTCTCCCTCTACAATTCTTATCGTCCCTCTTTCTTTTTCTCTCTTCTTCTCTCTCCCTTACTCACTCTCTGTCTCTCATTTTTCATCCTTCAAGCATGTGTATGTGTGGGGCTCCAGGAGCCTTCCGGCCGCTGCTTTCCTCAGTCGGGAGGGTCCCTGTGACGTCACACAATGTGTGTAGACCTTTGGCTCGCGAGTGTGAAGCCTGAGAGTCAGAAAAAACGAGAAAGAGAAGAAAAAAGAGGGAGGAGGGCATTCGTTCTTTACATTAAAAAGTTTCGCCGATGCTTTGCTCTTTTTTGGGAGATGGAAGAGCAGATGCCCCTCTTTGCCTTCTCCAATCGTCATTAATCAATTTCTGATGCCAAATTCTATGCGTCCAAACGAAAACAAAACGAGCATTAGCTGGTCATTCGATGAATAATGATTTTCACACTAATAAAAACAGATTTTTCAGACCAGCAAAACTATGAAACTGTTGAAAGCCCGTTAAAAAGTGTTTCGCGTTCATTTTTCAAGTTTTAAACGGGCCGTATTTTCAAGCAATACGAAAATTCTGGGATGTCTGACGCTTTTGCAAAGAAAAATCCGCTCGTTTTCTTCATGCTTTTCAGACTTGTTTTTTCTACCTTGGAATTCTCCAAAGGGTAGTGAGAAGCCGTTGGCAGAACAAAAGCATCAGCAACTGAACAAATCCCATGCGGATCTAAACAACAAGAAGTCTTCTGCTGGGATAGCCTTTTAGTTGACAACTAAGAACCGTAGTACTAAATTTCAGCTACTCACTGATTAAATTAGAAACTTTGAAATCAAAAAAATTTTGAGAAAAACTAAAATTGTTTTTCTAAAAATTAAAAAAAAAATCCAAATTTGAAAGAAGTTAAGTATGCTATAGCTCTAATCAATAATTAACTTTTAACTTTTAAAATTAGTTCTATATTCGGCAATTGTAATTTCTCTCAATTTGTGATCTACCTGTTCTTTTTATTATGATCATCATAATGTGCAACAACAGAAAATAGAAAAAGGAAGTGATATTTCTTTGTGTAAATACAACAACGATGCTCATCTCATACTTAGTTAGTGGGGTTATATTTCAAAAATTTCGACTTTGAAATGCGCTATATTTGTGTATTCGAAAGACCAGTTCTTTCTTAAGATCCGCACCAGAGTCCCAGGTAGTAGACATTAATGATGAATGATTTTTGGAGAGAGATTAGTTCGGATGGATGCGTATAAGTGTTTGCAGAAAACGTGTGGGACCATGGGCGACAGAAAATGCGTGGAAAATTGAAGGGGGGGGTGGCTAAGTTCGAGTTGCCAAGTGGCGAAAAGCTTAGCATCGTGCTCTCGGGCTGTGGAGGAGCAGAGACAGAAGAAGAGAGCTCCCCCTTCGAGAGTCAGAGCACAATAAAAGACGGCAGTGGCACAGAAGGGGCCCTCTCCCTTCTCTTCTCCTCATTTCACACCTTATCTCACCTGCTTTCCTCTACTCTTCCTCCCGAGTCTTCATCGCCCGCCACTCTGCCGTCTTGTCATCTGTTTGGCCTCCGTTCGTTTTGTCGTCGTCGCAAGAGTGAGGGAGGAGGAATGATGAAGAAACGGGGGGGGGGGTGGAGACATAAAATAAGAAATGAGCTAAGGAAGAGATGCGGAAAAATGAAGAGTTAATGAGCCACAGAAGAAAGAAGCGAGAATAAGAAGTGAAAGCGTTAGACGCGTCCATTTAATTGAGCGTTGATCCCAATGAAATACGTGTGGCTTCTTAAGCCTATTCTTGAATGTTAAAGCTATATGATGAGAAACTAATAGTGTGAACTCTCAATTTGCTGTAAATGAGCATTTAAGAGAGCTCTGCTTTTCCAAATTATTAATCGTATTGTGCCTAATGAACAATGAAATATCGAGAATTTAGAAGTTTGAACTTGAGGAATTCGCAGAGCTCGCTCTTCCTTGTACTAGGAAGGGCGAGCTCAATTCAAGCTCAAACCAAATTTACAGTTCTTCCTACTTGGTCCAAGACGAATTTAGAGATTTCAGTGTCGAGACGGAGCTGCAGAATGAGCACTAGACGCGGCATCAGGAAGGTAGCAGGGGAAAGGGTTGAGCCGTGTGGCAAGAGGATCTCAGTGGGAATCGCTTCGAAAACAATTGAATCTTCCCCAGGCCCACTGCTCATATTCTCTCCAGAAGATTCTATGTTGTTCTCATTATTTTTCATAATTTTAAAGAATTTTAAAGTGGAAAACTGGTCAAAAAGGAATTGTTTTCGCTCTAAAATTCTCAATTCTAGTTATCCAAAGATATGGCTTTGCGTAGATCCTTCTTCGCGGGATTTTTTAAACTTTTCATGAAAGCTTACAGTTATTCTTTAAGATCTTTAGGTTATTCTTCATGAAAAGTTCGAAAAATCCCGCGAAGAAGGATCTACTCGGAGCCATATCTTTGTCTAATGAGAATTGAGAATTTTTGAGCGAAAACAATTCCTTTTTGACCAATTTTCCACTTTAAAATTCTTTAAAATTATGAAAAATAATGAGAACAAGTGAAATCAGACTGAAAATATTCAAAGGGGTGGTATCTGTGAGATTTCCGATCATATTGCATTGGGAAAGCACTCAAAGCGAATATTCTTTTCACTTGTACAGCTTATTATCGCTGAAAAATTGGCTCGGCTTCCTCGCCCCGCCAAATGCATCAAAATGGATTTTAATTAGCACAAAACGGCGACCATAAATTCCGAGTTAGTCCCCAACAAATGAGCCGTTATTGTTCTTGGCACAGCGCCAGTATCCTAGCCTTCGCAGCAACGCGCTGTTTGGCAAACCGAATTTATTGCTGTTGCGTGTAAGGCTTCCACGAAAGACGAAAACAAAAAGTCGTCTTTCAGTTCGTCTTGCATTCGTCTTATGCAATAAAAAATCCTTGCGTCAGACGAATTCAAGACGAAGGCGAAGGCGAGACGAGACGGCCTTATTTCGTCTTTCTTGGAAGCTTTAGTTGCGTGGCTGCTGAACTTTGCCTGAAACGCATCCAACAATGACGCATGATCAGTATCTCTGTGTAAAATCAGCGATCCTGTAAGCAACTGTCTCGAGGGGAACGAAACGAAAGACGAGACGAAAGGGGAACCCCCATGAAAAGCGGGCAGCCGAAATGCTCCATTGCTGCTCACTTCACTTCCCCTTTCCAAGTTTTCGGTTCTCGTATTTGAATTTCGAGACATGAAGCCGGCCGGGAAAAAACCTGAGGAGGGGGGGAGGGGAGGACTATCGTAAAGTACCCTATGAGCCACGTGTATTCCATAATATTGGCGTTTTGAATGCCTAGCTAAAGTAACTTTAAAGAGCATCGGAAGAGCAGAAGCTTGGTGAAAGCGAGAAGAAAGTCTAGGAAGCAGTGAAAAGAAGGAATAAAAAAACGTTTTGCAATGTTTTTGCAGTTGCAGTTTGTGTCTGAAGCCACTAACAACAGCAATCTCCATTCCAAAACGTCGACTCCATAAACAATATGCTCGAAACGTTCAAAGACTGCGAGGAGACAAGTCACCGTCGGAAAAGTGTGCGAAAAAGTGACAAGTTAAAGCCTCCCTTCGCTTGGCCACTCCTTCCACACACCAATACGGCTCAACTGCTCTTCCAGAGCTTCTAGCTCAAAGCATCCTTCATGGCGAAAATAAGCTAAACGGGGAGGCTAAAGAGGAGGCGACGGAAGCGGCGGGTCTTGATTTCCTCCTCCTTCTCCTCCTCCTTCTTCTCCTCCTTTCTCTTCTTCACTACTAAAAAACTCCACATGAATTATTCATGTTCGGGCGCCGCGGTGTAGTGTGCACACACGGGCAAGGATGAAATTTCAGAAGGAAGAGAGGGAGGGGTAACCAGAAGATGAGGAAAACTCTAGAAATTGGGGCGTTTCTCACAACAGGTTTCAGAAAATATAACATAGTTCACACAACGTTTTTCCCCGGGATGCACATCTCTCTGATCTCAGAATACGCAAGGACTGACGGCACACTTGCGCCACCATTTCTGCTGAAACTGAAACAACAGGATTTTTGATGTTAAAATGGTATTTGAAGGCGAATTTCATCAAATAAAATGACTCCAAAATCGCGAATAAGCAGTTCGCTGTGGCAGGAATCATAGTTCTATTGATGGGGAAAGAAGCAGGGGGCGGGGTAGCGCCCGTAAACAATAAACCATATCCTAGGTATCATGAAGTCGTGAACGCTGAGCTCCTTATTCTGATCTGTCCAGGACAGATATGAGCTCACAATGCTACCATTTTGTCAACAAAAACATAATTTCCAAGCAGTCAATATGGATTTAGAGCTGGAATTGAACGGCGATCCTCTTTTCCGTCTAGCTTATGTCTGCTCTTGCTTCCAACCATCCATCAAATCCAACACCTATCGTACTTGGGGGGGGGGCCTTCCTACGGCTTCCATATCAAAGCTGAAAGACAAACTTGTGGCCGATCGGATTCATGGAAATCGAGAGAGATTCCATCCAGACATCAGAGAAGGACGGAATTCCGGATTCCGCCGTTTCTTTCATGTCGTCTTTCGGATTCCAGATTACGTGAAAAAAGTTTTTTTCCGTTTTCTGTTTTCCGGATTCCGAGTTCCCAAATTCCAATTCCGCCCTACTCTGCCAGACATCGTCAATTTCTCGTTTTCACGAAGAAGATGAATTTGTCTGTGATTATATTCTGTGTGCTGGCTGACTTAAAGCTATATTTAAACTTGGTGACTAGTGTCCAACAGCATGTGGTCCGTTGTGATCCAGATGGCAGCTTTTGATAGCATGTAACGAGCGCGCGCAATCCGCTTCAATCATATAAATCTTTAAAAAGAGCTGTAGAATGACGGAGCCATGTTCATTGTGCTCTGATGATCTGGCCAATTAACACTTTATATTCTGGGCAGAGTGCCCGTTTCATACCTTCCGAGAGTCTTCATCGAAGAGCAGAAAGAAATCGTGGCGGGAGCCTATAAGATTAATGAGAGTTGTAAACTCCAGACGGAGGAAAACACCTAGCCGATAGCATGAATGAATCATGGCTTTTGTCGAGGGCGGTTTTCATCGGCTTGCCACTTTCAGCTATAAATGATGAGAGAAGAGAGAGAAAGGGAGAGAGAGAGAGACAAGCACAGTAAAAGAGACGGAAAAGAAAGAATTGGAACTTCTGGAAATTCCAGCAATATGATGAAGCTAATAAAAATATTTAAGAAGAATCTGAAATCGAAATCCCCTTACAGATCTGATTGCTCAGTACGTCACTCGACTCTGAAAACCGGCCGTCCTTCATCGGCAGTCTCTCTACTCTTCGGTTTAAAGTAAATCTTCCACGAAAGGCGGAAACAAAAAGTCGTCTTTCAGTTTGTCTTGCATTCGTCTTTCGCAATAAAAAAGTTGGGCATGTGCACCAACACAATGTCCATCTCTACGTCAGACGAATTCAAGGTAAAGACAAAAACGAGACGGTCTTATTTCGTCTTTCGTGGAAGCCTTAGTTTAATGTTTGTCTGTTTGGATTGTTGACTGTATGTATGTAAAATCGTATAACTGAACATGTAGCTGCATATTAGTAGAGTTTGGTGCCTCCTCTTAGTTGAATGCTCAGTAATAACTGGATTCTGGCTCATGAGTCCTGAACAATCGGATCTCTTATGGAATTTTGGATACTCTTGAAGTATTTTTTCTGGAAATTCCAGAAGTTCCATCTTTCTTTTCCGCCTCTTTTACTGTGCTTGTCTCTCTCTCTCTCTCTCTCTCTCTCTCTCTCATCATTTATAACTGAAAGTGGCCAGCCGGGGAAAGCCGCCCTCGACAAAGGCCATGATTCATTCATGCTATCGGCTAGGTGTTTCCTTCCGTCTGCAGTTTACAACTCTCTTAATCTTATGGGCTCCCGCCACCAATTCACTTTGCTCCACATTCTCGCCCATTATAAAAAATGTTAATTGGCCAAGTTTGAGATTATCAGAGCACAATGAACACGGCTCCGTCATTCTAAAGCTCTTTTTAAAGATTTATATGATTGAAGCGGATTGCGCGCACTCGTTACATGCTATCAAAAGCTGCCATCTGGATCACAACGGACCACATGCTGTTGGACACTAGTCACCAAGTTTAAATATAGCTTTAAGTCAGCCAGCACACAGAATATAATCACAGACAAATTCATCTTCTTCGTGAAAAAGAGAAATTGACGATGTCTGGATGGAATCTCTCTCGATTTCCATGAATCCGATCGGCCACAAATTTGTCTTTCAGCTTTGATAAGGAAGCCGTAGGAAGGCCCTCCCCCCCCCCAAGTACGATAGGTGTCGAATTTGAAGGATGGTTGGAAGCAAGAGCAGACATGAGCTAGACGGAAAAATTGCTTCCACGAAAGGGGAAGACAAAAAGTCGTCTTTCGTCTCGTCTTCGTTCGCGTTTCAGTTCGTCTTGCATTTGTGCAAACAAGTTGCCAACACACTGCGTCAGACGAATTCAAGACGAATAAGACATTTCGCCCAAATGGAAGCCTTATCTTCCACGTTCAGAATCCATTTTCTAAATCGATTTCGACGGTTTGGAAACAATTGCCTCCCTCTGATTTGACGACGGATCTCCATTCTCCATAACCACTGTAACTGAAGAGGTTGAATGACGCAGGTCCATGTTTTTCAGAGACGGAACCAGCTCCTATTTCCTAGAAGAGCATCCTCTATCCAGGAGGGTTTTTCGTGTACAGCACTGTGAAATGCCTGGCTCTTTCCCGGAAAAAAAGTTCTGAAACCCCCCCCCCCCCGACACTTTTGTAGTTGACAAAGACTTATATACGTATCTCGATTAGGTGAAGACGTTTTGCACAGAAAGACTCACATTTTCAGTAGCCGTTTTTCAGTGTTCACATCGATGGACTGTAACTATGTTCGCAGAAGCAATGAAAATGTGATTTTGAGTTTTCAATTTTCACAAAACAATTTCCAGAGCATTTTAGCGTCTCCCAGTTGAAAGATGCTGTCACTTTTTCGAAAGTTTTGATAGAGGTGCAGGACAAAGTGATGCGCGTGCTCTCAGAAAAGAGTGGAAAGACGTGATCCAGGCGTTGAAAAAATGGTTACGAAGAGAGGAGCCGTCTTGAAATTAACTGCGATCCCACCATTAATTCCTTATGATTGTGAAGCTGAGCTACTGTAGACTATTAGTCTATTCCAGAAAAGGGCGGAATTCCGGGTTCCGCCGTTTTTTTTCATTCCGTCTTTCGGATTCCGGATTCTGTGAAAAAAACATTTTTCCGTTTTCCGTTTTCCGGATTCCGAGTTCCCAAAATCCAATTCCGCCCTACTCTGGTCTATTCGAGTCTTATTTGCTTGATGGTAGTTTTCAGAAGGATAAGACTGAAAGCGTTCATTTCTAGGACTGAGAGCGAAAGCGGGAAAAAATGTTCCAGCTCATTGAGCAAATGCTCCTCCACACTGTCTTCTTAATGACACGGAATGGGCAGAATGCGCACAAAAAGGAATGCGCTATTGGTCCTAATCAACTTTTGATGAAAGTCATCGATTGGCCCGTGGTTTGCTTGCCCGCTTCGGTACGGATCGGGCCGGATTACAGGCTTGAAAACAGGCTGCAATCTGACACGAAATACTACCACTTTTGCTAGAAAAACAGCTTCCGAGTGTTCTCGGAATGGATTCCTAGGCCATCTACATATAGGCCCACTCATAATCTAATAGTCCAATAATCAGCGAAGCCCAAAACGGGCGCAAACAGCCCAATCACGAGCTTCCCTTCTCCGCGAAGTGTTCAGTTGCGAAACGGCTCAACAAATTTACTTCAAAAAGGCTAGAAAAATGTCAAAAAATTGAAGGTCTCCGAGCGTTCAGTGGAGTAACGTTCCGAATCAAATAATACAGTTTTAAGTAAGGGTTCCACGAAAGACGGAGAAAAAAAGTCGTCTTTCCTTTCGTCGTTCGTCTTATGCTTTAAACGCAAGACTTACGCAAGTCAGACGAATTAAAGACGAAGACGAAGACGAGACGAGACAATCTTAGTTCGTCTTTCGTGGAAACCTTAGTTTTAAGATACGATCATTAAGCGTATCCGGAGCCGACAAAATAGTCGTCAACAGTTTCTCGTCTGATGCCAATTTGCTGAATGAATTTAAAGGTACACTGCTGTTAGAAAACAGATGAGTACCAGAGTAGGGCGGAATTGGATTTTGGGAACTCGGAATCCGGAAAACGGAAAACGGAAAAAAATTTTTTTCACGGAATCTGGAATCGGAAACGAAAAAAAATCACGGAATCTGGAATCTGGAAGACAGAATGAAAAAAACGGCGGAATCCGGAATTCCGCCCTTCTCGAATAAAAACGCCATATCGCAGAATCCGGAATGCGGAAAACGGAAAAAATATTTTTTCACGGAATCTGGAATCCGGAAAACGGAAAAAAACATTTTCCACGGAATCTGGAATCCGGAAGACGGAATGAAAAAAAACGGCGGAATCCGGAATTCCGCCCTTTTCTGATATAAACGCCATATCGCGGAATCCGAAATGCGGAAAACGGAAAAAATATTTTTTCACGGAATCTGGAATCCGGAAAACGGAATGAAAATAACGGCGCAATCCGGAATGCGGAATTCCGCCCTTCTCTCCTGAGTACTTGGCTAAACCGTAGCTTTCAATTTGAAAACAAGGCATCGCACAAGAAGAACTAAGAAGGCACATGAGCAGAGAAGGGCGGAATTCCGGATTCCGGATTCCGCCGTTTTTTTCATTCCGTTTTCCGGATTCCGGATTCCGTGAAAAAATTTGTTTTCCGTTTTCCGGATTCCGGATTCCATGAAAAAAATTTTTTCTGTATTCCGGATTCCATGAAAAAGTTTTTTTTCCATTTTCCGTTTTCCGGATTCCGAGTTCCCAAAATCCAATTCCGAACTATGAGTTTAATACTTTATTCTCATTGTTGTGAAAAGTATACTTTTTGATCTCCGCAAAATTAATGTTAAATTCGGATTCCGTCGTTGTTTATTCCGTATTCCGGATTCCGGATTCCGTGAAAAAAAAATTTTCCGTTTTCCGGATTCCGGATTCCGTGAAAAAAATTGTTTCCGTTTTCCGGATTCCGGATTCCGTGAAAAAATATTTTTTTCCGTTTTCCGGATTCCGAGTTCCCAAAATCCAATTCCGCCCAACTCTGCAAATGAGCTCCTAATAAAGGGGCACCGACAAACACAGCAGTGCAGTGGAATATTGTTTCTCTTCACTAGAAATGCCAAAAAGAATGCAGACAATGGCTGAAAAGAGCAGAAACGCGTGGTGGCCCAATAAGAAAAAAACGACGGGGTCCTTAGAGTTGGCGAAAAAGACGAATAGGAATAAGACGGGATGGACGACGACGCGGCGTAGTGGTGGGGGGGGGGGACGAGCAGTCCGTTGACAAGTCTACCAAACGGAGAAGCGCACAGATCGAATAGGGTGGAAAAGGGGAAAAGAGCCTAAGCCGTGCTCTCTGCGCCTTGTCCGCTGTTTTCGATGCCGTCGCTCTATGCATTATGTGTGTGGATTGGATGTGCAAAAACGCTGATTTCGCCAAATAAATAAGCGAGAAACTTCTTTGGAAATTGTGGTGGCCAGCGCGTGCGCCTTCCCCGCCGAAGATTTGTCGCGAAAGTTTGTCCAAAACACGATGAAATTGTCGGCAAATTTGCCAATCCAACGTGTTTTATATGAAGTCACACCACATTTCTAGCATCTTTTGGCTAACTTTGCAGTTAACACAGATATGCCTCAATGCCTTCTGATCGCTCTCTAGTGCTACGTGGAGTCGAGAAAAAATAAATTTCAGAATTTTTCAGAGATCGCTGAAAACAATGCAAACGCCCCAAAGCATTGTCGACAATTTTTGAACTCAAAATTTTCAGTAAATTTTGCGAATAACTTTTCTTTCCTCCAATTTCACATTTATTGCCTTCTCATTTATGTGGTTTTTTTCTTTTAAAGCATCTGCAAATTGTTTTTGAATTTTTTTCCAAAAGAAAAGTTTATTTCTGATGCTCACGATGCTTCCACCTGTTGATTCTCGAACGATTTAAGAAAAACTTTTTGCTTTCAGCCTGCTCTTTTTTCACACGCAAGTTCGCTGGTAAATCGTGATTTTTGCGGGATATCTTCAATGAAAGTTCGTAAATTTGCGCAAAATTTGTCAAGAATGCTCAATGAAAGTGAGCACTTTCGAAAAATCACGTTTATAATGCAAATTTAGACAATTTTCATAACGATTTCTTGAGAAAATCAGTGATTGTCTACGACAGCGCATCTGCTCTGCTAGCAGCGTATTAAATGCGCTTAATAAGGCGAGTAATTTCCAGCTAAAAATGAACTACTTTCAGGAGACTTGATGCTTCGAGAAGCGTACTACGCCGCCGATATAGAACAATACTGGAAGCTGCGGCGAAGCAACGTCGTTTCATTTAAGGCTTCCATTCGGCCGTCTCGACTCATCTTCTTCTTCGTCTTGAAATCGTCTGACGCAGTGTGTTGACAGCTTTTTTATTGCGTAAGACGAACTGAAAGACGAACGAAAACGATTTTTTGTATTCGTCTTTCGTGGAAGCCTTAGTTTCATTTTTCGAAATGTGTCTTTATTTCCAGACAAAATTACCGATGGGATTGGTGGCAAGCAGGACGAGCCGACTCTCCGACAGAGTTTCTTCACAAAACGACGCCTTCTGGACTACCTCCACAACTGCTTAAACGTGGAACTGAAGCCATCGTCATGGCCCTTCGCAACTTTGACGTCCGAAATAGGTTATTCAACGGAAATCGGAGATCATTTATCTGTGCTGCACGCGTGCAGTTGTACAAGAAATTGGCTAGAATCAATGCAAGGGGAAGCATCAAGAAAGCTGTCGCCGACAACATCCGTTTTTTAAGATTTTCCATAATAATTCTTTAATTTTTTCATGCGGCTGCGTTGCTGTCGGTTCAGAAATATTCATTCGTTGATATTCTTCTAAAAAACTAATTTTGAATGACTATTATCGCTTAAAGAAGCCATTTATTTCGAATGCAATCTTTTTTCGAGAGCTATAACGATGCTTAAAGTGTAGATTTTTCCCGTATATTCTGCAGCCTGTCAGACAGAAATTTCAGAAGAAATAAACATCGGAAAACGGTTTAAATTCAAGTAAAACAGCAGAGTTAGCTGAAATTCAGCTAATGATCTGCTCAGAGAGTCGTGCATCTCGATGTGCGCCTTTAATCAGCCTGTGCACCCAAAGTTTGAGGTGCAAGAGCACACTCATTTCTTCGAAATAAAGCATGTCTTTAAATAGCACAATTTCTCATATTGCATCATGGCGGCTCCAACGAGCTGACCTCACGTTTCTCCATCTCCTTGTTTTGCCTCTCCGATACCTTCCTACACCCTTCACAAATCAAGAAATACAGCTTCTGGGGAATCCTATTCTTTTTTTTTTCTTACAGAATATGGAAATAGTCATCAAAAAATGTGCATTGTGAATATATATTTGCACCAATAATAATAGAAAGCCTTGTTGGAGGCCCGGTCGATATGAAAATTCTCAAAAAATATTTCCATGTTGAATAAATAAGATCCAACGGAGAGCTATATCGGAAACATCGTCTCGGATTTCATGTCGGCCACGGTGCTTGCTGGTTATAAGAAAACGAGAAAAAAGAGCTGAATTCTGAAGTGCAAGAGACGTGAGTGAGTTAGGATTTTAATGGGACTCGCTTTCTAACATAGCAAGACAACCTTAACTGAGTTCGGACTGTTAAACCTAAGACTTCCATTTGAGCGAAAATTCGGCCGTCTCGTCTCGTCTTCTTCTTCGTCTTAAATTCGTCGGACACATTGTGTTGACTACTTTTTTATTGCGTAAGACGAATGCAAGACGAACGAAGACGATGTTTTGTCTTCGTTTTTCGTGGAAACCTTAATTAAAGTACCTCTGAAAACTGGAAATGGGAAAATGTGGAACAAGAAAGTTGGGAAGAAGGGCATAAATACAAATCTATCTTCTTCGGATTGGGGGGGGGGTGGTTGGCGCTTCCCCCTTCACAAGTGGTCATCCCTCAATCCGTTTTCACTCGTTTTTGTCTCCTCTATCGAGACAATATATCCCATGGGAGGGACAAATCGGAGCATCGTTTTGCTCCGGCTCTCCAACTTCTAAGTTTTTTGAAAACTCACTCACGAATGAAGTTTTGCACGGCCACCAACAAGAAGTAAGAAATAGAAGGAAGATAGCTTGTGAGTGTAAATATAGAAAAAAAGAAGACTTTTGGAAAACAAAATGGTGTGCTCGGTCGTCCGGAAGATAACTTATTCGGAGTGAGAAAAAAAACGAGGGGGGCTTTCTTTCTCCGGTTGCGTTTTTCTTTTCTTTATTTCTTTTTGACAGCAACATGGAGAACAGTAAATGTTGAATTTACGAAATGATCAAACGTATTTACAAAAACAATTAATAAAATCCTAGAATTAACTCTGATTAGTGATAAAAAAAAATTACTTTCGCCTTTTGACGCGTATGAAGAGAGCAAGAAACGCCAGAAAACGGAACGCGAGACACATAAAAGCCATAACACCGACATCGATCCAGAAGTTGGATGGCTTAAAGCTGAGCTTTCTCAGAACATCAGTACCGTTATGAGCACAACGCGATAGAGATGATGAGCACCCTGAAATAGACAAATCTAAGTGAACTCAAACGCTCATGCGAGTTTTGTATAGCTCACCTGGAATATCATCAACATTAGTCCATTGCGCGATTGCTACCGCTTCATATCCATATCCAAAGTATGAAAGGTATTTCAATGGAATAAAATACCACTGAAGTGTTGCCTGATTGATAAAAAACCCTCCAAATGCCATCATGGGAACCACAAAGATAGGCATTACAGCCACTGCCAAATTTACAGTGCCAAATGCACAACTGAAGAAATATCCTATCGAGATGGCGATGTTCTGGACAAGTATTCCAACAAGCATGTAAATTAAGAATGCATCAACCATCGGAACTAGGCCAGACATCCAATAGAGAATGGACGTGAAGATAACCGCAGAAATTGTGTAGGACGGCAATTCAGCAAGGTTCTTCGAGATGAAATAGGCGCTTACACGGTAGAGACGAGAGCTGGTTTCACGGTAGAACGTATTCATTTCGAGACAAAAGTGCTAAAATATTAATTTTGAGAGCTTAAAAAGCGGTTTGCTATGCATTCTCACATGAACAACGCTGAACTGAAACATGAAAGCCATATTGGAAATCATTTGGTACAATGAACCATTGATATTCATAATTTTCTGTTGATCCACAGGACTATTGTTTGTATAAACCAGACCAGTCAAAACAGCGATAATAATGCTTTGAAAAATTTGAACTTTCAAAAGTGTTGGCTCTCGAAGCACAGTTTTTGATGCTCGCCATGTGAGGGCCCGTATTTGTTGCAAGAACGATGCTCCGAAAGAGGGTCGTCCGAAAGCCGACGCATATCTTCTACGCCAATCTTCACTGTAGGAACGATTTCCTGCAAAACCAGAAAACCAAGAATAGAAGCTTAAATTTTAGCCTACTCACTTTCGTCTACTTCTCTCCCACTCGACTCTTTGAATACCGATTTTCCGATATCAGAATATTTGAATGTGTTGCAAATTTTTGCGATTTGGCCTTTCTTCAATTTCTCCTCACTGAGATTTCTGGCGGAAATGGTAGAGAGATAATGGTCCGACGGGTTGAAGTTCATAGGAATTGGAAGATTCAACTCCGCCCACATGTTTTCGGCTGCTGATTGGCTTCCGCAAAAGGCGACGTTACCGTTAACCATCATGTAAATGCTGGAAAAATGAACAATTTAAGCATTCTCGCTTTTGGGAGAATAGACTAGTTGGATATTTATCAATGTATAAAGACATGCCTATCAAAAAGCTCAAAAACTTGAGATGAAGGCTGGTGGATCGTTAGTAAAATAGTCATGTTCCGTGTTTTAGCCAAGTTTTTCAGCACACACACCACCTGATAAGCTAGGAAAGAATCGAGTCCAGAAGTTGGTTCATCACAAATTAAGATTGGTGGCGAGGTGAGAATCTTAAACAACTGAATTACAGTATGAATCGCAATTCTCTTGATTCACCTCACTAGCGAATGCCAGTCTCTTCTTTTCACCACCTGAAATTCCTTTCCGTGTTCGCGTTCCAATTATCGAGTTGGCAATCTTTTTGAGCCCGAGCTAGAAATTTTTCTTTTGTTTTTAGAATAATAAACATCTTCTTACATCCCGCATTACAGTCTTGACCCTGCGATCCTGATCTTGTGAATCGTATTCGTTGCCCATTTTCAGTTTTGCCATGAATCTCAAATGTTCCTCTACCGTAAGACTACCAATGAAGAGGTCGTCCTGCTGAACATACGCACACACTTGGCGCATATAGCTTCGTTCCGCTCGAATTCCATTTACCTGAAAAAGCGAGTCGTTTTTTTTTCGAGATCGAAACACAAGGGAAATCACATCAAGAATTAAAGCAACACCACCCAAAAGATTAAGAATCGCATCGCCCCGCACTATGAATACGACAATAGTAGACTGCAAATGCCCCACCTTCTTACCCTAGCTCATTGAGCCTATAACGTTAAATTCTCTCAGGTTTTACAGATGATACAAGAATGGATTCCTCCAGACCAAGAACGACATGTCGGACGACCCCCCCCCCCCATGAGATGGTCCGACTCACTACGAAAAGAAGTCTCAATACATCGAAGAAATCGACTGACTACTTCATGGACCACCATCACCCAAGATCACAAGGCATCGTTAGCTGTGATCCGCGCCCACACAGGCGATTTCGACTAAGTAACTAAGTAATAAAATTTTGTACTTTATTCAAATTTTCGGGTGGTTTTGTTGTACGGTTTCGTGGACAGGGAGAACAGCAGCGCTATTATTCAATATTTACTGAACTAAACGCAATCATGAGTAAGTCAGTCCGAGCAATGGAGAAACTTGACAGTGCTGTCCGCGTCTTCACCAATGCACACTTTTATTCTTTGATTATAATTGTTTCACTTGTTTACTTGAACACACGAAAAACCAGCGACCGATCTCAGTGGTCTACGAAGTGATAAATAGAAAACGATAAAATCATCTACAGTAACCGAATTTCTTCTAAGGACATTAAATTTATGATCTGCCCAAAATGACAGTATTTTCATTACAGCGTTGATTGTATGTTCATTTTCACTGCAAAACACTTTAGTAATACGCAATGGAATAATATCTCACTTTTCAAATATGAAACTAAATATATACTACAGTACCTACCGTAGTAAACTGTTAACAAATTAAAAAATCAAGGGAAAAAAAAACATTTTCCTGCAATTTGAAATTCGGATTGTAAATCATAGTTCACCTAGAAATGTACTGCACAAAAATTCTTTTTCTCATCGAATACCGTGAGATACGTGAATCCGAGACAAGTAACGAGAGGAACGAGGCAGTTGACAAAAATGTTTATATTTTCCCAAATCCTGACAAATCCTGATTTTACAGTCGGACAGACACTAGCTACATCGCCAAATGCAGTTTCAAAAACAGAAATCCCTTTCGGATGATTTTAAAAGCATAAACGTCAAATACGTCAGCTAGAAAAGTTCATGTGAAACTTGTGATTTCTTTGGTATTTACACATTTTAATTGATTTTCAGCTGAGAAGTAGCTAAGGGTGAGCTTATAAAAGTCCAAAATTAACACAGTATCACTTTGCTATTCAATTTAAAGATATTATTTTAATATAAACATTGCTAGGATCTTTAATTTGACCTACAACAACCTACTGTGGCATGTCATGAGTATATATCGCTGGCGCACTTTGTCGGGGGGACAGTGTTAGATTGTCAGGGTCGGATGGACGATGTTAGATAGAAGCGAGATCGTAAAAAAATACAATTAGAAAAGATGATTTCCATTCTGTTCATTATTGCATAAGCCATTAATTGACATGATCGAGTTCTGCATCAAGTTAACAGATAGTGAAAACGGAAATCGAAAGAAATAGGAGCTGATGTAAACGCAAATAGGAGTGCGATCAGCTGGCTTATTTCTTGTTGAAACTAGGTATTGTTTGAAGTATCAAAAAATTCACATTGCCACCAGCGTGACTAGCACGCCGGACGGTTTCAACACTAGAATTTGGAGGAAAACATTTCCGAAATGTTTGATACTATCTTTTTCAATAATTCCAGATCATTGCTGAACATTTTTCAGATTTGTCGGAAATTTCATAATGTGACACTGAAAATAAGCAAGCGATTGCAAATTAGCAACAAATTACTAACAATATTACCACAAATTATTCGATGAGACACATTGATAAGAGTTCCATGAGGCTTACTAACGCGTTTTTTTGGCAATAATTCTACTTATTTACGAAAAAAAAAGAACAATGAACCATGGAACAGTCACTGATATAAAAAACCATAACGTGATAAATAAGTCCCCCTGATTTTATGTTTGTCAAGAACACTAGCATTAAGAATTGACGGCATCATTAGATTTAAAGTCAAACAAAGATAAGTTTTCCAATATTTTCCAATTTTCCATCAAAAATTATTTCGACAAATATCAAAACTGCAAGGCTTTAATTTGTTTTTTTCACCAAATTTTCAGCAAATACAAAGTGGACGCACTTCCTTATTTCACCGCATTTTAATTGAACCGATTGAACCACTGATTCAAATACGAAAAAAAATTAATTGGAGACTATTACAATCTTTCGCCCCCCCCCCCCATCATTCAAGACCACCAAGACTACAACCGAAGCGTGTACTTTTCAATTGATTGTCTATCATCAATAAAAAAAAACGGGCAAAAGAACAATGCGATTCTCTAGCTCCCAATCGGTTCATGTGTCTGACGCGTGCACCGTACACACAGCGTAATTCCCGACCATTTTCTTCCAAAGACCTTCGTCAGCTGAATTATCTTGATTTTAAAAAGTAAAGAAGAATAGGAAGAAGAAGGAGAAGTTAAAGAGGCTGCAAGAGGACAAAAGCTGACAAGAACAACTGCTGTTTTCCGCCGGTTTAAAAAACGTCAGATGATTTCGTAATGAAAAAGTAGTTTTCCCAACATTTATATTAACTAAGACTTCAGCCCCTCAAACAGGCGTTATATTCCGATGCTACATTTTTTAAAGGGCACCACGCTCGTCTATAACATGATTGATCTGTATTTTATTATCAAAAAAATGTTTCTATAAGAATTACTGATATGACACGGGTTACGCTGCATGAAGAAGCTTGGCATTTCGAAAAAAGTTTATTTTATACACTCTATACCAGTTTCGAGACGAATGCTCGAGTTTCAGTAAACAGTAAATATTTTTTAATTATGAGGAATATCTAGATACCCAGAAAAAAAGAATGTAACGATTTCAGCAAATATTTAATACATAATTTAAATTGTTTTTTTTTAATGTTCAGCGGATGTTCAGTCCAATATTCTTCTAATTTGAAGAACACGACCAAAACCAGTTCTATTCATAATCAAATAGAAAAAAATAAGAGGAATTTGGGTTTATAGAACTTTGAATATTTTCTAAATACTACACAAGTTTAGACGCGCCGTTATATATCTTCTTCAAAAGCTTCTTAGATCAAGTGTACTGTGGTCTCATCACATCCGATCGAACTATGAAGCAAAATCACACAGCCCGACACACTAATTGTCATCAGAATTTCGATTCACTGTTGTATCTCTTCTATTATAGTGATCACTACCACCGAAAGGTGGGAAGGCAGAAGAAAAAAAGGGAGATTCCCATTCTTTCTAAACTCCTCCTCTAAATTATCATCTCTTTTCTCACCATCATCACCTAGAGAAGACATATATTTTCGATATAAAACTCACGGGTTCCATCTTTTTCCCTTCTTCACATTAGCCTTTTTTGCAGTTTTCCCACGTTTATCAAATTCAAACAAATATGCCCGATACTCCATCCACATCGTCCGTATTTCTTCCTGCCTGGCCATCACGGCGAACCGACGCTAATTTGTATCCAAACGGGTTAGTTAGTGGTCGTTTTTTCAGTGTCAGACGAGTGTATAACCAGATTTTTACCGATAACTATCTCTTTGTCTTTACTCTTCTGTGCCTATTCGATAGTTATTCGGTAGTGAATAGGAAAAATTTCAAAATTTCGAGTAAATTTCTCATTTATTTGAACAAGCGCATTGTCTGTACACGTTGATGCGTATCAATATGAACGATTAGGAACGACACTGATAAACAGGTTGCATAATGGACAGTTTTACAATAGTGTCTATTAGGAAGAGGAAAGTATTCCATATTTTCAGAAGTACACAAGCAGACGAACTAGTTCTTCATGACTACGGACTCGAAGAAATACCCATGCGATACCATTTTGAACAAGCGGATGAAGAATATGATCCACAAAATGTGAGAAAGTTGTATCTGACACAAAATTCTTTCGTCGTCATCCGCGGTCTCTCGACCTTCATCAATGTTTCAATTCTGGATGTGTCTTTTAACTCGCTGTCGTCTTTACCAGAAGACATTGGAACACTGACTAATTTGACGTAGGTACAGAATACATTATAAGTCTTACTGATTACTTTGCGCTTGGTTGACTGGCTACTTCAAACTTCGGTGATTTTTTATTTTCATGAGGTCTTGTGCACGTGAACAAGAATAATTGTCGATAAATTGTCGTTAATGTAGTTTATTTTAGAACCTTGATTGCTCGCAACAATCTCCTTGAACATCTTCCCAAGAACATGGAGCTTCTTCAAAATATGGAGCACCTGTACCTTTCTGGAAACCGTCTTGAATATCTTCCACCCGTGATTCTAACTATGAAAAAGCTGAAAACACTTCATGTCGGAGGAAACTTCATCGACAATTGCCCATCAAACATCAGCGTTCTTACGTCGTAAGCCCTTTAATTTCGACTGCGTTATTGAAATATCACTATAGTTTTCCAGACTAACAATTTTGTACCTCGGAGGTAATCGTCTTCGCGAGATACCAGCTTCTATTGGCTGTTTGTACCAATTGGAAAACTTGGGATTGTGTGATAATATTTTGGAGACCATCCCATCTACACTCGGAGATTTGCATCTTTTGGAGACGTTGTTATTACACAACAATAAGCTGAGAACTCTTCCAACAGACATTTTGAATTTGAGACGTCTTCAACAACTATCGCTTCGTAATAATCCACTTGTACACTCTTTCGTTCACAACATGGATCTTGCACCTCCATCATTGAAAGAATTGTCTGGAAGAACTGTTAGACAAAACATTCACAGAGTGCCGAATATGGAGGAGATTTTACCAACGTAAGAATATTAAATAGCAAAAATATACAGAGAGTAACAGTTTGCCATTTTGCTAATTTCCTTTAAAAAAAGATCTAATTTCCGTTTTTCATAATGTTTTTCGAGTCAACTAGCTTTATTTTTTCAACCGGTACAGATGAAAACAGATATGAAGCAAAATTATTTCGGTCAGCCTGAGCATGAGCAGTTTTGAAACTAATTGTACCAGTAACTAATCGTTTCAGTATCGAACATTTAAACCGTTAGTACAATTGGATACAATTGGACCTTTAGCAAAATGCCAACTTTGAGGCGCTTGGTTTCGAAACGGTTGATTCTAAGACATCCGACATGTTACTGGGTGACTTTTAAGCATTTCACAAAGGGTTCCGGAATGATAGGCACTTCTATGAAAATGAAGTAAAAGGAATATTGACCGTTCCACTTTTCTCAACTTTCAATACCGTAGGAATTTCGGTAGTCTTGTAACTGTAGTAGGTTATTTCCCGGTATTGAACTCTTCATTCTTGTGATCCGTATTTGATCTAATTGAACCATTGTTTGGCCTTGCTTATGATTAAAGTGCACAGTGTTGTTTATCGAAAATATTTTCTCCAGCACAGTAACCTTTCTTCTATTCAGTGATCTCGTTGCTTATCTGAATTCTGCTTGCCAATGTGTGAACCCCCAATGCAAAGGAGTATATTTCGATGCTCGAGTTGAACATGTCAAGTTTGTAGACTTTTGTGGAAAGTATCGAGTGCCTCTCATGCAATTCTTGTGCTCTCCTCGATGCTCTGCAGGAGTTTCCACCGTGGATTACGAAACATCATCAGAATCAGAAGAAGAAATCGAACCAATTATGAGAAGAGTTTTACTAGGCTAATATATAGATACACCTCCGCTTTTTTAGAATCTCGTATTCCAGATCTCTTTATGCAATATATGTTTATCTCTTTTTTTCAAGCACAGGGTTCTAAATTGTTTTAATACATTTTATGGCGAATGATGGATTAAAACAACTAATTCTGACCGATTACAATTAAAAACTAAACCTTCACTATAGGATTAACTGAGGGCATGACATGAGGTGGCCTCTTCCATACAACAAACGTGTAGGAACCATGCAAAATATTACGCTGTTTTTTATTTTTTTCCTACTTTTTTTCATGGTCCAAGGGAACTTGGCTACGAGAACTCCTAAATTTTCGAAAAACACAAAGGTAAGCTGTAAATGGAATCGTTGCGGGAAGTCCAGAATAAAGCGCTTTCAAAAACCCCGAATGATCTTATACACCGTGTGTTGCTTTCGTTGCCACCACAGTATTAAACTGCGCTTGTTGAGGTACAAGCAGGAGCGGAGTTGAGAAAATATTTTCGTGAAGAAATATATAAACTAAATTCTAAACCTATTTCTAGTATTTTTCACAAAGAATGGACGAGAACGGCAGCGAACTGCTACTATAGTATACCTTGATCTCTCGAAAGATGATACAACATCAGTAAAAATAGTATGGAGACTAGGAGTGAGACGCATTAAAATAAAAGTGCATCGCGCACATCTATAATACCAGATAAACTTCAAATTCAGATATTGCATCCCTTAACACCGATTTTGATAATATTTTACTTATTTAATCGATCCGTTCGTCGCTCGCATTATTTGAGTACGGATCACTGTGCACCAGTCCTTACGGTATACTGCGGTATGGGTACAAGATGTATTGATCTGGGTTCCTTTTCGGTTTGATACTTTTTTCTCAAAGAATCCTACCATTTCATAGTAGACCTTCCAACATGCAGTTTTTCATATTTTGATATCCATTCTTGCATCAACGCGGTCCATCTTTTGTCGTTTCTCCGCATCACATGTTCAGCCCGTCTCAGTTTTCATCTCTAGGAATCGTAGCGGGTCTCAAACGTTTGATAGACGGCTGATGTTTTCTCGATGAAGATCTTTTACACGCTGTTCCGTGAGTGTTATCCCGACCAGTCTCCTTTACAGTCATGCGTGGGCGAATGACTCTTTTTGCTAGTGCTTTTATGAAAGTCCAAACTTCTGAGACAAGCGAACAAGAACAAGAGATCTGTGAAAGCGGTGAGAACGGTTCATTCGAAGAGGTTGTAGCATATTTTGGGAGAAGCGAGAGCACCAATTGTAGTCTTATTATCATTAAATACCGCACGTCTTCTTCTGTGTAACTCAGGCTCCAATTCGTGATTTATATTGAGTAGCATACCGAATTAAATGTTCTCTTTGACGTGTTCGATAACAGTGGGCACATCGATGTTGATGGAGACTGGCCGGCCTGAGGCGAATGTGTTTCTCAACACTTTCTTTTTGATAGTGTTAACGGAGAGTCATGCTTTTAAACACAAAACGACCAGTTCTTGAACCATTTTACTGACAGTTTTGATTCTTCCGTGACGAAAATCATGTCGTCTGCGAATATCACGTGTCCGAGATTTCTGCCGTTGATTCAGACTGATGACATTGCGTTGTATAGCTCATCATTACTTTTTATGTCGGGCAGGACATTTGGCTAGTCCCAGTCATACCGAGAAGCGATTTGGCATATAGGGTTGCCTAGTCGGGCGGCTCTAGTGATCTGGACTTTGAATGGTCTATGGAACGGTGTGAATGTGTGCTGCTGCAGTTGGAGTAGCACACACGCAGTAGGTGGATGGATATAGATTGTTTCTAGTCTCAGTTTCTGTTGACTCTCCCAGGAATTCGATAGAACGGAAAAACGCCGATTTTTTATGACAAACGGAGATTAATCAAAAATTCATGAATATACAGAAATTTAGCATTTTTTTGATTGCGCATCAAAAATGTGCCTACGAAAACGCAATTTTTCTCTGAAATTCGTAGCTTTCGTAGCTATAATGTCGTTTGTCGTTTCCCCTGACCAAGAGCCGTGAAACGACATTTTTATTGCTAGAAACTGCGTGCGTAAAATAACTAAGCAAGTCTGGTTGAAAAGCATAGAATTTTGGGAGTTTGTTATTACGATACACAGTAGTTCAGGAAGAAAAAAAAGTGTGAGTTGATACGATAGTGTTGTGAAACTGATTTGTTATCTACAGAAAGCATCTTCCATCTGTTTGAAATGTTGCACTTTTTAATTATACCAATTTATTTCTTCGTCTCTCTCAAAATCTCTCTAAATGCGCAAGACCTGCCAGGCCACGTCTAATCCTTCAATTATTAACATTATGAAAAGTAATTTGTTGATCAGTTGATTTGATTTGATTTGATGTTGATTTGTTGTTGATAACAGCCATATCAAATTACAGAAAACAGTCAACAAGTTGGTCAATTGCCTAACGCCTGTGGACACTGTTCTGGCCGCTAAGACAGCCGATTGCCAGGATAGTATTTGTGTATCAAGTGCTAAGAAATACGCGCAGAGACGGTATCCACAACAGTATCAAAGCACGGTGGTTCCGTGTCTCTCGTTTGTGACTACACCAACTCCGACTTTCGGAAAGCTGAAGAAAATAATAAACATAACTGAAAAAAAAACACTGAAAACCGAGAAAGGAGAGGATATTTAGAAACTATAAATTAATGAGATCGTTGTATAATTCAAATGTACAAGTTGAATGAATAATTTTGCGGAATTATGGTAAAACTGTATAGTACCGAAGGATATATGGCATAGCGCAAAGCGATAAAAGGGTGTCAAAGCATGTCAATGCAAGCGTTTTGACTCAGCTGATTTTAATCAAATAAGCATGAAAATCTATATCCCATCAAATATCGAATGAAGGAACACAATAAAGCACAATGCACCGTAATTAAATACAAATTGTTTTCAAATAGACATGAAAACCACGTACTACAACATTAAAGTTTAGGTTTGGTGAACAATTTTTTTAATGAGACTTTTTTTTTTCAAAAACTTAGTTAAATAAAAGGTAAAATTTGGGGCAAGGTGGCGGGAAAGTTATTCAGTTTTCTTTAATTTTTTTCAATTTTCGATAAAAAAGCACATTTTTGGGCGAATTTTATACTTTAGCAATTTTTGAAGTTCAAAGTTAACATTTATTTATTTTTAATACCCTTTAAAGAAAAAATACACATTTCATATGTATTCAGTCAATAGGATCGCTAGAAAGTTTTTTCTAATTCACGATTATAAAATTAAATACTTTGAGCAGGCCTAGGCAGAGATGCATAGTTTCCGCCAAAGTTCCACTTAGAATCGCACCTATGCCGATAATTTATTTAGTTTTTTGGTTATTGTGAACTCGAAACAAATAGCCAAACATTTAAAATTCGACGACATTCCCGTCCTTGTTCGGTAAAAATTCGGGAATGTAATGATAATGACATCAGATGTGTCGTGTGCACATCAAACTTTCAATAATAAAATTGAAAACCCAATTAAACACCTGGCACGACTATGAAAAAAAGCTTTCGAAGAAAATGCTTACACCCAAAATGTATAAAATGACTCACTTTGACACTCCCTGACAATTTCAGATTGGAAAGATTTCTCTTGGCGAGCACATTGAGCAGTGTAGTTTTTCCAGAACCAGTTGGTCCGATAATTGCTGTCACTTCTCCAGGACGAGCGACTCCAAACACTGGAAGAAGATAATAATTGTCGCGGATATGGCGCATCCCTAATAACAACAACAATAATAATTAAAAGCATTTTATTTACAAATCAACAAACTGAACGATAACAAATTTCTACTCTTGCTTACGATCAAAAGATTCTTCTGTGGCTTTGCTAAAAAATAATCAGCTTCATAACCTCGAACTCTTGATAGCTGATAAACAGCAACAATGTCACCGAAAGGAACTTCACCAGTCCGGAAAGATTCAATAATACCTTGGCCCATATGAAATGGATGCTCTCAATAGGGTAGAGCCGTTCCACATTTGTATGTGTTAAAGTATTTTGATTAACCTCGGTTAGCAGAGTATTTCGTTTACACACTCAAAAATTTTCAAAATTTTTATTATACCATTATCTAGAATTCTTTTTTCCATAGACATCTTCTCAATATCACGAACTTTAGCAGGAAAGTATTTTCTGAAATCTCCACGATACGTTTCATATTCAGGTTCAGAAGCGTCCTAAAATATATATTAATTATTTAAAAACTATTTTTGAAATTTAATTACCGATACAGAAACATCGTGCCAGGTGAGCAACATTTTTGGGAAAAACTTATCGATGAACTGCAAAAGATAATATAAGAACATAGTGGTTGCTTTTAAACCGAAGAATCAGCTTTATTCAAAAAATTCAACGTTTCGCCTTACGCAGTCAAAACAATTTTTATAGGTCATAAGTAATTTTACCTTAACCGATGATGGCGTAAACCGAAAAACTGGAGTTTCTGTTTAAATATGTTTTTTGTTATTTAGATAATGAAAGAACATTATTGCTTAGGAGATTTTTTTTAAAGAAAGAATAATTCTTCGATCTTAAAGTTAATTTTCACAATACGACAGATAAAATATACCTGTCACACTACTCAATAAAAAAGTCTGCAGAGAACTCACCGATTTTTCATATTCATCGTTATCTGATGAGGAATCCACAATGGTCATTGATTCGATGGAACCTTCCACAATGTTTGGTTTGAGCATTTTACTTAAAATATGTATTAAAGTGAAAAAACTCAATGAACGCAAGATTTGAAAAAAAAGTTCTTCATATTCAAACTATTAGAAAATGTGACAACAAGTAATACTTTTTAATAATTCTGTAGCTAGGAAACAGGAATCTCGCAGAATCGGTGCAAATGGGTTTAATGAGGGAGCTGTAGAACGCAGTAAGTCTGGCATCTTGTTAGAAAAAAGATCTAGTTTACTATTAAAATTACAAAAACATGAACCGATAGCTGAAAGTTTTTACTTTTAATTATAGAAAAGCGATCTTCTGCGTTGAGAAATCCTGGTGAGCATAAGAAATTTGACGTCGGTTTGCAGATCTGTTAAAGGTGGGGGTTGAGCGCGATGGATTCGTTTTTAGTATTTTAGCAAGATTAATTTAATTTATTTATTATAATTCAGTAACTAGACGAGAAAGGTAAGAGTAATAATTATTATGAACAATATTTTTAGAAAACAACTGAATAAAATGATAATTCGACCAGCTAGTTTGGCTGATCAAGTGGGTGTGCTTATGGAATCAAGGGAAATGGCGCCCATACGATTTTAGGACTGAGGTGGCAGTTTCTTAAAAGGCAGAAGAAGCGTCCCCGAATCATGAACTTGGTACCCCCGAATCGTTTGTACCCCGTTGTACCCCCGAATCATTGTACCCCCCGAATTAAATGCCCTCTGCTCCATACTGACAAGAATTTGAGTAAGAAACAGTAAGAACACGTACCGCGTACATTTAAGTAGCGAGTAGGAATCTAATGAGGGAATGTGGTAAATACTTGTTACTATTTTGTGAAACATGTGAGGCATTAAAAGAATTCGTCTGTGGAAGCAATATTTTAAGAGGAAAATGTGATTTTACCCTGTTGAAATATCCGTCTAGAGTAGAACTTAAGAGATTGTTCTACTTTTCTGGAAAGAGTTATAAAAGATGAACCAAAAATTTGCAAAAAAATTTTAGAACCGGCTCAATATAGACGTATTTAAAAGTAGAATTATGTATTTTAAATTGATTTATTTATGTTTTATGTGTTTTTATGTTTTAATTTAGAATTTATGTTTTTTAGATTAATATTCGAAATCTGTTTGATATTTTTTATCAAGCTTTAGCTGATGATGCTTTGGCCATTAGAAAATTCCGAGTATTTTGCAAAAAGTTTTTATTCAATTTTGGCACATTTGGCACAGAACTCTCTGCCGATTCCTTTTTTAGGAAAACATCTCTTTTTTAATCCAGATTTTGGGCATAAAAATGGTGTTGTGGTGGAAAATATCACGTTTTATCGAAGACCTATTCAAAAATGTTTTTAAACAACTTAAATTTCATTTGGCGAAACTATCCATTGTCCATTGATAAAAAACCTGAACGTTGTAAATGTGAAAATGGAAAGTGAAAGTGGAACGTTGGGGGGAAAATCCTTAGAATTGAACGCGAAAATTTCCGGGCCGCCCCAGATCGCTTTAGGTAAATATCGACAAACAATTTTGCAGTCAGGTGCCTTGAAAAACCGATGGAAAATCAGAACAAATTTTATGAGTACAATAATCGACGAATAACGTGGGAAATTAAAATAATAATTTATTGTTTCGCAATCCGCAAATGAAATTTCGCGCTCGCCTTTTAGAGCGCAGTTGAAGGAATATTTGCTTTACACCAGTCATGCCTAACTCCTATTTTTTCGGCTGAAAATGATAGCTCGCACAAACTGTTAAATTTGCGCTCAAACTATTATCGCCGTAAAAAAGTTCCGACATTTTTTCGAGCCCGCGAAAATCGGGATTTGAATTTAGAGGCTCCGCCCATATATCGCGCATAGCAAATGCGCTGCAACGATGATGAATGGGCGGAGCCAATAAATTCAAATCCCGACTCGAAAAAATGTCGGAAATTTTTTACGGCGATAATAGATGTCAATTAATTATTGCGGAAATTAGCAAGACATGGTCAAAAAATGATTGATAAGAAAAGAACAGCGGCACTCTTGCAAAAGGACGGAGCAAATTTTTGAACAGTAGTTGCCGGTGGCAGAACTCCCTACCGTCCTGCACATTGCTACAATAATCACAACAACTTCGCAACGACACTCCACCGAACGTGGTGCGCGTTCTATAGCTAAAGCGTGGCGGGAATTTTTCAAGAATATTTTTTAAAGGATATTTTAGAAAGATCTCCCGCATGTTTTGGAGTGTTAAAGTTGTTTTGCTTGGAGAGTTTTTGTTGTCGTTTTCCGTAATTTTTGTTGTTCACCGATTTAATAAGTATTTTTTAATCTAATTCCAAAGCTATTTTAGAATAAAGTTCTTCATTGACTTGTGTATTTTTCTTCTTCTTTGTATTGCTGAACTCAACACCCCGTAAATTACGTGGGCAACTTGGGGGCCGTACCAATTCGTCTCGTATAAATTTTCCGTTTTTTTTTCTTGCACTTCTTGTATCTCCCCTGGTCGATTGAATAATTTACCAGAGTAAAAGAAGATTTATTCGATTGAATAATCGTCAAAAAATATACTTTTGAATAAAAGTGTTGTTTACAAGAAAAATCCGCAATGGAAGAATTTGGTGACATGAGCAGAAAGAAGGAGTGCGATGAAAAGGAAGTGGAGTGCCGCGGAGAAGGACTGTCGCGCAGAAAAAAAGTCGATGAATGGACCGACGAAAGCCGAGGATATAGAAGTAAAAGAGGTAGGCATTAAAGAGCAGAGGAAAAGAACAATAGGGTTCGGGCGCTTCCTCTTCACTGTCACCGCACTAGAAGAAGAAATGAAAAAACAGTTCGAAAGGATCACAAAATGCAGCGAACGGCGCCAATAAAGAAATTCCACGTGGAGTTGGTGGAAAGGTATCAGGAAATGGACGGAGATAGATGGCCGAGAAGGGTGATCAGAGCAATGAAGAAATGCGGGATAGACACGCTTGCACTTACGCTGAAGTGCAGTGCGTTTTGGAAGAATGGAGACAAAGGCTAAAAAAAACAGTTAACATTAAGTGGACCAATCCAGCAACTCCGGTTGGAATCAATCAAATGCCTTTGATTGTGATGGGATGCGAAAAATTCACTTCTAACGAGCAACTGGTTGAGTTCCTGCAGCTGGCTTTGGAAAATCACTAAATTTTGGAAGTGTTGCAAGCGGAGAGCCGAAGCTCAAGCGACGAATGTGACGGCAAGATTTGAATTTTGTTTTAATTAAAAATTGTTAGTTAAAAGTAGGATTTTGTATGCTTGCCCCCCCCGTAGTTAAGGTCTATTAAAGACAAGTTAATATTTTTTTAATGGTAAAGGTCTAATAGGGACGATTTTAGTTTATTGTAACCGTTAGCTGAAGCTACTAGAGTTGTGCTGTCGCCATAGGGGAGACGAATGTAAGTCGAGGTTGGTGATGCTCTTAGCACCGGTCGGAGCCCGGTTTGGTGTAAGGGGGGAAGTTGCCGGTGGCGAAACTCCCTGCCATCCTACACATTGCTTCAATAATCACAACAACTTCGCGACGACACTCCACCGAACGGGGCGCGTGTTCTTTAGCTAAAGCGTGGCGGGAATTTTTCGAGAATACTTTTAAATGATTTTTTAGAGAAATCTCCCGCTAGCTTTGGAGTGTTAAAGTTGTTTTGCTTGGATAGTTTTTGTTGTCGTTTTCCGTAATTTTCGTAATTCTCACCGATTTAATTATTTTTTTTAATCTAATTCCAAAGCTATTTTGGAATAAAGTTCTTCATTGACTTGTGTATTTTTCATCTTCTTTTTATTGCGCTGAACCCAATACCCCGTAAATTACGTGAACAACTCAGTTCCAGAAAATCGTCAGAATTAAATCAGCGAATTGGCGAAACAGCGATGGAAGGGAAATGTACTAAAGAAAGCGATTGAGCGATCAGTGGTGGACCTGCGGCGAAAAGGCGGCACTAGCCCCTGTATCCAGCGTTTCACTGGGCGGAGCTTTGAAAGGGCTCAGCGACATACTTTTTAAATAAAATTTTCGCCGGAGCGCATTTTCATTACTTTTTCATATTCCCCTTCATCCGAGAGAATTTGAAAAAAATTTTTTCGAAGCATTCAATAAAAACATTTAATATTTTTTAATAGGGTTTCAGAGTTATTTCGAAAGTCAAAAAATATTAATTTTATAAATTTAAAGAATTCAATAATTGCTTCCCCACTTTTTTCATCCAATTTTCACCGCACTGCCCATAAACTGACATTGAAGCAAGCACGCTCTGCTGAAAAACTGTTTTGATAAAGCGAGTAATTGCACGTCGCTTCTTCTGAACTTAGCATTGTCTTCAAATTACACGCTCTCTCTCTCTCTCTCTCTCCCTCGCTCTTTTAAAAGTACCGTACGCTCAATGAAATAAAATGAATCAACAAAAAACTGAAATTTGAGCACAAATTGATATAATATTTAAAAAAAGGAAGGGAGAATCATGTGCAATTCACTAATTTATAAACGTAAAGACAAACAAACAGAATCGAATAGACCCGTCATCGACCAATTTCTAGCTCGCTCTCTCAGAGCTCCGCATCATTGATGACGATTGCCAAAAATGATAAGTGACAATCTTATCATCCAACACAACATAAGACCCGGGTCTCATTGTGCTCAAAAAAATCGATGATGGACGATAGTCAAGAGTCAACTTTTTCAATTTCCAAATATGAAGCGTAAGTTTAAATTCGCAAGGAATACTGTACTTTTAGAATTTTAATTTTTGTTTGTATCTGTTGCGCTTTTCATAATATCTATTGTTTGGCTTTCAGAAACGATGATGGATCGTTGAGCCAGTTTATGTCTATAAGCGTAAGTGACTTCTGGAATAATTGATATCAAATTCTAGTTTTGATATTCATTTTCCAGGACTGCGAACGCGAAATTCAAATGCTAGAACGAGACATTCGCCAGCAGAAGGAGTCCAGCGCAAATGCGAAAACTGCCATAACTTTTGATCAACTGCGTAAGATACACGCGTAAGCCAAACTCTCTCAATTGTGTTCGTTTATCCGTCTCTATATTGGGAGTGAGCTACACTTAAAAGAATGCGCGGTAGAGTAGGGCGGAAATGGATTTTGGGAACTCGGAATCCGGAATCCGGAAAACGGAAACAAAATTTTTTTCACGGAATCTGGAATCCGGAATACGGAAAAAATATTTTTTCACGGAATCTGGAATCGGGAATACGGAATGTAAAAAACGGCGAAATCCGGAATGCGGAATGCGGAAAACGGAATTTTAACCATTAATGAGGGAATCAAATGATGTAAATACGCTCTGTTCGCAAAAATTTTTGCGGGAGTTCAAAAAAGCATACTTTTCACAACAATTGAGAATAAAGTATTAAAACTCATAGTTGGGCGGAATTGGATTTCGAGAGCTCGGAATCCGGAAAACGGAAATATTTTTTCTCACGGAATCCGGAAAACGGAAAAAACCATTTTTCACGGAATCCGGAAAACGGAAAACAGAAAAAAATGTTTTTCACGGAATCTGGAATCCGGAAACGGAATGAAAAAAAACGGCGGTATCCGGAATCCGGAATTCCGCCCTTATCTGCTGCGCGGGTTCCGGGGCACCTTTTCACTTCTATCGGATTCGGATTCGGGTTTCCTTTCAGATTATCCACTATGCTTGGCCCTCATAAAGAGCTGTTTTTCGATCGAATATGCCGAGCTGCAGACATTCAAAGAGCCTCTTTGAAAAACAGGCTGAAATCAAATATAAATGTAATCAAGATTATGCTCTATGAAATACGAATAATAAACGATTTCCAGAAGTTTGAGCCGAGCACGCCGCTTTCCTTTTCTCAGGTCTTCGATTCTCAAAGCTCACTGACCACGGTATCTGAAAGTCAGAACTTCGTAGTGACGCCTACAACTCTGAATAATCTCTTTAACAATCATGCAGTAAGTGTGAAAAAAGAGAGTTTCATTAAAGCAGTTATTATCGGATCGCGAGTACGTGGTTTGTCGTATAAAGCCGCGGTTTGGGTCTCGTTAGGGGATAGCGCGTTTTAACGCGCTAATTTAAAAATTGTAAGAAAGCGCACACACTGCGTTTGTGATTTCTTTTCGAAAATTGAAGCGAATATTGGAATTTTTTCTATATTTTGCTTCGAAAATCATGTTTTTTAAAATTAATTTTTATTGTCAAATTTCTTAAACTGTTTATTAAGCTGAATAAATCACAAACCCAGTGTGTGCGCTTTCTTACAATTTTTAAATTGGCGCGTTAAAATGCGCTATCCCCTAACGAGGCCCAAACACCGCCTTTAAACGACAAACCACGTACTCGCGGATAGATAATACTGTTTTCATTCAAGAGAAAAAACCACATTGAAATGCTGGCTCCGTTAGCGTCCGAAGAGGAATTGATGAGATTTCCCGCAGAGCGGCAGTTCGATTTGATGCAGATCGGATTCAGTTACGATGAAGTGAAACAGCTTTTGGAAATGTTTGAAAAGTTTAAAAATGACATTCAAGAAGTCAATGGACACTACACGTTAACCCAGATTCTTAACCAATTCTGTAATTACATTTCCATGTACGCCAAGCCAAATCTGAAGATGATCAGCTCTGCATTCAATCTATTGGAACTGGGAAATTCGGTTAATGAAGTCAAGAGAGTTTTGCTGAAAGCGGTAAGGCTGAAGCACATGGAAAAACTTCCATTTCCACTGTTTCGTTTCAGCGTCGTCGCGAAGAATCCGAAGAATCTGAAGTGTCACTGGCAAAGAAGCCGTGCCTTTCTCAATCGCCGCACTCTTCTCCCAATCGGGACGATCTTCTTCTTGGTCTTGATCGCTCGCCTCTAAGTGACGACGGAACACAAAAGCTCTGAGAAATGATGAAGAATGAAATTCCTTTTTTTTCTATAATTCAAATTCGTACCTGTGAAGAATAAGCTGATATGTACTTTTTTATACTTAAATATGCCAGAAGGATACAGAGCATTGAGCCAAGTTTAGATAATATTCATTTAAAAACCAAAAAAAAAGTTTTTTATTCGGTTGTAAAATGGCTTTTTAATAAGATTCTTGTCTTCCGGGGCGAACCGGGTGACAACTGATCCCTCTTCAAAATTGGAACTACATTTTCAACATTTTCATTCATTTTCCCCAGTGTTTCATTGCTCCCATTGTTTTCCAATTATCAAAAATTGCTTCTTTTAAGAGTATAAATCCGATTCATTCGGAGCAAGATCTGAGAATCAGACGAATTAGATGCCTAGGCAGTGGCGTCGTCAGTCGAATCATCACAGAACTCTCCCAGAGACCTTCAATTTGCATCCTATTCAAATATTTATTTTTTTTAATTTAAAGTTTTGTGGCTAAATTGGCAGAATATGGTCTTTAAAAGGATCACAGGAAATTAACCGGAATCATTATTTTTCTTCAGGTAAATTATCCGCAACTCTCATCATTATCGGAGGGAATCTGAGATGAGTAGTCCGAAGGAGAAATTTATGGCGTCGCTAATTTAAACCGAATTCGTTGAGATCCTGAATTTCAGAACTTTTAGTTTGAAAAAACTGTTATTCAAAAATGAGTTTTGAAAATACGAGAATTCCCAAAGCCGCGCAGAACAAGTGCTTCACGGGGATAAATACAGAGTGGCACTCGCACCAGAGAAGGGCGGAATTCCGGATTCCGCCGTTTTTTTTCATTCCGTCTTCCGGATTCCAGATTGTGTAAAATTTTTTTTTTCGTTTTCCGTTTTCCGGATTCCGAGTTCCCAAAATCCAACTCCGCCCTACTCTGACTCGCACCGGCAAGCACCTCCGCACTGTCTTCACAAATGAGCAATTTTTCACGGTGGAGGCTAACAAAATGACCAAAACTATAAGATCATTGCTACAGATTTTCAATCGGTTTGTCAGAATGGGAAATTCCTCAATACCACTTCTCATCCGGCCTCCGTCATGGGTTTTGGCGGCTCATTTTTGTGGACCCAGGAGTCAAAGTGAACCAAATTTATTACAGAAAACGCATTTTGGAGGCTGGTGTACTTTCCTGGACCAGAAATCAGAAATCACTTTGGTGTAAATTTTTGGATCTTCCAATAGAACTCAGCTCCAGCTCATCGGGCCAAAGCAACACAGCAACAGTGGTGCAAGGACAATCACTTCTGCAGAATGGCCTGCTTCTTCGCCGGATATGAATCCAATGGATTATTCCGTTTGGGGATACTTGACCCAGATGGTTTCCACGAAAAACTACTCCAGTTTGGGTGCCCTGAAAATTGCGTTTCGGAAGGCCTAGGATGACCTGGACGTCAACTACATACCTACCCTACCCGAAGATACTTCAGACAGATATCAAAGCGAAAGGAGAAAGATTCGAAACCTTTTGATGCTATAATTTTTGTTTTTTTTTAAATAAACATTTTGGTTGATTTTCAAAAAAAAAATCTTTCGATTTGAAGTTATTACACCGTCTTGAATGCGCCGCTATATTTATTCCCCGCCTTGTATTAGGTTGATGGAAAAGTTATGTCGTTTTTATGTTGTTTACTTTTGTGAAAGATTTTCGAATAAAATGTTTGGTTATCTGTGATCGTGTTATATATCATTTTAAAGAGCGTAATTCGCTCTATCTACTTGTTTTTTTGATTTTTCCTTGAAATAATTATGTCACTTTTTATAGCATTTCAAAAAAGCATGGATATAAGGCAAATTCGAACGATTTTCTTGTTCCAGTTCAAACTAGGCCGAAAAGCTGTCGAGACAACTCGCGATATCAACGATGCATTTGGCCAAGAAACCACTAATAAACGTACGGCACAATGGTGGTTTAAAAAATTCCGCAGCGGTGACGAGAGCATTGAAGATGAAGAGCGTGCCGGCCGCCAGTCTGTGATTGATAACCATTCAATTGAGAGCCTTAATCGAAGCCGATCTTCTCAAATCAACACGAGAAGTTGCCGAAGAACTCGACGTTGACCAATCAACCGTCGTTGTTCATCTGAAGCAAATAGGCAAATCAAAAAAGCTCGACAAATGGGTGCCACACGAATTAAACGAAAATCAAAAAAATCGTCGTTTTGAGGTGTCGTCCGCTCTTCTTTTACGCAACAAAAATGAGCCGTTTCTTGACCGGATCGTAACTTGTGATGAAAAGTGTATCCTCTACGACAACCGACAACGTTCCGCGCAGTGGTTGGATCGTGATGAGGCTCTCAAACACTTTCCGAAGCCGAAAATCCACCAAAAAAAGGTTATGGTGACTGTTTGGTGGTCTGCAGCCGGCCTCATTCACCACATCTTCTTAAATTCGGGTGAAACAATTACAGCAGAGAAGTACTGCCACCAAATTGACGAAAAGCATCACAAGTTACGACGTATGTGCCCGGCATTGATCAACAGAAAGGGACCAATTCTTCTCCACGATAATGCTCGGCCACATGTTGCACAACCGACCCTGCAAAAGCTGAACGAATTAGGCTATGAGACTCTGCCTCATCCACCATGCTCACCAGACCTCTCGCCCACCGATTACCACTTTTTCAAGCACCTCGACAACTTCCTTCGCGAGAAATGCTTCAAAAGCCAAGACGATGCCGAAAATGCCTTCAATGAGTTCGTCTCTTCCAGAAACCCGGACTTTAACGCTACCGGCATAAGGAAACTTGTTTCTCGTTGGCAAAAATGTATTGATTCTAATGGTTTTTATTTCGATTAATAAATTTGATTTAAAAAAAAAGTTATGGTCATTTAAAGTTGAAGGTTCAAAAACGACATAACTTTTCCATCAACCTAATATTTATAATATTTCAATCGTTTGATATCTCTCAGAAGTAGCGAAGTACTCTGCTGGTATATCAATGGTGAAATCTGATGGCTTCTCGTCTTCTTCAAGTTAGAAGTGCAACCTTCCCCGATTTATTATAATTCTACATTTAAATAATTAAATTGAAAACTGATAAGCTCGTGTACAGCCTGAAGTGTGTGTGCTGCTGTCTATGAAACTTAAATAGAGGGAAACATGAAGAGAATATACAATGCAACGCACGTAAAAAAAAAGAAGAAAAAGAAATAATATTTGGACAAAACAGCCATGCTCATTATCTTCGCGAAGCTCCTATTTAAATGGGATCAATACTGAATATCGACGGAATACAAAAGAAGATTAGAGTTTTGTGGCCATTAGGAACATGACACCTTCACCATCCAATACATATTTCTTAGCATTCGCCACATCGAGACCAACAACGGCGAGAGCATCTAGAATCATCTTCTCACGAAGGTTGAGCAGGTGGAAGATGGTCTGTAAATAGCTATTTTACGATGAAATTCGATATATTCATTCAATTAAAAGTAAGGCTTCAACGAAAGACGGAAATAAAATCGTCTTTCGTCTCGTCTTCGTTCATCTTTCAGTTCGTCTTGCATTCGTCTTACGTAATAAAAAAGTTGTTCATGTGTACTAACACAATGTCTATCTCTGCGTCAGACGAATCTAAGACGAAGACGAGACTAGACAGTCTTATTTCGTCTTTCGTAGAAGCCTTAATTAAGAGAACCCTGCCGTCAATTTTTTGGAATTCGGAAGTGCAAGCCGAAACTGAAGCTTCACGTCTTTGATTGCTACCTCAGTCCGAAGCCCAGTCATAATCCATCCGCTTCCGTTTAACACATCAGTCTCATCTCTGATTCGCCTACTATGTAAACTCGAAGATCACTTTATCCTTTCTTCGATCCAAGCAGTTTCTGCGGTCCACTCGTTCGCCCAGTCCCACACTCAGCTCTCTTCAAAACGTGCGTGCTCTGCTGTGCATTTTGCAGGTTCTCAGAGTAGAAAGACTTCTTCCTCCCACCCCCCCCCCCCCCCCCCAGAGATCATCCGCGTCTCCTCTTTTCAATATTGCCCGGAAACTTTTAATCCGCTGTCTCAAATTTCATCTCAACAGGCAGCTTATGCTTTACCGCATGGCTAGTAGAGACTTTGTCGCTCTATCTCTGAAAATGCGATTCAGTTTCAGACATTGCATTTTCAGCATTTTCTGAAAATGTTTATGTGAACAACTCGTTACACCTAGAACTACATTTCTGTGCGGTTTCAGCCAAGACTGCTCTGGCTCAATGAAGTGAGCACCACTGAAAACAGTCGGTGTGAGCAGGCGAGACCATTGCCGTATCTAACGAATACGGCAGCGCGGAATTCGTAAATTTCAAGAAGTAGATGGAAGTTGTAAATTAAGACTGTTTCGCACCATTCTAGTCTTTAAGAGGGTCTCGCAAATGGTCCACGCCCCTTTTGCTGCTGTAGAATTCGAATGTATAAGGCCTGACAGCAAACCGATGATTTAAGCGGGGACTTCAGAACACCACAAGCTTAAAGTGCTTATGGTGCTCGTGCTACACATCTTCAGGCTTCAGGCTTCACGCCCAACATAATCAGCAGTCTTTGAGAACTACAGTACCGGCCATAAAGGTATGATATTATGGTCCCCTTCGAAACACAGTCACTGTCGCTGCCCACAGTCTTTTTTTGCTTCCGGTGCATTTTCCGCTCTTTCAGACATACATATAAGTTACCTGCTTCTGATTACATTTCCCTAAAAATCACCATCCCGCAATGCTCTTCTTGCGCTGCTCATTCTACATACAGTACCGGCCATAAAGGTACTGTATGGTTTTGTTTTGATCATTATGGTTTTGCGACAATATTTCATTCGGAATAGAACGAATAAATTTGATTTTGGCAGTTGGCATTTTGGATGCAAATGGTTTCCCAACAAAATATTGAAATCTCACAGATAGAACAATTTCTAAGAGCACGAAGTTTCTTGAAGAAATATGGGTTTTTGTTGTTTTCGTTCTTGTTCAAATTACTTCATTATTCATTAGTCTCACAATTTCAAATGTTCTTAGCTAATACATTGTTGCTTGATGAAAAAACTGTGAAAAAATCAGATTGATTCGTTCTATATCGAATGAGATATGGTCGAAAAACCATAATATGATACCTTTATGGCCGGTATTATACTTCTATATTATACTTCCCTTGCTTGCAGAGGATTCTTGACTACCATTTCTCGGCACTTCCCGCATCCCCCCCCCCGCCTCTCCGCTTTCACTGTTTTGCTCCGCTCGCCACTCGTTACATTTAGTCCTAAAATCAACACGAGTTCAAAAACGATCATTATATCTTTGACGCAATAGACAGGCTCCTGCAAAGCGCAGTTCAAATTACCTACAGTGTGCTCCGCTCGCGTCGTTCGCTCTAGTTTAAAATAGATGGGTTTCAGAAGTGTCTTCGCGCAATTCACTCACCATTCGTCCCGAGTTGTACTCGTTGTCCTCGAGAACGGTGCCAAGCACGAAGCGCCCACCGCGACGCAGAAGTTTCATCTGAAAAGAGAAAAACGTGTTTCTGATCGGCTCGCAGTATCCCGCCGTTCGGCCGTTGTACCATTCAGTCGTTTCTTTTTTTTTGCAGCGAAAAACGACACACTTTACAATTTGAAAAATGAAAGACATCTGTTCCTCGATTCTGTTTCTCTCTTTCTCTCTCATTTTTTAGTCGGCACTGTGAAAATTGGACGAGAATAAAGAGAAAAAACAACGAGGACAGCGTTGTGTAAAGAGGAAGAAACCTTAATTGTTGGGGCAGGAAAATCAATGGAATTCGAGATTGAAGACTGCAGCGAAATTCAATGCTTTTTTTGCAGTTTTCCGGGAAAAACACGCTTAAAACAATCTGAAAATGCGGAAGCTATTGCAGCTTGGAAGGTTTTTGTAGACCCCCTTCCCCTCCCGTCCGCTGATGATGCGCAATGTTGGAAACATTCTCATGTACACTTACCATATTATTTACACATCTACAGTACTCTTCATAATTATGGCAAGCGCTTTCCAAAGTGAAGATAGACACTAAGATGTCGACCTGCTTGCCGGTCATCTCCGGCACCACCTCCTCTTGGTGAACATCGGCGAAATGAATGCCGCCGGACTTGACCAGGCCACGCGCCTTGTCTTCAACATCCCGACACACTTCTTCAGTTGGAATCGGGCCTCCCTCGGTTCTCTTGATCACTTTGATGGTTGGCACCCAGTCAATGGTCTCTTCGTGGCGAATCCACTTTCTGAGCACATCGAGGTTCCTATCCACGTAGTCGGAGAGATGCACACGTTTCGCCACGTCGCGAAAGCAGAGCGCTGAGTAGACGGTTGGTCCTGCGCCGATATCTAGAAGAGTCTCGCGTTCAGATGGGCGCATGGTTTGGAGCATCATCTGCGCAAAGACAGGAAGGGCGAATAGGGAGATGCGGGTTCCGTCTTCGATGGCATCTCTGAAATAATAGAATCTCCGATTCTTACAGTATTTTAGGCATTTTTAGAAAGATAGTTCTCCAATTCCAGCTACTTCTTTCTTTCCGATCTTACAAAGTGACTAATAAATAGTGTTCCGCAACTTTGCGTTAAGTGTACCGCATGCACACTGATTGCGAAGTTACACTTTTGTTTTGCCCGTAATATATACATACATATAGTGATTGGTTTTTACGTGGAAATCATGAAAATTCAGAAGGAAACCCTTGTTTTCGAGGTAGCGACGGCGCCTTTCCCATATTGTGGACTGCATTCGGAAGAAAATTCGGTATCGCTAGAACACTGAGAACACTAGGAGTGAACGTCTAATGACTTCAACTATTCCAGAAGCCGTTTAAGCCATCAGAGACCTAATCAGAAGTGACTATTGTCTTCAAAATGAATCGATGATCCATATCGATTTCCAAAAAGGTGTGCTCCCTTCCGAGAGAACAAGGAAGGCACACGGCGCGTTCAAAGCGATACATGAACTTCATGAACCACGCGTCTGACTTCGGCGCCTTCCGATGGTAAAGCGTTTTCTGTTGAAGCAAATAGCATCAGTTTCGCTGCTTTTCAGATTGGAGAAACGTCTGGAACAGGACTTCTCAACAAGCCCCACGGACGCTTTCAAGCGGCACTCATTTTCAGAGACCAACGTGGCAAGGTCAATTAGGATTTGGGCACAGCTCATCTCGCCTTCAGAAGGACTTGATGCTTGATTCAGAAAATCTCCACGAGAAATTATCAATTGAATGCTCTCTTGGGGCTTCATCGCTATAAATATTCAGATGTTTCACACGTGCAACACTACCTATTACCCGCACTGTTCACATAATACTGTAATTTAGCAGTACGGTAGGTTGTGCAAATGGATAGACTGGCGGAGTCATAACTGTGATCTCTAATATACTCATCGCTTTGTTTCTTCTTTTTGTTTTCCATCGCCAGACAGCCCACTTGAAAACTCGAAAACCGTTTCAAAGTTGCAGTGCGGAAATAGGAAAACCAAGAGACGACGGTGCGTTTTCTCAGTTTTTCAAGCCGATCTCTCTTGACAAAGTGAAAAAAACGGCGGGAGTCTCAAAAACGTAACTGATCCATTGCGTAGCAGCCGCACAGCCAAAAGAGAAACTTGGGCGGTTTTGTTTGGGGGAAAGATCACTTTTTGTCAAAAAAAAAAGTGAGATGTCAAGTGGCTACGGAAATGGGCAGAGAAGGTGCAGAGAATGAGCAGGATGCACCTGCTCTGCAAGTTTCTGCAATTTCCGCACCAGACTGAAGCTGAAAAGTTGCATCATACCTGCTAAAATAAAACTGTAAATAGGCGTCCGGGTCGAACTTTTGCACGTAGTCCTCCGGCAAAAGTACGGTATGCTCGGATTGGTCGGCGGTGGCGCCATGGAGAGTAGACATGACGAGCTATGGATTCAGATGATAACAACGACACTGAAAAAAACGAGCTTTGAATGAAGCGGAAAAGGCGAATAGCGATACATAAAACGTCTTGCGAAATGGGTGGATTTTTGCGAATTTCGAAAAGGGAAACACTGGAAATCTTTGAAATTCCTCGATCTTTATCTCCGTTTTTATAATTGCCCGCTTAAGAGCATGAGGAATAAAGGATTTCATTTGCAAGATATACAAGATGTATGTATACAGGTTGCGGCATAAATAATAAGATGAGATTTCGTGCCCGCTCTGACGCCGGTACACCACATTCGGCGCACACAGAGGTTTTTATATATTTTTATTACACCTTTTTGTTTATGTTTTTCAAGTTTTTCCTTAATTTTTTCCGAATTTCAGTCAATGGTGACTGCATCTCCGTATTGACTCCCGATCCTGAATTGCAAGAGAATGGGATTGTCCAATTCTGAGATTGCAAAAAAACTGAAAGTGCATCATTCTCTGGTCTATTGGACTTTGACTCGTTACCAACGTCTTGCGACACTGGAAGACGCCTAGATGTGGTCGTTCCACTACTGTCACGACTCCTGTTCGAGGATTCGCAAAAATGCAGAAAGGAGCATCAGAAAGATGGCTAATGAGATGGATATGAGTGAAAAGTCGATGAGAAGAATCGTCAAAAATATACTGAAGATGACACTTTATTGTATCAAAAAGGCTGCTTTCTTGACTGAGAAGAACAAGGCTTTCGGCATGCAAAAAGCACGTCACCTCCTGACTGGTACTCGCACCGGCACGCACCTCCGCACTGTCTTCGCAGATGAGAAGTTGATTACGGTGGAGGCTAACAAAAATGGCCAAAACCATCGGATCATCTCATCGCTACAGACTTTTAGTTGGCCTGTCAAAATGGGAAATTCCTCAATACCACTTCTCATCCGGCGTTCGTGATGGTTTTTGGAGGAATCTGTGCAAAACTCGGCTCATTTTTGTGGAACCAGGAGTCAAAGTGAACCAAATTTATTACAGAAAACGCATTTTGGAGGCTGGTTTGGAGTACTTCCCTGGGCCAGAAAGCAGAAATCACTTTGGTGTAAATTCTTTCAATAGAACTCAGCTCCAGCTCATCGCGCCAAATCAACACAGCAACAGAGGTGCAAGGAGAATTACTTCTGCAGAATCGCCTGCTTCTTCGCCGGATATGAATCCAATGAATTATTCCGTTTGGGGATACTTGACCCAGACGGTTTCCACGAAAAACTACTCCAGTTTGGTTGCCCTGAAGATTGCGCTTCTGAAGGCCTGGGACGATCTACATATGTAGACTTCAACTACTTGCGTGGCGTGGTCGACTCCTACCCGAAGAGATTGAGAGCTGTGGCGAAGGCGAAGGGATGTAGATTCGAAAAGTGTTAATTTTGTTAATTTCTATACTGTTTGAGTAAAATTTTGTTCAAGAGATCAGTTTTGTTCATTTTTGCAAAAGTTATGGCGCTTGAAACGCATCCTATTATTTATGTCGCACTCTGTATATTCCGCTTTCGGCGAAAACTGGAATCTTGAATCTGGAATATGAAACTAAATACAGTAAGAAGATGTTCTAATACAAAGTGGCTTTAATTTATCAGCAAGCAAACAACAAATAAAAGTGTTTAATTTTCGGTCGTGATAAGTCTAGAAGAGGTCTTTTAATGCTTTATCAATCCTAATGCGTGGCTGTGTCACGCTTATTGAGATTGACTTTCACACTGCTTAAGTCTTAATACAGTCTCATAGGTTGTTTCAGAAGGACGGCGCTGTTACTCACCTCACACGCGATCTCAGATTTCCGTATTGATAAGTCTAGCCAATGCTTCTGCGAGACTTTGTCATAAGGCTTCCACGAAAGACGAAATAAGACCGTCTCGTCTTCGTCATCGTTTAGAATTCGTCTAACGCAGAGATAGACATTGTGTTGGTGCACATACATATATATATATTTTAATTGACGAAGTAATACGAACGCAAGACGAACTGAAAGACGAACGAAGACGAGACGAAAGGATTCCACTAAGGAAGCCTTACTTTGTCAAGTTCATTGACAGACTTTTAGGCTCTTTAAGCTTTAATAAAGCCTCAACGACTCACCAAACAGCTGTTGACATTGTAAAATTCCTCGGGAATGGTGTTTTATCGTAACCTGACAGTATACCGTTCCCTAGTGTAGTCAATTCCCTCTTAAGTTTGAAGAAGCCACTCTTGATTTTCCCTGAAAAATTGTTTGCTTGCTGAAAGAAATCTCAGGCTCCAAAAGATAACCAACGTAACAGGAAACAGCTAAGACGGTTCCACCTCACACCGATAAGTTTCAGACGCTTCGGTCGGCTTTAAAAGAGATTTTTCATTAGAAAATCATCCGGAAAACTGTACGCTTTCTTCCAAAAATTACAAAAAAAGTGTAAAGTTGAGAGCCTATCAGGCAAACTTGGCATCTGAATACGTTTTAAGCCTTAATAAAGCCCCGTCGGTTGTTTCAGAAGGACGGTGCTGGTGCCTTTCAGTTTTCCGTCTTGATGAATCTAATGGAGGCCCAACAAGGCTTCGTCGATCTTGACACGGATCCGCGAGGTTTTACACGCCTTTTCAATCCTAATAAAACGTAATCAAGCAGCTGCCTACACTGAAATACTCTCACGGGAGCTGTGCGAAGCAAACTGTGGAAGCCCAGCAGAAGACATTTCTCAAGGAAGGGGCGAATCTCTGCGATACTTTAAAAAATACTCTGTGAAAAAGATCCTAGTTTTCAGAAATCAAAAAGCAAAAGAAAAGCTTTTTTTCCGAGAGCTGCCGGTACGGTGCCAAGGAGTATTTTCGAAAGCTTTCGAAATTTGGTAAACTATATAAGAGGATATTACAAGCATAAGTGATCACTTCATTTGCCTCGCTAGCTATGAGAGCTTCTTCCCTGATTCCCAAACTGATGGAGACATGACATTGTTCAACGTCTCCAAATTCCGGGGTCAACCATTTGCATGGTTGTGAAGTATTTAAAAACGAGAAGGCAAGGAGGTGTCAATGTCAAGGATGTACCCAGAACAGGAAGAGCACAAGGTATCAACATTCCTTGAATCCGTGACATCATCAAAAAGAGCATCACTCGCAATGATGCGCTCAGCATGAACAAGCTGTCGGACTCCCTTGGAATCGGTCGCCGAACCGTTTAAAAGATCGTGAAGAAGGACATTGGTCTTACCAGTTACTACCTCCATCGTCGGCAGATCAGTCAAAGAAAAATCGACTTTAAAAATCACAACTGCGAATGGAATCGAAGCGATAAGAATCTATAGAGAGATAACGGGCATCCAGGAGAGGGTCGAACCATGCAACGACCTCCTTCGTACCTGGAGTGTCGTACTATGTCAGTAATATCGAAAGCCATTTGGTTCTTCGGACTTGAGCATTGATCACTGAGGATGATCTCGGAAGACCCTTTTAAATGATCCATTGTAATCCTCTCCTGTCCTGCCTCCTTGAAAGTACTCGCCTAAGAACGACGGCACGCCTATTTTGCTCTTGATTTTTCAGCAGGTCACTTCCGAAAGAAGCGATCGCCGTCCCAGGGACTTCTTGACGCCAGAATGGATTCGGCTGATGGCTGATGAATTGAGGGGAGACATTACAGTGAATTTAGCCATTCGGAACATCGGAATATTCCGAATTTATATTTGTGGATGTTATGCCGCGTTCAAAGTTGATTTCCAAGAGAAATTTCCTGGAAAAACGGTGTCCAAAGCTGCCATTTTTTCCAGATTTTCCGGAAACTATCGCAACGAGTGTTACCGTAGTTTGCCTTCGAGACCACCGATCGTCGCACGATTTACGGCTCTTTTTTAACGCGATTTTTTTCAAGTTTTTAAACTTTTTTCGCTATATTCGGCTGTTTTTTTCTGAATATTTCGCCTCAAATAATGGATTCTGAAGGAGAAATCGTTGAAGACGTGATGGGAAAAGACGAAAACAATGCAAATTCGTCAAAAATCGATCATCCGTAAAATCTGGAAAAAAATGGCAGCTTTGGACAGCGTTTTTCCAGGAAATTTCTCCTGGAAATTAACTTTGAACGCGGGATTACAGTGAATTCAGCCATTTCGTTGGCTAACAGCAGTTTACCAGGCCCCGTAACTTTAAAAATAAACTAAAACAGGCAGATGAGAGTTTTAATTATAAAATTGTGATGGAAAATGGAAAAAATAGAGAAAAAATAATGAAACTCGAAGCTTCCATAAGACGAATAGCGAGAAAGAAACTTAAATTTTCAGAGAATTCAATTTTCCTTTTATTGCTCATGCTCATTAGTTCATTTTCCTTACAAAAAGTAAAATTTTGAAGCGGGATGAGCACAAGAATATCAATTTTCCGTCAAAAAACTTAATTAATTGATGCAATATTATTGCCTCATTTCAAACATCGCCGATGGAAATTCCAGGTGAATGGGAATGGGAAAAGAGCAGAAAACGGTGAAATAAGGAGAGAGAGAGAGAAATGGAAAGTGAGAAAAAATGAGTGTTGGAATTTTATTTATCAAAAAAAAAAACAAATTCTTGTTCACACGAGGCCCGGCGGCATATTTTTACAATGCGTCATATCAGTTGAGCAGCATTTGATGGAACAAAATTTTGTTCGTTTTCAATCATTTAATTGTTGTATCGCTGGTTTGATTGACGGTGATCTGAGGTGTATCCTCTCTACATAGACGCTGAAGCTGGAGCGTTTTTATAAGCATTGTAAAAATATGCCGCCGGGCCTCGTGTGAACAAGAATTTGTTTTTTTTTGATAAATAAAATTCCAACACTCATTTTTTCTCTCTTTCCATTTCTCTCTCTCTCCTTATTTCACCGTTTTCTGCTCTTTTCCCATTCCCATTCACCTGGAATTTCCATCGGCGATGTTTGAAATGAGGCAATAATATTGCATCAATTAATTAAGTTTTTTGACGGAAAATTGATATTCTTGTGCTCATCCCGCTTCAAAATTTTACTTTTTGTAAGGAAAATGAACTAATGAGCATGAGCAATAAAAGGAAAATTGAATTCTCTGAAAATTTAAGTTTCTTTCTCGCTATTCGTCTTATGGAAGCTTCGAGTTTCATTATTTTTTCTCTATTTTTTCCATTTTCCATCACAATTTTATAATTAAAACTCTCATCTGCCTGTTTTAGTTTATTTTTAAAGTTACGGGGCCTGGTAAACTGCTGTTAGCCAACGAAATGGCTGAATTCACTGTAATCCCGCGTTCAAAGTTAATTTCCAGGAGAAATTTCCTGGAAAAACGCTGTCCAAAGCTGCCATTTTTTTCCAGATTTTACGGATGATCGATTTTTGACGAATTTGCATTGTTTTCGTCTTTTCCCATCACGTCTTCAACGATTTCTCCTGGGATGAGCACAAGAATATCAATTTTCCGTCAAAAAACTTAATTAATTGATGCAATATTATTGCCTCATTTCAAACATCGCCGATGGAAATTCCAGGTGAATGGGAATGGGAAAAGAGCAGAAAACGGTGAAATAAGGAGAGAGAGAGAAATGGAAAGAGAGAAAAAATGAGTGTTGGAATTTTATTTATCAAAAAAAAACAAATTCTTGTTCACACGAGGCCCGGCGGCATATTTTTACAATGCGTCATATCAGTTGAGCAGCATTTGATGGAACAAAATTTTGTTCGTTTTCAATCATTTAATTGTTGTATCGCTGGTTTGATTGACGGTGATCTGAGGTGTATCCTCTCTACATAGACGCTGAATTTTTTCTCACGACAGTCTTCTGAATTTCATCCGTTTCTACGCTGTTTTTTCACTCTTCGCCACTCATTTCGCACACGACAGAGAGAGACACGGTGTGATATCTTACCAGTTTTTCAGTCGCGCTCCATTGACACAAATCTCTGTGTCTCTCAGCGAGAGATTATTGGCTCGTGCAGCCCTCTCGTTTTAATGCTTAAGCATTAAAATTTTGAAATTAATTTCGTTTTTTTTGTGATTTGAAATGCGATTTTCACCGATTTTCTTCGTTCTTTTTCTCAAATATAAATAAATAATACATTTTTTCACGATTTCCTTTGATTTCAGGTAGAATGTCCAGCGGAGAGACAGCGATCGATCACACCAAGGAGGACACGAATATGTTCAGGTCACTTTTTCCTCTTTATTTCTCCGTTTTTTCAAATTAATGCCATGGTTAGAGTTCACTCTTTCAGAAATCGTTCATGAACTTGTATCAGCACAACACGTACAACAGCTCTCACAATGATCGGCTATAATCGGAAGCAACATCAAGAAGTGGAATAGCGAAAAGCAATCGAAAAATTTATTGAGTTTTTATTCATAAATTGTTTATTGCTTTTGAAACTGAATCGTTTTTTCAATGTTTGTTAAGATTATTAATTAATAAAAATTTATTAATCAAAATAAACAGGAAAATAAAAAAGTTTTTATAAGCATGATGACTGATGATACTTCGTGAGTTCCACGTTCCAGTGTTCTCTGAAAAAAAGGTAATGCCCACGGGAGATAAGTAAAGAAGAAGAGAGACTGAAGATCCTATGGGGCATCTATTAGAAATTCGATCAAAGACGATATCAAAATGCACTCTCTTATCTTCCGCGCTCTTTTCTATCGCAACCATTTCTCAGACTTCTCATAAGTAATTCTTCCTTATTTCAATAAATCTCAATTATTTTTCCTTCACCAACCTTTTGACAATCTTCTTTCTCGGTTTTCCAAATCTGCTCGTTGCATTCCTCATCCTGTATTGCTGAACATGAACGATTTCTGAAAGAGTGAACTGTAACCACGGCATTAATTTGAAAAAACGGAGAAATAAAGAGGAAAAAGTGACCTGAACATGTTCGTGTCCTCCTTGGTGTGATCGATCGCTGTCTCTCCGCTGGACATTCTACCTGAAATCAAAGGAAATCGTGAAAAAATGTATTATTTATTTATATTTGAGAAAAAGAACGAAGAAAATCGGTGAAAATCGCATTTCAAATCACAAAAAAAACGAAATTAATTTCAAAATTTTAATGCTTAAGCATTAAAACGAGAGGGCTGCACGAGCCAATAATCTCTCGCTGAGAGACACAGAGATTTGTGTCAATGGAGCGCGACTGAAAAACTGGTAAGATATCACACCGTGGAGAGAGGCGAGGAAGCGAGACGCAGACGGCTCTACAGTTACAACACTATTTGCATTGGAGCGATTTTGCATCGGTTTTCGTCGATTTTCTTAACAATTAAAAAGCTACTGCCATTAAATGAAAGATACAGCTATTGGTATTTCATAAATTCCTAATAACGTCAAAAAAATTCCAATTACGATGTGCCTAGAAGTCGATCAATACCCCCCCTTCCTCCCTAATTTTTGTAAATTTTAATTAAGTTTATTTCTTTTACAGATGGACCCTTTTAAATTTCCCGTTTCCTCATTTTATGCACTGTAAAACAATTGAAAACTGCTTAAAAACTTCAGCGACTTCAGCATCTCCAGAATCTTACATTTCCAGCTCCGCCATTCTTTGCAAGATTTACAGTTTTTAAAATTGCACAATACTTTCATCTCAATTCTGCAAACAATGCAAAGCTTCTTCATTGAACACTAATAAATTCACGTTCAGCGTTCTAATCAACATTGCTCTGACGGATTCGAAACGAATACCCATGCCACTGACTTCCTTGAAACACTCTCCCCCTACACCCCAGTCGCCTCTCGGGCTGCTTCATTTTGGAACGGCAGAATCCATTGTCTCCGTTGGCGAGTTTTCTGCTCTTTCAGACAAATCTATTACCTGCTTCTCGATTTATAGATCAATCTTCCACCATCCTTTTCTTTCTTTCTCTCTCTCTCTCTCTATTCCTAATTAAGTACTTGTTTTACTAGGGCTATTCAGGCTTCCTGAGCTGTTTTCTCGGCTCAGCTCATGCAAAAATTGGAAATCCGATTATTGATTTGCAATTACGTCAAAGAACTCTCAATGGGAAAACCGTCGTTTCAAAATGAAATTTCAGGTTAATTTCACCTGACAGAAACAGAGGAAATGGGCGGGTTCTCGATATTTTCGCGTAATGCGAAGCCCATTTATGCGAAAGTCAGCACGATGGATGCTGACTTGGAGAAGATCGTCATTGAGAAGACATGGACTGGAAGGCATCTGTTCGAGGCCGTTTGCCGAATCATTGGCCTGCGAGAAACGTGGTATTTTGGGCTGCAGTTCACAAACAAGAAGAATATTCCATGTTGGCTGCAGAATGACAAAACGGTGAGAATTGGAGAACGCGCCTTCAAAGACTCGAAGTTCCCTGCAATTTTAGCTCTGAAAACCGTTGTCTTTCCTTTTAGATTTGCGGTCAAGATGTGCAAAAAGATGCGTCCGATGGTAGCCTCCATTTCCTTTTCCTTGTGAAGTTCTATCCTGAAGACGTTGAACCGGAAATCATATTGGACGTCACCAGACATTTGTTCTTCTTACAAATTCGAGAAGCGATTCTATCAATGAACTTGTACTGTTCCCCAGAAGCAAGTGTTCTGCTAGCCAGTTTCGCAGTGCAGGCTATGGTACGGTTTTCCATGAACTTTAGCACTTCCCCCCCCCCTCCACCCAACCGTTTCGAAACCATATGCAACCATTTTGAAACTGTGCGCAATAGCTCCGAAACCTTCCGAAACCGTTTCGAAACCGAGAAAAACAGTTCCAAAACCTTCGGAAACCGTTAAGAAACTGTGAAAGATAGATCATTTTGAAACCATCCACAACCGCTTCTAAACTGTTTCGATACCATATAAAACCGTTTCGAAACCGAGTAAAACAGTTCCGAAACCTTCCGAGATCGTTTCGAAACAATCTGCAACCACCTCAAAGCCGTGAGTGACAGACTATTTCGAAACCGAGAAAAACCGTTCTGAAACCTTCGGAAGACGTTTCGAAACCGAGAAAAGCAGTTCTGAAACCCTCGGAAATCGTTAAGAAACAGTGAAAGATAAATCACTTCGAAACCATCCGCAACCGCTTCTAAACTGTTTCGATACCATATGAAACCGTTTCGAAACCGTGCGAACCCGTTCCACTTTCTTTTGATCTCACGCCGTTCTGTTAAACGGATGTTTCATTACACTTCTATTATAAAATGGACCAAGTCCTACAATTTGCAGCTTTTGTGAAACTGTAGCTTTCAATTGAAAAATCGCATTGCAGATTCTTACTGTAATCTTAAAGATTAAGAACCTTTCAGTGGAACTGCAAAATTTCAGCACGGCGACTGCACAGACGAAGTGGGTCCCATCGATCTGGACAAGCATCTTCCAAAAAGTGTAATTGACCAATATGATATGAGTGCAGATATGTGGAGAGATCGAATCAAGCGCTGGTGGTCGCGAAATGCCGGACAATCAAGAGAAGAGGCAGAGCTGGAATATCTGAGAGTTGCGCAGGATCTCGAAATGTACGGAATACTCTATTATCCAATTTGCGTAAGTATTTCACTTCGTCGACGATTCTCGGTCGTCTTCGCAAACTTCAAATCGATATCTGTGAATTCAGCGAAGATCACAGCTGATAGAAGACGCCTATTTTCAGAAGATTGGAGTACGATACTTCCGCATTTTCAGAACAACAAAGAAACGGACCTGCATCTGGGAATTTCAGCACAAGGGTTGGGAATCTACAAAGGAGTGAACAGGATAACACCGAGGCCGTTTTTCAGTTGGAGTGAAATCAAAAACATTCAATTCAAGAATAAAAAGGTTCGCAAACTTATTAATATCCATTATTCTCGCAGGAACCCGTTTTAAAAGAGCCCCTTACCCCCCCCCCCAGTTGATTCGTTGAAAAAAATGAAAAAAAACCACAAATTTTCAAGTAATTAAATTGCGAAAATCGTCTCTTATAATCTTAAATTACAGTCAGCTTTGGCCAAGTTCTCATACTTGCAATCCGGGCCGAAACGGGGCATAAGCGGGCCGCCCAAATATCAAATATCAGATACTCCATACTAGAAGCCGGCTTCACAGAATTTTGCCAAAATCTTCAATTTTCGAGTTTTTTATTGAAACACTAACGCTATTTATCCCTATGAAGAAAGGTAGGCTCCCCCCCCCCTGCGTCCAGCCCGAATCCGCCCGTGTCCGCCCGGATTGCAAGTCTTCTAGATTATCGTATTTTTTGCTTTAAAATTCTTTAAAATAAATACCCTTGAAAATCGCTTAAAATCAAAGCGCTAAAGACGCACTTCTGCAAAAAACGGTTGAAAAAAATAAAAGGAACCACCCGTAAATCTACACCAAGAGTTCCGCAAATGTGCAAGGCTGCTCGCTTCAATGGGAATTATAAAACGAGATTAATACGTTTTGAGAATTGAGTTTCACTTCTACACGTAATTCTATAGTGTCCCGCAAAAGTACTGCAACCAGAGAAGGGCGGAATTCCGCATTCCGCATTCCGGATTCCGCCGCTTTTTTCATTCCGTCTTCCGGATTCCAGATTCCGTGAAAAAAATTTTTTCCGCTTTCCGTTTTCCGGATTCCGAGTTCCCAAAATCCAATTCCGCCCTACTCTGACTGTAACCCAACTTCGACGCAGACTGACGCGTGTTGGCGCACTTTTCGTGCTGCTCTATTTTTAAAAGTGTTTTCCATTGGTTTTCATTTGTCGATTTGCAAAATTTCATGTTTCTATCTCTGTTTTTACAGTAATTACGGGTCCTTCTATGCACCGATCTTCATCTTCATCGCTCGGCACGAGCAAGGCAAGACAACTGATGAGATCTCGAAATTCGCAAAGTTACAATACAAAGTTAGTCAAAGCGATTCGGGAAAGGATCAAACGCAATCTTCACAGAAGATGGCTAAAGAAGTCGGAACGAGTGATCGAACAATGAGAAGAATTGTCAAAAATGTGTTGTAGATGAAGCCATATCGAGTGCGAAGAATTGCAATTCTTTCGGATCGAAACAAACTCGACCGACTCCAAAAATTCAAGGAACTTCTTGCCGCCATGCACTTGGCGACAGGGTTCATCGATGAGAATTCAATTTGAAAACGAAATTCCATTCCCCAAAATCATTGTGTACTTGCTCGTAGGAACCTGGGAACCTTATTCACCGAGCTGCCCATTCACAGCAAATTGTGGCTTTTTGCGGAATCACGTCCAATAGAGAAACACCTTTGGTTTTCGTGGAGCTGGTCCCCAATCTCACTTTGGAGCCCAAAATCGGACTTTCCAGAAGGATAGAGCACCACCGGCTCACACGGCTAACCGAGGTGTCAGCAGCGGTGCGAAGCGAATTTTCCGAGTGTCATCCCCGGGAACGCCTACTTCAAATCCTGATCTCAATCAAATAGATTATTCCGTTGGGGGAACTCTTCAAGCGAAGGTTCAAGCTCGCCTTCACATAAATTTAGAGAATATAAAAATGGCTTTGCTCGCGGAATGGGACAACCTCCGATGCATACCCGAATCGATTGAGCGAGGTCATCAAGAACAGAGGTTCGGAATCGAAGAATTATAATTTCATTTTGTTTATTTGCTATTCTGATAAATAAGGTTTCCAAGAAAGACGAATTAAGACCGTCTCGTCTCGTCTTCGTCGTCGTCATGAATTCATCTGAAGCAGAGATAAACATTGTATTGGTACATATGTCTTTTAATTGACGACGTAAGACGAACGAAGACGAGACAAAAGGATTCCACGAAAGACGACCGACTTGTTTCGTCTTTCGTGGAAGCCTTAACTTATAAACTTCTGTTAAAACGTTGATTTGATTCTACTTGCTTTGGGAAGTTATACTGTTTTTTTTTCGGTTACGGTACTTTTGCCGAACCCTGTAGATCACCTGATCTTAAATTGAATCTAGCTCAATTGCTTCCGAGCGGCACATCTGCTCAGAATCGAGAAGAGCAAATTCAGCCCGCTTCCGCTTTTTCACTGGAATTGAGTTCTTCTAGATTGGAAGTTGAAGCATAAGAGTGATCACTGTCGCAATTTTGAATTGAATGGTTTTTGTTTGGAAACCTCTGCCTTTGTACGTGTACATGCCTTGCTGCTTACTGAAAGTTGTAGGATCAGACTGAAAATTAAAGAGTCATACGCTCTAGAATTTCGTCTCAATACTATAGGCTGCTGGTGCAATCAACTGTGAAATGAATGCTGAAAGTATTCTGAACGCTGCTTGTCTTTAAATGATTTTATTTCAGTTTCACATGAAAACAGTCGACAAATCAACCATATCATTTCGATCACGCGAATCTTCGATCGATTCATCGATTCTCGATTTATGCATTGGAACACACAATCTGTATTTGAGGAGAAGGCAGCCTGACACGTTGGAGGTTAGTTGCTGCTGGAAATGTGCTGGCGCCGACTGTTGGCCGCTGTGGGTAACACTTGAGAATTCGGAGCATAGAGACGTAGAATTTCATGATATTCTCACTATCGATTAGTGTTTATATAGCTGGAAACTTGTTAAGGAAACATGCGGTTAACTTGCTGCAGGTACAACAAATGCGGTCACAAGCCAAAGAAGACAAGCAGCGAAGAGCGGCGGATCAGGCGAAAATTGCATTGGAGAGGAAAGAAAGGCAGCAAATGGAAAAAGAGTGCAAAGAGTTGAAACAGAAAGTTGAATTGATGGCTGTCGAATTGATGAAAGCGCAAGAAAGCATTCGAAAAGCAGAAGAAGCCAATGATCAATTGGCGGAGAAGGCGAGGCATTCGGAGCACGAAACACTGCTGCTCTATAAACAGAAAAGTGAAGTGGAAGCAGAATGCAATCGTCTGAATATGAGTAATATGAAGGTGAGATTCGTGAATGTGTCTCACTTTTGGCACGGTTTCGAAGCGGTTGCACGAGGCTTCTGATCGGTTGCGTACGGCTTCAAAATGGCTGCTTACGGTTTCGAAACGGCTACGTTTGGTTTCGAAACGGTCTATTACACACGGTTTTGAAACCCTTTCGAAACTGCTGAACAAGGTTTCCGATCAGTTGCACACGGTTTTGAAACGGTTGCTTACGATTTCGAAACGGCTACGTTTGGTTTCGAAACGGTCTATTACGCACGGTTTTGAAGCCGTTTTGAAACTGCTGAACAAGGTTTCCGATCAGTAGCACACGGTTTTGAAACGGCTGCGCTTGGTTTCAAAACGGTTTGTTACACACGGTTTTGAAACGGTTCCGAAACGGCTACGCTTGGTTTCGAAACGGTTAAGTTCGGTTTCGAAACAGTTTCGGGCTGTTCGATCACGGTTTAGAAACGACGCCGTACATATCTCAGGTTTCGTAAACGTCATTATTCTGAAGCGATCATCAGCAAAACATTATGCTTTCAGTCCGAGGAAGCCCTTCTTCGAATGGAAAGAAAAGCTCGGGAAGCGGAAATTCTGGCCAAACAAATGTCCATGTCACTAGCGGATGTTAGTTTGGATGCCAATCGAAAAATGACGCAATATTCGAGTCAAACCGCATTGACCGTTGATCCGGTGAGTGGAAAATCATACTAAACCGAGTACACGCGATGTGTTAAACTGATTTTGGCTGAATTCAAGATTTTTGAGAACTTAAGGCTTCTCTCAGCAAATTCAAAACTCAATTACCCCTTAATAGAAGAGCCCTATCTCCTGTTTTCCATCGACTCCTGCTAGATTCCTTTATATGAAGCATTTTCAATTTTGAGAAGACAATTTAGTGTTTAACGAGTTTAGAACTGGCACCAGCAACCACAAGCTCAAGGACATTCATCCAATCATTCGGGAATTCCGACTTCAGGATCATACCATCAGTTGCAATCGCTTGAAAGTGAGTTTTTTAGGTACAGTACCGTGCATAGTAAGATAAACGAAAAGAGAAGTTTCGTTGGCAAACGTAAAGGGACAATCAACCATAATTTCGAAGTTCACGTATCCTAGTTTTGTGTTAAGCTTGGTCCAGACCTGAGAAGCGATGGACCAACTCACGATTGGTCTAAAATTGTGGCGATGTTGGCCTAGAATTGTGGAGCCTTCACAGAGATGCGCCTAGCAGCCGTAACGAAGACCATAACGATAACGCACAAGACTTTCAAGAGAACTTCCATTTTTTGCTCATTTAGTAAACAAAACACCAGAGTAGGGCGGAATTGGATTTTGGGAACTCGGAATCTGGAATCCAGAAAACGGAAAAAAATTATTTTCACGGAATCTGGAATCCGGATTACGGAATGTAAAAAACGGCGGAATCCGGAATGCGGAATGCGGGAAACGGAATTTTAACCATTAATGGGGGAATCAAATGATGTAAATGCGCTATGTTCGCAACGCAAAATTTTTTGCGGGAATTCAAAAATGTATACTTTTCACAACAATTGAGAATAAAGTATTAAAACTCATAGTTGGGCGGAATTGGATTTTGGGAACTCGGAATCCGGAAAACGGAAAACGGAAAAAAAAATTTTCACGGAATCCGGAAAACGAAAAAAAATTTTTTCACGGAATCTGGAATCCGGAAAACGGAATGAAAAAACGGCGGAATCCGGAATTCCGCCCTTTTCTGCAAAACACCCATTTTCTATACCTTACTGCACGGTACTGTAGTTCATAATCCAGTGACGAACGGTATGAAAAAGCGCAGAGTTTTGCACTTTATCTGTCCAGTAGAACTCCGGGAACTCGTCGTTTTGCTATTCTATTATGAAATCTACCATTTTCAGATAATATCCATTCTCAGCAAATGATGTCGCGCAGTCTGAATATGGCTTCTCCGGGTTTCCCCTCGCCAGTCCCTTCCAATTCAGCCGTTCAGCAACAGCAGCTTCATCAGCCGCCTCAACAAGTACAGCAGGCGTCGGCGTCTTCAAATAGCCATTATCCACCACCTCAACAGCATCAAACACCCATTCAAAATCAGAATCAGCCGCCTTATTATGGGGGATCCGCGTTGATGGCTCCTCCTCCCGATCCCTCTATCAGTCAGATTTTTGAGCAAAAGACGATATTGCTGGAGCTCGAGAAGTCCAGGTAGGCGCAAAACTAACCGCCTGAATGCGACGGCGACAGTCGATACCGTAATCTCGACGATCCATACCATATTCAGGTCAGAGTACGAGAAACGAGCGCGAATTTTCAAGGAGCACCTTGAGGAGCTTCGTGGTGACATTGACGGTTTAAAGCGGGAGGGAAATGTACATAATGGAAATGCTCAGCATCGAGAGCACGACGCGATTCACGCACAAAATGTGGCACACGGCTTCGATAAGTTTACCACAATGAGAATGGTGAGTGAATCAGTCTTCAGATTGTAAAAAAGCAATTCAAAGAGCATCCTGAAATCTCTTGACAGTATTCGCCAGCTCGCAGCAAGAATACCTAAACGCTGGCCGATTGCTGCTCTTACAGTAATCCCAATTCTCCTATTTTAATAGGGTTCCATGTCGGTACTCGATCGCTTTTTATCCACCCATTCATTTCCCAGAAAAAGTCGAAGAGCGCCAGTTCAATCGGCTCCTTGGACTCTATCCCTCTGGACTGTCAATTACCCAACGTGAGCGTCCAGAGGCACGTGACGCCACGTGTCTCCGCAGCCTCAACGGCAAGCGGTTCCGGCGTGTTGAGCCAAGCCATCACATTGCAAAACCCGCAATCTTATGACGTGGCAAACCGTGATTGGGTTGAGGCCGACGTATAAGTGAGATAGTGTGGCGTTTGAAGAGAATGCAGAGAAATTTTAGTGTGCGAACAATCTGCTTTGCAGTTTCTGTTTATTCTAACATTCTCTAACAAAACGTTTTCGTTTGCCATTCTTTGATTTGTATCAAATATTTGACAGACACGAATTATCACGGATTGATAAGGATTTGATTGATATAAAACTGACTCTACTTATCTGTATTTTCATATTTGCACATACTTTATATAGTCGATTCTTTTGTTTTTAGAGTATGCGAGGAACCCCACGACAGAGAGCAAAGGCTTTCGACGGAATGTGATATGATAAAAGTAAACCTCCGCCCCCCCCCCAACACTGATTGTTTTTCATTCGATGCTCCGATGCCATTTCTTTTTCAGTTAATTGCTCTTTAAAAGCCAACCCGATACGAGATATGTTGCGTTTATTTCCATTTTGTCATAATTGTGTTTCGTTGGTGTTTTAGTCATTTACATAGTTGAATCCGATGCCACCTCACAATTTTCATTGGAAATCTCCTGAAATCCTAATAGACAAACGCGTATTTTCCTGTTATTTCGTGTTATCTTCTTTTCTTCGAACGGCATATTATGTAACTATACATATCGATTTGATAATGAACACAGATTTCTATTGATTGAATAACGTATTCTTCTGAAGATTTTTGCAAAATAACGCAGTTTATCTTTTTTTTCATGATATTTCCTCTGATTTCTTGATAAATTTTCAGATAAATGACTGAAAAGTTCAAGGTTTTCGTTTACGGCACCTTGAAAACTGGAGAACCAAATCATAGAGTTTTAACGGAGACCGCAGGGGAACATTGGTATGAGACAGTCTTACTTTCAGATGCATTGCAGACGCGCTCCAAGATCCTTGTATTATTTCTATTTGAAACATGATTAATGATCATATTTTCGCGAAATTAATCATTTTTGATGCAGCACTAGGAGTGGCGATAGGTGAGGTAAAATGTGCAATCATGAAGCTGGAGCACGGTTGGCGACATTCTGGGTGAACTATAGCTGTTCATAATATGAACGAAACGACGTTTGCTTCGAATAGAATGTCTCGAGATAACCAACTCTAAACATTTTTCAGCTTCATCTCTGCTGGAACAACAATTGAAAAGTATCCCCTGGTTGTGGGAACGAAATATAACATTCCATTTCTACTTGATGATGCTGGAAAAGGAAACGTGAGTTTAAACCCGGAAATTTATGAAACCACGACCCAAAAAATTTTAAAATTTTGAAAATAATGAACAAATTAAAACGATAGATTCAATGGGCCAGGGATGAAAAAAGAATAGAAATGTATAAAAACATTGAAAACAAGAAAAGTGGTTATGCACTCGGCGTTGAAGGAGTCTAATAAAAATGAACCCAAATAAAATGATTTTTTTTTGGATTATTTCATGAATTTTCAAAAAAGAATTTCCTTTAATCCGGGGACTGTGAGGGAACCTAATAAGCTAAGAACAAGCGAAGGGCATAAACTAAAGAATAAAAGAGGTGAGAACAAGAGTATACAAATACCACAAAACATTAAAAATACAGAGGAATTCTATAAAAGGTTCAGGCTATTTTATGGTTAAAGACAGAATTCAGGAAGAACACATTTCGGCTTTTTCGTAATACTTGGTGGCTAGTTTTCCATTCGTCGCTTCCATCGCTGTGTCGGCGGCTTCCATGAATAGGCAATAGGCCCTTCCGAAATCTTGATCAATACCATAGCCTCCTTCTTTGTACATTTCAGCCATTTTGGCTAATATTTCATGACGAGATAGTGGGGCGAACGATGAGAACGTAGTCTTTCCACCTTCGGCATCCGGCTGTTCCTCGAACCCAACAACACGCTGGTACCTGTGATTTATGAGAAAATTGTTTTCTATTTATGTTGTATTATGTATTCCTGTAATTGAGAAGGAAAACTTTTTCTATGTATTAACGAGCGCAAGAAAGTTCAAGAAAACCACTGTTTTGGCATGGTAAATTCTTTTTTTTTCTTCTAGGAATCATGAATAGATAGAAAATGTTATAGATAATAAGTACATTAGGACTGAACTTGAAACTGTCGGAATGGGGGTGTTCCAACCAGTCCTCCTAATCTCAGTGAACATTTTTTCAAGTATAAAGTTTTGAATCTTTTGTATGTATAAAAATTAGTCAAGAATGTTTACTTTGTTTACTTTTATTTTGCTAGCGACATTGTGGAAAATATATCCTCAAGCGAGGATTTTCTTGGTCTTGTAGTCCTTACCAATCAATAGACTTTTTATAATCGGTACTGCGCTTGGGACCAAGTCGTTGGCCAGTCTCGTACGCGTGTGCCATATAGAGCATCGCGCCCTTGTCACCCATCTCTGCTGCAATTTCCATTAGGTCAGAGCCGAACTCCTCGAGATCTGCAAGCATAAGATTAAGATATGCAATAATTTGAAATTGAAATTACGATTTTAGTTAAAGTTTGTTGACAAAATATCAAGTTTGAAATTTGGCTGAAAATGTTTGCAAATTTTCATACGTGATACTTCTCCCTCCCCTTCTGAATTCGTGCAAGAATATCCGTCTAATTAGCATACAAAAACTGAAGAACTCTCATAATTCAAGTTGAATCGGAGAATTGTCGTTCAATAAAAAATGAACACAATTCATTTTACAAATATTCTCGTTTCAAAATTTCAAATAATACGTAATTGACCTGATTAATTATAAGTTGTAAAATATTAAAATCCTGTAATAACTACCAAAAAATTGATTTAATATGCAAAAACGTGATAGACGATGATAGATGTTCTCACATGAACTAAGAAATAGGCGAGGACACACCGCTTATATTATGTTTTTTTTTGCAATTCACACATATTTATGGATTCCTCTTTCTCACTTTGAATTCCATTATCTTGCTCACTGAATCCATTTGGAAACAGATCATCTACCGTGACCTCTTTCAGTAATTCGTGAGGCAAACCGAGCACGATATGAGCCGATGTCAAGACTGCTTCAAGAATCCCACACTTCCGCGCAATGTCTAAATGAAAGATCGCCGACTGTTTATCATATTGGATAGGTGCTCGAGCATCATTTTCACTTATATCCAGCATTTCTTTATGATCCGAATCCACTTCCACAAAACGCCCAAGTTCGTGATACCGTGCAAGGTCAATATGTATCTGTCCGAGAACTGAATACTGATGCCCAGTAACTTGGGGTGCATCCTCGTCATTTTCCAAGTTGGCTGCTGTTTGTTGTTGCAGTTGAAGAGAAAAAATATTGGCGGGAACTGATAGTTTTCGAAGCGCCTTCCAGAAGTCATCTTTTTCAGTTTCGCGTGTTTGTCTAGAGCTATTCAGGGAATAAGTTCCAACAGAGCTTCTGAAACTGTCGTGTCTTTGACGAAGGACGTTCAGATCAACTATTCCACATTTTCGAGGACGAGAATTAGACTCATCGCCAGAAGAACGTGTTGACTGACTCCTCTTACTGCGTCGACTGTTTCCACTTTTTTCGCTTCTTGGGTAGTCTTCTTCCTCGTCTTCATCTTCAGAGCAAGGTTCACAGAGCTGCTCAACAGCTGGAATACATTCTTGACAAACACAATCATCATTATGTTGATGCTGTAATTTGATTAATAGTAAGCTTCTAAATCTCTGATTATCAAACAAGACAATACCTTAGTTGATAAATCTGTTGATGAGTGATTCAGAGTCTTTCTTCTTAACTGATCCATGGAAATTCCATTTTCAACAACATGCGCACATTCGCTAGAAATTCTACCTCTTCTCGCTTCAAATATTGTAGGAGCAATCACACATGACTTTTTCTGCTTTGCTGCAATTTCGATAGCAGCTTGTGTTGCTTCGATTTCCGGAGGTGACAGCTCAAAGTGTGATAGTTCCATTGTCTCACAAATGTCATTGCAACGATGTGAATGAAAGAATAGAGCCATCCCACGAGTCCCGAGATTCCCATCACCGTAATCTGTTCCCACTACAGTATGAATCTGTGGGTCTGTATATAGATCTCCAACTCCTTGAATGTCTACCACCATCATTTGATGACCGGATCTCTCAAATGTGAAATGAGAAAAAGCATGTGGAGTCAAACGAGCTGCATTCGACACAAATCCCGAATTGGAGTTGTACTTGATATATTTTCCCTCGATGAAGTGCTCAAGATGATAAAGCGGAGAGCCCTTGACATCGATCAGTTCAATGACACACATCTGAACGATGTCAATTTTCTTAGGAGGATTATACCGATTGAATTCCTCTGCCCATAGTTTTGCATCCATCTGAAGTCTCACATCATCGAAAAGAACTCTTCGATCGACTTGACAGATGTATCTTTTTGCGACATAATTACTGCTCCAATCAACGGTTGTCCCAAGAAAGGAACGCTTTTTCAGGCGAAAGCATTCTCTCATAGCTCCCCGAGCAAAACTATCGGGATGAATTCTGACGTGCACAATATCTTCCGTCCATTGCTTTCTGATTGCGGAATACCGATAACGTTTAGCACTTTGAACAGGGTAATCGTTGATATTGAACTGGTCCCATGGATCCACGTAATCCGTTTTGGCTCTACGAGCAGCTTTGCGCCATCTCTCCATGAGTTCTCTGACACGAAGCGGGTCCATTCGTGGTTTTTCAACAATAACTTCGTCTCGTTCGATGAAAACATCATCAATATAATCGTCTGTGATTCGGACCATTTTCGAAGAATTCGAAGAAAAGGTACGAGCTGTGGCCTGTAATATTGCACTGGATGATGAGAGAAGAATATCAGAATCTGCGGCTAAAGATATTTCACCTAAATAAGCAATGAGCGAATCTAGGTCGGGCTAAACACTTCTCAATTTTAGACTCGGCATGCTTCCAGCCGGTAAAGTTTACTAGACTACAGACTTCTTTGTGAATTAATACATAAAAAACTTTATTAATACATAAAAATAAGTAAGACTGCAAAATCGGGGCATACCCCGATTTTGATCGGGGTATCAAAATGTATCAAAATCAAAATCGGGGCATCTATAAACAATTTACTTGCCATTGATATCATTTATGAAAAATTTAACTTAAAAATATATATGTGCACCTGCGCTTGTCTTCAGAATATCTCGGAAAACGCACGGCATCCTCTTTTCCAAATAGACCGCCTGGCCTGCAGTGCTAACCTGAAACCTCGGATACCCGGTTTCCCTATGTCTCCCCCTTCCTAAATAATCGTTCGATTTTCTAAAAAAAAATTTTAATCCCGTTTCCCTACCGTACATTTGCTTCAGAGCATTTTAACTAGCATTTCATATTCTTTTTACGTTTGGTTATTTTGCCACTGAGAAAAATGTTCCATAAATTGAATTTTATTAATATTATTTCTTTTCAAGAGGTTTGTTTTAAGAATTATGGGAAAATTTTGCTTTAATTTTCCCTTTAACAGTTGTTCGAAAGTAATAAAAAGTTTTTAGTGTAATGCAAGCGTTTGAAAAGTAATTTGAAGCTGAAATTGACCCCTGTATTCTCACGAAACACTAAACTATAAGCATTTGATAATATTCTAATGTAATTTTTAAGAAAGAAACATTAGCAGCATGATTTCATTTTTTCACAGAAATTCATGTAAAGTAGGGATATTAATTTTAATGTAATAAAATTTTACTCAAATAATTCTCAGCAGTCACTTAATTAAGCAAATCGTATAAATAAGTGAATAGACATTTTAAATAGTGCTCTTAAATCAGCAAAAAAATGACGAAAAAGTGGAAACGGTCTGGAAACAGTTTCTAGAACGGCGAAACATAATGGAGAAAGAGGAGACACAGAGGACATTTTTCACAGGATATTGGTAGAACAGGTGGCGTCTAGTTAGATTCGGAGTTGAGGATGCCACGTGATTTATTCCCATTCTTTTTACCAATTGCTCATAGAAACGAGATCACCTTTTAAGCTTTAAAGGGAAGTTATAGTGTCCTTTAAAGTAGGACTAGTGTCAGGCCAGATATTATCTGAAAAGATGGTGATTGAAATAACTTATATTCTACTGATAAGCACCGTAAGTGCTCACCCCTACAATATGAACAAGAAAAATTGTTTTCTTATAAATCTTTATGTAGAAAAAATAGAAATGTTCTCTAATTTCTTTCCGTAATCCGTAATTTCTATTCGGCTATAAACTCACCTAATAACATAACATCTGACCAAATACGAAAAATCACATTGTTTAAAGACAATATAAATATTATACCTGGTACCCTGGAGAACGAACCGGACTAGCTTCGGTCTCATCTGTCGTGTCGACTGTCATCTTGCTAAACGTCCGATACTGGAAAACGAAATAATCAAGTAATTTTTCAGAATATTGAAGGAGAGATGTACGAGGTCTGTTCGAAAAAGTTAGAGATACTCGATGAACTAGAAGCGTATCCAACTCTTTACAATAGAAAGCTGATTGAGGTAAGATTCTTAAAAATTCCGTAAAATTCAACATCAGCGAAACAAAGACTTAGAGTGAGTACGAGAGAAAGAGAGAGATAGTGACGAGAGAAAAAGAAAGAATGACGAATAAGAGTACCTAGCTTAGAGCATCATAGTCCAACTTCACGGTCTATTTTCTGATATGTCTGCTTCTGATTCTGATTCTGATTCTGATACAAACAATTAAGTAATTGAATATCTATGGAACCAATTCCATAACTTTTCAATAAACCAAAAATCGAAATGTAAGCCAAAAAAGCCCTGCAGCCATCACAAAAGACCTGTGTCAATTTTGCCATGCCCTCTAATTTTCTCTGGATTTTCTCTGATGTCGATAAAAGCACGAGGCACAAACGGGACCCAACAGTTATAGAAAACGAAAACCAACACGGGGAACGTGTTAAATGAAAAGAAACTGATAGAAAAAAGGACGGTGGGATGGAAGAAAGCAAATAGACCGTTTAATTTCTGTTCACCGCTCCGGCTGCATACGTGGTCAGCTGATTTCAGAACTGTTTGATGATTTTTTTGAAACGCGGCATGCCCCTGTAGTGATTCGGGATGAATAGTGTACCCGAAAGCAAATAAAAACGGGAAATGGAAAGGGAGGATGCTATCTAGAGGGCGCATAGTAATGATGGCATTGGCAATTCAAGAAAAATATCTAGTTTGACGCGACAGCAATCATTTTTACTTAGGATACGTTTTTGAAAAAATCGCATGATTAAACGTTCAATAGTTGATTCCTAGACATGAACTTTTACTGGATATGTACTTAAAGGTCAAACTAAAACGCTGTTCCCGAGTATACAGTACGTTTAACAAGAAGCTTCAAATGTCGCGTTAAGATACCATTTTTGAACGAAAATATAAATGCTACGACAGCGATATATCAGATACTATTTCAGATCAAAGTATACATTTAAAAAAATGAGCACCAAAATTATTAATTACCCTCGATTGAAGAAACGCAAAAGAATACTTGAAATAGGATCTTTGTTCGCTATTTTAGAACTTTCTAGAAGTGTTCTGAACATTTTGAATCATTCCGGAATGTTTAGAAACTTTGGAAAACAATTTCCTTTAAAGTTGTAGTTTTGCACATATGAAGCTGATTTTTGACATGTGATACACGGACATCCAGATTGCTATATCAGCAAAATGTTAAATATTTATATCGTTGTTAAGACAGTATTGTAGATTTGTCGCATTAGTCGTATTAAATATATAAATAGATGATTATTAGCTTGGAACCTAGTAATATATCTTCTTCTCAAAAGAGATTACAATAAGAATTATTCTCGAAAAATCTATTTTTCGGCATCCATACGGCTTTGAACAAGACACTGTGTGTCAAAAGTGACCAATATCTACTGCCGTTTATTGTCCATAAGTAGCAAATGTGATCGTACTGTTGAAAAAATTCAAGAGAAAAGAAGAGAAAAACGGAAAATACGTGAAGAAATGGAAAATTGAGAATACATAAAGAAGAAACCAGAAGAATGGAGAAAGGCGGAGAAAAGACAATGATAGAAAACAAGAGGTTTATAGAAAAAGGGGAAGTGTAACCCGAAAGAAGGGATGACTGCACACTTTAACACGTGGTATGGGGAAAAAGCCGTCAAAATAGGACCAATTGTTGTTTTTCGTTGGCTGTAAAATATAATGGGACATTACACAGATTATAACTTCAAATTAAAGTTCGGGAAATGCAATATTCAAAGATGGAATAGCGCAAAACGTCGCTGTTACAGCTATTTAAGAGCTTTAAGACTACGGTAATAAAATCTGTGAGCGAATTTCTGCCGAGATAATATTTAAATTCCAAAATAGGTTCGTTCAATGTCATTTGTGAAATCATGTTTAATGATAAAAGTGTGAATCTCTGATTTAAACAGATTAGAAAATGTCCAGTTCGGAGTCTTTAGAGATTCCTTATGCATTAATGAATAAATAAAAAATGCGAAAATAGACCATATTCATTTTCTGAGATTTTCAGATCAAGCTTTCGGATGATTCTGTTGAGTACGCCTTCGTGTACCTTCTTAAGAGTTGGCGCCCTAATCTTCTCGCTACTTCATCTGAATTTATTAAGAACTATTCGAGCCTAGGTGCTCATGGGAGACCTTATGTTGATAGGTAACCGTTTTTGTTTCACAAAGCCAATCATGAGCGTGCCCGACTGGAACTCAATTTTTAGATACATGCGCGCCAAAGAGATGCTTGACCTAGAAGGTGGTGCAGATCTCTGACGAGATTCGTGGTGCTCAGCACTCCAAAAACACAGTAATGGCTCAATAGAAAGCCACGTACGATTTAAGAAGTCGATACCAGAAAATTGACATTTGAACCTTTCATATTTTTCAGCGAGAACGTCACTAGTGAGGAAGATATGTATGATGCCACATAATACTTATTCGATAAATTATCTATTCAATTTGAATAAATGAATGTGACATTCGAGCACACATTGAGAACGGGAAACAACAAAACAGATTATTGGAATGCATACTTTATGTATAAAAGAAGGAAAACGAAAGGAAAAACAACGATTAAATCCGGAAAGGAAATGGACAATACAAGTTTATGATTAATAGAACATAGGAAGGAGCTTAGTTCTCAGGGATACATTTTGAATCGTTTTCTCGCAGAAACCGTAATCGACGACAAACGAGACAGACGGCTTTGAGAATTTATTTTCAGTCCGAAAGACGAGATTACCTTCCTTACTTGAAGATTTCGAAAGAGACAACAAAATAGTTTTCACGTTTTCTCGTACCAAACTGCCCAATGTCAGTTACCCTAGAAACTTCACGGGGTAGTGAGGGTCGATTAAAATAGGCAGAGGAACAATGGCGCTTTTGAGCACAAAAGTAACAAGTCGATAGAACAGGAAAATCAAGCTATTAAAAAAGGAAGTATACTAACCAGAAAAGGCTACCAATGAAATAAACAATAAAAGAAGAATGGGGAAACTGAAAAATATTTTTACAATTAAGATGAAAATATTGTAAAAATTTAGACTTGTTGTTTGTTTCTCAAATGCGGTGGTACATACGCTCCAGCCTTTGCAGGTCGTATAGATGCCGAAGCAGCAGGGACGTTTCCTTGTTCAGGGCGTGTGGGAGCTTGGCTGGAGGCACCCATCAACTAAAAAAGAACGGTTAACTTGAATAGCGTAATAGCTCAAAAAATAATCGGTTTATTTCTGACCCTTTTTCCAGAAGTGAGAAACAAAGTTATTTTCTCCAGTTTGTTATATTATCATGAAATGCCAACGATAATGAGATGTTTAGCAACAACGACAAACAATGGTGAGAGCGGAAAACTCTGATAAAATGTCGAGTGTTTTCAATACAAGTTTGAAATTTTCACTGAAAATGAGTGAAATTAGTTTTCACATTTTATCACCGACTTCCCCAAAAATTTCAAGCCGGTTGACCCTCTTTCCCAGTTGTTTTCTTTTTGACGTCTTTTTTGAAGGTTTTTAGATTTAAGATAAAACCGAACATTTGTTGCGATGTCTAAAAAAAATCCAGTATAAATTTCAAAAATGAGAAGCATTTTCGTGCATTTCTTATTTATTATTTGAAATGTTAATCAATTGCTATATTTGAAATTTTCATTGAGATTTGACAAGTGATAGTTTTATGGTAAGCGCTACGCATAATACTTGGAATATTAGGACATCACATCTTCAAGAATTGTAATATTCGATGTATTGAATAGTCTGCGATTTTAAAATACTTTAAAATTGGATAGGATTTAGAACCAATTTACCAAAGGTATTATCAGAATAATACGTTGATATTTAGATATTTTCTAATGAGCAGTATTGAACAAGTGGAGACGGTGTGAAAAAAAACGGTATTCTGCCGGAGCGCTCCCACACGAATAAAATGCCATATTCCGAAGGGGCTTGGATGCACCATAAAATTCACGGTAATATTTTTTGTGATGTATTTTAAAATGCTAGTTTGCATTGCATAAATTGCACGACCCCAGCGCCACTTCACATACTTTCGGTTCACTTAAAAATGTTATGGTCCCCTTTCTTGTATGGAAGTTGAAACCCATTTGAATGCATTAGGCAAAAATACAGAAATCTCTACGCAAAACCTCAACGATTTCAAGTCATGATAGCGCTAGTTTGCATTGCACAAATTGCACGGCGACTGCGCCACTTCACTTACTTTTGCTGCAGCAAGTGCACTGTCACGTCCCGAACCAGACGTTGTAGCATACGATCTTGAAGGACCGTTAAATGACGACCCAGAGGTACCTGACCCGGCTCCGGCTTTAACCCAGCCTCCTGGTAATTTGTTTTCTTCCTTCTTTACTTTTTCTATTTTACTGGCATCGGCCAATGATGGGAAGGCGGCATCACTGTTCATATCTAAATTGGCTGCAGGTGTTCTAAGGCTGCTGAAAGCTCCTGGAGTTCTTCTCAATGCTGGAGGTTTGTATGCAGCAGCCATTGCTTTGTCGCTGATCGTAACAGCCTGTTCATTTTCTTCTGTGGTTTTCTTTTCATTGCTGACCTGTCCCCATGTTTTTGTTTCATGAACCTCACGATCTTCTGGTTCCTCATTGTTCACTTGATCTTGTTCACTTTCGAGACCCATGTCTTTGATTTTCAGTCCTTCTAGTCTTCAAGATTATAGATTTTTATTAGTATACTACCGTTATGAATTTCACTCACCTTCCTTGGATTTCTCCGTATTCGATCCACTCACTATCTTCGGACGGATTCGTGGCTTTTTCTTCTTCTACTCTTTTATCTGATGCTTCTTCCGGCTCCTGCTCGTATTCTTCCTGTCGTTTGGCTTTTCGTTCGAGCGCCTGATCAACATCTTCAATTTTGACAGCAGTCTTCTTTTTTTTGTCTTTCTTTTTAGCAAAGAAAGAACTCAGGTCGTCACTCATTTTTTTGTGTGAACTGCAAAATGAAACACTTAGAATAGCACGGACAGTTTAAAATGCAACAATAAATAAGCAATTCACGACAAAATTATATTAACGACCGTGAAACAATTTTTTTAAAGAAGAAATACAAGGAGAGGTGTACAGAGCGCAATGCAATGTTTAGAAAACGCTGGAAATTGATTGCGAAAACGCGACGCGACACGCAGCGCGACTCGCTGGCAACCCGTTGCAAATTCCAAGGTCACGATCGATGAAAAAAAAATTCCTAATTTTTTCAGTGCAGAAATTTTAACGGTGAACTAAAAAAAAGCTGTTAAAAAATATCTTTACAGAGGACTACACTGAAATCCCAATTTGCAAAATAAAAAAGGCACGACAAACGCGCCAAACAAGTGTTTTGCGCTTTTGTCGATCTTGCACGTATTTTCGGATTTTTTTATATTTAGCTGTTTGAATGGTGGGCCAGTGGCATTTCTGGGCTACGCATGGAAAACGCACACTCTCGACTGATCCTGGGAAAATATCTCCTGGGAATCTAACTCCTCATATATAGGCTCCACCTCTTTGCAAAAGTGCCGCGCATTTTTCAGTCACCATTTTCTATTAATTTCCTGCTATTTTTTCATAAAATTCCGTCAAAAATATTTCTTATGAACCGAAAATTTATCATTAGTGCAATCTCTTGTTTTTGGCAAAGCTATAAATAAGCAGTAATTACACATTAAAAGTTAAGAGCATGCGAAACGTGGCAAAAATATACACGGCGAATTTCTATGGTATGGGCTTTGAATGCTTGATTTTATGGGATTGTTTTTTCATCTGACCGTGTGGTGCTTATCTGCAGCGCACCTTAGTCTTAAAGTCATTGAAATTCACAGATTACCCAGCGCCATTGTCCCGCTATTAGTAAACATGAGAGTTATGCTATTTTAATCGGTTCCTAGTCTCTCAGTTTTCGAAAAAAAAAATGCCCGGGATTTTTAAGCGAAAAAATTCTCTCAGTATATTCTATCTATCTTATCAAGCGCAGCATCGAAAACAATCCGGCAGCATTGAAATATTTGTATTGAAAAAATAAAAGCGATTTATGCAGAAATACCTATGTGGCTTCCCGGTCACGGAACTAAAATGGCTTTTCAAAAACCAGTCGATGCGTTCTTTCACAAACGAGGAAAACATTTTCTTAAAAATTTTGTCACCCTTTTTTCAACTTGCAGCACGGTATTGGAGCATTTCCTAATCTCCCGTTGTCCAGTTGTTCCTTGTTCTTTCAACTTGCTTTCGCTGCCAACGATCTTCCCAAATTGTGGAATCTCAATTCCCACCGTTTTATGGTAGAAGAATCTCACTTGGTGGACGAACTCACTGCTTCCTTGATCTCCGATCAGACGTATTATCTTCTGCTGATTCCGAGTCTCATACCGGTTTTCATCGTCTTTCACTTTTTCATCTGGCTAGGTTTGCATTCAAGTGAAAAATAAAGTTATGAATTAATATTGCAGGCAACGAATTCTTCGTAAACAATTGAAAAATGGCGAACGTTGACGCTATACCCGGCTATCTGACAGCCACGTTTCCAACTCTCCCTATCGAAATCAAAGATTATGTGTCTGGAATTCTCAAGGAGAATTCTGATGATATCACTTCCTTAGATGAGGTCATGGATGCCGTTGGTGAGCACCTTCAGGCATCCGTCGAAAATCTATGCGATGTTGGTGCCAAAAATGCATGTCAGCAACTTTTAAAGCTTCTCCATGGAGATAATCTTCCAAAAGCAGTCAAGGAACAAGAATCCACAACAAAACGTCTTGAACAGACTGTAGATATGGCGGCCGAAAATCAAAACTTCGAAGCGCTTCAAAGTATCTGGAAAGTTCAGACTAGAGATACTCCGACTACGGTTGATAAGAAGAAGCTAGCGAAAGCAGAAGATCGTGCAGCTGCCAAGGCAGAAGCTCGGGCTGATGCTCCAGTCGAACGGAAAAAGAAAAATAACGAGCCATCAGCTACCGCTTCTCAAGCTCCTATTCGAGATACAGGTGCCCGAGGTGCCAATTCGAAGGATGTAAAATTGGAGAGTGTAGATATTTCAATTGGAACCAAGCAACTTCTCTCGTGTGCCGATTTCACAATAGCTTATGGTAGACGCTATGGACTGGTTGGAAGAAACGGAATTGGAAAAACAACTCTTCTCAAAATGATTTCCAGTCAGCAGTTGAAAATCCCGTCTGGAATTTCTATGCTTTCTGTCGAACAAGAAGTTGAAGGTGATGACACATTGGTTCTGGATGCTGTTTTGATGTCAGATACCAAGAGACAATCTTTGATTGAAAAGGAAAAAAAACTTCAGGTAGAATCTGTGAAAATACTTGTTATATTACACATTATTTTTTAAATAGCATTTTTTAAAATTTATAACTTTCAGAACCGCCTAAACAAAGATAACATCAGCGATGCTGAAAAGAATAAATGGAGCGATGAGCTTTCGAAGCTTTATGTCGAGATGGAATCACTTCAGTTAGACAAAGCCCCCGCTCGTGCTTCTTCCCTTCTCTACGGTCTTGGTTTTACTCCAGATGAACAGAAGAGGCCAACAAAGGAGTTCTCAGGAGGATGGCGTATGAGAGTTGCCCTCGCTCGGGCTTTATTTGTAAAACCAGATCTCTTGTTGCTGGACGAACCGACTAACATGTTAGACATGAGAGCCGTTTACTGGTTGGAAGGACATTTACAAGGATGGGAAGGAACTATTGTTACAGTTTCTCACGACCGTAAATTCCTCAACGAGATTTGTACTGACATTGTTCACTTGCACACACGACGATTGGATCATTACAAAGGAAATTATGATCAATTCGAAAAGACTATGAAGGAAAAACTTACCCAACAGCAAAGAGAATATGAAGCGCAGCAACAATTGAGACAACACACTCAAGAATTCATTGATAAGTTTAGGTACAACGCGAAGAGAGCTCCGATGGTTCAGTCAAGAATCAAGATGCTGGAAAAATTGTAAGTTGAACTGAAAAGCATGGTAGAGTGTTTACTAATGGCTTCCAAAGTTTGTTAGCTCCAAAAGAGAATCCCTGTAGAAAAAAAAATGAGAAAACTGCCGGAAGAAACATTTATTAAAAAAAAATTTTTTTGAATAAACAATTTAAGGTTTCATCTAAACATGGGTGGCTTCCTGTTAACCCAATGTCGTGCTGAAATAAGTTTTTATGATTTTCCCCCAAGTTATTTGGAATTTTCATTGTTTTTTCTAATAATTTTGTAAAATTTAAAATTTTGAAGATATTCTTCATAAGTAAAAACAAGTTCATGAATACGTTTTATTTCCCTTTTTTAATATATCTAGCTAATTATTAGAAAACATAGTAATTTTATTTCCAAAATAAGGTAACAGTTTTCCATAGGAAAACTGTTAGACTTGCAAAATGTTTATGAATAAAACATTCTATAATTATTATACTGTATTTTTGCAGACCAGTTCTACTTCCTGTGGAGCTTGAATCTGATATTCACTTCAAATTTCCCGAGTGTGAGGTTCTCAATAATCCTGTTCTTCAACTTGATGACGTATCTTTCCGTTACAATGATGATTCCGCGTACTTGTTCAGAAAACTAAATCTGGGAACTCACGCCAACTCCCGTATTTGTATTGTTGGAGAAAATGGAGCTGGTAAAACAACCCTACTCAAGTTACTTCTCGACGATCTCCAACCGACTGTGGGAATCCGAAACGTGAATCGTCGTATTCGAATAGCCTACTTCACTCAGCATCACGTTGACCAGTTAGACATGGAGACGTCGGCTATTGAAGTCTTGATGAAAAATCACCCCGGAAAAAGTCAAGAGGATTATCGTGCTGCTTTGGGTCGTTTCGGATTGGCTGGAGACATGGCTTTGCAGTCTGTTGAGACACTTTCTGGAGGTCAAAAATCTCGCTTAGCTTTTGCCAACTTGGCTCTTATGCAGTGAGTTGTGAGCAAAAAATGGAAAAAAATACATCGCTGTTAATGGCTTAACTTTATTAATTTTAAAGCTACTTTTGAAAACTTGAAATTGTCAAAAAAAACAATACTCTAATTACAATTTTACTTTAAGCACGTTGTAAAATATAAAGGCTAACATGTAGGCTAAAAATGTCTGAAATATTTATTACCTAAGCTCCAAAATCTCTAAAAACCACCCTAAAATTTTACAAAGCTTCTTACCTTTTTGCCGGCTTCATGAATAACACCGTAACAGTGAGCCAGAAGCCAAGGATATTTTAATTGATATTTTCAGGCCTAACTATCTTATTCTTGACGAACCTACCAATCACTTGGACGTCGAAACTGTCGAAGCTCTTGGAAAGGCTCTCAATTCATTCAACGGGGGTGTCGTTCTAGTTTCTCACGACGAACAACTCATTGAGATTGTCTGCAAAGAGTTGTGGGTGGTGAAGGATCGAATGGTCACTACTTTAGAAGGAGGGCTCGAGGAGTACCGAAAACAGGTTTACAAGCAGCTTCAACTTGTTGCTTAAAAAAGTTTTCTACACATTTGTTAGTTTTCGTTCTGTTGTTTTTTTTAATGTTTCCCATATAATTTTATTTTTTCTGGTGAGCTCTTGATTTTATTTTTAAAGATTAAATTAAGCTTCATGCACAATATTGTGTTACAATAACAGCTAAAAAGATTAAGAATGGGTAAGAGCCCTTGCTTGGAAAATGATGCACAAATCTTCCTTGCTGACGTCATCGTGAAGGAGATACTCGAGCTGATAAGGCTTATCGTTCTGAAGAAGCAAGGGTTGAAGAAATATACGGGTTCAGCAAACTCACGTTGAGAAGATTAATGATAGCTGGAACATCAGAAAAGTCCAGCTCCAAATTGATGACCTGATTGTTTCCAGGCCGGATTGGACATGGTACCCCGTTGGTGCAAGCGTCGAGGTTGTTTCTGGAAATTGAGTTATCCCAAAACTGGATATACACGCATAATTATAACCCACAAAAGTCCGAAAGTTGGCACAGAAGCCCATCTGCAGGTGTTCACATTCCATTGCCAAACCTTGATGGTTTGCTTCAATCCAGGGGAGTTATAGGTCGAAGATTGGTCGTTGATAGTTGTCGCGATGAGAAGCGGTTCAGCGAGACGAATTGGGTATTCGTAGGTACCATAAATTAAGGAAATATGTTCTATCTATGCAGATTACACCTAATTTCGTGGCTCATGAAAATTAATTTTCAAAATTTTCAAAACGGCGTTATTTTGTCCTTTCGAATTGCATGGTTTACATTAAAACTCTTCACTTCGATGTTAAGTAAGCGATTTTGAAAATTCATCGGCACCGTTATATGAAACACACTGCGAATAGAATTTTAATGGGTCTTACAAATCTTACAACATTGAGACACGCGAAACATCAAGTTTTTCGTAGTTTTCGAGGGGTCACTTCAGCGCCGTAGTCGAGACCATCAGTATTCCAGAATAAATCACTGTTCTTTGTGAAATACTATTTAAACAATTTTTCAACAACTTTTAGCCTGGAACGCGGTTGGCGGCGCTCTGGCGAAATAACACTGCCTTCCCGATGGATGTGTGAGGTAATTGAAACAGTTTAATTTTGTTGTCTGTTTCTCTCATTTTCCTGTTATGTTTCCGCGATTTACACAACGGAGCGCGTTTACTGATGTTAGCGGTTCAAATTCTTATGTGGTTATTCATGAAAAGCACAATTGCATTTTAATGCAAAAAAATGCCACTTTAATGTTATTCACGTTTGCATTTTAATGCAAAAAAATGCACTTTGCACAACCCCATTACGCTTTTCGCTACCTTCCTTTGATTCCAAATAATTTGAAATTACTTAATTTTCCCTAGAAATCTTCGAAATTTCACTGTTTATTGCTTTACGTGTCATTTTTACCCTTCTTTTTACCTTTTTTGTCCGTTGGATTAACATTGGTGACCATAACTGGTCCAGATGAGCATTGCCACCAAGTGACTTTGGTCTCAGTTGTATTTGGCCACTGATCACACGCCGATGAGAAAGTGATCAAGGCGAAGGCACCCAGATAACGAGAGAGCATCTTTCGAGTAGGTAAAGAATCAGAAGTATGATTATAGAAATTGGTCTAACCACCAATCTTGAAGTATAGGTATACAAAAATGTTAAGATTGCTGGAAATTCGGAAAATGATTATAAAGTGTAGATAAGAGTTGCGAAAAGAAGCACATAGCGTGCAGATGAAGCAACACACACATGTTAGTCGATTCTGGTTCTTAAACACGTCGAATTGATTAAAATACTTCGATATCCGAATAAGAAAAAATTCAAATATACACATTTTGATTAGCTAGCAATTAATTTTTAATCAAATTTATGCGAAAATCTTATTTCCTATGACTACTTGCTTCTATCCACCTCCGCGTCACCAAATGTTTCAAATTTTAAACATAAAGGTTACTCCAAGGTTCTATCGATTGACATCAACTGTTCTCTTGTATTCGCGTAATACTTAACCACGGAAAGTTCGCGGCTACGCCGCGATTTCCACTGGCTTCACTGGCTTTCGTTTAGAAATAATTATAGTCGTTCTGTTTTTCCTCTTGTTAGTAAAACAATTTATTAGCAGAACGTCAAAAACCCAATAAAATTTACATCCTGTCCCGTATCCCAGCTACCCTGCAACCTTCTAAATATATGAATGTGAAGCGCTCGGGTGGTCATGACTGCATCCCGAATATCAAAGTAGGAACCCCACGATCTTTTGAGCTGTTCAAAGAAACGCCTTTGACAGAGTCACAGACAGACAGAGCTAGTCGCTTAATAATAAGTAGATCTCGTATTTATCAGCGTTGTTTTCATAAATATAACAAGTGGAAAGTTCGCAGCTACGCCGTTGTTCTAGAACATTCTGGAATGTCTTAGAAACATGGAAAACAATGTCTATTAAAGTTGTAGTTTTGCACTTATGAAGCAGATTTTTGGCATGTGATACACGTCCAGATTGCTATATCAGCGAAATTTTGACTGTTTACGTCGTTTTTAAAATTTTTGTATGTAGAATTTGGTGTCTAGTTCTACAGCTAAGGCTTCCACAAAAAACAAAGACAAAAATGTCGTCTTCGTTCGTCTTTCAGTTCGTCTTGCATTCGTCTTACGCAATAAAAAAGTTGTCAACACACTGCGTCAGACGAATTCATGACGAGACGGCCAAAATTTCGCCCAAATGGAAGCCTTATCTACAGTATCCCAAGTACCCAGCGACCCCCTAAAGATATGGTTGCGAAGCACTCAAGTGGTCATGACTTCATCCCGCCTATCGAAGTAGTAGGCCTACGTTCTTTTGAGTTATTCAAAAAAACGTCCTGAACAGACAGACGGAACTATTTTCTTAATAATAAATAGATATCATTGCATTACATTCGGAGTTATGATAAATCAATTGGTGTTTGATTCCCATTTAGAAACATGATAGTGCGCTCGCTGGTATGATCGTAAAAGGACGGCGTAAACTCTTATCGCGACTTCTGATAACCTCTGTAGCAATTGAATTTTTATGAACAGTTGATGGCAGAAAGCACCGAAGCTATCAAAAATGAAAAAAGAAAAAGTTAAATGTGCACTTTATTTTGGTGGTACCCCGTTCTATAATTCGATTAAATACATAGAGCATTTCGAACAAGTTATCCTCTATGTCTTCTTTACTTCAGATAAGCCCAGGCTTGAACCATCAAGCAGCCATTATCTCCAGACTTATTGTCATGAAGCAACATTTCGAGTTGGTATGGTTGGTTGTCCTGGAGCAAGCTGATGATTGCCTCGTATTGAGTGAAGTCAATGACGACATTGAGCCATTGGTTTCCCGGGCGAACTGGGCATGGAACTCCATTGTCGCAGGCAGATTGATCTTTTCTGGAATCAGCAGAATTGATTAAGATATACTTGATTTCTAAATACTCACAAAAGCCCTAGAGTTGGAATAGGGGACCAAGTGCATCCAGTCCATCCACCGTACTTCCAGACGTTGATGGTGCTGCGGAGGTTTGGCTCCACATAGGTGTTGGTTGGGTTTATGAGTTGAGCTTTGACAACGATTGGCTTGTTGAGGTGAATTGGATACTCGTACGTAGTTCCAGTGGAGTCATATGGAGTAGCATTCAAAAACTGAACTGGACCAGCGTTGCATTGCCACCAGTGCATCTGTTGATCAGTTCCATTTGGAGGTGCACAATTTGCCAAGTTGGCAACTGGAAGAATGAACGAAGCGGCAGAAACGAAGATAACGGAGAGTAGGGCGCACCTGAGCAGCATTGCGAGACGCTCAAATCTGTTTTGCTTAAAGGAGAAATATACCTGGAAGATGAATAGATCAAGAGCTTTCAAACTGTTCGTATGAAAAAAGAGGAATGATAAGAAAATTGAGAAATAAGACTGATAAGCAAATGTAAATGGGTGCAAAAATGATTAGAGAATGGTTGAATTAAGTGCGACAAAATTCAGTGGGGAATTAACAAGATATCAATTTTTTTCGGGGTTTTAGTGAGGGTAGAGGTTTTTAAGAAAGGAGAGTGCGAAACTCTGTCTTATCAGAAAGTTGTAGTTTAAGATGGGTTTTCAGCTCCCAAGAAAAGCGAAAAGAAGAGAACATGCCTTTCCAAAAGCATTAAAATTATGCGAATTGAAAAAATGTGAATATCTATCTATTCAACCGCTACTATTTTATACCCCCATAACAATCTCCACCCACTTTTTTATGCCATCCCACATCACATGCCGAGCCCTTATCAGCTCACTTAACGCGTCGAGGTTGTTTCTGGAAATTGAGTTACCCCAAAAGTGGATTTACAAGCGTAATTATAACCCACAAAAGTCCGAAAGTTGGCACAGAAGCCCATCTGCAGGTGTTCACATTCCATTGCCAAACCTTGATGGTTTGCTTCAATCCAGGGGAGTTATAGGTCGAAGATTGGTCGTTGATAGTAGTCGCGATGAGAAGCGGTTCAGCGAGACGAATTGGGTATTCGTAGGTACCGTAAATTAAAGAATTGTCCGATCTGGATTATACCTATTTTATAATTTTAAAAATTTTCAAAACGGCGTTATTTTGTCCTTTCGAATTGCATGGTTTACATTAAAACTCTTCGCTTCGATGTTAAGTAAGCGATTTGGAAAATTCATCGGTACCATTATATTAAGCAAACTGCACTTATAACATTATAGAATATTACAACTCTTACAGTATTGAGACACGCGAAGAATCAATCGTCGAGCTACGAACTCCCTTCTACATGCTCCAAAATCAGAAGCGAATTAAACTTTTCAGTCTCTGCAGAGACTGTTCATCGAATTTTATCCAAAAGCTAGTTTATCACAAGAAGAAAACTACGAAAGGTACCGATAGTTACAGAGAAACATAATTTCGGATCATTTTCTGCGATGAAAAGAGGTGCACTTTTCACGGAAAGAAAAGTAAACTTGTGTTATTATCGCAATGACTTCAGAGGTTGAGGAGTAAAAGTTTGGGGTGCAATCAGTACTCACATTGTGCTCCATTTCGAAAAAAAAGATACGTGATAAGACGAGGTCTGATACCATTTATTCATGGAAACAAATAAAAAAATGGTAAATATCAACACGAGGGCATGGCACAGTGCACGTCACAAATCGGAAACATGAGCTATGACAAAATCCTGGCTCTCAAACAGGCAAACATCGACGTGAGGCTACTTGTGGACCAAACTTTGCCGGAAAACCCTTATTTTTCTATGGCTTTTTGTACTCCTGATGTAAATCGCGGTAATAGTTATTCCATCGATTATTAAATCACATTCGGACTCAATTACAAGGTGGCTGAAAAGTATTGAGACACTTATTATGATGGCTCTTGGCACCGTGCCAAGTCTTATTTCCGAAAAGTTTCGAATTATTTCTAAAATAGAGAGGGTATATAAGCCGACAGTAAAGCTATTTCTCATCACTTTATCTCTTCTCGAAGTCATGCGAGCTTCTCCTCATCGCCAAACCATTGCCAAGCTGTTCAACGACGGCAGTGACATCGTTCGACGGCTCCTACTTCCGAGTGCAGCTGTCTTTCGAGTTGTGCAACAACTGAAAGATCGAGGACATGTGTTGGAGCTTGAGAAAAGCAGAAGACCAAAAGCAGAAAACATCTACGTGCAACGGTTAATGCAATACAATATTATTCATAGCATACTATTTATAATCACAACTGGTGAGTTACGAGGATGGTCGTGACTTTCCCAATACAATATTTCGCACGTTTTGTACTTTCATACAACAAATTCGCAATATAAAAGGCCCCGACTTTTCTCTGTCATGATATGTTTTTCGCATTTCTTTTTGCTTCTTGTTTCTTTAAATAAAGGTTTAATTACCCAGGTTTGAGGTACCGTGTTGCATCTACAAGAAACCTGTTGGAATTCAAAAGGAAATCCGACAATTGGTGACCCAGGCAGGGAACGAACCTGTAATCTTCTGATTAGAAGTCGATCTCCGAGATTCTTTCGAATGCTTGAGCAGCGTATTGTTCAACTTGTCTGAAACTGGCTAATTGCAGCTGACCTTCGATGGTTAAAGAAGTTGGTATTCCACACGAAACACTGCAATTGATAGAAATTCCCAAATTCTCTTGTAGGGCAGCAGATATCGCAATTTTGATCTCTGATTGCGTCGAATGAGGGCTGCAATCGGTTGAGGTGGTGTGCCCATATTCCGAACATGTGAGGAGAGCTTTGGTAGTTCTTGATTAGTGACAGGAGAGTGTGGTTGTCGCAGCCCTTTCGCAAGAGTGGCATCCTTCCAGAGGGTGAACTTGACTAGCTGTGCACTTGGTGATTATGGTGTGTCGATGAACTGTTGCATCAACGGCTTCTACTTGTAAAGCAACGAGTGAATCTTGAGTAGTCTCGATGATGATCTGGTTCGAATTATGATCATATTAGACTTGGTGATGCTGTCCTTTGAAAGGAAGGGTGTTGTCCCCTTTGTAGTCGGAATTCGTCGTAGATTGACAGTTGCATGAGACCTTTGTTGCGAAACCAACGCAACGACACAAGTTTGGATCGAAAAGACATTTGAACGGTTCAGCATCTGATTTGGTTGGGCAATGCAATTCTCCAACGAGTCCACGTGTTGGCACTCCGGGGGCCGACGGCTGATTGTGGGGAAACGATAGCCACTTGACTTGTCCGTCGTCGTAGACGGAAATAAATGTTGCTTGATGAACCGGCATTGGACGATTGTCGAGATTGATGACAGTAATCGAAATGTTTGTTTCAGGAATTCGAAACTTTACTCCCGGTTGGAGTATTTGTCGAATTTCCGAGTTGTCGTTGAGAGTTATCTTCTTTTGAAGTCTTGGTGTTCGAAGTCTTGAATAGGATTGGTGCATTGGACACCACATCGAATCATTTATCTGAAAGATCACCAGCTACGATGGGAACAGCTGCTACGACGACTGCATCAACTGGAAACAATGAAAATGGAAACGCCATGGTCCCCGGTTACAATCTGAACCCGTTTCAAATCACTCTTCCGAGCATCAAGCTACCGACGTTCAACGGCGACCATCTACAGATTGGAACGATTATGGAACTCTTCAACACGCTCATTGGTTTACAGCCCATGAATGCGATGACCAAGTTTCACTACCTTGTCTCATGTTTAGAAGTAGAAGCTCGTCCGCTTATCGAATTTCTTCCAATGACTGAAAATAACTAACCTCTTGCACTCCATATTCTGAAAGACAATTATGGCAATACGTTCAGGACCCGACAACATCTAATGAGACAAATACAAGATTTACCTTCTGTTGCATTCACGAAGAATACGAAAGACATCCTCAATTTCTGGACAAGAGCAACGATTGCATTGAATCAACTAAAGAATATATCACCAGAATGCGATAACATGATCACAACATATCTTTTAATTCGCAAACTTCCTCGCTCCTACATTTCGAAATTAGTTGGAAATGATAAGTCCATGGAATATACAGCTTCACAGCTTCTGGAGTCCATTCATCACTTCATTCAAACAGAGCAACTTATCTCGACTGTTTTCGATCATACCAGATCATGGTCTTCGATCATGGAAGAGAGATATGATGAGATACAACAGAGAGAAACAACGATGGCCATCCAATCACATCATGCATATTACCTACAAAAGGGCCAACATCAACAAAACAGGCTGCATGGAACCAGAACTCCAATCCAACGGGAAAACTTGATGCCACGAACACCATGCGCTTTCTGTGTTTCCCAAGAACACTTTCATCGTCATCATGAATGCCCAAACGTACAAGACGGCCAATGAAAGACAAGAACGAGCCCGTCAACTGAAGCTTTTTTTCAAATGTTTGAAAACGCATGACAACTTCCGATCCTGTACAAGAATTCCGAAGTGCAGGAAGAGCCAAGGAAGTCATCAAACCAGTTTCTGCATAACTTCTTCCATTCCATTTAGTGCCGATCAACAAAATCAAGGATTTGGCTCACGTGGTTCATTAAATGATACTCGACAACTACGAAGCGATGGTATTCCGCCAAGATCTACAGGACCGACTGTCCAACGATATCAGCAGCCGACGAGTCAACCAAGGACATCGCAAAATTTCTTCAATGCACAACAACAACAAAATGGAGGAAACCGTGGTCCCTATATCCCTCGTGGTAGAGGAGCAACAAATGCTGTGGTTACGGACGAACACGACTCGGAAACTATAACTGCTATTGTTGCGGAATCAGTACAACTTCATGTCACGGAAGACTCGGTTGATCCAAAGATGGCTCTGGAAAAGAAGAAGACGGTGCCTCAACCAGTTGCAATGATGACTGCAATGATGATTGATGATAAAGATGGAAATCCAGTGCTAGTAACAGTTTTCTTCGATAGTGGATCGGATCGCAGTTTCATCTCAACGGACCTACTCAGCAAGTTGAATTTCCCTGCGGTTTCGGAACAGAAACTCAGTTTGAACACATTTGCTAACAACCAAAGTACTGCACTACACGCCAAAAACTTTGTGGTCAACTTCAACTTGAACAATGAAAAGTTGTGCATCAAACTAACTGAAATTCCGATCATCACGACTACGATCAACTTTGTGCAATTGACTGATGTCGTTGGAACAACCTTGCTGAAGTCACGTTGTCTCAAGCTCCTCCGTCTACAAGTTCGACCAGATATTCTCATTGGATTGGATCAGATGTCTCGTTTGTTGGAAGAAACGTCTTGCCAACTGCTACCAAATGCATCACACAAACTGTGGCATCATCATCCCTGGAAAAGAAAAGCAAGAAATTCTTCCCCCAGACATTGAACCGTTCCGCAGTTTGTCACAAATCTTCACATACCGTCTGCAATCAACAATTAAAAGACTTTCGAAGGATAGCAAGTTGGGAAAGCAATACCATGACATCATTTTGGATCAATTGGCTCGAGACTTTGTTGAATTCGTCAACGACGAGAGCCATGTGAATGGAAAAGTTTTACATTATTTGTCACATCATCCGGTCATCAAGATGTCATCCAAGTCCACAAAAGTTTGAATTGTTTTCGGTGCTTCAGCACATACCAAAGATTCCACACGGGAATGTCTTTGCTACCGATGATTCCAGGAGTTCTTATAAGAATTCGTTGCCCACAAATTGTGATTTCGGGGGACATCGAGAAGGCATTTTTACAACTTGGATTGCATCTTCAAGACAGAGGTGCCTGTCGTTTTCTTTGGCAATTCCCAGATGAAAGTCAACCTCGCTGTCTACGTTTCAAAAGAGTTCCGCTTGGCGTAAAGGCCAGTCCATATCTGCTCAATGCGATAATCAAGCATCATCTGCAGTATGATGGAACCGAGATATCCACACGGATGCTGCGAAATGTGTATGTGGACAACATCTTCATTGGCGCTTCATCTCAGGAAGAAGGTCAACGTTCCTACAAGGAATCGAAAGCTGTTTTCCAAGAGGCTCAAATGCGACTCTCTCAATATTTCGCCTGAATTGAACGACTACATGAACAAAGAAGAAGGAGTGAAGGAAGAAGAGGATGAACAGAAAATTCTTGGAATAGTGAATAGTGAATTACCGTCCTTCAAATTCATCCCCGCGCTATCTCCGTGTAGTGGGGGAATTCATGAGAGAGTTGTTGGTATCGTCAAGAGAAGTTTGGTTCATGCTGGAACAACGCCACGACTGTTACGCCACGACTGTTAGAGGAAGGTGACCTTCGAACGCTGCTATTGGAAGCCAACGATAGGATAGGAACGATACGATAGGAACGATAGGAAGCCAACCAACGATAGACCACTCACTACGACGTCGTCGGACATAAATGAGATGAACCCATTGCGTCCTTCGGACTTCGTACAACCGAATAAACAAAAAAGATCATTATTGAAAGTTGAAAAAATCCTGAACACGTTACCGTTACCAACAAGTCAAGGTTCACTATTGGACGGCTGGATGAGACTGTCATCTCTGTCACATAATTTCATTTCCCGCTGGAACTCGGAATATCTCCAAAGACTACAAGAACGCTGCCACTTGGAACATCGACTGAGTCATCTCAATCAAAGGAAAGCTCCAGGGTGGGAGACATTGTGCTTATTGATGAGTCAGGAAAATTTGGCTTGAAACGAGAACATTGGCCATTGGCAAATGTAGTCGAAGTGAATTCTCGCTGAGCAAAATTGTTCAACAGCAGAACTAAGCAAACAATCGAAAGACCGTTTCGCCTTATAGTACCTTTGGAAATCACAGCTGCCACACCGAAGAACGGATCAGCAAATGAAGGGAAAGATCAGACGTTGGAAACCAAACAAACGAAAGCCCAACAAACGGTTACAAAAGACGATGCAATTGCTAGCCGGACAAGGAGCTGAACTTCCGCTGGTGTTTCGACAACAGCAATGATAATGATTGGATTACTGTCTTTGTCATCAGTATCATCGAGACCATTGAATGGAACCAGTTCACCGAACGGAGCAAAGATTTCACTTGAAAACCAGCTGACTATTGATGATGTTTCAGAAACCGCGATTTCAATACTTCGAGAAACAAGACTGAGATTGGGATACTTCATTGTTTTCATTGGAACAATCTCTGTTGTCTACTGCATTTCAGTTGTGCTACATGTTTCCTCAATCTTGGCACCCGTCTTCGTTTGTTATTGGAAAGTGATTCGGACATGCGTGAAAGGAATTCTCAACATCATTTGCCGGACATTTGTCAAAGCAAGGGATCTACCACCGACAAGGAAAACTATGTTCCTGATAGTTTTAATCATATTCCAAGCGACGGCTGTCTCCGCTTGCACCGAAGTGGCTCATATCAATTCTAAGAAAACAGTCTGCTATTTGAAGGATAACTCTCAAGAATGCGTCCCGAACACCGTATCAATCGTCAATCTCCGAACAAGGGGTTTCACCTCGTGTCTACAGTTTTTCGTCCCATCTCCCACTGAAGACCAAGCAAAACAAACCGTTAACAAGGGAACTGTTGTTAGATAATGGTTGAGAATTTTATGAAAATTGGTACACAGACACATTCGAGCATGCTGAAAACCATGACAAACTTTTTTTGTGCCCAAAGCTCTCCAGAAGCTGAATATTCGCATCTGAAGTTCCCCCTCATCTTGCGACCTCACTCTTCTCTATGCTTCCATATCTTCCATAGCTTCCATATACCCGACGGTGTGATTCTGCAGGATCATGTTCTATTGATCGATGTTCTCAAATACAACCCGACGAAGAGATACCGGAACTGTCACACACGGCTAACAACAGTCCGGGATTCACCTCATGCGCACCAGGATGTGGATGCATCAATTGTGGATGCTTTTATTGCTACCCTTCTTGCCTATTCTACCGATATTTTGCTCAACCAACAAGCAAGGTTTTGTACAAAATCAGCAGATGCGTCACGTGGACACCAAGACTTCGAACGAAGATAACTCACAACGACAACTCGGAAATTCGACAAATACTACAACCGGGAGTAAAGTTCCGAATTCCTGAAACAAACATTTCGATTACTGTCATCAATCACGACAATCGTCCAATGCCGGTTCATCAAGCAACATTTATTTCCGTCTACGACGACGGACAAGTCAAGTGGCTATCGTTTCCCCACAATCAGCCGTCGGCCCCCGGAGTGCCAACACGTGGACTCGTTGGAGAATTGCATTGTCCAACCAAATCAGATGCTGAACCGTTCAAATGTCTTTTCGATCCAAACTTGTGTCGTTGCGTTGGTTTCGCAACAAAGGTCTCATGCAACTGTTAATCTACGACGAATTCCGACTACAAAAGGGACAACGCCCTTCCTTTCAAAAGACAGCATCACCAAGTCCAATATGATCATAATTCGAACAGGATCATCATCGAGACTACTCAAGATTCACTCGTTGCTTTACAAGTAGAAGACGTTAATGCAACAGTTCATCGACACACCACAATCACCAAGTGCACAGCTAGTCAAGTTCACCCTCTGGAAGGATGCCACTCTTGCGTAAGGGCTGCGACAACCAGACTCTCCTGTCACTCATCAAGAACTACCAAAGCTCTCCTCACATGTTCGGAATATGGGCACACCACCTCAATCGATTGCAGCCCTCATTCGACGCAATCAGAGATCAAAATTGCGATATCTGCTGCCCTACAAGAGAATTTCGGAATTTCTATCAATTGCAGTGTTTCGTGTGAAATACCGACTTCTTTAACCATCAAAGGTCAGCTGTAATTAGCCAGTTTCACACAAGTTGAACAATACGCTGCTTAAGCTTTCGAAGGAATCTCTGAGATTTCGTCATTGCTCGATTCACTGTCTTCATGGGTCTATAAAATGTTCTTCGAGAAACTATTCTTCAGGGGGTGTTTGGTAATGATCATTGTTGCTGGTCTGCTCATCTTAAAATGGTTATTCTGGCAATGGCACTGAACACTCGGAGAATTGGAAGGAGTCGAAGTCAGAAGCAGCTCTAGCCCCGGAGTGTCACGAATGGTCGTGATCTTCAAACATCTACGTGCAACGGTTAATGCAATACAATATTATTCATAGCATACTATTTATAATCACAACTGGTGAGTCACGAGGATGGTCGTGACTTTCCCAATACAATATTTCGCACGTTTTGTACTTTCATACAACAAATTCGCAATATAAAAGGCCCCGACTTTTCTCTGTCATGATATGTTTTTCGTATTTCTTTTTGCTTCTTGTTTCTTTAAATAAAGGTTTAATTACCCAAATTTGAGGTACCGTGTTGCATCTACAAGAAACCTGTTGGAATTCAAAAGGAAATCCGACAATTGGTGACCCAGGCAGGGAACGAACCTGTAATCTTCTGATTAGAAGTCGATCTCCGAGATTCTTTCGAAAGCTTGAGCAGCGTATTGTTCAACTTGTCTGAAACTCGCCGGACCCGTGGCATCATCAAGAAGATGCGATGCGGTTAGCATGAACAAAATTGCGTCATCGCTCGGAATCTCAAGGCAATCGGTCCAATCCATTGTGAAAAAAGACTTGGGTCCGAACAGTTATCGGCTCGTTCGTGGCCAATACCTCACAGAACAGTCCAAGAAGAATCAGCTCGAAAAAGCGAAAAAATTGCTCAACGCACTCAAGGTGCGCGGCCTCTCTGAAGTCGTTGGGACTGATGTGAAAATCTTCACGGTTGAGCCGCTTCCGAACCGACAGAATGCTCGGCAATTGTTGCCAAAGGACGAAGCAAAGTCCCCAAAACGTCGTCTGGCCTACAATAGACTTTTTCCAAAGTCAGTGATGGTGTGGGCTGGATTGACGTCGGAAGGTAAAGAAATGTGAAAATAAACTCGGACGTGTACCAAAAGTTGGTGTTGATGGATGTTTTACGTCCGTGGGTTACTAGCCACTTTGGCTAGAAACCTTTCATCCTTCAAGAAGACTGGGATCCATCCCACGGCTCCAAATCAACGAAACGGTCCTAGACCTCCATTTTCCCGGATATTAGGGAAAGGACTTGTGGCCAGCTTCTTCGCCTGATTTGAATCCTCTTGACTTTTCTGTTTGGGGATATTTGGAAGACAAGATCATGGCTCGCTCTCATCCAAATGTGAAGTCTCTCACAACTGCTTTTCAAATGGCATGGGCCGAAATCCCCGACGACTATCTCCGGCGCACTGTTGATTCTGTTCCAGCTCGTTTGAGGGCGTGCATCAAGGCCAAAGGCTCAAACTTCGAATATTTCCTCTGATAACTTTTCTATTACTACCATTTGTTGAAAAAATAAATTTGGTTCTTTTGTTGAAACTCTATTTTTGAACATACAACAAAAAACAAGTGTCTCAATACTTTTCAGCCACCCTGTATTTAAATTTTTTATGACCTAACGTATCATTATGAAGATTTTCTTTTCCTTATTTTTAAAATTAAAATTGATTAATTCTTATTTCTTCTAACTGTTAACTACTGCTCACCTAAAGCTAATACCAATTTTACTTATTTTCTCAAAATGTTCAAAAATTTAAACATCGCTCATTTTCGAGATTTTCAAAATTTGAGAAGTGGCGTTTCTTTAAAAAAATATTAAAAAGAGAAAAACCACTATTATCACCTATAGAAGGTATATGAAAGGTTATTAAGCAGATTAGTTTAGACTTTTTGCAGAAATAAAAGATTGGCCTTTTAGCGCTCGTAGTTGTTGAGCAAAGAGAATTCGAGAATATTTCAAAAACTCAAACGAGCATTTTAGTTAAAGTTTGTTGTAAAATATGAAGTTTGAACATTTTTCAGCTATAATTCGACGGTTTTTATTTAAAAAAAACGCCCAGTTTTGCTAATCGCTAAACTTTGGAGCCATACGCATAATTTTAGAGGAAGTTGCCGTAAAACCTCTAATAGATTTTCACCCCAAACTTGCGTCCCTAATAGTATTGCCCCGCAGAGACAAGCTTGAACAATAGCATTGCACCCTTTAATTGATTTGCGCCCCAAATTGTCTTGCCCCTTCGTGATGCAATCGGCGCCGCGAAATATTTATTTGTTATTTTTCCTTATTTCATCTTTTTTATTGTTTTTTCTTCTTTTTGTTTAATTTTCTTTTATTTTTTAATTTTTTTCTCGATCACGTATTTGACAATTTCCAGAATTTGATCGTCATGAGTGAAGTGGGAGCTGGAATTAAAGGATGAAAAAAGTGAAACTTCACAGCTGCATTCAAAAAGAAAGTTGTCGATTTCGCAATTCTAACAAATACTGTGAAAACCGCCAAAAAATATGGAGTATCATTATCCACCAGAGAGCACGACAAACGACAGACTATTAGGTAACTTAATGAAAAAGTGCAGCGTCATGTTTATAATCTCGTTGTTTAGGGCACAAACGGATGGCTTAAACGTTTCCTAAAACGTCACGGATTTGTTTCTCGTCGTCCGACAACAGTTTGTTGTCTGCTTCTCTCATTTTCCTGTTATGTTTCAGCGATTTACACAACGGAGCGCGTTTACTGATGTTAGCGGTTCAAGTTCTCACGCTTTTCGCTACCTTCCTTTCATTCCAAATAATTTTTAATTTCTTAATTTTCTCTAGAAATCTTCAAAATTTCACTGTTTATTACTTTACGTGTCATTTTTACCCTTATTTTTACCCTTATTTTTACCCTTATTTTTACCTTTTTTGTCCGTTGGATTAACATTGGTGACCATAACTGGTCCAGACGAGCATTGCCACCAAGTGACTTTTGTCTCAGTTGTATTTGGCCACTGATCACACGCCGATGAGAAAGTGATCAAGGCGAAGGCACCCAGATAACGAGGGAGCATCTTTCGAGTAGGTAAAGAATCAGATGTATGATTGTAGAAATTAAGAAAATTATGATTGAAAGATTCTAGTATAGTCTTGTATAAAAGTAATGCTCTGAAAATTCGGAAAATGATTATAAAGTGTAGATAAGAGTTGCGAAAAGAAGCACATAGCGTGTAGATGAAGCAACACACACATATTAGTCGATTCTGATTTTTAAACAAGTCGAATTGATTAAAGTACATAGATATCCGAATAAGCAAAAATTTAAAATATACTAATTTTGATTTTGATTAAGAGCAATTAACTTTTAATCAAATTTATGCAAAAATCTTATTTCCTTTGACTATTTGCTTCTATCCACCTCCGCGTCACCAAATGTTTCGAATTTTAAACATAAAGGTTACTTCAAGATTCATAATCTCGTATTTATCATCGCTGTTTTCATAAATATAATATTATCTATTTTATTTTTAAAAGTAATAAAGCGTATACAGTAGCTTGAGATTGAGGACTGGCTAACATGTACTATACGATTGGACTATTTATATCCGCGTTATTCATTAATTAGTATATCATTTGCATTCGGAGTTCTAATATGTCAATTGATGTTTGATTTCTATTTAAAAACATAGTAGTTCCCTAATATAATCGAAAGAAGACGGCGAAAACTCTTATCGCGACTTCTGATAACCTCTGTTGCAATTGAATTTTTATTAACAGTTGGTTTTTGTGTTATTGGTAGCATCGAAGCTATAAAAATTGAAAATGTTCCAATAGTTAAATGTACACTTTATTTTGATGGTACCCCGTTTTATAATTCGATTAAATATATAGAGCATTTCGAACAAGTTATCTTCTATGTCTTCTTTACTTCAGATAAGCCCAGGCTTGAACCATCAAACATGCGTTATCTCCAGACTTATTGTCATGAAGCATATATTCGAGTTGGTATGGCTGGTTGTCCTTGAGCAAGCTGATAATTGCCTCGTATTGAGTGAAGTCAATGACGACATCGAGCTCTTGGTTTCCTGGGTGAACTGGACATGGAACTCCATTGTCGCAGGCAGATTGATCTTTTCTGGAATCAGGAGGATTGATTAAGATATACTTGATTTTTAAATACTCACAAAAGCCCTAGAGTTGGAACTGAGGACCAGGTGCATCCACTCCATCCACCGTACTTCCAGATGTTGATGGTGTTTCGGAGGTTTGGCTTCACGTAGGTGTTGGTTGGGTTGATGAGTTGAGTTTTAACAACAATTGGCTTGCTTAGGTGAATTGGATACTCGTACTTAGTTCCAGTCGAGTCAAATGGAGTAGCATTCAAAAACTGAATTGGCCCAGCGTTGCATTGCCACCAGTGCATCTGGTGATCAGTTCCATTTGGAGGTGCACAATCTGCCAAGTTGGCAACTGGAAGAATGAACGAAGCAGCAGAAACGAAGATGACGGAGAGAAGGGCGCACCTGAGCAGCATTTTGAAAGGCTGAAATCTGTCTTTCTTAAATGAGAAATCTAGCTGGAAGATCAATAGATCAAGAGCTTTCAAGCTGTTTGTATGAAAAAAGAGAAATGATAAGAAAATGGAGAAATAACACTGATAAGAAAATGTAAATGGGTGCAAAAATGATTAGAGAATAGTTGAATTAAGTGCGACAAAATTCAGTGGGGAATCAACAAGATATCAATGTATATTTCGGGGTTTTAGTTTAGCTGGTGAAGGTTTTAAGAAAGGAAAGTGCGAAACTCTGTTTTATCAGAAAGTTATAGTTTAAGATGGGTTTTCAGCTCCCAAGAAAAGCGAAAAGAAGAGAACATGCCTTTCCAAAAGCTTTAAAATTATACGAATTGAAAAAATGTGAATATCTATCTATTCAACCGCTACTATTTTATACCCCCATAACGATCTCCACCCACTTTTGTATGCCCTCCGACATGCCGAGCCCTTATCAGCTCACTTAATGGTTCCGACTCTTTCTGTTTTCTTCGCTCCTTTTCGCGTCTTGTCTCTGATCAATTGACAACGCTCGAAAATGCCAGAGCATTGCAAACACGTGATTGAATAAACTAAGAACGAACCGAACTCCATCCAAAAACTCATTTCCTTTTTGGAGGGCGTAGAGTCGACTGTAGTGTAGTCTTCGGAATTACGGGAAAACCTCAGGTTTTTTTCATTTACGAGATTCTGAAGGGTTAATAATGATTATATGTTGGTTTTAAGAAGGGTTTGACTATCCGCTTTTTTGACAACATCGCTATTGGCGAAGCAAAAGGTGTTTGATCATTTTTCCATGAAAAATGTTAATTCGAATGAATTGACTCCGCCCAGTTTTGCAACATTCACGGAGATTTGGAAGAAAATACTCCGCGCAAGTCCTTTTCTCACTATTTCTAATTTCTTTTTTAAAATTAATTTTTAAAAAATTATAATTAAATACAAATATTGAGCGAATAATACGTGCGGGGTACTTGCTTATTAACGTGTGCCAGAGTTACAAAAGTGAGCGGACCATATTTATTGGAATTTCATGTCTATGGAAAAATTGTTGTCGAAAATGTGTTTCCTTTTAATAAAACTCCAATTTGTTTTTATTTTTCTCTGAGAGTTGTATCATTTAGGCTCCAGCAACTTGTGGTTCAGCTCAAAAGCTACATAGATACGATTAATTTACTTTTGTGGTCCTAAACATTGTAATTAAAATACAAGTTGGGAAAGCATCAAACACGACGGAAATTGCTTGAAAATCTGTGGAAAATATCTGGAAGAAAGATATAAATCCTCGTTTGTTTTTTTCTATTCAATTTCTTGGTAATTGACAATTTTATAAAAAAAAAACTCAAATAAGTACCATGAAATTTTCAAATATAAAAAATGAATTCTTTGTAATCTAAAGGAAAAGAAAAGTCTGTTAGAACCCTGTCTATCATGTACACGCATGAATGAAGTACGGCGTCGTTGTAGAATATCTGTTTTTCTATTTTTAGGCAAAAACTGACATTGGACTTTAGACGCTCTAAAAATCTGATGATTTAAATGTATAAATCTGGAAACATTTCGATATTTTTGAATTTTGTACTAAAAACTGTGCTCTTCGTTCCCACGTGTTTGTTCCGTTACTCAATTACTGATAACTTTCTCTTCCGTAAACTTTTCAATATTTCTCCGGTCTTGTCTTTCTCAAACACATGTGCACCTTGCTCTTGACAGGTAAGATGCTAAGTGCACAACACTATCACTTCTCTGAAGTTGCCAGTTTAATTCAATGATCTAGATCAGAACTAATTTCGATGACATGAAAGTTTTAGTGTGTGATTACTTCATCATCTAATGCGCTGAGATGGCAATAGAGCAATAAAAGAAAAGTTGGAGATTCACTCATTTTCTATTTTAGATATCAGCGAATTTCGAAGTCAACTGCGCAATGAGAAAAAAGACGGGACAGTGGCTTACACATAAATCAAAAAAGCAAGAAAGCTGCTAATAAGAACAACAGGAAAATTTTAGAAAATGATGACTCCGCAGATAAAATGAACGCCGACGATAAAATTCGGATAATATACAGTATTGGCCAAAAAGGTATTCGCAAACAGTTTTTCGAGCATAACTTTTCTGAAACTTCCCGAATCGATCTGATATTTTAAGACAAAATTTAAAATGGTAAAAGAAATTGATACAACAACAAGAATAGTCAAATGTTTGAAAATGTGAAAAAAATCGAACAATTTATGAAAATGGCAAAAAACCGAAAAATGGAAATAGGATAACGACCCGAAGCACACTTCGAAGCACATCAAGGTCTGGTTCCGGGGCCGCCACGTGCATCTTCGGGACTGGCCCAGTCAATCTCCTGACTTGAATCTGATCGAACAATTATGGGCGCATGTCGAAAGACAACTCAGAGGGCTCCGTGCATCGAATGCCAATCAGAAATTCGATCAACTCCAATCTGTCTGGCAGGCCATCCCGATGTCTCTGATCGGCACCCTTTTCGACTCGACGGCAAAAAGATGTCTGGCGGTCATCGACGCCAAAGGCTACCCAACAAAGTAATACAACTATTTTAATCATATTTTATTCATATTTTCCATTTGCCGTTCTTTCCTAGATCTCCAAAGTCAAAGTTCCATTTTTCGGTTTTTTGCCATTTTCATAAATGTTTCGATTTTTTTCAAATTTTCGAAAATTTGACGATTCTTGTTGTTGAATCAATTTCTTTTACCGATTTAAACTTTGTCTTAAAATATCAGATCGATCCGGGAAGTTTCAGAAAAGTTATGCTCGAAAAACTGTTTGCGAATACCTTTTTGGCCAGTACTGTATGTAGCCGCAGTGATTGCCGATTGATCTGATTGAGATTCCAAAAAAAAACAAAAGTGAAAAGAAGTTTTGCTGTCACTGCAGCAATTGGGATTTAACAAAAAAGTTCGCTTTCTTAAGACACGCTGATTCTATTTTTCGTAGTCTTCTTCTACGAATACTCTGGTGTAGATGATACTAACTGTCTACAGTTTTTGATAGAAATTCTAAACTTTTTTTCAGAAATGTAATGCTGTAATAATGCTCCGACACTGCAACTGGTGAGCTGCTACGTGTTGGGCTGCAATAGAAAAAGCGTATTATAAGAATGAGAAGAGACCAACGGCACATCGACACGGAAAACCGGTATGAATTCATTCAAATTTGTAAAACTCGTGTTTTTTTTTCAAATGAAGAACAAACTGGAAACACTTGGTTGCTCCTCTACATCCGAAGTTCTCTGTAATCAACGAAAATGGATACGACGAATAACCTTGATTCGCAAAGAAAAAAATTAACAGACTGCAAAAAATTATGTCAAACCGGCTAGAATAACGGCAAAGGGAAAATCATATTTGTGGATAACTGGAAACACTGCGTGAAAATTTAACGAAACTACTTTGTGAAGAAAGGGATAGGAGAATAAAATCAGAAATTCTGATGCTAATATACGAGAACTCCAAGAGTATTAGTTAGTTGTTACTAATTTTTATTATAATAGTGTTAAATATATTTTGCTGGTATTTATAAAATATATCCATACTGTTCTTTATGAAATACAACCATACTGGAACTTGTGACTGTTACCCCCGATCTTGTCATTTTATGCAAAAATTTAGATAGAAAGTTGGAAGCATCACAATGATTGTTTTGATTGTCTCCGACCTCATCAACACTGGAGTACGCCTTCGATTCACCTGGAATTATCTCTGTTACTTATTGGTTCATTTTGAGTGCTTGTTTGTTGTTGGGAGAGAGAATTGCAACTTTGGAGGACCAACATCAAAAAAGAATTTAGTCGTGGAATTTAGAATTTAGTACAATAACTCCCCCCCCCGTTTAATATGAAAGTGACCCCCCGGTGGAAGACTGTGGAATGACCCCCACCCCTTCCGCTTTCACATCATAATGTGCTAGAAAACGTCCGTTTTTTCCCACCAATTTTTACAATTTTAATAATTATTTTCGATTTTTACGTGACATCAGGAACTAGTTTCATTTTTAAATTTCATTTTCATCTAACAATAAAACTGTTCAAAAATGGTTGATGTATTTCCTCGAGAATAAAAGAAGGAAGGTGGGATCATTCCTGGATCTCCTGATGGAGGTGGTTTGTACTGTTTGTTGGGGGTTGATTATTGTAGATTACCTAGGATCCAAATGTTCTCCCCCATTTCAACTGGCGGGGGATTAATATTGGATAACGACTTCGTATAGAAGCCCCCTACAGTAATTATCCCCCACCTCAATTTTGATAATGAATAACGCTGGTTGGGGGGCTATTATCGATGGTGGTGGTTGTAGGGTGGGGGGCGATTCTTGGAATTTACCTTAGTTGTCAACGCGTCAAATTCGGTGAGTTTCTTTGCCTTGGTGAACTGGACATGGATGCTTGATGTTTTACATCCATCCCTTTGGTTGAGATGGAAGAAGGATGACACCGTCCTTCTATGTTGTAGAAGAGATACTGCGATCCCAATCCCAGCAATTGGAATCACATTTGTGTGCATTCATTGGAGAATTAGGATGAGGCCGAGGTGTACGTACGTTTTTCCACTTCCTCCTATTCCATCAAGATAAATGAGGACGCCTCCATTTTCCAACGCATTCAGAACAGCTTTCACGACTTCTTCTTGTTCTGTTACCAATGTGAATCTCATTTTCTCACCTTCTTTATAGCAATGATCGAAATCGATGACGTCTTTTGGAATGATTCTTTCGTATCCGAGATTCATCAATTTCTCCAATTGTTTTCCCATCGCATTCATTCGATCAATAAGATCATTGTAAGCCAGTGCTTCTGCTTTCAATTTTGGAAAGTGCTTGTAAACAAAGTCTGTCGACCCCGCCTAGTAGCTGCGCCGAGAGCAGGCTGGTCGTTCTCCAAAGTGCATCCAATACCTTGTTCCCTTCTAGTTCTAGTGAGCGGTGCAATAAAAATGGAACATGGTTTCCATGATCCGTTTATTAAAAAAAGGATCATAGAAAGAAAAAACAGGAACATTTGGAGTCGCGGATGGACTAAAACCTCAGTAGACGAAATCGCGGAAACCGTTCTGCGACTCCGTCAAAAATCCTTTTTTTTTACAAAATGTAGCGCAAAATTAGTAAAAAAATATATTTAAAAAGGTAAAATTTGTTAAAATTAAAGAAAAAGGATGGGCCTCCGGCCACATCACGTCGTCGTCGTTGATTGCAAAAGAAAAAGGGAAGAGTGGGCCCAAAAATTTCGAAAAGGCGCGTCGTTGTCTTCTCGACCGTAGTGCGAGGCGCGTGTCGCGTGGCGGTCCTGCACATCTTACTCACAGACAAATTCAAACGACCGTTTGCGAGGTTGAGTTGAATTGAAGAGCACCGAATAGGTGATAAACGTATAAATTTACGAAGAAACCGATGGAATCGGTAGGCCCGGATTTATAAGGCCGCTAAGTTGATTTTAGTGGAACAACCACACAATCGACAACAAAGTCTTCTGAGAAGCCGCCCACAAATCTGAAAATGCTTTGTTTCAAAGATTAATATTCTTTGAGAATTTATTACCTGTGCCACAATTCTTCAGAATTATGGATTTCTCCAAACATTATAAGAGTAATGAAGAATCCTCTTATGGGGTTATTCATGAAAAGCATTTTAATGCAAAAAATGCCTTTTTTTGTATTAAAATGCAATCGTTAATAAGATTAAAGTGGCATTTTTTGCATTAAAATGCATCATGAATAACCCCATTAATTGTTGAGCAGAATTCAATGATGAAGCTTCTTGCAATGATTTCTCATAAAACGTGTCGTCGGTCAAGTATTCTTCCGATGTACTTTGAGTTGCATGCAAGGATGCTTCTATCGCGCATTTTGAAGACGAGGATTCGCCGGAGAGCTTCTTGCAGACACATGTATCTTCCATCCAGATATCTATCCACTTCGCTTTCCGTTCGGTGAACTACTCCATCTAAAGTGGCTTTGGTTGTACAGTGGTGGTTGTGGGTGATTCTCTCAAACTTTTGTAATTAATCCATTTAGCATTTAAAGAAAGTTCAATAACAAATAGAAGAAAATAATAATACAAATAATGGGGAAAAAGAAGGGAGCTAGCTGGGATCTCTCTTATATGCAGAGATGCGGCTGCAAGGAAGGGGAGGGGCATAACATATTGGGTTGAGGAATAAGATCGTAGAGTTGTTATATTATCTTTTGTTTCACAACAATTTTCTTGTTGTTTGGCAAAGTGTATATATTTATCTGATAGCGCTTTTTCTGCTCTACAAAAAGTATTTTTAGTTTGTTTGAAATCTTAATTTTTCATCATTTTTCAGGCTTAGAAAAGAACTATCCAGGAGGCAAAAATCAGCATTTTCCACATCTGCTTTTCTTCGCTTTTCATCGAAAGCAAAAAGCAGCCGAAGCCCCTCGGGAAATATGCAGTGTGTTTAGAGAAGGTGTCTTATGCGTGTCTACTGCACAAAAATGGTTCGCAAAGTTCAAAAATGGCGACTTTAATCTTGAAGACATGCCTCGAAGCGGACGACATGCAGAATTAGACGAAGAGCATCTGAAGGCACTATTGAAGGAAGATGGTCGCCAAACAAGTCGTGAATTAGCCGAAAAAATGAACTGTGATCAAAAGACAATCCTTAATCATCTTCAATCGATGTTCAAATCAATCTCTGTAAGAAAACTCTACGAACTTATTCCTCAACCCAATACTTTTACAGTCTGTAAAAGCGCCCTCTTTTGGCCAACTCAAACGTGTATACCTTAAACTTGGGTAATTACATAAACCTTTATAACATAAAGCAAAATATATAAATAAGATTTACAATAAAAGTGGAAAAAGCGGAAAGCCGATTCAGACATATATATTCAGATAGAAGCAACCTTGCATGAAACTCAATGTACATCTGAAGAATACTTGACCGACGACACGTTCTATAAGAAATAATTGTTTCCGTTCTTTTTCAAATTGCTCCATTATGCATTATTCTCACAAATCCAAATGTTCTTAGCTGATACATTGTTGCTTGATGAACAAACTGTGAAAAAATCAGATTGATTCGTTCTATATCGAATGAGATATGATCGAAAAACCATAAAATTAATACCTCAATGGCCGGTGCTGTACAGTGCGGTCAATATCTATAGGACCCCCCTCTAATTAGGGTCTATCTGGTGAACGGAAAAAGATATCAAAATTCTGTAAGCGCCATTCGATTTCAAACACAAAAAAACCCCCGGGGCTAAAATTTCATGAAGATACCACTTTTCAGGATTTTGTAACAACAAAAAGGTGCATCTGCAAGTGGTCAATATCTATAGGACCCCCCTCATTTTCTGCTGTTTGCAGATAGGAGGTCCTCCGGAACTTTGATCTTTTTTTCCTGTTTTTGTTTTATTGCACGTTTTTCGGTTTTCTACAGTAATTTTACACTTCTAGAATCCTTCCCGCTTTTTGAAAAAGCCCAAATACACTAAATTACACATTAAAAGACGTAGTTTATTGAAAACTGGAAAGGAATGGCAAGAAAAACATCAAAAACTAACAAAAATTCATTAACTAGTTTCTCCTCCATTGTTCAGGATCACTTCAATCAAACGATACGGCATTCTGGCGAGCATATTCTTGAGAATAGCGCTGCTGATGAGGTCCCACTCCGATTTCACAGCTCTCTTTAGCTCGTGTACAGTGTTGTACTGACGGTCGTTGCGGTACATACGTCGAACCAAGTATCCTCAGACATTCTCGATGGCTACTGAAGAGATACAGAGGCCACTGGAGAGATCTTCGGAAGGATCCGAAGTACTTCTCGAAACACAATTTCGGCGGTGGACGTTTGATGGTTTGGGGAGCATTCTGCGACGAGAAGAAGTTGGATCTCAAGTTCATTACTACTCGCGAGACGTCCACTTCGTATCAGCTGACCCTTCAGAACACTATCGTTCCATTCTTCCAGAACCGCCGCCGTACTCACACCTTCCAGCAAGATAACGCATCAACCCATCGCAGCAAGTCTACAATGGATTGGTTTTCCGCCAAGAAGATCGATGTGATGGAGTGGCCCACCTGCAGTCCGGATCTGAACCACATCAAGAATGTCTGGGGATACTTGGTTTGACGTGTGTACCCCAATGGTCGTCAGTACAACACTGTACACGAGCTAAAGAGAGCTGTGAAATCGGAGTGGGACCTCATCAGCAGCGCTATTCTCAAGAATATGCTCGCCAGAATGCCGTATCGTTTGATTGAAGTGATCCTGAACAATGGAGGAGAAACTAGTTAATGAATTTTTGTTAGTTTTTGATGTTTTTCTTGCCATTCCTTTCCAGTTTTCAATAAACTACGTCTTTTAATGTGTAATTTAGTGTATTTGGGCTTTTTCAAAAAGCGGGAAGGATTCTAGAAGTGTAAAATTACTGTAGAAAACCGAAAAACGTGCAATAAAACAAAAACAGGAAAAAAAGATCAAAGTTCCGGAGGACCTCCTATCTGCAAACAGCAGAAAATGAGGGGGGGTCCTATAGATATTGACCACTTGCAGATGCACCTTTTTGTTGTTACAGAATCCTGGAAAGTGGTATCTTCATGAAATTTTAGCCCCGGGGGTTTTTTGTGTTTGAAATCGAATGGCGCTTACAGAATTTTGATATCTTTTTCCGTTCACCGGATAGACCCTAATTATAGGGGGGTCCTATAGATATTGACCGCACTGTATATCTCTGCTCGGGGGCGTCCTGGTATGACGTCGGGCGGTCGACATTTTAAATTATTAAATTCCTATGGAACATAATACAAAGAATGTGATTTACACTATTGAATCTGCTCATGTAAACTTTACGTGAGCCGATACAGTCTAAAAGATAAGGAAAGAATGTCGGGGGCGAATGGAAGTGTAATAGTAAGAAGCGGGAAAGGAATTTAATATAAAGAAAGTGCTCAATCGAGCACATTCCGGGGGAGGGGGGGGGGGTGGGGTTCTTCGATCTTCGAATTATATTAGAATTCGATTGCAGCTTTTCGTGACGGCATTACTGTAGAATAACTGATTGCTCGCAACATAATTAGAGGGGAACCCCATGCAAAGAGAGGAAGCCATAATTTTTAAAATTTTCGAAGCGTCGTATTATCCATCCGCGAGTACGTGATATTGCGTGTAGAGGCGGTGTTTGGGTCTCGTTAGGGGATAGCGCGTTTTAACGCGCCAATTTAAAAATTGTAAGAAAGCGCACACACTGCGTTTGTGATTTATTCAGTTTCAGTTTAAGAAATTTGACAATAAAAATTAATTTAAAAAACATGATTTTCGAAGCAAAATATAGAAAAAATTCCAATATTCGCTTCAATTTTCGAAAAGAAATCGCAAATGCAGTGTGTGCGCTTTCTTACAATTTTTAAATTGGCGCGTTAAAACGCGCTATCCCCTAACGAGACCCAAACCCCGCCTCTATACGACAAACCACGTACTCGCGGATGGATAATATGTTGACATAAATTGTTTTGAACACACTTAAACAATGTGACCAAGAGATTTGTGTCGCTTGAATCGACCTCGTCGCTCCCCGATAAACTGAATGAATTTGTATGGAATGGTGAACGGCATTCTGACGATTGTTCTTATCTTTTTTCTGAGTATAGAAAAACAGAAACTAAAGACGGCCGCGTACGTGGCCAGGAATGCTAGTGCCACGACCACTAGGATAGTTATTCCTTTTTTTATGAATGTGAAATATCTATGTCACATCGATTCATTCGCGAAATCGAATCGATTCAAATCGATTTGCCCGTTCAACAAATCGAATCAAAATTGATCGATTGTTGAATCAACACGACACACCAGATATGTGACAAGTCGGGAAAATTTATTTCGTTGCACACTCTCGAGTTTCCATTGATAATTCGGTATATAAAAGTCCAAACTGATCCGGTAAACTTCAAAATACCAGTAACTTCGAAGTCTGTCGCTTCTCGTCCACATTCCGACGCAATGAATTTAAACACTGTAACAGCGGTTCTCTTTTTCTTCAGGAAAGAGTTTGTTTGACCATAATTAAACAATGGAGTTTTCCTCAATCCGATTGTTTCCGAGTTTTCTTTCTGCTATACCATTTTTGCTTCGTCGAGTTTCGAAAGAGGAAAGATTGAGTTCGTATTTGGCCAATTGTCGACAGCCTCTTTCAGGAAACTCGGTCCATTCCGTCCATCCATTCTTTGAAACTCTTCTTTCTAATGCCTCTCGTCCCTAAGTCTGCTGGATTGTTCTTGGTGTCAACATGTCTAAAAAGCAATTCCTCCGAGTATTCCTTTTGCATCTCTTCAACCATTTTTCTGATTGTGTTAAGTCGATTGGAAATTAGAACACCGACTGCTTTTCTCGTCGGTTCCGATTGTAACCATTTCAGAACAATTTGACGGTCGGATAACTGAATTACGGTTCTACTTCCGTCATTCAATGCTTTGAGGACATTCTTTGTGAGTGCAACACCTATGGTTAGAGCTTGCATCTCCAATTTTGGCGTCGTCCATTTATCGTTCAATGGTCTGACTTTCGACTTTGCCATCACCATCGTTGGGGGTCTGTTTCGAATCACGAATCCGCGCAGCATGCGACTGCTTCATTTGACGCTTTTGTGAATGTAACCAATTGATTTTTTAGTTTTAATTATGATCATCTGTGGTAAGTATTATACATCTTGAATCCTTCAATTACTTGTAGTATTTTGCGTACTTCTTCAGCGAATTTCTCCTCGATTGGTGTATCCCAACCGTATTGTTCGTTCCATAGTTTTCGTTAAAGCAATTTCAAAGGGAGCATGAGTGGGACTAAATTTCCACATGGATTGTACACGTTTACTATCCTTCTTGATACTGCCCGTTTCGAGATCTTCGAAATCGACTAAAAATTCGAGTAAGGCTTCCACGAAAGATGTAGACAAAAAGTGGTCTTCGTTCGTCTTTCGTCTTACACAATAAAACAGTTGTCAACACACTGCGTCAGACGAATTCAAGACGAGATGAAGACGAAGATGAGACGAGACGGCCGAAATTTCTCACAAATGGAGGCCTTGAATTTCAGAATTATTTTAACGTTGATTGATGTTTGATTCCAATTTACAAACATAGTAGTGCATTAGTTTAGTCGAAAGCGACAAGAAACGGACGGCGCAAATCTTATCGCTGTTTCTGTCAGCTTATCTTGCAAAAAAGTTTTATTGCAGTTTGAATTTGATGTTTTTGTTGGCAGAAAGCATCGTAGCTATCAAAATTAGTTAAATGTACACTTTATTTTGATTGTACCCAGTTCTATAATTAGTATAAATATAGAGAATTTTAAAGAGGTTATCTTCTATGTCTTCTTTACTTCAGATAAGCCCAGGCTTGAACCATCAAGCAGGCGTTATCTCCAGACTTCTTGTCATGAAGCATATATTCGAGTTGGTATGGCTGGTTGTCCTTGAGCAAGCTGATAATTGCCTCGTATTGAGTGAAGTCAATGACGACATCGAGCTCTTGGTTTCCTGGATGAACTGGACATGGAACTCCATTGTCGCAGGCTGATTGATCTTTTCTGGAATCAGGTGGATTGATTAAGATATACTTGATTTTTAAATACTCACAAAAGCCCTAGAGTTGGAACTGCGGACCAGTTGCATCCACTCCATCCACCGTACTTCCAGATGTTGATGGAGTTTCGGAGGTTTGGCTTCACGTAGGTGTTGGTTGGGTTGATGAGTTGTGTTTTGACAACAATTGGCTTGCTTAGGTGAATTGGGTACTCGTACTTAGTTCCAGTCGAGTCAAATGGAGTAGCATTCAAAAACTGAACTGGACCAGCGTTGCATTGCCACCAGTGAATCTGGTGATCAGTTCCATTTGGAGGTGCACAGTTTGCCAAGTTGGCAACTGGAAGAATGAACGAAGCGGCAGAAACGAAGATGACGGAGAGAAGGGCGCACCTGAGCAGCATTGCGAGAGGCTGAAATCCGTCTTTCTTAAAAGAGAAATCTAGCTGGAAGATGAATAGATCAAGAGCTTTCGAACTGTTTGTATGAAAAAAGAGGAATGATAAGAAAATTGAGAAATAACACTGATAAGCAAATGTAAAGGGGTGCAAAAATTATTTGAGACTGGTTGAATTAAGTGCGGCAAAGTTCAGTGGGGAATCAGCAAGATATCAATGTATATTTCGGGGTTTAAGTGAGGGTAGAGGCTTTTAAGAAAGGAGAGTGCGAAACTCCGTCTTATCAGAAAGTTTTAGTTTCAGATGAATTTTCAGCTTTCAAGCAAAGCGAAAAGAAGATAACATGATTTTCAAAAGGTTTAAAGTTAAGGCTTCTACGAAAGACGAAACAAGACTGTCTCGTGTCGTCTTGGACTCGTCTGACGCAGAGATAGACATTGTGTTGGTACACATACACAGGCATTTTTAATGCGTAAGACTACTGCAAGACGAACTGGAAGACGAACGAAGAAGAGACGAAAGGCGACTTTTTGTTTCGTATGTCGTGGAAGCCTTATTTAAAATTATGCGAATTTCAAGTCTCTGAAAAAAGAATTGTATATTTTATCTACATATCTGAAACCAAATGCTAATTGTGATATTAAAAAGTTTCTAAAATATGATTTTTTCAATAACTAAACCGATACTCGAGAGAACATGCCTTTCCAAAAGCTTTAAAATTATGTGAATTGAAAAAAATGTGAATATCTCTCGATTCAACTGCTACTATTTTATACCCCACAACAATCTCCACCCACTTTTGTATGCCCTCCGACATGCGGAGCCCTTATCAGCTCACTTAATGGTTCCGACTCTTTCTGTTTTCTTCGCTCCTTTTTGCTACTCTGGTCTCTGATCAATTGGCATCGCTCGAAAATGCTAGTCTTGCAAACACGTCATGGAATAGACAAAGAGCGAACTGAACTCCATCCAAAGACTCATTTCCTATTTTGGAAGGCGTGGTGTCGACTGTAGTGTCGCCTTCGGAATTCCGGAAGAACCTCCGGTTTCCTCTTTTAACGAGATTCTGAAGGATTAATAATGATTTTATTTGGCATTTCAATATGTTGGTTTTAAGAAGGGAGGAGAGCATTTTTGTTATCAAGACTGCCCAAAACTTGATCAATGATCGGAGCAATTTCAGTTTCAGCTTGTTCAGCATGACCAATTTAGCACACAATCACGCGGAGAATATTCTAATAATAAAAGTGCAGCCGTATTCGACTTTGATTCGAAAAAACATGTCATTTTTCAAAATTGATCCTCTTATTTTATTGGCATTGAGCCTATGTATGCACTTTATTTTGCCATTTGACATTCCGCATTTTTGACAACATCACTATTGGCGAAGCAAAAGGTGTTTGATCATTTTTCTATGAAAAATGAAATTCGAATAAATTGACTCCGCCCAGTTTTGCGACTTTCACGCAGATTAGGAAGCAATTGCTCCACGCAAATCTTTCGCTCACTATTTCTAATTGCTTTTTTTTTATTAATTAAAAACATTTTGGTCGTCTGTATGTTTCCACTTTTTAATTAAAACAAATATGTATGTATAAGTAATACGTAATTTCTTAGAAAACTCTGATTGTTTTATTCCCTATTTATGAAAATCGCGACTATACCTCGATTTCTTTATATTATTCCGTTTCTTATATTGAATAATTGCTTTAATTATTGCAGAAGTATGGATGTACCTGTGCCGAAAAAGAATGTTAGGAAATGTTGGGTTGGTAGGAATATAATTAAATACAAATATTGAGCGAATAATACGTGCGGGGTACTTGCTTATTAACTTGTGCCAGAGTTGCAAATGTGAGCGGACCATATTTATTGGAATTTCATATCTATGGAACAATTTTCGAAAATTTGTTTCCCTTTAATAAAACTATAATTGGCTTTTATTTTTCTCTGAGAGTTGTAGCATTTAGGCTCCAACAACTTGCGGTTCAGCTCAAAAGCTACGACTTACTTTTAATCTGCTTTTTCGTCCCAAAACCACGCATTTCTACTGATTCTGCTGGTATTTATATGTGGTAGAGATTAATGAAGTACGGCGTCGTTGTAGGAAATCTGTTTTTCTATTTTTCATGTTCAACTTTTTAGGCAAAAACTAAGATTGGACTTTAGACGCTCTAAAAAATCTGATGATTTAAATGTATAAATCTGGAAACATTTCGATATTTTTGAATTTTGTACTAAAAACTGTGCTCTTCGTTCCCACATGCTTGTTCCGTTACTCAACTACTGATAACTTTCTCTTCCGTAAACTTTTTAATGTTTCTCCGGCCTTGTCTTTCGCAAACACATGTGCACCTTGCTCTTGACAGGTTCTAAGTGCACCACGTTATCTGCTCTCTGAAGTTGTCCGCTTAATTCAATTTTATAGATAAGGCTTCTCATTTCGATGACATAAAAAGTTTGGTGTATGTGTGTAGGCGTTTGATAATAATAGAGCAGCAAAAAAAGCAAAGAAGGATCGTCTCCCTATTTCAGATATCGGCGAATTTCAAAGACAACTGCGGGGTGAGAAAAAAGACAGGACAGTGGCTTTCACTTAAATCAAAAAATCAAGAAAGCTGCTAATGAGAACACCGGGAAAGTTTTAGAAAGTGATGACTCCGACGATAAAATGACGCCGACGAAATACGGAAATATATGTAGCCGCAGTGATTGCCGATTGATCCGATTGTTTTTCAGAAGTTTAATGCTGTGATAATGCTCCGACAATGCAAATGGAGAGCTCATGCGTGCTGGGCTGCAACAGAAAAACTTATTATGAGAACGAGAAGAGACAAGCAGAACATCTACACGGTAAAACGTTATGAATTCATTTAAATTTGTAAAAAAAAAACTTTTTTCAAAAGAAGAATCATCTGGAAACACTTGGTCGCTCCTCTACATCCGAAGTTCTCTGTAATGAAGCCAGGCAGGAACAACTTTTCAGGCGATGTGTGAGGTTTTTGTACCGTCCGTATGTATGCTTGCGGTTGGGCTCATCTGACTGCATAGGAAAGTAACATTGTGTAAGTAATTGATTGCACAAAATTTATTAGTATACGATATTAAATGATATTTGAAAACGTGAGACCCCAATAGGATATCGTAGCAGTTAAAAAATGTTTCCCATTCCGAAAATCGGTTAGAATTGCAAATTCCTATAATTGATTAAAGCAGACATTCTCGTTACCACTTTTTTGGCTTGAGACAGAACGGTATTGGATACTGAAATTAAGCTGGTTGTAACGAATTCTTCCTCGCAAAGCAATCAAATTCTGCTCCGAAGTGAACACTTGGTTGAGAATAGTGTCACAGCATGTTCTGAAATTAAAAATCAAAAAAATCAACGAAAGCCTCGACCATAGAAGGAATGAACACTCACATCATTCCATACAAATCAAACTTTCCAAGATTGATTTCAATTGCCTGCCATGGACATTCTTCTATGCAAATTGACGACGATGGAGCAGTTGTGATCATAAACTCAACTTGTTGTCCTGTTGCAGCTTTGATGTGCCAATTGCAAAATGTGGAGCTTTCCATGGATGCCGTGTAGCTGTTCGGATCTCCAGCTTTGGCGTTAAACGTTTGCCATGTGGAAGTTGCCTGAGAAAAAGTGTATTACCTTTTTTAATAATTGAGATATAAAAAATGTTTAAAGATTTTGCGAATACTTTAATTTCCTAGTCGGAAGGCAGATTGATGCGCCGGATGGCTTTCAGGCTGCTACATTTAATCTACAAATGTCAATCTTCTTTCCAAATACCTGCAATACAGCTCCATTACAGTTTGGCGCAGTTCCAGATGGGAGACTGTTACAAGTTGAACCAGAGAAATAGCGTGGGCATTTGCATTTATTGCAGTTACGGGGATCAGTAAAACCACAGTTGGAGCATTTCATTTGATTTTTACATTGGCCTGAAATAATTTTAATTCAATTTCAGATGAGGGCGAAATGATCAATGAAAACTGCTAGCTTACTAGTGCAATTATACAGTTTATTCACTCCGATGATATCTGAAAATGCCGGTGCTTCACGTTGGCCAACGCTGTTTTGGAATTTCGCTTCTCTGGCAATGATGGTGTATTTTGAAGAATCTAGGGCGAAGGCATCTGAAAAAAAACGCACAATCTACCCAGAACTGAAGGCTTTTGTTACATGGAGAATACTGCATGACACTCCCATAATCATACGGTTGCTTCAGAAGCTGTGCCCTATCCTGCGACATTTTCTGAAAGTTGTATGCCTGGCTTGGGATGATATTACTGAAATCGACGTAGATATAATCGTCGCGATCCGCCCGAGATTGCTGGTGCCAGAAGCCGATTGCATGCATCAGTTCGTGGGTGGCTGTGCCGAGCTGGAGAATGGTTCGATTACAGAAGTATGATGAATAAGGGGAGTTTAAGGAAAAAATTGGCGAAATTAAAGGATCACAAGCCCAAATACGCGGCTACTGCTCGTATTTGGCATAGCTGAAAACATTTCCCTCGTTTCCCGACAAACCGAATCACAATTTGGGCCAACTGAAACCATCTGGTAGGGAGTGTTAAATTGTTTGCCAACATAGGACCAGCATCCTCCAGCGTTCGATAAAAAGAGCCGGTTTTGAGCATAACTGTCTTCCTAAACTCAATAATTGTTCGCTTTTAAATATTGTGAAGCACTCGAAATTGTACCTTAAAATTCAAGCAACTGTTATCATTCCAATATTTGATCGCTTTCCGGACATTGGCGATGTTTTCGGAGGCTGAAATCTAATTGAATAATTCAGATGAACGCTGTAGTTCCACTTACAAAGTCGTGAGTCAAATTGATAAAAAATTGGAACGCTGACATTCCAGAAGTTAGTTGTATCGACGATTGCCTGCCGTTTCGAGCGATAATTCCCATATTGTATGGAATTGGCCAAGCTTTTCGCCTGGTTTTCATTAAGCATTATGTCGGATTCAAAAGTGTACGCTGAAATGGGAAATCATGAAACGCTGGCGCCAGGATTCAATGACGAATTTATATATACCATTGATGCCTTGATTCACTTCTTCAAACTTTTTCGTGCTGTTGTTCTTGCGACCATTATGGACAGTTGCCTGCAATAAAAAGTCATTTTTCGGCTCAATTATTCTCCACGCAAAGGCGATTTTCGCTCTAGACGAACCAATTTGGCGCGCGATACCACTCCCTGTCTTCCCTGAACTAGTGGCACGCGATTCTCGAAGGCATTCGATATGATTTGGCGAATCTTCTCTCGATGCTCCGCCGTTTCTGGATTCGTGTCCACCAGAATTTTGTTGAGCGCCTCACGGTTCGATGGAGCTCCGAGCGCAGCTTGCAATATGAGGAGTAACAGCGGAAGACGAGCTATCATTTTTGGAATAATGCGAACTCACGGCAGCTCTCTTTTATACCATTTCTGGTGATCTGTGTGAATTCTATTTTTGTTGGTAAACACCAAAGTTTTGCTAATAATTCTCGGCTAGCATACAGAAATATCTCATTTCACAGCTGGAATTGTCCATTTAAATAATATATGAATACGGATGGATCAGCTAACATGATCAACGCATATTGAATATACCCTTTGAATATTGCAAAAAAATTAATTTTATATTATTAATAATAATAATATTGTGGACTGTGTTCCCACAACAGCAGGGGCGCTGGCCGCAATTTGCATTGCCCGCCCGCCTGCCCGCCTACGGATAGAGAACCCGACTTCACTGGAGAGCCGGAACAGCTGTATTTTATGAACTAACCTTTTCGGTTTCTTTATTGAGTGCAGTTGCAATAATCTTCTTCTGGCTGTTTGGCTGTTACTATTTTTTATAAATGAAACGGTCTTCGGTAAACGGTGAAAAGGCATTTGACAGTGTAGAACCGAGAGCCATATGAGAAAACCTTCGAGCACAAGGAGTAGAAAGAGTCCGTATAAACCTGATCAAAAAGTGCTACACAAACTACACAACCCACTTCAAACCATTCGACAGACAAGTTGAGGTACCCATCACAAGAGACACCTCTCCAAGGTGTCTCTTGTGACGCCAAGGTGATCCAATATCACCAAACCTCTTCTCAGCTTGTCTAGAGCTTTGTTTTGGAACCACCTGAAAGGACAGGACGACGACTACGCTCACGTGCCAAGAATAAGGATCAATGGCAAAAATCTCACCTATTTGAGATTCGCAGACGACATCATTTCCACGAACGATCCCACGAACTGCCAGCACGATGATTCAGGAATTCACAGAAAAGTGCAAAAAAGTAGGCCTTCAAATCAATACTAACAAAACAAAAGTGTTGAGAAACACGTACGCCACCACACATCCGGTGATCATCAGTAACAACGCAACCATCACAACAATCGAAGACGTGGATGAGTATGTCTACCTTGGCAGGCTACTCAACCCACGAAATGAGCTAGAACCTGAACTCCACAGAAGAAGACGGGCAGCCTGGGCAGCGTTCAACAACATCAAAAGCACCACCGACGCTCTCACCTGCCCACGAATTCGAGCTCAACTTTTCGACACCATCGTTCTTCCCGCGCTCACATATGGATCTGAAAACGGGACCTTTACACAGAGCCTCGCTGAACGGAAGATGGACGAAACTGATATAAGAATGGATTCCTCTAGATCAAAAACGACCTGTCAGACGACTCCCCATGAGATGGTAAGACTCATTACAAAAAGAAGTCTCAAAATATCGAGGAAATATAATGACTACTTCATGGACAACAATCGCCCAAGATCGTAAGGCATGGTTAGATGTGATCCGCGCCCACACAAGCGATTAACGGATAGACTAATGGAGTTATTCATGAAAAGCACAATTACATTTTTAATGCAAAAAAAATCCATTTTTTGCATTAAAATGCAATTGTGCTTTTCATGAATAACCCCATGAGTATATATATATATATATATATATATATTAATCGTATCTAAAATCTGTCTTAAAACAATTAAAGAATGTGTCTATGATTATTCCCCAGATGTCGCCCCATAGAAAACGGAAAATTTCGGTGAATATAACTACAGTATTTCGGGTTAAATATATGGTAATCTATACAGGTTCAGCGTCTTTGCGCAGCACTTGGACATCTCAGTCCAAGTCCAAGCAGTCTCAGGTTTAACTTAGTCGTTGTTTGAAAACGTCATTTGCAAGACGAATGTTAAGCCTTCTGCACCTGCAGTAAACGCAATCAATATGAACCATCTGGAAAGTCGCATTTAGCGGCTTTTCGACGATGTAAAGTCCAAGTCCGACAAAGAAGGCAATCATTTTCACATCGTTAAATTAATAAAAATGGAAAAACAAAAATTTTACAACAATTTATATTAACCATTGATCCTTAGACACTTCGTAGTTCATTCTTCGTTCACCCAAATAGTGTTGTTCTAAAATTATTAAAATCGTTTAAACTAAATTAAAAATTCTTAAGAAACATACAAAATATCCAGCGCAGACAATGAATGGAATTCCTTGTACGGTTCGCGTAAGAATGTAGTAAAATGGTTTTCCAAGATCGATGAAATCACCTGAAAATAACAGAAAATGTTGGGAACTATATAGGATGGAGTAAATTCAAGGAGACTTACCCGTTTTTTTAGAAACTTTTTCAGTTGGCGCAAACGCAGCTTTATTCTGATGTAGGTGATCTTCAAAGTACGTGAACAGCTGATTGGAACAGTCTTGCTGCGGAACTACAATAATTCATTCAGCGGTATTAATCACACGGTTACCAGCAAACGTAAAACTTTGAACATTGAATTTTAAACCATTCTTTATAACATCTTTATTTATATGTTGACAATTTCATATTCGATTGGCGCCTTTTTGCATAAATAGTGGCTGCGCTAGTGCAACATCATCAACGTGCGACCCAAGGGAAGTAAACCCCTACAAGCAGGTCAACACCCTCCATGAAATGGATTGGAAAAAAGAAATGAGCGCCTGTATACGCTGGGAACGGACAAAGTCCAAGTCGGACCGTCACCGAAGTGGATGTCAATTTGCTTCCAATACACCGGAGAGGTTTAAGATCGTTCGAAAGGATTCGTTGGGAGAGATAAATATTCATATAGAGGCGGAAAAACGGCGATTATTTCGATGAAAAGCTAGCATTGTATAGAGGACTGGGGAAAACCAAATTTCCAAATTTCGTGAACAATTTCGGATAGCCTGCTTTGAGTCTACATCTCAATCGGATTTTTACTTAGTGTGAGAAACACTGTACGCTGGAGTTCAGGATATTGAACATTGAAGCGTGGAATCTTTGAATAAACCCTTGCTGGATTAATATGAGAAGCTATCACATCAATACATGGACGCCCCTATTAATTCTGAACCGAAGCATATGAAAGTTGTGAATAATCGACAATGTAGAATCAAAAAATTGCAATCGCATTTATATGTTTGTTGTTTTAAGTTTCAAGAAATGTTTCTAATTTTCTTGAAGTAGTTACACTGTTTTTCGACGCCCAAATACTTTGCTCGCACCCTATAATAATCAAAAAGCCAAAAAGCACACAAACATCTTTTTAAAATAACTCACTTTCTTGCTGGAATTTTCCGAACAATGGTGCCATGGATTCGTCGATGCACTGATGAGCTCTCGTTGGAGAGAAAACATCAAACTTCCTCATTGTTCCTTTTCTATCCGGTTTTCTAGCACAAATTTCGAAATTCGTCTTGTGGTAATGATCGAAAAGAGTAACAAATTGCGGGGACCCTTCGCCATCATACTTTGACGATTTAAGCTCTCGTAACTCGGATTTTTCACTGCAGTAAATTCGAGAGAGACCATTAGATTTAGCGTGATTATTAAGAGAAATCGGAATCGATGTAGTACATTTTGGAATGAACACTTTTTGGTCGTTCATAAATGGCCACTTCTCCGAATCATAAATTTTTTTGAGAATTCCACTGCTTATAGATTTCTTCGCATCTATCTCATTCGGATCTTCGCTGGAATAATACTAGTTGGAAGACGTGAAGACGGAAACTTTCATAATTTAAAGCCGCTTTTTATAATCATGAATAAACACGGTTTTTGCGGAGATAACGTCGCGAACGACGAAATTTACATAATTTCCTCGTTTTTGAATAGATAAATCACATAACTTTACAATTCGAAAAATGCGATTTTTTGGTGAGTTGAAAAAGGAATGCTCTGATACTTACGACAAGCAACTATTTAACAATAAACGAAGGCAGAAATGGTAATTTCTTAAGAGAAGAAAGATAAATGAAAAAAACTTAGACAAGATGGAAAAAGAAGTTTATACTATCACTACAAACACTACAATTTTTAGCTCATTTTAAAATAAAAGACTATGAGCTTAATCAACCTTAACTATAAGAAGACTTTTAATTTTGAGATTTCAAAAAATAACGAAAACTGACATGACAATAAACAGACTAACTCCTTTCATAAAACTTTCCAATCGGTAGTAGTTTCCTTTAATTCGAATTGATGCGGTTGCATAGATTCCCGTGCATTTCGATGGCCCATACTTGCTACATTGAAACAAAAAATCTTCGGCTTCCACTGGAGTATTCGATGTCTTCCAGTAAAATGTGCAATCCATTGCAGACGCTAAGACCAGCGATGCTCTCCAGTTGGGAGCACGGTTCTCTGGGATGACATATCGAATAGCGCCACGCGTAGACAACTGAAATCTCATAATTTATTTATAAAAAATGAATTGTTTTCGCGTTGTTATTTACTATCAACAATATTTATTTTTTGACTTTTGGCCAATCCTTCCATGAGATTAGCTCAAGTTTACGTTATGATTAGGACAGGTTACAGCTAAACCGTTCGAAACTTGTGCAAACTTGCTAATATTAGGAAAAATTGAATTTTACACCTAGCACCTTGAGGCAATTGAAGATTATTCTAATTAGAAGGAACGATCTTAATTAGACAACGACTGAATCTGGATCTGGAATATTCTGGAGTGCTCCAGATCTTTCTGGAACATTCTGGAATGTTTTAGAAACTTTGAAAAACAATGTCTATTATATTTGTAGTTTTGCACATAAGAAGCTGATTTTTTACATGTGATACACGGACATCCAGATTGCTATATCAGCAAAATTTTTACTGTGTATATCGTTGTTAAGACAGTTTTGTTAATTTTGTGTGTAGAAGCGAATAGTTCTACAGCATCCCAAGTACCCAGCGACCTCCTAAAGATGGTTGCGAAGCGCTCAGGTGGCCATGACTCCATCACGCATATCAATGTAGGAGGCCCACGTTCTTTTGAGTTATTAAAAAAAACGTTCTGGACAGACAGAGAGACACACAGATAGAACTATTCGCTTAGTAAGAAGTAGATAGTATACAGAATATAGGGTAAGAAAGAAAGAACAACTGATAGAATTATGAAATCGAAATTTTCGTCAATACTTCTTTTTTTATGTAAGAGCCCACTCTTGCTTTCTTTGTTTAAGTCTATTAATGCTACAATAGTGCTTTTTTTTAACGGAATCCCCCAATTTTATCAAAATAAAATGTGAAACTAGCACGTCAATTCGATTAATACTAACAGGAAGATCCCATGTTCGATGGGAGTGGATTAAACCTCTAAGAAGACGACTCACAGAGATAGCAGTCACAAAACGAAAATGACAATAAGGGATGGAAAGGAAAGAGAATTTGAGTGGAAACGGGCAAATGCCCAGATGTCGGACGGTAACGCGCGCAGGGACCTTTGATGAAAAAAGGAATCCGGAGAGGTTAACAATACCAAAAAAATTCCAGGGCGCAGCAATGATGCAGGACGAAAGCTCGTTTACTTTTCCCACAAAAACAGTGAAAGGAATTCCCTTGGAGCACTATCGCAAAAGACCAAAGGTCCCTTGTGCGTGAGAAATGAACGCACCGACTAAAAAACATAAGGTAATCCAAGAACAGCGACGTCACAAAAAAACGCAAAAAGAGATATCTAACATTCTAAAATTCTAAAAATTATTGCGACTTTCGAGCCTTTCGGGAATATTTTGGTAAAAACAATGAATTTTACGGGAATATATTTGTATTCAAACTCTTTTCCTTCTTCAGCTTTGTTAAAATACAAAAAATTTAACGTCACCGCAATTTCTTCATTAATCCGATAACATGAATAAAGCCCATCAGAATCCGTGGCAAAACAGTGATGTTGGACGGCAGCTCGTTTGCTTTTGCCACCAAAACATATATTACAATTTCGAAAGATTTCCTTGTTGCAGTTTAAATGTCGTGGCAGTTCGGTGAATAAACGGACACAACCATCAAATTCCTCTTCAGCAGCTGCATGAAGGCCCAGAAGTTGTTCGTCTAGCTTCGTAGTCGACGTAGATGAGCCGCTGGTATCTGAATGACCTTTGCCATTTCAAAATGTTATCAAACCAGAAACTAATCACATTTCTCCAAAAACATTAGCAATTCTTTCTTTGTTTTACTCCGTGCAACGTTGCTCAGCAGAGCCCATGCTCTCATAGCTTGCAATGGATTGACACAAATATTTGTATGCGGCCCAGTTTTCCGGAAAACATTTGAATTCGTAAGATAAGGAGGTAGATGCTGAACTGTCTCAGGAATCACTCTACTCATGACCTCGCTTGCGTACTCCAAAAGTAGGGAGTTGGCTTTACTTGCTGAAAATAAGAAGTTGTATAGGATTAATTATCGTAAATTAAGACTCGGAACAGGTTTCTGCGGGTTATTGTTTGCTTTAAAAAATCTATTCACATGAGACTCTATTCCCAAGAACTGCTGAATATTTTTAATCAATTTTTGTTTTCCATTGCAATAACACTTTATAAAACAGAAAATAATGAATTGAAAAAAACTTCCAGTAAAACTAAATTGTCTGAAAATATAATAAGCACTAGTGTCACGATTGATCCTCTAAATGCATGCATTCCGCGTGCGGAGAAGAAGCTTGCGAGGCTTCGCTTTCTTAAATAATCCTTGAGAGCTTTAGCGTCTGATTAACTCGTTTCTTTTGATCTTTATCACTGTCTGAAGCCAGGCTAGGTATTCTTAGAAGGCCTCTCTCCAGGATTCGGTGGGTTCTCTCTCAAACAACCTTAACGACAGCTGTAATATTAGGACTGTCCCCTGGTATGGCGAGTCTCCGAAAAATTTTTTCTGTACAATACGATTCACCTACTTTCTCGGCATATTCAACAATTTTGTGACGATCTGCGGACTGCGGGTACATTCAATAATTGTCGCGTAATACAGAGAAGTTCTCGTCATTACCTTCAAAATGGAAATAAATATATGGAACTTAAAAAACATTTTTTAAAAATGTGCGAAAAACAAATAGAAAATGTTTTGTAATCATATCAGCATCAGTGCAGACGCCAGATGTGACGCACTGCTGCGTATCAGAAATTAATACCAAAAAAGGCTCCTACATCCGGAATCTATTCTGAGCCCTCTGACAAGGAAATCTGTATTTAAATTATTCAAAGCTTTAAAACAAATATCGAGCTACTTTTAAACATTGGATAGGTTTAGATAGTCCAAAACGGAAACGTTGAATTTCATTCAATTGCTTGATCGGATTTTATTCCAAATGAATTTTTAAGCAACTGAGATCAATCGAATTTCTTTAATCACGAGTTGCCGCTTTATAGAAAAGAAAAAAGCTTCAGGAGTCATCGAGAAAAAAATGTTTCTGATAGCGCCCTCAAGATCTCAATTAACGTTAATAGTGCCAACTGCAAAAAGCGAAAGGCTCTCTTTTTAATTGATTTTAGCAGTTTCCAGAGCATTTTTGAAAAATAATTATAAATTATCGTTTTCGACAACATGGCCATTTCGCAACCAGGCATTTCAGAAACGAACGGCCAAAATCCGCAAAAAGATTCAAATGTTATGCTTGCAAAGCGGAGTATTTTCAAATCGCTGTTTAACATTGGGCCGTTTCCTAAATGTCTCACTCCGAAATAGCCATGTTGTTTTACCCCTGAATATCAAGCGAGCTGGAGTCTCGAGCTGGAGTTTTCTCGAGATTCCGAGGAGGCTGCTCGTAAACGAACCTTCTATTTCACCGTCTTCAATTTTCATTGAATAAAAGCACGGATAGGCTTTTGGTGTGTACGTTTCAAAAAACATTGGCTGTTCCATTTTCGTGGCATACTGTAGATCATAATCCGCCTGGTCCGGCTTATACTTGTTCATCATGTTGACGTCAGTGACTGCTTTCATCCTTAGCATTAAATCTCTTCTTTTCCTCACTTCTTCAATTTGCTCCGGTGTCATTCCCTCGTAATAGCTGGATTCCTCTTCTTCGTCATCTTCTTCCTCGCTCGGCGAAGTTTCAATTTGCTCATTTTTTAGGATCAATATATCGATTTCTCTCTCTAAAACTTTGTCGACGTCACCTCCTTTCTGAAAATTGTTTCATTTGCGATTTCCTGCATTCTCATGGCAGAGAGTGGGCGTCCACTCGTCCAGCAAGCCTACGCCGCTGCCTGGAATCAACTTTCATGATCATCCTGACACAGGTCGCTTCGGACGAATTTTCAATTGGCCTGTTGGGTTAGCGTGGTTCTTAGGGAAAATTGGAAAAACACGAAGCTTCGTGTATTTCGCGATTTCATAGTCTAAAGCGGTATAGACCACGACATTACGGCAAATCATAAAAGGAAATGGTTTGTTTTGTAGTGCTCTAAAAAGAAGTGTCATTTGCAAGAAATCTATTCAGTTGGAAGTCCACTGGGGCCCACGGGCGACGCACCTACTCGCCATACGAAATCTACGGTTTTTTAAATAAAGATGTCAAAAAAGACACCATGTAAGCCTTTTCCAAAATTTCCAATTCCAGATCTTCTCGCGTTTTCGTTGCTTTCCCTACACTTCTGCTTGGCCCTTCTTTCGACGTCACTTTTGTTGGCTTCGCCATGTGAATCGCATGTACTGATTTATTCGGAGTCACCATTTTGTTTTTTTCCTTTTGCCGTCTACGCGCATGCTGGGCCAGGGCGCCGGCAGTTAGAGGTTGCACCATTTGAAGAACAGCAAGTAGGGATAAATTAAACGTTTTTTAAAATCACAAATAAATTTTTTATCGATAAAATCGTTAGACGGCGATACGAACACGTTCTTTTTCTATTTTTCATTACAATCAATTCAATTTTTTTAAAAACCGTGAAAGAGAGAATCAACTTCAACCCTGAAAGTCTGAATCGCGTAATTCACATTGCCTGAGGGCCGCTTAGACGAACTTCAGCTAGCGACATTTGTGCATATGGCTCAATTGTATTATTTAAAATAGTCTGCAAGCCTGCGACAAGCCATTTGCACGGCAACTTGCCATATTGTGTAGTAATTTATCGATTTTTTTCTGCAATTTGTCGTTTTCCACGGTGAAGCTTCAATTGCACTGTAATTTTCTGTATTGGTACAAAGAATTCTCTGCGTGTATAAGTGTAACCATCGAGAATTTGGTGTCTACAGTGCTCCACATAATCTTACGTTCACCCCCAAAAATCTCAAAATTTCGATTTTCTGTAATTCCTAATTATTTATCATATATGATATGGAAATACCTTTATAAAATACAATTATGCGTCCTGGAGCGAAGATAAAATAAAACTGAGCAGTCGAGAAATTCGACATTTTTCGAAAAATAGGTGTTTTTTTTCCACATAATGATACGTTCACTTTTATTTTTTTTTCATTTTTTGAACTTTAAACTTGTTTTTAATCTGTTTACTTATCGTTTTTCTGTTTTATAAGCCGACCCACTTTCGGTTTTTCAGCGTACCCTGAAATTGGAACTCAGTGTGTAGAATGATAGAACAAAAACAACCAGTGTTGATATAATAAAGGCAGAACCCATGTTTTAGTATGACGAATTTATTAGGATGAGTTATAAGGTCTCTTTAGAATGTAATAAAAGGTTAAACCCGTATTCTCGACAATACAAAAATATACATTATTTATAGTCTGGTTGATATGGGCGGAGCATTACCGAAGAAGATTTAACGTTTAATTCTTACCTTCTTATCCATTCGAGTCAATAAGAACTTTACAGCGGCGCGGCGCTTCAAGCCCGGAAGCTTGCTTGCGAGCAAATTTGTGGTCAGTATTCGTGGCATTGACTCTGACTGAAAATCGACATTTCACGTCATCTCACAGGTGCTCTTGATTGGCCTTCTTCCATGGAGTTCTCACTCTTGAAGACATTTTTAAATCGGTTTTCCGAATGAAGCTTGTACATTTCGAGACCCAACTATCCCTTGGATGTCTGTTGATGGTCTCTCTTTATGCGATGAATGGAGGAACGGAGTTTTCTGAGCATTTAGGCAATTGCAGTGTACACGGTCCGTTTTCCAACCTTACTTCGCCCGCTTCTCAAGACGACGTGCTGTGGGTGGAAAACGAAAGTTAAGTTAAGGTTAATGGCGCAATATGAGACATCCATGTTCCATTAAATCGCTCTGCTCTCACTCACTTCGACTTTCACAAAAACGCTGAGAGGTCTTTGAACTTTTCAGTATTGGCATTGGTTAAATCCAAGGCATACCATGCCGACTTTTTCCAGAATTAAGATGTTTTGCTGACTAGGGACTGACCAAACAGTATTTCGGAAATGGAAAGCGTATTCTGTTCGGTGTTCTATTTTTCCAAAAACTTGTCTGAAACCCGAAAAATACACATCATTTTGTGCATAGAAAAACACTTTTTGAAAAATTACTCAAAGAAAGTTCGCATAAAAGGTTGGCAAAAGGATTGGCAGCTGTATGATGAAATCGCAAGCAAAGTCGTCGCGCTCGATTCGCCTAGAAATTCGTTTCGTTTATTTGTTTAGCTTTAAATTATTCGATGGTTTTGTCTTTTTTTCCGCTTTTCCTATTGCTCAATTTAATCATTTAAAATCAAGAATACACATTTCTAAAGAAACTCACGACGATAGGAGATTTTGTTATAGACGAGGAAGGAAAGGCGACTTTACGTTTTGTTCTCCCATCAGTTTTTTCCCATTAAAAACTATAAATAAAGGTGAAATCTTTTGTTTGGTTTTGTCTTGAAACAGTCTTGAAACACAAGATTTATTGAAATAAAGAGCGAAAAGAGAAAAGAAGAAAGAAGAAAGAAGCAGACAGGAGGAGTTTTTATACCCCTCCTGCACAGGAATTTAATAATAAAAATGAAAGAGGGAACAATCAACCATATTGCGTGTGCAGAAAAAAAAGATTACAACAATTAAGAAAAATATCTATTTGATTTGGATATAAAAAATGATTCCTAACGAAAACTAAGACACTAAATTTGAAAACGGGCCAAAGGCAGGCGAAGCACAGTCGGAAAGTTCTAGGCTTTTTTGAATAAACACAGTCTTGAAACACAAGATTTATTGAAATAAAGAGCGAAAAGAGAAAAGAAGAAAGAAGAAAGAAGCAGACAGGAGGAGTTTTTATACCCCTCCTGCACAGGAATTTAATAATAAAAATGAAAGAGGGAACAATCAACCATAGAAAGAAAAGATTACTACAATTAAGAAAAATATCCATTTGATTTGGATATACTCCGGGGGCCACAGCTGCATTACAACACGTCTTCGAGCATCACGTCGTCATCATCATCTTCATTTTTTTCGATTTCAACGATAACTTCGTTTTTGTTATATCAGTATTGGTCGTGGTCTCGGATGAGCTCTGTGTCTGAACCATCACCGGTACTGATGGTTTTGGAATCTTGAGTTTTGCAGATTCTGTCATCTTTACATGACCACAGAAAGCTTCACCATGGTTTGGTGATCCACAATAATTACAACTGCGGACTCGATCACATTCATGCTTCCCGGGACGGTAGCACTTTCTACACAGCTTTTTGTTCTTGGCTATTGCATTTTTTGTACTAATATGAGAATACATTCCACAAGTATCCGAAAAATTCTTCTGGTTGCAAAAACACTCTTTATGAAATCTTCCGGTGTATAGACTACTCCACAAAGGCTGTTGTCAGCATGACGGCTACCCAATTGCATAGTCACCAGAATAAGAAACAAGAAAACAATTTGAATCTGGTCATCGGACAATCGGACAAACGCTTCTGGTTGCAAAAACTACAAGTAACATTTCCGGATGGATTTGAGTATCCTGCAGGCACCAATTTCCGAATCATTTTACTGATTGGCCATTTGGTTTCATTCTTCGTTCCGAACAATTGGGACACTCTCGAAGAGAGGCTCCCGGGGTTGGATGCGCGATGGTACCTTCTAATTCTGCTTTTGCTTGTGCTAGGTTGACGTAGGCGTCAACTAGACAATTTTTCGTTTCGGAAATCCAGTGTCATAAGGAGTCCGTGGCGTACATCTTCTCCGTAACAGTCAGAGAACCGATGATTCCTGTTAAGTTGGATTGGGTGTGATCGATCATCTCGAGAGGGTGATTGGGATAGTCTGGCATGATGGTTTCTGCCAATTTCAGGAGAAACTGAATTGCTCTCATTCAAGTGTTCATTATAATTGCGTATGTGAATAAAAACCCAGCACCCAGTGGCAATTATGCCTAGCATTCTAATGACGGTTTTCATCATGCTTGAATACGAATCGAACAGGTGACCAAGATCTGGCAAGTTCCACTCGTTGGTAGTGTTACCAGCGAGAATTCTGTCAATGCTTGTCCAAATGGAGGCGGAGTACTTCAAGATTCCATTGATTTGAAAGTTTTGTTTTGGTCCACCGCAATCTACAATGCAGTCTCTTTGGAATCTGGCATAGTTTGAGTAGAGGTTGATGTAGCTGATTGAGCCAGGTATTGATCATTTAATAGCAAATGACTCATTTCCACATTGCATGTTAGCATACATATGTGTATGTTTGTTCTGACTGGCAGGTCACTTCTACGGTTGCCCCATGTTCACAATTGTAACATCCTGTGACTGGTAAATGCGTTACCGTACATGTTTCTCTTCTGATATACTTGAGTGTTTTCCAGTTTTCATTGAGACGGATCGTCAATGAAGCGGTTGCTCCATATTTCATTGTTGATACAACACTGTTGTTTCTTTCGTCCATTCTCCAGTGGCCCTGGTAAATTGGTAGTCTTTTTTCCACTTGAGAAAAAAATTGTTAATGTTGTCTTCTTTGCAGGAGCAGACCATTCGGTTTTTGGTTGAATTACAGGTGCATCTATCTTGTAAAGTACAGTTTTTTCCTTGTACAGAGCAGATGTATGCAGGAACGTGATTTGGAGTCCAAGTCGCAGTTTTATTTGTAATACGTATTCAGAACTGGTGATGGAGGTGTCCACAATGTTTCGAGTGTCACGACAATCTCACAAAGCAATTCAGCTTCTCCTGAAATAGGCAGAAACCATCATATCGGACCATCCCAATCACCCACTCGAGATGATCGATCATGCCCGGTCCAGCTTAACAGGAATCATCGGTTCTCTGACTGTTATGGAGAAGATGTACGCCACGGACTCCTCATGCAACTGGATTTCCGAAACGGAAAATCGTCTAGTTGACGCCTCCGTCAACCTAGCACAAGCAAAGGCAGAATTGGAAGATACCGACAACCGTCGCGCATCCAACCCCGGGAGCCTCTCTTCGAGAGTGTCCAAATTGTTCGGAACGAAGAATGAAACCAAACGGCAATTCAGTAAAATGATTCGGAAATTGGTGCCTGCAGGATACTCAAATCCATCCGGAAATGTTAATTGTAGTTTTTGCAACCAGAAGCATTTGTCCGATTGTCCGATGACCAGATTCAAATAGTTTTCTTGTTTCTTATTCTGGTGACTATGCAATTGGGTAGCCATCATACTGACAACAGCCTTTGTAGAGTAGTCTATACACCGGAAGATTTCATAAAGGGTGTTTTTGCAACCAGAAGCATTTTTCGGATACTGGAATGTATTTTCATATTAGTACAAGAATTGCAATAGTCAAGAGCAAAAAGCTGTGTAGAAAGTGCTACCGTCCCGGGAAGCATGAATGTGATCGAGTCCGCAGTTGTAATTATTGTGGATCACCAAACCATGGTGAAGCTTTCCGTGGTCATGTAAAGATGACAGAATCTGCAAAACTCAAGACTCCAAAATCATCAGTACCGGTAATGGTTCATACACAGAGCTCATCCGAGACCACGACCAATACTGATATAACAAACGAAGTTATAGTTGAAATCGGAAAAGAGGAAGATGATGGTGACGACGTGATGCTCGAATACGTGTTGTAATGCAGCTGTGGTTTCTTCAGAGATGGGTCCACTGTGCTCTTCTGGCGATTTCAATTGCATGTCTCTCCTCTGATTGTCTTTCAGATTCATGATCTGGTATTTGGATCGTTGAGAATTGATATTTCGGAAGAGCAGCACTGAGACTAAGACCCCCTTAGACTTCCTTCTGGAATGGGAGGCCCATCATGCAGTTTCCAAACATAGTATCCATCAGGGTGATTCCAGATCGAAGTGTTTGATAACCACCACGAGTGATACGGGCAAAATATTCCCCGCTGGCTCAACTTTAGCTATGTGACAGTCTTCATCGATGTCAAGTCCAAGGAGTTGTGCGTAACGTTGATCTGTTATGGAAATGGGATCTTTCCATAAATGTCCTATATGATTGTCCGAAATGTACGGCTGAATGACGAATGTTTGATTTTTCATGTTGAGTAATGAAAGTGTATTCCGTTGTCGTATTTTCGGTGTTGGTGTCTGCTCACTCAGTGTTTTGATGGCAAACATTTTGGTTGATTCAACAGGAAGGTGCCAACTCTCTGCCAGTTTTTTGCTGACATAAGTTGTATCTGCTCCTGTGTCAAGAATCGAAGATATTTCTTGCCATTTTTGTCGGTCTGGATTGAAAGCTTTGGCTACCACAGTGGATATTATAGCTAGTGCTTCTTTCTCTCTCTCAAGATCATGAAACGCGGTCGATCTGATTCTTTCACTATCAACATCTGACTAATGGTCTCTCATGACTGTTGCTACTGCTTGAGCTTTTGGGTTGTTTGTTTTTACTCCGTCATTAGGTTTTTTGGAGCTATTCGGCTGGGTCTTTGAGGGACCATTCTTCATCATGCAGTTATTTGAGCAATGTCCAGGTTTCTGACACCATTTGCATGGTGGGTTGCGGCAGTAGTTCCCAGTGGAGAATGGGTTACAACTGGAAACAGAAAGTAGTTCCAGTGGAGAATGGGTTGCCACGCGGGACTTTATGGGTTCGATCAGTAAACTGATAGTCGTCGATGCACCATATACCCTGTAAATAAACGTGGAATCCATTATTTGGTATTGAATAAACACAGTCTTGAAACACAAGATTTATTGAAATAAAGAGCGAAAACAGAAAAGAAGAAAGAAGCAGACAGGAGGAGTTTTTATACCCCTCCTGCACAAGAATTTAATAATAATAATGAAAGAAGGAACAATCAACCATATTGCGTGTGCAGAAAAAAAAGATTACAACAATTAAGAAAAATATCTATTTGATTTGGATATAAAAAATGATTCCTAACGAAAACTAAGACACTAAATTTGAAAACGGGCCAAAGGCAGGCGAAGCACAGTCGGAAAGTTCTAGGCATGACTCACCGCCAAGCTGCCACATTGATTATTCTGCACCTATTCTTCCACACACGTTACCCGGATGCAACAATCTCTTCGATTTTTCGAGGTGTTTCAAAAATTTTCCGATTCTATCAGATATAGCATTTCATACTGTCCTGCTATTTTCGCTTCATCACCGTTAATTTATTCATTTCTGATAAATTACAGAAATGTTAATTAATTGATAGAGCCATGATGAAAAACTTAACAATGCTTTAAATATGGAACAGACGGTATGATACAAGCGACATGAAATGATTATGGGGGATATTCTAATTTCAAGTAGAATAAATGGACAATAGAGATCTCTATGCCAATATTAAATAATAGAAGAAAAAAATAATAACAATCAAGAAGTTAACATATAAAAGATCTCAGAATACTAATGTTCATAACGGCACGCCTCAGACTCGAGTGGGCAACCATTCGGGTGGTATAGAGACATCCAGCATGGGCTTTTCTTTGTAGGCTTCGTGGACTTCTTCGCCTTGTAGCCATGACGTCTTTGCACAACTGGTTGACGGAAGTCTCGGAGGCGGGCGACCGCTTGGTAAACCTGAAAAATGTATATAAAGTTATTATTACCGTAATATAATTTAAGTTGAATGTTTGTTTGCCATTCCGGCGAATTCCAGAGAATCCTACCGGAATATTTTTTAACCAACCATGAGCAAGTGGACGAGAAATTATGCTGCGGTGATGTTCATTTATTTCATATTTGAGTTTTATGTTCCGCATGTTATCGATATAGATTTACAAAAAAAATTACAAAACGGTTTTTTCAAAATCATTTCGAATCGTTTTTTTTAATTGCATTGCAATCGTTTACAAGGGAACTCTATTAGTTGACGACTTTTGAGCTTTTGGAAGAACATGAGCAGCTTATAAGTTTTTGAGCGACCCTTGATCAGGTTCTGAGAACAAATAAAAGCATACATGATTCAGGTTTCTGTAAGTGCTTTCTGGATCGCGACAACAGGGCAAAGCGTGAAGTTAGCCGATGTCTTCTTTGGGGTCTATGGAAAGTTCCATTTCCGCTTTTATCTCTACCAAACCCGCTTTAAAATTACAAGCAAATGTCGAGAATTCGTTTTAGTAATTCTCTTCAGCACTAAATTATAATGAAAACATGGCGAAATGGGTATAGCTCACATGAAAGATTTGATGATGGTTTCTGAGGAATGTTTGGAGCCCCCCGTCTTGATCTTTCATCATCTTTTTATCCTCTTCAGAAAGAACTGCAGCAAGTTCAGATAATGGAACTTCTCCTCCACATCGCCATCCACTGAAAACAAAGCCCAGTTAAGTTAGTTATGAGGATGTATATTAAGAACAATGTTCCACTTACTCCCTCACTTCATCCGACGCGTTTAAAATAAAGTCGAATAATTTTTTAGCGATACGATCCCTATCAGTCGTAGGTATGTTCATACAATTAGTAATCTTGATGGCTCTTGGTCTGGCAACGAACTTCTGTCCTTCTGTGAGAACATGGATGATATTGTCAACATTTGGGGAAAGTCCTTCTTTCGGGATAGTTCCAACTATGCAGAGCTAAAATCCAACACAAAACGTATTTATCGGAAAAAAGGCATCTCACAAGTAAAAAAAAACTAACTCTTTTTGTGCTTGGAATAGCGAGCCGGTCAATTTTAATATTGAATCCAAGACGTTCAGCAACAGAAACAGTCCACTCAAAGAAGGATTCGTATTGAGACACCATTCTTTTTGGTCCCAAGTGGCTCCCATTGTTTGCATATTTTCCGAAAAAGTTGAATGGACAACATGGGATCAAAAAGAAACTACAACTGAGTCTGGAATGAAAAGAAAAAAGTATTGGTTAGAATACGCTATTTTTTAGGAAATTAACTAACTTTGCCGCCATCACCGGTATCCAAGGAGTCAGCTCATCGCTATGATTTCCAATAAGCAAATCGACTGAAGCGTCAAAATGTGGATCTTCTTGAACAACAACTTGAGGATCGACTGGTTCTTCTCGAAGGTCAACGTGTTTCAAAGTAGTCTTCCAAATGTTACGATGACGAACGTCAACTCCATATCCACATAACTGGAAAATAGATATATTGGAAGTTCCATGGCTTCATAGTCTTTCTTGGGAGGATTTATTAATCCGGCAATTCCACAAGCAAGGAGCTGGTTACCCCTTCATTCAACGGCACAACTGGCACAACAATAAGCTGTACAATTTTTAATTGGCAGGGAGTTATTAGGCAGTAGATAGTTATTAGGCACTTTAATGAGCCTATTAAAAAGACTATTTTGAACTATTTTTTAAAAATATTTTCTTACACTCGTGATTAACAAAAAGTAGTTTCTTTTCTAACACTAATGGACTGATTTTAATTAAATCCACATGGCTGCGACTTTCTCTGCTGTTACCTTTTTGGGTATGCCAGATACACAGTTTCTTTTACAATTTTTTAAAGAATATATCGCATCGAATACATTGAAAAAATAGACTACTTTTCTTGACTGTTGCATACTTTTCACAAAGAATTGAAATTTAAAATTTGTATGAAAAGTTAAATAATCATTGTCTCTTCAATTAAACAAGATTTGGACTCGATTTCCATGACCTCGGCGAGTCATCTGAATTTCAGAAGCCGGCCGGAACAGAGGAAGAAAAAATTGGTAAAAACAGAAACATGTGTCAATTTTCAAAATAAATTTGTGGACCCTCGCTGTTGTGGAAATCATACCCCTTATTAAGCAATCGATATTTGCAAACTTACTCCGATTTGGTTTAAAAGATGAACAAGGAGGCCATTTCCACATCCTATATCGACAAACTTATTTGGTTTCGGAAGAAGATTATTGCTGATAAGCTCCTAAATTTAGCTATTTTAAGTATTTTGTTTAAAATACAATTATTCTATAACCATACATTAATATAAGCTGCAATTCCACAGTCTTCAAAAACTGCTTTTTGAGGATTCGAATTTTCCGACCAATCTTTGATCAAGCATCGACCATAATCTTTTCGAAATTTTCTATATGTTTTTAAGTAGGACTCCTTGTCTATTAAAGCATTGGTTTTTCGTGAAGTTCTGAAATATTTTTCAAAATGTTCTGTAATTTTTGGAAAAAACTTACTTAGAAAGATCAATGCCCTTCAACCAGGTGAACATACACTTAAATGCAGAGTTTTTCAAGAAATCAAAATGTTCATCCGGAGCATCAATTGGTCTTAAGAATTGGAGATGAATAGAAGAATCTGTGGGTACTTGGCATGCGATCGAGTACGGGCTTTCAAAATGTGGATGCGGTAACGAATCAAGAACTACCGGGTAGAAACGAACGAGCAGCTCTTCTGAAAAATATTTCGTTGTCAAGTAAAGCGATTGTTGCTCTCTTACCTTCATAGAAAGCAACTTCAAATGCACTATCAGAGTACCTTTTAGACATTGTGTCACGGGGAAGAACTTTCATGATAGTTATTTCATTGCATTCTTTCGGATTGAAATTGTATCGAGTTTGGAAGGAAGCAATAACATCGTTGTATAGATCTGTGTCTGGATCTACTACGACGGATGTTGAGATTCGGTTACTAACTGCATTTGGGTACTCCTTCCAGAGGCAGATTGCCTAAATTGAGAAGACCGAATACAGATTTTGTTTCGAAACTAAATACCTTGTCAAAGAACGCTTTTCCATCGATGTTTTCCTCGTATTCGGCTGTCTGTTCCACGATACGCAGCCATACTGGAGACATAGCCTAGAAAATTTTTGTGTTATACACGAATAAATGGAGGATGGAAAGGTTAATATTCCGTGTTACATGGCGAGTTTTTTAGCTTAGAAATTATTGGTAATTATTGACGTCTTCTGATTTAAAATTTTTTAGAAGGGAAAAATTAAAAAAAAAACAAAAAACAAAAAATTTAAAACATTTTCTATATTTTTCTTAGATTCGACTATATTAAGTGGATTATAATGAAACAGCTATGATAGCAACAAAAAACGGGTAACGTTGGAGAAGAAAAAGCCATGCTGCATCCTATGAAGCCAGTGCGGCAGCATACACGTTTCAATTCACTCATATTATTCCATGATCCCCTTCCCATGAAAATCGCAAACCTTTATCTTTTATGACGAGGACATTGTACATAGTTATTCACAAAAGAACAGCCTCACCCCAAGCATTTTGCAAAAATTTAATTTTCAAAGTTTTTCAATATATTTAAGCCGTCAATAGAAATGACATGAGTTGCGGAAAATTGACTTCCAGTTAGGTCAAAAAAGGGTTGGTAGAAGATGTTGAAATTCGCAATGGAACAAGATGTGCATGTGGCTAAGGCTTCCACGAAAAACGAAGACAAAGAGTCGTCTTTCATCTCGTTTTTCGTTCTCTCGTCTTCGTTCGTCTTGTGCAATAAAAAATGTACACAGTACACATAGTGTGTCGTGCCGATTTTGGAATTGATCGATTGAATCGAATTAAATCGACAATTTTTGAATCGATTCAATCGATTCAACATGATTCGAATCGCTCGATTCGATTCTATTTTAAAATTGAATCGATTCGATTTGATTCGAATTGGAATCGATTCGATTCGATTCAGTTCGATTCAATTCGATACAATCGAATCAACAAAAATAGTGCAAATGCGCTTTACCGATCAATGCCTTCGGCGGCGGTTTGAAATCGTATTTTTCTTTGAAAAATGCAATTTACTAAAAAATAGTTTGAAAATACGATTAAAAAAAAATTTAAAAACGCAATGTATTCTAGTTGATGCGCACAGTGCAATTAATTTGACGAAAAATTTAATTTTTTTTTACGAATTCATTTTTAAAATAGTTTTTTATTTGCAATAAATGGATTTTTACTCTAAATTTTCGAATAAAGCAAATAAATTTCACATTTTTCGACAGATAATGGACTCATCCGACGAAATTCCTATTTTCCTACGAATTCATCCGCTGCTTCCTCCGAGTAGAAAAACAATATTAGAAGAAATTCAAACTTTTCCAGATTCTGGACAATATTATGAGGTAATTAACAGATTTTAGTAATTTTCTGTGCATTAGAACCGCACTTTGCAGGTAAAAGCCTCCTATGAGTTCAACGAAATAATCGATAATTCTATAAGAGCTAGAATCAGTCGAATTCGATGTTTGAAATTCTTCAAAATGTTGAGTTCGTCGCCTGGAGGTCATAGAACGTACTGAAAAAAAAAAATTAAAATAGAAAAACATTTTCGAGAAGATTGGAGCAGATTTCGCAGAACCTGTGAAAAAACAAAAATTCAGTCTTTTCTTTGGAATCAATCAGTGAAAGAGCTTTTTCGGCCTTAAAGAGAGTCGTCCGATGTTACAGACAATCGATGGATCCGGAATTTGTTGAAATTTTGATGGTTTCACTTCTTCATTTGAATGACTACAAGTAGTTATTTTCTCCTTTTTTTCTTGTAGTCAAATAAAATGCAATTTTCGCGCCAATTAAAATACATGCGCACCAAAAAAATGTCTATCTCTGCGTCAGATAAATTCAAGACGAAGATGAGACGAGACGGCTGAAGTTTCGCTCAAATTCGCCCTTATCTGTGGCATAAATGATTTTTGCGATTTTTAGTAATTTTCGGTTGTAATTTGCGTTGTCTGTTGTTTGTCAATTGCTTGATGTAATTTACAACGCATATATTTTCTGGAATTTCAGAATGTCGTCGAAACAATGCACGTTCATCGTTCACTACCGAAATTTTCCAACTGCGAAGATTCTGGAATTATTGCAGGACTCTCGATAGTCTGATTTTCTGAAACCAATTTTCCAGGAAAATAACAAGACTGTTTCTTTTTGACAGTTTTTTTCTGCTTCGAATATCAACAACCTTTATCGACAATTTCGATAAACGGCACGAAGCAAATGTCGAATATAGTGTTCGATAATCGACTTCAAATTTAATTTCGATATTTTCTCAGAAAAGAGTGACCGAAACGGAAGTGATCGTGAGAAGAGTGTAGGAGATAAAGCGTAAGATGGAAGCTGAGGAAAACCGACCTACAAGCAAATAAGTTCGAAACAATTTGTTCAGAGAGAGGCGCCGTTCCGAAATAAAAATATTTTCGAAAAGTATGAGGGTACTATGAGCATTCCTAATTCGATTTACGATAACATAAGGTTGAAAGCTCGATATATAGAATAAGCACCTCGTAGACTGCGAAAGCCGGCCCACACACTTTGAGAATATAGTAAATTACGACTCTGGATTTACAAACGGCTATCTTTTTTAGATTTATTTTCTTTTTCTAACATTAATCAATTATTCAAGTGCTTGCTATGTTGCAATTACAATACTGAATACAATTATCGGACTTTCAGCATAAATACTTGAATATTAATGGAGAAAAGTTAAATAATCAGATTTTTAAACAGAATGTTACTAGGCCGTTAAATGTGATATATTACTTTAATATTATTATATTCGATATAAAAAGTTAACACTATTCTAAAATCTTATCAAAATCACAGAATTCCGTCATTGTATATTTTACGATTACCTTGGTTCTCTGTTGACTCCTTCGAAGACGGGATTTTATGCTTAATTCTAGCTGGAACGTCACAGAGAATCCAACAACTAAAAGAGCTGAACCCCAACATCGCATAAAATTCTATAATTAGAGAGAAAGCATATTTCGTTTACATAGAACGTATTTGTGCTTTTTTTTTCAACTTTTGAACAACGCGTGAGCAGTTTCGCTAGGGATATAGGGAGAAACCACCAAACCTTCGGTTAGAAGAAGTCCTTAAAGTACCAATGAGGGTTGGATTCGTACAATAGCTGGGAAAGTTTCGCTTCAAAGTCGTCAGCTAATCGCGGAGTTTGTAAAGCTGGACATGAAAAAGAAAATATTAGAAATGTAAAAATGTGAAGGAGAGTGAACGTAGAGAAATATTGTTTGAAAATCAACAGTAGCCTCGCAAATAAAATATAGGTTCGCGTTTATCAGCATAGAATGTGATTGCGATTTAAGACATCAAGAGAAAGGAAGAAATATTTAAATAAAAAATGGAAACGAAAGATTGAAATGATTAAGCGTGAAATATAGTGTAATTCTAGCTCTCTCACTGCAATTTATCACGCATTGTTTCGAATACACTAATTCATGTGTAAATGTTGATGAGGTATTTGAGCATATCTAAATTTTATTCCTAAAATTTTTTCCTGAAAGAATAAGGTTTGAAAAAAATTTGTTAGACAGCCCTTTTTTTATTAAAAAAAAAGATTGCACCAAATAAGACGCGGCGAAGACATACCCGAAAGTTATGTAATACTATTCCATAATTCCAAGACCGGTAGCTAGAAAATGCCTAGGGATACCTAATTCGTCTTAATATATTTTTTTGAAGATCTTATATGATTCTTTTCAAAATCCCGAATTTTCTGTCGGATGTTCAGAATTTACTTAAATTCCGATTTTATATGATAATGCCCGAATTTCCTGATTCAACGAGAAACAAGCATTAAATAATACTTTGTTAAAAATATTTTTAAAAGAAAAATGGCAAAACGTCGACCGAGAAAGCTTTTGTTTCAGGGCAATTTCTTAGCTCAGTAGCACACAGCGATATTAGAAAATACAGAGAAAAAACGTAAAGTGCGCCAGTCAAGAAGTTTGCGCGTTTTTCGATTTAGCAGGATGACAATTCAATCAACAGCGGGAAAAATGGTATAACTAATTCTTCCCATTTATTTTCTACGAGTTTTCTAATTTTTTGTGAAGTATTCAATATTTTTGGAAATTACCAAGCAAATGAAAAAATGCATTAATTATAAATAATTCAAGATTATTCCAATTGCTTTCCTTCTCTACTCAAAGTGCTGTTCATAAAATCTACAGCTTATTTGCTTATTTTTGAGAAGTTATTTAACTCAAAAATCGAGCTAATATTCTTTCAATTACCAAGGCAGTAATTTATTTTGTAAACACTTGCTGTCCTTCTCATCCACTCTCTCCAATTTTCAAAAAAAAAGGGCTTAATGTTCAAAATTTTGTTGTCAAAATTGTACTTTTTCAAAAATCTCTCTGCCCTCGCTCGTTAAGAATATGCTTGGATGCATCTTCCGGCGCACATGACGCGCTAACACTGAAAGATCATTTTTTGTGCAATATAAATAACGTGACAAAAGTTATCTAAAAGTCTTGTCATGAGTTTGAAGCATTATTGCCTCCTGTCACGTATCTGGAATAAGGAATTTCGTTCCGAAATATCCGGTACCTGCAGCGAACATTTAAATCGTATTTTCGCGTGCTAATAATTGTTGACTTTTCTCTAATTCTCGCGAAGTGCATATATTCTTCGAATAGGTTCATATAAATAACTATTTTTCAGATGCTGACACTTTTGAATAGATGGAAATCTCAGCCAGGAGGCGCTACCAATGCCGGTAAATATAAAAAAAAAATAATTTGTATAAGAATACATTTTTTAGCCGCTTTCATTCGTGTACTCGAATCTCCCAAAGCTTCAGTTTCTGACAAAATTCACGTTCTCAGAGCATTCAATGACTGGAATGTTCTTGTCAACATATGGTTTGAAGTCGCCGATGCTCTCCCAGCAGTTGAGAAACTCCTTGACGTTTCCACATTCCCAGAGCCTTCTGCAGCGGCTTTGCTCGTCTCTAAAGTCTATTTTTGCCTCGAACAGTATGACCATGCTTTGAAGTTCGCCCTCCTCGGGGATTTCAATGTCGTCCCAGCCATAAAAACAGGGCTCGGTAACGACTCGGAATATGTCAATAAAATAATTGAAACGGCCATCGATATGAGCAAGAAAGGATTCAAGCAACCAGTTCAACTCCGTGATTTGATCGACAAAATTGTTACAAGAAACTTGGATAAACGGGAAATCTGGTATGTAATTTCCTTGGGATTCGAAACTACCAATTTGGCGATGATCGAAAGAGCCATAAGCGCGATGCCTGAAGACTTGACTATTAAGAACCAAAGTAAGTAAAAGCGAATATGGCAATTGTCTATAATACGATTTTCAGCAACACTTGTTGAAACACTTAACCGCGTCGTGAATGGAGCTTTTGACCGCTCTTTCCGCTTTAAAGTTATTGAAATCGTTATCGAAACTTATCTGAAGTGCCCTTCTCCGGACATGTCTAAAATTTGCGAGGTGGGAAAACTGTTCTACTTTCTTTCGGTAACCTGAATGTATTTTTCAGTGCTATGTTCTCACTGACAACGCCGAATCCGTCGCCGACGCCATTACAAATCTTATATCAAAGGGGTTAAACACTCGTGCTTATCAAATTGCTTTCGATTTATATGAAACGGCCAGTCAAGGATTCCTTGACCGCGTTCTCAAACGCTTCCAAAAGCAGGATACCCCTGATGAAAAATCGATGGAAAAAATTCACTCGATTCTCAAAGGACATGAAACCGTGAAGGCATATCTTGACTTTTTCGTTCGTCACAATCATACCGATTCCGTTTTGATGGAAGAGATAAAGGAAAACATCCGTACTGCTTCAGCTCACAATGCTCTTCTTATTTCAAACGGTTTAATGCAATATGGAACTACTTGTGACGATTTTCTACGAAACAACCTAACCTGGGTATCAAAGGCTACAAACTGGAATAAATTCAATGCTGTAGCTTCTCTGGGGCTCATTCATCATGGTCAGGAATCATCGGCAATGAAAGTTCTGGACCCATATCTTCCAAAAGAATCAGTAGAAGGATTTGGGTTCAAGGAAGGAGGAGCAATGCTCGCCTACGGATTGATTCATGCTAAGCATGGAGATGCCACCGCCATAAGCACGTTAGCTCAGTGGTTGAAGACGGCTGAAAATGAACCCGTTCGTCACGGAGCTTGCCTCGGATTTGGCGTAGCTGGTCTAGGTTCGTCTTCTGTTTCGGCATATGAAAAAGTTCGTGAAGTCCTTCAACGAGATGAGGCAGTATCAGGAGAATCTGCTGGAATTGCCATGGGACTTATTATGGCTGGAAATTTGAATCAAAATGTCTTTAATGATCTGAAACAGTACACTGTGGACACACAACATGATAAAACGCAACGTGGAATTCGTACTGGGCTGGCTTGTGCAGCTTTCGGTCTCCAAGGAGATGCTGAGCCATTTATCCGAGAAGCCATTGGAGCCAAAAGCAACCCAATGCTCCGTTCGACTGGTATTGCAATGCTCTCACTCGCGTACGCCGGAACTGGTTCTCCAGATGTAATTCGTCGTTTACTCGAGAAGGTTGCCACTGACCCGAACTTGGATGTCAAGAGATATGCTACTATTGGAATAGGATTTGTACTTTCAAAAGAGCCGAACACCTGCTTGTCATACGTGGGAATGCTTACTGAACACTTCAATGGTCATGTTAGATACGGAGCTGCAATGGCACTAGGGATTGCTTGCGCTGGAACAGGAAACATGGTACGTAAAATTTACATGTGAGAATCGGCAAAATTCCTTTCTCTTCAATGATTAGTTACTTAGACGATCCGTTATTCGGCTGTATTGGCGCGGATCACCATTGACCCAGATGTTTAGAATATAGAATTTAAAATATGTAGAAGAGACTCGGAAGTGAATTTTCCACGTCACGGAGAGGCTAAGTAGATGTAGAGGTGAAGGCTAAGTAGATGTAGAGGTGAATTCTATACATTGAATTAAATTTTTGCTCTTAAAATTGCCATATAGACACGTCTGTTTCCCAAACGGTTCGCCCTAAAATATTTTTTAACCTTCATGTATACGTTGGTTTTTTGCACTTGTTACACAGAAGACACGCTATTATCTACTTAATGATATACTTCCGATGTTTAACTGCATTTATTCCAAGTTCAATTTCACGATGAAAATTTACTCTCCTAACCTCCTTAAATGATAATCTAATGATATGAGTGATACCGTTCTTGGTAACACATTTGATTTTTGGTAATAAAAGCATCATTGACGGCCTGGCTATGTCTCCCCCTTTATTTAAAAATATGAAACTATGTATTTGCTAGTATCTCTTCGCGAAAATATGGTCAAAAATGTCTTGAAGCGATCGTATATGTGGAAGATTGCTGCATGCTTTGTCATTGTTTTCCTACTAAGACCTCTTGATCTAGTTTTGAGCCACATATTTATACGATCAGATGGATATGGTTATTCACAGAAACGGAAAAAAAGACTCTGCTCAACCGATTTAAAATATTTGGGAAAATAGTATCTATTGAAGCACTTTCAACATTTTTAGCATTGTTTTCACTTTCTTTTGTTGCACTTTTTTGTAAATGACCCTATTATATTGGTATGAAACATAATTCATGCCAAGAATTCAATATTATGTGAGAGAATATTGCTTAAAATTGGCAAATTAGACCGCAATTGCTTGACTCTGGTCATGCATGTACTATTTGAGAGAATGCTTCTTAAAGCGCATACTGAAGTTCTATGTGATAGTGTTTTTTTAATGATATGATAAAGTCATACAACAAAGGAACTTATTTTCAGTTTTAAGCGGAATTCACTTCATTTTTGTGTCAGGGACGTAACATGTATCTTTAAGCAAAACTTTTTTTGCATTAGGGAATTTCACAGCATAAAGCGCCGTCTCTAGTATCATTTATTTTAATTTCAGGAAGCTATCAGTCTAATTGAGCCAATGATATCTGACAAAGAAGGATTCGTTCGAAAAGGTGCTCTTCTTTCTCTTGCACTTATTATGTGTCAACAGACTGATTACACATGCCCGAAAGTTAACGGATTCCGCAAACAGTTGTTGAAGAAGGTAAGTTTCTCCTATATTTTGTCAGTCTATGATTCTGTTTTTAGGTCGGTGAGAAGAACGAGGATTCACTTGTCAAGTTCGGAGCCATTATTGCTCAAGGTCTTCTAGATATTGGAGGGCAAAATGCTGCCGTTACTATGCACAATTCGGACGGGCAACCAGATATGGGATCTATGGTTGGAATGATGTGCTTCTTGCACGGATGGTTCTGGCACTCAATGCATTTCTTCATCGCGCTGGCTGCCAAACCATCCTGTCTCGTCATGATAAATGAAAATCTTAAAATCCCAGTTCTTGACTACATCTGTCACGCCAACAGTCAAAAATTCGCTTATCCACCAAAAGCAGAATCTAGAAAAGACAAGGATATTAAAAAGATTGAGACTGTTGTTTTATCGATCACCGGAAAGAAGAATGCATTGAAGAAGCAGGCTGCCGAAGAAAAGAAGCGTCGGGAAGCTGCTGCTACTTCGGCTGTTGCAGCACTGGCTGCTACATCGTCGTCTAGTGTGAAATCTGGAAGTGCGGCTGCAGACGATGAAAAAATGGATATAGATCAACCAGGAAAGACCAAGTGAGTAGTCTCGAAAAATAGGGATGAGTTTTTACAAAAACCCTTGTTCGATGCTTTCGTAAATGTTAATCGCACACTTTCATTTCAGAAAGGAAAAAACTGTAGAGAAAGACACCAAACCGTTGCACCGTCTAACAAATCCAGCCCGTGTTATCCCTGCTCAGCGAAATTTGATTTCCCTTAGTGATGCGAGAGCATACACGCCTATGAAGCCTCTCTTCAAATGTGGTATCGTTGTGGCGGACCGCGTCGACAAGGAGAGAGAGGAGAAGATCGTCAGCGAAGTTGTCGCCCAAGTCGCTCTTCCCGCTAACTCAGGAAACGCGGAATTTAAGCCACACAAAGAATTTGAGATCAATATTAATGAATACTAAGTGGCCACATTCAACTCGCTATTCATTTTGTTTCCCTATTCCTATTATCATCTTCGACAAATATTTTAACTTATTACCTTCTCTTCCCCCCCCCCGTCCCCGATTTTTTGAATCTTCATGAATCCGAATATTTATGAAAACAATTTACTTGTATATAACAAGAGATCTTTCTAGTCTCAAATTTGACAAAATCTATAAGAGCAATTGAATAGGTTGAGAATCTGGGTCAAAAACAATAATTTAACGTCGTCCCGCAAATTCAAACACGAAGCTTATTAATTTTCCTCTTCGTCAGTCGACAAGATTTCCCCATCAGAGAGTTCTTCATCTGGATTTCGCTTAGGCTTTGGAGGAACCACTGGTGTGGGGGCAGGAGCAGGTTTCTTAGCAGGCGAAAGCACTGACTTCCGAGGAGGAGGTGATTGGTGGGAACGTTTTTTAGCATGTTGATCAATATGCTTCTGAAAAAAATAACATCTAGAATTGCTTTGATCTGGTGAAATATTTAGGAAATTAAAGTTTTCATAGAACTTGTTCTGTTACTCTCCACGGTTTGACTCGGAGAGGTGTTTAACAGCTCTGCAGACAGTTCAAATTTCGCAAACAGGAAATTAATGAATATTCGAAAAGTAGTCACATAAAATAATAAAAAAATAAAATTATAGAGTGCAATGAACGGCGGACAGACGGCATCCTTCTTCTCCAGTTATCTAGCGCCAATTTTAAATCAGAGCACACCCGAAACTTCTCGAACTGTTCAAAAATAAATCACGGTCAAATAAAGCTTGCGTTGGTGCATTAAAAGGAGACCGTCTGAGCGAGAAATGATTTTTGCAGCGTTTTTGCTAGATAAGAGTGGAAACCACTGAAGTCGCCAAATCTTACATTCGCATGGAAACATTTTGAATTAGAAATGATGGTGAACTGAATATGAAATGAAGAATAGGTAATATTATTGTATAATATTATTCAGGCTTTTTCGAAAAATGTTTAATGTATCTAATTAGTCAAACAACCTGTTAGTCTGAGGAAACTCTTTTTTGTTCTGGCGTGGTTGCTACACGAATATTCAAATAATCCTCTATTAAAATGGTTGGAACAAAAATTTGTAAGTGTTTTCATTAGTCCAGTGAATGAACATTAAGAAACAAATTCAGAAAAAAACTGACCAAACACTTTTATCTAGGCACCGGTCCCATTCTTCAACAATTCGCTTCAAACATTTTGATTTCATACATACCGTTGGTTTCAAAAAAAACTATTCAAATAGGTGGCTAACTATACGGAATTCGCAAGCTAAAATTTGAACGGAAGATATTTCTTCTCAGTCGGTTTCTATTTCTGTTTTTTTCTAGACTGAAATATCGTTTAAAAATATTAAAACTATTACATCTCTCCCCCGATCGGAAAATGAGGAAGTTTTCTCCGGCACACGATCTTTATCTTTTCCAAATTTTCTTCTAGATGTTGTTGGTATTTTATACTCCGTTCGTTCTTTTCTAGATGATGAACCAGGCCCGATAGACGTTGAGGAGCTCGATGACATTTGGGATTGAAGACGATCCCTGTCTCTATCTTTTTCATCATCCCGATCTCGCTCTCTGCCAGCAGCCATTCTATAAGATGATGAGGCTGAAGTCTTCGAGCTAGAAGGTATTGGTGGTGCAGAAATAGATGGCCCTGATGAGGAAGATGGTCCTTCCATCTCGGCTCTTTCAGAAGTATCAGCGAGACTTCGCCGAATTGATTGCAGACGGTGAGTCTGAAGATAATGAATTACGAATTGAAGCGGAGATGATTTTTTCTTAGTTTCAGTATTTAAAAGAAAATATCGTAAATTGCTCGAGAAATATTTGGTATCTGAATGAAAAACAGCTTAATTTCAATTAATATCTCCAACCTCCATAGCCACCATGGAAATCTCCATCGACTGTCGATCCAGAGTTTCAATTTTACCACGTATCCTTGCACAGAGCTTCATGAAAACAGCTCTCAGGTCTTCTGGAGCTATGTTGCTTAGAGCTTCTTCTTGGGTTTCGTCTTTTACTAAATTTTCTACAATATCGGTAACTTTCTCATCATCGATTGTAACCATCCGTGGTGACGTTTTTATTCGTGTGCATTGGGCCATCGCTTCTTGATTTCCATCTTTTGCAAGCAGGAAGAGAGGATCTAATAGTATATATTGAATTAAACGTATATTTGATATGAAACTAACTTATCCAAAGTGCCGTATAATTCCATGGCTGCAGGATATCAAAAAACTCCGAAGTTATAAAATTTTCTGTCGGTGAATTGGTACCCAGGATGGAGTCAGCTGTAAGCTGAAGCTCCGGGAGTTGCTGTGGAAAAACGCCTTGTAGGACAAATTCTCGCCGAAGCTCCATCAGAATCAAGCCAAGACGATTACCACCTATATATGGAGGTCGAAAAGACATTGGTCGTGTACAGAGCTCTATGAGCTGAAAAAAAACAAGAAAATTATTCTTAATGCATATAACGTTTAATTTATCATTGAAGAAAAACAAGAAATGGGCAACGACATCAGCATGTTTTGAAGTTAAAATGTCTTAAAATGTACAAATGAGCAAACACTGTTGCACATATTCTAACACATCGACAATGCAGTAATTGTATTGTAATAGGTTACATGCATACCTGCTTTGTTGTGAGATCAACTTCCTGAAGCCAATATCTAAAATCCATTTCCCGCATGCCAATACTCAACTCTGCATCCATCGATGAAAACCTCGAGCAGTACACCAACATGGAATCTCCAGTATCCAGAAGAGCTCTCAAAAGAGCTGGGTGTTGATCTAACAGCAGCTGAAGTGACTCTTTGATAAACTGCATACGTTTATCCATCCACCACGTTTGTTCGAGTTCCAAACCTCGACCACGGGACTCAATTATTTCGTGTAAACGCACCCAGCATTGAATTGAAGAGGAGTCTTCAAGAATATAATCAGCGTCTTCCCTGTTCATACATAGGAATCTGAAAAAATTAACTTTTTTTAATTTTAAAGGTTTATAAATTTAGATAAGTCTCACTTTGCGGCCTGTTTAGCTACATAATGCGCCGGCGAAGGAAGGGGAGGACCATCAGCTGAACATCTTATCTCTGCAGGGTATAATGGATGAAAAACAGATTCGGGTGTGAAACAAATGACGTTCGATGTTACAATTGAACTTAGCGGATTGATATTCATCGGAGAAATCTATAAGGATAATTATGACTATTAACTGTTTATTTCGAAGGGAATCTTATTTCCAGATAGTACAAAAATACGTCTGTGTAATTCAAACTGAATATTTTTGAGTAAAATACAGCGGAGGAAAAAAAATTTAAACGTTACCTTCACCAAAGGTATTCTACTAGTGGTGTGTAATGCAAGTTTTTCCCTGAGCTCCATTAGCAACAGGCCACTTTTATTTCCGTATAAATGTCGGACACTTTTTGGTGTATTTGTTTGCTCTCCGTCTAACATCCATCCTACCAATTTCTCAGGTGTTACATAAGATTTTGTAAGCAGATGTTGAAGTTCTATTTCAGTAGCTCCACAAGTCCAAAGAGGGTCGCCGAGCGAGGAATCAATTAGAATCGCTGATCCCGTAGAAAGAAGAAGTTGTTGAAGATACTCGTTGTGAAAAATTTTATGCTTCATTGCCGATTGTCTCCATCTATCCATTTTTGTTGTTTTTTCAGCAACGGTCTCGGGATTGACTTCCAACTTTCTTAAGACTTTAGCAGCAACTACGGGAACGTTTAAAGGGGCTGGTGTCGTCTGAACTTTCTCGATTGCTTTGTCATCCAGTTTCAGAGAATTGAAAAGCTTTTCATAGGCATAATGTTCCACAGAACGATATCGCTCCCCTTTCATTTCAAATGGAAAAGCATAATAATTAGACAATGGCCGGAAAATCCCCTGCAAATATTTGATTTAATAGCTGTGAATAGCGTTTTTATAGTTTCGCAAGATGTCTCGCATACCTCCAAACTTATAACCAAATCGTTTATAGACACCATAACCGGTTTATCGTCTTTATCAGTTGATAATCCGGCCACTTCTACTTTTGGGCGTGTCAAAAGCTCTTGTTTCCTTTTTTCCCGAATTTCGAATCTCAGCCACATTAAATATCGTCTAAAACTCAATTTTTAGAGCACGAAAAGTTCTCCAGACTGTCTTTTCTGTTTACCCGAGATGGTTTTGACCTAAATCCGCAGGTTTTGTATGCTCATTTTTCATCCAGTATGATATTTGTCTTGAATCGGCCTTTTCTTTTGCCATCCACTCCATAAAGGTTTTGTCGTCCATCCCAATACCAAGTTGTAGGTTCTTTTCATCACAAACAATTAATAAAGCTTCGTTCGTCTTTAGGAGAGTTCTTTCGAAATCTATTTTAAAAAACATTATTCATTGAATAAAGCATACATGTGTGATAATTTTCTACTTCCTACATATTTAATACTAGCTTTCAATTCCACGGCGTGAACGTTTACAACCGTTTTTTATTCAGCATTACCTATTTAAAGAAACAAAATTCAAATTATATGTTCAACTTAATTTATTTTTTTAGCTCTTTCTAGCATCTTTGTAAATCTTGTTTATTGATATAAAATTTGCAAACCTTTATCATGTTCAGCTCGCAGCCTAAGAGCCGTGATAGAGTACGAGTGCAAACTATCCGTGAGATATGTACCAAGGGAAGCTAAGCTGTGCCCTTCGGGCATATTCTCTTGCAAAATGACCATAGCCTTTTGTTGAACATCGCAGCTGTTCGTACATAGAAGTTCTTCGACTGCGGCTTCCGGTAAATTCAACGACATTAGGATTTGATAATGAGTGTAATGTGCTGCACTGGGGTACCTAAATAATTTTTTTATAATTTGAACATGAAAATCTCATGAAAAGATCGCAAAGTGATTTTCTGTTATAAATGACTATTTTACTGCTATTTTGTCCCCGTTCCCCATAAGTGACCAGTCCATCTACTTTTTACAAAGCAAATAATTCTGTCTGTCCAGGACGTTTTTTTTTTAATAACTCAAAAGAACGTGGGCCTCCTACATTGATAAGCGGGATGGAGTCATGGCCACTCGAGCACTTCGCAACCATATCTTTAGGAGATCGCAAGGTGCCTGGGATACTGTAGAAATATAAACACGAAATCTACAAAACTGTGTTAACAACGATATAAACAGTCAAATTTCAGCTTATATAGCATATAGCATCTGGATGTCAGTGTGTCACATGTAAAAATAAACTTCATATTAGCAAAACTCCAACTTTCAGGCATTGGTTTTCAAAGTTTCTAAAATATTCTAGTGTTTCAGAAAAATCTAGAATACTCCAGAACATACCAATTAATATAATAATAATAATTAATTAAAGACACGGACGCGGTGCGTGACTCCAATCATGCCTATTCTAGATTCGGTCATTATCTCATTAAGCTCATAGCTTCTAATTAGAATAATTTTCAGCTGCCTCAAGGGGCAAGGTGTTAAATTCCTTTATGTAAAAAAAAACTCGCTGCCGAATGGGTTGACGACATTTTTGACGTCGATATTCTGGTGGGTCTGGTCCCCGGCCCCGGAAGGAAAAAATTCAGACCTTTTCCCATCTGATCGAAGAGCAAAATTGAATCCACAATGCAAGAGATCTGATTCATTTCCGATTAATACAATTTTTTCCTCGTCCATGTTTGAGCCTGAAAGTAAAGCAATAATTCTAAGGATTTAAAAAAAACAAATTTTCGAAAGCAGCCATTTATATAAACATTTGAAAACAGTACATTTAGAGAGCACTATAGAAAAATTAAATGATCCAATCTCAAACAAAAGTCTCGATTATGATTAGTTGATTAAGATAATACCAACACCAGGAATTTATCATTACATTTCATTGCAGTGTCAAAGCATTAGATTTGAAATTTTGGTTGAATATGTCTGAAATGCTTCATTTGTACACACAACTTGAACTGAACTTTTTTTATTTTTAAGTTTTTGACTATTGTCAAACAAAGTTTCATCAAAATGGTTTTAGTAGGATTGGTTGAGACAATCATGCAGAAAGTATACAACGCACATTTCGCAGATACTGTGCAGGAGCTTGCATATACAGTGGGAAAGCGAACTTCCAAGTGTATGTTCCACCTTTTTGTTCTTGCATAAGAGTATGCAGAAACGTTTTTGACAGAAATAATGAAAACAATGTTTTAAGAAATGTTGGATCACGCTGGTTCCTCCCTAGATCCTACCACTTATCACGAATAAAACTTTCGGAGATATTATCCATCCGCGAGGACGTGATTTTTCGTTTAAAGGCGCTGTAAGAAAGCGCACACACTGCGTTTGAGATTTCTTTTCGAAAATTGAAGCGAATATTGGAATTTTTCTATATTTTGCTTCGAAAGTCATGTTTTTTAATTAATTTTTATTGTCAAATTTCTTAAACTTTTTATTAAACTAAATAAATCACAAACGCAGTGTGTGCGCTTTCTTACAATTTTTAAATTAGCGCGTTAAATCGCGCTATCCCCTAACGAGACCCAAACAGCGCCTTTAAACGAAAAATCACGTCCTCGCGGGTGGATAATAACTGCAACATTATTTTTTCTAAAATGGTCGAGATTTTTGACGAGATAGAAAAAATTCATCCGACGTTAGTTAAAAATTGCAAAAAAAAAATATTAGGATTCCCGAGATAATTTTAAACTTCAGTATTTAAACAATTTTTTAAATGTTATCTGATAATATATTTACAAAAAAAGCGAATATTTGTAAAATATATAAAATACGTGCATTAATATATACCATGTCATATGTAACGACTTGGTTCAAAAACTTGAAGAAACAATTAAGGAACAAATTCTGATACTAAAATATTTTGAAAATTTTTGAAAAGAAAGGCCGGATTTTCGTTTAGTATAGAAGCATAGGCTTAAAAAAAAAAGCAAATACAAAATTATTTCAAAAAAATTTGCTTACTGTGAAGAGAGTGTGTGGCGAGACAACAGGACGACTTGAAGGCGCAAACTGTCTTTTGAGGTGTGCGTCTCCACACGACATAAGCAGCGAATACAACCCACGTTGACTGAGTATTCAACGTTTAACCATTGCAAGTTGACTAAAGCCAAATGCATTTTTGATATTTTCTCTTAAAATGTTTAAATTTTCCTGAAAAATGTGATGAATTCGGTTTTTTTGTTGAAAATTGTTTATTTCTGTCTGGAAGGCAAGTTTTTGTTACCTAAAGCGTTCCATGGTCATTAAAATACTAAATTTGTAGTTGTATTCTAATGATCTGTTGCTCATCTACCAACCTGTAGCACCTTCCTTCATGTATTTTCTTTTCATTAAATATGAAAAAATTTTTCTCCTACTTATTAATTTCAAAATTACGATTATCTTGCTATTCTTATCGTTTTCTGTTATTGTTACTAAATTTTTTCCTCAACATTAATTTTTCAGTTATTGTCAAACAGTGGGCAACATGGCTGCCAATCAAAACGTGACCAAGAAGAAGAAGGCCGTCATCGGCGGAATTTTCAAAGCTGAGCTTAACAACTTCTTGATGAAGGAACTCGCTGAAGACGGATACTCTGGAGTAGAGGTGAGAATTATTAAACGTTTTATGCGTTAAAAATTCCTATTAAATAAAGGTCCGCAGCACTCCCGCTAAAGCTGAGGTCATCATCATGGCCACCCGCACTCAAAACGTTCTTGGAGAGGGTGGACGTAGAATTAGGGAGCTCACGTCCGTTGTCCAAAAAAGATTCGGTTTTGAAGAAGGATCTGTTGAGGTAAACGAAAAGCAGAGCTTTTATTAATCTCGGTTAACATTTTAATTTTCAGCTTTACGCCGAAAAAGTTTCCAACAGAGGACTTTGCGCTGTCGCCCAGTGCGAGTCTCTTAGATACAAGCTTGTTGGAGGGCTTGCCGTCCGTCGTGCTTGTTACGGAGTTCTCCGTTTCATTATGGAGTCTGGGGCTCAAGGAGTCGAGGTGAGGAAATAAAAACAAGAAAAGAAAATTAAAGTAGTTTTTACAAATGGAATAATACATCTATTTAAAAACAATTTCATTTTTAGGTAATTGTCTCTGGAAAGCTTCGTGGACAGCGTGCCAAAGCCATGAAGTTCGTCGACGGACTAATGATTCATTCTGGAAATCCAGTCAACGACTACATTCAACAAGCCGTTAGACACGTTCAACTTCGTCAAGGTGCGTTGACTTCTCTTATTTTCCGAATTTTAAATTTTAGGAGTCATTGGAATCAAGGTCAAAATCATGCTCCCGTACGACGTGCGCGGACAGAATGGACCAAGGATTGCTCTTCCAGACCACGTACAGATTGTCGATCCAAAAGAGGAGATCCTTCCAAAGGAACCACACAGTCAGCACAAGGAGGAGAAAAAAGACGTTCAAGTCCCACCAGCCCAACCAGCTGTTTCATCTCAATAAAAATTTGTTACATACAAAATAAATTGTTGGTTAATTGTTTTCGCTGAAGTAAAAACAGCCTAAAGTTCGCAATCGTAGTACTTTCATAAAACAAATGGGAGGAGCGTTGAAAACTGTTTCGTTGCAGAACCTCCTCGTAAACATCAGGCCACTGATAAGTTTGACCTCGGTGTCTCGTACGTGTTTCTCTTCAGTCTGATTCCTTTCATTTCTCTTCTCCGCGTTTAAACAATTCGACAATGTACGTCTTCTTTTTTTCGGTTCTTATCATAACAATGCCCATGCTTCCACCCGTGACAAATGCGCTAAAGCGGTCTGAAACTGAGGAGTCTTCAGAGCAGGACGGGGCCAAGTTAGTCTCTTGATATAATGGCTGCGTACCCTACTTCACTTTTACTTCTCGTTTTATAGTTACATTTTGAATGTGATCTTCAGGAGAACCAAAGTAATTGATATGGCTCAAAAAATCACCCGTCAGATTATCAGCTCTGCTAATGCACCCGGTGCCATCGGTCCTTACAGGTATTCATTTTCATTTCTCACATTTTCCAATTTCTCAGCTCGTACGGAGCCCGTACATTCACTGAACTCTTCATGTGCAAAGTATCGGCCCGAATACGCATTCATTCTATACACGTGTTCAAGGACACGTCTAAATCCTGAAATGGTCTTTCTTATAACACTGGCTCATTAAATGCAGAAATTAATTTTTAGTGGATTTTATTTGAACCTCACTTTTCCAACGAAAATGTTATAAAATTACTTTTAATCTGTTTCGTTTTAATGATATGCAAGCATAATATTTTTTAGTAATTAGTGTATAGAGCATGATCAAAATAAATTTAAAAAAACAGAATCTTGAAAAATCCTGAAATGAGTGCCCCCGGAACTAAAAAATAAATCCTTACTAAAACGAAAAATAGTACATCGGTTTTCATCATTTTCTAGCAATAAAACGTTGTCTTCACAATCCACCGGTGCCAGCTAAGCCATGGTTTTCTTTAAGAATTTAGATTGTCTAGGAAATAATTAGTTGTCGATGGTGTTGAATGATAATAGTATTTATTTGCAATTCAGTAATTTACGGGAAATGGTGAAGCATTATGAGTAATACTCTTAGCAAAAAATTAAGTAAAATAATCGTTTGGCCCAGCTGCCTAAGGCAACAATTTCCTAAGAAACTACTATATTTCATAGTGACAAGTTTTCATATAAGAAACAACCAGTAGAAATTTCGCGGCTACGCCGCTGTTCTAGAACTTTCTGAAAAATTCTAGAATGTCCTAGAAACTTTGGAAAACAATGTCTATTCTATCTCAAGTAACCAACGACCCCCTGACGATGAAAAAAATTTTTTTCGAAAACCTCCAAAAATGACCAAAAACGAGTGGCCCCCCCCCCAACTAAGATTGCGCCGATATGGTTGCGATGGGCTCAGGTGCCTAAGACTCCATCCCACATCAAAGTAGGAGGACCACGCTCTTTTGAGTTATTCAAAGAAACGTCTTAGACTGACAGACTGACAGACGGACACACAGACAGAACTGTTCGCTTAATAATAGTAGATTTACGCCCTAAATTTCTCAATAGTATAGTGAGCTCCTGTATTCATACGTTACATTCTATGAATTCCTTATAAGGTGATACGGATGCAATCATTCAGTGTAAAACATCTGTATATTTTTCACACTTCGAGTTTTCTTTAAAACCGTATGCATCAGAAGTACAAGTATGCTTTCAATATCCCGAAAAGTTCGTCTTTGCTCGCTCATCATAATCCTTCAAATTTTCAGTCAAGCAGTTCGTGCTGGAAACACCATATATCTGTCAGGATCCCTCGGGCTAGACCCAAAAACTGGAAATCTGAAAGAGGGAATTGTCGAACAAACACATCAAAGTCTCAAAAACATTGGTGAGGTTCTCAAGGCTGCCGGTGCAGATTACAAATCAGTCGTCAAAACCACCGTTCTCCTGCAAAATATGGCTGATTTCGCCACCGTAAATGAAGTCTACGGGCAATACTTCACTGCTCCATATCCGGCTCGTGCAGCTTATCAAGTGATTTTTTTTCCGAATCTAAAAATAAATTTGAAAAATATTCAGGTCGCTGCTCTTCCAAAGGGAGGACTAGTTGAGATTGAAGCCGTCGCTATCGCTGGAGAAATCGAGGATGTTAAGAATTAGATAGTTTTTTTTTGTATGAAATTAAAGATTTTCAATTGAAGCTAACTGTCCTGGTTTTTTTAACGTGACACTATAGCCTCGGAGCGTTTTACATCCCTAAACATGCATACAAGAAAATTAACAAAAAAAAAACCATTCTTACTCAACTATTCAATTTAAACTCCTAAATAAAGAGTCAGAAAACGAGTCTAGTGTAAAAATCAACAACTAACTTGAAAATGGCGAAGAAACCAAGTTCAAAAACGCCAACTCGCGGTGAAGAGGTAACTGTAATCTATTGATGCTGAAGAATGACAATGTGGGTTGAAGTGCAGGCGTATGTGGTATGCTTAGTTTAGGGAATTCTACTGTCGTTCTTTTATAATATTTAAAAATATTAATTAAGCAATTTGCAAATAATCCCGTTTAAGCCTCGCAACAGCTTAAACCTATTTTAGTCAATCTTAATGATTGAGTGCACATTTTTTGGAATAAGAGGCGGGCAGATACGATAATAGTTGAAAATAAGTGCTATCACATCCTTTAAACTAAGGCTTCTACGAAAGACGAAATAAGACCGTCTTGAATTTGTCTGACGCCGAGATAGACATTGTGTTTTTTATTTCGTAAGACGAATGCAAGACGAACTGAAAGGCGAAGCCTTACTTTAAGCCAAATCTGCATTTCATTGTTATCAATTTTTAATGTTATTATTTTTAGGATTATTCATAATTTTAAATAAGCCTAGACCGATGATATTGAAAATCCTCAGAAAATATTTCAGAATAACAATTAACAAAGACTTTTGCATCGGTTTAAGGGAGCACATGTCGCTTTAATACTTATTTTCAACTGTTTTTGTGAATTCCTTCGTTATTTTTCAGACCGCTACGAAAAAAATGGCGAATATCCAGTTGTTTGGCGCCACTTCCCCTATATTCGCTGATTTCCCAGATTGTGCGCGCGCGAACGGCGAAGCTAATGAAGATCAGACCAGGCAGTAGTGTGGAGCGGAGATGAACAGTGCGCGGAAGCGGAGCAAGTGTAATCACTTTTATGAAAAATGCGATGGTCCGCGGCGAATATTTGTTTTTACTTCACTTTTTTTGTTTTTAGTTTGTAGTTGTTTTTCTATTTTTTTCAGAGTATTATATTATCGCCGTAAAAAAGTTCCGACATTTTTTCGAGCCCGCGAAAATCGGGATTTGAATTTAGAGGCTCCTTATTTTTTCTTCTGAATTTTCAGAATTAAACTGGATTAAAAGAACGAAATTGTATTAATCGTGAATTTTTTTACACGTTTCTTCGAATGTTTAAATATATCAATTTGCGTCATTTATTTTTTCTTTCATTTCTTCTGATAAAAACATATCTTTAAATATTCGAAGAAACGTGTAAAAATATTCACGATTAATACAATTTCGTTCTTTTAATCCAGTTTAATTCTGAAAATTCAGAAGAAAAAATAAAAATTCAACAAATATATCGCGCATAGCAAATGCGCTCAAATGATGATGAATGGGCGGAGCCTCTAAATTCAAATCCCGACTCGAAAAAATGTCGGAACTTTTTTACGGCGATAATAGAGACGTCAAAAATCGGAAAACTGGTTCAAATACGCTTCAACTTAAAATGATGGTCACGCAACGATTTCTATTTTCAGCTTTTTCTATTGAAAATCAATAAATTAATGAGATCGATTGCAATTTTTATTCAATTGAACATCTTTTTCTAGTAAAGTTTCGCATTAATGCAATAAAAAAGGATAAGAAACGAGATGAAATGATGGAAATGTTGGAAAATTTCGTATCCGCGAACAATAAGGCGCTCATCCTCCTTGTTGGAAAATAGAGTGTTGTCCAGGAAAGTGCTGTTGAGCCAACGGCAACTAATTCTTCTCCAAAATTATTTTAATAACTCATTTTTCTACGAACACCAAGACACATTTGCCAGTGGAGCATAAAGCTCCGAAGACTATCACGCTGGCTGGACAAGTCCAATCTTTTTCGTTAGCTTCTTGGGACATCTGGGTGAGCACTATGAGCCATCACTGTGATTTTGATGGCTGTGATGTGAAAACTTCTCTTCAGAGAAGACCCTGACGAGATGTTCGCTAATCATCATACCAGCCAGGAAAGAATTTGCCTTGTTCGCTTCAGATACGATGGTTGACTTTCTCATGTGACACGGGATAATGTGGAGCTTGTCTTTAACTATACGTGTCATGGATGTTTTCGACAATTTCATATCGACAGCCATTTTTTCTGATGCTCCTGTGAGCATGTCTTCCAATTCTCTCCCGAACGGTCGTAATCTTGTGGGGGAGTGATCACTTGGACTGGCTTACTCTTCAGCAGCTGCTCCAAACATTTTGAAACGTTAGATTGTGGTATAGACTGTATTGGCCGGACCTCTTAGTCGCTTGATGATCTTTGCAGCTCCAACTCCTTGCTTGAATCGTAGGATAATCGAAGAACAGTTCGAACTAGGTCTCACCATTTGGCTGAAACATAATTAATGACAATAATAAGCTAACCAATTAATAAAAATGTAATAAATAAGGACAACAGTATGCGCCCATGTGATTCCAATCTGCCATGTGTCTTTAGCGTTTCGGTTTATGACTAAAAGCATCGGATTTACGTTCTTAGTTACTTAGTCAATCCGTCAGTCGGTTGTGTGGGCGCGGATCACAGCTAACCATAACAGCAAAAAACCATCGGATACGTAACAAAAATAGTGTAAAAATTCACGGTAATATAACGATACTGCTGAAAAAGTGCAACTTGAGCGCAAGCATTAAGCGAGGATGAAAAAGCGCCCATTACCTGGGTCGAATTGGGAATACCAAAGGGTAGCTCGCCAAACACCGCTGCGAATCGCCTGCTTCGTTCATTCCTACCTAGGTATATATATATTTTTTCATAAAATTCCCACGTTAATAAGATAATTGGAAAAAACAAACTATCTATTTTCATTTGAATCAGCAATGCTCCCACAGAAAAGCCAAAGTGCACCCCCCCCCCACCTGGACATTAGGTTAAAAAAGATAATCTGAATTCAACTCGGAACTATTTGCAGGCGAGCAGCGCGTTCTCTGATAATGATGTAATTATTGATGAAACGAAGCGCAAAGAAAGTTTCGAAAGAAGGACTGAAGAGGCTAACAGTACGATAGCGTTATGAGTTTGTTTAATTTGAAATATCTAATGAAAATTTCAGAATCATTTGCTGAGTCTTTTGTAAAAACGATGTTAAGTTGTAAAGGAGTGTCGAAAATCAGAACTATGGATATTCTCCGACTGACCTGTAAGATTAATACAGAATTTATTTTAGAAGCTGCGAATGTTTAAAAGAAATTTATTAGACATTTGCAAAAAGCATTTCGAATCTCAAAACAGGCTAATCGAAATTGATGGCCCTGTAAGGATTTGTGGAGATCTTCACGGCCAATTTCCAGATTTAATTCGGCTTTTGGCGCAGGTAATTTGGAATATCTTTTCAGATCTTGTCTAATCGCACAAAATTCAGAGCGGATTTCCTCCGGATTCTAACTATCTATTCCTGGGCGACTATGTGGACCGCGGCCAGTTCAATCTAGAAGTACTTCTCCTTTGCATGAGCTACAAGGCTCGGTACCCGAATAACTTTTTAATGCTACGTGGCAACCACGAACTGGCTCATATAAACGAGAAATACGGATTTAAAGAGGAAATTCTAACACGGAGAGGCGACTATGCGATCATAATCTATGAGGAATTCACGGTAACTATTGTTTGTGCTCAAGCAGACAAACATGGAGAGTTATTTCAGAAAATGATGGATGTGATGCCCTTAGTAGCCCTAGTCGGTGGCCGAATTCTTTGTATGCATGGCGGGTTATCGAAACATATAAAGTCACTAGAATCTTTGAGAAAAATGAGAAGGTACCTTTTGAATCGGTAATAAGTATTCCATTAATGGAGAATCCTTGAACCAAAAGCGTTATTTTTTCTATTTTAAAGAAAACAATCCTATTTCTTTTTCGCTTCGAAAATTGCTTATTATCGCTTCATGCGGACGTAGATCTTCGCGTAAACGTAAACGGTCACCGCTGGAAAATGATAAAAATAGGTATCGCCGCTTCAGGCGTCGGGCGATTTCAAGAGATCCGCATAGGTCTTCATTTCCTTTGAATGCCGATTTGAGTATTTATCTGTAAACTTTACTATATTAATTAAAAAAAAAATATATATACTATCCATCCGCGAGTACGTGATTTTTCGTTTAAAGGCGCTGTTTGGGTCTCGTTAGGGAATAGCGCGTTTTACCGCGCTAATTTAAAAATTGTAAAAAAGCGCACATACTGCGTTTGTGATTTATTCAGTTTAATAAATTTGACAGTAAAAATTAATTTAAAAAAAACATGATCTTCGAAGCAAAATATAAAAAAAATTCCAATATCGGCTTCAATTTTCGAAAAGAAATCATAAACGCAGTGTGTGCGCTTTCTTACAATTTTCAAATTCCCTAACGAGACCTAAGCAGCGCCTTTAAACGAAAAATCACGTACTCGCGGATGGATAATATATATATTTATATACCCTTTCGATCGATTCCATGTTCAAATTTTTTGATACTGAAAAATCGAAAAAAAAATGTTTTTTTCGCTTGTTTTCAAATTGTGCTGGCGCCTAATTCAATTACATTCGTAACTCTTAAATTTCTAAAAATGTTTCAAGCTTCACTGCAAAAATACTTGCGAGATCTGCTTTCTTTTACCCGAGCGAGCCAGGTTACACAGTTCTCGATGTATTTTTTAAACAATTAAAATTCGACTTAAAAATTCAATGCATTGAAATATTAGGTTCATTCGCTCGATTATTGTAATTCCGCAGAAACTCAGCATCATTATTACTTAATAAAAAGTAACTCGCGTTCCCAACGAATAAGGTTATTCCAGCCCTTTCGCCGGTGAAGAGGAGTGTCTGGAAAACGATGTTTTGTGGTCCGATCCTGCGAAAGTGAATGATTGGGAACCGAATCCGCGTGGGGCGAGTGTAGTATTTGGAGAAAAGCAAGTGAAGGAAATATGCAAACTATTGGACATTGATCTGATTGTACGTGGACATCAAGTAGTACAGGATGGGTATGAGTTCTTTGCTGGAAAAAAACTTGTGGTGAGATGAGAAATTTAAGAACTTTCATTTTCTTTCTTGTTATAGACTGTTTTCTCGGCACCTCACTACATGGGCGCATTTGGCAACTGTGCAGCAGTCTGTAAAGTGTCAGCCGGATTGCACGTTTCATTTGAAGTGCTGAAACCAGAGGACCTTCAAGTAGAAGAAATGAAAACAGGTGCAGAACCCACTGCAAATGATACGGCGTAGTGACTCGGAAGTTTGGCACTGTTGATTTATTATGATTCTGGCGAACCTTTTTAATCTCATTTGAAGAACGGATTTTAATAGTTTTCGGTTTTAACGTACCATTGTAAAAGGAAATCTAACCAAATTAGATTAAATTCTTTTTGTTTAAATTATTGTCCGAGATTTCGGGTGCAGTCGCACAGCAGGTTCTCCTGGAATCAAATCTTGTTGTCGGAATTCTGCATAACTGCAGTTACAGAAAGGTATTGTTGGTTGTGGGGCAGTCGTGCAAATCGTGTTGATGTAATAATGAACGTACGCTGAATTACTGATTCTTTAAGTTTCAATCGGAGGTTTGAAGCTTTGAAGCTGTGATAATTATTGTTTATATCAGCGAAGAAAAGCAAAAAAATATTGCAATTAAACTGCAAATATGAATGTGAAACAAATTGAAATTTGAGATGCGATTTCTTCAATTAGTACGGGGGGTTCATGAAGCCAAACTGCGCAGAAATTGCTCTTTAAGGACCGAATGAGGAATATTTAGAAATATACGTTATTGAGGTAATTTGTTTGTTTTTTAACTCTTACTGAAATGGAACTACATATATTGATGGAAAAGATTTGCAATTAAGTAGATCGCCTGCACCAGTGATTCTAACGATTAATTCGGAATACATATTTTAAACTTTAAAGTTATGGAACAGATAACTACGGACTTTGAAAATGTTTCCCTTTCCAGAGAATACAAGAATCTAAACAGAAATTCGAGCGAAGATTGTGCAATAGTTCAGCGGAAGGCAAAAGAATGTAACAAGATTCTCAAGATGCAAAATGCCGAACTGTGCGTTTTCTGATAACTACTCATCATTTGAATATTCTCTTCTGGAACCGCTTAGAAAATGCCCATTTATTAATTCAATAATTTGGAACTATTGCAGTGATTCCGGCTAAAACTTATCGTCAATCGATGAGTTGTCTACGGCTTTCTCAATAAACTAGATTTGGGCTTTTTCGAATCATTCTGTAAATTCGGATTTCAAATAGAATCATGTTATTCATTCCTCTTTTTGAATATTTCGAAGTCTAACAAAAACTGTAAAAAAACATTTATTATTCAAATTGGAAAATGGAGGAAACGTATTACAACGCAAAATAATAATCGTTTAAAATAAATAAAATATTAACCGGCATTGGCAAAAGAATACAAATAATATTAAACTGGAAAAAGAGATTCAATTATAATTAAAATTATTAGAGGGCATTTCCTGACTGTAATAATCGAATTCCGAGTTTTCGAGATCCTGTGTTTCAATTTGGAATTGGTATGCAGTGGCATTATCCATCGGAGCGGGTACATAGGAATCGATCGATTGGAGAACACACTGATTCACTTCAATTTCAGAACAATCCATCCTAGGAATTCCTTGTTCATTTATCGTAGTATTCCACGAAGAAAAGTGCATGTGGGCTCCTGATGCTTCAGAATTCGAGCTCGCACGTGACTGGTGTTTGACGAATTGCTCATCAGTCAGGGTCTGCTCCCATAGATCATTCGACACTGGCTGATCAACCTGAAAGTCAATTATCTCTGGAAGAGCTCTTCTTTTGGCTGACGGCTCTCCTTCCGATTGCGTCGCTCGCCGTTTATTCAAAATATGCTCATTATCATTATATTTTGTTAGCACGGATACGGCAACAAAGTCCTGACACGATGAATGGAATGATACAGATTCTCCAGTTCGTGACTGAATATTAATCGATAACTGATAAGCGACTTTGGTCTCCAATGCAAATGTGGAATCACCGGCATTTGTAGAGACAAAAATATTCGAAAAATGAATTCCATTATCCATCCACTCTCTTCCAGTCATCCATGCATTTGTGTGAATCATTCCTAATGGTGGATTTCTCGGCTTATTTCTTCGAACATGTGCTCTTTGCTGTGCTCCATCTAAATCATGTTTGTATAGTTTGTAGTAGTTATCGTCTATCTGCGAAATAATCAATTGGACTAAGTATTCATTATCTGGAATTAGTCCAGTTATCGTGTATTTCAACTCTGGCTTCAGACGTCTTCGGTTCTTACGAACCATTATCTCGTGTAGTCCGTTTCTCATCCAATCGGCAAAATTTTCAATGCACAATTCTGTATTTGGAAAGGAAGTCATTTTAGCGAAGTTTTCTGGAAAATCGAAATTTTACAATATTTATTAAATATTGAATAAAACAAACTTGAGTTCTCAATTGATTAAAGAAAAGAAACAACTCGGAATATAGGAAAAATAGAAAATGATTCTCCACCGTTCAGCTGCCTAACCGTTCTGCATATGACACCGCCCACATGTCCAACCAAGATTATAATCTTCTTCACCTAGAGCCATATATATCCATTTCTCATCAAAATTTTGGTGACTTGGTGCACATGCGACCCACTTCCAGGTCATCATCAGATTCGGAGAAATGTAGTGATGATGAAGTACGGTGCACAGTATCTGGAAGTACATCTCTTGTGATCTGATGTATGAGTATTATGATAAAAACCTGACAATTTTTTGTTTAAAACTAAAATTAAAGTTGAATATAAATATAAATATACAGAGTGGTGAATAAGTATGCGGTTATATGTTTTGATGTGTACTGAAAAATGAATGGATTGTAGAATGTGAGCAACATTTATTTTTTGCGGAAGGGTCGAAGTGGATTACTCCTTTCGCGTGACCGTTATTGGTACGAAACTTGAATGAGTATAGAGTCAGTCAACTCTGATTTGATGGAAAAAAAACATTATATTTAACTTGAAAAGATTTTGAAATCCTTGAAATCCTTTGGCGGACATCCGTTCTTTGCACTTAACGAAATGGAGCATTTCTTCCGAAATTTAATGTTTGAAAAGGTGGCAAATTGAAAAGCTCGATGAGTTGAAGTTCTGAAATAGAAGATATAAAGTAGCCGGACCTTGTAACACTCTCCGCCCTGTTTCAGCTTGTAGAAATGCACATTTGAAGCAAAGATGCACATAATAGAAATTTTGAAACATTGCTGAATTTTAATATATTTTTTAGGCATTTTCAAAATCAATTGATTAAAATTGAAAAGCTCCGTAACTTCCATCTGCAAAACAGAAACGAAGAGAAGTTTAAGAGAAACACTCCAGGAATCCAGGATTCTGTGGGAAAGACATGTGGTCAATCCTTTGGACTTTTTGGTTTGGGGATACTTGGAGAGCAAAGTCATGCCTCGCTCTCACCTAACTATGAACTGTCTGATGTAAACCCTTCTCAAAGCATGGGAGGACATTGATCACGACTACCTGCGGTGCACATTTTCTTTTCAGTACTCATCAAAACATATCATACTTATTCGCCGCTCTGTATATATTTATATTTAATTTTAATTTTTAAACAAAATTGTTCAGTTTTTTTCAATAATATTCATACATCAGATCACAAGAGATGTACTTTCAGATACTGTACACCGTACTTCATCATCACTACATTTCCACGAATCTGATGATGACCTGGAAGTGGGTCGCATGTGCACCAAGTCACCAAAATTTTGATGATAAATGGATATATATGGCTCTAGGTGAAGAAGATTATAGTTTTACGACCAATACAAGACACGCGTATTGGTTGGACATGTGGGCGGGGTCATATGCAGAACGGTTAGGCAGCTGAACGGTGGAGAATCATTTTCTATTTTTCCTATATTCCGAGTTGTTTCTTTACTTTAATCAATAGAGAACTCAAGTTTGTTTTATTCAATATTTAATAAATATTGTAAAATTTCGATTTTCCAGAAAACTTCGCTAAAATGACTTCCTTTCCAAATACAGAATTGTGCATTGAAAATTTTGCCGATTGGATGAGAAACGGACTACACGAGATAATGGTTCGTAAGAACCGAAGACGTCTGAAGCCAGAGTTGAAATACACGATAACTGGACTTATTCAAGATAATGAATACTTAGTCCAATTGATTATTTCGCAGATAGACGATAACTACTACAAACTATACAAACATGATTTAGATGGAGCACAGCAAAGAGCACATGTTCGAAGAAATAAGCCGAGAAATCCACCATTAGGAATGATTCACACAAATGCATGGATGACTGGAAGAGAGTGGATGGATAATGGAATTCATTTTTCGAATATTTTTGTCTCTACAAATGCCGGTGATTCCACATTTGCATTGGAGACCAAAGTCGCTTATCAGTTATCGATTAATATTCAGTCACGAACTGGAGAATCTGTATCATTCCATTCATCGTGTCAGGACTTTGTTGCCGTATCCGTGCTAACAAAATATAATAATAATGAGAATATTTTGAATAAACGGCGAGCGACGCAATCGGAAGAAGAGCCATCAGCCAAAAGAAGAACTCTTCCAGAGATCATTGACTTTCAGGTTGATCAGCCAGTGTCGAATGATCTATGGGAGCAGACCCTGACTGATGAGCAATTCGTCAAACACCAGTCACGTGCCAGCTCGAATTCTGAAGCATCAAGAGCCCAAATTCACTTTTCTCCGTGGAATCCTATGATAAATAAACAAGAAATTCCTAGGATGGATTGTTCTGAATATCAAGTGAATCAGTGTGTTGCCCAATTGATCGATTCCAATGTACACGCTCCGATGGATAGTGCCACTGCACACCAATTCCAAATTGGGACACAAAATCACGAAAACTCCGAATTCGATTATTACAGTCAGGAAATGCCCTCTAATATTTTTAATTATAATTGAATCTCCTTTTTCAGTTTAATATTATTTGTATTCTTTTACCAATGCCGGTTAATATTTTATTTATTTTAAACGATTATTATTGTGTTGTAATACGTTTCCTCCATTTTCCAATTTGAATAATAAATATTTTTTTACAATTTTTGTTAGACATATTCAAAAAGAGGAATGAATAACTTTCAAAACATGATTCTATTTGAAATCAGAATTTACAGAATGATTCGAAAAAGCCCAAATCCAGTTTTTTGAGAAAGCCGTAAACAACTCATCGATTGACGATCAGTTTTAGCCGGAATCACTGCAATAGTTCCAAATTATTGAATTAATAAATGAGCATTTTCTAAACGGTTTCAGAAGAGAATATTCGATTGATGAGTAGTTATCAGAAAACGCACAGATCGGCACTTTGCATCTTGAGAAAGCACATGTGTCTGTTCCTCGAAGTGTTGGAAGCAGCACAGAAACAATACATATGATCTGATTCGTCCTTGCAGTGGCGCATATTCCCTCCCTTTAGGGTGGCAAATGTGCCTCAAATTTTCAGATTGAAAGAAAAGCGTTGTCCAGTATTTTTCCATTGTTACATTCTCCTACCTTCCGCTGAACTATTGCACAATTTTCGGTCGAATTTCTGTTTAGATTCTGGTATTCTCTGGAAATGCAAACATTTTCAATGTCTGTAGTGATCTGTTCCATAACTTGAAAGTTCCATGGATTCCGTATAAATCGTCTGAACAATCACTGTGCAACCGGTAAATTGTCGTGCCAATATGGTTGCTTGTCGCTGACGATCAGCATGCCAATTCTTTTCCAATTTCCTAAAGCGCACATGGTATCAATGCTGACGCACTTCTCGAAGATCTCTCCTCTTGACATTCTCTCTCATTCTCTCGAATATCCTTCTGCATTTATGGTATGCTGCATCTGGTCCCAGTCCGTAAGGCAAGATAGCAGTAGTGTGGCAACTAAAGGCTGAAAGCAGGCACCCGACAGCATTGCAGCTCTCAAGCATTCATCAATTTCAAAAAATAACTGCATCAGCAGCTTCTTCGCTGATATAAACAATAATTGTTCGCTGATATAAACGATAATTGTCACAGAGTCACATACAAACAGAACTATTCGCTTAATAATAAAGTAGATTTTTGAAAATTGTAAAAGAACGACAGTAGAAATCCCTAAACTAAGCATACCACATACCCCTGCACATCGACCCAAATTGTCATTCTAAACGGTCAGAAAATATCAGAAAATAAAGATAAACGGTCAGAAAAGAACAGGGAAAAGAAGAAAAAACGAGAGAACGGAGACGCGCTGAAAATTCAAAAAGTATCGAAAGATCAGAAACAGAGCAAGCCAGATGAAAAAAATGATGTAGTAGCAGGACCTGCGGTATGAAGTTCTTTGATATTTGACATTTGGTCATTCCAATTTTTTTCAGCTTCCGGATCCAAGTGCTATAAAAAAAGATGAAAAAAGAAATTCTCGAAAAGCGATTGAGTTTGATTTAGAAGAGTCACCAAGACCATCTTCATCAGCATCGATTCGAAAAGAGCGGAAAGAGGATCGAAAGGATAAAAGAGATGAACTTCCAAAATCGTCTAGAATAGCCGAGCCAGCACGAGATTCTGGAAAAGGTGGAAGGGACAGAGATCGTGGACATCGAGCATTCAGATAAATGCATATCATTTCCCACCCAATTTTCAGTTCCGTATCTCATCTTCTGTTGCCTACGAGGTGTTCAATTGTAATTTCATTCTATCGAGTTTTTGTTATAAAATAGTATAAGACAAGAACCTACAATATTCTTAAAGCTAATTATTTATAAATTTTCAATATTATTTTGAATCTTTCAGAAGTTCTGATTTTGAGACCGTCTAACCTGGCCGGTTCCCAATTAGTTGAAGGAGTTCTGTGACCTTGCAAAACATTTACATACTTACTTAGTTACTTAGTCGATCCGTCATTCGTTAGTGTGAGCGCGGATCACAGCTAACCATGCTTTGCGATCTTGGGCGATAGTTGTCCATGAAGTAGTCAGTCGATTTCCTCAATATATTGATAATTCTTTACGTAGTGAGTCGGACCATCTCATGGGGGGGGGGGGGGGTCGTCCGACAGATCGTTTTTGATCTCGAGGAATCCATTCTTGTATCAGTTTTGTCCATCTTCCATCCATCTTGGCCACTCCAACAAATTGATTCGACGACGTTGAAGCCAGCTTGCAACATGCTTCGAGGTGTGCTTTAGGTCGTTATCTTGTTGAAAAACGTACGTTCTTCCAACTTTTGCTCTAGCCAATGGTCTCGTCGTATTCTCCAAGATACCTTCTACACAAACCGATCCATGATTCCATTGATACGTCTCAACGGGCCCATTGCAGTGTCTGAGAAGCATCCCCACACCATCACCGATCCATATCCATATTTGACTGTTGGGCACTGGTACTTTGGGTCGTATATGGCTCCAACTGCAGGACGAACCCATTGAATTCCGTCTGTGCCAAACAAGTTTAACTTACTAGGGAAGGTTGTAAACTCGCAGTGGAGTTTCCATACCAGACCTATGTGAATCGATAGATTAGAATACGCTGAGAAAGAATCCGTTTTCCGAATTTGCTGAACGCTTCAGCGAACCGAGTTATTTCGCTCTGAAATTCCAGCACTAACCACTGTGGTTAACCATCTTTAGTTCCTCCGCGATATCATAACCAATTTTTAGAGAGTTGAACCGTCACAGGCAAAGCGCCACATGCGAAGAGCAGGCGAAGAGCATGCGAGCGACCGCGAACATGCGAAAAGAATGCGAAGAAGCGCTACGTGCGAAAAGTAGGCGAAAAAAATGCGATTGAAATCAGTCTAAAAACACGGAATTCGAAGAGCATGCGTGTAACATACAGTATCGGCCAAAAAGGTATTCGCAAACAGTTTTTCGAGCATAACTTTTCTGAAACTTCCCGGATCGTTTTGATATTTTGAGACAAAATTTAAAACGGTATAAGAAGTTGATTCAACAACAAGAATAATCAAATTTTCAAAAATTTGAAAAAATATCGAAAAATTTCTGAAAATGGCAAAAAACTGTAAAATGGAACTTTGACTTTTGAGATCTAGGAAAGACCGGTAAATGAAAAACTACAATAAAACATGACTAAAATAGTTGTAATACTTCGTTGGGTAGCCTTTGGCGTCGATGACCGCCTGACATCTTCTTGGCATCGAGTCGAGAAGGGTGTCGATAACAGACAGGGGGATGGCCTTCCAGACAGATTGGAGTTGATCGAATTTCTGATTGGCATTCGATGTACGGATCCCTCTAAGTTGTCTCTCGACATGCTCCCAGATGTGTTCGATCGGATTCAAGTCAAGAGAATGATTGGGAAAGTCCAGAAGATCCACGTGGCGGCGTCGGAACCAGTCCTTGATGTGCTTCGAGGTGTGTTTCGGGTCGTTATTCTGCTGAAAAACGAACGCCCGGCCCACATTAAACCGTGCCCAGGGTCTCATTGTGTTTTAAAAGATGTCTTCTTACACAAATCGATCCATGATGCCCGTAATTCTTCTCAGGGGGCCGATTGAAGTCCCAGAGAAACAGCTCCAAACCACCTCGGTTTGGAGCTGGTAGCTGGGATTGAACCGACATTCAACCGGACGGCGAATCCATTTGATACCGTCAGTACCAAACAGATTATACTTGGATTCGTCACCGAACACGTGATTAGCCCAATCCTGGCGTCCCCAGTGAAGATGAGCTCTGGCCCATGCTACGCTACGTTTCTCGGGGACTTCAATCAGCCTCCTGAGAAGAATTACAGGCATCATGGATTGATTTGTGTAAGAAGACATCTTTTAAAACACAATGAGACCCTGGGCACGGTTTAATGTGGGCCGGGCGTTCGTTTTTCAGCAGAATAACGACCCGAAACACACCTCGAAGCACATCAAGGACTGGTTCCGACGCCGCCACGTGGATCTTCTGGACTTTCCCAATCATTCTCTTGACTTGAATCCGATCGAACACATCTGGGAGCATGTCGAGAGACAACTTAGAGGGATCCGTACATCGAATGCCAATCAGAAATTCGATCAACTCCAATCTGTCTGGAAGGCCATCCCCCTGTCTGTTATCGACACCCTTCTCGACTCGATGCCAAGAAGATGTCAGGCGGTCATCGACGCCAAAGGCTACCCAACGAAGTATTACAACTATTTTAGTCATGTTTTATTGTAGTTTTTCATTTACCGGTCTTTCCTAGATCTCAAAAGTCAAAGTTCCATTTTACAGTTTTTTGCCATTTTCATAAATTTTTCGATATTTTTTCAAATTTTTGAAAATTTGATTATTCTTGTTGTTGAATCAACTTCTTATACCGTTTTAAATTTTGTCTCAAAATATCAAAACGATCCGGGAAGTTTCAGAAAAGTTATGCTCGAAAAACTGTTTGCGAATACCTTTTTGGCCGATACTGTATATGTAGGCGCTCGAAAAGCGCAGCGGGTGAAAAAAATTTCGAAGGACCGCCAACATGCGAAAAGCAGGCGAAGAGCATGCGAACGGAACTAAGAACATGCGAATGGGACTATGGTATTCAGACGTGGAGACGAAGTCAAAACAACGTTCTACGTCTTCTGGGTAGGTTTCAGTTTGATTTCCAGTCTTTTTTCATGAAATAGTGAGCATAAGCGCCAACAGGCGTAGGTTAGCCTGCCGGCAAGCCGCTGACATGCGAATGACATTCGAAGTCAATAACTCACAGCTAGTATTAGAATCACTTAGATTTATAAGATAAACTGAATTTATCAGTTTCTATCGAAAACAGCTTATCGAGTTTCTAAATGTAGAAGTCTCACATGTCAATCTAAGCATTTCAAGTAAGGAACACGAATTGACAATCTATTCTGGGAGTCTGAAGAAGTGAAAAAAGGTGTTGATGCTCATGAGATCATTTCTAAGTCTTCTGGCGTGAATACAAATTCACATGCTCTTCAACAGTTTGTGTTAAAGCTTGAAGTTATCGATGCTCCAGAAGCCTGACAGGTCCAGAGGTCAAGCGGTCAAGATGTGGACTCTGAGACGTCACCACTGCCACGGTCTGGCGTCGCGAGAACGTCGTCTGAAGACTTTGCAAGTATTGGTTTCGACCATCAGACAGTGAATCATTCTTTCAAAAATCATGATGAAGCGAAATTTTACGAGATAGGGCCTGAATCGCAAAAAAATATCCAGTCACCTAGTCATTTTCTTTTTAGTGCGTATTTTTGTTGTCTGCCAATAAAACTGTTCTAAAAATTGCTAGTGTTATTCGAATATGTCTAATTACATTTTCAGAAAAAAAATCCAAAAAAAGTCTTCTAAAAATGACTAAAAACCATTGACCCCTCCCCCCAACTAATATAGCGCCTGGTATTGCTCTGAAAATGAGAGAATCAATTCTTTCTTTTTTTACTATAATTTTCCCGAATTATTCAATAATTTCATTAACAACTCCATTTCCATTTCGTTGTAAAAACCTTTATTTAAACTTCCCGCGTAATATGTCCGACGCAAGTGCGCACCTGTACAAGCGTCGCGTGCGCGTCGCATGTCGAGAAATTTTCAAAAAACATTTTTTTGAATTAGGCCGCCACGGTATAATATTTTGTTACTTTTTCAATCGCGCTCCATTGACACGAAAACTCTGTGTCTCTCAGCGAGAGAATATTGGCTCGTGCAGCCCTCGCGTTTTAATGCTTAAGCATTAAAATTTTGAAATTAATTTCGTTTCTTTTGTGATTTGAAATGCGATTTTCACCGATTTTCTTTGTTCTTTTTCTCAAATATAAATAAATAATATATTTTTTCATGATTTCCTTTGATTTCAGGTAGAATGTCCAGCGGAGAGACAGCGATCGATCACACCAAGGAGGACACGAACATGTTCAGGTCACTTTTTCTTCTTTATTTCTCCGTTTTTTTCAAATTAATGCCGTGGTTAGAGTTCACTCTTTCAGAAATCGTTCATGGTCAGCAATACAGGATGAGGAATGCAACGAGCAGATTTGGAAAACCGAGAAAGAAGATTGTCAAAAGGTTGGTGAAGGAAAAATAATTGAGATTTATTGAAATAAGGAAGAATTACTTATGAGAAGTCTGAGAAATGGTTGCGATAGAAAATAACGCGGAAGATAAGAGAGTGCTTTTTGATATCGTCTTTGATCGAATTTCTAATAGATGCCCCATAGGATCTTCAGTCCCTCTTCTTCTTTACTTATCTCCCGTGGGCATTACCTTTTTTTCAGAGAACACTGGAACGTGGAACTCACGAAGTACCATCAGTTATCATGCTCATAAAACCTTTTTTATTTTCCTGTTTATTTCGAATAATAAATTTTTATTAATTAATAATTTTAACAAACATTGAAAAAAAGATTCAGTTTCAAAAGCAATAAACAATTTTTGAATAAAAACTCAATAAATTTTTCGATTGCTTTTCGCTATTCCACTTCTTGATGTTGCTTCCGATTATAGCCGATCATTGTGATGTCCGTGTCCCGTGGCGGAGAAGCAACCCCAAACAATGCAGGAACCGTCACCGTGCTTCATGGTTGGCAGTTGATACTTGGGGACGTAGCGAATGCCGGTAGGACGACGAATCCACTTCACACCGTCACTTCCGAACAAGTTGTACTTGCTTTCGTCCGACCAGACGATATTGGCCCAGTCCTGGCGGGTCCAATGAAAATGAGTTCTGGCCCACATGGTTTGGGGTTGCTTCTCTGCCTCGAGAATGGGTTTTCTCAAGCGCATCGTCGGTAATCTCGATCGCTATGGATATGAGGATATTTTGGAGAACACCATGAGACTCTGGGCACTTTCTAGCGTAGACCGTACCTTTGTGTATCAGCAGGATAATGATCCCAAGCATCGTTCTCATCACGTGCGCAACTGGTTCAATCGCCGCCGTGTCACACTTTTGGATTGGCCGAGTCAAAGCCCGGACCAGAACATCATTGAGCACCTATGAGAGGAATTGGAGAGAAGATTGACCGGAAAAACTGCTTCAAACATCGACGAGAAGTTCAAACTTCTCGAGGAGGAGTGGAAGAAGATTCCCCAATCAACCATCGACACAATGATCGATTCTATGCCCTGTAGATGCCAGGCAGTATTTGATGCAAATGGTTATACCACAAAATATTGAAATCTCGCAGATAGAACAATTTTTAAGAGCACGAAGTTTCATTGAAGAAATATGGGTTTTTGTTGTTTTCGATCTTTTTCAATTTACTTCAGTATTCATTAGTTTCACAAATCCAAATGTTTCTAGCTGATACATTGTTGCTTGATAAAGAAACTGTAAAAAAATCAGATTGATTCGTTCTATATCGAATGAGATATGGTCGAAAAACTATAATATGACACCTTTATGGCCAGTACTGTAGCGCCCAATACTCTCTATGACCCGATATGCAACTCTAGTTTTGGTTAATCGACGTACTTAAGAGTCTACAAGACAAAGCAATAACAAGGTCATCCAACCACGCATCCAAAAGAAAAGAATCTCGGAAGCAACTCGCCAGCTTCAAGCCAAACAGCGTATCACAGACAGATCGGGCCCAACTTCATTCCCAAACGGGAAGGCAGCAGGCGATGACAAAATCACGACAGACTTCCTGACAGACAGAAAGACTGTGAAGATATCGAATGGCCGAAACGTCCAGATCCGAGAAGTTCAGTGCCCTGTAACTATTGGAGCACCGATCAGATTGGCAAGAAGAATCACCAAAACGGCCACGGTTAGAGTTGCGAAAACACTCTATCAAGGATCTCGAGAACTCGTCAACAATCTGTTCATCAGAAGAAGGAACAACGCTCGAAGAATCTCGTGGGAAGAATTAATTCCTCTCATCATCATTCCGCTGATCCATCGGACAAGCATGCCAAGAAGTCGAAGTGATTTATCAACAGCAAGAAATGTGAATGGGATCATGAATGGGACCTTAGCTAAATCATCGAGTGTGTTAGCTGGAAAAAGCACGCGTGTGTGAGTGAAAATTCTAGCGGGTGTGAGATTGAGTTTCTCAATGTGGCGCGTCAGAAAATCGAGTTCATCGGTGTGGCAGCGTTTCAGCGGAATGTGCGAGTGGGCGTCATCCGATGTGCGTGGGCATTGTCCGTGTGCAGGCGGCGAAGCGGTGGTGGGTGGTGGTGGTCCAGTTTCCATGGCTTCGGGTGCGTCGACAAGATTGCGAAGAGGATTCTGGGCAAGGCGGCGATCTTCGAATCCTTCCATCTAATCTAAAAGGATAAACTTGTTGTTAAATGTATACAGTGTTCGTGCGTAAACAGAGGTAGGACCGTGAGTACGTAGAAGTTATATTTCAGCATAAAACTATTTAAAGCTTCATAAGTAAAGAAAAGACACGAAAACGGATCTTTTATTTCAATACAAACAAATTTCGGCGCTATCTTAGTTGGGGGGTCAATGGTTTTTAGTCATTTTTGGAGGGTTTTGCAAATTTTTTCTGAAAATATTTGTAAGTTGTTTTTTCACGCGTGGCGCTTACTCTTGGCACGAAAACTACGATTCCACTTTTTTTCACGCGTGGCGCGATTCAACGATTAGCAATTTTTTTGGATTTTTCTTTTGGATTTTTTTTCGCTTATTAGTTAATCATAGATATGAATAGGAACGCAGCTGATGCACTTCTCGACTTCAAGTCATTTACAGTTTTCATATGTTTCTGTAGATGAATCACTTTTAAAATGTGGAGAAAGGAAAAGAACAATTCTTGACTTTATTCGAGCATTTCATTCAATAATTATTACCAAATACGATTTTCTTTGATTGCAGGAATTGGTTGAGCAGGTTTTCCAGAAAGCCGATTGACCGGAGTTCCACGTTTTTGCGGTTTGGGTACTTGGGTTGGCAAAGCGACTTAAACATCATTTGAAAGGATCCATGGACAAATTCACTTACTTTCATCATCATCAAAAGCTTTTTTTCCTAGTATGGATCCCAGTACGGTTCCACCTATAACAGTAGCAGCTATTAACGGTAACGATATAAAAAACCTGTTTTTCTCAGGTTCGAATTTAGAAATATTATGTGGAACTGGTCCGCCAAATCTATCACGATGGAAGTCAGCAACAATTTTATTTGAAGAAACTGGCATCGCCAAAATGGCTAGAACAGTTACAAATTGAAGCCACATTTTCGAAATGATCGAATGTTGGAATTCTGAATCGCTGAAACATATTTATATAAATTCAGAATGAATAGAGAATGACTCGTATCAATACTGTTATTCAATGTGAAAATAATGGATTTGATGATCAATTTGAATAATTGAATTGTGAATAATCCTGTTCCACAAAACACTGTTTCAGAATTCCAGAGAGACTAACCAATAATGACTCATTTCCAACAAGATGATTGTAGTCTCTACAGTGGCTATAAGATCACAAGACAGGCATTGTTAGATGCGATCCGTACCCGTTTCCGTAATTTTTTTTTGGTTTTTGACGTTATGCTAATAAATTGTTTTACTAACAAAAGGAAAAACAGAGCGACTACAATGATTTCTAAACCAAAGCCGAGATAGCGCGTTAAAACGCGCTATCCCCTAACGAGACCCAAACAGCGCCTTTAAACGAAAAATCACGTACTCGCGGATGGATAGTATATATATATATTTTTTAATTAATATAGTAAAGTTTACAGATAAATACTCAAATCGGCATTCAAAGGAAATGAAGACCTATGCGGATCTCTTGAAATCGCCCGACGCCTGAAGCGGCGATACCTATTTTTATCATTTTCCAGCGGTGACCGTTTACGTTTACGCGGGGATCTACGTCCGCATGAAGCGATAATAAGCAATTTTCGAAACGAAAAAGAAATAGGATTGTTTTCTTTAAAATAGAAAAAATAACGCTTTTGGTTCAAGGATTCTCCATTAATGGAATACTTATTACCGATTCAAAAGGTACCTTCTCATTTTTCTCAAAGATTCTAGTGACTTTATATGTTTCGATAACCCGCCATGCATACAAAGAATTCGGCCACCGACTAGGGCTACTAAGGGCATCACATCCATCATTTTCTGAAATAACTCTCCATGTTTGTCTGCTTGAGCACAAACAATAGTTACCGTGAATTCCTCATAGATTATGATCGCATAGTCGCCTCTCCGTGTTAGAATTTCCTCTTTAAATCCGTATTTCTCGTTTATATGAGCCAGTTCGTGGTTGCCACGTAGCATTAAAAAGTTATTCGGGTACCGAGCCTTGCTCATGCATAGGAGAAGTACTTCTAGATTGAACTGGCCGCGGTCCACATAGTCGCCCAGGAATAGATAGTTAGAATCCGGAGGAAATCCGCTCTGAATTTTGTGCGATTAGACAAGATCTGAAAAGATATTCCAAATTACCTGCGCCAAAAGCCGAATTAAATCTGGAAATTGGCCGTGAAGATCTCCACAAATCCTTACAGGGCCATCACTATTTTATAACAAAAACTCGATAGAATGAAATTACAATTGAACACCTCGTAGGCAACAGAAGATGAGATACGGAACTGAAAATTGGGTGGGAAATGATATGCATTTATCTGAATGCTCGATGTCCACGATCTCTGTCCCTTCCACCTTTTCCAGAATCTCGTGCTGGCTCGGTTATTCTAGACGCTTTTGGAAGTTCATCTCTTTTATCCTTTCGATCCTCTTTCCGCTCTTTTCGAATCGATGCTGATGAAGATGGTCTTGGTGACTCTTCTAAATCAAACTCAATCGCTTTTCGAGAATTTCTTTTTTCATCTTTTTTTATTGCACTTGGATCCGGAAGCTGAAAAAAATTAGAATGACCAAATGTCAAATATCAAAGAACTTCATACCGCAGGTCCTGCTACTACATCACTTTTTTCATCTGGCTTGCTCTGTTTCTGATCTTTCGATACTTTTTGAATTTTCAGCGCGTCTCCGTTCTCTCGTTTTTTCTCCTTTTCCCTGTCTTTTTCTGATCGTTTATCCTTTCCAGATTCTCTATCTTTGCCCCTTTCTCTGCTTTTGTCTCTTTTTTTCTTGTTTTCTCCTTTTTCCGAATCACTATCTCTTGGTAGTTCTTTTTCTTCTTTCAAGGCACCATTATCCGGACGTTTCAGCCGATCAGTAATTCGAGTTTTCTTTGCAGGTGGCGGACTAGGGGTCTTCACTTCACCCTCTTCTTCAACTATCTCTTTCTTTGGGTCATTTGGCGTTGGAGGATGAGAAGACTTCTAAAATTCAAATTTTAATATTGCATTTTTTCTTCGTTTCACTCACCACCGGTCTCTTTTTTCGTTCCTTGTTTTCATCTACCATTTTCTTTTCTGATCCTCCATTCTGCTGCGTCTCTTCTTTCACTTTTGCGGAAGCTGCATTCTTTTTAGAATCGACTTTAACCTTCTTGTCTGCTGGTTCTCCTTCGGTTTGCTCCTTATCTTCAGTTTTTTCTTTCTTTTTCGGTTTCTCAGTCGTTGACACCTTTTTGCTAGGAACTGGTGCGTAGTCAGAATTTTGAGCATATATTCTGACATTTCTCATTTTGAGTTTTCCAATATACGAAGCAGCTTTTAAAGAAATATCGTCGCGTTTTCCCTTCTCTCGGTCTTTTAATTTGGTGACAACTGCTTCGATGGAAGTAACAGCGTGTGCTATTACTGGATATCCACTTGTAAGTTTGGCCATCATGATTAACGAGTTCCGAACGAGAACGTAATCAGCATCCTCTTTCGTGAGAACTGCTTTGAACATAGCAGTGAATCTTATTTGCCATCTGTAGCACAGCTTTCGAAATGTCTAAAGGATTGACCACATGTCGTTCCCCCAGTATCCTGGATTCCTGGAGTGTTTCTCTTAAACTTCTCTTCGTTTTTGTTTTGCAGATGGAAGTTACGGAGCTTTTCAAATTGAATCAACTGATTTTGAAAACGCCTAAAAACTATTTTAAAATTCAGCAATGTTTCAAAATTTCTATTATGTGCATTTCTACAAGCTGAAACAGGGCGGAGAGTGTTACAGTGTCCGGCTACTTTATATCTTCTATTTCAGAACTTCAACTCATCAAGCTCTTCAATTTGCCACCTTTTCAAACATTAAATTTTGGAAGAAATGCTCCAATTCGTTAAGTGCAAAGTACGGATGTCCGCCAAAGGATTACAAGGATTTCAAAATCTCTTAAAGTCAAATAAAATGTTTTTTTTTTCATCAAATCAGAGTTGTCTGATTCTATACTTATTCAATGTTCGTACCAATAACGGCCACGCGAAAGGAGTAATCCACTTCGACCCTTCCGCCGCCCCAACGCTGATTTTTCATTCATCATTCGTTTTGAGACCACAGTTTTAGCAAGAATGTTGATTTTTTTTCAGAATTTAATGAGTTCAGCTTCAGAGTATAGTGGAACAGTGATGCGTCACAACTCAAATTCAATGTTTAACTCAGCAAACTCAAGTTTTTACCCAAAATTCAAGTTCTAATTCCCTATCAGTTCCAATTCAATACAGTTTTATTTTTTAACATTTTTATTTTCATCAAGTTCCGATATCCTACGAGTTCTATTCTTATTTTGTTCCGATTTCACATACCCCCGTTCTTACATGCATTTATTGCGTGAGACGAATGCAAGACGAATGAAGACGAGGAGACGAACGACAAGAGGAAAGACCACTTTTTTTCTTCGTCTTTCGTGAAAGGCTTAGGTGCAACGATTTCTAATTGTAAAGTAGTGAATGACATCGGGACTAACCATCCTGCGAAACACCCTCGTTTCCACCTCACAAATTCATGATTGAATTAACCTAAGAATTAATGAAACTAACTTGATGACAAGAACGAAATGATCTTCAAAAATGAAGTTTGCATCTGGAAAGATTCGCGAGGAAGTATAAGGAAGTAATAGTCCTTAGCTAAATCATCAAGTGTGTTAGCTGGAATAAGCACGCGTGTGTGAGTGAAAATTCTAGTGGGTGTCAGATTGAGTTGGCGCGTCAGAAAATCGAGTTCATCGGTGTGGTGGCGTTTCAGCGGAATGTGCGAGTGGGCGTCATCCGATGTGCGTTGGCATTGTCCGTGTGCAGGCGGCGAAGCGTTGGTGGGTGGTGGTGGTCCAGTTACCATGGCTTCGGGTGCGTCGACAAGATTGCGGAGAGGATTCTGGGTAAGGCGGCGTTTTTGCGTTAAGTTTTTGCGCCACGCGTGAAAAAACAACTTACAAATATTTTAACAGTAACAACAAAAACATTTTCAGAAAACAAATTGCAAAAACCTCCAAAAATGACTAAAAACCATTGACCCCCAACTAAGATAGCGCCGAAATTTGTTTGTATTGAAATAAAAGATCCGTTTTCGTGTCTTTTCTTTACTTATGAAGCTTTAAATAGTTTTATGCTAAAATATAACTTCTACGTACTCATGGTCCTACCTCTGTTTACGCACGAACACTGTATACATTTAACAACAAGTTTATCTTTTTAGATTAGATGGAAGGATTCGAAGATCGCCGCCTTGCCCAGAATCCTCTCCGCAAACTTGTCGACGCACCCAAAGCCATGGAAACTGGACCACCACCACCCACCACCGCTTCGCCGCCTGCACACGGACAATGCCCACGCACATCGTATGACGCCCACTCGCACATTCCGCTGAAACGCCACCACACCGATGAACTCGATTTTCTGACGCGCCACATTGAGAAACTCAATCTGACACCCGCTAGAATTTTCACTCACACACGCGTGATTATTCCAGCTAACACACTTGATGATTTAGCTAACAAGGGAACCTCGAATAGAAATTTAGTCAAATTTTTAAAAAAAGTTAGGAGGATTTCTATTCGAGGTTCCCTTGTTAGGTATCATCTCAGAATTTTTTCTAAATTTGCTCATTTATAGTTTCGAATACAGGCTTTCTCGTGGTGTATTCGGTTTTCTGCACAAATTTCTAGAAGTCGAGAAAATTCCATCTGAAAATGTGTTGTTTTTTGCTCTCCTCCTTCTTTCCCACTTTTACTTTTTAGCCACCTAGCTTTAGAGGTAATTAATTCAGAACTACAGAAAATGCGAATTCCATTTTTGCCAATTCGAAGCAGAAACAGTTCTTCTTGAACATTTCGACTTTCTGGAGTGCGCTTGGAAAGTTTGGTGGAGAATGGAGAAAGAAAGGATGGAGAAATGGAGAAAGCGATGCCGGAAGGATTGCGGATTCCAAAAGTTTAATGCTCTGTTATGTAACATTCATGGTGCTTAACAGATTAATTTAAATTTTTAAACAAAATTTTTCAGTTTTTTTCAATAATTTCGGAGGTACATGGAGAGCAAAGTCATGCCTCACTCTCACCCAATTATGGACTCTCTGAATTATGCCCTTCTCAAGGCATTGATGACAACTACCTGCGGTGCACAGTGAACTCAGTTGCGGAACGTCTGAATGCGTGCATCAAAGCTAAAGGGACAAACTTCGTGCACCTTGTTAAATAATTGTTATATTTGTTCTATTACAACAAAAAATAAACTTTGTTCACATTCTACAATCCATTCATTTTTCAGTACACATCAAAACCGCATACTATTCGCCACTCTGTATATATTTATATTTAATTTTAATTTTTAAACGAAAATTTTCAGATTTTTTCGATAATACTCATACATCAGTTCACAAGAGATTTACTTTCTGATACTGTGCACTGTACTTCATCATCACCAGATTTCTACGAATCTGATGATGACCTGGAAGTGGGTCGCATTTGCACCAAGTCACCAATAGTCATTCAAAATGTTGATGAGAAATGGATATACAGTTCCGTGCAAAATTATACGAACCGGGGTGATTTTTACCGAAACTCGACTTTGGATGATCCGATCGACCCCAAAGTTTCAGGGATTGAGAAAAACGCTTAAAAAATGAGTTTGAATAATAAATTACGGTAATCAGTAACAGTTGCGAACTTATTTTTGAATTTTTCGAAAATCGGTAAATTCGATTTTTTGGTTTTTTCCTTTTTTTTCCAAGTATTATCGTTCTTTTATGTATGAATATTGTTATTTAGAATGGGTAGACCACGTGGCTTACCTAATTCATCAGAATCGCAGCAAATGGCTATCATCCGTGGTCGTCAGATGGGTCTGGATATGCCCACCCTCGCGAAGCAGTTCAAGACTTCTAAATCGGTTATCTGGGCAACTTTGAACACTCGAAACCGATCAAACAGTACTGGAAGACGTTCGAAAACATCACCAGGAACCGACAGAATCATTGTCAGGATGTGCAAGAAAATTCCGCGGCTGACAAGTACGGATATCAATTCGGAACTTAATTGCCAAATTGAAGTCGAGGTTAGGTTTTTGGACATTTCTCAAAAAATTTCAATCGATATGGCTTATAGGTGTCCAACGACACTGTCAAAAGACGTGTGCGTAATTCTGGACTCTTTGGAAGGCGCCCAGTGAAAAAGCAAATGATTTCTGAGAAGAACCGTCTGGCTCGATTGAAGTGGGAGAAGGATCATCTGCTCTGGACACCTCAGCAGTGGAATAAGGTACTGTAAAGAGACGAATTGAAGTATTTGATGATTGGCTAGAAGGAATAACTCATGTACGACGTCCAGGTAACAAACGGTACGATCCCAAGTACCAGGTTCCGACTGTTAAGAACAGTGGTGGTAACGTCATGGTTTGGGGCTGCTTCCACGACAAGTATAAGGACAAGTACGAAGTACAAGTTCAGGGTACATGTACAAGGACATTTTGGAGAAGGAAATGTTGCCATATGGAAAGTCTCAGATAGGTCGTGGTTGGTTGTTCCAACAAGACAGCGATCCTAAACACTCTTCCCTCTTTTTCAAAGATAGGTTCGCACAGCGTCAAGTCAACCTGGCCAATCCAATCCTAATCCCATTGACCTGAATTCCATTGAGCATCTCTGGGAGGTCCTCGGCAGACGTTTGAAATTCAGAAAAGCAAAAAATTGTACCGAAAAATTCGAGAAACTCAAGGAAGAATGGACCAAAATCCCACTTCAGACCCTGATGAACTTGATCGACTCGATGCCAAGAAGATGTGAGGCCGTTATCAAAGCCAAAGGCATGGCGACCAAGTATTAAGTTAATTTAATCATTTCGTATCATTTCCCCCGATTTTTTACTTGTCATTTTTGTTTTTTCTTCCCATGAATGTCAAAAATCAAAATATTCGTTTTTTCAATTTTTTACATTTTTGTTCAAAAAAACATTTTTTGTTGAGTAAATTTGTTCTTTGTTATTCAAACTTATTTTTAAAGCGCTTTCCTCAATTCCTGAAACTTTGGGGTCAATCGGATCATCCGAAGTCGAGTTTCGGTAAAAATCACCTCGGTTCGTATAATTTTGCACGACACTGTATATGGCTCTAGGTGAAGAATATTATAGTTTTACGACCAATACAAGACACGCGTATTGGTTGGACATGTGGGCGGGGTCATATGCAGAACGGTTAGGCAGCTGAACGGTGGAGAATCATTTGCTATTTTTCCTATATTCCGAGTTGTTTCTTTACTTTAATCAATTGAGAACTCAAGTTTGTTTTATTCAATATTTAATAAATATTTTAAAATTTCGATTTTCCAGAAAACTTCGCTAAAATGACTTCCTTTCCAAATACTGAATTGTGCATTGAAAATTCTGCCGATTGGACAAGAAATGGACTTCACGAAATAATGATTCGTAAGAACCGAAGACGTCTGAAGCCAGAGTTGAAGTATACGATAACTGGACTAATAAAAGATATTGAATACTTGGTCCAATTGATTATTTCGCAGAAAGACGATAACTACTACAAACTATACAAACAAGATTTAGATGGAGCACAGCAAAGAGCACATGTTCGAAGAAATAAGCCGAGAAATCCACCATTAGGAATGATTCACACAAATGCATGGATGACTGGAAGAGAGTGGATGGATAATGGAATTCATTTTTCGAATATTTTTGTCTCTACAAATGCAGGTGATTCCACATTTGCATTGGAAACCAAAGTCGCTTATCAGTTATCGATTATGATTCAATCACGAACTGGAGAATCTGTATCATTTCATTCATCGTGTCAGGACTTTGTTGCCGTATCCGTGCTAACAAAATATAATAATAATGAGCATATTTTGAATAAACGGCGAGCAACGCAATCGGAAGAAGAGCCGTCAGCCAAAAGAAGAGGTCTTCCAGAGACATTTCAGGTTGATCAGCCGGTGTCGAATCATCTAGGGGAGCAGACCCTGACTGATGAGCAATTCGTCGAACACCAGTCACGTGCGAGCTCGAATTCTGAAGCATCAGGAGCCCAGATGCACTTTTCTTCGTGGAATACAATGGTAAATGAACTACTAATTCCAGGGATAGATTGTTCTGAAATTCAAGTGAATCAATGTGTTCTCCAATCGATCGATTCCAATGTACACGCTCCGATGGATAGTGCCACTTCATACCAATTGCAAATTGGAACACAGACGTCTCAAGAACCAGCTTATTCTATTGCATAACATAGTCACAGGCGCCTCTCATTTCCCTAATATCTCAGCCCACGTTAGACCTTCCACTTCCACTAGGCGGCCCATGAACCTTATCGTTGTCAACCCCAAATCGAATGATTTCTTCTCAACTGTTGTGTCAATATGGAATGCTATTTTTACTAACACCCCGACTTATCTACTCCCCTCACAAATTTCTACAACTATTGATAAGTCCATCCTGAGATATTGAATTAAATATTTACTCCATTCTCTCTTTCATGTATTTAGTGATATGCCTCTTTCTGTGTCATTTCGTTTCTGTGTTAAAAAAAAATCCCCGGTTTATTATTATTATTTTTTTTCTCTCTCCCTTATTCAAGCTCCCAATCCATTAGGTTAGCCTCGTGAGGGGCCCTATCTAATCCTACTGTCACCCAATATTGTTTTAATTCTGTATGAATAAATTCAAATTCAACACAAAAGTGAATCAGTGTGTTGTCCAATCGATCGATTCCAATGTACCCGCTCCGATGGATAGTGCCACTGCATACCAATTCCAAATTGGAACACAGAATCTCGAAAACTCCGAATTCGATTATTACAGTCAGGAAATGCGATATATATAATTTTAATTATAATTGAATCTCCTTTTCCAGTTTAATATTATTCTTAATATCTTATCTATCTATCCATAATATCTATCTTAATATCTTAATAATATTATTAATATTATTATTCGTTTAATTATTTTGCCAATGCCGGTTAATATTTTCTTTATTTTAAAGGATTTTGCGTTGTAATAAGTTTCCTCCATTTTCCAATTTGAATAATAAATATTTTTTAACAGTATTTGTTAGACTTTGAAATATTCAAAAAAAATAATTTTTAAAACATGATTCTATTTGAAATCAGAATTCACAGAATGATTCGAAAAAGCCCGAATCCAGTTTATTGAGGAAGCCGTGAACAACTCATCGATTGACGATCAGTTTTAGCCGGAATCACTGTAATAGTTCCAGATTGTTAAATTAATAAATGAGCATGTTCTAAACGGTTCCAGAAAAAATATTCAAATGATGAGCAGTTATCAGAAAACGCACAGTTCGGCACTTTGCATCTTGAGAAAGCACATGTGTCGGTTCCTTGAAGTGTTGACATAGAAACTATACATATGATCTGATTCGTCCTTGCAGTGGCGCATATTCCCTCCTTTTAGGGTGGCAAATGTGCCTCAAATTTTCTGAGTGAAAAATATTGTCTAGAATTTGCCGATTGTTACATTCTCCTAAATTCCGCTCAACTATTGCACAATTTTCGCTCAAATTTCTGTTTAGATTCTTGTATTCTCTGGAACGGCAAACATTTTCAATATCTGTAGTGATCTGTTCCATAACTTGAAATTTTAAGATATGGATTCCGTATAAATCGTCTGATCAATCACTGTGCAACCGGTAAATTGTCGTGCCAATAAGGTTGCTTGTCGCTGACGATCAGCGAGCCATTTCTTTTCCAATTTCCTAAAGCGCACATGGTATCAATGCTGACGCACTTCTCGAAGATCTCTCATCTTGATATCCTCTCTCGTTCTCTCGAATATTCGTCTGCATTCATGGTATGCTGCATCTGGTCCTCCCTGTAAATTCTCGGACAATAATTCTCTCAAGTGCTAACTCTCAAGCTTTCAAGCATCCATCAATTTCGAAAAATAACTTCATCAACAGCTTCTTCGCTGATATAAACAATAAAAACAATAATTATCAAAGCTTCAAACCCCCGAATGGAACTTAAAGAATCTGCAATTCAGCGTACGTGTATTATTACATCAACACGACTGCCCCACAACCAACAATACCTTAAACTATTAAAATCCGTTCTTCAAATGAGATTAAAAAGGTTAGCCAGAATCATAATAAATCAACAGTTAAACGTCCGAGTCACTACGCCGTATCATTTGCGTTTAAAGAAAAGAGTACATATAAATTCATGATTGAATTAACCTAAGAATTATAAGCAACCTAAGAACTAATGAAACTAACTTGATGACAAGAACGAAATGATCTTCAGAAATGAAGTTTGCATCTGGAAAGATTCGCGAGGAAGCATAAGCATAATAGTCCTTAGCTAAATCATCAAGTGTGTTAGCTGGAATAAGCACGCGTGTGTGAGTGAAAATTCTAGCGGGTGTGAGATTGAGTTTCTCAATGTGGCGCGTCAGAAAATCGAGTTCATCGGTGTGGTGGCGTTTCAGCGGAATGTGCGAGTGGGCGTCATACGATGTGCGTGGGCATTGTCCGTGTGCAGGCGGCGAAGCGGTGGTGAGCGGTGGTGGTCCAGTTTCGCGTAATAATTTATTTTTTGCCTTTTTTTGGATTAACGAAAATAATCGATTAGCCGAATACTTTGGGAAAGAATGCTTGAAAATTTTGAATCGCTTTTGTCGAATTCTTCTTTGATGACAGCTCTAAGTTCATTTGTGCTCTTACAGTGCCGACTATCCCCATAAGTTAGTCTCATAGGCAATTTCAACCGGGTTGAGATCGGGTGAACATGTCGGACATTCCATTATTCAATATTTAAAAATTAAAAATTTCCAATTTTTTTCAAATTTTTAGGTATTTTGTCCACGGACTTTTGTGTCACTTTTTAAGAGTTTTTTTTAAATTTAAATTTATATAAATTTGAAAAATAAATAAATATTACTACTAAATACGGTTTCCCCGTATAAATTGAATAATTACGTGCTGCGTGATACCATACGTTTGACGTCTCTTACTGTTTTACATAACACGTGTTACACGTATATTGCCCTACTTTAATCCCTATAAAAGAGTGACTTTTTCCTTTGTTATATAAATTATAAATCTACCTTACTGTCTTCTGGCTCACTTCTGGCTTTTTCGAAAAGAAATAGTGAGTTTCCGTGATGTTTGCGTTCACTCATAACTCTGAAACATTTTCAGCAATAGAATGTCTTCGTACCTATGGCTTCAGAAACTGATAGCCGCATTTATCTGCACAAAAAAAGGAATTAATAACTCCAGTGAATCGGCGTTAACCATGAATCTGCCTTGTTACAATGTAAGTAATTTGAGATACAAACCTCTAATATAGAAGCATTCACAGCTTTAGTAGATACTAGAATTATTCGATTTTGCTCATTTCTTGAAAACTGTTTTCCCATATAATTCGTATTCATTTCAGAAAATGACTACTCCACCAACTCTTTGTAATCTGCCGCATGTGGTGTTAAGCATTATTTTCAATAAAGTTGGAATCCATTCTATGTAAGTTGATTTTATGTTTCAATTCATTATTAGCAATGAGTGGTGAAACCTCGGTTATAAAGTGCTTTCAATCATTGACCAAAAGGTGGCCAAGAGTGCCCCAGCAGATATTTTTTGCATTTAACCATTTCCTCAAATACTAATTTCCAGGTTAGCTCTTCGAAAAGTGTGCCGTGATCTCCGAATTCGCATTGACGACTTCAAGCCTCAAGATAATCTGTAATACCGGTGGAGAATGAATGCAGAAAAGCTTGAAAGAACATACAGAGAGGTGGGATACTCGAAAGCTGTGGAGAGTGGACAGAGCATAGTTAGATGCGCTGTTCACAGAATATTGTGAACAGCGATTTTATGGAACTGGCATCTCGAGATTTTCTATTGATTTACAAATTTCAAAGGAAAAGTATACATATATCATTCATCAATAAAACTGAATATTCCAACAATTTCATACAATTTTTGGAAACTTTGAAAAGTGTTCTGGCAATTGAAAATCAACTTTTGAAGGTGGACGATTTCCAATTTGAAGCGATTGATGAGAAATCAATGATCAAAGCTTTATCAATGACAGATCCACGATCAATTCACCAAATATCATTAACTTGGATGGATGATATTCAGAACCCGATGGACATCCCTGAAATAATGGAGATGGAGCATTGGAAAGCCGCCACATCCTTCATATCTCTATTCAGAGTTTCTGGCGTCTCCGTCCAAAATTTCCGTCATTTTTCTAAAATCCATGTGAATATTGAGTCAATTTCAGTAGAAGAATTGTTAAACTATAAAACGGTTTGTTTTCCATTTTTGAGTTTTCAATTTCTGGACCATAACTATCTTCTTTTATCATAATTTATCGAATTCTTCCTCCACTTGGATAAAAACGTGTTTTTTTCAGGTTTTTCAAAATTCTACAAAAGCGAAAAGTTACTCTATCTGGATTCTGACCGTGGTGGACCTAGAGCAGCTTGCGAAGGAAATGGGACCAGCCGTCATGTCCGACAAAGATATCAAGTGGTTTTTCCGAATGTCGACCACTGACGGTGATGTATTGGAGATTTCACTAACAGAAACATTCGTACCTATGTTCATGCTCAATCGAGTACCGGTGGCCGATGTTCCAAAACATGCTGTGATTCAAAACTAATGCAACTGGTGGCTGCTAAAACTATAATTGCCAGCGCAATGTCTATCTCCACATAAGACGAATTCTAGACGAAGAAAAAGACAAATAAATATTAAAGTATTCTCTCAATAATAAAACAATTTTTAAACATTTTAATCAGTTTTAAACATTTTTAAAAAATAAAACAAACTTGTCAACGGACTTTTGTGTTATTTTTTAAAAGAGATTTTTATTATATTTTAATTTATATAATTTAAAAATATATAAATATCGAATTTCAAATTTTAAAGTATTCTCTAAATAATAAAACAAGCTTTAAAAATATTAATCAATGTTAAATATTAAAAAAAAAATAAAACAAACTTTTTCTAAGTGATAAGCGGTGCCAAATAAAGAGAGACGGTTCCATGAGCCGTTTATTAAAATGGGTCATAGAAAAAAAAGGGGAAATTCGGAGCCGCGGATGGAAAAAAACCTCAGTAGACGAAATCGAGGAAGCCTTTTCCGCGACTCCATCAAAACCCCATTTACCAAAAAAGGCGCGAGATTAGTAAACAAAAATAATGTATCCCATTCCAGATCAGGATCACAATTTGATTGTTTGGAGACTTCGGGTTGTTTTGAGAGTTGTTCTGGTCCAACTCTCTCTTTGGAAGCTTTCTTCGCTTGATCTGCTCGTATCTTGCGATGTTGGTGTTGAAGTGCAGGTGGCTGCGAAGTAGACGATGATCGCTACCATTTTTGAATGATGGGAGCACCGAGAAATCCGTCACAAACTTTCCATTTCCTAGTATATGGTCGATGTCATGTTTGTGCTTCTGGTCGGGGCTGATGTGTGTCCATCGTCTATGCATTGGCTTTTTGAATTGCGAGTTCATGTGCTATAGACGATTTGATTCACAAAAGGTAGCTAATAGTTCGCCACTTTCGTTTCTTGGTTCCATTGAATTCATGCCAATGTATCGTTCCGTGTCTTTTCTTACACCCAATCTAGCGTTAAAGTCGCTTATAACATGACCTTTCCGTAACTACAGCTATGCAGAACTCCGACAACAAGATTTGATTCCAGGAGAACCTGCTGTGCGACTGCACCCGAAATTTTCGGACAATAATATCCATTTAAACAAAAAGAATTTAATCTAATTTGGTTAGATTTCCTTTTACAATTGGTACGTTAAAACCGAAAACTATTAAAATCTGTTCTTCAAATGAGATTAAAAAGGTTCGCCAGAATCATAATAAATCAACAGTGCCAAACGTCCGAGTCACTACGCCGTATCATTTCCAGTGGGTTCTGCACCGGTCTTCATTTCTTCTACTTGAAGGTCCTCTGGTTTCAGCACTTCAAATGAAACGCGCAATCCGGCTGACACTTTACAGTCTGCTGCACAGTTGCCAAATGCGCCCATGTAGTGAGGTGCCGAGAACACAGTCTAAAACAAGAAAAAAATGAAAGTTCTTAAAGTTCTCATCTCACCACAAGCTTTTTTCCAGCAAAGAACTCATACCCATCCTGTACTACTTGATGTCCACGTACAATCAGATCAATGTCCAATAGTTTGCATATTTCCTTCACTTGCTTTTCTTCAAATACTACACTCGCCCCACGCGGATTCGGTTCCCAATCATTCACTTTCGCAGGATCGGACCACAAAACATCGTTTTCCAAGCACTCCTCTTCACCGGCGAAAGGGCTGGAATAACCTTATTCGTTGGGAACGCGAGTTACTTTTTATTAAGTAATAGTGATATTGAGTTTTTGCGGAATTACAATATTTGGGCGAAAAGCTATCATATTATCGATTCGTTTTGAAGAGCACGGTAGCGTAAACAGTCTTTTGGAAAAAAACGTGATCGCCCTGAACGAGCTCAAAATAGATTTTCGCATCTCTCTAATGAAATTTACGATATTATATTACTTTTTAAACATTTTAAGCATTGAACCAAATTATTTTTCTGCGTTTTTAGTATACAAAAAAAATTAAATTGTGTCCTTTATCAAGCGATTTTATGTGAAAAGTTCTGAGAGACTGCGTAAATTCATCAATTTTAAGTATCATTTCAGTTGTGCTGTTACCAATTCAGTATGAATTCGTAAAAATCAAATTTTTGAAATTCCTTCGCATTTCTCAGCAAGAAAACACCTTTAAAGTTTAAAAATTTCAGAAAATCCCAAAAATCTGTTTCGAAGACGACGATACTCATCTTGCCATGAATGACTAGTGAGTCCGATGGATTCGAATCAAATGTGAATAATTTCGCGAATTTCTAGACTTTTTGTTGCTGAAATTTAATCAATTTATTAGCAATAAAATCTATAAACATGAGAACACGTGAAATTGATACGGAATACAAGAGAAAACGATTGAAATAATGAAGCTCTGCCCTACGAAACAAGCGAGTCCTATTTTCGGCAGTTACACGATGGCGCAGTTTTATATTTTACTGAATTCAAAAGAGAGGAGGGTCTATTTCAGTCATTTCACACAAATTGATTATAGTAAATCAAGCACAATTTTGCAGAATCTCGAGCATCAGATTCATGAAAATGTGGTGATGATGAAGTACGGTGCACAGTATATGGAAGTACATTTCTTGTGATCTGATGCATGAGTATTATCGAAAAAATCTGAAAAATTTTGTTTAAAAATTAAAATTAAATATAAATATATACAGAGTGGCGAATAAGTATGTGGTTATATGTTTTGATGTGTACTGAAAACAAAATGTGCACCGCAGGTAGTCGTGATCAATGTCCTCCCATGCTTTGAGAAGGGCTTACATCAGACAGTTCATAGTTAGGTGAGAGAGAGTCATGACTTTGCTCTCCAAGTATCCCCAAACCAAAAAGTCCAAAGGATTGACCACATGTCGTTCCCCCAGTATCCTGGATTCCTGGAGTATTTCTCTTAGACTTCTCTACGTTGCTGTTTTGCAGATGGAAGTTACAGAGCTTTTCAATTTTAATCAACTGATTTTGAAAACGCCAAAAAATATTTTAAAATTCAGCAATGTTTTAAAATTTCTATTATGTGCATCTTCGCTTCAAATGTGCATTTCTACAAGCTGAAACAGGGCGGAGAGTGTTACAGGGTCCGGCTACTTTATATCTCCTATTTCAGAACTTCAACTCATCGAGCTCTTCAATTTGCCACCTTTTCAAACATTTAATTTCGAAAGAAATGCTCCAATTCGTTAAGTGCAAAGGACGGATGTCCGCCAAAGGATTACAAGGATTTCAAAATTTTTTAAATATGACGTTATCGTTTTCTTTCGAGTTTTCATTTAATTTTCTTGTTATCTTGTTATTTTTGTTCTTTCAAAAAAACCACTTTTGATATTGATTTAAAAAAGGGGTAACCACAAAATAAACTCTGGTTACCCACTGATTGTGAGTGGAAATAACTATCAGGATAAAAATCAGAAAAAATTAAAAGGATAAAAATCAGAAAAAAACTGGGTAGCCATTGAAACTCGAAGGCAAAAGTAGCCAAAGAATATCAGGTAGCCATTGATTACCAGGTAGCCATTGATCAAGTAGCAAAAAATTGGGTAGCCATTGAATATTGGCCTAAAATTTCACGCTCGTTGAATTCTAAAACAATATTAAAAGCGGAGAGAGCGGCATACATTACGTCAATAGTCAAGAATTCGGGGAAGTTAGCACGGACAGAAACATTATCAGAAGCGAGTGTTTCTGGTTGTGGTCCATCTCCTTTGTATGAATGGAGTAGCCAAAAGACTGTTCCTTCTCCTCGATTTGATAATCCATCAAATTCGGAGATTTGGCGATGTGCGGCGAGATCAATAAATTGTTTATAAGAATTCAGAATCTCCTGAGTCACTTGAGTTCGGATATAATCAGCTGTTTGCTGTGGAGCAGGTGGTGGTGTGGGTGTCCATTTCTTGGTGAGTGCGGTTGTGCAGACGGACCCAATAGCGTTTATCAATTTCGCAAAAAAGCGAGGAAGAAGTAATCCGTTCGAGAAAAAAACACGATCATTCTGTTGTAAACCATTAGTGGCTTTAGCGATTGCATCCAGGCGCATCTTCAAAGCGTATCTGAAAACTGAGTTTAAAGATTAGAGTACATATAAATTCATGATTGAATTAACCTAATAATTATAAGAAACCTAATTGTAAGAACTAATGAAACTAACTTGATGACAAGAACGAAATGATCTTCAAAAATGAAGTTTGCATCTGGAAAGATTCGCGAGGAAGCATAAGCATAATAGTCCTTAGCTAAATCAGGAATAAGCACGCGTGTGTGAGTGAAAATTCTAGCGGGTGTCAGATTGAGTTTCTCAATGTGGCGCGTCAGAAAATCGAGTTCATCGGTGTGGTGGTGTTTCAGCGGAATGTGCGAGTGGGCGTCATCCGATGTGCGTGGGCATTGTCCGTGTGCAGGCGGCGAAGCGGTGGTGAGTGGTGGTGGTCCAGTTTCCATGGCTTCAGGTGCGTCGACAAGATTGCGAAGAGGATTCTGGGGAAGGCGGCGAGCTTCGAATCCTTCCATCTAATCTAAAAAGATGCTAGGGAAAAATGCTTTCGATGATGATGAAAGTAAGTGAATTTGTCCATGAATCCTTTCAAATGATGTTTAAGTCGCTTTGCCAACCCAAGTACCCAAACCGCAAAAACGTGGAACTCCGGTCAATCGGCTTTCTGGAAAACCTGCTCAACCAATTCCTGCAATCAAAGAAAATCGTATTTGGTAATAATTATTGAATGAAATGCTCGAATAAAGTCAAGAATTGTTCTTTTCCATTCTCCACATTTTAAAAGTGATTCATCTACAGAAACATATGAAAACTGTAAACGACTTGAAGTCGAGAAGTGCATCAGCTGCGTTCCTATTCATATCTATGATTAACTAACAAGCGAAACAAAAAAATCCAAAAGAAAAATCCAAAAAAAATTGCTAATCGTTGAATCGCGCGATGCGTGAAAAAAAGTGGAATCGTAGTTTTCGTGCCAAGAGTAAGCACCACGCGTGAAAAAACAACTTACAAATATTTTAACAATAGCAACAAACATTTTCAGAAAACAAATTGCAAAAACCTCCAAAAATGACTAAAAACCAGCTCGCCGCCTTACCCAAAATCCTCTTCGCAATCTTGTCGACGCACCCGAAGCCATGGAAACTGGACCACCACCACTCACCACCGCTTCGCCGCCTGCACACGGACAATGCCCACGCACATCGGATGACGCCCACTCGCACATTCCGCTGAATCACCACCACACCGATGAACTCGATTTTCTGACGCGGAAAACTCAATCTCAATCTGACCCGCTAGAATTTTCACTCACACACGCGTGCTTATTCCTGATTCCTGATTTACAAATTTCAAAGGAAAAATATACATATATCATTCATCAATAAAACTGAATATTCCAACAATTTCATACAATTTTTGGAAACTTTGAAAAGTGTTCTGGCAATTGAAAATCAACTTTTGAAGGTGGACGATTTCCAATTTGAAGCGATTGATGAGAAATCAATGATCAAAGCTTTATCAATGACAGATCCACGATCAATTCACCAAATATCATTAACTTGGATGGATGATATTCAGAACCCGATGGACATCCCTGAAATAATGGAGATGGAGCATTGGAAAGCCGCCACATCCTTCATATCTCTATTCAGAGTTTCTGGCGTCTCCGTCCAAAATTTCCGTCATTTTTCTAAAATCCATGTGAATATTGAGTCAATTTCAGTAGAAGAATTGTTAAACTATAAAAAGGTTTGTTTTCCTTTTTTGAGTTTTCAATTTCTGGACCATAACTATCTTCTTCTATCATAATTTATCGAATTCTTCCTCCACTTGGATAAAAACCTTTTTTTTTCAGGTTTTTCAAAATTCTACAAAAGCGAAAAGTTACTCTATCTGGATTCTGACCGTGGTGGACCTAGAGCAGCTTGCGAAGGAAATGGGACCAGCCGTCATGTCCGACAAAGATATCAAGTGGTTTTTCCGAATGTCGACCACTGACGGTGATGTATTGGAGATTTCACTAACAGAAACATTCGTACCTATGTTCATGCTCAATCGAGTACCGGTGGCCGATGTTCCAAAACATGCTGTGATTCAAAACTAATGCAACTGGTGGCTGCTAAAACTATAATTGCCAGCGCAATGTCTATCTCCACATAAGACGAATTCTAGACGAAGAAAAAGACAAATAAATATTAAAGTATTCTCTCAATAATAAAACAATTTTTAAACATTTTAATCAGTTTTAAACATTTTTAAAAAATAAAACAAACTTGTCAACGGACTTTTGTGTTATTTTTTAAAAGAGATTTTTATTATATTTTAATTTATATAATTTAAAAATATATAAATATCGAATTTCAAATTTTAAAGTATTCTCTAAATAATAAAACAAGCTTTAAAAATATTAATCAATGTTAAATATTAAAAAAAAAATAAAACAAACTTTTTCTAAGTGATAAGCGGTGCCAAATAAAGAGAGACGGTTCCATGAGCCGTTTATTAAAATGGGTCATAGAAAAAAAAGGGGAAATTCGGAGCCGCGGATGGAAAAAAACCTCAGTAGACGAAATCGAGGAAGCCTTTTCCGCGACTCCATCAAAACCCCATTTACCAAAAAAGGCGCGAGATTAGTAAACAAAAATAATGTATCCCATTCCAGATCAGGATCACAATTTGATTGTTTGGAGACTTCGGGTTGTTTTGAGAGTTGTTCTGGTCCAACTCTCTCTTTGGAAGCTTTCTTCGCTTGATCTGCTCGTATCTTGCGATGTTGGTGTTGAAGTGCAGGTGGCTGCGAAGTAGACGATGATCGCTACCATTTTTGAATGATGGGAGCACCGAGAAATCCGTCACAAACTTTCCATTTCCTAGTATATGGTCGATGTCATGTTTGTGCTTCTGGTCGGGGCTGATGTGTGTCCATCGTCTATGCATTGGCTTTTTGAATTGCGAGTTCATGTGCTATAGACGATTTGATTCACAAAAGGTAGCTAATAGTTCGCCACTTTCGTTTCTTGGTTCCATTGAATTCATGCCAATGTATCGTTCCGTGTCTTTTCTTACACCCAATCTAGCGTTAAAGTCGCTTATAACATGACCTTTCCGTAACTACAGCTATGCAGAACTCCGACAACAAGATTTGATTCCAGGAGAACCTGCTGTGCGACTGCACCCGAAATTTTCGGACAATAATATCCATTTAAACAAAAAGAATTTAATCTAATTTGGTTAGATTTCCTTTTACAATTGGTACGTTAAAACCGAAAACTATTAAAATCTGTTCTTCAAATGAGATTAAAAAGGTTCGCCAGAATCATAATAAATCAACAGTGCCAAACGTCCGAGTCACTACGCCGTATCATTTCCAGTGGGTTCTGCACCGGTCTTCATTTCTTCTACTTGAAGGTCCTCTGGTTTCAGCACTTCAAATGAAACGCGCAATCCGGCTGACACTTTACAGTCTGCTGCACAGTTGCCAAATGCGCCCATGTAGTGAGGTGCCGAGAACACAGTCTAAAACAAGAAAAAAATGAAAGTTCTTAAAGTTCTCATCTCACCACAAGCTTTTTTCCAGCAAAGAACTCATACCCATCCTGTACTACTTGATGTCCACGTACAATCAGATCAATGTCCAATAGTTTGCATATTTCCTTCACTTGCTTTTCTTCAAATACTACACTCGCCCCACGCGGATTCGGTTCCCAATCATTCACTTTCGCAGGATCGGACCACAAAACATCGTTTTCCAAGCACTCCTCTTCACCGGCGAAAGGGCTGGAATAACCTTATTCGTTGGGAACGCGAGTTACTTTTTATTAAGTAATAGTGATATTGAGTTTTTGCGGAATTACAATATTTGGGCGAAAAGCTATCATATTATCGATTCGTTTTGAAGAGCACGGTAGCGTAAACAGTCTTTTGGAAAAAAACGTGATCGCCCTGAACGAGCTCAAAATAGATTTTCGCATCTCTCTAATGAAATTTACGATATTATATTACTTTTTAAACATTTTAAGCATTGAACCAAATTATTTTTCTGCGTTTTTAGTATACAAAAAAAATTAAATTGTGTCCTTTATCAAGCGATTTTATGTGAAAAGTTCTGAGAGACTGCGTAAATTCATCAATTTTAAGTATCATTTCAGTTGTGCTGTTACCAATTCAGTATGAATTCGTAAAAATCAAATTTTTGAAATTCCTTCGCATTTCTCAGCAAGAAAACACCTTTAAAGTTTAAAAATTTCAGAAAATCCCAAAAATCTGTTTCGAAGACGACGATACTCATCTTGCCATGAATGACTAGTGAGTCCGATGGATTCGAATCAAATGTGAATAATTTCGCGAATTTCTAGACTTTTTGTTGCTGAAATTTAATCAATTTATTAGCAATAAAATCTATAAACATGAGAACACGTGAAATTGATACGGAATACAAGAGAAAACGATTGAAATAATGAAGCTCTGCCCTACGAAACAAGCGAGTCCTATTTTCGGCAGTTACACGATGGCGCAGTTTTATATTTTACTGAATTCAAAAGAGAGGAGGGTCTATTTCAGTCATTTCACACAAATTGATTATAGTAAATCAAGCACAATTTTGCAGAATCTCGAGCATCAGATTCATGAAAATGTGGTGATGATGAAGTACGGTGCACAGTATATGGAAGTACATTTCTTGTGATCTGATGCATGAGTATTATCGAAAAAATCTGAAAAATTTTGTTTAAAAATTAAAATTAAATATAAATATATACAGAGTGGCGAATAAGTATGTGGTTATATGTTTTGATGTGTACTGAAAACAAAATGTGCACCGCAGGTAGTCGTGATCAATGTCCTCCCATGCTTTGAGAAGGGCTTACATCAGACAGTTCATAGTTAGGTGAGAGAGAGTCATGACTTTGCTCTCCAAGTATCCCCAAACCAAAAAGTCCAAAGGATTGACCACATGTCGTTCCCCCAGTATCCTGGATTCCTGGAGTATTTCTCTTAGACTTCTCTACGTTGCTGTTTTGCAGATGGAAGTTACAGAGCTTTTCAATTTTAATCAACTGATTTTGAAAACGCCAAAAAATATTTTAAAATTCAGCAATGTTTTAAAATTTCTATTATGTGCATCTTCGCTTCAAATGTGCATTTCTACAAGCTGAAACAGGGCGGAGAGTGTTACAGGGTCCGGCTACTTTATATCTCCTATTTCAGAACTTCAACTCATCGAGCTCTTCAATTTGCCACCTTTTCAAACATTTAATTTCGAAAGAAATGCTCCAATTCGTTAAGTGCAAAGGACGGATGTCCGCCAAAGGATTACAAGGATTTCAAAATTTTTTAAATATGACGTTATCGTTTTCTTTCGAGTTTTCATTTAATTTTCTTGTTATCTTGTTATTTTTGTTCTTTCAAAAAAACCACTTTTGATATTGATTTAAAAAAGGGGTAACCACAAAATAAACTCTGGTTACCCACTGATTGTGAGTGGAAATAACTATCAGGATAAAAATCAGAAAAAATTAAAAGGATAAAAATCAGAAAAAAACTGGGTAGCCATTGAAACTCGAAGGCAAAAGTAGCCAAAGAATATCAGGTAGCCATTGATTACCAGGTAGCCATTGATCAAGTAGCAAAAAATTGGGTAGCCATTGAATATTGGCCTAAAATTTCACGCTCGTTGAATTCTAAAACAATATTAAAAGCGGAGAGAGCGGCATACATTACGTCAATAGTCAAGAATTCGGGGAAGTTAGCACGGACAGAAACATTATCAGAAGCGAGTGTTTCTGGTTGTGGTCCATCTCCTTTGTATGAATGGAGTAGCCAAAAGACTGTTCCTTCTCCTCGATTTGATAATCCATCAAATTCGGAGATTTGGCGATGTGCGGCGAGATCAATAAATTGTTTATAAGAATTCAGAATCTCCTGAGTCACTTGAGTTCGGATATAATCAGCTGTTTGCTGTGGAGCAGGTGGTGGTGTGGGTGTCCATTTCTTGGTGAGTGCGGTTGTGCAGACGGACCCAATAGCGTTTATCAATTTCGCAAAAAAGCGAGGAAGAAGTAATCCGTTCGAGAAAAAAACACGATCATTCTGTTGTAAACCATTAGTGGCTTTAGCGATTGCATCCAGGCGCATCTTCAAAGCGTATCTGAAAACTGAGTTTAAAGATTAGAGTACATATAAATTCATGATTGAATTAACCTAATAATTATAAGAAACCTAATTGTAAGAACTAATGAAACTAACTTGATGACAAGAACGAAATGATCTTCAAAAATGAAGTTTGCATCTGGAAAGATTCGCGAGGAAGCATAAGCATAATAGTCCTTAGCTAAATCAGGAATAAGCACGCGTGTGTGAGTGAAAATTCTAGCGGGTGTCAGATTGAGTTTCTCAATGTGGCGCGTCAGAAAATCGAGTTCATCGGTGTGGTGGTGTTTCAGCGGAATGTGCGAGTGGGCGTCATCCGATGTGCGTGGGCATTGTCCGTGTGCAGGCGGCGAAGCGGTGGTGAGTGGTGGTGGTCCAGTTTCCATGGCTTCAGGTGCGTCGACAAGATTGCGAAGAGGATTCTGGGGAAGGCGGCGAGCTTCGAATCCTTCCATCTAATCTAAAAAGATGCTAGGGAAAAATGCTTTCGATGATGATGAAAGTAAGTGAATTTGTCCATGAATCCTTTCAAATGATGTTTAAGTCGCTTTGCCAACCCAAGTACCCAAACCGCAAAAACGTGGAACTCCGGTCAATCGGCTTTCTGGAAAACCTGCTCAACCAATTCCTGCAATCAAAGAAAATCGTATTTGGTAATAATTATTGAATGAAATGCTCGAATAAAGTCAAGAATTGTTCTTTTCCATTCTCCACATTTTAAAAGTGATTCATCTACAGAAACATATGAAAACTGTAAACGACTTGAAGTCGAGAAGTGCATCAGCTGCGTTCCTATTCATATCTATGATTAACTAACAAGCGAAACAAAAAAATCCAAAAGAAAAATCCAAAAAAAATTGCTAATCGTTGAATCGCGCGATGCGTGAAAAAAAGTGGAATCGTAGTTTTCGTGCCAAGAGTAAGCACCACGCGTGAAAAAACAACTTACAAATATTTTAACAATAGCAACAAACATTTTCAGAAAACAAATTGCAAAAACCTCCAAAAATGACTAAAAACCAGCTCGCCGCCTTACCCAAAATCCTCTTCGCAATCTTGTCGACGCACCCGAAGCCATGGAAACTGGACCACCACCACTCACCACCGCTTCGCCGCCTGCACACGGACAATGCCCACGCACATCGGATGACGCCCACTCGCACATTCCGCTGAATCACCACCACACCGATGAACTCGATTTTCTGACGCGGAAAACTCAATCTCAATCTGACCCGCTAGAATTTTCACTCACACACGCGTGCTTATTCCTGATTCCTGATTTACAAATTTCAAAGGAAAAATATACATATATCATTCATCAATAAAACTGAATATTCCAACAATTTCATACAATTTTTGGAAACTTTGAAAAGTGTTCTGGCAATTGAAAATCAACTTTTGAAGGTGGACGATTTCCAATTTGAAGCGATTGATGAGAAATCAATGATCAAAGCTTTATCAATGACAGATCCACGATCAATTCACCAAATATCATTAACTTGGATGGATGATATTCAGAACCCGATGGACATCCCTGAAATAATGGAGATGGAGCATTGGAAAGCCGCCACATCCTTCATATCTCTATTCAGAGTTTCTGGCGTCTCCGTCCAAAATTTCCGTCATTTTTCTAAAATCCATGTGAATATTGAGTCAATTTCAGTAGAAGAATTGTTAAACTATAAAAAGGTTTGTTTTCCTTTTTTGAGTTTTCAATTTCTGGACCATAACTATCTTCTTCTATCATAATTTATCGAATTCTTCCTCCACTTGGATAAAAACCTTTTTTTTTCAGGTTTTTCAAAATTCTACAAAAGCGAAAAGTTACTCTATCTGGATTCTGACCGTGGTGGACCTAGAGCAGCTTGCGAAGGAAATGGGACCAGCCGTCATATCCGACAAAGATATCAAGTGGTTTTTCCGAATGTCGACCACTCACGGTGATGTATTGGAGATTTCACTAACAGAAACATTCGTACCTATGTTCTTGCTCAATCGAGTACCGGTGGCCGATGTTCCAAAACATGCTGTGATTCAAAACTAATGCAACTGGTGGCTGCTAAAACTATAATTGCCAGTGCAATGTCTATCTCCACATAAGACGAAGAAAAAGACAAATAAAAATTAAAGTATACAGTTTAAAGTATTCTCTCAATAATAAAACAATTTTTAAAAGTTTTAATCAGTTTTAAATATTTTTAAAATACGTTTTTCCAAAAATAATTTATTCAATAATAAAGCAGTGAGAAATTGAACCGTCGTGCAAATGATAATCACAAAAAACTTTATAAGGAAAATAAAACAATCTTCCAATGGCTCTACGAAAAATCACTATATTTCCGAAAAAGTGGATCTAAGTTATGTTCTAATCGAGCCGCGAAAAATTCTTTTATCATGATTGTTCATGCATTTGAAAAATTCTGAAAATGCATAATAATATGTATTCTTTTCATATTAACTCGAATTTTCATAGTTTCTTTTTAAATCTGTTTTTTCTGTGACAAAAACGTTTCATTTCCGATCCAAATGAACATTTTCATAATTTACATCGCCTTTTTTTTTGCAAGTTCGGTAGGGCGCGTTTGCATTCTCCCAAATAGTGTCGGCTATTTACGTTAGCGTATCGTAAATCGCCGGGAAGACCCCGCATCGCCTCCACGAACGTTGATCGAAGCATCCTGCGCGCGGCTCGAGAGGATTTTAGAAGGACTTCTACGGAGATTCAGATGATCGTCGCTTCTCCAATGGAGCCTGTGCCTTTGAGGATAACTATTATTTTGGGAGACGTCTCCAAGAAAATGGACTCCACGGACGCGGTTCTGTGAAGAAACCGCTGGTCAGTTTGAAGAGCCGATAAGCACGTGTAGCGTGGGCAGAGGCACACAGTGTAAATTGTAAATTTTTGTAAAATTCTTGTTCTTGTAAAGTCCTGTAAGTGTAAATGCTGGAATGTTCCAACAGAACTCAGCTCCAGCTAATGGCACCAAAGCAACACAATAATGCGAAAAAAAAGAAGATTCGAAAAGTGTTAATTTTGTTTGTTTTTATATTGTTTGAGTAACCTTTGTCTAAATTTCATATCGATTCCACTTTTTTTGCAAAAGTGATGGCATTTGAAACCCATCTTATTATTTATGCCGCACACTGCATATTAAAAATTGAAGAATAACTAATATTAATACATAGGATGGATTGTTTTCAGTAATGCAATAAAAATTTAATAGCCTTGACAGTTGCGAAATGTTCATATTCATAGTTTCATATTCATTTCCTAGGCGGTAATTCAGCAAAATGATTGGTAACGATTAGACAAACATATAAGAGTCGAGATCATAAACAAAGCAGCTACCACAATCAAAGAGAGAGAGTTGACGAGAATGAAATGACAATACCAATGCATCAAAACAAAATGAAATGAAGAACTTGAACAATTAAAAATTAACCAGCGGAAAGTTCGAGGCTACGCCGCGACTTCCACTGGCTTCCACTGGCTTTAGTTTAGAAATAATTGTAGGCGTTCTGCTTTTCCACTTGTTAGTAAAACAATTTATTAGCAGAACGTCAAAAACCAAATAAGATTTACATCCCGTGCCGTATCCCAACTACCCTACAACCTCCTAAATAAATGAATGTGAAGCGCTCGGGTGGTCATGACTCCATCCCGAAAATCAAAGTAAAAGACCCACGATCTTTTGAGTTATTCAAAGAAACGTCTTGGACAGAGTCACATACAGACAGAACTATTCGCTTAATAATAAGTAAATTTGTGGATGTAAATATAATGATAACTATTTTAATTAAATTGCTTCGTCGTGTTGAGAACAAATGAAAAATGACGAAAAAATTGGATTAACTGACTGCAATATTTGTTGAGGAAACACTATTATCGCCGTAAAAAAGTTCCGACATTTTTTCGATCCCGCGAAAATTGGGATTTGAATTTAGAGGCTCCGCCCATTTCATCAGAGCGCATTTGCTATGCGTGATATATTTTTATCAGAAGAAACGAAAAAAAAATAAATAACGCAAATTGATATATTTAAACATTCGAAGAAACGTGTAAAAAAATTCACGATTAATACAATTTCGTTCTTTTAATCCAGTTTAATTCTGAAAATTCAGAAGAAAAAATAAGGAGCCTCTAAATTCAAATCCCGATTTTCGCGGGCTCGAAAAAATGTCGGAACTTTTTTACGGCGATAATATTATCGCCGTAAAAAAGTTCCGACATTTTTTCGAGTCGGGATTTGAATTTATTGGCTCCGCCCATTCATCATCGTTGCAGCGCATTTGCTATGCGCGATATATGGGCGGAGCCTCTAAATTCAAATCCCGATTTCCGCGGGCTCGAAAAAATGTCGGAACTTTTTTAAGGCGATAATACATTATCAGGAAAAAAAGAAACAAATCTATTAGGTGCCACGTCTTTCAATGAGCGACAAAAAGTAACGAATATAGATGAAGACATTGTAGAGCGCGTTTTATCCTCTGATATCAACGGGATTGTCTCGAGTGTCAATGGCTTCAAGTCCAAGAATCATTTTAGCGTCTTGAATTATAGGTCCTCCTTTTGCGTACCTGAAGAAAGTTAGAACTACGAGAACTTTCCACTTATCAAGGAAATTTTTAAGTGACATACTTTCTGATTTGAATATAGAATTCTATTCAAAAAATTATCTATTTTTAAACAAAATTCTGCTTATATAATACATAATATAAATCATTTTTATTATAATGAATGAGAAAATCAACTTACGTTTGATAAAATTCAAAAGTTTTCAGAACGTCATACTTTGGCCGGTATCGCTTATCTTTCGTCAAACTGAAAACAACATAATTAAGAAAATTCTCGAAAAATTCCGAAATCACTTACCAAGAGTTTACAAACTTGACAAGTGGCAAGCTGTAATTGATATTCTCATTGTTCGGCTTGAGAATTGGTGGGTCACTGATCATTACCTAAAAGGAGCAACTCTTTCCCATTTTCTCGCAAGCAAATATAAGCTCACCGCTTGACCCTGTTCAAAAGGAGAAGACCATATTTTGTCCGGAAACTTTCCTGTTGCTATTTCATACTGCAAAAATAATCTTCATTAAGTGTACAAGATAAGGCAACATGGTGCACCCAGTGTAAAGTATTCTATGTCGCAAAATTACTGTATAAGAATAAAAAATGTTTTCGACTTTTGACATTGAACTAATACAGCGCTGTTAGCTGTTCTCATCCGATAGATTTCAGGAAAGGGGTTTCCAGGCGCGCTTTCGGTAAACGTTATCAATCCAGACTTTTTTGTGGGCATTGTTATGTTTTAAGCTGGTCATTAATGGATTATATCGATCATTTCCTACAACAATATTTTCTTCTATAGTACTCTGACAATACATTTGATAACTGAATTGAGGTGCTCAAGGTTTTATAAGGTTTTATTCTGTTCCATAACTTGAAAGTTCCATGGATTCCGTATAAACAATAATAGAACAATAACTGTGCAACCGGTAAATTGTCGTGCCAGTAAGGTTGCTTGTCGCTGACGATCAGAGAGCCATTTCTTTTCCAATTTCCTAAAGCGCACATGGTATCAATACTGACGCACTTCTCGAAGATCTCTCATCTTGACATTCTCTCTCGTTCTCTCGAATATTCTTCTGCATTCATGGTATGCTGCATCTGGTCCTCCCTGTAAATTCTCGGACAATAATTCTCTCAAGTGCTAACTCTCAAGCTCTCAAGCATCCATCAATTTCAAAAAATAACTTCATCAACAGCTTCTTCGCTGATATAAACAATAAAAACAATAATTATCAAAGCTTCAAACCCCCGATTGGAACTTATAGAATCTGCAATTCAGCGTACGTTTATTATTACATCAACACGACTGCCCCACAACCAACAATACCTTAAACTATTAAAATCCGTTCTTCAAATGAGATTAAAAAGGTTAGCCAGAATCATAATTAATCAACAGTGCTAAACGTCCGAGTCACTACGCCGTATCATTTGCGTTTAAAGAAAAGAGTACATTTAAATTCATGATTGAATTAACCTAATAATTATAAGAAACCTAATTGTAAGAACTAATGAAACTAACTTGATGACAAGAACGAAATGATCATCAAAAATGAAGTTTGCATCTGGAAAGATTCGCGAGGAAGTATAAGGAAGTAATAGTCCTTAGCTAAATCATCAAGTGTGTTAGCTGGAATAAGCACGCGTGTGTGAGTGAAAATTCTAGCGGGTGTCAGATTGAGTTTCTCAATGTGGCGCGTCAGAAAATCGAGTTCATCGGTGTGGTGGTGTTTCAGCGGAATGTGCGAGTGGGCGTCATCCGATGTGCGTGGGCATTGTCCGTGTGCAGGCGGCGAAGCGGTGGTGAGTGGTGGTGGTCCAGTTTCCATGGCTTCGGGTGCGTCGACAAGGTTGCGAAGAGGATTCTGGGTAAGGCGGCGATCTTCGAATCCTTCCATCTAATCTAAAAAGATAAACTTGTTGTTAAATGTATACAGTGTTCGTGCGTAAACAGAGGTAGGACCGTGAGTACGTAGAAGTTATATTTCAGCATACAACTATATAAAGCTTCTTAAGTAAAGAAAAGACACGAAAACGGATCTTTTATTTCAATACAAACAAATTTCGGCGCTATCTTAGCCTGGGGGGTCAATGGTTTTTAGTCATTTTTGGAGGTTTTTGCAATTTGTTTTCTGGAAATGTTTGTTGCTATTGTTAAAATATTTGCAATTTTTTTTGGATTTTTCTTTTGGATTTATTTGTTTCGCTTGTTAGTTAATCATAGATATGAATAGGAACGCAGCTGATGCACTTCTCGACTTCAAGTCGTTTACAGTTTTCATATGTTTCTGTAGATGAATCACTTTTAAAATGTGGAGAAAGGAAAAGAACAATTCTTGACTTTATTCGAGCATTTCATTCAATAATTATTACCAAATACGATTTTCTTTGATTTCAGGAATTGGTTGAGCAGGTTTTCCAGAAAGCCGATTGACCGGAGTTCCACGTTTTTGCGGTTTGGGTACTTGGGTTGGCAAAGCGACTTAAACATCATTTGAAAGGATTCATGGACAAATTCACTTACATTCATCATCATCAAAAGCATTTTTCCCTAGTACGGAACCCAGTCCACCTATAACAGCAGCAGCTAATAACGGTAACGTTAGAATAAACCTGTTTTCCTCAGGTTCGAATTTAGAAATATTATGTGGAACTGGTCCGCCAAATCTATCACGATGGAAGTCAGCAACAATTTTATTTGAAGAAACTGGCATCGCCAAAATGGCTAGAACAGTTACAAATTGAAGCCACATTTTCGAAATGATCGAATGTTGGAATTCTGAATCGCTGAAACATATTTATATAAATTCAGAATGAATAGAGAATGACTCGTATCAATACTGTCATTCAATGTGAAAATAATGGATTTGATGATCAATTTGAATAATTGAATTGTGAATAATCCTGTTCCACAAAACACTGTTTCAGAATTCCAGAAAGAATAATCAATGACTCATTTCCAACAAGATGGTTGTAGTCTCTACAGTGGCTATAAGATCACAAGACAGGCATGTTAGATGCGATCCGTACCCGTAACGCTAACGTAACTATTTGGGAGAATGCAAACGCGCCCTACCGAACTTGCAGAAAAAAAAGCGGCGATTTAAATTAATAAAATCATCCAATCGTTTTTCTTTGTTTTTCAATGAGTTTTCTTCTAGAAAACATATTTTAATTTAAAAAAAAGGCGCTATGGTAGTTGGTGGGAGTTAATGGTTTTTAGTCATTTTTGGAGCATTATTCTAGATTTATTTTTTTTTCTGAAAATGTTATTAGAGTTATGATTACCTAGTAAGCGAAAAAAAATCCTTAAAAATCCAAAAAAATTGCAAAAATTGCTTATTGTTGAAGCGCGCCACGCGTGAAAAAAAAACAACTTACAAATATTTTAACAATAGCAACAAACATTTTCACAAAAAAAAGCTCCAAAAATGGTTAAAAACCCGAAAAAAAATTAAAAGTAGTCAAAATTAATCGGAATTTTCATCTGAATCAATTTCAATTTCGTAATTGTCTGGATAAAGTGTAAAATAAGAATTCGGGGAAAATTTGCATTGCATGTTACTCAAAATACACGAAAAATGGGCTGCTTGTTTTCATAAAACACAGCGCTTCCATTCCGTCGTAAGTCTTTCAAATACTAATGGGTGGGCATCTGGAGGAAGTGGCGGATCTTCCTAAAATTTTAGTGCACCCAAAAGTTAATTGAAGGTTCTCTACCTGTGCACAAATGGAACAGCGTCCAATTTTTCTTTTTAGAATCAAAATAGAATTGGAAGCGTTGATAGTCTGTCCTCCACTATAATACGTTTTTCTAAAAATAATTTATTCAATAATAAAGCAGTGAGAAATTGAACCGTCGTGCAAATGATAATCACAAAAAACTTTATAAGGAAAATAAAGCAATCTTCCAATGGCTCTACGAAAAATCACTATATTTCCGAAAAAGTGGATCTAAGTTATGTTCTAATCGAGCCGCGAAAAATTCTTTTATCATGATTGTTCATGCATTTGAAAAATTCTGAAAATGCATAATAATAATAATACGTATTCTTTCCATATTAACTCGAATTTTCATAGTTTCTTTTTAAATCTGCCTTTTTCTGTGACAAAAACGTTTCATTTCCGATCCAAATGAAAATTTTCATAATTTAAATCGCCTTTTTTTTTTGCAATTTCGGTAGGGCGCGTTTGCATTCTCCCAAATAGTGTCGGCTATTTATGTTAGCGTAAAAAAAATTGCTAATCGTTGAATCGCGCGATGCGTGAAAAAAAGAGGAATCGTAGTTTTCGTGCCAAGAGTAAGTTGAAAAAACAACTTACAAATATTTTAACAATAGCAACAAACATTTCCAGAAAAAAATTGCAAAAACCTCCAAAATTGACTAAAAACCGCCCACGCACATCGGATGACGCCCACTCGCACATTCCGCTGAATCACCACCACACCGATGAACTCGATTTTCTGACGCGGAAAACTCAATCTCAATCTGACCCGCTAGAATTTTCACTCACACACGCGTGCTTATTCCTGATTCCTGATTTACAAATTTCAAAGGAAAAATATACATATATCATTCATCAATAAAACTGAATATTCCAACAATTTCATACAATTTTTGGAAACTTTGAAAAGTGTTCTGGCAATTGAAAATCAACTTTTGAAGGTGGACGATTTCCAATTTGAAGCGATTGATGAGAAATCAATGATCAAAGCTTTATCAATGACAGATCCACGATCAATTCACCAAATATCATTAACTTGGATGGATGATATTCAGAACCCGATGGACATCCCTGAAATAATGGAGATGGAGCATTGGAAAGCCGCCACATCCTTCATATCTCTATTCAGAGTTTCTGGCGTCTCCGTCCAAAATTTCCGTCATTTTTCTAAAATCCATGTGAATATTGAGTCAATTTCAGTAGAAGAATTGTTAAACTATAAAAAGGTTTGTTTTCCTTTTTTGAGTTTTCAATTTCTGGACCATAACTATCTTCTTCTATCATAATTTATCGAATTCTTCCTCCACTTGGATAAAAACCTTTTTTTTTCAGGTTTTTCAAAATTCTACAAAAGCGAAAAGTTACTCTATCTGGATTCTGACCGTGGTGGACCTAGAGCAGCTTGCGAAGGAAATGGGACCAGCCGTCATATCCGACAAAGATATCAAGTGGTTTTTCCGAATGTCGACCACTCACGGTGATGTATTGGAGATTTCACTAACAGAAACATTCGTACCTATGTTCTTGCTCAATCGAGTACCGGTGGCCGATGTTCCAAAACATGCTGTGATTCAAAACTAATGCAACTGGTGGCTGCTAAAACTATAATTGCCAGTGCAATGTCTATCTCCACATAAGACGAAGAAAAAGACAAATAAAAATTAAAGTATACAGTTTAAAGTATTCTCTCAATAATAAAACAATTTTTAAAAGTTTTAATCAGTTTTAAATATTTTTAAAATACGTTTTTCCAAAAATAATTTATTCAATAATAAAGCAGTGAGAAATTGAATCTCGTGCAAATGATAATCACAAAAAACTTTATAAGGAAAATAAAACAATCTTCCAATGGCTCTACGAAAAATCACTATATTTCCGAAAAAGTGGATCTAAGTTATGTTCTAATCGAGCCGCGAAAAATTCTTTTATCATGATTGTTCATGCATTTGAAAAATTCTGAAAATGCATAATAATAATAATACGTATTCTTTCCATATTAACTCGAATTTTCATAGTTTCTTTTTAAATCTGCCTTTTTCTGTGACAAAAACGTTTCATTTCCGATCCAAATGAAAATTTTCATAATTTAAATCGCCTTTTTTTTGCAATTTCGGTAGGGCGCGTTTGCATTCTCCCAAATAGTGTCGGCTATTTATGTTAGCGTAAAAAAAATTGCTAATCGTTGAATCGCGCGATGCGTGAAAAAAAGAGGAATCGTAGTTTTCGTGCCAAGAGTAAGTTGAAAAAACAACTTACAAATATTTTAACAATAGCAACAAACATTTCCAGAAAAAAATTGCAAAAACCTCCAAAATTGACTAAAAACCGTTGACCCCCAACTAAGATAGCGCCGAAATTTGTTTGTATTGAAATAAAAGATCCGTTTTCGTGTCTTTTCTTTCCTTGAGAAGCTTTATATAGTTTTATGCTGAAATATAACTTCTACGTACTCACGGTCCTACCTCTGTTTACGCACGAACGCTGTATACATTTAACAACAAGTTTATCTTTTTAGATTAGATGGAAGGATTCGAAGATCGCCGCCTTACCCAGATTCCTCTTCGCAATCTTGTCGACGCACCCGAAGCCATGGAAACTGGACTGCACACGGACAATGCCCACGCACATCGGATGACGCCCACTCGCACATTCCGCTGAAACGCCACCACACCGATGAACTCGATTTTCTGACGCGCCACATTGAGAAACTCAATCTGACACCCGCTAGAATTTTCACTCACACACGCGTGCTTATTCCAGCTAACACACTTTATGATTTAGCTAAGGACTATTACTTCCTTATACTTCCTCGCGAATCTTTCCAGATGCAAACTTCATTTTTGATGATCATTTCGTTCTTGTCATCAAGTTAGTTTCATTAGTTCTTACAATTAGGTTTCTTATAATTATTAGGTTAATTCAATCATGAATTTAAATGTACTCTTTTCTTTAAACGCAAATGATACGGCGTAGTGACTCGGACGTTTAGCACTGTTGATTAATTATGATTCTGGCTAACCTTTTTAATCTCATTTGAAGAACAGATTTTAATAGTTTAAGGTATTGTTGGTTGTGGGGCAGTCGTGTTGATGTAATAATGAACGTACGCTGAATTGCAGATTCTTTAAGTTCCAATCGGGGGTTTGAAGCTTTGATAATTATTGTTTATATCAGCGAAGAAGCTGTTGATGAAGTTATTTTTAAATTATATAAATTAAAATATAATAAAAATCTCTTTTAAAAAATGACACAAAAGTCCGTTGACAAGTTTGTTTTATTTTTTTTAAATATTTAAAACTGATTAAAATTTTTAAAAATTGTGTTATTATTGAGAGAATACTTTAGACTGTATACTTTAATATTTATTTGCCTTTTTCTTCGTCTTGAATTCGTCTTATGTGGAGATAGACATTGCACTGGCAATTATAATTTTAGCAGCCACCAGTTGCATTAGTTTTGAATCACAGCATGTTTTGGAACATCGGCCACCGGTACTCGATTGAGCAAGAACATAGGTACGAATGTTTCTGTTAGTGAAATCTCCAATACATCACCGTCAGTGGTCGACATTCGGAAAAACCACTTGATATCTTTGTCGGACATGACGGCTGGTCCCATTTCCTTCGCAAGCTGCTCTAGGTCCACCACGGTCAGAATCCAGATAGAGTAACTTTTCGCTTTTGTAGAATTTTGAAAAACCTGAAAAAAAAACGTTTTTATCCAAGTGGAGGAAGAATTCGATAAATTATGATAAAAGAAGGTAGTTATGGTCTAGAAATTGAAAACTCAAAAAAGGAAAACAAACCTTTTTATAGTTTAACAATTCTTCTACTGAAATTGACTCAATATTCACATGGATTTTAGAAAAATGACGGAAATTTTGGACGGAGACGCCAGAAACTCTGAATAGAGATATGAAGGATGTGGCGGCTTTCCAATGCTCCATCTCCATTATTTCAGGGATGTCCATCGGGTTCTGAATATCATCCATCCAAGTTAATGATATTTGGTGAATTGATCGTGGATCTGTCATTGATAAAGCTTTGATCATTGATTTCTCATCAAGTAATATTTATTTATTTTTTAAATTTATATAAATTTAAATTAAAAAAAAAACTCTTAAAAAGTGACACAAAAGTCCGTGGACAAAATACTTAAAAATTTGAAAAAAATTGGAAATTTTTAATTTTTAAATATTGAATAATGGAATGTCCGATATGTTCACCCGATCTCAACCCGGTTGAAATTGCCTATGAGACTAACTTATGGGGATAGTCGGCACTGTAAGAGCACAAATGAACTTAGAGCTGTCATCAAAGAAGAATTCGACAAAAGCGATTCAATTCTTTCCCAACGTATTCGGCTAATCGGTTATTTTCTTTAATCCAAAAAAAGGCAAAAAATAAATTATTACGCTATTTTTAAATTTTCTTGAAAATTTTTTTTCCAATTTTTTTTCAATATAGTGTTATTTCACACATAAATACACAAGTTCTGATAACTTTTAGGAGTTTGAAAAATTAAAAAATTTCCAAAGTTTTCCACGTGCTACCCTCCATGAAAAAAAAATTGACCACTGATATCACAAGATATCATAAGCGCTTGCTGTTCTTTTTGTAGGAAATCCATTTTTACTATAAAAATGGATTTATTAAACTTGACACATAAAAATCTCAGCTACATATAAGGGCACATGTGTTTGTTAGTAACAAGAAAATGGTCAAAGCAAATGAATTATTCGCATCTGGAGCATTTTATAAATGCATCTTTCATGCAGCCAGTGGCGTAGCAAAAGTAATTCCCAACTTCTCCAAAACAATACTGTGAGGGAGTTAGGAATGGAAAAGAATGGTCCATATAACCAGTTTTTTCCCAGGAGTACTGTAGGAAAAGTGGGAAGTAACGAGCCGAGACTTGATGATAGAGTAGGGAGATCACTTCTTGTCGATACTCTTCATGGACGGTACTCTGGGACCGAACGCCTCCACCCACTCGGCTAAAAGCTTCTGCAACTCAGGAGCAGTTTGACTTTCTTGCAAACAATTTAAAACAAATCAATGTCGACTTTTTCAGCCATGCTGCGCCCCTATGTGTGAACAAATGGTTCCCTTCTTTTGCCTTTCTGTTCCATATGCGATAATGATTGAAACAGATTTGTAAAAAAAAAGAACTCACCAACAAGATTACGGGGTGTTTTTGCGTTGATGACAACATACTATCTTCCCGCATTTTTTCAGAATTCGTTGTTTCTTCTTTTCTTTATTTTCATGACAATGAGCCAAATATTTGTTTCCCGTTTGATCTGTAAGTAACAATAAATTGATAATAGAAAGAAAAATTCAAGCGAGATATTGTTTACTTTGCTGACTTTAAAAAGAGCAGAAAAGCTTAGTCCGACATGAGCAATTTGAAGAATATGAGCGGTAGGTTTGGTGAAATAGTAATCACTCATAGTTTGGTTTACAGTGTTTTTTTTCAGCATTATTCCGTTAAAAAAAAGGCTTTTTCAATCAGAAAAGGGCATTTTAATAGTTTTCGAACGTCGAATTTCGCACATTTTTGCTTTGCTTAATGATGCATTTCTGTGTGATGATTTAATGCTATCGGTTAACAATCAGAATTAAATTGCAAGTAGTTTAGATAATTAAAAGAAAATTTTGGATTTTTGGATCATTCCATCAGTTGCCAAACCAAATGCTATTTATCGGTGACTTCGCTGCCATTATATTTCATTACAGTTGCCAAGATACTTGTATTAGTTACAAAACTCTTCTCGCAAAATAATTTATATTCGTATAATAATCAACATTTTCGACACGGTTCAAGAAGAAAAAGTCAATAGATTAATTGGTAAGAATGACGACTGAATACGCCGAACCTCCGCTTTGAAACCATCAAGCACGTTGTATCCACGAAATACGCTGGAATTATTTAAAAATTATATGGAAAACGATGGCACTTCAATTAAGCCTACACAACGTTGACAGAAGCTTAGCTTGTGCTTTGAAACCTCAGCTTTCCCTAAATTCCCAGGTGCAAAGGCTGGCATTGTTAGCTCAGTGAGAAAAACAGAGCTAGTCGTCCATCTAATCCTCACTCAACTAACTGCTTTTCACCGTAAACTCTGAAAAACGAGCTTTCTTTCATGGAAATCTACAAAAAATTCAGAAAATTCACACTCCTCAGAGCATACTCCACACGCTGCCGACCAGGAATAGATGATGGACGACAACGCGCTGAATGCTTGAAACCATCTATCGAGGATTCGACCAATGGTATTCGAGGTATGAATGATAGTATGAATGATATCATTGAAAAAGATGAAGCCAAGCTGGGCGGACCAGGATGTGGATGTTTCTACCTCAGTTCCGGTTGTCTGTTTTACAGAACATATGCAGTGCCGAAATCCGAAGATGTTTTTGAGATATTTGAATGCATGGAGTATCAGCCATCCGCACGGATAAGAATGACAGTCACCACACTCAATTCGTGGAAAAACGAAGCGAAGACAATTGAGTTCAACAATTCAATTGGGAAGACAACCACCATGCAGCAAATGTCAATTACAGTGGAAGACATTCAGACACCACCATCTCCAACACTTAACAGTTGGTTCATTCGAAACAATAACTCAATGGCAACTTGGACACCAAATCTACTACCAACATACAGATGTGATCAATTTCTCAAGAAATGTGTTCTACAGGAAGAGTGTTACTGTAATCCAGCTGAAGACCAGATGAAATGCACATGTAACGATATCGATATCGGAGAACACATGAGACGGACAGATCGACATTTACCAGTACAATCCGGAAATTGGAGATTTGAGAAAGACAGGGACACCGTTAAAGGAAGTATCAAAAGATCTTCCACAGTAAGTCTACTCCTCAAAATGAACAACCAATGGACGACAAAGATTGTCAAGACACGGGAGACATGCTCAGCAAAGTCATCTCCAGCGACAGGATGTTACAGTTGCAGCACTGGAGCAAACGTGGAATTCTGGTGCCAAAGCAGTCACGAGGACACGATGGCGAATATGAAATGCCAAGAAGATGAATTTGTGGTAAAATGCACCCGAGAGGGAGCAAACACAAACGTCACCTTTTTCACCGATACAGCCAAATTCCGAACAGAATGCGAAATTGACTGTGGAGGAAAAAAGACAACTTCTATCGAAGTGACTGGAATTTTGAAGTACTCCGGTTCAATTTGGACATCTCTCTACAGATTACTGGACGGAAATACAACAGTTTTCAATGAGATTAACCTGCCAGATTTCAACCACATTTTCGACTGTTATCTCGCGTACGTCAAAACGGTTATGATGACACTGCTCGTAGTCATTATCGTCCTCATCGGGACATACTCCACAATCACGAGAACAGGACAAAAAATAGTCAAAATGTCACTGAAACTGATATGGACAATTGTCAAGTTACCATTCTGGATACTGCGAAAATTGTGCCTGATGATGTACAGATGGAAGTACAAGAAAGCGTACGTGCATATTTTGGTGTGCATGAATATTTTCTTTCCACTTGTTTGCGGGTACAATGAGATGAAGCTACGTCGGACACTCGTCGGAGACGCGGGAGGCTTCCCCTTGGAAGTCTTCTCGGAAAACCAGATCCGGCACCCAATCGTCGAAGTCGAAGTCGAAGTTGTAAACACATCAAGATCATCTCTAACATCGTATTGGACCAAGAATTCGAAGAAAGACAAGATCCTGTGTGAAGCTGCGTGTTTCGTCGGCCGGGAGTGAGCTGAATTCCACAGCTCCTATGACATCATTGACTTCTGGTCATGGTTTTTAATATCAATAATTGTCTCTGGTGACGCATCATAGCAACAATAAACAACCAGATGAAAAGTTTCAATGAACAGGAAGACAAATTGGATCAGGAAGACGACGAGAGCCAGAAAAAGATAGATGACTATATAATCGGCGTCGTTGATGTGATCGAAAAAGCCAACGAAGTAAAAGATCGTGCTTATGTCATCAGCAAGAAACATCAAATGGTTGCACCAAAGGACACCAACAACGTCGTAGCAGAATCAAATATGGAGAGGATGGCAATGGCCCCCCTGTATAAAGGACAATTTTTCGATACTCCAAAAATACCGAAGTTCTCGGGAAAATCTTGGGAGTTCGAAAATTTCTGGACATTATTTGAAGAACTCGTGGACAAATCTAATCAGTCAGATCTTCTAAAATTCAACCACCTCATAAACTGTTTGGATGGAGAAGCGAAAGAACTCATAAAAAAGTTCAAAGTTTCAAAAGAAAACTACAAGATGGCGGTGGATCTCTTGAAGAAAAAGTTCAATAATGAAGATAAGATCATTGCCGAGTTATCACTTCAACTCCGTCAAGAAACACCTAAGGACAATACCATTGCTGAACAAAAAAAAACGTTGGACAAACTCATCATTACAGTAGCCCAGTTAAAAGAGCATGGGGAGATGGTCGATTGTCAGCTTACCAAGATGCAGATTATTGACAAGTTCACGGACAACATTCGGAAGGAAGTGTTCAAAGCAAAATTGGACACCCCGAGGAAAGAATGGACAGTGGACAAAATAATTGAAAAGCTGGACAACATCATTACTCGTGAAGAAGAACTGAAAGAGTCGATGAGAAAAGAGACCAAACAGGACAAACCAACTGAGAAAAAAGATGAGAAGAAAAACCCCAAAGATTCCGATAATGGGAAGAAAAAGAGAAAGTGCATTTTCTGTAAGGATGAAGGTCACAAAGGAAGCTGTTGCCCAACTGTGCAGACATTGAAACAAAAAGAAGAGATATTCCTAAAGGAAAAACGATGTTATCAATGTGCTCAAATAGGACACAGCAAGTCAAAGTGCCCGAACAAACCTTGTTACAACTGTCAAGGCAAACACCACATTTCTCTCTGCCAAAAGGACACCAAGTGTGAGTCATCTGCAAAGAAGACAACCGAGGAGTCCCAAGAAGAGAAGAAAAAGCAGAAACCGAAGACGCAAGCAGTAGCTTACACCGGCGAAACGGACACTGGGACACCCACTCCCAACGAGAGTGAGATAAAATCTTCTGATGGTTCAACAGAACGCCACACGGCTACAACTCTGTCAAAGAAGAAACTCACCGCCGCCTTCATTCCAACCGTGAAAGTGAAGACATGGAATCCGAGCAACAATAAATGGGAGGCCATTTCAATGATGCTGGATAGTGGAGCAGATCAGTCATACGTGACTGAAGCTCTTGCCAAGTCTTGGAAGTTGCAGACCAACGGACAGGACACCTTCAAGCTCCAAACGTTTGGAGCACAGGAAGCACGAGTCATCACATTTGATCGGACACAGATCTCGATTGTGATGGGAGCAGAGACAATAGACTTGGACGTCTACGTCTCAGGACACCTGACTGGAAGATTGTCGAAAGCGGAACTCAGCTCTGAAGATCTCAGCTATGCTATTCGCAGAAAGATGACTATCAATGAGGATGCGCTCGAAAGGACTGTCCAACCAGACATCATCATCGGATGTGACTACATGTCAAGAGTCATAACCGGACACATGATCCGCCTACCGTCAGGATTAAACTTGATTGAAACTGCGGAAGGATTCACCACAATTGGTAAAACGGACATGAATCAAAAAGTGTCTAGGAAACCGGACACAGACGACAAGTTCATTCTCATGTCATACAAAGAAGAAAACGAGGACACCGCATTCAAAGTCGAAGAAGAGCAACGTCAAGACACGACGATGAAACTTCCAGACGAGAATTCAGGATCGGTCGAAGAAGAGAAAAATGAGACAAATCGTCAGACTATGGAATTCTTCAAAAGAACGATCGAGAAGAGAGACGACGGTTATTACGTAAGAATACCGTATAAGAAAGATCACCCAAGAGTACCAGACAATTTCGTGATTGCTTTCAAAAGATTGCAAAGCGTGTCAAAAAACAGCTCGCAAGAAGTGCTTCAGATGGTAGACGACATATTCAAAGATCAACTCCAAAAAGGAATCATTGAAAGAGTCGACCAACGAGTGAAGACAGACCAACGGATCCACTACAATCCGACGCAGCCAGTTCTGACACCACACAAAACAACTACGAAGTGTCGAGTAGTAGTTGACGGATCCAGTCACTTCAAAGGTGAACTCTCTCTGAACGATATCATTGAACCAGGAGGCGTTCTCATTCCGGACATGATTCACATACTTCTCAGATTCCGATCAGGATCTATTGGAATCATCGCAGACGTGGAGAAAGCCTTTCTCCAAGTCCGTCTTCATGAAGATGACAGAGATGTCACACGAGTCCTTTGGCTGGAGGATTTTTCGAGGCCACCAACAAGGGACAATATAGTCATCTACCGATTCACAAGAGTGCTTTTTGGATTCAATGTATCACCGTTTCTTCTCGGAGCAACGATACTATTTCACCTTGAACAACACGAAGATCAGAAATTTGCAAAAGATGTGGCAAACAACTTATTCGTAGATAATCTCGTTTTGACAACAGATGAAGATCCAGAACAAGCCATCTCAATCTACGATGAGTGTAAGAAGACGTTCAACGAAATCAGCATGAATCTTCGAGGATTTTTGACCAACTCCGACAGATTCAACAATCTTGTCAAGAAAGAAGACCGTGAGACAGAGAGAATTATAAAAGTTCTAGGAATTTTATGGTCGTCAATCGAGGATAATCTCAACATGTCGATAGAAATGCAAGTACCGGACACCAATTCAAGAAGAACAGTGTCGACCATTATCGCAGGGATTTTCGATCCTCTCGGATTGCTTGTTCTGATTATCTTGGAAATGAAACTTTTCCAGAGAGAACTTTGGGATGACGTCTACAAATGGGACACCAAGCTAACCACTATTCACGAATCAAAGTGGCGAGCACTAGTGGAAAAGGCCAACAACTTTTCAATCGACATTCCAAGACACGTCATCAACAAAACCGGTTCCAACTCAATCATAACGTTCACTGACGCTAGTTCAGAAGCAACAGCATGTTGCATTTACATCAAAAATGCACGAGGAATACATCTACTGTTTGGAAAATCAAAAGTACGTCCACTCAAAGAAAAATGGACAATCCCCAAACTCGAGACGCAAGCCTTGAAGATGGGAGTCGATAGAACAAAAATGGTACTCGAAGCAATGATTGAGGGAAAGATTCAAGTGGACACGGTGACCGTCATGACTGACAGTCAGATTGCTCTGGATTGGCTCAAACCAGAACCCGGAAAGAAAGAAGTGGGGGTTTTCATCTCCAACCGTCTTATTGCTATCCGAAAAGGAGTGTCGGACATGGAAAATCACACGATCGTACATTTTGGACACGTCCGCACGGAAGAAAATCCAGCAGATCTTGGAACCAGAGGAGTGGCAAACGACAAGTTCAAAGACACAATATGATGGAATGGTCCAACATTTGTGAGAAAAGATTGGAACGAATGGAATATCAAACCGTTCTCAATCGTGAACACCGACACAGTTCAAATGAATATGGCGAAGTGTGAAAAAGTGGACACTACACAAACAGTCTTTGACTGCTCGAAGACACAGAGCTACTCGAAAATGAAGAGAATAGTCGCGACAACGGTGAAGTTCATAAAGCTAATTTCAAAGAAACTGCCAGAGGACACGAAGAAAAAGATGATAATCGACTTCGATATTCTGGAGAAGCAAAGGAACTTTAGTGCTGATGAAATCAAAAAAGCCGAGCTCATTCTTTTACGAGATCAACAGAAAACCATTGATGACAAAAAGAAAAGAGAATTGGCCAATCTGGGACTAACTCTCAACAAGGAAGGACTGATCGTTTGCAGAGGAAGAATGTAACTTGCGGATCTCGATCAAGAAGCAAAATTCCCAATTCTTATCCTACCAAACACGGACATCGGAATTCAAATTATCAGAGATAGCCATGGAAAGTTTCATAATTCCGTTCAACATACAATGGACACGCTGAGAAGAAAGTTTTGGATGCCAAGACTCCGACAGCAAACAAAGACCTTGATCAGGATTTGTGTTCCATGCCAACGGATAAATAAACAACCATCACGGTATCCAGATATGGCAAGACTTCCAGCAGAACGAGTAACACGAAGCAGACCGTTCGAAAACATCGGGCTAGACTATTTTGGTCCAATTACGTACAAGAAAGATGACGGAAGAGAAGAGTCAGCGTATGGAGCAATATTTACTTGCTCAACAACTCGACTCACCCACATCGAAATTGCTTCGGACAACTCAGCATTCCAGTTTTTGCAGACGCTCCGACGTTTCATTGCAATCCGAGGATTACCCGAGAAGATTGTTTCAGATAACGGAACTAATTTCACCTTGGGACAAAAGATTGTGGAAGAAGCGATGAGACACCCAAATTCTTCAGACATCCAAACGATCCAGTGGAAATTTATCACTCCGTATTCCCCCTGGAAAGGAGGTTTCTACGAAAGAATGGTGAAAATGGCAAAGGTAGCTTTTGTGAAAGCTACACGTCGCACAAAGCTTTCACTGGATGAACTGATCACGACATTTCATGAAGTGGCAGCAGCAATGAATTCTAGACCGTTGACATTCGTGGAAGAAGATATCGACTCGGGACACACGATACGACCGATGGACTTCATAACTCCAGAAATGAAAATCACTCTACCGCTGGAATCAGTGATGGACACGAACGACGAGTACAAACCGTCAAAAGAATGTCAAGAAATCCAAACAAAAAGCGACGCCATCCGTGCTCTGAAATCTTCTGTGGAAACAGTTGAAAAAATATGGACGATTTGGAAAAGCAAATATCTGACAGAACTTCGAGAACATCACAAGATACGAATGGACAAAAAACGAGGATCACCCAATTTGCCAAAGAAAGGACAAGTGGTTCTTATCTACGATGAAGACCAGAGAAGAAACAACTGGAAGTTGGGAAGAATCCGTGAACTTGTAAAGTCGGGAGATCAAGTGGTCAGAGAAGCAATTGTCGACACCCAAGTAGGAAAGGAATTCCGTAAATCCTCCTTGCGAAGATCAGTGAACATGCTAGTTCCATTGGAATTACAAGAGGAAACCACTGACACCGTAGTTCAAATGACACCTGAAGAGACAGAAACGGAATTGAAGGGACACTACAACCTCCGAAGAAGGAAACCAGTCAACTACGACGAAAAGTCAACGGAAAGACACGGTTTTTAAGTGTTCAATTCGATTAATTCTATACTTCTCACGTCAATGATGATCAGGATGTTCATAACAGGAGCATCTGCAGAAGTCAAACTGAACTGCAACGCTCAAGGACTGCAAATTCAAGGAGACTACGTTGATTTCGAAGCTTGCGCAGAAAATTATTGTACTAGCAACACTCGATACACGTGGGCATTCGGACAAAAGAAAAACATTTGGATCCCACCATCGATAAAAATTCACCCTCACCACAACACTATCAAAGTAAACGATGGCACAAACATCAATGTGATTGAAATGGACTGTCCAGCAGTTCAGTTCTGTGAAACAATTGATTGCACCTTCTGCCTATCCAACATTTTGAATCCAGAATGTCACATGACATTTGCGATTCTGGGACTTGGAATGGTAGTGTTCATGATGCTGATGATCGTACATATGATCTGCAATGTACCAGTTACTCTTGGAGCACCATTTGTAATGGCCTGGAAGATTTGCAAAGGACTGTGGTTTCTTGGAGGAAAGACTCTCATCTATCTAAAAAGGACATTCTGCAAAAGACGACGAACACAATGGAGAGAAATTCTCACATTGACAATGATTGCTAGTCAAATAGCAACCGCATGCCAGGAAGTGGACATTTTGACACAATTCGAAAACATCTGTGACACAGAAGGAAATTGCAAGACCATGACAGAAACGGTGATGCACCTCAATCAAGGTCACAGTGAAGGATGTTTACGGGTGGACAAAAACGGGACAACAATCGTGGACATTCGTCTACAAATTGTCAAAATCGAGCTGACATGCACAAAACGGACAATAGCATTCACCCAAGACGTGGAAACCAGAGTGTGGAGCACGAAAAGGTGTCCGAGAATGGGCTCTTGTCAAGAAAACAAGTGCGGAAACGTAACCAGAACATCGCTCATTCCAGAACTCGCAATAGTGAATCATTTTGTCGGAAACACTGGATGTTCGGAGAGTTGCGGCGGACCAGGATGTGGATGTTTCTACCTCAGTTCCGGTTGTCTGTTTTACAGAACATATGCAGTGCCGAAATCCGAAGATGTTTTTGAGATATTTGAATGCATGGAGTATCAGCCATCCGCACGGATAAGAATGACAGTCACCACACTCAATTCGTGGAAAAACGAAGCGAAGACAATTGAGTTCAACAATTCAATTGGGAAGACAACCACCATGCAGCAAATGTCAATTACAGTGGAAGACATTCAGACACCACCATCTCCAACACTTAACAGTTGGTTCATTCGAAACAATAACTCAATGGCAACTTGGACACCAAATCTGCTACCAACATACAGATGTGATCAATTTCTCAAGAAATGTGTTCTACAGGAAGAGTGTTACTGTAATCCAGCTGAAGACCAGATGAAATGCACATGTAACGATATCGATATCGGAGAACACATGAGACGGACAGATCGACATTTACCAGTACAATCCGGAAATTGGAGATTTGAGAAAGACAGGGACACCGTTAAAGGAAGTATCAAAAGATCTTCCACAGTAAGTCTACTCCTCAAAATGAACAACCAATGGACGACAAAGATTGTCAAGACACGGGAGACATGCTCAGCAAAGTCATCTCCAGCGACAGGATGTTACAGCTGCAGCACTGGAGCAAACGTGGAATTCTGGTGCCAAAGCAGTCACGAGGACACGATGGCGAATATGAAATGCCAAGAAGATGAATTTGTGGTAAAATGCACCCGAGAGGAAGCAAACACAAACGTCACCTTTTTCACCGATACAGCCAAATTCCGAACAGAATGCGAAATTGACTGTGGAGGAAAAAAGACAACTTCTATCGAAGTGACTGGAATTTTGAAGTACTCCGGTTCAATTTGGACATCTCTCTACAGATTACTGGACGGAAATACAACAGTTTTCAATGAGATTAACCTGCCAGATTTCAACCACATTTTCGACTGTTATCTCGCGTACGTCAAAACGGTTATGATGACACTGCTCGTAGTCACTATCGTCCTCATCGGGACATACTCCACAATCACGAGAACAGGACAAAAATAGTCAAAATGTCACTGAAACTGATATGGACAATTGTCAAGTTACCATTCTGGATACTGCGAAAATTGTGCCTGATGATGTACAGATGGAAGTACAAGAAAGCGTACGTGCATATTTTGGTGTGCATGAATATTTTCTTTCCACTTGCTTGCGGGTACAATGAGATGAAGCTACGTCGGACACTCGTCGGAGACGCGGGAGGCTTCCCCTTGGAAGTCTTCTCGGAAAACCAGATCCGGCACCGAATCGTCGAAGTCGAAGTCGAAGTTGTAAACACATCAAGATCATCTCTAACATCGTATTAGACCAAGAATTCGAAGAAGGACAAGATCCTGTGTGAAGCTGCGTGTTTCGTCGGCCGGGAGTGAGCTGAATTCCACAGCTCCTATGACATCATTGACTTCTGGTCATGGTTTTTAATATCAATAATTGTCTCTGGTGACGCATCATGCGCCGTGGACGCATATCTCGCCCACAGGTTTTATTGTATTTAAGCATCGAACAGAGCTGATTGTGTCTTTTATTTTCATGTATCTTCATATATTATTTTATATATCTTTTCTTTATCTCTTTCTCACATAATAAATCGTTTAATTACCCAAGTTTGAGGAACCACCGACAGTGCAGCCCAGAGGAAGCTGTTTACGATATGACTATTGCACAATTTTCGCTCAAATTTCTGTTTAGATTCTTGTTTTCTCTGGAAAGGCAAAAATTTTCAATGTCTGTAGTGATCTGTTCCATAATTTGAAAGTTCCATGGATTCCGTATAAATCGTCTGAACAATCACTGTGCAACCGGTAAATTGTCGTGCCAATAAGGTTGCTTGTCGCTGACGATCAGCGAGCCATTTCTTTTCCAATTTCCTAAAGCGCACATGGTATCAATGCTGACGCACTTCTCGAAGATCTCTCATCTTGATATTCTCTCTCGTTCTCTCGAATATCCTTCTGCATTTATGGTATGCTGCATCTGGTCCCTGTCCGTAAGGCAAGATAGCAATAGTGTGGCAACTAAAGACTGAAAGCAGGCACCTGACAGCATTGCAGCTCACAAGCATCCATCAATTTAAAAAAATAACTGCATCAGCAGCTTCTTCGCTGATATAAACAATAATTATCACAGCTTCAAAGCTTCAAACCTCCGATTGAAAATTAAAGAATCAGTAAATCAGCGTACGTTCATTATTACATCAACACGATTTGCACGACTCACATCTCTCTGGATCAACGATTGACCGATATCGAGTCTTCGAACTCGATGACCCTCGGCGTACAGCTTGGCGATATTGGCACCGTGGGGAGAAGCTCGCATAATTAGAAAAAAAAACGAAAAGTGATAACAAATGCCTCTGGGCTCTCCTCATATAAACCCTGACTTTCGAAAATCTGACTTGGCAGAGTGCCAGGAACACTCAGAAAAAAAAAAACTTTTTAGCCACCTAGCTTTATAGGTAAATCAATTCAGAATTACAGAAAATGCGAATTCCATTTTTGCCAATTCGAAGCAGAAACAGTGCTATTTGAGTACTTATTGCGACCTTCTGGAGTGCGCTTGGAAAGTTTGGTGGAGAATGGAGAAAGAAAGGATGGAGAAATGGAGAAAGCGATGCCGGAAGGATTGCGGATTCCAAAAGTTTAATGCTCTGGTATGTAACATTCATGGTGCCTAACAGATTAATTTAAATTTTTTAACAAAATTTTTCAGTTTTTTTCAATAATTTTGGGGATACATGGAGAGCAAAGTCATGATTCGCTCTCACCCAACTATGGACTCTCTGAATTATGCCCTTCTCAAGGCATTGATGACGACTACCTGCGGTGAACAGTGAACTCAGTTCCGGAACGTCTGAAGGCGTAAATCAAAGCTAAAGGGTCTAACTTCGTGCACATTCATAAATAATTGTCACATTTGTTCTATTTAAACAAAAAATAAATTTTGCTCACATTTTACAATCCATTCATTTTTCAGTACACATCAAAACATATAACCACATACTTATTCACCACTCTGTATATTTATATTCAACTTTAATTTTAGTTTTAAACAAAAAATTGTCAGATTTTTATCATAATACTCATACATCAGATCACAAGAGATGTACTTCCAGATACTGTGCACCGTACTTCATCATCGCTACATTTCCACGAATCTGATGATGACTTGGAAGTGGGTCGCATGTGCACCAAGTCACCAAAATTTTGATGAGAAATGGATATATATGGCTCTAGGTGAAGAAGATTATAGTTTTACGACCAATACAAGACACGCGTATTGGTTGGACATGTGGGCGGGGTCATATGCAGAACGGTTAGGCAGCTGAACGGTGGAGAATCATTTTCTATTTTTCCTATATTCCGAGTTGTTTCTTTACTTTAATCAATTGAGAACTCAAGTTTGTTTTATTCAATATTTAATAAATATTGTAAAATTTCGATTTTCCAGAAGTCTTCGCTGAAATGAACTCGTTTCCGCATACAGAATTGTGCATTGAAAATTCAGCCGATTGGACAAGAAATGGGCTACACGAGATAATGGTTCGTAAGAACCGAAGACGTCTGAAGCCAGAGTTGAAATACACGATAACTGGACTAATTCCAGATAATGAATACTTTGTTCAATTGTTCATTTCACAGAAAGACGATAACTACTACAAACTATACAAAGATGATTTAGATGGAGCACAGCAAAGAGCACATGTTCGAAGAAATAAGCCGAGAAATCCACCATTAGGAATGATTCACACAAATGCATGGATGACTGGAAGAGAGTGGATGGATAATGGAATTCATTTTTCGAATATTTTTGTCTCTACAAATGCAGGTGATTCCACATTTGCATTGGAAACCAAAGTCGCTTATCAGTTATCGATTATGATTCAGTCACGAACTGGAGAATCTGTATCATTCCATTCATCGTGTCAGGATTTTGTTGCCGTATCCGTGCTAACAACATATAATAATAATGAGAATATTTTGAATAAACGGCGAGCGACGCAATCGGAAGAAGAGCCGTCAGCCAAAAGAAGAGCTCTTCCAGAGATCATTGACTTTCAGGTTGATCAGCCAGTGTCCAATGATCTATGGGAGCAGACCCTGACTGATGAGCAATTCGTTGAACAACTGTCAGGTGCGAGGTCGAATTCTGAAGCATCAGGAGCCCAAATGCACTTTTCTCCGTGGAATCCGATGATAAATGAACAAAAAATTCCAAGGATATATTGTTCTGAAATTGAAGTGAATCAATGTGTTCTCCAATCGATCGATTCCAATGTACACGCTCCGATGGATAGTGCCACTGCATACCAATTCCAAATTGAAACACAGAATCTCGAAAACTCGGAATTCGATTATTACAGTCAGGAAACGCCCTCTAATAATTTTAATTAAAATTGAATCTACTTTTCCAGTTTAATATTATTTGTATTCTTTTGCCAATGCCGGTTAATATTTTATTTATTTTAAACGATTATTATTTTACGTTGTAATACGTTTTCTCCATTTTCCAATTTAAATAATAAATATTTTTTACAGTTTTATGTTAGACTTTCAAAACATGATTCTATTTGAAATCAGAATTCACAAAATCATTAATAACAGAATTCGAAAACGCCCTAATCCGATTTCTCAAAATTGCTTCAGCTTAATGTTAAATTTTGATTAATAATCAACATTTTCAACATGGTTCAAGAAGAAAAAATCAATAGATTAATTGGAAAGATGAAGACTGAAGACGCCGAACCTCCACTTTGAAATCATCAAGCACATTGTATCCACGAAATAAACTGGAAATATTTAAAAATTATATGGAAACAGACGGCAGTAAAATTATATTTCAATTAGGCCTAGACGACGTTGACAGAAGTTTATCTTGTGCTTTGAAACCTCACTTTTCCCTAAATTCCCAGGCGCAAAGGCTGGCATTGGTAGCTCAGTGAGGAAAACAGAGCTGTTCGTTCATCTAGTCCTCACTCAACTAACTGCTTTTCGCCGTAAACTCTGAAAAACGAGCTTTCTTTAATGGAAATCTACAAAAAATTACTCCACACGCTACCGATCAGGAATAGATGATGAACGACAACGCTCTGAATGCTTGAAGCCATCTATCGAGAGATGACGGATTCGACCAATGGTATTCGAGGTATGAAGATATCATTGAAAAAGATGAAGCCAAGCTGGGGGATGCAGAGATGGATCGCTTCAACGTGTCAAAATGGGAGGAAGGAATCCGAGAAATACTGAAACAGCATCCTGCCAAAGCGCCATCCGAAATCTGTCCTGCCGACACCATTTTCATACTAAAGAAGTTGTTCAATGGTTCAAAATCCAGAATATATCTCATATGGATAATTGGCCTCCAACGCAACCAGAAGAAGATGATTTTGACTGACTTGGCCGTTCATTTGGACCACATCATCGCATTGAAGAATCACGCTAACTTCACTGAAGGAGCTCCAACAAACGTCAACTTTGTCAAAGGCGAGATGCCACCAGAAGCCAAAACGGAAGTCACCTCCAAAGTTGAATTCCAAAAAGAAGCAACCACTGAAACCTTGCTTTCGCTGTGGAGAAATGCATTGGAGTCGAGACTACATGCAGAAGACGTCTCTCGTTTGCCATAAATACAAAAAGACTGGTTACACCAAGAAGTGCTGACAGAAGAATTCCCAATCCAATCTCGTAGTGTCCGTTTCCGCATCATCTGCTGGAGCCATGAATCGCATCTACAAAGAATTTGTGATCAATGAGACACCGATTCACATGGAACTGAACACTGGAGCCACTTTTATATGGAGAAAAGTTGGACAAATGGAGTGTGTAACGTTAAACATTATGGGGGTGGGTCACCTCGAGTTCAACCAAGACCTCGAAGAAGACACCAGTTCTCATCGAGAAGGAATACCCGATGACAAAGATCTGGAAGTCCGTTTCCAAGATCACACAATCGGTGAAGACGACGATCTATATATCAGAAAGAGCAACTCGAATTCTGAGTTAGAGCTTATCAACGAGCCAGAAGAGATTAAGAGACAATGTCTGAGAGATTCGACCACCAGTAGTCACAGTCTAAAAAAGTTGTTTCAATTGGTCTGATTTTTTATATAGTGGGTACTGGTGATGCCCTAAGTACAAAACCGTATTCAGAATTAGGCTCCGCCCCCTTCGAGTTGAGATACGGTAGGGGAGTTTCGAAAAATTTTTTTTTTCTTTTTTGAGATAACTTCGATTTCTTTTCTGGAATCGATAACCGGTCACTTATGAAGCATTTTTGTAGTAGAGAACATTTTTCTAGCTCTTCTCCTTCCGACCAAAAAATTGAATTTTCGGAAAAAAATGGTTTCATTTCCGTATTGTGCAAAACAAATATATTACGGGAAGTGAGATCTCATCAGAACTTTATACTTCAGAGTATTGGTTACAAGAATTCATAACTCGTTGGCCGCGGTTTGGGTGCGGCCGTCAGTTATTTCACGATATTTGTCATTTTTCTACTGTTTTGGTACCATTTTTCTCATTTTTTGAAAAAATAATTTTTTCAATTGGTCTGATTTTTTATATAGTGGGTACATGAGATGCCCTAAGTACAAAACCGTATTCAGAATTAGGCTCCGCCCCCTTCGAGCTGAGATACGGTAGGGGTGTGTCGAAAAAAATTTTTTTTTTCTTTTTCGAGATAACTTCGAATTCTTTTCTGGAATCGATAACCGGTCACTTATGAAGCATTTTTGTAGTAGAGAACATTTTTCTAGCTTTTCTCCTTCCGACCAAAAAATTGAATTTTCGGAAAAAAATTGTTTCATTTCCGCATTGTGGAAAAAAAATATATTACGGGAAGTGAGATCTCATCCGAACTTTATACTTCAGGATATGGGTTACAAGAATTCATAACTCTTTGGCCGCGGTTTGGGTGCGGCCGTCAGTTATTTCACGATTTTTGTCATTTTTCTACTGTTTTGGTACCATTTTTCCCATTTTTTGAAAAAAAATATATTACGGGAAGTGAGATCTCATCCGAACTTTATACTTCAGGATATGGGTTACAAGAATTCATAACTCGTTGGCCGCGGTTTGGGTGCGGCCGTCAGTTATTTCACGATTTATTCAAAACATCAAGAAAAATGACTTTACTCCAATTTATGATGTTGTGTATTCGAATACTGGATCTAGATCATTAAGAACATCATGGAAAATTTCATCCGCTTCCATGAAAAACGCCTCATCTTTCGTGAATCTGATCCAGCCAGCATCGTTGTGGTCTTCCTCAGGATGAAAAGACTCCAGTTGCACAGATGTAAACACTGAGGAAAAGTGAAATAAGAGGCAGTGGTGAAAACAAGAGTTCTTTCCAAGTTCTTTCATGTGCATATCCAAGTTCCAAGAGTTCTTCCTTCCAAGAGTTTCCATGATGTTCTTAATGATCTAGATCCAGTATTCGAATACACAACATCATAAATTGGAGTAAAGTCATTTTTCTTGATGTTTTGAATAAATCGTGAAATAACTGACGGCCGCACCCAAACCGCGGCCAACGAGTTCTGAATTCTTGTAACCAATACTCTGAAGTATAAAGTTCTGATAAGATCTCACTTCCCGTAATATATTTTTTTTTCCACAATGCGGAAATGAAACAATTTTTTTCCGAAAATTCAATTTTTTGGTCGGAAGGAGAAAAGCTAGAAAAATGTTCTTTACTACAAAAATGCTTCATAAGTGAGCGGTTATTGATTCCAGAAAAGAAATCGAAGTTATCTCAAAAAAGAAAAAAAAATTTTTTTCGAAACTCCCCTACCGTATCTCAACTCGAAGGGGGCGGAGCCTAATTCTGAATACGGTTTTGTACTTAGGCATCTCATGTACCCACTATATAAAAAATCAGACCAATTGAAACAACTTTTTCAAACTGTGACTATGGGCAGTTGAGCTATGGTCGAATCTCTCAGACATTGTCTCTTAAATTTTTATTGCATTACTGAAAACAATCCATCCTATGTATTAATATTAGTTATTCTTCAATTTTTAATATGCAGTGTGCGGCATAAATAATAGGATGGGTTTCAAATGCCATCACTTTTGCAAAAAAAGTGGAATCGATATGAAATTTAGACAAAAGTTACTTGGATACTTGGATACTTGGACGCCCGGTAGTCGGCTGGGGATGTTCTCAGCGCCGGGCACACGTCTCTTTCCATTTGTTTCGGTCCTGTGCGGCTTGGACCAGTTGCCGTCGGGAGTATTGAACTTCTTCAGTGCATCGGACCATCTTGTTGCGGGACGGCCCAATGTTCTTTTAACGTCCCTTGGATACCAGAAGGTGATTCGGTTTGTCCATCTATCGTCTTGTCTTCGTACGACGTGGCCTGCCCATCGGTATTTCGCGGTGGCTGTGTATTCCACAGCGTCTCGGATGCCAGATTTTTGCCGTAGATCGGTGCTTCTTAGATTCTGCTCCCGTTGTTCTCTTCGATTAGTTCCCAGTAATGATCTTTCTAGGGCTCGTTGGGTTCTTGTGAGAATCATAGAAGTAGTCTTGTTATCCGCCCATGTCTCAGATCCGTAGCAGAGCGCGGGGAGAACTGTCGAATCGAACAGTTCGGCTCTTATCTTCTTGCTGGATATGAGTTGAGTAGCTTCTTTGATACTGCTCATGGCAGCCCATGCTGAGCTTCTTCTTCGGCTTATTTCTGCTTTGAGATTGTTGTCCATGAATACCAGTCTTCCCAGATAGATGTACTTGTCGACATATGGAAGGGGGATTCCTCCGACAGTGATGGGATCCGCTGTTGTCCAGCTATTTCTCATGACTTCCGTTTTGCTGCGATTCATTTCTAGTCCGATGGCTTTTCCAACTTTGTCTAAGTCATTGACCATGCTTTGAAGTTCTGCAGAGCTGTGACTGATCAGAACGATATCGTCGGCAAATCGCAGATTGCTGAGCTTCTTGCCATCTATCATGATGCCTTTGTCTTCCCAATCAAGGTTTATCATCGCGTGTTGCAGGGCGGCAGTGAAGAGTTTCGGTGATATTGTGTCTCCTTGCCGTACTCCTTTGCCGATTGGGATGGTCAGCTCTTTCATAAACATCTTGATCTTGGTAGTTGTTCCCATATTACATTCCTCAAGGAGGTTGATGTATTCTGCGTCGACTCCAGCTTTGTTCAGTGCGTTCCAGACTGCATTGAGTTCCACACTATCGAAGGCTTTGACGTAATCGATGAAACAGAAGTAGAGCGGTTGTTTGTACTCCCTCTGGCGTTCGATTAGTTGAGTTACTGTGTGGATGTGGTCGATGCAGCTGAATTTCTTTCGAAATCCGGCTTGTTCGACAGGTTGGAATTCGTCGAGAGTCTTCTCCAGCCTATTAAGGATGATTTTTGTAAACAACTTGTATGGCTGCGACAGTAAGGCGATTGGACGGTAATTTTTTATGAGATCTCGTTCTCCTTTCTTGAACAACAGCACGGTCTTGGAAGTTTTCCACTGCTCTGGCACTTTACACTCCATGATATATCGGTTGAAACGTCCCGCCAATTTTTGGATGATAGAGTCGGGTGCTGCCTTTAGGAAGTCTCCAGAGACTTGGTCCGGTCCGGATGCAGTCTTCGGTTTTAGTTGTTTAATGGCATGCCTTGTTTTGGATTCTAAAATCTCGGGGAGCTGTTGTTGTGTCGGAGTGGGTGCTCGTGGTACCGTTGTTGTTGAGCTGTACAGATTGGAGTAGAAGTCGACGACAATCTTCTCGATTTTGGTTCGGGCAGTTTCCTGCCGTCCGTTCTCGTCTCTCATCACAGTTGTCACGGCTCTTTTGTCGTTCATGTTTCTTCGGCACCGTTTCAGGCTGGCTTTTTGTTCAGCTGCTTCTTTCAATCGAGTATCGCGGTAGTGCTTTATCGACTCTTTGACCGCGACTCGGCAGGCTTTGTTGATGATGTTCTTCTCCACGATACTGGATGCAGGATCCATGTGGATTTTCGCTCTTTTCTTCAACAAGTCCAGTGCTTTGGCGTTTAGCTTTTTATTGTGAGTTGGGCCAGGGTCTTTCGTACCTTCTTTGGCGCAGTGTAGTAAGCCGTTGACGAGAAGTTGGTTATCGGTCGTCAAGTCCGGCGATTCTTGCCAATCGTATGCAGTGGATGTCGTTTCCATGATGTCGGTGTCATATTCTGGAAACCTAATGGGAGCTGGGCGTAGCCCATCCTTTCTTCTGAAACGATTGCGAAGGTTGATCTTAGCTCGGACGAGTCGGTGATCACTGCCCGTATTGAACGGCTCCACCACGCTAACATCGTATAGGGCCCATCGACGGTTGAGAAGAATGTGATCCATTTCCGCCGTGGTGGTTCCATTTGGACTCATCCATGTCCAGCGTTTTTCGATCTTCTTTTGGTACATGCTGTTGCCATGGAATAAGCCACATGTCTCTAGCAGATCCTTAAGTCGTTCGCCGTTCTCGTTGGTTACGCCGGCTCCATGCTTTCCGATCTTGCTCGTGGAAGGAGTTGGTTCGTTGATCGTCGCATTGAAGTCTCCGACGACGACTTTATAGTATGCTTTTTCCTGCTTGATAACATGTTCTAGGTCCGCATAAAAGTCGTCTTTTTCGTCGTCTGTTGCTGCAGATGTTGGACCGTAGACGTTTACTATTGACATTGACGTTTTTCTGTCGATACGCAGGCGTAAAACGGCTAGACGAGGACTGATCACCTTGGCTGAGTCGACGAGGTATTCGATGCTTCTGTGGACAATGAAGCCAACGCCTCCAATATTTCGATTTTCTACTTTGGCGCCAAGGATGACCAAGTCTCCTTCGTTGGTCCTTCTGGTTGTTTCCACTTTGGCTTTGGTTTCTTGCAAGGCCAGCACGCCGTAGTGGATCTTCTTGCTGGCCTCAAGTAGGGTAGTCACCGACCGAAGTGAGTCGGTGACAAAAGTTACTCAAACAATATAAAAACAAACAAAATTAACACTTTTCGAATCTTCTTGTTTTTCGCATTATTGTGTTGCTTTGGTGCCATTAGCTGGAGCTGAGTTCTGTTGGAACATTCCAGCATTTACAACGATCAGCAACTCGTCCTTAAACGTAAAATAATAGTTTTTTAAAGTTGAAAAGCACTCACACCTTCTTGTTATTTCTTGATTTACTCGCATTTTTGTTGTTGTCTTGTCTGCTAACTTAACAACTATTGTAAAGGCGCACTCGCCCTTTTTTCTTTGATATCTCGCCCCGCGATGATGGGACTGTATTTTGTTCCCACACATTCTTTTGAATATCGTGTTTGGAATCGATTTTTATGTTCCTTAATTCTTTTCTAAACCATTCATCGTTTACTTCAAAATAAACAGTTTAATTGCCCAAGTTTGAGGTACGAACACGACAAGTGTGGTTGTTGAGGAAGGCGTTAATGCAATTGTAGATTTCCTTATTAATGCCATAGACATCAATTTTTCGCATGAGTTTATAGTGAGATACTGTATCAAAAGCTTTTTTAAATCAATATAAACACTATCGGATGGGAATTTTGAAACGAAATTTGCAATTAATTTGCAAGAATCGGACAGAAGTTGGGAATCTGTTCCATTTTTAGAACGTAACCCGTATTGGGATTTAGTTAAAAGACGATTTTGGCTTAGAAAGCGGATAATGTCTAATTCGTTGTTAGAGAAATTGGTCCGGCGCTATCTTAGTTGAGGGGGGGGGGTCAATGGTTTTTAGTCATTTTTGGAGGATTTTCTAAAGATTTTTTTTTCTGAAAATGTAATTAGATATACTCGAATAACACTAGCAATTTTTAGAACAATTTTATTGGTAGACAACAAAAATACGCACAAAAAAGAAAATGACTAGGTGACTGGATATTTCTTGGCATATTTTTACGATCTTGAAACGACTTGAAGTCGAGAAGTGCATCAGCTGCGGTCCTATTCCTATCTATGATTAATTAAGTTATAATTAACTAATAAGCGAAAAAAAATCAAAAAATTGCAAAAATTGCTCATCGCTGAATCGTAGTTTTTGCGCCACGCGTGAAAAAACAACTTACAAATATTTTAACAATAACAACAAACATTTTCAGAAAAATTTGGTTTAGAAATCATTGTAGTGGCACTGTTTTTCCTCTTGTTAGTAAAACAATTTATTAGCATAACGTCAAAAACCAAAAAAAATTACGGATACGGGTACGGATCGCATGTAACAATGCCTGTCTTGTGATCTTATAGCCACTGTAGAGACTACAACCATCTTGTTGGAAATGAGTCATTGATTATTCTTTCTGGAATTCTGAAACAGTGTTTTGTGGAACAGGATTATTCACAATTCAATTATTCAAATTGATCATCAAATCCATTATTTTCACATTGAATAACAGTATTGATACGAGTCATTCTCTATTCATTCTGAATTTATATAAATATGTTTCAGCCATTCAGAATTCCAACATTCGATCATTTCGAAAATGTGGCTTCAATTTGTAACTGTTCTAGCCATTTTGGCGATGCCAGTTTCTTCAAATAAAATTGTTGCTGACTTCCATCGTGATAGATTTGGCGGACCAGTTCCACATAATATTTCTAAATTCGAACCTGAGGAAAACAGGTTTATTCTAACGTTACCGTTATTAGCTGCTGCTGTTATAGGTGGACTGGGTTCCGTACTAGGGAAAAATGCTTTTGATGATGATGAATGTAAGTGAATTTGTCCATGAATCCTTTCAAATGATGTTTAAGTCGCTTTGCCAACCCAAGTACCCAAACCGCAAAAACGTGGAACTCCGGTCAATCGGCTTTCTGGAAAACCTGCTCAACCAATTCCTGCAATCAAAGAAAATCGTATTTGGTAATAATTATTGAATGAAATGCTCGAATAAAGTCAAGAATTGTTCTTTTCCTTTCTCCACATTTTAAAAGTGATTCATCTACAGGAACATATGAAAACTGTAAACGACTTGAAGTCGAGAAGTGCATCAGCTGCGTTCCTATTCATATCTATGATTAACTAACAAGCGAAACAAATAAATCCAAAAGAAAAATCCAAAAAAAATTGCTAATCGTTGAATCGCGCGATGCGTGAAAAAAAGTGGAATCGTAGTTTTCGTGCCAAGAGTAAGCGCCACGCGTGAAAAAACAACTTACAAATATTTTAACAATAGCAACAAACATTTTCAGAAAACAAATTGCAAAAACCTCCAAAAATGACTAAAAACTATTGACCCCCCAGGCTAAGATAGCGCCGAAATTTGTTTGTATTGAAATAAAAGATCCGTTTTCGCGTCTTTTCTATACTTAAGAAGCTTTATATAGTTTTATGCTGAAATATAACTTCTACGTACTCACGGACCTACCTCTGTTTACGCACGAACACTGTATACATTTAACAACAAGTTTATCTTTTTAGATTAGATGGAAGGATTCGAAGCTCGCCGCCTTACCCAGAATCCTCTTCGCAACCTTGTCGACGCACCCGAAGCTATGGAAACTGGACCACCACCACTCACCACCGCTTCGCCGCCTGCACACGGACAATGCCCACGCACATCGGATGACGCCCACTCGCACATTCCGCTGAAACGCCACCACACCGATGAACTCGATTTTCTGACGCGCCACATTGAGAAACTCAATCTGACACCCGCTAGAATTTTCACTCACACACGCGTGCTTATTCCAGCTAACACACTTTATGATTTAGCTAAGGACTATTACTTCCTTATACTTCCTCGCGAATCTTTCCAGATACAAACTTCATTTTTGATGATCATTTCGTTCTTGTCATCAAGTTAGTTTCATTAGTTCTTACAATTAGGTTTCTTATAATTATTAGGTTAATTCAATCATGAATTTAAATGTACTCTTTTCTTTAAACGCAAATGATACGGCGTAGTGACTCGGACGTTTAGCACTGTTGATTAATTATGATTCTGGCTAACCTTTTTAATCTCATTTGAAGAACGGATTTTAATAGTTTAAGGTATTGTTGGTTGTGGGCAGTCGTGTTGATGTAATAATAAACGTACGCTGAATTGCAGATTCTTTAAGTTCCAATCGGGGGTTTGAAGCTTTGATAATTATTGTTTTTATTGTTTATATCAGCGAAGAAGCTGTTGATGAAGTTATTTTTTGAAATTGATGGATGCTTGAGAGCTGCAACGCTGTCGGGTGCCTGCTTTCAGTCTTTAGTTGCCACACTATTGCTATCTTGCCTTACGGACAGGGACCAGATGCAGCATACCATGAATGCAGAAGGATATTCGAGAGAATGAGAGAGGATATCAAGATGAGAGATCTTCGAGAAGTGCGTCAGCATTGATACCATGTGCGCTTTAGGAAATTGGAAAAGAAATGGCTCGCTGATCGTCAGCGACAAGCAACCTTATTGGCACGACAATTTACCGGTTGCACAGTTATTGTTCAGACGATTTATACGGAATCCATGAAACTTTCAAGTTATGGAACAGATCACTACAGACATTGAAAATGTTTGCCTTTCCAGAGAATACAAGAATCTAAACAGAAATTTGAGCGAAAATTGTGCAATAGTTGAGCGGAAGGTAGGAGAATGTCACAATCGACAAATACTAGACAACGCTTTTCTCTCAATCTGAAAATTTGAGGCACATTTGCCACCCTAAAGGGAGGGAATATGCGCCACTGCAAGGACGAATCAGATCATATGTATTGTTTCTGTGCCAACACTTCGAAGAACCGACACATGTGCTTTCTCAAGATGCAAAGTGCCGAACTGTGCGTTTTCTGATAACTTCTCATCATTTGAATATTTTTTTTACAGTTTTTGTTAGACTTCGAAATATTCAAAAAGAGGAATTAATAACTTTCAAAACATGATTCTATTTGAAATCAGAATTTACAGAATGATTCGAAAAAGCCCAAATCCAGTTTATTGAGGAAGCCGTAGACAACTCATCGATTGACGATCAGTTTTAGCCGGAATCACAGCAATAGTTCCAAATTATTGAATTAATAAATGAGCATTTTCTAAACGGTTCCATTAGAGTATTCGATTGATGAGTAGTTATCAGAAAACGCACAGTTCGGCACTTTGCATCTTGAGAAAGCACACGTGTCGGTTCTTCGAAGTGTTGGCGCAGAAACAACTCAGGTAATTTTTGGCACATGTGCCCCAGGTTGGGGCGCGATTGCCGGTGCTACGCGGTAAGCGAACACGCTGACATTTTTTTTTTGCTGATCGCTGATTTTTGAAAATTATAAAAGAACGAAAGTAGAAATCCCTAAACTAAGCATACCACATACCCCTGCACATCGACCCAAATAGTCATTCTAAACGGTCAGAAAATATCAGAAAATAAAGATAAACGGTCAGAAAAGAACAGGGAAAAGAAGAAAAAACGAGAGAACGGAGACGCGCTGAAAATTCAAAAAGTATCGAAAGATCAGAAACAGAGCAAGCCAGATGAAAAAAGGTGATGTAGTAGCAGGACCTGCGGTATGAAGTTTTTTGATACTTGACATTTGGTCATTCCAATTTTTTTCAGCTTCCGGATCCAAGTGCTATAAAAAAGATGAAAAAAGAAATTCTCGAAAAGCGATTGAGTTTGATTTAGAAGAGTCACCAAGACCATCTTCATCAGCATCGATTCGAAAAGAGCGGAAAGAGGATCGAAAGGATAAAAGAGATGAACTTCCAAAAGCGTCTAGAATAGCGGAGCCAGCACGAGATTCTGGAAAAGGTGGAAGGGACAGAGATCGTGGACATCGAGCATTCAGATAAATGCATATCATTTCCCACCCAATTTTCAGTTCCGTATCTCATCTTCTGTTGCCTACGAGGTGTTCAATTGTAATTTCATTCTATCGAGTTTTTGTTATAAAATAGTATAAGACAAGAACCTACAATATTTTTAAAGCTAATTATCTATAAATTTTCAATATTATTTTTAACCTTTCAGAAGTTCTGATTTTGAGACCGTCTAACCTGGCCGATTCCCAATTAGTTGAAGGAGTTCTGTGACCTTGCAAAATATTTATTCTTTTAAAACTAAATACGGCGGCAGTGGTCGTCCATGTGATTTCACCACAATTAAATTAATCCGAATCCTGACAGCTTTCACAAGATTTGTTCTGCTTTAACTTATTTCTAGGAAAATAAAAAAACAGGTTCGAGAAAAACTGTAAAAACTAGTCGATAGAAATCATTTTGAAAATATTTCCCTTAAAAATTGTTCAAATTCTGTTTTTAGTTATATTTTACCGCAACTGCTACGGATTTTGTGTACTTAAATTTCTAGAATCAATAATCCACATTTATTGTGCACAATCTTGTTTGCTTCGTTAAAAATACGAATATAAATTATTTTGCGAGAAGAGTTTTATCACTAATACAAGTATTTTGGCATAAAACAATACAGGGTGCGCCAAAATTATGGTGACAAAACTTTGGACGTAGCAGGCGGCACGGGCGGCAATTTTTTTGCATCAATTTTTTCAGCATGTTTTCATTATTATTTAGCCAAATTTTCTAATCGCTAGCTCAATTTTTACAGAAATGGTATCCAATTTAGTACACCGAGGCATCATCATTGAAATGGCGAAAAGAGGGCAGAGTTCAAGTACCATCGGCAAAGCTCTTGGGATTGCTCGACAAACCGTTTGGAGGACGATTAAACGGTATAGAGAGCTTGATACACTCAACAACCGTCCCGGAAGCGGAAGAAGAAGCTCTATCACTCCGGATAGGAACAAGACGGTCCGCGAATGTCTACGTTGAAATCCCCACCGAAGCATGCGAAAGTTGAGCACAGAGCTCAGAATCGGTCATTCTTCGATTAGAAGAATTGTAAAAAGAGAGCTCGGGATGACCCCATATCGTGTTCGAAAAGCTGCGATTCTATCGGAAAAAAACAAGATGGCCCGGATGAAGAAGTGCAAAGCTCTCCTTGCTGGCACGCGTCAAAATGAACATTTGAGGATGCTGTTCACTGACGAAAAATGTTCACTATCGAAGCTGAATTCAACTCCAATAATCATAGAGTAGAGCACGATCAACACGATTGAGCCATCAACAGAGCTTCCCATCCCCAGCAAGTAATGGTTTTTGGAGCCATAACCTCTAATGGAAGATGCCGCTCATCTTTGTGGATCGTGCAGTGAAAATCAACAAAGAATATTATTTGGAGGAAATTTTGAAGAAGCATGTGCTTCCATGGACAAAATCCCATATTGGAAACCAGGTTTGGACATTACAACAGGATTCTGCTCTGACTCACAAAGCAAAGATCGTCCAGGCCTGGTGTTCACCCAATTTTCCGCGTTTCATAACCATTTCTGAATGACCAGCCTCATCCCCAGATCTTAATCCGCCGACTATTCGGTATGGGGAGTTATTCAATCGAGAGCCCAAGTACGTCCTCATCGCAATTTGGAGTCGTTGAAGAAAAGTTTGGAAATGGAATGGGCCAAGCTATCACCAGAATACCTTCGTGCCACAGTGGATGCATACCCGAAGAGACTCAAGGATTTCGTGAACAGCAATGGGAACCGCATCGAACAACTTTAATTTTATATGTTTTATAATCGTTTCAATAAACTCTAGCTGAATTTTCAAGTCGATTCGAGTATTTTTGTATAAGGTACAGCACTTTGAATGTGCCACCATAATTTTGGCGCACCCTGTAAATATATATTTATTACGTGAGCCACCACCATAATGTTTAACGTTACACACTCCATTTGTCCCACTTTTCTCCATATAAAAGTGGCTCCAGTGTTCAGTTCCATGCGAATCGGTGTCTCATTGATCACAAATTCTGTGTAGATGCGATTCATGGCTCTAGCAGATGATCCGGAAACAGACACTACGAGATTGGATTGGGAATTCCTATCCAATCTCGGTAACTGTTCTAGCCATTTTGGCGATGCCAGTTTCTTCAAATAAAATTGTTGCTGACTTCCATCGTGATAGATTTGGCGGACCAGTTCCACATAATATTTCTAAATTCGAACCTGAGGAAAACAGGTTTTTTATATCGTTACCGTTAATAGCTGCTACTGTTATAGGTGGAACCGTACTGGGATCCATGCTAGGGAAAAAAGCTTTTGATGATGATGAAAGTACAGTACCGGCCATAAAGGTATCATATTATGGTTTTTAGACCATATCTCATTCGATATAAAACGAATCAATCTGATTTTTTCACAGTTTTTTCATGAAGCAACAATGTATCATTTATGAACATTTGGATTTGTGAAACTAATGCATATTGGAGTAATTTGAAAAAGACCGAAAACAACAAAAACCCATATTTCTTCAATGAAACTGCGTGCTCTTAGAAATTGTTCTATCTGCGAGATTGCAATATTTTGTGGGAAAACCATTTGCATCAATTACTGCCTGGCATCTACTGAGCATAGAATCGATCATTGTGTCGATGGTTGATTGGAGAATCTTCTTCCAGTCCTCCTGGAGAAATTTGAACTTCTCGTCGATGTTTGAAGCAGTTTTTGCGATCAATCTCCTCTCCAATTCCTCCCATAGGTGCTCAATGATGTTCTGGTCCGAGCTTTGACTCAGACAATCCAAAAGGGTGACACGGTTGAACCAGTTACGCACTTGATGAGAACGATGCTTGGGAACCTTATCCTGCTGATACACAAAGGCACGGCCTACGCTAGAAACTGCTGAGGGTCTTATGGTGTTCTCCAAAATATCCTCATATCTGTAGCTATCGAGATTACCGACGATGCGCTTTAGAGGACCCATTTCCGTGGCGGAGAAGCAACCCCAAACAACGCAGGAACCGTCACCGTGCTTCATGGCTGGCAGTTGATACTTGGGGACGTAGCGAATGCCGGTAGGACGACGAATCCACTTCACACCGTCACTTCCAAACAAGTTGTACTTTCTTTCGTCCGACCAGACAATATTGGCCCAGTCCTGGCGGGTCCAAAGAAGATGACTTCTGAACCAGATGGTTTGGGGTTGCTTTTCCGCCACGGGAATGGGTTTTCTCAAGCGCACCGTCGGTAATCTCGTCCGCTACGGATATGAGAATATTTTGGAGAACACCATGAGACCCTGGGCACTTTCTAGCGTAGGCCGCGCCTTTGTGTATCAGCAGGATAAGGTTCCCAAGCATCGTTCTCATCACGCGCGCAGCTGGTTCAACCGCCGCCGTGTCACTCTTTTGGACTGGCTGAGTCAAAGCTCGGACCAGAACATCATTGAGCACCTATGGGAGTAATTTGAAAAGAGATTGACCGGTAAAACTGCTTCAAACATTGACAAGAAGTTCAAATTTCTCTCATTATGAATTAGTCTCACAAATCCAAATGTTCTTGAATTTGAATTTATTCATACAGAATTAAAACAATATTGGGTGACAGTAGGATTAGATAGGGCCCCTCACGAGGCTAACCTAATGGATTGGGAGCTTCAATAAGGGAGAGAGAAAAAAATAATAATAATAAACCGGGGATTTTTTTTAACACAGAAACAAAATGACACAGAAAGAAGCATATCACTAAATACATGAAAGAGAGAATGGAGTAAATATTTAATTCAATATCTCAGGATGGACTTATCAATAGTTGTAGAAATTTGTGAGGGGAGTAGATAAATCGGGGTGTTAGCAAAAATAGCATTCCATATTGGCACAACAGTTGAGAAGAAATCATTCGATTTGGGGTTGACAACGATAAGGTTCATGGGCCGCCTAGTGGAAGTGGAAGGTCTAACGTGGGCTGAGATATTAGGGAAATGAGAGGCGCCTGTGACTATGTTATGCAATAGAATAAGCTGGTTCTTGAGACGTCGATGTCTGATGGAGTACATATTAAGTAGTTCAAGACGATTCTCATATGAATTAAACGGAATATTGCATCTCTGGAGAACTAACTTTGTGTACTGGCGGAGTGGTTTTTCAAGACATTGAGATAACCTAGAAGAAGGATGGGGGAAAATAATACAGAGCTGTATTCTAGAATTGGGAGAACATAACATTTGAACAGGGACATATAGAATTCAGGGGACGAAGATTTAAAGCATTTCAATAGCTGTTTACACTTGAGCACTGCGGAGGCAGAGATTCTAGTGATGTGAAGAGCAAATTTAAGTGTACTATCCGTAAGAAGGCCAAGATCACGCGCATTTTGGACTGGGATAATTGGGATCGAGTTGATGTTATAGGAATAATTAGGATTTTTGGAGCCAATGTGTAGGAGGGACGTTTTATGCTGAGCTAAACACATAGAGTTATTTGAAGCCCATGTGCAGACTAAATCGATACCGGATTGAAGAAGGGTTGGGTCACTAGAGTACAGTTTGATATCATCAGCGAAGGCCGAGAAATGGAGGGACGTGGGAATACTATTTAATAAATCATTAATGAAGATCAAGAAAAGGAGGGGGCCAGAGACGGATCCCTGGGGCACCCCAGATGGTATATGGTGTCTTACGACATCAACGGTATTATTGATTTTGACGGAAAAGTTCTATTTAAAAGGAAGTCCTTAAACCAGGAGACAACTAGGGGAGTTACACCAAAAGACTCAAGTTTGGATAGAAGCAGGGGGTGGGGTACCCGATCGAAAGCTTTCTCAAAGTCGAAGAAGACAACGTCGATATAACCGTGCTCTGATAAAGCAGATTTATAGGTTGAGACAGTTTCAAGAAGGGAGGTGGGGCAGGACCTTTTGCTGAGAAAACCATGTTGGTGACTATTGAATTTGTGAGACAGATCGTTTCTAATAAGAGTGCATAGAATTTTTTCAAAAATTCTGGCGAAAGGATCGGTTAAACTAATCGGACGATAGTTTTTAGGTAGGGCAGGGTTGCCCTTTTTGAAAACTGGAACTACGTACGCGTGTTTCCAACTACTAGGTACTGTAGAGGAAGAGAGGGAATCGATGAAAACGATAGAGAGAGGGAGTGCAAGCGACGTGGCGCATCTTTTAATCAAGTAGTAGTTAGCGTAATGGGGGGCGAATCCAATCTTGGATGGTAGTTTTTGGAGAAAGGCTTCTATAGTCCATGGAAGAAAAATACTGGGAGGGGATTCGGTAGAGGCCTGTGGGAAGGTTTTGGTAAAGGCTGGGCTCGGGCTGGGGGAATTCATATTCTCAGGGGACTTGTTGTAATTTTCGCGGAATGTTCCTGCAAATGTTGAACATTTGTCTAGATCCGAGTAAATGGGCTGGTCTTCGATGAACAGAGTAGGAATGGACAATGGAGAGCGAAGCCTGTTTTTTATAAGAGAACGAGCCCTATGAGTATGGAAGGAGTTCAAGATGTTTTTTTCCAATCTGGCGCAGTTAACTTTGTATTTTTTATAAAGGGCTGCTATGCGGACTCTGAGTTGCTTAATACGTGGTTCAGATGGGTTGGCGGATTGTAGAGTTTTAGACAAGAGAGCACGTGTCCTACGCAGTTGGCGGGGGATGTTGGTATGGGTATGATTTGTGATAGGTTCACTGACATGATAGGTGGGGATATGGGTTTTGATCAGATTATATAATATACTGATAAAGTAGTCATATTTGTCCGAAGGAGAAGGGAGCGTGCTTAAGAGCAAATCCCAGGGGAGAGATGCTAATTCGCTATTTAGGGACCGGTAGTCGCCTTTCTTGTAATTGAGAGCCAAACATTTGGGATCATGAGAAGAGATACTGGTTTTATGACTGGAGGGGAGAACGCAAAATTGGATGGATAGATGGTCTGATTTGAGAAAGGGGGAGACGGCTTTTGGAAGGGTAATAGGCAGATCAGGCGAGGATATGACGAGATCAAGAATGTTGGATGAGGTTTTAGCTGTTCTGGTTGGAAAATTGACGTTTTGACTGAAATTTCTGTCGAAAATGAGACTAGAAAAGCTATGACGAGATGCCGTCGATGACCAATCAACAGCGGAGAAGTTAAAGTCACCAACCACGAGGCATGATTCAAAAGGGAGGAAGGAGTCTAAGTGCGCAATTAGGGCTTCAGTTTCGGACGCAGTTAGGTCGGGTGGTCTATAAACAACACAGAGGGTAAACGGTGAGAATGGTGGGGTGGACTCAGAAGCGGCGCTAGAGGATACTTTGCAAACTATAATTTCAGACCGGTGTTTGGGGTAATGCACTTCATAATTTATTTCAATAGGTGTGAGAGTGACACTATTTTTGTACAGAACAGCGACCCCACCACCTTGCATTTTAGAATGTTTCGAGGGATCGCGATCCGTTCTGATAATGGAGCAAGTTTTGGATGAGAAGAGAGAAGACGGTAAAGAGGGATCTAGATGGGTTTCTGTCATGGCTATGATATGGTGGGAAGACGAAGTAAGAAGATCAAGGAGATAATTGATTTTGGGGATAGTGCAGATGCCTCTAACGTTAGAAAGTAGAATATCCAGAGCCCAGTTAGACCTTGAACCATCGGAGGGAGAAGAATGAGAGGGAAACGAAGGAGAGTAATTGAGATTAACAGGAGAGTGGGCAGAAAGAGAACTTACAAAAAAGGACGCGGATTTTTGTTGAGGCGGTAGTGGATATCATTCATTAGGTATTTGGATTTTTTTGCTTTCACGTTTTCCTCGTACACAAACTTCCTGGAGGCTCGAAGAGTGTCCAGCTCGGGCTTAGTAAGATCTCTTAACTGATACATTGTTGCTTCATGAACAAACTGTGAAAAAATCTGATTGATTCGTTCTATATCGAATGAGATATGGTCGAAAAACCATAATATGATACCTTTATGGCCGGTACTGTATATTTATTACGTGAGCCACTGGCGCAGTTCTCAAAATATCCAGACAATCTGTTCAGCAAGAATAGAACAGAAGTTGGGAATCTGTTCCATTTTTAGAACGTAATCCGTTTTGGGATTTAGTTAAAAGACGATTTTGGCTTAGAAAGCGGATAATGTCTAATTTGTTGTTAGAGAAAATGGTCCGGCGCTATCTTAGTTGAGGGGGATTCAATGGTTTTTAGTCATTTTTGGAGAATTTTCTAAGGATTTTTTTTCTGAAAATGTAATTAGACATATTCGAATAACACTAGCAATTTTTAGAGCAATTTTATTGGCAGACAACAAAAATACGCACAAAAAAGAAAATGACTAGGTGACTGGATATTTCTTGGCAAACGACTTGAAGTCGAGAAGTGCATCAGCTGCGGTTCTATTCCTATCTATGATTAACAAAGTTATAATTAACTAATAAGCGAAAAAAAAATCAGAAAATTGGAAAAATTGCTCATCGTTGAATCGTAGTTTTTGCGCCACGCGTGAAAAAACAACTTACAAATATTTTAACAGTAACAACAAAAACATTTTCAGAAAAAAATTTGCAAAAACCTCCAAAAATGACTAAAAACCATTGACCCCCCAACTAAGATAGCGCCGAAATGTGTTTGTATTGAAATAAAAGATCCGTTTTCGGGTCTTTTCTTTACTTATGAAGCTTTAAATAGTTTTGTGCTGAAATATAACTTCTACGTACTCATGGTCCTACCTCTGTTTACGCACGAAGACTATACATTTCTCAAAGCATGGGAGGACATTGATCACGACTACCTGCGGTGCACATTTTCTTTTCAGTACACATCAAAACCGCATACTATTCGCCACTCTGTATATATTTATATTTAATTTTAATTTTTAAACGAAATTTTTCAGATTTTTTCGATAATACTCATACATCAGTTCACAAGAGATGTACTTTCTGATACTGTGCACTGTACTTCATCATCACCAGATTTCTACGAATCTGATGATGACCTGGAAGTGGGTCGCATGTGCACCAAGTCACCAATAGTCATTCAAAATTTTGATGAGAAATGGATATATATGGCTCTAGGTGAAGAAGATTATAGTTTTACGACCAATACAAGACATGCGTATTGGTTCGACATGTGGGCGGGGTCATATGCAGAACGGTTTAGCAGCTGAACGGTGGAGAATCATTTGCTATTTTTCCTATATTCCGAGTTGTTTCTTTTCTTTAATCAATTGAGAATTCAAGTTTGTTTTATTCAATATTTAATAAAATTTTAAAATTTCGATTTTCCAGAAAACTTCGCTAAAATGACTTCCTTTCCAAATACTGAATTGTGCATTGAAAATTCTGCCGATTGGACGAGAAACGGACTTCACGAAATAATGATTCGTAAGAACCGAAGACGTCTAAAGCCAGAGTTGAAGCATACGATAACTGGACTAATAAAAGATATTGAATACTTGGTCCAATTGATTATTTCGCAGAAAGACGATAACTACTACAAACTATACAAACATGATCTAGATGGAGCACAGCAAAGAGCACATGTTCGAAGAAATATGCCGAGAAATCCACCATTAGGAATGATTCCCACAAATGCATGGATGACTGGAAGAGAGTGGATGGATAATGGATTTCATTTTTCGAATATTTTTGTCTCTACAAATGCAGGTGATTCCACATTTGCATTGGAAACCAAAGTCGCTTATCAGTTATCGATTATGATTCAGTCACGAACTGGAGAATCTGTCTCATTCCATTCATCGTGTCAGGACTTTGTTGCCGTATCCGTGCTAACAAAATATAATAATAATGAGCATATTTTGAATAAACGGCGAGCAACGCAATCGGAAGAAGAGCCGTCAGCCAAAAGAAGAGGTCTTCCAGAGACATTTCAGGTTGATCAGCCGGTGTCGAATGATCTATGGGAGCAGACCCTGACTGAGCAATTCGTCGAACACCAGTCACGTGCGAGCTCGAATTCTGAAGCATCAGGAGCCCAGATGCACTTTTCTTCGGGGAATACAATGGTAAATGAACAAGAAATTCCTGGGATAGATTGTTCTGAAATTCAAGTGAATCAGTGTGTTGTCCAATCGATCGATTCCAATGTACCCGCTCCGATGGATAGTGCCACTGCACACCAATTCCAAATTGGAACACAGAATCTCGAAAACTCCGAATTCGATTATTACAGTCAGGAAATGCCCTCTAATAATTTTAATTATAATTGAATCTCCTTTTCCAGTTTAATATTATTCTTAATATCATATCTATCTATCTATCCGCTTAATATTTTTTTTATTTTAAAGGATTTTGCGTTGTAATAAGTTTCCTCCATTTTCCAATTTGAATAATAAATATTTTTTTTAACAGTATTTGTTAGACTTTGAAATATTCAAAAAAAAATAATTTTCAAAACATGATTCTATTTGAAATCAGAATTCACAGAATGATTCGAAAAAGCCCAAATCCAGTTTATTGAGGAAACCACTGTGACAATTTACCGGTTCACTGTGCAACCGGTAAATTGTCGTGCCAATAAGGTTGCTTGTCGCTGACGATCAGCGAGCCATTTCTTTTCCAATTTCCTAAAGCGCACATGGTATCAATGCTGACGCACTTCTCGAAGATCTCTCATCTTGATATCCTCTCTCATTCTCTCGAATATTCTTCTGCATTCATGGTATGCTGCATCTGGTTCTCCCTGTAAATTCTCGGACAATAATTCTCTCAAGTGCTAACTCTCAAGCATCCATCAATTTCAAAAAATAACTTTATCAACAGCTTCTTCGCTGATATAAACAATAAAAACAATAATTATCAAAGCTTCAAACCCCCGATTGGAAGTTAAAGAATCTGCAATTCAGCGTACGTTCATTATTACATCAACACGACTGCCCCACAACCAACAATACCTTAAACTATCAAAATCCGTTCTTCAAATGAGATTAAAAAGGTTCGCCAGAATCATAATAAATCAACAGTGCTAAACGTCCGAGTCACTACGCCGTATCATTTGCGTTTAAAGAAAAGAGTACATATAAATTCATGATTGAATTAACCTAAGAATTATAAGAAACCTAATTGTAAGAACTAATGAAACTAACTTGATGACAAGAACGAAATGATCTTCAAAAATGAAGTTTGCATCTGGAAAGATTCGCGAGGAAGCATAAGCATAATAGTCCTTAGCTAAATCATAAAGTGTGTTAGCTGGAATAAGCACGCGTGTGTGAGTGAAAATTCTAGCGGGTGTCAGATTGAGTTTCTCAATGTGGCGCGTCAGAAAATCGAGTTCATCGGTGTGGTGGCGTTTCAGTGGAATGTGCGAGTGGGCGTCATCCGATGTGCGTTGGCATTGTCCGTGTGTAGGCGGCGAAGCGGTGGTGAGTGGTGGTGGTCCAGTTTCGCGTAATAGTTTATTTTTTGCCTTTTTTTTTGGATTAACGAAAATAATCAATTGGTGAATACTTTGGGAAAGAATGCTTGAAAATTTTGAATCGCTTTTGTCGAATTCTTCTTTGATGACAGCTCTAAGTTCATTTGTGCTCTTACAGTGCCGACTATCCCCATAAGTTAGTCTCATAGGCAATTTCAACCGGGTTGAGATCGGGTGAACATGTCGGACATTCCATTATTCAATATTTAAAAATTAAAAATTGCAATTTTTTCAAATTTTTAAGTATTTTGTCCACGGACCTTTGTGTCACTTTTTAAGAGTTTTTTTTTAAATTTAAATTTATATAAATTTGAAAAATAAATAAATATTACTACTAAATACGGTTTCCCCGTATAAATTGAATAATTACGTGCTACGTGATACCATACGTTTGACGTCTCTTAGTGTTTTACATAACACGTGTTACACGTATATTGCCCTACTTTAATCCCTATAAAAGAGTGACTTTTTCCTTGTTATATAAATTATAAATCTACCTTACTGTCTTCTGGCTCACTTCTGGCTTTTTCGAAGAGAAATAGTGAGTTTCCGTGATGTTTGCGTTACTCATAACTCTGAAACATTTTCAGCAATAGAATGTCTTCGTGCCTATGCCTTCAGAAACTGATAGCCGCATTTATCTGCACAAAAAAGGGAATGAATAACTCCAGTGAATCGGCGTTAACCATGAATCTGCCTTGTTACAATGTAAGTAATTTGAGATACAAACCTCTAATATAGAAGCATTCACAGCTTTAGTAGATACTAGAATTATTCGATTTTTGCTCATTTCTTGAAAACTGTTTTCCCATATAATTCGTATTTATTTCAGAAAATGACTCCAACACCGTCACCGCTCATCAGGCGGCCCCAGCCGGCGTCAATCTACAGGACCAACAATGCGCCGGAATTCAGGGACGCGACAGCGACGGCCATCTGGTCAGTAAGGAAATCGAACCCATTCAGTCGTTCCTAATAAATGTTTGAGTAAAAGCTTCCACCGAACAACTCGGCGGGTTCGCCACCCGACCCGCGAGACATGGTGCATCGACCGGGAAGCTTTTACTCTGTTCGTTTATTGGGGGAGAACGAGCGCCCTTAGACAGTGCTCCGGTTCCCTGGGGCTTGTTCCCAGGGAACGTGGCACAGAGCACTCGTCTGTACACACAGTACATACCCAATTTTCAGCCCCCACGGCTCAGTTCAAGATCCCAAGAGACCCAAGTCAGTCACCACCCGACGACGGACGACCTAGCCATCATCAGTATGCAGCTCACCCGGATGGAGGCAAAGGTCGACATGATACTGACCGCCCAGCGCCAACCCACCCGGTGCAGGGAATGCTGAGATGCATTTTCTGCAACACCCCATCGAGCAACAACCTGCCTGACTTACGACACCTCTGCCCAAAAGATGGTCCTTCCTCGTCTCACACCAGAGATGTATCCATTGCGGTCTTGCAGGCACAATGCCAAGACGTGCTCCAAAAAAGGAAGGAAGTGCACTGAGTGTGGCAATTGCCATCTCACCGCTCTGTGCCTGGTCGAAAACGGGATCGTCTGACGGAGACATTATCCGAAGGACAGGTGTGGCCAGCCAGTCAGCTCACCATGGGAGCGTCTCCAGAGGAGCTCACCGACTAGCTCAACGAC